>JANBXA010000372.1:18325000-21260000 GCA_030556225.1 Cricetiscus sungorus | reverse complement strand
ATGGTTGTGAGGGTGAAGTGAGAGGGAGGATGAACTTCTTGAACAACGCTCAGCACAGAGAAACTGTTAGCCCTCATGCTTCTCTTCCTCTCATCTTCATTGTTCATGCTGTTGCTGTGCAGCTAGATTCTCTTCTCTTTTTCTTGCCCCACATCTCCCTCCCCCTCCCCAATCACCCTGACATCTATATTTGCTTTTACTTCTGGTTGGCTACAGATCTTTCAGTCCCACCCATCTGAGATGTTTAGGAAAGCATTTCCTAAACAGATACGGTTTCTTTTCTAAGAATCCTGGTGCCAGCCATTAAGATAAAACATCTTGCCTCCCCCATCCTCTAAGTACTTGAAGCCTGGGTAGAAGATTTACTTAAGTTACATATACAGCCCAGATTCAGATCATGTTTCACCTACACGTCCCAGATAATCTAGCTACACAGTTTGCTTGTTGACCACACAATGTATTTCTTTGCTTTGTTAAAGGAGCACACACTCCTGGCAAGGCTGTGTGTCTATATTTTGTTCTCACTCAAAATCTCTGGGGTAAACCTACCTGGTGAGTAGCTGATGCTTTCCCCAATGTCATTATGTCACTGAGTCCTTGACTTACATGTCTTCTTATGAGACCTTTGTGATCATTTGACTTTAGGTCAAGAAACAAAATCAGAATTATTCTACACGCTAGAGAGTTCAACTTAAAACTACTAATAAAATCAAGTACAAGGCCACCACAAGGAGACAATGGAGAACAGAGCTGTATCTAGGAAGACCCGGCACATGTGATGGTGCATATTTATACTGCACCAAGGTCACCTGAGTTTTGTTTGTTTGAGCTCAGATGGTTGGCACTGTTGGGGCAATGTATATTTTTTATAAGAGAAAATAATGTCTTTCTGATGCTTCTGCACTATTATGCTGATCTAGCAATAAATACATTGGGAGTTTTATTTTAAAAACCTGATTAAGTGAATAGATCAAACAAAAATATATTCAGAACTCCTTTTGGTGGTGGAGGCACTCAGAAAGTTGGGACACAGAGATTTTGAGTATAGTATGAGTCTAGCCTAGGATGCACAGATGAGATCCTTTATGAAAACAAAGCAATCTTGTTCAATTCCAAGAGGGATGATATATGTAGATATAGATACACACACACACACACACACACACACACACACACACACACACACACACACACACAAAAACACGGTGTGTATCAAAGGGCATTCTTTTTCAGATACTGATGCATGTTACCTTACTAGGCCACCTTTTGGGGGAGGAGGAGAGGAAGAATGGAGCACCAATAACTGAGGAAGCGGGAGTCAGTGAGTAGCAGGGGTTAGGCCTGCCTTCATACCCCCTCCCAAGTTCCTATTGGTTCAGGCGGCTAACTCTGCTGTATGTCCCTTTCTCACTGGTGTCTCTGGGTCAGGTGTCTCTCCATTAGTAGTATCTGGGCGTTGAGTCAGGCTTCGCGGCCTAGCTCAAGGAGGAAGTGCCTGCTGCGCATGCACATGCACATGCGGGCTGGCCTGGGCACCAGGACAGTGCTACTGTGGCTTGGGTAGGCTGGCCGCAGTTTCTCCTACAAGGTGGCATGGCAAGTTTTAAAGTATTCCCCACGGAAGAAATGAAAAAGCTGAAACAGTTACATGATGACCATTTGAGGTTCAGCAAGCAGCGATTTCAATTGGAGGAGACAGCTGTGGGGGTATGGTAGGGTATGGGCACTTGTGTGCATAGGTGTGCCTGCAGGAATTGTGTATCTTTGCACAACAGGGGGCTGTATTCATGTTGTGGAGGCACAGTAGAGAGCATGCTTTCTGTCTTGTGTCTGGCTGAGGGAGATTTGGGATGTGTTTGTTTTTAAATCTTGTAGGATATTTTGCATGCACAGGGTCTTGACAAATCCGTCTTCACTCTCTTTAATATACAGGGATTTATCAACACCCATTTTGTGCCTCCTGGTGTTGACTAATTAAAAAAAAAATCTGTAAATGTTTCCCTCCTTTCTTGAAAGGAAGAAGGAAGGTGAAAGGCATCTCTATACTTCTTAAGTGTCACTGAGCAACACTGACTGAGGACCAGCTTTGCTATGATATGACAAGAACAGTCCAGTTTCTTGCCCCCTAAACCCCACCTCAGCAGAACTTGCCGGCTCAGTTATCATACTAAGCTAAGAAGGGCTATATTTTGTTTATATCCGGTGAAATGAAAGCAACTTACAAGTTTTGTGTCAGTAAATAAACAAATAAATAAAGATGCACAGAAATGGACAGTGGCAGAGAAGGAAAGTCAAGAGAAGATGGAAAGATGGAAAGGAGAGGGGGGTAGAGGAAGGAAGGGAGTAAGAAAGTTAAAAAAAAAATAGGGAAAAAAAGGAGGACAAAGTTGGGTTATGCAGAAGATTCTGAGGCTGAGAATTTATTCTGTACTCACTATACAAATGGAACCTAGAAACAGAAGGTGAACCAGCTATTTAGCTGCTTTGCCATAAGGATAAGTATCATGCCATTGTTCTGTTTTAATCTCAGAGCCCGAAAAATTGCCTAGAGCAGAGTAGACAGTTTACAGTTTTGCTGGATGAACAGATTCATGGTTTTCATAAAGACGGTATGCTTTGTCTTTGTTTTCTATATCATAAAAGGGAATGTGAAATCCCCTTCACCCAGCAAGGTAATACAGAATTGGAAGGGCTGAGCTGACTCAGCTTTTATGGAATTGAATTAGTTTGACTTCAGTGGAGATGTGGAACAAATCACAACTGCTTTGACTACTCCCCCTTTCAACCAGAAAAGTAAGTACTAAAACTTGGAGAATTTTTGCTTCTCTGTGCAAAACCCTCCACGCACCATTTACACAAAGCATATGGATGGTCTCCTTAGAAAGGAAAGACACTGCCACAGAAGCTGTCACAGCCAAAACTAGAAATTGTTTCACTGACAACCACCAAGAATATCACTATGTAGAGTTACTTTCCTGGCTTTCAGATGTACATAAACTCTTACACGGAACAGCATGGGCAGTAAATTTTATCTAATTTCTTTAATGAAAAAAATATGAGCCATATACCAAAAATGTATAGATGACTCTGAGCAGTGAAGAAACCCAATATAGTAGATCCCACAAAACCTGGAATGCTTTGAGGCACCCACATGACACAAGGGTACAGGATTTTCTTATGGATGGAGAGATGTTGATTTCAATAGCAATTAATGACAATTGCTAACATTTATTAATATTTAGCAAGCGGTACTGTAATTGCTTATACATTTTAATTAATTTTTTTATATCAACCATGTGCAATCAAGGACTGTAATATTGTCAACTCACAGGGGAGGAAATGAAGGCTGAGAAAGGTTAAGACCTTTGCTTAAGGCTACCCACAGAATTAATGCCTTCAGCAGTTGTGAGGAGGGCCAACACTACAATGTGATGAGTCAGGGAAGATGAAAGTCCTCAGCAGTGTGTCAGATGTGAGTCACAGGCATAAAATGCTCTCTCCATTTATAAGCTCTGTAACTTCTCCTGGTTGCATGTGCTGTCATCCTCTGAAATTCTTTGTAAAAATTTCTCTTGTCGACATTTTAAGAGAAAAGAACACAGAAGTAGTCTATACAATTGAGCCTGAGACCAAGAAAGGGTCAAAGATTGTGGCTGAGTCCACCAAACCTGTAGCAAAAGGAAAATTCAAGGCACAGGTTTTGGTAATAGGAGAGTCACTGAATTTAATCAGATAACTGAAGCGGATGCAGACTATTTAATAGAGAAAAGAGATTCAAAGCATTACTGAGTGAAGGCTATGAAATATTCTTTTCTGTAAGTATTGAGATTTGGAAATTCTTAGGCTTATTTCTCAAATTGTGTTTCTTTGTCACCATACAAAGGAGGTATGGTTTTATCATCTGTGTCCACATCACTTAAAAGATTTTCTACCCATACCTGCCAGCTACTCCTGTCCTGGGCAGCTTTGCCTAAAGAAGACTTTACAGAATAGAAAATAATCTATTCACATTTGGACCAGGATGACTTGTTGATGATGATAGGAACAGTGCACTGTAAGGAATAGTGAAGTGCAGAAAGAGTTATGATATGCCCTTCAGTCTTGACACATGGAAAGCGGACATAGCCCCATACAATGAGGGACAACCAGGTAAAGGGTGTGTTTCTAAAGTTGAGACCGATGTAGGCTCCCAGAATAAGGAAAGGACTCTGAAGTTTATCTTAGTTATCAGCTTGAGTGGAGCAAAAACTGCTCCACTCAGTTTCATGTTGACTTGGAGAGAGAAGAGGCTGGGTTCTATTGAAAAGAGATGCCTTGCAGTGGTATTGCTTGGTGAGGAGACACTGACCTACATAGTTGGAGTATGACATGGAGTATAACTAACCTCACACAATCCTTAAAGGGCTTTGCTAAAACTTTAAAAGGTAAGTCTTATCCCAAGACTACTTCTTGTGTTTCTTACAGAAGTATGAGTCTGAGGAGGCTGAACACCAGGACTTTGGAGATACAACCTCATGCTGGGGTTTTTTGATAGGCCTCCCTGAGCTGTGTCCTCCCCAAAACTCTGATATGACTGTCATAGTGGATGATTTCCAAGAACTGATTGTTTCCTTTCCTTCACCCCACTTGAGATGAATCACATTTCATTAGAAAATGTGTTGTGAAATTTAAAATCCATTATTTTTTCAGATCAAATTCTTCCTCCCTCCTACCCTTCCTCACTTCCTCCCTCCCTCCCTCTCTCCTCTCCTCCCCCTCCCCTTTCCCTTTTTGTTTTTGGTTTGGTTTGGTTTTTGAGACAGGGTCTCACTATGCAATTCTGGCTTCCCTAGAACTCACTATGTAGGTCAGGCTGGCCAGAACTCACAGAGATCCATTTGCCTCTGACATCTGAGTGCTGGGTTAAAGGTATGTGCCACTATATCCAACTCATATCAAATTCTTAAAGAACAAAAAGTTGCTCTAGTAGAACAAATAATACATATTCTATTTAGTTTTCATTCATTCTCATTCATTCCAACAATCTACATTCATTGAACATCAAATAAAATATTATGCTACTAAGAACCCGACTCATCTTTTTTGTGTTTAGTTGATTTTACTTACAATATCTCTCAGTTCCATTCATTTTTGCATACATGATAATATTTAATTGTTTTTGGCAAAACAGTATTCCACTACACATATACAGTGCATTTTGTTTTTGTCCATTCATCTGCTGATGGGCACCTGTGTTGACTTCCTGACTTGGCTATTGCAAAAAATACAGCAGTAAGCATATGAACATAGATAGTTCACTGGCATGATGATTTCAGCTTCTTTGCACATATATTCAGGCAGGATAGAAGGATCATGTGGGAAATTTAGTTTTATTTATTTATTTATTTATTTATTTATTTATTTATTTTTGTGAACCCCTCTCAATACTGTTCTCATCAAAAGTGTGGAAGGGGTCCATTTCTACACATCCTTTCCAGTGACTCTTGTTTTGTGATCTTTAAATTGTAGCCATTCTAACAAAAGTAAATACCAAACAGGGGTTAGAGAGGTACATCATTAGAGAGGTACATCTATGATGGTTTGAAAGAAAATGGTCCTCAAGGGGAATGGCACTATTAGAAGATATGGTGGTGTTAGTATATGCTTTAATCCCAGCATTTCGGAGGCAGACACAGTAGAATCTCTGAGTTCGAGGCCAACCTGGTCTACAGAGAGAGTTCCAGGATGACTAGGGTCACACAGAAAAACCCTGACCTGAAAAAAGGTTAAACCATAAGTAAGTAAGTAAGTAAGTAAGTAAATAAATAAATAAATAAATAAATAAATAAAGCCATGCTGAGAACACAAAGATGGGTTAAACTTAGCTCTTGCCTTCACAAGAGGTACCTCCCTGGTGTGGCTAATACCATGTTATCATATGATTCAAACACTTTCAAATTGGAAGGAAAGCCACCAAATACATACCCCATTATGCTTAATCTTCATAACCCTCAAAGATGGGTTTAGCTTTATTTAGCCTCCTCAAATCTGTGTGCCTCAGAAAAAAAGAAGGGCCAAATGCTTGGTTAAATAATGCCAAGCTATTTTGTTGTTGTTTATAGCAAATCACAGGCCTTAGCTGTCATGAGCTCATTATACAATGTCACACACTCAGCCTTCAGTGACTCACAGAACAGCCTAGCAATGATAGTATTAGTTTTACAATTTTATTCTGATAACAAGGAATATTTTTGCTGAGCAGGAATAACACATATGGTGCTCTGTGGTAATAGATGGTTTTAAGACTTTCCAGGTGAGAGCATTTTTAAAAATTTTATTACTAACAACATTAGGTCTTTCTCTAAAAGCCTTCTTTTGTCAAGTGAATTTTTGGAGGTGGGAGAAGCGCCCTGACAAGAGCAGATGAGCTCTTAGGTCCAGGGTACATTTCATGTCTTTTCCACCTAACAAAGCCAGAAGGGAACACATGATTTCAGTAATTTGTGGCATAGCATCTACATTTTGGGTTATCCTTTCTTAAACTTTAGGGATATAAGTCCTGAATTCTTTACTTTTAGCTGAGCAAACTCAGCACAACTAAATTTAGAAAACAAAACCAAACAAAAAGCCCCAAAACCAAACCAAAAAACAACCAAAGGAAATCTGTAAGGTTTTTTGTTTGTTTGTTTGTTTTATTTTTAGAAAGAAATCGAGGTTTCTGGAACATATTCAAATATTGCACTAACAAATCTTTAATTGGGGGCAGGGGGTTTGGTTTTATCCATTTGGTATTCATGTTTGCTTGCTTAATGTGTATCTACCAGAGAACAGCACATTTACAAAATGCAATAAAGTTGTGGTTCCTTCGTCTGTAGATACTATGGACTGCCCCTGTCCTGGCCATATTAACACTGATGTGGAATCTCATTAGAACCATGTTGTGATTCTTTGGTCAAATCAGAACCATCAGAGGTAGGAAGACAGAGGTAGGAAGAGGCAGTGCTGTTAACAGATGGGGAAACTGGTTGAAAAACTTCTTTCCTTTGCCATAGTACTGTAAGGGCTAAAGCTAACCTGGAAGCCAAAGACTGATAACCTCCTGGGATGCTGGGGGTTGTTGTTCATGTAATATAACAAGTCATGTGTTTTCACTTCTGTAAATAGTTTGGTGGCCCCACCTGCACAGGATATGCTTCATTACACATAGGAGGGATGTACATAGACAGGGGGTATGTCAGCATGGCTGCTTGCCCCCAATTCCACAAACATGAGGAGTACCACAGCCTTGTGGGTTTTGCCTTTGTGAGCACCCAACTAGCCTAATCCAGCAGCCATTTTCTGGAGATTCTAGGTGTGGACCTGGCCAGTGTTCATCTACCCGGCCAGTATTAAATAAAGCTTGCTTTAATTAGATAATCAAGGAGTTGGTCTTTCTCCTCACGATTTTCCCATTTAATAGTACTATTCCAAGAGGATTCCAAGCCTCCATGATTCTTTATGGTCTCTTTTCTCTTTCCTCTGCCTTCCTAAATTATTGTCAGTAGTGAAGACATGCATATGAGCTTCTGAGTGAATACAGTGACTTAAATTGAAAATATTTTATTGAATTGTTTTAGCATTGAAAAATAGCTTTAGAAAACCTTAGTATGACTAGCAAATAGCCAAGTAAGTGAAAATTTAACTAGAGTCAACTAGACTTTACATATGTGAAGAGAAAGAAAAAAAGCAAGAGAAAAGTCGGGCATGTTGAGAAAGTGAAGTGTGAAGGCTGAAAGTTTGAGAAATTTTTGCATCACATGTAAATCATTTCTTGAGCCTCATTCAGAGTCCCATTTCAGGTCCATAGTTTTGTTTTGTCTGCTGTTCCTCTTGTATATTTTCTCATATTAAGTTAACCGTCTATCTCTATCAGATGCTCCATTGTTGTTTTTATAGCGGCTGCTTTTAGACATACCGATGGCTCATGAGAACATGTTCTGAATTGATTAATTTTATCAATGGGCTGTTGGAAATAAAACACGTAAATTGAATCCTGGTCACAGTGGAAGAAAAACCTGGAGAGACATGTTTTAAATTGCAAGCAGGTTGACACAGGAATGTAGCTGAGGAATGTGGCCTCAGAATCTTATAGTAGTTGATAGCATTAGCTTTGAGGTGGACCAGATTTCTGAACAACACTCACATGTAACATAACATTGGTCCTATATATAAAAACAGGTAGTTTGTCAAAACCACTTCAGGCCTGGGTTTTGGATAAAGGCTGTTCAGCACACCGTGTGTTCCATCTTATGTTTATGTAGTGTTTAGTGTCTGGGGCATTTTGTTTACAGATAGGCAAAGAACAGGCAATGTGAGAGGAAAATTGATTGGAATGGGGTTGTGAAATTTAAGAAAAGGATAAAAATTGAAGCAGTAGGGTCCTTGTAAATAGTACTTTTTGTTTTATTATTATGAGGCCCCTTTCTTTGACTATATTTAGAAAGATAGCTGCTATTAGGTGGGCATGGTGATCCATGTCTATGGATCCCAGCAGTTGGAAGATGAAGGCATGAGGATCAGAAGTTCAAGGTCATTGTCAGCTATGTATAAAGTTTGAGTTACAGGAGACTTTGTCTCAGAAAATATGATAAAACAAAACTAAACTAAATTAACTCTAGTAGATAATATTCTTACAAATGATATCTTTAGATCTTAAACCTGTTGTGTTTGATGGTGTACTGCCGAGTCACTGCAGAAAGACCTCACACATCTTGTTATAAAGGGTCCCTGAGGTGGTAAGACAAGACTCCTGGAAAACCTGAAAGATACCACCACCAAAGGTTTATCTGCTACCAACACAAAAAATGTCACCCAAAGAGGGTAAGAGATAGTTTGTTCTGTAGCCAAAATTGTATACCAGGCATATAGTTTTAGGCTACTGCACATCTGTGCTCCAATGTGGAAGCAGTTTCGTGAAATTTTTATAATAACAGAATAAAGAAAGCTGTAAGTTGTGTGCTTTTCAAATACACTGGTGGAAACTTTAAGTGGGCTCTTGCAAGCAAGCAGAGGAATGTCAGCTGTAGGCCTCAGGTGCTATCTGAAGACTCTTAACCCTCTGGTTGGTAGAAACTACTGTTTTGTTAATACATTACAGAAAGTGTTTAATTCATTAGTCACAGTCAGCATAGAGGTAGGCAAGGAATACTTATTTAGAAGGCTGCAGATGGCCCAAGATCAATTGTAATTAGGCCCAGGACTTGCAACATTTCAGTGTCCCATGGTCACTGAAGTCCAATCAGTCAATCAGACTTGTTTCAATCAGACAGGTTGAAGATGTAACTGCTTTCTGGAAACCTTCACACGGACAACCCAAGTTAGAAACAAGACCCAAAAGAGAAAGCAATAGATATTATCACTGACACAAGTTCACTGGAGACCATGGCTGAGTGGGTCTTGCTAGTTTGGGCCCTAATAGTCATAGCAAGTCTGTGAGTACTGGCCCATTGGGTTTCTGCTGCAGGCTCCTCAGGGTGATCACACAGGGCACCAAGAAGTAGGAGCTCCAGTGTGTTCAAAGACCTTTCTATCATTCACAGAGGTTGCTCTTCTGCTTGGGCTACCCGTGTATTGCCATTCCCTGGGGAATGGATGTCTTCTCTGTCTGGAAATACACTCTCCCTGCAGACAGAGTTCATCACAGTGATCTTCAACCCCCTTGCCTCTTTTATTCTTTCTCTGTCTCTTCCCCTGCTTGGAGGGAGGGCTCCATGCTGCGCTGGTCAGGCAGCTTCGAACACTTTTTCCCTTGGAAAAATTTAGCAAATATTTGCCTTTTCTTTTTCTAGCCTTTAAAATAGACTCCACACAGATTTCCTTATGGTAAAGCTGGTGTTGCGTGAACACAAAGGCCAAGCACAAATGTCATCACCCACCTTATTTCCTTCACTTTTTTCCTGACACTTTGTTTCAAATACAGACAGTAGCCTTAGTAATATTGTCTGTAATATTACAAATAATATACAAGTTTACAAATGCAAAATAATTTACAAATGCAAAAATGGAAACATATGACTTAGTGTACTTTAAGATCTGTATAGGAAATGAAAACTATATTCAGGAGAGAAAAAAAAATGAAAGTGAAAAATATGAAACATGAATACTTTGGGGACATTGCATTTGTAAAGACAAACAAGCGCACAAAAGACATTCACTCATAAATGGAACCTAGAAATTTCTGTTTGCTAAGAGCAGTGGTTCTCAACTTCCCTAATGCTGTGACTCTTTAATATAGCTCCTCATGTTGTGGTGACCCCCAACGCTAAAATTATTTTCATTGCTACTTTATAATTGTAATTTTTCTACTGTTAGGAATCATAAAGTAAATATCTGATATGTGGGTAGTCTTAGAAGACCCCTGTGAAAGGGTCATTTGACCCACAGGTTGAGAACCACTTACTCGACAGCAGCAATAGTTCAATAGAAGCCACTGGTAAGTGGCCCACTGAGGTCACCTTTTCTTCTCCAACTGTGACCGATCCCTTCTTCTCTGCAGTTGCTTGTTGCTCTTGTCATAGCTCACTGTCAGTTTAAGAATATGCATTTCTGCTTGCTTCTTAAATATTTCATGGCCCATCTTAGTCCACTGATGGATTGACCACATTCTTCAGAGAAAAAGGCATCTGCAAGTAAGATGCATAACAGATGTAGAGCATGGCAATCCCATCTAGCCTCTCATCACAAGTGACATTTTAGTCACAGGTCATGCTCACTAAATGGGTGATGTGCCACAGATTGACAGCATTGCTTACATTCTGTACAAACCTAGCAATTATGGTCTCAAAGATACTTCTAGCTAAAAACTTTGGACCTAGAAAAGGCAATGTAATATTATGCAAAAAAGCATGTCTGTGGATGATGTTAACAGAGGAAAAATTAAATGAAAATGTGGACCTATAATTTGGTGAAATGGAATGACAAAACTTCACTCACGAGCGAAGAATTACTTCAAAGGTATACTTTGAAGCTCTTGGTAGCTTTGTAACATGCCCCATTCATTATTTTCAGTGTACCAGTCTTTCAAAGCCTCACCTTTCAACTACTCTCATTTTCAATTACGTGTGGAATTTACCTGAAGAAAACAGGCCTGCTGCCTGGTTTGTGGGGCAGCTTCATACAAGTCTTTTGAAAAAAACAAAAAACAAAAACAAAAAGTGTTCTCTTACATGATTTGAAATGTGTGTGTGTATATACACATATGTGTATATATATGTATATTTAGATAGGATCTCATGTAGCCCAGGTTGGGCTCAGATTCTCAATGTCATTAAGGATGACCTTGAATTTTTGTTCCTCATTCTTCTACCTCCTGAGGGCTAGTATTACAAATGTGTACCACCACCTGCTTTAGAAGGTGCTAAGGATCAAACCCAAGGCAATGCTAGGCAAGTGTTTGACTACATTCCAGTCCTATATGACTTAATTTTTAAGGATCTAGGTCAATACTTGTTTTAGTTAGGAGTCCTGTTGCTGTGGTAAAATACCATGACAAAAATCAGCTTGGGGAGGAAATAGTTTATTTCATCTTACAGCTTACAGTTCATTATCCCACAAAGTCAGAGCAGGAAGTCAGAGAAGGGACTCGGAGCTTAGGAATCTGGAGGCAGTTCTGATGCAGAGGCCATGGAGGAATGCTACTCACTGGCTTGCTCCCCATGGCTTGCTCAACCTGCTTTTTTTTTATAGCAACCAGGACCACCAGCCAGGAGGTGGCACTACACACAGTAAGCTGGGCCATCCCATATCAATCATCAATCAAACAAATGCTCTATAGACTTGTCCACAGGCTAATCTCTGGATATTTTTTTCAATAGACGTTTTCTCTTCCAAAATAACAATGGTTGTGTCAAGCTGATGTAAAACTAGCCAGCACAACTACAGGATTGGCTGTTATACTGGTTTTTCTATGTGATAGAGAGAACACCTATTAGAAATAAGGTTTTATGATGGTCTGCACCCTGATTTGCTTGTTGCCTTATTGACCTAAAACTGCCTGGTATTTAGAAAGTAAACACTAAGGGCTCAATAAAAAAAAAAAAAAAGCAGAAGAAGAATGAATTATTTTTCCCAGAACAACAATATTTTTAATACTTACTTCAGAGATTTTGTTCTACTCTGTCTCCAAAAGAACTTTTATTGTTTTTTCCTGTTCAGTTTGACCCTATTAGACACAGCATTGCAGATCTGAATAGCTATATGTTAATGAACTACATCATTATAATCAGATAATCATTATAATCAGTTATAATCAGAAATAAGTGGTCTCTAATAATAGTAATAGAAAAATAATAGAAGAATAATTAGAAGAATAATATAATTAGAAGAATAATAAGTCTAATAATTAGAATTAATGGTCTCTAATGGACACTCCCCTCCAAGGTCTTCTCAGGGACTAATATCTATTCTTATTCAAAACAGATCACATTTTCTCACGAAAATTAAAAGGTTTTACTTTAAAAGTGGGAAAAACAGGAAATCCAACAAGAGGGATGATATTCTTGCAGAATATTTAATTAACATTTTTATTGGTGATTATTAGTAAAATTTTTTGACACTTGCATCTCTGTCAGATGAAAAAAAGAGTTTATAGAAATGGTGAGTTAGCACTGGAGGGATTCCTCAGTGGTTAAGAGCACTGGCTGGTCTTCCAGAGGTCCTGAGTTCAGTTCCCAGCAACCACATGATGGCTCACAACCATGTATAATGAGATATGGTGCCCTCTTCTGGCCTGAAGGCATACATGCAGGCAGAACATTGCATACATAATAAATAAATCTTTAAAAAATGTTGAGCTGGTCAGATGGCTCAGTGGGTAAGAATGCCTACTGCCAAGCCTGATGAGGATGGTTAAATACCCAGGACCATGTAGTAGAAAGAGAATTTACTCCCATAAATTGTCCTTTGAACTCCCCATACCCATGTGGATATACACAGTAAATGTAATTAATTTTTTTAATTATAGAAATTATGTATTAGGAGAAGTTGGATGTGCCCATGTGGTCATTATGTGTGTTGATTGTTTAACTTCACTAAACTTTGTCTCTATCAGGCCATGAGAAAGTAACTTCCTGTCTCTACTCCAAAATAACTTATGATGTTATAGCACACAAATATTCATAACAGCCTTATTTAGAAGAGCTAAAAAGTAGGGCAAGGAGACGGTGGAACATGCCTTTAGTCCCAGCACTCAGGAGGTAGAGACAGGTGGAACTCTGTGAGTTTGAGGCCAGCCTGGTCTACAAAGTGAGTTCCAGGACAGCCAGGGCTGTTAGACAGAGAAACCCTGTCTTGAAAAAAACAAACAAACAAACAAACAAGCAAACAAGCAAAAGGAACTCAAAGTGGAAACAACCAAAAGTGGAACAATTAATTGTAGCTGGAAAGTTTTTCTGCATCCAGCCCTGTACCACAACAGTTTACAAAATAATCACACAAAGTTTAATTATAATTGTTTGGTTGATGGCTCAGTCTTGTTACTAACTATCTCTTACAACTTAAATTAGCCCATTTTTTTATATTATTATTAAACTAAGTATTGCCACGTGACGATGGTGTTACCTCATTTTCTACATGTCTTGCTTTCTTGGCGGCTGGCTGGCATCTCTCTGGAACCTGCCTTCTTTCTCCCCATATTCAGTTTGGCTTTTCTGCCTACCTATATTCTGCTCTGCCATAGGTCAAAGCATCTTTATTCATCAACCAATAAAAGCAATACATTCACAGTGTACAGAAGGACATCACACATCAATTGATAGATAATGTACACTATTAGATGTATTCATACAGGCAAAATATCTATGAATGAAGTATCATGCCCAAAGATTCATTGTGAAAAGTTAAAGAAGCCAATGGCAAAGGTTGCATGAGTCTCTTTACATGAACGAATGTTTGTACTTCCAGAGTAGACACATTATACAGGTGAACACCCACTGTAGGCTGTCTATGGTGCAGGGCTTTTTTTTAAGATGCTGAAAATGTCCTAAAAATGATTATGGTAATAGTTCACAAGTGTGCATAAGCTTCAAACCACTGAATTTAAAGGGTGGGTTTTATAATGTGTAAATGATACCTCAGTAAGCTATTATTACAGTAAATACATCAGAAAATCAGCACAGAATGTCACAGTTACTTATGCTGAAGCAGATCAAACTGTTCCTCATAGGTGGTGGGTCTTGATGAGAGGAATGCACTTATTGTCCTTCCAAAGCATGCAGTCCTGAATTAAAGAGACCAGGACTGTGTTAGAGTAGAAACAGACTCCGGGTCAAGAGATTAGAACTCTGACCTGGGTGAGAACCAGCAGTGCAGCTGGCCTAGTTCAATTTCCAGGTATAACTCCTGGAAAGGTGGGCTCATCTTAAGCCCTGCTAAAGGGATAGGTACAATAATTTGTTCTTTAATGGACTGCTGTGCTTTCTTTCCCAGAATCCTCAGCCCTAGTGCAGAAGCTTATACAGACAGGAAGGGCCCTTATGTCAACCCGCTTTTCAAAGTTACTGAGGAAAGGATAATTTCTCTTTTTTCTATTTGTCTTCTAAGCATGCCACTTTGGGTTTTCCCTCAACATTTTTGGATTCCTTACTCTTTCTTTGAATCTTCCCTCCCTGCTGTAAGGCTGTCTGTCAGCCAAATAGTAGAGCTTTTCCTTTCTCTCCTGCATTGCCTTCCTCTGAGCAGCCTCTGAGGTTTCTCAGCTTGTCTCTCCATGGTTTTCCTGTTAAATTGTAATAAAGTTGCCCTGTGCTTCCACTTGAGTCCATTCTTAATTTCTTTTCTTAGTGAGACTGAAAATCTAACAGAGGACCTCAGTTCCCCTTATCAGCTGGAGTACCTAGATTTAAATTGTAGCATGCGCTCTTATTGAGTCATGGGATTTGGGAAAAATTATATTGTGGCATAGTTTCCTTATTCCTAAACAGATGATAATTGTGGTGCCATATAATAGGGGCATTGTGATGTTCAAAGCTTTGACAGGCCCTGGTATAATATATAAAGCAGAGTAAGTGATATGTAAATATTTGGCATCAATATTATTATGTAGGTTAGCTAATTCAAAGCATAACTTTCTGAGGTTGATTGAACTCCAACTCCAAACTAGTGAGCAGCCAACCACTTGAGAGAAGGAGGAAAACAATTTAATGTAGAAAATCGATGTGTAAGAAGCAGTTTTCATAGAGAATAACAAAATAGAGGAAGAAAGTGTTTGCATTTCCCTCCTTCTAATATTATGTCTGTATAACTTATTAGACATGCTGGGGGAAAGAGATAAGATGCCTGCATTTACCTTCTTAGTCTTATAGTTAGGATGCTGTCTAGCTTCACTGTTGAGTAGCTAAGCTTGTTGGCTTGGAGATGATTCCACTTTTCTGTCCTGAGTTGCAAGACACACAGTTTCTTGTGATCGAAGAATGGAAAGGATGACTGAAGGATTGCTAGCCAGAGCTGGAAGTGTTAGCCAGTGATGGGAAAAGTGGTGATGCCAAGGACCACCCTGAAAATCAGGGGCTCAATCTTAGGAAAAATTACATGAACGATTAGTGAGATGACTGATGTTTGGGGCTTAGCAAAGACAGCCAATCAGTACATCCCGATGATGCAACTAGCTGGTTGGCAACGCAGAGGCACTAAAGCTACTCCCAGGAAAGCTTCTGCTAGCATCAGGAGGATCCAGATTAAGACTTAGGCCATTGGCACTGGCTAAATATCCTGAGGTTTCTCATTTTGAGCTTAGAAACTATTCAATAACCATTTCTATCATTGTGATTAACATTTCCTCTTTAAAACTGAGGGGATATTTTGGGCTTTTGTTCTATTTTCTTTTTCTTTCTTTGTTTGGTTTTTAAGACAGGGTCTCTCTATATAGCCCAGGCTGTCCTGGAACTCCTTCTGTAGACCAGGCTGGCCTTAAACTTAGAGATATGCCTGCTTCTGTCTCCCAAATGCTGGGATTAAAGATGTGTGCCACAACTGCAAGCCTCCCCACCTCCACAGAAGTCTGTAAATATCTCTTTTTTTAGGTTAAAGAAAAATCTGTTGGACTTCATATTGAATGAAAGTACCAACTCTGTAGATTTATGTTCTCATTATCACATATCCACAGATGTGTTTCACTTTCAGTAGTAAATCCAAGGGACCTGAGAACCAGCTGGGTTATTGCTTCTTAGTGATTGCTTTGTGGATTTCAAGATGTATAGAGATAATTTTATGGCTATTTTCTAATTTAGCCGTTATAGTCACAGTTAATTATTTACAGTATAACAACCCTAAATCCCACACTAAAATGAACTTTAGGCTACTGGCTTTTTCCTCTGTCACTATAAGATAAATCAAAGAACAAAATTAGTTCCTTAATGAGAAAAGAGGTAACAAAATGTGTGTGTCTATTTAGAGTAAGAGTATGCAAGAGCCTGTCTGTCATCTAATTTTGTCAAAGAGTTCCCGATTATTGAAGTGCACACCTCTAATCCCAGCTCTCAAG
Source organism: Cricetiscus sungorus (assembly GCA_030556225.1). Taxonomy (NCBI): domain Eukaryota; kingdom Metazoa; phylum Chordata; class Mammalia; order Rodentia; family Cricetidae; genus Cricetiscus; species Cricetiscus sungorus. The sequence continues at coordinate 21,243,505 of JANBXA010000372.1, read as the reverse complement.
AAGCTGATGCAGCTGGTTCAGGTAGTAAAGTGAAGCCTTGGCTACACAATGACTCATCCTAGGCTACTCGACATCCTAACACACACACACACACACACACACACACACACACACACACACACACACCACCAACACCAACAACAACACCACCAACACCAACACCTATACAAACTCAACAACAAACAAATAAACAAACAAAAACAAATGCAGAGAAAGGAAGTAAAGAAAGAATGGTTTGGGGTTTAGCTGACATGAGGCATAGGGAAACAGGTCTTGGATGGTCTTGAACCCCCAAATACTTTGCGACTGTTTGGAAGCTTGGATAACATTAAGGGATTGTATAAACAGAACATTACTATATTCGATTTCAGATATATTTAAATGGTACTTGGTGATTTGAAGTGTGTAAAAACACACAAATAGCACTCTGAAGCAGAATGGCATAAATAAAACGTGAACTGGGGTGCACAGTGAGCTACAAATGAGTCCTCTCTTTATGTAGGAGTGGATCTTTCAGAAGGGTGGTGACCTTGTTGGTTGAGTTTCATTGGACCAAGACACAGAAAGCAGATGGGGGTTTGTGCCATGACCCCTTAGGAAGGCACATTAAACCCTGAGTGCCTCATGATTAATTAGTCACACTAATGCTGTTAGTAAGGCTTTTGTAGAAGTGATGGAAATAAAAAGGCCTTCCCCTAGTCTTCTTCTTAGATTGCTTTATGATAATTTTGCTTCCAATTTCTCAGTAAAGAATGTCAAAATAATGAGATTTTATTTTTTTTTAAATAAAATGTCAATAGGGTAGAAAGAATTGATTAAGGATAACTGAAAGCTTAAGAGTTCGTTTGTATATGTGTGGTGTTATGTGTTCCTGTATGTATGTGTGTGCAGGTACAATATGGAGGCCAGAGGTCAGTGTCAGCTATCTTTTTCAATTGCTCGCCACTTTATTTTTTGAGACAGTGTTTCTCACTAAATCTAGAGCTCATTGACTAGGCTAGATGGGCTGCCCAATGAGCTCCAGGGATCCTCCTATCTCTCTGCCACAGAACTGGGGTTACAGACATGTGGCTGCTGAGCTGGCTTTCTATGTGGAAGCAAGAATCTGAACTCAGGTCCTTATGCTTGCACAGCAGGCACTTTACCAACTTAGCCGTTACCTCAGCCTTAACAGAGTGATCATTTAAGTATCTGTGGGCAGCTCAGCAGGAGTACCACTAGAGAACTTCTTTTTTTTTTTTTTAATTTTACATATTGATACCAGTTTTCTCTCCCTCCCATACTCCCATGCCCCTCACCGACCCCCCCCCATTCACTCCCCAGGGAGGGTGAGGCCTTCCATGAGAGATCATTAAAATCTGTCTAGTCATTTACCTGTGGGTGTCTGCTTCTGCTTCCATCAGCTATTGGGTGAAGGCTTGAACTTCTTGGAAATGCAAATCCTCACATCCTAAATCAACCAAGTCTTCAAAAATCTTAGAAGGAGCCCTGCTCTGTCCTGATCCATCTTCCAAGCTCCTGCAGAGAGTCCTGGTTCATGCTATGGGTTAAAAGTCATCCCCTTAACACTGCTGTGGCTAATAGGTGAGAAGCTGTCATTGAAATGGTGAGACCTTCCTAAAGTGGAACTCAAAGGAATTGGTAGGTCTGTAGACCATCTTAGGGGGAAGCTATATTATGTGACACTATTCCTAGAGGGATATGAACAAATATCAGATCACCTCAGATAGGGAACTGACAGCAGACCAAAGTATGGATATTTCCAAATTTGAATTTAGTGGGCTGTTATGTTTTATTGGATTAATTGCAGCAATATGGGTGAGGTGTTACCTTCAGGAGCAGAAATGACTCAAAAGACAGCTGTGTCACCAAATCCAACCCAAGCATGACAGCTCCCAAAAGCTGGGAACCTGGAGCACACAGCAGACCCAGCAGTGTAGGAGGGTGTCCTTCCCTAGCAGCTTAGCTGCTCTACGTTTCTTCTAGGCAGCTGGGCAAGGAATGGGCTTCTGCTGTCATGTGTGCCTATCATGACAGGCTCTGCTGCACAGATCATGCAGTGAAAAGTCTGGAACTATGAACCAAAATATCTCCCCTTTCCTTTTTTCTTTTCTTTTCTTTTCTTTTCTTTTCTTTTTTTTTTTTCTTTCTTTCTTTTCTTTTTTTTTTTTTCTTCTGTTTTGTTTTGTTTTGGAGACAGGTGTAGCTTTCGATCCTGTCGTGGAACTGGCTTTGTAGACCAGGCTGGCCTCAAACTCACAGAGATCTATCGGATCCATCCACTTGTCTCTGCCTCCCGAGTGCTGGCATTAAAGGCATGTGCCACCATTACCAGGCATACTCCATCTCTTAAGTTATCTCAGGCATTTGTCACAGTGACAGAAAGCAGACATTCTGGACTCAGCTGGCTGTTTTCATAACATCTCTGCTTATAGGTGTATAAGCATATTTCTTTTTCTCTCTCTTTCCTTTTGTTTTTAATTGATAAAATTGATAAATGTAAACTATATATTAGACTTTTTTTCTTTTTGGTTGTGGTGGTAGTGGCAGCACCATTCAAACACTCTGCTTATTTCTTCCCCTAAGAGATTTGAGACGAACAGAAAACATGTTTAACAAACTGTCATGTTCATCATTTACCTCCAAATTTATCACAAATCCCTCCTATATTTTTTTATCCAGTAAAGCCCCCAAATATTTTAATGTTGATCGTCAATAAACCTCTCCCCATTCAATTTTTTTGTTTGTGCCTTGTCATTTTTTATTGAATTCATTTATATAACTTTCAGCTTGGGTGGGTTTTTTTTGTTTTGTTTTGTTTTTTTGCATGACACCAAAATATTTGTAAATCAGGAATGGTTTATTTATTAATTAAATGGTGCCTATGGTGCCTTAGCCACCATCTGTTGTTGATTTCCTATGAAGTGGACACACTTCCTTCTGAAAACATTAAAGTCACAGGTCGCTGTTAAAGATCATTTTTAGAGATAAAAATTCCATAAACTCAAGTCAGCCACTGACATTCCCTAAGTGCCATTGAGCCGGTGCAGGGGAGTAAATCCGTATCCCACTGTGTGCTCTTGGAAGTGGAGATTGACTTTCCCTGCCTAACACTGCCAGTGGAGAAAGGCTGAATAAATGATGACTGCTCTAGTGACGTCAGGCTTTGTTGTAGGGTTTGCCTCTCCGCACCCGCTGTCTTCTGACACTGCTGTCCCTGTGCTGGATGATTTTCCTCTGAAGGGGCACAGTGGTTGGGCCACCGCAGGACTTCCCACGTTCAATTCTGTGAAAACCAAGGAGGCAATCGGGGTGGAAACGGAGGGCGTAGCCTGTGAGGGATCTGTTTTCTATTTTCTCCTCCGGCTTGAACTCATCTGGATGAGAACCGTTTTCCTGTTTACTATTATCATTACCTGTGTGGGGTAGTTTGTCTGCACCGTTTTATTTCCCGTTAGATGAAACCGCCTGCTGGAAAAGTTAGACAATATAGGCAGTTTTCAGTGAGAAATCTCGGGGAGGATCCAAGTGCTTTAGTATGCACTCTTAAGCTTTAAGGAAGAAAAACTCCAAAGTTCTGATTCTACAGGGCAAAGAAAAACGAAGGAAGTAAGGAAGGGAGAGAGGGCGGGGGAGGGAGGGAGGGAAAAAGGAAGGAAAAAAGAAATTTAATTCCTTGTTCCTGTGGGTCTATTTGTATTCGAGTACATTTTTCTCCCTTTGAGCGTCAATTTCTCCACAGTTACTCTAATCACAGACTCCTGGAGTCAGTAACTCGCTGGGGAAGGGACCCCACCACTGCTGAAGGCGGGGGTCGGGTATTGGAGGGTGGGGAGCGACATGGACATTTAAAGATTCTCTGCTCCCGCCTTCCAGACTCGCAGGCGTAGATGCTTTCTGGTTTTTAGTGAGCAAATAGCTGCAGGGAGAGAGGGGCAGAGTGGACTCCCGAGGGCGGGCCTCCGTGGGTGCATTGAAACCGGTTCTCCCGTGGGGACCAGGGGTTCGTCTCTGGAGTCAGAGCCTGGAGTGGAGTGGTAAAGGTGCGCGGAAACATCAGGAGCTGCCTAGGGTTACACAGCATCCTTGCTGTTAGGCAAGGTCCTACCTAGCAGCCAGTCCCCTGAAAACTCACTGCCTTCCCAGAAGGAGGAGCCGGAGGGCAGGGAACCACGGGGTGGAGCTCTTGTCAGCCGAGGTAGGAAAGCGCAGCTGCAAGCCAAGGCTCTGACCTCCCCTGAGCTCCTCCCGCGGCTCGCAGGACCTTCCCGACCCTGCAGGACTTGGCAAACTCCTACCTCCGCTTGCATTAGTTTTCCCTCTAGTCTCCTCCCTCCGGGTCCCCATCATTCTCACTTTGCAAAATTCATCGCTTCTTCCAACACCTTTTTGTTAACACCCCAGAGCTCCGAGTCCCTTAGCTGAATTCGACTTTTGTTTTTATTTCTCTCTCGCTTCCTTTTCTGCCCCTCTCATCTGATTGATGTGCGAAGGCTGATGCCTCTGCCAGAGCGAGAGGAATAAATAGATGCTGCCTCGCCCAGAGGCTTAGACGCCTGGGAAGAGCAGCCAGCGCGGCAAGACACCCGGCTCCTCCAAGCGCGTGAACGGGACCGGAGGACTTGGATCCAAGCGAGCTGTGATTGTTCGAGGGGACAGTTCCTAGGTCCTTGTGCTCGCCCCCAGAGTACAGCAGACCACGGAACTCGAATCCGCCGCCCGGTTGAGCCCTGTCGCATCCTGCTGGCATCATGGTCTGTGGCGACCCGGGACGGATGCTGCTGCTACGGGCCGGTTGGATGCTAATCCTGGCTGCTCTCTGCCTGCTCCAGGTCCCCAGAGCCCGGGCAGCAGCCTGTGAGCCCGTCCGCATCCCCCTGTGCAAGTCCCTGCCCTGGAACATGACCAAGATGCCCAACCACCTGCACCACAGCACCCAGGCTAACGCCATCCTGGCCATCGAACAATTCGAAGGTTTGCTGGGCACCCACTGCAGTCCGGATCTGCTCTTTTTCCTCTGCGCCATGTATGCACCCATCTGCACCATCGACTTCCAGCACGAGCCCATCAAGCCCTGCAAGTCTGTGTGCGAGCGCGCCCGGCAGGGCTGCGAGCCCATTCTCATCAAGTACCGCCACTCGTGGCCGGAAAGCCTGGCCTGCGAGGAGCTGCCAGTGTACGACCGTGGTGTGTGCATCTCTCCCGAGGCCATCGTCACCGCTGACGGAGCGGGTGAGTCCTGAACTCTGCCGGATCTCCTAGGAGGAGTTAGTTGGCCATTTGCCTTTACCTTCTGTCTCGATCTTTGCTCTTCAGATCACTTAATCTCCCCTTAACCATCGATTCCTGTTCTTTTACTTAAAAAACAAAACAAAACAAAAAAGAATCACTTTATCATCCTTCCAAACAGTCTCTTCCAACAGGTGGTCTGATTCATCCATTTGTTGTCTCCCATCCTTCACACCAAACCTCCACAGCTGTCCTTCCCTGCCCACCCTTCGAATGCAGGAAGAGCAAGTCCCCACACTTAACTCTCTCCTTTGTTTCTTGGTTGATTCTTTGGCAATCTCAGTCATCCGGTGGCTTTATCTTTAGTGTTTTCACTGCTTACAATTGTATGGAAACCTCAGGAAAGTGGAAACTCTGGTTTTCTCCTAATCATTAGAATGTCAACAAACGTCTTCTAACACTGTGATCTGTTAGTGACTCCTGTTTGCTCAAAGCTCAGTTTTGTCAACACTGTCACCTTAAATTTCCCCCTCCTTTCAACGAAATAGATGACAATTCCAGTCAGAAACAACAATGAAATATTACTGTTGTGCACTGCTAATTACCTTCTGTGGCACACTACAGCCTGATAGGTGAAGAACTGAAATTATGGGCTCTTTTCACATGCCCAAATGTCTTCGAATCATTTTGTAAAGAGCATAAGGGTAAATAGAGTTATATTTTAAGCATGTTATCTCCATAGCCTTATATAATTTTATTTTTAATCTCACTCTTCATCCTATCCATACTCTATGTGTATACACTATCCACACATTAGCACTTTCCTCACTATAAAATGAATTATTGTTCTACGTTTAATGGGTTTAACCATTTGTTGTGTCACTGATGTTTGGTCTAGTTGTGTTATTCATAATCTTAAAGCCCCCAACTCAATCCAGGAACCCAAACCTCAGATTTCCCCCATTCATGTACTTTAAACATAAAGCTTATGCAAACTAGTGGTCCTCTCTCAGAATCTTCCAGGGTTGTTCTTAGCTGTGCCTCACTTGGTTGAATCATCTCCTCACTTAATCAACGTCAACATTTCCTTCTGTTTCTCAGCTTGCTCAAACTAAGCTCGTATCCTCAGTTCATAGTTAATGAATCTGTCATTACCAGGCTGATTCAGAAAAATTAAGTTCATTAACTTAAAGCTGGTGAGAGGGAAAAGTAAAAAGAGGGGGAAAATGAAGACAGAACAGGAAGATCCCACAGCTTTCTGGTGATTTCTTTACTTAGCTTAGCACCATGAATATAGGAGCTGCCTTCCGAAGGCCAATTAACAATCGGGAGCCAGTTTTATAAAGTAATCCAAAAGAAACATTCTTTTTACTGCTTGGCTAAAAGAGCACTCTTGAGCCCTTGCACTGAGTGAAGGCACAGGCTCTGCAGACCCTGTGCAGTTGCTATCCTGGCTTAACAACACTGTTAAAGTCAGTTAAATGCTGGCACTCTTCTCAGGCCAAGCACTAGGAATGATAATGTATTTCCCTCTGAAATGCATGCCCCCCTGAGAAGGCAAGCTTTTCTCCTAAGCCTGAGCCTAGAGAAGGACCTGGAATGAGTGAGGTTTGGCAAGTCTAAGTGCACTTGAAGGGCATAGTCAATGGAGATGGGAAGCAGTTTCATTAGGCATTCCTGAGTTACCTATCAACATAGACCAAACATGGCACAATTGCCTCGTTGGAGCACTCAAATAGGCCATACGTAGGAATGATTTGTCTGTCCTGGAGATAAGATTGCTGAAAAGCTTTAAAGTTAGTTTCAGAGCATTTGTTCTACTGTATCCTTGGAAGAAAAGCACCTGAGGGCAAGGGATATTCAGCCTGCTCCCAACTCTCATTTCAATATGAAACAGTGACCAGGAGGACAGGGTTGGAGAGGTGCATGCTGGCCTGAAGAGCTCCTGGCTTCCAGTCTGCTGAAAATTACACAGTCCCTCTGTTGGGTAAAACTGTCAGAAGCCTGGAATCATTTAATACTGAAACATGGAGTTAGAGAGATGGTTCTGTGACTAAGATTACCAACTGTTCTTCCAGAGGACCTGAGTTTGATTCCTAGTACCCACATGGTAGTTTAACAGCCTGTAACTCTAGTTCTAGGACATTCGGTGCCCTCTTCTGGCCTCTGTGAGTACTTCACAGTATGATGCACATACATACATACATACATACATGCATGCATGCATGCATACATACATACATTGCTTAGAGTGCAGAACCAGGTGTTGAATCTCTACTCCAAGGGCACTGCATACATGTGCACAGACATACATGCAGGCAACACACCCATATACATAAAATTAAAAGAAAACTATCACATGTCACTATTTTAATTAATTTATTCATTGGTTTATTGGGATACAATAGTTTACAAAACAGTGGGTTTTTTTTTTTTTGTTTTGTTTTTCCTCCCTACATGTATAAACAGAATCCCTGTGTTTTAGGATTAGATACAATCTAACAAGATATGAAAATGAGATTTCTTTAAAATGTGAAGAATGGTACAAATCTTCACAACACTGTGTCAGGATTTTAGTCCACTCATACCATTCATGGTTCTCTGTTTATACCTAACATATTGTGACTCAGCAACAAACTCAGGGCACTTAACAGAACAAAGTCTGAATGGAGCAGGCTGATGCTTCAAACTACCTTTTACTTCCCAGACACTAAGCATGAGCACATGTTTATAAAGAACATGTGGTGTATTGACCATAGCTAATGATTTCATGTTAAATTTATTGTATATTTCATGTTTTGCTGTAAAGTAGGACTTTGAGTACTACTATTTGAGAACTCAGCTCACTTCGACCATTCTGCTGGTTATTTGAGACATTTAGGCAAATGTGTAAAGTTGCACGGTGAAGCTGGTTGGTGGTGGCACACAACTTTAATTTCAGCACTCAGGAGGCAGAAACTGGGGGATTTCTGTGAGTTGGATGCCAGTCTGGTCTACAGAGTGAGTTCCAGGACAGGCTCCAAAGCTACAGAGACCCAATCTTGAAAAAAAAGATTGCACAGTGAGTGAGGCTTAGAAACCAGGTACGAGAGCCCATCCCACTCTGGCTATAGGGAAATGCTATGACTTCTACAACCCTTACATGTAAGCAAAGGCAAATGTGTCTGTATCTTAAGGGCAAGGTGAGGGCTAGACAGCGCGTGAACTGCTGAGTCTTGAACCTGGCGCCAAGAGATCACTGAACCAATGGCTGCTGCAGTTTTCCTCTTTTTATTGCTGTTGTATCAAGTGGACTCACATTTCCTTTTTGTTGGCTTTTTGAACTTGATAAATGCAAACACAGTCTTGAATTTTTAGAACTTCCATTCTGGAGAGCAGGTTTTATTTCTCCTGAATATAGAAAATTAATGTTTCATTTCATACAAATCGAGCTAGAATTCAGGCTAAAGAGTAAATTCCTATGGGAATAATAGGGGTGGGGGTAGGGGAGGGGAGAACAGTTTGGCTGATGTCTGTTAACTAGTAGTAGTTTACTGGGGAAGGATTCTCAAGCCTCTCCCCTCCCTCAGAACCTATAAGCAGTTAACAGTTGCTGGGAGCAGCAGGAGGGATGGAGGGCGAAGGTGGTTCTGGAGGCTCCACCCCACCCTGAGTATCTCTAGGCAGGTTATGGTTGCAGGGAAGGGACTGACATTTTCTTCAGTAGTGTGGCCACTGGTAAGTGGCTCTTCCTGATGTAAGTAACCCCTCACCCATGCTCCTATAACTAATCCTAATTAAAGTCACAAGTTCATCAAAGAGACAAAAGAATGAACTTTTTAACAAATACATAAACGATAAGGTATTGTGCTACTTACTCTTTCTAGAACACTTATAGCTTGCTGTGCCAAGAGCTTTATAATCCCCTCTAAAACCACCCTGTTATTGCTGGCTTACGGTTAGTCCTAACGTGCTCCCCGAGCTCTTGCACAATATATTCTCCAAGCTGTGGCCTGGCAGAGCCCTACCACCTTTCACATGCAGAAACGGCCATTTAATCATCTCTCCACTCTCCGAGGAACAGGCAGCCTTTTCTTTAGTGTTAGCCCTGGTCTACAAATATTTGAGGGGCCAAATACCAAGAAGGGAGGATGTGAGCAAGAAAGAAGTAAAGTTTTAAGTTAGGGCTAGAGAGAAAAACACGATTCTACAGATCCTTCATCATGTCGATAGCAAAAAGCATTCTGCCTGGCTTGGGAAGAGAGTCTGCGTTATTAATTTCATTTAGCAATAACTCAATTGTCAGTGCTAATGAAATCTTAGATTGTCCCTAACTTATTTTAATCAGTCACCTTTTGTCTCCCTTTTAGCAAACTTTGAAATATTTGTTGGAAGAGAAAACTTGACCATGTTATCTTTGGCCTTTGTCTTTCTGCTAGGTGTGCAGCCTAGTGTGAGAGCCACTGTGCAGACATACAATTTTGAATAATTAAGCCCGAGCCTCAGTCTATAAATTTAGAGATGCTCACAGTTTCAGCAGTGCAAACCCTTAGTTGGTTTTGTCTTTCATTTACAGCAAGTCACTTGACTGACGTTGGTCAGTATTGGTGTATAACAAACGGAATGAATGATTGGTAATTGGAAAAGCTCAGAATGCATGCTTAAAGACAACCATATCAAGGGTCAGCACTGTTACTCCCATTTTACAGGTAATACTGGCAAGGTACACAGATAAGTGACTTGTCAAGTTAATTCAGTGTGTGAGAAAACAAGGGTTCAGACCAGAGTCTGTTCAACACTACCATCTTCTCTTGCTAAGAAAATGGATTTTGGTCTTTGGGGGAATCTGTGTCTTTTGTTCATTATGTTAAAGTGAAAGGAGCAAAGTATTTCCATTGTGTTAATTTATGGCTTAAAAGCATAAAAGGCCCCCCGGGACAATGGGTTTCAAGAGATAAGGAATGACTGTTTGGCGCACACTGTTGAGATAGGAGAGGATGCCATCTAACCCAGGTTCTCAGGCTCAGCATCCCCAGAACTCCCTGCTTCCCTGCCCTCCCCACTTACTCTTCTCTAACATGCTCTATGCTGTGTTCAGGCTTAGGATTCTGCCTTGATTCTGTCTTTCCTCAGCTCTGGTGTTCAGGAGGCATCAAGTACTACCACTCCAGTCAGAAGCAGATTTCTTTTCTTCTCTCCCTGTCTTTCTCTTCCGGCTCACTGTACCTATGAGAATTATGATAACACACCCATGACTGGCTCTTTTATCTGCAGTATTCCTCTTTCATCTCCTGGCAAGATGACTTTTCAGAAATGTGTAACTATTACTTACATCTTTTAGAATCACTCCCTTCTTCTCTGTTTAGATTTACTCTTTTTTTGCCCAAATCTCTACTCTAGCCATGCAGGAGGACATTCAGGTCCCATAAAAAATGCTGGATTTCCCACCCAGGTCCCTTTGCAGCACTGTTCTTACACAGGCTCTCCCAGAAATCTCTGTGACTTCACTAGAGATCTCTGAGGTACAAAGTCTAGCAATCACACATAGCTACCTTTTCAATTCAGGATAATTTTGATGGTAGAAATTAAAATTTTGACTATCCAAAGAAAAATGATCAGAAAGCTCTGGTTGTTTTTTTTCTAACAGTTCTAACATTTTTAGAAGTGCAGAAACATCCTTGGCAATAAGAACATGAAATAAAGAAAGCATTCACCTTGTCTCAACTGTTTCATAGTGGTTCCCCACCCCAAGTAGCTTTATTTTTTTCATCTCATTTAAACTTTAAAATGCTAGATGTTTTAAATATGGACCAATAAAATTCATTCATCTACAGAGAAGTCATTTTATGTAAACCAGATGCATTGCATCTGATCATTCTTCAGGAATTGGAACATTGGCAATATTACTTTAAAACTTTGGTACATTTATCACAAATAAAGTTTGAATAAGATAAAAGCCATCAAGTTAATGGCTCACATCAAATGCTTGTAGAACTAGTATTTGTTGTTTATTTATCTATTTGGAAACCTTTGTTTTCCCTCCGATACAGCTTTTTGCATGTTAGCTTATGGCCGTGTGTGTAGCTCAGTGATAGAGCCCATGTTTAGCATGCATGAAGTCCTGGATTCCAAACTCAGCACCTTAAACTCTTCCCCATTTGTGTTTCTTATGACATATGAAGAATAAGGACAGAGGAAGAATACTTGTTTTATCAGGCTAAGTAGAGGCATTGTTTAACATTAAGTGTTAATACAAGTATACAACTCTTGAATGAAAGTGTGGGTTGAGTGTCAGCAAGAATCCACCATTAGTTACTGTCTCAGCATGGTACTTTGCAGGGACATGCAGCACAATTCATTAGAGGCTGATCTCCTAATTAGGACACAGAAGGCCATTATCATTACCATTTTCTGGAATTGCAGCATTATAAAAGGAACCAATGGTGAATCCTAATTATTGCCACATCTATTAATTGTACTGGCTTGAGCGATCTACAAGTGCTAGGCTTCCTTTCTGCTGAACTGTTTAGTCTGCATTTAACAAAGGGCCTGGAGTTCTTTCTGGATTTCCCATAGACACTGCCAGTGGATTATGACACAGCCATTCATGACAAGGTGTATTTGGTTCTATCTGTCACAAAGTCACACATGTTGGGCTAGTGCCTAATATTTATGTGTGCTTTGCTGAGGTAGAATATTCATTCACAGAGTTTATGAAATTTGAGAACACGATATTTATTAAATGCTACAATTTTATGCACAGGTGATAAGGGTTCATGAGCAACAACTTTCAATCACATCCAAGAAAGGGCCTTATCCTTAGTCAACCCCCATTAGTGGGGCTACCTCACAGCACAAATGAAGGACCATGTCTTAGAGATACCTGGTCCTTACCCAAGTTAAGCTGTGACAGAATTACATTTTATATGTAAATTCCTGAAGTAATAACTTTTATCATTCTTTCTTTATTCTATCACCTTTCAGACTTTCCTATGGATTCTAGTACTGGACATTGCAGGGGGACGAGCAGTGGTGAGTACATTGATGTTCCTGCCTATCATTTGTGGGGTCATTAATCTTTGATATGGCCTTAATGCTTAAATTTTCTTTGAATACTTGTGTCCCATTTTAAAAGTAAACATAAAGATGCTTTCCTTATCTATGCTGACTTTACTTTTAGCAAAGTAAATTGACCTCTTAGTTAATAGCTTGGTATACAAAATGTTAATGAATGTATAGATTCATGTAGCCACAGTTCAGGATAATTCACAGATTATTTATACAGAATAATTCTATTACTCCTAATAATACTCCTTCATGGCATTTTTTTAATGCAAGTTTTCACCTGCTTTTAAGCACTAGCTGTTCTCTGTGATGCCTTTGGGAGGTTATTAGATGGTATCTAGGGATGCAGATTGAATGGTAGATTATATAATTTTTCAAGATTATTTTTTTCTGTCAGAACAATGCCTGTGAGAATCACTGAAGTTATTACATATATCAACAATCCATCCCTTTTGTTGAGGAACAACTCATTATTTTAGTGTATACTATTTATTTATTTTTTCACTACTCATATAATATTTAGGTTCTTTTAGTTTGGGGCATGTATAAAAAGAGCTGCTATAAATACTTGTGTGTTTTGTATGAATATTAATGTTCATTTCTCAAGAGTAAATATGCAGGGATAAGGTTGCTGTTCATGGGGGTAAATGTTTATTTAACTTGATTTTAGAATGCAAAACTGTTTTCATAATAACTTTTCAGGGCTGGGGCTGTAGCTCTGTTTGTAAAATGCTTGCCTAGCAGGTATGGAGCCCAACCTACAATGCCCACTTCCAGGTTGCAGGTTATATGGAAACCGATCAGCAGGCGAAGACAAAGACACATGATGAACCCACTATCGTGTGATGAGCCCATTTTTCTTCCCTGATCTTTCTGCTGTTTATGTTTGAGCATTCCTAAGGAGCTGCTTCATGCATGCTACTCAGGGCATGTTCAGTGAGAGGGAAAGAATGGGTCTAATTATGTCATCTTACCACACAATAAACCTTTTAATAAAGTGCAAAACATTACAGACAAACCAAATAAGCTAGTGCATTTTTGTAGACACTGTCTTGTACAGACCACACACCAGGAAAGTTAATGTTAGCAGTGTTCTAGAAGCTTCTGAGTCACTGCCACATTTACATTTCTTGACAGTGGTGGCTTCTAGTCAGCACTCTAATACTGCAGTTTAATTTTGCCCAGTCTTGAATTTTGTGTGAATAAAGCTTGCCTTTTGTTGTACATGGCTGTCTTAATGCACACAAAAGTTTTGTTTTTCATCATTAATGCTGCCCATCATTAAATATACCAGGCATAGCCCTACATAATATTACTGGGTTTTTGAGTTGTTTCCTGTTCTTTGCTACTGTGTTCAAAAGCTGCATAGTTTCTACATAGTTTTTTTTTTCCTAATAACTTTATTGTTTTTGGCCAATATGCTGTATTTTGTCAGGTACCTTGTAAGTGAAAGAGAGATATTTATCAATTCATGAGTAGGTCTGAAATACAGATTACTTTTTTTTCACTCATTGGAGACATCTATTAAGTATTACCATCAGGTTGGCAAGTATTTTACCTGTGGTACTGTCCAGCAAATGCAGCCCTACATACCATTTACCTTATGTATAAGTAACTGATTTATAATAATTTAGATTTTTTTAAAGATTTATTTATTTATTATGTATACAGAGTTCTGTCTGCATGTATCCCTACAGGTCAGAAGCGAGCACCAGATCTCATGTCAGATGGTTGTGAGCATCATGTGGCTGCTGGGAATTAAACTCAGGACCTCTGGAAGACCAGCTAGTGTTCTTAACCACTGAGCCATCGCTCCAGCCCCTTAATCTAGAATTTTTGAAAATGAAAATTTTGTTTTAGTGTAATACAAGGGTAGAGGGGAATTGGAGAGTATAGAGGGAGCAATCAGCCATTATTCTGATTAGCATTGTGTGCTCATTTCAATGGCCATGGCTGAGCCAAAAACACCACCACTGCACCCTGATTTCTCACCCCTCCCATCAGCTCCCTCACCCTGACCCCAAGACAGGAGAAGGTGCTGAAGAATACTCCATCCACATCCACAACAGACTTCATGACATAGCTGTTTTCACCCTGCTAAAGTAGCTAGGCTGCAGATGCCCTGTAGGGACCCATAGCAACCTACGTCCCACTTTCCAGAGGGTGCTCACCCTGGGTGCTTAATAGAACATTTTAAGTCCTAGTGATCCAACGAAGAATATTTGCTGTCACATAAGAGCAGTCAGACATTGTTGGTGTCTATGCTGCTCTGAGGATCACTGGTTCTGCTGGATTTGTGTAAAGCAAACTAAAAAGTTCAGTAACCAAGTTGGTTAGTAAGAATTTCTTGGCAACTATGTGTGTGAGCTGTCAGTTTGTCTGAAAATTATGGTTAGAGCTTCAATGTGTCAATGGGCAAAGACACCAATAACACAATATACAAAAATGGATCCACTTGGAGTAGGGTGTGGTGGTACAGGCCTTTAATTTTAGCACTAGGGAGGCAGAGGCAGGCAGATCTTTGAGTTCAAGGCCAACCTGGTCTACAGAGTATGTTCCAGGACAGCTAGGGCTACACAGAGAAGTCTCAAAAAATAAAAGTGACAATGACAAAACCCAAATAAACAGCTCCCAAACAACAACAATAACAACAACATAACAAAAAACATCCACTTGGAAAACTACAGAGTAGATGCAGTGTACCTGGGAATCAGTGTTTTGTTCCCTTTTTCAAAATGCCTTCTCCCCACCCCCCATATAATGGGAGCAAGGAAAATAACAGAGAAGCCAGAGTACATTCTTTTTGTGGGGGGAACACATTGACATAGTCACATGTTTTCAAAAGTAAATGTAGTTTGTTCACATCAATTTTATTCTTTGGAGAAAGGAAGCAGCTGAAAAGACTCACGATAAAACAGGAAATGAGGAAGCCACAAAATCAATATAGCCCACATTATGACCCCTTTCCAAAATGTCAAGCTGTTTGTGTCTGGAATTTGGGAAAGACATTATTTCCCTCCAATTAGTTTATTTGTTGCCTTAACACTTAACATTTTTTCCCTTTCTTTTTTCTTTTTTCTTTTCTTTTCTTTTTTTTTTTTTTTTTTTGAGAGCATGACTCTGAACAGCTTCCAATTTGTGAGTGTATTTTACTGTTGTAAATCTACTATCATAAAAGAAATAGCTGTTCTGTATTGACGTAGTATGGGATGTGGAAAAATTCAGTTTCATCCTAGTGAGTCACTTTGTCAAATCAACATGGCAAATTAAGAGGAATATTTCATTCATTCAACAAAAGGGTATGGTTTTTGTTCATTTGTATTTTGGTTTAATTTTATTTGTTTTTTGAGGGAGGGTCTGTGTAACCCAGGCTGTCCTCAAACTCCGTATGACCTGTAGATGAGTATGAACATCTGATCCTCCTGCCTCTATCTCCCAAGTGTTGGGATTACAGCTGGCACCACCATACTTAGTTTTAAGCATGGTGGGTGAGGAACCCAGGCTTCATGCATGCTATCAAGCACTCTAACAACTAAGCTACAGTCCCAGGCCAGGGTGTTGGCCTTTAAATTGAAATAAGCAAAAAAATAATTCTAGTGTTGTATGCATGATGACAACTGATTTATAAATATTAACATTAAAAAAATGCACAAAAATTTCCATGGAGGCAATAGTTGATAAATTCTGATATGACTTCACTCATCTTTCCCAATATGAATATCAGGTTGCATAGGCTTCTGCTCCCCTTTCTGTAATGCTTGCTGACTATAGAGGCTGAATTAACCAGGCACAACTGGGGAAAATTAGCACTTGTGATTATACTGTAGTTTTACAACTTTGTTGAACTGTTAGCAAAACTGTCTTAGTTTTTCTGCCCCCAGGCACAGCACTTCCCAAGCATTCTTGGGCCTCTTTTCCTCTCTCTTCATATGGGTTCATTCCTGTTAGAGTTCTTCGTCACGTCTTTGACCATGGTTCTGTTCACTCTCCTAGGAAGAACGGCATATTTCTACTTCCTATCTACCTATTCTATTTAATTTCCAAATATAATGCATTTAACAACAAAAACAATCTCTTAATAGAAAATTTCCACCTGGAGTGATGTGGCATCATCTCCTGTCTGGGCTCCCAGCGTGAGGGTTTCAGAGTTGGCTTTAGTCCATCCATCCTCCCATTCTTCAAAATGTAAGGGCAACTGGTTTTTCCCAGACTTCCTATGCATCGAGGGCAAATCAAAAGATAAGGCAGCAACAGAGTGGCATTTCTGCCTTCTTCTCCCTCTTTTCTATACATGGCATTGGGCAGACACTGTCATGGCAGTGGGACCCATTTTGTCCCTTTGTTCTTTCACTTTAAGGTCATCACAAAACAGTTAATGGGAAAACAAAATGGAATTGACTCATATTTTACACAAATTGGATGACTCTAAGACCTCCCAAAGCATCGTGGAAAACAATTTATTTAAATGTTTCTAAAAATCTAATCTTGAGATAAATGCAGTTTCCTCTTCTTGGTGATGCAATGTTAGTCTTTGCAATCTTAAGCAATTTCCTTTTACAAAGCACAAATCATTATGAATTGAGACCTTTATTACAAAATTTGAGGTTTATTTTTGTAGCTGAGTTGAACCCATGTTACTTTTGGTTTTCAAAAACATTTTTTCTGTTATCTACATTCGACAGTCAATTTCACCATGTTTTTCTCTAACCCCAAATAAAATTACACACACACATATATACACACACACCCATTCTCTCTCTCTCTCTCTCTCTCTCTCTCTCTCTCTCTCTCTCTCTCTCTCTCTCTCTCTCTCTCTCTCTCTCTCTCTCTCTCTCTCTCTCTCTCACACACACACACACACACACACACACACAATTTGCCTTATGCAACTACTCACAAAATAAAATTATTGTAAATATCTGATAGATAGCTGGTAAATCACTTCATGTTTAATGGAAAATGAAAAGAATGTCCTGTGATTTTTAGGGTAATGGGTATTTTTCTAAAGTTTAGTGTAGAATAAAATGAACAAATGCCAAGCAAGTACTGCTTTGAGTTTTAGCAATGTCTGCACCTGTGTAGCCATCATTCAGACTAGGATAAAGAGTATTTTTGTCATCCTTAGAGATTTCCCAGCCTACACCCGTGGAGGTTCCAATTTTCTTTACTATAGATAGTGCCGTTAACTCTTTAGCTTTGTGCAAACAGATCAACTGTACAGTGTATCCTTTGTCACAGGCAGCTTTTGCTTATGAGGTTTATCTATTTAGTTGTGTTTGGTTATTTTCAATATATGGTAATGCACCTTCAAATCATTAATTACCAGTCAAATTAGAAGCTCCTATCCTTTTTAATGTTGTTCCCAGCTCATGGGAATTACTGGTTTCTTATTTTGCAGGAATTGTTCTTATGACACCTCCCCCACTTCCTGTTTTATCACTGAGATCAGACAACTAGCATTCTGATGACTTCTGTTTTTAACATCCTAGGAACAGTAAGACTTTAGAGATTTTTCCATATGGTATCCTTTCAGAGATTTCAACATCAGGGTGAGGGGTGTGGTTGGCCCTAGGGGTAGACTCTTTGGATCTTTCCCATCTCCTTGCTTCTGGAAGGATAGTGGAACAAACCTTCCTAAGGGCACATTGTCTCTAGGCCATTCTCCATCAGAAAGTTGCCAGAGCAAGCCTAGCATCCTCTCTGTTGCTGTTTGGATGACTTATGATACAGCAGATGGATCAACAGCCTAACTTGTACTCACTTACTTGCTGCCCTGTTCTGCAGCCATTGCCTTCCATGGTCAGGCTTTACTTCACCATGTGGTGATGGTGCCCGCTTATAATCTTAATTTCAAGCACCCCACACTTCACCCACTTCCAGATAATTCATTCTGGAATAGTAGCTGATTTTTTTCTTACCTCTTTAAGACTGCCTGCCCATCAGCTGCCATTTACTCTCTGTCCAGCCTCTGACTTCTTCATTTGTGTGAGATTGTATTGTTTACAAGAATACGTAGCTTTCTTGAAAACCTCTCTGATTCCCCCTTTTCTCTTTTTGTGGCAATTCTCAACAAGAGTCAGTGGTGTAAATCACGCAAATGTGTGACTGACTCACTTCAGGAAAGAAATGTCATTGGAGAAGCAATTTGTGTGGCAATCTTACTTACTACAAAGTTTGCCCTTTATTTCAAACACCGTCTCATTCTTCCTTCCCCACACATTGCACAGCTGTGTCCCTTGTCCTTAAACTGCACAGCTGACACCATCTCCACCCTTGGACCAGAGAGCAAAAGCTATTGAAGAAAGGGCTCTCATCCTCCCCCTAACAAATTCATCATCCTGTCACCTCAGTACCCTCTGTCCTTATCTCTTGCGCAGTGGATAAGTGTCCTGGCTTTGAAAGCCCCGTTCTCCTTGTTTTTTTTCAGGGCCCTGTCATCTCCTTGCCAATTAAATTCAATGGACCCTTTTATTTCTTAACTAACCTCAGCTTTGAGGCTCATTTGACACAGAGATTGCCCTTCTTCTCACTTAGAGTTTCCTGTTTTCCCAGCTTTTGTGACGCTATGCCCTCCTGTGCTTCCTCCCACGTCTCTAGATGCTCCTCCAAAGTCTCATTTGTGCACTTAATTTTTTTTTTTTTTTTTATAAATCAAGTTAGCAAAAAGTAGCTCTTCATCGGGTGACCGGAACTCACCTTTGAGACTTATACTTGAAGACCACTTCCACAGAGGACAAGGATAGCCAGAGTGGTTTAGACCGTCAAGTTATGCCTTGCACATAGGTAATATGCTTCTTTTCCATAGCACATGCACACAGGGTTGCAGGTGTGTGTGTGTGTGTGTGTGTGTGTGTGTGTGTGTGTGTGTGTGTGTGTGACTATTTTGCAGCCTCTGCACTGGCCATGTTGTCCATCAGATGTCCTACAGCCCTGGGACAGAGCCTAGAATGTGGCACATGGCAAGTAAATATTAGCACAGCAAATAAACGAACACACTAGTGACTGAAAGGGTTCAACAAGTGTTCTCTTTCCTTTTCCCACCTTGTACTTAGAGAAGCCCGGCTGTCCTTGGGTTATGAAATAGAGGACAGTATCTTTTCTGCAGCAGGAAGACACAGGCATGGCATGGTATATACTAACAGATGTCTAAAACTGATTAAGCACAGACTTATGAGCACTGCTACTAGGCAGTTGAAAAAATGTCAAGGTCAGAGTTGAGGGTGTAGATCTTCACATTGAAGGCATTTATTTTGTGAATGTTTAAAGGTTTCCATGTCCTTCTCCTAAGTGTCTTAAAGTAGAAGGAAGGGATAAGTGGATCTTGGGTCAGATACAAGGATAGGCACTTTTGGAAGAGATGAAAAGGGAGTCTGATCTCATCAGAATGGTCAGTCGTGAGAGAACAATGGAAATGTAATACTGCAATTGTATCTTCTCCTTTTCCTCTCACCTTTTGGCCATAAGTCCTAAGTATAGACTGGAGATACCATCTTAGAAAAATCAGAAAAATATCTACTCAATCTTCCAAAGTCAGAATTGGTTAATGGGCTGTTGACATCCGGTGAAGCTAATTATAGTCTTACAGCTGTGGGTGAAATCAAAATGAGTTCAAACAAAGGTCAGCACTGGTTGGAAAGTTGTATCACACTTAAGCTGGTTCTTAGACAAGGTTGTATTAAGCAGAAAAATCCCAGTCAATAACAAATTCTTTAATTGTATCAGTTTTTTAGAATTGTTTTGATCTTTTAAATCTATATAAAAATAGTATCCTAAGTGTTTCTAATAAATTAGACTACTATGCGCAGACCTAGGTGTAGAAGGGTGTGATCATTGCCCCAAGTGGCTTTTGCTTATCAGAAGTCTCACTGTAGAGACAGTAGGCTGTGAATTAGCTCAAATACTGTGAAGTAACTGGGGGCATCTCAGCACTGGGGATGGAATCCAGGGCCTTTCATATGCTAGTTTTGTCATAGTTTTCAGCTATATCCCTGCAGGTTCTGGTTCTGTGGGGGTGTTGTGCCTGTTTGTTTTTCTCATTTGTATGAGAGTGAAGAACTCATGTTTATATTGGCGTAAAAAAAACAATATTTCTAGCAGAGTGGCTGAAAGAATTGGGTGAAAAAGTGAGATAACAGAAAGAGAAGCTTAAGACAGAATCATAGTTATGACCATTCATGAGATGAGTGCTGATGTCTGCTCCACAACATTAAAATTGTTCATTTAGAGACTTTTCTCATCACTTCATCATTAATTATAAGTTCCCTTAAAATAAACCACCAAGACACAGCCTCTAATTCCTTTATAAGATTTTTATTCTCAATATATAATGTTTTTTTTTTTTTTTTTTTTTTGCAAATTTGAGTATTTTGCCATTGTAGAACCAAAACTTGAAGTCCTTGTCTCACCAGGAAACTGGAAGCAGAAGAATACTAACACTTACATTAGTAATAATAGTAATTCTATTGGCTCAATAAAAAGTCCAGGCATCAGGAAATCAAACTGTTGTTAGGAAAAACAAAACAAAAAAACTCAAAAAAACTGTTACAGCAGACACACAAACTACAGTAAATGATTCATGCATGGAGTTTCTCTTTCCATGCTTTGTGTATTTTCCTAGTTCTTAGACTTTGTTAACAGTGCGTGCGTGAAAGAGACAGAGAGAGAGAGAGAGAGAGAGAGAGAGAGAGAGAGAGAGAGAGAGAGAGAGAGAGAGAGGTGGGGGAGAGAGGGACGGAAGGAGGGTTTATTAAGGTAAGGTATATTTTGTATTAAATAATCTTAAGTAGAAAAAAGTTCTTCATTTATACTTGGAGGATATAAAATTCTACTTATACTGTTGATAACACATTGAATTACTAGATATTCAAACTAGATTTTTGAATATTTTCTTATAGCAAGAGCTAAGAACTAGGGCACAAAGGGTTATTTTCTTGGCTCTTTGGAAATTTCAAATCAAGCACCTAATCCCACCCAGTCTCTCTGTATCTGCCCTTCACCCTTGTAGTGCCCCTCACAAAAGAAAACTAAAAAAGAAGTGATAAAAATTAAAAATACAAATAAGAATATTAATTTAAAAACAAACAACAATAACAAAACAAACAAATTTGCTTTTCCATTTTCCATCCTCTCCATTGTCTCTTCATTTATGTTAGTGGCTTTAGGAACTGCTATGTATCTTACAATGCACCCCTTTTTCCAAACAGCTTTACTTGCAAATGTTCTTTAGGTAATGCCTTGCTGATCAGGTTCAAAGCCTCTGGTTTCTGGTACACCATCAACACTGGACCCTCACTAAGACTCCTCTCAGGTACCCTGCTGTTGCTCTGAGTGAGGTAATGTGTGCTGTAGCCACATTACTGCAGGACCAGTCCCTTCCCAAACTCCAGCAGTTGGGGTAGTGTCAACTCAAAGCCCTGGATGTGTGTCTGGGCAGTAGCTGAATTTATCTGACAGGGCTACTTGGACCTCCCACCTCAGGCCAGAGGGCCAGAGCCACCCCTCTCCTGTGGTAAAGGGTGGGGCCGGCTTTCCCAAGTGTGTGTTGGAGGGGGACAGCTCTCCTGTGAGAGGTGGGGCCAAATCTCCTGTGCTGGGGTCATGGGTTCTGCTGTCCCAGTGTCAGGGTCAGTTCTCAGGTGAGGGGGTGGGGTCAATTCTGCATGACCCTTGCACCTCAACTTGGGCCTCTGTGACAACACAGAGGAAGTAGACATCAACACAGACAAAGAGTTATGTTTTTATGTGGTGTGACAATGTTCCCTTGGTGACCAGTAAGAATAATGACTACATTGCAGAGGAGCAACCGCTGGTCCTAAAAATATATTTGTCCAGCTCATTAACTCTTAGGGAACAGTATATGTAGAGGGAATTGTACTATGTAAATGCCTTCTTGAAATATTCCTAAATCACTTTATAATACAACCAAAAAAGAATCTCTGCATGGGAAGTTTGATCTAATACATTTGTTTATGTTTCAGGCAAAGTTATATGGGTAACAATAACAGATTAGAATCAATTTAGTGGCGTTGGTATATATTTTTAACCATAAACTTTTTTATTAGAACATAGGCAATTTATGAAGATTAGAAATGTATAGCTAATGTATCAGTGTGTACTATTTATATTTTATTTTTGCAATGCTGAGGATCAAACCCAAGAACCATCACAGCTTGGTAAGCTTTCTAGTACTCAGCTAAAATCTTAGTCCTTGCAAGCATTATGTTGACACAGATGTATTGCTAAGTAGAGAAATAACAAATCTATATCTTTATGAGGGTAGTTTTTAAATTCAAGGAGACCTTTATAAAAATGTATAAGATTACAAGATATTAGCACAAAATCAAATAGCTAACAAAACAAGACCTCAGTAATTTTCCATTTTCTTTAAAAGGAATACAAACATTTTAAAAATAGGAATATTATTTTTGAATTAGCTCTCCTTATTAAAATTATATTGTTAGCTAGGTGTGGCAACACATGCATTTAATCCAGCACTTGGGATGCAGAGGCATCCCATCTGTGAGTTCAAGCCCAGCCTGGCTGGTCTACAGAGAGCGTTCCAGGTCAGCCAAGGCTGTTACACAGAGAAAGCCTGTCTCACAAAACAAAAAAATTAAAAAATCATAGTGTTGTCAGTGTGTGTGTGTGTGTGTGTGTGTGTGTGTGTGTGTGTGTGTGTGTGTGTGTGTGTGTTCCTGTGTGTACACATGCACATTATGTAGTGCGTGTGAGTGAGGTCAGAGAACAACCTTTGGGAGCTGGTTCTCTCCAACCCTTTTCTGGTTTCCAGGCATAAAACTCAGCTCATTTGCTTGCTGAGCCTTCTTGTCATCACTGGAGTGGTCCTCTTCAAAGTCTCTACAAACACTGTTAACATCCATTGTTTACTGCACTGAGCTCCAAAGGAAGTCTGCTGAAACCCCCTTGCAAAATAAAGGAGGGAAGATGCCCTGTGTAGCACTGAGACATTCCCATTGTACCATGACAGAACAATTACTTCCCTAACTTATTAAGCCAGGAAAGATGCTTATTTCTAAAGATGAAAACCAACAGGCAGGGCACATCGGTCCCTGAGACTACTTCTGCTTGTTTACAGGTTCTACTGAAGAAATGTTAATTTCGGTTAGAATATACAAGGTCTGGCAAGATGGCTTATTAGGCAAAGACACCAGCAGCCAAGCCTGATGACGGGAGTTGGGCCCACATAATAAAAAGAGAGAACTGACTCCTGCAAGTTTTCCTTTAACCTCCACTCATGCACTGCAGCATGTATACACCTCCCACCACATTCCTGTATATAAAATGAATACATGTGTAATTAAAACTTTTAGAAAAGGATGCTGAAGGGATGGCCCAACACTGAGAGCACTGGCTGCTTTTCTAGAAGGCCCAGGTTTGATTCCCTACATCTATATGGCAGCTCACAAGTATTTGTAACTTCAGTTCCAGAGGCTCCCGTTCCTCCACAGACAATGCACACAAGTGGTGCACAGGCCGACAGACAGACAGACAGACAGACAGACAGACAGACAGACAGACAGACATTCAAGGAAATACCTAGGCACATAAAATAAGTGCAATAGCAAGTGGTTAACACGAGAGTCTGCTTTTTGTTGGTCACCATACACAAAACACTTTTAAAACAGAACTAAAACAAAAATTAGCTTCCTTTCTCCCATTCATGTGTTCTGTGTCACCATTTGATTATTTAATTTTCATTATTTAATTTACAGTGAAGCTGTCTCAGGGGTACTGACTTGAAGAAACCTTTAGACATAATCAAATATCTTTCAAGAAAATTGTGTATTATATTCTTTTTATATTGACTTTACTGACAACTTTCTCTGCTTACAGTGTGTGTGTGTGTGTGTGTGTGTGTGTGTGTGTGTGTGTGTGTGTATGTATGTATGTGTGTGTGTTACTATGAATAGACCTCATAGCCTCATCAATCTAAGCATATACATTATAACTGAGCTACATCCCCAACTCCACTTTTTCAACCAAGTAGTTTTGGTAGTATAGCTTTTCCATAACACGTTTAAAAATACAGTCTTGACGAGTAAAATTATCTACAGTTGAAAAATGTTGAAATAATCAGAGACTTAATGATACACATTTCTCCTAGGTAAGATAGGTTCAGGTCACCACTTTATGATTTATTTTTTCTATAAATAATTTTTAACTTTTGAATTAGAATGTAGTTCTAATTTTCCCTTCCTTTTTTCTCCCTCCAACCCCTCTCATACACTTATATACTCCCATTGCTCTTTCTCAAATTCATGGCCTCTTTTTCTTTAATTGTTGTCATATATATGACATATATAACATACATATCACACATACATCTATTCCTATATATAGAAATACAACCTTCTCAGTCTGTATAATGTTACTTGTATGCATAGTATTTCAGTGCTGGCTATTAGTAGATATTTTTAATATGTAGGATTTATACTTTCAAGGGATGTATGGTCTCCCCAGCAAGCACAGGAATACCATGGCATATAATGACAGCTATTTTACCTGTGGAAGGTACTCACTGGCTTATTGCAATTTTTATTTATCTTGAGTGGCTTTCTGATCCAGGGCCTCATATGTGGAGGAATGTAGTCTGTAAAAGGCACACATAAACAAAAGAGATCTTCCACAGAGCCACACTGGCTATCTACACATGTGAGAAGATTGCTTCATATTGTGCCTTCTTTCTACTTCCAGAAAGGACTAAGTAAGCCTCTCAGCCTGGGGTCTGGGAGTCTGGGCTCCTAGTTAGCTCAAGCAGCATGGTGAGCAGTGGTACAGCATCATGGGCGAGATTGGGAACTTGAGAACCTCCTGCCACTGAGAAACAGTCTGTGTAGATAGGAGGAACAGCAAGTTAGTTCCAGGAGAAAGCAATCAGATGCAGAAATGCATTGACCTCCCATCATCAAGTTCACATGGTCTTCCTTAAAGCACACGGGTGAACTAAGACAGCTAACACAGAAAAATCACTTACCACTACCTGTTTTTCAGAACGATGCAAATGTAAGCCTGTCAGAGCTACACAGAAGACCTATTTCCGGAACAACTACAACTATGGTAAGGCTACCTTCCAAGTCCACAAGTAGACTGTTGGGTTGGAAAACCTGTGTACATATTACATGCACACGCTTGCATGTGCATAAATGTGTAGTTTAAATATAAAGGCTTAAAAACAGAGAAGGCCACTTGTAAGGGTTGTCCCCAGCCTCAGCTAATTAAAGTGTTGTTATCGTTGCAACATTCTCCTCTAATGCCTGATGTGCTCACATTTTTTTGTTGTTGTTTTGTTTTGTTTTTTTACCTTAAACCATAACATTAAGTATGCAGAGATCAATTTAAAAGTAGACGTTCTCATCCCTGGGTTGGTACCTGGGGTGAATCTGTTCTCCAGTGGACTCTGGGAATCAATATCTAATAGTTCTTGATATCCATCTAAGGGAATGTTTTGCTATTTAACATGATCAAACACAGCATTTAAGTAAGCTAAATGCTAATTGAAAAGCCACCTCTAACAAACAGAGTTGACTTAATGAGAGGATGCTATCTCTACCAGTGACTATCTTAGGTGCTTTCTCTGTACTATCTTATTTAATTTTCCCAACTGTTCATGAACACTCTTCGTATTCTGGTTTTATGAGTGATCATCCAGCAATGCTGTCCCTTCTTTCATTATGCATAATGTACTTTTGGGCACTGTTACCCTTCAATAAACATCACTGTCAGGTCAATAAAAATCACTGTCATGTTTTGAAGAGGCAGTTGCTAGAGTTCTTCAGCTGGTAAAATAGAGGTCTGCTCAGTGTTGTATTACACAGATTTTTACTATAATTGCTTTTGAGTAGAGACTGAATATTCCTTTTCCAAAATGTTTGAGACCAGAAGTATTTAGGATTTCAGACTTTCATTTTGAATTTTGGAGTGTTTTTGGGTGTGTAATAATCTTTGTAATGGGACTAAAGCATGGCATTTGTGTTTCATAGACAACATTTCCTGAAGGTAATTATAGACACATATTTGTGGGATTTTCTGTATGTAGTATTGTGTTGGATGTGACAGTAGGGATGGCCAGCCTGTTGAGGACACTACCAAGGTCATGCTCCTCTCCCGAGTTAATGGGTAAATAGATTGCAAAGACCTCCAAAGGGAACTGTATTATTAAAATAAGAAATTTGTCTTCATATGCATGTAGAAATTTATGTAAACTTCTACAGTCTGGGGACTCAGAAAGAGAAAAATGTGAAAGACCATTACAGAATTATTTTTGAAGAGCGTAAAAATAACTCCTGGGGGTAGGATTATCTGAATGCAACTTCTTCCCCAAGTTTTTCTTCAGTAGAATCAATTTTTATCTTTTACTTATAATTTATTTATTTTTAGATGGGGATTCTGTACTTCAAAGGCTGGCCTAGGATGTGGTGATATGTTATTTATGGTGTATTGAAGCTTGCCTGAAGATTCAGAAAGCAAAGTCAGTCACAAGCCATAGAAGCCAGGCACACACCTTTAATCCCAGCACTCAGAAGCTAGGAAGTGGTGGTACACACCTTTAATCCTAGGATTCAGGATTAAGAGGTAGACAGATTTCTATGAGTTCAAGGCCACCCAGGGATATATGATATTTAATCAGTCTGAAAGATCACAGGCCTTTAACCCAAGCACCAGAGGGATATAAAACATAGAAGCAGGGTCTTCAGCATTTAGTATGAGGCATTCAGTCTCCAGACACACTAAGGAGAATTACAGTCTGAAGCTTGATGAGAGCTCATAGACCCAGGATCAGCCCATTCAGCTTGAGGTAAAGTTAAGAAGCTACTTTGCTTTTCTGATACTCAGCTTGAAGTTTGAATATCAGTCTCTGGATCTTTTATTTTTTTGTGTTACACTTGGACTTGCTGCATAGCCCAAGTTACTCCTGAACTCATATTATTCTCGGCCTCTTTGGAGCTAGAGTTATAGGCATGTGCTACCAGGCCCAGCTAACTGCTTACCTTAACAGAATCTTAGCCACTGTTGGTTAGACAGGGATAGACATCCCAGGCTGAAGGTTTAGTTTACCTAAGAATCCGATGCTGAAGACCCCAACCCTTATGCAAACCCATGTGACTGCAGGGGAAAGAAGATCTTTGTTTCCAGAAATTTTTAAATTGATAAAGGCTATGTGAACTTTTAAGTATAGTTGTGATTTTAAAAAAAAAAATTCACACTAGGAGCCTAGCATGTTGGGGAAGTGCTTGCGGGACATGTCAGGAATCCCAAATTAGAGCATCAACCCCACATAAAACTGGTTGTGCAGTTCAATGTCATCCTCTGTCATGTAGTAAGCTGTAGCCTGGGATACATGAGAGTCTGTCTCCAAACAAACAAACAGCAGCAACAATAACAACACAACACACACACACACTAAAAAACACTAGCAACAAAAAATTTATCTTCACATACTACCTTTAACTTTATGCAGTTTCCCTGTGAATCCAATAGCTGGTGGTACTCTTATCATTAAAAGTTAAAATATTAATCACTACAAATCACTAAAAAGAGATCTTAGAGAAGGTAGCTGAATGAGTACTATAAAATCAGCTCTCGATCACAACTGATAAAAAAGAGGAGCCTTGTATGGCAGCTGACATCTATAGTCTGTTCCAACACTTGGGAACAAAGCCAAGAGGATCAAGAGTTCAAGGCCCACCTCGACTGCATTGCAAGTTCAAAGCCAACCTAGGTTTTCCTAGCCATGACTGGGAGAAAAAAAGAAGGATTTTTTTTTTTTTTAATAGCTAGATACTAACCAAGCCACCCATGATTTAAAGTTAGCTTTTAGGTGGAACTTACAGATTATTTTATATATATATATAAAATAATATAATATAAAATATATATATATATATTTTATTTATTTAAATTTGAAAGGTTTGTTTTACATGTCAATCCCAGTTCCCTTACCCTCCCATCCTCGTCTATCACCTCCACCAAACCCCATCCCATTCCATTTCTGCTCCCCAGGGAGCATGAGAAGACTTCAAAGTCTGTCATATCATTTGGGGCAGGGCCTAGGCCCTCCCCCATGTGTCTAGGCTGAGAGAGTATCCCTCTATGTGGGATGGGCTCCAAAAGTCCATTCGTATATTAGGGACAAATACTGATCCATTACTAGAGGCCCCATAGACTGCCCAGTCATCCGAACTAACACCCACATTCAAGGGAGTCTGAGTCAGTCCAATGCTGGTTTCCCAGCTATCAGGTCAGCTGATTCTGTGGGGTTTTCCAGCCTGGTCTTGACCCCTTTGCTCATCACTCCTCCCTCTCTGTAACTGGATTCCAGGATTTTGGTTAGTATTTAGCTGTGGGTCTGCTTCCATTAGCTGCTAGATGAAGGCTCTAGGATGGCATATAAGGTAGTTGTCAGTCTCATTATCGTGGATGGCATTAAAGGTAGCCTCTCCACTATTGCTTAGATTGTTAGTTGGGTTCATCCTTGTAGATCTCTGGGCATTTCCCTAGTGCCATATTTCTCCTTAAATCTAGATAACTAGAAGAAACCATCCTGAGTGAGGTAACCCAGTTATAAAAAGACAAACATGGTATGGACTCATATATGGATTTTAGACATAGAGCAAGGATCACCAGCTTACAATTTACACCTCCAGAAAAGCTAGGAAACAAGGAGGACTCTAAGAGAAACATACATGGTCCCCTGGAAAAGGGGAAAGGGACAAGATCTCTGGAGCAAATTGGGAACATGAGGGGAAGGAGAGAGGGAGTTAGGAGAAAGAGAAGAGGAGAAGACGGGGGGGGGCTGTTGAGGAGGGTAGGCATGAAGGAACGGGAAGATTGAGAAAAGAAAAGAATAGAGGAGAATAAGAAAAGAGATACCATAATAGAATTTACAGATCCTTAAGGAAAATCAGGCACTCCAATTTTGCTAGAAGGTAAACTAATGGAAGGGCAATATTGTTTTTTAATATATTGATTTTCACTTTAGGTGTTTGCTATTTGCATGTATTTATTGAGAAAACAAAGTACAGGCAGGAACAATCGGCAATTCCTATAAAACCACTGCTTCATTCTTGTCTAATTCAGTAAAAATTTGTGAGTTTTAGCAATATTACACAAATAATAAAGTAATAAAGTAGGTGTTGTAGAGAGGTTTTTTTTTGGCGTAGGTACATGTGCTAAAAATTTTAATGAAAACAGTGGGTGTACTGGGTAAATAAATCATTAGCTTGAGAACATTTGCCCAGCTCCCTAATCGCTAGTGGCTGGCAGACCCTGTGAAGCACGTTCATCTAAGTCACGACTCACTCAAGTACATCTGCTAGCTAGGCTTCAGAACTCATCATCTGGAAGGAAAACTTTTATCTCTTGTCAAAATACAGGGGGGCAGAGAGAATAGGAATAGAAAGGGACTCTGCTTGCCAATCAAGCTAGGCAGGGCCAGCTGGGCAGTTAGACTTTGTGTGCCCGAAACTCTCATACTTGCACTGGGACAAATGAAGACTCTGAAGACTGAAATATTCATGAAGCCAAAATAAGGCTTTATTCTAAAGATTTACAAATTCTGGTAACTGAATCTCTGTCCTGTACACCAGTGTTCTGGTAGACCATTAAGTTAATGTGATAAAGTTAGAACAATGGTGGAGGAATGAATTGCCCACTGGCCTTATGGCAGCAACTGGTGTTGTGCACATGCATATTCTACATCCAAAGTAAAACTTTGTGGGGGAATATAACAAATTACACAATCAACTCTGATTATCTAAGTGGATTTTTGAAAATCAAACACTTGGACACACACATGCATATATAAACACCAATGTGTGCATACACAAACAGGTATACAATTGGCAGGCAATTGAGACTGAGCTTGGGGAAGGCAGGGATGGGATTTAATTTTACTGCAGAAAAATGTCTGCCTAACTTCTCCTTTCTAACTATTGAGTATGAAATGGAGAGGAATCGACTAGAAAGAATTCTCCTGGCTTTTTTAAATGGTATACCTACTGTGTGTCATCATAATATCAGATACACTTTCTTTTATCCAGTCATCCGGGCTAAAGTTAAAGAGGTAAAGACAAAGTGCCATGATGTGACTGTTGTTGTGGAGGTGAAAGAGATTCTAAAGGCATCTCTGGTGAACATCCCAAGGGATACCATCAACCTCTACACCACCTCTGGCTGCCTCTGCCCCCCACTTCATGTAAATGAGGAATATATCATCATGGGCTATGAAGATGAGGAACGCTCCAGGTAAGTTCCCCTGAGAATTCAGGGTAATGTGTTTTCTTCCTAACCATTACATTTCTCTTTACACACCTTGCTGTGATCTTTTTGTCTTTGGCTCTTTCTACTTCCTTGGGAACTATGGCTATATTTTAATTTTATATATTGGATAGAAAAGATGTAAGCATAATTTATGGCTATGGGCTTTTCTGGGAAGAGGGATCATAACTTTGCTTATTTCTAAAAGGGCTCCATGACTCCTAAACAATTAAGACTCTTCAATTCTCTGGCTTCACTATTTGTGAATAAACATTTTTATATTTTGTTTTTGCCACCAGTGCCTTGAATTTTCCAATAATATACTTTGTGGTCATTGATTTTTAAAATGCAGGTTACTCTTGGTGGAAGGCACTATAGCTGAGAAGTGGAAGGATCGGCTTGGTAAGAAAGTCAAGGTAAGATTAGATTTTATGTTCAAGGTAGTTAAGTGCTGGGGCCTGGGACAGCTCTGTGGTACAATGGTTATCTAGCAAGCACGCTCCAGGTTCAGACCCCAGAACAAGAAAAAAAAATCTGTCTGGTAATATAGTTCACAGAAAACCACCTCTCATATAAATTAAATAATTGCCTTCAACTATATGAGAATATTAAGATTTGATATATATATACATACACATATGCATAGGCTTACACACATTCATAGAATATTCTAAGAACTGAGATTGTCTTTAATGTTTATTCATTTAGGGAATGAATTCTCTGTACAGGTATGCAGCTGTAACTACAGTTGACCTACCTTCTTGTGAGACTGCCTGTAGTTGGCCAATCACAGGTTGACTTCACATTATTTTGAACTCCAGCCCCCTGACATTGGTAGGGTATCACTTCTGTCTTCATGTTCAGTGGAAGTCACAGAGGACTGTTCTACTGCCAACATCATACTTCATTTCAGGCAGGAAGAAAGGAGGAGGAAACACACCTTTCCAAGAATCCTGTCCAGAAACTGACCTTAGAACTTTTGATCAGGATGGGTGCTGTGTTGATCTCTAGTTGTGAGAGGGAAAACAGGATTTTTATTGCTTCTAAACAAATTGCTCTTCTCCAGGAAGGGAAAAAACAATGATGAATGGAAATATAGCACAGTGTCTAATGTACAGACAATTCCTATGTTCAAGGTGCTGCCACAGTCATCAGGACCTGACCAAACGAGGTCCTGAGAAGTGTAATGTGACTTCAATATTTTATATTAAGGCCCTAGAATTTATATATCAAAAAAAACCAGTAAATTACTAAGTGAAAAAAAAAGGTTTTCATTTCTTATTATTGAACTGGCACATCTTTTTCAAAGATAAGGATGAGTGGGGGAAATTCATAGGATGCCGAAGAATCCCCACAGATGTGTGCTGAGGTGGGGGTGGGAATTTTACCAAACATAATACATCCTCTTCTCTCCGAGAGTGGAAGGCTTGCGAAGCATTTACCGGGTAAGCTAAATACCCCTAGGCAGTTGATCTTATACATCTGGCACTCAGCCGGGCAGACACATGTGAATTGAAGTGACCTACAAAAATGTGGAGGGCATTTCTTAGATAGGAGCTATCACTACCAAGTCCCGCTTGTCCTCAGTGTTTTTGTCAGCAGCGAGATGCCTTTCAAATGCTGACTGAGAGCATTCTCTGTTTTCATTTCTTATCAATCAGTTAACCTGGTGTTTAGTTATTAGTGGAGAAATGGCTTGTCTTCAGAATACTGGGATCTCTTTTCACCCTTTCAAGTCTGTTTTCTGATTCGTAGTGCAGAACAAGAATTTGTCCTAAATTCCTGTACCAGTTGGAAGAGCTTCAGCACCTCTGTTGGCATGTGTAACAAACCTGGCTGGTTATGTTCTCCCTGGGATGCATGGCTTGTCCTGTTTCTTAGCATGGTAGATTTACTTCCCATTTCTTCCTGCAAGGAACTCACAGTTTTTTATGAAGTCACTGATGTTCTCAGACTGAATTTAAACACACTAATGGGAAATAATTAACCAGTAACTTAAACTGGACTGATACTTCAAATTTAGCACAGGCTAGGCTAGTATCTATGATGCAGCACAGGCTAGACTGGTATTTGCAATGTAGTGCAGGCTGGCCTTGAACTCTCAGTAGTCCTCCTGCCCTGGTGTTTGTTTTAAATGTCATTGCACCAGCTCTCTTCCATCATGTTTCTTTTTTTTTTAATTTTTAAAATTGTTATTGCCTGTGTCTGAATATTTGTCTGTGTGTATGTCTATGCAGAGTTCCTAGGCCCAAGAATACCAGAAGAGGGTGTGGGATCCCCTAGAAGTGAAGTTATAGATGTTTGCGAGCTGCCTCTTGGATGCTGGGGACCTCAGGTCCTCTGCAAGATCAGCAAGTGGTCCTAACCACTCAACCATCTTTTCAGACCCAATGGGCCAATTTTTTAGTTCACATTTATGCTCTGAGCCAGAAGTTTGGCGTGGGAAAACTCCTCTGGCTGGAATTATTAGGACCCTTATTACAGGTTTTTCGGTTAACTCAGGAATGTTAAAAAGACTTTTATGAAGGACATTATTTCTTTGTAACCCCATCAAAGTTGCTCTTTACAGCTGATTTTTGTTTGAGAAGTCCATTTAAAAAGACCTTTTGCCATTCTTCTATGTACATGATTGTTTGCCCAAGTTCTACGACAGCCAGTGGTTCAAATCAAGATATTCGAATTACCTTGGAGAGAGTTAAGGATCAGATTGCTTTTTAAATATGAAAGCAATAATATTGTGGGACAAAGTCAGCCAATAAGAGGATATAATTTAATAGTAAAATAGGAAATTTACCTTTTGCCATTCATTCTGTACATAATTCAGTCTTCATGATAATCCTATTATTTGTGTTATTAATCTCAATGTAGAAACAATAAAATGCCATCAGTTAAGTTCAAAAGCTTTGCATGGTAAGCAGTGATCTAGAATCAGAATTTGGGTAATCTGGCATTAGCTTCTTGCTACTTAAAGTGAGGTCACTGAACCAGTAGCCCCAGGATCACTGGAGAGAATCTGATGTGGAAATCATGGACCCCATTTCAGAGCTGTTGAACAAAAATCAGTTCCCAGCAGCATCCTCTGATGATTCCTATGCTCATTGAAGTTTGTCAAGTACAAATGCTTTTATCACTTTCAAAATATAACCTCCACTCAACTCCCTATATCATAAACACTATTGACATTGTTCATATGAAGTGCAAGTAAATGCAATATTTCTTATTAAAAACAGCACATGCAACAACTCAAACAAACAAAACCCGACAATACATGCATTGTAAAACTTGTGGCAGAGGTAAGATCTTGTGGTTTGACTGTACTCATTAAATTTTAGAAAGCCATTCTAGGGACACCTTATGTTCTCACTATGCAAATCAGTTAACTTTGTGTGTGTGTGTGTGTGTGTGTGTGTGTGTGTGTGTGTGTGTGTGTGTGTGAGCACGCGCGTATACATGTTCATGTGTGTGCACTTGTTGTGCATGCTGGTGAATATGTATATGGTGGCTGGAGGTCACTGTTAGTGTCTTCCCCAGTTGCTCTCCACCTTACTTGTTGACTCTTTTCCCAAAGCTGACAACCAACTAATTAAGCTAGACTCACTGACCATGATGCTGGAGGAACATCCCCCGCCCCCTGTCTCTGTGCCCTGCCCTCACTGCTCACTCAGCACTGAGGGGATAGACTTGTACCACTCCACTTGGCTTTTCCCCAGATACTGGGTACCAAACGTTAGGTTCTTACTCTTGTGCTATCTCCCCAGCCACTCAATTAACTTTTAAAAGTTGTGTTGGTCTTAGGAGGGTGAAAAATAGCCCCCTTTCAAATGTATCAACATAAGTCTTCCACTTGAATATAAACTTGAAAAGTAAAGACACTGCTGATATTTGCATCACTTATGAACATGGGACTTTTACTTCTAAGTTTTGGTATGACGGCATTACTAAATGTCTTATAGATGAGATGGTCTCCTCTATGTTTTTTTTTAAATCAGCGTTGAGTTTATGCAGTATCAGTTTCATTGTTGTCCTGGGATAGAAATTCTATGCTTTTGGGAAAGTGGTAAAACACTTTAGAGATCTGATTTTGCAATCTCCCCCAGCTGCTAACGTCATAGAATTGATGCTCCTTGTGCTAAGTCCATGTGACTGTTTTTTCTTTTACATTTCACAGCGCTGGGATATGAAACTCCGTCATCTTGGACTGGGTAAAACGGATGCTAGTGAGTCCACTCAGAATCAGAAGGCTGGCAGGAACTCTAATCCCCAACCAGCACGAAGCTAAGTCCTGAAATGCAAAAGGCCACACCCATGGACTCCCTACTAAGACTTGCATTGCTGGACTAGCAAAGGAAAATTGCACTATTGCACTCATGACCTATTGTTTACTAAAGATACCATGTGGCAACCAATGTTACTTCTGCCTCCTCTTCTCCTGCTTCTTAATGGCCTGGGTTAGATCCTTAAATATGTTATATATTCTATTTTACTAATCATGGGGGAGCTGTTCTTTCACACAGTAATAATAAATTAAACATACTGATACTAAGGTCTCTGTACCAGAGTACCCAGGTATTGATTTTGTGTTCTGTACCCAGATTGAGAATGCAATATTTGATGTAAAGAGAGATTTCTGGTAATACCTCAAAAACTAGATATTGCTGAAAACCTGACTCAGCTGGTGTTCTTCCAGCCTTATTTTTGCCTTTTGGGCATTTCCCTCATGCCATGAAAGTTCTAAATGTTTATTAAAGGTAGAATGGCAGTTTGAAATTAAATACTGCACATGCAGAGAAATGCAACACCAGGAAGCATTTATGAGGAAATGCCACACAGCATGAATCATTTTCAAGATTGGCAGGAAGCAAAATAAATAGTGTTAGGAGCCAAGAAAAGGGCATTTTGCCTGACTAAGGAGCAGTAGCCCTTGAGCCATTAACAGCAGTGTTCTGGCAATGTATTTGATTTGTTCATAAATATATTAATGGGCATTAGAGAAAGACATATAGCTAGACATCTGCCATTATCACTATAACCCTGCTTCCTTCTAAATAAAACCCACAGTTACATGCCCTCCTTCCATTCATAATAAATTTGGCTTGCTGTATTGACCAGAAAAAAAAACATGTTAAAGTAGCTTGCATGTGTACCAGGGTGATATTTTAAAGAGGCATATAACTCTATAAAATACTCTAGTTTATAGGACAGTGAAATGTACAAATTTGGTTTTTTGTTTTGTTTTTGGGTTTTGGTTTTTTGTTTTTTGTTTTTGTTTTTGCTTTATGCCTGTGATTTTGGTTTTTGGGGTGTGTTCATCTGTATTTGCACAGGAGTGG
This sequence comes from Cricetiscus sungorus, assembly GCA_030556225.1. Taxonomy (NCBI): domain Eukaryota; kingdom Metazoa; phylum Chordata; class Mammalia; order Rodentia; family Cricetidae; genus Cricetiscus; species Cricetiscus sungorus. The sequence goes on along the minus strand of JANBXA010000372.1, from coordinate 21,207,626 downwards.
GTCTAAACCAACACACACCCATGTTGGACTAGATTGTAGGCCTGCTCTTTAGCCTAGACATTTTCATTTGAATTTGTACTGTTTAATTCTCAGTTAAAATGTCTAATAGAAGGAGGTATGGTTGTCAGGAGAGGGATTATTCTGACTCTTAAACAGCAACAACAACAAAACAACACAATGCTTTTATTATTTAACCTGCAGTGAGACCCCTACTGATCATGGGAAACCTGTGATGTCATTTCTTCCTTCCTGCAGGGCATCTTTAGAGCATGCACCAATCACTTGAAAGTGAGTCTCATTCCTTGCAATTTACACATGTGATAGTAATAGACGCAGATTTCTAAGCTATGGTGTGCTGAAAATAAAACATGTATGAAGCAAATGATGCTGTGTTTCCTTCTGTAAGAATTATTGTGCAAGGAAGAAATTCATTCCTGGTCAGAGGTTTCTTATGTTGGTAATTAACAACTCATCCAAAATCTTTCTTTTAGAACAAAAAAAAAAAAAAAAAAAAAAAAAGCATTCGCTCTCCTCCCAATGAACCCTAAACACAAAAGTTTCCCCCAATTCCAGAAGCAGAGTTCCACGTTTGCCTATAGGAGGACAGACCAGGCTTGGATCTACCATGTGGTTGCTTTCAGGTACTGTATTCTCTGATGCTGAGTAGGGGTGTCTCTTCCTAGGTGCTGTTGTCATCCCTTTAAGGGGAATTTTGTGTCACTACTACCAAGCTACATCCAGCCATGATGAAATATTTTGATATGAATGAAAACCTGCAGATGTTTTGTGCAGGTGCATAGATTGGAAAGCATCATGGTTATGAGTATACGACTTTCACATATAACAGATTTAATTCATACAAAATTGCATTTATAGACAAATGGAGGCAATCTCTCATATTAAGCAGTTTTTTTTTCTTTTCCTATTTTTTAATTTAAATTAGAAACAAGCTTTTGTTATATATCAATCCCAGTTCCCTCTCCCTCCCCTCTTCCCCTGTTTTCCCACCAACCCTCATCCCATTTCCTTTCTGCTCCCCAGGGACAGTGAGGCCTTCCATGGGGGAATCTTCAAAGTCTGTCATATCATTTGGAGCAGGGCCCAGGCCATCCCTGACATGTCTAGGCTGAGAGAGTACGCATCTATGTGGAATGGGCTCCCAAAGTCCATTCGTATACTAGGGATAAATACTGATCCACTACCAGAGGTCCCGTAGACTGCCCAGTCCTCCTAACTAACACCCACATTCAGGGTGTCTTGGTCAGTCCTATGCTGGTTTTCCAGCTATCAGTCTGGGGGTCCATGAACTCCCCCTAGTTCAGGTCAGCTGTTTCTGTGGGTTTCTCTCACCTGGTCTTGTAACTGGATTCCAGGAGTTCAGTTCAGTGTTTAGCTGTGGGTGTCTTAAGCAGTGTTATTACTACTTTCCATTTTAGTCATCTATACTGGTGATGTTTGGTCTTGTCTGTATGAGACTTATCATTTATATGAGCATTTTTAACATGACAACACCTTGAACAAAGTATGTGCCATTTTCCAGTTTATTAGCTACAGCATCTTCTCTAACAAACTGTGCAGATATCATGGACAGCACAATTTTATCACGATAGATTTCTAAGCAGACTTCAAAACCATTTCCATGCCAATAATGTCATATATGTCTCACTAGTGCCTCCCTACAGGCCTTTTATGCTTACCTTGAAAGCCACTAAAAGCCACACAGTGGTGGTACATGCCTTTAATACTAGCACCCAGGATGCAGAGGCAGGCAGATCTCTGAGTTCAAGGCCAGCCTGATCTACAAATCGAGTTCCCCGATAGCCAGGGCTACACAGAGAAACACTGTCTTAAAAAACAAAAACAAACAAAAGTCACTAAAAATTTAACGTACATGCCTGCTTGAGGCCTTTAAAGTCAATTGAAATTTTCTTAAGGAAAATTTGCTCACCTTCAGGACTTTAGTTTTCTTAGCCAGATAACAAACAACAAAACAGTCATATGTGCTTGCTAAATGAACCAGTGCAAACTGAGCAGCGAACTTGTACTCCCTTTTCCACGGATCCGTGAGTGTTTTACTGCATTGTGTATAGTGTAATCTGACTCGGTGCCATATGGTGCACTGAGCATTGGGGGTGGGATGGGACAGTCCTGTGTCTTTCCACATCTGTTACCTATTAAGAAGTCAAACACAACAGTTCCAATCACTGTGAGTAAATAGCTCTACTTATTGCCTTCTGCAAGAAATTATTTGCTATTACATTTCAACAGTAAAATGACTTTTTAAAAAGCATTTCAAGATTGGTAATTGTTTAGCCCTATGGATTTTAAAGCTTTAATACGGGAAAAGCACTAAGGAAGATGGTAAAAAAACGAAGAAAAGATTTTTAGTAGTGTGTCCCTGAAATGCAACCTGGAGAATTAAGGTATATGGTTCCCAGCTGCATGAAGGCTAACAAAAATAATGTACTCATACCTTTGAAGGGAATCTCTTTGGGGTCCTATCTAGCAGTGGTAAGAAGTTATACAAAACACTTACACATGTCCTGTTGGTACCTTAAAAGTTTATGGTTCGATTCCCACTTTAGAGATGGATTGAAGATTTAGGACCTCAGACATCCTAAGTGGCAGAGAGGGGGTTTAGAACCTCTTAGTCTTATATTTCCCAAGTTGTATGTTTTCTGCAGTAGTTACTAAGAAAAATATAAATGTACCTTAATATGGGTTTCAAAAAGCACAGGGCAAAGTGAGTGGAAGGTCTTCTGACAGTGTCAGAAAACCTACACCGTGTCATCCAACACTACCTCAAAATACTGTCAGTTTACCCATCCAGGTGTACCCCCACCCTGAAGTCAAAATTCCAGTGTAATTGTTCTAGTTCTGAATAATGGTTGGACAAATAAGCCAAGTGATTCTTATGGCGCTGGTAGCTTAATAATACATGACTTTGAGTTGGAAAATGGTTATTTTTCTATATTTGAATTTGGAAAAAGTCTGACGTTCCTAGTGTTTTCAAGGCTTGGATGAAGGTGAAGTCAAAAGTTTGTGGCTGCTACGCAGAAGACTCAGTGGCTGTCTTCCAAAAGGGAAAGAGTGTCATGTCCTAGGTAGATCATCACCTTTATAACTGGACCATCAGGGGCATCATAATCTAAAAAGAAACTCTTCCGTATTGCCCCTTTTCCCAGCTTGTCATTCTTGAAGTATTTTTATTATGACAGATTCAACATGTCATTGTAAGATGAAGATGCTTTTCTTTGGATGAAATGCAAACATTAAGTTTTTGCTTAGTGAATGTTACAGACTTGAACTGTAGGCCCATGAAGAAGGAAAGGGTATGATAGATACTTCAGGTCAGTTTGTCTAAAAAGAAAGGAAATGTGGAATGCTTGGGAGGCTGATGCAGCAATGAAGAGAAATGTAAATAAGAACTTTTCAATAACCATGGGGATATGAGGGTGAGACAACACCCACTCTACAGTGGCATTATAGTCACATGTGTGCATAGAGATGTGGGATGGATGTTATCACTGTAGGCCAGGCTGGGTGCTTCTGCAAGATAAGTGGGGTGGGAAGCATGAGCTAGCTCAGAGATGTTAGTCTGAGATGGAGGAGCAGAGTATTTCATCACATTGAATAAAGCTCATGAGTAAAGCCAATTGGATTCATTCTAATGTCTATTTCTACATCATTTGGGTGTTTCTATGGAAACCATAGCTTCTTGGAAGTTCCATCCCTGTGTATTGGTGTAATTGGAACCAAAATTTCTTAGGGAACAATTGAAAAGGTGTAAAGATTTATTTTAGGGCTGGAGAGATGACTTGGTGGTTAAGAGCACTGACTGCTCTTCCAGCGGTTCAATTCGCAACACCAACATGGCAGTTAACAACTGTCTATTACTCTTATTCCAGGGATCCGATACCCTCATCTAGACATACTTGCAGCCAAAACACCATTGCAGCCAATGTACCTAAAATAGAAATAAATTAAACACCTGCAAAATTTTTGTTAAAAAAGATTTATTTTAGCTTCCTTTCAGATATTTGATTTTTGTCCTTGGCTTCATTGACTTTTCATCCATTGTGAGACAGAACAGGCATCCTGTGATGGAGGAGGTTGTTCCCTTCATGGTAGACAGGAAGCAGAGTAGAAACACCAAAGGCACACCTCTCATGATCCACCTCCTCCAGCTAGCCCAAACCTCCTAAAATATTCAGAAGGTCTCAAACTGGTGTCATCAGCTAGGGACATGAACCTCATGAACACGTAGGGAACATTTTATATTCAAACCATCGCTGAAGAGCAATATTTGAGGTTAAAAAAAATCTAGAAGAACTCAGCAAAAGAAGAAATAAATACAAACTCTCAGCCGAAAACGTTTCCCTGTGAAGTAGAATTTGAGGGAAATGTCAAAGCCTTAATGAGAACCATGAAGGTCAGAGGAGAGCATACCAGCTGAGACCAGACTGTCCTGTCGACACACTCCTCTCTCCTTGCCAGGCCCCCATACCTCTTCTGCTTTTCCACCTATTACTTGATTGATAAAATCAAATGAATGGTTGCATCTCTATGTTATGAACTGATAGACAATCAATCATGAAGCAAATATTAAAAGCTAGTATTCCTTAAGTTCATTGTTCAATATTCATCTAGCTCATTTAAATTTCTTTTGGATCCCTAGATCAAGCAGTCTGGATCTTTCTCTACAATTGCGGAACTGAAACTGCCAACCCTCCTTTTTCCTTGGAGAAAGCCCCTGATATTTAATTAAGACCTTTATACTACAACTTGAGAAAGCTTTAGGGTCGGGTACCTGTAGTTAAGCTCCTAGTTTGCTGTTGTCAGGCTACACAGCCTCCTGGTAAATTAAGACCAGGAAAGAAGAACTGAGCAGAGTAGGAACATGGTAGATGCTTAATAAGTATTGGGACCATTCTATCTGTGACTTTCAAATACTGAGAGGTTCATAATTCCTGAACAGGACTCTAGCAAGTCAGAAGAAAATTAAATTCTCCAAAGATGTCACCCCATTACCCTGAGCTCTCTCATATGTCTTTACATGCCAAACTCAAATAAAATCCTCAACTCACCTCAAGCTCACTATTGAAAGTTCTTTCCTTTCGTCTTGGCCAGGAACGTGTGCTTTAAAAGCAGCAGCAAATATGAGTGAGTACATACTGTGTTTGTCTTTTTTTGTGACTGGGTTACCTAACCCAGGATGGTTTCTTCTAGTTCCATCCATTTTCCTGTGAATTTCAAGACTCCATTGTGTTTTTCCACTGAGTAGTGCTCCATTGTGTAAATGTACCACATTTTCTCCATCCGTTCTTCAGTTGAGGGGCATCTAGGTTGCTTCTAGGTTCTGGCTATTACAAATAATGCTACTATGAATATAGATGAACAGATATCCTTGTTGTATGAATGTGCATCTTTTGGGTATATGCCTATGAGTGGAATTACTGGATCTTGAGGTACTCACTCATATATGGATTTTAGACACAGAACAAAGGATTGCCAGCCTACAATTCACACCAACAGAAAAGCTAGGAAACAAGGAGGACCCTAAGAGTGGCATACATGGTCCCCTGGAGAAGGGGAAAGGGACAAGATCTCTTGAGCAAATTGGGAGCATGGAGGGAAGGGAGAGGGAGTTTGGAGAAAGAGAAGGGGGAGAAAAGGAGGGGAGAGGTGGGCATAAGGGTACAGGAATGGAGGAAAACAAGAATAGAGATACCATAATAGAGGGAACCATTATGGATTTAAGGAGAAATCTGGCACTAGGGAAATGCCCAGAGATCTACAAGGATGAACCCAACTAACAATCTAAGCAATAATGCCCTTCCATGATAATGAGATTGATGAATACCTTCTAGGCCATCCTAGAGCATTCATCTGGTAGCTGATGGAAGCAGAAGCAGAACCCACAGCTAAACACTTGAGCCGAACTCCTGGAATCCAGTTACAGAGAGGGAGGAGTAATGAGTAAAAGGGACAAGATCAGGCTGAAGAAACCCACAGAATCAGCTGACCTGAACAAGGGGGAGCTCATGCACCCCAGTCTGATAGCTGGGAAACCAGCATAGGACTGACTCAGACCCCTGAATGTGGGTGATAGTTAGGAGGACTGGGTAGTCTATGGGGCTTCTGGTAGTGGATCAGTATTTGTCTCTGGTATACAGATGGACTTTGGGAGCCCATCCCACATGGAGGGGTGCTTTCTCAGCCTGGAGAAGTGGGGGAGGGCCTGGGTCCTGCCTCAAATGATATGACAGACTTTGAAGATTCCCTATGAAGAGCCTCATCCTCCCTGGGGAACAGAAAGAGGATGAGCTGGGGTTTGGTGGGGGTGATGGGGAGGATGAGAGGGTAAGGGAACTGGGATTGATGTGTAGTACAACCTTGTTTCAAATGTAAATTAAAAAAAAAAAAAAAAAAAAAGCAGCCTGAGCGGTAGCAGGCACTCAGCACTCAGGAGACAGAGGCAGAGGCAGGCAGGTCTCTGAATCTGAGGCGAGCCTAATCTACAGAGCGAGTTTCATCTAGGTCAGTCAGGGCTACACAGAGAAACCCTGTCTGTAATACCAAATCAAAAAGCAGCAGCAGGAGAGTGCTGCATACTGGGGAGATGCTTCAGTGGGTAGGAGTACTTACGTTTCTTACAGAGGACCTAGGTTCAGTCACCAGCACCTTCGTGGCAGTTCACAATCTCCTGAAACCCCAGTTCCAGGGTGTCTGACTTCTTCTGGCCTCAGGAGGCTTCTGTTGGCACAGGGTGCACAGAAACTCACAAAAACACGCATGCACAAACATAAACAGTCTTAAAAAGCAGAAAAACAAATGTGCTGACTAGTTAGCTGTAGTCAACTCCACAGAAGTCATACTCATCTAAGGACAGGGATCCTCAATTGAGAAAATGCTTGCATGTCAGTTTGCAAGCCTGTAGGGCATTTTCTTAATTAGTGACATGGGAGGGGTCAACCTATTGTGTTTGGTACCACCTTGAACAGGTGCTACTGGGTTCCATTAGAAAGCAGGCCAAACACGCTGGCAAGCAGCACTCCTCCATGGCCTCTTCGGAGGCCAATAGACTCTTTCCTTTCCAAGTTGCTTTTGGTCATGGTGTTTCACCACAGCGATAGAAACCCTAGTAAGACAACAAGCAAAACCACTTTCTCAATGTTATTGTTAAAAGTTTTGTTTTGTTTTTCCTGAGAGTCACTGTGTATACCCTGAGGCAGCAACCAGAGACCATTTAGAAAGATACATGTTCCTAATAAGAGCTGAATTTTTGTTGAGTTGCTTCTAAATGTTTTTCATTTCCTAGGGAGTTGCAGAAGTACTAAATGTATATTGAGACAAAGTGTTTATGTTCAAAAAAGTACAGGCTCTGCATTCCAGGCTGCACTCTGAAGAAGGGGCTCAAAACACAGGCTGCTTTTACTGCATTGGGAAATAAAACTAAATCATAAAGGACTTGAGCTAGTCTATATTGGAAAAACAGATGACAACCAAAGAAAGAGCTGAAAGAAGAACCACTTAATGAGAGATGGCAAATTTTTCTGTATAAAGTCGCATGAAAATATTTTGTAGGTCATCAGGTCTGTTGTTGCAAGATTTCAGTCTGCCACCACGGTTCAAAACCACAATTTGATAACAAAAGTAGGCCTGTGTTCCAATAAAAGTTGCTTTCAAAAATGGCAGGGGCCAGGATTTAGTAAACAATCTTTGGTTTGTTTACTTTGTGGGGCTTTTGCCTTATTTTATTGTTCTTTGGATTTAATGAAATTAATGGTTTGGATGGCATTAAAAAAATTGATATTGGTGGAAAAGGGCCGTGCATAAGTGTAAGCGGGGCTTTGCCTAAAGTTTTATCATTATAGATTCAGTCTTTTGGGTCGAATATTGTTCACTTTATGAATCTCCTGAAAATGGAAGGCTTGTGGAATGTATCAAGTCATTGTTTCCTTTGTTTCTATTGTCTTATTAAGTAAGCGACTGAAAGAATAGAAGTCTCACTAGGGTATACAGTTCCTGGAAAGGAAAAACTAGATGGAAGAAAAGAAAATGGAAAGTATTTAGTCCTCCACCTGCTGAAGAAATTGTTCACAGTATCAATTTGCCACACAATTGTATTTTGTTCCTGGGGTGGGGGTGCTTCTTTGTTTTTATTTGTTTGCAGTGCTTGGGGATGGAACCAGCTAGGCTAGTTGCAAAACTAGGGAAGGCCGTCAGTGAGCCACATCCCAGGCAGAAAGCACATTCTTTATTTATGAATAAAGTTTTATAGCAACAAGACTCATATCCTGAGTACCACACAGGGTACCAGATGATGGAGTCTATGCATGACATAGGAACAAAAGTTAATCTTTTTTTTTTTTTTTTTTTTTTTTTTTGGTAAATCCCCAAAGTTCTTGGTCTCCTTTCATGTGGTCCCTCTCACTCACTTTAGTTTGATTTAGATGTGGTACCCATTGTGTTATACTGATGTACTGGTGTTTATGTACGAATGTTTGTGTATACAGCTGTGTGCATCAGGGTTCACAGAAGCCAGAGGGGGACACTAGGTGATCTGTGTCTCTGGCTAGTTTATTCTCTCACTGAGCCTGAAGCTCAGCTGTTGGTCTTCATGCTCTAGAGATCATCCTGTCTCTTCCCCCCCCCCAATGATTGCAGCATTGGTGTTGCAATCACGAGTGGGCCTCCTGCACTCTTGCCCACTGAAACATCTGTCTAGCCCCACCCCTCTCAATTTTAAAGCTGGCATGGATTCTAAAAATGATAATAATTATGTCAGTTATCGTTTTCAGTATTTATTTATTTTTGCAGTGCTGAGAATCAAACCCAGGTCCTTATGCATGCTGGAAGTTGTCAGTTTTTCAAACCCCTCTTGCTCTCTGCCCTTCTTTAAGTTGCTGAAGTTTAAGAGAGAACATAGGAAGCCCCTGAAGCACTACACCCTCTGTGTGTTTAACCATTCACTGTGAGCTTGATTTACAACTGCCTTTCTTGCCTGATGGATCCCACATGCCCCGTAATTTAAACATCTTAATTTCTCTCACTGGAGAGCCCTTTTATTTGGATGTAAATTGATCCTGAAACAGCTCCCAATCAGAAGTTTGATACACTCTAGCTCAGAGTGAAATATGGTCATTTTGAGTTTCCTTCTCTCTGGGGAAGGCCTGAAGCTCCATCCCTGCTCTAATTCACCTAGCTCGAGTTAATCTAACCATAAAATATACACTGTGTTTAACTTGTCACAAATAAATAAGTGGCAGAGAACTCGGGCCACTCAACAGTGAAACACAGTCTGTGAGTGCAAATACAAAAGGGACTGAATTTATAACTAGTATTTTGTTACAGATTTTAACAGATATTCAGTGGAAAATAAACAAGATTTTTGTAGTGTGCTAGGCCTGAAACACCACCAAAGTCTTCTCTTTCAAGTTAGCTGAACACACAGCATATAGGACCAGAGTTTATCTGTCCCACTGAGAAAGAATACGATGGGAGATAATTGGGAGATAATTACCATTTGTAGATAATTGCAGAACTTAATAATAACCTCTTCTATGAGCAATACACACTGCAGATTTTTGCACCAGAAAATGTCAAAATACATGAAAAAAATTGCTGATGTTATAAAAGTTAAATTTTTGTTGTTGTTTTGTTTTGTTTTCTGAGACAGATGCTCACTGTATAGCCCAGGCTATATTCAAACTTGTCCCCTGTCTCAACTTTCTAAGTGCTGGGGGAAAAATATTTATCGTTGCTGTTTGGGTTTCTTTTTGTCTGTTCTATTCATTCATTCATTCATTCATTTTTTGATAGGGTCTCATGTGGCGTACACTGGTCTCAGACTCAAGATTGACTATGGACTTTCGTTCTTTCTCTACCGAGAGAATTTCTACTCACATGAGAGGGCATATGAGATTCAGTGTTTGAATCCAGGTCATCTGTCTTGATAGAACTGGTAGAATGAGTTAAGAAAGAAGTTAATGCAGTGGGGACTGGTATGACCCTCCATGGTATGAGTACTGTGGAGGGGTATGGAAGTGTATTGGAGGCTGAGATTGTTTGCAGAAGGTGTGGCCACAGGACTGGCTTGGAACCTGTCAAAACCAAGAAACCAATTTGAACAGTGGGAGTGTCAGTGAGAGTATAGCCCCAAACTCTGTTGTCCCCGAAATGGCCTGAGCATTGTGAGCTGGACCCACCAAGCCTGTCAAAGGTGGGTAAATAGGTAGTGACCCCACAGCAGTATCCCAAGAAGCAGGATGGCTCATGGGGGGGTGCCACTGTACCCCAAATTGCTTTTGTGATGGAGCAGCTGATACAGGTAATGAGATCGTTCAGCATTATATTGGACTTTGATAACTTTTGAGCAAAACATTCCCCTCCATTTTATGCTACAAACATGCTCAGCAAGGTATGCCTTCTGATGCAATAGAGTCATAATTATGAGTTCAGCCATTTGCTTTCTGATTGACTTTAAGACTTGCTCCACTGGAAGGAACTCATGTCTGGTACTGTAAGCCAGGGTAGAGACCTATGGTTGGGAGGGTCACAGCTAGTGGAGCAGCTATTATTTTTATTTTGCTAAACAAAAGAGATGTTTACATTGTAAGATGTAACAATGTAACACATTGTCTTCTAAACACCCATAGATACTACAGCCTTGGAGGGAGACTTTATGGCATTGGGTGTCACTATGGAAATTTAAACTATCCAAAGAGGTCAGTGAGTGATTCTTGCGGTGACCCAATCATCAACAAAAATGGAAAATAATCAGATACTTGTAGTACTCCTTGGAATGCTCAGGAAATATGAGGGAGATAACAGAGAAAATTCTGGAACTAGAGGAAGGGGTGGGATGCTATATAGAACCATTTCCTCTGGATTGAAATGTTCCCTCCTAGCTCCCCATCAGGCCCCTTCCCAGAGTGTTATAAGCTGAGAACAATTACTATGAGGAAGAGAGTCCTGGGTAAAACTGTATTAAGTTGTTTGGGGGATTCCAGTGGTGCCATTTTTGGGAGTTGTCCATTATACTGTCCTTGGTTTTGATGATGGAGATGCATTTGAGTTGTCTATGATCCAGGAGGAACTCATCCAACTGTAAACGTTACTTTTTAAATCCTGTGGCAGACACCTGACAAGAAGCAGTTTAAGGCAGCGGAGAGTTACTTTGTTTCCCAGTTTCAAGAGACTATAATCGAGCATGTCAGGGAAGGCATAAATTTGGGCATGGTAGCAAGGTATGTTCTGGGCTATGAAGTGACTGGTTACAGTGTATCTTCTCTCAGGAAGCAGAGGGTGAAGTGACTGGTTACAATGTATCTTCACCCAGGAATTAGACACTGGTTACATTGTATCTTCACTCAGGAATTAGGTGGTGACGTGACTGGTTACAGTGTATCTTCACTCAGGAAACGGAGGGAGGTGACTCCTTTTTCCTGTTGTTATTCGGTCTGAGACCCTCACCAATGGGCTTGTGCCAGTAAGAGTATAATCTACATCTAATTTTTTTTTTCATGGCTAACAGAAAATTCTGATTTGGTTGTGGTAAGTTTGAGAGGCTTGGTGGGCAGAGAGAAACTGTGGGTTAGATTAGCCTAGTAGCAGTTTGTGTGAAGGGAGATAGACATATTTAGGGTAAAGAATGCCTTCAAAGCCGTGCTAAGAGGTGTACCTCCTTGAGGACTCTAAACCCGGTAAAGACCACATTGGAGACAATCCTCAGACCCACCAGACCCATGCCTTATATAAAAAAGTTTCTTTGGTCTGTCACTGGTGCCCTGTTTTGGTTGAAAAGACATTTATTCATGGGTCCCCAAGAAAAGTCATGCTATAGTTAGCTACTTGGAGGAGCTGTGGGTAGAGTAGATGGAACTGGGGGAGAGAAATGAGAGATACAAGGACCAGCATAAAGAAGGGGCTGTGGTGCTGGGGAATTTTTTCTTTTCTTTTCTTTTTTCTTTTAATGTAAAAATGGGGTAGAGTGATCTCAGCCCCAGAATGCTATGATCAGGTTTGTGTTTTTACGAGCTTATCTAGACGCTGCTGTTGGGTGAAGCCATGGTTAGATAAAGGAGGCTGCTGTAGTATTTCAAGGGAGAGGTGATGGTGGCTGGGTTGTTGAGTAGCAGCAGATGGGCAGAAAGAAAGCAGATAGTAGACTGTGATCAGAGGACTAGCTGATGGGTTGTATAATCTGCTGAGAAGAGGAGAGTCAAAGATGGTTTGAGTTACCAGATGTGAGTCATTGGGCTGATGGCATGCTACCTCCATCTGTAGTGAGAAAGGCCTAGGCAAAGGAAAAATAACAAAAGCTGAACCCCAAAGAAAACAACTTAATCTGCTTTCCTGGTTTCCTTTAAGTTTGACTGAAAATTCTCATGTGGCTGTGATAACTTTGAAAGACTTAGTTATTCTGCTGGGTTAGGTGTGGGCAGTCATATATACAAATCGGTAACTTGGAAACTATAAAAATGCAAAAACCAGCAGCAGCATTTCTAAAACACATGCAGTTTTTACTGATCTTCCTCTTCGAGTTTCACCCCACAGTTTGAGTCAGAACAGGGTCTGTAAACTGGAGGAACCAAAGAGGAGCTTTGGCAGAACTGCAGAACTCTTGAAAGATGAAGGGGGTTGGGCAGAATCCGGGTTGCTCCAATCACACAGGACGAAGTTGTTGTATTGGGAACATCTAGGAAGGCACTTATTAACATTATATGGATCTGCATTTATGCATAAATATCTCAGTGAGATGTCTTGGAGGGTGACATAGGACAAGAGCATGGGTTTGGACACAACTATCATCTAATTCCATTTGAGTGTGCAGGGAGGAATTTGGTATATGAAATATGTACACACGACTATTTTAACAAATCAGACGTCACCTCTATGATCCGAATGGCCTGTAGAAACAATTATGTAGTTGTCACTGAATCATTCCAGTCAACAAAGGGATTGGTTTGTCAAACACACATGAGATATGGCCAACCTGTGTCCTGGTTAACACTTTGACTTTCCAAGGTTCTACTTAGGGAATGTTTCCCTGGAGTTAAAGACAGTATTATTATTGCAAACAAATAAGAGACACACTGGCTAGTGTCACATTCCAGTAAGTGTCATGTGTAATCAAGCAGGGTCTGGGTGTAAAGAGCCCTGACATGTGCTTGGGGGCAGTGTCTATAGTATTAGTGATAGTTCCAAAGTGCCAGAAAATGAAACTATTATACATAACTGAAGAGAAATTTGTTGTGTTGTACTCCAGAATAAAAACAAAAATCTTATGTTTGTTTTCCTGGGAACACATGGATCAATGCACACAGCTACTACTTGCAAAGACAATTAAAGAGGTATATATTTGAAAACAATGTCTTAGTTGGGTTTTGACTGAAGAAGTGGGATAGGGCAGGAGATCTTGAGGCTGTAATGGATATCTCCTCGAACGGCAAGAAGAATTGCTGGATTCAGCTAGGCACTTGGTACTGCAGTGCCCATCAGTGGGTTCTGCATGGATTTCAGCACTCCCTTCTTCTGATTCTTTTCTCTCCTTTGATGAGAGTTAGTCATCTGTGGGTTTCAAAATAAAATGTTATTGTGTGTATATGATATGTGTGGTGTGTGGGAGCGGACACGTGTGGCATGGCACAATTGTAGAGGTCAGAGGACAACTTTTGTGTTAGTTCTCTCTTCCCCCTTTTGATGGGTGCTGAGGACTGAAGTTGGATCTCAGCTTGTGCAGCAAGCTCCTTTGCCTGCTGAGTCATCTCCCAGCTCCATCTATGTTTATTTTGAAATCTAGTAGCATTTGGTTTTATGCCTAATCCAGGAAAAAAAAAAAGATAAGAATGAGAATTGTATAAAAAAAAAAGATAAAACATGCAAACAGGGCAGGCAAATTGATATCAGAACTACATAAGCAAACCCATGTTTAATGGTGTTTAGCATTAGTGTTAAAAATCTAGAACTGTTGTGGGATATTTGTACTCTGGGGGGAGGTGTACTGCTGTGATTGGTATAATAAAAAGCTGAATGTCCAATAGCTAGGCAGCAGGTATAGGCAGGATTTCTGGGGAGCAAGAGGAAGAGGAAGAGCAATCAAGGCCCACAGGAGATTCCAGAACACATGGAAAGGAAACAGTAGTTGCAAGATGGAATTCGGTTAATACCATGTGATAAAATGTAGATTAACATAAATAGGTTAATTTCAGTTATAAGAGCCAATAAAGAAAAAGACTAAGCTATAGGCCAAGCTTTCATAATAGATAAAAAGTCTCCATGACGTTATTTGGGAGCTGGCTGACAGGATGGAAAAAGATTTGTTACATAGAACTATGTGTTTATAGTAAGAAAAAAATTTAGGGAAAGGCAAGAAAAGGAGGTAAGAGTGTAGTGTGATTGTTAGTATTCAGGCATCTGTACTGGCCTGTACTTCGAGTTCTGACAGGATATGCCACTAAGAGCACCACCTGAGCATATTCAATATGTTCCCTTTTAAAAGGGTCCTGCCCACCTCGCATCTTTCTCTCTCTGTGTGTCTGTCTGTCTGCTCTGCCCCCTTTCTCTCCTCTCTCCTATTGCTCCTGTCTCCAGAGGTTGGCCTCCCCCCACCCCTTTCCCCCTTTTTATGATCCTCAATAAAAAACTCCCTCTGTGTGAACCCTGTAACATGGCATCTTCCCCCTGCATGCTGCTTTTCTTAAGTTACAGCAATGATAGTGTTAAAATAAAGTGATCCAGAAGACACTACAAGCACTGGAAAGAAAAGCAATGAAGCTTTCAAATTGTGCCTGCTGCAGAAACTTAGATGTGTGAGCTGAACTGGGCATGCAGATAATTCTTCTTTGTCAACCCACTGAGGTCACAGTCCTTATTGTCTCTGCCTTCAACTTGTATGCATCTTCTATGTTGCCCAAACTTTAAGCCAATTAAAAGTCAATATTTGTACCTCAGAAATCAACAATGCTAATACTGGCAACTTGTGGGAGTCAGTTTTTTCTTTCCAACTTAGGGGTAGCTACCAGGGGTCCAGCTTAAACTTCTCAGCCTTGGAGGTATCTTTACCCAATGAGCCATCTAACCAGCCTTGATCTTTATCTCATTGTTTACCATGGGTAGCTACTGTTAAAGCTTGAAGAGTGAGAAAAGTAACACATTTTCATTAGCTACAAGTGGAAAAACATGGCTTAAGTCTGTGACTTGCTAGTGCAAGATGAATTGAAATTTGGGAAAACTAATCAGATTTCGCTGTCTTTTGTGTTCTTCAGTAAGCGTGTAAGATAAATGCATCATAGCTAATTTTGCTTCTCTATTAATAAAATTAATTGCTTATGCAGTCTTGTTGACCTACCCTATAATGCACAGTTGCTTTGGTATGCTAATTGAATTGTCAACAATAAACACAGGAAAGGAGGCACTTAAAGCTACCTTTTGGGGCCCCACAAATTTTCCTTCAAGGCTGCCTGCTGTTTCTCCCAGCTAAGCATGCAAAGCAATTAAGAAAGGTCTGTATAAAGGCAGTCTGCTGAATCAATGGCAAGCTGTATGTTGGAACTCACAAAAGACACACAAAGGGCTTACAAATCTTCTCAGGACTGGACTTTGTGCAGTGACGCTTGTTAAGAACGTGTGGCCCAATTAACAGAAAAGCACTTAGCCAAAAGTTAAATGGCCCTGTTGCCTTTTGCTCTATAAACTGGTGTCTAGCCTTAAGCTTGAGAACTCTGGCTGCAAACTTATTTACCACAGCAGAAACACAATGAGCCAGATAGGAACAAGCCTAATAACTACTCCAGTCCCCGGCCAACTGTTAATGAAGAACTATACTGAATGAATACACACTTCTTTGTTCTATTTGTGGTGGCAGAAAGGTTACTAAGTTCCCACATGTGAGGGCACAAAAGATACTTTGCTAATGTCATTGCTCCAGTGGGACACCAGTGGAAGGGAAGGGCTACCTGTCTGCCTACATTTAGACTAGGTTAAAAAAAAAATTTACACTGGCTCACAATTGCATGAGCCATAATTACATAAACTTAAGTTACTCCCTTTAAAAATGAAGTTATGCTGTTGTTACTAGTAGCTTATAATTTTGACTTATACTTAACTAGTTTACAAAATTATTTATAGACTATTCTAGGGTCTGAAGGACACCTCCCCTTAAGTGTTATTGAAACAATTCAGGGGATAATTTACCCATGAGATTTCTTACACATAACACTGATCACTGGTGGTGAAGTGTGTGGGGCAGCAGCATCTGGGCTAACCCAGGTCAGACCATGAAAAATTTGCCTACAAATAATGAAAGGTTTATTTAGAGTTGCTAGTCAACATTCTCTTAAAAATAAGATATGAAAAATATTGAAAGTAAAAACTTGAAGCCTGCTAAAAATACAACAGCTATTTAAAAAGTTACTCCTCACAAAACAGACATTGTAAACTTGAAGGTAATTTAGAATGATTTTTATTATGTCACATATATGAAGATAAGCACAAACTTTAACGTGTCTGATAAGAGTTTTTAAAGTATCATTATCTTATAGAAGCCTAAAATTTCTGGAGAGTGTACATTATTTCTTAGAAGTAAAAAATATGTTTATTCATCTGCCTTCAGTTCAATTACATTTTAGGAATGTGGAATGACACATTTGTAGTTATCTAATTTTTGAAGAATTATTTGTGCTGTTTCAAGCATCCACCTCCAGTGCCTTTACTATAGACAGCAACGTTCTTTGTTCTGCCATGTAAAAAGCAGCTCAAACAGGAGTGGGTTCCTTGCTTCTGTGTCTCTGACCATGGATATTCTGGCTATTTATTTCTTCTTACAGTGTCCAGGGAAAACTAATTATTTTTAGCATAATTAAGGTCTACTTTATACAACATGATTTGAATTAGGAGACTGTGCCAACAAAATGGATTGGACTTTTCTTTCTAATGCCAAAATATGATTGCACCCACATCTGATTCCCACAGAATGGATGAACATATTAAACAAACTGCATCACTTACACTCATGCTTGGAGCACTTCTGCATTAAACCATTTGATCCCAGGAAAACATGGTGACTCAGTAGGAGGTTATAAGCCTAACTAGTAGAAAACATTTTTCTTTTCTGCACATATCATTTTAATTTTATCCTTCCTTATAAAAAATCCTGCGACAAGAACAACTGGTATTCATAACTTTCTTTGAAGTAATTGTCCTTGCTTAATGATTTCGAGTAACTATAAAGGTTAAGAGATCAAATTCATTACAAAACATCCCTGAGGTAGAATATGCCTGTTATATCTTACTTGGCAAAGGTTTGTTTTTCATGTCAGAACAAAGTTTGTTGGGCTCCTGGGTTTCCCTTGAGCCATAGTGAAGGCTGTATAATACTTACAAGTACTTCTGAAAATATTCTGAGACAAAACTAAAAGTTAGTAGAGAAAAATCAACCAGCCCAAGGCATTGCCCCTGGATGTTTGTCATCAATTATAGCCCTGTTAAAAGTCAGGCTGGAATTCCCCAGCAGTGGTGTTCCATGTAAAATAAAATATTGCCAGCTGTGGTCAATTATTTGATTTCCCCATGAAACTCAAGACTCATGTAATCACTGTTAATATAGTAAAAATTGATGAAGTGTGACATGCTGTGTAATTTACTGATTGCAATAGCCCTTAGGTACCAGCTCAGAGCAGATACATTGATTACTTTCCAGATATCAAAGGTTGAAGCAAGATTAACACACATATTTCTAATTTTGCTTTATACCACATCACAGATGATTGGTGAAAAGACCTGTGATTTAGCCACTTGATAGCAAAGTATCAATTTTAAGTGTTTTTAAAAAAATGTGTGTGTAAACAGTTCTTAATAAAATAAGAAGTGCTTTTTGTTTTTTTGTTTTGTTTTGTTTGGTTTTGGTTGTGGTTTTTCAAGATAGCATTTTACTGTGTTGCCTTGGCTGTTCTGGAATTCTGTTGACCAGGCTGGTCTCTAACTCAACAGAGACCTCTGCTTCCCGGGTGTTGGGATTAACGTCATGTGCTGCCACCACCTAGCAAGCAATGTTTTTGATAGAACAGAAATGAACAAAACAGGGCTCAAAGTTATGTGTACAATGATTCCAGTTATGTGAAAGTCTGAGCTGTAAAAATCCTATAGAACACACACACACATACACACACACACACACACACACACACACACACACACGCACACATACAATTTATTTTGATCCCCATTTCTATTAATCCACATGTTGGTTCAATAATTACATTTAATCATCTGCAAATGATATGGAAAGTTGTAAGGAAGAGATGTGTTAAAATTAGAATAAAAGGGAAAGCACCCCCCCAAAAAAAAAAAAGTAGCCTAACATTCATTTTCACAACTTGTGCTAAGAAAGTAATTCCCTTGCTGCATGTACGAAAAGCATTCCTGTTATCTCCGGGGAGGGCAGGAAAGACAAGGCTGTATAATCACTTCGTGGTCCAGAGGGTAAACTCAGGAGGACACCATAAATCTGCTGCTTTCAGTTTTCTAATGTATGAAGTAGGAATAATGTTATAACCTCCTGAGAAGGACTATTATATAAACAAGCATGGACCCACTTGGCCATGGCTGAAAGCTCAATAGGTGTCACCCATTTTTATCTTCAAACTGTCTCTCCTCTGTGTTTAAGATCTTTTTTTTTTTTTTGTTATTGCTGTTACATCATCATCACTATTATCATCACATCTATTATATATGTATATGTATGTGTGCATGCCATGGTGCATATGTGGGAAGGTCATAGGACAATTTTTAGGTATTCATTCTTTTTTCTGCTATGTGGGTCAAGATGTTGAACTCAAGTCATCGGGCTTGTCCCATTTGCACACTGAGCCACCTCTCCGGTCCTACATTTTTTTTTTTTTTTTTTTTTTTTTTTTTTGGTCAACTTGACAAAGCTGAATGAAGAAAATACCTCCATCAGCTTGTGTATAGGGAAGTCTGCATGGTGTTTTATTAGTTAATGATTGAAGTGGAAAGCCTGGTTTTCTGTGTGCAGTACCACGGTTGGGCAAGTAGTCCTGAGTTGGGTAAGAAAGCAGACTGAGCAAGTCAGTAATCAGTGCTCCTCCATGAACTTGGCTTCAGTTCCTGTTTGAGTTCCTGCCCTAATTTCCCTCAGTGATGGAGCATGACCTGAGCATTGTAAGATGATAAGTTTCATCCCCAAACTGCGTTTGGCCATGGTGTTTTATTACAGTAATAGAAATCCTTACTAAGGCACATGCCATCATTAAATTTTATGTGCCACATCTTTCTGTGCCTTACTTGGACTTTTGTGATGTGCTTAGGCTCTCTGGTTTTGTCTTGTCTTCTTTCTTTTTTTGTCTTTAAATTTTAAAAATTATCCAGCATAGTTGAGGATCTCTGTGACTTCAAAGGCAATCTTTTTTACTTAGTGAGTTTCAGGCCAGCCAGAGCTACAAAGAGAGACTCTGTATCAAAAAGCACAGATAAGTAAATTAATTGATTGAAGAATATTGTTTGTTTTATGTGTATAAATGTTTTGTCTGAAGATCTGTCTGTGTATTGCCTTGCATACTTGGTAACTACAGAGGCCAGAAGAGGGCATGAGATCCCTGGTACTGAGTTACAGACAGTTGTGAGACATCGTAATGAAAAGTAAAAAATTTACTAGCTGTCTGTAGGGACATGAACTCGCCACCCTAGGGCCTCCGTCCCCTACAGGTGGTCGCTCACGGAACTCTCTTGAGAAAAATAGTTCCTGAGATAACTCCAGGATGTCCCAACAACCTCTGTGGAATGTTCCAACGCCTTGTTTAATACAATACATAGCTTAACTGATAAGTAAACATGTAACTCCGGATCTCCCCTACCCCCTCCCTAGTCAGCTGATAAGTAAACGGGTAACTTTGGACTTCCTCTATTTCCTTCCCCTCTTTTGATGTTTTTGCCTTTATAAGCTTGTCACAAGTTTGGGTCGGGGTAGAACTCCTCCACTCCCCCGTGGGTGTACGAGTCTCGACCCCAGCATGCTGGCCTGAGATCTCATCCAATTCCGTTTTCAATAAACTTCCTCGTGTGATTGCAGCAAGTCCGGTCTCGGTGCCTCACTGGGTGCGCGCTATTCCCGAGATTTGAGTGAGGGTCTCCCTTCGGGGGGCTTTCAGTATGGGTGCTGTGTGTGAATCCAAACAGGGTCTTCCAGATCAGCCAGTGCTCTCAACGTCTGCACCATCTCTTTATCCCCCTAAATTCTTTCTACTTCCATGTTAGAACAATCTTTTAGGACAAAACTTCCATCTAAATCCTTCCTCATCAGAAGATATTTCCTTTTTTAAAACCTTTTCAAGCCAGTGGTGGAACATGCCTTTAATCCCAGCACTTGGGAGGCAGAGGCAGGCAGATCTTTGAGAGTTCCAGGCCAGCCTGGGCTATAGAGTGAGTGCCAGGATCGGCTCCAAAGCTACACAGAGAAACCATGTCTCAAAAGAAAGAAAAAAAGAGAGAGAGCGAAAGAAACCTTTTCAAAGATATATTCTGTATCTCAAACTTTTTATGTCTTCTTTCTGACTTGATGTTTCTTTTTTCTTTTAAAACCTTGGAAAACATTTAAAAAATAAAATCTATTCCAATGAGCACCTAAGAAATATTTCTGAAACACATAAAACATAGACATTGTGTCTTAAATATCTAACAACTATACATACAGGAAAAAAACAAAACAAAACAAACAAACAAAAATAACCTGTTAATTTACCAGAGAACTTTTATGTTTTCTCTTCCCAACAAATTTGAGTTAACTGATTCGTTAAGAATTCAAGTTCTATTATCAGAGGCACTTGGAGACTGTCTTTCTTTATTTAAAAGGATTTTTCTCTCATTTGGGCCTGCAAGGTAAAGAAAAAGTAGAATCAAATTCTGACATTTTTGTCTAACTTGGGTTATCTACCTCAGAATTAGTTACTCTGTTGCTGCAATAGAACAACATGACCAAGGCCACTTTGAAAGAAAGAGCTTATTTTGGGCTCATTGTCCCAGGGGGATAAGTGGTCAGTATGGCAAGGAAGCATGGCATCAAGCCATAGTCATCCTGGTAGGATCAGAAAGGTGGGGGGGGGGGCTCACATCTCAAACTGCAAACACAAAGCAAAGACAGCTTACACAAACAAGTAGAATTGCAAGGATTTATAAACCTGAGTTTATAAGGCAGTATGGATTTGTCTCATACTTTCTTAAACACAGAGCGACATACAATTACATGTAAACAGTCCTCATGAATCCATAAGTCACAATCATATTAAATCAATATATACTTAGTAAAACAAAATAGAAAATTTTTATTAGAAGAAACAAAATTACTTCTTTGGAATCCATAAGGATACATTTTGCTTTCATGTCTACTAGTCCACTTTACTGCATATTTTCAGTTTTGTTAGATGGTATTGTCAAACAGGGCATGGCCCCTTCCTTTTCTGGGAAAATCCACCTTCCAATGCTATGTTTTTGGGTTCTTATCCATCGGTTACAGCTTTTGGTGGTATTTGGTGCTTCCATGTGCCCAGTGAATAAGGGCTTTGCATTTGAACTAGTTCTAGTTTCTATTTTTTGATGTCTGAGACCTATCTAGAAGTCCCTTGGTAGCTGAGCCCATCCAATGATGCCTATGTGTGGTGATATATTATTTATGATTTATTAAAGCTTGCCTGAGAATTCAGAAAGCAAAGCCAGCCTCAAGCTATAGAGATCAGGCAGTGCCCAGCTACTTTGCTTTTCTGATCTTCAGCTTGAAGCTTGAACCCCAATATCAGTATCTGTGCCTTTTATTTTTCATGCAACATCCATGGTCTCCCTTTTTCTGCTGGTCTGAGTCTTTCAGATCGTGGTTGTTGAACACTAAAAAGGTGATATCCACCAGCTGAGTCTATAGCGTGTAAGGTCCATCTGAGCTTCATGGATGTCAAGGCCCGACTGGCTAAGGAAATGCTGGCCATTATGATATAAGGGAACCATGTTGGTGAATTTCCTGAAAGCCTCAATTTGCCCACTGAGAAATAGAGCAGTGTTTTCTTTCCTTCTCTGGGTAATCTTGCTCATTTTTTCATAGTTAACATGTGTCTTAGTATAATTTTTTTGTTCCTGCAGTGAGACTCAATCATTCTCCTGTATGTGAGTCCTTGCCAGAATGTTCTAATCTTAAGTAGTTGGTTCTGCTCTGCAAGGTTTAGTGCTCCTGGTAGACAGTTGACATTGCTTTCTTCAATGCTTTATCTGCATGCCATCTAGCTTCCTCCCAGATCAAGGCCATCAAGCAGTAAGGATGAGTATACATCCTTCTGTGTAAGGTTATAAACTTACACAGTCTGAAAAACACTAGTAAATCAGGACAGGCCCTGCGCTTCAGAAGGGGACCACAGTGAGGTATCCTGTCACAGTTGGGCTAATTAGGCATATCAAAGGTCCCCTCACCTAACTTGACGTGTCTCTTTGACACTCTTTGGAATATCATGAGGACCACTGTGGGACTCTTCTAACCTCCCTTTTTGCTCAGTTACTATAGTGCCAGCATGGCACAGAGCAGATATCTGCTACAGTTTATTGTCATTTAGCATGGAAGCAGGCTGTTCTTGAAGTTTTTTTTATAAGTACCACAGGTCTCTCTGATTCTCCCTGAACTATAGCTACACTAGAGTAATCACATAACTACGGATTTGGAGATAATTTTGTTAGAAGAAAGTCAAGGTAATTTTTCCAAGCAAAATAAAAGTGCTGAAACTTGAATTGATCAACGTTTAATTTTCTGAAAAATAGAAGGTTCTATGAGCAATGACATACCATATGATTATTCAAGTGAAAAAAAAAATGCCCTCAACTGAATCAGCAGGCAGTAAATAGAAGAAAATATAGTCACAAAAGATAAGTTTATATTATTTTATCTAAAGATGAACTTCACTAGTTAAACCCCAAATGCGTGTCTTATTTACATTAGGGAAAAAAAGGTAATTTGTGTTTTTTCCATTGTCTATTTTGGATCTTATGAAAGGGAAATAGAAACTGATGAGGTGATGGTAATGCTTCCATCCACACCCGCCCCGACTTCTTTCCCCACAGGATTCAGTCTCTAACACTTGCTGCTATTAATAAAGCTGAGCAAAATGATGCCTTTGTCTGAAGACATTAGCAGGGTTGTAGTCGGGTTCCAGAGGACTTGGGGGTGGAGGCTGTGAGGAGGCCCGTTGTCCAGGGCACTAACCTGAAGGGTTGCTAAATTTGTTAAGGGGTAAGGCACCCAGCCAGGCATCTCTAAACCACAAATACAGTCGCTAATCTAGGTGTCAACGATGCTCAGAATAAAGTTCTATGCCACTTTGAATTTCTACATTTATATGTTTTAATGAAGCGATGATAAAAATTAAATCTGCACACTTAGACTTTTTGCATTTGTCCATGACTATAAAGATATCTAGATATTCTCCCAACCAACCCTCCGCGATAGAAAAACAAAAAACAAAAATCAAAAAACGTTGTGCCTGGAGTTCTTATTTGAATGTAGTGCAGTGTTTTAACACCTCGAGCGAAAATAAAGTGACCAAAACTGGGGACCTACGGCAGTCCAGCTGAAACCAACCTGAAGCCCAAATTCTCCGCAGCTAATTGTAGCAAGCATGAGAGTAGAAGAACCAACGAGAGCAGTAGCAACAACACTGTCAAGCTTTTATTGACACCGGAAACACCCAGGGGGCTTTTGAAAACCCCATTCCCTAGGTGGGTCAGGAGGGGGACTGCTTCCTAGTTGCAGAGTTTGCTGCTGCTTCCGGTGCCCCATGCTGAGACCTGAGGCTGTGAGAGGAATCCAGAGTCATTGTTTCTGTACCTGCTAAGGCACTATGCCTAGAAAACTGTCCGAAGTCTTCTGGGGTTTATGATGGGGATTTGGGGAAGGGGCTCCGAGTTTAGTGTCAAAGAGGCAGGAGCACAGGTAGGAGGTTTTTTAAGGGAACCGTTTAGGTCATATGTGGTAAACGAAGAGAAAGGGAGACCCGAGTTTTCAAAGTACAAGCTGGTGGAGATTTCTGAGAAAACCATGGAGGAAGGGGATGGGGGTGGGGGACGGACAAAGCAAACTCTAGCAGCATTGAAGAAGTTAAAGAGGGGCAGGTAAGATTGCTAAAGGGATGAAGGTGCTTGCTGCCCAGCTTGATGACATGGTTTAATCTCTGGGATCTTCCCAGTAAGAGACAACCACTCCCCCAAGTCAGCCTCTGTTTTCTTGAAAAAGTGAAGATGGATCTGATGACTGTCCCATTAAACAGAGATAGAATCAGTTGCGGATGTACTTTGAACCTCGTTTTTGGGGAACAGAACTGTCTGTCTTTGACTAAACTCTAAGTAAAACTCAGAGTTGTTTTCTTGAGTTTGGGGGAAGAGGCCAAAATAATATTTTAAAATAGCACGGTGGAACCGGGAGGGCCTGTTCTTCAAGGTATATGAAATAAAAATTACACACACTTAAACTTGGGCAAACAAAAAATTTTTCAACACTATCTAAAGACCCTAAGACTCAGGGTATGTTTTTTATTTTTGTTCGTTCATTTTTGAGGATAATGTATTTTTTTGTTTGTTTGTTTTGTTTTTGTTGTTATTGTTTTTGGTTTTGTTTTGTTTTTGTGTTTGTGTTTTTTGGCCATTTTTTGGGTGGCGTAGAGATAACTTACATTCCTCAAAGAACATAGAAAATATAGATGCGATTTACTCTATAGACTTAGATTCTGATTTTTTTTAACAACCTTAATCAATTTTGATACCAGCAACACAGTCATTTGTCCACATGTGATTTTTATTTATTGTCATTTTTGGCCCTATTTTTACCCAGCCTCAGAAGCAATATGTTTTATTGCTGCAGCACAAAGTTCTGGCAAAGGAGAAGTCATAGGGATCAAAGACAACTATTTAAAAAATATTAGGATGCAATCAAAGCTACAAAAATAGATGTAAAATTTACCTATTTTGTTATTGGATTTATTTGTTTGTACATTCATGCACATATGCCATAGCAGGCAAGGTCTGAGTTTCTTTCCACCATGTGGACCCTGAGAATTGAACTCAGATCATCACACTTGGGAAAGTGCCTTAACCTGCCAAGCCATCTCACTGACCCAAATTGTAGCTACTTCACTCGATAGTACTATTAAACCAATTAAGACTTATATAGGGTCATGAAATTTCAAATCACCTATAATCAACAATATATGACTTGTCATGGGCTTCTCTCTTACAAAACTTACTTTTCATTGAATTATAATATATGCCATCTTTCTTTATTACACAAGCTATTGCATGACTTTTTTTCTGGGGAGATATGAACAAATGTCTATTCATCATAGATAGGGCACTTATGACAGTCAAAAGAACTGATTTCACCTAAGCCAGGTTTGGGGGGAATTATTTAGAGGAGCGTGGGGAGTTCAAGGCAGGTGTTTAGATACCTCAGTGCAGAAGGCAGCAGCATCAGCAAACAGCCTATCCCAGCTGGAGCAATGATTCATGAGAGGACATCTTTGAAGCTGTCCAAGTTGCAGGCAGCTTCACTAAAGTGTCTTCTCTCTGCTTACTTAATTTGGGAGTTGGCATCATGTGTCTTGGAATTTTATGGGCTTTCTGAATCTTATAAGTTTTGTGATTTCCTGAGCCCTAAATTTTATTAGCTTCCTGAGACTTGTAAGTCTCCTTGATCCCTTCAGGAGGGGTGTTTCAATTCGAAGGAATAAATGTGTAACAAAACCTGTCATCACAAAGGAGCTTGACTTTAGGTTCGTCTCTCTCTTCTCTGTGTTGCTTTTGCCTCTACCCAAAGACCTGCTCAAGACTTCCCACTCTGAAAACAACTGAATTCTGTCCTTACAAGGATGAGTCTTCCCTTTCTCTTTTGTTCCCTTCCTCCATTTCTCCTCTTTTTTCCCCTTTCTTCTCCATGCCCCCCTTTCTGGTTCTTCTTCACTGTCCTCTCCTGGCCTCATCTTACATACACTGGTCATAGACTTATGGGAAAGAGAATATCCTGAGTTATTATAGTACCATTCTGAGTTCAGGCACACATGAAGAAGCTGGAAGGATCAGGCTTGCCTTCCAGGAACTTGTGATCTGCTAATGATGACAGTCATTTGCTAACTAATCCCCTCATATATATTATAGTCAGTCTACTGCATTTGAGCTTAAAGCTCTAGTCTTGATCACCAGTGACTGCCCAATTCCAAAAGCAAGTATCCCCTGTTCGTTTTGTTATGTCATTTGTTTACTCCTTACAGAATCTTAGGGAGCAGGCTTATGAATCTTGTAACTTTATTTCTGTATCTTCAGCCCTATTGGTATATGCTGTTCTCTCATTTCCTGAGCAGGCCTCCCAGCTCTCATGCATTCAGCCATTTCCCTCCAACCATGTCTGCTTTCTGGTTTCATCAACTCAGTTGCCACGCAAGCAGTTGATTGTGTCTCAACTTTATCGGGTCCTGAATTGAACTAATTCTTTCTAAAATTGCTCCCTCTTCATTTGTTTCCTCTTCTTTCAGAGAAACACCATGTATAATCACTCAAATTATGCTATTGTAAATAAGGATCAGAAGGGTTTTCCAGCACTGACTTATATGGATAAAATTTAGACTGAGAAAAATGCCACAAGGAGATTGCTATGTCGAGTGCTAATAATTTTGTCTTAAATTTGAATGGAGATTTGAATGACAAAAAGTCGGTCACATCAACATTTGGAGAATAAGTACTCTAGGCAGAGAGGATGGCAAATGCAAAGGGTCAGTGACAGAGAATGTGTTTTGAGGAATCCACCAAAAAGAAAGACTAAGGTGACTGAAGGGTGGTGAGCAAGAAGGAGGGAAGGGTGAAGGGCTCGAGAAATTAGCAGAAGTTATAGCACTAAGCTTGTCATCAGTTCGGGAGGCTAAGTTTTATTGTGAGATGAGATATACAATAGACAGTTGCTAAGCAAACTGTAAGAACAAAAAGTTTGCCAAGTATATTTAATATAAAAAGTGAATTAAAACTGAACAGCATGGTAGGTAGCCAAGCAGCTAACAATGATCCCAGGACATGGAGAATTAATTCCTTCATAAAGCTAACAATATCAAATGGAGTCATGTTGACACAATGGAAAAAGTTTTACATATTTCATTTATTTTTAACATATGTTCAATTTCTATATTGTTAGCAATGTAGTACATGTATTACTCATAATTCTTGAACAAACTTAAGTCACAACTAACACAAAGCATACAACAGGTAATGTGAATGACAAGGCTATTTTTAAAATTACTCACTTTGAAAATTCTAGAGGCCAGAGATGGTTCAGTGAATAGAAACACTTGCTTTATGATCTGAGTTCAATCCTGAAACTCTCACAATAGGTGAATGCATTGACTTCTCTAAGTTGTCATTTGACCTCCATATACATGTGCAAATTCACACACACACACACACACACACACACACACACACACTATAAATAAAAATAATAAAAATGTTTGTAGTGGGATATTCACTGTGTCTGCTTCTGTAGCACTGACCACACCCATTGAGGGGTGGAGCCAGGGGCGGAAGTGACCTGTGGAACTAGGTCTCTGAAGGAGGCGGGGAACACTCTCTTTCTGGCAGGATGTGGAGAGAGGATCATCCAGTTCCAACTGCTGCGTTCATTTGTCTGTGTTGTGAGTTGTTTCTCCCTTAATAAACATCTATTCGGCCTATTTTTTTATCCTGACCCTTATTAAACTGCAATAAATGTTAAATGTAATTTTATTTGGAAAAAAGATATGGCTATATTAATAAAAAAACAACCTCGTGGGAAATCATATCACAATACAACTGATCTGTACTGCTGAGTTCACACTTCTGCATTTGCTAACATATGAAAGTACATTGATAACCCCCAAATCAGGGTTAGTGAAACTTTTGATGCCTTAGATATGTATAGTGTGGTAGAAAGTAGAGTTCCTGAATAGTCCCAGCGAAGAAGAAACCAGGTAACACTGACATTCTTCTTTCTTGTTTCTTCTTCCTTTTCCTTCTCTTCTTATTTTCTTCCCCTTGGATTTTTGTTGTTGTTATCATTTATTTGTTTAGCTGACTGATGTTTTTTGAGGTAGCCTGTTTAGCTGTGGCTGTCCTGGAACTCGCTCTGTAGATCAGGCTAGACTTGAACCAGCCTCCAACTCAGAGGCCCACCTGCCTCTGCTCCCTAAAAGTATGGCCATGACTCCTGGCCATGTCTTGTTTCAGATCTGAACTATAAAAACAAACAGACAAAGGAAAGAAAAACATCTCCTCTTGGTCTACTTTAATGTCATGTTTCTTATATTTTTGTGCATTTTCCAATTAAAAATGGTCCTTATGCTTAGAGCTGACATTCTGGCTAATATTCCTCTGTACAAAATTCATGTGTCTGTTGAGAACACGTGTCTATTAGGAAGCTTCAAGGAGGCATGAGTTACAGTGCTGTTGGACACTGTAAATTAGGTAGTTATTAAATTAGGTATTTTTAAGCAGAAGTACATATAAAACAATGTATGGAGGAACCAGTTGACAAAATGATGACCAGAGGTTTATAGTGTCCTGACCCTGATCCTTCCTCTTCCCCTTCCCCAGGAACAGTGACTTAGTAGTACCTGACAATTCACTGTTGGTGGTGACTTTATTTACCACACGTGCTAAGAGTAGAGCAAATCAACTGTGTTTATTGATGGTGTGATGTGATAGCTGGGTTTACTTAAAACGAGTCCAGGGAGGCACAAGCATTTGGGTCCAGGCATCTGTGAGACAAGTTGGCAATGATGTGCAAGTTGTTCAAGTTATATGATGCCTGCCTGGAGTTTGTCACCTGCCTAGGGCATGTCACACTGTGTCCTCATGGGTAGAAGTAATGGTAGAACACACACTCCCTGTCCACACACACACACACACACACACACACACACACACACACACACACACACAAAACCCAAAGGGTGTTTTTATTTTAAAATTGTGTTTGATATGGTCCATAGCGGAGTCATCTTTAAAAACTTCATTTTCACTATTGAAACTCAAAACTTTATTCTGAATTTTTTCATGCTTTCCATCTATGTCAGTGTTAGCATTTTCCCTAATCCTGCTGATTCTCCAGGTTTACCCTAACTACTAAACTAAAATAGAGCAAAATTAAACTAAAACATGAGAGTTATAAAAAACTATTGAATTCTGCAGACCTAGAAAGAATAAATTTGCATCTGGGTTTTTGTTCACCTCCCTTTTGGAGCCTTGTCTATGCATCTTTCCTTCTTGCCTTGAGGGCTCTGCCTTCATTTGTTCTTCTAAAATAAATTTGACACACAAAGCCCTCTACTATTCCATACTATTCCAACAAGAACAGCTAAGAAAGTCTATAGAAGGGTAGGCTATTAGTGTCATAATACCCTTGACTTTCTATGCAGAGGATAGTCTCTGGTCTACCCTCAATGCAGATATGTCTAAAATGGCCAATGAGGTTAGCTTAATGAGAGGGAGGGATAAGCCATCAGATTTGTTTATTTGCTTTTAATAAAGTAACAGCCCAAATGGGAAGAGGCAGGAGAAAATATGGGGGAAAAATCCCACGTAATTGTACTTTGCATTTTTCTAATGTTCTTTGCCTGTAGGGCTCAAAATATCCTCTGAGTATAAACCTGGGCTTCAGCAGTTGCAGAGGACAGACAGGACAAACACTGTTAGCTTCTTGTGAGAGATGAGGTCGAGCAGGGCAGCAATCAGACAGAGCCAAGACTCTGAACTGGACTCCTGTTCAGCAGTCAGTAAAATGAACCCAGGGACCTACTCACCCATTGCTGGGAAGGTTTCTTTCTTTCCGTTGGTACAAACCATTTCTTCCAGGTAGTCCTCTTGATGTATCTCTTTTCTCATCATCATGGTCTTCCCTGATCCCTTTTCTAAGTAGTGACTCCAGCTACCCACTTACCATCACTCTTTCTTCTTTCAATGCTTTATGATTCTTTGTGTCTCCCATCAGCAGACACATTGTTTACTCCTGGTTGCCTCCATTGTGATGCTCCTCAAAAGCATGTTGCACTACTTTATTTCTGATGACTGTAGAACTGTAAT
Organism: Cricetiscus sungorus; assembly: GCA_030556225.1. Classification (NCBI taxonomy): domain Eukaryota; kingdom Metazoa; phylum Chordata; class Mammalia; order Rodentia; family Cricetidae; genus Cricetiscus; species Cricetiscus sungorus. Next base: position 21,177,488 of record JANBXA010000372.1, on the reverse strand, counting down.
AGTAGTTGGTGGTGGTAAGTCATAGCAGTAAATAGTTCTTGACTAAATCCCTTCTTCTTTTGAAAAGGTTTATTTTCATAGATGTATATGTGTATATTTACATGCATGTTGTATGTATGTATGTGTGCTGGAGACCTTATGAGAATGTTGGATCCCATGGAACTGAAGTTACAGACAGTTGTGAGTCTCCCACATGGGCATGGGGAATCGAACCTGGGTCCTCTACAAAACCAACAAGTGCTCCTAACAGCTGAGCCATCTCTGTAGTCCCTAAATACCTTCTTTTATACAAACCTACTTTTTGTTAGAAACCTAATGAGTTGAAAATTTTAATAGATTCATTATAAAAGGAAAAAAATCTGCTGTTTCTGAAACCCAAGAAATAAAGCTCTAATTTATAAAGCTCTAATTTATATTGAAGTTAGGAGAAAGTATTTTCATGTTAACTTTGATAATTTTATATGTATATATATGTGACATCTGGGAGAGGAGGTCACATTTGCCTCTCTATTCTCTCTTATCCTCTCCTCCCACCCCTCCCAAGCCTCATTTACCCCCCCCCTTACCCCCAGTCCCCATCACATTCATGTGTTTTTGGTTTTTTGCTTCTTGATCCACTGGGTTTAACCAAAGCAGCCCTTGTGGGCAAGATCGTGAAGCTATTCCACTGGCACATTTGTAACTCAGCAGGGGCTGCATTTCTGGGGACAATGACTTCCTCTCCCACAAGCATTCCTCAGTGGCCAATAGCTCCTTGGGTAGGGCTGGGTGCCAGGAGACCCCACCCTTCTGTCTATGGTCCCAGCTTTGTGTAGAGCAAGCACAGATGCTAACAGTGCATGAGTACCACGCCATTATATGCCTACAAAATAGTGTTTCTTCCCGATCATCTGGCTTCTTGATTGTTTCTTCCCCGCCCCTCTTCCGTCATGTTCCTGAAGTCAGCGAGACATATAGATGTCCCTTTTAAGGGTGAGCACTCGACAGTCATGCCATGAGTCTGCATTAGCTGCTGTTCATTACAAAAGAGAAGATGTTTTTGATCAGTGCTAAGGACAGCCCTAGTCTATCATAAACAAATCTGTAGGAGGCAGTTTGGTAACTTGTCCTTTTAGAAAAACTAAAGTAGCAGGCTCATTCCTGGAGCAGTTTATGATCTCCCGGCCATTTGACTAAGTCAACAGCACCAGCATTCAACTCCCTTCTTCAAAATAGTCTGCCAAACCAATCAGAAATCAGTTGATTATCTCTACAACAGCTGTGCCTCTATTGTCCTAGCAAGCACACGTTTCTTCCATTAGGGTATAGAGAAGTAGGTTTCTTTGTGGCTTCTGCATCCTTGGTTTTTGTTAGCTGTCTCCCTGTACCCCTAACCTGTTTGTGGTAGTTTAAATATAATTGCCCCCCCATAATCTCCTAGGGAATGGCTCTATTAGGACTTGTGGCTTTGGTGGAGTGGGTATGGCCTCGTTAGAGGAAGTGTGTCACTGTGGGGTGCACTTTGAAGTTTTCTATGCTCAGGATACTGCTCCGTGGATCAGTCAACTTCCTGTTGCATGCAAGATGTAGCACTCTCTGATCCAGCACCACATCTGCCTGCACACCACCATGCTCCCCACCATGACAATGGACTGAACTATAAGCCAGCCCCACTCCCCCTCAGTTAAATATTTCCTTTATAAGAGTTGCCATGGTCATGGTCTCTTCACAGCAAGAAAAACCCCAAAACACTGTAAACCTGGCCACCCTCAGTATTCCCTTGATTAATACTACAAGTATTTTACTATAAGGCCTTCCCTATCCATAGCACCTTTCACATTTATAGGCTTTATAGAAATTCTAATCGCCAGGCAGTGGTGGCTCATGCCTTTAATCCTAGCACTCAGGAGGCAAAAGCAGGCAGATCTCTGAATTTGAGGTCAGCCTGGTCTACAGAAGGAGTTCCAGGACAACTAGGGCTACATAGAGAAATCATGTTTACAGAGAGAGAGAGAGAGAGAGAGAGAGAGAGAGAGAGAGAGAGAGAGGGAGGGAGGGAGAGGGAGGGAGGGAGGGAGGGAGGGAGGGAGGGAGGGAGAGAAAGATTCTAAGTTAAAAAAAGAAATATAGAAATTGAAACTGTTGTCTATACGTGAGAGAAAATATGCAATATTTGACATTCTGGGTCTGATTTACCTCACTCAGTATAATATTTTCCAGTTAGTTGTAGACTTTCACTTTTCTTTACAGCTGAGTAAAATTCTATTGTGTATTTGTGCCACCTTTTCATTATTCATTTATCAGTAGATGGGCATTTAGGATGATTCTACTTCCTAGGTATTAAAAGTAGAGCATCAATGGGCACAGATGCAGAGCACTCTGTGTAGGAGAATATGGAATCCTTTGGCTCTATACCTAGGGTTGATATAGCTGCTTTATATGGTATTTCCATGTGTAGTTTCTTTGTAGAACCCCTGAGACTGACTCCCACAGTGGCTGTACTATTTTGTTCTCCCACTAGCTTTGGGTATGGGTTCCTCTTTTGTGCATCAGTGTCAGCATCAGTTGTATGCTTGATGATAGCTTGATGGTAGCTGAAGAAATGATTTCCACACACAAGGGACTGAGGTAGAATCCCAAAGTAGTTTTCATTTCCCTGGTGGCTAACAATGTTGAACACTTTAAAAAACGTTTACTGGCTATTCATATTTCTTTTAAGAATTCTGTTTAGGTTTATATCAATTTTTAAATTTTAAGTTTTTTTGTGATGTTTAGATTTTAAAGTTCTTTGTATATTCTAGTTACTAATCTTCTTTCAGAAATAAAGTTGGTAAATGTCTTGGGAAAAATAAAATTTAATGGATTTTACCTCAGAGTGTGATCAGCCTATCACCAGAAGTACGGAATGAAAGAAGTTGAACACAATATCTCCCTTTAATTAAATCGTATTCTGCTGGGTGGTGGTGGTGGTGGAGGTGGCACACTCCTTTAATCCCAGCACATGGAAGGCAGAGCCAGGACAGACAGAGCTGTTACATAGAGAAACCCTGTCTCAAGAAACAAAATAAAAACCAAACAGGCAAAAAACCAAAACCAAAAATGTATTCTATATTAGTAAAATCTAATATAGTAAATCTATATTAGTAAAATCTTTCCATGCTTTTAAATACCACTCTTTTCTGTCTCATGCTTTCTTTATGCTGGGTATCTGATTTTCATTTTTAGCCAAATAAATTATTTCTACACACAAGCAAAAAATGCATTGCCTTTTTAGCCAAGCAACCAAAGGGAAGCTTCCTTAGAGGTGTGGGCTCTTTGTAAGGATAAACACAGACACAGCTTTCCTGAAATGCTGATCTTGTCTGCTAAGAGAGGTTCAATGGTGTCTCCCAGCCGTGTTTTTTCAACAGTCACATGGTACAAAGGACTTTTCTCATTGAACCTATTATTAGGGCAGATTATAATTCGAGAAAATCAGGGCACAATGAGACATCTATTGTCCCTGAAAGATGCAAATACCATATTAAGGTCTATCTAGCTCAGCGGTTCACAACATTCCTAATGCTGTGACCCTTTGATCCAGTTTTTCATGTTGTAGTGACCCCCAACCATAAAGTTATTTTCACTGCTTCTTCATAACTGAAATTTTGCTACCATTATGAATTATAATGTAAATATCTGTGTTTTCTGATGGTCTTAGGTGACCCCCTGTGAAAGGGTCGTTCAACCCTTAGAGGGGTCTTGATCCCTAAGTTGAGAATCATGAATCTAAACAATGTGGCGATGCTGTTATATTTTTAAAGAATTACTTGTTTTTATTTTATGTGTATATGTATACCACATGCATAGTTGATGCATGCAGAGATTAAAAGATTGGGCCTGGAAGTAGTTATCAATGGTTGCAAGTCACTGTTTTAAGCTTCTTGTTTTGATTTAGTCCCAATTCTAATCCCATGAGGTCACTGTTATCATTTTCATTTTAGAAATGGGGAAACTGAGTATGGATCAGTGACAATGGCCACATAGATCTTAAGTGTTAGAGACCTAGGGCTTAAAACTCAGGCCCATTGGCTCCTGCTACTTTTCTGCCTTAACAATGAAGCTGGAAGTAAGGTTAACACACAGAGTAGAAATTGTAAGGTCCTGTGGTCTTGCTGGAGACTGACCACAAATTTGCCTCTAAGATTCTTGGCAGACAAAGCAGAGAAGGGAAAATGATCCATGACATGATTCACAGTGTTGAGGAGATAAAAACAAGCCAGTTACTCAAGAGTAGCATAATTATTTCTGGTTAGGAGACCAGGAAGAAATTTCTCTGTAAATCTCACAAAGAAGTTACTATGTGATAAAGAGGACACTATTTCCCAATAAATATGACAGATTTTTCACAGGCTCATTTTTAATAACATCCCACAGTGTTTCATAATGTATAACAAACACCCAGGCCAAATTCAGTGAAAGGCTCTCCAGTGGGGGGGTGGAGATGGCAGATGTGGTTAGGTTTGTGGTGCTCTGTGCTCTGGCTTAATTTGGGAAAACATTTTAGGCTATTTAGAGCATTGAGTGGACTGTAGACCTCTCAACTGAGTTTCATACAAATATGAGCAGCAGTGAGTTTGAGGTTGTTTCCTCGCCAGGGGCACAGCTCTGTGCTAACTGCAAAGTTTCAGCTTCCACAGTGAACTGAGGTGGGAAGCAACAGATGTTTTTCTTTTGAAAAACAAAAAGTCAAGGTGCATTATCATATGATTTGTGCATTTCCTGGGGTGCTTTATGGCAATTCAGTGCATGAATACAATGTAAAATGATCAGGATGAGGTAGATGAACTGGCTTAGTAGGCAAAGGTGCTGACTGCCAAGCCTGACGATCTGAGTTCAAACCCCAACACCCATGTGGCAGAAGAAGAGAATCAAGTTCCATAAGTTATTCTCTAACCTGCATATGTGCACTAACACACACACACACACACACACACACACACACACACACACACACACACACACACACACACACACTTAAAAGTAAAACACGTTTTTAAGATCAAACACAGTCCGAGAATGGAGTCATGTGATATTATTTGGTGTTCATTTTTTCTGTTCTTTATATTCTGGTAGTTAATTTCTTGTCGGATTGATAGTTTGAATGTATTTTAGTGCCTTCTTTTTGTACTTATTTCCTTCACTGTGCAGACTCTTTTACGTTTGAGATAGTCTTAGCTGTCATTTTTCTTTTGCAATCGGTGTGGTTTTGGACATGAAATGCTCCTCCGTAGGCTCATAAATCCGAATTTGGAGAGCTGTGGGAATTTCCTTATCTTTCTTTGTTTTGGAACTGTGGGGTGGGATGGACTAGCCTCAGCCATATGAGATGTACACCCCGTTGGTCTTGGGGACTATGGAATCAATAACCACCAGATGGAGGTTTGGGGCCAGAGAGATCTTCCCTGGCTCCCATGTAGCAGTGGAATTTGATACTATGGCTTGTAAGGACTATTGGCCACATTCATGGAGCTATAAATGGACAAAAGAGCAAGAGTTTAAAGAGAACTGGACCGTAAGAAACACGTGTGATTTAGGTAGACTCTCATAACAAGAGGCCTGTGATGTGTATGATACAAATGAGAGACATTAAACAATAAGCCTTTGGACTGATACTTTGGGGGCATTAACACAAGGGACCAAACAGGCAGCTAAAAATGAAATCACTCAGTTCTATTAAAAAGATAACTAAAGGCTTCCTGGTAAGAAAGAGATTGAATGAAATTTTCATATTATTCTTTGAATTCAAGATTTTGTTCCATTTCACAGGCCCCAGAATCTTTGGTATTGACGAGCCACTACACTGGTGCAATCTTATTGGACTCGTTTCAATGTGTGCTTCAGATGTAGATCCACAGAGACCTGTACATGATCATAGCATACATGATCCTGTACATGATCATGATGCTGCACATGGGTGTGGAGGCTATGGCTTTGCATACCTGTTTTCTTTTCTTTCATTCATTCACTTTCCCACAATACTTTGAGCTTTGTGTCTATGACCTAGAGTGAAGGAGATAGTGCTGCAGCTTTCCAACTTTGTGCAGTCTGGGGAAGGAGAACCAGGCCAGAACATAGAAAAGTTTCAGCCTCTGATCCTCCGATTTGCTTGAGTGTTAGGACATTCAAGAATGTTTAGAACTCAATTTAAAACTTATATGCTCAATGCTTTGTAGAATGCCAATGTAATTTGCAAACTCATTTTTTGAAATGCAGTTTTTGGTTTTTTTTTTTTTGAGCACTAATTCGATACTCATGCTGGAATAAGTTAAAACTATTAATTCTAAACAGAAACCTCTATGCTGAAAACCACAAAATTCCAGGGTTGTTTTTGTGTCTTATCAACATATTTGAGTGTTTGTTTTTGACACACTTTGGACTGTTTATACACCAGATTGCTAGATTTGTAAAAGAAAAGTGAGAGGCAAAAGAAGTAGACATTACTGTGGCTGCTTCCATAGAGGGGAGCACTTGGAAGGCAAGGAGCAGAGCTGTTGTAGGTGTGGATAGTATTTTATGAGCAGCTGTAGAATCATCATGGAAAAATCTATTTTCCTAGCCTTGTATCAGGACATGCACTGACTTCTAGTTGGGCTGAACTGTTCAATTTTTTTTTTTTATATGTTTAACTGTTCAAGATGTTTATATGTTTTTATTTTTTTCTAAATTTCACTCTACAGTAACTCATTCGATATTAATTTGACCAAAATGGTATTCAAAATATTGTGTATACATGTCCACATGGATTTACTTCTTCCTTAATTTCTAACTTTTTGAGGCTGAGTGAAGAGTTTTTATGTTAAGGCTTATTCACACCAAAGCAGGATACCTTTTGTTGCCAACTAGTTATGATTCAGGAGGACTGAATCTAGACCTTTCTTTAATTGGAGAATTATTGCTTGGATTCCAGTTTTATGGCTCAAGCTTGTAATGGATGAATTGCCCTACTTCTGAGGAAACACATTTCATTCAGAGTAAATCTCTGTGTGGGTGTTTATTTTTTGAATTTACATAGTTCATACTTTATCGTAAATGAAGAACTATTAAAATGTTTACTTAAAACTATGTCATGAAGCTTAACTGTTAGAAAAATGGACAAACGGATAAGGGGTAGGAGTGGGAAGGGAGAAGGGAATCTGTTCCTAAGGCAAAGCAAAGCAAAGCAAAGACGATATCAGAAAACTCATCAGCTTAGCTGCAGTCAAACTGATGAACTGTGTCATGAAGTATCTGACTTCTGTGCTGGATGGGAGGGTTCTGTAATTTTCTTCAAAAAAAGAGATTTCATTAGCCAATGCCTCTTACCACATTTTATTTAGTAGATTTAAACATACCTAAGTATTGTTCAGATCTGTATAAATGATGAATGACATTTTTCTGTTGTAAAATCTCCATTTTTGCTTTCAGCCATGTAAATAAATGAAATGAGTACTTTTTATGGGTAAACCTCAGCAAGTCTTAAGTTTGTTTGTATTAAAACAAAAACAAAAACACCAAATGTCTCCTACTCATGAAGATCTAGCAGTCTGGCTTGAGAGAGAATATCATATGTGAAAATCAGGGGATAACACAAGACTGAATCAAAGTGTGTGTGTGTGTAAATACTAAGTCACATGGTTGAGAGTTAAGTATTTCTAGAAATTCACAGATCACTGGAGACTAAGTAAAAAACTCAACAAAGGTTTTATAGTAGAAGATTCACGTTGGAATTTAAGGATTGTGGTATAGGGTGAGAATAGCATCCACACAGAATAATGTGAATTGAGGTATAAAATGCAACTAACCAAATTTCTAAAATGTTTTGTTATGAAAAAACAATAATCAAAAGAAAATCTAAGTTGGAATGGGTAAGCATTTACCTGTAATCCCTGCTATTTGAGAACTGAGGTAGGATTATGAATTTAAGGCAAGCCTATGCTACAGAGTGAGATCCTTTCTCAAAACAAAATCATAAACAAACAAAAGACCCCCCAAGATAGACTAGCTAACAAAACTACAGTTTTAGGAATGCAAATTTTCCTCTTGAGTTTCTGGTCAGGGAGCATCCAAGAGATTCTCCAAACAATATAGACTATTGCCATTGCTTTTGGTTAGACTCTGTTGCCGAAGACAGCATCTTACTATCGAAGACACCACACAGTTTGGACATAGGACTTGGAGGAATGAAATTGGAACTGATCTGGAAGACTTGTCTCCAAAGACTAACTCTTGTAGGGTCTGAAGGGTACTATGCAAGCTGACAAGAAAAAAAAATCTATCAGTAGTTCTATTCAGCTGCAAAATCTACAAACCACAATAATGACCAGCCTAGAAACATATCCCCAATGATATAATAGTGGTGCTTCCATCTTGGGGGTAACCAGCAAATGTCTATTGTACTCATTTCTGCCCTCAATCTTTGATACAAGAACCTATTGATGACTGGGCATGTACCCTAAGGTACAGCTGACTGATTTTTCACGTATGAAAGTTTAGGTTTGTGGTTCCTTCAAGATTCCTTATAAGATTAACTTTCAAGATAAATATTAAAATGACCAATTCTTTCATTGTAACCACAATATGTGGCCTGCCAACAAAAGAGTTGCCTATGGGGGAAAAATACTTTCTGCTTGTTTATGTTCTGTTAATATGTAACAAGTTACGTTGATGCAAATATATATGGGTTATTGGGGTGACTTAGCTTTTGATCACGGAAGGGAGATGAAAAACACGTTTTTACCTGTACTCTGTAGGAATTAAGAGAATCACTGTATGGGATAGATATTAGAATGAACAGCCATTTTTTTAGAAGTACTTTGGCCTTCAAGAACCCTTTTGAAAAGCAGTGATCATTTTGCTGAAGGGCCTTGCAGCCATTCCATGACATCGTCAAAAGTTGCCTCAGGCACACCTGAAGCTCTTGTAATATTGTGTATTGCACACGGAGTCATGGAGGCATGTGATGCTCTCTATCAGTAAGACATGTAAATTAAGATTAGGCACGTTAGTATGAGGAAATAATTTGTATAACAATCAATAAATACTCCTTTGTACAGCTGTTCAGAGTCTGCTCCCGTCCATCAGAAGAGGCTGGACCTTGCTTGGTGCCATCATATAGGCCTTAGAATTTCATCCTGGAATGCCTTTCCCCCCCTAACAATGAAAGAACACAGAAAGAACATGAAAGAACAGAGAATAAAGAAGGGAATCATCAAGAATGAGTGGGGGTATCCTTTGCCCTATCCCTCCAGCAGGAGGCTGGGCCCCTTAGCCAGGGTACTTTATCACAACAATAGAAGCCCAAACTGTGAAAGCCCCACTTCTAGCTGAAGAGCTACAAGCAATCAATGGATGCTGAGGGAGGGAGAACCCTTTCCCCCAGGGACTAGCTCTCTGATGTTATTCAGTCTTAAGCAGTCAGCCCTAAACAGATGTACATGTGAACAACACTGAATGTGCTCAGTGGAGTGGTTATCATCAACAACCCCAAATCAACCATTAGGTGAGGGTACAGAGAATTTGGGATTCTGTTACGCTGAATGTATTTTGCAGTTTAATGGAACTGCAAAATAGTGTGGCTATATGGAAAATAGTATGATGGTTCTTCCTAAAGTTAAAAAAAAATATAATTAGTATACAATGCAGCAATTTCACTTCCATAAATATGTCCCAAAGAACTGTACGAAACATCTCCAAGAGATTCTATACTCCCTTGTTTTAGCAAATTATTACAGTGGCTCAAAGAGGAACTGTAGTACCCAAGTGTCAATCAACAGTATGTGAATAAACAGTATGTGATATGTATGTATGTATGTATGTATGTATGTATGTATGTATGTATGTATGTATGTGTGTGTGTGACTGGCTGTTTCTCAGTCCTTAAAAGGAACTTTCCAGACAGGTTCTACACTGTAGGTATTCCAGACATTAAGAACATTGGGCTAATGAAATAAAAGGTCTGACTATATGGTTTTATTTATATGTGGAATCTAGATTAGCTAAAATGATAGTTTTGGACAATAGACATAGAATAGCAGTTTCTAGAAGCTATAGTCTAAGAAAGATGACTGGCTGCTTAGTGGTGTTTCAGTTTTGCAGGATGAAACTACTATGGAGGGTTGGTCACCAGTAGGATTTCTGTTAATGTTAAATAGCATCAGTTACCTCTGTGTGCTACGAGAAAGATAATTTGTCATGTTATCATGAAGTCCCCAGAAGTTGTCCATTTCTGAAGACCAGTAAATGACTTTCAGTAAAGAAAAATTCTGTGGCTTACTCTGAGATAAGGATATGTACAAGATTAAATGCCTTCCTTTGTTTTCTGGAACTAAATAATAGACATGGCCATCTCTTATAGCACTCATGACTACTGCCCACGCACAAGTTTCCTTTTGAGAGAACTATTTCAATTCCATTGTTACTTTCTAACCATTTTCCAAATTTTATAACTTTAATTTATACTATTTTACTCTAGTGTTTTCCACTTATTTTTAAAAGTGTGTATGAGTACATGAGATGTGCTGGGGAACGTGTGTCACAGGACATGTGTGAACAGAGGGTAACTTTGTGGAGTAGGCTTTCTACTTCCACACTCATGTGGGTTCTCAAGATAAAGCTTTATGGTGCCACTGTTGGACAGCAAGCACCTTTAACCACTGAACTCTCTTGTTGGCCCCTTGATTCTCTCAGTAATGGTTCTTAATGTTTGTCATAACTATTTCTGAGGTTACAGAATAAGAGAAGGCTTTAGTTTTTTTTCTTATTGTTATCATAGACGTACCTAAGGAAGGAAGGAAGAAAGGAAGGATGAAGAAAGGATGATGGGAGATGTTATTCTGTAAATATGTTTCTCATACTGGTTAATTAATAAAGCACTGTGGCCAATGAGAAAGCAAGATAGGCGGGGCTAGGAGACAAGGAGGAAAAAGGAAGTAGTTAGGAGGAGTCAGCATGTAGACCCGAGAGGAAGCAAGATGCCGGCTGTGGCTCTCTGTGGGCCCAGACCGGTGGCGGGCAGGCTGGTGGAAAACAACAAGCTACATTGCCTATTACAAGTCATTGTAAATACTCGTTCAGTCCTATATCTATTTTATTAGTAGTAGAGCTGGTTTGAGTCTGAAATTGCTAATCACATGAGTCTTGACCATAAAGAAATGAACTGTCATCTAATGCTTTGACAAATACCTTTTGTTTAAGCATAGGGAATAGATTATAGTTTTGTCATAACTGCTTGAGCAGTAAAAGCTATTAATTATTCAGAGCCTAGATACTAGGGAAGAAACCGATAATGAAACCAGGCCCACACTATTTTCTTTTTAAACAGTTTTTAAAAGATGTATTTTATGTATATGAATGAGTGTTTTGCCTACATGTACATATATGTATCACATGTGTCTAGCACCCATGGAAAAGGTATCAGAAAAGGGTGTTGATTCCTTAGAACCGGAGGGATAGAAGGTTTTAGCCACCATGTGGTTGCTGGGGACTGAACTGAAGTCCTCTGAAGATCAGCAAGTGCTCTTAGCCGCTCAGTCTTCTTCCGAGCCTCATCACACTCTCACACACATACTGAGCCCGAAAAAGCAGAGACTATGATGATGAGGGTGTGATAGGCACCTTGGTACAGCCTGGCTTAGCACACACAGCTCGCCAAGTCCATATTATCTGCAATAAAAGGTTTCATCCATCACACGTGATCAGTTTAGCTAAAACTGACTTAATGAAATGTGTACAGTTGAAGGAGACACTAATGACCAAGTGAGGATATCTGTGTTTGTCACTCTCACCTGAGCTGTTCCTAACTAGGATTTGTTTTCACTGATGAGATATTTTTCAAGGTAAATTTTTTTTGTATGTAAAGTTCAACATCACATATTATGAATGTGCCAGACAAATTCATATCCATGTAATATCAACATTTGTCGATAAAGTAACAAATACTCCAAATTGTGGCAGAGAGAGTGATATTTTGCAAATATCCCCCAATTTTATACTTTTCTAACCCTACTGTCAGTGTAAACATGAATTGTGTGTCCAGACAAGTGATGTCTGCTGCTTCTGCAAGCCAGATGTAGTTCTCCAGTCTCTCCTGCTGAGGAGGCTGTGACCAAGTTTACTGAGTCACCTCTATTTTTGGCCCTGAGTCACTCATTGTCACCATGCAGTGTGAGGGAGAAATAAAGTTTTACTATGGGAAGGTATGAAGATTTGAGGATTAATTTGCTAATGTAGCATATATAGTATGTTGTGATTAATAGATGAATAGAAAAATTGAAAAAAAAACCCAGGAAATTTAAAGATGAAATGATAATAACTAATAAATATATAAAATGGTAGGCACATGGAAGGATCATTGAAATATTTTGATCAGTATAATGGAGTACGTAGAAGATACTGGTACACTGAGTCTATGGTATTGGATGAGTAAGAAAGGCCAGAGTCACCTTTTTAAGCAGGAATTTTCTTACTTGTCCTAGTCTGCTCAGGCTCCCGTCACAGACATAAACTAGGCTGATCAATAGCAGACTTTTGTTTCTCTGAGTTCTTAAGGATGGAGAGTTGAAGTTCAAAATATTGTCAGGCATCTGATGAGGAACCATTTCCTGGTTTATGACATAGATGGCACCTTTTCATTGGGTCCCGGCTATCTTTCTGGTTCCACATCATGAATTATCATCTTTTCAAACCTACCTCCTAATATTGTTACTTGGGGGTTAGGATTTCAATGGATGAAACTGGTACTTGTGTGTGGGTGGTGGTGGTACTGGTCACTAACATTTAGAACATAGTTCCTAAAAACATTAGGCCATTTTACTTCTCTGAAGCCAAAGGAATTTCCTCTTTACACTTTTGCATGGAGCAACAGGGCTCAGCTAAGAGTGTTTCTGGCCAAAAGTGTATCTAAATGTCTATAGCTTGTAGCTGGGACATGCAAATGAATTTTGAGAACTGTTCTAGGCTCCTTAGAGATTTGAATTTAGGTAACATTAAGTAATGATGGAAACCAGGTTTAATGGTGTGCACCTGTAATCCTAGCACTCAGGAGGCTTAGGCAGGAGGATTCTGAGTTTGAGGTCAGCTTGTACTACATACTTGAAAAAAGAAAATATAAAAATAGAAGGACTGACAAATCGATTTCCACATGGTGACCTCCCTACTTCTAATATAATGAACTAATTTATTGGCAAACAATTATTAATGCTTCATTTGTTTCTTCATACATTTTAATATTATTCATTTTAAAATTAAAATTTAATAAAAAACCTTTCATCATAGAATATTTTAAAGTAATACATTAACCCTTATCTGATACCTCTCTTCAGCACTTACATTTTAGAACAGCCATCTCCATCCTTGAAATTATTTCTGATTCACACCTACCCATTTTGTTTCCTCCATATTCTGGTTATTTTGGAGTAAATTTTGGACATTGTTATCAATAAAAAAAGTCAGTCCACTTAAAAATACCCCTATCAAACATCACTTCCAGTTTTCTTGTTTCTTTTCCCCCCTCTCCTCCTCCCTTCTTCCTGTTTCTCCTCCTCTTATCCTCCTCCCCCCCCCCCCCCCCCGTTTTGAGGTCTATCCCAGAGTCCATGTCTGCTCAGTGTCTCTTCTACCACTGAGCTGTCTTCAGCCCCTTGTTTGTTTTCTAATTTTTTTTTTTGTTTTGTACAAATCTAGATTCAAAAAAGTCCACACACTATATTTGGCTGATATGGTGCAAAAATCTGCCTTTTTTGCTTCAAAAATTTCTACATTCTTGATTTTTGGTTACACATTTTTAAAAACATGTAATTTGTAATTTACACAACTGATGAAGTAGGTGAATGACTCTTTTCTTCTTTTCCCTTTTTCTTTTTTTTTAACTTAGCAAATTAGTCATGGTACAGAGAGAGAGTAAGCAGAATTACCAAACTCACTCAGGAACTGGTTACAGGACAGGAAATCCATTTTTTAGACTAATAGTTTTTTTTGTTTTTGTTTTGTTTTGTTTTTACAACTAAGTATGTGTGTGTGTGTGTGTGTGTGTGTGTGTGTGTGTGTGTGTGTGTGTTTCTGATTAAAGTAGTATTAAGAATCACAGAAAAATCTGGGAATCTTGAAAAAAAGTATCAGTGCACTCTGATGAATGTTTTAAGATTTTGTGAAGTGATACATTCTTTATGAAGGGAAGCCTGCTGAGCCCCAAGGCATGCATGGAGCTTTCACTCTACTGTAGTCTGAGGGACCATGTAGCTTACAATGTGTTGTCACGATGTTCAGTTTGTCTTAGTATATAGGATCAACGACTTTAGTTTGCTTTCAGTCTCATCAGTCAATACCTGATCCAGAAAACATTGCAAACCAGGGGGTCTGGTTACACAGGGCTGACTTAGAAAAGACTTTTCTCCCCCTAGGTGGAATGAAGTCTCTGCTTACTTTTCACTGCCACCTACTGGTTCCTGATGTTTCTAATTAAATCCCCAGGGCAGCCTGACTGAGGGACTTAGGAAAAAACAGTTAACTGAGGAGGAGGTTTTTTTCAAAGGAGAAGTGAGGCTTCATAGGCAAGATACATTTCCAGTAAACACATTAAAGGCACTGATTACAATAGTCTTCTGCATTGCAAGGGCTACTAATTCAAGGAACCACCAATGATATATTTTAGTGTGACATTTGCACTTTTCTGGGCACAGCATTTTAATTATATACAAAGTACACAGCACACTGTAGTGTAAATTGAGCAAGGGGCTGCCCCTGCATCTCTCCGGGTAGTAACCATTCTTCTGTGTTGGTTTCTGCCCTTTCGTGCATTGAAGAATATGGCCGACTTACAACATTTAGTTATTTTGTGCTTTTGTGTGTGGGCATGCACGTGCCATGGCACACACAGGGGGGCCAGAAGACAGCTGAAGGGATTCAGTTCTTTGCCTCTACCACGTCGGGCCTGGGGACTCAGCACAGGTTGATCAGTTTCACAGCAGGTGTCTTTAACCCTGAGGCAGCTCACCAGCTCTCTTGCAGGATGCTTTACCCAGTTACTCTAAGGAACCAGAAGAAAGTACACTGATGCTGGAGCAGCCCTTACTTTACTTCTCCTGGCCCCCTGTTCCCACTTTAGTTTACAGAGGCTCAGTGACCACTTCTGTTCTTCTGGAGGTCTTACTTTTCATGAATAATGGCAAGGTGTAGTACTTTACTGTGCCTCGCTTGTTTCATGTAATACAGTGAACTCCTGTTCTCCAAATGTTGCTGCCACAGATAGGACTCCAATCCTTTTTAACAGCTGAAGGATGTCTCGTGTGCCACCACACTTCTGCTTCTTAGTGATGACAGCCATTGGGGTAGGTGTGTGTCCCTGTAGTTTTTGGTCTGGTTCTAATTATTAGATGAATTCTAAAACGTGCCTACCCTTTGTCGTAGAATAATTTTTTTATTTTGCACTTAAGTTGATTCAGGGTAAGTTAAGTTTCCTAAGTCTTCATATGGTGATCTACATGATGGGCCTTTTATCACAGTATTGAGTGACCTAAGACAGTGACTGGCTAAGAGTATAAACAAATCCCAAGACAGTATCTTCAAGTAATACTCAGTGTTTACAGTAAACCACATGAATTATTGCTGTTACATGTCTGGAGAATACACGCGGCTGACCACACGGCTGACTCGCTTTCCACCCTGACAATGCAAGGCCAGATGTTTTATAAATTGTCTTTCTAAGCTCACTGACATTATTCAACTGTGATGTGTGCATACATTAAAATTTTTTTTTAACCTAATGACCTGGAATAAATACTTCCATATACTGAATTCTTTGCTGGTTAATTGGCTCCCAAACCATTCTAGTTAATGCTACTAACATTTTCTGAGATTGCCACAAAGAATTTGGCATTTCTCCTTTTTTCCTTTTACTTGGTCATTGACATATTATATGCAATTAATCAGTTACTGATAGCTAAATTAAGCATTTACTCACCTTTTCCAAAGTCTATACTTACAGTTTTTAATAAATACAGTTAATCTTCAGAAGATCAGCTGTGTATGGGAGAGCACTATGTATAGCTCAACCAGGTCATGGTGTTTAACAATGAGGTCAAGCATTTCCAGGGAGACATGCTCCTAGGCAATGCAGAATCAATGCAATTGAGTGACTGGAACAGTTATTTCTGGGTCAGATACTGAAGCCAGTTTTTCTTTTGGCCACAGTTCTGGGTCATGACCTCTCCAACAAATCTACCCAGTTATTTGCAAGGGAACTTAAGACAGGCTCAGTGAGATGCAGTCTGGAGTTGAGTGTGCACATGTGCCAGAGGCTGAGGTCAGGGGCTTTTCTCCATTGCTCTTGATCTTACTTTTGAGACAGGGTGTCTCACTGGACCTGACACTCACTAATTCAGCTGGATGGGTCTGACAGCAAGCTCTAGGGTTCTCTGCCAGCAGCAAGATTACAGGTGCACAGCAATGCACCAAGGTTTTTAAAATATGGATGGGTGGTAGGAATCTGAACTCAGCTCCTTGTTTGTGTGGCAAGCACTCTCTAGTCTGTTTTTTTTTTTTTTTTTTGAATAGTTTGAGTGTCTTGCCTGCAGATGGATGTATGTGTGTGTGTCCACACATGTGGTGTCCAGGAGGTCAAAAGAGGACACTGAATGCCCTGGAATTGCAGTTGTGAGCTGCTTCATGGGTTCTAGGAATCGAATCCAGGTTCCTCTAGAATAGCAGAGCCAAGTCATCTCTCCAGGCTCTGATTTTGGGATTGTGAAGAGTACCACATGCAGCCATGGCTTGGAACTCATTATGCAGACCTAACTAACTGGCTTTGAACTCATGGCAATCCTCTTGCCTCCTGAGTGCTGGGATTACAGGCAAGCACTACTATGCCTGGCCAAATCCAGTGTTTTAAAAAAATGATTCAAGCCAGTGAATTTTCATGAACACTCAAAACTGTATTTATACTTAGCTTTTTACTTTGGTCAAAATCTTACTACTGCAAAATACAAGTTTACTCACTAAACAAGCTTGGGTGTATTTTCAGAATTTCAGAACGTGTTATCCAGGATGCTATCAGAAATGGTTGCTTCTCACTTTCAGAATTAACATTGCTGTGTAAGTATTTGGGAAAATTCAAGATGCATCTTCTCACACTTTGTCCTGTTTCTAGGTCAGGATGGAATGAGCTTTGCTGGCAGACTTAAAGGACTAAAAGTAGATTGCAGCACTATCGTCTCATTAAATTCTTTGCTATTGTGCATTATCAAAGACTGTTTCATAATAAACAGCTGTATGTCCAAGAAATTCCTACTGAGAACTTTTGGAAAACAACTAATTTAAACTTTAGAATAATTATTACACAACCACTTAATTTGTTCTATGTAATCAGCATGCCTGTTCAGGTAAGAGGAGAGCCTTGAACATTTGTTTGCACCTTCTGCTTTGAGACAGGGTCCTTTGCTTTCCAATCTCACCCAGGAATGGTGGGGTACCATGAGTACATTTCCACCTCATCTGGCTTTATCAGGTTTCTCAGATCCTTAAATGTGCATGGCAAGTACTTTACCTGGTGAGCCATCTCCCCAGGTGCTATAGTGATAGTCTTGAATAAAAAGATATTAATAATCCAAGTTCCCAAAACATGTTCTGACTGGCTGTACACAGTCTGCCTCTCAGAATTTGCTGTGGTACGCTAGGATGAGCTACATACAAGAATAGTGTTGCTGAGAGAAATGGCACTCTACATACATGTGGTATTCCTCAGAGGTATTCTCACTTAAACATCAATCTGCTGGCCAGTTTTGGAAGATCCAGCAGCACTGTTATGAGTGTACAACGTGAACCCAAGGTGATGTCTAGCAGGTACTAGTTTCAGTGTGCATGCCATAAGTATACAGCTTAAACAAATAAAATAAATGCTATTTAATTTACTGCCTATAAAATGTTTACCAACAAGTACAGTAATTACAGGCAGTAATCTAAGTACCTACTTATAGTTTGTGACAGGAGAGGAGCCTGTAGGCTCCCTTGTACATTCTGTTGCCCAGTACAGCAGTATGCACACGACTAGTAAGTTAGAATACTTTTACTAAGTAAGACTTCATTGGGCATCCATTTGAGGAATTTCACATACACAAGCCATTTAAAAAAGAAATTCTAGGCTTTCAAAGTTTAATATATGAAAAAATTTTGCCATTATTAGTCACAATTCAAGAAGATGGTTAGGAACCATAACTGCCATGTGTGCTCACATATACAAAACAGGATCTGAGTCAGGAAGTTGAGTAACAAAACACAGGAGAATCTGAATGGGTTATAGTTGAAAAGAAGGGGAATTGCTTTCCCATAAATCATACTTATGGCACAACCTTTATGAAGACATACTAGGGAGTATGATAAAGAGATAAAAATCTTCCAAACAACAATGATCTTCAAAAGAATTTTAGAAAAATCATTTGTCTTTATTCACTGGTGTCCTTTAACCATCTCACATACCAGGAGAGAATTAAACTACAGGTCACTCTGCTTTTTGAGTTGCAGGAGAAACTCTGTGACCCTTTGAGTCCAAACAACTGAGAAATGGGAAGAGTCCATCATGTGCTTGATTTTAGTAAAAACAACTTCAGTTATTATGGTAACATTTTACCAAAAAGACAGCATTTGACAGGAATAGTTGATAATGGTGTCCTCATGAGCCACATTAAAATAAATCTAAAATTATTGTTCCTATTTGAATTGTGAAGACTGGACAGAAGTAAAAGCCACAGCTATACGGGAAGGGAAGAAGGTAAGTGAATGATCAAAACAAAGAACCCAGAAGGCAAATGTGTAAATATTGAGAAGACACTCAAAACAAAACAAACAAAACCATCAGTAGGACTATATTTATGAAAGCAAACAAGAATGTGTGCCCATTAAGACATGGGGTTCTAGGGACTTATATTCGTGACTACTACACTGTCCATTTAATTGTTGTAAATACTTTTCCTTACTTTGTTCTAGAGATCATAGTTTACAAGATTTTTACATTCACTGTTGTGATAAGTTAAGAACATCTCTTCAATTCTTACAAGAAAACAAAAGGATAACCTCTGTATATACACTAGTATAGAGTATGAAAAATGGGTGCATTTTTATTTTGCCATATTGTGAAAGTAGTCAAAATAAAATATATGGTCAGAGGCAGAGATTTTAGAAGGGGTGACTGAAAACCAAGTCACTTTCTTTCAGGACCATCATAAAATTACAAAAACCCAATCCACTTTGTACAGTATGAGGCTAACAGACCCACATGTAGAGCCAGGTGTCTAAACATCAGTTCTGGTAGTCAGCAAAGTAGTCCCTGGATTGGACTTGGCCTAGGGAATATTTCTGTATGGCCCTGAGCTAAGAATGGCGATTGTATTTCTAAGAGGATTAACAAGGACAAGGAACCATTTGTGGCCTCCAGGCTCAGATGGCGATCCCCGGCTCTCAACAGAACCACATAGGTGTTCAGTCTGCACAGGGCAACTGCAAAGCCAATATCATGTGCCTCTGCTTTCTCAAGAGCATCTTAATGTTTGGAAATCAGATCTTCTGATGTCATTTTCCAGATTCTTTTTCATTACAATTTTTTTCTTCAACATCATCAAAGCTCATCCTGTATTAACATAAAGGGTATTAACAGAGAAAGGTATTACAAGTTAATCGATATTTTACTTTCTTATAAATACTCAATGTTCTTTTGGAATGGAGTATTACACAAAACACTCCCTGCTTAATTAACAATGGAAATGTCACAGTTCTCACTTGCACACAGTAGGTATGGTAACTAGTGTGCCATACTTCCTAAGCATGATGGTTAATCCTGTCAATTTGACAGAACCTAGGATCACCTGGAGAGAAGCTTCTTTGAATGCATATGGGGGTTATTCTGATTACATAACTGAGATGGGGAGACCTTCACACTGTGACAGTGTCATTTCCTAGCAGGAATGCTGGACTGTGTGAGATGGAGAAGGGCACTGAGCAGCAATGTGCATTCATCACTGTTTCCTGACAGTGTGATGTGACAAGCTGCTCCAAGCCCCTGCCCCAATGACTTTTTTACCAGGGTAGATGGACTGTGGCACTGAACTGTGGGTCAGGGTAACTTTTTAAAAACCTCAGTTACTTCTGTCTGAGTATTTTTATCACAGCAACAGTTAAGAAACTAAGACACTAAGTGATATCTGGCATGTTCTTTATCTTAATTTCAGTTATGGTATTTTGGTTTATGAGTAGTAACAAATTTTAAAGTATTTAACTTGCTGGGCGGTGGTGGCACACGCCTTTAATCCCAACACTCAGGAGGCAGAAGCAGGCAGACCTCTGTGAGTCTGAGGCCAGCCTGGTCTACAGAGCACAGGATAGGATCGAAAGCTACAGAGAAACCTTGTCTTGAAGAACCAAAAATATAGTATTTAACTTAAGATAAAAATCCTGTTTTAAAATAACTTGAAAAAATTAAAATAACCAAATCATTAGAAATGTTTACTTGATACACTAAGAAGACATGGATTCACATTTCCTCTCCTCTCCGATGTGGATAACATGTTGGGAATAACATGGTAGGCTCTATAAGCCTTTCCCTACTTAGGTCTCTAGTTAATTGCCACACAAAACTTGGTCCCCAAAGCCTGACCTCTCCAGAGGCAGTGTGTGTCTGTTCTTCCTCCAGTGTCAGACTATATTCCATCCTACTCAGGCACCCAACACTCACAGTATCTACTGCTCTCAGCACACTCACAGGAGATCAAACTAATCGGCCAGAAAAGAGCAACAGCCAAGGCTGCAGTGCTGATGGTAGACAAAAACTTAAGGAGCAAGGGATTATGGCATAGTACACATTCCTCCTAGACCAATCACAAAAGAAACTTTGCTATCTAAAATATATGAAGTTTTAGAATATTTGCTGCTAAGACACTGATATATTACTTACACTAAACAATATTTAAATAACTATTAGCCATATCACTACTTTTAATAACATTACTATATAACTTTCTTTTTAAAAAAAATTATTTTGGAGACAGGATCTTACTACTGGCTGGCCTGAAACTTATTATGTAGCCCAGGCTAGTCTCAAACTCAGAGATCTGCCTGTTTCTGCCTGTCTCTGCCTCCTAAGTGTTGAGATTAAAGGTGTGCACCAAGGAGCCCAGCTTGCATATTTCACGTATAAAGAAAAACTCCACAAGGAAAGCTCAGTGGTATACTCAGGGGTTATATCCCTATTTTCAGAACATTTTCTGCACTTCAAGCCAAACTCATTCTTACTCTTAGAAAGCCATTGCAGTTCCTATTTTCACCCTGCCATGTCAACCCTAACCTGCTTTTTGAACATTCCACGTATACAGAACCATATAATATGTGGCCCTTTGTGACTGGCTTCATTCAACTAAACATGCTTTCAAAATTCACCATGTAGCATGGATGCATTCTTTATTTTTCAGGTTAACAGGACTACTACATAGATATGCCACATTTTGCTTATCCAGTCTCTTTGTAGGTGACTGTCTTTCCCTATTTTGGTGTATGAGTGATGTTGCCATGTACATTGGAGCCCAGGTTTTTTATGGAAGAAACTTGATCATTTTCTTGTTAAATGGTGAGTATACAAATTTCCAAACATTTTATTATCTAGAGGACATAATCTTGGCTGTTATATTTCTCCAAAGTGGGTATGTCTTTGAATATTCATTTCTTCATGGAATGCATACTAAGAATACACCTTGGCAACCTGCCAGTCACTTGTAGGCCTGGTTCTTACCTTATTTCTCTTTCCTTGGCTTTGGAGAGTTTCCAATTTTCCATAAATTAAGGCAGCAATAGTTTTTGCATCTCTGGAATTTATTTGCTCTTCCCAAATACTTTTCTAAAATTAAAAACACTCATGTTATCTTTTAAGTACTTAAATCAAAACATGGTATTTCCATACATGAAGCTTGCCTACTTATGCCTTAATGTTTTTTTTTTTTGTTGTTGTTCCAAAGATATTTGAAATTCAAGTTTCTTCAAGTACATAATGCTGCAAAAGCAGTTAGCCAAGATTCATAGGAGCGGCACTATGAGAACACAAAATGATTTCCAGGAAAAACACATCACTGGTCTCAAAGACTTTTATTTGGTGGGAGTATGTATATAGAAGACTGACTTGTATTTGGTGTGCGTGTGTATACAAGACTGACCTGTATCTGTGTTTGTGTGTGTATAGAAGCCTGACCTGTATTTTTTTTTGTGTGTGTGTGTGTGTGTGTGTGTGTGTGTGTGTGTGTGTGTGTATGGAAGACTGATCTGAGGAGGGAGAGAACTGTTTAGCTTTCTGTCCTACAAAGTAAGAACCACGAAGACAAGTGTTCCATCAAGCTCGCATACTAGTTCTTTAACTTCTTACACAAAAACAATAGAAAAAACTGTCTTCATTTGTCATAAAAGGGATAAATACTGTAGCTAAAATATCACAGTTCTGTTAAAGCTATCTTTCTGGAGCTGGGGAGAGTGGGATGTGGTTTCAGTTTTGTCAGCTGAAAGATGCAACTTTTGAGTCAGTGATCACAGACCTTGGTTTGTTAAGATTTTGGTAGAGCTTTAGTTTTCTAACTGAAAATCTAACACAGTTAGGCACTGTGGGGCATTTCTTTGATTCTAAGACTCAGGCAGGTGGATATGTCTGAGTCCAATGCCAGTCTGGTCTACAAAGCGAGTTACCTAATGCAAAATTAAAACAAACGAATAAAACAGAAAAAGGTATATTGGTAGTGGTGTCCCAGAGCAATTATAAACAAAGCAAAGGAGCCTACTTGTAACCCAAATCCTTATAAGTATTCCTCAAAATAGCTCACTTACAAAGGCTATTTCAAAATAATTATTAAGTAATTTCCTTCAGTTTTTTTTTGTTTTTTTCTTGGAAGGGAACATTTAATAAAACAAAGTAGGAAGTAACAGAACTTCACAAAATAATGACTCTGAATGCTACAGCCCAGAGACAACACTGGTTGGATTTCTTCCTATTTCCAGAGCAACAAGTCTGGAAGGCAACTGAGAGGACACAGACCAGCAAACCATGAAAGATTCCTCCATACATCGCAAAAGAAGATGTCTCAGTAAAAAGTACTTTTACAAGATGAAGGGAGAAACTGGAGAACTAGTAACTAGAAAAAACTGTCTCCCACACAACGTTCTGGGCTTGGCCTGCTAAATCAAGGCATGGAGCAAAAGCCTGGACATACCTTTGTTCTCTCGTAGCGGTAAAATTTCACACTTGGGTAGGCTTTGATACCAGCTTTCTGGCATGTTTGGGGATAAGCCTGGCAGTCCACTTTCCCAGCTTTCACTTTTCCTTTGATCATCTAAAAAATAACAAAAAATATCCACAGATGTTGCCATTTTATCTTTGCATAAACTATTTTGGCAATTATACAGACAATGTAATATATTTCAGATCTTTATATATTTAAGGATTTGTTATGTTTAAAACTCAGCTTAATTCTTCTCCTTTAAATGAGATTGTTTCTACTTTCCCAAGCCCTTTAAGCTTTCCATTAGTTGCCATCTGTCTGACATAAACAGTCTTTTCTCAGGAGCACCTCAAGGCTTTAACTCTAACCCCTAACCTCCCGTCAGCCACCCCATTCAGCCCACCACAACCAAACATCTGTCTTTAATCCTCATTGGCATTCTTTGTCTAGTGCATGGCTGACCACACCATCTAAACCTCCCAGGTCAGATTTCACTTTCTGTATTGTCAAGGTCAACTCTTCCTCTTTTCCATGCATTGCAGATGATCACAAAGGGGTCTCCTCTCAGCACCAGCAAGCATACTGCATACTGGGTTTTCATCCCTCCATCATCTTCAATGTGTGAGGTACTCTCAAATGATTTCCATTATTATCATTCCTAACACTGGAACAGCTTTATGTAGTGATATATTGTTTGTAATCTAACAAAGTTTGCCTGAGGATCACAATGCAGAGCTAAGCCACTAGTTAGAAACACACAAGTGTGCGCGTGTGCGCACACGCGTGCACACACAGACACAGACACACACACAGACACACACACACACACACACACACACACACACACACACACACACACACACACACAAAGCCACTAGCCACACCTGAGCCAATAGTTAGTCATAGAGGACGAGCATTGGTGGCCACACCTTTAATCCCAGCACCTCAGAGACAGAGGCAGATGGATCTCTGTGAGTTCATTGCCACCCTGGACTACATGAGAATGGATCAGTCTAAAAGAGAAAGAGCATTTTGATCCTAGCACTTGGGATGACATGCCTTTAATTCTAGCACTAGAGAGGAATATAAGGCAGGAGGCTCAGGGCAGTGGAGGCTGAGGACATGTGGAGACAGGATTGCCCTTTCAGTCTGAGGTAAAGCTAGTGGCCGCCTGCTTTGCTTCTCTGATCTTTAGCTTTAACCTTTAATATCTGTCT
The DNA here is from genome assembly GCA_030556225.1 of Cricetiscus sungorus. Taxonomy (NCBI): domain Eukaryota; kingdom Metazoa; phylum Chordata; class Mammalia; order Rodentia; family Cricetidae; genus Cricetiscus; species Cricetiscus sungorus. The sequence continues at coordinate 21,153,040 of JANBXA010000372.1, read as the reverse complement.
CTGGGTTTTTATTACTTGTGCTACAGCTTTAAGGCCACAGTGACCTCCTTGATCCAATCATTAGACACTTTCTGGACTTCTTCATCTTCATGTGTGCCTTAAGATGCTGCCTCGACTTACAGTCCCCCACCGCACCCTTTTACAGTACAGGGATCTCCTTCTTTACCTTGAGATTGGTACGTGTCACCAGAGCACAATCTTTGAGTATTTTCACTATCAATAGTCCTCAGTGAGATCTTATGTAATTCTATGCAGATGAATCTTCCCTTGATTTGGTAATCTTACTCTACTGGACAGCTCTTTGTGAATGCTTCCAAGTACCTCAAACACAAGCTATCTGCAATTAAATTTTTCCCTTTGGGATCACTCAAGACAGATGCTAGTCGTGCCCTCTGTTCCTGTCACTTCACCTGTTTACCACATACATAAAGTTCTGCTTGTCCTCACAGCTTTCATGCATCTCCCTTCTTTCCATCACCACTCTCCTATATGATTTATGTCACCCTCTCCAGCTCTGGGACAATGACAAGTGTCTCTGCTGTCTCTGGTTTGAGGCCTATGGCTACTGGAGTAAACACAAGCAAGGTAACTAACTTAGGTTAGCAGTACAACTATAGGATGACAGTGTGTACACATATAAGCACACACACTCATGGACAATTGTAGTTTATTATTAAATGCTTTTAATATTGTACTCGGGAGGCAAAGGCGGGCAGACCTCTGAGTTTGAGACTGGCCTAGTCTACATAGGGAATTTCAAGTTAGCTAGTGTTATAATGAGAATTTGTCTCAAGAAAGACAGATTATAGTTTTAGGGACAGATTTTTTAAAATTGAGATATAATTTCTAAGAACTAAATGAAGAATTCATTTACAATGTTTTAACCAATTATTAAAATATGCATGTGAGTAAAATTTATTTAATTAACTAGACAACAATACTTACCCTAGCCAAGAGTTCAAACTCTGGAGCAAAATTTTGGCAAGGTCCACACCAAGGAGCATAGAAATCAACCACCCAATGAGTCTTCCCTTCTAAAACTTTTTCGTTGAAAGTCTGAGGTGTTAAGTCTACGGACGCTTGAGGTAAAAATCTGCAGTAAGGGGAACAAACATCATTTCTCATTACACAAAGCAAAGCGAGCATTCTATGGCAATACCATAAGTGTTCCTGAGTTAAAAATGGTTCAAAGGACAGTGATGGAAGGAAGCTTGCTTCCACTTCCACTTTTATTCTTTCCAAGTATATTAAATGATAGAATCCTAACTCATAGAAAACTATGCATATGAGCAGATAAACAGCTTAGAGTCAGTGTTATTCAACAATATGCCTTATAATTACTTACCCGAGACCCCAGCTTCTCAGGGAATAAGCATCCCTATTCCAGCCATTGTAACTACTGAAAGAAGGAAAAATGTAAGTTGTAAATAGTATTATTCTATTACTGGATATGGGCAAGAAACAATCTTACTGTAGCAATTAAAAAGAAAAAAAAAAAAAAAGCTTGGCTGGTTAATGTCACTTAGTATCTCTTTCCACAAAGTAAATTACCACTTACATGACTTCAAATATATTTTTCATCATGAGTCTTTTTATCTCCCCCCCCCCCACCTCATTGCCCAAGTTGCTGGAAATTAACCCAGGATTGTACTTGCTTTTTGTGATTTCTCCACAGCTGATTCTTTCATTTACTACAGAGTCTGGTATGGTTAGTTCCTTCTCTGTAGCAGTAGGAGGGTATAACTCCTCCCCACCAAGTGTAAAGGTTAGTGCAAACCATGCAGGACAGGACTGAACAGGAGTTGGGGCCAGTAAAGACTTAGTAACCATGAGTTCTTCCTCTCACAGCTTCTTGACTAGGACTAATTTTACTGTTCAGTTCCCTTATCATCTGAGGGCTCACCCAGTGATGGCCTCCCAATACATATATGTTGGGCTAACTTAAATGCTAATTATATAACCAAAGGATAGTAATAGATGTCTTCACATTCGAGAAAATACTTACTGATACTGATAAGCTTTATTTGACTTTTGGGGATAAAATCTTATTTCGGGGTATCTTTGAACATTTTCTTGAGTACAAAAAGAATGATACTGTTGGCAGTCCACACTGCCTACGTTGATCAGTCCAGTTAATGTCTACAAAAGAACAAAAGTCAACACATGGGTCAATGATAAAAATAAAATTATTCCTATAACTTTAAAGTAAAGAAACTTATGTGTGTGAGTATTTTGCCTGTATTTTGTGCACTGCCATTGGATACTAGAATAGGGCACTGGAATCCCTGGATCTGGAATTAAAGATGGATGAGAGTGCTGAGTCTTCTGTAAGATCAGTCAGTGCTCTGAACTGCTGAAACAAGTCTACAGCCCTCACAACAACTTTTGTATGTGTTGAATAGTCATTGTAAAAAAGGCCATTGTATTTTATTATTTGTCAGTATCACAGAAACAATGGGTGAAGATATAAATTATGCCATTTAAACTAATGAATTTGAACTCTATATTAACTTTCCATAGTTACTGAAGATGAAATAACTGGCTCATCTGCCATGTGGGAAATATGTACTTCAAAAATTCAATATTAGTAACCAAAATATGATCCGATACTTAAATTTTTTTTCTAATGCAGGTAAGCACTGTCTCTGACTCACATTCAAAATTTTATCAAAAGAAAAAAAATAAAAACCGTAATCTTAAATGTTAGGGCACAGTAACTCCCTTAGTAACTCCCTTTAACTTCCAAGTTTATTTTGATCTGAGGGATAAATATGAACAATTAATTTTCTTTTTCTTCTTCTTCTTCTTTTTTTTTTTGAGACAGGGTTTTTCTGTATTGCTTTGGAACCTGTCCTGGAACTAGGTATGTAGACCAGGCTGGCTTCGAACTCAAAGAGATTTGCCTGCCTCTGCCTCTTGAGTGCTGGGATTAAAGGTGTGCGCCATAAATGCCCGGCTAATTTCATTTTCCATTTTAGTATTTAAATAATTTGCTTTCATTCAGTATTTTCTAACATTGTCTGCTTGTAGGAAACTTACATAAATATTGTACTGTTTGAGCTTATTTTTTTATTTAGCTTTTGTTTATTTGTTTTGTTGACAGAGTCTGGGGATTTGTGATCCTCTGGTCTCAGCCTTCTGAATGTTTGTTTTATCACTATGCACTACCATACCTGCTGAGTAAGGCTGGCTATTTTTAAAACCCACAATATTGTGAGCAAATGGTTATCTGTAAGCTCTAAACATAAAATGACAAAAAAATTTAAATGGGAAATTAAGATGACCTTAGGGCTAACTAACACTGGCAGTATTTGGGTTAGAAGTGTTTTAGATGGTTCAGTTAGTAGGCAGGGACTGTGTCTTAATGATTCAATCAGGTCTGTATAAATTATCTAGTTACAGGTTTATCACCTTGGTTTCAAAATAACTGTTAACCAAACATTTTCAGTAAATATAACACTTAAGTAAGCTATTTTACTATACCCGGGCCATTCGTTTCCATTCTGGTATTAAAACCTGACAGGGATGACACCATGGAGAATAGAAATCAACCATCCAGACTTCGTCATACTTTCTCTGTTTAACTAGTTCATTGAAGGTGGTGGGTGTAAGAGAGACCACTGAAGGGTTTCTGAGATCCTAAAAAAGTAAAAATAAAGACTATTATTATATATGCCAAGTTTTTCATGTTCTTCTGACAAGTTGCTGGGTTATTATATTTTCAAAGCTCCTATTTTAGTGAAACCAAAGGATGCTTAAGGATATTTAAAAGAAATCTATTATGAATTGCTTTAAAAAGTGAATTACCAAATTTATTAAGTCTGGACTTTGCCAATCAGTTTTCTTAAGAAACATATTTTCATATTAGCATTGAAATCACTGTAAACTGGGAAAAGAGGTATCTTGTTGATTACATGTAGATCAAGTTTTAGGAGGAATCCACAACATACATAGGCCACACATATCTGTTATGTTATCAGGAATAATATGCTTAGAAATAACAATTTATTTACTAATATAAAGCCTACTACTATTATTTTTGTATTTAAATGTAGGAGCTATATGAGATTGTATATTCCAAATGCAGTTTTAACAGAGTCTCAGCTTGTATTATACTAACACATTAGCTTTGCTAGAACAGCAATCAAAACAACCCATTACTTTGGAGGAGGATAGAAGAATAAGACAGAGTAGAATGGACACTAGTGGACAACAATTCACTGCAAGATTTCATTTCTCCAGAAGCCCCTATAATTATTTGGTCAAGAGAATGAAAACTAAGGCAATGCTGTGGATGCAGCACTTCCAAGCTAATGGTAATACTTTGTGCTGGGTGCCTGGCCTTGATGCTGTGGCACAAAAAGAGTAAGTCCAATACAGTTATCCTAAGTATACATATGAACAGAAAGATTTCTAGCCAGAGTTTCTAATTTAAAATTACCTCTATGAATTCCAAGATTTGTTCTGCAGAATGGTGTCCTTCATACTCATGTATACTGGACTGGTTGAACACCACTGTTGTTGGATAAGCTTGGATGTTATACTGTGAGAAAGAAGAAATTTACCCATTGTTTCAATTTTGTACAAATATTTTTATTTTTTCTTTTATGTGTATGGTATTTTTTTGCCGGAATATATGTATATACACCATGTGCTTCTTGGTGCTTCAAGAAGTCAGAAGAGGGTGTCTGATTCCTTAGAACTGGACTTACAGATGGCTGTTTTCACTGTGTGGGTGCAGGGAACAGAACCTGTGTCCTCTGTAAGAGCAACGAATGCTCTTAATTGCTAAGCCATGTCTCTAGCACCCATCCCATTAACAAGGCTGTAAAATTCTACTACTATCTTCTTGGTGAATGAAGAATGATGGGTTAAGACAAATTTAACAAAGACAATGCATTAAAGCTTGTACTGATGACTAGCTAATCATTATTTACTAAAGTTCAATGGCACCAAAACTCGGGAAATGAGCCAGAGTAATTAATTAATATACACTTCATCTTTTTGCTCTCTTCAAATTAGGAGGGAAGAGACTGTGAGAAGACACATCAGTCACTTTTTTAAATGACAGTAATCACCCTAGAGGGCGATGAGCAGCAACATAAAATAACAAGAATAAGTGAACACAACTACATTTTATATTAAAGAACTATGAGTCATGCGCTAAGAAAATGGTAACTTTTTATTCTTTACTCAAGGTAGTTCTCATAGCATAAAATGTTTAACTCCCTCCTCATAGTTTACATGGGTATCAGCCCTGGAAGCACTGTGTAGTTTTTAAGGTTACAACGTGACTCCCTGTTTATGGACGTGTGATCTGCTGTACCTGATCTATGGGTCCTAAAGTTGTTAAGAACTCAATAGTAAATAGAATATTTAAGACTCATAGTTCTAAAAAAATTAGCACCATGATGAAGTTTTGAAAATGTGTGAATTCAAAGCATTTATTAGGGAACCAACTGGAGGATGGGCATGAGTGGTGTACCCTGGCTTACTTCAGGTGAGTGTATTTTTGCTGTATTTTTAATCTTTACACTTTTCTTAATTGTTAGATACTTGTCAGTTACTTGAGATAAAGTATAGAAGAACCAAGGGGATAAATTAGTACTTTTAACTCCATGATGATGTTGCTCCTTTGGTTGGCATCTACTTTCAAAATCATATAAAGAACATGAGACACCAATGGCTCTTTATTTAATCCCTCCAACTTACTTTAGTTTCAAACATACTGAAACTAAGAGAATAACCTACATGTTTCCTCTTAGTTTTAATGATTAATAATTTTTGGACATACTGGCTTGTTGACACTGTCTTCCTCAGCCTCAATCCTCCCTACTCTGAAATTTCAGCTGGCACTTTAAACTTCACTATATATACATTATCTTAAAGTAGCACACTGTACTGTTTTGAATTTTTAAACTTTTCTCTGACTTTTTTAGCATACTTAAATTGTTGCTATGTAACCTGCGTTTTTCATTTTATATTGAGTCTTTTAGGATTTACTCAAACTGGTAAAGATTTCTTTTTCAGTGCCAGGGTTTTGAACCCAGGAATTAAACATTCAAGGTAAGTGCTGTTATCACTGAGCTACATTCCTAGTCTGGCTTATCTAATTATTGATGCTCTGGTATCTCACTATAACATTTCTGAATATTGTTACATTGTCAATTTAATGGGTAGTGAAAATATCAAAATTTTGATGTAATTTGTATTTTCTTGATTAGTGGAGTCAAATATTTACATTCTTCTATTATGTATTAAAAGATTAGTGAAGTCAAATATTTACATTCTTCTATTATGTATTAAAAAACAGGCTTTCATTTCCTTGCCATGTTTTCCTGTAACATTTTAGTTTTTGAGTTAAAGCATTCATATTATAGAAAGGAAATAAACTACTATATATTCATATAGCTTTGATCAGCACTCACTCATGGCTACTCTTAGATCATCTATACCTCTCTGATGTCTGGTTTACTGACAATTTTACAATCCATTCATAATTACCAGAGATATTTAAAATATAAATGTTGTCACATAACCACACTGTCACTTTTACATCTTAAAAGTAAGCAATTCTTTTAAATTGAATGTTCTGTCTGCTCACATCAACTACTCAAACTGACAAGTATAAAGAAATCTAAGAATAAGCTTGCAGACTAAAACTTAAAAATGTTACAAAAGTACAAAGTAAAATGGAAATTTATGTAAGTATTTTATGAGCCAAATAAATACATGCCTGAGTTTGGTAAACAAAGCTTGTATACATTCAACCTTCTATAGATCTATTTATAATTCAACTACAATTTACTATTTTGTTGAAATTGTTCCAATATTACTACTATAAATAGGTGTGCCTATGGAAAGTTGTCCTAATACTGGATGGTCAAAGTCTTACCATGTTGCAGAGTCCTTCATGAACTGTGCAGTCTAATGTACCAACTTTGAGTTGGCCATAGAGCAGCGTTGATGCTTTCCGTAACTCTGGCAAAAGAGCTCGGCATGGTGGGCACCACTGGGAAGAAAGGAATGAGCATGAGCAAAAGGACAAAGGAAGAGAAGAACTGCACTGTCTCTGCTAAGTGACACAAAGTCCACCCAGTGGCACATTCTGTCTATGCCCCCTGTCCTGTGAGCACCCAAAAGGAGCAATAGCACCCACAGCTCTAGTACTGATGTTCAGGTTGTCGAGAAAAATGACTTTCTGAAATGACAAATATAAATAACTCACCGGGGCAAAGAAGTCAACAAGCCATGGTTCTTTGTCATTTGCTGGGAAGTTTTGAGGTCCAAGTGTGGTAACATGGGAGTTAACACTTTCTTTGGCAAAAGCAAGTATATCGTATAGAATCTTCTTTCCTATAAATTGAGAAAAATTAAAATATATATCTTCTGCATCTACAGAAACAGTCTAATATTAATACTTAAAATATTCAAGAAACTAAGGCCCTATGGGTGCACTGGCTGATGTGAGGTTTCTGGGCCCTGTATCTTCACCTTGGCTTCTGTACCGGAAGCCCCTTCTGTTGTACATTGTTTGGTTTCTTGAACTCAATAAATGACATCCGTGGAATGCTTTCTTACCATAATCCCTTTGGTATTCTCTTGAATTCCAAATATGTATTACAAACTGTCCAGTGGAAATAACGTACTTGATGTTTTAAACTGAATGTATCTGAATTAGAACAGGTCATCCTGTCCCCAACCCCTATGTATTTCTTTTTTCATATTCTCAGACTTGGCGTAATTGTTACCTAGTTCCTAAATGAGACAAGCTAGAGGATTCTTGTTTATTTGTTCTCGTATGATTGTGCCCACTCAATCTCTTGCCCTAGTACCATGTCCACTGCTGCTGCTATAGCTCAGTCTGGCCTACTGCAACAGGCACACCAGTATTTCTGGCCTCAGCCTTCCTGAACAAACCCATTTTTCCGATTGTTACTACAGTCACCTTTAAAAAACAACAAAAAACCAAACTTAAAGGCATTTAATGATTTGCCACAGCATAAAGAAGATGCTTCTTGGCTTGGCAGAAGATCTTTCTTTATAAGAGACTCCGTTTTTTCAAGTGCCTTCCGACTTATCCACAGGCAACATTAAGTCGAGCACTGAGTCAGATATAGTCATATTGTCATGGAACCGAAAAGCGAAAGCTCTTCCCTTTAATGTCATGGTGCAAACTGACCACTGTTTACACAAAGAATGACAAGTGCTGTTAGACTCTCCTGCCTGTTTTCTTTAGTACTGTTTCCTGAACGGCTTCACACCTTTTTCTTCCTGATTACCCCTGAAAGGTGGTGGTCCAGGTCATTGATTCTGTTTTCTTTACTCACATTAACTCATATTCACTCAGACCTTTACCATTAATATACAATTAATTATAATAGACATTAAGATGTCATCATTTTGGCTTAAAATTTCTTTATTGAAGCCACAGCATATATTCAACTGTGAAGTAAACATTCTACTTCTTTCAGTTCCGAATCTAGTACCTTCTTCCACGCTAAAATGCCTCATTACTCAAAATCCAATTCACTAAATAAAATTAGGGAAATTACCTGACTCCTCTCTTAATCCCCTACATCCTAACAAAATCCAAATTACACTGAGTTTTGAAAGGTTTAAACCAGTCTACTGACCTTTTGTCATTCTCTTGGCTACTATCATTTTCTATGGCAGTCCTACCCTAAGTGACTGAGTAGGACTCTTCTGTCTCTTCCTTCCAACGTTGCCTCCTACCTACCCTGGGCAGTGACTTCTCAAAAACCAAGTAACTCCCTGCTTTCCCTGGATGAAATTCCAATGCTTCCCTAGAAGATCAGAGATATTGTCTTAGTCTCTTCTCAACAATGACCTTTATCATCTTTGACATCCTTCTGGTCCAAGATCAACGGGACTTTCTTATCTCAGGTCTGTGAATAAATCTACTGGGCTTTGTGCTTGGAATGTGTTTAATCACCTCTTCTACTGGGTAACCATTGTGTAATTTACCGTGGAGATTGCTCTTTCAGGGCTTCCTCTAATCTCGGAAACCTCGGTTTCTTTGTAAGTACAACCTACACTTATTGAAGGTCAGTTTCCTTCCAAGACAGCTCCAGTGACATTTACTTCATGTACAAGTGTCCAACAGAATATAGGGCTGTGATCTCACGTACTACTTCTGTCAGATTACTTAGTCTCTGGGATTAGCTACTAATACTGTGAGCAATCTAGAGCTATGGTGAAGAGCTAAGGCCTCCTGTCATATGAAGCATTCTGGTCATCTCACATGCCATGTTGAACCCTGATAAGTGGCTGCAGCCTAAACTTAAAGCCTTCATCTCCCTTGACTGCAGTATCATAAAGAAACTAAAACAAGCTGTTCCTAGACTCCTAACCACCATTTATTTGTATAAAAGATACTCCTTCACACTCGAACATTTAAAAACAGTCCTTTACCTGCCAGCTTTCTCTCCAAGTCTGTAACTATTTAGGGCAGAGGTTATATAGAACTCACATCATTTTCTATTTTGTGTATTTCACTTGGGACACAGAGGTGCTGAGTGCAAGGTGCACTATAGTTATTAGCAACATAAAGGGAAGTGTTTTCAGATTCAGTGTGCCTTCTAGGGTAGAAGAGTTGGTTTTGAAGGTTAATTTGGGTTTGCTAAATATCTGGAGGAACAAGAAGGACTAATTGTAATTCAGGAGGCAGAATCACGTGTGACGGCATAAAGGAGTGAAAGAACACAGCACGTTCAAGGATTCAAAAGTAGGTGAAGCTACGATTATTTGGAGGAGCAAAGGTGGGTAATAAAGCTAAGAAAACAGGCAAAAACAGGTATGAAAGCACCCTGTTCCTTTAACAACTCTTTACAGAGTTCCCATGACATGCCTGATATTATTCTCAGTGCTGGAGACACAACAGTAGGCACAACAGACAATTGCCACTCTACTAAGGAGCATGGAGTTCATTCTCTGTAAGACTCAAAATGCAGAGCAGTGGCATGAAAATCTTGTGCTAGGTACTAAGTGCAAACAAGAAAGAAGCAACTGCAGACAAGGTGATGATGGACCGGAAACAAGGCAAACAACAGAGAAACTATGAGGAACATTTCAGAGGTAACATATGTAAACTTCAAAATGGGCACAGTGGTGTGTGCCTGTAATCTTAGCACTCCAGAGGATGAGGCAGGAAGACTGCAAGTTCAAGGGAAGTACAGTGAGGTACAGTGAGTTCAGGCCAGCAAGGCTCACAGTATAACCTATCTTGATATGAAGCTCTAACATAGCTTTCACAGTATACCCTATCTCGCTGTGAGACTCTAACATAGCTTAGAGTCCTAAGCTTGATTTTAGAGTTAGGACACTTGCGCATGTAACAAAATCTACTTTGTCTACAGTGGGGGCAAGTTGTTTAACACTTTCAATTTCAGTTTTCATCTTCACTGGAAGCTATGAATACAACAATGATTCACTTGCCCTTATCTGACTCAATTTTGCTACTGTTATGAATCATAATATAACTATTTTTACAGATAGAAGTCTGTCAAGAGGGTCATGACCAACTGTTTTAGGCTGAACGGCCCTACTTCTTCCACTTCTGTATTTGCTTTAAGTAGCTAAGCAGTTCATGCTCAATTCACATGTTGCTACTGACCTACGCTACAAATACCTTGGATTCTGTTGAGATTTACATAAAGTGGTCACAGAGCTTTTTCATGTTTTCCTTAGAAATCTTTCTCCTGTCCCGATCACATTGCCATCCAAACTTCTTGACAGCATGGTTTTTGTTGTTTGAATGAGAATGGTTTCATAGGCTCACATATTTGAACATTTAGTTTCCAACTGATGGAACTGTTTGGGAAAGATTAGGATGTGTGGTCTTATGGAGGAGGTGTGTCACTAGGGGAGGTTTCAAAAGCACATGCCAGGCCTAGTCTTACTCTTCCTGCAACTTGTGGATCAGATGTGATATCGGATTCTGCTCTAGCACCAGGACTGCCTACCTGCTGTCTGCTCCTTGCCATGATGGTCATGGACTATACCCTCTGCAACTGTAAGCAAGGCAATGAAATGCTTTCTCTTCTCAGTTGTCTTGGTCATGGTGTCTCTTTACAGCAACAGAAGTATCTAAGACATGACTTCATGTCTTGCACCTTTATAACCTCATCTTAAAGCAGTACCATAATAAGAGATGCCCAAGAAAGAAGCACTTGTTGAATCAGTATCTCTTCCTCACTGAACTGCATGTCTTTCAGGACATAGAGACAAAGCCGTTAATGAAGTCTGAGTTCTTGGGCAGGCAGGCTGGGTGGCTGAGGATGAATGAGGCATGGGGAGATGAAGGGCTGTTTCCTTTGCTAATAAACAAATGCCCACATGGTGATGTGCCACCCTCAGATCTTTTGCAGAAATAGTTATCAAAATGTTTTTTTTTTTTTTAAAAAGATCTTTAAAAGAATAAGCACAATAAAATGACTGACTTTATGTAATTAAAATGTCTCTCAACATATTTGTTAGTGAGAACAAATTTTTGACAATAATTGTGTCCACAAAATACAAATCACAATTAGAATATTTCTATTTGAAAGTCAAGATGAGTTTCTGTAAGTTTTCCTAGTCTCACTGTGATGGGTGATGATGGTGCTGTTGGGGGAGGCTTAGGAGGTATGGCCTTCTGGAGGAGATATGCCAACAGCATGGACGTTCAGAGTTCAAAGCCTCATATCCCTCCAGCTTGTATGGCTTCCTGCTAGCAATTCCAGTTGTGAGCTTTCAGCTATTTCTGTTGCCAAGCCTGCTGCGGCCATGTGTGCCTGCAGTGATAGTGATGGACCCTTTATCCTTCTGGGACAGAAGCTTAATAAACACTTCCTCCTACAAGCTGCCTTGGTCATGGTATTTTATGACAGTAAGAGAAAAATAACTAAGACATTTACCATGATGAATTTCATACTCTTTGGTTCCTTGTCCTTTAAACACTGCTAGACAGGGCTGGAAAACATAGAGATCAGAACAGACGTCTGGTGCAGAAGAGCAGTCAAACCTTCCTACCTGGAAAGCAGAACATTGAACTGAATAAAAAGCATTTTATACAATTTTCAAATACCCATAAGGATAACTATCCCTAAATGACATTAGAAGTCAATGGGTTATAAAATGAAGGCACAGACATGGTTCATTTACATTTACTACTGAACTCAATTAAGAATGCTTCCTAGACAGTTTAGAAACTTGCAAGGAATTTCCAAGGAAATGTGAATTTCTTCAAGAAAAATATCCTTGAAATGAATGTAGGGGCTGTTTCATCTTATGGTGGAGCAAAGGTAACTTTACACGTGAAGCACTTCAAAAATAATGTAAAAAAAGGATGATGTTCCCAGTGCCAATGAAAACAGCACAAATCACTAAAGCAAACACTAACCCAAGGAGGAAAATGTGGTGTTTAAGACAAAAGATCTGTTACAAATAACAATCAGATGGACAGATTTCTGATCAGGAAGAAAAATGATCCAGGACAATAAACAGAAAGTAGAGAAGAATTTTGACTCAAAAATTACATTCAGGGGTCTGGGGAGACATCTCAATTAGTAAATTGCTTCTGTGCAACCATGTGGACCTGAGCTTAGTAACCAATAGTCATTAAAAATAACAAAGAGGCCATGAGTTTGAAAGACAGCAAAGAGAGGTACGTGGGAGTGTTTGAAGGGAAGAAAGGGAAAGAAGAAATATGTAATTATAATCTCAAAATAGATGAAAACCAGTAGACCCAGGGACAGTGATTTGCACTTCTAATCCCAGTGATGGACAAGTAGGGGACAAGAGGTTTGCTGGGGTTTGCAGGTCAGCTGGTCTAGCACTGTTAGCAGATTTGAGGTTCATTGAGAGACAATATTTCAGAAATTAGGTTGACAGTGATTGAAGGAGACATACAATGTTGACTTCTAGTCTCCATATCCACTTATGTATAGAGAACTCTACTCACATTACTATTTAGTGGATGCTACTAATAAGTATCCTGTAGATCAGCACTACAACAGACTATATAAGTCACAAACAAATCTCAACAGCTTAAAACAACTAATATCATATACAGAAGAGTGAATCAAGACAAACAATAAAGAACAAACAAATATATGGACAATGAATGAAATAATCAATGGGTCACTTCAGGAATGTAAAATGAAATGAGAATGCTTTACAGTTGGGCATGGTGGCAAGGCCTACAGTTCCAGGATTCAGGAGAGAGAGGTGGGGGCAGGGAAATAGGGCAAGGTCCTATTTCCTTGAAATAAAGCAAATAAAAATGTTAACAGACTAAAACCAAGGGGACAAAGAAACAATAAGAGTCTACAGTATTAAGTCTATATACCAAAAGAAGCCAGAAAGAAAACTAAACATGTACTTCAAGAACCACAGACTATTGTGTGGTCCAGGCTGGTCTCTCTAGCTGTGGATGACCTTGAATTTCTGACCCTCCTGCTTCAACAGGGATTACAAATATGTGCTACTTCCAGGTTTCTGCACTATTGGGGAATCCAAGTCAGAGCCTCATGCATGCTGAGTAAGCATTCCACCAAACAACTATAACCCCAGACATTAAAGATGTTTTTGAAAAGAAAAAAATTGACAAACCCTGAGATGAACTAACCAAGGATGCAATAGCTAGGCAAAGTATATATTTTTTCCTTACTTGAATATGCTCATTTTTAAGCAGAGTTTTCAGTTTTTTCAATTCAGGATCATTTACATTCTCACTTTTTCCAAAATGAAAAAATACAAGCCAGCGATGATGTGCCAAACGATCCTTGAAGTGACAAGAAAAAACAATGTCAGCAAGGGGCTAAGGATCCAAAGTTTATTTTTTTTGACATTAAGTAAAGTTTAGCTACGCTACCCATTAATTCTAAATCTTATCTAAATTCAGTCAATTGTACTCAGTAATAATAATGCTATGTAAAGTACATGTTAAGAGATAGGTCACTGTTAGAAAAATCTTAAAGCAGTGGCTGTTCCAAGAAGGTAATATGACTTTAATAACATTATTAATAACTTTAATACTTGTGGTAGGGTTGAAGAAGTCAGATTTTTTTTAGGTTTAATAAAACACACTAAATGCAGAGCTAATGGATGAATGGAATAAAATAACTGATCTACTACTAACTGGGTGTTGTAAACACACTCAATAGATGCTTCCTATATCCTAGTGAACAACAGACTTGTGTAATCAGACCGGAGGTTGCCTTGTCATCCACATCCTGCCTTTTTAGTCCTCTCCAAAGCTCAATTTCAGGAATGTGAAGGTTTTTTGAATTAGAAACTCTGTAATTTCAGTAATCAGAATTAAACCCAGAATTAACTAATATATAATCCTTCAAAACTGCTATTTTTGAAACTCTCTAGCAACAAATACAATATATCGTTAACATAATAAAGCCTGCCTGCAATGTTGCCAATATTTGTTATTACTGTAAAGCATTACCTCTAGTATATTTGCTGAAAGCAGTTCAAAGTCCGGAAGATTATGTATGATTTCCATGTATATTTCCTTAGCATCCAATGAATTAAGAAACTAGAACAAATAAACCATATTGTAAACTCTCTAAGTAAATACTCATGTCTATTTGACATTTTATTTCAATTTCTATAGGTTAAATTTTATGAATAAGTTTTAACAATCATGTAAGTTAAGCAGTTTTTTATTTTGGGGGGTGGTAGTGGTGGTTTTGAGACAGGGTTTCCCTGTGTAGCTTTGGAGCCTGGCCTGGAACTTGCTCTGTAGACCAGGCTGGCCTTGAACTCACAAGAGATCCACCTGCCTCTACCTCCCGAGTGCTGGAAGTAAAGATGTGTGCCACCACTACCCATTACCCAGCATTAAGCGGTTTTTAAAAGTTACTCCAAATGACACTGTTTTAAAAGTTTGCCATATTTTGGTAATTACTAAAGATATCGTACTTTTTTTAATTTTAAAAATTAAAAAGTTTATTAGTATGCATGTGTGTGAACACATACCATACATGCATAAAGAGGACAGAAGGCACAGTGGAGCTGGTTATGTCCTATTGTCTCTATGTGGGCTCCGCAAAGCAACTCAGGTCACCAGGCTAGTAGAGCAAGCACCTCTACCTACTGAAGTATCTTGTCAGCCCGTTAGGCTGGTTTTTGTTGTTCTTTTTGTAAAAAATAATGATGTAAAGGAATTATGAGGTGTTAATTCAGCAAGGGGAACTTCTATGGTAATCTTTCTCTAATCTGAGGTGAATTTTACACCATCAGAAGTGCGTAACTTTTCACAATGTCCACAGGTCACAGTCTCTTAAGATCTTACTATTAGAACACTTCTAATATTACAGTATTCTAGTCAATAAGACTTAGAGCTGGAAAATGATTATGGATGTTTTAGGAAACCAAATCACATAGGCAGGAGTTTTTAAGAGTAAAACACACAAAGATTTCTTAAAACATGTCTGTCTGATAGCAAACACTTTTCTTTAAAGTACAAAACGCCGAAAGGAAGCAAGCACACCTCCTTCACCTCTGCTTATTTTATCCTAGAACCCTGTGCCATTCTATTAACAAAGCATATGTAGCAAAGATTGCAGAAAAAAAAAATAGTACAGGGTATTAACCATAGAGTTAGTATGTATTTTTACAGCAATCAACCATTTATGCTTAACAATTCAGATATTACTTAACTTGCTAAAATTCCTTTAAAAACCTGCAGGAACTATCATGGAATCTACACTTTACTAGTGCTGGGCATGAACATAAACAAATGGATAGAAATAATAAGTATAACAGTAAGAGCAAAAAAACCATTTTTAAAATTGTGCTTTTTTATGTTGAAATTATAGCATAAATATTTTTTCATTTATTTTTATGTGTGTGTTTGCTTGAATCTATGTGTATATACCACATGCATGCCTGCATCAGATCCTATTGGACTGGGGTTACAGACAGTTGTGAGCCACCATGGGTGCTGGGAATCAAACCCAGGTCCTCTGGAAGAAGAGCCACCCCTCCATATCATGTGCTCTTAGCCACTGAGCCACTCAGCCCTGCATAAATATTCTTACATGTCTCAAAATAGAATGCATTAATCTAAGAATGTCATAGTCAATAGATGATATTCAGAAATTATTTCTTTTCTTTTCTTTTTTTCTTTTGGTTTTTCGAGACAGGGTTTCTCTGTGGCTTTGGAGCCTGTCCTGGAACTAGCTCTTGTAGACCAGGCTGGTCTTGAACTCACAGAGATCCACCTCCCTCTGCCTCCTGAGTGCTGGGATTAAAGGCGTGCGCCACCACCGCCTGGCTCAGAGATTGTTTCTAAATGGATATATGAACATTTTAAAATAAATTAATATATATATATATATATATATGAATAATTAAAATAATACAGATATAGTAACAAAATTTTTTCTGAGTGATAAAAACTACTATTTGATCTCATTTATGAAAAGAAAATCATATCTGCACCCCTCCATATCATGTGTACATACTGTTAGACCATACAGGCACACACACAAACATTTATTTGTATGTGTATTGCAGGAAAGATAAACAGCATTCTATATATTCAGCATTTATCAGCAAGTGAGCTCAAACTTAGACTAAAACAATGACAACAACACACATCATTACAGTGTAGCAGACATAAAAGGCTAATGCCCAACATGAAGCTGGGAGAGAAAAGTGATGGGGAAGAGATATGATCCAAACTCATTACTTGCATGTATGAATATTAAATATAAAATAAATACAAAAGAAAAAAATAGGTTATCTCAGTCTCAGCAAAATCTAAAGATCTATATATTCAACATTTAAAACAACAATTAAATAGAAACCAATACAAACTCATGACAATAATTTCTTTCATTGTACTTAAAATATACTACATTTCTTTGTCATTTCAAGGTATAATGGTCTTAAACATAATGTAAATGCTAATTTAAAAACAATCTCTATAACAGAGTTTTAAAACTGATTAAGAAATACTGAGTAAGAAATGTGCCAAGTAATGAAATGCTACACAATCAAATGATATAAACCAATTAATTTCCTTCCACATCATTCACAGAATGTTACTGCCTTTCAATGTGTTCATGTGTCCAAATATACCTATAAAAATTTCCTTAAAGTTACACATACCAAAACACTGGATTTTTCTCTGTTATTCAAAGTGGCTCCAGGAGGAAAATAAGCAGTGGCACTTGCTGTGACGTCTAAACTCTTGCAGAGGCTGTCCTGGGTGTCACAGTCCACCCATCCCACGTTAACAAGACCATCCTAATGGAAAGTACAAAGAAATAAAAATGCTCCGGTGTAATGAGAAGAAAAAGGTCAATGAGATTACCTTTACTTAAAAACTGAGCTTGTCCATTATAAAGTTAAGACTTGTAAAAAATAGTACCCGATACAGTATTCTATAATTTTGAACAATAAAATATAGTTTTCCCAATATTAAACACCTACTATATTAAACATCTTCTTCCCCCCCACCCTTTTTTCCCCTATTTTTTTTTTTTTTTTTTTTTTGTTGGAGTGGTTTCAAAACAGTGCTGGCTGTCCTGGAACTCTCTCTCTAGAGACCAGGCTGGCCTTGAACTCCAGAGATCTGCCTGACTCTGCCTCAGCAGTGTTGGGCACCATCACTGCCCAGCCTACTTTTATATTTTTTTTCTATACAAGAATGATATGTTTACAGTTTTATTTTAAACTATGCTGTTCAATAGTCTCAGACTGAAAAGGCATAAATTATGACTTGTGTAAGCCTCATCATTGCAACTGAAGGTCATCAGGTGTTTTCTGCTACACTTAGTCAGTACCCTGTCAGCCCTCATCTGTTGCTGGTTAGGCTCCAAAATCTTACATGAAAAGTACATCTCTTGAAATGCTAATTTACTAAAAACAAAAACAAGCAAAAAAACAAACAAAATTCTAGACTAGGCTAGCTGATAAAAGGAACTGACATCTATTTAATTGGGATTCCAGAGAAAAAAAAGAATAAGTAAAATAATGGCTACCAAGTTGAAAAAAAAACTTAACCTACATGTTCATGAAGTTCAATAGTGTTAACAAAACTTTAGAAAATTAAAGACAAATGTCTTAGAAGCAGATGGTATTATATGTGAGCATCTATAAATAAAAATTAAATTGTACACATAAAATATACTATTTACTTGGGCTGGGGAGATATCTAGCATACTCAAAACCCTGGGTTCAGACACCAGCACCACATATAGACACATATACACAAATATATATTCAATTTACTGCATCGAAGACTTATAAAAACCCACATAGAACTAACATAGATGACAGCAAAGTTGCAAGAGGTAATGATGAAATCTGCATTCAAGGACTCTTGCCTTGTTTAAGAAAATGTATGTCAGAGACTTGTAATATTTATGAGAAAATTAGCAGTTTTATCTGTATTCATATAAGGCTCAAAATATAAGAAAAAGTAAAATGAAATGTAGTAACAGAAATGTTTACAATATTAGTAGAAGGTGGTATGATATTCTTGCAAGAAAACTAAAATGTAGAGTTGATGACACTCATTAGAGTCATCATTTCATATATGTATACACACACATAGACATACACACACACACACACACACACACATACACACACACACACTAGTTTTTATGGAGATATGCATCTATGAAGTACAAGTGACTTATCAAAAGTATACAAATATTTATAAAAGTATGTACCAGGCCATAAACACATCTCAATTTAGCTTAAAAATACAATACGGAAACCATGTTCATTTACTCATACTGAAATTAACATAGCCATAAAAAGCACAGGGCTTCAAAAACTTGTTAGATATTAATCACACTACTAAATAATCTATAATTTAAGAAAAACTCAGGGGGCTAGAGACATGGTTTAGTGGTTAAGAACACTAACTGCTCTTACAGAGGACCCAGGATTAATTCCCAGCACCTACAAGGAAGCTCACAACTGTCTGTAACTGTAGTTTCAGGGGACCTGACATCCATGGCAAAACACCAATACACATAAAATAAAAATAAATAAATTAAAAACAAGGCAACTTTTCAATTTATAACAAAAAAATATGTAACAAAATATGGTATGTGGTTAAAGCTGTAATTTGGGGCTAATTATTGTCTAATTATTAGAAAAGTCTATTAATGATTTAATTTTAGCAATTTTAGAACAAATCAAGTCCTAAGGAAACAGAAAGAAGGAAATAAAACATAAAATGGAGAGACTTATTAAACAACAAATAGAAAAACACAAGACATAAAATATGATAAGCTTTTTATGATAAAACTCTTAAAAGTCTTTTCAAGATAAAAAAAAAAAAAAATCAGAAAGTACAAGTAGACATCACCAAAGAGTTTTAGTGAACAGAAAAGTCACCAAATCATATGAAGGTTTTATACACAAACTATTATACTAATGCATTAAAAATGTAGTTGAAAGGGCAAAGACTTCTTTGAAAGGGAGAGAAAAGATGAGCCTTTCCAACATGGTTTCAAGGACAGCACTTCTCTGACGCTAACATTACAGTGTTTCCTGGAGAGGAAGAGCAGAGGCCTTTGATCTTCTTACCAAAGATTATAGACAAACCAGTAAGGTACTGATGTTCAGATTTTCCCTTCAAATGTTCTACTTCAACTGATCTGGGGAGACACTGTTTTAGTATTTTTAAAGATTCGTAAGCAATTTTAAAGTAGCACTGAAAGAACAGTAGCCTAATTACAAAGGGAAACGAGGAACACAAGTGTGGTGGTTTGAAAGAAAATGGCCCCCAAAGGCAGTGTCACTAATAGGAGGTGTGGCCTTACTAGAGGAAGTATGTCACGGTGGGGGTGGGCTTTGAGGTCTCTTTTGCTCAGGCTTCCTTTCAGTTGACTTCCTGTTTCCTGCATTCTCGCCTGCACACTGTCATGCTCCCTATCATGATGTTAATGGACTGAACCTCTGAAACTGTAAGTGAGCCACCACAACAAAATGGTTCCCTTACAGGTGCTGCCTTGGATTTCTTCACAGCAATAAAAACCCTAAGACAACAAGTAAATTAAGTTTGTAATTTTAGTATTAGACACACCATTTCTTAGGAAAAGCCCATAACATACAAAGATGAACAGCTATTAAATGCTTATATGTTGCTTCCAACTCATGGTGGCAATGGTCTCTGACCTGGAAGATTGCAAAGGAGCAACAAGAGCTCTATGATCTAGAGAAGTCACAGCTGAAAAAAGAAAACATTAAATAGAACTCTCTAATTCAGTGAAAGGTTTTCCCAAGCTTTCTGTAGACTTTAGTAAGCTCTGTAAAAAAATAAAAATTTAAAACATGGATTCCCAACACAAAAGGGATGCTCATGACAGATGATTGGAATACAGGAACATAATTAACAGACCACCATGGACATAACTGCCGTAAAAGAGGTCAAGTCTTTAAGAAGAGACTTAGGCAGGTCTTTTAGGAGGGATCTGAAAGCAGTATTGCTTTCATAGGAGATGATGATTCCCTGCATGCTGCTGTCCATCAAGACCTTCCAGTGGGACAGGATATGGAGGTGGGAGATGGTACAGAGGACCCTTACCCTGAACAGGAGTAGACCAATATATGTATTTGTTCTTTAGGTAATAGGCAGTAGGCTAAGGATAATTATTGGAAAACAAAAACAAAAACAACCCCCCCCAGGTATTTATAAACTTGGTGTAGCTCAAGCATACAGTGTATGTAAATACTGCAGCATAATGTGGGCCCAGGCCTGCAGTCACTCCCCAAGAGCACCCTCCAATCACATAAGTACCATTCATGTTACATGCTCTGTACAGATCTACCAATTCTTAGCTTTCATACTATAGTTTATCATATTCTCTCTATGTTTATATACACACACCTAGCTGTGCTGCCACTTCTTATATTTTCAGCAAGTAACATGCTGTACAGTTTTGTAGCCTAGAAGAAATAGGCTACAGTATAATGGCTAGGTATGAGGCATACTGAACATACTAGGCTTATCTTAGTAAATTAAATTCTATGATGCCTCACAATGGTAAAATTGCCTAATGTGTATCTGGGCATTATTTAATCCTTAAGCAACAGATGACTATGCTATGTATATACAAGCATACACACATAACATACATTCACACATACACAAGAAAATGGTTGTTTTAACATGCCTATTCTCCAAATTATACAACATAGAAATGAAGCAAATACAAACTTCACAAAATTGATCTACCTAATACAAAAATCACACCCAATCAACACCAGTATTTTCTAGAACTTTTCCAGCTTTCACAACTGACAATCTCCAGACACATGGGATTTTCAGTAAGACCCAGCACATTCCTCATCAACAATGTGAAGTTAGCAGAAAAAACAGCAGGCTAAAAGCTGAGAAAACACCATCTACAGTTTAGAAATGACAACTGGAAGTTTAGCATACAACTGGAAGAATTCATACAAAATAATATACTCAAGACTGGAGATGAGTTACAGTTTAAGCATGTTAATACTACTAAACACAGCTACTAATTTAGACAGATAGGTAGAGCTAAAATCATGTCTAATTAGATCACATGTACACAGAATAAAGTGTTTAAGAAACCATGAAAAAGATATTTGTTGTTGATTTCTAGCTGTACTTCTTACATGGGAACACAGTTTTATAAAAAGGATGGATGCTTACCAACATGCCACTAAGCCTGAGTCGTGTCTGTGAAGTCAAACAATCTGAGGGGAAACATTTTTGAGACTGTTTTAGTTTTAATTCTGAAGCTACCCTCCCCTGCCCCCATGTTGTTTCTAAGGCAAGTAACTGAGCTATACTGGTAAATATGGATAGATTAGGAGCTATATTTGGGGGACCATCAAGCAATCTCTGTTTCACACACATTCAACCCAATCTTCATTCCCTCTGCTTAATGTCTTGAGGATTTCTACCTACAGAGAAGAGAAGCAAGCATCTCTTTAGGTCTTATCCTCTTAGTAACACTGTCCTTTGGCCAAGATACCTCATGATTTGAAAGAAATAAAATCTAACAGGTTTATCTGAAAAGTTATATGTAGAATCCTCAAAGTTATTACAAATCTTAATCTTAAAATAGAAATTTCACTTTTTTTTTTAAAAAAAAAAACACCAAAATTTTGTTAAATACAAATGATAGGATATAATAAGGTAAAACATGGAAGAAAGGGCATTGTAAAATCTTAGATGTTACAGATAAACGATAACAAGTTAGAAAGCTTATGTGTAGATCAATATTTGGCTTTGGTTGGACCAGTGGTTCTCAACCTGTGGGTCGCAACCCAGGATGGGATGGGGTATGTGTTGAATGGCCCTTTCACAGGGGTTGCATATCAGATATTCTCAATGTCAGATATTCCCATTATGACTCATAACAGTAGCAAAATTACAGTTATGAAGTAGCAATGAAATAATTTTATGGTTGGGATCACCACAGCATGAAGAACTGTATTTAAGGATCGGAGCATTAGGAAGGCTCAGATCCACTGGGTTAGACTGTTATGAAACTCATTGGCGAGAGACTAAGTTGAAGGCTGTGTTTTCCTAACACAGGTCTCAGACAATGGCAGCTTTTAGTCATAAAAAAAACCAAAAACAAACCCCTAGCAAAGAAGCACAAAGGCAAAAGGGCAAAAGGTGAAGAGAAAGAAAAAGAACAATGGGATCAGACACAAGTATTAATAAGAGGGATTTTTTTTTAGAGACAGGATTTCTCTGTGTAACAGTCTGTCCTGTAACTTGTTTTGTAGACCAGGCTGGCCTTCAGAGATCCACCTGCTTCTGCCTCCCAAGTGCTGAGATTAAAAACATGCGCCACCACTGCCTGGTGAATATTTGGAACAACTTTAAACTAATCTCATTGAACACAGTTTGCATTTTTAAAATTTGGCATATAGGATACTGAACTTTAAATAACTTACAAAGAGATATGCCCAAGAAAATGAGATTATTTTCACTAAAGACACAATCTTATGATGTGAGCACAGTTTTTCATATATGTAAGTTTCAAAATTTAAATTTCTAAAAATTATTTTGGAAGCAACTGTAGTTAATATAATTACTTACTTTTGCACACTTCCCTGTTTATCTTTGGCTATATAAGATACAATTTATCTGAGAACTAGGCTGAAAAACTCATCCATTAAACATGAAATTATAAGAAAAACTCATTTACACATCACTAACTTTATTATGTGTAAAAAATCAAAGCTATACATATTTAGTAAACATTTGTAATGTGGGGCTTAAATTGTACTTGAAGTAATTGATTACTGACAGAAAAAAAAAAAAAGAAAAATCAAGTACAGTACCATAAACTATCCCCTAAGTTTAGATACCAGTCTTTGTATGTTAACAAAACAAAAAATTACCTTCTCCTTTAGAACAAAATGTGATCAGCCAGCCGATACCAGCAGCAAAAGCAGTTTCTATGGCGTTAACAAAATTTCCTTTGAAGAAAAATAAAATTTCTGAGTACTTCTTATTCAATAATGAAAATACTCTTCCAAAAATTATTCTTTATTTCTTTCAAACTTAACTATTTCTAATTCTAAGTATTACCAATTATTTTTAAGACATACTGATTACCTTTAAAAACGGAAACAGATAAGTAATATTTTTATAAGCTGGCTTTTCCTATTTATCTGGCAGCCACATTCTTCCACACAAGCCAACTCCACTGTTTCTTTTATATTTGTAAAGAATTGCTAGTTCCCAAATACCCAGTGTTCTCTGACGCCTTCCTATTCAACCTTATGAGAAATCAGTACGTTTTCTGTAAAGAAGTATGTTCTAACCTTTCCTCTTTCCCTCAAATGGGTTACCTCATACCTTTGTGTGCTCAATTTCAAGTCATAAGTTACCAGGCTGCATTTCAGTTTTTCACTGGTATCTTACTCCCTGAAGTGAAGCTGCTGATGGCTGGGACTGAATACTCTATTACTACAAACACAGTGCTGAACAGAGTTTCTAACACATAGCTGGTGTTGAATGAATGACTAAGACATTTCTCTAGCCATGATCTCTGTCGCACAGACACATCAAACGGTGAATGATTTGTTAACCTAACCCTGGAAGTGTTTTTGAACTTGAACTTTCTGCCTCCAGCTGTGGAAGCATCAATACTTGCAGTGCTGAGTCAATAGTTTTAAAGGATGCTCTTACCTCCCATCTCACACCTCTCTACACCTGAACTGCATTAGTCTGTATGCAAACAGAATCAGCCTGTTCAACATACAAGTCAGCAGGAACCGAAGCAATGGCAATTCTTTTCTAAGAAGCACAAACATGATACTTCAAACCATCATTATCCCTGAGAGGGGCCCATGGGGAGAGGATCATCACCTGTTGACAGCTCTGTCACTGTGCTCTGGACATGCTGCATGGCGAAGCTCACCAAGCTCTCCTTTGATCGATCCCCATTGTATTTCACTGCAGCCTGTGGTTATATAAACATCTTTTACATCTTCATTTTAAAAGCCTACCAAATACTTTAACAGTTTGAATAATTCAGGAAGTTCTACTTCTTAACAACACAGTGTATTTACAAATGATACACAAGAATCCTGATAGTACAGATTGTATAGAATGCTGTTTTTAATACCATTTGTAACAGTTTTAGCTTCAGTTTCTTCACAGGAAATTGGGAAAAAGAAAGATATTAGAGTGTTATATCCCATGAGGCAGCACCTAAAATATGTTTTAATGTGCATTAAATATCCAGTAAGACAGAAACTGATGGTCTGGAAAAGGTTCATAAAGAAATACAAAATGTTTATTAGCTCCTAGATAAAAGAAAAACAGCCTGAACGTTTACATACTGTTTTCTCTAGGACTTCACTTGTTATAAAGCTTTTTTTTTTTTTTTTTTTTGAGGCAGGGTTTCTCTGTGTAACAGCTCTGGCTGTCCTGGAACTCACGCTGTAGACTAGGCTGGTATCGAACTCACAGAGATCCGCCTGGCTGTGCCTCCTGAGTGTTGTGGAGAAAAGTTCCACAGATCTTAAAATAATGGAAACATCCCTTACCATTCCAGACCTAAAGATGAAGAGGCTGGGGTAACTGTTGACTCCTTTCATCCGGCAAAGCATCCGATCATCACCACAGTTGACAGCTCCAATCCGAAGTAATCCATCCACTTCTTTAGCAAATTCTCTCCACTATGGCAGAAAAAGAAAACAACCATCTCTGATAAGACATATGGAAAAAAATAATTTGTAATGATCCGATAGTCATGGTGACTAATACAAAATAATTTCCAACAAATTATAACAAGAAAAAAGGAAGGCCAAATAATACATCAACTAGGAAAAAGGCTTTAATAGCTGGGATATTAAACGTACGTACAGTAGGGGCTAAATCGTGGCAATGTGAACATCCCGGGGAGTAAAAGTTTACAAACCACAGCTCTCCAGAATTAACAGCAGCATCTGAAAGCACACAACACGCAACGATTACTAAAAGTTAAAGCACATTTTAATCACAAATCATTTTAAGATCAGAATGAAAAAAAAATCAGTCCTAAACATTCTATAGTGAGCTTATTTCCTGTAGTTTTTTCCCTATAAGTAGTAGTGTTTCTTCTCAAATGTCAAGCCTGAAGAACTTTTAGAAACGCCCCCAAGCCTATACTTGAATAAGTAGCAGCCCTGCAGGGTGACTGTAGTTGTGAAGCCACACAAGGGGTAGCAGGGCTTATGCCAGTTTGTGCACATGAGAAATAAAGGGGAGAACCAGGGCTGGTAGCCAGGATCAGTGTAAGGCTAGTGCCTTTCACAGAATGCTGAATTGATTTTTGAGACAGGGTCTCACTGTGTAGTCATGGCGGCCTGGAACTTGCTCTGAAGACCAGGCTTGCCTTGAACTCACAAAGATCCTCCTGTCTTTGGCTTTGAGTACTGGGATTAAAGGTATATGCTTGTGACCTGCATTACAGAGTAAAGATTACAGTGATTAAACTAAATCTTTTTCATAAATAAGATCTTTATCTTGACAAATCATATTGCTTAAAGATGTAATATAAAGAATTCTGTTTCCTCCTGGAGGGCAGGGTGGTTGGGGGCAATGAGAGGGTGGGAGAGAGGGAAAGAGGGAACTGGGATCAATATGTAAAATAAAAATAGAATTCTATTATCTTAAAACATCAACACATGCTTTTGCTAAAATAGATACGAACACTATGTAATATCTAGCCAGCTAAAATGACCCAATGAAGACAAACTTTAAAAATCTTAACTAAGGATTATTTTAATATTCTAGATACAAATGTGAGGGCAGTTTGCTTAAGAGTCTTCGTATAATTTTATATCAAAATCAGCTGTCAGTGATTTTAAATGAAGTTTTCATAAATTATTGCAATTGTTAAGACATGCATACTATTCTTATTTTGTTGACTGACTGGGTAGCTGGAAACATTGAGGAATACATTTCAGTGGCAAGGCAGTTCTGTGGAGAAACAGGCCACCTACACATTGCAGGCAAGAATGTGTAACAGGATGTTCACCAGCCATTCTTTAGCAAAGTTTGGGGAGTGTTAAACACTATCTAGATGATTAAACAAATGTCACGTTGGCTTAGACCAGCAACCGATATTAATTTAGGGAAAAATCTTCATCGGAGTTAATGAAAACTAAAACAGAAAGAGATCATCTTATTAGTTATAAATACATGAGAAGGAATATCTAATGCTGTATGTACCCTTGAGTCAGAAACACTTGTAACCTTTGCTCAGTAATATTAAAAATACAATTTCATTTCACTTATTTACTCAGTTTTAGAAACATGGTTTTTCTATGTTGTCGTGGCTGGGCAGAAACTCATAGTTACATGTAGCTGGGGACTCAAGGTAGGCCACTATGCTGGACTAAATGTAGTTTTAGTAGTGTAGTAAAACAGCACAATGAAATGCTTTTATATAACTCAGTAACCCAAAACAGAGTAAGTATATATTTAAAAATGCAAATTTCTTTAAAATCACAGAACCAAAATATCTATTAATATCTGTACAATAGCTTTTATTAGTACAGAAAATGCAGCACTGTCTTGAGTTCCTCTTTCCTGACTTAAGATAGAGGAAGGGTTCTGCAAGTAGAGAGGAACTGGGGCATGACCATAGTACAGTGTCTGTATCATTTTGTTCTACCAGAATAGAGCTGCTCTGAGAGTACTGGGGACTCTCCCTGGAAGTCACTAAGAATATATACATCACTTAAAAATGATCCTATAATTATTTATGGAAAGGTTAAATAACTCAAATAGAAAAAAATGGTAATAGAAACTTACAAGTGAGGCTGTTGGTGACATTTTTACAAATACAATTTAGCTCTATAACCCACATTTGTCATCTTCTCTCTACTTCTTGAATTAAAGTGTCAGGATCATCTTAGTTTACTCATGAAGAACAGTGCTAGCTTTAGTTAACTGTCTCTGAATTATCTCTGTCTCATTTAAATTCATGGCTGAATTTAAAACTATCATTTGGGTTCTAAGTGACCTAATTAAGAAGCCTTCTCTGCATAGTGATGTCTGAAAACATACAAACTCATCTGCAACATAAAACTTTGTAAAGTCATTCTAGATGGTCTCACAGAGCAGCCCGTCGCAGGTTTGATTCAATTCCTCTGATTCTATACGCAAGTCTCTGTTTTCTAAGTGCAGTGTTCACAAGCACTTACAGATGAGTCAGGGTAAGAACCACACAGGAAAGGTTATGCAGCTACATACAGTTTGTGATATAGTTATTAGTGTTACTTAGCAATAAAACAAATTCTCCTATTTCTTTTGTAGGAAAGTGTTCATATACACAACTTATAATGGCATTCATTATATTAAATAGTTAGCTATCTTTTATACCAGAAATCACCTATAAAAAACTGTTAGAGAACAAAAGAAAATCCTTGCTTAGAAGGGATTCTACTTAAAAAAAATCTAGTAACTAGCTAGAAGGTGGTGGTACATGCCTTTAATCCCAGCAGTTGGGAGGCAGAGCAGGTGATCTCTGTGAGTTCAAGGTCAGCCTGGTCTACAGAACTAGTTCTAAGACAGGCTCCAAAGTTACAGAGAAATCCTATCTCGAAAAAACAAAATAAACAAAAAAAAAAATCTAGTAACTGTACTACATCTTTTATAATAACACAGAAGAAGCATAATTCGCAATTAGCATTTTTAGTTCTCTAAACTAAATGTGATCGTAACATAGGAAAATAAAACTGGAATCTTTTTTGAGTACAACTTACTGTTTTCAAGTAGAGTATTTGCCTAGCAGGCTTGAGCCCTAGGTTCAACTCTAGTGGCATGCACATACACATACGCTCATGTGTGGGCACATGTACACAACCATACACCAAATCCCAGCAACATGCACACACATAAACATACCACACATACATGAAGTAGAAGAAAATTATTGCAGCTATACAAAAGGTGAACCTAGAAAATCCTAATCTGATTTTCCTAATGTTTTAAAATTCAATGGGAATAGAGTAGGGAATTTTCATATAAAAAATGAAATCTGCTTCCACAATAACTACACTTACCTCAAAGAGTAAAATTGCACATTTTTGTTGTTGCAAGTACATAGCAAAATAACGTGGACTCTAAAGCTGAACTGCGTATCATTTTTATCTGGTACTGACTACGAAGGATTAGTGTTTCTAGAATTTTGTGTGTGTGATAGTTTCACCTGCAAGTGCAGCATGTGGGTACACAGTGCCTGTAGATGTCAGAAGTGTCCAATTCCTTAAAACATGGTTGTGAGACACCATGTGGGTGCTGGGAATTGAAATCAGGTCTTCTCAAGAGCAAAAGTGCTTTTTTAACCATTGAGCAATCTCTCTAGCCTAGTGGTTCTCAATCTTCCTATCTCTGCGACACTTCAATATGCTTCCTCATGTTGTGGTGACCCCAACCATAACATTATTTTTCTTGCTACTTCATTACTGTAATTTTGCTACTGTTATGAATTGTAATGTAAATATCTGATACACAGATAAATTTAGGTGACCCCTGTGAAAGAGTAGTTCAACCCCCAAAGGGGTCGTGACCCACAGGTTGAGAACAATTGCTCTAGCCCCAAACTAGTGTTTTTATATTGAAACACCAACCCACATGTTTCTCTGGAGAGTTTAATATACCAAA
Source organism: Cricetiscus sungorus (assembly GCA_030556225.1). NCBI lineage: Eukaryota > Metazoa > Chordata > Mammalia > Rodentia > Cricetidae > Cricetiscus > Cricetiscus sungorus. The sequence continues at coordinate 21,123,894 of JANBXA010000372.1, read as the reverse complement.
TACATCACATTCCTTTAAAAAATCTGTATAATTTCTAACTTCTGATTACATTTAGACCTGTGAGTTTTGGCTAAGATATGTGATTTGTACTACTTTGACTACTTTCAGAAAGTCATACCCCAGAAACTTACCAAATTCTCTTCTTTCTAATGTTATGATTTCAGGGTCATCATCGTAAATACCTAATTTAAAATGTGGATAAAAATTATAAAATCAATTCTTCATAAAAACAAATCACCAAATAAAATATTATTTTACTCTTGCTTTAGCAAAAAAAAACAAAAAAAAAAACAAAAACCCAAAACAAAAAACAAACAAAAAAAAACCAGTTATACTGAATTTCATACTTGAACAATACACATCAAATTAAGAGGAAAAACCAAAACTAAAGGTAATTATTACTACTGATGACTCATTTCAAGACTGATAATGCCTTGATAAAGCCTATCATAGGATAGGTGAAGTTCCTAATAACCTATCGGAATGTATCACCTCCTATATTCCACGTATACACCCCCTGTGTTTTGTTACTTTTTTTTTTTTTTTTTTAATAAATTATTTACTTTTATTTCATGTTCATTGGTGTTTTACCTGCATGTATGTCTTTATGAGGGTGTTGAATCACCTGGAACTGGAGTTATGGAGAGTTGTGAGCTGCCATGTGGGTGCTGGAACCTGGAACCTAGTTCCTCTGGAAGAGCCAGTGTTCTTAACCACTAAGCCATCTCTCTAGCCCCCTTGTTTTGTGACTTTAGAAATTAACTACAAACTCATTAGAAGATGCAAAAACCGCACAAATTCTTATGTACCCTTCACCTAACTTCTAAAGATAGCATGCTACAAGTTCAAAACCACAAAATTGAGTGTTAGATTGATTATTAATTAGACTACAGAACTCATTTAGATTAAGTATTTACTATATGGTACCACTTGTACCACTTTAAAATATGTTTTAGTGCTTAAAATCCCATGACCATAAGCTCTTCAGAGGCACATATTTTGTAGTGAATACAAATTTTACTTACTGTGCTTAAACTAAATGTGAGAAAATTCCTCATTGCTACCTAAAACACCCAATTAACATTAATAATGGATATACAGTGCCAATAAATAGAAAACTTTTTCTATATAGGACACTTGTAAATATCTGGGCCATTATAGAGCATTATAATACAGTTTTTGTGGGGTTTGTTTGGTTTTGTTTTTAAAAAAAAAAACTCAACTCTGCCCTTAGTGTCTTAGAGAAGTGGTAGATAATATTTAACAAATGAGCAGAAATGTATTCCAATAAGTTTTTCTTTTGTAAGCATGTAGTAAGGTAGGTCTAGCTGGTGAAAATCAGCAGGGAATATATTTAAATATTATTTTAAAAAAAATCAGGTCTTGACAAACTGTAGAAATAAATTTGAACTATTTTCCTTAGTCTAATATAATAGCAACGTCAGTTCTTATCCTGCATTTGAAGTTACCTAGTGACAATAGAAACACTGATTATGTGATCACACTCCTGATATAATTGTGATCTTCGCTTCCTCCTTCCCCCTTCCTTTGTGTCTCCTTCTCCTCTTGTTTGCCTTGCTTATTTCTGCCAACATGTAAAACCAGGATCAACAGAGGTGCCACACTTAAAAGAAAGTTTAGCTGTTCTTGGAACATGCTCTACAGAGTTTTGAGACAAGCTTCAATATTTAACTTCTAATGCAAAATAGAGCACAAAACACATTGTTAACAGGAACCATATATAAAAATATTAAGCATGACCTGACCAATATACTTTCACTTATGTACAGTAATTTCTTTTTACCAATGGACTTACATTTTCAACTCAAGTTCAGAGTAAATTAGAAAGTTAATCAAAGTGACATATATGAAATGTATAAATTAAACAGCAGAACAAAACCAACTTTTTCCCCCTACCTGTATTAAAAAATAAGCTCCAGGTTTGGAGACACAGCTTGGTGGTAGAGGGCATAAAGCCTTGGCTCAAATCTCAGCATAGGGGCGGGAGGAGATAGGACAGACCTCACGAGTAACATGTACCTTACCGAAATCATAACGGTAGTAGCTCCAGCTCTCATACTGGCCTCCTTGATTATCTTCAAGTCCCTTTTCTCCATACTTGTCGTACTTTTTCCGTAGATCTTCATCCTTGAGTACTTCATATGCTCTATTTATTTTTAAAAAATCACCATGTGCATTTGGGTTATTCTGTTAAACAATATTAGATATAACAGTTATTTCAAATATACAATCTGAATCTCTTCAGAAATACAGATTTAACTGATCCCAGATATCTGAATACTAGATACCAACAGGAAACAAAAAAGGGCAGCACAACAGGACTTGAATCATCAAGATGAAATCAGGAAGTATTTTTAAGGAAACATGCTTTCAAAAGAAGCCTCCACAGCTCTGGCAACAGTTTCTCATTACTGTATAAAGTATCCAAATAAGATGAACAATGGATAAAGATCAGCAATTCCCTCCTAAAAATGCCGAAACAGAAAATGCCACTAACAAAGCAAAACAAAACAAAAAAAACCCCAAAAAACCCCCAAATAGACTCTTGATGCCTTTACTTTAAAATGTGTTACTTCAGTAACAATGATAAATAGGTATGCATGCCTTTTTCCCATATGAGACCCATCCACAAAGCGGATTTTTCAATCCACCAGTTTATTAAATAAGAAATAATAGCAGTATAACAATTCAAAACTGGACTGAAAAATGTTACTTTTTTATTGTTCCATAAAACTGGCTTCTGAAAATCACACTTGGAAATTAGAAAAAAAAAACTTGAAAAACAACAACAAATCCCTAAATACAATATACATCTCTGGGAAACATAATCAATTAAGTATAATGTTCAGCTTTATGTAGTTAGGATAAAATAATTTCATTTATAAATTTCTACCCACAAAATTATCTTCATCATGTCCTTATTCATGATAAGCTAAACAGTAATGAAAAAATTTAAATACCATAAAATTCAAAACAAATTTGTTTTTAAAGATTCTTGGGTACACAGTCAAATCTTTATAAACGGAAATGCACTTGGAGCTGTCAAGTTTTCATTTGTAAGTTAATAGTTTGAACTGTGCATGGAAAACAATAGTGGAAATTAAACCACGCTGTGATTAGCTACTACTGTCATTTGTGTTAAGAGTTTTGAGTTCTGAGGGAGTATCTGTTTTTATCATTCTTAACCCACGTTAATATAAACACTGCTTCAAAGACATGGCTTGGGGTTAATGTCTTCACTACTTCTGTTGAAAATCAGTTTACAGAATAGGTAACTGTGTTTGATACTGTCAAAATCATCAAAATTTGCTTCTTCTGGTTTTAGTCTAACAGGTGAATTATTAGTTTCAGGTAGTGGGGAGTGAAACCCCAAACCTTCTGCATGCTAGACAAGTGCTTTACCTACTTCTATATCATAATCCAGTTGCCATATTATTATTTTTGACATTATTAAACATTTCAAATGCTTATTTAAAAATAATTAAATTAGATAGAGGCATAGTAAAATAACCAGATACGTACAAAGAAATTTTACCTACCGGGTTTTTATCAGGATGTAACTTCAGTGCTAATTTCTTAAAGGCTTGTCTTATTTCTCTACTGCTTGCAGTTTTGGATACTCCAAGTAAACTGTAAAAGTTCTGATCTGTGCCCACTACAATGACCACATACAGTATCAGAAGACAGAGACTGATCCTCTTCAAGTCTCTGATAAAGTCATCTTTGTTTAACCAGACTCCCATTCTTTTTCTGAGGCAAGTTCTTATTTAAGTGGCATTAAGATACAATGCTGGGTCCAGTGATTATAAGATACATTTGAGAACTTCTGTACACATTACTTCAAGGGCCAATCGAGCATCACAGAACACAACCAGTAATGTTAACCTAAAGAGAGCAAACCAGGCAGTTAAAACACTTTCCAAACTAGGCATCTACAACATAATTTGCCAAATGACACAGTCAGCAATACAATTTCCGTTGAGGTCACAACGTTGGGAATGGCTCCAAGTACAACCCTCAATGACCTTCCCTTGCCTCTATATTCAGATAGGCATATTTGTAAAATTACTCTAGGTAGCAGGAAAAGGGTAATGGTAGTTAGCTAGAAGCACACACACAGACTTAGACAAAAAGGCTCTGATTAGTGTGATACCACCAGGACAATAATTAGTACTTCTTCCCTTTTAGCTCCTTTTATGCCTCAAAAACTGTTCAATTTTCTTTTTAACCTAATCTCATTTGTAGAGCATGTCTTTGAGGGAAGTAAATGGAAGCCTAAAGCCTTTCCAAGGGGTTTGTATCTTTTACATAACAATTCAAGATTGTTAGTATAAAAATGGATAACTTGCAAAGCAGGCCACCCCAAGTTAGTGTTTGCACTGAGAGACGAAATTATAAAAAGTAGAGTAATAGTTGCAAATCTGTGTAATTTCACTGGAAAGCTTATGTCTGGAATAAACAAAAAATCCCGTGAAGGATAAAACTCTAGAATTTCACCTTACAGCATACTTTGCATCTTAAAATGCTCTTGGGGGGGGGGGGATCCAACTTTCCTAAGCATGCTCAGTTTCAATTCTTTTACGTCCAAATATGTTTCTAAAAAGTCCTTACCTGTGAACAGGCCTCACCTCACTTCTAACACCTCCTTTTCATCCCACAAAAAGAAAAAAAGAATACACCTTTGTGAGATATACTGATAGAAAATCAGAAATATCCAGACTGAAAACTATCAGGAAGGAAAAGAAATGCAGATCGAATCTCAATCAGGAATTTGAGATAGGGCGTCCCTAGGCTTAGGGTGGTTCCCCCCGCAGCGTGGGAGTAACAGAATAGCCCAGGGCCAGTGAGGAGACTGAAGGTAGACGCAAAGTTAATGAAGGATGCTGCCGTCTGTCCAGAGCGGGATCGGAGAGAGGAAAGACAGAGGGGACAGGGCTGGCATGTGTGCGTCGAGGTCACAGGTCGGACCTGGGAGAAGAAACCAGAGTAAGGAGTGCGAGCAGAAGGTGGCCGGCTGAGGTGGGGTGGAGGGGGCAGTGAGGGAGGCGAGGACCCGACACAATGGGCGGCGGGATGCGGCCGGCGCCCTCCCTCCCCGATACCCCGGCGCTGCGTGGAGCCGGCCCGCGCCCACCTCCGCGTCCTCAGCTACTGCCCCATCCTCAGGCCACCGAGCTGGGAACCCGGCAGGACCGGACGCCGGCTGCGAGCGCGCGCAGCAGCAGCACCGCCGCTCGGGTCGCGCCGGCAGGGCGGGGCCTGGCGCGCGGCATTGTGGGAAAGGCGTGTGGGGAGTCGGTGAGGACCGCGGCCAGCGGGGCGGGGCGGGAGGGACGGTTTAGGTTGACGTGGCTTTCTGTGCGGCTGCGGCTGCGGCTGCGGCTCCCGCTCCTACACGGAGATAGGGGAGAAACCCGCAGAGAGGCCCACAGCAGTTATACGGCTAAAGGCAGCCGCGGGCGGAAGAAAGAGCTTAGAGCCCGCCCCTTCCGGTCCCGTTGCCAGGGCAACGGGGAAACCCGGGTCCACGGATCCGGCTTGCGAATCCTCTCTAGAGGTTTGGTTAAAGGGTGGGTAACGCGGAAAAGGCAGATTTAGGCGAAAGTGGAGATTTCGCCTCCGTTGACCCCGTTTGCAAGGAACTGGACAGAATAATTGCAAACATAACAAAACAAAAATCTTCCTAGAAATAAAATCATTTACAATTTTGTGAATCAGCAAGCATTCTACAGGATTTTCGGGCTTCGAATCATTCCGACAAAGTATTTCTCTTCCCTTTTACATCTTAGTCGATTGGGTACAGAAACTGCGTTCATGAGTTATAGCACTGTGACCATTGAAGTAGCTACACTTACAATCCCTGAAAGAGGAAACGACTGAAGCTGATGGTTGTAATTTGAAATAAGTAGAAATTGGTAATGAGTCTTTGAATAGTAAACCAGATGTCTGCTAATAATTTTATGACTGTGGGGCCTAACGCTAAACCAACATGTTAAAGGAAAAAAGAGGAAGTGTAAGGAAGAAAGGCAGAAATACTAGAAGCAGCCTGAAGCGACAGCTGTTAACATGTACCAGGAACTGGCCTAAATACACATGGATTAACTCAGTCCTGATTATTATACACATTATTATACACATTTCAAAGTCGAGAGGGCGTGGGTAACTAAAACTTGAGAAAAATGAGAATCACACCTAAGCAACCTAGTTCTGGAGCCTGTAATGTTAGTCATTATGTCACTGTGAACCAAAACTGCTTAGAATACATTTAACAGCAAAGCACATTACTGAAGAATTAAGTAAAAGCTGGATAGGTTTTTGTTGCAAGAGCGACTACATTTAAACTTTATCTTTTAGGCGAAAAGCAAAGTTGCATTTTAGATCATTTAGCAACCACTAGAAGATACAAAGGGGACCAGCTTAGGAAATCAGACAGGCAGTATGTGGCTAGTAATTTAGAGCAATGTGTAAACCTTTTTCTCATCTCTGGGATACATCATGCTGGTAAAGAAATTGGATATTAGAGGGATACCTCAGCAAGTTAGTTATATAAAAAGATCTGTATTTAGGAAGGAAAAATACTGAAACAAAAAGGACCATAAACTACAACAAGTCAAAAGAGTCAATAAGATAAAACTGATGAGTACGTCAAGACCACCCAACATTTTGCAGCTCATTTTAAGTAGTTTAAAAAACCCCTTTACCCAATGGAAGCTGAAGAAGAGTTTTAAGAACTACCATTATATAATGATGACCTTGCTTAAATTTGGAAATGCTCTCAAAGTTACAAAAAATTAAATGTATAGTACAAATAACTTTGTTTTCCTCAATAATTTGGGAGTAAGTTGATTTCTCCCATTATCTCCCCAAACTAATGTGTATTTTTTTTTGTAGATTAGATACTTTCCTTTATAAGCACAACCTTTAAAACCATGAAGTTAGTGTCAGCACATCATTATTGTCTAATCTACAAACATCAGACTCTGGTCATTCCAATCATCAATAAGTCTTCCTAGTAGATGAATGAAGTCAAGAGCTGTTTTATTCTCATCTAACACACTAGTGTTTTAGATTCCCTTAAAGGGAAATATTTTTCCTAGATTTCTAGATTTTGTAAAGAATATAGGCAAGTTCCTTTATAGACACCTTTATGTTTTTGATTGAAGTTTTTTCATGATTAGTTTAAGTTGTGTACATTTGACAGACATATAATAATTGGCACTATATTCTCACTGCATCTAATTGGATGCTCTCAAATTTTTATTTCTTCCATTTTTGACCTTAGATATCTTGATTATAACGTTTTCTATGATATTTTTTTCCATGTAAAATTACATTCTGAATGGCTCAAGTACCTGACAGATGCTTTACTTACTCCATTCAAGTCTAACCTGTGCTATGCTGGCTGCCTTCTTGCAATGGCATTTTCTTCAAGGTGAAAGAATCCCAAGATTGAGTGACACACTCTCCCCATTCTCCATACAGGCAGGTCTCACCTTCATTGATTTATGTTACTGCACACATGTCATTTAATGGATTTTAATAATTTGAATTATTTAAGATGAGATTATTTAAAAAATGTTTCAAATTATATCTATTTACTTTATTTTATGTGCATATTTGTTTTGCCTGTGTGTCTGAATGTGCATCATATGGGTACTTGACACTCACAGAGGTCAGACCCTTTGGGACTGGAATTATGAATTGGTGTGAGCTGTCATGTGGGTAAGGTACTAGGAGTCAAACCCAGATTTTTTGCAAGAGCAACAAGTGCTGTTGACCATCGTGGAATCTCTCTGGTAACAGGGCATTTTTCTTTTAAACTAACTATTTTAGCTACAGTATGAAGAGCATATTTAAGGAGAGAAATGGTTGATCAAGGACAACTGGAGGAGAGCGATGAACTGGTCCAAGTTATAGATAATAATGGCATTGACTAGGGTGGAGTCAGTGCAGATGAAGAGAAATGAACAGATTCAATAAAAAAGTAGAACTCACATTCTGCCATTTATGAAAACATTATAATGAATGAAATTATCCTGCTGTGTGGTCATACTTATCTATAGGATCTTAAATAATGGAAGGGAAGAAAAAGAACAGTGGTTTCCAGCATCTCAGTCATAAAGGATAGGAGGAGATAATTGGGCAAGAGGAACAACTTATAAACTGAATATATTCTAGGGCTATAATGTAATGTTGACTATAGTTACTATATTGCTTACCTTAAACTTCATGAGAATAGATTTCGTGTTTTCATATACATATATGTATAGCAACTATGTCTGATGATAATTATGGAGATGTTAATGTTAATTGACTCAGTGTGATTAGTGTACTATACATAATTTAAATTTTATATTGGACATTTTATATATGGGTATATTAATTGATTCAGCTAAAGTAATTATAAATTGTTATAATATAAGATATATTAATTTAATTATTGTATATAGTAAAAGTACACAACATAATTTTATATATGTATGAAAGAACAATAATATAGATGCTTTGGTAATGAGTTGATCATGACGAAGAGAGATATTTGAAGAGACGTATTTATGTCAGATAACTAATAACAAGGATACCCACTTTATGGGGACTAAAACCTGCATTGTCTGAGTATAAGTATCAAATCTCAATATCATAACTCCATCATTTATGCATGAGACACATTATAATAAGAGGGATACTTCCTTTAAGTTTTTAGTTCCTTCTGGGGAACTACTAGCTTTCATGATCCAGTATATATTTCTTCTGAAGAGATTTTCTGTGTACTGCCAAAGTATGTTTGACCACTTCATCTTTTACTATTACATTAATCACAATGTATTGCAAGAACATTTTATTGGTTAGTCTTTTGTACTAATTCTTCGAGATCAGACATTCAGTTTTATTTCTTTCCCCAATGTCTCATTAGTAGAGAGCTTGGCATCTATTCAACACATGCATTAGGGTGGAATGAAGAATCAATATTTGGTTTCTGCAAAGAGGAAAGAGTAGCCCTTTGTTCCTAAAGTTACTTTTTGGGGCTGGGTAAAGAGCACATTCACAAGGCAAAAATCAATGACAAATGAGTGATATGAACAATATGGTCTACATAAAAATTTTAGGGTGAAGTGGCCAGAGGATTAGAGGAAAGTATGGGTGAGTCTAATAGAAAGAATTCTTTAAAGTATTTGAACTTTCAGAAGTGGGTGGGTTTTGGAGTCATTACCTCACAGGAAGATTTTGAGTGACTTGTGAAAAGTAACTCAAGGGGATGAAATGGGGGTACAATCTATATCTTCTGTATTCTTGTGTGAAATGACAATTATAACTGAAACTTACATATCTGTTATATGTCTTGGGTACTACGTAAAACACTTTACCTACATTAAGTCACTTGACTATCTCAACCACCCTCTGAGGCAAGCACTGTTTTGGCAATTCCTTTCAAAAACATTTCCCTTTTTGTTTTTAATTATGATGTGAATGCATATATATCTGTGTTAGGACATGCATAGGTGAGCTTGGAGACTAGAGATGTCAAATCTCCCTGGAGCTGCTGGAGTTATAGGCAGTTGTGAACCACCCAACATGGCTTGTGAGAATCAGACTCAGGTCTTCTGTGAGAGCTCACTAGCTGAGCTGGCTCTCCAGGCACAGCTGCCATTCCTACACAGGAGGAAACCAAAGGAAAGAGAAGGTTAAGTCTCTTGCCCTCATCATGTAGTTAGGTAGTGATTGAATTTGGATTCTAACATAGGTAGTATCAATCAGAAGTACAAGAATATCACAGCTAACTGAAATATTTTTGATAGATATATTTGATAGATTAAAAAAAATCCAGATGGGGTGTCTTTCCATAGATTGTTTCACAGTATCATATATGCTTGGCTTGGAGATGTAAAAAATGGTTTATTAGGTAAAACCTCATTTGCAAAGGCATCTTGTTGTGGAATAATCTTTTTGTATACTGTGAAGATGTGTCTTTGCTAAGGCTCCTTCCGATTTGTTTGATAAAGAGCTGAATGTCCAGGTGAGGATTGGTGGGACTTCTGGGCAAAGATAGAGGAAGGGCAGATGAATCTGGATGCAGGAGATGTAGCAGAGGGACCCAAAGAGGAAACAGGAGGTGCAAGTTGAAAAAGAGGTAAAAAGCCACGAGGCAAAATGTAGATTAGTATAAATGGATTAATTTAAGTACGCTATAGGCCAAGCTTTCATAATTAATAATAAGTCTCCATGTCACTGTTTGGGAGCTGGTGGGGCAGAGGAAAGTCCAACTACAGTATGTAGAAATCACCCGTAGTACCTAAGAATGGAGATGCTTTTCTGGTGATTTGAATGAAATGCCTCCTGTTAAGTCTTGGTCCCCATTTAGTGGCTGATTGGGAAGGATTAGGAGGTGTGGCCTTGTTGGAAAAGGTGTGTCGCTGGGGGCAGGCTTAAGGTTTCAAAAACCTTCTAGCATCTCCAGTGAGCTCTCAGCTGTTGCTGCAGCATCATCATTATCATGTCTGTCTGCTCACTGCTGTGATCCCCACCATGACAGTGACAGACTCCCATCCCCTGGAACTGTAAGCCCTGAACAAACCCTTTCTTCTATAAGTTGCCTCAGTCATGATGTTTTATCACAGTAACAGAAAGGTAACCAATACAACATCTAATACATGTGTTGATTTTAGCTGAGTTTACAGGATTGTGTGTATTGCTTTAACTGCAATTTCACATTTTCCACCTTCCATTAATAGTTCTACTGTTAGACATGACTAACAGTACTTTTGTGCATTTGTTTATGTCTCAAATAATTTGACACTATAGTTTTTTATTTAAAGTGTTATATGGTAATTAAATACTTAATCTAATAAAAGTTATTGAAGCAGACATTGGAGTGTATACACATATATGTAAGTATATACACATTATTTGCATATATCTATATATCTTGTGCACCTTGGATTTTCTTAGCAACCATCCTATCTCCACCCCCCAAGCTCTGGGATAAGTGTTCAAAACACCTCTAGAATTTTTTGTAAAACTTGGCTTCTGGAAATGGAACTCAGGTTTTGTGCCAAAGTCTTTGTGGACTGAACCATCTCCCCAGTCCAAGCATTTATTGTTTTATAAACTTAATTTTACATCATGGCTGTTGGACAAGGAATACCCTCAATGGGTCATAGTCTTTTGAAAATTGCTTGAAGTGGGGGCAATTTGAAGACAGAAGTGTTGAATTTACACTCAGTGAGCAAAGCAAAAGGAAAAAAAATGTTGCAGACTGTGAGAAGAGCCCTGTATGATCCTCTACAGAGCAAAAGACTGAGAAGAGGATGTGAGGTGATGGCTAGAACAACAGTGGATCTTGGGGAGCTTTTATGATCAGCACCTATGTGGTTATTCCCTTGACTATTTCCATGTTTGTTGACTCACTGGAGTGACACACAGGACTAAGAATATCATTGCTATGCTCAATATTTGTACATGGAAATAATACAAGACAAGATCTGGAAGGCAGAGGAATCTGGAAACAGTTTGAAGATCAGGTTAAGTTCCCAAGATCCTAGCCCAATGAAGTGGTGTACAGCTCAGCACTCTAGAAAAATGCTTTAATGTGTACTGTGTTGTATTGTATTCTGGGTAGTGTAACAAAGGCTAAATGCCTGAGGTTTAATTGGAGCTAGATACAAAACCATTCTCTGCTTAGCAGTTAGCAAAGTCCTGGCCTCCCAGAGGAAAGTAGGTATTCAGCTCAAACCACACTGCAGAGTTCAGGAGCTACGGGCCAGCCTTATCACTTTAGGAACATTTTATAACATGGGAGGGAACTATTGACCAGTTAAGTTTCTGGATGCCAGCCAAAGGCTAACCCTTCAAGAACAACTCCTAAAGTCAGCTGTCCTGCTTGCTGTGATATACTTTACTGTGTACTTAGAGTTACCCCACCCCAACTCCTCCCAATTGGGTGATTTACAGAGCCAGAATCTTCAGCCACAGTTTCAAGGATGGCATGTGCTTTGTCTGAGATGTCAAAGACTAGTTCTGGTCTGCTAGGTGGGAGGAGATGTTAGACTTGGAAAACTAATTACAGACATTGCCTTCTCTGTGAGCATCAGAGAGGCCCAGAACTCAGGAGCAGCATATATCTTTGGCTGTAGTATATACTTAATTATAGACATTATTTGACTGATGCTTAGAAATAACTCAACATGTTCTTTATGTGTTGAGCTAGTCAGAGTTCTCTAGAGGAATAGAACCCAAGGAATGATTTTTTATTAAAAGAAAACAACAGTCTTACTCTGTAAAAGGAAAATAGTATTGTATTTAGTAAATACATATAAAAAAGAGGTTTTCGTTAAAATTTTTTTTGAGGGGGGCAGGATCTTCTTAGCCTAGACTGACTTCATTCACTAAGCTATATTCCAGGATGTGATAAGTTTTAAATTTCAAAATTCAATCAAAATAGATACAGGCCACTAAGAATATTTATTACTTTTAAAAAATGTAAAAATATTATATATTGAGAGAAATTCGGGGGAAATAGTACAGGGAGCTCCCCTGAGGCCCCTTTCTGCTTTTCCTTTGGTTGTGTTTTACATAACTACAACCCCATACTGAAATAGAAAACTTACATTGTCTCAGAGCTTCTATCTTTCTGTACCCTTTACCGTTCATGTAGATGTGTGTAACCATTACAACCACGATTCCCAACCACCACGGCACAGGTCCCTAATGTCAACTCTTCAGTCACAGGCTACCCAAAAACATAGCCCACCAATCCCACCTCTGGAAGAATGAATATTTTTCCATCTTTACAATATCATCATTGATGGTGTCACATAAACTACTGTGTGACCTTTTAAGATGTCCTTTTACTCAGCAGAAAACCTTTGCAATTGATCCATATTTTTGCAACTCTGTCATTTTGGAATAGCATTCCATAGCATGTACATATCATAGTTTGTTTAACTTGCCTCCTACTATGTAACATCTTAGTTGTTTCCAGTTTAGGACTATGACAATAATGTTGTTCTGAACATTCATGTGTAGGTTGCAGAGTGTGCTTACGTGTGTGTATAGACTTTCTTTTCTCTGTAATAAATGCCCAGGATTGATGTTGTTGATTATATGGTAAATGCATGAATTATTTTTAAAAGAAAGTAGTAAACAGTTCTTATTTCCACAGGTGATAAGTGAGGTTAATATAATTGTGGTCTGATCGCCAAACCAATGATGGTTTGAACTCCCCCTTGGATTTATGGTGTTAAAAGAGCTTTGGTTTTTTGATGGCAATTTCATCACAGTTGAAGAGACCAGACCACATTCTAGAGAAAGGCTCAGGAAAAGTGTTGTACAGGACTAAAGCACTGGATGTTTTTCCACTTGGAACAGATTTAGGGCACAGGCAAATATGTAATGGTACTAAAAGAAAGGGCAAACAAGGGCAAAGACTTCCTAGGAATATACACACATATAAATTGTAAGTATTGTACTTTTATAGACAAGTGAACAGCTATAACCTATCAGCGAGGATGGGCTCATTTCTTCTAAAGACCCAAGGGAAGCCAATTCAAACTAAGATGTGAAGACAGGCTAACCAAAAGGAACTAGCACTACACCATAAGATAATATGATATACCTAGCTTGTGTGTGAGAGGTAATTATATAAGTGAAGGTTGTCAGTGTGACAGTCCCAAAAGTATAGGCAGACAGACAGATGAGAGAATATTTATTAGAGGAATTGGCATATGTAGATTTTTGAGGATGCATAAGTAGCTGCTGGAGACCTTGAATGTTAGTATATGGCTCAATCTGATTCCTAAAGGCTCAGAACCAGGGAAGCTGGGGGTAAAAGTGACAGTCTGAGACTGAACATCTGAAGTAATTAGTGATGAAAGTCCTTAATTATAGGAGTTGTGATGTCAATGAGCAGGAGAAGACTATGTCTTAGCTCTACAAGGGAAAGAGACAAATTCCTTTGTTTATTCTACCCTTAATGATTGGATAGCACTCATCTTACCAGAATATGGACTTTACCCACTCAATCAGACTCATGGGGGTAGTCCTCCCTACAAACATCCTTAAAGAACACCCCAGCAAAATCCTTCACCAGTTTTCTAAGCCTTTGTTAATCTTATCAAGTTGACATCTAAAAGTAGTAATTGCAAAAAACTACATGTGAACATGTTAACAAATTTAAAAAAAGACTAGATAAAAGGAAATGGAGGAATTAAGCACAATTAATAGGTCTTTAAAATGCATGTTGAAACTATGCAAAGGAGTAAAGAATGGTGAAAGTCTGTGGTTAACTTGCCTGGGATGAATCCTGGTAGGATACAACCTAGTGGATGCTGAATCCGGGTATCTGCTGAGTTCCACAGAAATTAGCCAGGACTGGAGGCTGCTTGAAAAATTCATGCCTCTAAGAAGGCTGCTAAACACTGAGCTGAACTGGGATCCAGTTGCAGAGAGGGAGGAGTGATCAGAAAATGGGGTCAAGACCAGGTTATAGAACCCCACAGAGACAGCTGACATGAACAAGGGCGAGCTCATAGACCCCTAGAGTGATAGCTGGGAAACCAGCATTGGACCAACCCAGATCCCCTGGGCAGTCTATGGGGCCTCTGACAGTGGAACCAGGATGTATCCCTGGTGCATGAGAGGACTTTGAGAGCACATTCCCCATGAAGGGATACTCCCTTAGCCTAGAGATAGGAGGGAGGGCCTAGTCCCTACTCCAAATGACTTGACAGGTTTTGATGATCCCTCCTGAAAGGCATCACCCTCCCTGTGGAGTGTGGAGTGGGGAGGGGAATGGGATGGGAAGGAGGCCGGGGGATATGGGAGGGAGGAAAAGAGGGAGAGGGAACTGGGATTGATATGTAAAATAAGAAAAAATATATACATATACAAACATACATTCGCGCACGCACGTGCGCGCGCGCGCGCGCGCACACACACACACACACACACACACACACACACACAAAGGCTGAGGTGGTAGTTCAAATCACATATCCATCATCTGCAATCACAAGGCTTAGATCCAGATTTCTCATTCATGCCAGAGAGGAGCTAGTGTTTTGCAATCAGAACCTTATAGCAGAAAGCCTAGCCTGCATTTTCTGAATCTCATCTCTTTTAGAAACTTGGTTCCACACCAGGATATAATAGGGCAGGAACATGAACACCTACTATTTTCTCAAGATAGTTAATTCAGTTTATTATATTTAATGCTGGCCATTGGGCATGCACCCAACAACTGGCACAAAAAACTGGGTAACTGGGTCAGCATACCAGGCAGCATAGATCAAAGGCCAAAGTTGACATGGGAAAACTCACAGATCAGGTATCTAGGCCAGTATAACAGGTAACATAAATCAAAGACCAATACTGAAGTGGGAAAATTCAAGCAGGACAGAGTGGTCAGATTCACATGTTGAGATGGGTTTATTACTTATAGGATGCAAGAACTACCCTTTAGAAACATCAGATTTCACAAGTAGTGAACTTGCTGAGAAATCAAGACGTGGTGATATATAGTCAGTCTTTCATTCTATCACTAAGGCCTTAGAAATAAAGTAGAGGCAAAAATACATAGTAGAACATCAAGGAATTCTAGATAATGTAACACCAAATAAATGGACCACTTCTTTAATCCACTGTCCCTATTCAGGAATGCATGTTGTCATGTAATGTGGTATTTAGTGTTCTGTCAACACTTATAGAATGAGAATGTTCATAGGAGCTACGCAATGAGTACGGATGATTCTACATTTCTTGATAACTACATATGACTGTTAGGCTTTCAGTCATTTTTAGAGTTGGGTAGAGGCTGGCTTCTGTTATGTAGACCCTGGAGACAGGGTGGCCTGTTTTACCTGTGATGGTAGCTCAGTAACTGGAAATGAAAGGTGATGCTGTCTATTTCTGGGAAATTCTTTAGAAACACAGGTTGCATTTCAGATCTGGGTATATAGTCACATTTAACTTGAATGAAAATGTCATCTTTTGGCCATCTAATGTTCCAGTTCAACCCAAGAAACTGTGAATGCTGGATTTTATTTTCTGGATTGCACTGATGATGTCAAATGCTTTTGTTACACTGGTGGCTCCAGGTGTTGGGAATCTTGATATGCATGGAAGGACAAGAATTTGTTGATAAGATTCAAACTGGCTATCCTCTTCTTCTTGAACAGCTGTTGTCAAATTCAAACATTGTGTATTTGGACTTGACAAATGTTATTCAGAAGATACAGTCATGCAGAACACACCCATGGTTAAAGCTGCTTTGGAGATGGGCTTCAGCAGAAGCCTGACATTATGGACAGGCAAGTGTTTCACCCTGACTACTGAAGCAAACTACAGAACAATTAATGATACTGTGTCAGCTCTTTAATGCTGAAGATGAAAGACAAGAAGAAAAGACAGACTGAAGAATAGCATAAAGTGACTTGTCACTAGTCAGAAGAGTAGAATGGCTCTCTTTCAACAATTGGTGTGTGTCCTTCCATTCTTTCATAATCTCCTAAAGGTCAGTGTAATCACTAAACAGGAATATGACATTGTAAAATAGAAAACACAGATACCCTTGCAAACAAGAGAACTGATTGACACCATTTTAATTAAAGGAAATGTTGCAGCCAACATCTTCTAAAACTGAAGGAAATTGACCACATTAAATGAAAAGTTACTATGGAAAAGGCTATGAAGTAAATTCTAACAGATGTTTCAGGTTTGTTGCTGGGAGAATAGATGAAGAGATTGTGAGAAGAATGAACTTCTAAGATGTGTAAGGATAGAGGTTTCTGTTAATCCCTGGTGATCATTGATAGTGTGCAGAAATGTGCCCCATCCTTAGAAAGTGCCCCATCTGCAGGAATATGATCAAGGAGATTTCATACTTTTTTCTCATAAATGACAAATGATCTTTATCTTCTGAGCAAATTGGGAGCAGGGGGGAGGGGGAGTCAGGAGAAAGAGAGGGGGAGAAAAAAAGGGGAGAGGAGGACATGAGGGAGCAGGAAGTTTGCATCAGGGGAAGAATAGAGGAGAGCAAGAAAAGAGATATCATAATAGAGGGAGCCATTATAGATTTAAAGAGAAACCTGGCACTAGGGAAATGTCCAGAGATCTACATGAATAACTCCAACTAACAATCTTAGCAATAGTGGAGAGGCTATCTTAAATACCCTTCCCTGATAATGAGATTGATGACTACTTTATATGCCATCCTAGAGTCTTCATCCAGTAGCTAATGGAAGCAGAAGTAGACACCCACAGCTAAACACTGAGCCAAACTCCTGGAATCTAGTTACAGAGGGGGAAGAGTGATGAGCAAAGGTGTCAAGACCAGGCTGGAGAAACCCACAGAAACAGCTGACCTGAACAAAGAGGGAGCTCATGGACCCCAGTCTGATAGCTGAGAAACCAGTATAGGATGGACCCAGACCCCCTGAATGTGGGTGTTAGTTAGGAGGCCTGGGCAATCTCTGGGGCCTCTGGTAGTGGATCAGTATTTATCCCTAGTATATGAATGGACTTTGGGAGCCCATTTCACATAGATGGATACTCTGTCAGCCTAGACACATGGGGGAGGACCTAGGCCCTGTTCCAAATGATATGACAGACTTTGAAGATTCCCCCATGGAAGGCTTCACTCTCCCTGGGGAGCTGAAAAAGGATGGGATAGAGGGTTGGGGGGATCAGGGGAGGAGAGGAGGGTGAGGGAACTGAGATTGAAATGTAAAAAAGCTTGTTTCTAATTTAAATTAAAAATGCAAAACAATAAAAAACCCAACAACAATAACAAAATAATTTTTGAAGTATTGTTGGACACCAGAAGTCACCTCAACAAAGAATTCATTCTTGGTTCTTAAGCTAGTATTTTCACATTTTGCTCACTATGAAATTAATAATCTTGCTTCATGAAAGGTACTATTCTATATTTAATCTTAATCCATTTAGTTGTAAGTGAAGGTTCATGCTGATGAGCTAACAACAGTGTGTATGTGTGAATACAGCATCGACAGGAGCAGTAGCAGTGCTTGCCACATGTCATTTCAGGAGTTACTTGATTTTGTGTTTATGAAAGCTGTCAGCTACCTATGCACTCTGCATGCTGCTTGTTCTTGTAACATGGAAGCAATTAAGTCCAAATCAAAAATGGCAATGTGCCCGAGTTCCTCTTCCTGGTACCCACCCCTCAGTCCTCTTCCTACTTTTTACTTACTTCAAGTAGCTAAATTCATTTGCTCCCTTCCTTGGAAATCAAAGGCAGCCCTCCTGAATACACAAGAAATTTGAATTGTAATGCCTTCTCATCACTTCCTAGGTTCCCCAAATCTTCCCACTGTGAATCAACATAAAACTATCATCTCTAGGTTTAATTATTACCCAAATCTTAACTGCCCACCTCTAGGTTTTACTTTGTGTGCTTGTTTGTGACAGGGTTTCTCCAGTAGTCCTGAATGTCATGGCTCTCACAGTGTAGACCAGATTGGCCTCAAACTCACAGAGATCTGTCTGCCCCTGCCTCCAGAGTGTTGGGATTAAAGGGGTGCCACCACTGGCTGGCTACAGTCTACATCTTCATGTATCTTCTTTAGGTTCAACTTGGCAGTTCTGGAGTATAGCAGCCTATCTCTAGATTCTGATTCTTAATGCGTAACAACTGTCTGGATTCTATTGTTCCATTGTTTTACATTAGACTAACATTAACTGAACTTGCATCCCTCCTTTATTCTTTATTTGTTCCTCTATCCTTACTTCCTTAGTTGATTTTGTTTCTTCCTGTTGCCTTTTTTTTTTTTCTTTTACTAGGGTGTCCTTCTCTGGGGACTGTTCTCTAGCCTATGAGGATTCCCTGTAGCCAACGTCTCCCTTTGCTGTATACATGTATGCATCTACCATAGTATATCCAGGGTCTGAGAATTTAAGGGACCAGTGAGGAAACAAAGAAAAGACAAACACCAGCAGACATAGAGAAAAGCTGGGCTTGGGTAGACAGGCTCTCTGATGGAGAAGCAGCAGCACCCTGGAAACTCAAAGTGATTATCATACACAGTTGAGCTGAGAGGCAGAGTTACTACATACAACTGAACAGGGGAGTGGGGCTTATTGTACACAGATTAACAAAGCCACAATGATTATGGTATACAGCTGGAACAGGAACAGTCTCTGTAGGGGAGCAGTCATCAGCCTATAAACAAGGGGTTGTAGGACCTATAGTGCACGTTTTCTGCACATTCTCTCATCACTCATACATGAGCCAGAGGAAGGCTTTCCTGTGTCTCTGGGCCTCACCATTTTCTCCATAAATCTGAGGCTCTGGGGTCCTTGACACGGCTGTGCCCATGTCAATAGTATGTTTATTGAGGCCATCACTCACACAGGCCTTTCTCTGCTCCCTACAAAGAACTGTTGTAGAGATAATGTTACTTCTGTGGTCTCCAGACATACAGTAGGCAGACACTAAAACACCCTTCATAATCTAGACTATAGTAGACTGGGCCTCCTATATATTAAGACTCTATGGAAGTTCCATGCACCCTACCATCTGCAGAATGGAGGGTGTGCTAGAAAGGGTCCCTGAGGAAGTCAACTTCGCCACCCCATTGGCAGACTGGCTTTAGTGGCCTAATGCCACTATACATATTTTATCTTTATCTTTCTAAGGATCTGTTCTTAGGGGTCATTTAGCAGTTCAGGAAATTCAGGCCATGAATGTATCTGGAGGGAAAAAAATTGACAGGATTTTGACTCTATTGAACTTAACTGATTTTTATTTTTTAAACTTTTACCACATAAGGAGAAATTTTAAAAATCAAGACACTCATTTTTTCTAGTACAATGTTTCTAAATATGTTTTCATAGTCATCTCATATGTTTTTATTTGTTCAAAATGGACATTTTCTGATTTTTATTGTACTCCTTCTTTGGTCCATTGGTTTAAATGTCACAGGGGATAATCTAGTACTGTCCAGGTTTGCTGTGAGACATAAAGGGCACTGGACTACTGTAGAAATGAAATTCTGTGGACACTGTTTGGCACAATAATATTCTGTGCATCAGCTATTATTTTCATTATCAAATTGCCATTGTTTTTCTATATTCTGCGTAAAGAAGAAAACTGAAATTTCTCTTTCTCTGTCATAAACTCTTGGGATGTATAAGTAATCACTGCTTGTTTTTCATGTTCCATTGTTACTACATGTGAGAAATCAGAATTGATGGAAAGCCCAAGGCTTCTTATATTGCTAATGAGCAATTGGTCTTTGACTTTTCAGACTTGGAATAAGAGAGAACCTCTATTTGTCTTTTGCAACTTCTGCTTGCTACAGCAGTCACACCTTTTCATATTGTGTGGTCCAAACATGATGGTAAACAAGAAAATGGGTAGGTTATAAAATTTGAACCAACGCCCCCAGTTGCCTCTGAGATTGTCTTCTCCATCAGAAGAGTTTACTCTTGCTGCCTCAGAACACATTCCTCATCTCAGTTGGGACCTGTCATGGACTTCCTTTCTTGGTAGTCTCTTTCAACTGTAAAGGATTTTCTTCTTAAGTGTCAGTTCCAAGGGCATTCCCCACTTGAAGATTTTATTTTATTAATTTGCATGTGCACAGACATGTGACTGGAAGCCAGAAGAGATAACTGTTTTATCATTCTCTGCCTTGTCCCCTTGAGGCAGGGTTTCTTACTGAACATGGAGCTAGGATGGTGACCAGCAGGCCTCAGTGATCCTCCTGTGTTTGTGGTCCTCTTTCCCCCATAGACTAAATGCAGCACTACAGTTACAGGCAAGCATCACCATGTGTGGCTTTTTACATGGGTGCTGAGGATTTGAACTTAGGTCTTTATGATTGTACGGCAAGTGATCTTACTTGTTGAACCATCTTCCCATTCTTACCCTTTCCTTCCTCAACATCATAAAACATCAAGCAGGACTAAGTGTACTATTGTCAAATTAATAAAACCAACTAATATTAAATGAGAGATTTTAAATTTCAAACATAGACTAATACCGAAAATCCTTCTCAATGTTGAGTAAAAATGCTACCTGAAAAGGAGAGAATTGTCTGCCAGTAGAGGAGAGGATAGGATTTCAAGGGAGCGGAACATGAAAGACTCTTTCAGCCTTTAACACTGATCCACTGTTCCTGCCTGGACACCAATGATAACCCGATGATGGCTTCCTTTGGCCTTGTCATATCTAATGGCCAACACTGTCTTACTGCACAACACCTCACATTCCTCTCTAAGCATCTAGCCTGTTCACTTTTCAAAAGGTTTTAATTTACATATTATTCATATTTAGACATAACAGTTCTCTTTGTGTGAATAACCATGATGTTTCTTGTTATTAGCTGTGGGTTATTTAAAGTAAGTATTCATGATAATGAAACCACTAATAAATATTCTTTAGTTAAATATAACTTAGCTCTACTGTCATGAATTTTTCCTTTAATACTTAGCTGTATGAAGATGAATTTATATCCAAAGACATAATCTATTCCTTTTAAATGTTCTAATCAGTTTTCTGTTTATTAATTAGCAATATTAATATTGAATATTTTTTTTTGTTTTAAAAAGTAGTAAAGCAGTGTGGGGAGGCTCCCCTTCACCATGCTGCTAGGTAGCCCTGTTCTTTCTAATCCCATAGGCTTTCCCTGTGCTTCTGGGACTTCTGTCTTCCACACTTCTGTTCCTTCAGATCTCTATGGTGTAGCACGATTAATAAAAACCCAGAGACAGATATTGGGGTTAAAGCTGAAAGATCAGAGAAGCAAAGCAGCCGGCCACTAGAGAGTTCTTACCTCTACTAAGGTTCAGGTCAAAGGGGCGATCCTGTCCTCAGACTGACTGAGCTCCTGTCTCCTCCTGCCTTATATTCCTCTCTAGTGCTGGTATTAAAGGTGAGCACCACCACTATCTGGCCTCTAGGCCTAACTAGAGCGATTGCTAGGATTAAAGGTGTGTGCCACCACTGCCTGGCCTGTATGGCTGACTAGTGTGGCTGGCTTTGCACTCTGATCTTCAGACAAGCTTTATTTGTTAGATCATAAACAAAATATCACCACATTTCTCCTTTTTTTGTTTAGTTTAGAAAAGAAGGTTATAACTAATATAAGAAGGCTATATACAATAAGTACAATGACTATATATAATATATGCAGCCAATAAGTATGTTAACAATGTCTAGTACATTTGCATTTGACAAATTCAGAGATAATACTCTATTATCATTATCCTGGTGAGTCAAAGAGGTTGTACCTATTTACTTTCTATTTTAATTTGCATTATCAAATTATCTTTTAATGTCTCTCAATCTTTTACACTTCATACCTCTTTAATGAGTTTCTTTTCTGAGTCTGGTAAACAAGGAAAACTATAACTATCTAGTTTTCTACTCCCCCAGAGACCTGAGGAGATAATATTAATTGAGTAAGCAAAAAGTGCCAGCAAATGACTTCCAAAAAATGTGAGAAATGTCAAAAACAGCTGGCAAGGGTCACCCAAGGGTCCTTTTCTACATTGGGACATTCATCTTAGGCCTACAGGCCTAGAAGATTCAGCAGACTTTTATGAAGCAGGATTTTTGAATGCCTGTCCCATCTTGTCTTATCAAGGTTTTGCAGTCACTCTCTTTTGTGTCCTGCTTGTCCAATTTGGACAGCATATTGCCAGCAGTTGAGGCAAGGACACTTTCTTGCCCAGTGGCTTTATTTTGCCACAAAGAAAGTAAACTCCATGTAGAATTTCATCAATGCCCACCATCTTCTCTGAAGTAGATTGGTGCTGTCAGGAACAGACATATCTCATTGTCATTAAAACACACACAAACAATCAAACAACAACTGATGTTATTCAAACACCTTAAATGCCACATTCTGTAGATCTCTGAAGTATTTGAAAACAACCTGTCTTTCTGAAATATATCTTTGTTTGACCTTGAAAACATACCTAATGTGACTACAAGTTCAATTTTAATAGGTGACTAATTACTAAACTGTGTTTCCTTAATAATAACTTTCAAGGACTAGAAATTTACATTACATTGTTAAATGAGCTGTATAGGTACAATATAA
This sequence comes from Cricetiscus sungorus, assembly GCA_030556225.1. Taxonomy (NCBI): domain Eukaryota; kingdom Metazoa; phylum Chordata; class Mammalia; order Rodentia; family Cricetidae; genus Cricetiscus; species Cricetiscus sungorus. The sequence continues at coordinate 21,100,810 of JANBXA010000372.1, read as the reverse complement.
TAGTACAAGATGAGAAATGTATGTACAGTATGTTTTAACCAAATTAATTTCAAATTTGTATCAATATATGAGTTTGTATATAATACTCAAAAATCCAATCCAATGTAAAATATTTAAAATTAGTTGCTTTTTAGAAGTAGATTCAATAATTTACTCTTTTATCTTATATATATACATATATATATGTATATATATATATACATATATATATATATATCCTCCCTTTATACTTTTCAGAGTAGATTCAACAATCTGCCATCCTATGTTAGATCATAATAAAACATCACCACACGAAGGCCCAAAGATATTGCTTCTTTGAGTGACTGTGTAGACATTGTTCTGCCACACCCTATAGGCCTTCCAGCTCTGTCAGGATCTAGTCTCCAAGGATCCCTATCCCTCAGACTAGGCCTACTTATTCCCACCCTATAAGCTTCCTATTTGGCTAGGATCTTGCTTCCCAGATATCTTAGGTAGGCCTTTCCTTTCTGACCCTACAGGCCTTCTGACTACACATCTAGCTTCCTAAGATCTCCTGTCTCCAACCACTGATTGATCATAACTCTACATGCTAAATTATCTCTGATTATAATTCAGATCATTTATAAAGATAAAGAATGGTTAAAAATTATGCTTCTCATGGAGCTGGGATGATAGGATGGGCGAGTCCTTAAACCACAAAGCAGTACCTCACTTCATGATAGTCCCACAGTCCTCTGTAAAGGAAGTCTTGCTTTTTAAGTCCCTGAGATTAATTTGGCTGGTTAAATTTCACTTTGATAATCAGGACTGGCAATTTCATGCCATTTAATTTTATCTCTATTTTTGTCTTTGTAACTAAAGCCTTAAAAATAGTGGTTACTCTTACAGAAAGTACTCTGTGTGATTTTTCTCTTTGAAAGATCAGGAAGGTGAAGGGGCCCAAACAACTGAAGAATGGGTAAAGAAGACATGGTACATTTACACAATAGAGTACTACTCAGTAGGGGAAAGAAAAAAGAAAAAAGGAATCTTGAAATTCACAGGCAAATGAATAAAATTAGAAGAAACCATTCTGAGTGAGAGCCCTTATCTAATAGCTGATGGAAATAGAAGCAGACACCCACAGCTAAATACTGGGCCAAACTCCTGGAATCCAATTGTAGAGAGGGAGGAGTGCTGAATGAGCAAAGGGGTCAAGACCAGGCGACAGAAAGCCACAAAGACAGCTAACATGAACAAGGGGGAGCTCATAGACCCCCTAGACTGATAGCTGGGAAACCAGCATTGGACTGACTCAGAACCCCTGAACATGGGTCTCAGTTAGAAGGCCTGGGCAGTCTAAGGGACCTCTGACAGTGGAACCAGGATGTATCCCTGGTGCACAAAAGGACTTTAGGAGCACATTCCCCATGGAGGGATACTCCCCTAACCTAAAGGCAGGGCCTAGTCCCTACTCCAAATGACTTGACAAATTTTGTTGACCCCTCCTTGAAGGCATTACCCTCCCTGTGGAATGAGGAGGAGGATAGGATGGGAGGGTTGTGGGGGGTATGGGAGGGAGGGAGGGAGAACTTGGATTGATATGTAAAATAAGAAAAAAAAGTTTACATAGCTTTTGTAATTATGATGAATCAGATAATGTGTCCCTATTTGCTCTGAAACCTTGTATTAACTCATGATGTGAGTCTGTGTACCTGTCCCACCTCTCTCATTGGACTGTAGTCAGTGAGGACAAACACCTATCATTTGTCACTGGTTCTTTCACTAGAAGCAGTACAGTGTTTTGCATATTATGTGTGCCCAGTAAATATATATATTTTAAAATTCATTTATTTATTTTACATCACAATCCCAGTTCCTCCTTTTTTTCCCATTCCTCTCCTACCTCTCCTCTACCCCACCCCATCCTCATTTCTGTTCAGAAAGGGGCAGACTTCCTGGGGATATCAACAAAACATGGCATATCAAGTTGCCATAGTATGAAGCATCTCCCCTTGTATTAATGGTGGCTAAGGCAACCCAGTATGAGGAAAAGATTTCTAAAAGCCAGTAAAAGAGTCAGAGACAGTCCTTGCTGCCACTGTTAGGAATCCTACAAGAAGACCAAGTTACACAACTGTCACATATATTTAGAGGGTCTAGGTCAGTTCCATGCAGACTCCCTGGTTGTCAGTTCAGACTCTGTGAACCCCTGTGATCCCAGGCTAGTTGATTCTTGGATTTTCTTGTCATGTCCTTGAACTCTCTGCCTTGTACAATCTTTCTTCCCTCTCTTCAGCAGGATTCCCCAAGCTCAGCCTAATGTTTGACTGTGAGTCTCTGCATCTGTTTCTATCAGTTACTGGATAAAACCTCTCTGATGGCATAGACATCAATCTATGAGCATAGCAGAATATCATTAGGCATTATTAAACTGACCTTTTTCTTTCTTCAATTGTGTTTGGTTCTATACTATCTCTGGGTCATCCAGCTTCTGGCTCCTGGTGCTCCACGCAGTGTCAGGAGTGGGCCCATTCTCATGGCATGGGTCTCAGGCTGGACCAGTCATTGGTTGGCCACTTCCACAATCTCTTTACCACTCTTACTCCAGCATATACCATAGGCAGAACAGACTGTAGGTTGAAGGTCATGTGACTGGGTTGATGTCCCAGTCCCTCCACTGGAAGTTTTGCCTGGTCACAGGAGATGGCTAGTTCAGGCTATCCATTATTGCTAGGAGTCTTAGCTAAGGTCACCCTTGTATATTCTTGGGAATTTATCTTGAGTCAGGTTTCTATCTGACCCTGAAATGCCCCCTGCCCCCAGTTTCCAGTCATCTCTTTCTGTATTCATCCCCATCCATCTGCAACCCAATCACTTATGTTTCTGTCACTACCTACCCCAGTCTACCCACCAGATCTCTTGTATTTCCCCTTTCCAGGGAAAGACAACTTCTGCCCCTAAGCCCTCCTTGTTACCTAGACTCTCTGGGTCTGTGGATTGTAGCCACTTATAACAAACACTATGTTTGTTTTTTTGTGTTTGGGTTACCTTACTCAGGATGATTATTTTTCTAATTCCATTCATTTGCCCAAAAATTTTATGATGCCATTGTTTTTAACAGCTAAGTAATACTTAATTGTATAAATGTACCACATTTTTTTAAATCCATTTTTCAGTTGAGGGAGATCTAAGTTATTTCCAGGTTCTGGCTATTACAAATAGTGCTGCTATGAACATAGTTAAGCAAGTGTCCTTGTGGTATGATTGTGCACCCTTTTGGTATATGCCCAGTAGTGGTATAGCTGGGATTTGAGGTAGATTGAGTTCCAGTTTTCCTAGAAACCATTATATTAATTTCCAAAGTGATTGTACTAGTTTGAATTCCCACCAGCAATGGAGGAATGTTCCCCTTACTCCACATCCTGTCTAGCATAAGCTGTCATTTATGTTTTTTACTTTAGCCATTCTGACATGTGTAAGATGGAATCTCAGAGTTGTTTTGATTTGCATTTCCCTGATGGCAAAGGATGTTGACCATTTCTTGAAGTGTCTCTCTGCAATTTGATACTATTCTGTTTTGAGATTTCTCTGTTTAGAATCTGTACCCCATTTTTTCGTTCGATTATTTTTTTTTGATGTCTAGTTTCTTGAGCTCTTTAATTATTTTGAAAATCAGCCCCTCTGTCAGCTTTGGGGTTGGTGGAGATCTTTCCCCATTCTTTAGGCTTCTGTTTTGTGCTATTGATGGTGCCCTTTGCTTTACAGGAGCTTTTCAATATCATGAGGTCCCACTTATTAATTGTTGATCATAGTGTCTGTGCTACTGGTGTGCTATTCAAGAAGTGGTCTCTTTTGCCAATGCAGTCAAGATTATTTTCCACTTTCTCTTCTATCAGCTTCAGTGTAACTGTATTTATGTTGCATTCTTTTGTCCACTTGGACTTGAATTTTGTGCATGGTGATAGATAAGAATCTATTTTCAATCTTCTACATGCCAACATCCAATTATGCCAGCACCATTTGTTGAAGATGTTTTCTTTTTTCCATTGTATAATTTTTTTTTTTTTGTCAAAAATCCGGTGTCCACAAGTGTGTGGATGTATGTATGGGTCTTCGATTCTATTTCATTGATCACCTGTCTGTTTTTATTCTTATACCATGCTTTTTTAAAATTATTATATCTCTGTAGTAGAACTTGAAATCTGAGATGGTGATGTCTCCAGAAAGTCTGTTCCAAATAAATATACTTACAGTTCAATTACTCATTAAACATGCTTAAGTTTTCCTCATAATTAAAGTTATATTTTATATTGCTGTTTTTAAGATGAACCTACAATCTAGAACCACAAATTTAGCTATTTTATTAGATTTTAAACACCTGATATTTTTGTAAACTGTATAGATGATTAAAAATCTCTTGCTGCTCCTTCAGAGGACCCAAGTTCCATTGCCAGCACCTATGTTAGGTAAGTCACAACATGCTGTAACTCCAGCTACTAGTAACCTGACACCCTATTCTGGCCTCCATAGGTAATTGCCCTCACATATATCTATATCTGTATCTATATCTATATCTACATCTATATATCTATATCTATATATATTACAAGACATATACACAATGAAAAATAAAACACAATATATTTTTATTTTTAAACAATCTATTTTACCTACTAATCCCAGTTCCTTCTCTCTCCCATACTTCCACTCTTCAACTTGATTCCATTGGTTCACGTGTCTGTTTTCATGTGAATATGAAACTGTTTTCATTACTACAGTTCTATAATAGAGCTTGAAGTCAAGGATGATGATGCCTCTGGAAGTTCATTTATTGTACAGGATTGTTTTGGCTAATCTGTTTTTTTTTTTTTGATAAAATACAATCTAACAACTTATATTCTTTGTAACATCAAGAGTCATCTAGAATATTGAATAGACTTGGTCTTATTTGCTTTGCTGGCTCAATTTATTTTGCTGATTAAAGTCTTGTCCTTTTCTTATGTACTCTGGGGACCACATCTCCTCTTTAATTTCTTTGAAGACCTGGCAGGCATGTTCAGCCTACCTGATCCTCCTTCTAGTTGACAAATATTGCCAAATGTCTGTATTCCTTGCAAACAAGACATCTCAATGCCAAACACACTGTGTTCTCATAGTCTCCTGCATGAGTGTATTTAGAGATGAAATCAGCTGGGAATGAACATTAAGGTCAGCCTTCAAGGCACTATGGAGTCTTAGCCAGCCAGGGAGTTTCATTCCTTGGCCTTAGTAATAGGGTAAGTTGTGTGCTCATTCTATGAAAATATCTTTTTGGCCTTAAAAAAAAGCAATATTTTCACGATAAGAACAGGCAATAAAAGGAAAGATAGGAAAGCAAATTCATATCTACCCACTCAATATAATTACTGTAAGACTTTTATGTTCTTTAGCTTTTTCAAATCTGTAAGAATACTGAAAGATTATCTTTTTATTTTCTATTTAAAACTACAACGCATTCCCCATGTTTTAATATTTATAAATATACATCTGTTAATTCTATTAAATATCTTTCATTAAATGGACTTACATATTTTAACTGGTTGCTCTACAGTGTTTTCTAAACTTTGAAGCCTTTTCAAATTTCCCCGTTAATATAAATAAAATCGCTAGTGTAAGTATCATTTTGCTAATGTACCAGCATTTGCTGTTTTAGTAAATGTCTTACTTTTTTATACACTGACATATAAACATTATAATAAATTCTCAAGAGCCTAACTTCAAAGCTCAAGAGCCTAAGAATATTCTTGTAGGATAATTTTTAGTAGGAGTTAGAGAATCACTTTCTTCTCATAAAAACCCAATCATTACTTTTAAGATCACAAAGCTGAGGTTTTCCTTTGGCAACAGAGGGCAAACAGAATGGTTCAGTGGATAAGAGTACTTGCCACAAAGCCACTCTGAATGAATAGCACTTGGAACATTTTGTACATTTATGTTCCATTTGAACATCATCTTTGGTGACAAATCTGTTAATGATTTTGTACCGGGTTATTGGTTTTCTTAGTGTTGAGTTTTATGGATTTTTAGGTAATTATTCTCAATATGTTTTGCATTTTCCCCCTTAGTTCTGGCTTGTCTTCTCAGTATTTCCCTGTAGAACAGGATTTAAAAAGAAATGTAGAATATCATCAACACTAATTATTCTCTGTCATCTGTGCATCTATATCATGGGAAATGTCTGTTTATCACCCTTAGGTTGGACCTTGGGGGTTCCTTTCTTCAGTTTTGCAGTTATTAACCCATCTCAGCATTTACCATCTTAACATGAGCAGATTGCAAGTTTGTCCTCTCCTGAGCACCCAATGTAACAGTGATATAAACAAATGTCTTCCCTTGAACAGGATTATTTTCTGAATGCAAAAGCTATCTCCAGGGATGGAGAGATTGCTCAGTGGTTAAGAGCACTGGCTGCTTTTCCAGAAGATGTGGGTTTGATTCTCAGCACCCACATGATGGTCCATAATGGTCTGTAACTCCAGTTTGAGAGGATTCTATTCCCCTTTATGATCTCTGAGGGTATCAGGTACACTATGTTGTAGACATACATATATGTAAACTACCCAAATACATAAAAGTAAACAAACAAACAAACAAACAAAAACAACAAAAAACCAACCCCCCCAAAACTAGAAAACAAGCAAACAAACAAAAACAAGCAAACAAACAAAAAACCTCAAGCTATCTCCATGTGGCTGCGATTTCCTTGCCTTCCCAGTAAGTACAAATGAGGTGGATGGGGTGGGGGTAACTAATGCCCTTGAGAATCCAATCAGGGAGATTCTCTCCAATCTGTCTGTACATTGTGACCAGGTACAGGCATAATTGGAACAGAAATGTTTAATTTTAATGAGTTTCAGTTCCTTGCCATGTTCACATTGACTCTAGAAAAGATCACTTTTATATTGTTAGATTTCCTACTCACACACTGGCTACCATGGAGGTTTCTGCCAGTGACTTTTGGTTTGGTGAGTTGTGATTCTCTGTGTTTGTCTTTCTGTCATTTGGGGCAGCACCTTTCCCTGTGGCCTCACTTTCCTTACAGATCTCACAAGTGCTGTGGCCTTGAAGCTTGGACAGCTTTGTTAGGATGGTGTGGAGACATCTAAGCTTCTGATATACCAGGATGGTCATGCTTGAGTCAAGTGAAGAACAAAATGTTAGTGCATCTTTCAAAGGAAGAAACAGAACTAGTTGGTTATGATCCTGCATTCTTATTTTATGATCATAATGTTTTTAAACAAGTTTTTTTTTTTTAAATTTACAAAAATAATGACTACTTTATAGGTTATAAAATAATTTTCTCTGAAAAAAGTAGAAAACTGTATTTAAATATTGAAGAGACCAGTGCTTAATGCAAGTTCTTGAAGAATCATTTATAAGGCTTATATTTTCTTCTAAGCCCCTTCCTTTTCCACCAGGCGTGAGCTTGCCAGCTTTCTCCTCCATCTCTTTTTGTCTAAGCAGTTGCCAACTTATACACTTGTCTCTCAGCTTGCCTTTCTCTCAAATGCTAATAACATTGGTCTTAAGCTTCTTATGTCTCAGTTTTAAACCTGTGTTTAGTATAAATTAAAGTTTGGCCTAAGGCTGTTGAACTCCAAAGGAACTCCAAAGAAACCTTCAGTTACCCCAGCTTACCTTTCTTACTGTAAAAGCAGCAGATTCCTAAAATGGTGTTCATTAAGAACAATGCAATGTTTTCTGTGTAGATGATGTAAAAATCTTATCACAACATCAACTAAATGAATACAGAAGTATAAAATTTTATACATATTAATGGAATAGAAAATAAATAAGATAGTAAAATAAAAATTTAGCTCATTAAAAGATAAAACATCATATAAAAAGGCAACTAGATACTAAATGTCTTTTGAAATTTGCTAATTAGCTAAGCCATTATTGTGTAAAATATTGAGACAAAAATCTCAGCACCCATAAGCTCAACTATGAATTTATAGGAAATACAACTTGCAAAAATGTTCGATACCCAAACACCAAAATATCAGCAAGACACTCTCCAAAAGACAGCTTGCTTTCCCACCACATATTGTAAAGAGAACAATCAAGAAACAGAAAGGTGTTATACCAAATAAATTTACAAAATGTAGAAAAGTTATCTTCAATCTGTGGATTTCCTGGGATTAAAACCTTGGGGGTTTTCCCATTTTTTTTAAATTTAAATTTGAAACAAGGTTATTTTACCTGTCAATCCCAATTCCCTTACCCTCCCATCCTTCTTTATCACCCCAACCAAAAACCAGACTATCCCCTTTTTGCTCCCCAGGGAGGATGAGGCCTTCCATGAGGACTCTTCAAAGTCTGTTATATCATTTGGGGCAAGGCCTAGGCCCTACCCCCTGTGTCTAGGCTGAGAAAGTATCCCTCTATGTGGGATGGGTTCCCAAAGTCCATTTGTAAACTAGGGATAAATACTGATCCATTACTAGAGGCCCCATAGACTGCCCAGTCCTCCTAACTAACACCCACATTCAGGGGGTCTGGATCAGTTTTATGCTGGTTTCCCAACTATCAGACTGGGGTGCATGAGCTCCCCCTTGTTCAGGTCAGCTAATTTTGTGGACTTCTCCATCCTGATCTTGACCTCTTTGCTTATTACTCCTTCCTTTCTGTAACTTAATTTCAGGAGTTTGGCTAGTGTTTAGCTGTGGGTTTTAACTTCTGTTTCCATCAGCTACTAGATGAAGGCTCTAGGATGGGCTATAAGGCAGTCATCAATCTCATTATCATGGAAGGGCATTAGAGGTAGTTTCTCCACTACTACTTAGATTGTCAATTGGGCTCATCCTTGTAGATCTCTGGGCATTTCCCCAGTGCCAAATTTCTCTTTAAATCTATAATGCCTCCCTCTATTATTGTTTCTCTTTTTTTTTGTTCTCCTTTATTTTTTCCCTGTCTCAATCTTCCTGTTCTCTCATGCCCACCTCTCCCCTCCTCTTCTTCTATTCTCTTTCTCCTAAGTGCCTCTCCCCTCCCTCCATGATCCTAATTTGCTTAGGAGATCTTGTCCCTTTCCCCTTCTCCAGGGGATCATGTATGTCTTTCTTAGGATCCTCCTTGTTTCCTAGCTTTTCTGCTGCTGTGGATTGTAGGCTGGTAAGCCTTTGCTCTTTGTCTAAAATCCATATATGAGTGAGTACATATCATGTTTATCTCTTTGTGTCTGGGTTACCTCACTCAGCATGGTTTCTTCTAGTTCTAGCCATTTCCCTGCGGATTTCATGATTTCGTTGTGTTTTTTCACTGAGAAGTACTCCATTGTGTAAATGTAACACGTTTTCTCCTTCCATTCTTCAGTTGAGGGACATCTAGGTTGCTTCCAGGTTCTGGCTGTTACAAATAATGTTGCTATGAACATAGTTGAACAGATGTCCTTGTTGTATGAATGTGGATCTTTTGGGTATATACCTAAGAGTGGAATTACTGGATCTTGAGGTAGACTGATCCCATTTTTCTGAGGAACTGCCACACTGATTTCCAAAGTAGCTGTATGAGTTTGCACTCCCACTAGCAGTGAAGGAGTGTGCCCCTTTCTCCACATCCTCTCCTGCATAAACTGTCTTTGGTATTTTTGATTTTAGCCATTGTGACAGCAGTAAGATGGTATCTCAGAGTTGTTTGATTTGCATTTCTCTGATGGCTAAGGATGTTGAACAATTTCTTAAGTGTCTTTCAGACATTTTAGATTCCTCCACTGAGAATTACCTGTTTAGTTCTGTACCCCACTTTTAAATTGGATTATTTGGTGGTTTGGTAACTAGCTTCTTGAGTTCTTTGTATATTTTGGAGATCAGCTCTCTGTCAGATGTGGGGTTGGTGAAGATCTTTTCCCATTCTGTGGGCTGTCATTTTGTCTTGTTGACTGTGTCCCTTGTCTTACTGAAGCATCTCAGTTTCAGGAGGTCCCATTTATTAATTGTCGATCTCAGTGTCTGTGCTACTGGAGTTATGTTCAGGAAGCGGTCTCCTGTACCAATTCATTCAAGGGTACCTCCCACTTTCTCTTATAAGAGGTTCAGTGTGGCTGGGTTTATGTTAAGGTCTTTGATCCATTTGGACTTAATTTTGTGCATGGTGATAGATATGGATATATCTGCAGTCTTCTACAAGTCAATACCAAGTTATGCCAGTGCAATTTGTTGAAGATGCTTTCTTTTTTCCATTGTATAAATTTAGTTTCTTTGTCAAAAATCAGGTGTTCCTAGGTGTGTGGATTATTATCAGGATTTTCAAATAAATTCTATTGTTTTCCTGTCTGTTTTTGTGCCAATACCAAGCTGTTTTCAGGACTACAGTACTATAACAGTTTGAAGTCAGTGATGGTGATTCCCCTGGAAGTTCCTTTATTTTACAGGGTTGTTTCAGCTATCCTTGTTTTTTTTGTTTTTCCTTATAAAGTTGAGGATTGTCTTTTCAAGGTCTGTGAAGAATTGTGCCAGGATTTTGGTGGGGATTTCAATGATTATAGATTGTTTTTGGCAAGATTGCCATTTTTACTATGTTGATCCTACCTATCCAAGAGCATGAGACATCTTTCCATTTTCTGGTATCTTCTTTAATTTCTTTCTTTAAAGTCTCAAAGTTCTTGCTATATATGTCTGTCACTTGTTTGGTAAGCATTACCCCCAAGGTATTTTTTTTTGTTGTTGTTTGTGGCTACTATAATGAGTGATGTTTCTCTGATTTCTTGCTCAGCCCCTTTATTGTCTGTATATATTAGGGCTACTGATTGTTTTGAGTTAATCTTGTATTCTGCCACTTTGCTGAAGGTGTTTATCAGCTATAGGAGTTTTCTGGTAGAGTTTTTTGGGTCACTCATGTAAACTATTGTATCATCTGCAAATAGTGAAAGTCTGACTTTTTTCTTTCCAATATGCATCCCTTTGATCTCCTTTTGTTTTCTTATTGCTCTAGCTAGAACTTCAAGTACAATATTGAAAAAGATATTGAGAGATGTTACCAGCACGTTTTTCCTGCTGGCTGCCTCCGGTCCTGCCGCCATGGCCCCGCCGCCACGTGAGTCCCAAATAACATTCAGAGACTCTGTATTTGATACAATCCTGTTGGCCAGTTACCATTATTGTTTATGGGTTAGCTCTTTCTTAATTATTAACCCATTTCTACTTATCTAATTATTTCCACGTGGCTCATCTTATCCAGGAGCCGAGGCTGGCATCTTCCTTCCTCCCCGGTCTACATCTTGACTCTTTCTCTTTCCTCCTTGTCTCCTAGCCCCGCCTATCTTGTTTCCTATTGGCCACGGTGCTTTATTAATTAACCAGTATGAAAAACATATTTACAGAATAACATCTCCCATCAGAGAGAGAGCAGCCTAGTCTTGTTCCTGATTTTAGAGGAATCACATTGAGTTTCTCCCCATTTAGTTTGATGTTGGCTGTTGGTTTCTTGTAGATTGCTTTTATTATGTTTAGGTATGTTCCTGTTATCCCTGATCTTTCCAAGACCTTTATCATGAATGGGTGTTAGATTTTGTCAAGGCTTTTACAGTATCTAGTGAGATGATCATGTGGTTTTCTTTTTCAATTTGTTTATATGGTGGATTACATTGATAGATTTTCATATATTGAACCAACCCTGAATCCCTGGATTCAAGCCTACTTGGTCATGGTGGATGATTTCTCTGATGTGTTCTTGGATTTGATTTGCCAGTATTTTAATGAGTAATTTTGCATCAATGTTCATGAGGGATATTGGTCTGTAGTTCTCTTTTTTAGTAGAGTCTTTGTGTGGTTTGGGTACCAGGGTAATTGTAGCCTCATAAAATAAGTTTGGCAATGACCCTTCTGCTTCATTGTATGGAACACTTCGAGGAATATTGTTATTAGCTGTTCATTGAATTTCTAGTAGAATTCTACACTGAAGTCATCTGACCCTGAGCTTTCTCTTTTTTGGTTGGGAAACTTTTAATGGCTGTTTCAATTACATTGGGGGTTTTAGGTCTATTTAAATTGCTTACTTGGTCTTGATTTAATTTTGGTAAGTCATATGTATCTAGAAAATTGTCCATTTCTGTTAAATTTTTGAATTTTTTGAAGTACAGGTTTTCAAAGTATGACTTGAAGAGTCTCTGTATTTCCTCAGTGTCCATTGTTATGTCTCTTTTTTCATTTCTGATTTTGTTAATTTGCATGTTCTCTCTCTGTCTTTTGGTTAGTTTGGATAAAGTTTTGTCTATCTTGTTGATTTTCTCAAAGAACCAACTCTTTGTTACATTGATTCTTTGTATTGTTTTCTTAGTTTCTACTTTATTGATTTCAGCCCTTCATTTGATTATTTCCTGGGGTCTATTCCTCTGGGGTGAATTTGATTCTTTTTGTTCTAGAGCTTTCAATTGTGCTGTTAATTCTCTAGTGTGACTATTCTCCAGTTTATTCATGTGGGCTATAAACTTTCCTCTTTCAAAGTGTCCCAAAGGTTTGGGTATGTTGTGTCTTCATTCTCATTGATTTCTAGTAAGTCTTTAATTTCTTTCTTTATTTCTGCCTTGACCCAGGAATGATGCAATTGTACACTGTTCAATTTCCATTAATTTGAAGATTTTCTGCAATTTGTGTTGTTGAATTCTAAGTTTAAAGTATGGTGGCCTGATAAGATACAGGGAGTTATCCCAATTTATTTGTACCTAATAAGGTTTACTATATTGCAGAGTATGTGGTTGATTTTAGAGAATGTTCTCTAAAGTATATTATAGAGAAGAAAGTATATTCTTTTATGTTTGGGTGGAATGTTCTATAAATGTCTGTTAAACCCAATTGGGTCATCACTTCTGTTAGTTCCTTTGTTTCTTTGTTAAACTTCTGTCTGGTGTACCTGTCTAGTGTTAAGAGTGGGGTGTTGAAATCTCCCACTATAAGTGTGTGAGGTTTTATGTGATATTTGAATTTTACTAATGTTTTTTTTACGAATATGATTACCTTTGTATTTGGGGCATAGATGTTCAGAATTGAGGCTTTGTCCTGATGGATTTTTCCTGTGATGAATAAGAAATGACCTTTTTTGTCTCTTTTGATTGATTTTAGTTTAAAGTCTAATTTGGTACATATAAATATTGCTACACCTTCTTGTTTCTTGGGTCTATTTGATTGGAAAGTCTTTTCCCAACCCTTAACTCTGAGGTGACATCTGTCTTTGAAGTTGAGGTGTGTTTCTTGTATGCAACAGAAGGATAGATTCTGTCTTCATATCCATTCTTTTAGCTTGTGTTTTTTTTTAATAGGGAGTTAAGACCATTAATATTGAGGGATATTAATGACCATTGATTGTTAATTCTTGCTCATTTTGGATTTGTTGTTGTTGGAATTGTGTATTCCCCCATTTTCTTTTGGATGTTGGTAAAGTGTGATTTTCTATTGTCTATGTTTTTGTGGGTATAGTTAATTTCCTTGGATTGGAGTTTTTCTTCCAGAACTTTTTGTAGGGCTGGATTAGTTGTTGTGTATTGTTTAAATCTGGTTTTGTCATGGAATGTCTTGGTTTCTCCATCAATAGTGATTGAAAGCTTTGCTGGGTATAGTAGTTTGGGATGTCATCCATGATCTCTTAATTTTGGTAGAACATTATCCAGGACCTTCTGGCCTTCAGAGTTTCCATGGAGAAGTCAGGTGTAATTCTGTAGGTTGCCTTTGTATGTTACATGGCCTTTTTTCTTTGCTACTTTTAATATTCTTTCTTTATTCTATATGTTTGGTGTTTTGATTATTATGTGGCAAGGGGACTTTCTTTTGTGGCCCATTCTATTTGGTGGTCTGTAAGCCTCTTATACTTCCATTGGCATGTCATTCTTTATGTTGGGATAGTTTTCATCTATGATTTTGTTGAATATATTTTCTGCACCTTTGAGTTGCATTTCTTCACCTTCTTCTATACATATTATTCTTAGGTTTGGCCTTCTTATGGTGTTGCATATTTCCTGGATATTTTATGTCAGGGGTTTGTTGTACTTATGAATTTCTTTGGTCAATGAATCTATTTCTGCTAGTGTATCTTCAACACCTGAGATTCTCTCTTGCATCTCTTGTGTTCTGTTGGTTATGCTTGCTTCTGTAGTTCCTGATCATTTGCCTAACTGTTCTATTTCCAGAATTCTCTCAGAATGTTTTTTTTTCTCTATTTCAGCTTTCAAACTTTGCTGTTTGAATTATTTCTTGTAATTTTGATTTGTCTTTTCCTCCATTTCTTGAATTTTTTTTCTTCTGTTCCTTTAAGGGATTTTCTTATTACCTCTTTGAGGGTCTGTATCATCATCTTAAAGTTGTTTTTAGGGTTGTTCTTTTCTGCTTCTTCTGTGTTTGGATGTTCAGGTGTTGCTGGTGTGGAGTCCTAGACTCTGGTGGAGTCATATTGATCTTTCAGTTGTTGACTATATACATATACTGTCTATTGCCTACCTCTTCTTCCAGTGTGTGCTGGTAAGATCTCTACTCTTCTGGTGGGTAGGGGACCAAGGTTCTCTTCTGGTGGGTGTAAGAAGTTCCAATACTGATAGCTCTCCTACTCCACTAGGTGGCGGTGGGACTCCTCCAGTGATTGGAGGCTGGAGCATTGATGATGGCTGACTCCAGGTGGGCCGGTCCGTTTAGGCGGGGCTGCCCTGCACATAGTCCTCAGTTGTCAGAATGCTCTGAGCAAGGCCGAGACCTCATTTTAAATTATGGTATTTGTGAGGAGAATGACAATTTGAATTCTGGATATTTGATATTATTGAAAAATTGTTGTCATTTCTTTTAGTTGTCATAATATGTTGTGATGGTATTAAAAAGATTCATTATATGTAGGTAAGGAATACACATATTTACAATGAAATGATACAATATTTGTAATTTTACAAAATAATATGCTGTGGCAAGAACTGGATAGAAGCTAGTAGGTGAGTTAAAGTGAGCAAAATGAATGGTGAAAATGAAGGATGAATGTATGGAATTGGCCATGCCTCTCACTGTAAAGAAGTGCTTGGGATTTGTGAAGCCCTTCACTGTCAGGGACAAATATGGGGTTTGTGGTAAACTCTTACTGTGAAGTATGGGTACACTGTGCCCCTACAGAATTGGTACATATTTGAATTTGAAACAAAGAATCATAGGATTCTGGGAACTATCAAGAAGGACCAAATCCGGCCAAGTCACTAGAAAAATAAAAATGGAAACTGGATTAATAATACACCAATAAATTCATTAATCCCCAATTAAGTAACATAATATAGACATCTAGCATAACATAAAAAACCATGAACTGATTCAGTAGGGGATGGACATATTTACATTGATTTCTGGATAAAAGACTTGTGAAGGTTTTCTTTTGCAGATAAGTATAAACAGACACAAGGTTCAGATTGTACAGTGCATGACTTAAAAAACTATGTAATTAATAGATTTGTTCCCCATTTTTGGTGTTGCTATATATATCTGGAAAGTATATTTTAGTTCAATGTTTTTTCCTCATTTGCTGATAATTTCTGGAGTGATCAAAAAATTACCGAGCTAAACAAGACAATTGCTAAGTCCAGTCAAGTCAGGCTGAAATGGGTTCAAATCAGGTTCATTATAGATATGGTATAGAATAATTATGTGCTATGTGATTAAAATTGCTCTAATGACTAATGGACTAGATTTTCTGTCTTATTAAAAAGTCTGTTATCTTGGCAGAAAGGCTATCTTCTTCTTCATTTACCAATTAGTAGAGGAGTCTTTGTATTGGATGTGGAAAAGTTGGAAAATATCCTGGATGCAAAGATAAAGAGGAAGGTGGATCACCAGTCAGACTGAGGTACCCCAGGAGGTCAGGGTTACTGATCTGGCACATTGGCTTGTGTTGAGTCTTGTGTGTCAGGACTGTAGTCACACAGGATGGTAGGAAAGAGAACAGCAGATTCAGAGAGATGGCAGATGACAAAATAGATTATCACTCAAGAGTACTCCCATGTGTCCAGCATTCGACAGGCATTTCAATAATGATGAGTACTATGACTATTCACAATTTATAGATAAGCACAGTGAATTCCAGAGCTGTTACATCACTCTCATAAAATGACACAACCAATACAATGCTATGCCTGATTTTAATTTTAGTTTCCCGTGACTCCAAAGTTAATGTTATTTCTCCTGAATAATTCAAGGGAGGAAACATCTATTCTACCATTATTTTCAATAATGAGAATATTACCTAATATTACATAAGAATATTACACATAACATAACGAATGTTTCATTAATAAATTATTAAAAGCTTCAGCAAGATTTGGAAGCAGAGGTTGCCCTTTTTTGCTATATATAAGGAAGAAAAGAAACCATATATGTATGTTACATATACATGTTAATATGTTAAATATACAAGATGCATACATGTATATTTAATGAAACATTAACTATATTAAACAAGGCAAGCTCTTATTCAACTTCTGCTGCAATGGAACCTCTGAGCCTAGCAACTTGAAGGAGAATAGACTTCTTTCTTTCACTCAGGGTTTTGGAGGCTTCAGTCCAAGACTGACTGCCTTGCTTTCAGGCCTGTGACCAGGCAGAAACATCATGGTAATGACCTGGTGGAGGAATGCTCCCCACCTCATGGCAGCCACAAAGCCAAAAGAGAAGAACCCATACCTTCAAAAACACATCCTGCAAGTCAGCCCCACCCATCAATAGCTCAATCAGATATGGAGTAATTCATGGGTGAAATTAGCACCCATAGTGTCAACAGCTGGGTCCAGTCCCCAACACATGATGCTCTGTAGAACATTCTTCAATATGTAACTATGCACCTTAGGTCTCAAAGGCCCATATTTATCTCACAATGTAAACTTAGCCCATATCAAGGAGCTCCATAATCTCAGTTTTAGCATTACTCAAATATCCAAGTCCAAAGACTTCTGCAACATTCAAGACAACTCCTAATTATGAACCTCTATAAAATTCAAAATGGAGGGAGGAGTAGGAGAATGTAAAGGAAGGATTAGACCAAATTAGACTGAAATGAATCAGAGAAAACATATACCTTATAGTTTCATATCCTGCATCCAGAGCACATCATGATGTGATGTTAGCCCCAGAAGACTTAGAAAGTCCCTTCCTTCTGGCCTTGTAACCATGCTGGTTGCATCTACTCATATCTTCCCTATTCCCAGTATCTTTTACTCCATGGGTCTCCACTGTCTTTGTGTGAGGTGGGTATGTCAAGGGTACAGTGTGTGCCACATACAGTTGTACAATGCCAGAGGCATTGGATTTCCATGGAGCTAGAATTATAGGTCTTTGTAAGCTGCCTGACACAGGTCCTAGGAACCAAACTTGGGGCTTCTGCAAAGGTAGTACATAGTCTTAACTTCTGAGCCATCTCTTTATCCCCGAATATTTATGCTTTTTAAAGATATTGTAAAATAAACAACTGTTGAAACATTTTTCATTCTGCCAGAAATTTGCTTCCTCAAAGTCATAGGTTATGTTGCCAAAAATTTTGATTGTCAGGCCTTTACCTAAAATTTAAACCTTTTGTTACCAAAAAGAGGTAAGCTTTTCTTTTCCCCCTTTTAATTGACTCCTTTATTTTTGCCACAGATTTTAAAAGGAGTTTTTTGTTTTGTTCTTTATTTTTTACTTTTTATTTTTTAGCATTTTTGTATTTTGGGTCAGGGTTGTAAAAGTTTTTCTACTGCAATGATCAATGGAAATTCTTCTGCTCAATTGGGAGCATGGGGGAAGGGGAAAGAGAGTTAGGGGAAAGAGAAGGGGAGAAGAGGAGTAGAGAGGAAGACATGAGGGAGCAGGAAGATTGAGTTGGGAGAGGAATAGAGGAGAGCAAGAAAAGAGATACTTTAATAGAGGGAGCCATTATAGGTTTAAAAGAGAATTCTGGCATTAGGGAAATGTCTGGAGATCTACAAGGATGACCCCAACTAATAATGTAAGCAATGGTGAAGAGGCTACCTTAAATGCCCTTCCCCTATGAGATTGATGACTACCTTATATGTCATCCTAGACTCTTCATTCAGTAGCTGTTTCTGCTTAAACAGAGAACCACAGGTAAGCACAGAGCCAAATTCCTGGAATCCAGTTGTAGAGAGGGAGAAATCTGAGCAAAGGGGCCAAGAACCAGCTGGGAAAACCCACAGAGACAACTGACCTTAGCAAGAGGGAGCTCATGGACCCTGGTCTGATAGCTGGGAAACCAGCATAGGACCAACCCAGACTTCCTGAACATGGGTGTTTGTTAGGAGACCTGGGCAGTCTATGGGGCTTCTGGTAGTGGAAACAGTATTTATCCCTAGTGTATGAGTGGACATTGTGAGCCCATTCCCCATATAGGGATACTCTCTTAGCCTAGACATATGGGGGAGGGCCTAGGGCTTGCCCCCAAATGATGTGACAGACTTTGATGATCCCTCATGGAAGGCCTCACCCTTTCTATGGAGCAGAAGAGGGATGGGATGGGGGTTGGTGGGGGGTATGGGATGGAAAAGAAACTGGGATTGATATATAAAATAAGATTGTTTCTAATTAAATAAAAAAGATTGTTTCTAATTTAAATAAAAAATAACAGAAAAAAAGAAAAAATAAGAAATTCTGCTCTTGTCATTTTGCAGTACTCATTTAGTAGTGTTAGGGGTTGATTCTTAGAGGTTTACCTTGGTGGACCTGCTTTTATTGTGTTCTTGTATTTGAAAGCCACAGCCATTCTGCTGCCACGTTTATTTACCAGAGATAGAGTGTTCCTGTATGAAAATTTGAAAGGGTTTGAGTATGGTACCGGTTGTATATTTGCTTACTCCTTTCCTAGGTGAACACAGGGAATAAGACCTAGATAAATGGAGCTACTTGTGTGGGAATTAAAGCATAAAGGTCGCTTGAGCATTTCTATTATTTCAACCACTTATAAAGTTTCCTATTGAACACAACAAAGCTCTTTGAACATTATCAACATGCCTAAGCACCCTGGATGAAAAGAACACAAGGAGATGCATATAAAAGCATCTAAAAGATGCATATAAAAAAGTTGATATAGAAGGAACATTTGAAATAGTAAAGTTTTGATATAATCCTGCAATAAGTTTTATCTTAAAAAAAAAAAAACAACAAGGGATTTTTCACTGTGGGCAATCAGAGACTCTACAAAAAGTTAAAAAACTGTTCATGTGAATGTCTGTTTTTGTGCTAACACCATACTGTTTTTATTACTGTATCTCTGTAGCACAGTCAAGGTCAGGATGGTGATTATAATTCAAGACAGTTTTAGCTATTCTGGTTTTTATTTTTGTGTTTCCATATGAAGCTGAAAATTGTCTTTTCAAGAACTGAAGAATTGTGTTGGAATTTTGATGGGGATTGCATTGAGCCTGCAAAGATTATTTTTAGTAGGTGGTCATTTTTACTATGATAATCCTACTGATCCATGAACATGGGAGATCTTTCTATCTTTTGGTGTCTTCCACAGACCCTAATGTGTCAACCTGTTCCAGGACAGTTGCCACAGTGGTTATTTCATGTCGTCTGTCAAAAAAAAAATGGGCTTATTTAAGGAACACTGAAATAAAATACACCATTCTCATGCTGTTTTTTGCCTATTCTTCCCTCTCTTATAAATTGTTTTTAGTATTTGTTGCTTACATGTGTTGAATTATTACTCTTTTTTATGGAACATTTTTGTGAATATTAATTCTTTGGAGTTATTTGTTGATACTCCAGTAATTATTTGTGTTTGTATAATATTTTAAAGTTTATAAATGCTAATTGTATTAAATAAAACATTTTTATATAAAACATTAATAGGCATAATAGTTTTAATGTATTGGGAATAATTACATAATAATCATTACTTAATTAGCCAGTATTTATAAAACACTTACCATTTCTTTAGCTATCTCTGAAGATTGTTAAGGATGCAAGATAAATGTAAAATATTAAATAATTGATAAGTAAGCTGTTAGGCATGAAAATAAATGTTGCAATAATTTGTAGAAGAGCTTTAGCAAGATTGGTTAATGCAAGGGTTGAAGAAAGGAGATCCTGTGTGGTGTGTGGCCATTCAGGAAGAAAAACACTCTAGAAAGTTAAAAAAAAAAAAAAGCAGAGAAAAGCTACAAGCACTGGACAGAAAAGCAGGAAAGTACTGGATAAGTTGGGGTGTGTGGGGAGGGGGAAGGGGCTATGGTTTAAGTGCTGGCTATTAGAGAGAATGACTCCAAGACCTGCAGGGCAGACAACTTGGGTGAGCTTCATAGAAGTACAGAATGTTAGAGTTTGTCATGGATGCACCTAACTGAAACCCACACTTGTACAGTTCTCTGTTGTTTTATGTAAGAAACACTGTTAGACTATTGGTTTCCAAAAGCTAGCTGGCAAACCAGGATAATTTTGGCTGAATAAACATGCCTGGACTGCTGATTGCTAAAAATAGAAGTGCCTGGCACCCTCCCCCAGAGGTTTTTGTTCAATAATCTGAAGCCAAACACTGGGAACCAGTGCCCTCAGGTAATTGTAATGCATCATTGTCCCAGGCCCAGCTCAGATTTGATCTGATTCTAGGTCAATGACTCTCAATTTCTGCTACACATTAGACTCACTTGGAGAGTTTTCAAACGTTGTTGGCTGGACCCCCACTCAGAGATTCTGATTGATGTATACTTTGTGGAACTCAGGAATCTGGTTTTTAAAGCTTCTCAAGTGATTTACTTACTTTACTGGGTCACTAGGATTGAGAAATACCATTTCTTCTTATCTAAATAGTTGAGATGGGGAGAAAGGAAGAGGACTGTGGAAATGCATTTCTTCTTAAATAGAAGAGAGATGTCTGAGATGGATCAATGAGAAAGATGAATTTTGTTATGGTGTTTGAGTGGATAGGACAGCATGAGATGAGAAGTGTAGAAGCCTCCATAAGAGTGAAAGTGAAAGCTGGGAAGCAACTTAAAACACAAGGGACTCTAGTGCATTTGTAGCTGGAGCAAGTGCCATAGAAGGGACTGTGGGTACACATGATAGTGCAGGAAATATGAGTTTAGAAGGCAAGAAAGGAACGATGTGTTTATTAGGAAGAAAATAAATAGTTTAGTGTACCTGGTTGTTTAAGGAAGGTAAAACTCCCCATCTGAAGTGAAGCCAGAGAAGAAAATGCAGATGGAAAACAAGGCCTTTAATTTTTCTGTATATTGAACTTATAGAAAGAAATTCAGTAAATTCTCCTTAGCTAGTGGGAGTATTTTTCACAGGGTGATGGCTCATCAGTCAAAAGCACTTGTTCTTGCAGAGGACTTAGGTCCAGTTCCCAGAACTCACACCAGACATCTCAAACCTGGCATACATTTCCTCACAATTCTTCCTTACTAAGATGGGTTTTGCTCTCTCTCTCAGACTGGACACCCCTGAAGTGAAATAAATTTATCTCCTCTAATCTTGTCCTGGTATGTTCATAGCAGGTAATTCAGGTATAATTTTAAATTCCTCTTTAATCCATTTGTGATGGTCTTTAGCCTTTGGCCAAAGTTGGGGATTATGAATGCAGTCACATCTCCTTCAACATCTCTGTCCCAACTTACCCTTATCTTTTTTTTTAATCTGATGTTAAACTTTATCTCTCAAGTCACTTCCTTTACATGATGACTTCTAACAAAACCCTATTTCTTGACACGAAGATTTTGCTTTTCATATGGAAGAAGGTTATTTGAGAATTTATCAGTCTTAGCTTGGGTTACAAAATTCAACTTGTAAGATTCTCTCTCTCCTCTCTGTGTGGTATGGCCTCTGCAGAGGACATAAGTGCATGTTAGATCCCTTGGAGCTAGACTTGCAAGTGGTGGTGTGAGCTGCCTAGCATGGGTGCTGACATGTGAACTCAGGTTGTCTGGAAGAGCAGATTTTCCTCTTAACCATTGTGCCACCTCTCCAGCCTCACATGTGGCTGTAGAAGTTCAGCTTTGATATTGCTTTGTGTTTTCTTGACAACACTTTCAGTCCTCTGTGTTGTAGTATCTCCTCAATATTTCTCCTCGGCCTACACTAATTGAAATGTTTAAAACATGCTGCTTTATAGAGGGGGTTTGTTGGCTCCTGATGTATAAGAAGATGTCTTAAGATTTCAGGGTAAATTTATTACATGAGTCCAGTATTCCTAGGCTCCAATTATATTCTCTGAGATGTTCTGCAAGGCTCTCCTTGGAAAGCAGAGAAAAACTTTGGTGAGGGGACACAAAGGTGTGTGTGTGTGTGTGTGTGTGTGTGGTGTATCTAACACACACAGAGCCTCCTTTTTTTTATGTAAGCCTTACTCATGATAAATTCCGGATTTTAAGAGGGACAATGGTACCTGATACAAACAAGCACATGGCAACATTTAGCTGCTGAAGATAAGACCACATGCACGCTGTGAAGAGCAACAGACTAATGGCTGCAAAGGTAGCCAGTCTATTTTGACTTAGGTGTTTTATTTGTATTATTTACTTGAGGCAGGGTTTCATGTATCCAGGCTGTCCTTGGTATTATGCTGGCATTACAGACCAGTGTCACTAATTCCAGGTTGTTAATAGTGGCTAAGGTAAGTCTCTTACTCATATGCTATATAAAAATATTTGAGTTTTCATAGAAAATGTAGCTTCTCCTTGCCAATCCATAAAATATTAATTATCTATTTGGCCGACATTGTATCTGTTTTATATACAAAGATGTATTGGTCAGAATGAAGGTATTTTTTGTATTTTTTATCTTTAATATATTTAATAGAGTTTTATAATCTTACAAATCAATCCTTTGTTAAGTTTATATATAGGTGCCTTATATTTTGTTGTTGTCATAGAGTATCTCTTAAAACTGTATATTTCAACCATTTATTCTTATATTTTTTTGTTGTTATAGAGTATCTCTTAAAACTGTGTATTTCAACCATTTATTGTTCATGTGTTGAAATACATTTGACACATTATGTCCAACCAACTTTAATAATTGCCTTGTAGTTTCTTCTAGAACATTAGTAGACAGTTAGAATGTCAGTTTTGTAGACCTATTTGTAATACTTCTGGTGTTTTTATTTCTTCTTGACTTTTTTCATGGTCACAAAGTGACAGGAAGTGTATTTGTATCTGATTTTAGCTGTAGTACTTCTAACCATTCATCATTAGTCATGGTCTGTGCTTGCCCTCAATAGTCAGGAGGCTGTCTTTGATCTAAGCAGGTAGTCTTATATTTGATATAAAGCAGGTGCTTATTAAATAATTGCTGATTTAAATGTCATTGTTCTTTCTAGTCCATGGACATATGTTAAGTAAAAGCATCTCTGGCAGGCATAAAAACTCAGAGTTATTTGCTTAATTCTAATGTTATTAGAAACCACAATCTGGTGTAACATAGTGAATTATCTAGAGGGCATGTCAAGTTGAATATTTAAAACCTTTCAAATCTCTGACATATGCACAAAGGAATTATTCCACTATTGGGGATAACTTATTTATGATAGAATCGATCTTTTTAAACATCTGCTAATGCCAACCCACCGGGCATAAGCACTGAGATGTTCAACATGTCATTCAGAAGCTGTGCTTCTGTGCCTGACATCGTTGGGTGATACTGGGTATCAGAAGAGGGAGGTTCATCCACACTCTTAGTTCTTCCTTGCTTGTAATAGACTATGAGTGTACCGTTTAGACCACTGTCACTTTGTAGACTCTGTTTCCTCTAGCCAGAGTGTGACTTGGGTTATTTAGATTCTCTGTTCACATTTATGGGGCTGTGCTCATGATGCCATGAGGCTAATTTCCCAGGGGCTTTGAGGTTCTCTACCCACTCATTTGTGTCGCTGGCAGAATTCACTTCCTTGGAGCTCGAGGATTGAAGACTTGTTTTCTCACTAGCTGCTCAGATCATGGCACTGAACAAGTGAACAGCATCCCTCTGCAGACACTTAACAGTATGCCTGTTTCCCTCCCTCCTAAGCCAACCAGATGGAATTCTGCCTTTTAGGGGTCACCTGATCAGATTAGGACCACTTGAAGTAATTTGCAAAAAACAAAAAACAAAAACAAAACAAAACAACAAAACCAAAAAACCTGCCACAATTTGTTTATTAATTTAAATCGTGTCTGGGTGGGGCTATGTGCACATGTGCAGTGCTCACAGAGGCCAGAGGCATTTTATCGCCTGGAGCTAGAGTTAGGGTTGGCTGGGAGCTGCCCACTGGGAACCAAACCCCGGTCCTCTGAAGGGCAGCCAAGGCTCTTAGCTAAGGAGACTTCCAGCCCCCTGACTTTTGACTTAATCAAAGCAAGTAGGTAAAGCCCTTGATCTCATCTACAACAATCTATTTTTTAACCATATGATATAGTAATTGCTGCATTAAAATCTCACATGCAGCATTTCTTCCCACACATGGGGGCACTTATCACAAGAGGACAACAGTCAGTGGAAGCTGTGCCATCACACCCACGGTCTGCATACAGAGATGGGACAGTCCTTTCCCCTCACAAGTACCTTCTTCCTTGATGCCAGGCATCATCTCAAATGTTAAATGCTACAAACTGCAACTTAGGTTTTTAGGTACCCATAGAGACATTGTTCATGGCAGAAGTTGGATAATTTATGGATTTTAATCTAGAAGTTTCTGAGTTCCACTGGATTTAACCTGCTACATTTCAGCTAGAGAGTGGTGAAAGAGAGAGAGAGAGAGAGAGAGAGAGAGAGAGAGAGAGAGAGAGAGAGAGAGAGAGAGAGAGAGAGAACACTCATATTTCATAAGTTTCCTCCAAACTTTAGTATTTATTGTCTTGCTGTTATTAGCCAATGGATCCTGCTATTCCTTATTAATTACTTATGTGATTATTTAAAGTACTTAAAATTACAAAAGAATGAGTAATTCTACAGTGCTAGGAAAACATTTTCAGAGCAGATGTCATCTTTCAGTGGTGTGAAAGATATCATTATAGTAGCCTCTTGCAGTTCATAAGGTATGAGTTCACATGTCATGCTTGTCATATGTGAGGAAAGAAAAGCAAGGCTGTATATAACTCCTAAATTATAGAGGCTCAAATGGTAGGAATGGGATTTCAATGTGAGACCTTTGGTATCAAGCACTGTGTTCTTCCATGAAGTTGCTTCACAGGCTTAGAAGGAAAGTTTGCTAATATGCTTTCATTTTTCATTAAATTACAGAGATAGAATTTGGAGACATATGGTCTCATTGTATGCAACTCTGAGCTGGTTCCAGAGGATGAATCTGTCCTCGTCCTGTAAGATTTATATACAGTACCTTTTGAATTGGTTTTATTTTTTATTATGCCCCATCGTTTGTAATTTGGCATATGTTCCTTGTCTGCTTCGTGTTCTCCTTGTATTTTTATGAGACTGTATATCTTCTTATTTATAGGAAGCAGCAAATGGAAAACATGTCAGTTAGCAGATTTATCCAAGGGCTTCACAGTCATTCACTCTCATGTTATTTCTTAATCACATCTCATTGTCTAGAGGCAAATTTTCTAATGAAAGGATGACGATAATATCCAGAATGGAAACATTCATGAGACTTGGAAGATACTGTTCCATGCAACCAGTGTTGGCTAAGTTGGTAGATTTTCATGGACATGATGAGAGATGGTATACAAACAGTAGGTATTAGGTGATGTTTAAAAAATTAAAATTCTCCTCCCACCCACATTTCCAGCCAGGTCTTGTTAAAACAGGTATATGATCTCTCAAAATAATGACCCTTTTATTTTTACCTCCATGCTTGGACTTTAAAATTAAGGTATTTTGGATAACAATATAGACAAATTACTGAGTTAAACAGGTCACAAGAGTGTCTAGTAAAAAACTAATTTCCCTTCTTATCTGTCACAAGTTTGATAGCTTATGGTGAGAATTTGGTGGAGGTTAGTTTCTTTTCAAAATAGGAAAGATATTTTCTAATGATGGAAAATGTACTAAGTGAGGCAACCCAGACCTGGAAAGACAAACATGGTATGTACTCACTCATAAGTGGATACTAGATGTAAAGAAAAGGATAAGCAGCCCACAACCCAGCTCCAGAGAAGCTAGGAAACAAGGAGGACCCTAAGAGGGACACATGAATAGCCTTGGGAACAGGGAATAGAAGAGATCTCCTGGGTAAACTGGGGGCAGGGTAGGGGGTGGTAAAGGAGAGGATGTGGGATAAGAACAGGATGGGTGAGTTGGGGGAGGCATGGAGTGGGAGAACAAGGAAAGGATTATCTTGATAGAGGCTAGGAAGAAACCTGATGCTAAGGAAATACTCAGGAATTCACAAGGATGATCCCAGCTAAGACCCCTAGCAATAGTAACAAGGTACCTAAACTGGTCTTTCCTTATAATCAGATTAGTGACTACCCTAGATGTCATTATAGAACCTTCATCCAGTAACTGATGGAAGCAGATGCAGAGACCCACATCCAAGCACCAAGCCAAGCTATGGGAATTCAGTTGAAGAGAGGGAGGAGCAAGGTGGGTCAAGATCATGATGAGAAACCTACAGAGACTGTTGACTGGAACTTGTGGGAACTCATGGACTTTCCACCGATAGCTGGGAGGCCTTCCTGGAACTGAACCAGAACCTCTGCATGTGGGTGACAATTTTGTAACCAAGACTGTTTGTGTTGCCCCTGGTAGTGGGTCTAGGATCTATTCCTAGTACATGGGCAGGCTTTTTGAAGCCCAATGCATTCCAAATGTTTGGATACCTTGCTCAGCCTCCATGCTGGGGGTGTGGGAGGGGCTGGTCATGCCTCAACTGAATGTGCCAGGCTTTGTTGACTACCCATGGGAGGCCTTACCCTTTATGAGGAATGGATAGGAGTGGGTTGGGGAGAGGTGGGATGAGGATGAGGAGGGGAGGGAGGGGGAAACTGTGTTTGGTATGTAAAATGAATAATAAAAAAGAAAATGTAGCTAGACTTTATATGTGGGAATAAGGAAAGTGTGTGAGGCCGGAGAGATGGCTCAGAGGTTAAGAACTGATTTTCTGGAGGACCTGAGTCCAGTTGTCAGCATCCAGACTGGGCAGCTTACAATTGTCTCCAGCTATACAGGATCTGGTGCATTCTTCTGGCCCCACGGGCACACACACACACATGGCATAAATACACATCCATACACATAAACATTTTTAATAAAGAATGTTTGGGAAAGAACAGCAAAATACATATGTATTTTCAAAAGGAAACCAGGCATTCTCTTTCCAACAAAGTATCACATTTAGGCTGCTACAATGTGAAATGATTAAAAACAAAATGCTATAGTTTATGCAGATTTGCTGCTTTCAGCACAGGTGACAAACATCATTTATCGAGAAGTGTCTACTCTGTTCTTGGAAAGCTTTTAAAGTCACTATTTTCATGTTTTTGTCATCAAAATACCAGAAACAACTTAAGGCATCAAAGCCTTTTGGCTCACAATTTTAGTGTACTTTAATTTCTCATAGTTGGAAATGACAGGACACTGTCTCCGTGCACCATGGTGGGAGTGTGTGATGGAGGCTGTTCATATTAAGGTAGACTTGGAGGCATACTGAGAAGCTTTAGCCATGGCTGGGTATTCAAAGGCCTGCCCTATTGAGTTTCTTAAGCCAAATAAGCCCTATCACCTAAGAGTTCCACAGTTTTCCAAAATAATGCCATCAGCTAGGGACAAAGAACTCAAAACAAGTCTGTGAGGTACATTTAGATTCAAGCCATAATATTCTTCCCATAACCTCTAAAGCCTCATGAGCACATCAATGAAAAACTCAATTAGTCTGACTTCAAAATCCCTCATAATCTTAACAGTTCTAATACTGACCAAAGTTAAAATCTCTTCTGAGACTCATAGTTACCCCCCCCCTTAAAGATAGGGTCTTACTATATAGCTCTTGAATGGCTGAAACTTATTATGTAGACCAGGCTGGCTGTGAACTCAGAGATCTGCCTGCCTCTTCCTCCCAAGTTTAGGGATTAAAAGAGTTCACCAACATGTCTCCAAGAACAATTTTTTTTTTTTTGGTTTTTCAAGACAGAGTTTCTCTGTGGCTTTGCAGGCTGTCCTAGAACTAGCTCTTGTAGACCAGGCTAGTCTCGAACTCACAGAGATCCGCCTGCCTCTGCCTCCCGAGTGCTGGGATTAAAGGTGTGTGCCACCAATGCCTGGCTCCAAGAACAAATTCTTAATGCACAGTAAAAACAAACAAAAAGTTTATATACCTCAGCTGCATATACAGAGAAATCAAATTAAACCTTAGGTGGAGACTTCTTCTTTGCTGGCTCACTTTCGTGGACCTGGAAGTTTTATGCCAGTTGCTGGAGAGGAAGAAGTAATCAGTCTTCTTATCCAGTTGTGAACCCTCTAAGCTATGATAGCCTACCTGCCAGGTAAGATGTGGCTTTTGTGCAATAGTGGCACAGCTGTTATGGTAATATAGATAGAGGTGTATCTGATTGGATCTGAAGCTCACTCCATGGGAGAAAATTCGTGTTTTGAACTATAAACCTGGTCAAAATCCAATGGCAGGGGAAGTCATACTTTCCAGGGGGCAAATTGAATACTGTAGTTTAGCCAAATTGATTTAGTTTCAATATGTTTATACCCATAGACAAATGCTATGGTTAGCCATAATGAGAGAAGCCTCTGTTTCTAGTGAATGGAGGTGAATGCTGAGATTCATGATTATTAGGTGCTGAAAATAAGTGACTAATGAGTGCGCATCCCTTAAAAAAAGCTTTATACGATTTCTTCTAAGACATCATAGAGGAGGGAGCAGGGGGAAAAAATAAAAAATCTAAGAGCAGAAGAGAGGAAGACGTGCTGCACAGTGCCATCTTCAGGGCTGGGCATGGTCAGTCACTGCAACCACAGACTCTGCACCTGCAAATACCTGCACTCCATCTGCATAACAAAGGGCCTGGCAACAGACAGGCATGGGTGGAGAAGGGACTGCAGGGCCTCCATCCTTCATTGCTGAACTGTTTGGTATTGATACATTCAGGGAGATGGGGGGTCACTCACTTCAGCTGTACCCACTGGTGACTGTACCAGTCTAGGTGGAATTTCTCTGTGTCTTGGCAGCAGCTCTCAAATAATCACAAAGAGGTTTAATATTAATTGTAAACACTTGGCTGATAGCTCAGACTTGTTACTAGTTAATGCTTACATTAAAGTACATTACATTAAATTACATTAAATTAACCCATATTTCTTATTTCTTTTGATTTAAATTAAAAACAATCTTATTTCACATACCAATCCCAGTGGGCCATAACCCATATTTATTATCTACCCTCTGCCAAGTGGTGGTACCTTCTTTCAACATGGAACGTTCATCTTGCTTCCCTCTGCATCTGTATCTGCTTGTGACTCTCCAGAGACTCTGCCCTTTTCCTTCCCAGCATTCTTTCTGCCCCTAAAGCACTGCTAGGTATTGGCCAATCATCTTTTTTATTAACAATGAGAGCAACACATTTTCACAGTGTACAGAAGGATTATCCCACAGCACACCAGGTTCAAATGAATAGTTTCAATCCCATGGTCACATAGATGGCTGTGGTTAAATGAAGTGATTCCCCAAACCAAACCAAAAGTCATCAATTTGAGAAAGGGAGAAGTAGGGCTTGATAAAGATGGAAGAGGGATAAGAGATGATGGGAAGGGAGTGTAGTCATGATGCCTTATATACATGTATGAAATCATCTAAAACAAACAACAGTGCAAAAAGGCCTGTTTACAGAGCTTGCCTTGGCTGACAAACAGAACTTAGATTTCAGGAGGGTTAATGCTGTTCTGGAAACTCACAAGAGTGGCTCACTGTGACTAAAGTGTGATGACATAGCTCATGCCATATCTTCCTTTGGAAGATCTCAAGTTTTGGGAGGCACTAGATAGGAGGTATCTACATGATCAGTCCACAGTAAAAAGGTACAGCACTAAGTCTCTACTGAGCTCCCCTGTCACACATTTCAAATTTATCTTATGTGGGGAAAGAGGTACCTTCTGTGTGCCTCCACCAGAAGAGGAGTCCTGGAATCTCCATTTGGTTTTCTCTAACTTCCTTTTGTTGATTTTACATTGTATCCCTTCACTGTAATAAATTCAACTCCGAGTGTGACTGTGAAAAATGAAAGTTAGAAACTTCCCATATAGAATATCAGACAGTAAGCATGCTTGTTATATAAAGAATGAAGAGAGATCGCCAGGAAAGTGTGGGCAAAAGCAAGACCCAAACACAACAGATGAAACATTAAATCCTGTAGCTCCATGTCTGGCATCTGGGTCACATGGAGACATCATCTGAGTTCTAGTAGGGAAACTTGCCTTGCGGTTTTGCCATAAAA
Organism: Cricetiscus sungorus; assembly: GCA_030556225.1. NCBI lineage: Eukaryota > Metazoa > Chordata > Mammalia > Rodentia > Cricetidae > Cricetiscus > Cricetiscus sungorus. The sequence goes on along the minus strand of JANBXA010000372.1, from coordinate 21,070,491 downwards.
AGCCCACATTGCCTCTTCCTGGGGCTGGGTCTGCTTAGTACCTGCAGCTTTTCTCCTCAGATATTCCACATTGTTAGCATCTCAGACATTCTGCTGCCTTTATTTAATCTCAGGCTTGCACTCACAGCTTCATGTTTATGAGAAGTGCCCTGGAAAGATCCCAAACCCAGCTACTCATTGTCTGATCTCACATGTTCTTCTTAAAAATAACAAAACAAAACGATTCTTGGTAGAAGCCTCCACCACCTCACAACTCTCACATTAGTTATGGTCACCAAACCAGGGGTGTGTGGATATTGTAGTTACACCACTAACCAGGGCAGTAGTTATAGTCCCTCATCTTATAGCTGCAGCAGGTTCTGAGGGTCTGGGAGGATAACCCTGGGAAGATGCTTCTGTCTGTGAGATTACAAAAGCCAAGGGGCACTCTGTTTTGAAAGGGAAGTCTCTCAATCTAATTTTCAGCTTTATATCTCAGAGCCTGTGATTGCTGGAGGGTGTTACCCCCAATTCTTGAGATGCCCTGCAAGGCATCCTTCCTACTGTCCCAGTGTAAATTGCTTGATGCATTTCTAATGTGTTACCCTTTTGAATGATTGCACTTAGTGCTTCAAAATTTAAATGAGTATTTTTCCTGCCTGAGTTCTCATTTCCCATACCATTGTGGTCTGCTTTTAGCTCTCAAGTCTTACTGTAAGCCTGGTTAATAGCAGCCAGTAATACCCATGCCACAGTCTGAATTCTGTCCTCTTTTGAAATGTTCTGAGCCAAATTAATATTAGTGCATTGGTTTTTAATTTAGTCTCACTCAGGTTTTCAGGACATCAGCAAAATACTGACAAATTCATTGACTCATCTATAATTAAATGAGTGCAGATTTTACTCTCTGCATTGTTATTGGTATTCTGGTCTTCTGAATGCCCACTAGAAATGTCCATTACTGCCTGCTTGCAATATTTTTGACTTTCTCTATTCTATATCCACACATTTCCCCCCTAATTCTTATAATCAGGTTTCTAAGGACTAAGAACCACATACTCAAATTTAGTCACAGCAGTGAGCCTACTCCTGGTAACAATGTTCTGTTGTTTATTTTGACACCACCATGACCAAAATACCCAATAGAAACAACTCAAGGGAAGAGAAAATGATTTTGGCTCATGTTTCAGAGAGCTTTAGTCCATAATGACAGGGAAGACATGGCAGAATGTCTCAGTCATGATAGCTGTAATTTGTGGCAGAAGTTGCCCACATTAAAGCAGCCTGAGGAGCAGAGATGAAGCCAGAATTGGGGGCTTGCTTGGTTATAACCTCCAGAGACCCACCACAGTGAGATAATCTGTCAGCTATGACTGCACTCCAAAAGGTTCCAGAACCTTCCAAAATAGTTCAAAGGTCCCACACACCAGTTTATGGATGATGTCTTGTATTCAAACTACAATAAGCACAGATAAAGCAGGAAGTTTAGTGAGAGTTATAAATTGTCTTTATTATGGTGATATAAAAAGAAATGGGACCCAAATGGAAACACAGACTCACAGAATACTGGACAAGGTAAAAGCCACCATGTCCTGTGGATCTGTCCCAGGGAGATGTGAATAACTGCACAAGCTTGCTTCTGGTCTGACCTCCCAAGGGAGCAAGCACAATGTTTCTCTTTGCTTATCAATACATGTAGGACCTCAGACCACACCCTAAGGGCCAGTACCTCAAAAGATATTAGCCGAATGAATTACCACAACACACATTTCCTTCTGTTGTCTTTATCTGCATGTTTCTCAGTTATGGTATGGAAGACAGCACACCACTAGAGAATTAAGAGGTATTCTGGGTTGAATTGCATGCCCACAGAAGATATGGTGGTTATGTTCACATTTTTGTAATTTGTGAATATGACCTTATTGGAAACCCCTTTGAGATTTCATCAGATAAGATGAGGTTTATACTAGATTTGGGGAAGCTCTGAATCCAATGATTAGAGCCATTAGTAGGTCATGTGAGAACACAGAAATTGTCAGGAAGAAGGTCATGCAGTATAAAAGACAAGAGATTGTAGTGATGCTGCTGCAAGGCAAGGAATACTAAAGATTGCCAACATCCACCAGAATCTAAGAGAGAAACTCAGAATGGAGTCTTTTTAGGAGCTTCCAGAAGAAGCAAATTCGTGATACCTTGAATTTAGAGTACTGGCCTCTCAAATGTTAGGATTAAAAGTTTGTACACCCTATGAGTGTGCTAGGCATTTTAGTCTCTTTAGAATCAAATCATATAATTAGTCTGTGGCACTTGGTAATATGACAAATGTGTGGTTTTCAATCCCCATCCACCAAGAGCTTCAAAATAAGCTCACCTTTCTCTTAGATGGGTACTATGTTGTCTTGCTTTAAGTCACTCTCAACACTTGGCTTTTTGATAAAAAAATATAGTCTGTAGTGGCTTTAATTATCTTGATATTCTAAAAATTATTACATTGCTCCAGTCCTTTGATGCTTTTGTGCTAACCAGATCTGATGTTAAGGAAGAAGAAAGTGGCTTGTCCAGGACACTTGGGTAAAATGTACTTGAGATGGGAGAGACAGGGCACAAAAATTCAGGTGGATGCTTTATTGTTCACATTTTTAGTATTTCAATCAGTTTGGACATCATTCTAAAGTTATTTTTATAGAGTAAAGGATAAGTTGTCATTCCTTGAGCCTCCCACAACTAAGAATTAGGGACCATACTTTATGCACCATTTGTGAAGTGACTTGCTAGTTTTCAGTTTTGATGGGGAATGACATTAAATTTTATGATAAGTCTATGATATGGTACAAACCTCTTTGACTATTAGGTAGACTCAATGTGGAAGTACATGAGGACTCCATATAGTGTTTGGAATTGTACATGAGGAAATGATACCCACACTGTACACCATTTGTAGGTGGAGGTTTCTGTCCCAACTGTCCAGCGGCTCCTTACTTTGTGGACAGAGTTTCTGTCCTGCCTGGTCCTGCAGCTGTTTAGTCCTAAATAAACACACAGAGGTTTATATTAATTATAAACAATTTGGTCAATGGCTCAGCCTTCTTATTAGCTAGTTGTCTCTTAATTATTAACTCACTTTTTAAATTAAACTATGCATTTTCACAAGGCTATGGCTTACCTGTAATGTTCTGGCATATTACTCCTTTGGTGGATACATGGTGTCTCTCTCTGGTGACTCTTGGTATTTCTCTTCCCAGCCTCTTCCCAGTCTGGTAACTCCGCCTATACTCCCTGCCTGACTACATCCTGCCTGTTCATTGGCCAAAACAGCTTTATTCATTAACCAATAACAGAAACATGTATTCACAGCATACAGAAGGACACCCCCCATCACTGGATAGTGGTTATTCTAGAATAAGGCTGTGTCTTACACAACCAGTAGCCACTACTGGTTCACAACTGAGTGCTAGGAGAGAGAGAAAACCTGGTTATTAGATGCTGGCCACAGTCTGGATTGCTAGATTCTTACATCTGGAAGAGCATAGTGATAAGTCATTGCAAAACTTTGATCTATTGGGGGTCAGGCCCAAGGGGTATGAAGTGGTGCATTAAGTTTGTTTCAACAGATCTTATGTCACATATTTAGTTTTCCTTTTCATCTTGTAGGATATTATTCCACAGATTGGTTGGCCTTACCTGTGGAATCAAATACTGATGGATCACTTGCTATATTCCTGCTCAGAGGCAGTCCTAAAGAACAGCTGTGGATGGAATACTCCCAGGTATCAGAAGTATGAACTTTAGAGTAGTTTTTTATTTTCTATGCAAGAGAACTGGGATGAGGCAAGATTATGCCTCCCAGAGGGTGATTTCCAGCTTGGACTGGGCAACACTGAAAGATTAAGGATCAGAAGAACAGGCCAGATGTTTGAGAGTTTGTGGCTCTTCCTAAAATGACAGTCTAGTGGGAGCTATCTCTTGTGTTAAGTTTTTTACATAGTAAACTGATAGATCATCAGTGGTAGTAGAGATTCAGATTTGGAGAATATACTATGTATCATTAGCCATGATTGATCTAGTGACTGCTGATGTTGAGTATTTGACCTATAAGAGATCAGAGCTAAATTCCTGGCATGTTATTATGACCCAAGAAGATTAGTCCCATTGTGGCAAGTAGATTATATCAACTATTTCCATCTTGGTTCTTCCATATTTGGATTAATATTTCCTGAAAACGTGAGTGCCCCTTCCTGCTAACAAACAGTACTTTTGCACTGTTCGCACCATCACACTTACAAAAGTCAAGATTTACAAAAGCAATACCATATGATACTTTCTTAGATTCAGAGGATTGTTTCATAAAGTGAGTAGATGTTAGTGTGTGATTAAGAGGTCTTTTGACCCAGTGCTTTACAGCACCACCTAGAAAGTCAACTGATGATTAAAGTTTTGGAGAAGATTGTACAGTGCCCTTCACGATTGCTTAAAATCACTGATGATATGTATTGTTCTCATCGTCAAAAACCACAGAATCAGAAACCGAGACAAGGAAACTGAATTGGTCCCTCTTGCCTTCACCGCTTGTGGTGCAGCTCGAGAACTCTCATCTTCCTTCTTGACTGATTAGCTCAGCTATACTGAAGAATATTTTCATATAGGTTTATAGTAAGTGTCTATTGAACACAGAGCTCTGAGTACTTCAAAAGTCTTACAAAGTAACTCTAGCATCATTATGGGCTCTTCATGCCTGCAGACAAGTAGCCAAAGAAAGGTGAGACTATATTCATAGGCAAATGGGCCTAGTTATTGAATTCCTGCTATGTTGCAGAGTTGCACTGTGTTTGAACTTCCACTAATAGAGAAAATCACATTAGTGATTAGTGACCATAGCAAAGCAGCTAAGAGCTGCACTCACAGGATAGATGCCTAGCATACTCCACTAGACAAACACTCTGGATTAGCTAAGGAGGTACTGAGCCAGCTGGTCAGATACAAGCAGGTGATAGAAAAGTAATATGAAAAAACATGCATTATGGTCTGGGCATCAATGACAGCGTTTGTGACTTGTACCTCTAACCCTGTGTGTGTGTGTGTGTGTGTGTGTGTGTGTGTGTGTGTGTGTGTGTGTGTGTGTGATGTTCTGAGGAGGCAAGAGTTGCATTTCATGTTGGGCACATGTGGAGCTGAGTGGTAGGAGAGGTGGATCACATCAAGATGAGCTTGATGCCCAAACTCACATCTCATGCTTTCATTTGTGTGTTCATGCCCTCCCACCCCCGTGACTGGAGAGACAATTGTACATATATTTTAAATTTCCTTCACTGACATCTATCATTGCATCTGTGTTTTATGCTTATGCTTTCAATCTCATGGTCCCTTGATAATATGCATGAGGATATGGCAGAGAGGGTTGAAGTATATAATATATAAATAGATCTTAGGAGACTTCCAGACTGCAGATGTATTGAATATATAGGAGATGAGAGTTATTGTAGGAAGAATCTGGAGAGATATTAGATAATAAAGAAGAATCTGGAAAGATACTAGATCATGAAGAAGCATCCCAAACATTGTTTAAACATTCATATTTGAGAAACAGGTGTGAGGGAAAACACTGGCAAAGGAGCTACAAGAGCAGCTAGCAATAATACCTGGAGGAGAATGCTTAATGCTCTTATTCAAAGGTGGCCTCTCTTAGCCAAACCAACCTCTCACTTCTACATGGAGAACAAACGATTTCTTAAATTCATAGCTGAAGTTTATAAGACCCTGGCAAACTTTTCAGACTGATGGGAACAAGTTCAGCTGTCAATGGTATCTCCATTTTAGAAATGAGGATTTTGGATTCTTGATTTAATATTTTATACAAACTGAATTGTAAGAAGTCTCTAAACTTGTAATAGTATCAGCTGTTTTTAAATCAATTGTACAAGTAAGTAAATAAATTTAAGTAAGCATAGCTAGAAATTTTCAAAATGAGACTTTCTAATTCGGCAGAAAAGTATAAATGAGACTCTAGAGGGCACTGTCCCTCTACTGTGTTTCAAGAGGTAGCAGAGTCATCATCAATAGTTTCAAGAAAGTTGGATTTTCATGCGGTATGTAAATACCAGTTTGGCTTAGCGGGACTTCTATGCTCTAGGTTAAAATTTAACTTGGGACAATTTAAGGTCTTTAATAACTAAGATACAACTAAGGTCTCAAGAAAGCACACCTGATTTAAGAAGTTGGAGTTACGATATTGTTTGTCCTCTATTACTTTGACACTTATCTTTCCTTTCCTTTTGTTTTCTGAATTATCAATGCTGTGTAACATTGGGGTAAAGGTGGGGTTATTATCAGAGGACTCTGATTCAAGCAGCTTGCTCCTTTCCTATTCCCACACACATTAAACCCACACAAGAGGCCTCAGAACATGCTTGGATCTAGCTTGTGTTAATTTAGTATTACTCACTGCTGAGTTTGCCAATTAAGAGTGTGATATTAACGAACACATTCCAACACCTGTTTCTGAGTCCTTTCTCTTTGGGCTCAGGAGGAGGGAAAGAGGACTCTGGTTGGTGAGATGGGACTTCATTTAGCCCAGGGACCAGTTTTGTTTGTCAGACTTTAAAAATCTGAATTCTATGTCACTTCAGCTATTGCATTCTGATCTCTTAAATAATTATCAACTTTACCCATTGTTTCACAAAAAGCAGGTTGATCTACTGTCTGTGTATTAATACCTAGGGAATTCTGCTGGCAGCAAGTATCTTTGTGACTGAATCTGTGTATTAAGACCTAGGGTATTATGCTGGGAGCAAATGTCTTTGTAACTGAATAAGTACAGTTTGTCCCTTAGGTTTGGTTTAACGAAAAATCCTCTCTATTCCCTGCATTGCTTCCCTCTTTACAGCTGGTTTGGTATTCTTGGTTACAGGCCCAACTACCAAGCACCCCTGTGTGCACTATCACCATTGGGAACGTTTGATTTTTTGTTTGAGGCTTGTTTGGCCTATCAACTACTCAATTCCTCAAGCAACTCAAGCCCTGCTTTTCTCCTTCCTTAAAGACTGTAGTTGTAGATGAACTTTTAAGCCAGCAGAGGGGGCTGTGCCACTCCACTTTATGGGCCTGACTCACATTTCATGATTCTGTAGTTCCTTTGCAGTGTTTACCCATCTGTCGGTGAGGCCTCATTCCACTTCCAACTTTTGCATCATATTCTTTATTTAGTAGCAATAGTTCTTCGTATTTATGTAGCACTATTGCTACACATTATGTGGCTGCAAAGTTTTGTCCGGTTCCTTTGAATCAGAGCTTGGCATCTGACTCTAATAGCTGGATCCCATTAAGAAAGAATATCTCTACTCTCTGAGCCCAGAACATAACAAGAAACACATAAAAGCATCTTCGTAGCCTATAACTTGATGCTATCTCAAATTTGGTCAATCATAATTACACAAGGTGTTTGTTAGGCACACATAGACTGCCAATCTCAAGGCTTTTTCCCAAGCGTGCTGTGGTTTGATAGGTTTGGATTGAGGGCTGAGGGGATTTGAACAATTACCCTAGACAGGAACCCATTTATTTATTTATTTATTTATTTATTTATTTATTTATTTATTTATTTATTAGAGCAGTCGCTCAGAAGGATGTGAAATTAACATGCTCCCCTCAGTAGATGAATTAAGACAGCTTTTCCTTCTTTTCTTCTTTCTCTGCTTAACTTCTGTTGTCAGTGACAGACTAATTTTGATAGCTAATTAGCCTCGTGTGTAACTGATTTTGAAAAGCCACTTGAACTACACAATTCCTTATACTACACTAGATTAAATGTCTATAGAACTGTTCCCACCTAGGATGATCTATTATTTCCTGTGCCAGTATTTTAAGTGGTACAGTGGTGACAGGGTTTTGAAATCAGATGATACTGGACTTAGTTTCCTTTCTCATCTCTTCAGAAAATAAAGTGACCTGTCTTTCTTTCCCCAAGTGATCCCCTTCCATCCCAATAGCTCCCAGGTTAAATCCATGAATTCCTGTGCACATTATAAAAGTAACACATGTATACAAGGATCCCACAAGAACTGTGGCATATTCTGGAGTGCCTTTATGTGTGAAGAGATGAGATGTTTTGGGAAGGCATGTCACCACCATGCTTGATGGAGAAGATACCAGAAACAAATCTTTATCTTAAAAGCCTGTCTCCATCCTTCGTGTTACCTTGTCTAGGGGTGCAACACCCTGGCAAAGCCAGGAAGAGCAAGACTGATCTCACACAGTGGCTGCTCTTGAGAACTCATGGACAGGAATCATTGTGGCAGATTTGTCATGGCCAAAGAGATTATCTGCAGCTGGATTACAATGCTAATTCACTCAGTTTCTGAGGTGTGTTCAGCTCTACAAACACAAAAGACTAAAATCAAAACCCAATTCTGTAAAATAATCAAGGTGCCAATCTTCTGTGTTACCCTCTGGTAGCATGGGCAAAACCCTCTTTTTCTCTGTGATGAACTACATGGGGTCTATGTGCACTAACAGTGTCTGAAGGCTGAAATGTTCTATTTTTTTTTCTCATAATATTTTGTAGGTACTGTGAGTGAAAACAAACTTTATTGCATTTATTTATTTATTTGGGGCACTTCCATCATAGGATAAGTCTGGACTTCCAAGGATTGCTTGCAGGAGTCAATTCTCTCCTGCTGCCATGTGGGTCCCAGGAATTGAACTCAGGTCATCAGGCTTGACTGCAACACCTTTATCCATTGAACCATCCTGCTTGCCCAGCACTATGAGTGTTGAGGACTCAGGCATACTATTTTAGCTAATCAAATTCATTCTGCTTAATACATAATTTTTGACTATAATATGGCCTTTAACTGGGCTTTCAGTGACTGGAGATTCTTCTTTTGTAGGTGACTTTGCGTATTACTCATTCATGATCAATCAAAGCTATATTCTTGTCAACTGCAAAGAAGAGTGGCACAAGTTGTTTTTTCCTATTATACTCTGTTATTTATATTTTATATCCCCACAGAGTCTACCAGAAGTTTATTTTCAACCAAAACATAACATTTTGTTTTCTAAAGAGGGAAGCCATGAATCACCAATTCAGTGTACTTAGAAGAAAAATTACTTCCAACAAGTTCTTGCCTATAGTTGGCTTTGAACATGGGTAGTCATTTGCCTTGCCAGGGAAAACTACTTAAAGCATGCATGCCTCTTAACTGTGGAGTAAGAAGCCAGCACACGTGTCACTGTTGTCATGTACTTTCATGTTAATGATGCTAATTATGTTGCTCTTGAACTTCAGCACATTCACTTTTTAAAATTATGTATTAAATTTCTTCAAATAATCAGGTCTAAAAGGCTAACTCTTCATTTGCTTTAGATACCTCAGATTTTGCCCATCTTGTCTATAGCTTAATGATTTTGATATTGTTCTATTAGTTGAATATCTGACAAGCCCTTTATTAATATTCTCTGAAGTTAACAGAGGGCTTCAGTTTGGCAAAGGAAAGTTAAATGTGCATTGGTCTCCAGCACAATGTGGAAGTTTGGACTGGGAAGTTCCAACCACACCCGTGTGGCTTTGTGCAGACGAGGAAACATAAGAAGAAAGAAATCACCAGTGATGAGTTCACTGGTGTACTGATATAATAATTTTATTAAAGAATATCCTCAAAGAGATTGTTTCATCAGGGCAAAGGAAATGTCTACAGTGCAAAATAAATATCCATGGTAACGTGAGAGAAAAGACAAGACAGACATACTGGAGAAAGCAGGAATGGCTTACTCCTTCCCTACGACTCTACTTTGCAAAACTGAGAAAACTCAACACTGTGACTTATCTCTAGAATGTGTTCAGATTTGCTAAGTCTAGAGCTTGCTTCTGTTCAAAGACTGGATTTACCAGGCCTTGTGTTGGTCTTCAGTGGATCGGGAGTGTTGTGTAAGCCATCCTGAACCTTAATACTGCTTCCTTGCCACAGTTAATTGTTAACAGAGTCCTCTGGAGCAGGTTATATCCTTCTCAGAGATGTAAAGATGAGCCTCAGAGAGATTAAATCCCTCAGGAACTCTAGAAAACCAATAAGAGCCTCCCCAGTTTAGGAGCATGCAACATACCACGGAAGCCACAAAACAAACACTTGTAGTGTTGTAATAATTGTCATTGGAAAGAATTTTTCTAGAATCATTTACTATGTACAGTGTCAAAAGGAGAGTTCCTCAGATCAGTTACACTTAGCAGTATTTGAGGAAAACAAGGCATGATTAATATACCAGATAATGTTGGAGCATGGCAGATTCAGAGAGCTACAACAAACATTGTGACGTGGAAAAGGACTCAAGACACAGAGACACAGAGCAACTGAATTGGCTGTAGCTAATTTACTAGACATTAATTACAGCTTAGGTAGTTGTTTCTATTAGGTAATTGTCTACAGTGCCTTCAGTGCCAACTGAAGCTCAGTTATGGGGATTGGATCCTATTGCTTTGGTCTGGTGGGCCCAGCCCAGGTGCCTGGTTTTAATACATGTCTCCTTACAAAATTTTATTTGATCATTCTTCTCCTTGGGTTATCCTCTCAAGTTAGAGTTTGACTAAACTTTTGTCATCCACACCACTCTAAATAACCATTATATTAGATTTGGTTTAATAAACCATTCATTATTTATAGCATATCCATGTCCACATATTTAAGTTCTTAGAATTCTATCCAATGAGAGACCATTTAGCATTTAGCAGATGGCAGTGAACAGATATTTAAGCCTGAGAACACACTGCACCAGGAAAGATGCTGTTTCAGCTATTAGGAAGAGAATAGCAACAATTTGAGGTATGATTCCTAGCCAAGACCAGCATAAAAACAAATCCATTAAAACTAAATGATTACTTGATGAGTGATATTCATTTTTAGCCAAGTAGCTTGTTATTTGTTTTTTGTAATGATATATTCTGTTGCCCAATGCATTTATTTCATGCAACAAAAGTATTAGCAACTACTCAGACTACTCTCTGTATAGTAGTACACTGACCTCATACCCCACTAGCAAGTCATAATGAAATGAGAACATAATGAAATGAGATTGGCTATCACATTACCTCAACAAGTGATAGATGTGTATGCTAATACGAATCAGGAGAGTAAGAGTCTCAGTATGGCAGAACTGTGATATTTCATCTATCAGAAAACTCTCTAAAACTTTTCCTCAGTTCACCCTCAAATCTCTAAAAGGTATACAGTTCTAGGAACCCACGGGGAAGAGTCTTAAGTCACCAGATATAGACTCTAGTTTTGAGATTCTGAGATTGTCACTGAAGTGGGAGTAAGAGAAGTTAGAATAGTCACTGGGCCCACATCTTTCCACAGTTGGTATTGTCCTGTCTTCTCCATGATCAATAGGATAAAAAGACTTTTCAGGGAAAGTCTCAGAATCTCAAAACTAGACAGTCCAGGTCTGCTTATGTCCTCCAAGAGTCCTAGTTCAATATTAAATTCCTTTCCCATCAGGTGTATAGTCCCTTACAAGGGCCACTGTGGGCAGTCTGATTTGGATCAAATTTGGTTTGGAACCACATTTATGTTGTTTCATTCAAACTATTTCTTGCAAACAATCCAGAACTGGCTTATGGCACAAAAGTTTGTTAAAGCATTTTCTCGGTATTTATTCAATTTTTGTTTTTCCAGGATGCGTTCAAGAACAATCAATCTCTCTAGTAGGATTCTACGATTTCTACTAGATTCCAAAATGTCAAAAGTCTGGTATTTCAGTATTTGTGTCAGAGAGTATTCTATGTATTCCCTGAAGATGAAACACATCAATCCAGAGTAAAGACATAACCATTTATGGGGGAAATATTGAACTGTAACATTACATAGCTTCGCAGCCAGCCCGGAGTTACTCTGTGTAGCCTAGAATGCAGTCCATATCTAAGGTAAGGATAGTTAGTGCCCCAACTGTCAGCTGTTTGCCTTCTAGGTTTGTTGGCCAGGAAGGAATAAATAACAACATCTATTTCTGTTTTCCTTCTGTTTTTGTTAGCTTTGGGTCAATTCAACCCCAGTCATTGGTTCTTCATTTATGTGCAGTTAGTTAAAAGTAGCCTGTGGATCTTCATCAGGCCTGAACAGCCAGGACTATCCAGTCAGTCCTGGAAGGCTAGTGTTTGAAAAGAAGTTACAAGCAGCTCCGTGGTGTTTCCTCTGCAGTGTTTAAATATACCTTCTTTTTAATCTTTAGAAAGTTTTATTTACCAGGGTACTACTGATCTCTGATCAAGCACTTTGTCTCAGAGGGAGCTGACATATTCGTGTCTGTGTGTCTCAAATGAATACCTGGGTAGGGGAGAGCTGCAGCTGCAAGGATCTTTTATTTCCTTTCTGTTTGTACAACATTTCATATCAATAGTAAATAAGCTTAACTGGTGTCTTGTTAGATTGTTTCTAAAAACCTCCTGGAATGCACAAAAAGAAGTCTAAAGGCAAAAGATCTAGTTTAGAATTTGATTTTGAAAGTCTTTCAAAAGCATGAAAGGTTCAGAACTCCTGATCAAATAAATCCATAGTCATGCAAAATAATCATAAACTTAACCCAAATGGTAAGACTTCAAATACTGACTTTGAAAGCCAAACACAGTGGGCAAGCCTCCAAATCTTCATCAGAGTCAAATTTCTCCATTATAAGCAAGTAAAGTTTTCAAGAGAAATTTTTATTTTTAAGCACAGGGAACCAAATTTAAATTTTGTGGGCTTATGCATTTTTAATGGCATGTATTTCCTAGAAAACCTTTTAATCCTCTAATCTCAGCTTGAGCAACATCAAGCTCATCTCTCATTTCTAGAATTTTTTCTATCCCTTCATGCGTTTGTGTTTTTTTTTTTTCTTGTCACTTCTGGATAATTTGTTCCCATTTCATTTCCATTTCTGTGGTAAAATACTCTGGCAAAACGTAACATAGGGAGGAAAGTAGTTTATTTAGCTTCCTGTCTTAGATTATTGTCTGTCATCATAGAGAAGTCTTGTGATTTTGGTTGTGAGCCTAGCCTCTAATGGCTGAGACATCTCTCTAGCCCTGGTATAGCTGGGGAGCTTCTCTCTACTGAATGATAGTGTCCACAATGAGCTGTATCTTCCCACATCAATGAAGGCAGTTAAAGATAACCTCCCACAGACATGCCCATAGGGTAAACTGATCTAAACAGTTCATAAGCAGTGGTTCTCTTACCATGAGAGTTCAGGCTGTGTCAAGTTGACATTTAAAAGTTATCCACTACACTGGTCATTTTACTGGAGGCTGTGAATTCTCTTTTTGTTTAAAACATCTTTCATGCATTCTAGATTCACTAGTCAAAACCCATAAACCATATCTTGCATTCTTTTTATAATATTTCTTGTTTTAAAAGCCATATGTTGATGATAAGAGGAAACCATTCAGATAAAAAGATGGTGGATGGCACACTGGCATGGTCTGTTGGAATTTTAAAAAAAAGAAAAGCCCAGGCAAATGGATAATGGTTATAAACAGTTAAGTAACAGCCAAATATCTGTACTGTTAATGGCATAGTCAAATAGGGAACTTTTACAAAGCAGGAAAGAAATTCTAGAGCCAGCCTGGAGGTATCGGTTTGGTCTGGGGAACTCCCCTCTCCCAGTTAGAGGTGACAGCAATCACAGAAGAAATGACAACTTAATGCAGAGAGACTAAGAGAAGCTGCACTATAGTTTTATTAGGGAACTTTTATTTTTATTACATTCATTGATTCATTCATTCATTGGTTCATTGTATTTGGGATGAGGCTCTGCTATAATGGGAATGTGGAAACCAGAGGCATTGTGGGATTTAGTCCTTGCCTTCTACCAGGTGTTTACTGGAGGTTGAACTCAGGTCATCAGGCTTGGTGGCAAGTGTCTTTATCTATTGAGACTCAATAATGGGCATTTATTTTTACAGTAGGTTCTCACTATGTAACCCTGAGTGGCCTGAAGCTCACTCTATAGACCAGATTGGCCTTTAATTCAGAGATCTACCCGCTTCTGCCTCCTGAGTGCTGGGATAGGGTGTGTGCTGCAATATCTGGCTATTGATGGGCACTTTAAAGATCAGAAAAAGAGGGGCACCCAGACACAAGATGTTTGGCACTGACCCTTGTAGAGGAAGAAAAGAGTGCAGCACAACCTCTCATCTTGGCAATGACTTGGCTGGAATAGCTATAGTATTCTACTTTAAAATGACCCCTGCTGAGTCACTGGCTTAGAGTCCCAGTCTTCAAGCTCTTGCGAAGTTTTGAATGGATACAGAACTATGTACTAAACCCTGGCAACAGAATACCTGTCAGCTGTGGGAATGCAACACTAAGTGAGAACTATATATTAATTAACAAGGTGGAAGTCTGATGGGCTAGTCTTCAGGGGAAAACAGACTCAGCTATCAAGTGGCATATAGGGCAGTGGGAGAGACTGCCTGGGAGTGGGGATAAAATCTACAGCCCAGGTTTCTGGCCTGCATCCTGGGGCCTTGCTAGGAGCCTCCTAAGGCCTGTGGCCTGTCCACACTTGGGAGAGCCCACTTAGGTGGACTGGCCTGTCCAGAGTCTGCCAGAATCCTGGTCCCACCTCCACCCACTGGAAGAAAAGAGCCATCAGAGTATTGGACCTGCTTGCACTCACCAGAGAGAACCTCAGTCCCACCAGGAGAGGGAGAGACCCCACTGGTACACACTGGAAGAAGGGATGGGTAGACGACAGTATAAGAACACAGCCAACAACAAAAAGATCAATATGATCCCTCCAGAGTCTAGGGACTCCACACCAGCAAGGCCTGAACATCCCAACACAGATGAAGCAAAAGAGAATGACCTTAAAACAACCTCATGAAGATGATAACGACCCTAAAAGAGGAAATGAGAAAATCCTTTAAAGAAATGGAAGAAATGCTACTGACTTTTTTTTTTTTTGAGTTTATCTTGTATCCTGCTAGTTTGCTGAATGTGTTTATCAGCTGTAGGAGTTCCCTGATAGAGTTTTTTGGGTAACTTATATAAACTATCATATCATATGCAAATAGTGACAGTTTGACTTCTTTCTTTCCAATTTGTATCCCCTTGATCTCCTTTTGTTGTCTTATTGCTTCAGCTAGAACTTCAATATTGAAGAGATACGGAGAGAGAGGACAGCTTTGTCTTCCTGATTTTAGAAGAATTGCCTTAAGCTTCTCTCCATTTAGTGTGATGTTGGCTGTTGGTTTCCTGTATATATCTTTATTATGTTTAGGTATGTTCCTGTTATCCCTGATCTCTCCAAAACCTTTATCATGAAAGGGTGTTGGATTTTGTCAAAGGCTTTTACAGCATCTAGTGTGATGATCATGTGGTATTTTTTTTTCCGTTTGTTTATATGGTGGATCACATTGATGGATTTTCATATGTTGAACCATTTCTGCATCCCTGGGATGAAGCCTACTTGGTCATGGTGGATGATTTTTCTGATGTGTTCTTGGATTCAACTTGCCAGTATTTTATTGAGTATTTTTGCATCAATGTTCACCCTCCCTGGGGAGCAGAAAGTGGATGAGGTGGGGGTTGGTATGGGGACAGTGGGAGGAAAGGAGGGTGTGGGAACTGGGATTGACATGTAAAACAAGCTTGTTTCAAATTTAAATAAAAAAATTATCAAAAAAAAATGTCTGTAGCCCTACCTTTGAAGATGAGGCCAACATTGGAGTTTTAACCTCACAAAGGTCTGTGACAGAGTGGGAATAGCAATCACAACTTTACTCACTGAAGGAATGATAAACGTCTGAAATCTGTGACCTGACTCATTGATGAGAAACAGACATCTATGACCTGATTTCTCAAAGGTCCAACCAGGTCTGTGACAGGACTCTAGGCCTGGCAAGGAGATGCTGATAGATTTGAAATTGGAATCAGCAAGCAGGCCAGACTACATTCACACTTTGTATCCCCACCCATCCCTCTGCTCTTCTCTTCCTCTTTTATTTAGAACTCAGTGCCACATTAGCACACCAGCTCTGTACTACTCTGCCCCTGCCCTCTCTTTTTTCTCTAATATTTTTCTTTCCCTTTTCATTTTTTCTTTTCATAAGCTTTCCCGAAGGACAGAAGCTGACAGGCTTTGCAGGGTCTCTCTGTCTTAGTCTCCTGAGAGCTGGGGAGGTTGTAGCCTATTTGATTGCATTTACCTATCTTCATGTTTCTTTAGTGAAATTACCTCACCCCAACTCTTGCTTTTATTGTTCTCCCCTTCCTTCCTTCCTTCCTTCCTTCCTTCCTTCCTTCCTTCCTTCCTTTCTGTTACATTTTCTCTATCCATCTCTAATTACTATTCTCACTCTATTCCATCTTACTTTTCCACAGTAACAAATATGTTAGTGAACACAGTACTGTCTACATCCCTTTACTCCCTAAAATGACTAGCATTTAATGGGTTATCACTTTTCATTTGTCCATGCTGTATTTTCATAGTGGACCAACCCTTAATAGAGATTTTTTTAAAAAGATAATGCCCTACTCTAAAAGAATTTCTAGGGATTCAGCTTGGTGCTCTGACTACCAGTAAAACAGAGAAAAAAAAAATCTCAACTATACCACAATCCAGTCTCTCTCAAACATTGCAAACACTTCAACTAAAAGAATTAGGGGAAAAAAATCCAAGCGATAATATAATCCAAGATTATTAAGTCTCAATGCAAAAACTCAAGATAC
The DNA here is from genome assembly GCA_030556225.1 of Cricetiscus sungorus. Lineage (NCBI taxonomy): Eukaryota > Metazoa > Chordata > Mammalia > Rodentia > Cricetidae > Cricetiscus > Cricetiscus sungorus. The sequence continues at coordinate 21,053,818 of JANBXA010000372.1, read as the reverse complement.
ATAAAAACTAAAACAATACAACTGTTCAAAATATTGTTGAACTTACATTGGTGGCCTCCAACGAGGGTGAAAAAAAATGAAATCCCCAAAACTCAAAATAGTGAGTCTAAATAAGTTCAGAGAAATCAAAGAAGACACCAATACATCATTGGATAAATTCCAAGAGAATGCAAACAAGAAACTGAAAGAAATAAAGACAACATAAGTTATGAGAGATAGAAATACTGAAGGAAGAAAAGACCCCGAAACACTGGAAAAAAACTATAAGTGATACAAATGTAATATTCCATGGGAAGCCTCACTAATAGAGTGAGTCAAGGGAAGGACAGAAGGTGAGGAATTAGATCATTAAGTCACTGACAACGATAAATTGGGAACATAGGAGTAAGGACATTTAAGATCTGTGGGATGTTATAAAAAGACCAAATCTACATATCATGGAGCTAGGAAAAGAATTTCATGCAAAGGCATGACTACATTTTCAATAAAATCTTAGCATAAAATTCTTAAATGGAGAGACGGAGATCCATTTACGAACATTGTCTTAGCTAATGTTACTGCTGTGATGAAACCAGGACCAAAAGCAAGTAAGTAAGGAAAGGTTTTATTTAACTCATTTGTCCACATCACAGTCCATCACTGAAAGACGTCTGCGCAGGAACTAATACAGGGCAGGAACATTTTTCCTTCCTTTCTCCTTTCTTCCTTCTTTCTTATTGTTTTTTGAGAAAAGATCTTCCTATTTGGCCCTGAATGTCCTGGAACTTACTATGAAGACCAGGTTGGCTTAAGTTCACAGAGATCTTCCTGCCTCTTCTCCCATGTGCTGGGATTAAAGGCATGCACTGGCTTCAGAGAGCATTTTCTAAGTAGACTAAGAGGATTTTTCACTAATATTATGTCAGGTTCTGACCATGGCATGAAGGTTTAAGTGAATGAAGCCAACCCTATTACATAAGGGCTAAACTTCTACAAATAACCTTCCATGACAATGTAGTCCCATATAGATCCACATGCCAGTTAAAAGATACAAGTCACTATATTCTTTTTGATTCTCTTTTAGTATATATTCCATAGCTAAACAAGTTTATCTAGATTTAAACATCCTTATTGTGGTCATTGTAATCCAAATTATTTCTAGCAAATTTTATTTAGTTTTTTTCTTTTTTAAAGAAAAAAATCAAGTTCTGGGCATTAGTATATGTGAATTGGCTGAAGAGATTCAGGTCCTGGGTGTAGTCTAGTTTTTCTGCCTGAATATGGACAGCAGTCATAAAGCCCAGAAAGGTCCTGAGACATTCTCATTGCACACTGCACTATAATTACTGCCCCGAGGTTGTGCACTCCTTCATAGCACAAACTGCTCTTGAGTGGGGTACCAGGAAGGGGAGGTCTAGATCCCAGATCCAGGTGAACTCATGATGCTTCCAGTCTTCTAGCGACATTACTCCTTACTGTACTCTGTTGAGGTTTTATCTGACCAGGTCAGACCCCAGAGACCCCCTAGAAGACTTATCCCTGTGTTTCCTGTACAACTTCCAAGTACAGTTGAAACAAAAATGTTTGCTCAAACAAACTTGAAGTTCAAAGGATGATATCCATGAAACTTTAGAATCACAGTGAGAACTTAACCACTGTCCTTCATGCAAGGAAACAGAACACAGTTCGGGAGACCACATTCCCAGTTACTCTGGCGGTGCTCCCAGGATCTTTGCAACTCTGTTTTGTATCCTGATTATAACACTAAAATTGTAGAAAGGAAAAGTCCTGAGACCAATTAAGTGTGGTAGAATTCATTTGAGCAAAGCACAGTTCATGAATGAGCTAATGCCTCCACCCAAGCAGGTTGTGAGAACTTCAATCAGCCATTTAACCTGACAACGTTTACAGAAAAACAGGAGTGAGTCACAAGAAACTTAAAATCACATACAGTTTAGGTAATCGACTAGTCAACTGGTTGTAACTTAATTAGTTTACAGTCTCATTACTTAATGGGCTACATCGTAATTCAGGCACTTTGATTAAACTATGTTGGTTTGTTCTGTTGTTGGCCTGTGTCCAGTCCAAATTCAGAGCTTCCCACAAAATGTTACTTAACAACAGCATTACATCTGAAGTCAAATGTAATGGGCTGGATCTTACAACCCCCACAAATCTGAATTGAAATGTCACAAAAAAGCTCAAATTTATGTGTAATATTTTGGTGAGTCCTTAGGTGCATAAACTTGTTATATGTCTTTTTGTTTGTATTTATAATTACTGAGTACAAGTGGCAGCTGTGACTTTTAAATATGATAGGAAACTTTTGAAGTTCATCAGTTTACTTGGGGCAAACCATAGCTTCTGAGGAGTGAAGCAAAAGGGAAAAATATTGTAATATATTTACATATCATCTATCAAAGCTACACAGAGAACTCTGGGTTATTAGTCAATAGGAATTGGCTGAATTCCCAGACTGACTTAATAAGTAATTATCATAAACACCCTGAATATACTGCATTCTCTTTTCCTGTACTTTTCCAGATGTGCCAAAGCCTGTGTCCTTTGCGCCACCTCTTTCATTTAAAAAAATCTGACAATTTTTCATTTTGTTTTTTAAATGTTTGTTTTATTTTTAAGAGTATAATAAAATCACATAATTTACCCTTCCCATTTTCTCTCTCCAAACCCTCCCATGTACCCATCTCCTATTCTCTTTCAAACTCATGCCCTTTTTAGCCAGCTACACATTCAGAGCAAGGTTAAAGACCTGAACAAATGCAGACATCTAGGGCATACACCCACACTTCACGTGTGCCACTGATACCAAGAATGTGCAGTTTGTTCTTGATGCTGCCACTGATGTCACCCTCAAGGAAAACCTGAAGGACTATGGCCTCTTCTGAGGGGCAGGGGTCCTGGCAGGATAGACCACTGCCAGCTGTGCTCCCTACTACCCCTGAAGAAGATGGGAGTAAGAAGACCATGTTCCCCCACAGCGTCTCTTCAATCTTTTCTCTATCCTTAACTCCCCTGTACCCTCCTCATCTCTAGACTTGGGGGAAGGGTTGCCACATGCCTTCCTGTTTGAAGTACACCCTTGTCTGAGGTGCCAAGAATGGCCATGGCACCCTCTTCCTGGGCATCTATTTTGGTTTTCTGACTGTTGTCTTGTTCTGGGCTGAGAGGGGGAGAACATGTAATTCCCTAAGACCCATTGTGTCTGGAGGGGTATTGAAAGGAAAAGTTTCAGCTCAGGACCTTCAAGACCAAGTTATCAGCACAAAGGAAATTTATTTGCCCCAGAGGGACAGAGGGCAGGGATAGGGTCAAAGACAGAAGATCCAGGTAGAAGGGGAAGGTAACCAGGGAGAGGGGACAGGGGTATTTGTTCCAGAGGGACAAAGCCTTTGGATAAAAAGGAGACAGAGGTGACACATAGGAAAATGGCAGTTTATAAAGGTACAAGGGGAAACCCCATGTTAGGATGAGATGTTTAATTTTAATTTAATTAGGCAAGTCAGGTGAGTCAAAGGTGGGGTTTTGATTGCTGGATTTCAATACTTTGATAGCTGGACCTTGGTGGTCAGCCTCAGAAGAAGGGATTGGCCAAATAAAGGAATAGATGTTGGGGGTTAGCTTTAGGAATGCAATCCAACAGTTTTTTGTTTTTGTTTTATTGGCAAGACAGAGGGAGAGAAAGGGGTGAAAGGAAGGCCAGCCAGAGCCACACGCTCAAGTGAGCTAGGGTCCCTTTAGGGTCCCACTTCTCCTCTCCTGGCTTTGTCCAATACCAGCCCCAACCCAAGTCTAAATGTTTTCAGGGAGCCTTCTGCTTACCTCACTCTCTGCTGCTAGGAGGCCTCAAAGGAAAAAAGTCTGAGAGACACCACTATTCCTGGAGATCACAGTCCACCTGCTCATTCTCATGGCATAAAAAAGGGAAAACCTAGAATACATTTTAGAGAAGCCTACCTATTTAAAGCTATCAGGCCCTGACTTGCATGCACCTGACAGCCTTCCAGTGATTCCTGTCTTGAGTGTGCCTGTGTGTTTAGACTGATCTCTCCATCTTTGGATGGCTCCTTGATCCACCCTCCATGGAACTGTATTCCAAGGGCTGTTTTAGGTAGCTGCCAATATCATTGAGGACCCCACTTTGAAGCTCTGGTATTAACCTCAGTGGTTCTCATCTTTCCTAATGCTGTCACCCTTCACTACAGTTCCTCATGTTGTGGTGATCCCCCCCACCATAAAAACTATTCTCAACAATAGTTCACAACTGTAATTTTGTTAGTTATGAATTATAATGTAAGCATCTTTTCTCTGTGTCTTAGGTGACTCCTGTGAAAGTCATTCATCTTCCAAAGGGGTTGTGACCCATCCACAGGTTGAAAACCACTGGTTTAACCTAAATGTAGCTCCTTAGCACTAATCTAGGAACCACAGCTGCCTGCATCCGGAACTGTAGGCAGCAGGAAGAGAGAGCCATTGGGTCTGGCTTTTGAAATCTCAGTGACATACTTTCACCAATTATGCCACACCTCTCAACCCTTCTCAAGTAGTGGCACTCCCTGGTAACTTAGCATTCAAATATATAATACTGTGGGGGGGGCATTCTTACTCAAACTGCCAAGCTACATATTAACATATAATTACAACCTGCTCAGTTTCTGTATGTTACTTGTCTGTATATGATTTAGGGCTGCCTATTTGGTTAGATAACCAGCTTGTACACTCTTTTCCTGCTCTCAGAATTCCTTAGTTGCCTGTAGTTATAGTGATATTCTCTTGAATGGTCCATTGTTTGTAAACTGCCATTTTTCAAACTTGGATGGAAGGTGAGAGGGAGGAATATGTGGTTATGGCATTAGAGCCTTCTCTCTCCTCTTCTATTTCTACATGCTGTTAATATTTAAAATCACAACATAAACCAAAACCAAACAAAGCCAAAATGAAACAAACCAAACAAACAACCCCTCCATATCACTGTTTGTTATGGAACAAAAGTATTAGAAATAAAGTTCTACACTGTTAAGAGGGTTGATAACCTGAGAGAGAAAACAAGGACAAATGAGGTACTAAGAACAGCTTAAATCTACAAAATGAGACATGCCCAGGCCAACAGGGACTTAAAATTATATGAATATGCTTGGTGAACAGTAATGGAGATTGTACAGGAAACATCATTAATATGGAGCTGGGGGGCTGCTTGCAGAGTACTCATAGCACAAGCATGAGGAATTGAGTTTGGGTCCTCAGCACCTGTGGTAAATCTGAGCACAGCCATCTCTGTCTGTAATCTTGCAAGAGGTGTGTGTATATGAGGACAGTCAATCTCTGGAGCTCACTGGCCAGCTGAATGGATCAGCTCCAGGTACAATGGAGATCCTGTTTCAAAAAGTAAAGTGTGGGTGGCTGATAGAGAAAGACACCCAGTGTCCACTTCTGGCCTCTATCTGCATGTGTGCACACACCTACACAATCACAGACACGAGATAGAGCAGCAGGAGGAGGAATGAGTCTTGGCTCATGAGGCCCAGGATCCACAGCATTTGACCTTGGGTATATAAGGTCAGGATTGTGGAGTTCATAAGGCTGCAGAGGAAGCATGTTCTCTAATGAGGGTGTGAGCTAGGAGAAACCCACCTACATCAGGGCCTCTGAGACTGTCTACTCCTCCAAACTTGGTTAGATGCTTTCTCTGACAGTTGGTTTAATGTGGACACCTTGTGTCCCTGTTTCTGCCCATGAAGTAAAGAAATGATTTGAGCTAATTAAAAGGAGAAAATAGATGTCATTTGAAAATATAAAGTATGGGAAGACAAAATTTCCAGATTCAAACTAAATAATACCCCTTGTCCCCAAATAAGTCTGGAATGTGCCATGTGGGTGCTGAATATTTCAAAGAAACCTTTTTCGGAACAGTGAAAGCTAATTAGATATTGTATATCTAGATTAGATATCTTAGAAACTAAATTAGATATCTCAGCTCCATCTATAAGTGAAAAGAAAAATATGTTTATGAATTCCTTCTGTATCTTTAGCTTAGGGAGCCTTCTCTAGGATAAAAATGACTGTTTCATAACAACCAGTTAAGTGTGGATTTCTTAATTCTTCAAAGTCTGCTACAGGCCTGGCTATTCTGAGCTATGTGTCCCTCTGACATCATTTCTGACTGTGACTTTTGTAGTCCTTGTGGTTTCAGGGAAACTTGAAGCCACATTTCTAGTATACTGATGACTCCCTTTTCATTGGAGCCAAAGTCAGGGGGAAGTCTTCCTTAATATATTCATAAGTATTAAAAGTTTTCATTTTAGAGCTGTTTTATGTCTTTGTTTAGCTTTATTCCTAAGTATTTTTGAGTATGGTGAATAGGATTGTCTCCATGCTTGCTCTCAATGTTTATCATTGATATACAGGAAAGATGCTGTGTCTTTATTTTGTATCCTAACACTTTGCTGAAAGTATCAGTTCTAAGAGGTTTCTGCTCAAGTATTTAGGATCTCTTTTGTATAGAATCACATTAACTGCAAGTAAAGATACATTGACTATACTTATTCTTTTTATTTCCTTATTTTTGTCTTATTGCTCTTACTAAGTCTTTCAGCACTGTAATGAATAGGAATGGAAGAGCAGATGTGAGGTGCTTTTTAGTTGGACAATTTTCATTACTGCTTCAATTTCATCACTTACTGTATATTTGTTTAAATTATAGCATCTAGGCTTAAGTTTCACAGGTAACATGACTTTAAATTTGGTCTTGTCATGAAGTCTCAAAGAACTCATGTGTTCCAGACATAAAGTTTTAAAAATCTAATTCTCTGCCCATAGCTTTAAGTCCTGATATTCTAACCTCCACATGATCTAGTCTACCAGGAGGCTTGCTATCGAACTTTTAATCTGACTTACTGACATTTTCATTTTCAGCTTTAAGTTTAGTTTTCTTTCAGTATTTCTACCTCTTTGCTGACCTCTATTTTCCTACTTTATATTACAAAGCCACAGTAATAAAAACAGCATGGTTACAGAACAAATATAAACACATAGATAGATGGAATAGAAGATCCAGATATAAGTATAGGTAACTAGCAGTATTTGATTTTTGAACAAGATGCTGAAATACACAGACTGAAGAAAACACACCATTTTCAACAAAATTGTACTAGGGAAACTGGATAGCTACATGCAGAAGAATGAAACAAGACCCTTACCCTGACCCTGCACTAAGTCAACTCCCAGTGGATCAAGGACCTCAACTTAAGTCTTGATCTATGAAATTATTAGAGGAAAATGTAGGGAGTACACTAAAAGGTAAAGGACTTTGTGAACAAGATTCTGGTTGCTTAGGAAACAAGGCTGATATTTAACAAATGGGGCTTCATGAAGCTAAGAAGCTTCTGTTCCTTAAAGGACATCATCAGGTGAGTGAAGAGGCCACTGTGGAATGGCAGAAGTCCTTGCCAGTAGTTTATCTAACAGAGGATTAGTGTATAGAATAGACAAAGAACCAAACAACAACAAAAACAATAAGCATCAAGAAAATAGCCGAGTCAAAAAGCATATTATGTGTCAGAGTAGAAACTTCTCAAAGAAACATAGATGACTAGAGTGGTGGTTTGAAAAAAAAATGGCCTCCAAACAGAGTGACACTCTCAGCGGGTGTGGCTTTTGCTGATGTAGGTGTGGCCTTTTGGAACAGTGTGTGTTCAACAAGTGGGGGTGAGCTTTGAGATCTCATTTGCTCAAGTTACATTCAGTGTGGTACACAGTTCACACTCTGTTGCCTGTGGATCAAGATGCAAAACTCTCAGCTCTTTCTGCAGAACCATGTCTGCCTATATGCCTCCATATCCTGCTATGATAATGGACTGAACCTCTAAAACAGTAAGCCACCCTATTTATAAATGTTATGCTTTGTAAGAGCTGCTCTGGTCATGGTGTCTTTTCACAGAAAGAGAAACCCTAAGACAGAAGGGGTACCAGGAGTGGGTTATTGCTGTGATAGGACTGATGATGTTTTTGTTTAGAGGAATTTGGACTTTGTTACTTTGTGTTAGGAAAGCAGTGGCATGCTTTAAGCACTGCTTACTGGGGCATGTTAGTAAGAACATAGAAGACAATGGTGCTGATAATGATTTGAACTGTGTGGGTATGGCTCAAGAGGTTTCATAGGAGAAGAACTTTAGTTTGTTGCCTAGAGGTCATTCTTGCCAGATATGGCAGGTTTAAATGGAGAATGGGAAAGAGTTGGATGAGAGGTGGGAAGAGATAACACAAACTTAGGATGTATATGGAAGCCACATGGCAAACTAGTATTATATAAACTAATAAAAATTTTGAATGGAAATTGGTTGTATGTGTAGACGATGCTGAAACAAAAATCTCAATGTCAATTTAAATGTGTCTATAAGCTGTTGGTTAGGAAGGACCCCATGGCTACCAAAGCAACCCAGTCTATTACCATTGCTCTTGGTTGCCTATCAGAACTAATTGGCAAAACCTTTTTGCTAAAAACAGCATATAGCTTTGTTTCAAGACAAAGAGAAATCGGACAGAACTGAACCAGAGGCTTCCTTCCTGCTAGCTAACTTCCATAATGCTTGGAGATGTTTTGCAGGCAGCTGGGGGGAAGTAAAGATATCTACAGTTTTACTCACATGCTATAATACTTACCTATCAGGCCAGATGGGACCACTGGTGCAATAGTGGTATGACTTATGGGGAAAGTAGCTGCTTTCTGATTGGATCTGAGGCCAGATCTACAGGAACTAATTCTTGCCCAATCCTATAAGCCTATTCGGAAGCTCATGGTTGGAGGGAGAGGCCACAGGCCCTACTGGAGAATTTACCACTGTCATTTTTTAAATGAACACAATCTTAAGTTGCTTTCTAATTTATGAGTTTATATGCACACAGAAGCTTCTTGCACTGAGTGGTGATGAACTCAAAGACTTGTGGCCTCTCAAGGTGCTGAGAATATATGACTGTGGAAAATCTATCCTTAAATGGGGGCATCTATATCACTCATTTCAGAGACTATCATGGAAAAGAAGGCAGAAAAAACTAAGAATGGGATGGATGGTGGGGAGGCATGTCTTCAATCAACATCTTTTGCACATGATTTGGCATTTTAATTATGTGCTTAGAACAGCCACAGTTGCCAGCACAAGGATTGCTAAAGATTGGGTGTTAACAATCAGTTTTGAATCTTGAAATTCTCAGGCAAATGGATAGAACTAGAAGAAACCATCCTGAGTGAGGCAACCCAGTCACAAAAAGACAATCAGGAGCCTTCATCTAGTAGCTGATGGAAGCAGAAGCAGACACCCACAGATAAATACTGAGTCAAACTCCTGGAATCCAGTTGCAGAGAGGGAGAAGTGATGAGCAAAGGGGTCAAGGCCAGGCTGGAGAAACCCATAGAAACTGCTGACCTGAACAAGGGGAAACTCATGGACCCCAGTGTGATGGCTGGGAAACTAGCACAGGACTGACCCAGACCCGCTGAATGTGGGTGTTAGTTAGGAGGACTAGACAATCTATGGGGTCGCTTGTAATGGATCAGTATTTATACCTAGTACACTAATGGACTTTGGGAGCCCATTCCACATAGAGGGTTACTCTCTCAGCCTAGACACATGGGGTGGGGGCCTAGGCCTTACTCCAAATGATATGACAGACTTTGAAGACTCCCCATGGAAGGCTTCATACTCCCTTGGGAGCAGAAAGGGGATGTAATGGGGGGTATGTGTGGGGGAACAGGGGAGGACAGGCGAGTGTTACAACTGGGACTGACATGTAAAACAAGCTTGTTTCAAATTTAAATAAAAGAAATGGTCAGTTTTGGATGGAGAGGGACTCAGGGGGCCCTACTCCTTTGTAGGGTTATTGATGTGTTTTGGGTGACAGAGAGTCATTGTCTTTGGTAGTGTAGTCACTGATGAGTTCTCTGATCTCCTGTGGAAAGCTCCATGTCCATGATAATGCAGGTTAAATTCAGTGGGTCACAAAATGAAAACAGAAATAAAACAAAGGCATGTAAATGGGAGGGGGACCTGTAAGAAGAACACAAGGAGAGGGTTGCAATAGGCTAAGAAGGGGTTGACAGTTGTATGACCAGAATGCATTACATGCATGTTAAATAAAAAAATGAAAAACAAGATCCACAATATAGCTATGCACAAGTTTTTCCCTTTCTATAACCAAAGTGACTAATGTTTATAATGGAATGTAATCCAATTGATTTGTATTCTGTAATTTAAAAACACAGATTATGTCTTAGAGGCCCTATAAGTTGCATATCACACGTAACAATTGCAATTGCAATTGAATGTCTCATGAAGTGACATTTTATCCTGTCTTTTGTTGTGCACCTGTTTTCAATATTTCTGGAACAGGTTCCAATTATTAAGCTGAATGCAATAATTAAAGTTTGACTGAAGATGAATCATCGTCCATATACACTGAGAATTTGCCTTACTCCGAAACCTGCTGCTGTGAGAACAATTCATTCGCACCTCATCAGGCATTCTTGTACATTTTTTTTTTGTTTAGTCTTTACCTTAGAATTTGGGTTTTGTATATGAATGTCACAAAAATTACCCTTGTGAGAGGAAGGTTTTGCATTTCAAGGCAAGGGTAGTATTTTTCAGTGAATAACAGTGACACCTGCAGTCCTTAGAATCTCAGGAGTTATGAAGAAGATGAAACTGCAGGTTACAAACATTTGCAGTTAAAAACCTCTTTTAGAAAATCAACTGTTGTCTGTGAATGCTTGGTTTATGTCAACTGCTTGTTTCTTTTGGCTTACCTTGCCCCAGGGTTATTTTTACTTCCTCTGAAACTTATTATCTTAGTGTTATGAGCTTTAGGGAATGGGCATAATGCATTGTGCCTTCTTGATTTCTTCTCTAAAGAGATATGCAAAGATGCTTCCCAGGTTGGTCCTCTCTTCTGCTCTATCAAGAGAGATGCTGGTGTACAAGGTCACACTGTAATTAGAAAAGGCTCCTTCAGTCCACTGCAGCTTATTTGCCTTTCCATTTAAGTAGGTGATTTATGGTTCCTCTGCAAAATGGTTCAACACACAGAGGGTGGTGACTAGATGCTTAAAGATAGCTGTCTGTACCTCTTCCTTTTCCCAGCACAGTCTCATACTTTATACTTTTTCTTGTGATGTTCATTTTGTGATTAAGAAATTAGTTAATTATTTATATAATTAGTTAATACTAATTAATAATCAACTGGAATCCTGTTAAACTGATAAAGAATTCTGTTAAACTGATAAAATGAACAAAAGTAGCTGTGTCTCTATGATATAAAAGGTCACTCAAAAGTCCTGTCCTGTTAGGTATAAGTAAGAAAAATGGAATCTGGAAATTTGCAGGGAAATGGATGGAACTAGAAGAAACCATGCTGAGTGAGGTAACCCACCACAAAAAGACAAACATGGTATGCACTCACTCATATATGGATTTTAGACGTAGAACAAAGAATTACCAGCCTACAGTCCACACCACCAGAGAAGCTAGGAAACAAGGAGGACCATAAGAGAGACATACATGGTCCCACAGAGAAGGGGAAAGGGACAAGACTTCCTGAGAAAATTGAGAGCATGGGGGAGGAAAGAGGGAGTTAGGAAACAGAGAAGGGGAGAAAAAGATCAGGGAGGAGAACATGAGGGATCAGGAAGATCAAGTCAGAGGAAGAATAGAGGAGTACAAGAAAAGAGATACCTTAATAGAGGGAGCCATTATAGGTTTTAAAGCAAAATCTGGCATAGCGAAATGTCCAGAGATTCACAAGGATGACCCCAACTAACAATCTAAGCAATGGTGGAGAACCTACCTTAAATGCCCTTCCTGAGATTGATGACTATCTTATAGGACATCCTAGAGCGTTCCTCCAGCAGCTGATGGAAGCAGAAGCAGACACCCACAGCTAAACACTGAGCTGAACTCCTGGAATCCAGGTGTAGAGATGGAGGAGTGATGAGGGTCAAGACCAGACTTGAGAAACCCACAGAGACAGCTGACCTGAATATGGGGGAGCTCATGGACTCCAGTTTGATATCTGGGAAACCAGCATGGGACTGACCCAGATCCCCTGAACATAGTTGTTGGTTAGGAGGTCTGGGCAGTCTATGTATGGGGCCTCTGGTAGTGGATCAGTATTTATCCCTAGTATAAGAATGGACTTTGGGAGCCCATTCCACATAGAGGGATACTCTTTCAGCCTAGACACATGGGGGAGGGCCTAGGCCCTGCTTCAAATGATATGACAGACTTTGAAGATCTTCCAAGGAAGGCCTCACCCTCCCTGGGGAGCAGAAAGAGTATGGGATAGTGGCTCAGTGGGTGACAGGGGAGAAGGCAAGGGAGAGGGAAACTGGGATTGACATGTAAAACAAGCTTGTTTCTAATTTAACTAAAAAAAGAAAATAGAAAAAAAAAACAGTAAAACACTAGCGACTTTACAAGACATAAAAGGATTTTCTTTCAGATTGTTTCAAAAACCTAAGATTTCTCCCTGTTTGTATCCTAGTGAGAGAAAGAAAGGGTGTATAATAGAGTAGGTGGGGAAGTGGGGAGGATCTGGGAGGAGCTGGCAGAGGTGAAACTATAATCAGAATATATTGTATTAAAATCTATTTTCAATAAAACATAAAATAAAAAAATTCTTGAATTGCTTAGCATGGTCTTATTTGAGATAATAGGGAAATCTTGACTCTTACATTTAGAAATATCAAATAAAAACATAAGCAAATAATAAATGAAAATGCTATACAATGACAGTAGTTCACATAAGAGATTGTCTCGGGTAGTGGGCTTTAACCCATAGGAGTTTTGGCTCTATATGACAAAAGCAAGCAAATGTCATGTAGATAACAGATGTACATTTGCATATCTTAAATCCATGCAGGAACTTTTAAATGACTCACCTCTTTATTCCAGCTGCTTTGATTAATTGAACATTAAGCAATGCTGACCTGTCAGATAGGATTTCTACTAGACTGGGACTGGAACACCTCTTCCTTTCATGAATTCATTCTGATCTTAGTTTTGTGACACAGGTAGAAGTGTGATTTTTGAAGAATGTAAAGTTTTCTTAGGTGAGGACAAAGCAGTTAGAAGCAGGTAAGAGAATTGTGAGCTGGGGGCAGAATGAGGTGTGGAAGCTGTAGTGTGGAAAGCACATCCTTCTGGAAGAAATTCATGTAAAACTTTTCTGCTTGCCCTCAGATGGTGGACTCATAGGTGAACACCTCTCTTTCTTTTCCCCTGGTTTTCTTTAGTCAAGCAAGCCTTTCACATTTGCAATAAGACCAAGTTGCAGAAACACACAAAGGCAGCTGAACAAGTGGGAGCTGATCCCTGCCCCCCCCCAGACTGATAGCTGGGAATCTAGCATGGGACTGACTTAGACCCCCTGAATATGGGTCTCAGCTAGAAGGACTGCACAGTCTGGGGGACCTCAGACAGTAGAACCAGGATGTATTCCTGGTGCACAGAAGGACCTTGCGGACACATCCCCCATGGAGGGGTACTCCCTTAACCTAGAGACAGGAGAGAAGTCCTAGTCCCTACTTCAAATGACTTGACAGATTTACATGACCCCACTTGGATAGCATAGCCCTACATGTAGAATAGGGGTGGAGGGATGGGAGGGGAGGGTGGTCAGGGTGCATGTGAGGGGGAAGAGGGTAAGAGGGAGGGATAAAGAACATTTTAAATGTGAATAACAGAACATGACACCAACCGTTTCTATTTTACTGTAAACAGATTTTCAGGTTCAGTGTAAATGAGGGAGATTGGTGGGAACTTTGGAGAGTTGATGGTAGAAAAAAGGCAGTGGACACAAGCTTCTGTGTACAGTGGGGAGGAAAATCTAGTCAGCTACACCGAAAAAACTATTTTTGATTTTCAGAAAACACAGAGTGATCATTGTTACATTGCTGACCTGAGCGACTGCAGATCTTATTCATGTGTTGTCTACCCATGTCAATGCTGACCTGCCAACTCCATGACTTTTTAGTCATAACTATATTTGCATGCGTCTGTTCAGCACAGGTTTTAGTTAACTAATTCGAGGCAAAGTCCTGCTATGTAGCTCTGGCCCTGACTTTCCTGGAACTGGTTATGTAGACTAGGCTGACCTTGAACTCACAGTATATCCACCGGCCTCTGAGATTAAAGCCATGAGTTTTATTTTGATGAGAGTAAATGGAGTCAGCATGAAATTTGTCTTTATTTGTAAGATAGCATGATCAGAAGCTCCCAGACCAAGTAGATGGATTACAACCTTCCTACCTACCAAAATCCAAAGGCTGAGTTCACCATGAAGTCATAAAATGTTTTTTCAATTTCCTATGTCTCAGAGGAAAAACTTATTCACTGAATAAAGAAACAAAGAAAAACAAATTATTTATGGTTTTCATATTTAAGATATTTTGGGGATGATTCTATGGTACCATGAACTTGATTCTTACCTTAAAGTTCTATGTGTGCATGCTTGTATGTGCATGTGTGTTTGTGTGAGTGTATGTATGTAGAGAATATGAAAGATCTCTGTTGGTAAGAACAATAATCTTTAAATGTATAATTTCGACTGTTACAAGCAATTCTGTGTTTCATTCTGTTTTTATTTATAGAACCATTTGAAAAAATTGTATCATCTCTATAAACTAAAAAATTTTAATAGGTCCAGAACCCATTTGGATCTGAGAAAGGTAAAGGAAGGAGGAAATAACATTTTAAAGGTGGATAGAAAACATTGTTCTCATGGCAACTAATAGAACTATCCCTTAGGAGAAAAGCAGTCAAAGAAGCAGGGTGAAAATTAAAAATAAAAATGGAATCATTGATCTTTAAGTTAACTGTCAAATATGTAAAAACAAAGCCTGAAGTTTTTTTTTTTTCATTCAGCTGAGTGCTAAGTCTTGTAAAGTAGATGGTAAAACCCTCATAGATTTTATTTATGCAGCTGCTGTCATGAACATGGATCTGATTAAAACCTGTAATTAAGAACTGTATTTACAGTAGTATAAAGGTCAAAGAAGTGCCCTGAACTTTAGCTGGACTTTATATCTGATGAAATATTTGTATACGTGTTCATAAGCATAACTGAGTGTTTGTGCTTTGTTATTCTAACAACTTTATCCCTTTTCACTCATCACAATCAGCCTTATCTCATTTGTTGCAAACTTCAGTCTGAAAAGAGAACAAAACAATTTTATTCATTTGTGAATGGTATGATAGGGAGAGGAAAGTCATGAAAGCACTGTCAACTTGGGAGTGAGTCCACTGATCTGACAATGATCAACACTCACATTTATGGAAACCTACAAAGCCAACTGTAGCTAGTGACACTCCAGCTGGACTCTGGAGGTCAATTTATGTTTCAGAGAAAAACAAAATGTTAAGAATTTTGACAATTTCCTGATACTGTACTTGAGAGAATTGCAAAGAATTACTTCCTACAACATGAAAGTCTTGCCAAAGAGGAAGAGAATTGGATTGTAACCTAAGATTTTATTTGTGTTTTCACTTTATCATTATTTTTAAATATTTGCTCTTTTTAAACACAAGTTCTCCAAGGCTTTGCAGCTGGCTTTGAATTAAGTCAACACCTATGAAAATGAATACTGAAACAAACAGTATCTCATTATTTCCAAATGTTGGAACCCATGATGACTGAGAACCACATGTGCTCTCCCCCCATCCTGCCCTTGACTAGGTCAAGGATGCCCAGATGTGTCTGGAACACTCTTCAGCAAGACTTCATTGAGAAGAATTACTTGAATTGGTAACCAGGTGAGGTAGTTCACTGTCCCTCATCAATGTTGTTGGGCATCTGACAACAGTGGGCTTGACAAGAATAGAAATACAGAAGCAGAGCAAAGTTAGATGTGACCTCCATCCTCCTGATGACTGAGCTGGGATATTGTTCACTTGATAATGACTCTCCTGCTTTTCTGGCTTTCAGAAGTGGACTGGAACACGAACCTCTGTTTTCTAGCTGTGGATATGTAAAAATGTTCTGCCAGGTTTCTGTGTCACCAATTTACAGAAAGATCATGGAAGTCTCTCCAGCTTTCATAATTTTGTGAGCCCATTCATTCCAATCTCTCTCTCTCTTCATCCTCCCTCTGTTTATCTTGTCAGTTCTTTTTCTATGATGAACTCTGACTAAGCCAGGATCTGAGTTATTATTCATAAATATTAAATAGAACAAGGAAATGGAGGGGAAATGGATCCTGTGAGGGTTCCCAGGAGAGAACTGATGAAACTGGAAGTTGTCATAGGAATATAAATGAAAGAATAATTAAAGTTTGAAACAAGCTTTTGAGTAAAGGGGTTAACATTAAAATATCAATGCCTTAAATGGGACCAGAGAATGAAAATAACATGATTGAGATTTCCCAGCAAACTTCTTTCCTAGCCTAATGAATGTTTTAAGATTTTAAATGAGGGGATAAATGTCTGAGGTAATGTCACATTTCTGAAGTAGGGGATAGAGAAGGAGCATTTGCTCTGCCAGTCGAGGATGTGCTGGAATTCAATGTATGTGAATCAATATGGCATTGGCTTCAGATCAGTGGATGAGAATTCAGAGTCTGAAAATAGAGCCTAGTATGGATGAGAATTTAGCATATAGCTAAGGTGATACTTTCACTTGTTGGGAAAATGGTAGGTTTTGCAACATATGGTGTTATTCCAGCTGGCTATTCTTCAGGAAGTAGATTAAATTGCATCACTGCATTATATCACACAGACAGAATTGGATGGGTCAAAAAGTAAATGTAACAACATAATAGCATCTGATTGCAGTATGACTAGAAGGGCACATTTACAGACTGGGGTGGGGAGGAGGTAGAACAGCACTCAATTTTTTCAGAATCATGATTAGACAAAGCAATCTCTTTGGGAAAAAACTGTAGAACACAAAAGATTGGTATTTGAAATACACAAGGATTTCCCACAAACTGACAAGGAGACTACCCAAAGAAAAAAGCACAAAAGATAGAAAATGAGAAACTTAGGAGGGATAATACAAAAAGATCGATTTGTTTGCTCATAGGCAAACAAATAAAATTAAATTCATGTCAGTTTGCATCTCAAACTGACCAAAGCTAAAAGAAAGAAACACTATTGTTTGCTGCAATAACAGTACTTACAGAAGTTAAAAAAAAAAACAAACTACTATACTTAAAAAAGTATTGTAATATCTAGGAGAATAAGCAAATACATACAAACTTCACTTTGATCTAACAGCCCCATTCAGAGAAGAATTTACAGCACACAGAAAGAACTTATATAGAAATTATTGTGACATTATTGATAGTGACCAAGAGTCAGAAACACTGAATACCCATCAGTTCACATTTACATCCTGGAACATTTTATTACATGTTAAAAGATGTTGCCAGGGAACCTGTATTAGGGAACCTGTATAGATTCCTGTGAGATGCTCATGGGGGAAGCAAGCAGGGTGCTGATAATGTTGTTTGGTACCCCAGTGGTGAAATGTATGTAGACCCACCCACCTCTCAGATATATGTCTATCTTACTGTAGATACTTATAATTTTATAATCAAGAGCTTTTGTTATTCGTGAGGTGGTGGTGACAGTCTTAATTTGAGGGAGGTAGGGAGAGAACACATATTCCTTTTCCTTCTGTAACAAGTTAGTATACATTTGGAATATTGAAACGCCACTTATTTCCTCAGTTTCCATGGGTCAAGGATCTGCACACAGATTAGCCAGATGCCCAGTCCAGGAGCACAGGTAGCTGAAAACAAGGTTTTAGCAGGACTCAGCTTGGTTGTGGAGGTCAGGATGCTTCCCAGGCTCCCGTGGGAGCTGGCAGAGTTTGTTTCCTTGCAAATGTACAGACCCTGGCTTTTTATGTGGCCAATAGCTGAAGGCCACTTTCAACACTGTCACAAGGTACTTTTCATTGGTAGGTCACAACCTGGCTATTTGGTTCTTCAAGGTGGAGAGATGTTTCCTGTTGCTAAACCAGCTAAGATGAGGTAATGAAAAGCCATTCCATTCCATCCCATTTGTTAGAAGAAAATTTCAGGTGCCACTGACCCAAAGAATGATCTTATGAGATCATGGATTACTGGGGAGTCAAGAATAGGCACGTTACCATAGTAGTCCAAGTTCATAAGCAAAACAGTTATGAATAGTGCTCAATGCAGACTGCACATTTGAAACCACCTCAAGAGTTTTTTAAAAGTATTTAATCCAGATCAATTAAAACAGAACACCTACAGACTTTGTATTTTGTGGATCTCAGCATCAGGATCGCTCTAGGTATTTCTAATAACCAGCTAGCTCTTGTAATTACTGGGGTGAGGAGAAGCCATGAAAGTCACATGCTTTTTTATTTTAACTAGTAGTTCTTTGTCCTGCTAAATAGCCTTTTTAAAAAATGTATTCTTTTAATAAAAAATGAATGTATTAAAAGCATACTCCCTACTCAATTTCTGTGTGAGATAAGATATTTGCATATCTGGAAGTGAGTTAACCAGTCTACAATATTCTGTAATTATTAATGAAACCATTAATTAGATTTTTTCAAGCTGTATCCTCCAAAGTCATGAACATATGCAGTTCTCTTTCGAGACCATTTCCATTGTTATGTGAATACATTATAAATTAGCGAACCTGAAGACTATTCAGGGACTGTGAATTACATCCTGTGAGTCTCAGACTACAGCAGAAACATAACTTCCTCTAGGATGGATGTTCTACTTTTCTTGTCTATCACTGAGAACACAATTATATAAAAGTTAAATGCTTTGAAGTTCTTAACAATTCTATAAATATGTAGACAACCAATGAATTTTCTGTATGTCTATATACATACAAGAAACAAATTTAAAATGTTTTGTTTGGAGACTCAAAAAAACAAAACAAAACAAAACAAAAACAAAACCAGGAATTATTTGTATAATGACAACCAAAACTGGCAAGAAAAAGAATGGCTTTATTAGTTAAGAAGTACTGGATGGTTATAGAAAATGATAAACCATAACTTAAAAACATTACCAGTCTTTCATCTTGGGAGACTGAGATGAAGACAATATGAAGAAGCATGAGTATTTGGTTTTGTGTTCTTTAAAGTCTGAGTCCCACTGAGAAGATTTTATTAGATAGTCATTGAAGCAATATCATGTGCTGGAGAAAATGATTCTCTTAACTCTCAAAGCAAAGGTGGAGGAGGGATTTAACTGGAAATAGCAAAATATTCTCCGGGTTTGAAGTTGCTGATGGAGCAAGGAATATATAGCCTCTGCTTCTGAGATAGTATACTGAAGAGCAGGAAGGACAGGAGAGATCTTCAAAGCCTATGTCAGAAAGGGATGGACTTCTATGATTCCATTTAGAGTCTGGGGAATGTGGCAAATTTCAGAGATGGGTCGATACTCTATGCCTCTGTGCAAAGGTTCCTAGATAACATGGCTAAGAGGATAGCTGAGTCATTAAGAGTAATGTGCAGGATGTAAGACCTAAAGGAGACATGAAACAGGATTAAGTGCTGTCTCAGTGATGTCTGTGTGGGCTGATGAGGGATATAATAATGGGCAGAGCAGTAGGTACAGAATTATGTGATTTAAAACATCTAGAATTATAGACCCCCCCCAATAACCCAAAATATAAAACAAAAGAAACCAACCAACCAACCAACCCAACCCAACCCAACCCAACCCAAACCAAACCAACCAAACCCAGGAATGGAAAATTTAAATGAGCAAAAATTAAGGTTTGCTACTCCAGACTTGACGCTCAAAAGAGGAACTGGCTTTCAGGAAACAAAGAAAACTGCATTCCTATTACCTATAAATTTGTGCAGTTAAATCAATAATGCCATGTAAGGCAAGAGATAAGGGATATGGAAAGCCTAAGTGTTTATTACCATACATGCTCTTCTAAGAGAACTGAACCTTCTTGGAGTGGAGGAACATTTGCATGGCATAGTACACTTCCATCTCTGTCTTAACAATTTTGTAAAATGCATCTTCTCATGTTCAAACCTTTGGTGTGTTTTAGTTCAATATTATCCATTTGAGATAAGGGATAACAATGGAAGACAACTGTGTCCTGGAGGTAGGTGCTCATTAATGACAAATTGATAGATGCTATGATAAAAAATTAAACATTTAGATAGCTAAATGACCCCTCTAGCAGATGTTTGAAAGCATAAAGACTGAATGGCTACTGGAGAAATTCCAAGTTCTAAAGGCCAAATAATTAAAATTCATACCAATATAAAAATCTGAAAATAGTTGGATTCCTACTGTGTCCAATTGATTTACTTAATTACAGTAATTTATTGAATAGATACTTTTTTGGTTATTGAGCTTACTTCTATTCTTTAACCTCAGTCTCTGAATCTGGTACATATAAAACTTTCCTACTTGCATTTATCTTAGCCCAGTACATCAGGTGGCCCTTTTCATAAAAGGAAAAAAATTTTAATAGACAACTTATAGTGACATAAAATCCTATAGTGTCATAGACTCTCATTAGTTTACTAAGCAGCATGTAAGAAATATTTGCAAGTAAGGACAATTTTTATACAAGTGTTAGCTCTCTAGTGGCCCTGGGGGCACCTACAGTGATTCTCCTGTGGCAGTTTGCTTTTATGGTGTCAAGAGACTGGACTTCCTGACCCCCCCCCCTTTGTATACCACATGTCCTCTCAAAGCTTGTTCATTCCCGAATCTTCAGAGGAACCTATAGCATTTTCTGAACATGCTCAGCCTCTTCATTAGTTCATAACAGTTGCATATATTTATGGGGCCCATAGTGATAACTTGGTACAAGCATATGACGTGGAATGATCCAGTTAGGGCAACTATCATAGCCATCACCGAGATCATTCATCACTGATTTGTGTTGGAACAGTCCAAAACTTTTTTTCTAGCTATTTTGAAATATATAGTAACCATCGTAAACTATGGTCAATTAACAGTACTATAGGACACTAAAACTTACTCCTTCTTACTATAGATAACTACATGTTATCTAATCTCTTAAATCCCAGCACTCATCCTCTCCTGGAATTTGGTGGTCATTATTCTCCTCTCTGTTTATTTGCATATATCAGTGTTTTGAGGTTTCACATATAATACTCAACTTTTAAAATTTCATACTTGTTAAAGTTCTCTCACATTCTTGTGAGTTTTCTGTTTGACCAAATAAGCTTATTAATAAATTTTGCCAACTATTATCTATCCTTTTATATTGATCAAAGAGACATTGTTAAAACCGATAATAAGGAATTAAAAGAATTAATACTGTGGAATTAATTTGCAGTAAAAAATACCCTTAAAAAATAGTATTTTTAAAGCTGAGAAATCAATGGCCTCTTTATTGCTAACAGACCATGCACCAAGTTTTGAAGTGTGGTTGTCACTGCCATAAACTTTTTCCCCCTTTTCTGGTCTGCTACAATGGTGCCTGTAATTCTAACACTGTCAGAACAGAGGTTGTCTTTACATCTCTCTTCTATTCATAGGTTATTCATTTATTTAATGAACACAAGCCAGGCCTGTGTTGTGTGCCAGAGACACAGAGATAAAAGTCCCCTGCTTTATGAAACTCACGGTCTGTACACAGATAATTTTTCAGCTGAATCCTGCTGCCAGTAGCTCATGTTTCTGGAAATAGCAATGTATATCAAAACATATGAAAGAAGAGCAATGCCTGCAAGCTTTCAAAGCAGTGAACTGAACATCAGTATGTGGAGAAAATGGTCCACTTCTATTTATGCTTATTAGATGTTAACTTTCTTATAAGCATCATCATCCTTTTTATGGTGATGGGATTTTTTTTTTGCTCCTTCCCAATGCTGATTGACTCTCATCAGACTTATCTCCTTGTTCAAACTATTTCCTGATCTCCATTTTCAGCCAGTGCTATGGTTGTAGGACTTTTCTGCTCTCTTCATTTCTGGTCTCATGCCTTCTTGTGGTACTTGCATTTTTAGTCTTACAAATAACAAAATTGAAGCATAACAGCCCAATGTCTGTAGAGAGCCGTGTAGTGCCACGCCTTAAAGTGGTGCTGGCTTCTACCTTACACCTTCCTGCTGGTGTAGACTCTCTGGGTAAACAAGCCCTTAATTGGTTAAGTCTGTTCAGCCTGTCTGCTTCCCCATTAGAGTAGCCTATCTGCAGAGTCCACGTGGCTCACTGGGGTTGGTTAGCTCAAGGGTATTTAAGCCTGTGCAGGGTTTCTCTCTCTCTCTCTCTCTCTCTCTCTCTCTCTCTCTCTCTCTCTCTCTCTCTCCCCTCCCTCCCTCCCTCCCTCCCTCCCTCCCTCCCTCCCTCCCTCCCTCCCTCCCTCCCTCCCTTCCTCTCCCACCCTGTGGGCCAGAAGCAACATGTTTAAAGGATCCTAATTAAAACTGCATGAAGAAGATCTACCCAGAGTCGCGTCTTCCTTGCTGGTGAGGGCAGGCGCATACAAATGTCCACAACTTAAGAGCTTTAAGCAAGCTCAGCACAGCAGAAGTGAGAAAACAAACAAGACTGGTATGAAATATTGCCAATTCCTTTGCTGCTAAAATTGGAGCTTGGTGAAGTCCTGTCAAGGACAGAAGGATATGTGAGATTCAAAGAACACAGAAATAAAAAGCTTGTATAATACACACACACACACACACACACACACACACACACACACACACACACACGTACATATATATATATATAAAACACATATATGTATTCTTTAACTATATGTATATACATATATATATATATTTGAAGAAGAGCTTCTGAGAACATGAAGGGTTATGAATGTGGAGGTGTCTGGAAGGTATAACATGTATTGCAATTTATTTTAAGCAAGAAGAAGTGAGCCAACAACCAAGAAAGATGGCAGAAGAAGGGAAAGCTGGTGCTGAACATGACAATGGTGTTGCTACACTTCAGGGGAGAATTTCCCAGAGGGGCTGTTATGTTCATCACAGAGGTGAGCATCTGAGTGTGATGAGTTTGTCATTCAGAGGTTTGTACTGAGAGCTGACTACTCAACCTGGCTGCATATTAGGGTTCAAGAAGGTAATTGACATTGCTGATATTTGAATCTGTACTCTATCTTTGGGCATTCTGGATAAATATGTGTAGATTTATATGCTTATAGAAGACCTATATATGATTGTAATTTATAATGACACCTGGGAAACCAGAATATTAAATAGGCAGGAGGACTCTGTTTAGGAGAGCTGTCCTCACCTGGGCAGCCGGATGGAGATGAAGAGCTGGCTCTGGCAGGGAATGTCAGTAAACAGATAGCCATTGGGGAAATCAAGAACAGAAAAATTGAATCAAGAAAATGTCCCCCCACCCAAGATGCTAATAGGCAGATATTCCAGTCTGCACCAACTCTGTTGTGATGGGATAGTGTTTTAATTTTTCTTTTTTCTCATATGGCTTTTTTTTTTTTTTTTTTTTTTTTTTTGAGACAGGGTTTCTCTGTATTGTTTCAGAGTCTGTCCTGGAACTTGCGGTGTAGACCAGGCTGACCTCGAACTCACAGATATCTGTTTGCCTCTGCCTCCTGAGTGCTGGTCTCATAAGACTTTTATCTTTAGAGTGGACAGCTACCATTCAAAGTAAAGTTCACTGTGAAACTTGAGTGATTGTTAAGTTTTATTCTGACTTTTCTTCCTCATTGTCTGGCAGGGTAGAGTGGAGATAATCATAGATACCCCACAAACTGTTCTATGGTTAAAAGAACTTAAGTGCTTTTATCTTTTGCCCAAAAATGCCATTAATGTGATTTTTAGCATTTATAAGGCATGCTATTGTTATTACAACTCTATTCTAAACACTGATAAACTGCTTAACATACAAGTTTACCCAACTTTTATAACATTCCTGTAAGATAAATATAATAATTTTAATTTGATAGCTGAGAAATTAAGGCTTCACTATATATATATATATATATATAATTTGTTTAATATTGTTCATTAATTACTAGTGATTTCTATTAATAAGGCTGCCAATAAAAGTTATTTTGTTGGATAATTATATTTACTCTAGTAATAAACATTTTCTTTTTTTATCATCCCATCACACATAGTCTTACAGTGCTTTTGCATTTTGCAATTTTATCTTCTGATATGTCAAAATGCAGGTAATTATGATTCTAATTTACTTACTGGATGGGAAAAAAAGACTGATGAAGCCATGGAGCTGACCTGACATCGTGCTGTGGGAATGTTTTGTTTATATGAAATCCACCTTTTGCATATGTAGTTGATATATAACTTCGGGGGGACATTGCATTTTTTTCCTTCAAAATTATTTTTTTTTCTATTGCTACTTTGAAACCATTTTTCTTTGCTTCTGTAGCTATTCTTTGTGCTGAATATTGCTTGGGGGTTCAGGTGCCTAGGATGATGAAGATTTCTAATATTGACATCTTGAAATAGCAGCATGTGGAAATGGCGGTGAGTCAGATTAGTCAACTGTATTCAGCAGATTTGGGGGTTGGGAAAGACCAGAGGTTTAGGGCTACACATTGGAAATTGGTTCCATAGGTATACCTGACTCCCACATACACTGGTGAATGTTGGATGGGTCTAGACTACGGTGAACACAGTGCCTAGAGAGCTCAGATGATGAAGATTATGAGATCAAGGGCTCTGCCTGACCACTTGGATTTCTTACCTGAAGACTTATTGATTGGTACAAAGAGCTTTGGGTTTTTAGACATGAATGTCAAATGCAGTGATTGGATATCTTCAGCATGCAGGTTGCCATGGCTGTGGATATTGTCTGCCCAAGATTACTGCCTTTCCATAACAACACAGTTCACGAAAACTGGCAGAGATGGAGGTATAAAGGCTGGCCATGTTTGCTAAGTGCAGGACCATCCTGGAGGGCTCTTCCCACAGCTGTGGAGTCAGTTCAGAGCATCTTTTCCATTCAGTTGGTTTGGCTTTTCTGTCTGCTCTTTCTTCCTTTGGGACCTACAAGAACTTTCTCAGGGTCACTTCAGGGTTACATAGAGTGATGCTCTTAGAATTGGCTTCCAGGACACTCCATCTGAGATACTAATACTTATTCCTTAGAGTCTCAGCTATATTTGCATATGAGTGTATTTACATATAGTAAAATTCACCAAGAGTACTTCAAGTGCTGTTCCTCAACAAAAGCATACTCGTGCTTCAACGCCTTTGACCTTGACTTCTTTCTCCTCTGCTCTTGCCATCAAACACTCACCTAATTCTTTCAATACCATTTTCTCAGGAATATTTTTTCATTCCTACTATACTTAAAATTTCAAGGCACCTCCATTTTGGAAACACTGATGTAAAGTTCTTGCTTAGTGATGTTCATAGACTAAACTTATTTAGTCTATTTTCTGTCTTCTTATTCTATACAATAATTTCAATGGGCAGGACTTTAATTTGTTTTGTTACTTACAGTCTCTCTAGTACTTATAAATATTTGTTGAAGAAATGGAAAACTGTTTTTGACCTTTGGTTGTATAAACAGTTGAGGCAGTAAGTTTTCCTTTCTGAATGAGTGCCTGTATCCATAACAGGGAAATACAAAAGTATACTTCTGTTGCAGATCTGTGGTAGGAGTCCAAAGAGAATTTTCATGTGCCACACATTTCTAAACAAGCATGCTACAAAAAGAAAAGTAACTTGGCTTATGTGTGTGTGTGTGTGTGTGTGTAAATACGCAGGTGTGTTTATGTATGTATGTATGTATGTATGTATGTATGTATGTATGTATGTATGCATGTATGTATGTATGCATGTATGTATGTATATGTATTCAATTTGTATTTTGATTTTAAAATAATTCCATTTGAAGAATGAACCTAACATTTCAATTCAATTCCTTCCTCTGTCCTTGGAGAGTGTCTGATATTTTATGGACTGCTCAAGGACACAATTTGGCAATGATGACTACATGGAATGTAATAGAGAATAACAAGGGTCTGAGAGTGTTCCCTTTCCTCAGAGTCATTGAACTGATGGAATTCTGTAGCTTATTTGGTTCTGTATCTATCAAGATAGTGGCAGAGAGCAGTTGTAATTTTTTTAGTGGCTTCAGTTCTTGGTACATAGTGAGGGGAAAGAAGCCTGTCTAAGAATACCTAACCTATAGAAATGTGAAACTTTGATGAGGAAAAAAAGAGAGAAACCACCATGGAAAGAAGATTAAGGGCAATGGCAGAATACAAGCCATTTGATAGGGTAAATGAGAAAAGGGAAGCTCCTTAGGGAAGGGGAAGGGAATTAAATACAGGAGAAAGGGGCAGATAGGAAAATGTGGATGTTTGAAAAATCTATAAAGAATCATATTATTAACTAGTTACCTAAAAAAATCCATCAATAGCTGACATAATTCCATATATACAAATAGTTTTAGTAAACCTTTCTTACCTAGGCTGACAGCACTCCCTTCAATAGTCAAAGACAACTTAGCAGAAACCCAATACCAGTCATGAGAATCCTTTTTTTGAGTTGGTGGTTAGGATTGTTTAAGAGACTCCCAAAAGATACAACCAATTGCTGTTGCTCTTGGTTACCCCATAGAGGTGGAAGGTAAGTCACTATTGCTGAAGACACCCAGAGCCCTCTGAGTTAGAACTGACTAGAATGCCACCTCCTTGACAATTGGTTTCATGATACCAGAAGATACCATGCAAGCTTCCAAAGGAGCAAAGCAACCAACAGCCTTACAAGTTATGATGCCTATGAACCACATCAACAACTAGCTGGCACAATAACCCTAAGGGTGCAGTAGTGGTATGCGTACCTTGGCATTAACTGGCAATTCTCTAACTGTACTTAAGACCAGCTCAACAAGAAGGATACCATGCTTAGTACTGGAAACCTAGCTAACTACTCAGTGCTAGTGAATTCATGGTTATTGGAGGAGAATCTATAACCACTAATTTTCTAAACTAGCATAATCCCTAACAATGGTCTATAAATAATTGTACTTATGCCCACAGATAAGTGGTCTTCACCCTTCATGAAGGAAACTTCTCTTTGCAACAGGTAGAGACCACTATAGAAACCCACATGTAATCATACTGCAAAATTATAGAGCCCAATCCCACGGCTACATTTACAAAACACCCATGTATCTGAGGCTCAGGGAATATTGCAGAGGAGGGGGTGGAAAGACTGTAAGAGCCAGAGACTCCTTCTGTGAGATCTTGTCTCTGAGTAACATCAAAACCTATGCCCATAAATCTCACCAACATGATTGTTCAAATGTAAGTGGAACAAAGATGACACCAATTGACATGCCAATTTGGACAAGGAAAAGCCCGTTGAGGTCTCAACCTTACACAAAGAACTATAGGAAACCAAGAAAATATGGGAGGAAGGAGAAGTGGTCATTCCCCAGAAAGAACACACTAATTCATAGTCCACTGCCAAATGGTCAGCCCTCTAAACATACAAATAGGCAAGGTCATATGGACTCAAAAGGTTGTATTTAGGGATATGTAATGTATATACATATACAGGTATTCATGCAATAACAATCAGTAAGAAAAGAGGCCAAGGGTTTGGAGTTAGGAAAGAAAAAGGAAAAATGTTGCTGTTAAATTATAATTTCAAAAAATAAACAAACAAAAACTAATACAACATGCTTTCAAAAACCATCTTGGAGCAAATTTCTTAGAATTTAAAGATTTTCACACAGTGTGGGTCTTTGGGACTTAGAGCCTGAATGCTATTTTTTTTTTTTAAAGATGATATGTGCTCACTCATAAGTGGATATTGACGTAAAGCAAAGGATAAGCAGTCTATAACCCACAACCCCAGAGAAACCAGGTAAAAAGAGGTAGCCTAAGAGGGACACACATGGAGGATCCGGGGAAGGGGAAGTAGTTAAGATCTCCTGGGGGGTGGTAGAGGGAGGGGTGGGGAATGGTAATGTGAAGGATCAAGATGGCCTAGTTGGGGGGAGGGACACAGAGGGAGAGAAATGAAAGAGATATTTTGATAGATGGAGCCAATATGGAGTTAGGGAGAAACCTGGTCCTAAGGAAATTCCCAGGAATCCACAAGGATGACCCCAGCTAAGACTCCTAGCAAGAGTGGAAAGGGGCCTGAACTGGCCTACCTCTATAATCAGATTAGTGACTACACTAATTGTCACCATAGAACCTAAAAGCAGTAAACTTTTGGAAGCAGATGCAGGAATCCAAAGCCAAGCACTGGGCTGAGCTCCTGGAGTTCAGTTGAAGAAAGGGAGGAGGGATCATATGAACAAGGGGTGGGGTCAAGACCATGATGGGGAAAACCACAAAGGCAGCTGAACCAAGGTAGTGGGAGCTCATGCACTGTGGCCTGTCTAGGACCAAACTAGGCCCTCTGAATGTGGCTAACAGTTATGTGAATTGATCTGTTGAAGGGACCTCTGGCAGTGGGACCAGGATTTATTCTGGGTACATGAACTGGCTTTTTGAAGCTCTTTCCATATTGGATACCTTGCTCAGCTTTGATGCGGGGGTGGTGGTGGTGGTGGTGGTGGTGGCAGAGGAGGTGGCGGCAGCTTGATCCTGCCTCAACTTGATATACCAGACTTGGTTGACTTCCCAAAGGAGGTCTTACCCCCTCTGAAGAGTGGATGGCGGGTAGGATGAGGGACAAATGGGAACTGGGCTTGGTATGTAAAATGAAAAGAAAAATTTTTTTTGGATAAAAAAGTAAAAAGAAGCTAGAGCAAAGAATTTTGAAGATTTTTCTCCCTAAGGAAATGATAAACAAATGAGGAGATCAATATCTTTAATGTGATTAAAATATTACTCAAAGTATAAATTCACTGAAATACCACATTAAGCTATTGATGTGTATAATTTTTATGTTTTCATCTATCAGCTGAAGATGCACTTAATTTTTAAAAAGCTGAACAGATGGAATGCATACCTGCCTCCCACTTGTATTTATTACATATGTATTCAGATTGGGATAAGCTGAGCTTAGCTTCTCAGTCACTCCCTAAGTCTACTGGATTCCTCTTGTATTCTTGTTTTCAATGCAATTCACTAAATTTATGTAACCTTTGATATGTTCAGTTTCACGAAAGCAAGTTCCTGTATGGTTTGAGTTTTTGATGTTTCATCCTCTTTGTATATTGGGTCATTTATCTTTTACCTATGTTTGCTTTTTCCCCATGCATGTTATTTTATTATTATGTCTCTAAATTGCCACTATTGTCAACTTTATTCCCCTTCCAAGTTACATGGGATGATCTCTTAAAAATTTTTTTGATGAATATTTAAAACAAAAAAGTAATGCAATCAGGATCTCCCACTCTTAATAGTCATTAATTAATTGCCTATAGCCCTTCATCTATGGGTGGGGCCTTATGCTTGTGATACTTTACCCATTCATATTGGCATATCAATTGATGTTGTCACTGTGCAGGTCTTGTCTAAGCAGCCATATTTTGAGACTTCATCTTTGCAGCTTCACTGTGCAATATTGACAGACATCGTGGTCTTCTGGCTCTTCCCATCTTCTCGTGTTCTCTTCTGTGATGTTCCTGAGCAGTAAGTGCAGAAATTGTGCTGCAGGAGTGTCTACTGTTGTTGGGCCACCATCTTATCATCAGCTGTTCTTGGCATCTATCTATCCATTTGTGAAATTGGTCATTTTTCTTACCTGCATTTCATCAGTTGTTCTGATTTCATCTGATTCTTCTCTTGCTATTCTAGCTCGGTGACTCAATTGTGCTCAACCTCTGCTCTTTGCTTTTCCACTTTTTGAGAAGTTTCTTGATGCTTTAACAAATATTTTTTATGCTCTCAAAGTTCACCCCAGTAACCTAATATTATTTTATAAACAAATCTAGGATGAAATTATTTATGTATAAAATAGCTTACACCAAGATGAAAATTCAGTAGACAGCTCAATATTTCTCTTCTAGCTGCACAAATATGAAAATTATATGTGACTCTTAGATCAGGCACACCCCATTTCTGTCCTCTCAGCACTAGGGAGGCTTGAGGCAGGAAAACTGTCACAAATTAGATGCCAAATATATAGTTAATACCAAATAAGCCAGAGATAGAGTGCAAGATCCTGTTTTGGAGAAATGAAACAAAACAAAATATGAAAAAGCCCCAAATATCAAGTAAACCATATTCCACCTATTCAGTATAAAAATAAGGATTTGAATGTATTAACCACTTAAAACCACTGTGAAATTTCTGTAGGTTCTCTGCTGTTGAAAGATTTTTGGCACATTGGAGAAAACCTGTTACAAAAATGAACGATTCAGG
Source organism: Cricetiscus sungorus (assembly GCA_030556225.1). Taxonomy (NCBI): domain Eukaryota; kingdom Metazoa; phylum Chordata; class Mammalia; order Rodentia; family Cricetidae; genus Cricetiscus; species Cricetiscus sungorus. The sequence goes on along the minus strand of JANBXA010000372.1, from coordinate 21,023,543 downwards.
AGAGACTGGTGCAGAGAGGAGAGGGATGTGTTGGTGATGAAAAGGGAAGTGTGAACACTGGAAACAGTGCTACTTAAAAAAAATATTGCTTTAGAGAAGTTTTCAATTTCATTTGCATGGCCTAAGATAAATTTGCTTCAGAGTTTTCAAATGCAGCCACATACAAACTCTTAAGATTACAAAGTTTTAGTTAATATATGTTTTAATATTGGGAATGAAGTAGGACTGGCTATACAGGTAGGCTCTAAGGGACTTCCTGGTCATGTTGAAGATCCATGTGTAGAACATGCTATTTCACCAGTTGAGAGAACAGAGTCAACAGACCAATTCAGTAGCAAATGGATCAATAACAGACATAATCTAACCTCTCTGATACCAGTGACTGAAAAATGTGTTAAATGGTATTATCTAATAAAGTATAGGACATCCTGCTGGATTTGAATCTTAAATAGATAGCACATAATTTGTTTTAGTCAAATATATCCTGTTCATCTTAAATTCATGATCCAGGGGGCATTCTGTGTATTTGTTTGCTGTTTCTGGCAACTCCTTTAGCTTAGAAAAATGTGAAGTTTAAGATTAGGGCCACTCACATGGAAAGCAGTAACATAAGGAAACACATTATGGTAATTTATTGATAGCTACATGTCTGTTGTCATTCTACACTGAGGTACAGGATATCTGTTTTTGCCTGTATGTTTTCTTGGACTTAATGATTTGCTTGTAGGACAGTGCGGGCTAGATTATAACAGGAGATGCAGATTCTGCCTGCTGCATATATGTATTACCTATACTGTGCCACCAAATAAGACTACTCTAGGCCACTATTGGAAGGAAGCCCAGCCCCCAAGGAAAGTCTCAAGTATGTGTTTCTATTGGCCACATCACTACCACCTGCACTAAAGTTGCTTCTGAGAACAAACATCAACTATTTGGAATGTGAGTGAACATTCACATTCCAAATTTGTATGAATCTCACTCCGGTCACTGTGTAACTACCGGCCTTACAGTGTACAACAGGTAAAGTATCTATTTGTCTTATCTAAGTACTGTGTCTATAGAATCACATGGCATAGTGAAGAAATGGTTTAAGTCATTGAGTTTGGAATGGTGGCAGGGGTTGGGGGGTACATCTGCTAAGTAATGATAACATCTAAAACGTTAAGACAAAGTGAATGGTTAAACTGATTAGCATTAAAGGAGCTGAGAGTCATCAAAGGCTTAAGTGAGGGAGAGGCCCCTCTGTTCTCCTCCACCCCACACTTGAAAGTAAAGGGTCCTGGGAAGGGTAATTACATTCGATTTCCTGGGATAACTGGGACTGAGGGGGTCGGTAAAGGTGAGGGGATGGGAGAAGAGAGCATGAGGGAACAAGATGGTTGAGGGGGGAAGGGATGGAGAAGGAGAACAAGGAAAGAGATATCTTGATAGAGAGAGCCACTATGGGGTTAGGGAGAAACTTGGTGTTAGGGAAATTCCCAAGAATCCACCAGGATGACCCCAGCTAAGACTTCTAGTAATAGTAAAAAGGGTGCCCGAACTGTTCTTTCCTTGTAATCAGATTGGTGAATACCCCAACTATCATCATAGAGCCTTCATCTAGTAATTGATGGAACCAGATGCAAAGACCCACAACTAAGCACCAGGCTGAGCTCTGAGAATCCTGTTGAAGAGAGGAAGGAGAGAATACATGAACAAAGGAGGTCAAGATGATGATGGAGAAATTTACAGAAACAGCTGAACCAGCTATGGAGCCTCTGTGGGACCAAACTAGGTCCTCCATATGTGGGAGAGAGTTGTGAAGCTTGGGCTATCTGAGAGATCCCTGGCAGTAGGACCAGGATTTATCCCTGGTGCATGAGCAAGCTTGTTGGAGCCCATTCTCCATGAAACCACACCATGCTCAGCTTTAAAGCAGTGGGGAGAGGTTTGGTTCTGCTCCAACTCAATGTGCCAGACTTTGTTGACTCCCCATGGGAGGCCTTACTTTTTGGGAGGAGTAGATGGGGGGAGGTGGGCTGGATGGGCTGGGAGGAGGGAAGGAGGGATGGGAGGGAGAACTTTGGTTTGGAATGTAAAATGAAATTAAAAAATAAATTTAATAAAAAAGGAAAGGAAATGGAAAGAGAAGAATTGCTGGCAAAGATTCGTGATCTCTTTCTTTTAAAGTCCTTTGTGTAGAATAATTGCAATTTCAAGTCAATCAGTTTGCAAAGCACTGGGAAAAAAAGATTAAGGGTTGAATGGAGAAAGGAATAAATTAAACCCCTGTCTTAATTTCTTGTGTCTGCCTCCTAGCATGTAAAGATGAAGCCGTTAAGGCTGTGCATGAGACTTAATGGTCTTCAGGGAGCCCAATAAACTGGGAAACAGATTGCAGTCATTTTGTATTAGTGACCCACCAGGCTGACTTAGTCACCTAAATTTCACATTTCTTTACAATTGTGAAATAAGGCCATTCTAAATGTTCTTTTGAAAGAATATAAAAGTTTCATTGGAGAAGAAAGCAGTTTGGTGACAAGAGAATTTCCTTTATGCTGTAATGCCTATGGTGAAGTCTCTAAACAGCTGAATGGCCCAAGATAAAAACAAAATAAAGTACTTAGCCTCTATTTATGGAAGGCTTTTTTTTTTCTTTTTTTTTTTTAGTTTTGGATTTGTGGAGGAGTTGTGGGGAGCATAGTGAAGACTGAGCTATTTTCCTTGAGGACTTTACAATATCACATAATATTGCAATGTGAAAAATGTCTATACATTACTCTAGGACCAAATTCAGATATTTATATTTATACAGAAAGCAGTATATATATATATATATATATATGTATGTATGTAATGTATGTACACATACATACATATATACGTGTATATACATACATACATACATACATATATATATGTATGATTTGGGGGTAAACTTTGAGCAACTTGAAACAGTTTTCCTATCTGTTTACTTTTCTTTTTGAACAGAGTCCTGGTCTATAGTTTAGGTTGGCTTTGAACTTGCAAAGCTCTTGCCTCATCTTCTGAATGACGACATTATGGGTATATGCCACAACACAGCTGCCTTCTTAAGTCTCTTCTCCAGCACCTCTCTGTCATTTTTCTGGGTTCCTTGGCTCTCACACTATGTCTGGTACTATCAGCATCTTCTTGTCTCTTGCAGTCTACCAGCCTTAGATTCTCTGAGTTTCCTGCAATTTAACCTTCAATCCTGGGCTGATGCCTCCACATTCACCTCTTTAGTGAGGCAAAGCTACCTCATAGATAGGTTCTGCCTACATAGGTAATACAGTATTCCTTATTGTCTCCATTGATTAAAATTTCTCAGATATCCCAAGATTTTGAAATCACACTGTATTTCTCATGATTTCATAAAATTGAGAGTGATCCCAAATGTTTTTATAGATAATGTGAGAAATTCTTATTCCCATACCTCACTGTATTCATTTTTTAAAAATAGGTTTCTAATTACTCCGTAGTGAATTCATTAAAGAGATGGGTGCTTGTCTAACTCTTGTTTTTTTCTCACTCTTTCATCACTCAGCTCATTATTTATGCAGCTCACATTATACATAGCCTCATAGCTTTTGCATTCCTTATTTATTTTCAATGTAGCCACCTACTACATAGCAAACTCACAATATTGAAGATGTAAAAATATTAATCCCAGTACTCATGAGGCTGAGGCAGGTGGATCTCTACTGAATTTGAAGTCAGCCTTGTCTACATAACGAGTTTCAGGACAGCCAGACCTACCAATTGAGACCCTCCTCAAATATCTATACTAACTGTTAAAAGCTTCACCAGCTCTTAGTCAAGATCACACACTAAGCTCATATTAAGTTTCCTCAACATGTGGTGTTGGAGAAATCCTTTTGTATTCTGTGAATATATGTTTCTCTTATTTGTTGGTGAATAAAGCTGTTACAGCCAATGGCCAGGCAGGATTTAGTCATGCAGGACATCCAAACAGGGATAGAGAAGAGTAGCAGACAGAGTCAGGGAGATACCATGTAGTTTCTGAGAAAGGAAGAGACTCGGGCATCACTGGTAAGCCAAGACCATGTGGAGATACACAGATAAATAGAAATGGGTTAATAATTAAGAGAGAGCTAGCCATAGGCCAAACAGTTTATAATTAATATAAGCCTCTTTGTGTTTATTTGGGACTAAATGTTTGTGGGACTGGAGGGACAGAAACTTCTGTTAACAACAAGCTATTTTAAAGCTCTTGCAAATTTATGCCTAAGACTTCAGTCTTTTGAGGAGTCTCACATCCATTAGGAGCCTGTCGAATGTGCTAACTGCACATTACCTACCTTGGTTTCTCTTTGTCAGTTTTCCAGCTTCTTAATCCCTTTTACATAATGTTTACTTGTCAGGACTTTATCTGTAGGAATCTGCTTGAAATGCCTATTTTTATGCTAACTATTCATTCTCTTCTACTTTCTGCAGCTGTTAAAGCCCAAAGTGATGAGAAGAAAGTTCTCTGGTAGCTGGATGGAATTTTAGAAACTTCAGTAGCAATTCCTGTGTCTGTTTTCTTAAATGTTCATGGAAAACCATGCTGACCAACCAACCAAGCAACCAGAGTTTGATTTAGCATTTGACTTCACTTATCTGTACTCTAGCAGTTCTCCAGTATTAACCCACCCTTCTAAAAACACTGATGCTCCACCAGTAGGTACTCTGACTTGATCTGCTTAAGTTGTTTCCAGCATCAGATGATTCTGCAGTGCTGTGAGATCTAAGAACTTCAGCATTGACAGGAGGCTGAGACAGTGCTCATCTACGTGACTCTGGAGTCTCCAATCTAGGTTAGAGGTTCTCAACCTGTGGCTTGAGACCCCCTGGGGATAGAATATCAGATATTTATATTATAATTCATAACTGGCAAAATTACAGTTATGAAGTAGCAACAAAATAATTTTATGATTGGGGGGCACCACAACATGAGGAATTATACTACCGGGTTGAAGCATTGGGAAGGTTGAGAACCACTGGTCTAGGTGTTTGTCGAATAGTAGTCCTTCCCCTCAATATCCAAACAAACATAGGCCTCACTTTCTAGCCAATCACATCAAGGCACCTGTTTGATTCCTGGGAAAACTTGAATTACTATTTGGCATTCAGAGTAAGTTCATAACATTATGTACATGGAAAGAGTTCAAGGCTAATTTCAGGGGGAGGAAAACTCAGCTTTTCCAGTAGACACTTCCCAACTCTGAGAGTGATGAGAACAGTCTTGTGCCACATTTTGCAAAGGATTGAGAATGATAGGCAAATATGCATGTGTTCATTTTTTTTTGTCTTTGACTTATTTTTCACATTTACTGTGTAAATACAGTTGATGTCACACATAATGTTAATTCTGTATTTTTGCTTTTAGATTTAAACTTTATGTCATGCACAATAAAGATAATCAATTACATAATTTCTAATAAGAGTATTTAGTTAGTAGTTGAAGATTTAAGGCCAAAGATGTATTTATATTGTTAGATGTTTTTGTAAATCTGTACAATAGAGGTGATTTTTACACAAGAAGGGTTCACATTTCTAAGCCCAGAGGTTTTGATCCTCACCTTCCTTGATTCTGAGAAACTCTTGAGACAGAGCCTACTTTGTTTGTGTTTATCTTCCTGTTTGTTTATTTTAAATTAGAAAGCATTTAAAAACTAAAACACAGTTACATTATTTTCTCTCTTCTTTTCCTCACCCAATCCCTTCCACGTCTCTCCATTTCTCTCTTGAATTCATGTTCTTTTTTTCTTTGTTATTGTTACAAATATAGGCACAAATATGTATAAATTTACAAGCTAAAGAGTCTATCTAGTGTTGCTTGCATGTATATGATTTCAAGGCTGAACACTTGGTATTAGATAAACAATTAGGGTCTCATCTCTAGAGAAAACTAATTCTCTCTTGGTCATCCTTGGTTCTTTGTCTATGGGAGCCCTGTGAGATTTCCCCTTCCATGTTAGGACACTTACTGAAAGGACTAATGCAAGACCTGTTTTATGTTAATATGTACCACTAACAGTGCACACTTAAATTAGGGAAGGATCACTCAACATTCTGAAAGACAGTCATTGCCTCAAGCCCCTGAGTGACTCTCATTACCTTTCCATATAATGTCCACAACTCAGCTTCGCATCCCATGGGCTCACCCAACACCTGGCACATTAGGGGCCAGTTTTGAAGCTCAATCCAGTGTACCTGCACTAGCATCTATTCTAATTGGCCAATGTCTCTGCTTAATGGGTTATTTTAAGAGTTAAATATCACACTAACCTAAAAACAACTTTAAAAAAATCTTAAAGTTATATATCTACTTTGGGCAACAGTTTAAAGAATTAACTTTATATAAGAAGTCATCTTGTAAAATAAATCAACACGCTGCTTTAAAATTATTTCTGGAAATAATTTTATGTTCACTTAATATCTTATTTATAAATGACTAACAGAAGTCGTGTCATGTTAAACACCACATCTTAGAGAAGTCAAAAAGAAGTTGAGTAATATCTTAACAGAGCAACTTGGATGGTTCTTAAAATATATTAAAAGAAAAAGCCAGCTGTTAACACAAAGGAGTACTACTCAATAGTCACTGTGTAGGAGTTGCTGGGAAGACTATAAAGGAGATGCCACAGCTCATCAGTAACTGCTTACATCTTTCCTGAGGAATGCATGTAAGAAAGCATTCTTCTTACACTCTAGCCCAAAAACTCAGCTTCGGAGAGTTGTAGTTCACCAACATTTTCTGCAAAATTGGGAAACTTACAGGAACAAATCATTCAGGTCATATGTATGCACATGAGTGTTGAAGTTAAGAGAAAATGAATTTAGAACTAGGCAATTTGAATGTGTAAGTTTACATTAGAGCACAGATTCTAACATGAACTTTGAAAAATAGAACCACCTTGAAAATATAGCACCCCCATATTATTTTGGTAATACATCCTTACATTATAAATAATCTGTGAATATACTAAATTTATAGATTCAAAGACACTTTGATCTATTTAATTATTAATCTGTAGATTAAAATGAGTGACAAAAAGGACAGGCAAAAAGCACTTCTACATATATACACAGAAATGCATCCACCATGTTTTTTCAAGACATCTTCAACTTTAAAAATATTTTTTCATACAATATATTTTGATTTTATTCTTTTCCCTCTCACCTCCTTATCCACCAAACTTCATGGTCTCTAAAAAAATCAAACAAGAAAGACAAAATAAAACAAAACTCAAAGCAGACAAACAATAAAAAAAAAAGTAAGAAAAAAATCCTAAACAAAACAAAAATTCACACACAAAAAATCCATAGAGTTCCATGAATTGGAAAGCCAGCAAGAAGGAGGAATATACAGGAAGGTTTGGAAGGAAGGAAAAATAATGTTATTATAATCTCAAAAATAAAATAAAATCCATGGAGTACATTTGTATTCCTTAACTACTTTTGGATGTAGAACCTGTCCTAGAGAATTGTTGATATACCCCATGTCACTCAGTTGGTGAAAACTGATTTCTTCCCTTCCCCACATGTAACAATTTCAAGTAGCTTCTTGGTTGGTGGTGGGACTTTGCATTCATGTTACCTCAGTGGGATTTTGTCAAGACATATTTCATCTGAAGTTCCCATGGTCCAGTACTGATGTCTGCAGACATCAGTAGTATCTTAATAAAGGCTTGCCTTCTCTTCCATTTAGCACTGAAAACACAAAAATTACTGGACACTGACATTTGGACATGGTACAGAAGTGAAATAACACAGGTGACACAGTCCCAGGGGTGGGGACAAACAGATAAACAGACATGTATGACATCTGCAAAAAATGAATTAGTCATTCTATATAATTATGTGTCTTCTTAGTAAAAGGTGCTGCCTGGCACAGACTCAGCCCAACACAGATTCCTCCTACGGGAGTGACTCATCAGGAAGCTTTATTCTGTCCTTATGTTAAGTGGATCCACTTTGTCTCTCCTGTAGTCTACATTCACTGAGAACTTCATTGGTACAACTGTGGAGTGATGGAGCTTTCATTTGATCTCTGCCAGTCTCTCATTTTCCTGTTCTATCCCTAGTGTTCTGCTCACATTCATGAGACAAAGTTTGTTCTGTGATCTTTAAGCACCAAAACAAGCAAAATTTATTTATTAGATTTGATCCCAGTTTCTACTGGCAGGTGTCTCTGTGTGATGGGGTGTGTGTGTGTGGGGACACCAAACAGATATAAGCCAAAGTTTTTGATTGCTGTTAACAGTAATGGCTGTGCTATTTCTGGAAAAATAATTTTTGTTTTCAACAACACTTACAGGAATTTTTTATTTGTTACAGACAATATGAATTTTGAATCTCATTTGTGTGTCTTAGAATTTCAATCATCAACACTATAATTATTAAATTATATTATGTGTGACTGTTTAGTGTTAATGCTTATCTAAGGCAGATGCAGTCTTTACACTCAAGAGGAACAGAATTCTCAAATCAGAAGTATAATTCATATATGCTAGTATTGACAGCACGTAAGATTTTCAGTTTAGAGTAGCAATCTGAGATACTGTATCTCTTTTATTTCATTTCTTATTCTGTAAATCAACAAAATGGGCATAGGAGTAGGTTTAGGAGAAATCACAAAGAAAAACTGGAGAGTGTGAAGGACAAAGAGTAGGAGAACCCTAAAGTAACCAACAAACATCTATTGGTTGTTGTCACTGTGAGGAAGATTTCACCATGACAGAAGTACATGAATGCAAGGCCTTGACAGCTATAGAAATCTAGGCCCTATGATTTCTTAAAATTGGTCTTTCCAAACCAAGCTCCCACACCAAGCAGAACTTCTTTTGAGTGGACTGAAAACAGACCAGCAGAGGGGCAGCAGAGAGGACCACACAGCAACGTTTATCTTACATTAGGGAAGAACAACTGGACAAGAAGTCTCTGTAAGCGGCTTGATTGTTTAGCACTATGCAAGACAAAAACACAGGAGCCTTGAAGTCTAAAAATTTATAACTGAATTGATTATCTTATATTTCATTACAATCTTTACACTAAATCCATATTATTGAGGTCAAAATTTCAAATAATATTTTCAAGAGAATGAAGAATAAAAAGAAATGTTTATAAAATTGCATTTGTGTGTGTGTGTGTGTGTGTGTGTGTGTGTGTGTGTGTGGGTATGTAAGCACATGTGCTATGGAACATGTATGGAGGTCAGAGGACAACTTAGAATAGAGAAGAGTTGATTCTTTCTTTCCACTATGTGGGTCTTGGGGTCAAATTCATATCATCAGGCTAGGTAGCAAGTGCCTTTATCTGATGAGCCATTGCACAGCTCATCAGCGATAATCTTCTTGAAGATAATATAAGCCTAATTTAAAGACATCCATGGATGGGAAAAATTGTAGTGCTTTAAAATGAGTAGACAAAAACTAAGCAAATATAAAAACTGTAAAAACTAGTACATATTAGTGTTAGAAATTTGAAAAGGGACAAACTCAAGAAGTAATCACAATAAAAGAAAAAAGTTAGATACGAAGACTCAGTTAAAAGTAACCGAAGAAAAAAAACATGAAAAATAATTCTTTATGTGAAAATTTAAGGCAAATGAACAGAGATATTGAAAAATCAAACAGATAAACAGAAAACAAGGATTTAAGAAAAATTGACAGATGTTGGAGACAAAGTAAATCCAGAGTAATAATAGATTGGCTTTAAGAGAAAAATTCAAAGCTTAAGATTGGAGATAATTGTCACTCAATTACAAAATATGCCTGACATTGATTTTCAAGAAAACCTATGAACTGAGATACTAACAAACACTTGACCCTAGCTGAGACTCTTTAAGTTGAGTAGCTCAAAGAAAGAGCTTCTGTTTCCAGAGCAAATATCAAACAGATGCTTAGAAACTGTTCAACTTCTCTTTGATTGTCCAAACCTCTGTGCAATTAAACTGGAGTATGTAAAAGTATGAATGTGTGAAATCATTGTTTCATACAAAGTTGAATTTTACCTAATGGTGAATTTATCTGATTGTGAATTTACCACTTAAAAATATAAAGACAAGAAAGAGACATCAACTGCAGTGATTCTGCTCAACTACCAGCAGTATTCAAATCACTTATCTCTGTTCTACTTAGTGCCAGCCAGGTCAACCCAGAGAACATAGGATAGACTCACTAAAGAGTCATCCATTCATGTCTGTGCATTGATGCAGGCTGTTTGAATGAGTGTTCATCATCTCTTTTGAAAAGCAGCTAGTCCTGGGGGACCATCTCCAATATTGTTGAGGCTCGGCAGTCTGTGGGCCCCGCCTCTAATGGGCGGGACGCATAATCACTACATCAGGCCTTACCTGGCTGTAGAGACTGGGTTACGCATGCACAAGCTCCCCTTTTAAAGCAAGCGCGCCAAGTGCACCTCTCTCTCTTGCTCTCTCTTGCTTCTCTTGTCCCTCTCTCTTGCTTCCCTCTCTTGCTCTCTCTGGGGCCCCCCTTTCTCTCTCTCTCTCTCCCCGATTTCGGTTGGCCACCAGCTACCCCCTTTCCTCTCCCCTCTCTCAATAAACTCCACGTGGGCGCTCAATCTCGTGTTTGTGTTTCTTAGGCCATAGCAGCTGCATCACAGCAGCTGTATCAAAAGAACAACATTGGTGCCGTGACTCGGATCAGGCTCTCCTCAAGGACTCCGCGGCTGTCTGCTAGTGGGCGGCTAGCCAGAGACACTTGGGGACCCTGATTTTGAACCAGAGGCCCGCTTCCATCCACCCGTTCGCTGGAAATACCATCCCACACCGGCTTCAATTTGGTAAAGTACTCTTTTCATTGTAACTTGTTTCCCTAGGGTCTGGGACATTTCCCACTGGTGAGTTAAGATTCCGGCTTCAAGCCTTCCTGCCTTAGGACTGCTGAGTCCTTATCGGGCACTTTGCCCTTGGCCACATACTTGGGCTGATGAGTTCCAAAAATGATTGGCCAGTTTTTACTTCACCCATGGGAAATAAACCAGCCTACCCTACAAAATAAGTCAAATTGGCCAAAATTACTGCCAGCGAACAGGTAGATGGAAGGAGTTACCCTATGCCCAAGCTTTTTTCTACCTCTCTGCTACACAATCTCTTTCCCTAAACTTGTTTTTGTTCTCTTCCCGCCGCTCTAAAACTCTCCTGCCCGCCACAGTTGCAGCCCATCTCAGCAGTGAGCGGGGCTGAGGGAGCATCTGCTCAAGATACTCTGAGAGTTTTTCATTTTTCCCCACGAATGAGGCTTTTGGAATTTGTGCTGGGCCTAGCACCACTCATGCTGACTGGTGCATTCGTTTCGTTTCTCAGACCCACGAGGGGTCTCTCGGGTTTTATACCCTAGCACTGCCCTTAGACTGGTACATACTTTGCTCAGACCTACCGTGGTCTCTTTGGAAGTTGTACCCCTTGGACTCCGGTGTCCTTTTAGTTTCACAAAGCCGTCTGCCTCACTCGTGGAGAGAAAAAGCCAACAACATTATATCTCAAAACTTTGTAATTTCTGCCAGCTGTTGGGAAGGGATTTATGGAAGCCGCCATCTTGACCATGTGGCCTGCTAAGCCCTCCCCCCTCCGTGGTTCTTTAATCTGCTACACCTGTAATTCATTTACCTGTTGCCTTTTATTCTTTGTCTCTAATTTCTTTTTTCACTGACTATGTTGTATCTATACATGTAATTTAATTTTAACTTTATACAAAAATAAGCTAAATCTATACAACTTAAATTCAACTGTACTAAGTCAAATATTTCTAAATTATTATGTGTCTTTAAATGATGGTAAACATTTAAGGTTATAAATGTCTATTTCAAACTAACAAAATATTTATGCCACCAAGTCCTTCCTCTAAGCTGTTTATAAAGGTTAAGCCTCCATTATCAAAGGGAGATTTTCTCTACCTCTTTGTCCTTTGCAAGTGTATGTCTAACCTACTAAATTAAAACCAGTTAGAGTCAGGCTGGATGACTCTGAGTGTAACATCTCTCCACAGCCTCTCAGCTGGGATCCAGTTTTCCAGACAGGGATAAAGCCTTACCTAGCCACCTATATGCTTAAGGCAGGTAACTTAAGACAAATTTTGTATACTAAGGTATACTAAACAGACAGCCCTCAAATGCTCAGAGATCTAGAGAATATGGCATTTAACATGTTTCATTAAAAAGCTTTTATAACAGAGAGACAGGCCAGCTGCTGGCATCACCCATTTCCTCCAAGAAGATTGATGGACACTGAAGAAGCTCTACCCACAAAAGTGGCAATGGTAGCCACTGAGCAATCCTGCCTTTCATCTCAACTGCTGCAAAGGGCTCTAAGGACCGTGGACAAAAGGGCAGTGGAATCGACTTTCTCCACGTTGCTTGGGCCAACGGTAGGTAAGTCTTCCAAAAGCTCCTAATCCACAGGTCGTGTGCCATCAGCAGAAGGCAGATGTCCTTAAAGCCTCTAACCTCAACAACTGGAGGACCTTGGGGTGGCTGCCCATGCTGCCAGCTAGTGAGTCTCTGTTACTCTCTAATCATTCAGGTAGAATTTTATCCTTCTCAAGAACTCTGATGCTTTTGACGACTGGTAGTTTTGTCAGCTTAAAGGAGCAGCCACGGTTCCAACTATTTCAAAACATATTTCAGAAATGGATATTTTAAGGTTGCTACTGTTTATAGTCTTAACATTAATCAATAAAGTTTTAATGAGCTACTAATCCAATTCTGACAGAGTACTAAACACCATACTATGCCAGTATACGATCATAATTGTAACTATTAGCTCAAAATTAAGGTGCTTTTCATTGTGCTAAAAATCTGTCAGTTGTATTTGTTAATTCTTTCAGCCAAACCATTTCTAACATGAGTATGCTGCTAATGTGTCTTAATATTTATGTTTTCACAAACTCAAAGGATTCTTTAAGTTCCAGGGAGCTGAAAAGGATCCATTCAAACAGGTCAGATTCACTCCAAATAAATTACTCTACTTCTTCCTGGCCTCGGGACTTCCTTCCCTTGTCCTGGGACCCCCTTGGGAACTCCTCCCCCACCTTACATTTCTCCTATTTAAGTACTAAGACCTAAAAAGAAAAACCTAACCTTGTCCTCTGCTCTGCTAACATCTCGCCAGGTCTCAGAGAGACACCAGAGTTCCATACAGTCAGGACTGCGATGAAACAACCAGGTACCAGGACCTGGCAGCACCCCAGCTTTCTCGAATTCCCCAAAAGATGATCAACGCCCCAAGTCAGCAGGAAGCAGTCTTGAGAACTCAACGCCCTTATTCCCTGACCTGCCATGCCCAACCCCCATTTTTTAATAACAACAAGAGGTGGGAATGTTAGAAACCTGCAGTCTCACCCTGTTGGGCCATGCCCAACCCCCACCTTTTTAATAGTAATAAGAGGTGGGAATGTTGAGGCTCGGCAGTCTGTGGGCCCCGCCTCTAATGGGCGGGACGCATAATCACTACATCAGGCCTTACCTGGCTGTAGAGACTGGGTTACGCATGCACAAGCTCCCCTTTTAAAGCAAGCGCGCCAAGCGCACCTCTCTCTCTTGCTCTCTCTTGCTTCTCTTGTCCCTCTCTCTTGCTTCCCTCTCTTGCTCTCTCTGGGGCCCCCCTTTCTCTCTCTCTCTCTCTCTCTCCTCCCGCTTTTGGTTGGCCACCAGCTACCCCCTTTCCTCTCCCCTCTCTCAATAAACTCCACGTGGGCGCTCAATCTCATGTTTGTGTTTCTTAGGCCCTAGCAGCTGCAAAACAACAACAAATATGACACCCAGTATCTTACACCTGTTGCATAGGTCAGTCTCTTGGTTTCTTTTTTTCCCCCTTTTCTTTATTGTCATGTTTTACCAAAGCAAATATTTTAAATAGCTAATCCACTGTCTTTTTTTTTTTTTTTTTTTTTTAAGCAAATATGATTTCTGGAGACAGAATGTTCTAAGCACATTTTTAAAATTGCCTACTTAATTGTTGTATTTCAGGGTTAATTTTTCTCTAGCAACTGAGGAAAACATATTAAGGTTCCATGATCACTAATTGTACAATTAACAAGAAAGAATCCACTTGAAGCTAATGTGTGTGTGTGTGTGTGTGTGTGTGTGTGTGTGAAGTCTTTTAGTTTGCTGACAAATTTAGTAAACATAAGAATTTAGCCTTGTATTTGAGGACAAACGTTATCTTGACTACTTAGGTGCTGTAATTTCATTTACAAACTCCTTTATAAACTACAAAACTTTGAAGCTACCCCCCCAATCATATTAGAAATCTTCATATATAGATGTTTTGTTCATCAGATTCTAGCACCTACTTCTGCATCCAAATGCTACTTGTGTTTTCTTTTACTGGCTATTTGGCCAATATTTAACCATTCTCCTTTCTTTTTTGAGTTTAGAACCAAGTAAGACTTAGATGTGGGAGGATCACACTATGGGATTATGCTACTATAATGGGCTTCTTAACACAACACCCCCCGACTTAACAAGCCAGGAAGTAACACATCTGGAAATACAGATTAACTCTACAGTTTTATCAAGAGGTGGAGAGTGATTTAAAACACCCCTTCCCAGTCAGCAGGGGAAACCAAAAAGAAAAACAATAAAACAGAAGTGTACTTTGTCAGGCAAACTCGTGGGGCAGTTATTGTTATTGGAGGAGTGAGTCATAGAAATGCTCCAGGGAAGCACTAGACCACTGGGATGACCACATCTGCTCCCACTTATCTCCTACTGCAACAGTCTGTCTGGACATGTGATTTCTAATCACAGATGTCTGTGAATTAGTGAAGAGGAGTTTCTGTCTCACCTGGTCCCACAGTGGGTTAGCCCCAAATAAACACACAGAGGTTTTTATTAATTATAAATTGTTTGGCCAGTGGCTCAGGCTTCTTATTGACTAGCTCTCTCTTAATTATTAACCCATTTCTATTAAACTCTGTATTGCCACAAGGCTGTGGCTTACCTGTAATTCTCCGGCATAGTATTACTTCAGTGGCTACATGGCATCTCACTCTAGACTCTATACTTGTTCCTTTTCCCAGTATTCCTAGTCTACTAGCCCCACCTGTATTTCCTGCCTGACTATTGGCCAATCAGCATTTATTCACCAACCAATAAGAGAAACATATATTCACAGAACGACATCTCTCATCAAATTAGTGGATGAAAGAAGACATCAAGACTATATGGGAGAAATTCTCCTGGGCTATATACAAAGTTCCCATACCTGTCTTCCTTGTTAAACACACCTCTTAGCTGACTCTCTATAGATCCTGAATAAATTTTCATGCTTAAAGAAATTCTCCTTGAAAATTATAATGATGATCTTTGCCCTAGGGCACATGTAGAAGTGTACAATGCTTTCTGTATTATAAACAGGCAGCAGGCAGTTATGGTGGTACTACAGGAAAGCTTAACTATTGGCTATAACTTACTCTGTTTCTGAAAGCTTCATCTGGGCTTCCTGCTGGGGGGCACCATCCCACTGGGTCACCTAGACCTTATCTTTCAGGTTTTCTACTCCTCATTGAGTAGATTAGTAGGTGTAAGTACACTGTCCAAACATGGAGTAGAGAGTGTGGACAAGAAGCTTGTCTTGAAAAATAGGAAGTAATTTGCTGTTTTCCCTACTTGACTCATTACTGATTTGTAGGTAGAAGTTTCTATCCTGCCTAGTCTGCCTAGTCCCACAGCCATTTTAGTCCCAAATAAACAAACAGAGGCTTATATTAATTATAAACTGTTTGGCCTGTGGCTTAGACTTCTTATTGGCTAGTTCTCTCTTACTTATTAACCCATTTCTGTTAATCTGTGTATCTCCACATGGTCTTGGCTTATCAGTGATACCTGAGCCTCTTGTTTTCTCGGCACCTACATAGTATCTCCCTGACTCTGCCTACTACCTTTTTCTATCCCTGTTTGGATTTTCTATCTGGCTAATTCCCTGCCTGTCCATTGGCTGAAGAAGTTTTATTCATCAGCCAATAAGAGAAGCATATGTTGACAGCATACAGAAGCACATCCCCCATCACTGATTGTTTCTTTCTTTTTCTCAACAGGTCAGGCATAAAACCCCCGATGGGGTTTATAAACCCCGGTGGGGTTTATATCTAAGAAAACTCCATGTGGGTAGAATTATTGCATTTATTCTTTTGATTGAGCCTGACCTGTGTATGTCTCTATTTTTTACTCTGAAAGCGCTCCTATACTATGTAATCCTAGACAAGGACTAGCAGTCTTTTCTCCGGGGCTGTTATCATTTCACTCAGTCCTGATGTAAACTAACACTTACATTGAAGTTCCCAAGCATCTCTCTGTGTTGATGCATTCAAGATGGGGATGCTTAGACAAGTATCAGTCTTGGTGGATCAGGTATTCTGTATCAGGCAGCTGTTTCTATTCAGATTTCACTAACCAAATGTTGACTCCCTACACTGGCACATATTTTGTACAAATCATTACTGGAACTGAAAAACCTATTGTTATGAATGTGTGTTTGCAGCAGGAAGATCACTTTAGCTGGGTAGGTCTCAGATCGAAGAAAGGTCCTCCTTGCCATGCTGCACCTTTCCTGCTCTCCTAGTGGGGTTGCTTAGTGAGGAGTGCTTGTGCTATTTTCTCTATTTGCATTTTCGTTGTTTTCAAGAAAGCCTAACCTTTAAAATTTCCAGGTGCTTCTGTGAGATGCCTGTGGGTACTATGAACCTGGGTCTCAATTAGAGAACAAGTGTTGATTCTACTTGAAGTCAGAAGTGTGGTTAGTTAACATATGAAGTACACTAATCAGGAATACACCCACCACAAGCAGTTAGCATTTGAAAGAATCTAATCAAAAGTACACTCTCCAGAGGCACCTGCTACCTGTGCTCACACATCTTGCTCTCTGATTAGTACTAGTAAGAGTCCTAATTATGGCATAAGTGGTGGTAGAAATGATTTTTTATTGGTCAATTAGAGTGTGCAAGATTTATGGATGGTGAAAGCGTTCCATAGGAACACTGCCATGTAAACAGACTAGATGTCCAGTGGCTCCAGCATCCTAAATGAGTGGTGTCCAGCAGAGATGATTTGCCTCTTACCCCTACCTCCAATCATCTGTCCTAAAACATATGCCAGAATCTGAGGTGGTTTTTGTTTTTGTTTTTTGTTTTTTGTTTTTTTTGTCACAACTACAGGGAGAGGCTGACAATTACTTCTTGTATGTTTTGTCCCCAAATCCCATAGTACACAGACTCCCCACTAATAGATATTATCCAGGCAAAAATATCAACAGTAGCAAGGTGGAGAAATCTTAACATAGGCTGTACAGAGTAATTATTTTCATCTAGAACTCCATTTGGTATCATGTATTGATGCTAACTGAAATTCTGTACCTGCTTCTAGCTAGAAAGTTAGCTGACTCCTGCTCCCAGAATATTCCTGCAATTTCCTCAAATGCGTATTTCATAGAAGGTGCTTGTTGGAATTCCTAAAAGAAATGAAACTTGATTGGTTTTTTGTTTTTTTTTTTTTTTTATTATAGAGGCAATTTATATATACTTTTTTTAAAAATGCATTTATTTTTTTCTTATTTTACATATTGATCCCAGTTCCCTCTCAATCCCTCCCTTCCTCTCTCCCTCCCATATCCCCCCATCCTCCCACTCCATGTCCCCACTCCACAGGGACGGTGCTGCCTTCCAGGAGGGATCAACAAAATCAGTCAAGTCATTTGGAGTAAGGACTAGGCCCTCCCTTCTGCCTCTAGGTTAAGGGAGTATCTGTTCATGGGGAATGTGCTCCCAAAGTCTTTTTGTGCACCAGGGATATATCCTGGTTCCCTTCCACTGTCAGAGGTCCCTTAGTCTGCTCAGGCCTTCTAACTGAAACCCATGTTCAGGGGGTCTGAGTTGGTCCAATGCTGGTTTCCCAGCTATCAGTCTTGGGGCCCATTGGCTCCTCCTTGTTCAGGTCTGCTGTTTCTGTGGGTTTCTGTAGCTTGGTCTTTTCTTCCCTCTCTGCATCTGGATTCCAGTTCGGCTCAGTGGAACTTGATTGTTTTATGTTTGCTTGTGACTATGTTATAGACTTTTGCAGATCCTAGTCTGAGATGTGACTAGTCATGATTACAGACAGCACCAGAAGACCAAGACATTCTGAGAATGAAGGCTTGTGGCAAGGCTCTTCTGGGTCATAAAGTCTACATCTACTCACCCACACAGGACACTGATGCATGAATGAAAAGATTTATTTCAAATCTGAGCTGTGAGCTTAAGTTTATTTTAGGAGCTTGAGGAACCTTGAAGAAGCTGGTATCATGTGACAATCTTGTGACCCTCTACGAGTGTCATGAATCTTGTCCAGTGGGCCTCATGAATTTCATGAGCCTCCTCATGCCCTCCCCCATAAAAGTGAATGGCAATGGCTTCATTATTTGTGACAGTGTCATTTGGGTGAAAGACTACAACTGTTCTTGTGTAGGGTGGCAATGGTCGTGTCTAACCAGGAGGAAACAGCTACATCACACCTTACTTGGCTCTTATAGTCTGTCCACTCCCCTTCCCATGACAACACCTGAACCAGTTGTAGTTTTGTTTTCTTATCATATGTAACATGAGCCAGGAAACTGCTGCCATGGCAAGAAGGTACACCACTATATAGCACATGGAGGAGATTTCATCCAGGACTCACCCCATAGGTGCTCTATCTTCAAACACCACAGATTCTGTTGCCTCTCATGCATAACAGACAATCACAACTTCTGTTAAGGCAAGAAGCATGCCATATCATAGCTACTCTGGATCCCCCATGGACATCCCTTGATAGAGGGAACATTTTTCATTGGATTACAGAATTCTAAGTGAAACTGGATAAAATGCCCCTCTGTGACTCCAGATGAAGCTTGTATGGACACTTCTATTTTTTCTTTTTGAAATTTTATTTATTTGTTTTGTGATTCCATGATCGAACTGCCCCATTTTCACATTCCCCACTGATTAATGATGTATGCTTTTATAGCTATTAAGATTATACTTGTCTGCCTTTTTTGATTATGTTGTTTTGGTCTAGAGATCTTTGCCTGTGTAATATTACTTGTAGATTCTAAAACTCAGTGAAGTTAGTTGCTCAGTAGTGTCTGGGAACCACAGGATTAAGCAAGCCTAGTTCTCTATGGTTCTTGTTTCTACCCTTCATTACTTATTTTATTGTTTTTCTCTTTTAGAATCAGGCCCATTCTTTCTATATATAAAGAAAATAATGTGATAAAATGTTACTTTTTAAAATTAATATCTACTTTCTGTTGGTTTTTTTTTTTTCAAAATGAATGTATTATTGTGGTAGTGGGAATGAGAATGGCCTTA
Source organism: Cricetiscus sungorus (assembly GCA_030556225.1). NCBI lineage: Eukaryota > Metazoa > Chordata > Mammalia > Rodentia > Cricetidae > Cricetiscus > Cricetiscus sungorus. The sequence continues at coordinate 21,004,191 of JANBXA010000372.1, read as the reverse complement.
TAAGCTCATATGTTTGAATCTTGGTCCCTAATTAGTGGAACTATTTGGGAAGGATTAGGAGGAGTAGCTTTGTTGAAAGAGGTAAATATCTGGAGTTGGGCCAGGCCCAATCTCTGTCTGTCTGTCTGTCTGTCTGTCTGTCTGTCTGTCTGTCTGTCTGTCTGTCTCTCCTACCAATGGATCAGGATGTAAAGCTCTCAGCTATTGCTCCAGCACTATGCTTGTCTGCTTCTTGCATCATGAATCATGATCATGGACTAATTAATCTCTAAGACTGTAAGCAAACCCCTGATTAAATGCTTCCTTTTTAAGAGCTGCTTTGGTCACAGTTTCTCTTCATTACAATAAGGCAGTAACAAAGACAGTTAAGAATTAAATGTCAATCTTCGTCTACTGTGTTTAATACTTAATTTAACTTTCAGGTATAGATACTCAGAAAGCTGGGATGAGGCAACAAATCTCAACAGAGTAGGAGAGAGAAGTTCATCCCTGGCTTTATTTTCTTCGGAGCCCTTTTCCTTTGTGTTATTCCCTAGTGAGCAGATGATAAGGAGGAAATGAATTCAAACTTATTTACTTGCAAATAGACACACTCCACACAGCTTTGCTCTGAATAAGGGTATTCAATAGCAGAACAGTGCTACCAAATTTTCATCCTTCAAATTCCAAAATGATTCTGTGAAAAACACATTCTGTTAAAACACAGTTGCTGCTCGGTTTAAAAAAAAACTCTCCCAATATGTTGAGCATTCATTTGAGCTTCTTCTCTGTGACTCAGATGTTGTCCAAAGTTACATCGGGTTTGTTTTGCTCTTGAGCTGTCTTACTCTTTTCTCCAGTTGCATGATACATCGAACAAACATCACATTTAATATTTGCAGTTCACACAGATGTCAGGTCTGGTGCTTATGTAATGGATTTTTTTTTTTTTTAAAGAAGTGCTCAACAAAATGTTAGGCAGACCTAATAAGATAAGAGGCTAGAAAATGAAAGTTTAAGTGAATTTTTTTTCTTAGTTCCTTTGGGGAATGGCACATTAGTTTTCTTTTCTTTTTTAAAAATTGATTTGGGCATTAAACTTTGGATTCACTGGGTAGCAACACTCTGGGATACTGCTAGAATTTAGAGTTTCTCATATAAAATGAAAACACCTAGGAAGGTTTTAGTTTTAAAAGCAGACATAATGTCACTTCATTATGGCTCGATGTGAAAATGTTTTGTTCCTTCAAAAGGAGGAATAAAGCCTGGGAAGGATCTTGGAGAAAGAACCGGGCTGCCACAGAAGTTTCAAAATCAGGGTAAAGAAGCCTAGTCCCGGCCATTGTCTGGAGCACTGAGACCATAAATTGCTATCTCTACACAAAGCCAGACTACTTAATGTGAAACACAAGATACTGTGTGTCTTGGCTGGGCCCCCAGCTCTCTGTTGGGAGTCGGCTGTGAGTTTCATCCTCTTGCAGAGTTGCTTACACCTTAGAACTCTAATTGAGCCTTATCTTGGTATACAGGAACCTGCTCCACAGGTGGTCTCTTCCACTCATTCCAGGTACTGAGATAAACCGAGTGCCCAGAACTGAGATGGGCCTGGCCCAGGAACTAAGATAAGCAGACGTTTATTGTCTGATGTTTATTGTCTGGGATAATTACCAGGACCTAGAAGTTAGCAGAGCTACCCCTCCCCATTTCCTCCCTGCTTTGCTTTAAAAACTCCTTTTTACATCAATAAAGTTTGACCTTGACAAATGCACTGCTTGGTCTCCTTCCTTCTTTCTTTCCCATTATTTTCAGGTTCTAACCCACCTCGACCCATGAATAACTAGGCCCCGCAGGTCGGGGCAGCTCTCAGTGCCCCAGGACATGCATCCTCACCTACAGGCTTGTATTCATATATCTTCTTTTTCTGGAACACTCTTGTCCATTTTTCACTGATTATCTTTCAGGTGTGTGTGTGTAAGTACCCCTTTGACTATGAATAGTCCTCACCTTCAAACTGGGTCAGTTGTCCTTTCATCCTGTTCTAGCACTGTTTTGCTTTATTCTTCTCTCCATGGTGATATTTTATATTGTAAATTAGAATGGAGGCATTACATGTACTAATTAGACTTTAGAATAGTACAGAAGAGGGCAAGCATTATCTTTCTTTGCTACTATGGTCCAATGCTTGATGGCTAGTAAACATTTACTAAGTGGTTTAAATAGGTAAATGGCAGTGCAGACCAGTGACTTTCAACTCAAGGTGACTAATCTTGCCTGCCAGAGGTGTTTGGCAATGTCTAGAGTCATATTTTATTAACAACATCAGGGAGGGGATAGAGTACCAGCCTCTAGTGGGCCAGGCCCATTGTAGGACATGAATACTCTTTAATGTGGAGGTGACATTTTATTACAAAGAGTTGCCTGTTCTAAAATGTTGATAGTATGAAAAGTATGGTATAAACATCACGTTTAATATAACAGTTAATACAAAAGTATTATCAGAGTAAAGTAGCAGGAGGAAAATGGCAATAAAGGCAAATAACTGTGGGTTTGGAAACAGTTTAAGACTTGCCTCAAGGAATGTGATTCATGATCAAGGTCATGGGCAGAGGGTACCAGTCTTCCCAGGCAGAGATGATACTGGTGATATGGGAAGAGAACAGTTCAAAGCTTCAGCTTGATGATCTGTCCAACAAATTTGTGCTTCTCTTTCTACCTCCTAGAGACTGCCCTCCCCCTCTTAGGTTGGCTTCACTCCTTCTGGTTGTCTATGAAGTATTTGTCATTAGTTTGGAAGGTTTTCTTCCCCATGCCTCCCTAAATATGAAGTTTTTAAAAATAATATGTTATCTAAACAAGATAGGTTGTTTATTGGGCATGAAAACTGAATAAATTTCCTCAAATTTGTAGAAGGAACCTGGGGAAGATATAACTGAAGTGATTAAAATAAAAATCTAAACATTTATCCTTAGAAACAGGGACACAGGATTCATGTTATTTCTAGTGTATCTTTCTTTAATCATGTGTTGTCCATGGTCATGCATAATTTTTTTCCACCACACATCTGAAATGCATATAAACTTAAACTGTCATTAAAAATCATGGTCAGTTCAATGAAGATGGGAGCCATTTATAAATAAGAAAATGTTTGGAATGTTAAATGAAATACAGCTGATATTTAACTGGTTTTGTAATTTATGGCCTATCATTCTGATTAATAACCACACTTACTGTATCTATGGAAACAAAGAAAAAAATTACTTCTGCCTCAAAGGAATGTACACAAAGATGAGAAATATTTTGCTTCTCTGAGGGGTCTGCACACATGTTGCCCTCCTTGTTAACCTTGTGATATTATCCATTTTGCCAAAAGAAGAGACAAAATCATGTGGGTGGATATCAGGAGGTGTAAGATTAAGAAAATAGGTTTAAGTTGCTATGAGGAGTTATGTGCTGTCCTTTAAATGCAAGTTCCACGTCATTTTCTGAATCAAGAAAGAAAAAGGGATTCTATCTCAATGATTTATAAACTGGGCTTGCAATTTGATTCATGGAGATAAATAATTTCTGCAGTTCTGTAAACACATGAAAAAATAAGCACATCAAAAAATAAGAATTAATGAAACAGGGAGGAGACCCCTAAAATACATTTCATAAAATAACAGACCATTAACAATTGACTGAGATGTTGTGTGGTTCATGTTGGTATGAATGTAGTTTCTGTCGCAATCTCCAGCTTGATGGGACTTTATGGAAGGTATCAGTTTTCAATGAGGGAGGATTTGTCACCACGTATAAAGACTTGGTAGGACTTACAGGAGAGATAGAGCTGAGTAGTACTTTCTACCACTTGTTATTTGTTTCTCATTCTTCTTTGAACTTTATGTGTCATAACACTCTTTTTTTTGTGTGGGGGGTTCTAAAATCTTGAATCTACTTGGCACAGGTCTTCAAAATATGAGGTAGAAGAATATTTTTCTTTATATTGTGTCTTTTTTTTTGTTGTTGTTAATTCTGTTTTTCTTGGTTTTGTTTTTGTAGAACTGAGTAAGAACCATAATTTTCCCCTAGGTACCTTTGGCAGTGGGTCACATCTGTTTGTGATTGGGCTGGATTGTCCTCATCTGCTCAGACAGTTGAGGAATGGGCTCTCCTGGGAAAGATGGGAGAGGTGATTAATTACCTGGAGCAGTTCTGCAGGCACCCCAGTCAGGCTCTCTGCTGTCAGGAGAGGCTTAACCTCAAGTGTCAACAGGAGGCTGGCAAGAGTCTGCCATCACACTTGGCATCAGGAGATGGTGAGGCCAGAGCTCTGTCTGGCAAAGTCATTGACTCTACTTCCACCTATCCTCTCTAGGTAAGTGTAGGTTGTGAGCAGTGAGCAGAGTGACCTGCCATAGCACTGCTGGAGTGGGTAGTTCTGTCTTCTATAGTAAATGGGAGGAAGCTGAACCTTTGGGTTGAGAAATTTGTTCAAAGTCACAGAGGCAATCCTTGTTGGAGTAAGAATTCTAACTGGAGCCGTCTGACTCCAGCAGCCCTGTGGCACTTCTTTGCAGCTCTTGACATTCTTTTAAAGATGTCTAGGGATGCTCTTCCAGCCACAAGAGGAGCAGTTCTAGGCGGCTTTCCAAGCTGAAGCATGCGGTTCCTCTGTTTCTAATCTGACAGTCAAAGGTTGAAGAATTTAATAATATTCTGCAATTGCTTAATGAGAATCTTGACCTGATTTTCTCATTAAGTTTGCATTCTGCTTTGCATCTCAATGCTTTTTTCTATGCATAAAATTAATTCCAACAATGTACTTAACTTTGTACAGGTGGCACACTGTAATAGGAAAGTTTAATTTCCCAATAAGAAATGTTACAAAAGGAAGACAGAGACCCGCCAACATGCCCATAGTAAGTTGAAGGTATCATACATTTCAAATGCATTTGTGGCTAGATATGTAGTTCATTTGGTAGAAAGCATGTCTAACATGCATGAAGCACTCTGTGAACTGGGAATGATGACTTATGCTGTAATCCTGGACTCAAAAGTGTGATCAGGAACATAAAAGTTCAAGGTTATCCTTGGCTACATAGTAGGTTAGTCTGGGGACACATGTCCCAAAAAGTAACATTAGCAACAATGAAAGTAAAATTGCATTTATCATACTAAACACATTTAACATCATCACTTAGCCTATTTTACATGAAATGTGCCTAGAAGATTTAATCCATAGTTAAGAAAGATCATTGAGCAGATGTCATTATTCATACTAAGAGTTTGATATGTCATATAATTTGTTAAATACTCAACAGAAAGTAAAAAGCAGAACAGTTTTAATTGTAATGGGCCTATCTCTGGACTGTCAGCTCCCAAATAATAACACGGAGACTACTTATTGATTATGAATGCTTGGCCTTAGCTTAGGCTTGTTCACAATAAAAGCTCTTAAAGCTTAAATTAACCTGTTTATGTTATGTTCTGCCATGTGGCTAGTTACCTCTTCTCCATATTGTAAGTCTGATTTCCTCTGTGTCTCACTGGCAAATTCCTTGCCTCTTAGATTCTTCCCCTGAGTTCTTCTCTCTCCTCAGAAGTCCCATCTATCCTCTTTTGTCTAGCTTTTGACCACTAAGCTATTTATTAAACCAATCAGAAGGTGCTCTGGCAGAGACACATCTTTACAGTGCACAAAAAAGATTATCCCACAACACTTAGCATTATACTTTTACTGAGTGAAAAAAAAATCCCAAGTTGAATCATTGTAAATTGAGGCTGTTTTGGCACCAGGGACATGTGACCAGCATTAAATATCAAAGGCTTCACGACCATTGCAATAGAAGCAGCAGCAAGATTTAACTTAACTTTCTCAACACAAAGGGATGCAGAGGTTTTCAAGAGATGGGGTGAGGAGAATCCTAAGCCTCTTATGTGCCAACTGTAACCTTGGGTCTTCATGCCATGTGGACAAGATACCCATGGCGATCACATGTTATGGAATGGCTATTGGAGAAAGACATTGTCCAAACATCTGCAAATGAAGAAAGAAAACCTATACACTTCAGATAAACACTCAGCCAGATCTCAGCAGTATCTGTAAGAATTCAGTGGTCAGTTCACATACATTTTCCTTGTAATTCCCTCAATAATTGAATTTTCTTTGATTATATATAAATTTTGCTGTTTTCTTCAACTCTTATTAAATGTGTGATTGCTGAATCATACAGCATCATCTGTTAAAACAGGAACAGCTTCACTCAGGAAAAACAAAACAAAAAACCAAAACAAATCCAAATCCTCTCAGGAATTTGCCACTGGGAAGCTCCTTGGAAGAGGCAAGCAGAAGCTTCTTTGTTTTTTCTGTATGTGTTCTTTCCTTGTTAACATCCCCTGCTACCATCAAACTTGTTTTTAGAAGTTTGGTTAAAGCACCAAAAACAACCTCACTTTAACCTTTCTTCATTACAAATACTATAGCCCAAGACTTTGAATGTGGAACAAAAACACACGAAACATAAAAACAACATGACCACATAGAGTACATTCATGTTCCTATGCTAACTAACGAACCAAGTCTCCTTGGCTTTTCCCCTGTTTTAGTGATGTTTTTTACACCTCTCCCTCTAATCTCATGTCATGTGTCTTCTTACACACCCCTGATTCCATTAAGTCTGACTCCTCCCTGTGGACATCGGGACTTTCACACTTGATCATCTCTGACAAAGCTACTCTCTCCTCGATGGAAACAGCATCTCTTATCTTTGTCCACATATCTCATTTGTTCTTCTAAGGCCACTTGCTTATCACTTCTTAGAATTTCTAAAGTCCATAGAATTGGTTGCTTTCCTGTTTCTACAATGCTTTTTAATATTAATTAGTGTTTTCATTCATAGCATGTAGTGTTTTGACCCATATCTACCATCTTTATTGGAGTATGTCTTGCTCACCAGTTGCATCCAGCATTGTAAGCTGCATGTAACAGGCACCTGACACACTCCTTTTAGCAAACACTTATTGAGGAAATCCACATTTTTACCCCAATCAATATATCTTTAAAGAGTCTTGCCCAATTCCTTGTCTCATATTTCAATTTTTGTGAGAACATCCATTTACCTGGATATTTTGAAGCTCACCAACTTTGCACATAAGACTCTAAAGGCTCATAACGTGAAGTCCTGTGTGCAGATTGAGAATAGAGTGGACAGGGTCATGATGGAATTTGCTTTATTTTATCACAAAACTACACATTTTGAAAAGTCTACCACTCTCCATCAATGCCATTCTCAGTTTCCATGGACTGGTTAGAGACATGTGTTAATGTTATATTTATATAATTTCTGTTCTTCATAGTATATAAACCAGACAACACCATTCCATTCTGTCTTATACATATGGTATGAAGGGGAGATAACATGGTAAGCACAAGACAAGATTCAGGACCCTGGGATCAACTTTGGCTGCATATCTGGCTGTGACTCTAGCCTCCATCATTTCACTGTGGTACTAATTACTGTAGAAGACCCTGTTTCCTCAGCTGCCAACCCCCCCCCCCCAGCACTCACTCCCCTTATAAAACAGTTCAAGCTTCGCTAAGTACCTGGTTTTCTTTTGGGGTCTTTAACCTGGCATTCTTTACCTTCGTGCTGATTGGTATATGATGCAGAAAATTACAATATATAAGTAACTGTAATATGAATTCAGACATGGATAAGGGATTACCAATATTCATCTTTAAACAGATGTGCAGCAATAAGGACAATGAATTTTAACTATATATATATGTATGTATGTATGTATTCTTGATCAGAGGTAGTATAGTGAACTATGACAAAAATATCCTTCATTTGTATCAAATACAAAGTATGTTAAGCATGTGTAGAAACATACATACACACACTATGACAAAATAATTTAACATTAGTGTGCAACAGCATTATATAAAGGAAAAGAAACATACACAATATAACAAATTTAATTTCAAGTATGTATCAATATATAAATTATCTAAGGCAGGAACACAAAAATAATTTTACATAAGTAACAATATACAAGAATCTATATCAGTGTATATTGTCTATAACTAACAGTTCCTAAAATAGTTCACAAGTAGATATAGTAATCTACCTATTATCCTGTAACGTGCCTACCCTCGACCAGCAAGGAAGACGCAACTCCGGGAAGATCTTCTTCATGCAGTTTATTCAGGACCATTGAACAAGCTTCTTCTGACCCCGGGGTAACACCCACACAAGCTTAAATACCCTTGTGCCAACCAACCCCAGTGAGCCACGTGGACCCTGTTGTTCTTTTGATACAGTTGCTGTGATGCAGCTGCTATGGCCTAAGAAACACAAACACAAGATTCAGCACCCACGCAGAGTTTATTGAGAGAGGGGAGAGGAAAGAGGGGGGTAGCTGGTGGCCAAACGAAAGCGGGGAGAGAGAGAGAACCAAGAGAGAGAAGCAAGAGAGAGGGAGATGAGAGAGAGGGACAAGAGAGAGAGGTGCGCTTGGCGCGCTTGCTTTAAAAGGGGAGCTTGCGCATGTGTAACCCGGTCTCCGCCCAGCCAGGTAAAAGCTAGGTAAGGCCTGATGTAGTGATTACGTGGCCATAGGCATCCCGCCCATCAGAGGCGGGGTCCACAGACTGCCGAGTCACAACAGACCCTGCAGATAGGCTATTCTAATGTAGAAGCAAACAGGCTGAACAGGCTTAACCAATAAGGACTTGTTTACACCAGAGAGCACTCACCGTCCGGAAGGTAGAAGGCAGAAGCCAGCGCCATCTTTAAGGTGCAGCACTCGCAGCTCTCTAGAGTTCCCCCTTTTTGTTTTATCAACGCAACAGGCAAGGGTAGTGGTCTGGTCTTCAGTAAAGCAGTGGACATTGTAATGACCCTGATTCCTAGTAGTCAGCCAAGTCAGTGCCACACCCGTCCGGCATCTTTTTCCTGGAGGTGGGGCCTGGGACACCAACCCACATGCAACCAGACTTGCCCTTCTCGGAGTTGCTCACTTCCAGAGCTAACTCGGAGTGCAGTGCTAAGCCATACAACCTGAGCATGAAGGATCAATTCTTGTTCATGACTGTGAGCCATGCTTGGGGAGACTGTCCTGCCTCAATGGCTGTAAATGCCTGGACAACCATAACTGCATAGCTCTTCTGAGCAAACCTCATCTTGCAAAGGCACCATAGGCCCACGAAGGAGATAAGCAACAAGAGGACAGCCATGGCTCTCATTCCAGCCCACTCGTTTAGATGATCCATGGCAACGGGAACCATGATGACAATCCCGCAGCCAGTCCCTCCATCTACACATGTCGAATTTACTGCAACGATGGTCACTCGCAGCTGTACCATTAAGTCATCAAAGTCAGCAGACCAATTTCCTAAAAGATGGCTAGACAACTGTCGTGACAAATTAGCAGCACATATAAAGTTCTCATACTGAATGCTGGTAACACACAAACCTGGATATTTCATTTCACAAATCAACTGGGCCAGCTGCCACAAGGTATCTATTTGCTTTGGCACCAGATCAATTCTTTGTTTACAATCATTAAACCTCCTTTTAGTTGAGCACCAATTGTGGATTGGGCATCCAAGGCGGTAGCCACATCCTTGGACAACTCATTTAGCTTAGAGACTGTCTGCACCAATGTACTCATAGCCATGGCAGCCGTGACTGAACCCACAACTGCAAAAGAGATAGCTGCAACTATGGCTGCTGTAATGCCAAAATCTCTCCCTGCAGCCTCTACCAAATAGGCCACAAAATCTGAAAATGATTCCATTGGGCCTTGCAGTATCTTAGTGAGGTTACCACTTACCTCTCCCTTATTGGGTAATGACTTCCATGCTTTCATGGCAATCCGATTTACTTGTTCAAAAACTTGTATTGGATATTATGTCTGTTGGTTGGCAAAGTGTCCCTGTCCAAGCAACATGTGCCTGTCCCATGCTGCGTTTCCAGCTGCCAGATTAGCTGCAGCCTGATCATTGGCATACTCAATTAAAAAAGCTTTCCAATCCCGATACTGCCTGGGGCTTAGACATGCTCGAGCCAGCGCACCCCAATCACTAGGAGTCATGCTATACCTATTTAGGGCTTCAACTTGAGCTACAGTAAAAGAAGCTGAAATTCTATATGTTCTCACAGACTCAGACAAAGCCTCGATGACCTTAAAGTCTAAATGCTCCTCATATCTATTGCCTTGGGCAACCTGGAAAACTGGATAGGCCAGACTTAAGTCAGTTCGTACAGCTCTACAGACCTCAGGGCAAAAGGAACGCCCTATATCTCAGCCCCGCCCTTCCTCATTCTGATAAGGAGAAGGCGCCAAGGCATTGTCCCTGGAGGGTCCTCCTCCTCCTTACATCGCCATTTATCCTTTCCTTTCCCTCTCCATTCTTTAAGGGATTGTTTCTGAACAGGTCTATGAGGACCTGTAATTCTTCCTCAAAATCTGTTTCGTTTATACCTGACTCTCCTGTGCTCTTAACCTCTTCTGATCTTTCTTATTGTAGCATTTCTAGCGCAGCTTTCCCTTTTTCCATTGCCTCTTTACAGTACCACTGGTCTTTAATACAGCTACGCATTAACTTCCAAACAGGTTGGTCTCCAGACTTTAGCGTCCCTTGTTCCCAAGCAAAGTCAAGATCCCTGCCTAACTTGTCCCAGCACGCTACCGTGAGGTCTCCCAAAACTGCGAACCAAGGTACAATGGCATCACACTCGTTCAGGAATCTTTCTAGTGTGCTTTTCTTTATTTTAAGTTTCTTTGACAAAAGTAGCTCCTGAAGAGCCAGAAAAATTGGATGAGACTGAGAAGTCCCCATTTTAAAAATTTTACTTTTGGTTTGTTACAACTGCTTGCTCAATGCCTGAGACTTTATTGCTGCTTATTTCCAAGGTCTTTAACTTTGTCCCAACTTACCTGGGACTTTATTGCTCCTTACCGGAGACTTTATTGACTCTTTACCGAGGGCCTTAACTTGGTCCCAACTTACCTTGGGAACTTACCAGCGCTGCCCTGACTGCAAGTACTTCTGATCTTTAGAGGAGGGTCCCCGTACGGGCCACCAATTGTACCAAGCCTACCCTCGATCAGCAAGGAAGACGCAACTCCGGGAAGATCTTCTTCATGCAGTTTATTCAGGATCATTGAATAAGCTTCTTCTGACCCCGGGGCAACACCCACACAGGCTTAAATACCCTTGTGCTGATCAACCCCGGTGAGCCATATGGACCCTGCAGATAGGCTACTCTAATGCAGAAGCAAACAGGCTGAACAGGCTTAACCAAATAAGGACTTGTTTACACCAGGGAACACTCACCATCAGGAAGGTGGAAGGTGGAAGCCAGCACCATCTTTAAGGTGCGGCACTTCACAGCTCTCTATATTATCCCATCACCCCTTTACTTTTCCAACTGTTGGGGTAGGGGGTGTCATTGTCTTAGAATTATTTTCAGCTGTCTTGGGGGTGATTGTAGCATGTATGTTTTCCGCCAGCCTGCCGCCTGTCTGGCCTGCCAGCCCCTATTAACACTCTGAGACTCTGTATTTGATACAATCTTGTTGGCCAGTTACCATTATTGTTTATGGGCTAGCTCTGTCTTAATTATTAACCCATTTCTACTTATCTCAGTATTTTCTCGTGGTCATCTTACCTGGGAGCCACAGCCAGCGTCTTCCTTCCTCCCTGGTGACTCCTCCCTACTACTTCCTCTTTCCTCCTCCTGGTCTCCTAGCCCCGCCTATCTTGTTTCCTATTGGCCACAGTGCTTTATTAATTAACCAGTATGAGAAACATATATACAGAATAACATCTCCCATGAGGTGATGGTTTTTCTATGGGATCCTATAAAAAACTAAAGCAATGGTTAACTCTCAAGAGGATTAGTTGTAACATTTGTAGCTGGAATCTGAGTAGCAGGTGATGCTTATCTGAAGCTATGGCCAGAGAGTTATAAGAAGGTGAACCATTTAATTTGGTACTGACTTGAACAGTTTTGGTCCAAAGCCAATCCTTGAGTTGTGTTACCGTCTCTAAGGCATTATAATAAAACATGTGGAGTTGTTGGTGATATCATCTACTTTATGTAAACTTTAGAGACTGTTGTTAGAAAAATTTATTGCTTACTGTGGAAAACATAAACATATTAAAATGAAAAGACTAAATTTTTATAGTTATGCATCTAAAGAAAGGTACCAATAAAGATAAATATAAGTATGGGGTGAAGTAGGGTTTTTGTGAGAAACACATTTATGGCAGTCATAATCCCTAGATTTTAGGTTTTCTTCGGTTCCATATGAGGTGGTTCTTTTGATATGATACAGAAACTCTGAATTTTTATTTTAACAACATTTTTAGGTTGATAAGTTAGTTGTTGATGTCATTATCAGGGAAGGGCATTTATGGTAACCTTAACACTGTTGCTCAAATTGTTAGTTGGAGTAAGTCTTGTAGTCTCTAGACATTTCTTTAGGTTCAGTTTTCTCTTCAAACCAATAATGGCTCCCTCTTTTATGTTCTCTCTCTCTCTTTTCTGTCTTCTATTCCTACCTTGATTTACTCTTCTTAGTCACACGTGCTTTCCTCCCTTCTCCTTCTATTTCTACTAGTTCCCTCTCCATTCACTGCACCCCCCCACTTGCTCTTGTTCCTTCTCCCTTTTGTGAGGGACCATATATGAATCTCTTAGAATGCACCTGGTATCCTGGTACCTCTGACGTTGTGAATTATAGGCTGCTGATCCTTTGCTCTAGGTCTGAAATCCATATATAAGCAAGTATATACCATGTTCCTCTTTTTGTGACTGGGTTACCTCATTCAGGATAGTTTCTTAAAGTTCCATCCACTTGCCTGCGAATTTTAAGATTCCAGTATTTTTTTTTCCCAGCAGAGTAGTATTCCATTATGCAGATGTGCCACATCTTCTTTATCCATTCTTTAGTTGAGGGGTATCTTGGTTACTTCTGGGTTCTTGCTATTACAAATAAGGCTGCTATGAACATAGTTGATCACATGCCTTTGTTGCACGGATGTGGATCATTTGGGTATATGCCTAAGAGGGGGATTGCCAGGTCCTGTGGTAAACTAATTCCCATTTTCCTGAGGAACCGCCATACTGATCTCCAAAATGGCTGTACAAGTTTGCACTCCCACCAGCAGTGGATGAGTGTTCCCCTTTCTCCACATCCTCTCCAGCATAAGTTGTCATTAGTTTTTCTAATTTTAGCCATTCTGGCAGGAGTAAGATTGTATCTCAAAGTTGTTTTCATTTGCATTTCTCTGATAGCTTAGGATGTTGAGCACTTTCTTAAGTGTCTTTCAGCCATTTTGATTTCCTCTATTGAGAATTTTTTCTTCAATTCTGTCCCCCATTTTTAATAGGGTTATTTGGTGTTTTGTTGACTAGTTTCTTGAGTTCTTTGTATATTTTGGAGATCAGCCCTTTGTCAGATATAGAAAATGTTTTCCCAGTCTGTGGGCTGCCGTTTGGTCTTGTCAACTGTGTCCTTTGCCTTACAGAAGCTTCTAAGTTTGAGGAGGTCTAGTTTATTAATTGTTGATCTCAGTGTCTGTGCTACTGGAGTTAAGTTCAGGAAGCAGTCTACTATACCAATTTGTTCAAGAGTACCTCTTACTTTCTCTTCTAAAAGGTTCAGTGTGGCTGGATTTAGGTTGAGGTCTTTGATCCATTTGGACTTGAGTTTTGTGCATGGCGATAGACATGGGTCTATCTGCAGTCTTCTACACACAATCATCCAATTGTGCCAGCACCATTTGTTGAAGATGCTTTCCTTCTCCCATTGTATACTTGTAGCTGTTTTGTCAAAAATCAGGTGTTCGTAGGTGTGTGGGTTAATATCAGGATTTTCAATTCAATTCCATTGGTCTACCTGTTTATTTTTGTGCCAATACCAGGCTGTTTTCAGAACTATAGCTCTGTAGTATAGCTTAAAGTCAGGGATGGTGATGCCTCCTTAAGTTCTTTTATTGTACAGGGTTGTTTTGGCTATCCTGGGTCATTTGCTTTTCCATATAAAGTTGATTATTATCCTTTCAAGGTTAGTGAAGAATTTTGGTGGGATTTTAATGGAGATTGCATTGAATCTGTAGATTGCTTTTGGCAAGATTGCCATTTTTACTGTATTTATCCTACCTATCCAAGAGCATGGGGGATCTTTCCATCTTCTGGTGTCTTCTTTAATTTATTTCTTTAAAGACACAAAGTTCTTATTATATAGGTCTTTTATTTGTTTGGTAAGCTTTTCCCCAAGATACTTTATGATGTTTAGGGCTATTGTAAAGAGTGATATTTCTCTGATTTCTTTCTCAGCCCCTTTGTCGTCTGAATAAATTAGGGCTAGTGGTTGTTTTTTTTTTTTTTTTTTTTTTTAGTTTATCTTGTATCCTGCTAGTTTGCTGAAGGTGTTTATCAGCTGTAGGAGTTCCCTGGTAGAGTTTTTTGGGTTGCTTATGTAAACTATCATATCATCTGCAAATAGGGACAGTTTGACTTCTTCCTTTCCAATTTGGATCTCCATTTGTTGTCTTATAACTTTAGCTAGAACTTCAAGTACAATATTGAAGAGATAAGGAGAGAGAAGGCAGCCTTGTCTTGTTCCTGATTTTAGAGGAATCGCCTTAAGCTTCTCTCCATTCAGTTTGATGTTGGCTGTTGGTTTACTGTATAATGCTCTTATTATGTTTAGGTGTGTTCCTGTTATCCCTGATCTCTCCAAGACCTTTATCATGAAAGGGTGTTGAAATTGTCAAAGGCTTTTTCAGCATCTGGGGAGATGATCATATGGTTTTTCTTTTTCAGTTTGTTTATATGGTGGATCACGTTGATAGATTTTTGTATGTTAAAGCATCCCTGCAACCTAGGGATGAAGACTACTTGGTCATGTTTGATGATTTCTCTGATGTATTCTTGGATTCAGTTTGCCAGTATTTTATTGAGTATTTTTGCATCGATGTTCATCGGGGATATTGGTCTGTAGTTTTCTTTCTTAGTTGTGACTTTGTGTGGCTTGGGAACCAAGGTGATTGTGGCCTTGTAGAAAGAGTTTGGTGATGAACCTTCTATTTCTATTGTGTGGAACAATTTGAGGACTATTCCTTGAATTTCTGGTAGAATTCTTCACTGAAACCATCTGGCCTTGGGTTTTTTTGGTTGCAAGGCTTTCAATTTCTTTGGGGGTTATAGGTCTATTTAAGTTGTTTGTCTATTCTTGATTTAATTTATGTAAGTGATAATTATCCAGAAATGTGCCATTTTTTTTGAATTTTCAAATTTTGTGGAGTACAGGTTTTCAAAGTATGACCTGAAATTTGCCTGGATTTCCTATGTGTCCGTTGTTTTGTCCATTTTCATTTCTGATTTGTTAATTTGCATGTTCTCTCTCTGTTTTTTTTTTTTTTTTTGTTAGTTTGAATAAAGGTTTGTGTATCTTGTTGATTTTCTCAAAAACCAACTCTTTGTTGCATTGATTTTTTTGTATTGTTTTCCTGGTTTCTATTTTATTGATTTCAGCCTTCAAATTAATTATTTTCTGGCATCTACTTCTCTGGGGTGAGTTTTCTTGTTTTTGTTCTAAGGCTTTCAGTTGCTCTGTTAATTCTCTAATTTGACTATCCTCTGTTTTCTTCATATGGGCACTTAGGGAAATGAACTTCCCTCATAACACTGCTTTCAATGTGTACCCTAAATTCGGGTATGTTGTGTCCTCATTCTTGTTGAATTTTAGGAAGTCCTCAATTTTTTTGTTTATTTCTTTCTTGACCCAGGTATGATGCAATTGTGCATTGTTTAGTTTCTTGAGTTTGTAGGGTTTCTGCAATTTCTGTTATTGTTGAATTCCAATTTTAAAGCATGGTGGTCTGATAAGATTCATGGGACTATTCCAATTCTTTTGTATCTGTTGAAATTTGTTATGCCACATAGTATGTAGTTGATTTTAGAGGTTTCACATGAAGTAGAGAAGAAGGTATATTCTTTTGTTTTTGGATGGAATGTTCTATAGATGTCTGTTAAGACCATTTGAGACATAATTTCTGTTAGTTCTTTTGTTTCTTTGTTAAGTTTCTGATTGGTGGTCCTGTCTAGTGGTGAAAGTGGCATGTTGAAGTCTCCCACTATAAGTGTGTGAGGTTTTATGTGATGTTTGAGTTTTAGTAGCATTTCTTGTATGAATGTGGGTGCCTTTGTATTTGTGTATAGATGTTCAGAATTGAGACTTTGTGTTGATGGATTTCTCCTGTGATGAATACAAAATGACTGTCTTAGATTAATCATCTCTTTGATTAATGTAGACATATTTTATATCCTAAGTAATTCATAGAATTTTTTAAGGAGTAATTTGTAATCACCAGTGAGGTAAAACTTTCTTTATTCACTTGAATATTTTTTTACAAAGTGTTTGCCTTTAATTAGCTAATAAAATATCATGCAAATAATGATAAAATATAAGTTGTGGAAACTGTTCATGAATTATTTCCAATGATTTTTGCACAAAATATTGGCACAGGGTGGGCAATCTAACATTTGCTATGGGAAAACTTTCCATTGATGTCACTTGACCGGCTGAGAATTGTTATAAGTAGGTACCATGAAGGCTAATGTTTTTTTTTTTTTCTTGTAAAGGTATAGTAAAGAACAGTCTTTTTAGTCAGTAACTCTAATAGGCAATTCTCTAG
Source organism: Cricetiscus sungorus (assembly GCA_030556225.1). Lineage (NCBI taxonomy): Eukaryota > Metazoa > Chordata > Mammalia > Rodentia > Cricetidae > Cricetiscus > Cricetiscus sungorus. Next base: position 20,987,516 of record JANBXA010000372.1, on the reverse strand, counting down.
GTGTCAGAGTAGGCAACTTGGTAGGGTATGGGCCTCTTAACCCCAGTGACATTGGCTCAAGCCCCAAATTGGTCACCAAATGTAGGTAAGAGTAAGAAAGTCCACTAAACCCAAATAAAAAGAGAGTAAATATTTGTTGGGGGAACTATCACACAATAATGGTGGACAGCTGCAGAGGTCTTCTGCCCTAGGGGTGCAGGAAGCTGCAATCTGATCTTTGACCACCACCCAAGAAAGCTCACAGGCAAGAAGAGCCCAACCCTGTCCTTTAGTTTCTAGGTTGTCACGTAGGCAGACAAGGCCACTTCTTTGGGCTTGGTTTTACAAAAGTCATTGGCTAAATGGATTGAAATCACACAACATAGGACATAGGGAAATCATTCTTGAAATGACCAGGAAACTTCTCCCTTCAGGCTTGCTTATACAGAAGGGCATGTAGAAGGTGCTATGCAGGCTACTGCGGGGGGGGGGAGAGATATTGTGTCAGTGGTCTTATCTAATGATGGGCCCTGCATACTACAATACCAACTTACTAGGCAAGATGTAGTCACTGATATAATAGTGGCATAGTTGTTATGGTAGGAATCAACCAGTTTTTGAATGTATTTGAGATCTGCTTCATAGGAAGAAATTTGCACCCATAAATCTTAGGTGAGGAAGCCTGTTGTTTTGCTAAATGGTAATTAAAACTGCCTTGTAAGTATTTACATTTATACCCATAGATCTGTGATACAATCAATCTTGAACACAGAAACTTCTTTTTACAGTGGACAGCAAGTGATTAATGCAGAAACTCACAACTGATATCTATATCAACCTTTTTCCTGTCCCTATGTGTCACTGAATATCTTGAAAGAAGGGGATGGAGAAGGTTTAAGAGATGGAGGATGTGAAAGAATTCTGTAAAATGCTGTCTTCTGGATATAGCCTAGTGATTACACTCATGAACTCACAGTAGCTATGGTTTACCTGCATAAGACTTAACTCTAGTCAAAATTCCAGCATGAATGGGGAAGGGACTCCTAAGGCCTGTCTTCTATATGAGGAGCTATAGTCAATGGCTCTGGGGAAGGGGAGTCATTTTTCTTTGTAGATATGACCTCTGGGAGGTTTTGTATGCTCCAGTGGCCTTACACCTATGCACATATAAGAATCATGTGTTAGACTCAGAAGGTTATTTAAAAAGAAAGCATGGAGTTAGAAGACATATGTCTTGAGGAGGGTCTATGGGAATGTAGAAGAGTGAGGTAGACAGATATAATAGAAATACATTGTATACATGTATGAAATTTTCAAAGCATAAAAAGATTATAGTCTTATATCTAGATTATGGTCAAAATCTTTTAAAAGCTACTTATGGACTGTGGTTTGGTTTGTTCTTTGAAGATTAATGTACTATAGGGTTAAAAGTTTCAAGTACTATGGGGTTGGTTCATATAATAATGGCATTGAGAGGTGGTAGAGTTGTTAAGAGGTTCTCATTGTGTTGTGATTGGGTCATGACAACCCTTGAAAAAGGATTAATGAATGTGTCAAAGTGTGAGCTAGGTTTCAGAGGAGTGGATCGTTTTCAAGGAAAGCACATATTTATGGCCCCTTTCCAGTCTCTTGCTTCCTTCTCTTACCAACTGATCTCTGTGGCTTTTTTCTTGCAAGGTCCGCTGCCATTGTGCTGCCCACTGTGCTTTGATGCAGCCAAAGCTGTGGTATTGGTGCTACATCATCCGAACTTTCAAGCTAATAGACATATAATACATTTTGACATCGTTCTAATTCAAATGTTGGATCCTTACTCCTCAGTTCCTGAGATTGTGCCTGTGCTTGTAAGTTAGCTTTTTAAGAAGGCAATTAAGCTAGAGTTCTGTCACTAAGGTGTTATCTAACACGACAGTGTCCTTATAAGAAGGGTAAATATGGAAGAAGATAGAAATAGGGAAAATGTATTGGGAGAACATAAGGAGAAGACAGTAGCTTACAAGCTAAAGAGAGGAAGCCTTCAGAAGAAATCAACCCAATCTATGCTCAATGCCAGATTCTTAACCTCTAGTGCTCTAAGTGGGTGGATACTTAACTGTGGCAGTCCTAAAAAATGGGTAGCTAACATAAACCCTGAGTATAGACTCAACAATCTTCCAATGACGAATCTTGAGTCTTTTTTGTAATAGAATAACACTTATTAATATCTTTATGTAATTTGTAAGATAAAGATTTTATACCAAGGCAGGTAAACATTTGAAGTGCACTGTAATCCACCATAGCTGGCCTGACAAAGGATTATATTCTTAAAAAAGATGCAAGGTGAGTTAGTTTCCTAGGGCTGCTGAAGCAGGTAACATTCTCAGTTGCTTGAAGGAATTGAAACTTACACAGAGTTCTGGAAGTTGAAAGTAGGAATCCAAGTTTCCTGCTATTTTACCTTGATGCTTCCTCACTCCTGCGAATTTATGTAGCATTTTCTCTCAGGTTAGTTTCTAGTATTCTCTGGTTTGTATTAGCTGCCCAGCTCCAAATTTGCACTTACCATCACATGGCAACTCTCCCCAGTGTGTCTTTCTCTTCAACTATGCGGGCATCAGGTGTAAAGAATTATGTCCCAGTAGCCTTCTCTATGACAATCCCATCTTAACTAATTAAAACTGAAATGACCCTATTTCCACATAAGGATACATTTTGAGTTTCGATGGGAAGGGATATTGAAATATCATTTTGTGTGATGGTCAAGCCATAAGAAAGGCTCTGGGCCATGGTGGAAGAGAAAAGGAAATTCAAATGATCAATTTATTTTAGTTATCAAGATGTAATTAATAGCTTGTTTTAAAGATTCTGATAGCCAAATGGAAAGGGATTAGGTCATTCATACATACATACATACATACATACATACATACATACATACATACGTTTTTTGCTATGCTTACACACAATGTAGTATTTGCCAATAAAGACTGGTAGACCCATCTCTGATTCTCTTCTCAGGGAATAAATGCTCTCTATACATGCTCATTACAGTCCTATAGATCTCAAACTTTTGCTCATATCCAAAGTTTATGTCATTTGTTACATTAATATATCAAAGTAATGTAGATTTTGACAGCTGGTCTCCTCCTTTAACATGCCATAGCTTGCTTTCCTATCTAAAGAAAAACATCATCCCCCCCTTTCTCAAATATATCCTCCTTTCATGCCTGTGGCATCCATAATCTAAGTGACTTACTTATCCCTAGCCCTTGGTTGATCTTCAAGCTGTTCCACATGGGGAGATACAGAAATAGTCACAGTTATCTGGAGATAAATATGTTTCCATTATTGATTGGTGAGTAAAATACTGATTGGCCAATAGCCAGGCAGGAAGAATAGGCTGGGCTATTAAATCAGGAGAAGGCTGGAGACAGGATACAGAAAGAGGCCACGAGGAGAAGCAATGTAGTTGAGGAAGGAGTAGCAGGTCCAGATCCTTCTCCAGTAAGATAAGACCATGTGAAAATACTTAGATTAATTGAAATGGATTAGTAATTAAGAGAGAGTTAGTCAATAAGAAGCCTGATCCATTGATCAAACAGTTTAGTAATTAATATGCCTCTGTGTATTTATTTGAGACCAACAGTTGTCAGGGTCATGTAGAACAGAACCTCCGGCAACATTATCAGTGATAGATATGGTCTATAGGTTTATACTGAGGAAAAGGCATATGTTGGGAACACCATAGTTTGTGAGTAGCTCTGAGGGCATCAAACACACACGGTGCATGCATACACACACACACACACACACACACACACACACACACATACACAACACACACAGAAAACTTGCAAACACATAAAAGTAAGTAAATCTTCAAAAGAGTTACTGTATTTTTAAGATAACAATGTAATTTTCTATTACATATGTGCATCAATTTAATCAATCCCCTACTTTTGCGATATAGGTTATTTCCAGACTCCTGTCTCTTTGCTACTAAAGGATGAACCTATGGACCATGAATCCCTTTGTTGAAGTACTCATATCTGATGGAGAATGTCCTTCTGTATTCTGTGAATATATGTTTCTCTTATTGGTTGATGAATAAAATTGTTTTGGCTAATGGACAGGCAGGATGTAGCCAGGCAGAAAGCATAGGCAGAGCTATCAGACTAGGAGAATTCTAGGAAGAGGAAAACAGAGAGTGAGTCACAAGAAAAGTGCCTTGTAGCCGCTGAGGAAGCAAGAGGCTTGGGCATCACTAGTAAGCCAAGACTATGTGGAGAGACACAGATTAAAAAAATAGGTTAATAATTAAGAGAGAGCTAGTCAATAAGAAGCCTGAGCCATCGTCCAAACAGTTTATAATTAATATAAGCCTCTGTGTGTTTATTTGGGACTAAATGGCTGTGGGACCAGGTGGGACAAAAACTTCTGTCTAGACATATCTCTTTTCAATAGTTATTGGATTACATACTTCATCCAGGATAAATTTTAAAGACTAAGGATATGGGCATATATCAGAAAAGCTAGGAAACAAGAAGGACCCTAAGAGAGACATACATGGTCCCCTGGAGAAGGGGAAAGGGACAAGATCTCCTGAGCAAATTGGGAGCATGGGGGGAGGGGAGAGGGAGTTAGGAGAAAGAAGAGGGGAGAGGTGGGCATGAGAGAGCAGGAAAATAGAGACAGGGAAAGAATAGAGAATAGAGAGGAGAGAGAGAGAGAGAGAGAGAGAGAGAGAGAGAGAGAGAGAGACAGAGACAGAGACAGAGAGAGATATATGCCATAATAGAGGGAGATATTATAGGTTTAAAGAGAAATCTGGCACTAGGGAAATGTCCAGAGATCTACAAGGATGACCCAACTAATAATCTAAGCCATAGTGGAGAGGCTACATTAAATGCCCTTCCCTGATAATGATAGTGATGATTACCTTATATGCCATCCTAGAGCCTTCATCCAGTAGCTGATGGAAGCGAAGCAGACACCCACAGTTAAACACTGAGCTGAACTCCTGGAATTCAGTTGCAGAGAAGGAGGAATAATGAGCAAAGGGTTCAAGACCAGGCTGGAGAAACTCACAGAAACAGTTGATCCAAACAAGGGGAGCTCATGAACCCCAGTCTGGTAGCTGCTAAACTAGCATAGGACCGACCCAGATCCCCTGAACATGGGTGTCAGTTAGGAGAACTGGGCAGTCAATGGGGCCTCTGGTAATGGATCAGTATTTATCCCTAGTATACAAATGGATTTTTGGAGCACGTTCCACACAGAGGGATACTCTCTCATCATAGACACATGGGGGAGGGCCTGCCCTGCTCCAAATGATATGACAGACTTTGAAGGTCTGCTATGGAAAGCCTCGCCCTCCCTGGGGAGCAGAAAGGGTTGGGATGGGGGTTGAGAGGGGAGTAAAGGAGGAGGGAGGGTGAGAGAACTGGGATTGACCTGTAAAACAAACTTGTTTCAAATTTAAATAAAAATATTATCATAAAAAAGAATATGGTATTTATTAATACCTTCTCCCCATATATGTGTGTTTATAAGCACTTATGTATGTCACATCTCATGAGTAGAGGTCCCAAGACAGACAACTTGCTGGAGTTGTTTTTCTCAGTCCATTATGAAGATTCCAGGATCGGACTCAAGCTGTTCAGCTTGGTATAAATGCTTTTCCTTACCAAGCCACCTCTCTCCAGCCTCAGATTTATTTTGGAGCGCCCATGATTTAGAATGGCTCATGACTTGGGCTCCTTCTAGACCAAAGTTAATGAGACAGAAGACAGGAAAAAAATATTTATGCTCCTTGTGCAAAATATATTCATTTTAAAAATTGTAATCAAATTCTTTGTCTTATCTAAAGACAAAGTATTGGTAAACAGTACCAATAATCTAGCAAGCTTATATATGGTTGAGTACAATTCCACAGAATATGTCACAGAGATGGACCTGTTGCCACAGTCACACATCCCTGGATGTTTTAAGATTTGACCCCTCCAACCTCCAACTGTTGTCTTAGTAATTACAAAAGAGTGAGAGTTTGCTGAAAGTCTCATGTGACTGTCTTTCCCTCTCTCTCAGCACTTAAATGTCAAAGAGGATGACATAGAAGGCATGTGGCAGTCCTGGCCCTGCCATCTGGGTAAAGTTATCTGGAGTCATTCTTGTCAAATTGTATGTTTACAGAACAGACATGTACACTCAGGATGGCACTGCCAGTGGATTCTTGTTAGTTATCCTTAAGTTTTGTAATCATGTAAGTATTTAAATCAGGACTCCAACATGATACAGTAGAAAGATGCCAAAAGAGAGCAAATTGGAAAGTCAGCTTTACCTCATAGGGTTGAGTAGACATGGCTATGTCAATTATAGTCTCTCAAATTGGACTAAGATACTAATAATCTCTCATAATGACACAAAAAACAAATCAGGTAAACAAGAAAGTAGAGAAAGCCTACCTCAAGCTAAAATCCTCCAGTGCATCTAATGGCACTGTCAACAGAATGGGGAACAATCCCCAATGGAAAGAAAGCATGTGCAATCACACATATGGTACAGTTAACAGCAAGACTATATAAAAAAACAAACAAACACCTCAAAAAACCCATAACTCAAGAGAAATACAGCAAACAAACAACCAAAAGGAAAAGGATTTGAGTAGACATTTTGCTGCTCTGAATGATATGACAGATTTGAAGACTCCTCATGGAAGGCCTCACGCTCCCTGAGGAGCAGAAAGGGGACAGGATGGGGGTTGGTGAGTGGACATGGGAGGAAAGGAGGGGGAGGGATTGACATGTAAAACAAGCTTGTTTCAAATTTAAATAAAAAATTAAAAAGAAGACACAAAACTTGACCAATTGAAAAGTACCAAATAAAATCTCACTGGTCTTATGCTTCATGCTTATTACAATGGCTGCTATCAAACAAATGAAAAAAAAAATAAGTCATGCCCAGATTCTGTGTTGTTAGTAAGGATGCAGGGTGGTGCAGCTACTGCTGGAAACAAAATTGCGTTTCCTCAAAAAATAAAATTAGAAGTACCATATTGTTGTGATGTGAGTATGAAATGAACTGCACAGGTTCTTGATTTGAAATGTTGGTCCCCAAATGTGGTACTAATTTGTGATGTGAAAAATTTAGGAGGAATAAACACACTAGAAGAAGTAGATCACAAGGGCACAGTGTGTGTGTGTGTGTGTGTGTGTGTGTGTGTGTGAGAGAGAGAGAGAGAGAGAGAGAGAGAGAGACAGACAGACAGAGACAGAGAGAGAGAGAGAGAGAGAGAGAGAGAGAGAGAGAGAGAGACTGATAGCTGGAAACCAGCATTGGAATGACTCATGACTCAGACCCCTGAACATGAGTCTCAACTAGAAGGTCTGGCAGTCTAAGGAACCTCTGACAGTAGAACGAGGATTTATCCCTGGTTCACAAAAGGACTTTGATAGCACATTCCCAATGGAGGGATACTCCCTTAATCTAGAGGCAGGAGGGAGGGCCTAGGCCCTACTCCTAATGACTTGACAGATTTTGATGATCCCTCCTGGAAGGCCTTACACTCCCTGTGGAGTCCAGAAGCAAGTATAACACCTCTCTCTTTCTCTCTCTCTCTCTCTCTCTCTCTCTCTCTCTCTCTCTCTCTCTCTCTCTCTCTCTCTCTCTCCTCTTGTCTCTTGTCTATTTCTCCCCTGACTCAATATTCCTAGTCCTGGGTGCTTTCCTATCCTCCCCTCTACGTTTATGCCCCGCCCCCCAACTCCCATACAAAGGACCTTGTATGACTCTATTAGATTACTCCTTGTATCCTAATTTCTCTGGAGGTATGAATTACAGACTGGTGATTCTTTGTTTTATGTCTAAAATCCATAAGTGAGTACCTACCATGTTCCTCTTTTTGTGATTGGGTTACCTCATTCAGGATGGTTTCTTCAGTTTCATTCATTTGCCTGTGAATTTCAAGACTCCATTGTTTTTTTTCCCCCGCAGAGTAGTATTCCATTGTGTAAATGTGCTATGTCTTTTTTTTATCCATTCTTCAGTTGTGGGGCATCTAGGTTGCTTCCAAGTTCTTGCAATTACAAATAATGCTGTTATGAACATAGTCTTCGTTGCATGGATGTGGGTCATTTGGGTATATGCCTAAGAGTGGGATTGCTGGGTCCTGTGGTAGACTGATTCCTATTTTCTTGAGGAACCACCATATTGGTCTCCAAAATGGCTGTACAAGTTTGCACCCCCACCAGCAGTGGAGGAGCCTAGCTAGAAGCATTGAACTAAAAGTACTAGTTATCAATGACTGTTTGAAGACTGTGCATTGCTTCAATTATTTTAGATTTTATTATTCTCAATTTCAAATAAGACAATGAACATATTGACAATTGACATAAGAAAGAAAGCACTTAAACAGTTACAGTTTATTTTATGTGGCAAAGAATGAATGGTAAATCAAGTCTAAGTGTTTTAGGAACAAACAAGTTGGAATTACTATGTAAAGTCTATAAAATATTCATACAATAATTTTGCTTTTTACAGAAGATGAAAAATTAAGTTATCCATGTAAATGGTTTTGACTGATCAGACTAAAAGCACAAAAGACAGAAAATTCATTTAGCTACTATGAAGAGCTTACTGGCTTTATATATGTTTATGCTGTTATAAACATCAAACTTCAAAGGTATCAAGATAAATTGCTACCACTGATGGTTGTTTTGTCCAAGATAGAAACCATACCTTCAGTAAGTGGGAACTAATATTGAAGCTCTGTATTCATTACTTCCGTGTCATTTCTTTTAGCAATGTACACATATGTTTCCTGAGACAGCAAATACATCCATAAAATGAGGGAATGAATTGATTATACAGAAGAAATTGAGCTAAAGGTTCTGACAAAGGTTTGTAATGCTTCAAAAGCAGAAAATATGGTATAAGTAAGAAATGAACTCATAATTTTGGTTGTAAGCCTAGCCAAGGAAGACCTGTGGATGGAGGGACATTAACAGTCAATCTAAAAGGAAGGGCAGGATATAAAAATGAGAACTTCAAGCTGGTGATCTAGAAACTTTTTTGAAAGCATCCTTATCATGTTCATAACCTCTTGAGCATCACGGAGGAAACTCAGCTCTGAAGTGCCCGATTAAGATCGAATGTTTTGAGTATTTGCTTTTGTGTGGCTGACCCATCCCATCATTCCTCATCATGATATTTGCACAGGAGAATTTATTAGAAGTAGTGAGTGGATGGGGCAGGTTCTTGTACTTTCTATGAAATGTCATTTCAAAGTTGTGAGGTGTTGCATCAAGAGAAAAACTTACAAGGCTATTATGTTAGTTGGCCTCAGTTACTTGAAGTGCTTTTACTAGATATCCAAATTTATTGTTAGATATTGCTTCATGATAAAGAACAAGGAAAATAAGGCATGTTTTGACCATAGGAAATCACATGCACAACATTAGCTATTTTAAAAATACAATGTATGTATGTATGTATTTATGTATTGTGTGTGTGTGTGTGTGTGTGTGTGTGTGTGTGTGTGTAGGTACAGGATGACATACATGTGAAGGTCAGAGGACAACTTGTAATAATTAGCTTTCTTCTTCTACTGAGTAGGTTTCGGGGATTAAACTCAGGTCACCAGGATTAGTCGCGAGTTCCTTTATCTATCAATCCATCTCACTAGGCAAACATCATATTTCTTCGGTTTGTTTGTTTCAACATGAGAACTGCTGGTTTCTCATTGCCATGTGTGGTTACACCAGAAAACTAGGAGGCAGATTGCAACAGATGGTGAGCTCTTCAGTGGGAGTCTGAGTCTGCATTTCTTGTATCTATCATTGGTCAGTGCAGAGCTCCTATCCACCGCTCTTTATATCAGCTGCAATCTCAATGCTGATGTATTGTTGATGTTGCCCTCCCCATCATGCTGCCTTTTTGATTATTAACTACATCTTATGCCAGCAATTTCTTAAAGATGTGAGCCTGATTTGCCTTTATTAATAAATACTGAAGTTGGTTCGTCCAATGCTCTTATGGTTTGCTTTTGCTTAATGCTATTTGTGGCATTCACACTGTGGCCTCATATTTTTAATTGTCATTACTGTATTGTGTCATTGCATGAATACACTGCACTATACCTATTGTACTGTTTATGGGAATTGGGGTAATTTCCATTTTGAAGCTTTCAGACTATTCTATTATATTGTCATTAATATTGAATATATGCATGCAATCCGTTGGGAATATAACTGTGAGTGAATTGTTGGCCATGGGGAATACACACATTTGGTTTTAGCTGACAGTGCAAATACTTTCTCAAAGTGCTTCTATCAATCTACACTTTTGTAAGCCATGTCTGAAAACACTATTTGGTCCAAAACATTGTCATTTTTTATTATTTATTGCCAATAGTTTCTGTTTAAAATATTCTAGGTATATGCATATACTCTTTGAAGTTTATTTTGTTGTTATTATTTGTGTGTGTGTGTGTGTGTGTGTGTGTGTGTGTGTGTGTGTGTGTGTGTATACATGAGTGCAGGTGTCTCCTGAAGATAGAGAGTGGAAGTTCCACTGGAAGTAGTTATAAGTGATTGTGAAAATCATGATGTGGGTGCTGAGATTTAATTTGTGGTCTTTAGAATAGTGATATGTGGTCTTAACTGCTGAGCCATCTCTTTGTCGCATGTATATAGTATATAATTTTAAATTGGTTTTTTATTTAACATATATAGCATGATGTAAATACAGTGGAACAAATTAGTATATCCATCGTCTCACATATTATTTTGGAGAAAAATAACACAAATTTTATTACTATAGGATATAATTGTAGCAAAGCTCATATGCAGCATAGTTTTACTACTTGCAGTCTATAGATAGCCTATATTACATCTATAGACTTGTTTATCCTATGTGTTTCATCTGTAGAAGAATCCATACTTTCGGTGGTTTGCTGTCCCTGGCACAATGCCCTCACTGTCTTTATCTGAGAAATCATATATATATATATATATATACATACACACACATATATTTAAAATCACACCTTCTCTTATTCTCTGAATTCCAGACAAAGACATTCTATTTCTATCTTTTGAAGGTTACACACTCTTAACTTTAGGAACTTATCCCAGATGTAACTCAGCTTATTGAGATCTTGTTTCTAATATTATAACATTTTCTTTGTAAATCTGATCACTGAGGACAGAGATGAGGAGACAAGATAATCTAAGGTGACATGGTTTGAAAAGATCACTTTAAGTGTATGTAGTAACTTGTTTGAGAATAGTGAGTCTTGAAAGTTAGTTTTCCTTTTTCCCTGGATTTAGACTTGGACTTTGCTGCTAGCTGTGTTCAATCAGCATATATTTTCCTAATAAGAGGAGAGAAAAACGTTCTTCAGTAGTCTTTGGAGTCACTGGGGTCAAAGAAACATTGACATGAACTCAAACTGCTTTCTGATCTGCAGATCTATTTTCCCAGCAGACCAGGGAGGAAGGGTATATTTTGAGGAAGACTGCATGACGAGAACACTCATGGTTTAAATACTGTACACTGTGATATATTGAGAAATGGAAAGTACATTTATCATCTTGGGGATTCTTGGTTCTTTAATAAATCATTCTTGTCAGGTACTATGAAAGAATTATTGGCTGTTTCAGTTTTACTATTTTTTTAGTTGCTCTGAAATTTTAATTGTATTATATAAAGTAATTATAGGTTATATTGATATATTATGTTATGCTTTGTATTATATTACATGCTATTTATTGCATATTGTATAGATATATCAGGCACATTTACTGACAACAATATCTATTTTTACAACAGTACTGCTTTATTAGTGACATAAATAATGCTGAAAGTTTTATGTGCATTGTTTATTTTGTACTACTGAGAACCACGAAAGAGTCAAATAGGAAATAGAGTGACATTTATATTTGATGATCACATTAGGTAGATGTACTTGGGAATATCAACATATTTTAAGACAAAATGCTAATGAAATTTAATTATAGCCTATATATAATTAGATTTTACTTATAATTTGGAACTTTGTAATGTGGGCTACTGCTGGCTCTTTTTTCCTCTCTCACCATCAGAACAGCCCAATTACTTTTAGAATTTGGTCCCATCTGCACCTTTCCATTACTTAATTCTGGTCTTGGGTATGAATCTGTTATCTGTTTAAATAGATACTTATTTTTATATTTTTTCCTGTGTGCTGTTTATTGCTCTTATATCTGATAGTTCTGATATATAGTCAGCCCTCCATATCACTGTGTTCCCTAGTCATGGGTTCAGCAAACTTCAGGTCAAAACATTTGGAAACAACTGTATTGTTACTAAGCATGTCGGTTCTCTTCGTTGTCATTTCTAAACATGTATAATGATTATGTTTGAAGCACTTACACTGTTTGATGTTATATCTTATTTGAGATGATGTAAAATATGTCAGAGTGTGTGTGAGTTATCTTCAAGTGATATGCCATTTGGTATAAGAGATCTGAGCAACTACATACCTTAGGATTTGTGTATTTGGTAGGGTTCATGGATGCTGAGATATGACTTTAGTCCCTTTTGATTTTCTTTTACTTAAAGTCTAAATTTTACACTTGGAAAGGACTTCAGAGCTTATATATGACACTTGTTCTTGTAGAGAACCTGGGTTGATGCTCAGTACCCACGTGGTAGCTCATAACCATATGTAACTCCAGTTACAAAAGATTTGGTGCTTGTTCTACCTTCTGTGGTCATGAGGTATCCATATGGTACACAAGCATATATGCGTGCACACATAAAATAAATAAATCATACAAAATAAGTTAAAAAAAGATTTTAGTGCTATTGAGGATATGGAGAAAAGAGAGCTCCTGTATATCATTGATTAAAATGTAAATTGGTACACTCATCATTAAAACATTAAAAGGAAATTAACTACCATATGATCCAGATTCACTGTAATATGTATGCAGAAGAAATAAAATTAATACACTCAAGGTTATCTCTAAAAACTGTTACTTTCTAAATCTGTCAAATTCTGCTCCCACAGGCTCATGTATTTGAACACTTGGTCTCCAACAAGTAGCTCTGTTTTGGGAGGTTGTGTAATCTATGGGAAATAGGGTCTAGATTGTATGTGTAGGGCACTTTAGCAGGGCTAGAGAATTATAGCCTCGCTATGCTATGATCCTGCTCCTGTCTCCTGTTTAAATGCAAATGCACTATGTTGCAAGCTCCTGCTACCATAGAACGTGCTGCTCGGATCCCCACACCTTCCCTGACATGGCAGCATGCACCCTTTCAACTGTAAGCCAAACTTTTCACCCTAAGTTGCTTCTGTCTTATGTTTGTCACAATAATGAAGTAATTAAAATATGAGTTAATAGTGATTCATACTATTAATATGCACATAAGAATATTATAAGTTTAAGAATACTTTAATACTTTAAGGATGTGATTTAAATTTTTAATCATAATTTTTTATTTTATATATTTTGATCAAGTCTTTTACATCTCCCTACTACTCCCAGATCTCCACCTTCTTTACCAACACAATTTAATGTTCCCTGTCCCTGTCTAAAAATAAAAACACCCACAAAAACACAAAAATGACAACTTACCCCAACCAGAACAAAATGAAACAAAAATCCCATGAAAATCATAGATTTCACTTTGTGTTGGTCAACTACTTTGGACTTGGAGTTTACCCTTAACAGTTGTGATTATATCTAGTGATACTCCATTGGATAAAACTGAGTTTTCTTTACCAGTGGGTATCAATTAAAGATAGCTTCTTGGTTAGGTATGGGATCCTGTATCTACTTTCTGCTTTAGTGCTGGGACCCCATTGGTTTGAACCTTGGCAGGTCTTGTCTGTGGTGCTGCAGCCTCTGTGAGTTAATGTGTGCATCAGTCCTGTTGTGTCTGGAAGATACTGCTTCTTGGGAGTCATCCAGTTCTGGCTTTTACAATTTTTCTGCCTCTTCTTCTGCATAGATTCTTGGGCCCCAAGGGGATGGATTTGATGAAGAGATTCCATTTAGTACTGTGAATGCTCTAAAGTCTCTCATTTTTGTCCAGTTGTGTTTTTCTGTGGTAATGATTACATCTGCATGAAGAAGCTTCTGTGATGATGGGTGAGTGAATCACCAATCTATGGATATAGCAGTATGTTATTAGGAGTCATTTATTGCTTTGTTTCTTTAGCAGAAGAATAGTAGTAGGTTTCACTTAGGCACATGACCTATCTACTTCTCAGGTTTTTGGCAACTTCAGCAAATATCTGTCTTGTGGAGTGGGCCTTGAATCCAATTACAAAGTGATGTCCTCATAACATCTGTGCCTCTATTGTACCAGTATATCATGCAGAGAGGTCACTGCTGTAGATCATAGGATTTGTATCTCGATGACACTGATAATTACCTTTCTCTTCCTGTAGCACACAGTATTGTGGAATATTAGTTTAAGATGTGCTAATTTGTTTATTCTGTGGAATATTTGTTTAATGATGCAAAGATGTGTTGTATTCTCTTATATTGCATTTGTTTAACTCTGTGAAGTTGTGTTACATTGCCTGACTAAACCATCCAAATGGTCTAATAAAGAGCTAAATGGAAAGTCTAGGCAGAAGAGAGGGAAGGTAGGGCTGATAATCAGAAAGAATAATTAGAAGAAAACAAAAGGGAGGAGGGGAGAAAAAAACAGGAGAGAAGAAATCCAGGGGCCAGCTACCTAGCCACACAACCACCCAGGGAGTAAGAAGGAAAGAAAGGTATATAGAATAGAAAAAAGTAAAAGCCCAGAAGCAAAAGGTGGTAGCCAGGATAATTTAATAAAAACTATCTAGAAACAAATCAACCTAAGTTAGGGCATTCCTAAAAGATTAAGTTTCTGTGTATTTATTTGAGAGCTTGGTAGTGGGATATCAAAGAGTAATAAGAAACAAAAACAAAACAAACAAAGAAACAAAAACTACAATGCGGAATACTTTACAGCATTAAGAAAACTAGTCAGTAGGGGTGGTCTAATTGGGTACCTGCTCAGCTTCTTGTGTTTTATGATATAAGTAAGTGTTTTGTTTAGCAATAGGGTGTTACTATCAGGTAGTGGAGAGTGACCAATATAGCTTTGGAAGTAGTCCAGATGTTTGGGAGTTTTTTTTTTTAAACATTTATTTATTTTATGCTGGACATAATTATACATGCCTTTTTTTTATGAAAACAAACATTTATAAACAATATTTGGGAATTTGGGCGTCATCTTTTCCAAACTGCTTCCTACTGGTAGGAGGTGCTGTCATGGGGGAATCCTAAGAAGACGCAGAAATCTTGGCTATAGTGGTCTGCAAGACTGCATTGTCCCATTGACGTTGCTTCAGGGGGTCTTGCTCTATCAAACCACATTAGTCTAGAAGGAATCCACAGCTTTTCATTTTCTGTGGAAACAAAATTAGAAATCCTTTCCCCCAGTAACTTGTCCTTAGGCTTAAAATTTGAAGTCAAAGCATTTTAAATATATATATATATATATATATATAAAATCCAGCAGCAATTTTCTTCTTCTTTTTTTATTAATAATTTAATTTAAAAATTTTACATGTGGATCCCAGCTACCCCTTCCTTCCTTCCTCCCTTCCTCCCTCCCTCCCCTCCCTCCCTCCCTCCTTCCTCTCTCCCTCCCTCCCTCCCTTTCTCTCTTCCTCCCTCTGACCCTCTTTCCCCTGTAACATGCACCATGGCCACCCTCCCCTCACATCCTTCCACCCCCATTCCACTTGTAGGGCTATGCTATCCAGGTTGGGTTATATAAATCTGTGAAGTCATTTGAAGTAGGGACTAGGACTCCTCTCCTTTCTCTAGGTTAAGGGGGTATCCCTCCATGGGGGATGTGTCCGCAAGGTCCTTTTGTGCACAAGAAATAGATCCTGTTTCTACTGTCTGAGGTTGCCCAGACTGCTCAGTCCTTCTAGCTGAGACCCATATTCAGGGGGTCTGAGTCAGTCCCTTGCTGGGTTCCTAGCCATCAGTCTGGAGGGCCCAAGCCCCTCCTTGTTCAGGTCAGCTGTCTTTGTGAGTTTCTGCAATCTGGTCTTGTCCCATCTCTCTGCATCTGGATTCTAGTTCGACTCAGTGTTTGGTTATGGGTATTTGCTTCTGTTTCCAACAAGTACTAGATGAGGACTCCATGATGGTGGATAATTTAGTTGATGATCTCACTATCAGGGAAGGGCATTTATGGTAGCCTTTCCATGGTTGCTCCAATTATTAGTTGGAGTTGGTCTTGTAGTTCTCTAGACCTTTCTTTAGGTTCAGTTTTATCTTCAAACCAAAAATGGCTCCCTCTTTTATGTCCTCCCCACCCTGACTCAATCTATCTAGTCACAGTGTTTTCCTCTCCTCCCTTTCTCTTTCTCTTAGTTCTCTCTCCATTCACTGCCCCCCCCATTTCCCATGTTCTCTGGGGGACTTGTCCCTTCCCCCTTTTGTGAGGGACCATATATGAATCTCTTAGAATACACTTTGTATCCCAGTTCGTCTAGTGGTGTGTATTATAGGCTGGTGATCCTTTGCTCTACATCTAAAATCCATATATAAGCGAGTACATACCCTGTTCCTCTTTTTGTGACTACTTCATTCAGGATAGTTTCTTCAAGTTCCATTCACTTGCCTGCGATTTTCAAGATTCTGTTATTTTTTTCTGCAGAGTAGTATTCCATTATGTAGATGTGCCACATCTTTATCCATTCTTCAGTAGAGGGGCATCTAGGTTGCTTCCAGGTTCTTGCTATTACAAATAACACTGCTATGAACATAGTTGAGCCCATGTCTTTGTTGCATGGATGTGGGTCATTTGGGTATATATGCCTAAGAGTGGAATTGCTGGGTCCTGTGGTAAGCTAATTCCCATTTTCCTGAGGAACCACCATACTGATCTCCAAATTGGCTGTACGAGTTTGCACTCCTACCAGCAGTGAAGGAGTGTTCCCCTTTCTCCACATCCTCTCCAGCATAAGTTGTCATTGGTGTTTCTAATTTTAGCCATTCTGGCAGGAATAAGATGGTATCTCAAAGTTGTTTTCATTTGCATTTCTCTGATAGCTAAGGATGCTGAACATTTTCTTAAGTGTCTTTCAGCCTCTTTGATTTCCTCTATTGAGAATTCTTTCTTCAATTCTGAACCTCATTTTTTAATAGGGCTATTTAGTGTTTTGTTGACTAGTTTCTTGAGTTCTTTGTATATTTTGGAGATCAGCCCTTTGTCAGATGTAGAATTGGTGAAAATTTTTTCCCAGTCTGTGGGCTGCTGTTTGGTCTTGTCAACTGTGTCCTTTGCCTTACAGAAGCTTCTAAGTTTGAAGAAGTACCACTTATTAATTTTTGATCTCAGTGTCTGTGCTACTGGAGTTATGTTCAAGAAGCGGTCTCATATACCAATTTGTTCAAGGGTACCTCCTATTTTCTCTTCTAAGAGAGTCAGTGTGGCTAGATTTATGTTGAGGTCTTTGATCCATTTGGACTTGAGTTTTGTGCATGGCAATAGACGGGTCTATCTGCAGTCTTCTACACACCATCATCCAATTGTGCCAGCACCATTTGTTGAAGATGCTTTGCTCCCCCCATTGTATTTTTTTGTCAAGAATCAGGTATTCATAAGTGTGTGGGTTAATATCAGGATTTTAGATTCCATTCCATTGGTCTACCTGTCTATTTTTGTGCCAATACTAGCCTGTTTTCAGAACTATAGCTCTGTAGTAGAGCTTAAAGTCAGGGATGGTGATGCCTCCTGATGTTCTTTTATTGTACCAGGTTGTTTTTGCTATCCTGGGTCTTTTGTTTTTCTATATAAAGTTGATTATTATCCTTTCAAGGTGAGTGAAGAATTTTGGTGGGATTTTGTACGTGCCTGCCCTCGCCAGCAAGGAAGACACGACTCCGGGTAGATCTTCTTCATGCAGTTGTAATCAGGATCCTTTAAACATGTTGCTTCTGGCCCGCAGGGAGGGAGGGAGAGAAAGAGAGAGAGAGAGAAAGAGAGAGAGAGAGGGAGAGAGAGAGAGAGAGAGAGAGAGAGAGAGAGAGAGAGAGAGAGAGAGAGAGAGAGAGAGGAGACCCCTGCACAGGCTTAAATACCCTTGAGCTAACCAACCCCAGTGAGCCAAGTGGACCCTGCAGATAGGCTACTCTAATGCGGAGGCAGACAGGCTGAACAGACTTAACCAATTAAAGGCTTGTTTACCCAGAGAGTCTTTACCAGCGGGAAGGTGTAAGGCAGAAGCCAGCACCACTTTAAGGCGTGGCACTACCTGGAACTCTACAGTTTCCTCTTTTTGTTTTAATAACGCAACAGGCAAGGGTAGTGGTCTGGTCTCCAGTAAAGCAGTGGACATTGTAATGACCCTGAATCCTGGTAGTCAGCCAAGTCAGTGCCACACCCGTCTGGCATCTTTTTCCTGCAGGTGGGGCCTGGGACACCAACCCACTTGCAACCAGACTTGCCCTTCTTGGAGTTGCTCACTTCCAGAGCTAACTCGGAGTGCAGTGCTAAGCCATACAACCTGAGCGTGAAGGATCAATACTTGTTCATGACTGTGAGCCATGCTTGGGGAGACTGTCCTGCCTCAATGGCTGTAAATGCCTGGACAACCATAGCTGCATAGCTCTTCTGAGCAAACCTCATCTTGCAAAGGCACCATAGGCCCATGAAGGAGATAAGCAACAAGAGTACAGCCATGGCTCCCATTCCTGCCCACTCTTTCAGATGATCCATGGCAACGGGAACCACAATGACAATCCTGCAACCAGTCTCGCATCCACATGTGTTGAATTCACTGCAATGATGGTCACTCGCAGCTGTACCATCAGGTCATCAAAGTCAGCAAACCAATTTCCTAAAAGATAACTAGACAACTGTTGTGGCAAATTAGCAGCATGTGTAAAGTTCTCATACTGAATGCTGGTAACACACAAGCCTGGATATTTCATTTCACATCCCAAATGGGCCAGCTGCCACAAGGTATCTATTTGCTCCTGCACCAGATCAATTCTTTGGTTTACAATCATTAAACCTCCTTTTTGTTGAGCACCAATTGTGGATTGAGCATCCAAGGCAATAGCCACATTCTTGGACAACTCATTTAGCTTAGAGACTGTCTGCATTGATGAACTCATAGCCATGGCAGCCGTGACTGAGCCCACAACTGCAAAAGAGATAGCTGCAACTATGGCTGCTGTAATGCCAAAATCTCTCTCTGCAGCCTCTACCAAATAGGCCACAAAATCTGAAAATGGTTTCATGGGGCCTTGCAATATCTTAGTGAGGTTACCATTCACCTCTCCCTTTTTGGGTAATGACTTCCATGCTTTTATGGCAATCTGATTCACTTGTTCAAGACTTAAGTTATTTCGTATGGCTTTCCAGACCTCAGGGCAAAAGGAACGCCCTGTACCTCGGCTCTGCCCTTCCTCACTGTGATCAGGAGAAGGCCCCAAAGGCATTGTGCCAGGAGGGTCCCTCCCCTCTCCACATAGTCATTTCTCCTCTCCCTTCCTCCTCTGCCCCTTACGGGATTGTTTCTGAACTCCTTTTATGAGGGCTTGCAATTTTTCCTCAGCCCAGCAAGCTACCTTGATGTCTCCTGAAACTGCGAACCAAGGTGCAATGGCATTGCATTCACTCAGGAATCTTTCTACTGTGCTTTTCTTTATTTTAAGTTTCTTTGACAAAAGTATCTCCTGAAGAGCCAGAAAAATTTGACTAGGAAGTCCCCATCTTAAATATTTTACTTTTGGTTTGTTACAACTGCTTGCTCAGTGCCTGAGACTTTATTGCTGCTTTTTTCTGTGGTCTTTAACTCAGTCCCAACTTACCTGGGACTTTATAGCTCCTAACTGGAGACCTCATTGCCTCTATACTGAGGGCCTTAATTTTGTCCAAACCCGGAACTTCATCGCTCCTTACTGGAGACCTCATTGCCTCTTTACCAAGGGCCTTAAATTTGGTCCCAACTTACCTTGGGAACTTTCCAGCACTGCCCTGACTGCAAGAAGTTCTGATCTGAAAAATTCCCGGTACAGGCCACCATCTGTATGCGCCTGCCCTGGACAGCAAGGAAGACTCGACTCTGGGTAGATCTTCTTCATGCAGTTTTAATCAGGATCCTTTAAACATGTTGCTTCTGGCCCACAGGGAGAGAGAGAGTGAGAGCGAGAGTGAGAGTGAGTGAGAGTGAGAGAGAGAGAGAGAGACAGAGACAGAGACAGAGACAGAGACAGAGAGAGGAGCCCTGCACAAGCGTAAATACCCTTGAGCTAACCAACCCCAGTGAGCCAAGTGGACCCTGCAGATAAGCTACTCTAATGTGGAAGCAGACAGGCTGAACAGACTTAACCAATTAAGGGATTGTTTACCCAGAGAGTCTTCACCAGCAGGAAGGTGTAAGGTAGAAGCCAGTGCCACTTGAAGGCGTGGCACTACGTGGCTCTCTACAGGATTTTAATGGGGATTGCACTGAATCTGTAGATTGCTTTAGGCAAGATTGCCATTTTTACTATATTTATCTTTCCAATCCAAGAGCATGGGAGATCTTTCCATTTTCTTGTATCTTCTTTAATTTCTTTCTTTAAAGACACAAAGTTCTCTTTGTATAGGTCTTTCACATATTTGGTAAGCATTACCCTGAGATATTTTATGTTGTTTGTGGCTATTGTAAAGGGTGATCTTTCTCTGATTTCTTTCTCAACCTCTTTGTCATCTGAATAAAGTAGGGCTACTGATTTTTTGAGTTTATTTTGTATCCTGCTAGTTTGCTGAAGGTGTTTATCAGCTGTAGGAGTTCCCTGATAGAGTTTATTGGGTCGCTTATGTAAACTATCATATCATCTGCAAATAGAGACAGTTTGACTTCTTCCTTTCTAATTTGGATCCCCTTGATCTCTTTTTGTTGTCTTATAGCTTTAGCTAGAACATCAAGTACAATATTGAAGATATGGAGAGAGAAGGCAGCCTTGTCTTGTTCCTGATTTTATAGGAATCACCTTAAGCTTCTCTCCATTTAGTTTGATGTTGGTTTACTGTATATTGCTTTTATTATGTTTAGGTATGTTCCTGTTATCCCGGATCTCTACAAGACCTTTATCATGAAAGGGTGTTGAATTTTGTCGAAGGCTTTTTCAGCATCTGGGGAGATGATCATATGGTTTTTCTTTTTCAGTTTGTTTATATGGTGGATCACGTTGATAGATTTTTGTATGTTAAACCATCCTTGCAACCCAGAGATGAAGCCTACTTGGTCATGGTGGATGATTTCTCTGATGTATTCTTGGATTCGGTTTGCCAGTATTTTATTGAGTATTTTTGCATCGATGTTCATCAGGGATATTGGTCTGTAGTTTTCTTTCTTAGTTGTATCTTTGTGATGCTTGGATACCAAGGTGATTGTGGCCTCGTAGAAACAGTTTGGTAATGTGCCTTCTGTCTCTATTGTGTGGAACAATTTGAGGAGTATTGGAATTAGCTTTTCTTTGAATTTCTGGTAGAATTTTGCACTGAAGTCATCTGGCCATGGGCTTTTTTTTGTTGGAAGGCTTTCGATGACTGTTTTGATTTCATTGGGGGTTACAGGTCTATTTAAGTTGCTTGTCTGTTCTTGGTTTAATTTTGGTAAATGATAGTTGTCCAGAAATTTGTCCATTTCTTTTGAATTTTCAAATTTTGTAGAGTACAGGTTTTCAAAGCATGACCTGAAAGTTGTCTGGATTTTCTCTGTGTCCGTTGTTATGTCCCCCTTTTCATTTCTGATTTTGTTAATTTTCATGATCTCTCTCTCTGCTTTTTTGTTAGTTTGGGTAAAGTTTTGTCTATCTTGTTGATTTTCTCAAAAAACCAACTCTTTTATTGCATTGATTTTTTGTATTGTTTTCCTGGTTTCTATTTTATTGATTTCAGCCCTCAAATTGATTAATTTTCTTGTGTCTACTCCTCTGGGGTGAGTTTGCTTCTTTTGTTCTAAGGCTTTCAGTTGCTCTGTTAATTCTCTAAGGTGACTATCATCTGTTTTCTTTATATGGGCACTCAGTGCACTAAACTTCCCTGGTAACAATGGTTTCAAGGTGTCCCATAAGTTCAGATATGTCATGTCCTCATTCTCATTGAATTTTAGGAAGTCCTTAATTTCTTTCTTTATTTCTTCTTTGACCCAGGTGTGGTGCAATTGCCCATTGTTCAGTTTTCATGAGTTTGTAGGGTTTCTGCGATTTGTGTTGTTGTTGAATTCCAATTTTATAGCATGGTGGTCTGATAAGATATAGGGGACTATTCCAATTGTTTTGTATCTGTTGAGGTTTGTTATGCCACCTAGTATGTGGACGATTTTAGAGAAGGTTACACGTGGAGCAGAGAAGAAGGTATATTCTTTTGTGTTTGGATGGAATGTTTTATAGATGTCTGTTAAGCCCATTTGAGACATAACTTTTGTTAGTTCTCTTGTTTCTTTACTGAGTTTCTGATTGGTGGTCCTGTCTAGTGGTGAGAGTGGTGTGTTGAAGTCTTTCACTATAAGTGTGTGAGGTTTTATGTGAGCATTGAGTTTTAGTAGCGTTTCTTTTATGAATGTGGGTTCCTTTGTATTTGGGCATAGATGTTCAGAATCAAGACTTTTTGTTACTGGATTTCTCCTGCGGTGAATATGAAATGACCATCTTCATCTCTTTTGATTAATTTTGGTTTGAAGTCTGACTTGTTAAATATTAGGATAGCCACACATGCTTGCTTCTTGGGTCCATTTGATTGGAAGATCTTTTCCCAGACCTTTACCCTGAGGTAATGTCTATCTTTGTAGTTTAGGTGTGTTTCTTGTATGCAGCAGAAGGATGAATTCTGTCTTCATATCCATTGTGTTAGCCCGTGTCTTTTTGTAGGCGAGTTTAGACCATTAATGTTGAGGGAGAGCAAGGACCATCGATTGTTAATGTTTGTTTGTTTTAGATTTGCTTTTGGCAGTGGTTTTTTGAATTTATTTGTCCTTCTTTACCCTTGGTTTCTGGTGAAGTTGGATTATTTGTTCCCTATGTCTTTGTGAGCATAGTTAACTTCCTTGGGTTGGAGTTTTCCTTCCAAAGCTTTCTGTAGGGCTGGATTTGTAGATACATATTGTGAAAATCTGGCTTTGTCATTAAATATCTTGTTTTCTCCATCTATAGTGATTGAGAGTTTTGCTGGGTATAGTAGCTTGGGCTGGCATTTGTGGACTCTTAGTACTTGTAGAGCATCTATCCAGGACCTTCTGGCCTTGAGGGTTTCCATGGAGAAGTCAGGCGTAATTTTGATAGGTCTGCCTTTATATGTTACCTGTCTTTTTCCTTCGCTGCTCTTAATATTCTTTCTTTATGTTAGGTGTTTTTATTGTTATATGTTGAGGGGTCTTTTTTGTTTGGTTCAGTCTACTTGGCGTTGGGTATGCTTCTTGTACTTTCATGGGCATGTCCTTCTTCAGATTGGGAAAGTTTTCCTCGATTATTTTGTTGAATATGTTTTCGACCCCTTTGAGCTGGGCTTCCTCACCTTCCTCTATGCCTATTATTCTTAGGTTTGGTGTTTTCACAGTGTCCCACATTTCCTGGACGTTTTCTGTTAAGGATTTGTTGGATTTACGATTTTATTTGGTTGATGAATCTATTTCCTCTAGTTTATCTTCAATACCTGCGATTCTCTCTTCCATCTCTTGAATTCTGTTGGTTATGCTTGCATCTGCAGTTCCTGATCGTTTGCCCAGTTTTTCTGTTTCCAACATCCCTTCAGTTTATGTTTTCTTTATTGTCTCCATTTCCGTTTTCCAGTCTTGAACCGTTTCCTTCACCTTTTTAATTGTTTTTTTTCTTGGCTTTCTATACTTTCTTTAAGAAATTTATTCATTTCTTCCCATTTTTTGTTTGTTTTATCTTCCACTTCTTTAAGGGATTTTTCTCACTTCTTCTTTAAGGGCCTCTATCATTTTTATGATGATAATTTTTAGGTCGTTCTCTTCTGATTCATTTGCTTTGTTGTGTTCTGTTCTAGTTGGTGTAGATTCCCTAGATTCTGGTGGTGTTATGCTTGTCTTTCTGATGTTAGGTGTTTTCTTGTATTGCTGTCTTCCCATAGATTATTCCAGTAGGGATTGGTCGGGTTTTTCCCTCTCTCTATGCATTTAGGTGGGTCAGAGATTTGATGTCTGTAGTTCTGGGTGGTCCAAGCTCTCTAGGAGGTCTCTCTGTAGGCAGGGGCCTGACCATGTGGGTCAAAGTTCAGGCTCCAGCAGAGGAGAGCTGAGGCCTCTTTGGCAGAGGCTAGCCCTCAGGATATTTCCTCAGGGATAGTCAGGTCATGTCTAGCTCTAGCCAAGACCTCTAGCCAAGGTCTGATGTTGGGGAACAAAGGCTGGGCTGATACTCAGGATGTTTCTGCACCAATAGGTGGGTCTATCTGGCACTCTCCAACTGAGTAGGGCCTCTTTAGCAGAGGTCCTGTGATGGGGGTCAAGGATCCAGCCCACAGGAACTCAGGGTGGGCCTGCAAAGAAGGCGGATCTCAGGGAGGGGCCCAGAACTCAGGTAGAAGACCAGTGTTGGGGGTGAGAGACCAGGTAGGTGGAAATTATGGGTGGTCCTACGTGGGTAGGCTGGTCTAGTGTGCTCAGATGGGCTCCAGGAATTTCCCAGAAGGTGGCTGGATTATTAGCTCCACCCTCTGGCTCTGTGCTCAACCAGAGTGGTGGGACAGTGGGCAGGGTAGGTTAGAGTGCAGGGAGAGGGTAGGCTCTTGCTGGGGTTGGGTGTGGGTATATGGGTGCTCTAAGAGCACTCTCAGTGGGGACAGGTCGCAGGGGCAGTGAGGTCCAGGACCCACCCAGGGATTTCCCGGGGAGGGTGTAGAGGAGAATCTGCTGCCCCAGTGGGATTAGACCCAAACTCACCAGTAGCCAAGGCCTGGTGACAGGGACAAAGCCTGGGCTGGTACTCTTGCATATTTCTGCACAGATAGGTGGGTCTAGCTGGCACTCACCAGCTGAGTATGGCCTCTTTAGCAGAGGTCCTGCCATGGGCTTCCATTTGTGAGTGTTTTAAGAATATTAAATTTAAAAGTTTCTAATAATTTCCAATGACACTTAGAATATATTCTGAGAATATCAAGGGTAGAGTGTTTTTTTTTTTTGGCATATATAAAGACCTGATTTTAATAACTGCTACCACAAAATCATCAAAACAATAACAACAAAAGAATAAATCTTTCTGAAACTGTATTTTGGCAAGTATTTCGTAGTACATGCTCAACATATAATTTAAATGTAAAACAAAGGACTATTAATTTTAATATGACAGTTATTCTTGGTTGTCAACTGAGTGAATTGAGAGAGGCCTAAGAGATTACTAAAAGTTCTGAGGGTAATTACAGAAGTGGTTAGCATGCACAAAAGCACCTGATCAGAGTAGGAATATGTGTCCTGAATGTGATCAGGATCATTCAATAGATTGGTGTCCTAGATAGATTAAAAGTGGACAAATAGAAAATATGTATTGCTGTTGTTGATGCTGCTGCTATTGACTATGGAAGTCAGACTCCAGCTTCTTCAGTTTTTCCAAATTTGCTCACCTCTCTGGTGGAGTTTCTAGGCCCTCAGCATTGGGCAAAAGTTATATCATTGGTCCACCTTGTTTTAAGACTTCCATATTCTTGGATTGAGGAGCTCCAAGTGCTGACATCCATTGTTAGTCTAGTCAGCCTCCAATTGTGCAGGTCAATCTAATACTTCATATATATGATATATATATATATATATTCTATTAGATAATTTCCTTTCAAGAACTCTCACTAATACACATGATCAATGATTTTCTTCACTGTATTAAGTAACTTTCCACAAAAAAGCATTAAGGAGCTTCTGAGAAAATCAATTTGTTCCCATTTTCCAGTATTTACTAGTTATTGCAAGTGGAATTCACACCTATTAAAAGCAATTTATTTTATTATAGTTTTTGATTTAATTATATTATTCTCTATTACCAAATACTCTGAGTACCTTCATAAATTATAGACAACGTGGTTGATGTAATGAACTCTTTAAAAAGCATGGATCTTTGCTGTGAATTGAAGAAAAGCTTAAAATAAAATGTGTTTGTTTGTTTGTTTGTTTGTTAAGATCTGGTCTGTGTCCAGTGTCTCACATTAGCTGAGGGCTCTTCAGTTAGGACCAATTTCTTTCTTTCTTTCTTTTTTTCTTCCTTCCTTCCTTCCTTCCTTCCTTCCTTCCTTCCTTCCTTTCTTTCTTTCTTCCTTTCTTCCTTCCTTTCTTTCTTTCTTTGATTCTGTGAATCTTTTTTTTTGGAATATTTTTTATTAATAATATAATTTAAAAATTTACATGTCGATCCCAGTTTCCTCTCCCTCCCTCCTTTCCCCTGTCCCTCCCTTCACTTACCCTCTTTTCCCCCTCACATGCACCCTGAACACCCTCCCATCACCCCACCTCCATTCCACATGTAGGGCTATGCTATCCAGGTGGGGTCATATAAATTTGTCAAGTCATTTGAAGTAGGGACCGATTTCTGTGAGCATCATTAGAATTCAGTTTACCCTTTGAATCATTGTGCAGGAGTTATGTCAGGTAACAGATCATGTTTACTCACATCCCTTCTGTTTACATAGCTGTTACAAACCAGGCAGAATTACAAAGCTTTGTAGAGTCAATACTGCCTTTCCAGTTGTACTCTAAAGATGGTGTTTTACAATGTTGACAGGATATCTGCGTTATCATGTGGCTCTTTTGCAAGGCATTGCATCTAAAATCTTGTAGTGAATTAGGGCTGATGGGACACTATCTTTGTTTTGTCAAATTATTTTCTGAAGCTCTGTTTTTCTATGGAGTGACAGAAAGAAGAAATTTGCAAGGAAACTATGCAACACCAGATGATGCCTTGGAATGCATTAATAGCGATGCCATGAACAAAGTTAATGATATTATACATCACTTTAAAGAACCTACTAAATGTTGGGCAGTGTACTAACCATGAAGCATGTATTTTCATGGTTACATAATTTTATGAATTAATAGCATTATTTGCATTTAAAGAATGAAGGTTTTGAAGCCCTGCGCAAACAACTGCATTAACTTGCTGCAGTTTATACGCGTGAAAATACTGGAATAGGAGTTAAAATTCAAGTCTGTTTAATTCTAGACCCACTCTCTTCACCACCTCATCAGATACTTTGTTCCTGGAGATGATCAAGCTGAGTCTAGACAGGGCTTGGCAAGGATAACTTCAAAAGGCTTCCAGCATCACATGGATGGTTAACCAGGAGGATCAAAACTTTCAAGTGCTGAGAATCTGTGATTCTATGTTTATATCAGCAAGAAGTATATTTTTATGTACCTTTAGGCTTCAGAAGAAGAATCGTGACTGGAATTTTATCAAAGATGGATTTAAAATTAGTTTTAATTTAAAACACTGCAAAGGAATATGGTATAGTTTTTAAAAACTGGTTACAAAACAAATGATCTCTTTGAATTGTGAGTTAAATTTCGTCAGGGGAAAATGGTATACCTCCTTTGAGAAATGCTTAGCTTTCCATTCTCTCAGTATCACAGCTATTTCCCTCCTTGTCAGTAATTTTATCCTTTGTTGTCTGCTCTTGATGATGAGGCTACTGAACAAACATAAATATCTGATCATGCAGCCTCTTTCTCTAAGACATCCTGATGATCATCTTTGTTCAGTTCTTTCTATTTTACAAATGTGTATATATGTATGTGTGCATGTGCGTGTGTGCGTGTGTGTGTCTGAATCTGCATGCATGTGCATGCTTTCCATTATTGGCAATGATGATCTCTCCAATAATTGGAATTTCTTGTTTTTGTCTTCTCTCTTCTAGTGGTCTAAACGTCGTACTTGGAATAAGTTATAAGTGACTTACAGTCATAATTTCAAAGATATCATCCATCTTATCTTGCTAAGTATTCTTGTGTTATTAATGACCTTATATAAGTTACACAATTTACAGCTTGTCATGACTTTGCTTATTTTTTTTAACATTTTTGTTACCACTATATAATATGTAAATTGCTGAGGTCTATTGGTTAGGGTTTTCTAGAGGAACAGAACTGATTAATGAGTATTTGAAGGGGAAATTTTTTTAGATTGGCTAACATTACTTGGTCTGGGTAGTCCAACAGTGGGATGCCAAGAACCTAGTAACTGCTTAGTCCACAAGCCTGTATTCCACATAATTCCCAATCTAGCATGAAAGCCTATAGAATCCTAGAGGGTCACAAGTCCCCATAGAAGTCAGAAGAAGCTGGGTTCTGGTGTCAGTGAAGGAATGTAGCAATGACAATATAAATGAACTTGCCAGTAAGACATGAAGGAAAGCAGACAAAAAAGAAAATCACAGGTATTCTTTTGGCTATCCCTTTATCTCCTGCCATCATAAGGTACTGCCCACATTGAGGATGGGTCTCCCTACTTCAAATAACCTGATCAAGAAAAACCATTACAGGTGTGCCCAGTGGCTGATTCTTAGTTCATTCCAGATCCAGTGAAGTTGACATCCAAGTTTAACCATCATACTGGGTAAGGTATTTTGTTTTCTATTTACTGAAGGTGGGATACCTTGGGTGGCTACTATTCTTCAGATTTGATACTTTACTTTTTGGGCACATAGATTGTATTTGCATCTTCTGTTATGATTATCTCTGATTGATAAAGTGCTGTATGGAACTCACATGCACCATTTTAAGGTCTGGCTCACTTCTTTCTTGCTTCCTGTTCAATACATGGGTACGGTAGAATTCTAGTGTCAAGCCATTAGCATTATTGCTTTGCTCTAGCAGCTAGTCTATTGTGAATAATTCAATGATGCAATGATACAGCTCACGCTCTCTGAACAGTGGGATTGGAGGTCGATACTCACTCCATTTGCTTTAGTCATGGAGTTAAAGTTAAGAAAATCATCAATACCTATTTTCGAGTGACTGGTAGACCAAGGCTAGCAGGGGCTGCCTTGGCTGGATTGGCTCTGAATTCTAATGACCTGAACTCAAAGAGTAGCTGCTAAATAGACTGTGACATGCCTGGAGGAAAACATTTTACTTTAAACTCCTAGCACTGTCTGAGAAGGAATCTAGTCTAGGGCCAGTTTTCAGTTCAGTTAATAGTTTCTTTTACGGTATGTGGTACTTTTGTTTAGAATTTAGGGCAAAGGCTAATTCGAATGGCTACTTCTAACTCTGAAAGCACCCTTCCCTCCTTTGCTCCTTCCTTCTTTAGGGTGCTGAGGTAGAACCCAGGGACTCGCGAGTGGCTCAAGCATTCTTCTACTGAGCCACATGTTTACTTTTACTTTTTAAAAGAGTCTTTCTTTTTTTTTTTTTAGTAGGTGAAAAAGAATTTACTGTTTCTTTTCGAGGAATCTCCAAGGGAAAATGTTCCTGTATATTCTTCAGAGATAAGCAAAAATATCTTATGATTTTGAATAAAATTTCCTTAGGGAAAAATTCTAAGTAAAATGTTAAGATCATATCCAAATTCAGACTACTCACCTTAACTGTGCTACTGTTGTACAAATTGACTTATATAATGCAACATAAACTATTTTCTAACTCTGCCCATGGTAAGAATACACACACATGCCCACAAATATGTCAAAAACCATGATACCATTAAAGTAATACTAATAACTTGAAAAAGGATGATGGGAATATTGTATGTCATAATAATATTGCTGGTAGTCTTTGATTTTATTCATATATTTAAATTAGAATGAGAATCTTTATCTTTGTCCCAGTTATAGTTAATGGTTTGTAACAATAATATATCACAGGGTAGAAAAGAAATTTATTTTTTCTTTATGAGAACACAATCAAATCAAATATATAGGCATTTTACAAAGTGCTAATCATCACATTTGCCTTCCTAGTTCCTCCCTCTGTCACAAGCAATAGTCTCTATGCACAATACAACACTACATTATAACTTTACTGCCATTAATGCTTCATTTTTGTGGCACTCATAATCCTTAACTCTCTTATTGGTCTTGGTGTTATTGCTTCATTAGTCATACCATTTGAAAGACACAATTATAGAAATGTAGTTATGGCTCATAAGCTATCAATGATTAGTTTATGAAAAGATCCAATAGGAATTGATTACATTTGTGTTTCTTATAATTTTCTTGATGGTTATGACAAATTCATTCAACATATCTCAAACACTTTTTTAAAAATATTTTGAGGCTCCTTAGCCCCGTAATAGCTTCCTCTATTGAGATACCCCTTTCTTTGTTCTCCTGCCCCATCCCTCTCCCAATTTGACCATTCTGTTTCCTCAAGTTCTCATCCCCTATTTTCTCCCATTACCATCCCCCACCCCCAGTTTACCCTGGAGATCTCATCTATTTCCCCTTTCCAGGGCATTGACTTCCTATGGGAGGCCTTACCCTTTCTGAAGAATGGAAGAGTGGATGGGGGTGGGTTTGGGGGAAGTGAAGGAGGGGTACTGTGGTTGGTATGTAAATGAATAATAAAATAAAATATAAAGATAGTAAAAGAAATTTAAATTGCCCATATGTATGTGTGTCTGTGGATATGGGCATGAGTGCAGATGCTCACTCATATGTATGTGTGTCTGTGTGGCTATGAGCATGAGTGCAGGTGCTCACTCATATGTATGCGTGTCTGTGTGGGTATGGACATGAACGTAGGTGCTCACTCATATGTATATGTGTCTGTGTGGATATGGGCATGAGTGCAGGTGCTCACTCATATGTATGCGTGTCTATGTGGATATGGACTTGATTGAGTTGCTCACAGAAGCAGAGGCATTGGATCTGCTCCATTCAGAGTTATAGGCAGTTGTGAGCCATATGGTATGAATGTTGGGAAGCAAACTCAGATCCTCTCAAGAGCAGAATGTGCTTTCAGTGACTGAGCCATTTCTCCAGCCCCTCGAATATGTTCTTAAGGATACTCACTCATCCCCCTCAAGGAAATCTGAAACATCAACTATTTCAGAATTCGAAGCCATTATAATTCCAACTGCATTTTATTGAGAACTTCAAAGTAATTTATAAATTTTCCTTATGTTTATAAATGCTGGTATGCTGGTAAGCAGTTATCTGTTATCTTCAATATATACATACATATATATATGTGTGTATATATATATATATAATAAGTTGTACAAACTGAGTTTGCCATCTCAAATACAGCTCTGTTTCCTGTTAGTCTTGCAAGCAGTGATTATTGGGAATACTCACTTTGTTATTCACATGGCACATATTTTCCAAAATTGTCCTGCAAACATTTAGAGAATATGCACTAGTCACTTTTTCCATTGTAGAATTGGTGTGTGAACTAAGCATGACCTATCTGGGGGAACACAGAACTAGAAAAAGAATCCCATTCCAAGGGGGAAATTATACTTAGCATTACATGGGAAGGGTATAACCAGTGGGGCCTAGTCTATCCCCAGTTGGGAACTTGGGCCCTGGTAGAAAGCACCTCACCCACAAAAGAAGATAGAAATCAGTAGTTTGGGTCAAGCATTCTAGCACCCTGTTATGTTTGTAAGATGCAGGAGTGGGAATCGGGCAACAGCTGCTATCTCCTTGGGGTGT
Source organism: Cricetiscus sungorus (assembly GCA_030556225.1). NCBI lineage: Eukaryota > Metazoa > Chordata > Mammalia > Rodentia > Cricetidae > Cricetiscus > Cricetiscus sungorus. Next base: position 20,955,914 of record JANBXA010000372.1, on the reverse strand, counting down.
GTATATGTGTGTTTGAACAAACTCCAAAATATCCTTTGACCCTAGCACAGTTTGCTGAAAGCAATTGGCAGGCACAGAGTTGGGCTCACATTCCCTTCTTCTGGGTTTCTGAAGCCTTCTTACATTTTTTTGCTTCGTTATATCCTGTGCATTTCAACTTGGCATTTCAGAATTTGTCACTGGTCCTATTTTAAAAATCAAACTTGCTGTTGTTTTAGCGTAGGTACTTTAAAAACAAAAATTGAAAAGCAATGAACTATTCAGGCAATCTTGGGAAAGAATTCAAACCCAGCCATTTTCTATTAATAAGAGCTCAATCAAGAATGAAAGTTTCATCTGGGTAGTGGTAGGACATGCCTTTAATCCCAGCACTTGGGAGGCAGAGGCAGGTGGATTTCTATGAGTTCAAGGCCAACCTGGTCTACAAAGCTACACAGAGAAACCATGTCTCAAAAAGTAAAAAAAATTAAAAAGAGGGTTTCTTCAAATTTTGTATTAGTCTTCTGTCCATTCTCTCTCTGCAAATATTATCTTCACTGATTTAACAGGGGAATAAAACATAAAGGTAAGGCAAGTGATGTCATGGCACTGTCTTTGGACAGATGCTCATCTTAAGAAAAACTGGTGCCTGATTCAGGATAAGACGTGCTCACCTGTGAACTGTATTCATCTGTTCTCCCCTTTCTCACTCCCCACTGATTATTTTCAAATACAGTTGCAAGAAACAACACCATTTAATTTTCTTCTTACAAATCTATCTGCCATGTATACTGGCTTCGGCTTCTCAGAGACTTGGGAAGTAATCAAATGACCTGTAATTAGTGTGAAAGTATTCCAGAACGTTTCATAGACTTGTTAGCCTTTATCTTAAATGAGCAATGCTGATGCTTTCTCTCTCTCTTATATAATTATATAGTTGTCATACATCTAAACTATAAATATATAGTTATTTTATATAATATAAAAGCTAACTGTGGAACATTCTAGTTTTTTTTCACTGGACATTTTAGAGAGGTTTTGATCAGAGTAGGTCTTCTTACTCTAACCAAAATCACACAACATGACAGACTTATTGTGCCTAACTTCTAGAATGTAGACCTGTGGTTTTTCCCTCTCAGGATGTTTGCTTATGTATGCTTCCTATGAAACATGAACTATACACAAAGTATCTGTATCTATTAGATATGAAGTACTAAACATCCCAGAATAATAAAAACAGTCTATAGAAAAGAAAGCCTAATGTTCTTGATTGGATTTTGCTTGCACTTCTTTATTAAGCATATACCTAAGCTTTTAATTAAAGCAGGCAGGACTGGATTAAGTGGCCCCAATCTCCATTGGTTCCCTCTGATTTTTCTTTTGTTATCTATTTCTTTTGGTGTAGGTATCAATTAGTTTTATTAGATGGGTCTGGGCAGCAAGAAATAAGAGCAGGCTGGACATTAGAAAAAGAGATGAGAACCCTGAATTCATGAGACAGACATGACTCTGTTTTGCGCAGTGCTGGTGATACCTGTGAAGGCTCTTCATTACTAACTTCTCTTTTATATCCACTTACTCCTAACATACTTCCATTATTTTGCTTTTCGTCTGGAAAGGGACTTCATCTATGTAAGAAGACTTCATTGCAGTTAGTTGGGGGAAAAGTCTATTAAAGATGAATCATAAAGCTTATTTGAAAGTAAACCATTTTTATTAAACATCAATTAGGTGATATAATAAAATAGTTAAATTTTACAATGACTTTTACTAGTTTTTCTGGGTAGAGACTAGCCATTTTTTTTTTCCTGTGTATAGTAGGTTTACTTGGTAACATCTCCTTTCTACAGTATCCTGTCATTTATAGTTAACAAAGTCCTTTCTTTTGGTTACTCATCATTCTTTCTGATTCTCTGCACTTGACCATCTGGAGGGTGATGGAAAAGATTCACCCTTATAGGCATAGTGACTGATGTGTAGCTCCTATTCCTGGATGAGAACCACGCTTGATGACAGCTGGGGAAATAGCTCCTGATTGTGCTGGGCTTTACTGCTTTCTTGTCTATTGCAGACTGTGGTTTCTATCTATGTGGTGGCCTTTTTGGGTGCTGATGTTCTTGCCCAGGGTTGGATCTGAGAGAGCCTTTATAAGGCCTCTCTGAATTGGAGCATCTACTCAGTCAAGCATTTCCTTTATCTCCTTACTTACAGCAGAAGATGGACAAGCTACAATGCTGTGCTTCCAAACACACTTATCCAGTGCTTGGTCCCTTGCAAAGGGTGTAGCACAACAGTTTTTCTGTGTCGTCCTCTTTGTCTAGCTTCATCATGGAGTCCTTGTGCAGATTTGTGATGTATTCGGTGGGAACTCAAGCTATGTGCCTGGCACCTCACTGCTTTGCTCCTGAGGCGTGTGTTCTCCAGCCATGTGAAAGGCTTTGTTTGTTTGCAGTACTGCACCTTCAGACAAGGCACAATCAACAGTAATCATTTTAATAATGAGCAGAGGCATTTTAGAATATCTTCTTGTTAGAAGGCTGCAGACAAATTCACACGTTCTCTATGAGCCACGGGGAGGATGAGAGGAAGATTCTTTCTATAGTGTGCCAGCTCTCTCTTACATGTCTTACACATCTGTGTCATAGCTTCTTGAATGACTGAATGTGGGAGTTTGTGACCCTGGACAGGGTCACATATCAATGTGGGTTTGTGAGGATTGGTAACCACAACCAAATGTGAAACTACCAATACTTAATAAAAAAAATCAAACATGAAATAAATCAGAAGTGCTTCTGAAAATGCTTGCTTATGTTGCAACTCATGACTTCACTGCAGCCTTGACTGTGAACATGCCATCTGTGTTATTTGTGCTGTGCACACTGTATTGCCACCAGTGTCATGTCATGCTGCCTAAGACACATTAGCTCAGATCTGAGATTATTGTATATTGTATATTATGAACATACAAATTTTTATGATTTTACAGAAATGAGTTGATTAATCATATAAAACAAAGGTTTTAATATCTTCCTAATATCATTCCTAATATCTTCCTAATATCACTCTTTATCAAATTTGTATCTTTTTTATTGTGTTGTATTAGAATGTTTGAATTTAATAGTATCTACTTGAGTTGCTGATTTGAATTTTATAAAAAAAATCATTAAATTCTATCCTAAATTGCTTAGGATAGAATTTCCAACAATATCAGAAATGGCCTAGACAAACTTCTGTTATTGTATACTATGCATTTATGAGAAGTGGAGTTCTCAGCAATGGCAATTATAAAATAAAAATGAAAAAGACTGAAGATGTTCTCTGTCCTAAAGCATCAAATATTCATCTAACATTGAACTTCTTATATAAAACTCAATAACCATATTCATCTCTTAAGTTTGCAGATTTGATTTTGTCTTTAATAAATGGTAAAGTAGGCCAGGTGGTGGTACCAGTACTTGGGAGGCAGAAGCAGGCAGATGTCTGTGAATTCTTCACCAGCCTGGTCTACACAGTGAGTTCCAGGGTAGCCAGGGCTACATAGTGAGACCCTGTCTCAAAACAAAAACATAAAGCCCCAGTAAAGTTATGTGTGCCAAACAACTGCTTTAGATCCAATTTCTTTGTGATTTACTTTCAGGAATGTTTGACTTATGTAGAGATGATGTGTCCATACACACGCACACACATACATACATACATACATACATATACACACATATATGTTTCTTTAGTTTCTTAGACAAAGAAAGCACTGTAAAGGGCTCAGCTGTTAGTATCATATGTGTTCCTACAGAGGACCTGTGTTTAGTTCCCAGCACTCATGTCGGGCAGCCCATCTCTGCCTGAAACTCCTGTTCCAAATGCCTCTAAGCCTTCACACACACCTGCACTCACACACACCCACCCACACACACATAATTTTAAGAAATAAAAATAAACCTTAAAAAATAGTGCAGTGAGTGTAAATGGAAAATGTTTAAGAAGCCTTGGCCTGTATAATCAAAGGTATCAAATAAGTCTGGTGTCCGATGTTCATTGATTCTATTATGAAAAGACACCAACAAGAGTGAGAGGAAAGATGTAACCATTAACAGAGAAGCCAGCCAAAGCAATGAAGTATGTCAACCCCTGCCAGCTGACCCTGACTGCGTCTTTCATTCATATACCTATGTCTCTCTTCCCTTTGCAAATACAAGTTGGAAGGAGGAGACCTATTGAGAGTAGATGGAATAAGAGGAAGGAAATAGAAGTCATCATAAAAAGTGGGTAGAGAATCAAGGAAGCACACACAAGACTGGCAGAAGAGGAAGGCTGGCCACTGTAATTACCAGGTACAATATTGAACCATCTTAATGGACGCTCTCCTCATTAAATGCCAGGAAAGCAGAAGGCTTGGCAAGCTTCGTGGGAAGAACAACTTTCCTCTTATAATGACCTTGATTTCTCATTGCCAAAGCAGGTGCTATAGATGTTTAATTCTGTGATCATGTGGTATGTCCCAAATCCCATGTTTTCATAAATATTTTGCACTGTGTTTTTTTTAATGATTTAAACTCATCTAGACTTGAGGGTTTGGACAGCAGAAGGGAGCATAAACAGCAGAGGAAAACACCTGCATTTCCACAAGACAGATGTTTAAACCTCAATTATGAACACTAAGAGACACTGTCTGCATGAGGGTGCTTCCTTTGTTTTGTTTACCATGGTCTGTTAGGACTTGTCTTCCAGCTGCTCTGTGCAAGTCACCTGCTTTAATTTCATTATTGTCTTCTTTTTTCTCCATAATCCCTGGGCTCCAATTATGGCTAGATAATTATCTTACCTCTTAACTTCATTTGTCATTTGGAACAGGTCACAGAGTTTTAAAGCCAAGGCTTTTTACCTTCTGTCCCTTCCTATTGGGTTGTGTTTCTTGAGGAACATGAAGACTGTCACTTAAGCAGTTTGTACCAAAGACATCCAATATGACAGACTCAGGGTGTGGTGGGAGACTGGCAGGTGGGGAAGGAGCGACAGAGGAATTGTTGGCAGGACCTGTGTGTATCATCTTCTCAGTTTAGAAGCCCATATGGTGCTTCATAATGCTCAGCTCAATTGCTATATAGTTTTCGTCTACATCTTATTAAAAATAAACTCTATTAAGCAGAACACTTTGGCTAAATTATGAATTTTATGTTAGAATTCACCACAGGGTTTTTAAAAAGAGTATCTTGAGTTTAATATAGACTGACCTTGAAAGATAAATTGGGATATCTATTTTTTGTGTGTGTGAAAAAAATAGTATCTCCAAAAGAAGTTGCCACCATTTGGTTTTCAAGGACAAAAAAGATTATATGCCTTTGATTAAAATAAGTTTAAAGTGAAAATTTCATGTTGTAAACATTAAACAAACCAAAATATGGCAAATATGACAAACATCCCCTTTAGCACTTTTTACCCATAACTGAGGCATTTCTATTGTTATAAACAAAGGTTTGAGTCCTAATCTATTTATCTGCCTGTCCATCTGTCTGCCTGTCCATCTGTGTGTCTGTCTATGTATTTATTGAGACAGGGTTTCTCTGTGTAGCCCTGGCTATTCTGGAACTTGTTCTGTAGACCAAGCTGGCCTTGAACTCAGAGATCCACCTGCTTCTGCTTCCTGAATACTGGGGTTACAGGTGTGTGTCATCATCCTTGACTGTTATTTTTAATTATATGTGTATGCATTTGTCTTTATGTGGGTATATGTACATGAGTTCAGGTGCTTATAGAGGCCAAAGGCACTGGCTGCCTTGGAGCTGGAGTTACAGGTAGTTGTGAGCTGCTCAACAATGTGTTGAGAGTCCTGCTGGGGTCCTCTGAAATGCAATACATACTCTTAACTGCTGAGCCATTTAGTCTTTCGGAGTTCTATCTTAAACCTTGGGAAACAGCCATATAGAAGAAAATAGCTGCCGACCTTATGGATCATGTAGTATGGCTTATCTGATGGGGTACAGCTGTGGCTTCAAGTACTAGTGACTCAATATGATGGCCAGTGATCTACTAGTATTTAAACTTACACTTAGTATAGTGTTCATGGTGTTGATGATTAATTATACTAGTTGATAAACTCTTTAAGTTTCAGAAAAATTTTGGGGAGATATAAATTGATACAATTAAAGGTGACCATTTAATTTTGCATAGTCTTATTCATACATTTGCATCTCAGCTGCTTTTATTGTAAACATTTCACAGGCAGTAGTTTAGACTTACAAAACATTTGGGTGATCTTCAATATGCATGTGGGATGTATAAAAGGGCCACCCTTTCCTCTGATGGCTATCCCTCCTACCACCTACAGCTTCCTGGTTTGTAATTTGGGGGAATGAAAACAGCTGCCTCAAGCAGAGTCACTCAGAACACAACCACAAAAACACGTGCTCTGTACAAAACCAAAGGAAAAAAGAGGTATGCTAGTAATGTGTACAAATGATAATTCTCACAAATAGACTCTCCTTGAGTTCTTTTATTGATGCCCCATGAGGTCTGGATGTTGGACCTGAAAGCATATGCTTCCCCTCCCTGCATTTACATGATAGCCTCCTAAAAGATAAATAAATGATTTTTTGGCAGAAAAGTCAAAAGGGATGTGAAAGTTGAAAAGCATACAAGTTACTGTCTTAATGATTGGCATTTGTACACTAGATGGACAGTTTCAAAAACCAAAGGTTTGTCATCCATTGATGTAAACTCAGAGTGTGCAAGCTCTGAAGATTAAATAAAGGATTTTTATACCCCCAAAATAGCTAATGCCATTTTATTTTCTTAACAGAATAATATAATGAGCGATAAAGGATACAATGAGATTCATAAGAATCTTGGTGTATGTATGTATTCACATGTGTGCAGGTGTGTGTGAGTGTGTAGGTTAGAGTATATCTTTGGGTATTGCTCTTCAGCCATTGCCCACCTTCTTTTTGAGATAGTGTGGTGGTATCTTGTTTGTATTCTAACAAAGTTTGCCTAAAGATCAGAGGGCAAAGCTAGCCACTAGTTAACCACAGAGGTATGGAGGTCTGTATAGACAGACAGGAAGTGATATGTATAGGCAGAGATAGGAATAATATAAGGTGGGAGAAGACAGGAGCTTGCTCTCTTTTCAGTCTCAGGATTTCGTAGAGCTAAGAGTTCTAGTGGCTGGCTGCTCTGCTTCTCTAATCTTTCAGCTTTCACCCCTTAATATCTGACTCTGGGTTTTCATTATTAAAACTAATTAGAATTCGTGTTACGAGACATGCTTTCTCAAGTGAGCTAATCTGACTGACCAATGAGCTCTAGAGATCCGCCTATTCTCACCTCTCTACTACTTAGTTTTGAAGTATGCATCAGATATAGGCAGATTTTTAAGGATAGGTTCTGAGGAACACATTCATGTCCATGTCCTTGCAAGGCATCACTTACTGACCCAGTTTTATCCTCAACCCTTTGAGAATGTTAAACACAAGAAAACATAAATAAAATAATTCAAGATATTGATTAGGGATATATCAATTATTACATATAATTTAATTCATTTATTAAACTTATATAAAATTTTAATTCATGCAAAAAGCTAGTTATTTCTGGAGATTTTTAAAACCAAATTTATTTGGAAAATCTACTTGGTAGAAGATGAACAATTTTTGGAAAAATTCTCTCACATTAAAAAGTAATTTAGCCTTAAAGCATATGTTTATTTTTAAACAATGTGTCAGATGAATCTATTTTGGTAAGTTGGACATAATTTTAAAATCATGAATGTATAATGTATTTTGAAATATTTAAATGTGTGTTTTGAAATTTTAATTGTGCATTTTCATTTAAATTATATAGGTTTCAGCTATTATAAAACAACAAACTACTTTGAAAAGATAATATTTGACTTAAAAATAATAGAGTGAAGGCAATATATTTAATAGTCATATAAAATATTGCACTAGTTTCATGGATTTTTTGAACATTTTCATATATTTGGTTAAAGCTTTCAAACTGACCTTGAGCCTGATGCCTGGGACTTGGAATTGGAAACAGAATTGAATGTCTTGGTGTCCCCTTACGTCAGTTATCTTATGCTCAAGTTATACAAAGAAACATTTACATGAGATGATTTGGAATTATCAAATTAATTAATATTTTCCATCTAACAAGCACAGGTAATTAAGCCAGAAGGAGATTTGCTTGTAAACTCATGACCAAATAGCAAATTAGTTTCCAGTTTTCTTTTATGTTCTTGACATTGATACTCCATAACCATTTTAATTAGCTTGAATTTGAATGGATATAGAAATAAAAAACAACATGAATGGGTTTAGAACAATTTTCATGGGCAGTAATTTTTCATGAACATTATTAGGGGTTCATTGTGAGAACATTGTAGCAAGGCAGCCTTTGTCATTTCCCTTCAACACCGTTTGATCATTCCTAACCGTGTTACCTGCATCACATCTCTGAAATGTCATGGTCCCCTAGTGAGGTAAGTCCTGGATTAGCTTTTACATCTGAAGAAACTGTACATATTAAGTAGTGTCTACTAGGCTTCTGGGTTATTAGTGGTTGGGTGGGGAGTGGATCTGAGCTTACCATAACCTTCTTTGGCATTGAAATAAAAGATGAGGAAATTTAAATATAGAGAGGAACAGGGTGTAGACCAACAGGAAGGAATAGGGCCAGAATCTCAACCTAGAGCTGGGAATCTAAGTCTAGCATGGGCTGTTACCCAACTTGCCTCTGTGCTAAATTATTTGTCATCTACTTTGTTCATGTAAATCATGTGGAGGCAGTAGTAACTGTCAGTAGGTCCAAGTGAGCAGTTAGTGTTTTGATGGTATGTATTTTTTCAGATCGGTATACATCTTTTTGTAGTTTTAGATTTTATAGTCAATCAATCTAATTTCAATCTCCTCCTCCCTTCCTTCCCCTTTTCTTTTCTCCTTCTTTCCCTTTGTTCAATGACATAATTTTGGCAATTATTTCTGGAATCTCTGCCAAAGATAATAGAGGAGGCGATTCTGTCTTCTTGTATAGAAGAAGCATCGCTACACATGAATATTCAGTATTTTATGAAGCTTTTGAGTGAGGGGAAGCTCTATGTATATACATACTTCCTACAAGAATGTGGTCATATGTTTTAATTTTTTTTCTGTTAAGATGAATTGATAGCAATGTAAATAAGTACATATTTATGTTTATTGTATTTATTAGCAATCGCTAGGAGGATGAAAATCCTATACCAGTCTTTGTTAATGTGTGTACACATGAAAAACCATGAAACCGAGTCAAGATATAATATTTTTAATTTTATAAATATAGACTTAAATGAAAAAAGGAACTAGTTTTTATTTTAAAAGCATAGAGAATGTGATCAGCTCATATGACATTTGAGGTGTAGTTGTTATACATCATTCTGGCTGACTAAAAATTTGGCAATGTTTTGAAATGAGAGAGATTAGTTTCCTGCAAATAACCTCCTTCCCAATTTCCCTTGTTCTTCCTTTCATCTTTATGCCTCTTCTGATTATTGGGCAGTTTTCAAAAATTGATTTGATGTCAGTAATTTATGCTTTTTCAGAACTTTAGGTCAATGTTTTACTTGTCCAAGAATTATTTGCATTTTAATATTTTTCTGCCATGCTACAAAAATAAAAAGCTTTCTTTGAAACATAATTTTGGGCATCATCAAGCAATAGGGGAAATATCTGAAGGAAGGAAGGAAATGGCATATTGAGCACAGTTGAATAACAACTCTCCCCTCATTTTCACAGAGCAGGTCACAAAGCTAGGGAACATATCCCAGAGGTAGAATATTTATTTACCTACTACATTCAATGTCCTCCTGCAAAATGAACCATGAAAAAAAAATCAAATATTTGATTGTTTTTGTTTTGCAAGTGTTTATTAAAAATATATTGTTATCACCAAATGTTCACAGTAATGTAATTACAGTCATGTTATTCATGCTAAGTTCTATGATGAACTTAATATGATAGAGTTTATAAGTTTTTCAACAGCAACATAGCATTTTTCCTGGAAAAATGAAGAGTAGTAGTATGATCCATTATGTGTGCAGAAAATTTTATTGCATTGCCTACCTAACAAATAACGATCAAATTATTCTCACAGCTGTAATTAAGGTTGTAAATATTATTTGTTTTTATTTTGTTGGATTTAAAGCTAGTAGAGTTAAGCTTAAAACTTTTTCCTCTAGGATTGAAACTCTGCAAATTTTGGCTTGAAACTCACTGCTTCTGGAAGCTCAATGTTTGTTCTGGGACTCAACAATAATGCATGCCCACTCTTAGGCCTAACAGCTTGGTGGAAGACAGAAAATCTGTAAAGTTCTCAAATATGTTTTGATGGCTTTAGACCTCCTTTGTTTGTAATATTGTGTGGTATGTATTAAGGTGTGATCAAGCAATTGGGAATTCACTACGAGTAAACCAACTATGTTTGTAGGACTTGCCTTTATTTCATCATATTGCCAAGGAGATACTTTTAAAGATGCTGTGGGTGTTCTGGCCACTCCCATCTGTTTGGATTAGATCTGTAGAACCAGGGCACTTTAAGACAGAGCCATGAATGTTGGGTATGGTCAAAACTCATTACTACACACATTATCTACTCTTAGCTTAAACATTGATTTTGGTTTTGAATATTGATGGGTTTAGTAAATGAGTACTTCTTGCCACTTAAAATGAAGTTTTCTAAAATTTTCTGCTCTTTGCGTTTTACTTACCTCTCTGCTCACTAAATTCAGCAAAGGAGTACTAAGCCTAAAGTACTGTAGTGGGATATTCACTGTGTCTGCTTCTGTGGCACTGACCACACCCATTGAGGGGTGGAGCCAGGGGCGGAAGTGAGCTGTGGGGCTTGGTCTTGGAAGGAGACTGAGAATGCTCTCTTTCTGGTGGGACATGAGAGAGGACCATCCAGTTTTAACTGCTGTGTTCATCTGTCTGTGTTGTGAGTTGTTTCCCCCTTAATAAACATCTATTCGGCCTATTTGTTTATCCTGACTCTTATTAAACTGCAATAAAGTACTTCCAAACAATAGCTAAAGAATGATTAAGAGTTTGGAATTAGCATGGACTACATGGAAAAAAAAAACTTGTCTTAAAAGAAACAAAATAAAAACAAAACAAAAAATAAAAATCTAAATTTATCTTTTTGAAGTTTCTCTCTCTCTCTCTCTCTCTCTCTCTCTCTCTCTCTCTCTCTTTTTGTTGTTTTTTTGAGACAGGGTTTCTCTGTGTAGCTTTGTAGACTAGGATGGCCTTGAACTCACAGAGATTTGCCTGCCTCAGCCTCCCTAGTGCTGGGATTAAAGGCATGCACTGCCACTGCCTGGCTTATTGAAGTTTTCTCTTATTTAGGATCTATTTGTAAAATAAATTTTAATTGCATTTGCAATAAAAACAAAGCACATGGGAGGAACTAAGTAGCTAAGTAACTGAAAATGTCAGGAAGGGAAGAATGAAGGGAGAGGGAACTGGGATTGATATGTAAAATAAGAAAAAAAAAGAAGCAAAAAAAAATTAACAAAAATAAAACAGAATCTCACTATGTGGTACATGTTTTCCTGGAATAGCATCAGGTACTTCAGGTTACTTACTCCCATTGTATGTGTTGGATTTTGTAGACTCCTAATTTGGTTATATTTTTTATATGTTCTGCTTTTCTGTGTTACTTGCTATTTTCATTTTAAAACCTTTTGTTGCTATATAAATTTTTTTTAAAAAAAGTTAGAGAATAAAATCTAAATCAAATAAAAAATTATAAAATAAAATTTCTCAGATAAAGGGTACATACCAAAATTGTTTTGTACCTTGTGTCTCTTATTCTTCACCACATCTATGGAGGTCATGGTTGTTCATAAATGCCTTTAAGTACTGAAACACAATCAAAAGAGGTCAAGTGCTTATTTTCTGTGTGCTTACATTAGAGAAGGAACAATATTCTGACACACCAAGAATATGAGTGTAGGGCAATGGCATTAGAAATGTTACCCAAAGCCATCTAGAATTTTAGATTAAATGGCAGACCTGGTTGCAGCATACACTTGAAGATACAGAAAATTGTCTCAAAGAATATTGAAGGAGCAAAGAAAAAGCCAATGAGGGTGGACTGGCTGGAGCAAAATCAGTGTGAGGGAAGTAGGAAAGGCCAGGTAACTCAGCAGGGAGCTTTTGATACAGGCCACTTACTTCTTGGCTATTATGTACAGTTTTATGAACATATGTGTGGAGGCTTTTGTTTAGACATGTGTTTTTATTGCTCTTGAGTAGATTGTTAGAAAATTTCATGTGTGCTCACAACTGGTTTATTCAAAGGAAAATGACCCATCCACCAAATGCCCAAGGAGCATTAAAGTCATTCCGTGCATGACTTTGGCTTACAAATTAACCGTAACTTTTTAAGTTCTTATTTTTCTGAGGGAATTTAAATTAAATTTCCATAGTTGGCCATAAAAGATCGCCCTTATACGTTTACATTAGACCCTGTTTAAAAACATAAATGAAACCCTCCTGAAATAGTTAAAATATCTGTTATGTCTCTGCAGGCTCCTCTCTGCTTTTCCATACTCATTGTAGAGTATGATGGCACTCATTGGTGCCATCATTCCTTAGGTTTTTAACCAATCATGTATGTGTTTCATACTTTCAAGCATATTAGTTAGGTTTCTCTATTGCTACCATGATAAAGACCATACCAAAAGGAGCCTAGGGAGGAAAAGATTTGTCTTGACATATAACTCGTAATCCCCCATGAAGGGAACTCAGGGCAAGAATCTAGAGGCTTTAACTGAAGCAGAGACCATGGAGGAATGCTGCTTACTGGCTTTCTGTCCAGGGCTTGCTCAGCTTACATTCTCACACAACCCAGGAATGCACACCCAGGAGTGACACCTCCACAGTAGGTGGAGTCCTCCCTCAGTAATCATTACTCAAAGGAATAAAACCCCCACAGACTTGCCTACTACTAATCTGATGAAGGCATTTTCTCAATTGAGCGTCCCTATCTATTCCCAGATGACTTTAATTGGTGTCATTGACAAAATAGTTACCAGCATAGGAAGTTAATGAATGAATGGCACTGTATTCTAAGTTCATACATTGCTCATTTTTTTCCCAATGTCACTTCCACATATAATGTAGACTTATTGTCATATGTCACCCTCTTTTTGAATATGTCAAGCTTTATGAATATTACAGAAAATGGAGTTAAGTAGGAAAATACCAGTGCTTTAAGTATGCCCTGGTTCTACATGTAGGAAAGCATTTTAGGGTATGTGTACCCTAAGCACTTCTAGACATTGACGATATTTGGACCAAAAGAGAATAAGACTCCCATTGCTTCATCTCTTCCTTGGTATCTGCTGTTGTCTGACTTTTCATCAAAGTTATGGAGTGTGGAAGATTATGTCAAGCTATATTTGATCACTTAAAACTGTACTAAGTGCAAATGATCAGAGCACTTCAGCCATACCAACTGTCCATTGCTCTCCCCTTCAATGACTTTATTGTTCACATGTTGTTCATATTTTCAGTGGCCGCCTTCTACTCACTTGCCTCATCTAGGAATTATTTTAAAGTAGTGTTCTGAGCTAAGCTTTCTCAGAGTTCTTTTATTTATGATTGTCTTAATCTCACTTAGGGTATCTTTCAGTACTTGAAAAAACATTCTTTCACTTTGTCCCCTGTGACTGCTGAAGGAAACTCTCCATTCCTCATTCACTGTCCCAGTGACTGCTCAGGGAAACTGTCCATCCCTCATTCACTGTCCCCGAGACTGCTGAAGAAAACCTCCATCCTTCTTGTTACTTTTCCATGGTTGCTGGAGATTGTTCACCTTTCACAGCTTTCAGGGTTATTATTTGCCTTTACTTCCAGATGTTGACTGTGCATCTCTGGGTTTGCTCTGTTCATTTTACTCACTTTTTTTTTTATTATTAAAATAACTTCCAGATTTCCAGGAAATTTTGTTTATTTTTTTAGTTTTCTTCTAGCTCTTTTTTTTCTCTCTCCCATATGAGTCCCTACTTCCTGCATGGTGTTCTGAGCTCTCTCAACTATGTTAACCTGAACTCATAGTGGCTGTGTTTGTTTTCCATATAATAAGTTATTTGTTGCCTGATTGCAGTGTTTAAAAGCTATGCATTTGTCCACATTGTGGTGATTTAAAGTGATCCCTATAAAGTATTCCCCATAAGCAGGAGTCTGGATTAATTTTAAATGATAAATCGTCATGTTCTTTGCTTCCAAAATCTGGAATCTGGGCTCTTCCTTCCTTCCTTCCTTCCTTCCTCCCTTCCTTCCTTCCTTCCTTCCTTTCTTCCTTGCTCTCTCTTTCTGTCTCTCTCTCCTTTTGCCAATTCTGGTGTATTCTTAATTATTTACTCTTCAAAATTTCTACTTTTGTATTTTAACTATTTTCTGTTTCTGGAACATGCCAAGAATTGTACAATAAAAAGTATTTTTGTATCTTTCTTAACCTTTGCCTTTGAAAATATTTCCATTTATATCAACCCATAAAGATGCCTATCCATATAATATGGAAAATTTTTTCAGACTTATCTTTAATTAATTAATTAAATTTTGAGACAAAATCTCATTACATAGACAGGGCTGGTATTGAACTCATAGCTATCTTATCTCAATCACCCCATACTACTCTGATTATAGGTGTGTGTCAACAGGTCTATCTCAGATTTAGCTGTATCCTTGAGGTTTAGAATATGTAGTTCCAATGGCTATATTTTTGTTTTGAGAAATTCTTTGTAATTCCTTTTTCTAAGATATTTTCAACATACAATGGATTCTTTTTCTTGGTTACATTTTGATTTTTCTTTCTGCTTACTTAGAGAGCTTAAACATAGATCTAATGTTACACAACTCATAGTAGTTTGACTAATTAGACTTACTTTTGAATTCTTAACTCATACTTGATTGAATTTACTTATAAGAATTTAAAGTACTATGTTTGAGAATTTATCCCTCTCAAGAAGTTTGCTTTTCTTATTTATATTTGTTGCCAGGGGTGTCATGGTTACTTGAGGTTTAGAATATGTAGTTCCAATGGCTATATTTTTGTTTTGAGAAATTCTTTGTAATTCTTTTTTCTAAGATATTTTCAACATACAATGGATTCTTTTTCTTGGTTACATTTTGATTTTTCTTTCTGCTTACTTAGAGAGCTTAAACATAGATCTAATGTTACACAACTCATAGTAGTTTGACTAATTAGACTTACTTTTGAATTCTTAACTCATACTTGATTGAATTTACTTATAAGAATTTAAAGTACTATGTTTGAGAATTTATCCCTCTCAAGAAGTTTGCTTTTCTTATTTATATTTGTTGCCAGGGGTGTCATGGTTACTTTGTTTTGTTTTCTGCTAAAGCAAGTTTTAATTCAAGGGCATAGATGGCTAAAACTCCCAAAGGATTCCTTTTATTTCCCCACTCTCCTAGAGATTAAAGAGAGAGGGAGAAACCTTTCTGCCCTAAATGTCTTAATATCTTATTGATTGATTCAGTGTGTTTCCTAGCCTTTTTCTGAAAGGACTTTAGCTGTCCTCTTCCTCCTCCTCCTCCTCCTCCTCCTCCTCTTCCTCTTCTTATTGTTCTTCTTGTTCCTCCTCCTCCTCCTCTTCTTCTTCTTTTTTTTGCTTTTCTCCTTTTCCTCCCCTTCCCCCTCCTCTGTTCCTCCCACTTCTTCTTCTTCTTCTTCTTCTTCTTCTTCTTCTTCTTCTTCTTCTTCTTCTTCTTCTTCTTCTTCTCCTTCTTCTTCTTCTTCTTCTTCGTCTTCATCTTCTTCTTCTTCTTTTTAAGAATTGAAGCCTTTCACTCATGGTCTCCATATATAAATACAAGGATTTATGTTACTATACTTGCCACAAGTTTATTACAATTGGTGTTTCTCAGATTCCCTACATTTTGACATTTTTAATTCATAGATGAAGCTGTGTCTTTTGAAGTATGTTTATAAGATCTCCCCACCTAGTTCTGCATGGAAATCTAGTTTGCCAATTATAAAGAATGAATGCTTTTTGTTTTTAAATAAAATACATTTATAACCCTCTCCCTCTCTCTCTCTCTCTCTCTCTCTCTCTCTCTCTCTCGTGTGTGTGTGTGTGTGTGTGTGTGTGTGTGTGTGTGTGTGGCTCTCGTGTGTGTGTGTGTGTGTGTGTGTGTGTGTGTGTTGAGAGAGAGAGAGAGAGAGAGAGAGAGAGAGAGAGAGAGAGAGAGAGAGGATGGCTATTGTGGGGATGAGAGAACAACTTGTAGAGGTCAATTTTCTCCCTTCCACCATGTGGGTCCCACAGATCAAACTTAGATTGTCAGGCTTGATGACAAGCATTTTTACAGACAATCATCTTGTCTACACTTTGCTGCATTATTTTTTTCTTGTGAACTAAAAAACAGCATGCTTAAGTAGCAGGGTACAAAATCAACATACAAAAAAATCAATAGTAGTCTTTCTGTGTATCAATAATGAACTTGATGAGAAAAAAATCAGGGAAATATACCATTCACAGTACCTTAAAAATAAAATACTTCGGAGTAAATCTAACCACAGATGTGAAAGACCTCCACAACAAAAACTTTAAGATACCAAAGAAAGAAATCAGAAAATAGAAAGAACTCTCATAATGAAGGATTGCAAGAATGAATATTGTAAAAATAGTGATATACAGATTCAAAAAATTCCCCACAAAATTCTAATATTATTCTTGGAATTAGAAAAACAATTCAGAAGTTCATATAGAAGTCCTGAGGACCCCAACTAGTTAAGTAGATCCTAATCAGAAAGAAAAGCAATGTAAGGGTCATAGTACAGGTCTCAAATTATGTCACAGAGTCAGAGTTACAGAACTATTTGGTATGAGCATAAAACCAACACACCTATACAATAAAATAGACGTCTAAGGAGGAAACTCACATGGTTAAAGTTCTTAGTTTTAAACAAAAAGTATGTTAGAAAAGGAGAGTTAGGAAAAGAATAAAGGAGATCAAGAAAAGAGATAATATATAGAGGGAGCCATTATAGGTTTAAATAGAAATCTGGCACTAGGGAAATGTCCAGAGACCTACAAGGATGACCTCAACCATCAAGCTCAGCAAAATTGGAGTGGCTACCTTAAATGCCCTCCTCGATAATGAGATTATTAATGACTGCCTTATATGCCATTCCAGAGCCTTTATCTAGTAGCTGATGGAAACAGAAGCAGACACCCACAACTAAACACTGAGCCAAACTCCTGGAATCCAGTTGCAGAGAGGGCGGAGCGATGAGCAAAGAGGTCAAGACCAGGCTGGAGAAACCCACAGTAACTGCTGACCTCAACAAAGGGGAGCTCATGGACCTAAGTGTGATAGCTGGGCAACCAGGATAGTACTGACCTGGACCCCCTGAATGTGGGTGTTAGTTAGGAGGACTGGGCAGTCTATAGGATCTCTGGTAGTGATTCAGTATTTATCTCTAGTAATAAGAATGGACTTTGGGAGCCCATTCCACACAAAGGGATACTCTCTCAGTCTAGACACATTAGGTAGGGCCTAGACCCTGCTCCAAATGATATGACAGACTTTGAAGTTTCCCTATAGAGGGCCTCACCCTCCCTGGGGAGCAGAAAGGGGATAAGATGGGGGTTGGGAGGGGGACAGGAGAGGGAGAAGGAACTGGTATTGACATGTAAAACAAGCTTGTTTCAAATTTAAATAGAAATATTATTATATTTATAAAACAAAAAAAGCCTCTTCAGTAAAGGATGCTGGGAAAACTGGCTATCCAAAAGTAGAATCAACTTAAGTCCCTATTTTTTACCATGAATAAACATAAATTTAAAATGGATTTTAAAAAACCCCAATACCATTCCTGAAACTTTGAAACTGCATGAGAAAATGTGGGCCCCAAAATGAAAAATCTAAGCAGAAATAAGGAGTGTCTAGAAGGACTCCAATTATACAGGAAATTACCCTAACAATGAATGAGACAAATCATACTGACAGGCATGAATGAATACTCTAAATTAAGACCCATTGCTATATTATAAGTTTAAATATTTTAGTTTTAAAAGGCATAAAACAATGTTTTGTAAATGAAATAGTATTTTTTGTTTGTTCAATTTCTTGATTAGTATAATATACTTTTCCTTAGAGTCGTATTTCAATCTATGTGGCTTCTGGATATAAATTAAATGTATTTCTTCCCAGCACTTGAACCCTTCCTCACCTTCTTGGAATGATGTATTTAACTTCTATTGCTAAGTTAGTTCCATGCATTTCTCACTTAGTCATTGATTGTTTTCTATGTTTCAAGTGTATAACTATACAATTATTACAATGGACATTTAAGTGTTATACTTTCAGGGATTGGTGGTTCTGAATATGTCACAATTTATCTTTTCCACTTAGTGATGGGTTCTGGTTACAAAATCAGAGGCGTCATATTATTTTTTTTAAAGTATTTATTATATGATGTCTTAGAGTGAACACAGATATTTCTTAAAATAATTAAAACTTGTTTACTTATAAATACGGATATAACTTCTAAACAAAATAAATACCATCACTTAGTATAAAACCGTAATACTTCACACCAAATGATTTGGGTAAAGATTTATTATTAGTAAATCTGATGAATAAATATATTATAAATGACAAAAATATAAAACTCTGTCAACAATGATGAAAGATTATAGTCTTAAATCAATTGTTATGTATTAGATGCTAATTTTGTTATTGTTGTTTTTTCAGACAGGGTTTCTCTGTGTTGTTTTGGAGCCTGTCTTGGAACTAGTTCTGTAGACCTGGCTGGCATTGAACTCATAGAGATCTACTTGCCTCTGCCTCCCAAGTGCTGGGATTAAAGGCATGCACCACCAACACCTGGTCAAGTTAAACCACCAAGTATATTAAGTTATTACTGTATCAGGCCATGAGGAAGTGATGATATTAACCTTATTTTAACATGTAGAAAGAGGCACAGAAGAGTAACTTGTAAAAAAAAAATCACCCTTTCAGTAAAATAATGGGAACTCTAGCTCAGGTACTTGGTATACAGACTCTACTGAATGTCACTTAAGCATCAGCAGATACTAAAATCAATCTATAACCTTTTGTCACCATTTCAGAATTGAAAAAACTTCCCTCCAATAGAGTTAAAGCAAGAAGAAGAAGGATTGCATAAAAGGTAAGGTGCATGCTAGCTCTGATTTGATCTGTATTCAGAATGTTTTTTTTTAAACCTCTTCCATCTTCGCAGTGTTAGGAATGGATGTTTTATTATGACAAATATACTTTAATTCATAGGAATCCATCCTGCCTGACATTCTTTTTTTTTCAGAAGCTTTAGATTTTCAATTAAATTCATTAGCAAAACATCTTAGTGTTTCTTAATATACTCACTGAGAAAAAATTCAAAGTCTTAGGTTCTGCTGATATTTTCAATGTGATTTGTTATATTTTGTGTCATTAATGCAGTCTTTAAAGACTAGTTATAAATTTAAAAAATGTTCTTTTATTTTGTACTTTAATGGCAAGAACATTTTGCTGCTAAGGTTGAAAATTGTTTTGGGCAAGTATTTACACAATGAGCTGTTCTATTTGGTCTATCATTAACATTTTTACTTTCTGAGACATTTAATGAAAGAATTGCAATGTTTTGTATCAAATGACTCAATCGGCATATCTCATCATTTTAAATACTAAGAAATGGCAGAGTTAACGTAGTGAAAATAGGGCAAATGCATTGTAATAATGGACTGAGACTCCTAACACAGACCTCAGGGTTTGCACTCGATACCTTGCAATGTTATTGGCGAACTGATCAATGGAAAGGCTTAGAATTCCATGGCATATTTAGGAAGTTATTTGGGGGAAAGTTGTAGACTCAAAGACTTTGGTATTTTAAGTCATAAATAATAATGACATTTTAAACATATTTTGGGCTATGGCTCACCGTGGAGAATGGAATTCAGGTGTTCATGTCTATTAAGAAAAAACAGGGAGGCGTTTATTAAATAATTGTATCTAAGATAATAAATGAATGTACAGTAAAGGTAGAATCGTGACCCCTGGAGCAAATATGAACTCCCTTTGGCAACTCTGACACTCATAGAAGGAAGTTTGAGTGTAGAAAGCGGCATGGAAACTGGTGGCATTGAGTTTGACTGAGTTCTGGAAAATACCCTTTTAGAGAAAAGAAAACTGAAGCTTGTATAACACCCTTTTATTTATAAACCCGAAGGCATTTTCTGTAGCTTGCAAATGTCCTTGGTCTATCCATATTACAGCTTTGGCTATTAGATGATATCAATGACTTTTGGACAGAAACATTTTTTTTTTTTAAACTGGACATTTCCTGCTAATAAAACCATCACACCCACTCTAAAGTCTATGTTTTTAAATCCAGGGCATTTTTTTCTGTTTTCTCAACAGCAAAGTAGGAATGTTACCTACCTTACAGTACTTTTTGCTAAGGCTTTTAAAAAAGATTGTATGTATTAAGTGCTGGTAGCAATGCCTACACATTGAATTCCTCAGTAAGTATTTGATATCATTACCTTACTGTCTGTGGATACCAGAAGCCTCAAGATACTGGGCAATGGGCAAGCCTTCTTGGGTGAGTGAGCAACATTGCATGCAAGCCTCCAAACAAGAAAAGACAAGACTTTGGAGGATATTTTTTTCTTAGGAGTTTGCAGAGAGCAACAGCTATTATGGAGCTCTGCTCAGGGTCTGTGCTTATTTCAAAGAAAGCTCACCATGTGTTGGAAGCTTGGCAGACAATCAGTTCTAATTCCTTTTATGTCCACTTTTTCTCATTTTTCTTCTAACATGCACAAACACAGAGGCAATTTCTCTAATCTCTTCTCTAACTGTACACACACACACACACACACACACACACACACACACACACACACACCCCTTTGTCTCCAACATGCACATACGCGTATTTGCACTCATTTCATTTTGTTTAGTTTTTAATCCCCACAGGATTCACAGAGCAGGCTGAGTGCAGCTGCCGTGTTTTCCCTGGTTAAATTGGCAGTTACCCACTGTGTAGAGTTGCTAGGAGAAGGTGAATAAGCACGATTACAGCATCACTTGATGGACATACTCTCTCAGTAACAACCTGTGGAGCCCTGGGGTCGGTCTTCTGTATGTCTCTATCTATTATTTTTCTCCGTGTTTGTCATTAATATTGGTTGCGTTTGTTGCGGGAGCATGCTATGTTTTTAAGTGTCGTTTCCAGATCAATTAAGAGACAAAAGCCTTGGTATTTAAACAGGCACTTTCTTCTCAGGGCGGTGCTGCTGGTACCACTTCCTACCATCTGTTTTCATATTACATCCTGCCCTCCTTCAGCTGCTAGAGAGGAATTCAGCTTCTTGTGGAGCGCAAAAGTCATTCACGTTTCTCTCGTGCATAATCGAGCTCGTAAACTGTAGGAATTCTGATGTGCTTCTGTGCACGCAGCAGTGACAGATGAGCTGCTTGGGGGACAGCCTGAGCAGTCGGTCAGTAGTACAGTAGCAGCTCGCAAGTGCGGATTGCTCTCGTGAGGTCAGAGCATCTGTTTATGCTTCTGTCCGCTTGAGGGGGATGATGTGAGCAGAGGATATGCCTGTCAAAGTCGGTAGCAGTTCTGGCAGAGGCTTCCCTCAGCTTTGCGCCTCCGACCTGTTTTGATAGATAAGAGATGCTACTGTGTAATTCTTTGAGATTTGTAATGGACTGAGGAATGCTTGTTCTAGCGGCTGAAACTGACTGTAACTGTGTTGTCTTAGGAACATCATCATGGGGTCTACTGATGCAGATATCGAAGATCTGGAAACCGCCACTTACAAGTATCTCATTGGAGAACAGACGGAAAAGATGTGGCAACGCCTGAAAGGAATGTGAGTAAGATCTCCACTTGGCCTATGTTATGCTCCCCCGCCCCAACAAAAACCTGACCATTATTAACATGCGTAACTGTGGGTGCTTCCTTACCTGACTTTCAGACTGCTTCCTTTGCAAAAATTTTGTCTTGAAAACTAAAATGTGCCTATCTCAGCTACCAACTTGTTGAAAGCAAATAGTTTTCCTGTACCAGTGTTTTGTGTGAAGTAAGGCAAGGAAGGGTCTGAGAAATTACTTCAGGGTTATGCTCCAGGGCTTCGGATCCCCGTCATGTGTGCCCTTTGGATGTGTGCTTTAGATATGCAGAGAAGGGAGGAGGAAGCCGCTTCCTAGGTCCTTTCTCACCAAAATCATCTCTTCCCAGGTAAGGAGAGTGACAAATAAGATGGAGATGTCTTTCTTTGGAAAACAAAGACAGGATTAATATGACAATAAACAACTTCACCCCACGGTGTTTATCCTTTGCTGGTTAAATGAATATTTTAAGGAGAAAATTATGTATGTGGTAAAAACAGTATGAAAAGCATATCAAACGTATTGAAGGTTTGGTTTAAGTTAACCAGTTCAGTTCTAAGTGAAGAATTGCTCCCAGTGTACTGATCGGAACTCTTAACTATACAGAATGGGGTGTTGCAATTATGCCAAGCATAGCTTGTCATTACCTGAATCAACTTTGAATCTAGCATTATCACCTTGCTCTTGACCCTCACCCCCAGCCCCCGTGTGTGAGTTCTGGCCAGTGTTTCAACACAGCACTGTTTATCAGCTTTGTTTTAATCATATCACAGTTGTAAAATCTGATCCAACATTTGGATTAAAATATTAATATTTATAGGCAATTTGAATTTCTTAGTGTCTTTGCATACCTCAAAATAACATGCAGCAGTAGCTTTACAAAGGCAGCTGAAGGATCACAGTGCGCCATGGACACTGCTGTGTAGGATTCCTGTTTTTAATGCTGTTGCATGTTCACACAGTCTCATGAAAGGCAGTATACAAGTAAGCCTGATGCCGCTGCTTTTTATAAAGAACAACTATATCAAACTTTGTTTAGAAGTCCAAATCCTCTCTGCTTTATTCCGTTTGGACATAACTGAATTTTGCCTGTATATTTAAACTGTGCTCTCAGTGTATATATGTTTTCCATTACTTGAAGCAATCTATGGTACTGCAATGTCTAGTATAAATGCATCTCAATAATACAAACAACACTTAGCAGACAATAACTTTTAAAAAGGAAGCCATATTTACAGCATTTGAATGAAATAGAAAAATCTGTTTCAAAGATCTATTGGATATTTAGAAGGCAGATACTCTAAAGATACAAATAATCCTGTCAAATAAGTAGCAGTTCACAAAATTAATTAGCATAGATGCAAATTAAGCATTTGTAGTCATCAGATGATTTTTGCTCTAGCCTAATGAGTGGATGAACAGCTGCACTG
This sequence comes from Cricetiscus sungorus, assembly GCA_030556225.1. Lineage (NCBI taxonomy): Eukaryota > Metazoa > Chordata > Mammalia > Rodentia > Cricetidae > Cricetiscus > Cricetiscus sungorus. The sequence continues at coordinate 20,932,579 of JANBXA010000372.1, read as the reverse complement.
GGAAACTATAACTGAGATCACAACCTATTTTAGATTCTTCCTTTGCAGAATAGGATGTTTTGTTTGCTCTGGGTATGTTGTATTTCCATAGTTACTCCAACGCGGAAAGATTCACAGTGGTGATTTTATGCATATGTTTGTATTTACCCAACATTTCAGAGGAAAGTTACCTGACTTTTCACTATACATTCGATACCAGCTTCAGTGGAGGTGAATAGCAGAGCTTCATGAGTTGACAGTAGTGTGTGTGTGTGTGTGTGTGTGTGTGTGTGTGTGTGTGTGTGTATGAATGCTGTTATTACTTTGGAACTGGAGCCACATAGAATAACTTAATGATCTCTAGCCAGTTTGGTTTTCAAAAATCATTCTTACCCACTGAAGTGACTCAGTGTTTTTCTATTCAAGCAGGAAGAAATTTGCATTTTGGCTCTATCACTTTACCTTGTACTTTGACTTAAGACATTTTCAGTATTCTGGGTTTAGGCTTGTCAAAGCAAGAAGCTCTAAGTTTAAAATCTGCATGACTAATGACAAGCAAATTGTTTAATTATGGTCTTTTGTGTAGTCTGCATTCAAGGCAGTGATGTGCGGGACTCCCCATTCCCTTGATTAAATGCCTCACCTCTTTGAAACACAACCCTGATTCAAGCAGAATTTCACCTCATTAAGATTGCTTCTAGGATTCCACTTTTAAGTGTTTTCAGTGGAAATTCTGGTACTCATGATGCTATTAAATGATTTTAAAATAATTTTCTTATTACTGATTAAATAGACTGAACAATGGCTATTAGATAGTTATTTGGGAATGATTTTATTTTATTACTGCCAACTTTATAAACTCATTGATATTTTCTGCAGGCTATCTATATTTAATTTAGCTTGTAATATGTACATTTTAAGGTTAAATTCAAGTGTAGATGAAAATACGTGAAATGTTTACTCATTCAACATGAAAAACACAACCACTACAGACAGATACTTGGAAAGTCTTTCATAAAGGTTTTTATATAGTATAAGATTTTACACACACACACACACACACACACACACACACACACACACACACACACACACACCACATACACTGCTATGTAGTACAGCTTGCCCTCCACCTTATACTTCTCCTGCCTCATTCTCTCTACTGTTTGGACTTTAGGTACATGCTACCTACCACACACCTGCTTTGTATACTGCTTTGTATACTCATTGCTAATCTAAATTAAATGTCAATCTCTCTAGGCTGGCTCATTTCTTTCATTAATCTTTTTAGTATGTGGTGTTCACGTAGATGTGTGCAAGTGTGTGAATGCATATATGTGTGAATGCATGTAAGTGTGCATGCAAATGAACCCAGAAGTCAATGTTCTAGCTTTCCTCATTCACTTTTGAGCTAATTTTTGAGATAGGCTCTCTCATTAAATTTGGAGCTTACCAATTGAGCTAGACTAGCTGATGAGCAAACCACCTGGATCCACTTATCTCTGCAGACCCAGTGCTGGGATAATAGACAAACAGCCATGCACCTGGATTTTCCCACTGGTGTTGGAAATAGCCAAACTAAGGTCCTTGTGTTTACATGGCAAGCAAATTACTAATAAAAGTGTCTCCCAACCCTCACTCCTTAATTTTTTCAAGAAAAATGCCTCCCAACCCTCATCCACTAAACTTTCTAAGTTTTTTCACTCAATATTTGAAAAAACCATAAGAGTGCCTCCTAATCTCTCTCTCTCTCTCTCTTTAAGGCTTACATTATTTTATATTCATTTATTTTTTACTTTTATTTTACATATTGATCCCAATTCCCTCTACCTCCCTCCCTCTTTCCCTCTCTCCCACTCTCACATGCACCCTGACCACCCTTCCATCCCACAGCCCCTCCCTCACTCCACTTGTAGGGTGATGCCACCAGGAGGGATCATCTAAATCTGTCAAGTCACTTGAAGTAGGGACTAGGTTCTACTGTCTGAGGTCCCTTAGACTTCTCAGGCCTTCTAACTGAGACCCATGTTCAGGGGGTCTGAAGAAACCATTCTGAATGAGGTAACCCAGTCACAAAAAGAGGAACATGGTATGCATTTGCTCATATATGGATTTTAGACATGAATCACCAGCCTATAATTCACAACCAGAGGAACTAGAATACAAGAAGGATTCTAAGAGATTCGTATAAGGTCCCTCACAGAAGGGGGAAGGGACAAGTTCTCCAGAGCACAGGGAGAGTGGGGGGGCAGCGAGTGGAGAGGGAACTAGGAGAAAGAGAAGGGGAGGAGAGGAAAGACTCAGCCTCCCAATCTCTTATTAATTTCAGAAGCCAAGGTGAAATAGTTTCCTATCCCTATCCTCATAAAGACCTCCAAACCTCACTTTTCTATTTTTTTGGTCAGCATTTTTTTTTTACCATTTTCAATTCATTTGTTACTACTCAGCATGACAATTTGGAGTCCTCATATGACTCATTATCTTTGTGGAAATATTAGCAACAACTGTGACATCAGGTCCTTCATAAAGTGTAATCTGAAGTTGTCATGTACTTATCCTTAAGTTATCAATAGCTGAAGACTTAGAAACATCTTTTTACTTCTTTTACCATTTCATGAATAGATTCAACTCCTTGTCCAGAAGTTCCGTGTGATTCTGGAACTCAGCTGAGTCTTACATATTAAGGACAGTTAACTACCCACAGGCTTTGCAGAGATGGATAATTTATGAATTCTGTCTGAAAAGTTGATTTGAAAGTTCTATACTCTCTCAATTAGTGGCACTTTTTTTTTTTTTTTTGAAATAATGCTTTCTTTGTGTCTTGATACTAAAGTGTCTTCCTCGTCCATTACTACCCACAGTTGTGCTGTACATAGGTAGCATCATTAATGCTGCTTTTTCTAGTCAGTGCCACTGTTTCAAGAATTTAGTTCAAGAGGTAAAAGCATTTCCAGAAACTTGATCATGTAAAGTTTTCAGTGAAAATCACCTGAGGTTGTCAGATAAAGTAATCCAATGCATTATTTCACTCAGTTGTTCAACAGAAGTGATGACAATCTGAACTCTTCAAGACCATAAATTTTACAAAAATTAAACACTCACCACTTCACATGACATTATTGCTGGCTCTTTTGGGTTGTTTGACTGTAGTATTAGAGCCAGCCAGGCTTTCAATAATCATTTCATGTCTGATTGCTGATGCTGTATTTCCACACATCTCTCCCAAGGAATGCAGGGATCTCAAGAAAGTAGAACATGAAGTCTTCCAGAGTCTTTAGGAAGAATACATCTCAGCTAACACAGTGAAAACTGATGTCAGACTTATGACATTTCAAATAGAAGATAACGAACCTGTGTATTCCTTAAGATACGTGTTTTGTGATAAATTTTTATAGTATCAGCAAGAAGATAAACTACATCCTCTATACTAAAATAACACTGATTAATAAATATGGCCGTCCCCCCCCCCCCCCGCTGCATTCCCCACCAGCCTTGCACAGTTGATCCTTAGGGGTATACAACAGTGGTCTTTGATATATTGGAGCTGAGCAGGCAGTCTTGACCTTTGCCACCGGATGACTCCCTGTACCTCTATCCTGCTTGGCTTACATGCCCAAACCATCAGTTTCTTGCTCCAATGTAAGAGTGTACAGTACATTAATTTTCCAGTGTTGTAAGAGAATATTTACATATTTCTTTGGGATTGTTGATAAATCTGTCCCCACTTTTACATTGTTAAGCATGTAACTATTTGATAGAGTCATCAAAGCAAGTCTTAAAAATTTGTATTTTAGTCAAGGGTCTAACTTGGTTTGAGGAAAAATCACCTCCCCAATCTTACTTTAGAGTATATATTTAAAGCTGTAAATCTCAATTTGGGGATAACATCTTATTATTACCTATGGAATAAAAATTCTTTTGGCAGGATTAAGATGGCATTCTGTTATTTCTTATATGGTTTTCTTAAATAGGTGACATGAAAATGTTATTAATTTCCTTAAACTTCACTTTTCTTACTTTTAAAACCCAGTTATTTTGTTAACCATTCATTTTGCCATTCAGTAAATGTCCGATCACAGTTTCTGTAAGGTTCACGTTAGACACAGGGGCTTATTTTTAGTAGAGGAAGCAAACAATAGAACAATGATAAGAGTAATCAAAGCAGGTTAGCCTATGGTAAGAAAGAGCCTGTAAGCATGAGGAAGGACTTTTGGATGATCGAGTTGATTTCTCTTAGGGGACTTTCCAAGAGAGACAGGAAAAAAAAGTGATACCTAGGATGTTAGTATGTGAGATGGTCCAATAAACAACACCGCCAATCCCCATTGAAGTCCAATATCTAGTGAGGGATAGATTTAGAATTCCAGTCAATGGAGAACAAAATGTATGTTTTCATGTAACAAAACTTTCATTGGCTTTGGTGTGCAACTTAATATGTCACAGGGTCTTTGACTGCCTCTATCTCCCCAAATATAGACCTTGAAAAAAAATCTCCCCTCCTAAATTTACTTTATGACTTGGAACAGGAGTGACTTTACTTTCTCCAGGCACATATTTCCCCCCTGCTCACAGAGAAGGGAAAAGTCCAGACTCCAGGCCAAGGTGTGTCTACAATTCTTGGACCAGACAGGTGCTTCTACTCATTGCAAAGCAGGAAAGAGGTCTAGGAAGCTTCTCCATCGAAAAGAACTTCTACATAGAAGAAAGTGCTAGGAGCTAACACTTTCATTCCCTGAAGTCAAGGTAACAACAAGTACATAAAGTGTGTGACTGTAGCATAGCTCATATAGGACATATAGAAGGCCTTTAAGACACTGTGATCAGTAATACTCCCACAACACTCACCCTTCAATGCATGTCATCCCTACTATTCACTAACTCTAGGATCTTCTCCGTGTTATTTTTTGATATCTTAGTTTTTAATGTATGAATTATAAATTACCCCTATTTTACAGATGCTGAGTTTAAATTAACTGATAATTATAAATTCCTTTAATAGTAACTAAATTCCAAAAACTTTAGCAGTTAAATTATTGTTGGTAATTTTACATACTGAACTACATTTTTTTTTTTTGAGGTAATTGGCACTGTGTAATACAGGCTGGTTTCACACTAGCAATATTCCTGCCTATGTATGCGCGCCCAACCTCGATCAGCAAGGAAGACGCGACTCCTGGGAGATCTTCTTCATGCAGTTTTAATCAGGATCCTTGAACATGCTTCTTCTGACCCTGGGGAAATGCCTGCACAGGCTTAAATCCCCTTATGCTGACCAACCCCAGTGAGCTATGTGGACCCTGCAGATAGGCTACTCTAATTCGGAAGCAAACAGGCTGAACAGGCTTAACCAAATAAGGACTTGTTTATGCCAGAGAGCACTCACCATCAGGAAGGTGGAAGCCAGCGTCATCTTTAAGGCGTGGCACTTCGCAGCTCTCTACACCTATGTATACTAAGTACTGAGATTACAGGCATGTGCCATCATGCATGGTTCTAGAAATTCTGTGCCTTTAAAGGTGCTTTTAAATAAGAATCAGTGGGCAGAATAAAGCAGTCAGTGTAAGAAAGCTTTCTCTTAGCTCAGTGGACCTTGTCTCATAGGAGTGCCTCGATTTGTCTTTTCCAGTATGTTAAACTTTTAACTGAAAGGACTTGTGTTCCCTTGAGTCTGAAGCTAGAGGGTACCAGGGAGAAACCTGAGAAGGAGCTGGCCTTGAGAATTCCACTAGGGAAAGAATGTCTTGAGGATGTCTTTAACTTCCCTTCATTCTGTAAAGGTCAGTTTAGGTTTCCCTGGTCATGTATGGCTAGTCAGATTTCCTTCATTACTGGTTTGTAATGGGTTGACTTCTTACTAATAGCTGTGGTATCCCATGTCCACCCCTTTGTGGACACATTTGAAAAAATTTTACAAAGTCATTCTGCTTCTATATTTTGTCCTGTATGGTATTTTAGTCAGTTAGTCAAGGGTTAGATAGGGTTAATTATAGTTAAGGAAGTAAAAATGGAGGCTGAGGAGATGGCTCAGTGGTTAGTATTTGGCCGAGCAAGTATATACAGTTCAAAGTCTTGGACTGTATGTCCAGGGCTCGATAGGAATGGTGTACACACACATATAGAAACACAAATGTAAAACAAAGGATACAAACATGATTCCTTGGGAGTGTAAAACTGAGGTATCATCTTTTGGCTTCTTCTCTTGAATCTGTTTAAAGATTTATTGTATATTTTATAACATTAAAAGATGGGTTTTGCTAAATAGGACTTGCATGCTCAAGGATGCAGGTTAAGTTTCTGTAGGCAAATTTTAGATATTTATAGCTATTCAAATAAATTTATAATGGGTCATGGAAAGCTAGTTAGTTTCTAAGCACTATAGTCTTCAAGAGAAGAAAAACTGGATCTTAATTAAACTGTGCATGAGGGCTGGGATGTGACTCAACGTTACAGTGCTCACATAGAAAGAATGAGGTCTTGGGGCCAAACCTCATGAGCATGCTGACCAAGGAATCCTCCTGAAACAGGCCCCAGATAATTTTGATGAAAATCAAAATAAATTAGTTAGGAAAGATACAGTGTGCTCATTTTGTTCTGACCTACTTAACACTGAACTCTACAAGCATTAGTTCAACTCAATAACAACATGAGAGGAACTATACAACTTCATGGTTGGTTCCACCTCTGACTAAAATATCTCAAAATCCTGTCAGAGTTGAATTATATAAATAATCTACCTAAATCTGTTGTGCCTTATACTGTCTGAAACATTTATCTTTTAAGATTTTCATTATGTATGTCCATTTTACCACGTACTGTGTTACACAAGGACATGTTCATGTAAATGTATGACCCGTTCATGCAAATATATGTGCCATATTGAAACACTCTGAAATGGTTTTCTTTTGATATATATGTCTCTAGGTTTTTTTCTACAAAAACCTGATCCCCAAACACGGCCCCATTGACTGTTGCTTCTTGGGTAACAGGGGAGAACTAGATTCCCAGGCCCATACTCAGTCCATTTAACCCTGATTTGTACACATCAGCTCAGCACTGAAGACATACTAGGAATTAAAAACCGTTCTCCTCTTTGGACTTTTCTGCAGTACTTCCATCTTTGCTTAACTTTGCATTCTTGAGACTTAACTCCAAAAGGAGGCAGCGCTTGGTTTGCACTTTATAAATGGCAGAAACTCTCCTAGTTCTCCCTGATCCCCCAGGACATGTATTGTTACTAGCTCCTCAGTTTATTCACTTAAATTGTGATCTTTGCTAGCATTTATAGCAGAATTTGACTATTATAAAACCTTTTTTGTTCCTCGGAGCTTAGACCTTTGCAATATTACTTCATTTTTTATTTTTTGGCTTCATGCCCCAAACAATGAAAAGAAAATGTCCAATGTATTTTATTTGCCAATGAGGATACATTTAAGATTCCGAAGTTTAAAAACAGACATTTAATTCATATGTGTGTATTCTACTATACTTGCACAAACACATAGAAAGCACACCCGTCACCAGGCTGTGTTTGGAGGTGGGTACTTATCCAGACTAAGGTGTTCTTTTCTCGATTTCAGAATGTCCTAATTTTCCATCACTTTTCACTCTTTTAAACATGAATAATATGCATTTTTGATGTGTCATCTTCTAGATGCTTTATTTTCCAGCATACTTATGCTTTAATATCTCAAGCTTTCTTGCAAGCCTCTGCTCTCCAGAAATCTTCCTGAGTTCTTTGCTTCAGGGGTCCAATTTATACATAACTTTCTGCATCTATTCTCTTGGGTCACCTCTCCCTCATAATGACTCTTGGTTATGCAATGTGCATCATCCAATTGGACCTTATCAAATATGATGTAAGAAAATCCAGGGAAGGGACTATTAATTGGGGCTACTCTTTTCTCATTGCTCTCCATCACCTCACTGCAGCATATAAAGAAGCCTGGCCAAGATGGACAAGCAGAATATGTATTTACTGTCCAGCTGAAGCCCTTCCATATTTGTCAGACATGTAAGTGATGCCAGTTTGGACTAGACAACTTCTTTACAATTGCAAGGGGATAATAACATGTTCAGTGTTTAGGGGTAATAAGATTTGGGTTAGTTTATTTACACTTATAATCTGTGTTTTTGCCTCTAAAATTTTTTTTCTGTCATTTTATGGTTTCAATAGTATCTTCTATGTGTACTGTTTTCTTCTCTAATCATCTCTAAAATATCTATTTGAACAATTAGTAAACATTTCAGAGATTAGGAAAGTAAAAAAAAATGGAAGTGTTCTCTTTTAGATATTCAGTGTAATAAAATTTTCCCTGTGTCTTTTTTAAACAAACGATGTGCATCCACTTGTATGTTTAACAAAGCCTGTTCTTTTAGTGGCCTGTGTATTGAAGTTGCATTGTTGTTAGATTTCAGTGAACAAATATAATTTCCCATCAAATAGAAAGGAGACAGAGAGTAAGGCAGGGAAGCTACACAGCTGTGTAAAAGAAGATGGTTCATATCTTGTTACCCTAGCAACAGGGACCGGCAAGGCTAGGATTTTCCACACATCCTGTTGCCCTGACAACAGGTCATACAAGGCCTGGGAAGGCCCAATTCCTAATGCTTTAGGTCTCTTCTTTGAAGCACAAAGTAAAAGGACAAAGTGGTGTTATATCTTACTCCCCCTAAATACACAGTTCTAATATTCAAAATACTTCATCATAAGATTATCTTTCCAGATTCAAACTTTGCATTTGAGAAATCTCAAATTGAAATCTCAGATTGAAATCTCATAATCTCATTTTTTTTGTATTCATTTGTGCAGAAACCTTCGCTAAGTTTTGATTGTTCAAGGAAGCATTGGTAAGAAAATATGAGAGATAAATAAATAGAGATAACAGCCTAGGGAATCAGAGACAGCACATGGGTTCCAATATGAGAGTTGGGGTCAGCCACATTTGGCAGGCTCAGCTTGGTATTAGAAGCTATTGCAATGAGTCATTTGCTGTTTGGTGACCTCCATTTCCTTTGGTATAACATATAACCAAACATCATAATATGATGTGAGATTGTGCATTTCTTTTATCAACATAATTCTCAATTTAGTAAAAATTTTTATTCACATTGCACATTAACTTTTATTCCTCACTCATTGTTTCTATGTACAGTTGACAAGAAGGCAATCATCATTTTTTTTTCCTGTTTCATTTTCTTTGTTTCTTGGGTAACTGGTTTGAGCATGTGAAGGAAATATTTAGTTTTATTTTTGGCTTCGTTTTTTATCTTCTCTATTTATGGCATATGTAAAACAGCTCCTTTTAAAACCAGTCTATATAATTAATTTTGATTACTACTGACCTCTGTAAATTCAGGCAAGATGTTAGTTTAATGATATAGCAATGATTTTAAGTTTTATACTGAACCAGAAGTCTTGGTAAATTCTTGTCTCAAAAAGCAGGAAGCTGGTTTGGTGGGGAAAAAAAAGATTGTTCTAATTTAGTTTAAAACTTTATGTAGATGAGTGCGGGGAGTTATCTGTGGAAAACACGATCAAGTTAGGGCAGAATTTTGGAAAGACCATGCAGTGACATTAAAATTGGAGTGATATTGTTGATTATCAGAAACTAGATCAGTGAGTGTTCCAGGTACTGTTAAGTGCCTTTTCTGGTTCATTATCATTGCTCATGTAAATATTATTGTTTATTTAATTGATAGTTGGCCTCCTAGATAACCCTCTACCTTTGAGATAAGGCAGCAGCGATAGAAACTTCTCCACCCATTATGATGTCCTTAGTGCCTGGCACATCAGATCACATAAGGAAAGCCCCCAAGAAAATCATTTTCAGTAGAGTTCCTGTCAAACAGAGGGATTCTTGTAAGAGGAAAGAATAGTACAACTGTGGTGTTCACATGCTGGGTGTGGCAAAGAACACCTATCTACAAATGACAGTGGTTACTGGGAGTGACATTTTGGTACAGTTGTGTGTAAGGCAACGTGTTAGCTTTTTTTGAACTTCTTCTGCCAGATACTAGATGGAGGTGAGAACCGATCACTGAAAATGATATCATGGGTAGAATGCAAAGAGAAGTCTGACATGACTTATTCAAGTTTTCACTGCAAGATCCCTAGGATCAGTTGGGCTGTGGTGGCACACCCCTTTAATCCCAGCCCTCAGGAGGAAGAGGCAGGTGGATCTCTGTGAGTTCAAGACCAGCCTGGCCTACAGAGCTAGTTTCAGGACAGCCTCCAAAACGATACAGAGAAACCCTGTCACAACACCCCCCCCCAAAAAAAATCATCTCTAGTCTCTCTAAAAGTCACATCTAGGAAGATTCAAATGTTCTTCTCCTCCCCCCACCCCCAAATGTTCTTTTAAAATGTAACTGAATGCTTAGGATCTGGTGAGAATACCTTCTATAATTACTGAGTGTTGTGGCCTTGTAGCTGAGAAGTTTCCAGCCTTAAAAGAGTTGGGCAGGAGATAATCTGGTCAAACTAGGAGGCCGATGACTTGAATCCTTAGGTGGTAGTTTTCGCTATATGGTTTCTAGTCTACTGTTGCATTGAAGACTCATCCTTGTCTAGTGGGTTTCATCTATAACAACACAAAACAAACAAACAAAAAGTTAATAGCTGCAAAACAACATCCTCTTCAGTTTCCTAAGGTGCCTGAGTAATTTTAATACTTTCTGAATTTCATTTTATCAGGCATTCAAATGCAAAGTATGTGGCAAGACACATATGCAACTAAATGCAACATTTTTACATTTAATTACAGTTAATAACTTTGTTTTCTGGCTTTGTCCTGTCATATAAATCGTATTTCAATTAGGAAAAATCAAGTGCATATTATTTATTCTAAATACTAATCCATCCAGCCAAAATTGTAACACGGATTAAAGGATTATCCATGCTTAGTGACTAAAAATGTTCTAAAATGAAATTCACAACCAGAATAACAATTTCTAGTTTAAAGGATTAAAATATTCCCAGCTTTTTTCCTCAAGTGACTTTGTTATACATTTTTTCATTTATTTTACAGAAAATGTGTACCAGTTTTTTTTTTTTTTTTTTTCTTTTTTTGGGCGGGGGCACCAATCAGCTACGAAATCATGACAGAGACTTCTTTGTTTTGATGCTAAGCCTTAGCTTAGCTCTTTTCTGGCTAGCTTTTTAAACTTAAGCTAACCTGTTTCTCTTCATCTGCCTTTTGCCTTGGGGCTTTTTACTTTTCTTTCTGCATATTTTACTTTCACTGCTTCTCATGTCTGTCTGTCTGGCAATGGCTGCCTGGTTCCTTGCTCCAAACATGCCCCTCATTTTCTTTTTCTCCTCCATTCTCCTATTATTTTTGAGCCTAGATTTTACCTCCTATTTACTCTCTCTGACTGCTAGTCCTGTTTATTCGTTCTAGCTATAGGCAGGTCAACTTTTTATTAGACTAATCAGGTGCCTTAGGCAGGCAAGGTGAAACAGATGCAACACATCCTTACATAATTAAATTCACACCCTTCCATCATTAAACAAATGCAACATAAACAAAAGTAACACACCTTTACACAGTTAGGGTAATATTCTGCAGCATAAACAAACATAACACACCTTTGCCTAGTTAAAATAATATTCCACAACAGAAGTGAATTGTATAATTTTCATGATAAATTACTAAATAAACAGGCTGAGATACAGTACTGGTGGATACAGTAGTGTTTATTTTCACTTTCATGATTTTAACTTCTAATTCTGCCTTATCTGTGTAATGAGTACTTTCTATAATTAGAAAAGTTTGTTGAGCTCCTGATAGTGCCTGGAAAATAAGAAATGATACACAATCATTTAGAGTACTTTGGGGCTAGAAATGAGTAATTGTAAAGCTCCCTAGCTAGGAAGAGAAATCCTTAAATACAACCATAAAATCAGAGAATTGAAAAAGTTCTTCTTGATAGATCTGGATTGTTTTGCTAAGTATGTGTATTTTTTTCTCTACAAGTAAATACTAATTTTCACAGTGTGAGTCATACTATTGTAATCTTAGTCACTGATTCTCTCTAACTTAGAAATGGGAGTCCTTAACAAAATAAGTTAGAGCTTAAGTTCATGTAGACTGTATTCAGGTATTCTGAAAGACAAGCCTCAATACAATGCTTTATTATCACAAACCAATTTCTTTAAAACAAGCTAATTTACTTGTTAGTGCAACAAAATTTACTTACTTGTCAAATCATGGAAATTTTTATCATTATCCTGGACACCAGGTATAGGATAATAAATAGAAGCAATGAATTATGAAGAAAGGTGAGGATGATTATAAAGAAAAGATATATATTTCCAATGGAAGCAAGATAAAACAACAAGTTTCCTGGGAATTTCAAAGTAACCATTTTAGAAATGATTGGTCAGGAAGAGCTTTACCTGGTGGTAAAGATGAATTTAAGTCAAGTAAGAGGCTACACCAAGGCCATGCATTGGCCCTCTGTGCACTTGGAGACACCATCTTACTCAGAATGACTAAAATCAAAAACACCAAAGACAGTTTATGCTGGAGAGGATGTGGAGAAAGGGGAACACTCCTCCATTGCTGGTGGGAGTGCAAACTTGTACAGTCACTTTGGAAATCAGTATGGCAGTTTCTCAGGAAAATGGGGATCAGTCTGCCTCAAGATCCAACAATACCATTCTTAGGCATATACCCAAAGAATGCACCTTCATACAACAAGGACATCTGTTCAACTATGTTCACAGAAGTATTATTTGTAAGTCAGAACTTGCAAGCAGCCTAGATGCCCCTTAACATTTTTTTTTAAGATTTCTTTATTTATCACTTATATAGGCTTCTGTATGCATGCATGCCTGTACACCAAAAGAGGGCACTATATCTCATTACAGATAGTTGTGAGCCATCATGTGGTTGCTTGGAAGTGAATTTAGGATCTCTGGAAGAGCAGCCAGTACTCTTAACCCCTGAGGCATCTCTCCAGCTCTCCATGATTTTTAAATTTATGAACCATTTACTTCTCAGTGTTCCTTAAATAATGTTTGACCACAGGTACACAGAAACTACAACCCTTTAAAGTCTATTCTTAAACATATTTCAATTAGAGTTGGCAAGACTTAGAAATAAAATGAATGTAGGATGTCAAGAGTAACACAAATGAAGCATAGTGCCTTTGTGTGTGTGTGTGTGTGCACATGTGTGCATGAGCGCATGCATGTGTGTGTTGTGTATGATGAACATTAGAACCCACAGTGTCTTATATAAAATCCTTGCATCAGATGTGACTATTGGATCTTGTACCATGAAGGTATTTTTAGTAACATTTGCAAAATATCTGCAATAAAAAGGACAAAAATTAACCCAGGATTGAGCAGAAGAAAGGGCCAGAGGTTAGTTAATAAATGAGCTGAAAGCACAACTATCCCTTCTAAGCACCTTCTTAAAGCCAGATGGGGTGACTTCCAGAAGGGGCCTTAAAAGAAAAAGCTCATTGAGTGGGGAGGATGCTAATGAGAGATTTCTTTTGGGAATGTTGATAAGAAGACGATCTTAGGAATTGAAAGATCAATGAGGAAAAACAGAATCAGAAAGAAAGGAAGAGAAGCATGGAGGGAACCATTTGCAAGTAGGTTGGTGAAAACTTGGTGGCAGTTTCCTCTGGACACCTTTACTTATACAGTTAAAGAAAGTGTTGGGCTATTTGCAAAGTAAGCATGGAAGGGGGATCTGAGAAAGTGGTGGCAGTCACCTGAATGGGAAATACTGGGGAAGGAGTCCTGCAGCATAAGGTGACTGCAGCTGCACTGTGTGCCTTTTCCTGTACATCCAGCTTAGCAGCTAGTTCCACAGCAGGTGCGGAACTGGATTTACAGAGTCCATGTTTTTCCAGAAAACACAGTGTGGTAGACACAGAGAGAAGGTAGATTTGAGAGCCTCTTTATAAGCATTAAAAGTTGACTGATTACCAATCTGACATCTAGTAAGGAGAGCAATGAGAATGTGGTAAGAACAATGGGCCATGAAAAAGTGGGTGAGGTCAAGAAGCTAGAGATGGAGGAGAGGGCAAGGAGTCACCGGAAGTAGATGGTAAAATCAGAGACCCTTAGTTCTTAAAGACCCATACTTGTGTAATTAGTATATATCCCATGTAGATAAGCTCATTTAAGAAACCCAGATTGTGAAATGACTAGAGGCAAATTCTGTTTCTTTTTCCTCTGCAGAAGACCCCCATGGCAGCCTTTGCATTTAGATACCAGGTTTTCTTTAAAAAAAAAAAAAAAAAAGAAGATGCTGTTAGAAGCATGGCCATATCTGTAAAGAAAACAAAGCTGGCAGATCTAATTTTAGAATGTTTTTCCTTGACAACAGCCTTTTAAATAATGTCTATACACTAATAAAAACTGGCTCCAGAAATTAATGAGACTGTTTGGTCAGGGAAATTAAATTCCTTTTGGTGGCTGAACTTCTCATGTTGTTGTGAAAACACATAACAAGGCTTTCCCTTCACCTTTCTTTAATGATGGTGCTTGACCGCCTGTGGTGCTGATGGTGGAGGATGGGAAGCTTCAGTAAGAGATCAGTATCAACAGGCACATATGCAGCGAAGGGACACTGTTTATCCACAGCTTGTGGAGACTGTGGCCCTGCGTAATGTTGGTGTTATGGCCTTTAAGGGTGCAGTGGCTTAGCTGACCCACAACAGACTTAAAGTTTCCTGTGGAGAGATACACTGCTGTGTTAAACCTTTGTAAGCTACAGGAGCAATTAATTCCCTTCTATAATGGTTGTTACAAGAGTAAGCCTGCTTGGTTGAAGTTTTAAAACAGAGTAGACACACATGTTCAAACACACTCACACAAGTAGTAGGGTATATGTATGTGTGTATTTTGATGTGAATGTAACTTCTTTTAAGCATACTGTGCTGTAAGTTTTGAAAAAAGGCAAGAGTTGTTGAATCTTTTTTTATGTGCCATCACACAGGTGATATATATGATTTATATATAACATATATTTAATTTCATGGGTCTGATTGGATCCTTTGGGGTTTCTCTTATTTAAGTCTATTTCCATGCTGTTTACTCTTAAATAATTCTTAAAAACAAAGAAACCAACCAAACCAAGCCAAAACAAAAACCTAAACAAACAAGCAGACAGTTTAGTTTTCATTATAATAACTTGTTTCTTACAGGGAACCTGGGAAGGCTGAGAATAGTTCTGATAGACCTCTTTTGTCCTTTTGGTTGTCACATTGTGACTGTGCAGATTATGTGGCTGAGTGTGCTTATTTGACCCACACACAAATGTTAATGGCCAAATCAGGATGATCAGTATTTCCTTCTTAAGGATTCATCCCTTATGTAGAAGATCTTCAGATTCTCTCTTGCTTGTCACAAAGCACACAGTAACTTGTTCTCTTCATTTAGTCCCTTTAATCCAGCCTCCTCCATCCTTGCTCATCATGCCCTTCCTAGGACTCAGCTCTCTAGGACTCAGCTCTCTAACATCTATGAAATCACCTGTTTTAGTGTCTTAGTGAGTGAGAACATGTGTTATATATCTCTATGCCTTGTTTATTTAACTTGACAGTGCTGGGATTTCTTCATTCTTTTCTGTGGCTCAGTACTCTTCTGTCATGTGTGTATACTTCTGTCTTAGGATTTCTGTTATGGTAAAGACACACTAGGACCACAGCAACATTTATAAAGGAAAATATTTAATTGGTGCAGGCTTACTGTTTCAGGAGTTTAGTCAATTATTTTCATGGTGAGGAGCATGGCAGCATGCAGGCAGACATGGTGCTGGAGAATGAACTGAGAGTTTTACATCTTGATCTGTAGGCGACAGGGACTGACCTGTGTCACTGGGCATGGCTTGGGCCTATATGGGACTTCAAAGCCCACCCCCACAGTGACACATTTCCTCAAAAAAAGACCACACCTTCTAATAGTGTCATTTCTTATAGCCAAGTATTTAAACACATGTGTCTCTGGGGACCATACCTATTCAAATCACCATGACCACATTTTGTCTATTCATTCGCCAGTCAATGGATATTGAGGTTGAAGTAAACTTTGGCTTCAGTTAACATGGAGGTACTAGTTTCTCTCTAGTATGTCAGCTGCTCCCTGGGGATGAACATGGGTGGGTCTGTGTGTCTATGTCATAGGACCATAGTGTATATGGAGTTCTTAATTGGTCTAGACAATAAAAAGCCAAAGTCAGACATAGAGGGAAATGCTGAGAAATCAGAGAGAAGGAGCAAGACATAGCACATCTTACCTCCTTAGTGTCTCAGCAGACAAGAGATCAATTTCCTATTTCTCCTTGCTTATATTCTGTTTTGCCCAGCTACCTCACTTCCTGTCTGTCTGTATAGACCTCTAGACATCTATGGTTAACTAGTGGCAAGCTCCATTTTCTGACCCCCTAGACAGGCTTTATTTGTACAAGCAAGATATCATCACACCACATCACACCACACTCAAGGTATCCAAAATAATTCCTTTAATTTCAGGATCTTTAGTGGGAAGTCACCACATGTAATATTTGCTCATTTTACAGTTTGGAAATTGAAAATTTTTCTTAGACTCTGGATCTCCTCTTTCTTCTCCTTGAGGATTGGACTAGAATTATCCGGGACTACATGATTTCTATTTAATATTCCCTCAAAGCTATACTTGAATATCCTAAATTGCCAGTCGTATTTTGGCTAGAACTTTAAATAAACATAAAATTGTTTTCCTTGGGATCAATCATTTATTTGTAGTACATTTACTCTCAAAAATTAAATCTCATATATGTTAAAATAATAAAATAGCAGTTGTCCTATTTTCATTTGTATGGCTGTGATAAAATTTCCTTACAAAAAAGCAACATAGAAGAGAATTTATTTTTAGCTCACCATTTCAGGTTATGGCCCATCATTGCACAGAGGTGGAAGTGACATGAATGGATACAGCCAAGAACTGAAATGAATGAGCTCATATGCTCATTTCATGTCTGAACTCAGTTTGCTTGTGTGGGTTAGGACACTCCGCCTAGGTAATGGGACTATTCTTAGTGGGCTAGGTCTTCCCATATCAAACTCAAGACAATCTCCCATAAGCTTGCCCACAGACCAACCCACTATAGACAACACCTCATTGAAACTTCCTTACCCTGTGGTTCTAGGTTGTGTCAAGTGAACAGTTAACCATCACAGTAGTGCAAAACAATACACCAGGATTTTCTTCCTCACATTATAATGGTATCCAGGTCTATTTCTTCTGACCTCAGCTTTCATTGTTTGATTTTTCCTTTGTGTACCCAGATCCTTATTTTAAAATAGTAATTATATTATCTCTTAGCTATCTATTTGAAAGATTTTTGTTGTCTCATGTAACAGAGCATGCAAATCAAGGACTTTAGACTGTTCTCTCGACTAACCTTTCCCTCACAATACAGTTCTATTACCCTTTTAGTGGATCAATATTTGATATTTATGATGTTATAATTAAATTAGTTTTACTTCTGAGCCAAGTCATGAAAATGAATATGTTTCTCATAGAGTATAATTACTTGTTTTCCTAGAATTAATAAACATCTCATTTTAATTGTTACTTTTTTAGGCTTCAATAATTGCATACCTATCACTAATTCCAAGTTCACCCAGAGAATTATAAACACATTTGATACTTTTCCCATATCGGCAACAATACCATATGTTTCTTCTGTCCTACTGTTTAACCCTCCCACCTCCCCCACCCTCAGCTCTGTCACATTCTCTAGACACAAATTCATTTCGTGGAATCTATTCACCACAATCGGAAACTAGGTTTGCTACTTCCCATTCTTCACTAGATCCCATTCTTTTTTGGTTTACTTACTCTCATTAGATTGTCATTTCCAATCTTCCTTAGTTAGGATTCTTGGTAATCATATGTTTTAAAAGTGCACTTATTGACTGGGAAAAAGGCTCAGTTGGTAAAGTGTCTGTTACATAATAAAAAAAACCCTGATTTTAGATCCCCATAACCTACATAAAAATCTGGGGTGTCATCATGTTACTGTAAACCCAGCGCTGGAGGAATAGAAATGGAAAAATTTCCCAAGTTCATTGGTCAGCTTGCTCAGCCAAATCGATAAGCCTCAGGTTGAGTTGAAGACTCAAAAACTAAAAGTGGAGAGAAATTGAAGAAGACAAAAAGTTAACCTGGGGCTTCCATACATGTGTTTATATCCACATAGACAAATACAACACACACACACACACACACACACACACAGAGTGTAGTACATGTGAAAAAAATATGTGCCTTTTACTTTGACAAAGCTTAATTGACACTAAGATAATTTAAAACTATCTTCCAGGATTTTATAAACACAACTTCATTGTCTTTTAATTTTCTGTACTACGACTAAGGAGCCTGATGCCACTCTGTCTTCATAGAGAGCTATGTCTTGCTTTGCCTAATTTGGGATTCAGGAATCTCCTTTATGCCCTTGCTCTGATATTTCATGATATTAGCTTTAGTGTACACATTTTTATTCAGTGAAATTGTTTGATCTTCAGTTTGAGAAAATCTTTTCATTTCTATTTAACTTGCTAATATTCTTCCTATTTCTATTTAACTTGCTAATATTCTTCCTTTTTGAATTTTTGCATTGTACTTTCTGGATTTTTCTTAACATTTTCCTTCCTGGAGTCTCTTATTTTATTTAGAATTAAAAACTATCAATCCTATTAAAGATTTTCCAAGATTTGATTACATTTTAAAAATATATACATATTTAATTAAATAAGTAGTATTTATTTATTTATTTATTTATTTATTTATTTATTTATTTATTGGCAGTAGGGTCCCAAAAGCCAGCAAAATAGTCAGAGACAGCCAGCCCCTGTTGGACCAAGCTATGCAACTGTAACATGTATGCGCCTAGGTCAGTCATATGCAGGCTCCCTAGTTGTTAGTCCTGTCTCTGTGAGCCCCCATGAGCCCAGGTAAGTTGGTTCTGTGTTTTCTTGTGGCATCCTTGACTCTTCTTGCTCCTATAATCCTTATCCCCTGCTCTTCTACAGGATTCTCTGAGATCTCTTATTGCTTGTTTGTGGGTCTGCATCCTGTTTTTTAATCTGTGGCTAGATGATGCCTCTCTGAAGACAATTGGGCTAGGCTCAAATCTGGTCCCAGGAAATGGCCAATTTAGGCTACATATTTGCTACTGCTAGGATTCTTGACTGGTGTCCTCCTTGTAGATTCTTGGGAGATTTCCTTGCACCAGGTTTTTCCTGACCATGAAATGCTTCCCCATTATTGTTGTCTTTTTCAGTACTCTTCCTCTCCACTCTCCCCCAACCCAATGGTGCTTATTCCCATCCCCACCCACCCCCAGTCTACACATGAAGTGTCTCTTTTATTTCCTCTTCCCAGAGAGATCTGGGTGTCCACCAAGTCTCTTAGGGTCTGTGGATTGTAGCATTGTTAGCCTTTATTTTACAGCTACTATACACTTATGAGCAAGTATGTACCATATTTGTCTTTTTAGGTCTGGGTTACCTCATTTAGGATGATTTTTTTTTTTCTAGTTCCATCCATTTGCCTGCAAATTTCAAATTTCCTGGTGTCTTTTTTTTCTTTCTTTGGACAGGGATTCTCTGTGGCTTTGGAGGCTGTACTGGAACTAGCTCTTGTAGACCAGGCTGGTCTCGAACTCACAGAGGTCCACCTGCCTCTGCTTCCCAAGTGCTGGGATTAAAGGCATGCGCTACCAATGCCTGGCTCAGTGTCCTTATTTTTAACAGCTGAGTAATACTCTATTATGTAAATGTTGCACATTTTCTTTATCTATTCCTCCGTTGAGGGTCATCTAGATTATTTCTGAGTTCTGGCAATAACAAATAAAGGTGTTATTAACATAGTTGAGCAAGTGCCCTTATGGAATGATTGAGCATCCTTTGGGCATATGGCCAAGAGAGGTATTGCTGGGTCTTGAGGTAGATTGATTTTCAATTTTCTGAGAAGCCACCATATTGATTTCCAAAGTAGCTGTGCAAGTTTGCACTCCTACCAGCAGTGAATGAGTGTTCCCCTTACTCCACATCCTCTCCAACATAGACTGTTATTAGGGATTTTGATCTTGGTCTTTGATGAATATGAAATGCCCTTCTCCATCTTTTTTGATTAATTTTTGTTGGAAGCCTATTTTGTTAGATATTATAATAGCTGTGCCAGGCTTGTATCTTAGATCCATATGATTGGAAAAACATTTTGCAACTTTTTACTTTGAGGTAATGTCTATATTTGATGTTGAGTTATGTTTCTTGTATGCAGCAGAATGATAGATCCTGTTTTTGTATTCATTGTGCTAGACTGTGTCTTTTTATTGGTAAATTGAGTCCATTATATCAAAAATATTAATGACCAAGATTGTTAATTCCTGTTATTTTGTTGTTGTTGTTTTTGGTAGTGTGTGTACATGTGTGTGCATGCATGCATGTGTGTGTGTGTGTGTGTGTGTGTGTGTGTGTGTGTGTGTATGAGTGTGTGCATATGTGTGTGTGTGTTTCCCTTCTTTGGGTTTTGTTGGTGTGAAATTATCTATTGCCTGTGTTTTCATGGGTGTAATTGGCTTCCTGGGGTTGAAGTTTTTCTCCTAATAACTTCTGTAGAGCTAGATTTGTGGATAGGTATTATTTAAATTTGAGTTTGTTCTTAAATATCTTATTTTCTCTATCTTTGGTGATTAACAGATTTTTTTGGGGGGTGGCAGAATAGAGAATAGTAGTCTGGATGACATCTGTGGTCTCTAGCGTATGCAAGACATCAGTCCAGGCTTTTCTGGATTTTAGGGTCTTTATTGAGAAATCAGGTGTACTTCTAATAGGTCTGTCTTTATGTTATTTGGCCTTTTTCCCTTGCAGCTTTTCATATTCTTTGTTCTGTATGTTTAGTTTTGACTATTATGTGGCAAAGGGATTTTCTCCTCTGATCTAGTCTACTTGGTGTTCATAAGCTTCTTATACTTATATAGGCATATCTTTCTTTAGGTTGGAAAAATTTTCTTCTATGAGTTTGATAAATATATTCTCTGGGTTTTTGAGCTGGGTTTGATCTCCTTCTTCAAGTCTTATTATTTTTTATTCCCAGATTTCCTGGATGTTTTGTGTTAAGTATCTTTTAGATTTAACATTTTCTTTGACTGATGAATCTATTTCCTCTAGTGTGTCTTAAATGCCTGAGATTTTTGTCTTCCATATTTTTTATTCTGTTGATGATGCTTGTATCTGTAGTTCCTTTTTGCTTACCCAGATTTCCTGTTTCCAGAATTACTTCATTTTTTGTGTTCTTTATTGTTTCTATTTCCATGTCCAGGCTTTCCTTAGTCTGTTTGTTTTTCTTGTCTTTCTTTTAGGTATTGATTTTTTCTAATTTTTTGTTTGTCTTTTCCTCGATTTCTTTAAAGATTTTTTTCATATCCCCTTTAAGTACCTCTTATCATTTTCATACAGTCATTTTTAAGGTCATTTTCTTGTGCTTTAGCTGTGTTGAATTGTTGATGTCTTGTTATTGTAGGATAGCTGGACTCAGCTCTGTTATTGATTATGTTCTTACACTGGCATTTAGCCATCTAGATTTGGGGTGATTCTAGGTCTGGGTGTTGACTGCTGTTTGTCTTTGTTGGATGGGTGTTTTATTCCTTGGGTTCTCTTTCTTCCTTGGTCTTCTGACTTCAATGGGCAAAGTTTCTGGTGACTAATGTGTCTTCAGATTCAATATGGTGTCCCATTTGAGTGTATTTATTATTTATTTATGTATTTATGTATTTATTTATTTAGTGGCTAGGGAGATCCCTAGATCTGGCCTGTCCTCTGGTAAAGCTTAAAGTCTTCTTCTGAAGTTGTAGACCAGAATATGAAGCCCAGGGAAGGGGATACAGTCTGGGATTGTTGGACAGGTTTAAAGGAGCTGGTTGGTAGTATCTTTTCTTGGGTCTCTAGGACCATTCTGGTCTCTGGTAAAGCTTCAGGGACTGTGTGGGCCCTAGTGTGTACTCAGGGGAGGGGAACAGTCTTTATTTGACTATATTTTTTAAAAACTATTTTAAAATTTAAATTAGAAACAATCTTATTTTACATATTAATCCCAGTTCTCTTTCCCTCCCATCCTCCCATGTCCCTCACAGCCCCTCCCATTCCACCCCCTATCCACTCTCCAGGGAGAGTGAGGCCTTCCTTGGGAAATCATCAAAGTCTGTCACATGATTTGGGCCAGGGCCTAGGCCTTCCCTTGTGTATCTAGGCCAAGAGAGAAACCCTCCATGGGGGAATGGGCTGATTTGACTACATTTTTATTTTTGACTTGTTCTTACTTGTAGCACTCCATTCCTTTTTAAAAAAGATATACTATCAATTTTTACAGCTCTGATATGAGTTTGGATTAATAAGCATTGTTCTTTCTGTATGAAAACTTTATTTTTGTGGAGCATCTTTGTTTCAATGCATCTTCTGTCTTCAAGGCTTTCTTCAGAGGTCTGGTAATTCTTGATTGTCTCTTCACATTTAAAAGAAACACTAAAAAGCTAATTGATGCTCATTATGAACAGACACTTGAATAACGCAGATTTTACATATTTTGAAAGAAACAGAATGTGTCTACCATAGGAATTTGGCCAGTTTGTCACAGAACTATGATGGGATCGAAGTATTTTTCTTTTTCCTTCCAAAAATATGAAATGATGGAAAAGATAAAGATTACATTAAGCATTTTTTAATCCAAATGGAATAATTATCTAAACTGCAGCAATAATAGAGTTGACACATTTTTCACTTTTTGTTTTCAGTAATTCTTGGTAATATATAAATATAATACAATATTTTGATTCTCATTGTAGTGTATTTGCATTGTACTTTCTGGATTAAATCCATATTAAATATGGGAGAGTATCATTATGTTTCCGAGGACTTATCTCTGTAGTATGTAAGGAATTTCATATTTGTTTTCCATTAAGGGAAGCCTGCACAAGGTGTTGTCATATGTTATCATCATTTTTTTGAGGAGCCTCCAATTAGCACTCAAGACTGGGTATAGCCACAAAATTATGGTAATATTGAACTATGGGTTGGAATTTAAACATGTGCATTCTCTTTTACTAGGCTGCCTATTAAAGATTTTAGATGGACATTAACGAAACTAGAATTTTGGTGGAGAGAAGAATAAACCAAACTCCAAATTTTGAGATGGGGGAGGTTCCAGCAGCTTTGGGTGCCTGTTGTCACTCAGAAGACATTGCTTCCTGTTTGTCAGACTATAAACACAGTAGTCAAAATCCATTTTCATCAAAATTATTAATTTTTAAACTTAAAAGTATTAAGCAATAAAACATAGTTTTTGAAATCTATGCTGTGATACTAAATAAAATCTGTGTAAGAGCATGTTAAAATGTGATTCTTTCTATTTAAGCTTTGATTGCAAATCTAAGGTTAACAATAATGAAGAAAGGACTATTTAAAGACAGAGTTGCACACACTGGCCTATCCTGCAGAGAAATTAACTGAGTGCAAACTGGATTATCTGGTATTACTCAGTGCTTCTGTAAGTGGTATTTGGTAGGAATTGAAAAGGATTACTTTCCAGTTTATTTCGAGGGCCAGCAGTCAGTGTCCTTAGACTTTCACTAGCCCCAAGGGAAAGTCTAAAGAAAGAGACTATGATGGGAGCTGCATTTTTCAGCAAACAAAAAACAAGGGCCAATAGATTTACTGACAAACATCAAAGGCATGTATTCAACAGGTCAGGTAGTGCCTTGGCTCAATTCAAAAGCAATTTTGCATAGAAAAACAGCACAGTAGAACAGAGCAATTCCCAGAGTTTGAGTTAGCTGGGAAGCAACAAAGAAAACTCTACACTCAGGCAGATCTCAGCTTGGATGTGAGAAGAGTAAAGCTGGAAAACACTTTACTTTTAAAGAAAGTAGAGTTCTGACTCATTATACTGCATGTTGGTCATTGTGAATTCTGCTGTGATACTTGTCTACTTGTCTTGTGACTGAGTAAGGACACAGGATCTTTTGGATCTGGGTTTTATCCTGAGGTGTGGACAAAGAAATCCACAGGATGGGTGCGAAGTGTTGACAGGGGAATAATAAAAATTGCACAGCACTCTATTATGGTTCTTGCCCATTTGTAAACTAGAGCCATGGACTCTCCATTTGTAATCTCTGGAGTAAGGGATGGCTGTTAAACAGGGAGGTAAGGTCAAGATGAAGAGTGGCTAAATTTGTAAGTATCTGAGTATGTAATGCTTTCTGTAGTCTATTGTTGATTGGTCTTTTTATATTTAATTTTTAGAACCCAAATGCTCTTACTATACATTTTGATGAATAAATAAAACTGGCATTTCAAAACTTTGAGATGTGTGGGTAGTAAGATGTTACCATAGCTTTGGATTTCCCAGTAAAGTCCATTGGATTTTCTTCAAATGATAATGTGTGATTCAGTTCAGTTGATAACTTCAATTTCATATGGTCCTTCAAAGCCAGATATAAAAAAATTTTAAAACATGGACTTTTCTCTAGACTTTTAAAAATCATCAAATTAAGGATTATTGTTTCCCTTTGAAATAACATGACACCTGGAATTTGTTCAAATATTAAAATAAATATTGTATAGTCCATAAAATCATTTTTTGTGTGTGTGAATTAAAAACAAGTATCAGTTAGGTTCATGTCATGAAATGCATCCGCTAATTGGTAAGGGTTTTGTTTTGTCTGAGCTCTTGTTTGGGACTCTTGTAGCTGTTGTAATGGCAAAAATGGGATTATCACAGGACAGATGGTTTATACAATGAAGTGTGTTTGAAACCTTTGCTGGTCCTCTATGCTCTTGTAGCTACTATAATAGAACCTAGGGGTATTGTTCTGTTTGACAACAGTTGATGTTGAGGAATTACTTGTGTAATTCCCTACTCAATTATGTAAAAAAGACATCTCTGGTGGCTTTTTGATGTGTCTAAATGTCTTGCCACAGAATCTGAGGCTCAGAAAATTATTTAACCTTATTTTAAAAAAATAACAATGTGTGAAAGTTCAGGGTTTGTAAAAACACATGACAAACAAACCAAGTGTCTTTCAAGTGAAATTTGTTTAGAAAATGTTTTTCTTTTATTCTTTTGGTCTTGATCTATGGTTAATCTTAAGATCATGTAGACATACATTCTAATTATATTATAATTCTATAACCCTAAGCTATTTACACAAATTCAAGTCAGAAATTCATGGAGTTTTGTGGAATTTTGCTATAATTGCAAATTTGTATGAATTTCAGTTATAAAAACCAGAAAGTATAAACAGATTTTCATCTGTCTGTTCATTACCTATTCAACCATTCATTGATGACCCAACCAGTCACTCAATAAAATGTTTCAAGCTTCTATAACATGTCTTTTAGAATGGACAAAAAGGTGAACAGATGTGTTAGGAAATAAGGTACCTATAAATTAATTACTTTGATACAGTAATTAGACATTGCTGTAAATACTGGCATTAGTTGTTGAATCTAGTATGAGGGAAACTGAGTAGAATATGCCTATAGTTTTGATAAGTCAAAGCTAGAGAATATCCCTCGAAGTAAAGGATTCAGTCTTATCAAAAGGAACTGGGTCACGGTTGACATTAGTAAGGCAAAGCAGTATGCTAGAAAATGAGGAGACTGGACTCCATATCAAGCCATGGCGATAATGAGGAAG
This sequence comes from Cricetiscus sungorus, assembly GCA_030556225.1. Taxonomy (NCBI): domain Eukaryota; kingdom Metazoa; phylum Chordata; class Mammalia; order Rodentia; family Cricetidae; genus Cricetiscus; species Cricetiscus sungorus. Next base: position 20,906,898 of record JANBXA010000372.1, on the reverse strand, counting down.
TTACAGGAAGAGCAGCACACAGAATTCTTTCCACAGAGACACAGAGTTTAATGACCTGAATATAGGCTGGCTCTTCAATAAGGAAAATTCAAGCAAGCTACTTGGGAAAACATTTCCCCCATTAAAACAGAGTGCTGAGCACGCTGTAGAATAACATGTTATATAATATTGAGGCCGTAAAAAGAAAATAACAGTTATGCTTATTAAAGCATAATGCCAAATATCACAAACATCATTCATTAATTGGATGATAATAAATGGTACATGTTGCTGCTCCTATTTTAGAAACAAGAAATTGAGATATATAAAAAATTTTGATCAAAGTAATTTCAGATAGATTTACTTTAAAGACTAGGCTTCCAAAAAATACTAGTTTGCCCTTGACACTAAATATGGCCAATCTTGAGTGAAATATCTGACTTCATGCTCTAAGAATGCTTTGTGTTAAAAGGGTATCATGCTGGCTTTGTTTATCATGAACTGAAATGAAGTTAACTACACTAGTCACACTGAATCCAAACCAAAGTGCATAGACTGTTTCCCCATGCTCCTTTAGGATTCTTGTCAAATATAACTGCAAACTTCACACAAATTTTATTAAGTAGCATGGTTAGGTTTTTATAATAGCATTATAGTACAGTCATTTTCTCTGTTTTTACATCTTCATTAAAACTGATACAAAAATTTAGGTTCAAAACTGAATCTTTGGGGAATATAGATTAAAAAAACCAGGAATATACAAGCTATAACTGTCTATCTAGTGATAGTGATAAACTAAGAATCAGAAAGCAGAATTTTTGTGGACCAGAAGCAGGGAGTAATCATGTGAACTGTTGCTCATCAGGGATTAAAGCTAAATGCTAAATTATTAAAAACCGCATCTTTTTCTTCTTATTTATCTTTTCATTTTTTTTCTTTTTTTGTTTTATTGAAGCAAGGTTTCTCTGTGTAGCTTTGGAGCCTGTCTTGAAAATTGAGCTGTAAACCAGGCTGGCCTCAAACTCACAGAGATCTGCCTGCCTCTGACTCCCCGAGTGTTGGGATTAAAGATGTGTGCCACCAATGCCTGGCTTTCTTTATCTTTTTGTACAAAATAGCATGTCATTCACATTATTTTATAGTCACATTTCTACCTTGTACATTTTCCTTTGTCTTCTACATAATTTTTAATGTCAATATTATATTTAGTTGTTTGTCTACTAAGCTTTTTCCAAAGAACATTTTAATAAATAACCATACAGAACACATTCTCCGAGTCTAATTTATTTTATTAGAATAAATGCATGAAAATGGAGTGCCTGGGACAGAGCACAAATACATATTTTACTAGCCTCTTGCTTCTTCACCATCTTCAAGTAGTATCTTTTGATATTTGGTAATCTAATAAATGAAACTTAGACTCATATTGCTTTTTTTTTCTTTACTTACTTCATAGGTAACTAGTACTTACACAATTATTTTTAAGAGATTTGTTTTTATGTCTTTATTTATATGCATTTGCCTGAGTGCAGTAGCCAGAAGGTGTAGGTTCCTTTAGAGCTAGAGGTATATGTGCTTGTGAACTGTCTCATGTGGATGCTGGGACCTGAACTCATGTTTTCTACAAGAGCCATAGGCACTCCCAACACTGGGCCACTCCTCTAGAAGTTACATAAGTTTTGAATTTTATCATTTTATAGGATTTTTATTTTAATGGCTAGTATAACATTTTAATCCTATCCTATGATATATTTTTATTGTTTTCTATTTTTACTATTATAAATGGTAATATCAAATGTCCATGTTCTTTAGGCCCTCTTTAGATTGTTCTAAATATTAGGCTTACTTGCTTTAAGGTTAAGAATATTTAGATATTCTTATAACTGTTTCCATTATATTTATAAAATTAGACAACATTGTTTACAACCGCCAGTAATTTATATATCTACCACTTTTACTAGTGTCAAAAAAAGGTTGCATCTGAATTAATATTTCTGAGTTCTGTCTATTACACAAAAGCGGAAACAATAATTGATAAGCAAAAGACAAGTATGCTTTAAAAATGCCCAAACAAAGCATTATGAGACAAAACACTTTGAAAATACCACCTAATTTGTTTTGTGTTGGCCATCTCCTGCTGGGCATGCAGCCTTCCTTAAGTGTGGTTTGTATACACAATGAGACTCCATGGGAAAAGGCAGGTTTTTCCTTTGTGAGAGACTGTCACATGGAGATAGCTTCTGGGTTATGGATAGGAGTTCAAGTATACTTCCTCTCTCAGGGCTGGAACTCTCTCTGATTTGGGTCTGTCCATGCCCTGTCCATGCTGCCATAGTGTCTATAAGTTTGTATGTAGCTGTGAGGTGACCAGAAACTTCAAGTTCTTGCCATGACTTCCCCAGGAAGATGAACTGTAGCATGGAAATGTGAGCCAGATAAACCCTCTTGTCCTTAAATTGCTTTTGTTAGGGTATTTTATTAGAGCAACAGAGATGGTATTAAGACAGTAGCCAAAGCGTGATGTAATGTTTTTAATTACTTCCATGTTATACTTTTTTTCTTCATATCTCAGGTGTTTGTAATTATAGTAACTGCATTTTGCATAGAACAATAAATAACTATTTTGATGTTTCACACACACACACACACACACACACACACACACACACACACACACACACACATATATGCATGCACCAAATGGGTTCACACAGTCATGCCTAAACAGAAAAGTAACTTAACACTTTATGAAACCCTGACAGCAAATACATTTAATGAAAGAAGTAGATAATCAAAATTAAAAAAATTTCCTTTTCTGTCGGCTCTTCCTTGGATATTATTTGTTTTGTCTGTGATCTGCTATTTTGTTTTTCTTTGAGTTAAGATATTGAAAAGGTCACAACTGAGAAGAATCCACTGTAACCTTTGAAAAATTTAATACCATTATAAATTAAGATAGAAACATATTCTAATGCTAAAATCATCATAACTATATCAAATTGATTCATGGAATTTTAATACTGATGGATTGTAAATGGTGGATTTTACCCTACTCATAAACTGCTGATGTTTCAAAACCAGATACATGCAGGGAAACAGAAAATTTCAGGAAAACATGGTGTTAATAAAATTGTGGGACTGTAAACATCGTGCAATTCTAAGTTTTATGTGCTCTGTTTAACTTAACTTTTTTATTGAATATTTTAAGCCACTTAGTTTTTATGATAAAATAAAATTATAAGCACTGGTATGTTCAGATCCTGACACATCAACTGAAGAATTATTTGCTTTTTTTCCCCTGATGTTAATTTAATGAGCTCCTTTTGAACATATTATGCATGAGCTGTTCTGCTACGGAGTATCTTTCATTATAAACTTTCTTATGAAGATCAGTTCAAATAAAAGCTTTTGGCTTAATAATGACAGTTTCTGATGGCTTTATTAAGGCACAATTTGCATATCTTAAAATCCATTCATTTAAAATATATATTCAATTATTCTTAGTAAATTTATAGGGTTTTGCAACTCTCACCATGAGACACACATTTTGATTGTCTAAGAAAGTTCCTTCTTGTGAGTTTGTAGTCTTGGCCCAGTCCCCCACCCCCTGCTCCAGTAGCAGGAAAATGTTAGTTTCTTTTCTGTATCTTTTAAATGTTTTACATAAACAGAATCATTCAATATATAGTCTTTATGTTCTTATACTGTATTTAAGACAATTCATTTGTTCTAATTGCTTACTGGTGTCAGTTATATGGATAGCCACATTTTATTTTAGTTGTTCATTTGCCAGTTAATGGACAGATTTTGGCTACTATAATTAATGCTGCTGTGAATAGCCAATCTTAGTACTTTGTTGGCCCTACGCTGTCTGGTCTTTTGAGTAGACTACAAAGAGTAGAATTGTTAGCTCAATGGTAAGGTATGTTTAACCATTTAATAAACCTCTGTCAAAGTGGCTATCAGGGTTATGTTTTCAGCAGCATCGTAGACAGCCCAGCCCTCTCTGCTTTCTTGCTAACTCCTGGCATGACAAGTTTTGAAGATTAGAGTCATTCCAGTTTGTGTATAATTTTATTACATGTTATCTTAGTTTGTTTTCCTTAATTATTGGGCATTATTGGGCATTATTTTGTACACCTCTGAGTCCTTTTCTGATAAAATGCCCTTTCACTTCTTTAGATTATTTGTAAAATGAGTTAATTTCTTACTTTACCTTTAAAAGTTTTTAATAAATTCTGTTTGAAACTCTTTTACCTGATATGCAATTTTCACATAGTTTTCTCCAAGCCTATCATCTACCTTTCACCTTCATCTCACCCCTTCCCTCATAACTGATGAGCTCCATTCATTTTCCATAGCAGGTTACATTGCCTCTCTTCTACGGATATAGGAGTCAAATGACTTCTGTAGTAGAAGTCTTTTGTGAAGACTTCTGATGTGAAATCAAGAACAAGATATGGAGAGATGAGTTATATGCCAGACACATACAATATTATTGTTACTGTTTTTTATTAAATATGATTTGTACTTTTTTAGAAATGAATACAGAATAGACTGAAAGACTATCTGAAAGCTGGGTGGTGGTGTCTCATGCCCTTAATCTTTCTGAAGCAGGCAGATCTCTGAGTTCAAGGCCAGCCTGGGCTTCAGAGGAAATTCCAGAGCATCCAGGGCTACACAGAGAAACCTTGTCTTGAAAAACACAAACCAAAACAACAAAAAAGAAACACTACATGCATTTATCTTTTCTTTAAGTTTTTTTCTTATTGTCCAGTATTTGCCAATTCATAGAAATGCATTCTCACATGTTTTGGAGAATGAAGGTAAGTCAGTTTTGTGTCTTATACCTACTCGTGTCCCTCCTTAACTCTCTCCACCCTCTCTTTCTTCCTTCTCCCTCATTCTCACCTTCCTTTCTTCTCACCCTTCTTTCTTTGCTTTATGAAGAAGGGGGTAAATTTACCTCATGAACTTGATGCTAATAATTCTGTCAATTAAGAGCAAGACTAGAGCTATCACGTATCATTCTTAATACCAAAGTTTATCTAAGAATTGTTGATTGCCAGAGTCTTGTGCTGTCTACTACTTCTTGTGTGTCCTTCCAAGTGGTAGTAGATATGACACCCATCTTGCTTTCTGCATCCTTAAGATTGTCTAGTGATGCTGGCTTTTTAGAAGAAGAAGAAGACGTAAAATTCACTTTTCATGCTGTGAATTTGTCTAAGAAAACTCTACCACTTTCAGTGCAGACTGTCCTCCAAGTATGATCAGAAAGAATTATCTATTACTTGAATTTACATTGACGCGTGTGTGTGTGTGCGCGCGCTCGCGCACACACACACACACACACACACACACACACACACACTCACACACACACACATTTGGGGTTCTTAAGACTTTTGTACTTTTTCTTCATTTCTAACTAATTGAGATCAGCAGGAGTTAATACACATTGTTTCAGGAACTTCAAGTTAAAATAAATTACATCAACTATACCTATTGTGTTTTGGAGCAGGGTGGTGTATATCTTCCATTATAAACAATACAACAAAGAAGTCATCTATCAGATAGTGTGACTTTATGATTATAGTATAAAGAAGGGAATGTTACAGCAGTAAATAACTCAAACCCAAACCAGTAGGGCCAGAAACCTTGGAAAAGCCATCTGCTAAATTTATAATCCCCTGTTTTTCACACAGTAAGAGAAGTGAGATGCTCATTTTTTAAAAAGCTTCCTAGTGAACACTGAAGTCTAAAATATAAAGACAGAAATTTCTTTTTTATTTTCTATTTAAATTTGAAATAAGGTTGTTTTACATGTTAATCCCAGATCCCTCACCCTCCCATCCTCCCCTATCACACCCACCAAATCCCATCCCATCCCCTTTCTGCTCCCCAGAGAGGGTGAGGCCTTCCGTGGGGTGTCTTCATAGTCTGTCAAATCATTTGGGACAGGGACCAGGCATTCCCTTATGAAAGACAAAAATTTCTGATGGCCTAAAAGTTGCACAGAACCTTGCAAACAGCAGTGTGACTATGGAAGAAGTTTAGTTTGTTGGCCCTATTTCAGTTTAGACTGAAAAGTGTTTGTAAGGACACGTAGCACAGGTGCACAGGTGAGATGAAATAGGAAAATACAGGAGATCTAGGGGTGATGCTGAAGTGGGAGTCATGTGTACATCTTAGGGAATGCATGGTTTCCAACTCTCCTGTGCTGATCCACCTGAACACTGTCTCTGCTGAGCCAGATGAGACCTCCAACTGCCACGATGTCAGAATCAGAAAGAACTTGGTTTTTGTGTCATAGGAGTTACTAGCTCAGTGTTTGACTCAGAAAAATGCAAGGTGGATATTTTTCACACAGGCATTTGGCAAGTGTGTGCAAAATTGATAAAATTCTGGAGTTGAATTATTTTCAAAATTCTAGTCAAAAGACTAAAACAACCAAAAGAAACATTAGAAACACAACAATAGATCATCTTTATGGCTTAATATATTGGTCCATGAAGATTCTTCTCTAGATGGGGTTAATCCTATCTTGGTTCCCTCTCCAGGTTGAGGTGAGGCCGAGCTTGGCTTGGCAAGAATCTGAGTTGGGTGTCTGCAACAAACTCTCTCCTGTCTTCCTTCTCACTTATAAGCAGGATGATGGTTCACTTAATTCAACAGTGTTTCCATGCCACACTCTGAAGCTGCTAGCAGAAGTGTGGAAGAGCTTTGAATATGCAAAACTTAAGTGAATTGCTAAGTTCATGCTATCTATGCGTCCCTTTTATTTTTATGTTAAAATACTCTGGTTTTATATCTTCATTTTCTTATTGTTCAACCCACATGCCCTTTTAAATATATGGATACTTGAATGTTTCATCAAAATAGATACATGTGAGTAATTCTCAAAGAATAAATAAAAATATTTCTAAGAAAAGAAACCCAGGAAACTTTAAATGTAAACTCTTCAATTTTGGTAAACTTTGATCCCATCTTTGCTATTCTATAAAATATTAGATTAATTTTATTAAATCAGAGTTAATTTTGACATTCAAATAAAATGTTTAGTTAGCAAAGTATTAGCTGTATGTTAATCAATGTAATTTATACATTATGGAACCAGAATCTAAAATGGATAGCACTAATTAAAAAATACAACTTATGTTAATCAACAGTTAACCCCTGGTGTATAGAGAACACACATTCTGATTTTTGCAGTGTTTTATCTTTGAAAGCAAATTGTTCACCATATGAGATAACACTTTCAGTGCTAGCAGGCTGCTTCTTTTTGAACTCATAAATAAAATTTAATTCTTTTGGAGGTAAAGTAAGAAAATTTGTTCTTTGCATAGTCTTCCATACATCACGTTTATTGTGTTCTAAATCAGGACATATCTTAAAACTTTTCCTATCATTGTAAAGAAAAAACACAAATAGGTCAAAGTATTAGTTTATAGTAAATTTCATAAGTAAAAATTTGTCTTTAAAGAAATGTTCTACTTCAGCTTGATGTGCTGTTCTTTGTGCAAGCTCATGGGAGGCCTGCCTCTTTCTGAATGGAGATGGAGGAGTGGGTAGATGGGAAAGAGGAGGGGCTGGAGGAGAGGAGGAAGGGAAACTGGTTGGTATGTAAAATAAATGGAAATTTTTTATTTAAATTTTAAAAGGAAATGTTCTGCTTCTATTTATAATAATTAAAAAAATCTCTTATGCCTGCTGAGACAATCAGTAGAAAGAAAATAGAGGCGTTCCTTAGCCTCCTTAAAGGTGAGAGAGTCTGGAGAAACATATGATGTGCTCCAGGAGCATTTTGTGGTCCTCAATGATGGAGGAAAGAATGACTAGCTGGTTTCCTTTTGCTAGGAAGTATGAATAATTTCAGTTACAGAAATGAGCTGTAACTTTCCCAGAATGCATTAGACATACAAATGTCAAAGCGTTCATGGGAATGGCAAAGCTGCTCTCGCCCTTTGGAGATGCTTAGCTAACAGTTCCCTCCTCACATTGTGCATTCTTTCTCCTCAGTGAGGTCTGCTGGCAAAACAAGAACTGTCCTGGAGGCCTGTAGGAGAGGAATTTCAGGAAATGCTCAGTAGCCAGCCATCTCAACTTTCTGTGTCCTGCCTCTTATCCAGGGTTAATAGTCCACATCAACTCATGGCCAGAGGCTTCTGTCCTGGATGCAGTATAACTAGGGATTTACCTCATCTTTGCTTGTCTGAAAACCATCCCGTTCTCATGCTATAGCCCAGGTTGGCTGTAACTCATATTGTTCTTGCTTTAGATACCTAAACGCTGGATTACAAGAAGGTACCTGGTTTGCCAGTCCTTTTAAAGGGAAGAAGATTCCATTGCCTTGATTCTCATGTTGTTAAATGCTCTAAACATTCTTTTGTTTTGTTTCTTAAAATTTTGTTGTTTTATCTGAAGTAGAACTTTACAGCATCACCTTAGGCTACTGTAAGTTCTTTTTTCTCTTGTTTTGTTTTCTGGTGACATCTCTTGCTATCTATCCCAGGCTGGTCTAGAATTCACAGTGTAGCCCACATTACTTAGAAGTCATGATTCTTCTGCTTCAGCATCCAGAATGCTGTTATTCCAGGTATGCATCACCATATCCAGCTTTTTCTATTTCTCTTTGTAAGCACACCAAGGGATTCTACTATAGTGTACATCGCTAAAATTGCACACACAGTCTAAATCTTTCCTTCGTCACACAGAAGAAAGGACCAATTTCATAGAACTAATTTAATTAAGCACCCGCTGTGCAATTTACACACACACACACACACACACACACACACACACACACACACACGTATAGTATTTCAATACAGGGTTTCTCTGTATTGAGACGAGGATGGCTCTGAATTTACTGAGATCCATCTGCCTCTTCCTGGGATTAAAGTGCCTGGGATTAGAGTTCTGAATTTAAAGGTATGTGCCACCAATGCCTGGCCACAATAATATATTTAATTGGTAAAGAAAACAAGGGGCAAAGGGGAGGAACAACTTTATGAAGCTCAAATAACAATTATGTTTGAAGACAAGTTCTGATTCTATTACATTTTGGTAGATCCAGTGTCCATGTTCTGACAAACTCTTGGGTAACACTTGAACACCTCATTTTATAGAGAATTTCTTCGTCCATTTAGTTGATGTACATCATGCCTGACTCATCTCTGCTGGCCTTTTATTTTGATGAGCATCATGGTCATAGTAAAAGGCTATTTTTCCTCATATGTAAAGTACCTAATTGAAATTAAACTTTCATCATAGTAAAGTGTCTAGCAAAATAGTCTATACTCACATCTTTACTAAATCTTCAACACAAGGTAGGTGCATAATACATACTCATTAAACATGTATTTGTATTGAATTTAATTTATATGCCAGAATTTTCTATTTCTGGGAGCAAGTAGGGTTGTGTGGTAAAGGTAGGTTGTTATGTTTAAAGGATTTTTCTCTTGATTCATAAATGGACAATAAAACAATATTTTAGAGAAAGAATTGTCATGGATCTTTTCACAAGCATGTTGCTGAGCCATTGACTTGTTGACATTTTCAGTAAAACTGAAGCCCTGAATTGTGTGATAATTTCTTTCTTGTTGGAAAAAGCATGCAAATGTCTTTAAGAGGAAGCCAAGGACACATTTAAAAAGTCCTGTTTTCAGAGTTCAGTCTTATACTTAGTGAGTGGGTACTTAATCCTGATGTGAGGCCTTCTATCCAACACATGCAGATAATTATATCAACTCTGATTTGAGAAGTCCAAATTCAGATGAAAGGAGGGTCTTTAGTAGGCTTCATTTCAGCTGGCCTTCCTATGGTAAGAGACAGTAACTGCATAATTTATAATGATTATGGGAATGTGTAAAAGCATAGGGAAACTTGCCATATTTTTTCATTTAATGACATATATTTGTTGCATTATCTTTTTATTTAATGAATAATAACTGAAATATGGCTCTTTTTTATAATGTTTGGGTGTTCTAGGTCACATGGCTCTACATGATAGCTGTTAGTTATAGAGACCACTCTTGTTTTGGATGCAAATATATTGGTCTGTAGAGCAAGAAGGCTTCCATGTCACCACACAGAAAATTTAGCACTCTGAAATTGTGAAGACTGTCATTTGCCTACCCTCTGGTTTTTAGATAAGTGTATATAATTTTAACTATTTGAAATGTTATTCCACCCACATGCAGCACTTGAGCACAAAAATCACTCAGAACACAGACAAGGTAATTCATGAAAAACAAATTACAGTATCAAAATAGTCACTGTATCTCTGTAAAAATGTGAAGTCAAATGTCATCTCCCACTAGATTGAGACTAATGTGCCATGTACAAAACCTTTTATTCTAAGTTTTCTGTAATAGAACAGAGTTTCTTCATTCTGAAAATGTATCCATTTATATTACTTATTTTAAGTTCTGAAAACTAAATGTCCTGTTATGTGGTATCTCCCCTTCACCAGAGTAATATCTTCTTAGTTTTAAGGCCTTACTTTATAGACATCCACTTTCAAAAGGTCTCTGGGGTCATGAGACTGGGCTAGAACAGCCCACTTAATTTCACAGCATTCTATATTTACCAGTCCACAGCACTAAACATTTGCTCTGTGAAATTTGTTTATCTCATATTGACCTAAGTTCCTAAAAAACAAAGATCTCTTTATATTTACTACAAAATAGCCATTCCTGTAACAACCTTAGACAGATAGGGAATATCTGACCAATTACTATAACTAAATTAAATCAAACATCTAGACGGCCAGGAAGCAGGATAATTAGTACTCCAAGATAGACACTAATTTTTGTTTTTGTGTAGATGCATCATCAGTTTAAAATATTCCTTTTTATTTCTAGTTCTCTGAGTTTTGATCATGTAATGCCAGTGAACTTTGTGAAATTCTTTCACTTAATTAAGTACTTTTTAATCTCTTTAATTGAGTTATATATTGGATTGATTATTGACTTTTAAGTGTTGAATCAACCATGTATTTCTAGCATTAATTCCACTTGGGTTATGATAAATGATTCTTTTCTATAATGCTCAATTTTTGTCTATACCTCTCTTATAGCACTTTTTTCTTTTTTTGGACACAGGATAATTCAATAAAATAATGGCTAAAGATTTTAATCATTTGTTCCCTAATAGTGTGATAGAACACCACCGAGTCCATATGATTCCAAACATTCAATTTTGGCTCCATCTCAATCACAAATTGACAATTTCTAAATTCATACAGAGCTGTTAATATTTTCAAATGTCTTCATTGTGCTTTTTAGACATATTCCCATTGCATGTAGTTTGCAAAATTTGTTAGCACAAAGTTGTTTAAAATAGATCCTTGATATTTTATAATTCTTGTAAAATAACAACTTTAATTATCATAGATGTATTGAATATGTAATGGGGTTTCAATTTTAATCCTAATATTGGTAATTTTCTTCCATTCCTTCTTGCTTCCCCAGATTTGAGTTATATGTACACTTTAATCTCTAGCTGCTGTTTTTGCCTGGTGAGTCTAATGACTCAGTAGAAGGATGACTTTTACATTATGGTCTTGTTTTTATAGTCTTCTGCTCATCAAAATCTGTGCCCATGGTCTGTGAACTTCATTAGTAAGAGTCCTAAGAGTAGGAACTGTGAACTGTTGGGGAGTAAAAAAGAACTTTTGCTTTACAAATCCAACCAGAAGGTTTTTAACATCATCCCGAACCGTGAGTGAATAATGTGAACTTTCTGGGTGGTTTATTCAGTTTCCTCCTGAAAGTTTTGTGATCAGCATGAGCATCCCTCCACCCCTTCAAAACCCTTTCATTTGCAGAACAAAGAGAACAAGTATTTGTCCAGTACCACAAGGTTAGTTAGCTTTTCATCACTGTATTAGCTTTTCATCACTGTCACAAGGTTCTTAAGGTAAATGACTTAAGGAGGAAGGTACTTTGGTATCTTAGTTTTATGTCCACTGCCTCGATTGCCTTTAGGCTTATGTTAGGCAGAAGCACCATGGCAGGAATACATGAAGGAAGCTGTCCTTTGCATGACAGATCTGGGAAAAGTCAGAGAAGATACATCTCTCCTAGTCACCCATTCCTCCAATCAGGCTTCATCTCCCAATTCCCACTCCCTCCCAGGAATGTCATTAAATCCTCAAAGTATGAGTCCTATGATGATTTCAGAGTCCCTGTAGTTTAATCATTTCCCTAAAGTCACCTGCTTGAAATCTACCCTCAGCACCTGGACATTAGGGGACATGCAATATCCAGATTCCCAGGATCCTCTTTTCTTTGGACTTTATCCTCACTAAGTTTCTGTTTTATTATGTTTCCGGCCTTATCACTCTTACAGTGGAGATTGGTTACTGACAATTTTTCTGGGTTACATAATGGATCCCTACTCTCCATCTTCACATTTTAAGATTCTTTTACTGCCTATTTTCCCCAAATGTCCTTGGAGAGATGGATCCAAGAGAGGTGGCATAAACTGCTCAATATCAAATGCTTTCCTTAAGAAAGAATGGGAATAAGAACCCAAATTTCATCTTCATGGGTTCACAGGAACTTCCTTAGTGCCAGGTTTCTCACTAACCCCATTTTAATGACTCCCTCAATCAAGATAACTCTTCTCTTGCTCTCCTCTCTCTGTCATCCCCCGTCTCCACCATCCGGTTCCCTCATGTTTTCCTCCCCACGCCTCTTCTCCCCTTTCCTTCTTTCCTCTTGTGCTGCCCCCCCACCCCCGCCACTATGCTCCAAATTTTCTTAGGAGATCTTGTCTATTTCCCTTTCCCAAGAGGACTTCCTTGTTACCTAGCTTCTCTGGGCTGCTAATCCTTTGCTTTACATCTATTATCCACTTATGAGTGAATCATGTCATGTTTGTCTTTCTGGGTCTGGGTTACCTCACTCAGAATGTTTTTCTTTTTTATATTTTCATGCAAATTTCATTATGTTATTGTCCCCCCCAATAGTACTCCATTGTACCACATTTTCCTCCATTGAGGGACATCTAGGTTCTTTCCAGGTCCTGGGTATTACAAATAATGCTGCTATGAAAACAGTTGAACTAGTGTCCTTTTGGTATAAAAGTGCATTACTAAGACCCTAAGCATTATTGGAGAGGTTACCTGAACTGACCATCTCCTGTAATCTGAATTATCATCATAGAACCTTATTCCAGCAACTGATGGAGGCAGATGCAGAGATCCACAGCATAGAACTGGGTAGAACTCAGAGCTCAGAGTCCATTTGAAGAGAGAGAGGAGTGACAATATGAACAAAGGGATCAAGACCATTTTGGGGATACCCACAGAGACAGCTGACCTGAGCTTGTGGGAGCTCACTGACTCTGGACTGACAGTTGGTGAACCTGCATAGGGCTAAACTGGCCCTCTGAATGTGGGTGATAGCTGTGTGGCTTGGGCAGTCTGTGAGATCACTGACAGTGGGACCAGAATTCATCCCTAGTGCTTGAATTGACTGTTTGGATCCTATTCTCTTTGGAGAGATGCCTGGGTCAGCCTAGATATAGGGGGAGGGGGAGGGTCTTGGTCTTGTCTCAAAGTGATGTATGACTTTGTTGACTCCACATGGGATGCCTTAACCTCTCTGAGGAGTGGATGGGATGGGATGGGGGGGGGGGGGAGAGACAGGGAGAGTGGGAGGAGGGGAGGGAGTGGGAACTGGAGTTGGTATGTAAAATGAGAAAAGATTAAATAAAAACTGTTAAAAATAGAACCCAAATTTCAGGCTTTTCTTTCTTAAGCTGAAGAGTTTGCATTTTATCTGGTGATGTTGACATTTCTGAACAGATAGTTCTTAGGAAGGAAATGTGGTCAGAGAAAGAGGAATGTAAGGTATTTAAATAGAATATTAGAAGACAAAAATTGTAACTAACAGGAGATTTATAGGTTCAGTCAGAGGGCATGGGATGAACAGCAAGGTATCAATTTAATAATGTTGTAAAGAAAACAGATGACAGCCAGGTCCAGACCTTGTAAATAAAGAACTGGTAAGTTACAAAAAAAAAAAAAATGGGAAAGACATTTTGTGAAAACTTTGAAGCCTTTTCACTAGACAACCATAAACCATAACCCATGGTGATTTGCATAACAAACACTCATATATTTTAATTTATTTATGAAAATCCATCTGAATACTTTCCTCAAGCATTGCTGATGTTAGAAACTCAAGAGTAAAATATGAATTTTAATTAATGATCATGATTTGCATCATCAAAATACATGTGCAAAAATATTAAGCTTTTTGGGGAAAATAAATTATGCTTAGTTATTTCTAAAACATTTATTTGTTATTTATCTATTAATGTGTGTGTGTGTGTGTGTGTGTGTGTGTGTTCATGTGTACATGCTGAAAGATCAGAGGAGGAAGTCAATTGTCTTTTGCTATCACTCTCTATTACTTTGAGACAGGGCTACTCATTGAACCTGGAGCTAGGTTTGCAGCCAGCAAGCACCCAGTCCTCTGTGGTTCCTAATAAATCTTACCACAGCACATATGCAAAGACTGTGGTTTCTTGGGATTTTAACTCACATCTTCATGCAAGGACTGGTGCTCTTATATACTGAGCCATCTCCTTGTCTTCTTGAAAGAGGAAGTTCTGGTCTCGATTTGGGGAGTACTTAGGAAGATCTTCCAAGTGGATAGTTTAACCACCAGACCTGTGGGGAGAGAATATGTGTTTTCCTAAATAAACAAATCACAGTTGTAAAGTTAAGGTTTTAGGACGTAGTGTACACAGAGCTTTTCTTGAACATACTTGTTGAAGAATAGAATTTAAAAAATGCTTTCTCAAGTGAAGAATATCAATATTTCACTTTAAAATTACTTTCAAAGCCTTTGTTAGGAATTTTGTAACTTCTAATGGAATGTATCAATATAATTATTAGAATTTTTGTTTTGCCATTTTTACTGTTTTTCATCAAAACATACCTAGATTATTAAATCATATTCTTTGTGTGTTTCAAAAGGAAATTTATAAAAATTCTCAGGTACATATATTTATCAAATTATTAGAGAAGTATAAAATGGGTATATGATGGGAGATGTGATTCTGTATATATGTTTCTCATACTGGTTAATAAAGCACTGTGGCCAATGAGATAACAAGATAGGCGGGGCTAGGAGACCAGAAGGAGGAGAGAGGAAGTAGTAGGAGTCAAGATGTAGCCCGGGGAAGGAGCAGGACGCCTGCCGCACGGCTCCGATAAGATGACCACGTGGAAATACTTAGATAAGTAGAAATGGGTTAATGATTAAGGCAGAGCTAGCCCATTAACAATAATGGTAACTGGCCAACAGGATTGTATCAAATACAGAGTCTCTGAGTGTTATTTGGGGCACACATGGTTGTGGGACCATGGCGGCAGAACCAGCGGCAGCCAGCGGGGGAAACCTGCTGTAACAGGTATATGATTAATAAACATTAGTTGAGGCTGGATATACTGGATGGTTAAAAACTACCATCTGTTAAATTAGTAATCCTAGTTCACTGTGAACCAAAGGCATTAAACCTTTCTCTAGCCATCACCCTTTCTTCTTATCTTAAATTTGAGTCAAATAAACAGAGAGACTGAAACATCTAACTAATGATAAAAGAGGAAGGGAAGGGTCTGTACTTGAAACTTGGGCAGTGGTCTTCCTGCCTCACTCTTGATTCACTTACTCCTTCCACACACTGGCTGAGGGATCACCACACAGAGCTGCTCCTGTCTTAACTCAGGGCACACAGGACTGGAAAAAGCCAGGCAGCCCATGCAATGTGGACATTTTCTTGTGGATTCTCCATCATCCTGACCTGCCTTCAGCAACAATCTTGCCAAGTTGTGTAGTCAAAAGTCTTCTTAATCCAAACGATTCTTGAGT
The DNA here is from genome assembly GCA_030556225.1 of Cricetiscus sungorus. Lineage (NCBI taxonomy): Eukaryota > Metazoa > Chordata > Mammalia > Rodentia > Cricetidae > Cricetiscus > Cricetiscus sungorus. The sequence continues at coordinate 20,891,029 of JANBXA010000372.1, read as the reverse complement.
AAGCAACTTCCTGTTTGCTGATTGTCACTTTCTTCCTTAGCATGAATTGCCATGTATGGATGTATTACAGTTAGGTTTCTGTGGCTGTGATAAACACCATGACTAAAAGCAATTTGGGCAGAATGGTTTATTTCATCATACAAGTTTCAGTCTATCATTGAGGGAAGTCAAGGCAGGAACTTCTAACCTAATTGCTTCAGAGAGCTGGATGCAAGGAATTACAGCTCCCCGCAGAAAAGGCTGGAATGTTAGATGATTTAACTTTCCTTATACATGCAGAATGCCATTTCAGTTTCGACACTTCCTCTACATCTTTGACAGACTTGCAAAGGATGTTAACAGACTGGGAAAATGAAGAAGGACCTGATATTTCTGGAGATAATAATAAATTTGGTCTTTATGTCATTTCTCCTCATTCTTACCATAGCATGGATTTGGGAAAAAAGTCTGAATACTATCTTATAAAGTTAAATTTTTTTATATTTTTCTGTAAATAACTGCTGTTTTTATTGCCTCATTGCTCTGAGTACCTGATGCATTTTAGGACATGCTGCCCCAAGACATGGCACATGGGCATTCAGGGGGAGGCAGATGGACACCGGGCATTCTTCAACCCTTCTTTCCAAAAATAAAGCCCTGGATATAATTTTATGACTTTCTTTAAGTTTTTTACACCTTGTTACACCTAGTTACAAATTTTACTAAATCCCTATTTGAAACATACCCATTTTATGCTTGGGAGAAAGGAGTATCCTTGTCTGTGAAGACACAGGGTCTCACAATGTATTTGAACAAACCAGCTTTGCTAGGACTCCCCGGGTGATTACCATTAGGACATCCAGCTTCATCCAGTCATACATGTCTGACTATAACCCATGCTTTACCAAATTTTAGCATCCAGTACACAGCTTCTCTGTTTTTTCAGTTCTTCTTGTTCTTATAAAGACTGCCATGCCCTGTAGAACAGTTATTAAACTATTCAACAAGTGCACATGTTTTTCTCTTGTTAATCTTTTATAACAAGTACCTAAGCTCTCCACATCTTTTGAAATAAGTGGATTTTTTTTTGTAATTACTGACTAGGATAAGAAAGACACTGGATCAATGAGAGATATATATTCTCAAGTTTGTAAGTAAACACTTTTGCTATCTATCTGATTCATAGGACATGTAAGTGCCTCTTAAGTACCTTGGAGTAGCTAATGGATTTGTAAAGCTAAAGCCTTTCAATAACTGATTGTCACAACCATCTTGTTCCCTCCCTTGCCCCACTTCTCTTTTTTGTCTCCCTGACTCTAATTTCTTAGATTCTACTTCAAGGGATTCTCTGTAAATCTTCCAATAAACACAATGTTTAAATATAGGTAAAAATGTTCTTAAACTTCTCCAGATTGAATAATCCCCCTTTATTTGAAAATAAAATCTACAAAAGAAAGTTTTGAGTTTCATGAGTGTTTGCCATTAGGGACTTTCTCTGTAGAATTAAATACAGGAATGGTGATTTTGGGTTAACAAACAGTTCTCTTGGCCAAAGCCTACAATCATCGTTCATGTCTTTAACTTAACTGAGAAAGTCTCCAGTTTGCTTGGCCAGACCCTGGTTAGACTCTGGAATCTTCTAGAACCAGTTGTGCACATGTAAAATCTAGTTTTGGCTAAGAAGCCAGCTAAATCAGAAGAGTGAATAGTTTCCTCATGTTCCACCATCCCCATGTAACTTCTGATGGTCCTAGTCTGTTTTCAGTAAGTGCCTGTTAGATCCTGGTTTTCTACTCTCTCACACAACCCTGATTAAGTTTCTCTTGCCATTCTGTGTTTGGAGTTATGTCCTGTCTGTTGGGAACCTGCAGTCTCCTGACTCCGCCCCTGACAATGGACTGGATGCTCATGGCCAAGCCATCACTATGTCAGGCTTTACCTGGCTGTTCAAGACTTTACCTGGCTGTGCAGGGGACCCAGTTACGCATGAGCAAGCCCCCCTTTTAAAGCAAGTGCGCCAAGTGCACCTCTCTCTCTCTCTCTCTCTCTCTCTCTCTCTCTCTCTCTCTCTCTCTCTCTCTCTCTCTCTCTCTCTCTCTCTCTCTCTAAGGCCCCTTCTCTCTTTCTTTGACCCCTCTCTCTCCCCTGCTTTTGGTTGGCCACCAGCTACCCCCTTCCTCTCCCCTCTCTCAATAAACTCCACGTGGACGCTGATTCTCGTGTTTGTGTTTCTTAGGCTATTAGCTGCAGCAAAAGAACAACACTATCCTTTTATGTAGATGAAATGACTCTGAATAATAGCTTTCTTATCACATTTCAACAACTGTCTGAGTAATCTTGTTCATTGGTACTACTTGGAATTTCAGATACTGAGCCATTCTGACAGGGAGCCCCGAGTCCTTGGCATGGGTTGGGTTACAAGGCCATATCAGGATGGAAACAGAGGTTCAGTGGAGACAACCTAGCTCTCATTATGGCTTTGAGTTCCAGTTCACTCATCAGACAAAGTAAGAGCTTGCCTGGCTCACAAACAATTCTTTCCCCACGATTATCAGCCTACTCTCCTGGCCAAGTGTTTCCCTTCCAGGAGACAGCTCGATTACCATGGGGCCCTACAAGTGTCTCCAGGCAGCCTTGAGCCAGTCTAGAATGTGATTGTGCTTTTGCTCCTGGGTGTCCAGAATTTGACTGGATCTTGAAAACTAACTCTAAATTTTTCATAAATGGTAATTGTTTTTGCAAATTTCTTTAATTCTAAAGAGACTTGGACACTAATTACCTTTTGTGCTTTTTGATATTAACAAGAATCTGAAAAGTCTTGCTGTGTGAAATGTTCTTCTTGCTTGTACAGAGCTGTGGGTGAGCATAAAAGCCGTCCATTGTTCCTGCTCTCAGTGTGGCTTCTATGACTCCTTATAATAATTACCAGAGTTATTCAAGGGTATCAAAATGCCAACAGGTGACTTCTCTAGTTCAAGTGCAGTGCAGCATATGTCACCCTTTTATAGGAAGCAGTTAAGTCATAGCAACTTAGAAAACCTCTGAATAAGATGTGTGAAGTTTATTCTTTGTGCTATGAATGCAATTCACACTCTAGGAAAAGAGGTAGGTAAACTTTGCAACATCTATCTATTTTAAACAACTAATATTTTCAGATTCATAGAAAGCTGCTTGGATTTTTGATCATTTTTATCAGTATAATGTAAAAATTATTTACTGGGAAATATATTTATCATCAGATTTTTAAATCAAAACCCCCCTGCAATTCTTAAAACAAAATTACTTGTGAATTTTACATTAAACTGAAAAAATATTTTCAAGTATTGATATTTTTATTCTTAAATTAAAAATCAATACAAGAAAATGATTCAAGTATTTCTCTTTGGGGAGAGGAAATATGTGTCTGCATTCTATTACTGACCCTGTCAGTTACATGCTGTTAAACACACAAAGATTTTAGACACCTTTGTGTCTAAAATTAAACTTGATATTTTATTTTGAATAACAGACTCATTATGCATTTTATTCAGTGCACACTTGTGTGTGTGTGTGTGTGTGTGTGTGTGTGTATGTGTGTGATATGTGCGGTGTGTGTATGTATGTGTATGGTGTGTGTATGTATGATGTGTGTGTATATGTGTGTATGTGTGTGATATGTGTGGTGTGTGTGTATGTGTATGGTGTATGTGCATGTGTTGTGTTTATGTATAGTATAGTGTGTGTGTATGTATAGTATGGTGTGTGTGTATGTATAGTATGGTGTGTGTGTGTATGGTGTGTGTGTATGGTGTGTGTGTATGTGTGATGTGTATGTACAGTATGGTGTGTGTGTATGTGTGTGTGCATGTGCATGGTGTATGTGTATGTGTAGTGTGTATGTACAGTATAGTGTGTGTATATGTATAGTATAGTGTGTGTATATGCATAGTATAGTGTGTGTGTGTATGTGTGGTGTGTATATATAGTATGATATGTGTGTATGTACAGTATGGTGTGTGTGTGTGTGTGGTGTGTGTATGTGTGGTGTGTATGTATAGTATGGTGTGTGTATGTACAGTCTGGTGTGTGTATGTGTGGTGTGTATGTATGTGTATGGTGTGTGTGTATGTATGTGTGCACATGTACACATGGAAAGGTCACAGGACAGCATACAGAAGTCAGTTCTTTCTCGTCACCATGTGGGTCACAGGGATCCTACTCAGGTCATCAGTCTTATGGGGTTTGTCTGATAGGGCAGTTACATGTCATGAGTAGGTGTGGTAAGGAAGCAGTCAGTAGTGTTTTTCCTGTGAATTTTGTTCTGAGTTTGAACCGACAGATGCAAAAGGCTTTAGTACCACATGACAAAAATCATCAGGAGAAAGATAACAGTGTTTTCCAGACACAGCAGGGCAGATGTACATAGAAATTCAGAGACTGTGACAGAGCACACTAGACCAGCACAGGCTCAAGCCAGACAAAATACACCACAAAGGAGGGGAAATGGGCACATTGTTCAACCCTGAGCCAAGGAACTATTGGAAATTGATAACTTTTGGGGTAGAGAAACTTAGTTTTCTTCAATAGAGTGGCACTGGGCACATCAACCATACCTCAGGGCATGTTCCATGATAAATGACCCAACACACATTGAACTCCTTATGAGAGAAAAAGATCATGCATTGGGTGGGAAAGGAAGTGGGAGAGGATCTTGGAGGAGTTGTGGGGAGTAAAGATATGATCAATGGAAATCTCAAAGAATAAATAAATTAAATAAAAACCCAAATAAGAGATCTTTAAAGCATGCTTTATCAAGATTGAAGAAAATTTTCATGGTTCGATTTCTTTCCAATATATATTAAAGAGTATCTTTTCCATAGGGGTGGTGGGGATAATACTATCCTGTCTTACATTGCCTTGTGAATTCTGCTCATGAGAGGTTATGGATTGCCTGGTGTGGTAGTGCTGCATTAATAATAGCAGCACTCTGGAAGCCAAGGGGAGATCCTTACAAGTTTGATTCAAGGCTGAAATACAAAGCTGTCCTCCCTACCTCTCTCTCCACACACAGCCCTGCAGAAAACAAACAAACACAAAATATTAAGGATTTGGTACTATGTATGATTATGTCTGCACTGGTGTGTTTATCTAAGTGTGTATGTAAGAATGTGTTTCAAACTTTGATTGCCTGCCTACATGCTGATAATTTATATAGGAGCCTCTGTCAAGATTACCTTTTAATTATTACTTTATTTTATTAATTACTAACATTATATACACACATTGATAGATTTAGAGGTGCATGAAAAGTATGGGCTAAAAGATTTCTTGCATTCAGGGAACAGATTGCAAATGCATTCATTATGTTAATCACAAGCATTTTTGCTATATTGTAAAAAATGGGGAGAGGGAAAAGGAGAGGACATATTTTATTAAGCTTAAAATGTGATCCTGAGAATGTGAATGATGAAAAGTTGGGGTTTTAATGATGAGAAGAGTGGATTGGCACAGTTGTCTGTGCAATCAGGAGTATACTTAGCATTTTCTAATTAGTTGGAATTTATAGCCTGAAGCTGCTTTTGGTATCTAGCATTTGAAAAGGCAGTTGCCTACATCGTAGTCCTGGCTTCCCCCACATTTTGCTTTGTGAAGAGAGGGGCTCTCAAACGAGTGTACCTCATGCTAACCAGAAGCAAGTAATACAACAAATGGGTATGTGGCTGAGTTGGGGTTCTGGGGTGTTGTTTTGCACATACCACTGTCTGTTGTTATTTCTGAGCTTTAGTTTTATCATTTAGACTCATGTGAGTCCTCTTCATCTGTTTTAGAATGCAACTATGAAATAGTAATGCTCTTCAACATGACTTGTTTATTCCTTTTTCTAGGGGTAGGGAAAGGGGCATGTCTTGTTTGGTTTATTGAGATAAAGTCTCTCTATGGATAAGTTGAATGTGGTCTTTAACTCCTTGACCTTTGCTTCTGCCTCCCACGTCAGTTTTCTTCAGGAAAAAGGACACGTTCCCATGCCCCAGTAGTCAGCTCTACACCCATATAATCAGACTCAGTAGACTTTTATATAATAGCAATAATAGTAATACTAATAATACATTAATAATGAGATATGAATTTCAGAGTTACGTTAGGAGGGAGAGGTAGGTATGATGAAAATGCATGTTATCAATATAATGTATGGAATATCTAAATGTCTTCATAAACTGGATATTTCCTGAAATTCTTTTTGGTGTTGAATTCTTAAGTCTTGGTTTCACCTGAGTTAAGGTCCTTAAATATTAAGGGGAACTGCTCAGGCTTCAAGGGTGACAGTGAAGGAAGGCTGTGTCTCTTTTACCTGCATTCCTCAAGCTGGTACAACTAGCAATGGATGATGCTAGTTACAGTCTATTGTGTTCACATATCAGAAGGTGTGTGACAGATAGACTGGGGACAGGGGCCATTCAGAACTGCCTGGTGCTAGGTTTCAGGGCAAAATCTCTTGCTTACCATCATGCTCTTCCCCAGTAAATGTAGTCTTGCATCATGCCGCATTGAACAGTGGACAGTATCAGTGAAGGGGGTTCCTTCAGCTGATGCTAAACTGTGCTGTGTCCTAGTCTCCCACAACCACAGAGACCATGCTGACCTGCTAGTTGTTGTACGCTGAAATCTAAGTCCATTCTCTTGGGACTTAGGTCTCTGCCTGGCTCCTGTTGTCAAATCTCATCTGAGGTCTGTTGGTAGCAGTGATGCCTAAGATTGGGAGAGGGGTGGTGGCAATGCTTTTGGCCACCAAGGCTGAAGAAAGCTGGGAGGCATAGAGTCTCACAGTCACAGGGGCCTGCTGTATTTCTGGGAAAAGGCAGGAATTCTGTGTCTTACCTCAAAGCTGCAAATGATTCCCGCAAGACTGGTGTTCCATCCTTTCTGTGCTCAGGCTTTAACCTAATGTGGGGCATTTCCCAAGGTTCCATTGGTGAGTTCTTCCTTTTGTATTGGGTGTTCTGTCTTCCCATAGCAGGGCCTGGCACTGAGCTCTAAGCTATTTATTTATTTATTTATTTATTTATTTATTTATTTATTTATCACTAGATAGCGGAGTCTAGCTTCCTACCTCACTGCCAGAGGGTATGGGGGTGCTGGAGATCATCAGCTATCTGCTCTATATCATACTCCAGAGGCTCAATCCTCTGGAGTTGGGTGATAGGGGTTATAGGCTTTGCTCACCATTGGCTATGGCCATGGCTGGATTGGTATTACTTATCCGGGTTAAGATCCAGTTTCAATTCTTGCCGTCCTAAAAGCAAGAGGATCTTCTCATTAAACTTGTGGGAGTGGGAAGAGCCAAGGGGTCGCCACATTGGACCCTGGGAGTAGTAAAAGCCAAGCCAGCACTTTTTCCTCTTTGGTGTGTCTTCTCATTTCTGTCACACAAAAACCAAGTTTTATGACTTTTTGCCTAATTTCCATGTCTTTGCTAAAACTGGTTTGTCCATAAGTCAGGGAAAGACTTCTTGGGTCATATTTAGCCACGTTGTTCCACTCTTTATTCTCCTTTCTAGAATGTGCCTAAGGAACAAATTTAAATTTCTTTTCTGAGATTTATATTTAATCATTTTCCCAAATGTAATCAGACTTAAATTACATACAGATGGCTAGAGAGATGTTATGCATTTGGTTTTCTCCTTAAGTGCTTAAAACAAATATTATGATAATTGAGAAACGGTTTACCTGATCACATGCAGGTAATTTTATGGCAATGTCAATAAAACATGATTGCTAAAGGCCATCAGTTGATGGTTAGAATATAGAGTGCAAATTCTTGCAAAAAAAATAACTCAGCAGGGCAGAAAAATTCATTATGCTGTTTTGCTCAATACATTTCTTTATCAGAGGAAGCATAATCATGCCTTGCATTAATTTCAGTGCTGGAGTAGGGCACATATATGCATAGGAGACAAATGCCAGCCTCCTCAATAGAAATCAACTGGTTTTTAAAGGTATTATGGCTGATTGTTAGGAGGCACTTGCATCTCATTCCAGATATAGGAACATCTAGGTATTCTACGTGTGGTGCATTAGTAATCTTACAATGTGAAAAATTACCTTTTATCATATAACAACTGCAACTTCTTCACCAGACATTTGTGTAGGAGAAAACCTAAGTATATTGACACAGTGATATTGGAATATCTCAGAACAGAGGAGTCTTTCCCAAAGACCTATGGTTCTAGAAATTAGATGGCCTTCAAAGCTATCAGGGGGTCTGTCTCATGAATTCAGAGTGAGATTTGCATACTACAGGGGATGAGTCTTACAGAGAAGTTATTACAGATTCATACATGGAAGCTTAAGACAAAGACCGTGAGGGAGAAGGAGGGAGGGGTAAGGGGAGGGAGGAGGTAGGGATGGGGAGGGGCATGGGGCGTCTTAGTTAGGATTTCTGCATTGAAGTACCATGACAAAAAAGCAAGTTGGGGAGGAAAGATTTATTTGGCTTATGTTTCCATATCTATAGTTCATCACTGGAGGAAGTTACAGGAATTCAAACAAGGTAGGTACCTGGAGAAAGGAGCAAATACAGAGGTCATGGAGGGGTGTTGTTTACCTGCTTGCTTCCCGTGACTTGATCAGCCTGTTTTCTGGTAGAACCCAGGACCAATGGAACATGGATGGCCCCACCTACCATGAGCTGGATCCTCCTCCATCAATCACTGATTTAGAAAATGCCCCAGAGCTGAATCTTATGGAGGCATTTTCAATTGAGGTCGTTCCTTTTAGGTGACTCTAACTTATGTGATGTTTACATAAAGCTAACCAGGACATGGGGAGGGGGAAAAAAGAGGGGAGGAACAAGTGAGAAGGAGAGCTCAAGGGAGGAAGGGAGAGACAGAGGCAAAGACAGACACACAGACAGACAGACAGACAGACAGACAGACACACACACACACACACACACACACACACACACACACAGAGAGAGAGAGAGAGAGAGAGAGAGAGAGAGAGAGAGAGAGAGAGAGAGAGAGAGAAAGAGAGAAAGAGAGAGAGAGAGTCAGTCCTGTAAAACAAACGAGGGAGTTCAGGAAATTATTTGGAGGTTTGTCTAACAGACTTTAAAGGACTTAGGGAGGAAACCCAGGTGGGATAGGTTTTCAATAACCTCCACTCAGTTGTAGTCACATAGTCAGGTGCAGCCTTCAGACAGAGGCTCTCATCTGGAGATAATAAAGAACCAGGATCCAGAGTTCCTTTCTGGCCTTGCTTTGGGGTCCCTGCCCTACTGAACAGTCTACTTCCTGTTGCCATCAATATGACACCTGCCCACACTAAAAATACACATATGTTTATATATGTATGTATGTATATATATATATACATATGTATATGTATATATATATCTCATAGAATCTAATTCAGTGTCTATATACACAGGTATATACACACTGTATGCACTCCTGTATGACTGAGATGTTGTTATAGTATACACAGAATTTCCTAGGTCTAGTACTCCTGTACATAAAGGTAGAAGGCTGAAGACTGTGTTTGTTTAGAATTTCCAAGAGTTTAACAAAGACAAAAGGCAGCTTAAGAAAGACAAAAGGCATGTTTAGCTGATGGGGATCATTGACTTCATTGCTCAGGTCTGTGAACAAATAACATGCCCCCATGACTGGAGTGCATGGTGGAGCAAAACTTAGATCACAAGCCAGGAAGCAAAATAGCCAAATGTTTCTGGGCCCTGGATCACTTCACAGTACACCTCTAGGAATTAGTGACCTCCTGGAAGGTCTTACATCTGAAAGGTTCCATTGCTTCACTGTGGAGTAGAGCAGCCATCCTGGGCCCAGGTCTTCAGCAATGAGTTACCAAGGGTACTTCAAGTCCTGCCTCCATGGGAGGAATTGGAATGGGTGTTTTCTGGCCAGTCACTCCATCTGGCCTTGTCTTGTTACATGTACTAGGTAGCTTGGGGTCAAAATGTGGCCCTTCAGCTCTTCCTTTGCAAATCCCACTTTGATGGGTATGCAAGAGTTGCACTTGTCCTCTGGCTGGTTCAGCTTCAGGAAAAGGTGAGCTGGGAAATATCTTATTGTCACATTATGTTATTCTAAAGTACAATGGCTTGGTCAACTCAGCAGAAAAAAAGATTTGGGGCTGAGGCTCCGTGAGCCAAAGGCTTTCTGCATAAGCATTTGGACCTGAGGTCAGATCTTCAGTCCATGCTAAAAGCCAGGTACAACTGTATGCATCTACAACTACAGAACAAGGTACAGGAGAGAGGTAGACCCATGGGGCTTGCTGGCCTGTTAGCCTAGGTGAAATACTAAACTACAGATTCAGTGACAGATCTTGCATCAAAAAATATGGTGGAAATCTCATTGAGGAAACTATCCCATGTCAACCTCTGGCTTCCACAGAAACCCATATGGTTAAGTACAGTCATAGACCACTCACAGAGACACACATACACAAATGTAACACACCTTCCTCATCCAGCAAGGAAGACACAACTCCAGGAAAATCTTCTTCATGCAGTTTTAATCAGGATCCTTGAACATGCTTCTTCTGACCCCGGGGAAATGCCCGTGCAGGCTTAAATCCCCTTGTGCTGACCAACCCCAGTGAGCCACGTGAACCTTGCAGATAGGCTGCTCCTATGCTGAAGCAAACAGGCTGAACAGACTTAACCAAATAAGGACTTGTTTACGCCAGAGAGCACTCACCAATGGGAAGGTGGAAGGCGGAAGCCAGCGCCATCTTTAAGGCGCGGCACTTTGTAGCTCACTACACACAAAGACACAGACAGACAGACAAAGATACACACAGGTACATAGACACACAGACACAAACACACAGGTACACACACAGACACACATCACACACACAGGTACATACACTGACACATACAGGGGAACACACACACATGTAGACATTCACACAGAGATACAACAACTCTGCTGTTGCTTATCTGTGACTATGGACTCAGACTGTCAATAATTAAATTATATTGTGGCTAAAGATCCAAGGACATAGTCAAAAGTAGTGGAAATATAAAAATGCAATCTATGCTATGTAACCACTTTCCAACAGAGGCTCTGCCTTGCAGTGGGCAGCGACTGCTGCAAGAAGAAAAAGGCTAAAAGCTGAAGAAAGCATACATCTTCAGAATATCAAGGTAAGAGAGGGCTCAGAAGACAACAGTCACTCCACAGGCTTTGGACTAGCAGCCCCATGAGAGCCAGACCTGAGAGCTGAACCACAATTCTCACTATCTTCCAGTCTTGATCTTCTGCAGTTCTTGATGCTGTTAAAGTTTAACCATCTGCACTATGGGCTGTTCAGAAGCAAGTTCATGTTGACAGTTGACCCTAGACTGTGGCTTCAAAGAATAGCATAAATTGTATTGTTTGGTAATACCTTTTATTCGAGGTTGGGAGTATATTAATGCATGTCAGGATAATTTTCTTAAATTACATTATATTGTTTTCAGAGATAGCTTAAAAAGTCAAACATACTACTTACATAATTAAGCAAAATGCTTATGTTGCCTAAATAATTAAATATTCTTATTCCCTATAGACCAGTTAATAAATGAAGAGTGTTTTGGGTGATGTGTATGCTAATGTCTCTCTACAACATGCTAATATATTGTTATGCTTAGCTATACTAATATTTTTTTGTAACAAAAATCTACCAGTGGAGCATACATTTCTACAGCATGGTGGTTTGAATGTGACCGAACTAGGGACCTTCACTAAGTTTAGGGAGAATGTCAACACACAGGTGGAATTGATCCATCCTTCAGGCGTCTTAGGAACAAGGGACTTGGATATGTTGAGCTATGCAGCCTTGATGTTCTCCATCACTATCAGAAACTGGCATGCATTTGGGTAGGCGTCCACTTTTCTACTTATAATGTGGAGACATAACTTTTACAAATATAAAAGCTTCTTATTATTGTGCTCTTTGTATTTTCATACATCATGACAGGCTTGTAGCTAGCAGTGGGTAATATGACATCTGTGCAATGAAGGCATCATAATTTCCAAAGCTGGGCTCCTTGGAAATGAGAGAAACAAAGCAATAGCATTAAAAACCATGAGTTGGATTTGCTCCTAACTAGTTTTTATATTTAATCAAACTATGGAGGATTTTTATTTCCCTGGTAATGTTTATTTTACTTAAAAAAACATTTTGGAGAACTAGCTTGATGTCATTGGTATACCATTTTCTGCCACGGGCCAATAAATTCACTCTCACAGGCAAATGATGCATGTTGGCTCTCGGGTAAAGATAGGCCCATGAACTGAGGTAGAGCTGTAAATTGGCTAATCCTGGATTCTATTCCAGAAATTTTATAGCTTATTTCTTCAGCTGGAAACTTTCTGCCTTACTTTTATATTTTATGTTCTTGTTAGTTTTCTGTTATTTTCTTTTGCTCATCCATTGTTCTCTCTGGTTAGTAAAATTTTGTGGGTGTCATTTTTTTTTTCAAAATATAGTACATGCTTGGGATGCTTTTATTACCCTTGGGGACAGTTGGCAATAGAAGTCACTGAAGATAATTCTACTGGCAAGAATGTTTGGGTAACTTTCAAGCCAGAGTTTACTCTTAGGGTGTACAAGGTACTGTGTTTGGTTATTATAGATTGGTATTTTTTCTGTAATCCTGAGGTAATGTATGAGTTAAAGGTCATTTTCTCTAACATGTTTTCTGTTTTAGTAGACAGGCTTATAAGTATCCTGCATGGACTAAGTTGGTCTAATTTAGTAATATAATAGCTAAAGTCCAAACACATTTTAAAAATCAAATTATAGGGCTGTCAAAAATTACTGTGATTTTCTTTAACTATTTGTGAAGCCCTTTTCTCAACCTCCTTTTCAAATGTGCAAATCACACTTATACTTAGAAGAAAACTGAAGAAAGCATACATCCTCAGAATGACAAGGCAAGGGAGGGCTCAGAAGACTTAGAACTATTAAGAAAATTTGTGTAATCTGAAGTTACTGGAAAGCAGTAGAGTCAGTGTTTAAAACCTAAGGCTTTTTGCCCCTATTTTTATGAATACTTATGCTTCATGACTTTTTAGCAACAGAAATATAAACTAATCTGCCTATTATTGAATGCCTCTCAGAAACTATGACAGACAAACCCATATTAAATAAAATCCAGACAATAAACCCTTCTCCTCTCGTTGCTGTGTTCTTGACAGTACTGAATCTTGAATACCTTAAACACCTAAGAATTAAGGTTGCCTTTCAATAGGGGACAGTTGCTCTCACACACATCCTTTTCACTGTTCGTGATGCAGAATTGAGTTTGCATTGAGGTGTCTTTGTTATTCTTACTCACAGCTAAAATGATTATTTCTGCATTTGGTTTTTGTTTGGGGCATATTTGCCTGGCTCAGCCTACATACTTGATAAGTACAGTTGCAGTTTACGATATGTTGTTATGTTGTGCCATCCATAGACTTGCTAGAACAGGATTCTCCTTCCCAGTCTCTACCTCCAGTGGGTATTTTATACACCTCTAGGGTAATTCTCTCAACTTCCAATAGTTATTATTATAAACTTTGTACTTGAATATGAAAGCACAGAAAGGAATTAGCTGAATTACTGGAGTAGAAGAGGATTAGCTTTGCACGGCTATTTTGCCAATTTTACGGAAATACTGAGATGGAACAAAATGATCTCTACAGTAACTTTTCCTACTACACTATAATTAATGTCTGTGCCAGTCATGAATAGAGTCAGAGTAGATTATGACTACTCTGTAGGTGCATAAACTTCAAATTGAAAAAAAGAATTAGTCTTCAGCCATCACATCACACTAAACTAAATCAACTGAACAGCACTGACAAGAACTCTGTGAGGCTTGCTGGAGGATGCAAATTGGCTGCCACACAGTCGTTAGTGGTGGGTGATAGATTTTGAGCGTGATGTGGAAAGAACAGAATGCTGTTTTGGAATACCTCTGGAGTTTTTCCTTTCAGCTCTAAATACCTGAGATTCTTCACAATTTTCACAGCAGAGTGGTGGACCTTTAATTTCTGCTGGGTTCTAAGAAGAGGCATATGCCTCACAGTAACAAGACTAGAATAGGGGAACTTGTACAATAAGAAGAATAATTTGAAAGTATCTTTAATTAGCTCTCTATTAATAATACACATTAATAATCCTAATATGAAGTCTAAGCAAATGAGGTTTTATGTGTTTATTTATTTGAAATATGTGCTCTAAAATGGTTGAAATTATTTAAACTAGAAAGGGAGGGAAAGTTATTAATCAGTATGTCTGATTAATACTGAATTCATGATACTGAAATATTGAGAACACCAAAAATGCACATAATCAGAGGGTCACGGAGCTCTCAGTGCAGCACCAAGTTATTAAGAAGTAGCTGTGGTTACATGGCATGATTAATAGCTGTGAAAACAGCAGTGACACCATGGCTGTAGTGCATATACTGTAGCTCGGGTTCACGGACAAAATTTAAAACAACAAAACAAATAAATAAAAAATAAATCACCTGCTTGTGCTTGAGCCATGCAAGAAAAAGGGGTGTCTGTTGTCTACTTTTATCAGCACATTTGTATGACATTTTATGGATGGAACTGAGAAGCACAAGGCTGCGAGATATGTTAAACCTCAGATACATGTCACAGGGTGACATTTGATGTTCATCCATTCACCCACCAGCCATTAATCTATTACTGCTCTGTATCTTCTGAAAAGTTATTGGATAGTCAGTCATGTTTTCAGCTTCAAATGAGAGTTTATTAAATCCACAGCATGCAAAAGTGAAAGAATAAATAGTAAGTAGGAGATAGATAGATAGGAAGAGAGAGAGAGAGAGAAAGAGAGAGAGAGAGAAAGAGAGAGAGAGAGAGAGAAAGAGAGAGAGGGAGGGAGGGAGAGAGGGAGAGAGAGAGAGAGAGAGAGAGAGAGAGAGAGAGAGAGAGAGAGAGAGAGAGAGAGAGAGAGAATATCAGTAAATAAATAGCAAAATAGCATCAAATCAGGAGTCGGCAATATCTGACAGAGCAGATTGGAGTAACCCAAATAAGAGAGTGTGGAAAAGCAACATCTTCAAATTAGAGCTTACACACATCATCCCATCGGGGGGTAGGGGTTGAAGTAGTCCACTGAGGTCTCTCACTGGGTTTCTCTCCTGCATGAGCTTCCCTGACTGAAGGTCTACCTTCTCTTTCCTACCGTAATCAATTTTGTACTGGGAGATAAACAGTACTAATGCTTCTTAGAAATAGTTTGCCTTCTAGCTGTTTTCAAGGATATATTGTTTTTACTCTCAGGCTGTTCTGTTGTTCTCTTCCCTTTGTCACAGTCACCAAGTTGGAGGGACTAGATCAGATCAGGAAAAGAATTGTCTTGGAAATGTCCTTGAGATAAACATGCTTGAGACTTAAATAGAGAAGAAACCACACTTCCAGGGCCAGCTTCTCAGTGAGATCAAACAATACACAACAATTATCAGTACAATGTATGTTACAAAAGTCTAGTAGGAAAATATGCTGTGGGCATCAGAAACTACCGTCTATAGTCGAAAGTGAGTGGGTCATGCCATAAGAAAGAATGGACATAATTGGTAAGTGTTCATAGGGAGATGATAGAACATGGGAGAAAACAAAGTCGAAAAGGCTGTCTATGATCAGAGTTTGAAGGTCAGGAGACACAGACTGAATCCTTTTTCCTAAGGTCTGCATCATTATATTCTTAGAGAAATGAAAGTATGCATAGCAAGTCTAGATCTCTAGCATGTTTCCTCCATCATTTCTACTTGTTTTCCATCCTGCCCTCTGCATAGAGGGCTTCTTATAAACTGAACCAGTGACAATAAGGGCTTATGAATCAGAGTTGGTTGAGAATCAGAAATAGGCAGTTGGGTATATGTTTAAAGTCTGAAAAAAATATCTTCCACTCATTCTACCAGTCTTTAAAATATATATCCATAGCCTCCTGTTCTACCACTTGGAAACACTACTTATACATGGCACAAGATATTATGATATGAAAATTCAGTGTAAGGATAGGGAAGAACACTAAAATTATGTGGGGAAATGTGTGTGTGTGTGTGTGTGTGTGTGTGTGTAAATAAAAGGTTCTCTCACAGCAAATATTTTCTTAATGACCACCTTACTGATCTAAACTACAGTATAAGCACAACTCTGGATTTTATATATAGACTAAGATGAAAATTCATTCTGTGTATATGTATACATTAAGCATTTATCTAAACATTCTATGCATCTATGCTTGTACTATCTATTATCTATTTTTCATCTATTTATCAACTATTTAATTTATTCTCATTTGGAAAACAGAGACTTTCTATCAAGTAGTCATGGTAATTTCCCTGTCTCTATAGATGAAGGAACCAAAGTTTAACTATTCTGAATAACTTCCTGAGCATCACACATTACTGGAAAAGGATCTGGGACTCAAAGCCAAAGCAGGTCATTCCAGAAAGCATGTTTGTGTTCCATGCTGGGGAATGCTGCTGAATCATTTGAAGGCACTTAACCATTTGAAGTATATATTATACTTACGCTTATAGACCAGTAATTAACCAAAGAATAAACAGTTACAATGTTATATACAAAGCAAATATTTAAACTGAACAATTACTGTTTTTTTTGGAGGTATCTGCCTTAGTTAGGGTTTCTATTGTTATGATGAGACACCATGACCACAGGAACTCATAGAAGAAAAACATTTAATTGGGGCGGTTTAATATTTTCTGAGGTTTAATCCATTATCACCATGGGGTGACATGGTGGTGTACAGGCAGTCATGGTCAAGTATCCTACATTTTGAATTGTACACAACAGGAAGTAGTCGGAGTCACTGGGAGTGACTTGAGCATATATAAGACCTTAAAGCCCCCCCCCCCAACCCATGACACACTTCCTCTAACAAGGCCACATCTCCCAATTGTGCCGGTCCAGTACTTTCAGGGACCATTTTCTTTCAAACTGCCACAATATCTATCATCAGCTTTTAAATCCATCAAGAAATTTGTTTTCTTTTGTTGCGACAAAACACTGACCAAAAGCAACTTAAGAAAGGGAAGGATTCATTTGTCTTACACTTTCAAGTAACAGTGCATTATTAAGGGAAGTCAGGGCAGGAAGTCAAGACAGGAACCCGAAGGCAGGCCTGCTTGCTATTCCATAGAGCATTATTCTAAAGAATTCACTCACAGCTAAGGAAGTAGAGCACCTACAATAGAGCAAGCTGGACCTGTGCTGAGCTAGCTTTCTTATACAGTCTAGCACGACTTGTCTAGGAAATGGTATCATGCACAGTGGACTGGGCCATCCTACCTTAGTAACCAAGCCCCCCTTCCCACACAATCACACAACTCTCTCTCTCTCTCTCTCTCTCTCTCTCTCTCTCTCTCTCTCTCTCTCTCTCTCTCTCTCTCACTCACACACACACACACACACACACACACACACACACACACACCATTGACATGCCCCCAGGTCAAGTTGACTTGAGAAACCACTTAACTAAGATTTACTTTTCTAGGTAGAGTCAGATTGACAGTTAAAGCCAACAAGGATCGAGTTCTTGTTAAGTATATTCCTTTCTGAGCAGCCACTTCTAACTAAAAAGAGTGCTGAAAATGTTTAGTGGCACTAACATTTCTACCTAAATTTTGACCTGGTTTTATTTGAAGTCAACATCAGTGGCTTTACCTGAGCAGTGGCTTAGATAAATTGATCTTGTCTGGTGGTATCTGAGCCTTGAATTTTGACTTTACTAGTTTGCTATTCTAAGTAGACTGATTGCTCCACCATCTCAGCAGGCAGCATGTTTTTAAATTGTGTAGGACGTTTTCTAATTGTGTGTTCCTTTTCTTCTTCCAAGCATTTAAAAGACTATAAAGTGCTTGGCATGAAGTCACATGTAGAGTTTGCCTAATATGTGTAAGGTCCTGGATTTGATCCCTGGCTTTGGAAGAAGAAAACAATAATACAAATACTTGCAAAAACTGTACAAAACAGACTATTGCTCACCATTTTCTTAACAACTAATTGTTATATTTTAAAGAGTAATATGATAGTAAAAGCTAAGAAGATGTAGTCATGTTGCCATCAACACCATTTAAATTAAAATGAATGAAAAAATCTCATACTTTTATCTTTTATATTAGCATTTTGGAGCCTGCTAAATACTGAATATTCATGGCTCAGCATGCTGTTCCATTTCTACCATAACTAATTGCCTAATGAAGTTTCAGTGAAATTCTCTTTTGATGCTAACAGTTCTTGAACACAGTGAAAATGTCAAGTCATGATTGAGGGTTAAAGAAAATACACACTAATCATTAAAACAACCCAAATATTTTCAAGCATTAATAATCACAGGAAAACCCAGTACCTGGCAAAAAATGTTTAAATTTGTATTGTCTAAGCACAAACTCATTCAAGTAATACTACTGTAGTCAATTAATGCATTGGATTAATATTGTATAAATGCTTGAATTATATTGTTCTATAGATTTTCTTCCTTTGCATAACTTTCACACTAAAGCTGATTTGATTTTTATTGGCTTAAACTATTTTCCTTTTAATTCTTAGATCAATTCTAAAACAATATTAGTCTCAACTCTGCTTGAGGTATCACCAGTATTGGTAAAAGACAACAAAACAGAACAAGCTCTGTTTAGAAGATAAATGAAGTTATTTGAGTGTGTATCAAATGGAAAGATGGAAAGCTTATTTTGAGGAGATAGCTCCAGTCATAAAGTCAGTGGTTTGTTTTACTCTTGTTTTTGTATCACTAAAATTCTGACTTTAGACCACCTAATCAGCCAGTTGAGGTCTTAACATTTATATATATGTATATATGTATATATATATATATATATATATATATATATATATATATATATATGAAAGATCTTTGATACTTCCTCATTGTCTTCTGGAAATCTTTATATTTCTATGTTTCCAGTAAATGGTGCTAAAAAGCTAAGCTCCTTGGCCTTTTGTCTGCACTAGCTTTAAGTGCTGAGGGAAACACCATCCATCACTTTGTAGCAGACATAAACTTAGTTAATCGCATTGAATGCTCAACCATCGCATTATGCATTTCCAAACATAATTATAGTATGGCTTAACATAGTCTAAAATTCCATTTTCCACAGCCAATAAAAACATTCTTTTGGTCTAGATCCAAAGTATGCCAAGTTTAACTTGTGTATCTTGGAACTGTTTTAGCAAATGAAACCCCAAAGGGTTAGCTATCTTTTCTACTCTCTTTCCCTGTTTTGTGCAAAATGGAGAATAAGAGTATTAAAGTAACTCTGCAAGACTCCTCTTGGAAAAAGAGTTTCATAATTACATATTTATGTGTGGATAGATCATTAGACTGAAATTTAGTAGAAAATACTTTATAGAAACTAAGATTTTGGGACTAACTTTGCTTATTACTATTGCACCAGCATTCCTTCTAAGCTTTCTTAGCAGACAGAGCAGGATGCATACACACACATATATAGACATAAGTATATGGGGCATGATACTAAATGCCTGTTTAGTCATCATTTTGAAGAGGCTAAACAGGGCAGTTTTGAGTCTAAGGTCAGTCTCAACTATAGTGAGTTCCAGGTGAGACTTAGCTCTAAACTAAGACCCTGTCTCTAAGTACAGAGAGGTAACTAAAATAAAAGTAAATGCAGACACAGACAGATAAGATTATTCTCCAACTCAGAATTCATATGTGGCACTTATTTAAGTGTGACAATAGGTATGCACTTGTTAATTTTCATCCTATTTTGTGTACAGCAGTATTTTTTTAATTAAAAGAAATCTATTTTTTACTTTGAAGCATAATATGTACAGTAAATTGCCCTAAAGCAAGCCCTACTCCTGCAGAGTTTCAGGCAAGTGGGTGACAAGTCACAGATTACACAGTAATATCTTGCAGAGATCTGCACCGCAATATTTTTTAAAACGCATAGATTACAAGAAAAGTTATTCCTTCAGTCCTGTACAAACCAGGAAAGGAGGGAAGTTGCAGTTATTAATAAACTAAAAGAAGTATATGATCTTTGTAATTATGCCGTTCATGTTATCTGGTGGAAGAGAAGATTCTCAGTGACCACCATGAAGACACATCTATCTCAAATTGGAGTCTCAGAAGGTATTCAGGAAAGGAAGGAAATCTATACTGAGGATTGGACTTAAGCAGAAAAAGGATGGGGAACAGTTTGAAGGAATTCTAGTCCAAGCACAAAGTAAACAGATTTTTCTTTGGACTACCCGTTCACAAAGCTTATTATTAATTATAATTAATTATAAAAGCTGAGGCTTTGTCCTGCTGACTCTTATAACTTAAACAATTTCTGTTCATCTACACTTTGCCATGTGAGTCCTGGATTTTACTTTTCCTCCTGCATATCTTTCTTCTCCTGTATCTAGATGGTGATTTACCCTTTCTTCTTCCCATAGCTCTCTCCATCCAGAAGTCCCACCCATATCTCCTGCCTAGCTATTGGCTGGTTACCTTTTTATTAAATCAATCAAAGTGACATATCTTTAAAGGAATATTCCAAGATAGCATAGGAATTTAGAACTTAAATCCTGAAAGGATAACATAGTGATTGGGGTCAAATATGGCTGGAATCTGGAATATGTTTAGCTAGTAGTAAAAAAAAAATGAGTGAGGAGAAATTGCTAGAATGCTATGTATTATTTATGAAGCAAACATATGAAAGATAGTATTAATTTCACAGAATATGATATTAGGTTTGACCATCATTTAAAAACTTTTATTTATTTATTTATTTATTTATTTGTGTGTGTGTGTGTGTGTGTGTGTGTGTGTGTGTGTGTGTGTGTGTGTGTGAATGTGTGTGAGCACATATGTGTGGCTTAGCTTTCCTCTGGACATTAGGAAAAAACCTGTGATCCTAGTTCTCTTCTTCTACCATGTGGGTCACTGGAATAGAGCTCAGGTCAGCAGGCTTCTTGTCAAGCACCTTTACCATGGAACTATCTTGCCAGTCTAAGTATATCGAATATTTTAAGGGTATCTGGGATATAAAGATTTTAAGAACACATGAATTCTACTATTAAGGGGTTTTATCTTATCAATTTTCAAATAAATGGGTGAATATATCAATGAAGTACAAGGCAACTGTATGTGCCCTAGGACAAAATCTAATCACACATGATTCTGTTCTCTGGCAGGAGCTGTCAGTGTTGCCTCACTGCCTGTCAGGTAAAGTCTTGTCTTCTCAGTACAGAATATGGTAATTAGCTTATGGTTCTCTATTCATTCCTTTTTACCCCCTCAAACTTTTGCCCTCAAGTCATAGCAAATGTTTGCTACTTCCTGTGGTGTACAGCATTTCATCACCTTCATTATTTCTAACTTTGATTGGACTTTTCTTCATTTTGTGTTTCTAATAGATGATTCTTCTCTGGTGAATTTCTAATTCTTGCTTATGCCTTGGTAAAACAATTTCCTCTATAAATCTTTGTTTTGGGCTTCTTTTGTCTCTCTCTCTATTAATCTATTAGAGTGTATTGAAAGAGCCTTAAGAAATTACCTTTGTGAGGAAGAGTTGATGCATGTTGTCGTTTTCCTGACAACTGGGAAATTTGCCATGTTGACAGTGAAGCTAAGCCAGGATACTTTCAAAGGACTATACAATGTTGGGGCTTTTCCCCCTTGATTAGATTGTTTCTTGACTATATGGTGAAGAACTTGGATCATGCAGAGCGTTTATCTTTAATAGTGAGATCTTGAGGTCAGAGACCTAGGGAAAGGTAGACTGACTTCTACCTGATTGTAAACCTACCCAAAGTGAAAAGGAAGAAGAGTTCTGCAATGATTGGAGGATAACTAACTGGAGCCTAATGGTGCCTTCAGATTCCAGGAATTTAAAAGTTTTAGAATTGACAGTAATTGTGGAGGTCATCTTTAGTAATTTGAATGTAATTGGCCTCCATAATCTCATAGGGAGTGACACTATTAGAAGGTGTGGCTTTGTTGGACTGGGTTTGTCCTTGTTGGAGGAAGTGTGTCACTGTGGAGGTGGGCTTTGAGGTTTCTTATGTTCAGGATACTGTCCAGTGTCTCAGTTGACTTCCTATTGCCTGCAAGATGTAACTCTCTCAGCTCCAGTACTACACCTGCCTGCAGGCCACTATGCTCCCCATCATGATGATAATAGACTGAACCTCTGAAACTGTAAGGAAGCCATCCCACTTAAAAGCTTTCTTTATATATGTTGCTGTGGATATGGTGTTTCATCACAGCAATAGAAACCCAAGACATCATCCTGGAAAAACGTTGTTCATGGAGCAGGAATGGAACAAGAATGGGATGAGTAAGTGAAGGTAAAAGTGGAAGAAAGCAGACTTTGGTTAAATTATTGTTTTTTTTCATTTCAGCAGAACATTTTAGTTTTCTACAGCAGGGTTGTTAACTCCTATATGAATTTGGTTTGGGTAGAAACCAATGTAATAAAGTTTGTAGAGCTATTGTAAGGACTTGGAATGTAGTTTGTGTTTAATAAATGGCTACATCCATAAAGTCTCACCAACACGACTGCCCAAATGTGAATAATGGTGACACCAACAGATATGCCTGTGCTATTTGGGTGTTTTTCAGAAAGTCCCTGCTTATGCCAATACTATTGTCATTTTTTTTTATTGTGAGAACTTTTTATTTTATTTTTGTGATTTTTGGATATATTTACAACAGTTCTGTCTTCCATTTTCTCCTTCTAAACTATCTCAATATTCCTCTTCACCCTCTTTCAAATTCATTGCCTCCTTTCTTCACTAGTTGTTATTGCATACATATATGTATATACATATACATTTCTAAATATAATCTGTTCATTCCTAAGTATATAATCTGTATAATGTTACCTTTATGTATATGTTTCAGGGCTGACCATATGGTATTGGATAATCAGTTGTTGTGCTCTTTCCAGGGAAGACCACCTCTCTTGGTCCCAAAATTCCTTTATTGCCTATAACATTTTGTTTAAGGTTGAGGTTTTATGGCTTTTTCAACTTACTTTGGTGTGTCTATTGGTGTCATCTTTGTTCATACAGTTTTACCTATGCTTTCTCCTAGCAGTAGCAGTGTGGGAGGTATGGATCTAGTTTTAGTTTTTCTACAGACAGATACCCAGTTTTTAACACCACCTGTCTTTCCTTCAATGTATGCTTTTGACACTTTGAAAAACTTTATGGAACTATCCATGTGTAGGTTTATTTATTTCTATTCTATTCTACTGTACTCTATTCTATTCATCCACATTCTTGTGTGTCAGTGCCATACTATTTTGTTACTGTGGCTCCATATACTTTGAAGTCAGATATTATGATATCTTTGTGCTATTCTCTTTGTTTAAGACTTCTTTATTCAGGTTTTATTTGTTTTTGTGCTTCAGTCTTAGCACTGCAATGCACCGAATCCACGGGTAAGTTTCATTAATACAGCTATTTTTAGAAACACGACAAGGAATGCACATGAAATTGATAGTATTTGTTAAAACTCACTAACACATCAACAATGATTATAAATTAGAAAACAGAAAGAGTAAAGTGCAATGTACTATGGCATTACACTCAAATTATTAGGGTAGATGAGGACATAGTAAATTAATGAGATAAGAAAGGAAGCAGAGATGTAGGAAAACAGAGAGCTAGTGAAGGTAAGTGAAAAGAGAGCACAGTGTGAAGAAGAGTGTTACTTATGGAAATAGAGAAGGGCAAGAGATGGCAAAACACTTAAAATTATTTCCAATAGTGAGAAAACTGGAAAACAAACTAGATAAATTAACAAGGGAAATAAAAATAAAGTTAAAAACATAGGCTTTTAAAAATGGAAAAAAGCAAAACCTGGTTAGATAAAGTAAAATATTTTTAAAAGCACAGAATAATGGAAGATATAGAAGCGTGTTGCTTGAGAGATAACACACAAGGATAAAAAAGAAAAAAAAAAGGAATCAAGCAGAAATTGAAATTAAGAAATTAGATGAATCTGTGAAAGTTAATAAAAATAAGAGCATGTCTTAAAAACACAATTAAGTAAAAATACTACTTTAAAAGATAATAAAAAAGAATGGGGATGTATAGATATTTTATCAACAGGTGGAAGGCAGGACATGATAATCTCTTATATCAGCTTCTTTCCAGGTTCCCAGCCATGAGGGGTGGGTGATATTGGTTGGACTTGTGGCTTCTTATCTATCCCAAGGTTTTCATCTGGTGTTGAATCCATGGTGGAAGAATTTCCAGAACCTGCCAAAGCTGCTGTCATTCTGGAAGCTTTCCTTTTTTTCATAGCAGAGACTTCTGATAGCTACATCTGGCTTTGGATTGCTTTAGACATAATTTTAAGGAATACATTTCATCACTGACATATAATTTAATATTAGGAAGCCACTCTGTTTGTTAGGCTTGAAGCAAAAGTTCATTTTTATTTTCATTATAACATTTTTTCATTGAGTTTCTCAGTGGTGTTTTGTTCAGAAGTTTTGTTTATCTGCTTTTGTTTAGCAAGCAAATGGTAAAATTTAAACTTTAAGGCCTCCAAATACTTAGTTTTCTGCTTTAATTTGCTAGTTCATTGGTAATGTGGAACATGTATGTAGCATGTATGTTTCTGCCAGCCCGCCAGTCTGGGCCCTCAGCCGCACCGGCCCCAAATAACACTCAGAGACTCTGTATTTGATACAATCCTGTTGGCCAGTTACCATTATTGTTAATGGGCTAGCTCTGTCTTAATTATTAACCCATTTCTACTTATCTAAGTATTTCCACGTGGTCGTCTTATCGGGGAGCCGCGGCAGGCATCCTGCTTCTTCCCTGGGCTACATCTCGACTCCTCCCTACTACTTCCTCTTTCCTTTTTCTAGTCTCCTAGCCCCGCCTATCTAGTTTTCTATTGGCCACAGAGCTTTATTAACCAGTATGAGAAACATATATACAGAATAACAACTCCCATCACATGTATGCAAAAATGATCCAAGCCATACCAATATGTCTTTGAAAGTAAGTCTGTATTTGCTGCCCTGATTCAATCCCAAGGTTTATAGTTTTAATGACATTTCAAACCAAGATGCCTTCTTCCTAAAGTCACTATTAAAAATGAGGATTATTGTAGAAAAACAGTGTAAAATGGCAGTACTAGAGAAAGACATTGACATCAGACAACGGATTCACATCCTGTGACTGTAATATAGTAGCAGTGTAGAATTTGAGTGTTTAATGAAGGTTTGAAAAAAATCTCACTTTTAAAGTGTACTATGTAGAAATACTTGAAAGAGTATGTGTGGAGGATAGAGTTTGACATGGTATATGTATGACAAAGCATGACTTAACTGTGTTACTTCTACACATCCTATTGAGCCACATAGAAGTGGCAGACAATGGAAGATTGATGTTTTCTAGAACCACATGGCATAATATTCATAACATCAAAAACAATATAGAATTTTAAAGATTGATTTTTTTGTGTTCTACTCTGGTATTGGGCCATATATCAAATAACACATAAGCTAGTGTGTTGAGTATTGGGCTTGGGAAATGGCATTAACCAGTTGAAATTAAGACTAAAATTTAAATTGAGAGCTTAAACGGATGTACAAATACATTTTGTTAACTATGAAATGCTAGAGAATGGTTAGTCATAATGATGAATTGTTATAAAAAATAACACGATAATTCAGAAGTTTGGCAAGAATGGATTGTCACATGGATTTGAAGTGGGGGAAATATTCAGGACACATAAATAGAAAATCTGAAGTGAAGAAGCACTTTTTTGAGGCAGGAATAGATGTAAGATTATAAACACATGTGGTCTATATTGCCTTTCCCTGTTAATAACTCATTTTTGCTTTAGAAAGAGACATACTTCTATACATCCTGGTACTTATATCGACCCTATTATGCATCCTACTGACAGTCAAGTGCTGGCAGTGTGCTTGCCTAGCATGTGAAAAGTTCCGGCTTTGATTCCCATGCCTCTCACCTCCAAAGGAAGAGAATCAGTGGCTAATCTATTCAAAGCCTGTGTGAGTCATGGCCATCTCTAATGCTGTGTAATTCTTAATGTCCGGAGAAACCAGTAGGTTAGCATTCAGGAACTTTCCATTTATTGACACTGATTTATTGCTTGGTGGCAGTTCTGCACATTGACTCACAAGCATTACTGGAAGCTTTAAGACAAACTTGAAGTTAAAAAAAATAATTGAATTTAGAGTTATTTTGAAACTAAGCTTAAAATATGGAGTGAAGATGGCAATGATGACTCAGTACTGAAGCTAAGTCGATGTCTGAGTGATGATGGACTTTGCAGTTGGGGAAACTAAACAGCAGTACCATGCAACTGCTTCTGGAGAATTTTCCACTGACTAAAGAATTGCAAATAAGAATACTTTGGGCATGTTCAAGGAGTGATGAAACCTCTGACTCACATGCCTTCCAGCTGCTACTGCTTATGGCTTATTTCCCTTATTTCTGGTGTGATGGTGGAAGCTTCCTCAACTCTTCAGGATAATGTGTGTTCCCAATTACATACTGGTGCTTAGTACTTAAACCTTATAAAACTTTTCACCTTTCCTCTTAAACTGGCTTGCTGAATAGAGATTCATTCTTTGAGACATTGTTTAGCCATTTCTGTGGAAATTCTCCCACTCAAAGGGAATTTTACATCAACAAGGCTTCCTTTCATAGAGATCCTTGAGCTACCCAATATAGAGAACTTATTTCCTTATGCAGTAGATTTATGTACACTTCCACATTAAGAAGTGGGTGTTTGGTTATGAGAATCTATCTTAAGTGATTTCCTTTGTTGTTGATATTTTCAGGGAATATCATACTATTCTAAGGAAGTACTTTTTGCTTGCTGGGACTGGAGACTGTCAGAAATTGGGGGAGTGCTAATTGGAGTAAATCAAACTCTAACTGACCCTTTTCTACTCTTTTCCTTTCTGATGGACATAACAGACTCTGGATCTAGCCAACTAGGGAAAAATCTTTCCTTGTCATAAACCGACCTTTCTTATTCATTTAAGACAATACAAAGTCTGACACATTTATTTCAAACCTTAGGTCTGATTTACACGTAAAGAAGGTTCTTTAAAACCCATCTAGTAGCTGATAGAAACAGAAGCAGACACCCACAACTAAACACTGAGCCAAACTGGAATCCAGATGCAGAGAGGGAGGACTATGCCAGGCTACAGAAACCCAGACACAGCTGACCTGAACAAGGGGGAACTCATGGGCCCCCAGACTAGGAAACCAACATTGGATCAACTCAGAAGGCGTGGACAGTCTAAGGGGCCTCTGACAGTCGAACCAGGATGTATCCCTGGTGCACAAAAGGACCCCATGGAGGGATACCCACTTAACCTAGAGGCAGGAGGGAGAGACTATTCCCTACTCCAAATAACTTGACAGATTTTGTTGATCCCTCCTGGAAGGCATCACCCTCCCTGTGGAGTGGGGGTGGGTGGGATGGAAGTATAGTCAGGGGGTAAGGGAGAGAGGGAGGGATGGAGGGAGAGGGAACTGGGATTTATATGTAAAATAAGAAAACAAGTAAATAAATAAAAAACAATATTTTCAGTAAAATTGAGAACCACTAACAAAGACATTCTTAAATGCATTGTCAATTTTAATATCTGCATACCTTGAATGTGCTTTCTCTGAAACTTAGGTGTGGCCAGCATATTCTGTAAGAGGTTTCTAAGAGGTGGTTAGCATGAGGGCTCTTTCTTCTTAATGTAATTAAGGTTCCTTTAAAGGAAGCATTGGGACAGTGTTTGGTTAACTTGCCTAACTCACCTGAGACTATATAGCAGGAATTCTCTTCCGTCACCATGTGGAGGCAACTTGACCTTATATTTCTTACCCTGTAGAACTGTGAGAACATACAGTTCTGATCTTTCCACCTTACTTAGTCTCAGGCTTTCTGTTCTAGTAGCACAGACTGGACCAAGATACCATTGTCCTTGTACTCATGTACAAACACTTCTGATTTAAAGAGGTATGATGACAAATTGAATAACATTGTCCATTATAAAATGTCTCGAAACAAGTCTGTTTTTAGGGGGCATACAATCACACATATGATATAACTGTTATTTTGTATAATTTGATTAGATTTTATTCTGATATAGCCAGGAGGATTAGACATTCTGCTCCCTTTCTTCTTCACTGCATCTTGGAGCCTTGATGGGGAAGTTCATGCATGCATAATTACATAGATTATCATAGACATAGATTGCGATGTTGTAAGGAAAGAAAGACATGCTACAGGTATATGAAATTTTAATGGTCTTTTGTGAGAGACACCTGCCTGTACAGGTGTCAAGGCAGCTAAAATAAGAGCAATGAGAAGGACAAAAACCTTTTAGACAAAGGACTAAAGTGGATGAAGGAGGCATGAAAGATGTGGGATGCTCAAGAAAAACATTGCCTTGAAACAGAAAGAGAATGGATAAAAAGATCAGTTTGGAGATGGGGTGTAGGGAGGTGAGAGCCTGATTGGGTAATGTTAATGCTATGGTTTGAGGTAATCACCATGCACCCACTAGGATGAATAAGAAAGCTTCATAATATAATGGGGCAATGTGCTTTCCCCTCTTTCACTTGTATGAGTGTGACCTTTTCCCTGTCAGGCAAAGCATTCATTTGCCTCATGCAGAGGGTGGGATTGATAGCAAAGGCAATGCAAGACAAATAAGCAGCTCACTTGGATTCTCAAATGGAGGTTTTGAAACTCTTGAAGACTAGCTCTCATACAATCTTGGCCTTGTTCAAACCAGAAAAAGGCTCCCTAAGTTCTGAATTTTCTGTGTAATATTCATGACCAAGGCATGGAGACTTGAACATCCTGAAGTATTTTTGCTTCTTTGTTTTATAATAGATTTGTTCTACTGCAAATGATGGAGAAAGGCATATGTGTTCTTAACTGATGAAAGTTTGAATGAAGAACTCCAACTTGAGGTGTTTCGTACAAGTCGCCAGAGTATTTGGACCTTGAACATGTTCGGTTGAAAGTAAAAAGCCTAAAACAAAGGGGATTTAATACAGAGTGTTTTGGAGGTATATACAACTTATTCATGATTAAGAGAAGCTCAAAGTGACTGTAGATTTTACTCTTAAGTGAGTATTGCATTTAAGTAACTTTTCAATTTATCCTAAGGCTGTGAGAGAGTCATGGAGTATCAGAGCAGTCAAGGGTCTCAGAGGACAGGCAGCCCAACCTCTTAGTTTGACTTAGGAAAGTGACAACACACAGGACATTGCAAAGAAAACTGCATTAGGTCTAGGGTTTGGATACATATTCCTTGACATTAGGCTAAGACTTTTTATAATAGAATGGAACATCCATTCAGATCTGGGTAAGAAATCATCATTTGTCAGTAAGTTTAGTTCACACTGATTATCATGGGGCCCATGGAAGGGTTTCTGAGTCTAGCTTTTAAATTATTGGGAAGCAATGGGAATGTCTTGATTTTTAAGTAGAGTAGTGGGTTATGAGAAGAAAGGATGCTTCTCCTTTCCAGGTGTTACTCTTCCTTTCCTAGAGTTCTCTAGAGAAGGCTGAGTGTTGACTAGAAAGAGCCCAAGTGACTTCAGGCAGAGTTCTTATCTAGCACACAGTAGGAGAAAAATCTACAACAAAAATAAACTCATGTGGCTAAGGAAAGAACCACCTGAGTTCAAATTTCAGATTTTTATCCAGTTGTGTAATTTGTAGTGAGCAATTCATCTTGAAGAATGGTTTAAAGTGTGGAAGCTCTGGATATGTATCTGGAGAGTACAGGTCAGATCTGTGTTCTCTATAGATGATGCCACCCATTCCCTTAAGTGAGTTCTGCTCATTGATGGAGGAGCAGAGATAAGGCTAGCCCCTCAGGAAGAAGTGGCCCTCTGCCATTTCTCTCACCATGTAATTGACCATGTGATGGTCCCAACGACTGCTACAATGTTTGTAGCTATGACAAGTAAAAGCTTTGCTAGTGTTAGTACCTAATTCATATTTTCATGTTTTTATTTTATGGTTTTAGTCAAGATCTAGTATCACGTGTGCATTTCACATTTCAAGTTTGCTATATCAAGAAAAATGAAATATTGGAAATGACTGAACTGAAGCTCTCATGCCTTTAAGCTTGGTGGAAGGTGGGGTGACAAAACTGGAAGGTGACAATTTTTTAATAAAAAATAATGCTATATGAATACATTAATAAAAAATTTCTATTTGATCTTTTCTTTCCATTTCTGTGTATTCCTCTACTTAACACTTTTTGAAATATGTAACTTGTGATACTATGTTTCTTGACATTCTGTTTAAATCAATAGCAGCACACACTTAATTCCAGACTGAAGTGATTTGACACTTAGCAGATAAAGTGACCATTTGCTGATAAATCCATTTTTCATTGCCCAGGTAGTAGAGTATCACATGGTCTTTCTGACATTGCATGTCTGGGAATTCAGCATCACAGAGAATGACCTACTTACCTGATTTCCATGGTGATTAAGAGAAAACACCATGATTCTCTCAGGGTACTTCTGGCTGAAAACGTCATGAAGTAGGTCCATGTGACTCACTACACACAATGAGTTTGTTAAGAAAGGTATTTTGATGTTTCATCCAAGTGTCTTAACACATACTCACTGAGCAATGACTGTAATGATCTCTAATAGTACAGAGTCAAGTAGGGCTCATGTATGTATTTGTATGTCCATATATATATGAAGTGTGTGCATGTGTGAGTCTATATGTAAGTATGTGTAAAGCTATGTGATATGTATGTGAGAGTAGATCCTTAAAAATTATGGCAAAACAGGCTGCATTTAGTTTACCACATTAGGAAAAATAAACTCCATTTATGACTTTTAGTATTTTGTATAGATGGTTGTGTTCATAAAGTAATATATTTTTTGTAGTTTAACCAAATGTAATAGCTTTTCATTTTGTTAAATGATACATTAAATTTGAGTATTAGAAAAGGCAATGATAGAAAAATCAAATTTAATACTCTTTGAAAAAGAAGTAAATCAAAATATTATAAAACAACAATAAAACAAACAAATAAACAACAATAACAAAATGTTTTGTGGACCAATGAAATGATTTAGCTTGTAGAGATACTTGCTACCTAGCCTAAGGACCTAAGTTTAAACCCTGGGACACCCATTGGTGGGAGGACAGAATCAGTTACTGTAAATTATTCTTTGACTTCCATACATATTCTTGACCATAAATTTGTACAAACACACACACACACACACACACACACACACACACACACACACACACACACACTAAAGCTATGTACATGAAATAATTACATTTTTTCTTTGTTTTAAGAGAATGCTCAGCTTATGGTCACATTCTCAGTACTTTTGGAAGGTGATGATTGGGCTTAAATATTGTGCTTAACATAAATGTGAATCTCTCCTGCCTACCTTAATCACTGAAATGGAAAAAGAAATTGAACAAAAGGAAAGTTTAATTGTTTTCCTATGATCCTTTTAAACGACTTTAAGTCTGTAGTCATTAATGGAGTCTTGAGTTTGAAATGAGCACTATGTTGGTTTTAGCAGGAACTTGGCTAAATGTTAATTGGCATTATGCTGAGTGTTTTTATGGTCATGAGAATAAATCATTTCACATTATTTTGAAAGGTTTATTTTCTGTTTTTATGTGTGTTGGAGGCATGCAGGTATGCATGGGTGCATAAATGTCTGTGCACCTATGTGTAGGTGCCTGTGGAGGCCATACTAGGGCACTAGGTTCCCAGGAACTGGAGTTCAAGTGGTTGTGGGTACTGGTAAACAAACTCAGGTCACCTAGCAGAACAGTAAATACTCTGAACAGCTAAACCATCTCACAAGATTCATGTTACATTTTAAAGTGGAAAGGTGGATGAAATTAAGTTTTGAAATTTGTGGTTTATTTTCTTGTATTATTTCTTTGGTGGAATATTTACATCACACTAATAGTAAAAGATGTAAATCATTACCATAGACACAGAATGCCACTACAAATGCAAAAGTTCCCTCCAGCAAAAACTATAAAATATGTAATTATTTATGTACTTTCCTATATGAAAAAGCCAACACATGTGGTTATAATAGAATGTGTATTGAAAGTTCACCCTGTGGGTTTGGGTTTGCGTGGTCTCCATACCTAGCTTATTGCTATGTAAGAAGTCATATGAGTTCATTATTGCGTGTTGTTGCTAATGATGCAAACATTTATTTAGAGCTCTCTATAAATATGTATATTAATATGCTATGAAATATAAAATCATCTCTTTATGTATAATTTATGTAGGTATCATAGTTCCTATGACAGTTTATTTGCAAGAAGAAAATTACGCACAAAATCTCAAAAGGGACTACAGAATTCAATTAATATTATGATTTCATTTTATAAGCGTTGAAACAGGGGTCCAGACAGGCAAGAAGGTCACCCCTTAGTCACTGGAAGACAGAAGCTGAACTTGTACACATTTATTTTACTTTTGGTTCAGTGCTTTTGCAGCCTCATTGCACTTCCTAGTATGGTTTAGAACTTGTTAAAATCAGTGGTTCTTACAACTCTCCTCTCCCTTTGGTGACAAAAAAAGAAAGGTTGTCTTATTTTTCTGGTGTTTACACATGACAGCAAAGAGTTCCTTACTTTTGAAACTTTTGTCCTGGTTTTTTATGGATCTTTCAACCAAAGTCATATCTATTCCTCACTTTCCCTTTATGGCATGGATTTTTAAGATGTTTTAATCATGCTCAGAGATGGCTCATTTAATTACATACTGAACTTCTGGTCTAGAATTTAATGTCTTTGTCCTTGTCCGTCATGAGTTTCAATAACAATTCAGGAAAGTGTTCAAAATAACTTACCTTGAAAAGCTAGAATTTGTGCTCTCTCATGGTCACAAGCTTTCTCAAAATTCTCTGTTCTACTGCTTTTCTTCCCTTTTATTGTTATATAACTAAAAAGTCACCATATTATACGATCTCATGCACCTGGACTATTTAGGCTTATTTATCTATCCATCATTTATTTATTTGTGTGTATTGATGTGTTTGTGTCTTGTTTTTGTTTTGGTAGTGTTAGTTTCATAGTAGGAAAACTGCATTTGAGGACAAGCATCTGGGTACATTTTCACTAACAGACTTGAGCAATGCTTGTTTGTCTAACTTCTGGACTCTGGCCAACACACAGGGACTGCTATCAGCTGAAATGGCATCTTCAACCTCAGCCCAGTGTAGGTTATTAGGTTGTCCGTGCCCTGAAATGATGACTCGTCCCAACACTTCATCCAGCCTGAATTAAAGCAAGATTGTAAAATAATTATAATCTTTTGAAGCAAAGCCAGCTGTGCAACTCCAGCCCATCATTCTTCAGTAATTCATATACAGTTCTTATTTTAACAGGACTGACTTGCAGAGGGCACTCACTTGGGACTGCTTAGCCAGCTGTACAACTTTTATTTTGAAGAAAAAAAGTTGAGCCTCAGAACAAGCGCTTTTAAAGACAGGGAGGGACTTAGCCTTGCGGGCTTGACCAGCATGTGGAAGGAGAGCTCTCATGGCTGCAATAACTTAGGGGGAGCTCCTACCTGGGTGTCGCTTTGGGTAGGAAGGTTTCTGTTTGTTTTGTTTTGTTTCCGAGGGTCCTGTGTGTTTCTCTTGCCTGTATCAACGTGACTCTTGGTGGATTTTGCACACCCTGCCCTGTGGGGGAGTGCCCCAACGTGCCTGTCTTATGTGGCCTCTATGGACACACTGCCCGGCTGGCAGAGAACAGGGAAGTCTTCTCCCAGCACCCAAAAAGAGAAAGAGGAAACTACTTTTTCCTTCTGGGCTCCTTGCAGCACAATAGCTTGGGATAAGCTTCCACATTCCCGCCCTGGATTTTCTGGACTGCTTTCCAGGAAGAAGTTATAACTTCATCTTTAAATGGATGAGTATGTCACAATCAGGAAGAAACATCTCCAAAGACCCATCTTTAGGTAAGTCGTGCTGCATCCCAGGTGGCTCTGGGGCTGTCAGCCACAGTGGTTTCTCTCCTTCATCTTCAACCTGAGGAATGTGGCATTAAACTACAGCAGAGCAATGAAGAGTGCCTCAAGTCTTAACTTTGTGCATACTGAAGATACCCCTTTATTTTCTATTTTCTGAAGCTCGGCTCGTAAGCTCTTATCAGCTCCTCAAAATATGTTTTAAAAACATCTTAGCTATTCAAGCATATGAGTGGCAGGGCACTGGAAAAACTTCTGAAACGTTGTGCAATCTCTCCTTGTTGCTGAGCGCTGCTACACACTCTTCTAATTGGAAAATATTGTGCTTGCTTCTGTGAACTCAAGGGCAGGGTTTCTGTGCTATAAATGCTATGTCTTCCTGAAGTAATGTGCTCTGAGATAAACTTGAATTTGATAGCTACTGTACTGCAGTGTACATTTCCTAGATTCTTTGGGAATATTAGGTGAGCATTAGGGGAAGAATAGGGCAAAGAGGAAGGCTGTAGCATGTAGAATGTATGACCAGGAAATTATGGGCATACTAAAATGGACTCAGATCATACAGTTTATTTGGTGTGTGTGAGGGGGGATGCTCTTTCTCTGGGGGAAGCACTGATTTCTACACTTTTTAAAAGCTTGATTGTTTAATTATTTGTTGTGTTCTTTAGAATTTAGTATTGAAAATTTTTAAGTACGTAGAAAATGAACAATTTCTGCTTCTCAAAACAAAGGAGTTAAATGTCAACTCCCTATTACCCCTCCCCCTTATTGTCAGCATACAAAAATAGTAAATGCTAGCAATAGTAGATGTTAATCTTAAGTTGTAGCCACTGGTTGTTGATATAGGGTTAAATTCAGAATAATAGAAATTTATGGAGTGGACTCCTGTTAGTACTTTGTCCTCAATATGGGTGGACTTGAAGAGTGGACTTACATAAAATGTGGCCATTTTAATCACTAAGCAAATATTATAGTTTCATTAATAGAAACAGTTTACTTTGGTGATGTGTAATAATATAAATCTGTTTTAAAACATTTTGATAGTAATTATACTTAAATCCATGCATGTGGTCTTAAGTATAATTGACATCTACTTCAGCAGGTAGCTATAAATATTGTATTCCAACTGCTATAATTATTCAAAAATCTCAAATTATCCTCAAAATGGATTATTTACTTCAGAGATCTTGTAGCCCTATGCAATGAATCTCTGTTTCCTTCCATGTTCATGATAGTTATAGGAACTGCTCTAGCAGGGATCTGTTTTTCGTACATAAGGCAAGGTGTGTTGGACAGAGGCAGCCCCACCTGGCCACCTCTTCTGTGCATTTGGGGATGGGAGGCAGATGATTTTCATGTCAGATGCTCTGCTCTACTCCTAGGTTCTATGCTCAGGTGCTATCTATTACCAATAGGCTTCACCTTTGACCGCTACATTATTTAAATACAAAGAACTGGCTTTTTGTGAAAGATAAGTTCATATTTGCCCTAATAATTAGGACAAAACGTGGTGAATTTAGGTATTTGCTTCGTGTTCGTGGTGATCTGGGTGAATTCCCCCTGATTGCCATGAAGAGGCTGTACTTACACCCAGGCAGTTGTTTAAGGCAAGGATAGGAAACGGGCCAAGGTTAGATGCAGGGGTGAGATTTACTGATTAACTGGTACATGGGCACTGCCATTGCATCTACTACACATGGTGATGATGAGAGATGGGAGCATATCTTAAAGGGTTCATGTAATTAGCTACAATTCCTCCGAGAAAGTATAGTTGGGCACTGCCTTCCTGATAGCTATTTGTATTTTTAGGCAAGCTGGCAATTGAGGCCAGCTCTAGTCTTTGCTGTTTTGCCCTTATCTCGTGCTCCTCCTCTTGGTACCTTGTCCTCTTAGATCCTCCAATTATCCTCCAATTATCCGGAGTCTCTCATTGGAATATCTTTTTTCAGGCCTGGCTTTTCTTCTTAGTGATGTGCTTCAGACCTTTTACTTTCAGTGTGTTTCTACCTATTTCTCCCCTTCTTACAGGATTTGCCTCTGGTTATCAGTCCACTTGATAAGAAAATCTGTTTCAAATGCTCTAGTGGGACCACATAAATTCAATAGGACTTTTATGAGCATAATATCTTAGCTGCTTATAAATAACTCATTTAAAGTTTTAGCAAGATAGGCAAAGTTTGAAACTTTTATTTTGAGGCTCCAAATTTCTTTATGTGGAGTGATGTCTCCTGAAAAACTCAGTTTAACTCAACTCACCTGTACTTCTTTGTCAGACTTTGAGTTCTCTAAAGATATCGTCTTGTATGTACATAAGTGAACATGGCTTTCAAATGATAGTATCTTCCAGGAGGAAACAGTTACCTGCGAGAGACATATTAGGAATAAAGTATTGTGGAATTTAAGCAGTCTTAGAGAGAAAAATAGAAAAATGTTTTTAAATTCATTTTTGGGACTGAATTAAATTCAGTTTTGTATTAACATAATTACTGTAAATTGAAGCAATAAAAACAATTCATTAAGTATAAAAAATAAGTACGTTTTGGAGTAACGCATAGAGCATACTGACATCCTATGACTGAATTAAGAGGAATATGACTTGATTTAGATCCTGTTTCTAAGGATGTATAGGTCTCATACAATGAGAATTCCCAAAGTATCTCACATAGTAAGGCTATCAAATCCTCCTTATATAGGACTTCTTTGGAATAAGAATACCTACTTACACACGTCTCCATGTATGTGCAGCAAAGGACTAAAGGCAGGAGTTTGTATTATCTTGTTCACAAATAGTGTGTGTATTATGGAACTAATGGGGACTGCACATCCCTGAGCATTTGTAAATGGTGCTTCCTGAACACATGTTGTGGTTCTGGCAGTGCCCTTATAACTCAAGCTGATGCAGAGAAATGGTAATTCTTTTGTTCTAGGGAAACAATACATATAAACAATACAGACCTCATTTTTCTGTGAGGTCTGACACCTGACTTTTATTTTTTTATCTTTCTCATTTATCATTTCACTGAGAGCCAACAATTTATATTTTAATGTTACAGAATTTAACACAATCACATGAAAGACCATTGTATAACTTCAACAAAATAATTGCTGAAAGCATTTCCACATTATCAAATTCATATTATATCGTAAGCTTTCTCTAATGCCAAGTGATGAACCAACCTTAGTCTCTGATACCAAGAAAATTGTTTGCCCTAACAAGCTTCAACCATAAAACTATTTCTTTTTTGAATATCATTGCCATGCAGAGTTTAAGCATAGCTTTTGCTATGAGGTCACCTCCTGGTTTGCTTCATATAACCTCTCCCCACCCAATATTACTGCAAGTGAATTTCTCCCATTGTAGTTTCTAGCAATGGATAGTTAATGGGAACTGTAAGGATTCTTACAGATTAAATGTTTGTGTTTTGGGGGGAGCAAAAGCTTTGAATCTCTTTTAGAGTTAAAAAATGGATAAGTTATTTTTTTGTGGGGATTTTCCATTAGAAGTACTATTTAAAAAGTCATAAACAAAATCAATCTACACAAATAGTTCTTCATCAGCTCTAGCAATGAGAACTGCTCTATTCATCTGGGATCTGAGACACTGAAGCGCGATGATGCCAGGCCAAAGACTAATGAAAATCATGTTGAGATCTTCCCAGCCTCCAAGCCTGTAGAACACACTGTTTCTTTTCTTTATGTGTTTTTGAAAGTTTTATTTTTACTGGTATCTGTTAACAGTGGAACTCTGAGAGTGTTTTTGGCAGACATGTTCTGTTCACATAGAAATGTCGAATTCAGTAGGATGGAATGACAAAACCTATAAAAAGATCCTAATTTTGTTTGTGGGTCTATTAGGGAAGTTCTGGGGTTTATACTTTATAAAGGAATATTATAAAATAAGTTAAATAATTATTTGAAGTATCTACCCTATATTTAATACCAAAAAATCTTTTTTGAGTACAAGCATTACTGTTTATTGTCATACTTTAGCTCAATGCAGAAACAATATTATCAAAGCCCACATGTAAAGATGACACTATTTTTCAGATTTTTTTACACATTAATAAGGGAGGGACACTAGACTACAGTAGTTTTTTCTCTATGCAAGGTGTCCAGATGAAACTTAGTTATTCTGATTTTCCAGTAGGTAAATTACTGCAGAGCTGGTACAAGTAAAAATAACTTGAACAAATTATGTTAGACATAAAAACTTGAAAATTTACAGCAATTATGATGTATTGCTGGATGTTATTGTTCCATAAATGCTTAAGTGTTTGGTATCATTTAATTAAAATATCTTTTAAGTACTTTCCTTACACCATAAATATACAATTTTAAGAAAAATTACAGTGTAGTATAGAACAAGATCATCAGAGTAAAGGAAGTTACACACAAGAAAAAGAAGTATGAATGTCAATAGATGAAATGGTAAAATGTATAAAATATCCTTCTTCTATCAATAAGTTTTCCTACAGGATATATGGCTCTATGTGAATCATATATATAACATATAATGTAATGTAATCATAATATAATTCTGTATTTGTAAATGTTTATTTTCAGTTTTTGTCTTTAAGATATTTTTTTAAAAATTGTTTAGTCATAAAAGAGCGATCCAGGCATGGTATTACATGAGACCCTATCTTGAAAAAAAAATAGCAAAACCTGCAAGAACAGGAAAAGGAGTAAGAGACAAAAGGAGCATGGGAATTTGTAAGGAATACCCTGTCATTGGAAACTTAGTTTTAGAGATTTACAAACATGTGAATGCTTTTTTAAAAATTTTAATTTTTTTTATGGTTGGTGATAAAAGAACAGAATGGTTACAGGATGGTTTTTACCTTTTACCTTCCCCCCATTAAAGTGGAAAATACTTATAAAACAAAGACTGTGTGTGTGTGTGTGTGTGTGTGTGTGTGTGCTTGCCTGTGCATGTATGGCACATGTGTAGAAGCCAGAGGTTGACCTCAGCTACTTTTCTCTATAACCCTTTACCTTATATTTTGAGATGGAGTCTCTCACTGAGCCTGGATCTCACTGCTTTAACTAGACTTGCTAGGTAGTAAACCCTAGAATTTTCTTTCTCCTCCCATCAGTACTGAAGGTTCAAGCGTACTAATATACTGGCTTTTATGTAGATGCTGGTGGTCCAACCTCACTGTATAGCAAGCACTTACACCCTGATCAAGTGCTCCAGCACTGAGAATGAATATAAATTTAAAACTCTATACAATTGTGATTCTTAACTTTCCTAATGCTGTGACCCTTTAATATAGTATTCCACGTTGTGGTGACCCCCAATAATAAAATTATCTAAGTTACTACTTTACAACTGTAATTTGGCTCCTGTTATGAATCATAATGCAAATATTTTTGGAGGCAGAGGTTTGCCAAGGGGATCATGACCTACAGGTTGAGAACCGCTACCATAGAGCATGATTTTACTTACCAAAAGAAATCTTTTCTGAAATTGATATGTTTACTAAAAATTAATCTTTTTGTTTGTAAGTCAAGAGTGTTACTGCTGCTAGTTAAACGTCATTATATACAGAGGACAAGGAATGCATGCAAATTGATCTTTAACATAAATTATAGAAGTCAAAGCAAAATAAACACATTTGAATGCAAGACAGGTGTGGTTATCATTAAAAAGTAATCAGATGTGAGTGTGCCTATTTATTTCCCTAGTCATAATAGGAGTTGCTCTAACTTTTAAGCGGTGATAACTAATTATAAACTGTATTTTATTATATATTTTAGCTTGAAATTGTTGTCTTCATCAAAGGCCTTAATATTAATACTAAGGACTAACTTTTATCTAATACTTTTTAGGAAAGTTATATGCATGTAGTATTCTAGACAACATTGTGGTAGGGATGAAGTTGAAAATGAATGATTTCAGTCATGGAGTCAAGGCAGGAGCAGATCGAAGCATGGGAAAGTGTCCCTTACTCAACTGCACACATCTTGTTTCACAGGCTAGACAGCTTGCTGATGCTTGAGGTTATTTTGGGAGTTTGGTATGATTTAGAAATGGCTTTTCAAAGATCTGGAATGTTTGAAATGAGGAAAATCAAGATTATTCGCATAGAATAATCTATTTAATGGTCTCACATCATCTGGGCATTCTTACATTTTGAGTAATTAGCCTTCTGTGGATTTTGTTTAAGTAAAAATCGGGAGCAGAACATCATACCAATGGATGCTTGTTAAAAGATGACCTGTGGGTCTGTAGACAGGGGATAACTTTAAAGATGTCTGCAGTATTTATAAACCAAGCCTCTTCAGTTCTGTGCCTGGACATAACATAGTTTTGACAGTTTGTTCTCATGGGAAAGCTTCAGTTTATTTATGAGTTTGATTACGGCTGCTTGAACATGAGCTCTAATTGAGGAAAGTCCAACATTTCCTGAATTGGAGCTGCTGGAAGTGGAAAGATGCCACAGTTAATCAGAAGAGACCAACCACTCTTTTCCACACTTTGTCTTTGCACTGTGCATTCTGCCCCTCCCGAGCCATGCTTTTAGTTTTGAAGAGGATTTATTTCTTAGCTAAATTGGTATCCATTTCCAGTGTTTTTGTGGCTCAAGACTTGTATCTAAGGAAGGTATTTTTAGAACAGGAGTGGTGTGTGTGTGTGTGTGTGTGTGTGTGTGTGTGTGTGTGTGTGTGTGTGTGTGTGTACTTGTCTCTGTACATGTGTGTATGTGTGTGTGCTCTCTTTGTGCATACGTGGAGACCGGATGTTAATATCAGGATCACTTATTCAGTTGATTCTCTACTTTATTTTATGAGACTTGGACCTTCTTGTTTTGGCAAGGCTGGCTGGATAGTGAGCCCCCAGGCCTGTCTCAGGTCACGAGTGCTGGGTTTACAAATATGTGCTATCATGTCTGACATTTTACCATAGAGTGAGAATTTCAATTTGACTTCTCATGCTCTCTGAGACATAGCCTCAGCCCTAGAATAGACATAGTTATTGATTATCTATTTATTAGCCAGCTGTATATAGGCATAGAAAATCATAATCTTTTAGCATAGAATCACATTATCTTTAAAAATATTGCTTTTTAATTTGACTATTTTCAGGATCAAAGAGTTTGGAACAAATTGATTAAATATATATGATAATTAAAGAATAAAGCTGTGTTATTAACACAGGACAGTGACAATTTTATGAGGTCTAATTGAGGAAAGAACAGAAAGTTTCACTAGGTCAATTAACTTTTAAATTATGCCATTAAATCAAAAGTTTGGATGAAAGTTGGGTTACATGAAATTTTGGGAGTAATTACTTGTTAGAGATCACTACTAAATTTTCTAAATACTTATGTCTCCTCCAGCAGTGATGTTTCTGTGTAACACAAACCAAACAAAGAAAATTTGCAGAATTCTTGGTCCACAGCTCAGCACTTGCTGTTTGGTCCATCTGATTCTGGTTGTTTGTAAGCATAAAATTCCTTGGCATTTTCATCTATATCCTTTTTTATACAGTTCCTCTATGTTGTATCATAAATACATGAATGAGTAGATTAAGTTGCTTAAAAAATTATCAGTCTTCTAAGGCTAGAATCAAAATTGAATCCAATGTAATACCTCATGACTTTTACGAAAATATGTTTCATAAGTACGGAAGTGTTTGTTGAAGTTTTCAAATGTAGTAATGGAACTACAGAAATGATCCCTGAAAGTATAAACCATCCTGAGTGAAGGAACCCAGTCACAAAAAGAGAAACATGGCATGTACTCACTCACTAATATATGGATTTTAGACATAGAACAAAAAGATTACCAGCCTATAATTCATACTGCCATAGAAACAAGGATACAAGGAGGAACCTAAGGTTCTGTGAGGGACAGGAAGAAGATCTCCTGAGCATAGTGGGAGTTGGGGGGGGCAGTGTTTGGAGAGGGAGTTAGGAGAAAAAGAAGGGGAGGGGAGGAGAATATGTGGGACCAGGAAGACTGAGTTGGGATGAATAGATGAGATGTGAGAGAGAGAGAGAGAGAGAGAGAGAGAGAGAGAGAGAGAGAGAGAGAGAGAGAGAGAGAGAGAATAATAGGGGAGCCATTATATGTTTGAAGTGTTTTAAGAGGAACTGACTATAGAGAAATGTCCAGAGACCTGCAAGGATGACCCCAACTAACAATCTGAGCAACAGTGGAAAGGCTACCTTAAATACTCTTCCTTGGTAATGAGATTGATAACTAACTTATATGCCATCATAGAGTCCTCATCTAGTAGCTGATGAAAACAGAAGCAGACACCCACAGCTGAACACTGAGCCGAACTCCTGGAATCCAGTTGCAGAGAGGGAGGAGTGATAAGAAAATGGGTCAAGACCAGGCTACAAAAACCCACAGAGACAGCTGACCTGGACAAGGGGGAGCTAATGGGCCCCCAGACTGATAGCTGGGAAATCAGCATTAGACTGACTCAGTGCCTCTGAACATGGGTCTCAGTTAGAAGGCCTGGACAGTCTAAGCAACCTCTGACAGTGGAACCAGAATGTATCCCTGGTGCACAAAAGGACTTTGGGAGCACATTCCCCATGGAGGGATACTCCCTTATCCTAGAGGCAGGAGGGAGGGCCTAGACCCTACTCCAAATGATTT
This sequence comes from Cricetiscus sungorus, assembly GCA_030556225.1. Taxonomy (NCBI): domain Eukaryota; kingdom Metazoa; phylum Chordata; class Mammalia; order Rodentia; family Cricetidae; genus Cricetiscus; species Cricetiscus sungorus. The sequence goes on along the minus strand of JANBXA010000372.1, from coordinate 20,848,407 downwards.
GACAAAATTTGATGATCCCTCCTGTAAGGCATCACCCTTTCTGTGGAGTAGGGGGGCGGCATGGATGGCAGGGTGGTCAGGGGGCATGGGAGGGAGAGGAAACTGGGATCAATATGTAAAATAATATATATATATATATATGTGTGTGTGTGTGTGTGTGTGTGTGTGTGTGTGTGTGTGTGTGTTTCAAAAGAACTCAGCACAGTCTAAGAAATTAATGAAGAAGTACTTGTGGTCAACAATGAAGACGTTTGCTTTCTTATCTCTAGAAATACTTAAAGAGGGTCTGGGAAAATGACTCATTGGGTAAGATCATCTGCTGTCCCTGCAGAAGACCTGGGTTTGGTTCTCAGCATCTAGTTGGTGGCTCATGGCCATCCACAACTACAGTTCCATGGGAGGCCATGATGCCAAAGGTCCATACACATAAAAAAGCACACAGAGTTGGGTGAATTGCTACAGTACACTTTCTCTGAAAGTGCTCATGTTTGATTTTTCTTCTGGTGATTCTTATCCTTAATTCAACTCTAGTTTATCCATCCATTGAAGGGAAAGTGTATCATCAAATCTTTCATGTTGTAAAGTAGCCTCAATAACTACTAAGGACAGGAAAAATTATTAACAGAGTAGTGAGGTCCAGATGGGTGTTGGGTTGGATAATGGGTCAGATGTAGTGCACCTGACTCCCAGGTGACAACATACCTTAGATGCCTAGTTAAAATGTTTTAATAAGTTTAAAGTTTAAAGCAGTCTCACCTAATTGCCTACAACAGTAGTTATTTCACTGATAATGACTATCCATGTTTCCCCAGAACCTTTAGATAATTGACCTTCATTAAGTAAGTTGATAACACACCTGAGGAAATTAGTTATTTTAATGGTAGCTGGGAATTATGTATATAATTTTAGATAATTCAACTCTAATTCTATTAATCATCTAACCTGGATATCAGTTTTGGAAGAAACAACAGGAACACAGCTTTCTCATATGCATTGGATTTGTAGCTCAGTCATAGCCATAATATGCAATTTTTCTTGGCTTAAAGTTTAGTAATAGTTTTTCCAAATACATTCTCTATATAATAGATTTATGGTAATAATTTCTGCTCCTGAACTGTCCCAAATATTACCATAAAAGCAAATGTGTTTGGGAATGCTACAAATTTGATAACCTCTCTTTTGAATCAGTGACACATAGAATGAATATTTTCACCGTTGTCCGAATCACAGCTCACAAAACAAAACAGACAGAACAAAGTGCTCCACATTAGCCTCAGAGATGCTGGTTCACCAGGTCTTGTGATGGAAAGCTTTGATGTATTTCTAAAGCTCCCCAGGTTTGTGTTACTACAGTGCTCCGTGTGGACCTGTTTCCTTGAATGATAGAATTCAAAGAATTCTTCAAAGAACTAATTCTGCTGATAGAATTAATACACACTAGAAAAGAAAGATCTGGAAAATTAATACACACACTATTAAGGAAGGATCTGGAAGTGTTCTTAATAGCATCAGAAAATTATTGGAAAAGGAAGCCAAACTTTTCTTTCTCTTCTTCCTTAAAACATTTTCTAAGCCTAGTTGGCGACACACACCTCTGAGTCTAGCATGCAGGAGGTAAAGGCAGGAGGATTATGTGTTTCTGTGTGTGAGCCTGTAACAAAAGGAATTTAAAGAAAATATTTTTTTTAAAAAAATTATAAGTTTGTTTGATTTAGTAAGTCTGATTATCATTTTGCCTTTTAAAATTCCTTTGCGCGCCTCTCCGTGTGCATGTGTGTTTGTGTGTATGTTGGTACTCGTGTGTGCATGTGAAAGTGCATGTGACGGTGCCAGAGTACATATGAGGAGTTCAGAGGACAGCACTGGGTGTCAGTCTTCATTGTCCACTATGTGAGTGAACAAGGTCTCTCTTGCTCTTCAGGTGCATATACTAGGCTGTCTGGTCATTGAGCTTCCAGAGACTGTCCCATCTCTACTTCTTGTCTCCACAGACATGCTGAGTTTACACAGGGCTGACCTACTGTGTCATCTTTTGTGTGGCTTATGGGAATCCTAATAAAGGCTCTTATGCTTGTGTAGCAAATTCATTCACTGAATCATCAACCAAGCCCTCTCCTCTTTAAAAAAAAAATCTTAATTGTATTTTCCTGATATAGATCTACACAGGCTATCAGGAAGTCCAGTGTAAAAACTCTCAGCTTTGGCTGTATCTTGAAATCATTGGAGAATCAGAAAGAAAAGTCCAAATGCAAAGTGTCTTAGTTACTTTTTCTGTTGTTTTGATAAAATTCCCCAAATGAAAGGGTTATATTTTTCTCATCGTTCAAGAGTATAGTCCCTCATGAAGAGACAGTCTTCGCTTCAAGAGCTTGAGATTTCTGCATGAAGTGCATCCACAACCAGGAAGAAGAGATCAATGAATACAAGACCCAAGGCTAGTGAATGGTAGCACACACTTTTAGGGTAGATGTTTCCACCTCAATTAAACTGATCAAAATAGTACTTCACAGGGATGGCCTTAGGTTAACATAGCCTAGATAATCCCTTATAAGAATACTCAGTGGCTTGTTTCCTATGTGATTTTAGACCGTCTCAAGTTGTTACTATTAACCTTCATAGCAGGTGTTATAAGTAAAGATCTGGGTCAGACAAGTGAAGCAAAGTCTTCTTAAACGCTCTACTTTTCTTCTATGTAGTTAATTTTGATAATTCCAGCCATAAAAAGAGGTTTATGGGAAATGCAGTGACAAAAAGGGTTGGTGGCCCATTTGCACTTTGAAGAAAGGTTTCTGACGGCAAGAGCAAGAAGAAAAGAACACCTAAAATCTGAGAGTGAATAAAGGCAGGGGCTGAAAACTGTTTGGGAACATTTTGAGACTAGGGAGACTTCCCAACTGGCAAGTGCCCAGAGCAGAATGAGCATCCCTGGGTGAAGGATAATGGCTGATAATTTGGAACAAACTGGAGTCCTGAGGCTGACTGCATGCATTCTGCAGATATGTGTTGCCACTTTTGTGATATGATGTCAAACCTGAACTGAGCTCAACATTTCTTGAATATCATGTCCTTTTGTCCTAGGACACCACTGCCCTGACACACTAGGAACAAAGCTTTATGTTTCTAAGGCTGATTACTGTATTCACTTCCCCCTGTAGAAGTTTGGCAGATGATCTTATATTTATTTTGTTTAGTAGTTTTCAAAATGTATTTAATTTGTAGCTCTCATTAATGTCCTTAGGAAGTTTTATTTGGAAGGAACTTTTGTCTCTAGTTACCTCTAAATTTCTTCCAAATATGTCTGCTCCATTTTTTTTGAAACTCACCTTTGTTTTTCTTCTTTAACTAATTATTTTCTTATTTTTTATTATCTGGAAGATATCTTGACCCCAAGAAATGTTTCCATAGCTAATATTTTTCCTCTCCTCTCAGGGAAACAAAGTTGCCTAGCTGGAGAATAGTGAATGTTTATTATGTAATCATGATTGTGTGAGTTTAAAAAAAAAGGAAGAAGAAATATTTTGGAAAGACTGAGAAACAATGAACAATGTCACATTATTGAAACAGCTGAGGATAAATGAAGAAATAACAGATGGGAGTTTCGTGGGATTGTCACACCCAGGTGTCACTGTGCACACAAAGTGGGCCATCTGTTATCTAGATCTTGAGTCTGTCCTCCCATTTTATCTTGAAAAGATTTTTTTCCAGCATTGCCTTTAAATTCATGCTTACTTAAAAACAGTGTAAAATCTGCAATAAATACTATTTGGGCATTAATGGCTTAAAGTTTTGTATATCCCATATAAGATATTTAGTTTAAATTTTATATACCTGTTTTTTTTATTATTATTATTATTATTATTATTATTATTATTATTATTATTTGCAAATATCCTTGTGAAGTAGGAAGATTCCAGCTTCAAGGTGAAGAATCAAAGGGTCAGAGGGTCACAGGAAGCTAGAGGAAGAGATGATTAAAAGCAACAACACTAGGAACAGATAAGTGTGTTTGCCATTACAAGCTTATCCCCCCCCCTCTCTCTCTCACCCTTTCTGTCTCTCTTGTTCTAGCCGATGAAATAACTTGGCTAAAAAAAAAAGTAACGTTGCCTTTCTGAATTACATAATGCACTTGATTTCTGTGGAGGCTTTCTCTTGAAGAGATAGAGAGGCAAACAGAGAGCCACAGTCTTGTGATTTACTGTGGTAACTGTACAAACATGGATTTTACAGGACACATATGATGCTCCTACTAGGAATCAGAGGACACAGAGTACTGTCTCCAGACGAAGAAGGGGGAGGGAGAAAAGATAAAGTTCAGGCTGTTGCTTTGAAAGCGTTTCCAAACAGAAGAGATTTGTTGCTATCATAACCTAAACAACTATTTCCCAAGCCACAGAAAGGCCCTGGAGATGTCGGAGGATGTGGCTTCCTGGATGTGCAACACAATACTCAGTTATGACTTCATTATTGGTAAGACTAAAATTGAGAAGTAGTCAGTCTATTCATCTATATTTCAGTTAATTTCTTCCTAATATCCATAGGGCTGGAAATTCACTCTAAAAACTTTAATTTACTTACAGTTATTCTTGAGTTCCAAGAAGGTTCCATGTTTGTTTTGTTTCATTTTCTGTTTATTTATCTTAAACTATTTTATCTTACGGTAAACTCCTTGAAATGTCATGCTAGGAATTTCTTTTCTAAAGAGAAGAAAATCTCACAATGCATTAGACAAACTATAAACTGCCCCTGATGTTGAGGATATTGAGGCTCAGTAAAAACACTTGCTATGTAATCATGAAGATCTGAGTTTAGATTCCCCATAAAAACATGGATGTGGCCAAACACACCTGTAATCCCAGCAATAAGGGGCAGAGACAAGATCCTTAGAGCTCACTGTCCAGCCTGCCTACCTGAAATAATCAGTTTTAGTTTTTATTAAAGATATTATCTCAATTATTAAAATGCAAAAAAGACACACAACCTCATTTTCTGGCCTCTACGTGAGTACACACAGGCACACATACATATACATATACATATACATATACATATACATATACATATACATATACATATACGCATAGGTATACCACACACACACACACACACACACACACACACACACACACACACACACACACAAAACAAAAAGAAAAATGTTTATTAGAAATATTTACAAAAACTGTATATTTGTTACTGAGGAGTGATGAAGACATAATTGACTTAAAATCCTAGGTTATTCATTGTTTAATTGTGCTTATTTTATCAATAATCTGCCTAAACTTGGTATTAATATAAACATGGAAAACACTACAATCACCTTCTGTGAACTAAATATCTGTAAGGAATATTCACTATGCTGAATACCACAGACAAAGCCTCCTCCTGCTTTCTTTCTTTCTTTTTTTTTTAAATTAGTGTCTACATGCTGAGGTGGAAACTGAGCTGCTGAGATTGAATACTTTCATTCCCATGGACAATCTAGCTAACTTCATATGCTCTATCTTCCTTCTGAGCTACCAGCACATTGCTTCTTTCCCTACAGATCAGTTACTGGTTTGGCTTTCCTTGTTCACTATGCCACACTCAGCTTGTGAAAGACACGAGTCTACATTTAATTTTCTCACCTCTTTCCCCTACTCTGATGTAGGTCCCTCCAGTAGCCATTTCCTTTTTTCTTTCCCTTATATCAAAATACCTCATAACAATCATGTGCTTGTCAGTGAACATGCTGTTTGAAGATGTTATGCTCACGTCTCTTAAATATTAGGGCATTGAATGTCCCCATTAGAATAATGAGTCTATGTCTGAGCAGAAAGTAATATTTAGACTCTTCAAGTGGAATAATTTTTTTGCAATTTTCCTTTAGAGAATGGAATATTTTGAGGAAGGGTCTGGGTTTATACATGCAAGACTCATCTGAGACTAGAATTCTTAGGTGATATTTTCATAGCTGAGTTATTTAAAAATGTCTCTTCTAAAATAATTTCCCCTTATGTTGATGGCTCTGTCAATTTAAGATTCAATTTGCTTTTTACTTATTAATCTCTGTACTGTAAACTGTCTCCTGCTTGTGTTTATTCTCATTAACTTTTTTGTCCCTAGAAAAAAATATTTTCTCATCATTGAAACTGTCTTCTGTGTTGACACTAGAGGTTCTCAACTGATAATTCATCCTTTTCTATTTCTCATATATACTCACTGGATGCCTGCCTGATACTAATCCAAAGAGATTTGTTATACCTAATGATTTTACAAGAATCAATTGCAAAGTACATGTGCAGATCTTTTATGACTCTATTGACTGGATAGTCCCTCATGAGATAGTTTTACATCTGTACACACACAAGTATATAAAACACACATTCATAGGATAACAGTAGGATTTTTCTACATAAACCTTGTGTTTATATAAAACACAAATATGGAAGGGTCAAGATATATAACGAGGACAGTAAATTTCAATAATGTACAGTACATTTTCTTTATGCTAAATATGAGTAAATATGTGAGGATTCCACATATTTACTCATTTTTGTTTGAGCCATGTGCTTAGAGATATAGTTAGCAGCTTTAAGCCTCTTTGTTGAGGCTTAAAGAAAACATAAAACATTGCCTTTTATGTTCATTCCTTTTGATGTTTATATGTTGTCTCCCATAACAAAACAATTGTTGCATTCCTCCAATTTTGTCCTTAAAATTTTTCTTAGTTCTCTCTTCTCTTCTTTATGCCTGAGGACATTAAAGCCTCTTACCCACTCATCTACAATGTGATGGTGTTTTTCAGACTAGGGTTCTAATTTCCTTGCTTCTAGAGCAGTGGTTCTCATCATGTGGATCTCAACCCCTTGGGTTGAATATCATATTTACATTACAATTCATAACGGTAGTAAAATTACAGTTATGTAGTAGCAATAAAATGATTTTATGGTTGGGTGGCATCAGAACCAGAGGAACTATATTAAAGAGTCACAGCATTAATAGCTTCAGAGTTACCACATTTGTTTCTAAAATTTTGTTCTGGCTAGATTATTCCTTTCTTCTGTAGTTTGCATCCCCTTCATTTCTACCAAGTGAAAAAGTTAAGACTTCTGACATTTGCAAGACACTTCACCTATCTCATCTGTTGTAACTCCTAAGTAATTCTTGATGACTCATTTTCTTGAGGACCTGCTTTGTGCTATCTTTGTCTTTATGGCTTTGACTGTTTCAAACTGTTTCCTTACACTCCTTTGTACCATTCTGTCTCTGTGAATGTTTGAAGCACGAGGCCAGAAGCCCCTCTTCACTTAAGTTTTCTCAATCATTCAGCTAGAATATACTTTTCTTATCCTTGAGCTTTAACAGCCACAGTTCTTCATTTGTAGCACACACATTTCTATGCATATTTCTGAAACATATTTCTCATGCTTTTTAATGCATGTCCTGTTTCTCCTTAGTGTGGTCTTACTAAGACCTTGCTTTATTTATATGATATCAAGTTAGAAAAGAGCATATACATTTTTCATTTTCATTTTATGAAATTGCCCAGACCATTACACAGCTAGGTGAAGGGGCAGTCTAAACTTTCCCAGTCCCAGACGTTATCCACATCAGAGAACTTCTGTGTCGTTAAAATGACCATTCCAAAGCCATGGAGATTTTAATCTCTCACTTATCCACCACAATAAAACAAAGAAAAAAATTTTAACATAGTTGAAACTAGAAAAATAATTAGTTCTCTATTCTCTTTCTATGGCTTTACATTCATGGGCCCTTTGCCTATATTCCTTCCTACCTTGTCACTAAATATTGCCTTTTCTTGGTTGGCTTTCCAAACATTATACTCTGTTTTCATGTATACACATCTTTTGCAACTCCAAACAACTACAAGACATTAAATATTTTGGTTAATCACTGATAGCTAGTTAGTGCTTAGAATTAGGAGTAGAAAACAAATCTTAGCTCTCAGTCTAAATTTTCTCCCCTAATTCATTTATATCACTTACTCTTCTGGTTCATAATTAGAACAAACACTGAGCATTTACTACATCTGGGATCTTACCTACAGTATATTCAACTGTCAAAGTAATATGGGCTCTGGGCATTATAGATAAAAGAAGTAAATCAACTTCAGTGAGATTAGGAGTCCTGACTAGGTAGATGGTTGGTTGCTTGCACTAGAACAAATGTACTTGTGTTAAATATTAAATGAATAGTAAGGCTTTCTGGTTTAGGGTGAAAGTTTAGTCATCTTGAGAATATGAAAATTTAGCCTGCTGTGGTGGCACATGCTGGTAGAATTTGCTGAAGGAGGCAGAGGCAGGAGGATCATGAAAATAAGAAAATTTACATTATCACCCAACTACCCAGCTTCAGTATTTAAATTAACTATATATAATTTCTAGGGAAATACACATGAACTTTTACAAAGGTAAATGAAAATTAAAGTTTATCCAGGTTTGATGAGAATTTGGAGCAAAATTTCTCAAGTTAAACACCATTAAAGAGCAAATGTTTCTGTTGTAGCAGGTGAGGTCTGGTGTGTTGCAGGACATTAACATTAGTGAATATGTCTGTGTAACAGAGAAGGTCCTGCTGAAGCAAGCAAAATGAATAGCTTAGAGCAATTGAAATTGTAATACATGGCTTTTGGGCCTGGATAGGTACATCTTTTCAAAACTATTATCTACTAAAGACTGTGCATGGGTTTATGTGTGTGTGTGTGTATGTATGTATGTTGTGTGTGTGTATACATGTGTATCTGTGAATGTGTGTATGAAAACACACACACATACATAAATATATAATTTTTTCCACACCAGACAGAAGTGCACACATCCCAATTTTACTAAAGAGTAATCATGAGTACTAAATGAGCATTTGCAAAGTGGCTCTTGAAATTTATTATTTCTACAAGAAATGCCAAAGTATTTTTTTCACATATAAAAAATAAAAAATTAATTTCAGAAGCATTAGTCATCCTTTTTTTAAGGATATCATCACTAATAAGATTCAAGCTTACATCTGCAAAGTCACACAGTCAATGGGAAGTCCATATTGTCTCTAAATAACAAGGTAATGGTGTACGGGATTGGGGGGTTTGAGTATTCATTGATGATTTTTGTTGACAACTATTGTTAAACACTATGATCAGTGCATAAATTGCTTGACTAAACCCAAGCAGTAATAGGAAGAAGGTAGGGGACAGGAGACTTCCTAGATACAAGGATTTTACACTACATTTCATGCAGAATTTAACAGCAGTAATAATCAAAGAAAAGTCTGCTTTTTCTTATTATATGTTGGAAAATTATAATTTCAGCAACAAAATATTCTAGAGAGTCTAGTGTTATTCTAGCTTTAAAACAATTGGGACTACTATTGATTTTTACTTATGTATCATCTATCAATCTATCATCTCTCCATCATATATAATATATTGTATTATATGCATGATTATGATTGTGCAGTATGTTTGCAAATGTAGTATTCACACACACACACACATCATATTCGTCTACATGGAATATATGTGGTGAAATTTCAGTTATGTTTTTAATTGAAACTATTTATGGTTTTCCCAAACATAAAACCTTAGTTACATGTTTTTAAGTATTGATAGTCAAGTTTGGGGATGTTTTTATTGTTGTGAAGTTATTTGTTTCAAATATGTTTTTTTTTCAGATGTGTTGAGGAAAGAACAACAAAAACTGTATACTTAAATGAAAAATTTTGTGAATTTTTATTAAATAGAATATATTAAATAGAATATACATTTATGCTTTTTAGGTGATGGTCTTTTGGCATTTTTGACTGCAGAAATATGTGAACTATGTTTAAAAAAAAAAAAAAACAAGACAAAATAAAAAACAAAAACAAAAGCAGAATCAGATCAAAACCCAAAGACACAAACAGCTTCCATTGGATGTTATAAATCTCTTCCAAACTTGTCTTTTTTTTTTTGATAATTTTTTAAATTTAAATTTGAAACAAGCTTGTTTTACGTGTCAACTCAAGTTCACACACCCTCCCCTCCTCCTCTGTTCCCCCCACCAATCCCCATACCATTCTCTTTCTGCTCCTCAGAGAACAGACTTCTATGGGGAATCTTCAAAGTCTGTCATATCATTTGGAGCAGGGCCTAGGCCCTCCCCCATGTGTCTAGGCTGAGGGAGTACCACTCTACGTGGAATGGGCTCCCGAAGTCCATTAATATATTAGGGATAAATACTGATCCATTACCAGAGGCCCCATAGACTGCCCAGTCCTCCTAACTAACACCCATCTTCAGGGAGTCTGGGTCAGTCCTATGCTGATTTCTCAGCTCCCAGACTGGAGTTCATGAGCTCCCCCTTGTTGAGGTCAGCAATTTCTCCAGCCTGGTCTTGACCCCTTTGTTCATCACGCCTCCCTTTCTGCAACTGGATTCCAGGAATTCAATTCAGCTCAGTGTTTAGCTGTGGGTGTCTGCTTCTGCTTCTATCAGTTACTACTAGAGAAGGCTCTAAGATGGCATATAAGGTAGTCATCAATCTCATTGTCTGGGAAGGGTTATTTAAGGTAGCCTCTCCACTATGGCTTAGATTGTTAGTTGGGGTCATCCTTTTGATCTCTGGACATTTCCACTTTTCTCCAGTGTTTTTAGATGTATGGCTTCATGTGAAGAATCGATTTTGAAAGTAAAATTCATGAAACTACTTTCGAACTAGTTTCAGTGATGTCAGATTGACAAGACAGTACCAAGTTCTGCATGAGTATTTGAAGATTATACTCACAAAAGGAATGTTACAAGTGACCCACCGGTAGTTTTGCCAAAGTGAAAACTTAAAGTCCCCTCCCCCCTTTACTTCCTAAAGCCACCCTGGATGGCTAAGGGAAAGAACTTTCTATTTCTTTGTGTCTGCCAGAGTTTTTCGAAGAGCGTTGGTGACACATACTTGTTAAATGAAAAGGACGGATGATGAATGAATAATAAACAAAGGCCTAAAACATACTCTGTTCAGACTAGTGGCTTTACTGGAAATCTACACTTTTACTGTGAACCTGAAAATCTAAAACTAATTTAACTGGTAATCAGAACTACCCCTTTAGATTTATTTTTGAAATGAAAACTGCTGAATAAATGAAGTATATTCAAATGCTTAAGACTTGATATTGTCAGAATATTCTGTGAAAGGTCTCAGGAGTTGGGGCCTGGTTTGAATATTCATTTATCACCTTTAAATTGAAAAGGATAATAATAACACATCAGGTTGAAGTGAGGGCAAGATGGGTAATATACAGTAGAGAGCTGAACATTACACTGAAAATGTGCTAAATTCTTGACAAATGATAAGATCACTAAAACATAGCAGCTATTACTATTTTGTTAATTTTAATCTTCATTTAAATGGAGCAGCCCTGAGCCTCCATCACTGGTCTCCTCAGAACACATAGATTCTTTCTTGGACATTTCTACTTCATTTGCTTAACCCTCCTCAGCACATATCCCATGATGGCACACATCCCATGATGGCCTTGGCATCGCCAATATCCTGGAGTTTCTATGGTAACCTAAGCCCCGTCTTCACAGTTTCACAGAGAGACATCTCAGGGCTTACATGTAAGGCTTCAGACTTCACTATGACTTGCTTGGTCTTTCATTTATCTACTTGACCCTGCATCTTACATGTCCACAGACATAGTGCTACAGGGACAGCACTGCTACATTCTGCTGCCAGCTCAGGATGGTGCCTGCCTCCCTTGGACCACAGTTGTACCAGCACTTGTATTCTGGTTCTGGAAAGGCACTTTCCCAGGCAACTACTTTTGAGGAGCAGTAAACCCCTTGGGCCTAGGCTCTCTTTATTTCTGTTAATTTAGATCTCTGCAGGACTGAACCTCTGATGTGTGAGGTTTCCACCTGAGGACACTGTTATTTCTCCAGTAATACTATAGCACCATTCTCTGTTAAAAAAAAAAAAAAATTAGATGTACTTTCCTTGTCTGAACCTAAGCTTTCTCACACACCTGTTTTCTTCCAAATAGATAGCTACATTATCTTTAAAGTTCACTCAGATTCTCAGCTCAGGAACAGAATGAAGCCAAGTTCTTGTTCACACTATCACATGAATGGCCACTGGCCCAGTTCCTGATGGAGTTCCCTGAAGCCTCGTGAGCCACTGTCTGTGTTTCTATCAATGATCTCATCTTCTAAGCTCCCTCTAAGCTCTATTTAATGTATCTGATGGGTTTTCTAGACTAAATTTCCAAACTCTTTCTCACCATAGAAACAAAAGAATTCCAAATGCAAGCGAACCATGTGGTCCAGACTATGACAGCAATTTACCTGCTTCTTGGCACCAACTTCAGTCTTAATTTCCTTCCCTGTTGCAGTGTTAAAACACTTGGGCAATAAAATTTATTTTAGCCTACAATTCAAGGTAGTCAATCACAGACAGCATGGAAGTCAAGACAGCAGGGCCTTGAATCTTCTGCTCATGTAGCATCCAGTCAAAAGAGAACAATGAATCCATGCCACATTTCAGTTTCTTTACATTTTTCATTTCATAGCCTCCAGGATCCCTTCCCAGGGAATAGCCCCATCCCCAGTTTAGAAGAGTCTTTACACATCAATTAATTACAGAAAGATGATTTTCTACAGGCATGACAGGAGCTCCATCTCTTAGGTGATTCTAGATCCTGTCAAGTTGACAATTAACACTAAAATGAGTGTGTGTGTGTGTGTGTGTGTGTGTGTTTGTATAAAGGGGGGATAGTTTCTCAGCCATTATAATGTCATCAAGCACCTTAGCTTTTGGGTATAATATGACTACCACTAAATGATGTAACTCAGTCTTGTTATCATTTATATATTCTTGACTCAGAGTAGGTCCTCCTTATTGTGTGCTGGCTAGGTTAAAAAGAAATAAAACTCTATTTTTCCTACGAGTCATTACAGAAATAATCTAATAACCTATAGTGTTTCCACAGCTTATATGTATTTCTATTGTCTGGAGTTTAAATCTAACGTGCCTCCTAGGGTGGGGGGGGTGAGATCAGAATGGAGCATCCCACATACGTTATAAATGGCTGAGCTAGAGGCTATGATCAGATTAACAGATGTTGCATTGAGAAAACAAGTCTGACTTCAACCATTCTTTCTCAGAGCCTTTTCTACCTTACAGGAACAGCTTATGGCAAAAGTACTGACCATTGGTAAGTGGCACTGGATTGTGAAGAATTTAACTAGGAATTAGAAGTGTGTTTTTTTATTGTCTTCATTCTGTTGTACCTTGAAATTAAGACTAAATTAATATTATATGCTTTTTAAGTTTCTCTATTAAACAAATAATCAAGTAAAGAGCATGTCTTCATGGTTATTCAATAGTAGTTTCAAAAGTAATATAAGTAATTCTAGCAAGAAAACTTCACTGGTGCTATCATCATCATTATGTAATTTGGGGAGGTAAAGAAAGGTTTTTCCTTAGGAAGGCAGCAATCAGTAGAGATTTAAATACAAGTATGAATCTTGACAGCCACACTTTTTAAATCCTCATTCATAAATATGATGGGTCCAGCTAATCAGCCTGTCTACCATTGCGCTCCATCCATTGTTATCCAATAAACTAAACTTTAAGTCCTGAGCATTTATTATAATATGAGCTGAAATTCAAATCTCCTCACAGTTTGTCACTAGTTTCACTTAGTTTATTTTCACAAATAGAATTAGAAGAAGTGATATACTTGAATCAGTAGGAGGAAAACACAATAAGAGCCTCCACTTGTTGCTTTTTTTCAATTTCCATGGAATAAATATTTTCATGATGGTTGATACCAAACTGTAATGTGGCTCACCTGTGTGGTAGTTTCATTGTAACTGGCCCTCATGATGGTTGACCAAAATGATATAAAATTATTTTCAGCGTGTTTCGTTTTATTTATTTTAAAGTTCAATTCCTTAATACATGCAGATATTGTTAATGTGGTATAAATTATAAATTTTGGGTATTTAAACACAATTTATCAATTTTTAATCCCCAAAATTTAAATTCTCTTTATCAGTTTGATTGGTATTGGATATACCAAGAATTTACTTATAGAGAAGAGACACGAAATGGAATTTTCAAATGACATTATTATCATATGTTTAAAAGTAAAAACTAGTAGTTGAACTTTCAAAATTAAAATACACAACCAGGTTCATAATCTCTTAGATTTAAAAACAAGCTTTCTAGACATTGGCCCAAATTTTCCAAGCTCTTAATTATATTAATCTTAATTGAGTAAATTGGAGAGAAAGGCAAGGAAGGTTGATAAGAATCTAAAGGAAGTATGGTGGTTTGAAAGAAAATGGTCCCAAAGGGATGGGCACCATTACAAGGTGTGGCCTTGTTGGAGGAAATGTATCATTGTGGGAGCAGGCTTGGAGGTCTCTTTTGCTCAGTGTGACATAGAGCCCATTTCCTGTCGGCTTCTATTTAAGATGTAGCCAACTAACATGCTCCCTGCTCTGCCTTGATGATAATAGGCTGAACTTCTGAACTGTAAACAAGCCACCATAATTAAATGTTTTCCTTTATAAGAGTTGCCGTGGTCATGGTGTCTTTTCACAGCAGTAGACCCTAAGACAGGAAGTGAAAAGACTGATGGAACAAAGCATTGTTTGTAATGTGTTCTCCCACCTGTCTGCTCAGCAGGTTCAATTCGTTATAAACATCCTGCGGGTTCGCTAAAGCAAAGGACTTTGTTGTCATGATCATTAATACAAAAATAGCAAATCTGACATGTTTAAGTTTTCTAAGGATACAGCAGTAGCTGGGTTAGGATAGAGTAGAGAATCTATCAGAATTTATAGACACCAGAGGTTTCCACCTTCGTGATTCTAGTTACACATAAGCTGGATATACAGCATACTGAAACCAATTTCGTAGATAGAGACAAACTTTCTCTATTGTCTGCAATTAGTAGAAGGGCAGGGTACCTGGCTGTGAGTTAGGCATGTTGTCTTACATTGTAAGGCACAATGCCATCATTCGTGAAGACACATGTTTAAGAATAAAAAAGGCTTTACTTCTCTGTGGTACTTTGATTAGTCTAATAAATGAATGGCATAGATTCAGATGCTTGATAATGAGGAAACTGTTCTTAGTAAATTTGAACCAACTGTTTCCTGAGGTTAATCTGAACTATCCCTGAACTCTTTAGTGAGAGATGTCAAGAAAGCAACAAACAATTAGGGGACATTGTGCCTGTCACTGTGCCTAACACTGAAGGAACACCATGATTCTACTAAGATAGAGAGAGGAACAGTGACAGAGTTGAAGAGTTTATAAGAGGTAGAAAATGGCCTGGGATCTATAAGAAAAAAGGTATTCTCTTGGTCGGGGAGGAGCATGTAGAAGAAGCATCAGGTGTTTCTGGGGTACTAAGTTGACTGTGCTCACCACAGTTAAAGGTCATCTTTGGACTGTGAACAGTATTTCAGAAATTGCCTGTATATGAGCACCTTGGGGAAAATATCTCAAGTGGATTGCTGCAGAAAAAATTAGATTTTAAATATTCTGGTGGAAAAAAAATGAATTTTCTGTTTACTTTTACATGTGGAAGGGTCCTGCTAGAATGGGATTTAGGAAACTAGAGTGAATACAACCCAATGGGAGTGGGGCCTGTGTAATACAAAGAGCTTCACAAATTTTTCTGAGTGATTGCTCTCCTCCTGCCCTGGTGCCTTATGTGAAGATTGTCCACAAGAAACAGATGGAGATGGAGATGGGGGTTGGGGGCTTTCTGAACTTCAGCCTGTGTGAAGCATTTAATTGCTTCCACATTTACTTCATGCTCACCATGAACATTTTTAAGCACATACTTTTTTTGTAGAATGTGTTCATAAACATTTTTTTTGTTACAGCTAATAACTAAAATTGAAATCACCCATTTATTTTCTTCTATAGAAAAGCCCTGAAGGAGATGGGCTTTTGGTTTACAACAACAAAAACAAGCTTGTCAATGAAATAATAAAATTTCCCTGTAGTAGAAGTGGGAGGATCAGAATACTCTGACATTTTTGGCAGAGGTCAAATATTGCAGTGTCCATGAAATGTTTTCAGCAAAACTTCTATGGCAGGCAGCCTTAGATCTAGACTCAACACAGCATGTGCTGTCACTCATCCCATGAGGGTCTTTCTCTTGTCTTACTCCTCGCCACCTCAATTTAAAAAAAAAAATCTTTTTCTCCAGTTTGTCCATCCCACCCTGTGTTTAACCTGTAAGGTGAAATTTCACTTTCTCTTCTCACCTTAACTTCTTTTAAGTAAAAAATTACTACACCTGATTTTTTTTTTTTTTACTCTTACAATGAGAAAACTCCCTTGAGAGCCATCTGAAAGTATGGCCAGAGTTGTGTGTGAGTATGTAAGGAGACCAAGGATCTAAGGATGTAAGGATGGGTGGTAGAGCACAGGTGTGAGCTGAGAGAGAATTAGTGGGCTAGATATGAAGGCCCATTGTCCTTGAAGGGTTTCTCTTGAAATGTACATGGACCTATTGTTTCTCATTTCCCAGGACTGTATTCTGAGACAGGGAAGTATATTGTTACCATGTGAAAGAGGTTGCTAACTTTAGAATGAGATTAGAAAAAATTTGGGAAAATATTTTAATTTAGTTAGCTTAATATTTGATTCATGTTAAGGACACTTAATCTTCATTAGATCATGGTACAAAGGTTATACAATGCAGTGGAGATGTGTTCAATGATATACATAAGGATTTAAGGAAAAAAAAACATAATACAGCCAATAAATTAAAATTCCAAACTTTTGTTAGTATCAGTGGGAAGGAAATTAAATCATTTTTCAGCTTGAAAAATGAAGAAAAATAAAAAGCTGATGGCATGCATTGTAAGGGGGAAAATAAATAACTCAAAATAGGGATTTTTACTATTTGTAGGGGAATATTGTTAGTATTTATCAAAATTAAATATTGATACCATTGAATGAAGCAACCCTGTTTTAAGTATCTTTTATGTAAAAAGACCAGTATATACCACTCCAGTTTCCTAATCTTCAAAGTCTGCTAACATTAATGATTGGCTTATTATTATCAAAACTTACTTTAACTATTCTACGCAGCATAAAAGGAACAGATAAGAGTTTCTACAGAAATAGGTAACTAAAGCTAGCAAAAAACTTATTGTCCAAAAACAATGATTATTTTCATCAGGAATAAAAATAAAATTGACGTTAAAATGTATAAATGGTTGCTCTCCGAGCAAAGAAACAATACAGTTGTCATAAATGACTCATTCATTATGCATCATACACTTCTGAAGGACATTTATGAGGGCTATATATCACCATCCTAAGAACCACATGAACATGAGTCTTCACTGACCTCTCTGGCAATGGTTCCATACCACATCCTCTTCTGATCAGATGTCCTAACATAACAACTAATGCCATAGTCCTGGAAAGTAGGTGGTGCAGAGGAACTAATGTAAAAAACTACCATTTCAACAAGATCATAGGTAAAACTGGCTTATACTGAAAACCTGTCAGAACTCTAGTAATTATATTTCTTCCCAGAATGTGAGTGTAAAACCCATTGAGATATCTCAGTGACAGTAAACTGATTCTATAGTTTGCCTATGTTCTTGTCCTGACCAACTGACCAACTTTAGACACAATGAACTTTCAGATCACTGTTGTTGTCTAATGAATATTGCTGTCATAGTACCTGCTCAGGTTAGCAGCACTGTGCATCAAGAAGCACCTGCTTGCCTGGTTGAGGCCGCTCCCTGCACTTGCCTCCTGTAAGCTGCTGGCATAATTCTGAGGACTCTTTGCACAGTGACTCATCTTGACCTTGCTCATACTCAGTCATCCTAAGTTCTGATTACTGTAGGAGTTGAGTATTATAAATTTCATCAACGACATTTAAGCATGCTAAAGATAAAGGGGAAAAATGTTCCCAATTGAAAATCAATTATTAGAAATAGAAAAATGAGAATTAAAAAGAATACTACTTGAAATATAGATTTAAAATTTTTTCCAAAATAATTTTCTAAAAGATCATGTTTAGAATAATTGCTAGTAATTATTTTAGTTGTTATGCAGCACATGCACCATTGTTCTCAAAAGGAGCAAGCTACATCATATGTGCATGACTGGATGGAAGAAATTATCTATTCTGCCCAAACATGGGAAGAACAACACAGGGGAAGTTTAAAGGGGTGAGATTTCTGAGATGAACTGGTTGGGAAGGAAGATCAAGGAGAGAGCTACAGAGCAATGGTAGAAAAGGGGGCTGCAATAAAAGGCATGCGGGAGGGTGAAGGGAAAAGATATTGAATAAAGACATTGGTCCTGTTCACTTGTTACACTTGGAAACATCATCATTATAGTGGCCCAGACTACTCAGCTTTGATTGTAAATTGTTTTAAAGTGAGGTGTTCATTCAAGCCCCTGGACCATCATGGGTGAATAGCATAAGAAAGAGATCTTTCCTGTAGAGTGACTCCTACCCTTAGGAACAAGCGAGTCAGTCGTGACAAATATCCACATTTGGAAAGAAGAGATACTGCATAAATAATTCCAGGACTATTTTAGATGGAGTACTAAACTAAAAAATAATCCTGATGACACATTATGCTTAACTCTTATTTTCTGTTATGTCACTGTGCATTATCATGCACTATTAGCCTTACAGAATGATGCCTTTCTTTTCCTACATTTGAGGATTATTTAGTCATGCAAAGTTCTTGCCTGTGACTGCTGCTTTATTCTTGTTTATACCACTAAAGTTCAGCCAGATGGAACTCATCCAAGCCCTTACTTCTATCCGACATTTGAACAGCTGGGACTCTGTAATTTCTGAGTCTGAAGCAAAGTATCTGTACAGCTCATGTCAACAAGGGCCATGCGGTCTCATGCTCTCTATCAGTGTCTCTGTACTCACACTATTTCATCTGGGGGTGGGGGGGGGAACCTAGTATCTGTAATTTGTGCCAGCAGAAAAGATAAAGAAAGACTCATACCTAATATCTGTCTTTGAGCATTTCAGAACATTTGTGACTGCTTTACTAAATTCATTTTGTAAACTGTAATTATGCCATTATTCTATCTTATGAAGTACTTTGGCATGGAGCATATATTTAAATATAGGATGGAATTTTCTTTCAGAGAGCTCAAAGATTCCCTATAGTTAAGCTTAGATTGCTGAGTGGAAAATAATTAAGACATGTTGATGCTGGAATAGAATGTAATATTTATTTTTCACGAAGATTAAATGAGTTTCACAAGTTTTAAGTCATTTTTATGCCAATGACAAAGATGGGTTGTTTTAAATGAAAAAAAAAATAAGGATCAAAAGTACTCCACTCTGCTTCTGCTGTCCCTTTGTTTTCCAACAACCTATGATCTTCACAAAGACAAACTCTACATTCCTGCTGTGCCTATGGGCATTCTAAATGCCTAAGTGAGATGAAGTTATAGTAAGGTCAGAGTGACATTCATAAAATCCAAAAGTAGTACATGGTGAAAGTATTCTGCCAAAAATTTATAATATTAAAAACATGGTAATGCTATCCTGGATGGAAGTGAAGTTAGAAGTGTTGATGATTAAATCCTTGAATAACACAACACATGATATCTGAGATTGGTAGGTAGCTCTTGGCTTCACCCCTCATTGGCTGCCAACTGAAACTCACTGAAGAGTCATGTACTGTTAAATTATAAAACTGATACGCAAATGATATCTCAAACAGTTCATTCTAATTACTTGTATTATATCTAGTAGTTGTAAAGTTCTTAAAATTGTGTCAAAATATTAGAATGGGCAGGAGGTTTTAGAAATATTTAGGTCTAATTTCAGTTTCTTTTACTATAATTGTAAGAGAGGAGGAATCTTTCCCATGGTTGGAATAGATATAGTCTAAATTGGCAGTAGGCATGGCTCAGGGATCAGGATGTGTCTAAGGGGTTGGGGGAGGCTTAAAATTAATTATGTAGCAAAAGCTTGTTCATGCCTAAGAAAATAAGTAATCAGAGAGACTGGAAAGTCCAGGTGGTGAACCTCAAGACCTGCACTAATGTGACCCACCTAGGGAAGCTCTATCTACAGCTTGAAGGGTCCACAATGTCCACAAATAGTACCATATCCTGGGGACTAAATAGTCAAACATGAGCCTGTGGGAAGCATTTCACATTCATATCATAAAATATAAATCCAGATAGGTTTTCATTCAATAAAGTTGGAAGCTTGTTAAGAGTACACCACAACTCCTATTCAAACACTGAATACTTTAATCATTCCAAATTGTTTCCAATTGGCCTCCTCAGTTGACCTTGGTACTCTTGTCATCCCAAGGCAAGCTTTGGTGTAATTTCTAGTACATTATCCTGGGTTTGCCTGTCTACACTCTGTATAAGTACAATTATTCATTATGTAAACTTACTGTGGTTTCTTCTGTTCACTTTGAGATGATCTGCATTGAAAAATATCAGGACTGAATAGATTTTTGTCAATTCTGGTTTGTATTTCATTATAGGTATGGGTTAGAGTTTGTTCATCAGCTTCCCTAGAGGGCATTTAGGGACTAGTCCATGGTAAAATTACTACAAACATTCCTATAAAACATTTTTGTGAGCATATATTTTTATTTCCAATATATAAAAATGTAAGGTCTTAAATCGGTTACATATTTGGCTTTAAGAAAAATTGCTAAACTAGTTTCTAAAGTGATGTGATATTTGTTTATTTATTTATTTATCTATCTATCTGTCATCTCAACAATGTCAAGTTAGTTTTTCCCCATTTCAGTGAGTTCAAAGTGATAATCCACTACTAAATTAGCACTGATTTGTATCTCTATTTTAACTACAATGACACTGACATTAATTTTTATGTGTTTATTGACCATTTATTTGTCTTTTGAGAAGTGTCTGTTTCATTTTGTTTGGTTATTTTCTATTGGTCTGGAGCTTGAAGGATTTCTTCCTGTATTCAGTGTAAGTAGATGTTTGCTATACCTATGTCCAATGAATGTTTTCTTAGAGCCATGCCTTGCATGTTTATTTTGTTAGTGACTTTTTAGTGTTCTCTTTTGAAAAGCCTGATTATAATGAAGTTAGATTTATTAACATTTATGGCTATCCTTTTTTGATAACTTTGAGGTTACAGTGTGGCTACAAAGTATTTTCTTTTATAAATAAAAGTTATTTGTCATTTACTGGTAGATCTTTGACTTATCTTGCTTTAACTTTTATGTGTATTATAGCATAGGGAAAAAACTTTTCTTCTTTTAAAATATATTTTTATTGATTATTTGGGTATTTTATACAATGCACCCCAATCACACTCACTTCCCATTCCTCCCAGGTCCACCCTCCTGTCCTTACGGCCCTTCCCCAAAATGCACTAAGTACAACTTGTGTTGCCCATCTATTCATTGGAATATGGTCAAACAAACAGTGGCTAGCCCTTGGAGGTAACTTAGTCTTTTCATGTTTCCCTACCAAAGGCCATCATCTGTGAAGTACTACATTTCTGCATCTTTATCTCAATTTTTAAGGACTGTCTTCAATGGCTTCCTGTCTAGACTGTTTCCTCTTTTGAGGGGATAGGGGTGGGAGTGAGGATAGGTAGTTGCAGAAACCTCCAAGTTCTCTTATTCTCAACTATGTGTGTTTGGACATCATATTTTCATGATGTTCATTGTAGAGTTTACATATCAGTTTTTGAGAGTAAAGTATGACATGTAAAATAAATGTAAGCTATAAATTCTGGATTAAGAAGACTTTCATATCAATAAAGATTTTTTAAATTGAGCATTTTGTATTGCCATTTACCAAATGTTCAGGAAATGTTACTGATTGTGATCTAAAAGCCTATTAAGATTGATTTTTTTTGTTCTTTTCCACTTACAAATGTCTGTTTAGTCCCATGAGTTTGCAGGTGGTTTGTTACCTCAATGCAATCATGTGAACAACATCTTTTGGTTGTTATTGTTGTTCTGTTAACATTTCTTGTCATGGTATCTCAGCAAATAGTTCCTCTTACATACATTAAGTTCTGCCTTTTCTCTCTATGCAATTGTTTTCCTTTGCCAGTTCTGCAATACTTTAATAATTTTAGCAGAGTAATCTTTTATCTCAGAAGACTAGTTACTTAAAAAAAAACATTACAAATCAAGTAAAAATCTCTTGTGGGAAGTTTTATCAGTTTCTTCTCTTAACAAAAGTTGGCAAGACCTTGATTTTTAACTAGGAATGAATTCCTGCATAAAAGAGTGATTTGATATTAGAAGATATATTTTAAATGTTTATATATATTATAACTTTTTCATACTCTTTTCATGTAACTTTGTTCTAATGTTTCTAGATTATTTTAGACTTGAGTGATATTACTCTGAGTCCACCCAGCTGCTGCTTTGCATAGACAAAGACTTTCCACTTAGCCTACTTTTGGAAGACTGTGCTCCTCAGACATATCAAGTCATGTCATTTGACTCAGTCTCTCTCATTTCATTTAATGTCACTACATGAGCCTTTTGGAGAATCTCCCTTCCTCCCTTCCTCCCTCTCTTTTTCTTTCCCTCCCTCCCTTCCTTTTTCTCTTCTTCCCTCCCTCCTTCATCACTCTCTTCTTTCTCTCTTCCTCCTGCCTTCTTCCCTTTTTCCCTCCTTTCTTTATGTTCCCCTCCCCTCCCTTCTCTTCCCCCTCCTTTCCTTCCCCTTCTTCTTCCCCCTGCCCTCCCCTTCCCTCCTTTACTCTTTATTCTTCTTCCCTCCCATCTCCTCTCCCCTCCCTTCTTTCTTCCTCTTCCTGCCCTCTTATTATCTTTCTGTTTTCTTTGCTGTGTCTGTTGGTCTGTTGGAAGATCCCAGGAGGCCTTTGAAATAGAATCACTCTAGGATTGTCACTGAATCTCCTATAAGCCAATGATGTCTCTCTATTTCAGCAGTATGTTCTTCTAGCCCTGAAATTTGAAAGGCACATTTCTTTCCATAGTTACCTAGTCCCTTTATGGTTCTTACCAGTTATTACATTCCTTTTTACTCATAGTTTGTGACCCACACTTGGGTTTCTTTCTCTTCAGGAGCTTGTTTATATCTAAGAACCGTTCCACTGTGACCAGAGCCTTATCTCCTTCTCTGGAGCCTGTCCTGTTTACTAGATTTCAGTCATCTGCTTGCCTCCTGCCTTATCCTAGACTGAGAAGTGCTCAAGAAATAATATTTGGCAGCACTGCAAGTTGCTATGCGCTGGATATGAAATGTTACCATAAAGGTTGTGGCATTGACAGCTTCTTTTGGTGTAGGCAGGACTCAGAAGTAGGGCTTTGGAAATAATGACTGGACTGTGATGCCTCTGTTTTATCAATGAATTAATTATTCAATTCATGGATTAATAATTTGATGGTATTATTGGGAGATGATGGAAAAGTTCAGAGGTAGAGTCTGATTGAGAGAACTTGGTCACTGGGAGTATGCCTTTGGTGCCATATATTTTACTGGGCACCTCTTTGTCTTGTTCCTCTCCACTTCATTGCCAGTATGAACAAAGTGACATTGCTCTACCACACCTTTCTGTCAGGAGGCTCTGCCTCAACTCATGCTGAGAAACATGAAGCCAGATAACCATGAACTGATGAGCCAAAATAAATCTTTCCTACCTGAAGTTTACTTTCTTCCTGCAGATTTTGGCTGCAGCAAAGAAGCTAACCAGCATGCCAGTTATCCTTAAGGAATCATTTCCAGTCTTTGCTAGTTTGGATTAATTCCATTAGTGTCTTTGACATTCATCAACTCATAGAACTCATATTTCCCACAAATGCTCAACCCAACCTTCAGAAAGTTGTTAACTATAGCAGTTTCAGGAATTCTGTATTCACTATCTACTTAAACCTCAAAATTTACCAAGTGAATCATCCATCATTTACCCTCTTTTTCTTATCTTGAAGTAAACATGGCATTGTTTTTCTTCACTTACCTTCTATTTGAAGTAGGGGATTCATTTCTAACTTTCACCTTCCATACCCTTAATTTTAACTCATTGTTAAAACTGGTTATTCCTTCATAGCTTTTCTTTATGCCACTTCAATTTACAGTTAGTCCTAATTCTAGCAAGGGAATTGCTCCAAGGTCTTAGGAAATTTCATGCCCTAAGCCTAGTTTTCTTCTCATTTCTCTTGACTGGGATGTATGATTTATCATTGTTAATCACATGTCTGTGGAATGCTCTACATCCTTTGTTTTTATGACACCCCAGAGACCCAGAATTCACTTAAGCTCTTTTTGGTATAATACAGCAACTGTTTAGGTATCACCTTCATTTCTAACAAATGACTCATCAGTGTGGAAAGCGGCAATCATCTTTACAACAACTGCCTTTACAACTATTAAACCATTCTATTTTAAATAGGCTGAACCTAATCTTATTTTATATACTAAAAATGTAGATAGAATATAATAAAATGGACAATTACTAAACATGTGTATTAATAAGCCATTGTATAAAATGTGTATCAAAGAGATTAGTTTAATAATTTTGTGCCTTTCGCCAGTCTCTAAAGGAGAAACTGAAGTCACTGTATTAGGTACATACAAGGTACTCTGAGATCTATTCAGGTTAGAGGTAGAATTCGGAGGTAGAAAATGGTCCCATAATTTCTGCCAAATCAGATTTTTTTGAGATGGATCACATCTAAGACAAAAAGAAGGGAGCCAAGGAGATAGTAGCTTTTGCTTAATTTGACATTTAAAAAGAGTCTAGGAGAGTCAGTGACATGACTCAGTGAATAATGGCCTGAATTTGATCTCTCTGATCTCACAGTGGAAGAAGAGAACTGAATTCTGAGGATTATCTCCTGTCTGTACTGTGACACACACACACACACACACACACACACACACACACACACACACACACACATTGACAACTTAATAATGCATATGTTTGTAGTTGGGAAGTAATAATAGTCTATATAAGTGAAATAAATTTAAAGTTTTGATATCTGTATATGCATTGGTTGTGAACTGAGCCTTTAATGGCTGAGCTATCTCTCCAGCCCTGTACGTATAATGGAAATTTAATTTAATTTAATGCATATAGATCATTTCACCAGTATGCATTATTAAATAACAAGTACATAAAATATCAATTATTTCAGCAAGTATTATTACAAACTATATTCTTCATGCAATGAGATAGAAAATGGACCTCCTTTTCCCAGACAAGATCGCACCCCTTGAGAGGCTAGAAAAAGATATTTTGAGCAAATGGAAACCAAAAGAGAGGAGTAGTTATATACGTATAAAACAAAACAGACTTTAAGTTGAAAACTGTTTGAAACATAAGCAACAACAGAGACATTAATTCATCAATATAATAATAACAAAAACAGTTTAATGACTGGTTTACCTAATATCACAGCAACTTAATTATATAGAGCAAATATTAATGGACATGGAAGGAAGGTTAGATTATATCACGGTTATAGTAGGAGACTTTGATATCTCACTTCCAGCAATGGACTGACCAACAATACAGAAAACACTAGGTTTATCAAAGAATTCATTATCTGAGTCTCACTTGTTATATACCTTGAACAGTTGAGATCCAAACAATAAAAGCCTGTGAGATCAAAACTAGTGTGTTCAGGGCTGAGAAATGGTTCATCTCAGCAGCAAAGCATTTGACTTAACAAGTATGAGAGTCAGAGTTCATCAACATCCATGCAAATGCCTGCTGGACATGTCTACATGCTTGTGACATCAGTTCTCAATAGGGAGAGCCACGGGATGCCTGGAGTAAGTTCTGTAGCTAAGCTAGCTGAAATAGTGAATTCCAGGTCCAATTGAAAGGCAATAGAGTGATCAGAGAGGATCCCTAGAGCACAAGGTCCTTTACACAACTCAGACCTCCTCCGGACACACATGTATTCATAGTCACACACACACACACACACACACACACACACGCTCACACACACACACACACACACACACACACACACACACACACACCATAAAAAATCCCCAACATCTAGCATTTTTCCCCAGAGACAAAGTTTAAGTGACACATAAGCAGCTATTGTACAGTAAATGTGAATCATGAGCAAAAAAAAAAAAAAAAATTTCCTATATTTCATCTCATCCCTATATTTTCCTATTGTCTGAGATACAGGGTCTTGCTATATAACCCAGGCCCCAGGCTTTCTTTAAACTTGTAATCCTTCAGCTTCAGAAGTTCTGGGACCACAGGCATGCACCACTAGCTTATACCCTTATTTCTTATTCATTTTATAATTTTATAACCCTCCTTTTTCAGAGACAACACTATCAAGGTACCTCAGCTAGACAATGGTATAGGCTCCTGCTCTAGCTGTCATTGTCACTTTGTGATCATCTTGCAATCATCATACTATATAAGGCTTTCTGCTCAAGAGTAGAAAAGTTGAGCTCCAGCCCTGCCTGTCTGTGACTTGGTTATGCAACAACAATGAGTCACTTACTATCTCCCAGATTCAGTTTAGTCTTCGCGAAGAGAGAGAGCAGACAGGCAGGATAAGAAGGAGAAAGCCAGACCTGAACTTTTGGCTTTCTGTAGGCAAATGCCATGGTTTCTTCAACAAACAAATGTCATAAGTATAAAGGAATGGTGACAGGGAACTGTTGTAAGTTACTAGACATGGCTGAACAGGGGTGGCGGCTGTTATTTAAACCAAACAATGATAATACTGAGAGAACTCATGAGGTTTGCACATGAAGTGGGTATTTTATGATGGCAAGCAATTGGTAGTAGTGCTGGAGTATGTAATGTTATATTCTGGTATATACTGAAGGATAAAGTGGGAAAGTGATGTTATATTTGTTTTAAAATACTGTTATAGTCAGGGGGAGTGGCATGTTCAAATTCCTAATACTCGGTAAGCAGAGGCAAGAGTATTGTGATTTTTAAGGGTGACCTATGATGCACAATAAGTTCCAGGCCACCGTGAGCTACATAGTGAATCTTTATTTAATTAATTAACTAAAAAATTCAAAACTCTTACAAAGCTACAGAACTTTCTCATGCAGAACCATGATAAGTGAGTGGAACACTAGTGATGGTTGACTACTGGACTCATGGGAGCTAATTAAATGCACTTTTCTACTTTATTGTATATTTTTTAATTTTCCTCAACTAAAAGGAAGAGAGCCTGAGAGTGTTGATCATTACACAGTTGCATATCTATTACCAAACTTTAAAAAATATGCATTCAACACACAGATAATTTTGTATGTTGATTGTGTCTCCTTAAAGTGGTTTATTTTGAAAAAAAAAAAGATGAGAAAAAAAATGAGATTAGGCAAATGTCATCAAGTTTATGTTCATGTGTAACCTAAAAACCACACAGTACATCATAAGCAGGACACATTTTACTTTGAAATTGAACATGTCAGCCATTAAAGAATAATTGGATTTTAAAAAGTTCACCCCAAGCAATCCATGCACCCTGCTCCATCGACCATGCTGTTTTATGTCTGGGTTGTCTTTGCTGCACTAACTTGCATGGACTCTCTGTGCAGGAGCCAAGCACCCGAGAGGCTGAGTGTCTTTAGTTTCGCCCCACTTCTTTTGCTAAGAATATAATACTCATTTCTAAAACGTATTAAACTGCTTTTTTCCAATACATAAACAAGTTTTCAGGTTGTTTATTTTTTTTTATTCATTTAAATTTGAAATAACGAAAAAAATATTGCAGCAACTGCGGTGAGAAAATTTGTAATTTATATAATGTAAAATACTTCTAAGACTAAGAGAACAAGTTATATTTATTTGTGATCAGTTTTGATTGATAATCTCATATGTGCATGAGTTTTGAACAAATCTATCTTTTCTGTTCCAACTTCATGTGCTCTGTTTTGAACCCACAGAGTACACGTAGTTCTGCTTGCACGCTTATAGACATAGGGCATCTACTTGAGCATGGACAACCTCTCCACGACAACATACCTGAAAAAAACTGACTCTTCCTCCCCCAGCAGCCATCTATTGTCAAGAATACCTTGACTAGGGATGGACTTCATGAACCTCTCCTCCATCTGTGCTGGACATTTGGGCTAGCTTGATCTGCTTGCAGTCATAGCCACTGTGTGTTCATGTGTACAGCAGCCCTGTCATGTCTGACAAATGCTGTTTCAATGCAGATGTCTACCATCCCTAGAGCTTACAGTCTTTTTTCTCCCTCTTCATCCACTATTCCTGAATCCTGGAGGGGGAGTTATACAGATGTCCTATTTAGCAGGCTATTATTTGCTGAATTCTGATTAGTTGTGGGTCTCTGTACTAATTGGTGTGTACTATATATATATTGGAGCTTCTCTGATTAAGGTTGAGAGGTGATGTATGGGTAAAATGATAAGAACTTAAGTTTGAATCTATGCTAATTAAGCAGAATAAAGGTATTGGGTTCTACCCTAGGGACTATGACCTAGTGAACCATGTCATTTGGGCCCAGTTGAAAACACCAGACATAGATTCCATCTTATGCATCAGGCTTCAACTCAAATTAGAAAGTAGTTGGTCACTCCCACAATAGTCATTTAATGTTAAACAAGTGGCCATATTTGCCAGGCCAGTCATTATTGAAAGTTGCAGGGTTCACGGCTGGGTAAAACTATTGATTATTTTTTCAAATAACAGCATACGCAGAACCTTCCAGCAGTATAAAAGCTAGCCAATATGGATGAAGCTTCAAAATCAGTACCAACTAGAGGTAACCCAGACCCAGAAAGACACGAACCACATGTCTTCTTTCATGTGTGCATGCTACCTTTGAATTTTTAGATCAATGTGTTTAAATCAGGGTACCCACAGAAGTTAGAACACAGTAAGCTGCAGTGGCATTTCAAGGGAAGTGTAGATGGTGTGAAGTGGGAAGGGAATGATGGAACAGAAAGAATTAAATTGGATGGTGGACCAGAGGCAGGATAGGAGTCTGGAAGGATAACTAATACAATACTTTCTTTGAAAAATCCATATAAAAACCTACTAGTGTAGAGGCTTTCTAGCATACACCGTAAGTAAAGTGACTTTAAATGGTGTTACCCTATAACTAGGGCAATGCCAGCACTAGACACTATAGGCTCTCAGTGCCCGATACAAGTTATCTTACTTTTTGAGTTATCAGTCACTAGGGTCCCAGAGACACCTCCAAACATTGTAGGCTCTTGCCATTGTTCTTATAATTACCAGAACTTGATAAAACCCCATTGCTGAAGAAACTGCATGGTTGAGTCACGAAGTAAATTATCTTACATTTGATTCTAGTCATAACAGAAACAGTTACAAAAGTTGAAATAAATCATTTGACCTTAAAGAGACTTAATATTCACACTTACATTCCATATACACTTTTGTCTTTCACACGTCTCCTAAAATATAGGAAACAATACAACAACCTCACTTCTTTTTTATAATTTGAGAATGTTCTGAATTTTAAATATTTTGATTCTAAATAACAAACAAGTATTTTTTCCTTTGCTATGGTGACCAGTGATAATGTGAAGAATGATGGTCACAAGCACTTGAAAGTTGCTTTTATTGCTTGTAGTATATTGTCAAGATTTATAGCTATCTTGTGTAATAAAGCTCACAATGGTTTAATGTGAGCTTGAGACAATGATGCTCAGCCTGTTTATTTCTGGACCACTTACTTGGACTGCTCAGAGATCTACACTCTTAGCTCCATATTAACCATGACTGCCAAACTAACTAGTCAAAACATTTCACAATTGAACATTAGTGGATTCAAGAACATGAGCAGAAGCAAATAAAGATGCCATAGTAACCCAAAGAGTCTCAGGAAATGGTACACTATTAAAGGGAAAGAGAACATTTCCAAATAAAGCTGAACATAAATAGACTGGCATGTCATGCTCATAATGTCTAGTAATGTGAAATGAACTTATAATTTCTTATTCTCCACATCCTTATCATAATAATAGTAATTTAAAAACCCTACTAATACTGAACTCCCTTTTTAAAATGTAGAACAATAGGTTTTTAAATTAATGGGTGTAAAGTATAAGATTATTTTATGAGACTACACCAAAGAGCCCCCTAAGATAATGATTATATAGACATGGTTTAGGGTGACTAAAGCTATGTCATAAGTTTTATGAGGAACAATAGACAAATCAATGTAGTTCCAGATTTGGCTGTAACAAAAATGTCATTTCACCTCCAAAATCTAAGGGAAATATACTCCTCATTCTGTCTACTTTTAAAAAATCAGATTACTTGTATGAGTCAACCTCCAATATGTACATTAGTTACACGAATTTTAATCATTTCATGTCTGTAAAAGTTCCTTAACTATTAAAGTTTTGGAATTGTCTCTGCAAAAATTTTAAAATGTCTAAATATCATATGACCCATAAGGAATTAGTAAACTTTCAAACCTGCTCTGGGAAAGTAGCTTCATAAAAGTCTACTCCTATACTAAAATCGCAGTGTCTTACAATTTATGTCCATCTTTCGGCAACATGTCACTAAATGTAACTGTTTATTGCCAGATAAAAGTTTCTTAGCACTTAAGAAGCACATTCCTAGCCCTGCAGTTATTAGAACATCTTTCAACATCTGGCAGGGATACAGATGGGAATGTGGTAAAGAGCAGAGACCAGGTTTCACCAATTTCTAACCTGTTGAATATAAAGCTGACTGATGCTCCTCTGTGGTTAGATCTGTGTGTCTTTTCACTTCAATCACAGGGAGGATATTGGGAAACTGGGAATAGAATTCTAATACATTTGTTGAAACAGGTATTTATTTTTCGTAGTATCAATGCAAAGGAATCTAGGATGGATCACAATGTTTTAAAAAGAGAGAGAAACAAAGATGTTTAAGCATGATTAACTCTGTTACTGAGAATCAAGACATTGATAGAAATAAAGAAAACAGGATGAAATGAAAAGGGAGGAGAGAATGAGTAGAGACTGGCAGCCAAGAATAGCCTACAATTTGTTCTCTTTTTTAATCTTTATTACAAAATTTAAAAATTTACATATCGATCCCAGTTCCCTCTCCCTCCCATCCTCCCATGCCCCCCATCCCATCTCCCATCCACTCCCCAGGGAGGGTGAGACCTTCCATGATGGATCATCAAAATCTGTCAAGTCATTTTGGATAGGGCCTAGGCCCTCCCCCACGTCTCTAGGCTAAGGGAGTATTGCTCTATGGGGAATGGGATCCTGAAGTCCATTCATGCACTATGGGTACATCCTGGTTCCACTGTCAGAGGTCCCATAGATTGCCCAGGCCTTCTACCTGAGACCCACATTCAGGGTGTCTTGGCCAGTCCTATGCTGGTTTCCCAGATATCAGTTTGGGGGTCCTGCTACAACTCTTTCACTTTGCTTTATTTTATAATTGGTCAATTTTGTATTTGAGAAGCAGATTAAATTTTATTGATATTGATAACATCAATATCAAGTTAACTATATAAACTTCTGATCATGGCAGCAGAAAGAGAGCTGAAGAACAAAGTCATCCTTAATTTCATGAACACATGAGGAAACAGCTAACATGTGAATAATCCATTAGTTTAAATGTTAGTCTATAAAAGGAGAATCATGCATATTCATTGTGACCCATATGTAGGGTGATTCTTTTGTGTGTGTTTGCTATCTTCTCAGTTTGTACCCTGATCCCTGAACAATTACTGGGAGTTCTACTTCACTCTCAGTATGTTCTGGTTTATAAGATGACAAAATCTGGCTATTACCATAGACAAGTGATAGTGATAGAGACTTTTAGTCAAAGTTAGCAAGAGATTTCAACGTGTTAACATTGTCTAATAATGGAAGGTGCCATTGTAAGAGCCAATAGAAAAATGGAGATCTTAAATTAGATGCTGAGATTAAGAGGTTTTTAAAAATTTATTAATTTTTATGTACATTGGTGTTTTGCTTGCATCAGATCCACTGGAACAGAAGCTACTGACAGCTGTGAGCTATAATGTGGGTGCTAGGAATTGAGTCCATGTCCTTTAGAAGAATAGCCAGTATTCTTAACCACAGCCCCATCTCTCCAGTGTAAGTTAAGAGTTTTTAAAGAGCGACCCCTGGATAATGTTTGTTTAATTATATGAAAGTACCAATATCTGGCTGTTTTAGATATTGACAAAAAAAAAATGTCAGTCTCATATGGTTCAACCTAATACAGTAATTGTCAAAACTCTGAAACTCGTGTGTGTGTGTGTGTGTGTGTGTGTGTGTGTGTGTAAAAACCATTTTCTATATGAAGTAGCATATGAATCTTCTAATTTAAAATCAAGTCTTTATGAGAAAGAACAAAAATTAAAAACATTTCTTTGTTATTTCATAGGATAACACTAAAGCACACACATCAGGGGGATAGAAATGAAAGCCAAGAGAAAGAAAGTTGGGCACATTTTGGTGTCAGGCTGTCCTAAAATGTCAGAGCTATGTATAAGCACTTCTTGTAAGGAGTGAGACTCCTAAAAGAAATTACAGAGTTACATATGAGCACTTCCGGTAAGGGGCAAGATTCCTAAAAATGAACTCAGAAGTAAATTTTTGCTTAAAACAAAACAAAACAAAACAACTACAGAGTGTTCTTGTATAGTTTGGCAGTACTCGAAAAGCCATGTTAGGATAAAACATGACATAATATTTAAGGTTAGGGAAAGTCTTGTGCTATTGATTTGTAAGATTGCATCATGGCATTTTTTTTTATTTCAAACAGATAAGTGCCTAGCCTGAGCCCTTGTCGCATGGGAAATTCCATTGAGGCAATGGGAACCTCCAGGCATATTAATAACCAGAAATTCTTGAGAATCAAAGCAAAGGAAGATTCACAAACCCAAAATAAAGGGGTTGAATCATATCTTTTAATGGACTGAACAAAAACATGAAGTAAGAGCTAAAAGGAAAAATATAAAGATTACCATTTCTGGAAGAGGGTGTAAGAGGGGTTGAAGGAACACAGTGCATCAATCCTGTATTGAACATGCTTATTTATGCTGCCTGCCTTTGTCAGATACATCAACCCTCACAACTGAAGGTAGGTTGTGAGCGCTACAGTTTGAGTTAAAGAAGGAGGCTCCAGGAAGGTAGCTAGTGGGAGGGAGCCAACCAGCTCTTGCTGTATTGATGACATTTAGGGGTAGGACCTGGCTAAGACTTTCATGTATGATGAGAGCCTTTCCTTTCTCTGCACACTTAAGCAGACTCAAAGTTGGACCATGATACATTATATGTGTTGTGGGTGACTAGATGATACTCTTGTTAGTCTAGAGATGTCATGCTTATCATGCTATAACTTTCTAAGTTCATGATTTTCATATAGCTTATAAGAAAACTCTATGACAATTATCTTTTTTTGACAATTTTCTTTGTGTTGTGATAATAAATGACCTGAAAACCACTAACATATAAGGTATTTACTTTAGCACTCAAAATATGGATTTGATTAAGAATTCCAAAAACATTTTATGTATTTAAAATACAAAATGCAACATTGTTGGGAGTTGAAAAGAAAATTGTTACCAGAGTTGCAGAAAATAGATAAGTTCATTGTTTCAAAACATTTAACACAGGAAGCTACTGCTAATGAAAACATTGTTGACAGGAATTTACTGAAAAATCACATTTCAAGCCTAAAGTGAATGAAAGTAAAAATGTTTTCACTGATAAAAAACTGTAGATTAAGTAAAATTTCACTCAAAATCATATTATTTTTCATTTATCAGACTACACCCTGGTTCGTCTTTATAACAAATGTGACTTAAAAGCCATATAGAGTGCTAACATCCAGGACAAAGTACTGTGCAATATTTAGTCTTCATTATTAAACGACTTAATCTAGTAAATAAAGAAGACAGAAGAAAAATACCAGTCATAATTCAGCTCCACTATTTTATAGAGACCTAGGACAGACATATGAAGGTACTTGGAGAGTTATTAGGAAATGTGACATTGTATACATTAGACTTCTAATGGCCTTTATGCCAGAGATGAAAGTTGATTCTAGTTCCTGGGACTGAAGGGGAGGGCCTGAGTGATTCCAAGGAGTCTGTCTGCCAATTAGAAAGACAATTCAGCAAGACAGGGATGGAAAGGTTTAGAACAAAATTGGTTAATACCACAAAAATTGTTCAGTGGGGTTGCCACAATAGCAATCTAAAAGTTCTGTTGTGTAGGAATGACACAAGATTCTTTAAACTATTTAGAGAACTACTGGATTAGATGGTACCACCCAGTTTCCAAATAGCCCCAGGTAATTGCACTCTTTACCCCACAACTGACACACACAAGATTCTGACTAATACCACACACATCTGTGAAATTACTCTTAGCTTTCACTCCAATTCTGCAAGGTATGTGTTAATTTTTTCATCAAGTTTATTACAACAGAAAAAGTTTTACAAAGCTTAGACCCTGTTACAATTTTAAGACTGATAAAGTTCATACATACTTGTAACATGAAAGTTGTAGATTTTATTAATAACATCAAAATTAACATCCCTGCAGCTTCTTATTAAGATAAAGAGAGAATTATTCACTGGAATAAAATGAAGACACTCATTGAATATATCATTTGATTCCAAAGTCGTGTTTCTATGTTTACACCTAGATGAGAAGAATGCTCTTGCTCTATCTCCCATCCACAGAACTTATGAGCTTTCTCATGTCATGACTGTGTGAGGGTGTCAGAGCTCTATGCTTCTAAAATCCTGTATCCAAGTGTGCCTTTTACAGTTGGATTATCCCTAAATGTGTAGAGCTCACTCTGCACGTGGAGTATTCACATGTTCCATTGCTCCTTCTTCTTCTTTCTTCTTCTTCCTCTTCTTCTTCCTCTTCTTCCTCTTCTTCTTCTTCTTCTTCTTCTTCTTCTTCTTCTTCTTCTTCTTCTTCTTCTTCTTCTTCTTCTTCTTCTCCTCCTCCTTCTCCTTCTCCTTCTCCTTCTCCTTCTCCTTCTCCTTCTCCTTCTCCTTCTCCTTCTCCTTCTCCTTCTCCTTCTCCTTCTCCTTCTCCTTCTCCTTCTTCTTCTTCTTCTTCTTCTTCTTCTTCTTCTTCTTCTTCTTCTTCTTCTTCTTCTCTTTATCCTCCTCCACCTCCTTCTCCTTTTCTCCTTCTCCTCCTTCTCCACCTCCTTCTCCTTTTCTCCTTCTCCTCCTCCTTCTCCTTTTCTCCTCCTCCTCCTCCTTCTCCTCCTCCTCCTTTACTCCTTCTTCTTCTCCTCCTCATCCTCCTCGTCCTCATCCTTGTCCTCCTCCTCTTCTTCCTCCTCCTTCTCCTTCTTCTTCTTTTCTTCCCCATCTCAAGGTTAAGTTCAAATTTTCTGCTGTCCTATGGACAGTTATCACAGTCCTTCTCCTCTATGATTTCCCAGTACTCTCAGACTTTTTCTAATGTGTCATTTATTCACTAGGTTTTCTTTCTGCTCTGACCTAGGAGAACACTATACCCTTGAAGTATGGATCTTTATTTCATTTGGTTTTCATAGAGATAAAATATGTTGCATGTCAGTCATTAAAGTGTTCACCACCACTTTCTCTACAGACACATTTGAAAATAAAAGGAAGATGAACATAAACTGTAGATTTAAAGGGAAATATGTTAGACATCTTATGCCAGTTTTCTGGGACTTTCTCAGTTTTAGCCCTCATAAACCCCTGGGAGGCCCTTCTATCCCGTGTGCACTGGCAAAGTTTGCCATCTTCAGGTTCCTTATCATGTTTGATATTGTATCACCTGTTTGTTGTTGTTGTTGCTGCTGCTGTTGAGCAGAAAGTAGCTGTATTCAACTCTTCTTTCCCACTAAGTCACTGCTGAAAGAGTTTTAATGATTCTTATTATGATTATGAATTCTTACGTATTCAAAGAGCAAGGTGGAAGTCTCACTCCTTTAACCAAGTCAATAAATTATGTCATGTTTTTTTTCACACAATGAATACACATTTTCTTCAATAACATTTCCCACATTGGTTTGAAGGGAGTCTAGACTATTGAGAAGATCAGGACTCCCAACTCAATTGCGCAATGGTCCTGCTCACATTGTCTTGCCACCCTTCATGAAACAAGAAGATGTGAACCTGCTATGTTAATGTTCTATGTTCTGTCTGTGGGGGTTCTTCTCAATCACCATTGAACCTTTACCTGTGGCTGGGCTGAGGGTTTAGCCTTTGATCTCTCCTTAGCCAGAGACAGTAGCAGGAAAACAGGAGGCTCCCAAGGCATGTGAGACCAGAAATCTGTCTTCTACCTTTCTGTGTGAGTTTCTCAGCTACCCTTTCACTTTAAGATATCCATGCTGTGGAAAAGTGCGTTCTCATTTATATTTTCCTACCAACGTGACAATGTTCCTTCAAGAGCCATAGGCATGTAACAAAAATCCCAATACCAGACATGAGAAGCCCTCTTTTGAGTTATTGGTTACCATTGCCTAATAGGCTCACAAAATATACAGCCTATTGCTGTTGCCTTTGGTTATCCTCAGAGGTGGACTTCCCACATAGGGCTCAGAGACCCAGATTTGGGACTGACCTGAATGCCTTCCTCTAAGGACTAGCTTTTATGCTATCAAGAAAGCTTCCAAAGGAGGGAGTCAACCAATGATTCTACCCAACCATGCTACCCATGATCCACATCAAGAACTAGCTAGACTGGATAGTTGCGCCTGTATCTTGGCAGTAACCAACAGCTGTCTAATTTAGACTTCTGACTCACTTAGCAAGGAAGAACCCATGTCTTGTACTGGTGCCTACCTAACTATTGAGCTAGTGGCTATTGGAGGAGGATCTACAACTACTAACTTACTAAACCACCATGGTCCCTCACAATTTATAATCATTTGTCCTTATACCCAGAAGTAATCTTCAACTTTCACCATTATTTGTTTGTACAGGAGTCAGGCAGAGCAGGGGTGTAGTGCAGTGGTAAAGTGCTTGCCTGTCCATGTTTTAAAGCTGGGGTTGATTTTGTTTGATAATACCACTGACAAGGAATCTAAAGCCTTTTAAAGAATTTGAACTTAGTTTGAAATAATTGCTATCACTTCTTCATAATACATAAATGTATTCAACTAAAAATATAGGTTTGAGGCTGAGTTCTGTGCTTGTATGTGCATATATATTAATATATGCAATAGTTTGTTTTTTTCTTATTTTCAAAATATTTTGGTTAATAATATTCTTTCGTTAATTTAAGAAAATCACAGGAACAATTGATTTTATTTAAATATAGCTCTTACACTGTAATCAAAGAATGTCTTTGGGGAAAAATGTTACTAAAAGCAAAATGCATTATTTGGAACTAAGGACTGTGTAAATTAAATGATACTTTGGTGTTTATAAATCACTGTGTGTGTGTGTGTGTGTGTGTGTGTGTGTGTGTGTGTGTGTGTGTGTGTGTGTATGTGTGTTGACCCACACCATGACAATTGGTAAGAAAGACTGTGTTCCAATCAGATTGGATTCTGATTTCAACTCTGCCAGTAATCAGATGAATCACATCTTCAATGTAGGCAGGTGCATAATGGTGATTGCAACATCTGTTTAATTTGTTCAGCATCTTTCTAAGTTATTATAGAACCAAATGTTGTTATATATATTATGTATCTTGGAAAATGTTAGACAAGTCAGAAATTCTCATTATTACTAATTGAAAAACTCAGCTTGAAGATTTGAGACATGTTTACAGGGCCAGGACTCTTAATTTTTCACAATCACAGAAATATTTTGGAGTTTTCCAGGAGATCACCTTGTGTTCCATGTGTCCCATTTGGCCCAGTGTCCCATGATGACGTTTTAGAGTTCTGAACATATTTGCCTTTAATTATATTTACTTTTCATATTTTTTAATAAAGTTAAAACATTTTCACAGTTATCAAAATATGTTGCAGGGTTGAGCCCTATATCCTCTATGTTTTTGGTTACCTTAACTGAAGCCCCAGGGGAAAAAGTTTCACTGTAAAAGCTGAGTAGAAGTGAGGGATTGCTCTACTGCCTTGTGTTGCAGCTGAGAGTGTCTTGATTAGATCTTGAAGCCCTCCCTATGGGGCCTCACATAATGTTCTATAGTTAGTTTCCAAACCCACTTAGATAAAACCAGGACATCTGCCAAGACTCATTGCCTCACTCTGTGAGTGATGGAAAGGATGACCCAAATTTCAAAGCTCAAGATAAAATAACTCAGTATTTTAAACCATAAACCCCAACAATCAGGTATATAAGATCAGCAGTGTGAAGAAATATAGTCATTTATTCTGTCTCTCCTGGAAATTTCTATGCTCTTATTTCCATCTGGACTTGGTATAATCAGAAATACAAAGGTCTACTAAGTATGTGATAGATCACTACCCAGAGAAAAAGTCAACATGGTCTTGTGAGGGCAAATATGTGGGCATATAATCCCATGTCAACACAAGTTGATGAAAGAGTGAATGATGATGCAAATTTTTAAAAAGAGAAGAAGCCCAGGGTTATGCATTTATAGACTACACACAATAATCTGACAGACAGACAGGCAGGCAGGCAGGCAGGCAGACAGGCAGGCAGAGACAAAGACAGAGAGAGACAGAGACAGAGACAGAGTCACACAAAGAGACAGATATACAAAGAGGAGAGAGGGACAGAAAAAAGGAGAGGTAGAAAGTGGGGGGAAGAGTCCTGTATGCTAGAAGCTGTGGTATATTGAAGATTATGTAGAACTGAATAAATCAAAGATTGAACTACATGGAATCATGAAACCATTGGACCATCTTCATATAACAATGCTAGATAAGTATGCCATTGCTTGACAGTTTTAGAATAAGCCTGCCCGTCTTTGCTGGGTTATGTTTGGTGCGATGTGACTGTCCATCTGAATTTTCTCCAGCAGGGAGGTTTATAAAACCAGGAGACAAAAGCACATGAGAAAAACCTATCAGTAACATTTTGGTTACTTTTCTTGACTCTGGGGCTTTATTCTTGGTAGCATAAAGTGAGTCTAAAACAAGCAATCCCATGCAGGTTGTAACTGCTCAAGTAAAATGACTTGGTCATCTAAAGGCCAGCTATTTCACTCAGATGATATCACTAACCTTCTGATAAAGAGAGAATACATTCCAAATGGAGTGAAATGTATTAGTGTAAAGGCAAACACAGGCATCTTAATCTTTAGACCTATTTTTAAACAGAGGAAGTTATTTACTTTAGTCATTGATATGTAAGATGAAAACTTGTAAGTACGTCATCCTAAAAGCAATTTTATATGATAAAGTTAGTCAGTAAAATCATTCAAGAGGGGAACAAAATGGTTTGTTGACATTATTACGAGTTTTAACATGGTCATTTGGGATTTGCTTTAGAAATCATTTAAGGGGTGAATTCACTCAGAAAGAGTGTGTGCTTCAGTATTTCTTCAAATGGATTCTGCTTACTTGTAGATGTGGAGGAAAGAAACAGAACTGTTTATATGCTATTCATTTAGATGTCTTCAACTCCAGGAAGAAATTGTACCTGTCTTTCCTCAAGACCTAATTATACATACTCAAATAATGGTGATTAATTTGTTCGAGGAACATGAAGAATAGACACATGCCAGGAAATATAAAAGCCATTGGAAAGTAAAAAAAGAAAGCCAGGCTATGGTGGTGCACGCCTTAATCCCAGCACTTGCGAGTCTGAGGCAGGCAAATCTCTGGCTTTAAGATCCGCCTCATCTATAGAGTGAATTCCAGGACAGCCAGAGCCAGGGCAACACAAAGAAACCCTGTATCAAAAGAAAGGAAGAAAGGAAGGAAGGAAGGAAGGAAGGAAGGAAGGAAGGAAGGAAGGAAGGAAGGAAGGAAGGAAGGAAAGAAGGGAGGGAGGAAGGGAGGAAGAAAAAAGAAGAGGAAGGAAGATGAATAGGGAGGGGAATGGAGGAGGAAGGAGGAAGGAAGATGAGGAGGAAGGAAGAAATCAGAGGAAGAAGGAAGCAGAAAAAAGACATCTGCCAAGACAGTGCACAGTGGCAAAGTGCTTAAGGAAGAGTTAAGGAGTCAGATACCTGTTTGGATATCTTCTTATGTATAAAAGAAAAACTTTGAAGGAGCTAATTTGCTTTCCTTGGCTTTCTTGTCTTTAGCATTAGGGCAATAATAGCTGAAACTCCTAAGACTCATTCTTGACACTTGGTAACCCCTCAATAAATATCCGTAATTATCTGTTCCCCCCAAGAAGCAGCATGATAGAAAATATGCAAAATTCAGATGCAACCACAATACAGGGCAGTGAGCATGACACACATGTAATCAAAGTGTGAGAGGAGACAATAGTAGAAGAAAAACAAAAACCCAAAATAAAACCCCAAAAAATCAAAAAGCAAAAACTTAGCAGTGATTAGCAATGGGAGATGGGAAGGGACAAAAGTACCAGAGGAATAGCACCCAGAGGAGAGCTTAATCCTGAATCAGTGGGCCAGAGGAGACTTCAAAAGAAAGCTATCTAGAAATGTAAATATTTTTAAAAAATACACAAGTGGGAAAGCAGCAGGAGAGGATCCTTGGCAGGAAAACACAAGGTGGATTTAAGGAACTCTGGCTGCTTGGGTGAGGGAGGCAGAGAATGTGAGATATGGAAAGTATACTAAGAAAAGTTAGAGTCAGAATATCCATGGCTTCCCATGGGGACTAACAGAGGAATACCAGTCAGCCATCAAAGGATTTGCAGAGAAAAAGGGGAAACTCGTGATGATCAGCCAGTGTAATCAGATACACTTAGCAATGTGTGTGCAGTAGAGAACAAACAGAACCAACAGTACTTATCACAAGGAAAGTATCCCCCACTGCCACTGCATCTTCTTTAGTCTAATCTAGAACCCCATCAACCTTGGACAGATTGTCTGGAAATTTTAGATTATATTTTATGAATTGCTGATAGTAAAACATCTACCTGAGATGTATGGTTTACCATAAAATGGTATTTGAAATACATACATAACTAAGATATTTAAGCAAAAACAAAGCCAGGAACCTGACAT
This sequence comes from Cricetiscus sungorus, assembly GCA_030556225.1. Taxonomy (NCBI): domain Eukaryota; kingdom Metazoa; phylum Chordata; class Mammalia; order Rodentia; family Cricetidae; genus Cricetiscus; species Cricetiscus sungorus. The sequence goes on along the minus strand of JANBXA010000372.1, from coordinate 20,807,428 downwards.
CATTCAGAGTATAATAAAATTAGTTAACAAAGCTTATTTCTTCTAGACTCCATTGAAAGAGATTTATGAACTCAGATATAGAATATTTGCTATTGGCCATTACTTACTGTGTAGATTTGGAGTAAGACATTACTGAGAAGTTCCATGGAGTAATAATCTTGGATATCTGTTTAAGTATTTTTTATTATCTCTTCAAATGCCAAGTGTTGTTAAAATGCCACAGATCATACAAAAATATGTTAAAGGTTTCTTCATTTTTATGAGAAAGTATATAAGTTACTGGATACTTAATAGGAGTTTGAGCTTATTTTTCCATTTTAATATGATCAAGCCTCATCTCCTCCTCTCTAATTGCTTCCATATCCTCTCTGCTGCTTCTCACTACCAACTTCATGTGCTCTTTTTAAAAAGTCCAAAGCCCATTTAGGGCTGTCTATATGTGCATTATTATGGGCCCATCTACAGGAACATGAGTAACCTGGCAGGGCCACATCCCAGAAACAGCAACAACAACAGCAAACTCCATGCCCCAAAAGCTATAGCAACAACTTCTCAGCTATGTTTGGGACGTCATGAGCCCATCTTCATCCCTGTCCAGGATTCTGGCTTGCTTGATCTCCTGCAGGTCTTGTCATAATGCCACAGTAGCTGGCAGTTCATGTTATGTCTGTAAATAGTACTTTGATGCAAAAACACAGTAGCTATGTTTCTTACAAACTTTCTGCACCCACCTCTGTGATTATTACAAGGGATCTGTAGACCAGACTACCCTACATCTCACTATGTATCTTAGGCTTGCCCTGAACTTGTGATCCTCCTGTGTTGGCCTGAGTGCTGGGATTCTAGGTGAGTGCTACTACCCAACCTCTTTCCTCATCTAGATTGGAATTATTTTAAATTATGAAAACATCCAGAGGTATCTCATATAAATATTCAAACTTATCAAAAGTATTTTCAATAGGACGTTGCTAATGTTAGTTATTCCTGTTAGGATTTATAAGAGGTAATGATATTCTTATTTAGGTCACAATGAGCCTTATGGAATAATAACAATTAAAAAAAAACCACGTTTTCCAACTCTCAAAAGCTCTGTGAACAGAATTCTCCATGTGGTTTAATCTTTTAATACTATGTGTTAAGCTTTAAAGAAAAACTCATGAGTCTGTGTTTAGCCATATAGTATTATTATTTCAGCCTTTCCTGTGAATTAAGGTGACGTTAAGTAACAAACGGATTTTAGGCAAAGTATGAAAGTATGGAAATACTTTTAAATACTAGTCTCATTAATTTTAAATACTTGTTTTAAATACTAGTCTCATTAATTCTCAGCGTTTTAAACTAAGATCAAGTGCAGAAAGCTAGTTCTTGTTTATCTGGCCTTCCATTATTCTCAAAATATCTCCAGTTTCTTTTTCCCTTTCTCCCACTAAATCATCAATTTGCAAGAACTTAGCATGAGTAGAGCATGGAGGTCCATTCTAGTGCTTAGGAAGCTTAAGCAGGAGTGCTATATACTGGAGGGAAGCCTGAGTTACATATCAAGATCCTATCTCAAAAACAGAAAGCCATTCCATATCATAAAATTATTAGATCATAAAAATGAATGAGAAATCTGTTTTAATTAATGAGTTAACAATTACTAATTAGTACTAATGCATTCAATGTAGTAGAACCAAAAATATATGCAACAGTGTGTATCTCCAAGGTCATGTAATCTTGCTTTTCTTTTCCAGTTACTCTGTTATACTATTAAAGTATTAGTAATTATTAAAGTTCCCTGCTTACTATTCAAATCTGAATTTCAGCGACTTTAAATAATGCTGTGTTAGTTACTTTTGTAATAAAACACCATGATCAAGGCAACTTACAGAAGAAGGGTTTGAAGGGCGGGGCTTATGGTTCAGAGGAATGAGCATCCCCCATCTCAGGGTGGTGAGACCCAATAGCTGATAAGGATAGCTGTAGGAACTGGGCAGCATTTGCTTGAATTGCAAATAGCAAGCACAGAGAGTCACTGCCTAAGGAGCAGGGCTTTTGAAACCTCAGCTGGTGCTGTGACACACTCCCTCCAACAAGGCCATACTTTCTAAATCTACCCAAACAGTACCAGCAACTGGGACCAAATATTCAATTTCCCAAGTCTACATGATAGGGGCAATCTCAATCAAACCATCACAATACCTGTCAGGTCAAGGCAGCGTAACAGCTCCTTTGATAACCAAACTCATCTTTATTGCTTGCAAATTGTATAACTCTGATATGTTAAATATTGTGTAACTAATTCTTGAACTTGCTCATCTAGAATACTAGTATTTAAAATTATTAGAAAAGTATATTTCTTCTCAAATCTTTATAACTCAACTTTAGACTATTTCAAATCAACCACTTTAAAGGGAATAATGATTTGAAATCAAAAGTCTGAGGTTTATTAAACATGTTAACTGTGACTTTGAATACCATGATGAAGGATCCCTGGTTTAAAGACCTGCTTGTTGCTACAGAAACAGTATTTATACCAAAACTCTACCTTAAATTAAAAACAATTAAAAATTGGCATAAGGGGTGATGAGATGGCTAGGTGAAGCAAAAGTACTTGCCATGCGATCTTGGTGCAATGTGTACAATTCATGATCCATACATAAAGGTGCAAGGGAGAACTGACTCCACAAAATTCTCCTCTGACCTTCACATGTGCACTGTGGTGCACATGCTTATACACACACATCATGCATACACACATACACACACACACACAATAATAATAATAAAGAAAAGGTAAATTACCATGACATCATTTGTGAGGACAAAATACTTTGGAAATTGAATCTTGATAGGAATGACTTTAATGTGAATAGGTACATGTATAGTTCAGATGTATGTTAAGGCAGAACAAGTTTTACCTATAATAATAACCATGTAAAATGTGTAGAGATGAGATCCATTTATTCACAAATAAGTTTGAAAGATTTCTCTGAGATGCAAACCATTTGGGGAAGTTTTACAAATGTTTAGTACTTGAACACATGTTGGTATAATAAGACCCATTGTCTGTCTACTCTGTACTATAAGTACAGAAGGAGATAACATGGGGAGTTGTTTTTAACCAGGGATGGAATGGATTTTTAAGTTGTAAATATCAGAACAGACATATCTGTTTCTATCATAATTCAGCAATTGATGAAACTACCATGAGCATACTCACACATGTGCACTGCATTTATTTACTTTTTTGTGTTTATGGGAAGGATTGATAAATATTAAATATTATTATGATTTAAAGCACAATTCGTGGGGCTGGAGAAATGGCTCACTAGTTAAGAGCACGCACTGCTCCTACAGAATACCTGAGTTTTGTTTCCAGAACCAAACTACAGTTCTCTGCAAGACTGCCAAGTGCTCTTAACTTCTAAACCATCTTTCTAACCCTTAAATTCCAGCTTTTATTCTGAAATCATATTCAAGGTAATATTAGGTACTAATGTTAGAATGTTATCTAAAATTTGTTTGTCTTCTAAAACTGCATTAATTTCCTTTGTGCATCGTAAATATTTGTAGGTAATCAACTGACTCATAATTACCAGACCTTTTCTTAAGACAGTTATCACAAGTGATTTTCATTCAGAACATTCACTTTAACAACTGTGGTAGCCTTAGTTTTCAATCTGTTCTAAAACCTACCCCTCTCCCAATCACAAATGTCTATCCTCAACCTTTAATGATTGACTGATAGCCTATAGGTGATTTCAATCAAAGCCTGTCTTGAAATGCAACCATTAAGAAGAAAAAAGTGATAGTTCACCTAGGTTTGTTGTCCCTTTGCCATGATTGGGAGGTATATACTCCACAGGGTGAGAATGTGTCTTCCTTCCTTCCTTTCTTCTTTCCTTCCTTCCTTCCTTCCTTCCTTCCTTCCTTCCTTCCTTTCTTTCTTTCTCCCTTCCTTCCTTCTTTCCTCCTTTTCTTTCTTTTCTCCCTCCCCTCTTTCTTCTTCCCCCCCCCCCACCGTCTCTTCTTCCTCTCCCTGTCTCTCCTTTATGGTTTTTTTTTTTTTTTTTTTTTGAAACAGCTTTCTATGTGTAACAGCTCTGGCTGTACTGGAACTCACTCGGTAGATCAGGCTGGCCTCAAACTCAGAGGTCCCCTTGCCTCTGTCTCCTGAATCCTGGGAGATTATAGGTATGCACCACCACCACTGCCAAGTGTATTCCTAATTTTGCAAGGGTATATGCTATAACTGTGGACTATACAAGTTGTCTAATGTGACAGTGTGTGTAGTACAAAATTACTTAACTTATATTTCATCTGGAAATTTTCAGATTAGGATAGGATAAATCATGCTGTAGAGGTAAATAACCTATAAACCTCAGGAAATTAAATATGATTTATTTTGTTTTCACTGTATGTCTGTCATCAGTCAAAGATCAGCAGTGATTTCTGCCTTGCATCATTGTTACTCAGGGACCCTGGCTTATTGAGAGAGAGCCCTCTATCTGAGCTGTCACATACACTAAGACACTAAAACAGGAAGAAGCAAAATCTGGACGGTCCCATTAGCAATTAAATATTTACAAAGGATAAGTGAAACACATCCATTTACCACATATTTCATCAAATTAAGACAGGCACATGACTGAGCACACCTCTAAGGGGAAGGGTGGCCAGTGTGTGTATAATGGCAAAAACTATATTATTACTAATAATAATCACAGAACATATATGCTTTCTACATACTTGGAAAATTTTGCTTTTTTTCTTTTATATTTATTGTGATCACTTCAAATAATAGGGGAATTTATGTTTTTGTTTGTTTGTTTGATTGATTGATTGATACAGGGTTTCTCTATGTAGCTCTGGCTGTCTTGAGGCTGACCTCAAGTTCACAGAGATCCATCTGCCTCTGACACCTGAGTACTGGGATTAAAGCCATATACCACCATACCTAGTTGCATTATCTTATGCTTTAACAGTACCTCTTTCATTAAATATATCTAAGCACAATTATTAAGAACTTATGGTTATAATTTCTTTTCAAAAATGTATAGCATCTTTTGTTGCTGTATGTGTGTTTTTGTTTGTTTATTTAAGAAAGAACTTAAAGTTGGGTAGGTTGAGAGGGGAAGATCTAGAGGGACTTGAGAGAAGAACATGTTACAATATATTTAAATTTAAAAATTGTTTTAAATATTAAAATATATATCAAAAATGTCTACCACTTAGTAAAAATGTCATGGCCACTTAAGAATATAAGAATATGTTCTAAACTATTTCTTGAAGTCATCACATAATGATTTTTAACTGAAGACAAAATAAAATCAGAAAATGTAGGCAGGTAGAAATTCTGGTTTTCAACCATGCTGTTGAACTGCTGTATTAGTGAGGAGAGTGTCTGCACCCATCTCCCTGAAGTGAAACAGATGGCTCTATAGATTACAAATATGTACTGGCAGCACAATCCCTGTTCTAATCAAGTGGAAGGGATTTTTATTATTTTCTTCTGGCCATGTGCTCATGTAATGCTACAGATATGTATATAGATTTGTCAAACTATATGTGATATAACCTAGGGAGCTCTTTATTTAACACTCAGTTGCATTCTACAGAAAATCATATAACAAAATACCAAGATGCATTAGCTTGTCAAGCAAAGAAAATTTTCTAAGAAGTTGTCAGTGTGTATTTGTTATTCTGTACTTCTGCTGAGAGAGGCAAAAGTTCCAGCAGGTATATCCAGATGAACAGCAGCCATTAAACATGACTACATTTGCATTCCATAAGGATATTTATTTTTACAATTGTATTTTACACCAGAGAATTCTGCAGTTAGCACATGAAAATAGTCTCTGTCTGTGAAAGAACACCATAACCATGGTAGCTTTTTAATATATATATTAAATACATATATATTAAATATGTATTAATATATATCAAGAAATTTATTTCTCTTATTTTTATTTCATTGATATTTTATACTATAGTGTAACATGTCATGAAAATATTTTATATTTAAAAACCAGTGGTTTGGGTATAAAAATCAACAAATCAGCCAACCAGATAACCAACCATAATGACAAATACAGGGAGGGTAACATAGAACGCAGGAAGAATCTCTCCATTTGGACCCAGGTACAGAGATCTTATCCTGGCAGAAGGCATCTTTCTTAATCTGGACATAGTAATGAAACAGTGAAGAGACAGAAGGAGGAAATGGACCATGGCAACTTTTAATAATGAAAATGTTGAATTGGGGCTGGCTTACAGTTTGAGAGGTTTAGTCCATTATCCTTATGGTGGGAAGCATGGCAGCATGCAGGCAGACATGGTGCTGGAGAGGAGCTGAGAGCTCTACATCTGGATCCACAGGCAGTTGGAAGAGAGAGTGATACTGGGCCTGACTTGAATATCTGAAAACTCAAAACCCACCCCCAGTGACACACTTCCTCCAACAAGGACACACCTGCTCCTATGACGCCACTCCTTACGAGTCTCTGAGGGCATTTTCATTCAAACCACCTCAGACTCCTAACATCCATACGTGTTGGAGGCCTGAGTAATTAATAACTGATTGAGTTTAGAAAACAGGAGTCTGGGGAGATGGCTCAGTTGTAAAGCACCTGCCACATAAGAATGAGGACTGGAGTTCACATTTCCAGTATTCACATGAAAGCCAGTCATAAGAGTGGATACATATAACCCCTGTGCTGGAGAGGTAGGGATGGTAGGATCTCTGGGGGCTTACTTGGTGGCCAGTCTAATGGACTCAATGAGATCCAGGGTCAGTGAGAAAGAAACCTGGTCTCAAAAAATCAAGGTGGAGTAGTGACTGAAGGAGGCACTCAATGCTGACCTCTGGCATGCACATAGGCATGTGCTTGTGCATCCATGCGTGCGCACGTGCTCCCCCCCACACACTGTACTTTTCTACTGTAACCATCAAGAAGTATTTTTTAGTTTCCCTGTGTCTTTATAAAGTGGTTGCCAGGAGACAGTTTGCCTATACAGATGTTCCTATTTTAACAAGTCCTACTTTGTAGTTATCACACTGAAACTCTTGGGCCCAGCCCAAACAAAATGCAATGCTCAGGTGTTCATGTCTCATGTATGCAGTACAAAAAGGCCAAGCTGCTGGCTTTCATAAATGATTTTCAAGTCCTTGTTTTAATAGCAGAGTTAGCTAATGGTGTCCTCCTCTATAGACAAAATGCATTAGCTGCTTAACTGAATGCAGCAGCTGTGTTTTGTTTATGGAATCTTATCTAAAATAAATGCTTTCTGCCATATATCATGTCAACTCATAGCAGCTTCTTATTCCAGCTGGCAATTGGTTAGGGCACTCACACAATTAAAAAGAAATTAACATTTTTTCTTACACAAACAAAAATGTTACTTTATAGTAAATGAATGTCTTTTTTCTTGATATTTGTGTTTTTCCTTTTTATTTATTCTTCTTTCACACAGTATATCACAGCCACAGCCTCTCCAGGGCTCAACCAGATCCACTGTTCCCCTCTTTCCCTTCAGAGAAGAGCATGATTTCCTCTGCAAAGAGCATGATTTCCTCTGTCTGCTTGTTTCTTTAATTTATCCCTTCTATTTTCTCTGAAAATTTAATGTAAAGTTACATATGCTGTGTATCTCATTTTAATTGGTGCTTGTGGTTTAAATAGGATTGGGCCCCAGAGACTCATGTGTTTGAGTGCTTGGCCCAGAGACAATGACACTATTAGGAGGTATGACCTTGTCGGAGTAGGTGTGTCTTTGTTAGAGAAAGAATGTCACTGTGAGTGTGCTTTGAGGTTTGAGATGCTCAAGCCACACCCAGTGTGGCATCCTCTTCCTGTAGCCTGTGGATCCAGATGTAGAATTGTCCGGGCCTTCTCCAACACCGTGACTGCATGCTTTTTGCCATGACAACAATGGGTTAAGTCCTGAGCTAAAAGCCAGCCACAATTAAATATTTCCATTTACAGTATTGATATGGTTATGATGTCTCTTCACTGAAATAGAAACCCTAAGACAGAACTTAAGGAATTTAGAGACTTTGCATGAAGTAACAACTTTATATAGTTCTATTAAAGTCTATCTGTTCATCAAAGCAGGAGTGATAGTACCAGGCTGTCATTTCACGCTGATGAGCAAGAGACAACTACTATGACTGGTCACAATGACAAGGTGAGACACCAAGCCTGGTATCTAAAATGCAACCAAGGAAATGATTCACAAGTGACAAGCATGGGAAATCACTCCAAAGTGAGCTAAGACTTTGTTCTGATATCACCCTGTCAGGGCATTTCTGTTTCATATTCAGTGCTTTCTTAAGTTCTTATACCCTGCTGCTAAATTTTGTCAACTCAAGCTTGACATTTGTGTCTTAACAATATCAGCCAATAGTGGCCATAACCTCCCAACTTTATAAGTCACAGACACATTTGTATAAAAGTATGTATTAGAGGATTCAACGCTTAGCTGAATTTATAAGTATTAAAAGGATGGTTAAAAAAATATTGTCAGGCAGTGGTAAAGCACACCTTTAATCCCAGCACTGGGGAGGTAGAAGGCTTATTTCAGTGAGCTTGAGGCCAGCTTAATCTACAGAGAGAGTTCCAGGGCAGCCAGAGCTGCACAGAGAAACCCTGTCTCAAAACATAAAACAATAGCAAAAAAAGATGGTTGTTTTTGCTGAACATGATAGCTCACTCATGTGATCTCAGCATTTGGTTAGCTGTGGCAAGAGGATTACCATGAGTTTGATGTCAGATTTAGCTAAGAGTGAGGCCTTGTCATGAAATAACTGACAACAATAAACCCAGGAAATCCTAAAACCCCAAACAAACAATAAAATGCTCCTGAAAAAGATGGTGATTCTGAGACATTAGGAAACCCAGGTTAACCCTGAAACTGGAGAAGAGAATCTGCTCTAGTCTTAGTCTGCTCTCTTAGTGGAGTCATGCTTAGGACTTTTAAGAGTTAGAATCTAAGTATTGTAAGTATATTTCTCTCCAAATTATCCCAGGAAGAATACACACTGTCATTCACTGTGCCTCCTGGAAAAAGAAAAATAGTCACCTTCCAGAGGCTAGCCTTGAATTCACATAGTTCACTAAATAAAGAAAATCAAGATGCAGATCTCATTGTTGTAAAGACCAGAAGCATTCCTTAGAATGAGAAAAGTCAGGAGTCTATAGGGAGAAGGACACAAAAGCAAGTGGGTGAGGGGTTTGTGAAGGTGATAATGGTGAGAATCAGTCCCTACTTTGGTGCCTTCCAGGCGTGGCTACCATAAACTACATAAGGAGTTCATGGAGACCACCAGAAGGTCCTCTCAGAAAGTCCTCTCCAGCTATCAGTCTGGGGGTCCATGAGCTCCCCCTTGTTCAGCTCAGCTGTCTCTGTGGTTTTCTGTAGCCTGTCCTGTTCTTGACCCATTTTCTTATCACTCCTCCCTGTCTGCAACTGGATTCCAGGAGTTCAGCTCAGTGTTTATCTGTGGGTGTCTGCTTCTGTTTCCATCAGCTACTGAATGAAGGCTCTAGGATAGTATATAAGGTAGTTATCAATAATATAAGGTAATTATCATTATCAGGGAAGGGCATTTAAGGTAGCCTTTCCACTGTTGCTCACATTGTTAGTTGGGGTCATTCTTATAGATCTCTGGTCATTTCTCTAGAGTCAGTTTTCTCTTCAAACCAACCTATAATGGCTGCCTCTATTAAGGTGTCTCTATTTTTGCTCTTGTCTATTCATCCCCTGACTCAACCTTTCCAGTTCCATATGTTTGTTGTACCGACTCAGACCCCCTGAACATGAGTCTCAGAAGGCCTGGGCAGTCTAAAGGACCTCTGACAGTGGAACCAGGATGTATCCCTGGTACAGGAAAGAACTTTGGGAGCACATTCCCCATGAAGGAATACTTCCTTAGCATAGAGACAGGAGGGAGTGTCTATACCCTACTCCAAATAACTTGACAGATTTTGATGATCCCTCCTGGAAGGCATCACCCTCCCTGTGGAGTGGGGGGGGGGTTGGAAAGCAGTTTGAAGGGCATGGGAAGGAGGGAGAGGGAACTGGGATCAATATGTAAAATAAAAAATAATAAGAAAGAAAGGAAGGAAGGAAGGAAGGAAGGAAGGAAGGAAGAATGAACGAATGAAAGAAAGTCCTCTCCATCTTCCTTCTCTTGCTATGTCTTCTCCTGGTGGTTGAGTGTTTCCACTGTTTTCTGAAGTCTGTTTTCTTCCATGCTGTCTTTGCTTCAGATAATACCATGTGACCTTAGAACATCTTCCCAGGCAAGGCAGGTTTTGTTGGCATACTTCCAAGCTGAACAACAGTAGTTATGTTTAACTGTATCTACCTGGAGTTAGAGAGCACGGCTTCCACTGGAAGCAGACCATGCATGGCATCTCTCTTGGTCTGATGGTTCACTGCTTTTACATTTGGATATCTGCCCCACCAGATCTCTGACACACTTCAGTTCACAAGCATGGACTACTTTCTCTCACAGGACATGCTTGACTTCCAAGACATCTGGAAATTTACTGATCCTGCCTATCTCAGATGAACCACCAAACCTTGACCTTTGGCAGGCTGTTGCTGTTTTTCAGCTCTCCTTTCTTATCTTGTTCTCTTTCTGGCCAAGCTGTGGGTTTTTTTTTTCTTCCCTATTATTATCACCCCATTCTCTTTGGATAGTGTATTTTTAGTGTATTCTTCATTTTGATGGCTGGTTTTTAAATTCACTTTAGTAGTCACACTCATTTACAAATGCACTGGAACATGGCATACATACCAAAACCTAGAATCCAGGCATACCTTGCTCCACCCTCATGAGACCCAAGTTCAGCCTGTCTCCCTCCTCCTCTGTCTGCCCTGGCTAGTAGCCACTACTACCTTTTAGCAGGTGGGCAACATAGTCCATTGTATCCAACGAGGAACACTTGTAAATGAAAAGGATGCCCACCTTGTCTGAGTGCTTTCAACAATCGTAGAAAGGTTGGCACAGGGAGTTTTAGGTTAGGGTATAGCAGTAACTGTCTTGGTCATGAGATAACTGCACTGCAGCCCATTTTGGAGACTGATAGTGGTCTCCTGCTTATTATAGAGTGGGACTGTGGGCTTGTAGAAAAGGAAATCTCTCACTTGCCTTTTCCAAGTTTTCTTACTCTACATTGTGTTCATGTAGCCAAATCAAGACCTTTTAATTAATGAAACAGTGATAAGTCTGATGAATATTCTTCTGGCTATTCAGAACTGACATTGTGGGGCTGGAAAGATAGCTCAGTGATAAAAGTATTTCCCTATACGCATGGGAATCTGAGTTCAAATCCCCAGAACATCTATAAAAGCCAGATGCATAGCTCAAGTGTCTCAAATTCTGCGTCTTTCACAGGTAGATGGGAGGTAAAGAAAAGAGAATACTAGAATCTCACAGAAGAGAAGAAAACAATAAACAGACACTGTCTCAAATAATGGAAAGACATGAAAAAACTCAAGATTGTCTTCTGATGCATGCCATGGAGAACACACACACACACATGCACACACACACGCACACACACACACACACACACGCACACGCACGCACGCACGCACACACACGTGCATGCCGCAAGCACGCAGAGGCATGCATGTACATACTGACACACATTCTCATATAGACATGTATAACTGAAAGAGAACTCCTGACTTCAGAGATAAAATTCATACTAGTATTTGTGAGTTTTGGTTTTCTTTATTTAAATGTAATTGTGTAGTATATAAAATTGTCAATAGAAGAAATAATGAAGCCATGGATCTTCTCTTGCAGTTTCTTATAAATTATTCATCAGGCCCTTTATGCAGATATTCCTGGGAACAAACATTTTACTTCTACTCATTGTGAAATAAAAGCACAATACCTAGCAAATTAAAGATGAACATTAAGCATCTTCTATGTCACCAACAATAATTCTCTGTAAGTCACATTTTTGGAACCATGTAGCAAATAAAATATAGCACCTAAAGACATAGATAATGCTGTTTGGTTAAAACACTATCTCCCATAGTTTTTAGAATTATTCAAATTCCCTGTAAACCATGGGAACAAATTACATGTCCCAGAAAATGAAAAGCCACCTCACAATGATAATGATGAGTGACAGGATCAAAACATCCAAGAGTTCACAGCGTTTAATTTCAGTTATTAAATCCAAAATATATGTAAAGATGACTTAGCAAATTAGATTTCTGGTGTTTGAAGAAAGAATGGCGGTAACAATTTTACAAGGACATTGGAGTCTTACAATCAGAGACCCAAGTAGAAATTAAGGAGTCTTCACAATATTCTGTTCCTTCATCTTAGGTCTGGTGACTATAATTTGTCTATCATGAAATTGTAACATAAGATATATGGGCTTTCATTATTTACACTACAGTTGAGTTGCAAAGTTGAAAAGCAGTTTGGTGTTATGAAGAAAGGTTTTCACTTTTTCTCATCATTGCTATTATAAAGCAAAATCTGGTTCTGTTAATGTGTACTTCGTTGGATAAATTGAGTTCAATTCCTTGCACCTAACAGTTGAAGGGACCCATCTCCAAAAAGTTGTGTTGTCACCTCTTGGTTTATACTATGTCATGTGTGCACACACACACGCACACACACACACACAAACACACACACACACTTTAGTACACATCAATAATACACTTTTAAAAATTAAGAGATTTTTATTTAACTCAGGGATTTGGAGTTTGATAATCCAGGCTTGAGGAGGCCACTGATTAGATCTCATGGTGAGAAAAGGCATGGGAGAGTAAGAAACAAGACAGGAAGCCAGAAAGTAACAGGAACAGGCGCAAGAGATCACTGCTACAGACTGGCATTTCTTTCCAAGGGCAGGACATCACACTAAGTCCATTTCTAAATGGTCCCATCACCTCCTAAGTCCCCCACTGGGGACTACATTGTCATACTTAAGCTCAGACCAGAAGTGAGATGTTACCATTCCACAAGTCTCCAGGTAGCAACTGTCAGTGGGATATTTCAGGAGATAGCCTGTGGAATTTACATCAGAAATTAGACCATCCTTGATAAAGTTAAAGAAATGTGTCTTTGTATTTAACCTTCAGTATACAAGGAAAATAGAGTCCTACGGATTTAGTCCAAATATATATATTTGCTGTTGTCATTTTTTCCATGTTTTCAGTATTGAATTTTTAATACTTTTATCAAATAGTTCTCAAATATCCTTAATTTTCTCCTAGAAGCAGTAAAAATGTGAACTTTGATAAATTGGAGGGCTCCAAATGTAATTTCTTACAAATTTAATGATCATAGACTATCTTAACTGACTGGTATTTTCTGAATTCCCATCACTTGTTATATAACATGAAAGGAAGGATGAAAATTGCATATCCAATGTTAGTGTTTTTTTAATTTTCCACTGTCTATCGCTTCCTGTCTGATTTCTCGTCAAACAATCTCTTTAGACTAGTTCAGTTCTCTTTCTATCCCGAGCTCTTTAAAAAGGACACTATTAACTCTCCAGTTTAAAGCTTTAGCTTCTGCCTATGACTTGTGAACTTGATCCGACTTACAGACTTTGATGTGTGATATGCTTTGTGATTTGATCGTAGTTTGATTACCTCTTTTCTTTTCTCCTCGCCATGTCACCTGCCGTTTTTGCTCCATTTTTCCTGAAAGCTGGCCAGTGTGGTTACAGGCCTAAGTCCAAAGCTTTCATGCTTCCGCTGCTTTATTTTGCTTTGAGTGGCTTCACTCCCATCCATATACATGGTCAGTAAGCCTACTTGTCATTTTGAGAATTTTGTTCATTTGCTGCCGGTGATACTTTTAGCTCAAAATACTACCATTTTTTAAAATTTCTTGTCATCCACATGTGAAGAAACAAAGTGAATTTATCAAGACTCTATAAGGGTCAAGACAGTTTCTGGTCCTGTAGTTGGTTGTCAACTTTATCATATGAATGCTTATTAGAAAAATCTGAAACTTGATGGACCCTGATGATTTTTTCTTATGAATTGCTTTTAATGGAGATTGTCTACTATGTTAATCAAAAGATTCTTTGAGGTTAGCCGTGAGCATCTTTTTCAATGCTCTCTCAGCAGTCCTGGGATGGGGTGGCTAACAATTTGAAATTAAAAACTGTTTTTATTTTGTAATCATGGTGTAACAAAAATATTTCCCTACATCTCCATCCAGAGATCTTTTAAATCTGATTATGTATGTATGTGCTTATAGTATATGTTAGTCTTCAGCTCAGCGAGATGTCTCAGTCTATGGAGCTGGAAAAGAACAGATCTTAATCTTCTTTATCAGATGACTGATGTGTTCCAGAAACTTCAAGTGCCTTTCAATGTCATCAGCAGTACTAAAAATTCCACCAGCCTGGTCTCAGCCCAAAAACAACAACAAACATGACATAAAGTCTAAACACAAATGCCTGTCACTGAGAGCTTTTCCATTCAGTTTGTTGTTGCTTTTCTGCTGTGGAGGGCTCCTCAGCCATGCTGCTCCCTTGCCCTTTGCTGCCTCAGTTAGAGGTCAGTTTTCGATTTTTGGCAGAGAGAAATGGAAAGTGTCTTTTTCAGACAGATGCTATGTTTATCCTGTTTATTTAGGATATTTTAAAATATAAATTGTTCACCCACAGAGGCTTCCCTTTTCTTCAGTGAGATCCATTTTGTAATCTTCAGTGTGTTGAAACACCCCTCTTGGCATCCAAAGCGAAGGACCTCCTGACTAAATAAACGTGGCAGTCTGCTCTGTGCACTCGCGGGTTATTTTCAATTCTCCTGAGATTGAAGTCACCATAGCAATGACATTTCACTCTACCTAGATCCTTACTGGAGATGCCTATTAATATAACATTTATCGGAGCAGATTAGTTTATTTTGGTGCTATGATAACACTTTTTTAAAAATTCAAACTGTCTCACATCTTTTGCACAGCCTTTTATGTCTTGATTCCTTTGCTTTGCCCATATACAAACCTATTTAGCTCTGTCGCCCTTGGTACAGAACAGCATGAGACAAGCCACATTCAAGACTTTGAATATATCTGCATCATCCTTTCAGGCAGAGAGCCTGATGCTCTGACATAAGTAAAGATTTTGAGATCCAGGCATCTGGGTTGGAATGTGATTAGAGGTAATGTATAGCTTTGGGGATTCAAGAGGAATATTCTAGTTTAAAGAAACACAATAGACAGGTGAGTGAAGCCTGACATCAGGTCGATAGATGTGGTGAGACCACTTGGGTAGGGTGTACTAAATAGAATAACCATAAAGAGGCTTCTTGGAGACCCGTGTCTCCCCTGTCAGGTGACCTAATCTGATTCACATGAGCTCTGTGAGAGAGATCACAGAATGTGGGTGTGTCCATAGCCTCTGGCCTCATCCAGTTTTCCTGGGTCCTGCTCTTTTCTTGGTGTGTCACTTTTCTGTCTGGCCCAGTTATTAAAAATTTTTAGCAACATCCACAGAATGGATGATGATATCTTTGTAATTTTTGTGTACTTACATCTCACCACACCAGTAACTAATAAGAAGCCTATCTTTAATATGACACAAAGATCTGGTTTGTAGAACACAAACTACAAATAGTTTTATGCCATCGTAGCTGGACTGAGCTTGGTTTCTAATGTCCTCCAATTTCCATGTGTGATAATCAGTGTGACTTTACTTGCAGCTGGTATTGTGGTACTTTTCCATAATAGCAGGTATTACTTCCTTTAAGGATAACCACATAGCATAACTCTGTGGCCTCTGCTTACACTTTTTCCTCCCTTGCAGAAATATTTTCCTCTTTAGTTTCCATGCCCTTCTTCATGCAGCCACTTCTTACCCACTCTCTTATCAGTCTCTTTGTACTCTACAGTGATCTTCTATGCCCCAAGGCTGTGAATGATAATTATTTATGTCAATCCTTCCTTTTTGTACTGAATATCTTTGAAAATGAAGAACATGTCATATATTCTATTTCACAGCACTTATCCTATACCTTAAGGCAACTGATACGCTCTAGAGAAAGGCTTTCACTACATGGCTAAAGTGGCAGTTTTTCCAGGTCTGAGCTCCTGCTACGGCTAACAAGATTTTCATCATGACTTTATTGGAGGCAAAGAATGGGATGTTGTTAAAGGAGACCACCAGGGGAACATAATCTTAGTGAAGTGAAATGAATATCCACATACATTAATACTAAGATCAAAGATACAAATTATTCAGATAGGTTGCTCAAGTTACCCAATAGACCATAGAAGCTAAGCCTTCCGGATTCATTCTAAGTTTTCACTTTTAAATTAGATTCACAGTTGAATCTAATTCACTAGGCAGACTGCATTCCTTGTAGCAACATATGCATGCATTTTGTTCCCTTTAAGGAATTAAGATGAGATAGTCTAAGCATTTGTCAGAGGCCCAAGCAAAACAAAAACTGTAAAATCCCTCATAAGGATTAAAATCAAATATTTTCTAATTGGATAATTTCAGTTAGGCAAGAGGGAAAAGCAAAACTTGGGCTTTGATGTTTTCTTTATTGATTGCACATGAATGCGCATAGACAGGAGGTTAATAATCAACAGGTTCAACATTCCAAACACTACCTCAGCTTTCATTTCAAACTCACTTCTATAGGAAAGAACACACACAGGATCTTAATCATCTACTTTCTATTTAGCTGTCAAATGACCAAATGAAGGAAACACACTTCTGGGATGAACAAATAAATTTCAAAGGTCCTTGGTGAAATCTATTAGATTATTTTCCTTTGTGTGGGTTTTACATTTAGACAGGTATG
Organism: Cricetiscus sungorus; assembly: GCA_030556225.1. Lineage (NCBI taxonomy): Eukaryota > Metazoa > Chordata > Mammalia > Rodentia > Cricetidae > Cricetiscus > Cricetiscus sungorus. Next base: position 20,790,634 of record JANBXA010000372.1, on the reverse strand, counting down.
GGCTCAAGTACAAATTCTGGCATTTACTCTCTGAAAGTTTGTGGGCCTGCTCTGTTCTGAGTTGGTTTTCTCACATCCTAAGAAGGAATTAAATATCAGTGTATAAAGTATGTCAATGTGTGCATAGGTATTCATTTATATGTGTGTAGATTATGTCTAGAAAGTCCTGGGGAAAGCAGTGTGATCATTCCTTCATGAGAGAGGAACTGGGTACTTCTGAGAGAGGAAGTGACTTACTTTTGATGTAAATGCTTTAGAACATTATTTAAGGTAAATTGAAACTAAAACAAAATGATGGAATATGAAATAAAATTTACAAAAGAAGTCCTGACCTGCTACAAAAATGAATCTTGTCACCTCAACCTTCTCTGCTTCACCTACAGCTTGCCTTTCCCATTCTGAAATCCACAAAGATATTCCTTTTATCATGGAAGTGTTAGTTACCACAATCCTTGGTGTTTCATTAAAGGAAGTCTGGGGTTGTTGCTGTTTCAATTGTTCACGATCATGCAGTAAGTTAAGTCAAGGCTAGGTTTTTGAGTCACAGAGCTTATTTTTTCTTTGTTCTTTTTTTTTTTTTAAATTGTTATCAGGACTGATATATTGTAGAAAGTAAGTTTTTTTTAAGCAGCTAATAAATGCGGAGATACTGAAGATACCTGTAATTTTAGAAAATCCAAACTTTGGTTGTCATTATTTTCTAAAACATGTAAGTATACAAAGATGGTAAGAGCATAGTTCTTCCTTAAGGGATATTTATCCTGTCTATTAAGTATTCAGGTGCTGTCTTATGCTGCTGAGATTTTTCATTTCAACAAGGCAGACACATGTTCTTCTCCTTACAGATGACATATTACAATCAATAGCTAATAAATGATTAGTGTGATGAATAAATTAATTCTTCAACATGCTAGACAGTGGAATTTACCATGACACAAAAGACAAAGGGAAATGAAGGTGTAAGCATGGCTAGTGGCCTCAACTATGGAAGTCAGAGGAAGGAACCAGAGCAGACTTGCAGACATGAGGACAGCCCACACATTCCAGACAATGGGACAGACTTTGCAGAGTATCCTCCATGGTCAAGAAACAGCAAAAGTGCCAGGGTGACTGGTTAACACAAGAAAGAGAGGACTGGGGTGAGGTCACTGCAGTGTGTTAAGTTAAATAAATGGCACCAGCTTCTTCTCTGAGATGGGGATATAAAGTGTTTGATAGCTGACTTGTGATGGAAGATGGAAGACAAAGCTTATGCATATTAGTGTGTGGGAAAGAACACGCTGACCTTAGTCGGCATGGGGACAGCTGCAAAAGGGTCAGAAATGGAGAAAGGTTAGAGGCAGTGTATTGTTACAATATTCAGTGTGAGGTCTCAGTTACTGCATTACTGCAGAGGAATGCAGACATCAGATGCTTTTATGCCATTTGTGCCTCCCTTTCCACCTGCATGTGTTTAAAAAAAATCACACAAGAATTTATTGTTTTATACAGTGCTCCCCTTTGAAAATCCAAATATATGTACCCACTCATATATGGATTTTAGACATAGAGCAAAGGATCACTAGCCTACAATCCACACCATCAGAGAAGCTAGGAAACAAGGAGGACCCTAAGAGATATATACCCTAAGAGATGGTTTCCCACAGAAGAGAAAAGGGACAAGATCTCCCAAGTAAATTGGAAGCATAGAGGGAGGGGAAAGGAGTTAGGAGGAAGAGACGGGGAGAGGTGGACTCGAGGGAGAAGGAAGATTGAGTCAGAAAAAGAATAGAGGAGAGCAAGAAAAGAGGTACCATAATAGAGGGAGCCATTTTAGGTTTTAAGAGAAATCTGGCACTAGGGAAATGTCAAGAGATCTACAAGCATGACCCCCAACAAACAATCTAAGCAATAGTGGAGAGGCTACCTTTGATGCTCTTCCCCTATAATGAGATTGATGACTACTTTGCATGCCATCCTAGAGACTTCATTCAGTAGCTAATGGAAGCAGAAGCAGACACCCACAGCTAAGCACTGAGCTGAATTCCTGGAATCCAGTTGCAGACAGGAAGGAGTGATGAGCAAAGGAGTCAAGACCAGGCTGGAGAAACCCACAGAAACAACTGACCTGAACAAGGGAGAGCTCATGGACCCCAGTCTGATAGCCAGGAAACCATCATATGACTGACCCAGACCCCCTGAACATGGGTGTTAGTTAGGAGGACTGGGCAATCTATGGGGCCTCTGATAGTGGATCAGTATTTATTCCTAGTATATGAATGGAGTTTGGAAGTCCGTTCCACATAGCAGGATGCTCTCTCATCCTAGACACAAGGAGGAGGGCCTAGACCCTGCTCCAAATGATATGACAGACTTTAAAGACTCCCCATGGAAGGCCTCACTCTCCCTGGGGAGCAGAAGGGGGATTGGATAGGAAGTCTGTGTGGGGCAGGGAAGAAGGAGAGGAGAGGGAATTGAGATTGACATGTAAAACAAGCTTGTTTCAAATTTAAGAAAAAAGAAAGGAAGAAAGAAAGAAGAAAGAAAGGAAGGAAGGAAGGAAGGAAGGAAGGAAGGAAGAAAGGAAGAAAGAAAGAAAGGAAGAAAGAAAGGAAAATCTAAATACTTCCCACTCTGATGCTATTCAATCCCCTACCACCTGGCTAGTGTTTTCTCAAACACAATCTGTAACAGCCTCCTCTTTCTCTGGTATTCTATAGATTGCACATGAGATGATCAGCCTGTATCCTTTATGTCCATTTTGTCTGTGTCTTTTTGCTTTTCCTTTACTTCACTTTGGAAAGCTTTTTGAATCAACTTTTAAGATATTTTTTTTCCTTCGGTAGTCACTGACTTTTAATTGTATTTTACCAATTGTAGAATTTCCACTTGGTAATTTAAAAAGATTTTTATATCACATTTTAAGAAATAATTTAATACACAGTTTTTTATTTCTTTCTTTTCATGTCTGGAGCTCATAGAAATCTTCTAAAACCACAAAATCAAACAAAACAAAACACAAACAAACAACAACAACAAAAAAAACAAACAAAAAAAAAACCCAAAACTTCCCCAAATCCTATTGAATTCATTTTCTGTTGGGTTTGCAGCCTGGTCTTAAGACTGGTTTGTATACCCAGTGAGATTCCATTAGAAAAAAATAAACTTTTGTTTGTGAGTGATTACCAATTGAAGATAGCTTCTGAGTTAGGGATGGGGACTTCTGATCTTTTAGGGTATTGACAAATGTAAATTGGCTATTTCTAAACTAGGGAATCCTTGTCCTTGATTTTAAGATCTGTTTGATAATTGAAACTGTGCTCACAGAGTACTACTCAAAGACAATAACATCATAAAGCTACCTCTTTAGTGATAGGCAACAAATTTTACAAGTACCACAGGAGAGAACAGGATGATGGTATGGACTGAACTGTACTGGATGCAAATGTGATAATTAGGAGTGAGAAGGGTCATGATGTATATAAATTATTTATAGTGGCCAGGGTAGAAATCTAGTCCTGTAGTATAACTATTAACTCTAAAGTGAATATTCATGAGTTACAGCCACCTGTTTAATGTTCAATTCCCAACAAGATGCCAAACAAAACAACCTTGAGATGTGACTACACCTAAGTTGACTGTGTCCTTAGAGGCACTGACACTAGAATTAAATTTGTGTGCTCTAAGTGAACAAACTGAATTACATAGAATTTTGAAGTAACCAGCCAGTGAGTATTACAAGCCTATTTGTTTGTAAAACTGTATACCAAAACATAGTCTAAATATAAAATTGATTATAGTTATATTCATTCATATGTATACTGATATTATATATGTACAAACAAACAAATATATATATACATATATATGTACATATGTACTTAGAATATGACAATCTTACTCTGTATAGGATTTTAAAGTAATATATTCCTCCTCTTTCTAAAGTTCTTATTTACCTCTTAATAAAGCACATTGATATGTAATGATAGGTAAAAATTGGTTTTATACTTTTATAAAAAACTTTTATGTAAAAATAAATAGTGTAGATCAATTTTCAGGGCTATTATTTGTTCATTTTACCTAAGAAGGTGGTACCATATAAATTTACTTAGTAGTGAAATGTGTATTTCACTTACAGATGATTAGTAATCTTTTCCTCATTTGACTATTAATCTGGCCTAGGTAGTGTTAAGGAGTAAACTATTGTCAGCCAAAATATTAAAACTTATTTGGCACTTGTAAAATAATCATTAGGCATGTGAGCTGATGCTGGTAATGTACAGAAGGAAACTAACAGTTTGTCAATTTGTGATTTTTCCAAAAAAATGAGTCCTACACACAATAAAACACACCATAACTTTCTTCCTGTTAGTTGTTCATTTAGTGAAGTTACCCAGACACTTGCAAAAGGGAGAAGCATGCTATTTTTGAGTGACAGCTGAGCTAATACTATCTCATGAAGATAGAAGACTAAAATGTCTATCTGGACTGGGGGAGTTTCTGGTGCTGATGAATCTTCAGGAAGAAGAATTAGGAGATAGATGGCAGAGCTACTTACTATTGGGCTATTCTTAGAAGTAGACAATGAGGCTTAAAAATGGCTTTAGTATTAATGGAGTCAAGTTCCTTAGATGTTCAGTGCACATTCAGAAACGCCAGATAATCCCAGTGACACACTGTGATCCATTTCTAACATCTATTAATGTACTTTTTGGGATTTTTAGGAGAACTTGGTGCTTTAAGTTAGAACTAAGAGGGATTTAAATTTTATATAAAAGTATTCTATTTTACAAATGAGGATTTATAATAATTGGCTTCTTTTTGGTGAGATAACTTTTAATCTAAGCACACCCAGTCTTCTTGGCTCTTCCTTGGTTTGGCTCTTCCTTGGCTATGGCTTGGTTCCATAGCCAATACAGAATTGATACAGTTCTTGTGTGACAGTTCTAAACATTTATGTTCAATTGAAGCATACATAGTAACCTAAAATATTAAATGAAATAATTCCTCCTTATAATTCCTCCTTATATTTGAATTGGGTAATGTAAAATTGTGAGATGGGTGTACTGTATTATACATACATTTTCAAAGTTTAATAGTTGCTTGCCAGATGCTATGAGCTGAGTCAGTTCTCATTTTTTGTTGTTTATTTTTATATCTGAGACAATTTTTCTCTGTAATTATGGTTGGGCTAGCCCTGACTGTGGAGTCCCGGGTGGCTTCAAATTAATGACAATACTTCTGCCCCAGCCTTACTTCTTCTAGGACTACATATATAGGCCACCTCACCTGGCTTATCTTTGAAAATGGAATTACTGGTCATATTTTTGGAAGGTTAGTGACTTTTCATGTACCAACCATTGATTTAACAATAGTGTTTTAAGGTGTCAATAAAGGCACAGTTTTTCTTTAATAACTCATTATTAAACATTGGTTTCCTTTGGGCTTCATGCATACAAAGGCTGAGAACCTTGAAAAATCAAGGCACTCTTCAGGGAAACCCACTTCTAGCTGTGCATTGCTTCTACTGCAAGGAAAAGGCATTGCTAAACTGCTCTAAGGGATTTCTAAAGAGAAGTGAAAAGTTTTCTTTGCAATTAATGCATGTAATGTGTCAAAATATTCATCATTTAAAAATTATTTTCAACAATGAACTATCAGTTAACTCCTTTCCATTTTTTTTAACCTGAAAACGGCATAGCTACATATTGTGCTCCACACCATAGTTGACTGAATTACTTGTGGTGTAGTCACACTGTCTCAGTTAACAACTATTCTTTAACAACGTTCCCTCTGCTTGAAGACCTGACAATGATGGATCTAGTTAGGGCCAGTGTTTGTTCTTATGCTCCATTTCTGGTTTCAGATATTTAATTTCCTGTCATCTTAGAAGAGGGATTTTTACATAGTGTGTTTTATGAGACAAGGAGCCTCTGGTTTAATTTGAAGACCAAAGAAGGAGGAGGAGGAAGAGGAGGAGGAGGAGGAGGAGGAGGAGGAGGAGGAGGAGGAGGAGGAGGAGGAAAAGGAGGAGGAGGAGGAAGAGGAGGAGGAGGAGAAGGAGAAGGAATAGGAGGAGGAGGAGGAGGAGAAGGAGGAGGAGGAGGAGGAGGAGGAGGAGGAGGAGGAGGAGGAGAAGAAGAAGAAGAGACTGAATAGCATAAGTTTCATTCCCCAGGGCTCATTCTATTTCAAAGCACTCTGAAGACACTGTACTTTGTCTTTGAGAGCAAGTATTCTCCAGGCCAGTGTTACAGTGACACACTTGTTTAGATGTAGTTTGTTCATACTAGCAATTACATTTGATGCAATTTGTCTGAAAATATAGAAATATATACCTCCTATACTATAAATGCCCTTAAACAATCCTTTTATCCCTTTGATAGTTCTTTCTACAACTCTTTAAATGTATGCCTGCAAAAACTTATATTACTTTTTATCTATAACTTTTGTCATTATTCAACCCTCCTCTTAAACTGCATTTCCAATGTAACCTATGGTTAAACTGCACAGTAAGAGTTTGTTTCTTCAGGGCTGATATGTAGTGATTATTCAGGATAGCATATTAACTATCCATAGGAGTTCACTAAGCTGTATAGCATTCCAGGCTAGACAAGGCCTTGAGTGGTATCCTTAAGCTAGTTGTACGATATTTTTAATGCTTTTACTTTTGAATTAATTCAAATAAAATAATTTTATTAAAAAATAAAGATTATATAAGATCAATGATAATATTTTTCAAGTTATTAAACAATATCAAATCTAGATGGTATTTGAATGTACTGTCTCTTTTTAGAAGTAATTTCAAAGGATAGATTTTTATTGCCATACTGTCTTTTCTTAATTAAAATTCACAGGGAAAAGCATCTTGCTTATGCTAAACACTTCCTTATATACAACATGAAAAATTAAAAAAGAAGTGTGTGAAATGAGGCAGGCTGATAAAAATGCATCCTTGAGACGTAAATTAATTAAAAGCCTTCGCCCGAAAAAAAACTTGGTATCTGTACAAAAATAGACAGGTAGACCAATGGAATCGAATGGAAAACCCTGATATTAACCCACACACATATGAACACCTGATTTTTAACAAAGAAGCTAAAATTATACAATGGAAAAAACAAACAAGCTAAAATTATACATTGGAAAAAAGACAGCACCTTCAACAAATGGTGCTGGCATAACTGGATGCTGGCATGTAGAAGACTGCAGATTGATCCTTATCTTTTGCCATGCACAAAACTTACGTCCAAATGGATCAAAGATCTCAACATAAATCCAGTTACACTGAGCTTGGTAGAAGAGAGAGTGGGAAGTAGCTTTGAACACATTGACACAGGAGACTGCTTCCTGAACACAATACCAGTAGCACAGACACTGAGATCAGCAATAAATGAATGGGACCTCCTGAAACTGAAAAGCATTTGTAAGGCAAAGGACATAGTAAACAAGACAAGAATGGGAAAAGATCTTCACCAACCCTACATTTGACAGAGGGCTGATTTCCAAAATATACAAAGAACTCAAGAAACTAGTTACAAACACACCAAATAATCAAAATAAAAAGTGAGGTACGGAGCTAAATAGAGAATTCTCAATAGAAGAATTGAAACTGGCTAAAAGACACTTAAGAAAGTGTTCAACATCCTTAGCCATCAGGAAAATGCAAATCAAAACAACTCTGAGATACCATTTTACTCCTCTCAGAATGGCTAAAATAAAAAACACCAAAGACATTCTATGCTGGGAAGGATGTAGAGAAAGGGGTATACTCTACTGCTGGTGGGAATGCAAACTCCTTCAGCCACTTTGGAAATCAGTATGGTGGTTCCTCAGGAAAATGGGAATCAGTCTACCACAAGATCCAGTAATTTCATGCAACAAGGACATCTGTTCAACTATGTTCATAGCAGCATTATTTGTAATAGCCAGAACCTGGAAGCAACTTAAATGCCCCTCAACTGAAGAATGGATGGAGAAAATGTGGTACATTTACACAATGAAGTACTACTCTGCAGAAAAAACAAATGGAATCTTGAAATTTACAGGCAAATGGATGGAACTAGAAGAAACCATCCTGAGTGAGGGTTACTCAGTTGTGAAAAGACAAACATGATATATACTCATTCATATATGGAATTTAGACAAAGAGCAAAGGATTGCCAACCTACAAGTCACATAGCCAGAAAAGCTAGGAAACAAGAAGGGAAAAGGGACATGAAGTCCTAAGCAAATTGGGAGCATTGGGAGCATGAGCAGAAGGGAGAGAGAGTTAGGGGAAAGAGAAGGAAAGAAAGCAGGTGAGAGGAGGACATGAGGGAGCAGGAAAACTGAGTCAGGGAAGAGTAGAGAGAAAGAAAAGAGATACCATAGCAGAGGGAGCCATTATAGGTTTAAAGAGAAATCTGGCACTAGAGAAACATCCTGAGATTTACAAGGATGACTCCAACTAACAATCTAAGCGATAGTGGAGAGGCTACCTTACATGCCCTTCCCCGATTATGACATTGATGACTACCTTATATGCCATCCTAGAGTCTTCATCTGTAGCTAATGGAAGCAGAAGCAGTTACCCACAGCTAAACACTCAGCTGAACTCCTGGAATCCAGTTGCACATAGGGAAGAGTGATGAGCAAAGGGGTCAAGACCAGGCTGGGAAACCCACAGAAACAGCTGATCTGAATAAGTGGGAGCTAATGGCCCCCATCTGATAGCTGGAAAGCCAGTTTAGGACCAACCCAGAAACCCTGAATGTGGGTTATAGTTAGGAGAAGTGGGCAGTCTATGGGGCCTCTGGTAGTGGATCAGTATTTATCCCTAGTATATGAATGGAGTTTGGGGGCCCATTCCACATAGTTACTGTCTCAGTCTAGACACATGATGGAGAGCCTGGGCCCTGCTCCAAATGATATGACAGACTTTGAGGACTCTCCATGGAAAATCTCACTCTCACTGGGCAGTAGAATGGGGATGGGATGGGGGTTTGAGGGGACAGGAGAAGATGGGAGAAAGAGGGAACTGGCATATCCATGTAAAACAAGCTTGTTTCAAATTTAAATTAAAAAAAAGGAAATAAAAAGACTTTCACAATCTTTTCAGCCAGTGGAACATGATCATTTTATGGCCCTGAGTTCTACCAGAACAACCTCATCACATATGCAGGAAAATATTCTGTGCAATGGTTCAAAGTCAACATGCTTTGGAAGTTGCATTAAAAACATTCTTCATCAAAAGTAGAACATAAATATCTTCAGAATATATCCATGAACAAGCCTGTTACTACCCTTCATGGTCATCGAGAAGGCATTAATAGCCATCAAATGCAAACAAGGTGAAGGGGTTCAAACATTTTATTAGATGTCATTTAGTCATAACTAACACACTGACTGACTACTCTCAGTGGTGCAGCTCTGCTAGGAAAACATGTATCTCAGGGTTATCATCACAAGAAAAGCAGGTACTTACTAGAAGATGCAAGATGGGTGTGACTTCTGTGATGTGTAAAGTGGTTTCATCACACTGCTCACCAGAGGAGCTTCTGCTGCATAAAATTCTGGTTCTAATCTACTAAGAAAGACATTCTCAAGCCAACTCAGATGATGCTGTTTAATGCATTTTACACACTACTCCCACAAATTCCTTGGAAGGTTAATGGTATTATACCTATCTTGTAAATGAGCAAGATCCAGAGATGGCCTAAGTCATTTCATATTAAGTGGCAGATGATAAAGTTAAGGTTCAAGAGCAAGGTGTTGGTTCCAACATCCTCAGTACTTCATTGCTCCCATTCAAGGAAGAGGTAAAAAGAATTTTGACTCTGTCCTCTCTTCTTTTACCACCTTACAACCTAAATGATATTAGGTATTTTAAAAAGGAGGCTCTAATAGGAATATACTAAAAGTCAAACATGATACAAACTTAGACTTTAGATAGAATAGCAAATGACAGTTTCTCACCGATGACTGGAGGCGACTAAGATAATTTTGGCTACTGTCTGACCTTTTTGACAAGCACACCATACCCACTTCAGAGTGGCATCTCACAACTTCATTTGAAAAAATAAACTTATGTTTACATTTCATATACTAAATAGATCATCTTGATTTTTATGCAATGAGCAATAACATTTAGTCAAATTGCTAAAACTCTGTAATCTGTGACAATTATTGGGACATACAAACTTTTTAGACAGAGTCCAAGTCTTAAGTATGTGACGGAAAGCACTCAAACAAGTGTTTTCTTTTCTTTTTGTAAGATAGGGTCTCATGTAGCTCAGGCTAGACTTGAACTCACTAGGCAGCTGTGGATGATCTTGAATTCACTATGTAGCTGAGAATGACTTTGAACTTGTGATGTTACTGCCTCCACCTCCCAAAATGCTAAGGTTACCAGGTCTACTCCCATGTGTGGTTTCACACAGCTGTTTTTGATACATTTCTGTTTGTTCCTGAGTGCACTGAACTGAGAACACAAGACAAAGCCACTGTTGAGTGTTTGTGGTAGCACTGGGGAGTAGCTAACTTCCAGCTCCAGACATTAATTTTATAGAAGATAAAATAGCCTGATATTTACTAAGCATTCTAAATAATTTTGATTGTGATGGAATCCTTATTCTATTGAAAGATTCCATACAACCTTTCCATTTAGGTGGTAAGTCAAATGAAACTGAGTATTACAAAGTGACCTATGGTGACACCAGATTAAATGTGAAATTCTTAACATACACAGTTTCTTTATATTTAGGGTATTTGTTTTTCTCTCTTCTTTTGTACTTATCACATGTGAAATTTTCTAAAGTTTCTTTCCTGCTTAAATACCTTCTTTGTATTTAAGGTCATGTTCTTGACATAACATGCAAAACAATGACTATGGGTATAAGGTTTAGGAAAAGAAAATGAAAGCTAACATGATTTTAGGATTTATAATGTATCAATATTTGTCATTTATACATTCGACTCTACTTTTTCTGTATACTCCATCTTAATTGATAACTGTGGCTTAGAGAGTATATATTTGGCTCCTTATGTAGCTTGGTGAACTCAAGTACAGAAAAATAAGTCACTGGATGAAAATATTCATACTGTGCACTTTGTCATTATGCTCCACTACCTTGTAATTATGTGGGCTTGATGAAGTCGCTGAACCTTGCAGTGCCCCTGTCTGGTCATCCATAAAGAAGTGTGGATACAAAATAAATAGATCAGCTTCAAGGGGTTCATATTCTTCCTGGAGGAAAATGAACAAGAAAAACTGTGACTCTGGAACTGAGATACCAGAGTTCTGAAGTTAGCCTGTAAGTCCTCAGGGAAGCTCTGAGGGCGAACAGACCCCGAAGAGATATACACAAAGCAGCAAGATAACTGGGCAGCCTTGGTCAAGGGATAAGAAGAGGGCACAGAGGAGAGTGTGGGACAGAGAGGTTTAAGGAACTACAGAGGAGCCAAGAGTTTAATGGGACAGAAGCCAGGAAGCCAGTCGAAGTGCCAAATAAAACTTCTTACAGTTTGAGGATAAAATCAGATCACTACTCAGCAGTGAGGTCATCACTGACCTTTTAAGACACCCATTGTTAGATCTGTCATGATGGAAGTGGAACTGTAGTGGCTGTAGGGGTGAGGAGGGCAGGAGATAGAGGCAAGGCAGAGAGACAGTCTAAGGAGTCAGGCACAATATGATGGCAGAAGCTACAAGGTAAAGAGAACAAAGGCCGGAGACACTTAAGAGTTTGTTGATGACATTTAAGGATCAGACCGAAAAAAGAAAAAGTAAATAAAACACACACACACACACACACACACACACACACACACACGTAAACACACATCAAGAAGTGACTGAAAGAGAAGCAATAGAATGAAACAAAGGAAATAAGAATAACTTCACATGTTTTCTAAAAACATTTTTTATTTTCAGAAATGCTTCTGGTCTACTCTCCAAGAGGTGATTAATAGCATTTTAAGATTCTTTTAAGAACGTCTCTGAGTGTCAGACATCGTTGTAAGTAAAGGCTGAGGGTGTCAGTGGGAGGATTCATCTCTGCTTTCTTGAAGGATTCATAGCTGGGCTGTCCAAAACAAGCAATAAACATACATATTGTTTGTTGTGGAATATGTCTAGTGGAGACAACTGGGAGGAAGAACAGTGAGTGAACTGGAATAGGAATTTGACTCAGTAGATGTTCACGTAGACAGGAGGCAGGAAGTCCAATGACAGGGACACCTTTGAGTAGAAAACCAAAGATGGCAAAAGACTCAACTGTATGACCAAAAGGCCAGGTAAAGGTTTGAGATAAGAAAAATGAGGGCCAAAACTGCCAAGGGTAGAAGGTTTTGCAGAGTCACCAAGACCCTTAGAGGTCACAGTCTGGAGTGAAATGAGATGACAGGAAGTAGCTTGGCAATTAGATCACACAATCATGCAAAGAGTAGTATGCTGTGTCCATGAGCACACACACCTCTAAGGACAAACTACATTTGGATTGCTACTGCTTTATTTTATTATTCTTTATGTCTAGTAATAGCTTTTCTTATTTTGAGGTATTAGGACATTTGAAGAAGTTTTAAAAACAGCTAAAGGGAAGAGACACATATTCATGTTCACACAATGTCTCAAAATTCTTACAATGCCATAGTGTTATTTGAACTTTAGAATTATTTCCACAGACCGCAGTTTCCAAGTTCTTAATCAGTAGGATGAAATACATCCTAACACCCAACATCTGGGTTACTGTAATTCCAGTTAATGTGAAGCTCCTGACATTTATCTCCTTATGACTCTCTGTTTCTCCTTGCTTGCTTCTTCTTCTTTCGTTTTGTTTTGCTTGTTTGTTTTTGTTTTTTGATACAGGGTTTCTTTGTATTGCTTTGGAGCCTGCCCTGGAACTCACTTTGTAGACTAGGCTGGACTTGAACTCACAGAGATCTGCCTGCCTCTGCTTCCCAAGTGCTGGTATTAAAGGCATGCGCCACCAACGCCCAGCTTCTCCTTGCTTGCTTCTTAAACCTAGCTGAATCTGCATTCACCCACAGCTCTGCTCTAAAATGTTTTGTCAGCCTTCAGGTGACTTGTGCTACTAAATCTAATAATCACATCTTAATATACTGTTATTGAGGTGACCACTGTTGCCTCCTTCTGGAAATAATTCCTTTACCTGGATCTGCCTTTGTTACTCACACAGTGTTAGAGATTATATTGATCCTACTTCATCACCTTGCTCTTGAATCCTGAATATTAAAAAAAAAGCTGTCGTAGCTGTACTGACCTCAAAATCTTGGACTGACTTTCATTAGTAACATTCTATTGGCCCCAAAGAAGTTGTTGGACCTTTCTGAGCTACAGGATGTGTAGGGCTTACGTCAATGTCAACCGTGTTATGATAACCTCTGTGAAAGCAGTTGGCCCAAAATAAACACTGAGATGTTTGCTGAACATACTCCTGAAGACTGAACCACCCCCACTTCCCCAAATGAAAAATCATAGCTGACCTTGCTCTTCACAGAGGGTAGTCAACCATGCAGTAGATGGAGGATGGGGAGGGCTAGGTGCTCATGCTGAGGTGTGGGGAGAATAGATACCAAGAGCTGCTACAAAGGGGGTGCCAAGTGGGATGAGTATGTTGCTGAAACAGGTACCTGAGGAGCAATTCTGTCCTACTGTAGCTATATAGAAGTTCATACAAAAAGCAACAGGAACAACAAATAAACAGGGTATGTTTGGCATTAGGTAGGAAGTCTAAATCTTCATATTACACAGGAGGACTTTAACTATTCATACACTGGTAATTATAACAAGCAAATTGCTATACTCTTTTGGAATCTCCTAAAGTTAAACATTATAATTATTTTATGTGTTCATTTTTATATTTTAGCATTATTAAAACTTTAAAATATTTCTAAAACCATGCACATTATTAGTGTGCTCCCCAAATCAGAGTCTGATTAGTGTAATAACACCTAGGTTCTGATGTGGTACTTTTGGTTCGAGAGATTCTGTTCTCTGATTTCTGAGATGGAATTTTTAGTGTTATCCTTTAAAATAAATGACACTAAAATTACATTTCTTACTCTACCTCCCTTAAGGCAGTATACTGGTAATTAAATTAAATAAGCCTATAAACATGAAATGAGTGTTCTGTCTATCAGCAGCCTAAGAGACAAGCAACAGATAGCTCTCCTGATATTTATGTCTATCTTCCATTCTCCTGCAGTATCTTAAAACAGGTATGTCTTCTCTGGGTTGCAATGAGTGTTGAATCATTAGAAAATCAATGCTGTAACTGAAAACCCACTTGGTGTTCAAGAATGCTGGGAAGTTACCTTGTAATACGGGGCTTGTAGCTGTACTCGTGTTTGTTACACAGGTTAAGTTAGTCTGCTATACTAGGAAGGATTCCTAGGTCTGCAGAGATGCAAGGTGCATCAGAGGCCCACTCTCCTAACTCCTGAGGTGTTGCATTTGTTGGACCATCCCTTTTGTCTGCAAGGGCTGCCTGCCCTGTTTTCTAGTAATGGGAGGACCCACTTCTCCAGGGGCTCTTTAAACAGTGCTCACATTGTAGATAGACTTTTCCTCAGACGAGTGGGAGCACTTAAGACTTTAAAGGTATTTGTTCCCTTGTCCCCAGGTTGGAGAGAAATTTCTTGTTCTAAGTGCTAAACTTAAGGCAAGAGCAGTCATGTTTCTTTCCAATTCTTTGTGCTGCTTTTGTTTGTTTTGTGACTATTATTGCTGCTTTACTGTCTGTGTTTTTATAATCTCTTAGACAAAGATATTCATTTTATACTGGTTCTTTCAAATTCTTGTAAAGAACTTCTCTGTGTGACTTTTGTGACAATATCTTTTTCATTAAAATTGTCTTTTCAGGGAGAAAAATGGAAGGTTAGTGGTTTTTTGCTTATTTTCTAGATTTAATTTTTGTTTTCATAAAATCATAAAATACCCTAGCCATTGTTGTTTAATATATGTAGTGGTTGAACCATCTTCACAGAAAAGAGAAATAGAATACTTTTCTTGTCCTTTAAAAAATATTTTCCTTGTCTCCTTGGAATGTCCTTGTTTTCCTCTGCTTTAATTTGTTTACAGGTACAAAGACTTTTTAGTCATTTCTTTTGTATTTGTTAGTGAAATCTCATAAGGTCAAAATAACAATAGTGGTAAACCAGAAAGATCAGCTTTTCATGAATTTTACATAATAAAGAATAACTGTGTTACACAATGACATGACTCTTGGAGTAATGAGTTTAGGTGAAGGCACTCCTTTATAATTCACTTTGAAGAAACAAAGTCTAAAAACCTACTCACTTGTACAGTCATAATATTTTCAAAGAGCAGAGACTGATTTAATTGCCAGGCCTATTGATTTTTGAGAAGGCACATTATTTGTCTGCTTTTTCTTTCTACAGTTTCTCCTCTAATGTGAAAACAGTTCTATAGTTTTGGCTATCAGCTTCACTGAAGTATTCAGCAAATGGCACAACGAACTTTGAAAAGCATTCCAAGCATCTCAAATGAGAAGTCTATCAAGACAAAAATTAGAATTAGTGGTCAATCATATAACTTGTTTTTGTGTTTTTTGTTTTTGCTATTGTTTTGTTTTTTCTTGTTTGTTTTTTTGTTTGTTTGTTTTGTTTTGTTTTTTAATTTTCTGCAGTGGGCATTGAACCCAAAACCTAACTCATGCTGGGCAAGTGCTCTGCTACTGAGCCACCTCCTAGGCCCTGTGTTTGTTTATTTTTAAAACAACGTTATTTTACATCCCAGTTTCAGTTCCCCCCTGTCCTTCCATTCCCCCTACCATCTCCTCATCCACGATGGGGGTGAGACCTCCTATGGGGAATCATCAAAGTCTGTCATATCATAACTTGGTTCTTGACTGCTGTGGCCTGCATGGCTTTGGGATTGATCTAACTGGGGTGATCTGAAATGAAGAAATGCAGACACTTGCACAGAAGAGCTCAGCTTAAGCAGGCCATACTCTCTTATTGGAGACATATCCAACAACAACCTAAAACTCAGTATGTTTATTATATATAGAATTCTACTACACATCTATGAAGGAGGAGGAGTTGCATTAGCTAATTTGGGCAAGAGGTCTTTGTGGGAAGAAGTCTCAGGCTGAAGTTATGTGGGAGAAGAAAGGTATGGTGGTTGATAGTTTCTACTTACAGTATCAACATCCAGAATAGGAAACTTCGTTGGATTCTTTCAGCACATGGTGGTTTTATCTAAAGGTCAATGATTCACTAACATCCATAGGGAAGGCTTTGTTATTCTCCCAAGCCTGAACCAGGGAAGGTCTTGTCATTCCCATGGGTCTGAGGTAATGGGGACTTCATCCACTTCCCACACCTGACTAAAACAGATTTTTGCCTTATGGAGGAATAATATAAGCTGCTAATTTTCAGGAAACTGAATTCTGTGGTTATATAGCCTATTGCATTTCCAAAAGCATATTAAAATACTTCTATATCATATTGAATTTAGTTCTTCTGATGTTTATACATACCTTCTTTCACAATAGACATGATTCAGGTTTAGCAGAAAAACCTAATTTGCTTAAGATCACACTGTTGTTGAAAATTTTTCTGTTCCACCTGCCAGTTCTCCAATAACAACTCATTACTTATAATTTTTGGTGTAATATTAATTATAATTTTTTGGCCATGGCTTAGGCATACTACTGACTAGCTTTCTCAATTAAATTAACCCATTTCTAATATTCTGTATTTTACCACAAAGCTTGTGGCTTGTTACCTCATATCATGCCTCTCTGGCAGCTATATGGTATCTCCTTTACTCTGCCTACTTTCTCTCTATAACTTTATTTGGACTTTCTGCCTGGCTATATTCTGATTGGTCATTGGCCAAATCAACTTTATTCATCAACCAATAAAAGCAGCATATATTCACAGCATATAGAAGAACATGTCACATCATTCCCCCTTTTATGTCTAATTAAAAATGAAGGTTTTAACTTTAATGTAGCAAAATTATATATAACAAAATAGTTATCAAGCAAGAATTACAGTTACAGTATTTAGTCTATTTGTATTTGGCAAATTTAAATACTCTATCACCTATACTATCTTTGTGAGACTAAGGTTTTATATCTAATTTATCTTTTGATCATAACTAAGGAAAACTATAATTATTAGTATCTAATCTTCAACTCCATTAAACATCCCAGAAGGATATAATATCACCTAAATAAACATGAAGGGCATTGTAACCAATTTCCAAAACTCTAGAAATGGCAGACATCCGGCTTCCTGGATAGTTACCCAAAGTTCTTCTGTAACAGTGGGGCATCCATCTTCAGCCTATAGGTCCATAGTATCTAACACACTTTTCAATGAAGCAACAAATTTGAACATTTGTTCTGCCTTGTATTGGCAAAGTTCATCAATTGTTTTCTTCCATATCCTGCAGAATGTCTGGCAGTTTCCTCTTTGATACAGGTACCTGGAAGGACCATCCTGTCTTGTCTTGGCAAGTTCATCAGTCACATTTTTGTGGGTCCTGCATTCCCATTTTTTTTTTACAACACACAGTCAAACAATTCAGGCAAGAGCAATTTCTTGCCCAAATGGCTAGTCTTGCCACAGTAAAGGCAAATTCCATAAGGTGTATTCTCTATGCCCATTATCCTCTTGAAGTAATTGGTGCTGCCAAGAACAGATATGTCTCACTGTCAAAAAAAAGTTTAAGTGTTTGAAACATTCTAAATGTCATATTCTGTAGGTTTTTGAAGTGTTTGAAGATTACCTATCTATCTGAAATATATCTCTTCATATTTAGAAAACCTAACTAATATGACTGTAACTTTTATTACAGATAACTATCTATTAACCTGTATTTTTCATTATATTACATATTAAAATGAGTTGAAGAAACATAATTCCTTAATAAGAGTAGAAATATATACAGTATAACAAAATATACCTTAAATTTGTGTCAATAAACCTAAATCAATACCAATGTAAAGTATTCATTTCTATATCATGCCCCCCCTTTTTTTAGAAAGAGATTGACTGTGACAATTAACCATTTACAATCAACTCTCTTTACATTAAAACAAACATTTATAAACAATTGTTTTGGGAATTTGGGAATAGTTTTCTATACTACTTCCTGCTGATTGGGAGCACTGGTAATCAGGTCTTTGACAGCCTGTGTGGTGGGTCCATCTCAAACAGCAGTCCTGAAGCTGTTGTGGATGTTGGATCACCTGGACCATCATTTTATGGGTCTTGTTTGACCAAACCGTGTCAGCCTGGAAGGAATCTACAGCTTCTCATCTATAGTGGAAATAAAAGCAGAACCTCTTTTCCAAAGCAACATACCCTTAGACCAAAATTTTGAAATTAAGTTACCTTTATTTAGGTTTAGCTTTGCAGCCCCCACAATCAATGTCGCTCTGAAGTCAGGTCCTTAACAGACAAAACATTTAAAGTAAGCACAATAATATACATAATGCAGACTCTGTATCTTTACATGACTCGTTATAATTTTTAAAATTTTATTTCACCTTTAAGGAATGACTTTATTTTTAAATTATTATTTTTATCTATGACTCTGTTTATCTTCTCTCCTTTCTCTTTCAAACCTATACACACTTATCAAACACACTGTGACCCATTTAGAGGTCTTTTTTGTCCAAATCTGTTCTTAATCTGTAATCCTTTTCTGACCATGAGAACTGAATTTTTTTAAGTGGTAAGTAGGCTTGGCTAGGACCAAAGCGCTTCATTCCTTGGCTTCCTGAGAGTCTAACTTCATGGCAGAGGTACTGGCAGATACCATGTATATCACCCCCAACTCTGGAGAGGTTTTTGGTGCATGCTACCAGCTATTAATAAGATCCATATAAGTGTTTGGTAGCAGGGCCTCTTAAGAGCTGTGTGGTTTTTGCTGCTAATGCTGAGTCAGGAAGCCTCTCTCAAAGGAGCAGCACCTCTGCTTGCCTCTAGCAAATAGAGCCCACACAAGAAAATGCTGTCACCAAGAAGCCATGAAAGATTCTGTTCTTTTGTGTTTAGAATCCCCTTTTAAGCTTTTGTTGGGTTTTACATGGGAATTTGTGCCAAATGTATGGGTGTTATTGGAGGTTTTTCTGTTCTACCCACCAGTTTTTAAATAACCAATCAGAGGGTTAACATTAGTTATAATTGTTTGGCAAATAGCTCAGGATACTACTGAATAGCTCTCACAATTAAATTAACCCGTTTCTATTATTCTATATTTTACCATGAAGCTTGTGGCTTATTACCTCTTGCTACATGGGGTCTCCTTGACTCTATCTGGATATATTCAGGACATCCAACGTCATGGTATGTGGCCAATAGAAAACTAGATAGGTGGGGCTAGGAGACTAGGAGGAGGAAGAAGAAGTAGTAGGTGGAGTCGAGATGTAGCCCGGGAAGAAGCAGGAAGCCTGCCGCGCAGCTCCCAGATAAGACGACCACGTGTAAGTACCAGAGCAGGGATTTAAATTGCAACATGATTTTGGAGTTCTCATTTCCAAAGTTAATGACAAAAATATTGGACTTTGAAATTATAAAGCCTGAGTTAAACATTTTTTAGTACAGTGGTTCTCAACCTTCCTAATGCTGCAACCCTTTAATACAGTTCCTCATGTTGTGGTGACCCCCAACCACAAAATTTTTTTTGATACTTCAAAACTGTAATTTCACTACTGTTATGAATTATAATGTAAAGATCTTTGGAGGTAGTGGTTCGACAATGAGGCAGTAACTGGCAGGTTGAAAACTGCTGCTCTAGAACCTTTAAGCTATAAAACTAGAAGAAATTTAAAACAGTATCTGACTCTTAATCATGAAACTCTTATTTCAGATATAATAATCATTTGGCATTTAGAAGGCTAAATATCCAAGTGTGGAGAACTCTACTGATTTTTAGTTTCAGGTGCTTTCTGAGGGCATGACCCCAAATCCTTTCAGAATCAAATCCAAGAGGAGGAATCCGTAAACTCATTAGGAAGATTCACATATCTATTTTATAAATTAAAAAGTGAATGATATTTTTAGCATTGTAGTTAAAATATAAAAGGTAATTTTACTCTGTTCAAGTAATAGCTATTACTTTCTCTGTGGTTTTTCATCTCATTTTATAGCCACACATAGAAAATGTATCACATTTTTTCTTATTTCCATTATTTATTGAAACTTGTTATTTTGTATAGTGCATAGAACATAAAAAGTACTCAAAAAGTCATACAAACTAAGGTATTTATGTACAAATTAATTTCAATAAAGTTACATATATATGAAGACATATGCGTGTAGGTGTGATAAAATTTGGGGAAGAATAATAGTTTTCATAAATTCTTGATATGTAATGAAAATCTTCATACTTTCTCTATTGCCTTGAGGAGAGCTTATGAAGCATTTCATTGGAAACCAGAGCCCTTTCAATAGAAAAATGCATAAGAACTGGAGAACTCTGGGATAGTATACATTACTCTAAAAAGTAATTGTCAACTGGCCTTAGGTCATGGTGAATATGATCACTGCCTAAGTAGTATGGTACCATCTAAGTCTCTCAAGAGAATGCAGAACTTTGGCGAAGCAAATATTATTCTAAAGAAAGATCTAGAAAAATGGAGAACTGCTCACAATCTTGTAAAGCCGGAAAAGTATTCAGAACATCAAGGTCTAACACTAAAGAAAATGATCCTGTTGCATGCCTACTGAGTAGTATGCATCATGCTTTTTCCCATGTCATTCCAATTCTTGGAGGAACTAGAGACTTTTTGTTCCTGGGCGGCAGGATGCTGTGCTTGTCAGTAGGGGCTGAAGTCATTCTGGCAGCTTCAAAGTAACAGCTGCACAGATCCAGATGACTCAGCTCACAGGAGAGGGAACAGCCTTGACCATGTGTTTCATTCCTGCTGTCCCTTTGAATTCTCAGAGATTATATTGGCCACCCTGAGCTGGTTATATGAGTACTTGACTAAGTGAAATAGAAAGTACAGGAGAAATTAAAGCTATGGTTTCTACAAACAGCAATAGTTTTGAAATGTAAAGATAAGCACATTGCCATTATGGACATTTTAATTTGTTTCTTAACTTAAGCACAGAAAAGTGAAGGTTAAATTAGGATTTCAGAGTGACTTATAGAATTTAGAATTCCTCTGATTATTAGAACTTTTATCATCAATATTGTAGTTATTGTCACTGTCTTAATAATACAAGTAGAGATTATGAAGAACATGATTAGGGCATTTTATTTTACTTTTAAATGTATTTATTTATGAGTTTTGAGTCATGATAAGTTTCATTTTACAGCCTTCTTGCAACAGCAGTACTGAGGTTACAGGCATCATCCCAATGTTGAAGTTATATAAAGATTAGTGTCAGTTTTTCTTCTAGCTTCCCAGGGTTCTTTTATGATTTTGAGATGCCCTTATGGAAACCAAAAGGAATCATTTTGCCCTGAGGTAAGAAACATATTCTGTGATTTTTCTATGTTTCACAAAATCAAAGATTACCAAAGTAGGAGAATCGTACAATGAGACACAATCTGGTCCTCTAATGGCATGAAAATAGGAAGGATAAAAGGAGAGAGGGGCAGTGCAATGAGAGAAAAACATTTCTTTCCAAAGGTGTCTCTCAGCATGCGTATATAAACACAGGGAGGGTGGCTAAGATAACACGACAGTGAACAATCCATGCTGAGTGCTGATGTACTGAAACACATGTGGTCTCAACAGCATTCTTAAAGATGACAGAGCAGAGAGAGATGGGAGACTTTGTGTCTTGTAGTTGGGTAACTCTGGAGACAATGAAGGCCACTAATATTTCACACAGTTTAGAAGCTACAGAGAGCCACCATGCTGCTGCATAGCTTTGTCTGAGGCACTGAAGCAAGCATTTGGCAGTAGCCTGCATCTGTGGGTGAAGTTCCTTTCTTTTACATCATGTGGGCATCAAGATGAACGGCTCCATAGAGAGTATGAAACCAGCATGGTGCTACCACATCATTTAATTTTCTCTTTAAGAGCCTAGACATGTCATAAGACTACTCTCTCTCTCTCTCTCTCTCTCTCTCTCTCTCACACACACACACACACACACATTATATATATATATATATATATATATATATATATATATATATATGATATAGTAAGCCTTTTCAAACAGAGAACACTGAAGAAGGCAAGCCACAGAGATTGCTTCTTCCCATGCAATGGTGGTAGATAGCTTAGGCCAGGGAACAACATGGTGTGCTGTAGTGACTCAATGGGGCAAGTGGAAAGGGAATGTGTGAGGTGGCAAATATCATTTACATTGTAATTTTGTGTTTATACTAAAAACTACAAAACCCAAAGACATTGGCTAAAGAGATGGGTATAGTGAGTCTTGTCAAACTTTCTTTTTCGGGCTGTGTGTCATTATGTCCCATCCCCCACATAATGACATGCAGATTTCTTATTAATTATAAAAGCTTGACCTTAGCTTAGGTTCATTCCCATCTAGGTCATATAACTTAAATTAACACATTTATGTTAATCTATATTCTGCCACATCTCATTACCTTGCCTTCATAATGTATCCCACTTTGTATGTGTCTCACTGGTATCGCCAATGTGCCTAGATTCATCCCCTTCTCTCTTCCCAGAAGTTCTACCTAACCTTTCTTGCCCAGCTATTGGCCATTTAGCTCATTATCAAACCAATTAGAAGATACTTTAAGCAGGACACATCTTCACAGTATACAAAAAGATTAGCCTACAACAGATGGGGGATAGCTTTATTTGTGAAATACATAGGAAAGCCTTTTAAGTTTGGAAACTGTTTGAGTTGAAATAAAGTGATAATGAAAGCTGAAGTATTTGAACCTCAGCTTGACTGGTTACAGTGTAGCTGGAATGTCTACACCTTGAAGTCTTAGTTCATTCATCTCTGTATTGGCAATGATCATATATGTTTATAGAGTTAAATAATCTTCTATATTAAAATATAAACAGAGGCAAAACTATGTAAAGTTCAAAATGCATGCACTTACCAAATGGTAAGTCATTGTCATCCCTCTGTCCCTGTCTCATTCTGTTCTTATTCTCTTTTGCTTCCACAATCTCATTTGCCCCCACTGCACTTGTGTCAATAAAAAACTAAAATATAATAAAAGGCCATCTCCTTTGTTCTTAGGCTCCTACCTGGATGGCACACCAGTGCTCTTCCTGTCACCATAAGTCATCTTGGTCTGTACTCACCACATTCTAATATTCACTCCAGTCTTCTCTCTCTGCCACTGTCTGCCTTTGGACATGTGTGCTTGGGTTTCTGAGTGTCACATGACTAATACCTACTCTAACTTCCATGTATATTTCAAGGATTTTCTTCTAAAATCCCCTTAAGAAATGCTCTGACTTGATTAGGCTGAAATAGTCATACTGCACCCCTCCTGCCATGTATGCTTTCCATTCACTGTTTTACATGGCAACTTTAGACCACTTGTCTGCCTCTGTGTTCGGATAGCTATAGTAAGAAATGAACCTGTCACTCCCAGTGTGCCACGGCATGAGCAGAACGTGGTTCCTACTGTGTATTCAGTATCTTTGTATTGACATAAATACCTTTGTAAACTAATGAAACTCTTGTGTGTGTAATGTAGCATAGTGGAGAAAAAAAACACTATTTACAAAGTTGACTTTTAATAATTGTGGCATTTATCAAACAATACCTTCATTTTTAAACATGTGAGAAGTATCCAAAGAACATCTGCTTTCTTAAAAATTAGCATAAATATTTAAAATAATTCTGGAGTTACACATCACTCCGGGTGTCATAGGGTATAAATGCATGAGAGAGCTAACATCTGGCCAGCCTGGAAATACATTTAACTTGTGTATTCAGACACATTGCATAACTACACTTGTCTAAATTCCAGACCAGAAATTTATTATTTGGAAGCAAGATGAAACCAAAACACAAGTCTGTGGAAATTAAACATAGGCTTGTCACAGGAGGGACAATGAAAACGCATCTATCCTTAGAGTCCTGTAGGAGGAGTAAGGCCATCGCTCATTTTGTAGAGTACTAAGAAAAACCTAGCAGAAATGAGATCAATATCCACATTTTACCTTTGGTTTTCTATAATAATAATCTCGACTCAGAAAAATTTTAGATGTTTTTGCAAGTGTGGTACATTTAACACCTTTGGAAGTGAAAGTGTAATGTGTAATAATTTTTTGTTGTATAATTTAGAAAAGAGACAAAGATTTTAAAACACTTTATTCATTCTGATTCTCTGGGCAGCCTCTTGTTAATCACCAAAATTCAATCTCCTGCACGCTTAACAAGGCTTGTTAACAATGAAGTAGGCAGTGGGAATCTGTTCCTAATATGATGAGTTTAGCAGGATACAAAGAACTCAAAATTCAAAAGACTAGTTGTATATGGGGAGTATTAAGTGTGGGAGAGTGTACCAATAGCCTATCTCTTTTCAGTCTCAGGTTGCCCCTCTGGAAGATTCAAATACTAATGCCTGTTTCCAAATGCATACATACTCTTTGTAAAGCTTTAAATGACTATAAACTAACTCATCAGTATAATACAACTACACACACACACACACACACACACACACACACACACACATATATATATACATGTATGCATATAACATGTATATACACACACATATATACATGTATACATACAAACATATACATGTATACACACATATGTGTGTGTAGTTGTATATATATGTGTATATGTATACATATATATATTTATATATATATATTTGGGAGGCTTTGTTTTGGAATCTTACCGGTAACTGCCTCTCACAGTTCTCTAGTCACAGTTACAGACTCTTTTACTGACAAGAAATACCCAGATGCCCACTCTTATATCATAAACAGCTTTTAGATTTTCAGGCCAGTTGTCACTGTTTTAAAACTCACTCTTATAAGTGTCCCATCACCAATATTCCCAGAAAGATAATAAGGTTTACCTAGAGGAAACTGTTATTGGTACCTGTCAAAGTTTAAAGTACAAAAATGTGTTTTGAATTTCCCAGATCTTCACACTATGAATAGTAAAATTAATTCTTGGACTTTGATGGGAATACTTCTCTCTCCTATTCTGTGTTAATACTTTGGTGCCTGCTTGCATCCCAGGTAACCATGAAATCCCTCATTGAGACATATACTCGGCTAGCTGTTTATTATCTCTAACAGAATCGGTTCTTGAAGTTTAGCTCCAAGACTAGTTGCTGAGAGAAATATAGATGTCCTTTTCATTTTTTATTCCCTACTCTTCATACAAAGAATTCAGAAGGAAGTCATGTGTTAACAGGGAAAATAAGATGTGACCAAAATTGTTTTATTATTTTTTTTTGGTTATAAAATTGAACCTATAATTCTATTCTTACTTGTTTCTTTATTTTTAATCGTTTTGAAAAATACTTACATTTTTCTATTTGGAAATTGCAAGAAAGTAAGTTTATGTGGAATACTGAAAACATATATCCAAAGCAACACAATTTGTCAAGATCATGATTAGGAAGATATTTTATTTTGGTCCTTATAAACTTTGGTGTCAGTCAATGTTTAGGAAATTAAAATGGCCTAGTACTCAGCACTGAGTAAAAGAAAAAATTCCTCATATATGAAATGACACGACTGAGTCTAAAGACATGAAGACGTCCTTAGTGAGGGAAGCCAGGCACAGATGGCTCTGCATGTTTCCATTTGAATGACATTTTAGAAAAACAGAACACAGGGACAAAAAATACAGCAGGCACCAAGAGTGAGGCGCTGGTGTGAAAAGCTAGAAAGGCAACAAGCAATGTAAGGGTTCTGTCTCTATAGCAGCTGAGGACTCTGTGTCTGTGTGTACTTGTCCAAACTCATTGATTGGCTGTTTAAGAATAATTATGCTTATTATGTAAATGACATATTTAAAAATCTGACTTTAAAGAAAAGATTTAGTCTGGCATGGTGACATATGCCAGTGATCCTAGCACCGAGAGGTTGAGGCAAAATGGTTGCTATGAGTTTGAGCTAGCCTGGGCTCTACATAGAAAACACTTGTGTAGAAAATAGACACAAGGAAAAGAAACCAAATTCACAAACACTGCAGCATAGGCTTATGAACAACAATAAATCAGAAACTGTAGCGGAAGTCATGAAAGAGTTTCTGGGGCAGTTGCTCCAAATGCAGTAGTGATCCTAGGAGCTCAAATCCTTGGCCTCTCCCCCTGTCTCTTCTGCATCTAGACACAGGGAAAGAAAGAAAAGAGAGCAAACCCCATTGCTGCAGGTTGAGGGCAGACCTGGAGACTTGATGCCTCTTTTCTGCTCTACTTTAATGGCTGCTTGCTCTCACGTCTGCAAAACCACTCCAAAAGGTAACATAAGCTAAGTTTTGGGATAGAAAAAGAAATAGTTTGGTGAGAACATAGTGGTATTTGCCGGGACAGAAAAGTGTGAATATGATACAGCTATGCAACAATGAGGGGCAGAGCTGTGCAAGGAGATAAAAGTTCACGTGACAGAGTTGTATTGTCTGCAGGGGAGTAATTAATGTCTTTGGGAAACCATGTGGCTAGGTAATAAAGTTGTTTTTGAGGTTTTGAAGCACATGGTGTTCAACACAGCTTTGATGAATTGAGGGGAGGGGACTCTATATTTACAAAGCACCCTTTTGTTGCTGTTCCTTTCAGCTGATATTCTCCAGAAAATTCAATTTCCCTACCACAGTTTGTGTGTGTGTGTGTGTGTGTGTGTGTGTGTGTGTGTGTGTGTGTGTGTGTGTGTGTGTGTGTTGATTATCCCTCCTTCATTATGGACAGAATATCTTCTTTGCCTGTCTTACTCCTCAGTACAGAGACGTTATGGACTATAAAGGAAACCACAGGACTTCTCAGCAAGCTTTGCTTTTCTGCAGCCCTGCTGTGAGGTAGCTAAGGAGGTCATATCACCAACAGCGTTAATGAAAACAAAACCACCAACCCAAAAGATGTTAAAATACAGAAAGAAGGAGGGACTATCATTTTGAAAGCAAAACTCGGTCTTGACTCGTTTCTTCTTTTTGCTTTCTGCCTTCTCCATGGCTTGCTCTCCATCGAGCCCTGCCTCAGTTATGCTAACTCGGCCTGCCAATGAGCCAGTTTGAAAATTAATGTGCCTTGCATTCTTTCTCTCTTTATTTTAAAATTACTTTCTCCATGACTTTAAACACAATTTTAACTGTTGGTTGAGTTGCTGGGCAACCTCTCCACCATCATCAAACTACTGACATCAATCACAGACTGTTACCTCACTTCTCAATATCTTTATTACAGAAACACTCTTAAAATAGTGCACATATTTTCTTTCAATGGCATTCTTGTGTATATTTTGACCTGACTGAATATGTCACAAAATGCTTTTGTTGGACAATTCACTCATCACTCTTCAAACAACTACCCCCCCGCCCCACCTTTGGATATTTTGTATGATCTAATATTTAATATTTAATATTTCTCTCATTGCCATTTTTGATTAGTGTTTGTTAACCACTGATAAAGGCTTTCAATCCTAGAAGATAACTAGATTTCATCACTGGCCTGCTAACCCTTAAACTTTCTCCAACCTCATAAATACAAGGTTGGTTTATTAATGTTTTGTATCATATTGTATTATTTTGTTTTGTATGATGTTGTTATTGTTTTATTGTACGTCGTTTTAATTATTGTTTCTAGATCTTATATTTCATTATTAGAAATCAGAATGTTTGGTGGTTTGGTTTGGTATAGAAACAGCAAATCATGTCATTTGATTCACTGGTATTTCTGAATTACAATTGCGGCATGCCCCATGTTATTATCTGTTCTGTGGTAACAGCATCTCAATAGAAACATAGTGTGATTTATTTTCTGTACTGAACTTTGCAATATCTCATGTGAGATACATAAATACATAAAATGAAAGGGCAGTTCGCACAATATATTGGGCTACTTGGAGAGTCAGACTTTTTCTAAGAATCTATGGATGTAAGCAATGGATATCAGTAATTTAAATAAATACCAGTGGCTCAACAGGAAAAGATGCTTGCTGTGGGAACCTCATGACCTTAGCTCCATCCCAAGTGACCTCCACAGCACCCTTTTGACATGTGCACACACATCATTGACACACAACAGCAGCAGCAGCAATAGGAGAAATAACAAACAAAATGAAGTCAAAAGTAAAATAAATGCCAGGTCTTCTTATTTTAAAAAATTCTACTAGCATTACTGTTTTAAAGTCTAAAGCCAAGCTTAACAAAAATCTCACTTCTTATTAGAGTTTATTCAATTATTCTGTAGCTATCTTATTAGTTTCTAGGTTCTTCCATTTTATATTTTTTGTACAATCTACCTGTCTAAAAATGAAAGGGGAAGGATGCTATCTGCATAAATATTTAGCTAATTTATAATTGGACATGATGTTGAGGGTCACTTTAAAATTTGTTGACTTCTAGTTACATTTAATGCTCCTAATCAAATATTTATAGCAATATATTTTATTTATCATGTCAATATTTAATATATGTTTTAGCAGTTTAGAAGTGATGATTTGCATAAAGTCCATACATTCTTGTTCAAGTTAAGTAGATGTAATCAGTTACAAAACTGATTATATGAATATATTGGTCTTTAAAGGAAACCTTCCATTCTTTTGTGAATTATACATGTTTGTTACATTCTCCCTAGAGTTCCAAGTTGGCTGTAGTTTGTGCTGACTTAGGCTGTTATTAGTAAACTTATGTAGAATAGTACCCTCAGTGTGACCTACCCTAGGGAAAAAAAACAAATTTTCCTGTGCCAATTATATTTTTAATTGTGTCTTCAATATGATTATTAATGCTTTAATATTAAAAATTCAGAAATAATGACTTTCCTTCAAGGAACCCCCATACTGTGCTACATCTGGCCTCAACTAATTTATGTTCCTACCAATGTTGCACACGGGTTCTCTTTTCTCTATACCTTTATCAATACTTGCTGGCTTTGGTAGTTCTGATAACAGCCATTTGAGCAGTGTAAATTGCTTTCTCTTGTGATGTTAATTTCCCTTCTAGTTAGCTTTGTTGGGAGTTTCTTTTTGTGTATATATGCTAATTAGTTTGGATGTTATTTGGAAAATGCATGTTTGGGTCAGGTACCCCTTTGAAAGTCAGATAATGTATTTTCTTACTGTGAAGTTGTAGCCATTGTTGTTTTGTTTTTTTTTTGTTTTCCCAGTTCTGTCTATATTATAAATATCAACTATTTCTATTATTGGATAGTATTACTTCTCACTGTACCTTTTTGTTATGTAGAGACAATTTTG
Source organism: Cricetiscus sungorus (assembly GCA_030556225.1). Lineage (NCBI taxonomy): Eukaryota > Metazoa > Chordata > Mammalia > Rodentia > Cricetidae > Cricetiscus > Cricetiscus sungorus. The sequence continues at coordinate 20,761,328 of JANBXA010000372.1, read as the reverse complement.
TTGGTTATAATCTTATTTGTCTTCTTTTCCCATTTAAATTTCATGAGTTCTTTTAAGTCATGTTAAAAAAAAAAAAATCAATCCAACAAAACAACAACAACAAAACTCCTGTCCAAAGCAATGTTGTATGGATTTACCTACATTTTCAGGTAAATTAAAATTTTTGGAATCTTTTGCTTGTTTTTGTTGTACTGGAGGTAGAGGGCAAGCATGGGCAGGGCTTATAAGCACCACACTACTGAGCTACACTTACAGATCCAGCTGTCAAGTCTGACTTTCAGTATTCCGTTTGACTCTTAACAACTGCTGTGAGATGAGGTCCCAATGGTGTTACTGTGATTATGGGTGTCTACTTGTCCCATTCTTTTTAAAGATTATCATTTTCTTATTGTGTGTTCTTGGCTCCTTTGACAAAATTCAGTAACTGAATGAGCAAATTGTCCACTGTCTGTTCTATTATCTGCTCAATGTCTCTATTTTCATACTAGTCCCACAATGAGACTCGCTTTGCCATGCAATGTGAAGTAAGGGATGACATCTCCAGCTTTGTCTTCTCACCTGGTTTTCTTGACTCTTTCTATTTGTGATAGTCTGTAAATTTTAGGATTATTTGACATTTCTGTGAAAAGTGGCATTACAATTATGGGAAACACACAGGTAGAGTGGACTCTGGCACAGTGGAAGTATTTATGTAGACAAAGGGCTAGCTTTTGAAAATGAGAGTACAAGGGCTACCATAGCAGAGCCTGAGTACCAAAGGAATCTCCCAGTGACTTATCTAATATTACCCTGTTCATAGAAGAATAGAAGGAACACCGTGGGCTTTTTAAAAAATACTTTGTTTTTTTATTAGTTCTTTGAGAGTTTCATGCAGAGGATTTGATCATATTTACCACCATCACCCAACTTCTCTCAAATCTAGCTCCTTCTCTATTTGCCCGTCTTCATATCAAATTTGTGTTGCTTATGCATTCTTGGATGTGTGGCTTTCAGCGTGTAGCTCATCTGTCCTAATAGAAAACTGACTTTTCCTCTTCCAGTACCTAAGACAACACAGCTTTTCTGACTGTTGACTTTTTATTTTATTTTTGGGGTGGGGGTATTGGATGGTTTGTGTCACATTTGTCTTTAAAGAATGTTGTTCCAGTTTAAGAGATACAGCTATCATAGCTGGGTAGTGGTGGCACATGTCTTTATTTCCAGCACTCGTGATGCAGAGGCAGGTGGATTTCTGTGAGTTTGAGGCCAACCTGAAGTGTAGAGTGAGTTCCAGAACAGCTAGAACTATACAAAGAGACCTTGCCTCGGGAAAAAAAAAAGTTACAGCTACCAAAGGAAGCTCTACTTTAATGAACAACCCTTTCAGTTGCTAGTGTAAGTACAAAGTTATATTTTTAAGGATTCAGTTTTTGAGCTTAAAACCATGGGTTTTAATAATCACAAAAATATTATTGTGTGCAGGAGTGGGTGTGAGAAGGGGAGAAGAAAGCAGTATGAGTGGGGTTTTATTTCTTACCAGTGAAAATGAGCAAAACAAAGAAAAGACAATAGAAGCTTTGTGCAACAAGTCATAGTTTTTGTAACCCTGGGAACATATAAAGTTTCTCTACAGTTAACTTATCCGGGGATCAGTGTCAATCATAACAGGCTTGAGTCAGGGTTCTCCAGAGGAACAAACCCATAAAGCTGCTTAGAATTCTGAGGCTGAGGCATGCTCATGTCTTTGGAGTGATATTTCAGAGGATCCCAGCCAGCACCTGGGAGTGCACATTTTCATAATGCTGGTAGCCCTTCATGGTCAAAGTAACTTACAGAGGTATCCTCCTGGCTTTGTGTCATAATCTCTACTGAAATGTTTTAAATGTTTTATGTTCAGGCAATAGCAAATTTCAGTTCTATGGGACCTTATGGTTTGATCTAGAAAGTGGGATGAACATTGCCCCTCGTTTTGCCTTATCTGTTCTGGTTGCAGAGAGAGAGAGAGAGAGAGAGAGAGAGAGAGAGAGAGAGAGAGAGAGAGAGAGAGAGAGAGAGAGGGAGGGAGGGAGGGAGGGAGGGAGGGAGGGAGGGAGGGAGGGACAGAGGGAGAGAGAGAGAGAGAGAGAGAGAGAGAGAGAGAGAGAGAGAGAGAGAGAGAGAGAGAGAGAGAGAGAGAGAGAGAGAGACTCCAGCAATTTCCTGGGGATCTGTGCAGAAAACTGGGGTCCTCTGAGATCTGGGCTCGCCCTTGTCTTTCACAGGGTATAGCTCTTCTGCGCCACGTTTGGCCCTATGCTCCTGGATGCTCTTGGTTTTCTGACTCCTCCAGGGGTACTAATTCTTGCATCTTTATCTGCCACTAGCAAATTTCTTCATTCTTGCCATTTCCAAATTCATACCTTTTTAAGTGAGAAATCTAAGGCTAGGTGTGGTGGTGCATGCCTTTAATCTCAGCACTTGGGAGGCAGGGTCAGGTGAATCGCTATGAGCTTCAAGCCAGTCTCATCTCACATTAGTTCAAAGAGGGAAAAATCTATTGGCATCTGATGACTTTGTGTTCCGCCTGCACATTTTGGCACTCTGGGAAATGGGTACTTACTTTCTGCCAAGATGGAGGAACTAAAAGACATAGGTTCCCTGTGGTATTAAATATTTGTTGCTTAAAGTACATTACATGGGAAGGACCCTGAACACTTACTGGAAACAAAATGTGTGAGCAGCATTGTCTGTGTCTGTCTAGCTCGTTTATCTCATAAAGATGACTTCAGGCTAAATTACTATATGACAGGATTCTGAGAGAAACAATTCCCTTCCTGTGTGACTCATTTGTGCCATTTATTTTAAACCATAACCATGCATTGGAATGGTGTTTCATTGTGGTAGAAAATTAAAATTAAATTATAAACATAGTTTACAACAGTTGGAGTTACTTAGAAAATTTCTCATTAACAGGCCCAGACAAATATCTTTCCAACTAATTATTACTTATCCATTATGTATTCATGTTATAGTATTTATTGACATTTATTCATCTATTATTTATTTGTGGGACACACTTATAGATCATGGGTATGTGTTATAGTATACTTATATTTATCATTTACTTGTCATATTTTTAAATTATAATTTTTCTTTCAGATATGTTACAATGAAATATGACCTTATCTACTCCCAATTTCCTTTCTTAAACTTCTCCATGTCCCACTCCTAACTTAATTTTTGATAACTCACTAGTTCCAATTAGTGCTGCCCACGCTTGCCACATTTATACTTCATCGGTAATACACAGGTGTTGATGAGACTCTGAGCACACTGTAAGTGTGCACTTTGAATATTAAATAATCAAAGTTTGATGGCAGATTGCTCATTTAGTATCTTGAGCAATCCAATTATTTAGAGTTGATATTTATGAAGTTACCTACATATGGAGAGTACCTCCAATTTAAACATTTGAAAAAAAATAAAGGAAACACCTGAAGCAGTAAAGAAGCATAGACTCTTGTTACTTGGAGCAGTGGAGAGAGACTTGAAGGCCATGGTCATAAGTAAATCAAGTCTGACATGGAGAGATAAAGGATGTTCAGCAATGTGCAATAAAGCACATATAGAAGGAGTAAGTTCTAACATTTTACAGAAAACACTCCACAAAGACTATAACAGGGAAGTTCAAAGTTCCCAATGTGTAAAAATGACAAATACTGAAGAAGATAGAAATTTCAAATATCTCGATTTGATTACTCTAATTTGTACCTATGGCATTATCACATTGCATACAAATTCACATTTGTGTATCAGTTCAAAGAATAGATATATATCTATAATGTCTTGGATTTTTCTTCAACACTTAAGAGTTTCCCCCAAAACTTCTTAAATATATTTAATGTTAAACTGGAAATTTTATGACTGTAGTTTGGGGAACTGGATTGACAGTTTTTGGAAGCACTGAAATATTTTTTTCCTTCCCATTTATATCTAGTTGTTAATTAAGACAACACTGGTTAACCAAAGCAGTCATCGAGAGAGGAAATTTTAAAGCTTAATTCCTGCATACCGTTCTTAGCCTCACTGCCCTAGCATCTATCATGGCCACAAATTTCTTTAATTTAATGTGAAAACATGTGGTGAAGTCAATGTTCTCTGAGTATGTGGTTGTTTCCCCTTCTTAGCAGCATGTGATAAACATCTGGATTTTTCACAAACTGGTTGGCCTCTCTTCTATGCACTGAGCATTCAGATAGGTTTCTTGAGATTGCTTTGTTTTATTTTTGTATCACTCTCAGGTTATTGCAAAGCCATTTGTTCCACAAGCCTGTGTTAAGTCATTTCTTTGAAAAGCCATTTTCTTTTAAAGACCCCTAGGGAAAGAACTCATTATGACATTTTCAGCATGATTCTTTTACCCCATGAGACATTGTAAAATAAAATTGCAGTAGGAAAATCACCATGAGCATCCTAGAACACAATGGAGTATCGTACCTTCAAAAATACTGCAGCCACTGGTGAGAAGGAAAAGTCATGCTGAAATCTGCAAAAGAAAATGACTCAAGCATCCCAGAGTGTGAAACACAATCTTTAGTTTTCATGGAGTCTTGTGAAGAGCTACAGGACTGTTCACAATAAATCAAGTCTTCAGATCAAAACTGAATAAATAAGCTTGAACTTTAAATTACACTGTAATTATTCACTACTTAAACCCCTCTGTCGTTCTTTCTTGCTAGGATGATAATCTGTAGTTTGACTCAGTACCAAATGGTCCATATCCATTTGCCTCAATTAAGCTGCTTGGTCATTGATATTTTCTATAGTTATTTTTTTACACTGATTGAAAATTTATAGCAATCTGTTTTTAATTTTATGCTGGACATAATTATACATGCTTTTTTTAATGAAAACAAACATTTATAAACAATATTTGGGAATTTGGGCGTCGTTTTTTCCAAATTGCTTCCTGCTGGTAGGGGGCGCTGTCATAGGGGAATCCTAAGAAGACTCAGAAATCCTGGCTGTAGAGGTCTTCAAGGGTGCATTGTCCCCATTGACGTTGCTTCAGGGGTCTTGCTCGATCAAACAACATAAGTCTGGAAGGGATCCACAGCTTTTCATTTTCTGTGGAAACAAAATTAGAAATCCTTTTCCCCAGTAACTTAATCTTAGGCTTAAATTTTTTGAAGTCAAAGCAATATATATATATATATGTATATATACATATATATATATATATATGAATTAATCCAGCAGCATTTTTTCCTTCTTTTTTAAATAATAATATAATTTAAAAATTTTACATGTGGATCCCAGTTTCCTCTACCTTCCTCCCTCAAACCCACCCTCCCTCCCTCCATATCTCCTTACCTCACTCCCTCTTACCCTCTTTCCCCTGTGACATGCACCCTGGCCATCCTCCCTTCCCATCCCCCCACCCCCATTCCACTTGTAGGGCTATGCTATCCAGGTTGGGTCAGTAAGTCTGTCAAGTCATTTGAAGTAGGGAATAGGACTCCTCTCCTGTCTCTAGGTTAAGGGGGTATCCCTCCATGCCATGGGAGATGTGTCCGCAAGGTCCTTTTTTGCACCAGAAATAGATCCTGTTTCTACTGTCTGAGGTCCCCCAGACTGCTCAGTCCTTCTAGCTGAGACCCATATTCAGGGGGTCTGAGTCAGTCCTTTGCTGGGTTCCTAGCCATCAGTCTGGGAGGCCCAAGCTCCTCCTTGTTCAGGTAGCCGTCTTTGTGAGTTTCTGCAACCTGGTCTTGTCCCTTCTCTCTGCATCTGGATTCTAGTTCGACTCAGTGTTTTGTTATGGGTATTTGCTTCTGTTTCCAACAGGTACTAAATGTGTACTCCATGATGGTGGATAATTTAGTTGATGATCTCACTTTCAGGGAAAGGCATTTATGGTAGCCTTTCCATGGTTGCTCAAATTATTGGTTGGGGCCAGTCAGTCTTGCAGTTCTTTAGACCTTTCTTTAGGTTCAGTTTTCTCTTCAAACCAATAATGGCTCCCTCTTTTATGCTCCCCCTCACCCTGACTCAACCTATCTAGTCACATGTGTATTCCTCTCCTCTCCTTCTCTTTCTCCTAGTTCTCTCTCCATTCACTGCCCCCCCATTTCCCATGTGCTCTATGGGACTTGTCCCTTCCCCCTTTTGTGAGGGACCATATATGAATCTCTTAGAATACACCTTATATCCCAGTTCATCTGGTGGTGTGTATTATAGGCTGGTGATCCTTTGCACTATGTCTAAAATCCATATATGAGTGAGTACATACCCTGTTCCTCTTTTTGTGACTGGGTTACCTCATTCAGGATGGTTTCTTCAAGTTCCATCCATTTGACTGCGAATTTCAAGATTCCATTATTTTTTTCTGCAGAGTAGTATTCCATTGTGTAGATGTGCCATATCTTCTTTAACCATTCTTCAGTTGAGGGGCATCTAGGTTGCTTCCAGGTTCTTGCTATTACAAATAATGCTGCTATGAACATAGTTGAGCACATGTCTTTATTGCATGGATGTGAGTCATTTGGGTATATACCTAAGAGTAGAATTGCTGGGTCCTGAGGTAAACTAATTCCCATTTTCCTTGAGGAACCACCATACTGATCTCTAAAATGGCTGTACGAGTTTGCACTCCCACCAGCAGTGGAGGAGTGTTTCCCTTTCTCCACATCCTCTCCAGCATAAGTTGTCATTGGTGTTTCTAATATTAGCCATTCTGGCAGGAATAAGATCTTATCTCAAAAATGTTTTTATTTGCATTTCCCTGATAACTAAGGATGCTGAACATTTTCTTAAGTGTCTTTCAGCATCTTAGATTTCCTCTATTGAGGATTCTTTCTTCAATTCTGTACCCCATTTTTTAATAGAGCTATTTGGTGTTTTGTTGGCTAGTTTTTTGAGTTCTTTGTATATTTTGGAGATCAGCCCTTTGTCAGATGTACGATTGGTAAAAATTTTTTCCCAGTCTGTGGGCTGCCGTTTGGTCTTGTCAACTGTGTCCTTTGCCTTACAGAAGCTTCTAAGTTTGAGGAAGTCCCATTTATTAATTGTTGATCTCAGTGTCTGTGCTACTGGAGTTATGTTCAGGAAGCAGTTTCCTATACCAATTTGTTCAAGGGTACCTCCTACTTTATCTTCTAAGAGGTTCAGTGTGGCTGGATTTATGTGGAGGTCTTTGATCTATTTGGACTTGAGTTTTGTGCATGGTGATAGACATGGGTCTATCTGCAGTCTTCTACACACTATCATCCAATTGTTCAGCACCATTTGTTGAAGATGGTTTCATCCCCCCCATTGTATTTTTTTTAGCTGTTTTTATCAAAAATCAGGTGTTCGTAGGTGTGTGGATTAATATCGGGATTTTCGATTTGATTGGTTTGGTCTACCTGTATATTTTTGTGCCAATACCAGGCTGTTTTCAGGACCATAGCTCTGTAGTAGAGCTTAAAGACAGGGATGGTGATGCCTCCTGAAGTTCTTTTATTGCACAGGGTTGTTTAGGCTATCCTGGGTCTTTTGTTTTTCCATACAAAGTTGACTATTATCCTTTCAAGGTGAGTGAAGAATTGTGCTGGGATTTTAATGGGGATTGCATTGAATCTATAGATTGCTTTTGGCAAGTTTGCCATTTTTACTATATTTATCTTTCCAATCCAAGAGCATGGGAGATCTTTCCATTTTCTGGTATCTTCTTTAATTTCTTTCTTTAAAGACACAAATTTCTTATTGTATAGGTCTTTTACATGTTTGGTAAGCATTACCCGGAGATATTTTATGTTGTTTGTGGCTATTGTAAAGGGTGATCTTTCTCTGATTTCTTTCTCAGCCTCTTTGTCATCTGAATAAAGTAGGGTTTTTGATTTTTTTGAGTTTATCTTGTATCCTGCTAGTTTGCTGAAGGTGTTTATCAACTGTAGTAGTTCCCTGGTAGAGTTTATTGGGTCGCTTATGTAAACTATCATATCATCTGCAAATAGAGACAGTTTGACTTCTTCCTTTCCAATTCAGATCCTCTTGATCTCCTTTTGTTGTCTTATAGGTTTAGCTAGAACTTTAAGAACAATACTGAAGAGATATGGAGAGGACAGCCTTGTCTTATTACTGATTTTAGAGGAATTGCCTTAAGCTTCTCTCCATTCAGTTTGATGTTGGCTGTTGGTTTACTGTATATTGCTTTTATTATGTTTAGCTATGTTCCTGTTATCCCTGATCTCTCCAAGACCTTTATCATGAAAGGGAGTTGAATTTTGTTGAAGGCTTTTTCAGCATCTAGGGAGATGATCATATGGTTTTTCAGTTTGTTTATATGGTGGATCACATTGATAGATTATGATCATATGGTTTTTCAGTTTTTTTATATGGTGGATCACATTGATAGATTTTCGTATGTTAAACCATCCTTGTAACCCAGAGATGAAGCCTACTTGGTCATGGTTGATGATTTCTCTGATGTATTCTTGGATTCGGTTTGCCAGTATTTTATTGAGTATTTTTGCATCGATGTTCATCAGGGATATTGGTCTGTAGTTTTCTTTCTTAGTTGTATCTTTGTGATGCTTGGATACCAAGGTGATTGTGGCCTCGTAGAAACAGTTTGGTAATATGCCTTCTGTCTCTATTGTGTGGAACAATTTGAGGAGTATTGGAATTAGCTTTTCTTTGAATTTCTGGTAGAATTTTGCACTGAAGCCATCTGGCCATGGGCTTTTTTTTGTTGGAAGGCTTTCGATGACTGTTTTGATTTCATTGGGGGTTACAGGTCTATTTAAGTTGCTTGTCTGTTCTTGGTTTAATTTTGGTAAATGATAGTTGTCCAGAAATTTGTCCATTTCTTTTGAATTTTCAAATTTTGTAGAGTACAGGTTTTCAAAGCATGACCTGAAAGTTGTCTGGATTTTCTCTGTGTCCGTTGTTATGTCCCCCTTTTCATTTCTGATTTTGTTAATTTTCATGATCTCTCTCTCTGCTTTTTTGTTAGTTTGGATAAAGTTTTGTCTATCTTGTTGATTTTCTCAAAAAACCAACTCTTTTATTGCATTGATTTTTTTGTATTGTTTTCCTGGTTTCTATTTTATTGATTTCAGCCCTCAAATTGATTATTTCCTTGTGTCTCCTCCTCTGGGGTGAGTTTACTTCTTTTGTTCTAAGGCTTTCAGTTGCTCTGTTAATTCTCTAAGGTGACTATCGTCTGTTTTCTTCATATGGGCACTCAGTGCACTAAACTTCCCTGGTAACAATGGTTTCAAGGTGTCCCATAAGTTCAGATATGTTATGTCCTCATTCTCATTGAATTTTAGGAAGTCCTTAATTTCTTTCTTTATTTCTTCTTTGACCCAGGTGTGGTGCAATTGCCCATTGTTCAGTTTCCATGAGTTTGTAGGGTTTCTGCGATTTGGGTTGTTGTTGAATTCCAATTTTATAGCAGGGTGGTCTGATAAGATACAGGGGACTATTCCAATTGTTTTGTATCTGTTGAGGTTTGTTATGCCACCTAGTATGTGGACAATTTTAGAGAAGGTTACATGTGGAGCAGAGAAGAAGGTATATTCTTTTGTGTTTGGATGGAATGTTTTATAGATGTCTGTTAAACACAGTTGAGACAATACTTCTGTTAGTTCTTTTGTTTCTTTGTTGAGTTTCTGGTTGGTGGTCCTGTCTAGTGGTGAGAGTGGTGTGTTGAAGTCTCCCACTATAAGTGTGTGAGGTTTTATGTGAGCTTTGAGTTTTAGTAGCGTTTCTTTTACGAATGTGGGTGCCTTTGTATTTGGGGCATAGATGTTCAGAATCGAGACTTTTTGTTGATGGACTTCTCTTGCGATGAATATGAAATGACCATCTTCATCTCTTTTGATTAATTTTGGTTTGAAGTCTAACTTGTTAGATATTAGGATAGCCATACCTGCTTGCTTCTTGGGTCCATTTAATTGGAAGATCTTTTCCCAGCCCTTTACACTGAGGTAATGTCTATCTTTGTAGCTTAGGTGTGTTTCTTTTATGCAGCAGAAGGATGAATTCTGTCTTCGTATTAATTCTGTTAACCTGTGTCTTTCTATACGCAAGTTGAGATCATTAATGTTGAGGGAGAGCAAGGACCATTGATTGTTAATGTTTGTTTGTTTTAGATTTGCTTTTGGCAGTGGTATTGTGAATTTATTTGTCCTTCTTTACCCTTGGTTTCTGGTGAAGTGGGATTATCTGTTTCCTATGCTGGTGAAGTGGGCCCCTTTGAGCTGGGCTTCCTCACCTTCCTCTATGCCTATTATTCTTAGGTTTTGCCTTTTCACAGTGTCCCACATTTCCTGGATGTTTTGTGTTAAGGATTTGTTGGATTTACAATTTTCTTGGGTCGATGAATCTATTTCCTCTAGTTTATCTTCAGCACCTGAGACTCTCTTCCATCTCTTGAATTCTGTTGGTTATGCTTGCATCTGCAGTTCCTGATCATTTGCCAAGTTTTTTTATTTCCAACATTCCTTTGGTTTGTGTTTTCTTTATTGTCTCCATTTCTGTTTTCAAGTCTTGAACCTGTTTAATTGTTTTTTTCTGGGCTTTCTGTACATTCTTTAAGAATTTTATTTATTTCTTCCAATTTTTTGTTTATCTTCCATTTCTTGAAGGGATTTTCTCAGATCTTTTTTCAGAGCCTCTATCGTTTTTATGATGATAAGTTTTAGGTTGTTGTCTTCTGGTTAATTTGCTTTGTTGTATTCTGGTCTAGTTGGTGTAGCTTCCTAGATTCTGGTGGTGTTATGCTTGTGTTTCTGACATTAGGTGTTTTCTTGTATTACCATCTTACCATAGCTTCTTCCAGTAGGTGTTGGTGGGGTTTCTCCCTCTCTCTATGGATTTAGGTGGGTCAACGTTTTGACTGTAGTTCTGGGTGGTCCAAGCTCTCTAGGAGGTCTCTCTGTAGGCAGGGGCCTGACAATGGGGGTCAAAGTTCAGGCTTCAGCAGAGGAGAGCTGAGGCTTCTTTGGCAGAGGCTAGCCTGCAGGATGTTTTCTCAGGGATAGTTGGGTCTAGCTCTAGCTAAGGCCTCTAGCCAAGGTCTGGTGTTGGGGAACAAAGGCTGGGCTGATACTCAGGATGTTTCTGCACCAATAGGCGGGTCTAGCTGGCACTCTCCAACTGAGTAGTGCCTCTTTAGCAGAGGTTCTCTGATGGGGGTCAAGGATCCAGCCCACAGGAACTCAGGGTGGGCCTGAAGAGATAGGCGGATCTCTGGGAGGTGCCCAGAACTCCAGTAGAAAACCGGTGGTGGGTGTCAGAGACCAGGCAGGTGGAAATTACAGGTGGTCCCATGTGGATAGGCTGGTCTATTGTGCTCAGATAGGCTTCAGGAATTTCCTCGAAGGTGGCTGGATTGTTGGCTCCACCCTCTGGCTCAGTGCTCAACCAGAGCAGTGGACAGTGTGCAGGGTAGGGAAGAGTGCAGGGGGAGGGCAGGCTCTCGGTGGGGGTGGGTGGGGGTATATCGGAGCTCCAAGAGCACTCTTGGTGGGGACAGGACACAGGGGCAGGGAGATCTAGGACCCACCCAGGGATTTCCCGGGGAGGGTGTAGGGGAGAATCACCGCCCCAGGGGGATTAGACCCAAACTCACCTGTAGCCCAGGCTTGGTGACAGGGCTTCTGTAATTATTTTGGGGCTTCATGAAAAATACTTTTTGTTGTTTTTGCCTAATGGCACCTTTATTATTATTATTATTATTATTATTATTATTATTATTATTATTATCATCATCATCATCATCATCATCATCATCATCATCATCATCATTATTGCTAATATGGTCAAGTAGCAAGAAATGAACATTTTTCTTTCACACATACCTATTTTCTTTCCAACTTGAACCCCACTTCTGAAGTAAAATTATAGTAGATATTTACCTTTATAAAAATGAAGGTGAACAAAAGAAAAGTAATTGGAGAGTGATGTTTTAATGGCACTTGAGATATGGGCTATAATCAGGGAGAACAGCAGTCGCTGTCAGTGGAGTGCAGCAGCCATGTGGAAGATTCCCAGGCACAGGGTAACCGAGCTTATACATCTTCAGAGAAAGTGCTTCCCAGCGTACTCTGTCAAACTGTCAATCAAATGGAAAGAAGAGGGAAATTATTTTTAGCATTCAGAGACACAAAGATTTTTGTCCTGTTCACACTCTGATGGAATATACTAGAGAATGTGAGCTTTAAATCAATATAGGGAAAACAGAGAAAGGAGGAAGCCACTGCCTCCAGAAACAGGTGATCCGTAAGGAATGTGCACGTCAGAAGCTTCCAGGTGGGCTTTGTGACTCCAGAGCTAGATGACAACTTTACCAGATTTGGATCAGGAGAAAACAAACTCTCAGACAGAACTCTCCAGAATGAAGAAGAATTATTGGTTGGTATCTAGCAGATGTGATGGTTTCCGTGGGCAATGTCTATATAGATGTGGAAAAAATTATGCCAGTAAAACTGAAGTGGTTAATAACTGGCTAGCAGTGATAACAGAACCCAGGAATGGGACTGAAATAGCACATCATCAGCTATGCAATGTCTTAGGCCAAGGAAATCATCAAGTCACAAAGACTGTTATGGGTAGGCTAGAATGAGGCAGATCTAAAGGCAGATGTAAAGATCTAAGCCCTTATCCAAAAAGAACACTTGGAGTCAAAGGACAGAAGCAGATTACCTGTCCTGTGGCTTTGGGGATTCCTACTGCAAAGCCACCAGCAGACTACTCAGGACATCCTGAGCCTCTGTACAGACAAAACTCCCCACAGTTACCAATGTGGGACTCCTTACTGCCCTGGTCACTGTCCCCATCACTCCAGGGATCAGTTCTAAGAATTAAGTTCTTGATTTTAATAAACAGAATTGCTTGGCTTTTCTAGTTAAACCTTGGCCAGATTATTTGAGATCTTTCTTTCCCCCTCTTTTTGTTAAACTACACAGAACTTGCTACAAATCAGAGAGTGCTGGTAACATCATTTTTACACCTACTGTTGTCAATGTCAATTTAAAAAAAAATCCTTATCAGTGAAGGGCATTTGTGGTAGCCTTTTCACTATTGCTCAAATTGTTAGTTCCCTGATAATGAGACTAACTTATCCACCATCATAGAGCCCTCATCTAGTAGCTGATGGAAACAGAAGCAGACACCCACAACTAAACACTGAGACAAACTGGGATCCAGATGCAGAGAGGGAAGACAAGACCAGGCTATAGAAACCCACAGAGACAGCTGACCTGAACAAGGAGGAGCTAATGGGCCCCCAGAATGATAGTTGAGAAACCAGCATTGAACCAACTCAGACCCCCTGAATATGGGTCTCAGTCAGAAAGCCTGGGAAGTCTAAGGAACCTTTGACAGTGGAACCAGGATGTATCCCTGGTGCACAAAAGGACTTTGGGAACACATTCCCCATGGAAAGATACTCCCTTAGCCTAGAGGCACGGGGGGGTGGGGGGGGAGGGCCTAGTCCCTACTCCAAATGACTTGACAGATTTAGATGACCCCTGGAGGGTGGGATGGGAGGGTGGTGGGGGGTGGCATGGGGAGGAGGGAGAGAGGGAAGGAGGGAGGGAGAGAATGAGAGGGAACTGGGATGAATAGGTAAAATAAGGGAAAAAATTCCTAAAAGAACCTCAGGAGGAAAGAATCATTTACAATGATCCCCAGTCAATATGGATATAGAAGCCATATTACTAGTGAGGGAGGGGAATTCTGTAATATTCAACAAGGGAAGTGGGTGAGAGAGCACAGACAAAGAAGTGAGAGAACCATGTAGATTAGCAGTCAGAAGTTGTGTTCTGTTTTTATTTGTTGGTTTGTTTTAGCTTTTGTCTTTTTTGTACCATACACAAGAGTCTTCACAGTAAGCAGTGAGCACTGCCCTCCTTTTGAGCTCTTCTGAATTGCTGTCTATGCTAGGAATTGCATCTCTAGGGGAAAGCCTGGGCTTTCAAGAACTTCTTTAAAAGCCTCAATTTTCTTCTTGTTGAGTGTCAAATGTACCAGAAAGACATCTATACTTTGGATACTATTATGGAAATGTTTCTATTTATCAGGCTTTTTTGTGTACTATTACAACTGGAAAAATTCCATGATGATTTTCTTTCTGTAGTTTTATTTTTTTGAATGTGTGCATGATTCTCTAAAAATCTATTTTTATATGGTTTTCCTTCTCTGCTGGTGTATTTTTAAAGCTTGTTGGTACGTGGTTCTGCATTAATTAAATGTTCCAAGCCACTTGCTATGTTTGTTTACATCCCCCCAAATTTGGATGGTGACATCTAACCCTCCTACTTTCCAAGATGATGGCATCTGGAGGAGGAGCCTGTGGGATGTGAGCAGACCTGAGGCCATAGTGCTAGTAAGTGGAAGCTGCCTTGCTGAAAGAGACTTTTTAATAAAAGCTCATTTGCTTTTTCTGCCACTGCAGGTATAGTGAAAAGGGGAAGAGAATCCGGGGCTAACCTTGGATTTGAGGGGCTAACCTTGAATTTGCAGGCCTTGCTAGAGGACTCAGCCTCTGGAGCTTCAGAAATATGAAGATGAAATGCCTGTTATCAGCTACCAACCACATTCTGTTTTGTAATTTTAGCTATTTTTCTTCAGTATCACACACTTCAGGGCCCAGTCTAGGCAATAGTGCCACTCACCATGGTCTGGTCCTTCCTACATCAGCTAACAAACCTCACAGACGTGTTTATAGGCCAACCTCATCTACAGAATTGCCCTCTTGAGACTATCTTCCCAGGTAATTCCCTGTTGTGTTAATTTGATGCTCAGCAAATCAACTACCACACCTCACCATTTTCCAATGCTGTGAGGTAAATCTGCTCTTGTCTTCCTTCCTGTGCTCTGTCCTTATCGTTAGCTTGTATTTTCAACTCTTTTGTCATATTAGTAAAGTTTCAGTGGTGAATAGTAATAAAGGCATTTAGAATGTAATCTACTGTGTTGAATTTTAAATAAATCCCCCATTGACTCGTTTTTTTTTTTTGTTTGTTTGATTTAAAAAATATACCATGAATTTTCTGGTTCATTTTGCATCAGCAACTCTCAACATCCTTTCCCAGTTTCAGGTTCCTCCAATGTGAGAGAGTCAATTTGCCTGTGGATTGTAGCATTTCTAGCTTATCTAGCCTTTTCTAGGTGATGGTTCAGCTTAGGCCTTTTATGGGTTTCTTATTCTTTTTCATCCTGCTGTTGGCTAGATGCCAGTCACTATAGACAGTCTAAAAACAGCTCTGTAGTCAGTATTGTTTCTTTCAGAAAAGCAGAAAAATTGGGATGGAGTGGGGAAGAAAAGCTCCCTCAGCTTTCCTGCCTCTACACTCTTCTCAGTGACTTCATGGGGCTGTACTAACTATCCCTGGAAAGAAGGGATGACATAGTGTATTGTAGGTGGTAGGCTAAAGCAGATTCACCACACTTAATGTGAGAAGTGATTAATAGTATTCACAGATGCACCCAAAGTTGTGTAATCCCTCTGGTGTTAGTAGCATGGCCCCTTAGTGATGCCCATAGACCTGAAAGATTGGGGAACAGAACAGTAATAAAATTCAGAGAAAGGAGAACAGAAGAGAAGATAAAATAATTAAGAGACTGACTGACAGACAAAGATGAGGGGGGCGGGTAGGGGAGAGAACTCTGTGGAGAGTTTCCCAATAAGGTTCCTCTGTAGAAGAGAAGGAGAGGAGGTCAAAGAGGTGGGGACAGGGGAGGGGGAGGAGAAGGAGGAAGGTGACCCTCTGGGGAGAATAAACAAGCATCAGGAAGCCTGCACTCTTCTTCCTCCCTTCTACTTCCTCTGATCCTCCTTGCTTCTGATTTACAATCTAGTCTCTTTCCATAGGTCAGATTCAGAATGCAAGGAGCCTCATCTTGAGCCACAGAGACAGGAGGGACAAATGAGAGAGGTGTTTAACAAAGTATAGCTGAGCTGAGTGGTAAATGAGTTCTCTAGCATGCAGAAGAATGACATTTAAAATGTTAAGCTGTTCTATAGTGCAGCTTTAATGAGTGTCCCCTATTCCTAGCCGGTCTCCTTGATTTGAGTAACTAACTCTTTAGTAGGTGAAAGTCTCTGTCTCATCATCAAGACACATAGCTTCAAATATGCTCACTAGATTTTAAGATATATTTATTTAAACCATAGTGTTTCAGAGCTGTTAACAATGACCAGGTGTAAATGATTAGTTCTGTCTTAGAGTTATATGGTTTTACAGTTCTTTATTTTGTTTGTTTTGTCTCCAAGGAGAAAGGAGTGGATCTTGAAGGCCTTTCTAACTATCTCTGGACTTAAAAGGGAATTCTTCTTTTACATGCTGGGAATTATGCAATACCTATTTCTGTAAAACAATAAGCTAATAGCCCTTGAAGTAGTGATAAATATTTTACCAACTTGTCATATTCTTAAAAAAGAGGAAATGTTGGCTATAATTTTAGACATAGAAAAATCCACTCATCAGAGTGGGTGTGTGCTTTTTGCTCATGGTTCTGATGTCTCTTGATTCAACTACCTATGCTTTTAAAATAATGAGGAAATAGTGCATCTGAAATGTACACACATAGGCTTTCCCCTCCATCACCACCCTTAAGGGCACAGCTTAGCATCTACTCACACACTACTCATACATTAAGCATTAAGGTTTACAAACAACCTTCAGTGATTTCATCCATAGATGGCATTACATAGAGTATACCAGAAGACTAGCCCTGCTTATGTTGTATTTGAGTAGCTATAGATTTTTGTAAGGGCCCTAATCTCAATTTTCCATATATAGTGAAAGATG
Source organism: Cricetiscus sungorus (assembly GCA_030556225.1). Lineage (NCBI taxonomy): Eukaryota > Metazoa > Chordata > Mammalia > Rodentia > Cricetidae > Cricetiscus > Cricetiscus sungorus. Next base: position 20,744,562 of record JANBXA010000372.1, on the reverse strand, counting down.
ATTAAACTGTCTGTAAATAAGATTATGTTGTTCCTTTAAATGGAAACTATAATCATATTTAAATACATTTTAAGACTAATACCATTTACCATACTATTTTTATGCACATTTGAGGTATAAAACACATTATTTACACACATGTTTAAGTATACAGTGATACAATTATTACAATCAAGAAAAGGAATACATCATCTTCTTATATAGTTACTTTTTTTTAGGCTGTGAAAGTGCTTGAAATCTATCCCTTAGAAAGTTCACGAGATACAATACAATATGTAGTTCTCACAATGTACAATGATACAAATTTTTAGGGAACTATAGAGCCCATGATTCATTATTCACCAATACTATGACAACATGGAAAAAAGTGTCTGAAATGACTTTGGTGTCCTTATTGCGTTGTTGAGATTCCAATGCAAGCTGGGCTTCCTGAAAGTGACACAGTAATTTCTTGTTCTAACAGTTCTGTGTGATTTCATGCTGTTTTTCCTGTGTCCATATATAATGTGAGTGTTGGTATACACTTCCAAGCTTTTTTCAGCTTCAACACTACTCTGTTGGTTCTTAGCAAAGGGCTGTTTTTACACAAATTCAGTTCTATTTATTCTTGAGATTTAGTAGTTTGTATCTCTCAAGGTTCATTTTATCAGAGTTGTTAAATTCATTTACATAATGTTTTCATGATTTTATTTTAGTTATATTTTAATAACTATGTTGATCATTTATTCATCATTGTATTTGAGCTAATATTTGTTTTCATATTACTATCTTTCAGAGAATTAGATGTCATTATGGCATTTTCAAACAAAATTTTCACCTTCTGTTTTCTCTTCTCCTCCTTTTCCTTGTGCCTTCTTTCCCCTTTATGACTCCCAGCCCCAGTAGCCTCCTTTCTGCTGCCAAGTCACCTAAGATCATGTAATTCCCCTCACACATACTTTCTCAACACTTCATTATTAATAAATATTTCTGCCTCTTCACATGTATGCTAAATATGTGACTCAGTGTCAGAACAAATAGGAGATAATTCAGTGTGTGTGTGTGTGTGTGTGTGTGTGTGTGTGTGTGTGTGTGTGTGTGTGTGTATAAGGAATAAATGGTGTGGTTTGGTTTCTAAGAATGGACATAATCCTTCAGAAGTGTGATGAGATAGGTTATTTTCCCAGATATACTTAGTAGCTTAGAAAAAAACAAAAACATGAACAGTTAATGATGATGATGATAAAAATAAATGAAGAACTACAATATAATTTTGCATCTGTGTTTATATCATAGTTTTCAAATTTATTCATAAATATTCTTATACTCATATAGATATTTACATATTATTCAGTAGTAAACATTTTGTACTCCAGGCAGTGGTGGTGCATGTCTTTAACCCCAGCTCTCAGGAGGAGGGGCAGGTGGATTTCTGTGAATTTGTGGCTAGCCTGGTCTACAAAACGAGTTCCAGCCCAGCCTGTTACACAGAGAAACCCTGTTACGTGTATGTCCCCCCCCCCACTGCAGGTCTGGTCCTATTCTTTGTTCCTCCCTGCCGGCTGCCTGGTCCCGCCTCCAAGAGAGCCCCAATAACACATAGAGACTCTGTATTTGATACAATCTTGTTGGCTGTTATTGTCATTGTTTATGGGCTAGCTCAGTCTTAATGATTAATCCATTTCTACTATTCTAAGTATTTTCACGTAGCTCATCTTACTGGAGAGCGGCAGGCTGCATCTGCTCTCTCCAGGCTCTACATGCTGACTCCTCCTTCCTACTTCCTCTTTTCTCCTTGTCTCCTAGCCCTGCCTATCTTGCTTTCCCATTGGCCCAACAGTGCTTTATTCTTTAACCAGTATGAGAAACATATTTACAGAATAACATCTCCCATCAAAACCCATCTCCAAAAACTAAATACATACATACATACATACATACTTTGTGCTTATAAATAAAAGAGGTCAAAAAAAGGAGTCTTAACAGTCCCAAAATATATTATGTCCTTCAGTCTTTTAGGGCAGAAAGTATTATTTATAAGCCTTCTTCACTTTCTTGATGGGCATGCTCATTGTGTATATATATTACAGCTCTTGTAACAGGATACTGATGGAGTGACCCCCTGGGGACCACTTGGGCATCTGAGTAACCTTCCAGGAAGCATTCCTCTTGTCTTGTGTAAACTTTTCTCCATTCTTGGGCTCTTCTTTTTGATTCCTTTATTATATATTTGCTTCATCAGGATTAGGTTTAGTTTCATACATATGAAATAATTCAAAGTAATTGTGGCCATAGACTGGTCTTGATGGAATTTCTCCTGGTCCAGAACTTGAGTGCTGCAATTAGAGGTGCAAGCCTCCATGTCAGGCACAGGTACTTTCACCTGCGTCTCTGACATCCTTAGAGGGTGGTGCATTAGTTATGTTACCATATCTATAATCTCAACAATTGACAGAAGCGATTTAAAGGAGTAAAGTTTGCCTTGCTCACTGTTTCTGAGGATTCAACTCATTCTGACTAGTACTTGGCCAAACAGCTCCCAGCATGGCCAGCCAGAGAAATGAACAAGGAGAGTGCCATTCTGTTTTCCCCAGACCATCCAGGGTCCATTTTCCCTCTCATTGAATTCCCACCTGGAAATACCCAAATAGGCATACCTAGAGATTTGACAGTACACGGATAGAGGCCTTTCAGTTTGGAGTAAATAGCTAAGGAGCAATGTATAAAACAAAATGAAATCAGAAAATGAGACTTCTGTACTATGTTGATTGGAACACTACTCATAAGAGCCAAAACTCAAAACAATTTCAGTGTCTCATTGTTATGAGCATGTTTTTCTGCCAGCCTGGTCCCAGAGCCACACCAGCCCAAAATAACACAGAAAGATGCTGTATCAGATATAAAGCTGCTGGCCTGGTACTAGTGTTTCTTATCAGCTAGCTCTGTCTTAATCTAAGTATTTCCACATGGTTTCATCTTACCAGAGAGAGGGGCCGGAATTCTGCTCTCCAGGTCCTACATCTTGAATCTCCTCCCTACTTCTTCCTCTCCCCTCCTAGTCTCCTAATCCCGAATATCTTGCTTTCCTATTGGCCAACAGGACTTTATTTATTAACCAATAAGAGAAACGACATCTCCCATCATCCAATCTCATTGAATAAATGAGGAAGATATGGTACAAATATATTGAAATTGAATTCAGCCACCAACAATCATTAGGTGAAAAACTTATTGTTTGTGAAGTATTTCATGCAGCCAGCTACACTCAAACAGAACCCAATAACTCTCACAAAGGAAATAGATTTCCGATAAATATTTATACTAGCACAGAGAAATGGAAGTGAAAAATCCATGGTGCTGCCATAAATAAAAGGTAATTTGATCAAATTTAAAGTATGTGGGCCAGAAGTTTCAGAAACCTTTACATGTTAACTTCATTATCAATACATCTGGTGTTTCATAAAGCCTCAAAGTTATGCTTGGCATTTCCTTCTCATGTAGCTTGTTAGAGCTGTACTTTCCTTAAGTTGGGCTTTGTTTTGCTTCACTGACTCATGTAAGTCATTTACTGCTATGTGATGTGTCTGTGACTATTTTATTTCACAAAATTAATGTTGTGAAAGTGTAATAATTCACAACTCCTTAAGAAATTTTAATGAAGGTGTGACATTTTCTACAGAGAAAGTGTTTCTCCAGGTGGAGAAATGTCAACTGGCTTTTGCAAAGTTCTCAGATACTCTAAAGCTTGGTTTTGGAAATTACCAAAAGGAAATGTTGGAAAATACAAGTTATTGTATGTTAGCTAGTGCTCAAGTGTAAGTTGTGTTCTGCCGTCTCCCTTAAACAGAGTTGGAATTAAATTGCCTGAGAACTAAGGGAAATATCTAAGTTCCCTTCACATTGCTTACCTGTAGCATGTACAGAAAAGAGGCATGTGGTCCTCTGTGCTCAGTGACAGATGACAGATCTAGACAAGAAATATGGCTCCAGTTCAGCTCAGGAAAGCATCTCCATAAACTTGTGCTTTACAATTTAGTTCCTAGACATTCTCCACCATGTCACATTCATATCCAGGTCATTTTTGTATTATCTCACTGCATTGGGTGTCTGTTGGCTGCATGACAATTGTCTCCAAATTCAGGGTCTTAAGGCATTAATCTTAATCTCTTAGAGTCGGTGTCAATCAGGATCTAGACCTGTCTTAGTTGTGCCTCATAGTTTCAAATTCTTCTAAGAATTGAAACTCACAGTCCCGTGGGCAAAGCCAAGAGAAAATATTTTTCTGATTCACCTTAGCTGAAAAATTATTGCAGTACACTAGTGTAGATTAATGTTTATCACTGTGACAAATACAAGACAGAAGAGATATACGTGAGGAAGATTTCTTTTGGCTCCTGGGTTTTGATATTTCAGTTCATTGCTGTGAGCATGTGCTGAGAAAGCATATTATGGGAGAGGGGCATTACTGGAACAGAGGGGCACTGGACCAGAGTTGCTCATCTCCCGACAGCCAGCTTTGCCTTTTATAATTCTACCTTTGTTGTATACAGTGAACAATAGTCAAGGTGCTGTCAGAAGATAACATGAGCAGCCCTGAAGAAGCAAAATAATCGGATATAAAATTTCAGTCCTAAAAGCAAAATCTTAGAAAAGTGTTTTGAACACGTCTTGAATTTTCAGGAAAAAAAGACCTTGAAGATGGTTCTCATACTACATACTAATTCTCCTAATATTCCGAAGAATTGATGTTACGGCAGGTTCCTCCCAGCTGGCCTCCCGGTCCTGCCGCCACGTGGGCCCACAGCCGCGCCAGCCCCAAATAACACTCAGAGACTCTGTATTTGATATAATCCTGTTGGCCAGTTACCATTATTGTTTATGGGCTAGATCTGCCTTAATTATTAACCCATTTCTACTTATCTAAGTATTTCCACGTGGTCGTCTTATCGGGGAGCCGCTCGGCAGGCGTCCCGCTTCTTCCCCGGGCTACATCTCGACCCCGCCTTCTACTTCCTCTTTCCTCCTCCTAGTCTCCTAGCCCCGCCTATCTAGTTTTCTATTGGCCACAGGGCTTTATTAACCAGTGTGAGAAACATATATACAGAATAACATCTCCCATCAAAGTGACTATCACTTCCAATTAATACTTACAGGAGAAAGATTGGTTTTAGTTATGCAAAAATTAAAATTTCTGTTTAATGACCTAGAAGTAGGTCTGCCGTTTTACTTTGTTCATGTATTTAATGAGGAGCTATTTCTACTTGATTGTAAGAATTCTATTTTTCCTTGTTTCTTTTGAACTAGACTAAGATGTTTAGTGAAGCAGCTGGAGAAAGGTGATGTCAATGTGGTCGACCTAAAAAAGAATATTGAATATGCAGCATCAGTGTTGGAAGCAGTTTACATCGACGAGACAAGGTGAGCCTCATCCCCTCCCACTTTTCTCTTCATTCTCCTTTCCTTTTCCCTTTTTGACTCTTCTATATTACAAACAAAATTTAGCAATTTTTAATATTAAATGACAGTCAAAATTTTATTAAAATTCAGAGTTCATTCATATGCAACTAGTTAACTGGAATATATTTTTAAAACATACTTTACTTAAAATACTTGAACATAATAAAATAGTCAAACAGTAAATTTATTAAACAAAAACTAATCAAATGTCTTGCTCCTTCAGCTTTACTGTCCTTAGACTTTTAAATAACAAGAGACATGCGTAGGCTTAAACTAATTTTCACTAATATAAGAATTTCTCTTACTTCATGTTTCAAAATTTTGAAAAAGGGTATGAGACCCATGAGATGGCTTCATCAGAGCCTGAATGTCGGGCTTCTCAGGTTTGGTCAAGTATCCCATGCCCTAAGACTAGAGTTGACATTTGGAAGAGGTTTCGACAGGAAGATTTATTTGAAGAGGTATTCCAGAACATGGATGTTAGGTTAGATGACACATAGTATTTTATTGGCTCTCAGCCAAATCCCTTATCCCTGGCAAGTGTTTGTAAATGCAAGTGATTTGAGCAGTTTTTCCTAGTACTCAGAAAACACTGAGGCAAGTTCCTGACTTTCCCACCAGAAAAGGTAAAAAACTATAGGAAAAAGAGATGTGCCTTTGAATTCAGAGCTGAGTGAATGTGCAGAGCCAGAGGTGTGTACTTCTGGAGCTCTAGTCAAAGACAGAAAAGAGAGTTAGGAGAGGTTTTCTAGCATAGCAAACAGCATTGATGTTAGGTGGTAAAATAAAGGATGCTACAGTGACTTCTCATATGCGAGTCAGGGCCAGAACTCCATTAATGCAGTAATAATTTCTGAGAAAATAAGGTTCAAAGTATACTCTTGAATTAATTATCTCTGAATTACCTAAAAGGCCCATGATAGAATAAAAGAACCAAAACAGGAACATTTATTATATGGATTGCATTAACACCAACAATCCATTAATACCCTTATGCTACAATTCCTTCCCTATCCAATGTCATTATTGAACTACCAATAACAAGAGAGTGAGCAGAGGACAAGGAATATGTACATGCCACCAGGTCCTGTTCCCTTCATTCATGTTCACATAGGTCAGGCCTGACTTGAATGATGGTGAGAACTGTTAACTGTGGGATGGGAGATTTTGTATCTGTGTACAGGACTACACACACACTGTTATTTAACAGGCAATGAATTAATATCCATATTCATAGTCATGACCTTGGCTAGGTGTCTTTAGATTCTTGGCCTTATTCAAGTAGCTTCAATAAAACTTTGTGTTTGCCTGTTACAGTATGATTCAAAATACATGAAGAAATGATTCAGGAAAGTCTTGCCTCCATCTTAGTCCCAATGTCCTCAATTCCCCTACTGAATGGCATGTAGTTTCCCAGTGATTTATTAAAGTATTTTATTTTGTTGTTTTCCTCCCCTCCTTTCATGGATGTTAGGTTAGATGACACATAGTATTTTATTTTACTTGTCTCATTAGTCAAGAAGTTCTGAGGCTCTGGAATTCTGTTGTTGAGCTTTTATATGCCTCCAATTAAAATGTCTTTTTAATTCTGATGAAAGATTCATACTGCAGGCTGGATGGCATGGGTGGCTCTCCCATGGTCATAGACTGCAATTCGTCAGGTTTGAAGTTGTTAAGAGGTAAAAATCATAGGTTCTTTTTAACTATATAATCCTTCCCTGACGTGTTTGCTTGGGTGATCTTCACCAAGGACAAGTGATGAAGCTGGTCATTCCAAGGGGACAGAACCAGGTATGTGCTAAATGCCCAAAGTGTTCCTATAGTTTCTTCAGTTTTCTGCTTGTAAACAAGTTTATTGTTTACAAGTTGATAGAACTTGTCAGGTCTAAGGATTCCTCCATTTGTTGTTGACCAGACCTTATAAATTACATTTATTTATAAAATGTAAAAAACTTTAAAATTCAACAATTCTTTGGAGGTTTAGAATGTCTTGGAGCTTTACAATATCTTGCAACATACTGCTAATTCTTATTTGCCTAGATGTTAAAACTTTCATTTTATTGATGATATGATGTATTTACACAGTCATAGGTAATCTCCTTCCCATGGAAATTATGACTTTTGTTAGCTTAGGTTCCCATGATCCCTAAATTATGACTTTATGTTATTTTGTTAGCTTAGGTTCCCATGATCCCTAAGTCATTGTTGAATATTATTCTCTACAAGGGAAAAATGCTCAGCTCAATGGTAGACATTTAACTTCTGTTGTCTTATTTATTGGCTTCCCCTAGCAAAATATAAAAGTTTTAATGGCACAATAATTAGTTTAATTAATTAGTTTGAAATAGTGTCATATAGGTCGGGCTGGCCATAAATTCATTATATGGTTGAATAGGACCTTGAACTTCTGATCTGCTTGACTCACTCTCCTGAGTGCTGAGGTAACAGGCTTGCACCTCCACATTGAGCTTATGTAGTGCTGAGTATTGAACACAAGGCTTTGTGTGTGCTAGGCAAATGCTTCACAAACTGAACTATAGCCCCAGAGCACTTCTCATTTGTTTAAATCCTCCCACAGCATTATGCTAATTAATGTAATGCCCCAAATTTACACCATCATCTGAAGGCTACCATCTCCCCACAATCTTGTGCAATAGTCATAGTGATTACTTTCTACATTTCAATGATGGGAACACTAAAGCTCATTTCAACATCCCAGCAGCCCTATGAAACAGAGATTCTGTTATTACCATTTTGAAAATAAGGACAATGAATCACAGAAAACATTGCAGAGCTTACCTAAGAGAGTACATTGAAGAGGGAGTTAGCAGCTCTAGCATCCTTGACACTAGAGTTGGGCTATTAACTAGAATTCACACCTTCATATCTTTATTTACAGTTGACTCATGTGTTTTCAAGGGCTGGATTGATTGCTTGATGTATAAGAGTACTTGCTGCCCAACCAGGAGGGCCTGAGCTTTGATCCCCAGCACCCATGCAAGAAAGTCAGGCACTGCTGGATCACCTGTCAGCCTAGTGCAGGTTCTGGGCTGAGATAGAGAATTTCTGGAGCTTGCTGGCAGGGAAGGTAGAGAGCTTCAGGTTCAGTGAGACACCCTACATCAATGGGGTAAGGTCAAAAGAACTAGACTCACACCTGACATTGTCTTTTGGCCTCTAGGTGAGTGCAGGGACATGCACCTACTGCGCACACACATATATACACATCACAAGCATATATGCACACATATATTCCCCCCCACACACTTTCAGAACCTTTATGGACATTTTGATTATACATTCTTAGATTTCATGATGTGTAGATAGTATTACTCTTATCTTGTCCCAGTTAGGCTTTTTTGTCAGCATACTGTTGCCCTGAACTTGGCTGCAATAGAACATTTTGCCCTGGAGAACATCAAATGCTACACATTAGAAATTTTATCTTCCCTGGAAAGCCCATTCCTATGCATTTGTTATCATGCCAGATATTAGACCTAAGGCCACATCTCAAGAATCTTTTAATTCTCCTGTAAATGTGTACTTAAGGTATTTTTGAGCAAAGCCATACAACACGATTGATTTCCTGTATAATTTGTAAGGCATGGAGCAGGAAGCTGAGGATTTCTCTGAGATGTGTTTGCAATTATTAACATATCATTTGCCTTAGGAATTCCAGTAAAAGAAGAAAGGCTAAGGCAGTGTTTAGTTCATGTTAATTTATATTTTAAGATTTCCTGGTTTATGAAAATTTGGATCTGGGAATTCTTTCTAGAAAGAGATTCTGTGAATGATCCATAGGGATATTTGAAAATTGGCTAGTCTGAAGAAAAGATTAACACAGGGTAAAATAGGAATTGTTAATCAATGTACACACACTCATGCGCGGGTACATGCACACACACACACACACACACACACATGCACGCACACACACACATATGCACACAGGCTCACACACTTTTTCCTATTAAATATGAGGGACTACGGGGTTCCATTTAAAATAAAAATCTCTGTGTGTACATCTGCCTGATAGAAACCAGTTCACCATGCCATATATAAGCTTTTCAAAATGCTTTCCTACCTTGCATTCAGAATTTCAAGGTCAAAGGTTAACATAAGCGGACCATTAAGATTAATGTTGAGGACTTCAATTCCTAAGATTAACATCTGGGCCAGAAGAATACAATCAAAATCCATGTATACAAAAGTGGTAGGCTAAAGAATCTGTGTTAGTGTATCAACATTCCCAAAGACAGCCTTGTTCCCTTGTTCATGATTACTCCAAGTTCTCTTGCCTGGTCCCATTGTTCAATCTTCTGTATGTCAGAGCAGAGTCATCTTTATAGTACAACTAAAAGGCCTATTCAAAAGAATTTTCAATAAAACAAAGGAACAATCTACACAGAAGTTAAAATTAAGCCTCTGTAGAATCTATAATTTTTAAAAATCTTTTCAAATGTCAGGTTATCTAACTTCCAACCATTAAGGCTTTTTAAAACTTGGTTACAGTATTACATTAATAATCACAGTCAAGGGTGAGGATGGAAACTTTTGGGGTGGAGTGAAAAGGTGGGTAAAGATTTTGAAAGAGTTAAGAGAACCACAGGGATAAACTCACAGGAGAATGGGAGCAGGAATAGACACATGTCACATGTCAGAAGAAGGTTGACTGGAGAATTAGCTGGCATAGAAGTCCTGAATTGGTAAATCCAATGTCTCTGGTAGAACCTGGATGAGTTAGGAAATTCCCAATGCCTCTGAAACACAGTCTCAGCAAAGGAAAAAATCAACCAGCTACATTATGACACTGCAGAGTCAAGGAGGAATAGCTTCTGAGTAAATTATTAAGATTGTGTTTCCAGAGTTTACTCGCATGGGAAGAAGTAGAAAAGAGTGAACTATTAATGAGGTCATACAGTTGAAGAAGTTAGCTGGAACTAACTAGTGCTTAGCCAAGTGTCCTTTAAAGAATGAATGTGAGCAGGACTGGTGAATAAGAAAGGACAGTTACAGTTTGACTCAACTGCTCACCAAGTGTGGGTAATCGTGGTCGAAATATGAATAATTATCACACAGCCTTTGAAAATTCTCTATGTTCATCACCTTGACATTGACTCTATGTGTTCCTGTCATGGTTAGAAAAGACAAGAAGCTAAGTGATAAATTGATTTATGAACATCTCTGAGGATGTTTCAGTTGTTACCTAAACTCCACCAAACCCACTTAAACGAAGCAGTAGATTCACTATCTCCCATTATCTAAAGCACTAACTGCTAGGGCTGCCTATAAAATAGGCTAACTCAAGGTACACATGATGTCAGCAGATAGGCCTCTCTATTTTGCTTGCTTTGGAATGATCTCTCCGATGCTGTTAATTGTAGCAAGTATTACCAGTATTTCAAAGTTCCAAACTTTCTTCAAACTGCTGAGCCCAGAAGGGATAAAACCTTTTCTTTGCCACAGGATCTAGCAAGCATATCCTTGTTTGATTGCTTTGGGTTAGGCAACAAGCTTATCTTCAGTCATTGTGTACAGGTAAACTGGGTACATACACTTGGTACTCTCATGTGACACCAAGAGAAGGTATGAGGTTGATGCTATTTAAGTCACTTGTCAAGAACTTGAGAGTGGAGAGAGTGTATTCTTTATAAACAAATAAAAAGTGTTTGTTACTTCTAGAAGCAGAGGGCCTGGATGAGGGTGTATGTAGGATCCTGAGAAAAGGCCTTGGCTAGAGGTTGAAATACTATTTTATTTTCTTAGTTTCTCTATTGTTAGATTAGGGAAAGTCCCCCACCCCACCCCCTTCATCCTCAACCATTATTTTTCTCACATAAAAGATGAATTCTCAGTTCTTTTCTGCTATGAAATTCTGTGACCTTTAGTCCTCGTGGATTCTTACAGAGACCTGCACCTGACTAACATGCCCCAGTCCTGGCCGACAGGAGGGGGCAAGGAGTCAGTTGTGGTTTTCCTTAGGAAGAGCTTGTAAATGGGGCTTTTGCTTTGCTTAGTTTCACTTGACAGATACACTGAGGAAATCTGTTCAGGTGAGGTGTGTGTGCTAGAGACCAGGAAATCATCAAAAGCAAGTGATAGGGTTTTCCTGAATTCTGTTTTTGTGGTGTAAGCTGTAGGAGTTGTTGCTGTTTGGAGCACTGTGTTTGTAGGCTGTACTCACCTTGTATATGGGTGTGAAAACCAAGCAGGGAAAAAGTCACACCAAGTTTTTTGATTTTTATATTTACTCACCATCTGTGGTTTGTTACTTTCTATAAACCCTCAGAAATAGCCTCACTAATGAAAAGGGACAAAAAAAAAAAATCACCAATTGTTCTTAGAAATGATTAACAAAACCTCCGCATATTAAATAAGATTTCACAATTATAACACTTGAAATCAATTCTTTAGACAAGAAAAATGATACCTTAAACACTGACCTTTTCTAAAGATATACATGATGATCATTTCACAATTATAGCTAAGATAATTTGTTAAACAATTTGCAGATATCATTGCATATTATTGCATGAAATTTTTAAAATTGTATGAGTTACACTACTAATTTTATGAGAAGTTAATAAATTTGAAAGATAAAATAATTATATTCATAATTAAATGAATATTCCCAAAAATCCATTTCTAAATTATTCCATATCCTTTTCTAGGGACTAATCAGCCAAAGGGTTAGAAGGGATGAATCCTAATTGACTTAAACAGGTGGCTAGATCGTAGTTCCCAGTTTTTTGGCCGCTGTCTTTAGACATCATTATGTGATATCATTCTACCCAAACGGAATTATATAAAGATTGATAAGGTTTCTGGCAAATGAATAAGTGATTCTTTTTAATATTTTAAAGTGTGTATGTGTGTGTGTGTGTGTGTGTGTGTGTGTGTGTGTGTGTGTGTGTGTAAGTTAGAGGCCAACATTGAATAGCTTCCTTGGTCATTTTCTCACCAATTTGACTAGATTGTGTTTTTGATGTGGGATTGGAACTCAGGTCCTCATACTTGTCTGGCAAGCACTGTATAGATACATTGCTCTAGCATGAAAAAGCTATCTTGCCACAAGAAAAAGTTAAACTAAAAGATAAGCTTAACATTAGAATTGGTGTTATAAAAAGACAAAGGAAATCTGAGTATTAGATGATATTGTTAACCTCCTGATTTTCAAATCTTGTTTTTAGTATATTGAACTAGAATTGCATCACTTTTCTCTCCCTTTCCTTCTCTAGCCCTGCCCATGCCCTTTCCTCCTCTCAAATTGATAGCCCCTTTTTATTATTATTATTTTAATCTATGTGCATTTTGTCAGCATGAATATCTGTGTGCTGCTTGCACCTGTGGTACCCATGGTGGCCAAAAGAAGACATCAGATTCCTGGGAGCTGGTGTTACATTTTGTTATGAGCTGCAATGTGGGTACTGAGAATCAAATACAGATCTTCTGGAAGAGCATTTCATAAGGACAAACAGGAAGATTATAAGAGCCAGAAGTAGTAGATTTCTACAGCAAAAAAGCATTTGTTAGACATGGCAGGGCCAATGCACGTAAGAACTCACATTGGCTCTGAGTACATGCACAAGACCTAGCCAACCTAAATCTAACATATCCAACAAGAATGAAGGAAGTCCTAATCCTTGTTGAAAGAAAATTAGCAATAAATGGCTGCTGAGTAATGAAAAATCAGTTTTCTTCTGGTGTGTGGTCCCAGAGGGGCTGCCCATGCTTCAGTAGATGGCCCTCCATCAAGTATAGGCTGAATTACATGGATTCAATGGCTTTAAAAACATGAAGGCAGGAGGAGAAGGAAGTGAGGGGGTAGGTGAGGAACTCTGCCTTTCTATTTCCCACTCTTCTCAACCTAGTACTGTCTGTTCTATTTGTGTATCTGTGTCTTTTCCTATTTTACTATGTAAATTTTTAATATACATTAAAATTATTTTTGAGACCTTCTCCCACTGCCTTTTCACAGCCTTTAGAATGTGTATATATGTAATGTACATGTATGTATGTAAGTGTGCATATATGTGTACATAAATTGTATATACATAGGCATGCATGAATATGTAATATATGTGTATGTAGTATCTGTAAGTATATACACACATGTGTATGTATAAATGTGTACAGATAGACTGTATAATCATATGTATGTGTACATATATATGTATTATGCATATATATACTCTCCCAAGTCTTCATATCATTCATGTTTAAAACACTTCTAACCCCATGGTCCCATAAAACTCCACATTAGAGTTTTTCTTATGTGTTAGTAAAAGGAAATCTGCTTAGGCCAGTTCACACAGGGTGTAGCTAGCTTGGGCTCCCCAAGAGCTTACTGCGAGACAGGTGCTGCTATAAAAAAATGTATCCTCCATTTCCCCATTTCATCCTCAACTGCAGTGCTAGATACAATGGTATTCCCATCTCTGTTGATCTCATGGGGGAACTGAAGTTCACATAAGTGAAGCCTCTTTCCAGCTACACAGGCAGTAGGTGATGAAGCAGAGGATGCTTAGTAACCCAAAACTTGGCAACCAGTGGAATGGTAAGTTTTATGCCTAATGAAATATATTTGAAGATGTATTTTGAGCTAAGGTTTTCTAGTGAGAAGCCAAGAGTCCTCAGATAGGCTTAAGACAGCGTTCTGCCTCTTTGATTTTTCTCCCACTTCTGTCCTCAACACACTCTAAAAATATATTTATCTCAGAACTTCAACTAACTTGATTTCATCTGAGAGCCTAACTGGGACATGCCTGGGGCCCTTCCTGGCTGTCCTAAGGGACAGGACCTCTTAAACATGAATATCCACTTCCGTGGGTGAACACAAAGGCGATACCAAATCCTTCCTAAACTTTAACTTAGAAAAGGTCACCTCTGATTTCCACACTATCCTCAGCCAACCTTCCAATCTGTCTCTGGGGAAGTGAGCTAATGATGGCATGCTTGCCTTCTCCACCCTACTGCTCAGTCCTGTGTTCTCTCATATACAATGACGATATTGTCCCAGGTCACAGAAAAGTGGAGAAATCTGCTTTTAAAACCACAAAACTTGAGATTTTTTTTTTGAGCTTTGTCCTTTCTAGAAGAGCAAGGGAGTAGATAGATAGATAGATAGATAGATAGATAGATAGATAGATAGATAGATAAATGAATAAGTGAGTATGATTTGATAGTAGCCTGCAAGAATTTGTTTCACTGTGTATAGTATTTAGGAGGTAGGTTAGTGATGACAAAAAAATGGATTCCAAATGCACCCAATTCCCTCCTGCAATGAATTTATCACCTTTCAAAGTACCATAGACTTTTTACCATCTGACATTTCCCTAGAAGAGAGGACTGCAGACACCAGCTTTGAAGAAAAAAAAAATCTCTTCCACTAAAAATTTACCAATAAGCTAAACTGCTATATGTTTTTATTTTGTTATTTAATAATTTTATACATGCATAAAATTAATTTTGATCAAATCTACCTCCCATTCATGTTTTCAAATTCATCTTACCTCCCTACCACCACTTTTTTTTTCCAACCAAGAATTTTGAAGATTATTTCTAACTCTAAATTTCAATGACTGCTGGTACTATTAACTGAATAGGAAGGTACTCTACAATCTGTATACTTTGTAAGAAAATCATACATTTATAATGAAAACTCTCCACAGTTAAAAGACTGGACACCGAAATCACACATTGGTACTCAGAATGTGTCATGGCTGCTGACTGAGCAAATAAGCCTAGGAGTCTGTGCCTCTCTTATTATTCACTAAAATGGAAAAAGGTGAAAATCTTCCTCAATGTAGTATTTTTAAGGCTGAATGAGCTAAATTTTTGCTTTTTTTTTCCTGGTTCAAAATATAAGCAATAGAGTTGGTTCTGAAGCCTAAGTAAAATACTGGTATCATATTCAGGGCTTCTTTGGTGGACAGGCAAGTAGAAGACGACATGTTAGTCACCTCAGAACACAAATGTTGTTAGCTGAATAAACAACATTAATGGGGTGCTCAGTGAAGGAAACACTGACTACAAAGATGGTACATACAATAGGCAGATGAGTTCCTCTTATCCTACCTCCCAAGCATCTAAGAAGGGTATCACGTAGAAGATGTGAGTTCAGCATCACCCTCAGAACTAGATTATTGTCTTCCTGAACATTGACTTCTACTTCAGGGTGCCAATGGTAGCCTTTTGAGTATATGTCCCTCCCTAAAGGTGACAAGTCTCCAAGACAAAGTGTGTTTTGGGTCAGTTTCCCTCTGTCTTTCACAGGTACTAGGGTGGTGGACATTTGCTATCATGTTCAGCATGTTACTCTGAAGTATTTTGCGACCTTGTTTCTCTAAATCCTCCATGCACCAGTCCCAAGGTCATTCATTATTTTCCCTCAGAGATCCTTTCTCTTAAAGAAACTCGGGACACTAGGAAGATTGAGTCAAGGTAGGAATAGAAGACGAGAGACAGAGAGAGGGGGGGCATAAAAGAAGGAGCCATTATTGGTTTGAAGAGAAAACCCAATCTAACGAAAGGTCTAGAGACCTACAAGACTGACTTCAACTAACAATTTGAGCAACCACAGAAAGGCTACCATAAATGCCCTTCCCTGATAGTGAGATCATCAACTAAATTATCCACCATCATGGAGCCCTCATCTCGAACCTGTTGGAAACAGAAGCAAACACCCATAACTAAACACTGAGTGGAACTAGAATCCAGTTGCAGAGAAAGAGGACAAGACCAGGTTGCAGAAACACACAAAGACAGCCTACCTGAAAAAGGAGGATCTAATGCCCCCCCCCAGACTGAAAGGTGGGAATCCAGCATGGGATTGACTCAGACCTCCTGAATATGGGTCTCAGCTAGAAGGACTGAGCAGTCTAAGGGACCTCAGACAGTGGAACCAGGATGTATTCCTGGTGCACAAAAGGACCTTGCAGATACATCCCCTATGGAGGGATACTCCCTTAACCTAGAGACAGGAGAGAAGTCCTAGTCCCTACTTCAAATGACTTGACAGATTTACATGGCCCCACCTGGAGAGCATAGCCCTACATGTGGAATGAGGGTGGGGGATGGGAGGGGAGGATGGTCAGGGTGCATGTGAGGGGGGGAAAGAGGGTTAGTGGGTGGAAGTGAGAGAGGGAACTGGGATCGACATGAAAAATTTTTAAATTATATTATTAATAAAAACATCCCAATAGATAACTGTAAAAAAAAGAAAAAAAAAGAAAAAGTAATTAATTACAAATAAAAACAAGTATGTGCCACTATGCCTGGTGACTTTATTTACACATTGCTGTAGAACAGAGCTTAAAATAAAGATGAGAACAGTTTGTCTACCTAAACTGAATTCACACACACATACACACACACACACACACACACACACACACACACACACACACAAAAAGAAAGAAAGAAAGAAAGAAAGAAAGAAAGAAAGAAAGAAAGAAAGAAAGGAACTCAGGACATCATTGGCACCTGCATACCTCTTCCCTAAGAGCAGTCAACAGTCAGCTACCTGCTTTTGAGGCCAAAGAGGTAACTAGAAACTTCACTGGGGTGGTGTGGTTAGCACCTTGCTACAAAGTGAGGCATAGAAAGTTGAGGGCTTCTCAGGCCTTATCACTCCTCCCTCTCTGCAACTGGATTTCAAGAGTTTGCTCAGTGTTTAGCTGTGAGTGTCTGCTTCTGTTTCCATCAGCTTCTGGATGAAGGCTCTAGGATGGCATATAAGGTTATCATCAATCTCATTATCAGGGAAGGGTATTTAAGGGAGCCTCTCCACTATTGCTTAGATTGTTAGTTGGAGTCAATCTTGTGGATCTCTGAACATTTCCCTGTGCCAGATTTCTCTTTATAACTATAATGGCTCCCTCAATTATGGTATCTCTTTTCTTTCTCTCCTCTATTCTTTCCCTGACTCAATTTTCCTGCTCCCTTATGTACTCCTCTCTCCTCCTCTTCCCTCCTTCTTTTTCTCCTAACTCCCTTTCCCCTCTCACCATGCTCCCAATTTACTCAGGAGATCTTGTCCCTTTCCCCTTTTCCAGGGGACTATGTATGTCTCTCTTCAGGTCCTCCTTGTTTCCTAGCTTTTATGGTAGTATGGATTGTAGGCTGGTAATACTTTATGTCTAAAATCCATATATGAGTGAGCACATACTATATTTGTCTTTTTGTGACTGGGTTACCTAACTCAAGAATATTTCTTCTAGTTCCATCCATTTGCCTTAGAATTTCAAGATTCCCCCCCCCCCGCCCGCTGAGTAGTACTCCATTGTGTAAATGTACAGTGTTTTCTCCATCCATTCTTCATTTGAGGGGCATTCAGGTTACAGACAGCTGACATGAAACAAGGGGGAGCTCATAGACACCAGTCTGATATCTGGGAAACTAGCATATGACTTACCCGGAACTCCAGAATATGGGTGTTAGTTAGGAGGACTGGGCAATCGATAGGGCCTCTGGCAGTGGATCGGTATTTATCCCTAGCTTATAAATGAACTTTGGGAGCCCATTCCACATTGATAGATACTCTCTCAGCCTAGACACATGGGGGAGGGCCTAGGTCCTGCTCCAAATGTTATGACAGACTTTGAAGATCCCCCATGGAAGGTCTCACCCTCCCTAGGGAGCAGAAAGGGCATGGGATGGGTGTTGGGAGGGGGAAAGGGGAGGAGGGGAGGGTGAGGGAACTGGGATTGGCATGTAAAACAAACTTGTTGCAAACTTAAATAAAAAATATCAAAAAATAAAGAAAAAAAGAAAGTGAGGTCTTGAGCAGTAGGGGCAGCAAGGCAGCCACAGCCTGACTGTCCAGTCTTAACACACAAGGAGTTGACAATTCACAATTTAACATTAAATATTGTAAAGTTGAAGCATAGGACACATAGTTTGTTCATCACAGAAATAACATCAAATATTGATTCTGTTGCATGTAGAAAAATAGTATTCCTTCTGGGTTCATTAAACATTAGGGGTAAAATGATGGGTTAATTGCACCTTGAAATAGACCCTTTATCATATGAATGACAGAGACAAACAAGAAAAATTCAAACTTGAGAAGCCACTCTCTCCTAATCACACCCTGCATTTGGCATTTGAATAGCGATACTTAAGTTTACTAGTGGCCACCAGCTTCCTGGAAAGGACTGTGGTTCCTGGGGTGTGACTGTTTTCCAAGAGTCCACTGCAGACAGAAATATTTTCACTGACATATAATTTTAAGAGTCAAAATCCCATGACCTCTCCTTCTGAGGCTGCCCCCTTCTTTATTTCCCTTTCCCCGCAAACTTTCTAGTTCAAATAATAAGCCCTTTGGGAGATGTGTCATCTTATTTGGAGAGAAATTTTGGCCTATATATAGCTCCAAAGGATCACTTGATCACTGATTGGATGCAAGGTCAGTTTTTCTCAGTTCCCTGGTCCCCTTTCCACACACAGCCCTTGTCTGAGAACCCCTATTTAATCTTTGCTGACTCCCATTGGGACACAAAAACATCATGTCAAAGAGGGAAACATTTCTCAGAGGTCAAGAGTGGTAGCATATTACATCTATATGCCTTATCACTTCTTTTCTGTAGAGTGCACTTGATGGATTCCTAAGGAAAATAAACCAATAGTTATGTTTTCACATTGTATGCTTCTAAAACAGGAAGTCTTTTTTTCCTTAACAACACTCATATTTATGTTCCCATTGCCTAACTGTAAGATAAAGGGCAATCAAACCAGTAATGTTTGGAACAGCCTATAAAAATTTTAAAAACCCATTTTAATAACCTCTCATTTTACAAATTTATATAAGAAGTGAAAGACACTAAAAAAAGTATTGCATGTTTTGGTGACATAACCGTATGCAAATATTTAGATATTTCCACATCTGAAGTGTTTATGATAACTGTCTATAAAAGTCTGAAGATGCTAGTCCATATCATATTATAATTTTGGTGTCTGCCTTACCAAGGTTGACCAGATAAACATCAAAATTCAATGAGTGATGGTAAGAAGAGGTGAATACAAGAAAGATTGCAAGAAGGGTGAATCCAAAAGAAGAAATCTGAAAGTGAGGAGAAATAGATAGCAGAATTGTATTCCTGTAGAAAACCCCAGACTCCAGAACTCACAATCCTTCTGTTTTTGTTTTTTGATCTTTTTACTTCAAGTATATTCTTCATCTTAATACTTCCCTCTACTCAATGATTCTTGACTGTTTACTGACTTGTTTAGTGATTTAATGATCATTGTCTAATGTAAAAAACTGAAAAGATAATGAGAGCAGAATTACTTTGGTTTTATGTACTATTGTATGGCCCACACTTAAGCTGGTGCAAGGCACAGCCCTGGGATCGACATATGCCCAACAAATGACTAGAAAATACTTAGCAACACATACTAAACTGTTATGAGTGATTCCTCTTTGGGGAGATGAACAATTAGATATTAAAAACTATAAAAACAAAGAACCAACATAGACTACATACAAAACTACTATTACAAGGATAAAAGGAATGGACTTATGGGATAAAAAAGAAAAGGAATGGAATTGGGACACTAATAACAACAAGTGTCAGAGGCATAAAGATATTTGTTAACTCTTCCTGTAAATTCAACCTAATTCTTCTGGTGTCCGTTAGCCACCTTTGGCCTTGTCTCTGCTCTCAAATATTTCTGCTATCCTTCTTTCCTCGGGGGATTTGTACGTGCTCTTCCATCTGGCTGGAATGGCCTTTTAGATTTGACAATTTTAAATTCTTTTTTGTTCTTTGGGTCTTAAATGATACCATTCCTGAATACCTTAGCCATAGAAGTGTTTTCTGTCAAAATTATCTCATTATCTTCCCTATTTAGTCCTTTCCCCTTGGAATACAAGTTTATACAAAGAAGGACCAGGCTATGTTTTAAAAATTATTTTTGAGACAGAATTTCCCTGTGTATCTTTGTAGACAAGGCTGGCCGCAAATCACAGAGATTCACCTGTCTCTGTTTCCCTAGTGCTGAAATTAAAGTCCACTGCCCAGCTTAAAAAAAAGTTGAGATAGGATCTTTCTATGTGGCCCTGATTTACCTGAAACTCTCTATGTAGACAGACTGGCCTTGAACTCACATAGACCCACCTGGCTCTGTCTCCTGAATCCTGGAATTTAAGATCTACAATACCATTACCAGAAATTTTCAGTTTTTCGTCATTTTACAGGTTAACAATAATTTTGACACATTTCAAGAATATGGTGGTTAAATGTCTACTTTAGATAAGATTTTCTTTATATATTAAGGCCAGAACTAGGAACAATATGCTTTCCAAAATCAATATAGGTCTGCATCTGCCTAATTTACACTGGTAGTTACTCCATGTTGTTCATACAAGAGAGAGAGGCAGGGAAGCATGTTGTGAAGGCTACCTTATGATCAAGGTAGCCTGGCAAGCTGAAAATTATAGAAAATTGATGATATACTCTTGAATCTGGAAGGCATTCCAACTCAGAATTTTTTCTTTAAGTTAATCCATTATTTTCTTTAAGGCTTTCAACTGATTTGATGAGGACTATCCATATTTTGAAAAATAATTTACTTTGCTCAATCTTCACATATTAAAAATACCTTCAAAGAAATATCTAGACCATCATTTAAATACATAACTAAGCATCATACTCCCCCACCATTGCCTTACCAATTGAGCCACTAGAGAAGTATCCGTTGCTGTTTCAAGATTTGTCCTTTCTGTATATATTGATGTATCTTATGTTTTTCTCTTTTAACATTCACTTCCTTTATTCATCTATTCTTTAATAAATATAGATCATACTTTTTTCTGTGAAATCACATGCTCTTTCTCAATGAAGACTTGCATTCATAATAACTACAAATCACCAGACTTCTGAGTAACACACCCCAGTAATGATTACTATGTCTTTACACCGATTTTGTCTTGTTTAGCCTTTTGTCATGGGCAGCTTGTGAGTTTAGAATATACAGTCTTCAAATCCCCAACACAAATTTGTGGTGGAAAACTGGGCAATAGTTACCACCCACCTGGCATTGTTTCAGTAAGCTGATAAGAACAGGGAGAGGAGAATGCAAGGAACATGGTGACATCATAGCGTTACACCACAATGGTTCCTGTTCCACCTGCCCTGCTCTGTAGTTTTAGATGATCACTATAATAGAAATAGCATAATCTTTAAGTAATGAAAATTTCAAGGCATGCATTATAATATTATGCTAAAATGGGCTAAGGAATCGAACTTGAAATGGGCAAAAGAGCCATAAAAAATTTTTACATTGAATTACAGTGTCAGTGGTCTAGTGTTAAATCAAACTCATTCAAACAAAAGAAGCAAAAGAAACTTAAGCAAAAGAAACTTAAAAAAATCACAAAGTGAGTATTTATCAGTATGAATATTCAACTGTGTGTCTTTTGTCTTATGTATACATATAGTTTTGTAATTCCAGCACTTAAGTAGTGTTTATTTTTACTAAGGTGTTTCATAAGTACATTTATACATACTTAATATCATAAAACTAAATATTGTGTATGTGTGTAGAAGAGAGAAACACAAACACAAAGATCAAAGACAGTGTGCCAAGGATGTCTGGGTTATTGATCTGGTGCATTTTCCAGGAAACTGTCAGTTCAGATGACAGTACAATCTAGTTTGCGTTCTATAGATGGAGCAGACTTTTGGTGGGTAGCAGAGTTTGTATCTACTGGGAAATCTTTCCTTTATTATTTACAGTTCAAGTCATTAGGAAGTTCTCAGTTATAGACTCTGACAGGCCTACAGGCAGGATGTTTCTTCAGCACCCTCCTCTGTGGCAGCTATGGCTCCTTAGCAACCAGTCCACATCACTTTCCAAAAGTTAATTTGCACTGTCTCTGTAAAACTCCGTGGATGTCCATGGCTGGCAGTTCTCTATGTTGCTTTGGCTTTGAAGAGACAAGATTTCATCTGGAGCTGTCCCAGGTTGGCCTCAAGCTTGCCATCAGGAGCCTTAGCCTCCCAAGTGCTGGGACACTTGGGTCTAAGCCCATGAAATCTTCACCCTCCTGTTAACATAATCTCTTGACTGGCAGTGTTCCTCCTGCTTAGAGAGGCTAGTCTCCTGAAATGAGCTTTCAACATTACCCTTGGCATCCCTGCACACCATCACTGTGGGTTCTAACAACTTGGTATTAAAAGTGTTCAGGAAAAGAAATTCCTTCTGGACTGAATGTTTACAATCATTTTTTTTTTTTTGCATTCTTCCCTAAATAACATAGTATCACACACACACACACACACACACACACACACACACACACACACACCATGTACATTTTATTAGGAATTATATGAAATGGAGAACTTATTTAAGCTAATCATGAGAAAGCTCATAGGTTACATACAAATAATCTGATATTATATAAATAGGACTTGAACATGTGAGAATCTGGACATCCCTAGGGGTAAGAGAGCATCCTTAATTCCCCATGGATACTAAAAGACAACTCCAAGCATTTATCTTTATCTTAAAAATTACTACTGCTTTTATGCATGTGTGTGTGTGTGTGTGTGTGTGTGTGTGTGTGTGTGTGTGTGTGTGTGTGTGTGTGCTTGAATGATGCAATACAAACATGAAGCTTAATCTCAGCACAGTTTTCAGGAGTCTCTTCTGTTTCCACACTGGCTCTGGGGACTTTAACTCAGGTCTTCAAGTTTTCAAGGCCAGTTCAGTCCTTTACTTACTGAGCCATCTCACTGGCCTTGTTTCATTCTACCCTTATAGTTTTGGGGTTTTGTTTGTTTGTTTGTTTTTACTATTTTAAAATCTATAATGATATTTTAGAATTCTTAAGTTATTTCATTAATTTAGAAAAACTAATTCATTAAAATGGCACATATAAATGACTTTTGCAACCATCAAATACTCAAATAGCACATACTATCTGTACTATGTAGAAAAATTAAACATGAGTTTTTATAGCCTCAGCCTCTTTTCCTGAAATACGTGCTTTCTCAATAACACACACTTATTTATGAATTTTCTTTCCATCTTTCTTTGTTTTAATCACCATTAGAATGTCATATTAATGAGACTGATAACTGATACTTAACCACTGCTAATACTGTTCTTCAATATTTGGGAAGCAGCATGTATCATTTGATGCCTACAGCAAGTGATCAGCTTGAAAACTTCAGAACTTTCCAAATGTTAACTCAATTTTTATAAATAGTTCATGTTAAGGACTAATTAGAGAATGGTGTTAAAAAAAAAAAAAGAAATGAAGAAAACATTGCAATGTTTGTTTCTTTGTTAGTCTTTGTTCACAACCCCATTGTTTATCTGTGCATGTGTAGAAAACTTCTTGACACTGAAGATGAGCTCAGTGACATTCAGACAGACTCAGTTCCATCTGAAGTTCGGGATTGGTTGGCTTCTACCTTCACACGGAAAATGGGGATGATGAAAAAGAAACCGGAGGAAAAGCCAAAGTTTAGAAGCATTGTCCATGCTGTTCAGGCTGGAATTTTTGTGGAAAGGTAAGCAGTAAGCAGTATGGTTCGCATCCCAAGAAAAGAGAATCTGAAATTCAGCAAGAGTGTTTAGTCCATCAAAGTTCTAAAGGTCCATATTCCACCTGTGGAGGACACTCATCATCACCAATCTAACTAGCCTGGTCAGCTTAGACTTGTGATGAACATGAGCAAAACAAAAACACTTTGTCTTGGATGTTTTCTTTTTATGTCTACTAGGCTGACAGGAAGACTGGAGTCATACCCCTTTGGAAACCCATCTTATAGATAACAGTTTATAAATAATTCAAATATCTTCAGTTACCCATTTTATGTAAACAAATACAATAACTCATAGACTAAATCCTATAGTGGACAATAATCTACATTTCAAAGTCAAGTGAATCTTTTGTTGTTGTTCTAAATAGAAACGGCTTCCTTCTTTCTCTGTTTCTATCATGAGATGAGATTTGCCTTAATTCCACTTTGGAGGACTTAGGTTTTAGCATTTGTGTTACTGAAAGAAGATCCCAACACTATAGGGGTTACCAGAGTTTTCCACATTTACACATATTAACATGGCCAAATATCACATGTGTTGTTATTTTAGTCTTTAAGAGAAAAGGCTACTTTTCTTTCCATAAAATGAGATGTTTCAGTATTACCAAGCATTAACATCTCTGGCAAAACTGAGAATCATTTAAAGGGACTGTATTAAATTATATGTAAAGAAGCAATTTTAATGTAATCTTTCTTCAGTCTGGTCAGTTTCAAAAATATTAACATTGCTTCTGGGCACTGTTTTTGAGATCATGTCAGGCTGGCCTTGAAATTTTAATTCTCCTGCTTCAAGTTTCTGCAGAGTAAGAACTACAGGCTTGCATCATGATGCTCAACCCCAACACCCTTACATTTAAGTGAATTCTGGTCATTGTTTTCATCTTTCCATATTTTGAAGCATTGTTTCCAACCAATGGAACAATGGAAAGGATACTGGATTTTCAAAATATTAAAGAAGAAAGAAATTATAACAAGAGTGCTATTGCAAATTCAGTTAAAAGACATGTTAGGACCATGATAATACTTCCAATGAGTATATAACCCCAAAGCACATCTAGTGAGTTATTATTCAAATTACTTTGCTAGCTTCTCAGCCATATATGATTGGCTTAGGTAAAAAAAAATACTAATGATATTCTAGTTAGTGATATGGTACCACCTTATCTGGTATATAGACTTACTCTAACAGAAGTCTGAAGCAAGGAGGCTGGGATGAGGAGAGTGTCCTTTTATACACGTATTGTTGATTTCCCATGGTATCAAATTAAAGACATCTAAGCATTGTTTCAGAGAGTCTCAGATGAATGTTTGCTGAGAGAATGTAAGTTATCTTTCTTGTGAAAAATTCTGCAAACTTGGTGAGCTGAAAACCAATGCAAACTGTGGGTGACATCCAACTGAATGTGCATCTATTTGAGACAAGGTTATGAATTCAGCATTCATGTATTGACCTGGTACAAATTAAATCTCCTTTCCAAATAGAAATATCAAAATGTACAGAAGTTAACTAACATGAAATTTTAACTATTGCAAATTAACATGTTTAGAGTGCTTAGAAATAAAATTTTTATCTATCAATTATGAAACTTCCATTATTGATAATAAATATCTTGAATTTTCAAAAGTAATTACCTTCAGTCCTAGAAATATATGTCTTGTTGCTTCCCCAACAAAGCCTCCTGCCCAAGATTCAACACTTCAAAAGGTCCTGGCAATTATTTTTCCAAATGTTATCTGGGGTAGTGATGAGAGTAAGATTGCTTCTCTTTGTTTTTTTAAGGTTTGGAATTGTATTTCATAGTTTTAGATAAGTCTTAAAAATTTATCCCTTATAATTTCACTTGAACTTTGCCACCTATTGGATTCCAGGATACTCATCAGTCTTTTTTAGATACGTATAGCATGTTACCTGGTTAATGAGACATAAGGAAGCTGCAGGAAGACACCTGCACTCGCTCACATTTTTGGAATATTTGTGTCGATTTTCCTTTTTATTTACTATAATAGAAAATTTATAATTTAATATTTATATCCCTAATGATAGGATTAGGAAAGGTAAAACAATACAGAAATGTTTTTTTTTAAATTACTTTACAAGGGCAATCATCTTTGTCTCTTTTCATTCCATATAATAAGTAATACTCAGGTTCACAGCCTATTTCCCAGTCTAGGAAACTGTGATTTCAGAGCAGCCACTGGGACCAGAGAGCTCTGGGTTATGTAAGAGCTGGAACCAACAGAACTGTCTGGGGCATAATGAAGGTAGTTATGGTAAGAGCAGTGAGTGCTCTCTTCAGTTGGGTATTGATTAGATTGTATTCAGTATTTACTTCTTTACTTTTTACAGAAAGTTTGTGATTCTCCTTTTATAAGTGAACTATTAAAGATTGTTCCAAACACCACATGGCTACCAAGTGGGTAACTTAGGATTCAAAGCATGGGCCCTCTATGCATCCCCTGCTTCCGTTCCCTCCTGTGCCAGGGAATCACACTGATTTGATAATTCTTACTGGATCCTTATTAGCTTTTGTATTGATCATTTCCTGCTCATTGCTCCTTCTCACCCCAAGCTTCTTTTCTTCATGGTAATGATAGAAAAAAAAATAGCTAGATAAAAATTGTTTCCTCAGAATCCACAACTCCATCTCTTTATTAAAGGTAAATGTTTTCTGGATCCTTTGTTGTGCGATTACACTTTCCTTGCTCTGCAGGATTGTAGTAATTATACTTATCTCCACAGGGATAAGCCTTTTCATTGTATACTCTCCTGAGGTCCTTCAGTAAAGAAGTTTGTTGCTATACTGATCACCCATTTCTGAAAATACCATGATTACTTATAGTAAACATGAACTCAAAAGAGAAAAGTAAAGTTCCAGAGTTTCTGTACTGAAACAGGAGACGATCTTGAGTAGGCTAAACACGTAATGGAACATATTTTCTATTCCAAGCTCCCACAAAGCCAGTATTTAAAAGGAAAACACTATAAATTATTTTTTTCTATTATTTTTCACAACAATGTCTTTTCTGGATTTTTAATTCATAGACTGTGGATTCAAAAGTATTTTCATGATTCCACAGTGATTTTCATTTTTAAAAAATGCATAATATCTTCAATTTGACTGTTCCCTCCCTCCCCTCTCCCTCCCTTCCTTTCTTTTCTTCCTTTCTTCCTTCCTTTCTTTCTTTCTTTCTTTCTTTCTTTCTTTCTTTCTTTCTTTCTTTCTTTCTTTCTTTCTTTCCAAGACAGGGTCTCCCTGTGTAGCCCTTACTGTCCTGGAACTCCCTTTGTAGTCCAGACTGGCCTTTAACTCAGAGATCGGCCTGCCTCTGTCTCCTGAGTCCTGGGATTAAAGGGATGTGCCACATTGCCCAGCTTTCCCTTGATTATTTCCAATATTGGCCATATCTGTCATATTTAATCAAACTGTACTGTTTTCCTTATATTCTTGGGAGGGGAGGAGTCATAGCAATGTAGTCTAAGGAATGCAGCTTGTTGTATGCCATTTGGATATAAAAAGCAAGAGATAGCTGATATTTGAACCATGTCTTTCCAGAACCTTTGTGACAGTCACTCCCTACAGAGACTGATTGCTTTTATTTGTGGTAGGGTCTTCTTGACTAGACTCTACCTGATATATGATTTTCATCAGTTTAGCTTCCTATCCGATCAGAAACAAACAAGTTACAAAT
Organism: Cricetiscus sungorus; assembly: GCA_030556225.1. Classification (NCBI taxonomy): domain Eukaryota; kingdom Metazoa; phylum Chordata; class Mammalia; order Rodentia; family Cricetidae; genus Cricetiscus; species Cricetiscus sungorus. The sequence goes on along the minus strand of JANBXA010000372.1, from coordinate 20,716,879 downwards.
AAATAAGAGTATACTGCTGCTGTATTATTATGGACATGGAGAGAACATTTTCTCAGAATAATCTTTCTTAAATAATATTGGACATCAATTTGAACAGCCTTGAGTTATCTTTGTCAATATAACCTTTTATAATATCCTTAACAAATAGCTGTGTAAATTTTGATGGTGCTGTTTCCCTCTGTGGCAATTCTGAAACACATAAATATAAATGAATCAATCTAAATTGGAAGCATGTTCATGCTACTCAGCTCCAATCTAAACCTTTTGGTACCCAAATGAACACAAAACAAGAATATTCTGCTGTCACAGACAGGGTGGCCTGCAGAAAGTGTCACAGGCCAGGGAAAGTACAGTTGAGCTGTTAATTGTACGAAGTTCAGGAAAAGCTCTCCTTTCTTGGAAACTAAGATCACTTCTTAGAGTTGCTATGAGTAGATAATGCTATACCCCTGTCACCCAAAGAAACAATGGCTGTTATCACCTTTGTCACAGTGTGGGTACAAAGTGAAGAACTCTGGAGTTGTCTTTACCCGATAGTTGAGAGAATAGCTGAAAGTATTGAGCAGATGAACCTTAACTATGCAATTATTCTGTCTTTTTTAGGATGTACAGGAAGAGTTATCACATGGTTGGTTTGGTATATCCTGCAGCTGTCATAGTGACACTCAAGGTGAAACAATTCTAGTTATTTTTCTTTGTAAAATAATCACATGTGTTTTTTTTTTCATCAATTGGCTGGGAGAAAAATGAGAGCGGGTCTTTGCTGCACCATACTAAAAATTCTTTTAAGCATTTGTTAAATGGAAAGCTACCCAAGCCTTGATTCAGCCTAGAGTTACATGACGTTTATATGATTTGTGCTGACAATCAGTGCCTATCAACACCCTTCCATGGTCACATGAGTGTAAGAACTCTTCCTCTAAGCTTTACTTACTTGACTATTAAATTCCACTTGGAGACAGCATCATTTTGAGAATACACACATCTTCTTACATTTATATTATGTTTTTAAAAAGGTACTTCAGTGTGTGTCTAATAACAAAACATAAAGAAAAAAATTACTCAAGATGTTAAGTCTGAAAAAGTATAAAATTGATAAAGTAACTAATAATAATCAAAATTTTCTGTCTTGTATCTGGCTCCTCTTGAGACTACCTGGCTTGTGCTCCATGTGTGATTGTGGTGTGTGTGTGCAGGAAATGACTAGAAGTGAGAATCTGCCTTGGGAAGCTGCTGACTCACACATCTCCATCTTACACATGGGACTTGTAACACACAGGTGTGTCTTGCTCACAATTAGTTGTTCTGCAGGAAAGTCTTATAGGCTGTTCATTCTAAGTCCTTTTTTTTTCCATTCTTTCTCTCTTTTTATTTTTTGTCTCTTAATGGTTTTGAGCACTCAACTTTGTCTTCTAAAAGAACCTCATGGTGGTATTCTTATATTAATCAAGAAATTCTGCCTTTTGTCAACCCTGAAAAGTTTGAGGAGAAATGACCACATCCATGATGACTCAGTTGAAGCAAGCACCAGGGACTGGCTAGTCTGTCTCTCTCTCTCTCCTAGGTCAGCATGTCAGAGAACAGCCCTTTCCAACTGCTTGAAGTTCCTTTTATAAGAGAGATAGTGTTTGGGGGGGGGGGTTGCCAGAGAGTTAGAAAGATACAATAAAAGGGAAGGGACAAGGAAGGGTAAGGCCATGGAAATGGGGTCACAAGCTTAGTGTAGGTTGAAGCATATTTTGCAGTTTATATCAGATCTAAGAAACAGAAACTTACTCTTAATTACAAATAGAAACTTTAACTTGCAAGGACTTAACCCAGAACAAACATCAACTTATTTTTTAACTACAAACAAAATCCTTAACCTACACACTGGATTTAAATGTCAAGTTTAAAAGACTTCAATTGTTCATGAAGCTTTTAAATGTATATTTATGTTTCCAAAACTACAATAAAGACAAGCATGTAACTTGAGTGCCGCATTAATATGTTGACTGCTCTATTTTTGAAATATTTTTGCCATCCCCATTGTTTCTTCAACTCCATAGACAACCAAACAGTTTTTGTTGTTGTTGTTATTCATTGTAAAATTATTTACATAAAAACAACTAAAATATTTTGGTATAAGAACATAAGATAGTTGGTTGCACAATATACTTGATTGAAACCATATGAACTGTAAGGTTGGGGAGTAAACATCACTGAGTAAAGAACAGTATAGTACATGTGCATTCTGAAAATCCCCCATGACAGTCTGACAGTGTGGGTGCTAAACATCTGTGGCAGGTGACAAGTGCAAATCATTACCTGTAAAGATAATTTTCCCAGCGGGAACCCTTAGCCCAACCTCTAACCTGAAGCCTTGAAAGTATGAACCAGCTCTTCCTTGTTGGCTTTGAAATTTGATAAGAGTTTTATTGGCCTCCTTTGAGCTTTAGCAATGCTAAAACACCTAACAAGAATTTTAGATTTTTAATTTACAAAGAGATAAAAGTGAGTGATTAGACATCATATTGGAGCCAATGGGAGGAACTAAACAATTGCATGCAAATAAACAAAGACTTAATTGGTGTTTGATTCTAAGTGATTACAAAAGGCTGGTAGGATTGTCCAATGGGTAAAGGTGTTTGCCCCTAAAGCCTGGTGATCTGAGTTAAATATCTGGGACCCATTTAAAGATGGGAGGAAAGACTTTGAAGACTCCTCATAGAAGACTGCTCCCTGGGGAGCAGAAAGGGGATGGGATGAAAGTTGGTGGGGGAGACAGAGGAGGATGAAAGGGTGTAGGGACATGTAAAACAAGCTTTTGTTAATTTTAAATTTAAAAGTTATATATATATGTTTATATATGTATATATATATGTATATATATATGATGGAAGCAGAGAAGCTGCTGGGCAAAGCTGTCCTCTGACCTCCATATGCATGGGAAAACCTGAAAGAGCCCCATACATAAATGACAAAACATTTTAAAGTACCATTGGAAACTAGCACTATCATCTTTCCCAGAACACATTTTTAAAGAGGCTTCATCAGATGTCTGATTTAACTTCAGCATCTCACAACATTTGAGGTTGGTTCCCATAGCAATGTTCATATAAAAGGAAGAAACTATGAAAGGAATTGACACACATACAAAATTAATCACTGCTTTAAATTGTCCTCTTACTATCTGGCACTGAGTCTGCGTGTGTGTGTGTGTGTGTGTGTGTGTGTGTGTGTGTGTGTGTGTGTATGTGTGTGTGTGTGTGTGTGTGTGTGTGTGTGTGTGTGTGTGTGTGTGGCTCACCAGGTGCCCTTTACTGACAGCCAGAATCTACTACTAATGTACTCTTTTTAAGTTTTCTTCAGCAAAACAGTGTGGCCAGTTAGCCCTACTTACTGCTCCCAAGTCCACTGAAAGAATACATACCTAGTGTTACTTGTTCCCCTATAAACCTGCCTTGTTCCCCCCACAAAACTGTATGAAATGGCAAAGCTACGGATTGCTTTCTCCATCAAATGACCCACTCCTTGTTCTTCCAGTCTTGGGAAAAATATATGAGTGAATCTCTGTCTGCTTTGCTTTGGAATTTACCTCCCAAAAGAAGACAGATAATATCAGTGCTTTAAACCAACTTACTGATTCTTTAGGCTGAAATGCTGAACAAAGAAGCCTATGGGTGGATGAGTGGAAACAAAGGCCAGGACTATTTTCCCTCTATCCCTCAATTGACATCACCTATACACCAGCTCTCCTGCCTTAAAATGGAGCCATCCTAGGATATGATTTATGGCAGGAAGTGTCAGAGAGAGCAAAGATGAAGGCTGCATTAGACTATCTCCAAGTTTCATCAGCTTCATAACCCTGGGACTTTAGGGAAAAGTTTAGGTGCTATATTATCCATGTCAGCCTCACTCCTGAAGCCCTGTCACAATCCAATTCAATAGAATTTAGTTTAGCATGTTCAGCTGCAGTGTTACCTGTTGCATGCTCAGTGCTTAATTTGTTAAATAATTTTCCATGAGAAGTTGCATAATTATATACTATTGCCATCTAAAATACTGACTCTTTTTCTACAGGATGTTGATAAATGGTCTTTTGACGTATTTGCCTTAAATGAAGCAAGCGGGGAGCATAGTCTCAAGTTTATGATTTATGAACTGTTTACCAGATATGATCTTATCAACCGCTTCAAGGTCAGAAACTTCAGCAGTGAGCTGGTTATCTGAATAACAATGACAGCATAACACACTGAGTCATTGATCAATGCCTTTAGATTGATTTATCAGGTCACAGGTTAGGGGTATGTGCTCACCCTCTGATGAAATCACAACTCACTGCATGTCTGTGCATCAAGAGACTGGAAAGTTTAACCTAACAGGAACCCCTTGGATTCTTCACAGAATCCTATCAGGACAGAAACTATGATTTAAAGAATTGCAATAGATTCTAGGTTCCTATATCTTTATTTTGAGGCATGATCTTTCTATGCCCAAGGTAGCCTTGAATTTACCATGTAGCACAGGCTAGTTTTGAACACTCCATCTTCTTGATTCACCACAGGGGCTCTGGGATCTCAGTATTCCATCGCCATGTCTAACTTACTGGGAACTTTTTCTCAGACTGAAAAAAGTGTGTCTTCCAATTGGTTTCACTTAGAAGCATCTAAGCAACAGATTTGATTCCGATTTCTGAGTGGGCTGAGGCTCTAACTTACATTTGCTCGGGGCTTATAGCACTGGAAGGGCTGAAAAGAACTTAGAAGCCACCAGTTTTATACTTTTAAAAACTAGCCTTTTTTCTTGACTGTGGAAGACATAAAAATTCAGAGCCATATGGTATAAGCTATTTCAATTGTGTTATAGTCCTTCAAATTGCAGGCTAATGTATCAATAATATAGTTTTTTTTTCAAGACTAATCACACTAAACTTGAAATTACTGCTCATATTTGACTCATTAATTTGTTCCATTTCTAAATAATGTGCTCATGTTTATGTAGCATAGCAGTTTAAGCCAAAATATAATCATAAGTATTATTTTCCACAGATTCCTGTTTCTTGCCTAATTGCCTTTGCAGAAGCTTTAGAAGTTGGTTACAGCAAGCACAAAAATCCATATCATAATTTGGTTCATGCAGCTGATGTCACTCAAACTGTGCATTACATAATGCTTCATACAGGTATCATGGTAAGAAATGCTTTGTAAATGAAGTATGTTGGCATAGAAACAAAACACTATTCTCTTGTGTTCCTCTTGTCTATAGTGCCATGAACAAATATTTGTACAGCACCATATGGGGAACTAGCATATGTGCAATAATCACTTGGATTTTACAAATTAGTTGTACATTTTTGAGAAAATATTTTAATTCTGTAGAAGAAAACATACTTAAAAATCCTTTAAAATATATTTAATATATTAGTTTTCTAAAATTTGAACTGTAGAACATTCTTTTTTTATTTTTTGTTTGTACTATTTTTCTTTTATTGAAAATAGATTTTTAAACTGCTTCCCACAGTGACTTTGTTATTACTACTGACTGATCATCTTGTGACAAGCCAAACTGGGAGGATAGTAAGTGGTTGATCATTTAGATGGTTCTAGCACCAGAGAGAGAGTTTGTCTAGTCTAACTAGGCAATGTCAGAGTTGCTATACAGTTGGCATGCAAATGTAGTAATATGATTAATTATAAAGCTTATGGCCTCCAAGGGCTGCTCATTTCTTAGCTTTCCCCTCTGTTTGACTATTGGTAGTCATATGTAGATGGTTAGTGATTCTTCTCTCTTTTCCATTTATTTCATATGGTCAGCAGTTTGTTTAGATTGAGATATTTTTATGAAACCTGACCTTTATCCATTGTCTGTACAAACTAATAAAGATCTTCTTATGAAATATATCTTCTTATAGAATATATCTTGACTATGGCTTCCCCCCCCACTCCTCTCAGTTTCTTCCCACCTTATTATCTCCCAAATGGATCCACCCCCTCTCTACCTCTCTTTAGAAAACAAATCTTCTAAAGGTAATAGCAAAATAAAACATGATAAAGCAAAACCTAACACATTGGGAAAGGACAGTACAAGCCCAAGAAAAGGTACAAGAAACAGATCTAGATAGAGACTTTTTATTTGCACACTCGGAAATCCATAAAAACCATTAACTGGAGATCATAATATGTACACAAAGGACCTGAAGGATAGAAAAAAGAGAAAAATTATGTATAAATAAGATAAAAATTTTAAAAATATAAATGAAGAAAGCCCTGTTGTACATTATGAGACAAGGAACCTCCCAAGGTACCATTGAGGACCTTGCTGCCTGCTATGCTTGAGTAGTTGTTTCTGCATTCCTTCTGTGTAAATTCTTTATTCTTATAGGAATCAACCAAAAAGTAAAATAATTGACCTGGAGGGAAAGCATTCAGAATATGTTAAGGGTAAATATTCTTTCCTAGACCAACCACTTCTAGCTCCCCTAACTTCAGGTCTTTTTTCCTTTGGTACTTACAATGCTAATCACAGAAACACGCTTACAGGGGGCTGGGAAAATTATTTATGCAACCTCTTCTAGACATTCTTTTCTGTGGTTTGCACCTGAGTTAATGAATAAATGAACAAAAATTCAACAAAGTAAACATTATTAGCATTACAGTAATGGAGGATTGTGAGAGGACTAGGAATTTCTGTAGTGTCTTTGAGCTCAGAATGACAACTAGAAGGAGAAAAAAAAGGTGGGCAGTGAGGATTGACCACATGACATCCTCATGTCCTGCGCCTTCTCCGATTTTCATGTGCCAATCCTGGATGATATGTCATTAATTTCTACAAGCAGCATTTATTTGAGCTAAATACTTAGGGTTATAATTCTCAGAATTGAAAGCCAGCATATCAGGAATGTGGTTTCTCAGAACTACCCTATTCTACTGTCCACATGGGACCCATAAGCTACCCTCAATTAACCTCCTCACACTGCATCAGTTAGGGTTAGGGTTCCAAGAAAATACCCTGGGGCTTTAGTATAGAGGCCCAAAGAGCTTGGCAACTTGTAGCTGGTACATAATTTTCTAAGATTCTAATGCAGAAAATTGTCATCATAGTTGCTTTCTCTACCCCCCACCACAATTAATTATGTTAATTGCTATGTATGACATCCATTCACAAGGGTTCATTACACAGTGCCTTATACATTGACCTTTAGTCCTTGTTATTCTTTTCTCCTAAACTGTCAATGCGCTGGTCTCAGATCCCTCAACTACCCTGCATTCCACATTATCTGTTGCTTAAAAAAAAAAAGAAAAAAAGAATGTAGCAGCTTAAAACAACAGTATGTTATTTTCTCTCATGGGCTGTGATCCTAATCAGGAGGCTTTCACTTGAGGTCTCTTATGTGATTGTAGCTAGCTAGCAACAATGGCTGGAGACATCTGAGGACATTCCACAAAGAGTGTCACTCTTGTGACTAGTTGTTGATATGGCTGGTGGGTGGAAGATAAGACTGGTACTTAAAAGGGACATTTTAAATTTTCACTACACTGGAGAAATACCCACTCTATGACAAAGCAATCCTTTCAAAAACTGCACTAAAAGAAGTATTTTTGGGATTCTTTGCTTCCCTTTCTAATTGTGCATGCATGAATGAGTGCCCCTATATAACATCTAAGTTTTCTCAATTCCTTTTGGTTTAATGAGGCTGCATTGTCTCAGTTCTCTCTGGACTACTCTGCTTTCACCTGCCTTAGTGTGCATGCCTACCAGATGGAAACAAGGGTCTCCCCAGCAGTAAGTGCCCCTCTGTGGAACACAGTGCCTTGGGGAATCTCTACTTGCCTTTTTGATTTCTGATGCCTCTGCCCTAACTTCAATGGTGAGCTGACTTTTCTTTCAAATGTTTGGCACTCCTTTCCTGAATTTAGTCATTTTAAAAAATTAACTGAACAACAACACAAAAGAAAGATTTATGTAAATCACATTGTAAGTAGAAAGTGAACGGGTTAGTTTTCTGAACAGGGAGTGAAGATGTAACGCCTACTTCTAATTCCACAGCTGCTCAATTGTGAAGCAAATTGAAAAAATTGTGTTATGACAGTCAGAATTTCATTATCTTACAATATTTTTACAAATATACAAACACATTTTGTTGTTTCCTTTTGTTTACTACAAGGACACAGGAACCAAGTAAACATGTCCTCCTTTATCCTGACAATCAGTCCAAAGGTACACTGAAAAGATGTAAGGTATCACATTAGTGGACAACCAGAGAAATTCAAATCCACCCTGTGACTTTACCCTGGGATTGACAGGGAAGAATTTGTTGAGTGCATCCAAAGCCTTTCATGTTGTCTTGAAGCCTGGGAAATCTCAGCCCACATCCCTGCTTCTTTGCATAATACCAAGAAAACGAACCATTAGTGCAGGTCAGAGTCACTCTCGAGAAAGCCACAAATGCTTTAGTTCCAAAAAATTGGCATGACACCTGGCTTCCAATTTCACCCATTCTTCTGCAAAATACCAGTTGGGTCATGGGTTAGTTTGACCATTACAAAACTAGTCTGCTGGTAAACCCAATTTAGATTTGAGTAAAATCCAGAAAATGAATTTAATTAAAGCAAAAGAAATAATTTTCACAATGGAATAGAATTTTTTGCAGGTGAAGTGAATTCATGAATGTGTTGAGTATTTTGTCAAAATGAGATCACACTGTCACCTTGACAGTTTTGGGAAAGTAGCTTTAATAAGCTTCCTTTCATGGTGCTAGGTGAATGCTAATTTTCATGCAGATGCACATTTCGGTCTTTGAAACAAAAATTCATCACAGAAATACCAGCAGAATCTCTTCAAGTCTTTTCTCACCCTTCAGGTTTGGTATGGAAAGGACTGGGTCACTCACTCCTTTCAACGTTGATTCCCTACTATTTTGAGATGGCCCTATCTGAGTGGCATTTATAGAGCACTCCAGCTTCTGGCCAACTCTGTCAGGTGACTAATGCATTTGTCACCTGCACTGTGTTCTGAGGAACATAGCCTGAAAACGGATTGTGAAGAAGCTTCCTGGGGTTTAACATCAGAGGGAAGCCCTCAGTTCTGACAGTTAGCTTAGAGAGAAGCAGGGACTTGGTGCTGGCACAACTGTCATCTCTCTCTTTAGCTGTTCTTGTCCCTTGATTAACTTGTAACCTGTTCCATGGTGGCAGTGATGTACAGAAATCCATTTGCTAAAGAGCCATTGCTCTTTGGACTGATGCCAAGCTACTGCCAACTGTCTCTTTAAATACAAGGTCATTCTAGGGCCTTACCCAGAGCACTTCTATACTTGGTGGCTGGTCCCATTCGTTCTCTCTGATGATCTCAGTAGAAGAAAGAGAGGTGACTTGCAGTTTTTCCTCTGGAATTTGCAACTTACTGATTGCCCGGACACCAACTCCCATACTTTGGGATGGCTCCATTTTTCTCCAATCAATCTACAGAAAATGTGGCAGGAAGTCCATGTTCTGTGGTAATGACATCCCTAGCAATACTGTTTGAAAGAGAGTGGGCTTAGGAGGCTGCCACCAGCTCTGAAAACGTTATCTGCCACTTCTAATACACTCCCTCTGTATTTTGGTCTCCTTATCACTTAACAGAGTTAATAATACTGACCATTTCACAGGCTGGTCATGAAAGGCCCTTAAATTTCATTATAAAGCACCTTATGATGTACCTGAAGTAGACAGCAGTTAATATAAGGTATATTATTAGCTTTCATAATGCAATATTTCTCTGTGTTAAATTATAAAAAACTATTCAAGTTTATTTTTAAAAAGATGGAGAGAAAAATTTCCCAACCCTAATACTTTGGACTACAATAGTTATTTTGTCCTTTTGAAACACTCAAGCCCAAATTCCTGATCTGAAATTCTCACCAGCTCAAACATATACTTTATCACACATGTGCACATACATAAACAACAATTTAAATGTGAATATAGAATTAGAGTTCTGTTAGCTTTTGCCCATTAAAATATCCAGGTAAGTCAGTTCTGCTTTGGAAAGCTTAGAACACAAAAAGTTGTCTGGAGCCATGGAAGTTACTGTGGGCCACACAATAAAAGAAAACAATCAATTTTTTTGCTTGTTTAAATCCCAGTTCTTATCCATGTATGACCTCTGGCATGTTGATTGAGTTGCACAGGGCTCAGATTTACTATCTTCCAACATAAAGATACAAATATTTATCTACTAAGTGGAAAATAGGTAAAGTATAAAAGTAGTGGAATCATCTCAGGGGCCCATTTAGCAGCAATTCTAGCTCCTTTCTGTCCCTTATTGTTGTGTAAGTTCTTAGGAGCAGCCAAAACTTCCTTCTGATATTGCCCAAGGAGCACACATTTGAGAATACATTGGCCTGAGCTCTCCCCTAGGGCACATACTGTCTACAGTTTAGATGAGAGGCAGAATCTACTTTGCCCAGGGCTCATCGTTTTTAACTTTGGATTCTTCCCTTCAGGAAACAGCACCGTCCCAGTGTTGGACTTAGTTCTGTTGCAGATGGGAAGTGTGATATGATCTGATCTCGTATGTCACCGAGAATTATTTTAGAAATCTACAAATTTAAATGTTTCCTTAGCTATAAACACATTCACCGCCAGCAAGCAATAAGTGAATCAGCCATGAAAGAGCTAAGTCATTGCAAAATTGCTAATACAAAAAAAGATATTTTCCAGTTGATTATGAAAATTTCTATATTCTTGAATTATTTTCCTTTATAAACATAATCAATAGGTCCGTAACAATACTAATTAAGTGGAGTTCATAGAGAAACTTCTCTTTGTGGGAGGCAATGATTAACTAGGAGAAAATCAGGAAATACATTTAAAATAAATTTTGATAGCTAGGAAGAAAGTGATTTTAAATAATTATGATCTAGTCTATGATTAAATTCCATCTCTAAATTTACTTTGCCACCTTATATTTGATATCATCACAATGGATATTGAATGCTGCTTTTTTTCCCCAATGACTTAAATCTATAAATACAATCAGTAAGAGATACTTAAGGATTATTCTCTTCCCTCACAAACATTCTTTAATAAAACAATGGGTCTCTGGGGGTACCAACTGTTTTAATTTCATTTCTACTCACTTCATTGTGTCTAGTTCCACAGTCTCACTGGGAACTCTGCAGCCTCAGTCCCATCTCAGTCTGTAACACAGGTTATTAGTAAAGTCACTTTCTTCCTTTTAAAGCCTCTCAAATGACTGTCTGCATGCACCAAACATCTGCTTATACTATGTCCCTTCAATTCTGAAAGTCATTGCCTGCATGCACGACTTTCATATCTCCAGTGCAGTCAGTTAAGGCCTGCCTGTTGTCATCTTTCTAGATTTAATGATCTGCAGTAAAGTGTCGTTTGCTTTGTATTTAACTATTGGGCAAGGTATTTGTTAGTAGGAACAGCACATACCTTTCCTCTAAACTTTGGAAGCTCACAGAGAATACTCAATAATTCCATTTGAATGGGGTCTGTAGCTCAGATGGTAAACATCTCACTTTCCCAGTGACAAAGAGAAACTCACATATGTTCTCTTCTACTGCTCCCCACTACTTCTTTCTTATGCAAAACTGATGAGCTTCAAGTCTCCTGGTAGGTGCCAAAATCTGCAGTCAGTTCTGTGAAAGAAACACAGCTCTGTGAGCTCGGAGACCACCATTGCTGACTCGCAGGCCTTCAGTGGCTCCTGCCCGCCTTTAAATGAAATCTCAATTTGTTTTAATCAAAGTAGACCATCAATTGGTTTCATACTTTTCATCCTGTTTTCAACCTCATTTCATCTGATACATACACAACCTAATGTATGTGAATGTATGTGCATATATGTGTATATATGTATGTGTATATGTATGTTTATGTGCATGTGTGGGTATGGAGGGTTAATTTATGTGTTTCATATATATATGAAAAATGTCCACAAGAAAACTCCATGTTATGTTAGAACTCCTTTCTCCTTTTTCAAATTTTTTATTCATTTTATATACCAATCACAGTTCTCCCTGCCTCCCGTCCTTCTGCTCCCTGCCCCAACCCATTCCCCATCCACTCCTCAGAAAGGGTAAGACCTCCTATGGGAAGTCAACAAAGTCTGGCACATTCAGTTGAGGCAAAATTAAGCCCTTCCCTGCTGCATCAAGGTTGAGCAAAGCATCCCATTTTAGGGAATAGTCTCCAAAAAGTCAGCTCATGTATCAGGGATAGATCCTGGGGTCTATGACAGGTCACTGACAGGGTCTTTACAAGCAGACCAGGCTACACAACTGTCACCCACATGCAGAGGATCTAGTTCAGTCCCATGCAGGCTCCCCAGCTATCAGTCTAGAGTCCATGAGCTCTGGCAAGTTTCTGTCAGCTGTCTAGGTAGATTTCACCACCATGTTCTTGGGCCCTCTTGCTTATATAATCCCTACTCCCTCTCTTCAGCTGGACTCCTGGAGCTCATCCTGGTGCTTGGCTGTGGATCTCTGCATCTGTTTCAGTCAGTTACTGGATAAGGTTCTATGTGACAGTTAAGGTACTTACCAATCTGATTAGAGGGGAAACAGTACAGGCACCCTCTCCACTATTGCTAGGAGTCTTAGCTAAGGTCATCCTTGTAGATTCCTTGGAATTTCCCTAGCACTAGGATATTCCTGACCCCATAATGGCTCCTTCTATCAAGACAATCTCTTTCATTGCTCTCCCACTCCATCCTTCTCCCAACTTGACCATCCTGTTCCTTCATGTTTGCATCCTCCATCCCCTCTCCTTTATCACCGCCTTCCCTAGGTTATCCAGGACATCTCATCTATTTCCCCTTCCCAGGGCAATCCATGTGTCCCTGTTAGGGCCCTCCTTGTTACCTAGCTTCTCTGGAGCTGTGGATTGTGGTCTGGTTATTGTTTGCTTTCATCTAGTTTCTACTTATGAGTGAGTACATACTGTGTTTGTCTTTCTGGGTCTGGGTTACCTCATTCAGGATGATATTTTCTAGTTCCATTCAATTGCCTGCAAGTTTCAGAATGTCATTTTGTTTTACAGTTAAGTAATATTCCATTGAAGAATGTACCATATTTTCTTTATTCATTCTTTAAGAGGTATCTAGGTTGTTTCTAGATTCTGGCTATTACAAATAATTCTGCTATGAACACAGTTGAGTCAGAATGGCTAAGACAATAAACACTGATGTTAGTCTATGTTGGAGAGGATTTAGAGTAAGAGGAACATTCCACCACTGCTTGTGGGAATGAAAACTTGTACAGCCACTTTGGAAACCAGTATGAGAGTGTCTCAGAAAATTGGGAATCAACCTACCTTAAGACTCAGCATTACTTCTCTTGGGCATACACCCAAAGAAGAATCCCTTTTCCTAATGCAAGTCCTATCTTCTTGAAGAACTGTCCAAAAGAACATTTCTTGATGGTCTTGTATCTTAGGTGTTCTATGTGAAATCACTTGTCCAGTGTGATCATTGAACATGTGAAACATACCTACTAAAATGGGGCAGTGAATTTAATTCTATTATGTTTTATTTATTTTTAGTTGTCATCTGTGTTATTGTATGTTATACAGAATGTGAGTGATGAACAATGCATTGAATTATTCTATAAGCTATAGCAGTAGATAAATGGCATCAATCAACTGGTAAAAGAAAGTCAATGTATTTGAAATAGATGGACCTGGATTTTACATGGAAACAATTATTCTTTCCTTTTTCATTATCAAGTCTCACAGAATGGTAATGTCTGTGCTATAAATACAACATTTGGTAAATTTTCAGAAACTTTTCCACATTCTTAAATCTAAAAGCAAAGTTCAGTTTCTCTCTTGAAAAGAATACTTTCAAATTTAAATGGAAATTTGCTTTCATGGGGTCTTCAACAGTTATTCAAATATGCATTTTAATGAAGGTGAGCTCTATGTTAAAAGACCACTATATAATAATTTATGTCATAAGACCCCAAAGTAGTAAACTTGTAATTTCAAAATCCATTTAGAGTCAACCTTTCAAACAATAGAAAACAACTAAGAAGTAAGGGTGATCACATTTTGGATTTTAAATTTGGAACTTACAGAGCATGAAACAATCATTGATTTCATGAAGCATCCATTATTCATAATTAACTGAGTGAAAGGGGAAACATATGAAAGAAATGCAGCATTATTTTATGTCTGTCTTCTGAACACACTAAAGACTTTTCCATACAAAGAAATGATGACAAAGATGTTGAATGTGATGAGGTGTTTCCTTCCTTTGCTAGCACTGGCTCACTGAACTGGAAATTTTAGCAATGGTTTTTGCAGCTGCCATTCATGATTATGAGCACACAGGAACAACAAACAACTTCCATATTCAGACGAGGTAAGTGCAACGAAGTCTTAACTTTAACAAGTTAAAATTTAAGATTTATTTTTCTCAAAAAGAGAGGGCATAGAAGGTGACCATGGTCAAAGTACATGCCTTTATGAAACCCATTGCCATGAACAATGATTATAAGCCAATTAAAATTATTTTATGCATTTTTATCTATTCTTTTAAAGTAATTTTTATTCAAATTAAAAACAATCTTATTTACATATCAATTCAAGTTCACTCTCCCTCCTGTTCTCCCATTTCTCCCACAAATTCCCATCCTACACCCCATCCATTCCTCAGGGAGAGTGAGGCCTCCATGGGGGATCATCAAAGTCTGTCACATCATTTGGGGCAGGACCTAGCCCCTCCCTGTTTATTTAGGCTTAGAGAATATTCCTCCATAGGGAATGGGCTCCCAAAACCCATTAGTGCACTAGGGATACATACTGCCAGAGGCACCATAGAATTCCCAGCTCCTCCCCTCCCCCTCCGAGCTGACACCTACGTTCAGGGGCCTGTTTTGGTCCTATGCTGGTTCTCTGGCAGTCAGATTGGTGTCCATGAATTCCTACTTGCTCAGGTCTGTTGTTTCTGTGGGTTTCCACAGCATGGCCTTGACTCCTTTATTCCTCACTCTTCCCTCTCTACAACTGGATTCCAGGAGTTCTGTTCAATGCTTAGCTGTTAATCTCTGCTTCTGCTTCCATTAGCTACTGGACGGCATTTAAGGTAGTCATCGATCTCATTGTAAGGGAAGGGTACTTAAGGTAGCCTCTCCACTATTGCCCACAACTGCTCCCTCTATTAAGGTATCACTTTTCTTGTTCTCCGTCTCTGTTCTTTCCTAAACTTAACCTTCCTGATCCCTCATGTTTTCCTCACCTCTCACCTTCTCCTAACCCCTCCCATCATGTTCCCAATTTACTTAGAAATTCTTGTCCCTTTCCCTTTCTCCTGGGGTCCAAGTATACATTTCTTAGATTCCCCCTTGTTTCCTAGGTTACTTCCAGTTTCTGGCTATTACAAATAATGCTGCTATGAACATAGCTGAACAGATGTTCTTATTATATGAATGAGCATCTTTTGGTTATATGCCTAAGAGTAGAATTACTGGATCTTGAGGTAGACTGATTCCCATTTTCCTGAAAAAATAAAACAAACAAACAAACAAACAAAAAACCAAAACAACAAACAAACCAAAAAAACAAAAACAAAAAACCTGCCATACTGATTTGCAAAGTGGCGGTACAAGTTTGCATCCCCATCAGCAATGAAGTAGTGTTCCCCTTTCTCCACCTGCTCTCCAGCATAAACTGTCATTGGTATTTTTGATTTTAGCCATTCAGACAGATGTAAGATGGTGTCATAGAGTTGTTTTGATTTGCATTTCCCTGATGGTTAAGAATGTTGAGCAATTTCTTAAGTGCCTTTCGGCCATTTGTATTTAGATTTGTATTCTGTGTTAAAATTGGATTATTGGAGTTTTGCTGACTAGCTTCTTGAGTTCTTTGTATATTTTGGAGATCAGCCCTCTGTCAAGTATGGGGTTGGTGAACATCTTTTCCCATTATGTAGGTTGCCATTTTGTCTTGTTGACTGTGTTCTTTGTCTTATAGAAGCTTCTAAGTTTCAGGAGATCCCTTCTTTTAATTGTAGATATCAGTGTCTGCTACAAGTATTATGTTCAGGAAATGGCCTTTTATGTCAATTCATTCCAGGGTACCTCCCATTTTTTCTTCTAAGAGTGTCAGTGTGGCTGGATTTATGTTGAAGTCTTTGATCCATTTGGACTTAAGTTTTGTGCTTGGGGATAGATATGGATGTATCTGCAATCAAATACATGTCACCATCCATTTGTTGAAGATGGTTTCTTTTTTCCATTGTGTAATTTTAGCTTCTTTTTTTAAAAAAAATCAGGTGTTTATAGGTGTTTGGATTCTATCAGGGTCTTCAATTGTATTCTGTTGGTCCACATGTCTGTTATTTTTGCCAATACCAAGCTGTTTTCATTACTTACTATAACTCTATAGTGGAGCTTGAAGTCAAGGATGGTGATGCCTCTGGAGGTTCCTTTATTATATAGGGTTGTTTTGGCTATCCTTTTTTTGATATAAAGATGAGTATTATTCTTTCAAGTTTTGTGAAGAGTTGTGCTAGAATTTTGATGGGGATTGCAATGAATAGTAGATTGCTTTTGGTAAAATTGCAATTTTTAATATGTTGATCCTACCTTCATAAGAGCATGGGAGATCTTTCTAGTTTTTGAGATCTTCTTTAAATTTTTCCTTTAAAGATTTTAAGTTCTTGTCATATAAGTCTTTCACTTGTTTGGTTAGTGTTACTTCAAGATATTTTATGATGTTTGTAAATATTGTAAAGGGTGATGTTCTTCTGATTTCTTTATTAGCCCATTTATTGTATGTATATAGGAGGGCAACTGATTTTTTTTTGAGTTAATCTTGGATCCTGCCACTTGGCTGAAGGTGTTTATCAGCTGTAGAAATTGGGGTCACTTATATAAACTATCATCTATCATATTCTTTGCAAATTGTGAAAGTTTGACTTCTTCTTTTCCAATTTGTATCCTCTTGATTTACTTTTGTTGTCTGATTGCTCTAGCTAGAACTTCAAGTATAATATTGAATAGATATGAGGAGAGTGGACAACCTTGTTCCTTTTTAGAGAAATCACATTGAGTTTTTCTCCATTTAGTTTGATGTTCGTTGTTGGCTAGCTGTTTATTGCCTTTATTATGTTTAAGGTATGTTCCTTTTATCCTCAATTTCTCAGAGACCTTTATCATGAAGGGATGTTGGATTTTGTCAAAGGCTTTTTCAAAATCTAGTGATACGATCATGTGATTTTTTTTTCTTTTTTAGTTTGTTTATATGGTGGATTACATTGACAGATTTTCATATGTTGAACCCATCCCTGCATCTCTGGGATGAAGCCTACTTGATCATGGTGGATGATTTTTCTGATGAGTGGACTTGATTTGCTACTATTTTCTTGAGAATTTTGCTTCAATGTTCATGAGGTATATTGATTGGTCTGCAGTTCTCTTTCTTAGTTATGTCTTTGTGTGGCTTGAGTACTAAGGTAATTATAGCCCCATAAAAAGAGTTTGGTAATGAACCTTCTGCTTCTATTATGTGGGAAAAAAACCTGAAGACTGTTGTATTAGCTCTTCTTTGAATTTCTGGTAGAATTTTGCACTGAAACCATCTGGCCCTAGGTTTTGTTTTTTGTTTTTTGTTTTTGGTTTTTTTTATGGTTGAGAGACTTTTGGTGACTGCTTCTTTTTTAATAGTGGTTAGAGGTCTATTAAATTTCTTATCTTGATTTAATTTTGGTAAGTGATGCCTATCCAGAAAATTCTTCATTTTCTTTAAATTTTTGAATTTTGTGGAGTATAGGTTTTCAAAGTATGACCTGATGATTCTCTGGATTTCCTCAGTGCCCATTGTTATGTCCCCATTTTCATTTCTGATTTTGCTAATTTGTGTATTCTTTCTCTGCCTTTTGGTTATTTTGGATAAAGGTTCATTCATCTTGTTGATTTCCTTGAAGAACCAATTCTTTGTTTCATTGATTCTTTGTACTGTTTTCTTTGTTCCTATTTTATTGATTTCAGTCCTCAATTTGATTATTTCCTGGCATCTACTCCTCCTTAGTGAGTTTGCTTCTTTTTGTTCTATAGCTTTTACATGTGCTGTTAATTCTGTAGTGAGAGTATTCTCCGGTTTCTTTATGTGGGCACTTAGTGTTAGCAGCTTTTCTATTAGCACTGCTTTCAAAGTGTCCCATAAGTTTGGGTATGTTTTGTCTTCATTCTCACTGAATCCTAGAATGTCTTTAATTTCTTTATCTTTTTCTTGACCCAGGAGTAATACAATTTGGCGTTGTTGAATTTCTATGAGATTATAGGCTTCCTGTGATTTGTGTTATTATTGAATTCTAACTTTAAACCATGGCTATTCGATAAAATACAGGGGTTTATTCCAATTCTTTGGTATCTTCTGAGGTTTGCTTTGTTATCAAGTATGTGGTCAATTTTAGAGAAGGTTCCATGTGGCACTGAGAAAAAGGTATATTGTTTTGAGTTTGGATGGTATGTTCTATAGATGTTTGTTAAACCCAATTGAGTCCTTTGTATCTTTGTTAAACTTCTGTCTGGTGGACCTGTCTAGAGTTGAGAATGGGGTATTGAAATCTCCTACTATAAGTATGTGAGTTTTATGTGAGATTTGAGTTTTAGTAATATTTCTTTTATGAATGTGAGTGCTTTTGTATTGGGGGCATAGATGTTCAGAACTGAGATTTGTACTGATGGGGTTTTCCTGTGATGAATAGAAAATGACCTTCATCTCTTTTGATTGATTTTAGTTTAAAGTCTAAGTTGTTAGGTATTAGAATAGCTTTATTAGCTTGTTTCTTGGGTCCATTTGATTGGAAAATCTTTTTCCAACCCTTTACTCTAAGGTAATGTCTGTCTTTGAAGTTTAGGTGTGTTTATTGTATGCAGTGGAAGGATGGATTCTGTCTTCCTATCCATTCTGTTAGCCTGTGTCTTTTTATAGGCAAATTAAGACCATTGATATTAAGGGATATTAATGATCAACGAGTGTTGATTCTTCTTAAGTTTGGATTTGTTGGTGGTGGTTGTATTGTGTGTTTGTTTCCCATGGGGAGGGGGATTGGTAATATGGTATTATCTATGGCCTGTTTTTGTGAATGTAGTTAAGTTCCTTGGATTGGAGTTTTTCTTCCAGTACTTTCTCTAGGGCTGGATTTGTGGATATATGTTGTCTAAATCTGGTTTTGTCATAGCATATCTGATTTCTCCATCTATAGTAATTGAAAGCTTTGCTGGGTATAGTCGTCTGGGCTACCACCTGTGGTCTCTTGCATTTTATTTATTCTTAAGAGAAGATGTTTAGAAAACGCAGATTTTACTAAGAATGGTTTTTAATGATTTTTAGCAATACTTCTTAAGCTTTAAGTAGTTAAATCAATCCACTATTGTTTTTCAAAACCCACACATTTTTCCTGAATATTTATCAGGTTAAAGCACATAGATATCTACAAGGGTAATTCTCTTTGCCAAGGCTTAGCCTGAGCAATCACATACGTCAGATATTTATTCACTGAGGTACCTCATGTAGTAGGCTGTCTAAGGCACTGCTTTATGTCATTATGTATATTAGAAGGCATACACTTTTATTTCTTAAGAAATCAAGAAACTTAAGAAATCTTATTCCAGGGTAGTATGAAGTATTTAACATAATTGAAAAAATAAGATGCTTTAATGATGGCTATAATTGCAGTTATCAAACCAAAGTACTAGACTAGACATGTGTTATAATATCCTCTAAGGTTTCTATAATAAAATACCGCCAAATGGGTAGTTTAAGTGAGATACAATCCCTTCTGTACAGTACTGGACACTGGGAGTCTACAATTAAGGTGTCAGTAGTGTATTTTCTTCTATGACTTCCCTCTTGCTTGCAGAAGGCAACCTCCTTGTGTCTTTTCTTGTTGCATATACTTCTATGGTGCTCCTTCCGCCTTATATGAGGACACCATTCACATGAGATTTGGTTCTACCACTTACATAACCTCATTTAACTGCATTTATTTCCTTAATAGACATATATCCAAATACAGTCACACTGAGCATTAGAGCTTCAACAAATGAATCCAGTAGGGTGGTGGGCAGAACTCAGTCCGTAAAAGAAAGTTACCCTAAGCTACTTTTAATTAAATCAGTGCCTGAGAGGTAGAATTTAGTTCAAGACAAATCAGAATGCAACTCACGTCTATATATGGAATCCTAATATTTCTGTGTTTGATTAGCCATGATTGCTTAACAGGGAAATAACACCTGCATCTCTTTGGAAAACTATAGAACTGCTTTTGTGAGAGAATGCTAAATCTTGGTTGTTTAAAAGGCTTTATCAACTCTGAGTGGTGATGGCACAGCCTTTTAATCCTAGCACTTGCATTCAAGAGGCAGAGGCATGTGGCTCTGAGTTTGAGGTCAGACAAAAAAAAAGCAAACAAACAAATATGCTTTATTGGCACGTGCCAATCACATATAATAACAAGTTTCATTATATACATACATATCTTCATACATACATAAAATGTTTTTAACTAAATTTGTCTCTTGTCTCCCATCCTGCCCAATGTCATTGCTCCTCCCATTAAGTACCACTTCTACTTCATGTCCTTTTGTGTATATGTCTGTGGCCCGATGAGTTTCAGTAGATTTCATACAGGAACAGGGTTGTTTAGAGGAGCATGGACAATTTACCAATGAGTACATCTTTGAGTAAAATGTCTCTCTCCATTCTATCAAACATTAACTGTATAAAGGCTGGAGTAGGGCCCAATGAATCTCTCTTTCTTCCATGACATAATTTCTCTGACTACAGTGTATATACCCACTATAATTTTAGTAATTTAAAGATTCCATCTTCTCCCTTAGTTTTACCATTTGGAACACAAACCTTTTAAAGATTATGTTAGTTTTGCCTTTTCCAAAATGTCATGTTGAAATCCTAGGCTGTCTTTTTTTTCTACTTAGCAACTGTATTTAAGGTCCCTCCCATGTTTTCTGGTGTCTTGATAAGTCAGTTTCATTCTTGATATTTGAATAATATTACATTGTATGGTCCCACCACAATGGATGTAATCACCTATCAGAAGAATTTTAGTCTGCTAAATTATGGCTCTTATGAATAGAACTTCTATAAACATAAATATTATAGTTTTATGTGGCTAGTTCATGTAGGTTTTTAACAGAAATATTTTAACAGCTAATATTTCAGATATAAGGAATTTTGTACTAGTGTTGGGAGGGAAAGCATAATGCATTAAACATTAATAGTGTTAACATAAAACTTAATAGTGACCTAAGATGACTTAAATTCGACTTATAGTTCATCTGGTTTACATTCCATAATAAATTAAGAAAAATTAAAATTGCTAGAATGAAGTGACCTAAGAAAACTCACACAGTCAGAAGATGGCAATGCTGAGATTGAGAAGTTAAAGAGGGCAGAATCAGTTTTGTGACTACTCAGCACTACTCTCAAAGCAAGAGACAGACATAGGGATGGATCTAAACTGTTAAAGCCCCAAATAGGATGGGCAGTTGATCAACAGAAAAAATTGAAACTCAGTAAAAGCATTGTGGACTCCTGTCCCCAAGAATTACATAGAAACAAGGGGCAAGAAGAAGAAGCTTGTAATGTGGTTATAAAACAGGGATGTTATTAATTCATTTTTCAGAGTAAAGGCAACAGCTTTCCTTTTATTGTATTATGAATCAAGGGAAAAAAAGAGCATTTATATCAAGGTTGCTTGCTGAAGGCTTTTTGTGCCCACAGAATCCATAACAAGTAAGAGTTACATAAAGAGAGGTCATTACTGAACTGGGCTTTTTACATAGGTAAACAGTTTCAGGGTTTGGTGAAGTGAGCAGGTGAGCCGTGTAAGCAGAGAGTGATGCTTGCCCTTTCTGCTCTGAGCCTTAAAGTCCAAACTGGTTACATGTGAGATCTGAATTAGGATGGCACATGTAGCTTCCTTTTCCCTAGTTATGTGCATTTGGGTGGAGAAATCTGATTTATAAGTGTTGGAGAAGGAGAAGGAGGCAAAGGAATTAGATGAGGGTGAGAAGGAAGGCACATGGAGTAGGGAGAAGGAAAGGGTGATGATGGCAGAAGAATTGGCATTTTCCCCAATCATAGTGAATAATAAAAATGAGTATGGTCTTATATTTTACTGCTTTTCTTATAAATTGTCTACCAGCATCAATTATTTAATGGAGTCCTTCTACATGAAGTTTAAAGTCCTATTGAAACATTATTTCAATGACAAAAACATGCAACAGTATAACATTTTGAGCTCACAGCATTGCCTTCACATTGTCAAAGGAGAAATAAGGTCTAATGTCACCAATAACATTAATTCTGTTTTATTTTACAGTGTTCATGCTATTTGGATTTAGAGGGCTTTTCTAATACGGAGACATGTTTACCATATAAACAAATAGGCTGAAAATGATTGAGAACACAGGGCAAGGTTGCATTTGAGTTCACTAAAGCTATTATAATGCACAAAATCCTTGAAAGTGTAAATACATGGAATTAATTTTCCCTTTGTGAACAGCAAGTGCCGAACTACATGTTACCATGGATACTACATGTTGCTTAGAGTCTTGTTCTTTTCTTAACAGTAAAGACCATCAAACATTAAGACCTTGCTGTATTCTCAGCACACTTGTTGGATTTACGAGACAAAGCAGTACATCCTTTGCTATGCTAAATCTGGTTTAAAAACACAGCTTTACTTGTTTCTCATAGAGGAAGCAATACTCCTAGCCACATCATATAACAACCTTGAAAATACTGCAATAGATATATGAGGGTCCATATGATACAACTGAGATTACTGGAAAACCATAGTTTCCTATAATCTGGAAATACATGTGGTACTTTATTCAGTTAATATTGATTTAACTATCCCTTAAATATTAATTACATATGACTTTCCTTTGGGTTGAGCTATAATTGATAATTACGTGAGTTTTAGGTTGTGAGATTGTTGGAAGATATATAATGTTAATTAGGCACACACACACACACACACTTTCCCCTTTATGACAATGCAGGACGCTCAAGAGTGAGTGATTAATCTAGTGACTGATAGGTCAATGCAATGATGCTGAGTTAACAAAAACTACTAGTAGACTAGTAGATAATGCTCTTGAATGCAATGCTTACAGGAGATATCAGATTTGGATGGGGTGGTTTCTTCATTTAAAATATTATGTCTGTATAATGCAGACAACATGATTTTTATGGTCCACATAGCAAATGGTTATTACAGAGAATCAAATCATCTTACACAGTCACCCATCTTTTTGTATTGTTTTAGTGACAATGGTGGTTCTTTCTTTGCCTGCTTATCACTAAACATTCAGTAACAGGTGAGAGTTAGTTTGTAACTAGAATTCTATCCACCAAAAGCCAGAAACAGTCCATTTTTGTGCAACACAGTTCTTACCATGTCTCAGTCAGGCTTTCTATTGCTGTGATAAAACACTATGACCAAAAATGGCTTGAGAAGGAAAAAGGTTTACTTCATCTTACAGCTCTCAGGTTGCACAGTTTCACTGATGGAAATCACGGTAGGGACTCAAGGCAAGAACTTGGAGGCAGGAACTGAAGCAGAGGAGAAGTACTTCTTACTAGCTTGCTCAGCCTTTGTTATACAACCCAAGACCACCTTCCCAGGTATGGTATGGTCCACAAAGGGTTGGGCTCTCCTAGTGGGAGAGCAATCATTGGGCAATCATTTATCAGCAAAATGGCTCAGGGGTCTGCCTACAGGCCAATGATATGGAGGAATTTTTCACTTGAGAGTCCTTCTTTCCAATTAGTCTAGCTTATATCAAATTGACCTAAAAAAACAACCAATAGAACATGTATCAAGGAAGAAAAAGGAATACAAGAGGTACTAGGTTCTAGAACCCTATAGTAGTGGAGTTGCTGTGGGCTGTAACTTTCTCTTGCCTCTTATCACTGCTGACCACTTCCATGTGCTAACCAGTGTGGCTTGCAACAACTCCATAGCTTGGTCTATAATATCAAGTATATCCAGGAAATTCGAAGTCATTTATTATTTTTGGACTTTAAATTATATAAAAATATAGGCAAGTGAGAAATAAAAGCCTCTTGATAAATTTAGCAATTTAAGAGTAAAATATCTGCTATAAACTTGTGTTGAAAACAACTTTCTCCATTTTAATTTACAGCAAGTGCATTTGCAATATTCAGATTTAATCATAGAAATGTGTGGGAGAATGTGATTTCCATCAAACTCTTTATCCTCTACCTAAGGTAAATTGGGGTCAAAAGAATGAAGATGTAATTAACTACTTGGAATAGGGCAAAAAGAGGCTAGTCATTCACTGACTAAATAAGGATGAGCTAGTTTTTTATCTCTTGGATATTTAGATTATATTGCAGATATTAGCATTTTAAATGAAAAGGAAAGGGCATATAGATATTTAAACTATGATAATTAAAGGGAAAATTAGCACCATGACCTATTTTCCCACGCATGCAAGCTATCTCTGATTCAACACAGGAAGTTCAATCCATAATCTAAAGAATAAATGCGGCCATGCCAAGATATATAGAAAAGTATTTGACAAAGTCTAATATCTATTCACACTCCAAATGGAATAAACTAGAAAGAGTTGACAATATCCTCAACTTGATAAAGAATATGTCCCAGAGTTGAGGGGTAGTCACTGGGTACTGATGGGAGCAGTTAGGAGATGTTGTTTCAAGGAGATGTTGGTCCTAAAATTTCACCTGGATGAGAGGAATAAGTTAACAAGAGGAATTATGTAACAGGGACTACCATTAATAGCACTATATTACATTCTGGAAAATAACCAAGAGTAGACTTTAAATATTTTGCAAAAATGATAATATATGAACTAATATGCAATAGTAATCTGTCTAGTCACTGAACAATGTATTATTTCAAAAGGTCATGCTGTAGCAAATCTATGCATTTTTCCATTTGCCATTTGTAAATAAATCGGAAACGTGAAAATATACAAAAAGCCTGTAAATCACATAATCTCTAATGGTGGTTAACTTGGAATTTTCCACTAAATCAAGAAAAGGGAAGGATATACCATTTTCACCCCAGACTTTCAATTAAGGTAGAAAAGTTAAAATGTTGCAAGTTCAGAGCCAAATTATATTGGGCCATGTCAGGCCCTCTTCATAGCCATTTATTGACCTCTGTATGTGATCTACCAACTTTGCAGCCATTGGTACATCCTTTGGAATGTACAGATCCCATTCTCCACAGCCAAGGGGCTAAGGATGGCATCAGATGGCACATGAGGCCTGAGCTAAGCTTCCCCTTGTCCTCTGTGACCCACCTACTTGATGCTCCCATCCATGTATTTTCAAAAATGTCTTAATTGGAAATTCCTTTGTTCTTCACTATAAAGGTACACAGAATGGTCATGATATTAAAATGTGGTGTTAGAGGGTAACAAGAATCTGTATTCCTGAGCCACAATCTCTCAGATTTGATTTGGCTCTTAAATAGACTCTTATCTCCTTTGAGGTGAGAGATGTGATTTAATATTGACTATAAACCTGTAATAATCAGAAAGTGTGGTTTAATGAAAGAATAGGCATTTAGACAAATGGAACAGACTAAAAGGCACAGAAACGGACCCATACTGTTTAATAAATTCAGTAAAGAAAGAGATTTATTTTACTTAATTAATTAATTAATTTACTTTTATTACTTGTGTATATGTCATGTGTATGCTGGTTTCTGAGGGGCCACTTTTGAGGACCTGAAGGTGCAGGCAGTGTGAGACTCCTGATAGGAGTGCTGGGAATTGACTTTTGGTCCTCTGGGATGTCCTGTAACTACTGACCCATCTCTCCAGGTCCTAGTTGGCTGATCTTTGACAGAGTTAGGACTTTGGAACACCACGAATCTTTTCAGTAAATAGTGTTGAAAAACAATCACATCTGTATGCAAAAACAACACATAGTTGATACAAACTGCTATGGTTTGATTGCATCCTCTAGATTCATAGGATGGAAACAGAATCCTCATGCACCAGCTAGGAACGGCCAGTCCTTACTGGGAGTGTGTAGGTCAGAAGGGCTCCCCCTTTATCAACATACTGCCATTATAAAAGGGTTCTTGGGAGAGACTTTGTCCTCTCAGTATCTCTTTCCCTCTTCCATGTGATGCCCCGAAATGCAGCAAGAAGCTTTCCAGATGATGCCACTGTCATCTCAAATTCTCCGGTCTCCAAGAACACTGGGAAATAAATGCATAAAATACCTGCAAGTATCCTGATTCAGAAACGTGGACTATATTAAGATAAATACCTCACATCCTTCCAAAGGGTCACAGACTTAAGCATAAAGCAGAAATTATAACAGTGCAAAAGACAACACAAAAAAATTTATATGACCCAGGTTTTAATAATGACCGAATACAACACCAAATGCACTGCCTATGAAAATAAGAGTTGAAATTAAAAATGTTCTGTCAAAGATAGTGTTGAGAAAATGAAGACAAGGCACAGACTTGGGGACAATATATGCGCAAGACATGATTACTAAAGGACTATCATTTAAAACACACAAAGAATGTTTTAAAATAGGAATGAGGGAGCAACCTGGCTGAAACTCAAAATTATACTAGTAAGTGAAAAGAGCCAATCTGGGAAGGCAGTCTACTGCACGATTTGAACTCTGTGACATTTGGGAAAAGAAAACACAACAGAAGCCATGACACGATCAGTAACCTCCAAAGAACCACACTGTGGAGGCAGATGTGTAAAGAGAAAGTTAATTTTCAGCAATCCTGCTGTGAATTACAACAGAAAGTACTGTACCATTTAAGTTTGTTTCAAATGTTAAATTTTATACAGTTGTTTAAAGGGTGACTTAGCATGATTTTCTGTGTTCAATAATAGAGTTTTAATCAGTGAAATAACTTAAAGTTGGTTATATGCTGTTAAAATCTCAAAGTCTGAAGAAATTCTCACCTGGATGTTTAATTTCCAGGTCAGATGTTGCCATTCTGTACAATGACCGCTCGGTGCTTGAGAACCACCACGTGAGTGCAGCCTATCGACTTATGCAAGAGGAGGAAATGAATATCTTTGTAAATTTATCTAAAGACGACTGGAGGTGAGTTTCAAAGGAAACCTGAAGGAAATTGGATTGCAAGAACAATGTAAGTTATGTTATTAAAGTGAGGAAAACAGATGAAACCCCATTACAAGCTCTGCACCTGCAGAGTAGATGCCCTAAGGATCTGGGCTTTGAAAGCCCAGTCTGGGCACAGGTCTTGGCCACTGGATGGAGAACTATCTTCAGATTGATTCGGGGCCCACACACACGTGTAAGGCTGCATGTCACACCACAAATACTTAGGGACATAATTATTCAGTCTGTAGCGGAGCTTGGGTTTTATTTTTATAATTAATATGTAGCTTATATAAATTCAAAATTTTAGCATCATGTTTACTCTTATCGCTAGTTAATTCTGTTATTGTGGAGATTAGCCTTAAAAAAGTAAAAACTTTTATCTACTTAAACAAAACTTACAACTATACTAACATGACCCACCGTGTAGAGGGAAACGCTGTATGCTTCTCCCAGGACTAAAATGTATATCATTAACTTTTATTGCTTTCCCATTGAATTATCTTTTTTTTTTCTTTCTTTCTTGATGTTAAATCTTTTTATTTTAGCTGGGTGAAAGTGGCACATGCCTTTAATCCCAGCACTTGGGAGGCAGAGACAAATGGATCTCTGTGAGTTTGAGGCCAGCCTGGTCTACAGAGTGAGCTCCAGGACAGGCTCCAAAGCTACAGAAAAACCCTGTCTCAAAAAGCAAAAACAAAACAACAAAAACATTGTTCTTTCAGTATGATTTTATTTATTCTATTTTTCCTTTGTTATTGCATTTTATGTTTCTCTTCAGTAACTTCGGAAATTTTTGTATTTTTCTGTTAACATGCACTATGATAATCACCTATACTTTAGAATTAATAGATTCACAGGGATTTTCAGTCACCAACAAAATACCTACTTACTGATATAACACATAACATTTTACTGAGCATTAAAATTTGGTTATCTTGCTAAAGACCTGTAATTTTTCTGCTCTCAACCTTTTTAGCTTTTTTTAAATTACAAATAAAAGAATTTCTTTCTTTATAAGAATATTTCACATGTTAAATTGTATTTCTCTTTTGTAACATTTTGCCTAGTTTATTAATATAATATCTAGAATTTATTGAGTATTTAAATGGAAAGCATTACAGGGTGGTGGTGGCAGTACTCTACTTTAATCCCAGCACTCAGGAGGCAGAAGCACAGGAATCTCTGTGAGTTCAAGGCCAGCCTGGTCTATAGAGCTAGTTCCAGGACAGCCAGGGCTGTTGAACAGAGGAAACATGTCTCAAAAAAAACTAAGAGAGAGAGAGAGAGAGAGAGAGAGAGAGAGAGAGAGAGAGAGAGAGAGAGAGAGAGAGAACATAGCATATTTATCACTATTTATCACACTGTATAAATTTCACAAAATTTTTGGCTCCATTTTCTTAGTTAACAAGTATTTTATCCAGTTGATATTTAATGTTAATAATGCTAAAATTTCATTGAAAACTGTAATTGATAATAATTTTCTCAGCTACCTTCAGTTCCTT
Organism: Cricetiscus sungorus; assembly: GCA_030556225.1. Taxonomy (NCBI): domain Eukaryota; kingdom Metazoa; phylum Chordata; class Mammalia; order Rodentia; family Cricetidae; genus Cricetiscus; species Cricetiscus sungorus. The sequence continues at coordinate 20,688,243 of JANBXA010000372.1, read as the reverse complement.
TATTTACCTGAACACTTGGGTAAATTATTCTAAGCAGGTTGCTCCATATTAGAAATGATAGCAGAATACATGGCATCTTGTTGCTTTCATCTAAACTAAGGTTGAACTGAGCACATGGAATTTTCAACAGAATACAAAGAATCTTGTTGCTTTCATCTAAAATGAGGTTGTACATGGAATTTTCAATAACAAATTCTAATAAACCATTTTTATGTAATTTTTTTGGGTAGCAAGAGTTTCTAGACAGGGTTTCTCTGGGTAACCCTGGTTGTCCAGCAACTTGCTCTGTAGATCAGGATGGCCTTGAATTTAGGGGTACAACTGCCTCTGCCTCCCAGGTACTGAGTTTAAAGGCTTGTACAACCACTGCCCAGCTAAAGATATTTTGATTCAAGATCATAGTTCAAGTTGCTTCATGCCTTGCTTTAACTTATAATACTGGCCCCATAGTGAAAACAAAATATAATTGACTTCTTGTCTATGAATCCTTTGCTAGGATGACTCAAATCTCTGCTTAGAGTGACAACAATCATTTCAAGTAGAAAAACAAAGCAAAAAAACAAAAACAAACAAAACAAAAAACTAGACTTAGCAATTATAAGTTGGCAAGCAATGTTCTTGTCATTTTCAAAGAGAATATTAAATGGAATGTCTTTTTTTGTGAGCACTATGCTATTTATAAGGTGACAGCTCTGTGTTAGTAATTGTTAGGAAAAATAGAGTGGCCATTGATAGTTACAGAAATTTTCCACTACAACCTAAGTATAAGTCAAGTGAACTATTCTCCTTTTGTTACCTCTGCAGGGATCTTCGGAGCTTAGTGATTGAAATGGTGTTATCTACAGACATGTCAGGCCATTTCCAGCAAATTAAAAACATAAGAAGCAGTTTGCAGCAGCCTGAAGGGTAGGTTATTTTCTTGTGTCATGTTCAAGTTCTGGGGCCTTGGGCTTAGAAGACAGCAGGTGATTATTTTGTTCTGGTAATTTAAACATATCTTTGGCTTGGCAGGATTGACAGAGCTAAAACCATGTCCCTGATACTCCATGCAGCCGATATCAGCCACCCAGCCAAAATTTGGAAGCTGCACTACAGGTGGACCATGGCTCTAATGGAGGAGTTTTTCCTGCAGGTGCCTTTTCCTTTCCTTTCTCATTACTGTGAATATGTGCATGCATGCACACGCACGTGCGTGCGTGTGTGCGTGCGTGCGTGCGTGCGTGCGTGCGTGCGTGTGTGTGTGCGTGTGTGTATGTGTGTGTGTGTGTGTGTGTGTGTGTGTTAACAGAATAACAGAATCCAGGGTTTCTGAGTTATATTTTCAGTTAGCCAAAGCACACTGTTAGGATGCTTGGGAGAATTTAATCATGTGTTAGGAAAATACACTAAATAACTCAAAATAGTACCAATGTCTTTTAAAGAGAGCAGTGTCTCCAATATGAGAATGTGGCAGTCAGGAGAGAAAGGAATAGAAGAATAGGTTAGAATCACTATGTTACTAAGAGGTAGGTTTGAGACTGGAGATGCAAATAGCTTGCACAATGAAAAGACAAGGGGAGGATGCACAAAATTTGATCTCCTTGCTCAAAATCTAACCCCATGCCCGCCTGGAAAGGAGGCAGAGGAAAATGAAGCTGAGCAGGCACATGCCTAACTAAAACAAGTACAAGAGAAGATCCCTGCTCTCCACTTCAAGCTTGTACAAGATGGTTCCTGGACTGTGTCCCTGTCCTGTCTAATACATCCAAAACCAAAGTAAGGATATTATAGTGTAAATGTGATGCTAACTACTCAAGGTTGGCTTAAATGCCACAAGCTAAAGGCTTTGTCTTCCAAAAGACAGGCTTCACATCAGACTGCAGCCCTAAGTGGAGCCACAGGACATAGAAATACTGGTTTCTGGCCAGCTAGTTACAAATTTAGTTCTTGATAACCATTCTAGAGTTGGTACTTTGTTGGACCATAGAACTCAGGACTAGTACTACCCTGACAATTAGAATTTTATCATAAATGGTGTTATCTGGTAATGGCCAGACAAAACAGTTAAGAAAAGGGTGGAGAGTCTTCCAAACACGGTCCCTAGATCTATATGTCACCTTCCTGGATCATGGATATAAACCCAAAAATCGCCTCTGAGCTTTACTGTCCACAGTATTGTGAATTTCATTGCAGAGGTGTGAAAAACTTTTAAAAGTATAACACAGGGCTATCTGTTGATTGTAACTAAGACTGTACTTAGAGGGCATTTTGTAATATTATTTAATTTTATTGCTTAAAAAGACCAAAAGTTTAAAATCTCTGATATATTTTTATCTTAAGAATGTGGATGAGATTTAAGAAAATTGAACTAAAATGAGTTCAGGAAGAGGTAATAAATATAAAGCAAAACAAAAAAAAAAGTCACTGAAACAGAGCAAAGAAAAACAATATCCCAAATTAATAGAGACAAAAGCTGACATGTTGAAAAAGTAATAAAATTATTTGCAGGATCAAAGGACAGAGAAATATACATGGAAGATGGGTTATTATAATAGAGCTTACGGATGTCAAAAGGGTATGAAATATTATGAACAATCTATACCAAAATTTTGATAACAAATAAAATTGCCTAATTCTTTGAGAAAAGATATAAATTAGCAAACTAGACTTAAAACAAAGCTACAAACTTAATGTTCATATACTTTTATTTTATACTGACTTTGTAATACAGTTCCACATAAGAAAACCCAGTATTTACACTAGTGAGATGTTTCAACAATTAAGAGGACCGGCTGCTCTTCCTGAAGAAAAGGACGGAGCTCAGTTCCCAGCACTCTCATGGCTGCCCACAGCATCTGTAACTCCAGTACCAGGGAATCTGGTACCCTTTTCTGGCTTGTGTGGGCACCAGACACACATGTGGTACACACACATACACACAGGCAAAACACCCATACTCACAAAATCCATTCTTAAAAAAGTGAAAACCCAGGGTTAGATGGTTCCAGTTCTTAACTTAATTTCAATTTCTAGTATTTAATTCAGTTGAGAGATATCAATTTTCTCAAGAATTTTAAGGCAGAAATAATGTCAGTTTTACATAATTTTTTTATGATAGAGGAAGAAGAAAATTGGCAGTGTACCTCTCATAAAACCTCACAAAGATGTTTCAAATAAAAGAAATTATAACCTGTATCTGTCATGATTCTAGATGGGAAAACTTAACATATCAGCAAGTCAAATCCAACAATGTTGTAAAAGAACACATAGCATGACTTAAGCTTGCCTGTCTAACATTTTTTTAATTACACTGAACTATATTAAAAGAATAAGATGAAAAAAATCATACTGTCATGTCAATAGATTCACAGAAGGCTTTTGACAAAAATCCAACATTTTCATCACACAAACTCCCAGCAAAGTAGTTAGAAAATGTCTTTTATCCTAATAAAGGGTCAAAGGGCCATAACTTCAAGGTGAAATGAAGAACATTTTTATGCTAAGATCAGAGTATCAACTCTATTTCGATTAAATGTTTCATTTGAAGTCCTAATCAGTACAAAGGAATTCTAAAAGGAAATAAAGAACAGAGTAGATAAAGTAAAACTGCTGTTGTTTCAAAACAAAAAACAAAAAAACAGTAAAACCAACACATGATTTTACAAGGTTGTAGGATCAATTGTAGTTCTCTACACAGTCAGGGAACAATTTGAAAATTAAGTTTAAAACATAATAATACTTACGAGAGTATAGAACAAAGCTAAATTCATATAAAACAACTATAAAGAAAATAAGAAATATAGTAAGATAAATTTTAATTGTGTGTGTGTGTGTGTGTGTGTGTGTGTGTGTGTGTGTGTGTGTGTAAATGGACAGATAGTCCATGTTAATGAGTTCTGTAGTTCCTTTTCTGTGGCTGTGACAAAAATACTGAGAAAGAGCAGTTTGGAGAGGAAGGAGTTTATTATATCTTACAAGTTACAGCCATTATCATGGGAAGTCAGGGCAGAAACTGAAACAGGATTACATAGGGATACTACTTAATAAATTGCTCTCCATGGCTTGCTTGGCTTGCTTTTTTAGACAATCCAGAACCACATGCCTAGAGGTACCACTTCCCACTATGCGCAGGGCCCTCTCACATCAATCATTAGTTAAGAAATGGCTTCATAGTGTTGACTACAGGTTAGTCTCATGAAGACATCTTCTCAGTTGTGGTTTGCTCTTCCCAGATGACAAAAACTTGTGCATAGTTTTCCAGTGGTAGGCAGAACAATGGATTGCAAGGTTTAATATTACTAATACATAGGTGCCTTCAAAATTGATTACTATGTCTGGGATTGTGTTACAAAATTGTTAGCAGACCTCTTTGTAGAAGCTAGAAATCTGATCCTACAATACAAATGGAAATGCATGAATTTAAATAGCGATGGCAAGAGATGGAGCATCCACTGTCCCATGTTATATAATTAGCATTTCATAATGTAGAATTGACTGGTCTGTCACTAGCATATAGATAGGGAAATATATCAATGCAATATGACAGTGATGCCAGAAATAAGACTAGACAAGTGTAGACATGTGATTTTCTTCATAGACACCAAAGCAAATAAGTTGGGAAAGGCTTTTCACTATGCAAATGCAGTAAGAAAATTTGTCTGTTAGTTTTCATAAGATTTTATTTTGTTCTTATTTATGTGTATGCATGTGGATTTGTGTATTCTACATGTGTGTGGATATCCTTCAAGGCCAGAGGCTAACTTCTGATGCCCTTATCTTTAACTGTCATTCTTGTTTTATTTTAAAATTTTTTTTGGACTTTTCATTTTGTTTATGTTTGGTCTCACTCTGTAGCACATTTTGGTCTAGAACTTACGCTGTAGCCCAGGCTGGCTTTGAACTTAGGGCATTCCTTCTTCTTCAGCCCCCAAGTGCTTGCTTTAAAGGTATGCACTACCACACCTGGCTCTTCAATTGGTATTAAGCAAAATTACAAGATGAATATAAATGTAAACAACAGAGAAAAACAGTCAAAGAACAATGTAACTATGAGAATTTTTTAGGAGTAACAACTCATCTCTTTCTATCCATTCCTCCTTCCAGCCTTCCCTCCCTCCATCCTTACATACATGCATGCATGCATACATACATACATACATACATACATACACCTTCCCTTTTCTCTGTGTGTGAATTCATATTAAGAGAAAGTTTGTCTGTGTCTAAGTCAATTTTGTGTTGATTTGTTTAAAGAGTCTATACTTTCTGACAAATGACATAGGAATTTTTAAGCACAATATATTTGGAGGGCAGGGTAAAGGTGATCAGATCTTTGTTTATCTTCTTCAACCAGTTCTCTTCCTGTCTGAGTTCACCATCTATCCAGGGGGAGTTGTGACTAGAAGAGACAAAGGTTGTACCTAGAATCTACAGTTCTGAGAAGCACTGATTTAAGATCTTGACTAAGTGCCTGTGACAGAGAAAGTTAGATAGCTCCTCATCTTCAGGACATGTTTATTTATTATTACATATTTATTAGTACATATAGTGTCTTTGCTTTGAATGTTTAACAAGTCAACACAGGAGCTTTTGACTACAACGAATATATTTGTAAGATGCTCCATCCATTTCAACTGTGATGGACATAGAAGACAGAGGTACCAGCCAAAATGATAACCAATAGCAAAGGAAGACAGATCCATATGTCTTTATCTCTTCTTGGACACATATTAGTTGTCATTATGGGAATTAACTTAAATAATATAAAAATAACTACTTTCATTAATTTTTCACTATTCACACAATAAATGAGTATTTCCTTTTATCAGCTCATAATTTTATGCTGCATAGAAACAATGCCAATTTAGGAAAAAATCAACATCTGTTAAGCAGTATTTTATTATAATTCAGAGAGAAACATATTATTTGAAAAGTAGGTTATCTGTAAGGGAAAGACAAAGTGATGATTTTTCTTAGCTCTAAATTGTGTATAATCAAGTTTCTCTGTTTTCTTTAGTATTGCTAGATGTCATATAAAGTATGACATTTCAAAGTAAATTTTATTTTCACAGTACTAAAAATACCCTCAGTTAATCCATTCTCAGGCAAAGACATAGCACCAATGAAAATTACAGTTATAACTTACTAAATAAAATGAATGTAAAAAATGTAGCTCACAATATTACAATCAAGCTAGTTCCAAGAGTCACAAAAGTACTATAAATAGCAGCAACACAAGAAAACCTAAGGTTTGGTAAAATACTCATAATAATAATTCACAATAGCATTTTACCATAAATATAATTGAATGACAAAGTTCATTGTTGGAAAAACAAATGATCTTTTTTGGCTTAAAGTTCTTTCATTGATGAATATTCCTTCATTTTCTCTAAACAAATCATGAATTTTGACATAGAATCTAACAGTAAAGGGCACCATAAGGAAAGTAGAATATTTTACTTGTTCTATTTCCTTATGTCAGAATCATCAACAGTAACATCTCAAGTTACAATTATGTACCTGGTCAAAATGACTAACAACTATTGACAATTTTCATGCTTCTCAAGGGGAAAACTTATCCCAGGGAGTCAGAAAGTAGAGGAGAGCTTTGAGTGGAAGCAAGGGTGCATGTAATCACAGTGCACTCTATATATGTACGCATCTCATGTTGTATGAGATTTTGTATGTGTTCTGACAAATAAGTTCAGCAGGAGATCAGAGAGTGGAGCTAGCTACTAGTTAACTGTAGAATCTGTGTGGTGGTGGCTCATGCCTTTAATTCCAGCACTCAGCAGGTGGAGACAGGAAGTAATAAGGTGGGGTGAAGACAGGATTTCAACCCTTTGGACAGAGAAATGGAGACAGGTTGGAAGCAACTGGTGGCTGCTTCTGGTTCTCTGATCTTCTAGGTTTTACCCTGGGAAAAATACATATCTATATCTTTAATCTATATCTATCTGAATGTAGATGTACCAATTACTATTGTCATTAATCATTCATTCTGTTTGGGTACCTTGTGAGAATTTCTGAGGGATGATTTTAGAAGTGGAGGAAGGCAGTCACATGGAGAACATTCTTTATGCAGGCTGTCATGGGACTGCTGAATAGGTGAACCATCCCCATCTCCTTCCGAGCTTTCTATGGAACGAGTAGTTCCTCACTTCCTATTCTTAGGGCCTGATAGTGGTCCGAATGTTATCTGACACTACTCTTGAGAGACTCAGACCAGGTCTCAGTGCAAGACTCAGATCAGGTCTCAGGCTAGGTCCCAAGGCTTCTGTTCTTCATTCTCCTTCAATTCCTCCATCTATTTAAAACCATAGACATCATTTCTGTTTTAGCGAATTCAAAACTATAAAGGCTTAATTTGACACCTCGCTGATAGCTGTCAGAGCCTTTTTACTCTGTTTGGGAAGCAGGAAAACAATTACTAGTTGTTTGACATGGCCTTTCAAAGACAGAACCTTGACAAGCTCCCCAGAAAATGCTGAGACAGGTAAGGGCTCTCTAATGTTGGACTTAAGACTCCCCTGCCGCATTTTGATGGGGCTGCTTCTACTGCTTCAACACCTGTAGTCTCATCCCCTAGAACACAATGCTGAGACTCAGCGCATCACAGAGAGCCCCTGGGTAATTAATTGAATGTGGTATTTTCATAAGTCAATTAAAACACTAGGAAATGTATTTGTGTAATAATTTATTGATTCACAAAGTATATTCTTGGTCTTCTAAATGTAATACTGTCTACAGAATGCACAACTCTTAAATATAAAGTAGTTGTTAAGTAGAATCCCTACTATTGTGATCCTTGATTTCATTTAAACAAAAAGTAAGTATACCTGTCTTGGGAGAAAGTCAGGACTTTGCAAGCATAGTCAAACTTACACTAAGGTAATGCTTTCCCTTTTTACATCTCTCCCCTCACCTTAGTTGTACTCCATGGAGCCCTGTTCCATTCTTTCATGGTCAGGCTCAGGCCTCCCTGCTGACCTAGTACCCATGGCCTTTATTCATTCCAAAAAATAAATAACACTTTGAAATATTTATGAATAAATTTAATTATTAATGCATCTTAACATTCTGAGCTCTTAGCAACAGAATTTATATTCTAAAGTAGTTGAGAGGTACAGGAAACAGAAAAATAACATAAAACCCTCAACTCCATCTTCAGGAAGGCCAAGCATGCATGTATGTGTCAAAGCCTTATGTTTTAGATGAAAATGTGTCATCAGCTTTTATTAAAATGAGCTTATACAGAGTACATTATCATAGTACCCTTTTCAACCCTAAATGGTCTTTCTTAGTCTTCCAAAGAACCATATAATATAGAAATAGACCTACTGATTATATCTTATTGTTGTATTCTTAAGCTATAAACTGCAGCTCTTCAACCAATAACATCAGTCAAATGCAAGTATTATACTGTAAATCAATTGTATCTGTAAATACCAAAAAACCATCTTTAATATCATGTTTTGAATCTGTCATTTCTATTTAAGTGATGTTGGTGTTGTTAATTTAATATAAACCCTTATGGATATTGTTATTCAACAATTAACTGTTGATTATATTTTTGAACCTTATATTATAAAATCATCAATTGTGGCTAGACATTTCATAAATCTTAGTCAACAAGTTTTCAAAATTCTCAGGCATTTAGAAAAAGCAGTGAATGCAAAAATCTTTCTTTTTAAGACTTTGTTGAGTGGAATCTAATAAATGAAGGAAAGTCTATAAACTTGGTTGTTAATTAACTGCCCAATAGTACAGTGATGACTGATCCATGGGGACTTCTGAAAACTAAAATATTTGTCTCTTTGGAGTCAGTGGGTTTTGACACTACAACATTATTTAGAAATGAGTTAGCACTAGAGGAATTCCTCTGACAAATTATATAAGCTTAGATTTTAATGATATAAATAAATGGTGTTAAGTATTACTGCTTAAAAAATGAAAAAATGTGGTTGTTTGAATTAATTCTATATAGACTACACATTTCCTTAAATTCCCCACCTTGATTCTGATAATTCTTCTTTATTTCTCCAGGGAGACAAAGAAGCTGAATTAGGGCTTCCATTTTCTCCACTCTGTGATCGGAAGTCCACTATGGTTGCCCAGTCTCAAATAGGTAATACTGAAGAATGGTGTCCCTGAAAAGTGGGTGGGACTTGTTTCTGTTCAAAGGTGTGTACTACACTCTTCAATGTCTTCCAGACCAACCTTACTCTGTAAATCATGATAAGTTGATTGATGGTTGATCTAGGTGCTGCTAAATGAAAATCAATGGAGTATTTTCACAAAACGAATCCAGTAAAGCTGCTATTACTGGTCAAGGTCAGGTGTTTCTAGGTTCTCAGCCACTTAATCAAGGAGCTAACATAAAAGCTCACACAGATTTTCAGGATAAGCAAGGTAACTATATTTAAAGGAACTCTTAATAGAAAAGGTCTGACTACTCTGCCTGGGAGCAGTGGCCATGTAAGTGAAGATACTCAAGGACCCAGGTTATAGACTAGTGTTTCTTCATGCATTCTAAAGGCAAGAGAGGCCAGCTTCTAAGCGGTACACTTGCAGCAGTCCTCTATTTTGATTGCTAGGCTAGAACACATGATCATCTTCCTACCATGCATGTCCCTTCCTAGAATGCTTCTGATTGAATAGAAAGTCTTCTAAGTTTGATTGTTGTTAGGGGAGGAGAAACGTATCCCACTGCCCTTAGAGGGGTATAGATGTAGCTAGGTGAGGTGGAAGTCTGTGGTTGTTTAGCAAAATTGTATAGAGAAGGGTATAGAACACACAAGTAAAGGAGCTAGGCTGCCAAATGCAGTATTGAAGGGGGGTTATATAACAAACTGAGCAGAGTCCCAGGTTACTAAACTATTCCCTATGCTCATTCCTGACTCAAAGCACTCTTAGTCAAACAGTTGTTATTCTTGGTTGGATTCCTAGTAAATAAGGACTTTTCTTCTTGTGTAATGGTTTCTTTGTTTCGTAATGTTGCTGATTATTGTTTTCTATAATTTAGTCCTTTACACACAAAGCAATTCAAAGACAATATTAACTTTCCTATTGTTATTGCTAACTTTTCAGATAAATTAGCAGCAGGAGATTTGAAAAAATGATGTTATTTTCAGCCACATTTATTTTTACTCTTTGTTTGTGTAGGAACTACAACTCAGTTCATTTATGAAAGCACATGCTTGCTTAAGCTGTGAGGTTTTAATGACTGATAGTATTCTGAAAGCTGATGTCCTCTTTTCAGAACTATGTGATGTAAGGATCAGCAACCCTGCTCTGGAGTTAGGCTCTGGTGCACCTATCACAGAGCTGGAGGGCAGTGACAAAGCTATACCTGTAAACTTTCTGCTTCCCAGCCAACCTTCAACAACTGCTCAGTAGTAAAATAGCAGTGCTTATCACTGTTCAGAAAGTGTGGATGTTATAGACTCAGGACCTCATCTATCAAGTTGGGAATGACATACTGGCTGGTAGCTCTGATACACATTCCTCTCACATTAGTTAGTAGAGGTGCTGATCACGGAACAGTCTACCTGTGCCAGGGAGTTAAAACTCTGGATGGGCAATTAATTTTACTTTGAATTAAATGTCATTAAAGATACAAAATTATTGAATATTTTTGAAAAATTGAGACATATCTCAACATGTACTTGAGAAGTGTCAATCATCCAATAGTTTGGTCAAGCAGTCAATGGATAATTTGCATGCATGTACATGTTACTTCAAGACCCTTCCTTTCTTGTATTTGGGTGGTAGTCTCTGTTCCCAGGTGGGTTCAAAGCAAGAGGCATTCAGTTGCTCTTGGGGCCTCAAGATGTTGCATTCCCAAAGTCTAAACCCAGTTATTGTTTCCTCCTTCACCTAAACACCAGAGGTAAATGCAGAGCTGCGGACTAGGCTCTGTACTCTGCCTGTCACTCTCCATCTTGATGAGCACTTTAAATTTAAGTCATCACTCACTCCTGACATCTTGAAGTGGTAGGATTAGTGCTCTCTGATGAAGATTGTAGTGTTCTCTCAGCTGATTTGACAGGACACGCCCACACACTGGGAACTAATGCTTTACATTCAGAGAATAATAAACAGCAATTTGAAATAATAGTGCATTGACAGAACACTCTGATGCAGTAAGAAAAAAAAAAAAAAGGTAAAATGAAAGTAGCAGTCTTAATGTGACCGGAGGCGTGGGAACCTTCCATTACCTGGTTTTTTTAGAAATTAGATAGCATTTCTTTCTGGTACATAATGTCCAAAACCAAGTGAGGACCATTTTAAAGGGTAATGACTTCTTGTTGAGAAGAAAAGACAGTCCTGCTCATTAGAGTTGGCTTGACAGTTAGAGCAGCACAAAGGAATAGGAAAGATCACAGGTTTGGGCTCAGAAACTTACTTCTTTATTCTACTGCTGAATACATTATTATACAAAGCAGTTAGCTGCCTCTGCCGATTATGTAGTAAATGCTTGTCTTTCCACATGTGTCTCAGGGAGTTCTCACTGTGACACACCTTGGGAATCAGGAAACTGGAACACTTGAATGTATCACTCTCTGTGGTTTGCTTTTTCAGGTTTCATTGATTTCATAGTGGAGCCAACATTTTCTCTCCTGACAGACTCAACAGAGAAAATTGTTATTCCTCTCATAGAGGAATCCGCAAAATCAGAGTCTTCTAACTATGGGGCAAGCAGGTACAATTGTTTTGCTTTTTTTTTTTTTTTTGATTTTAAGATTTTAATGAGCTCTTACCCATGTCCCTTTCCTCAAAGGTAGGCTGGCAGTTCTTAACAATAATTATTAGGTAGTATTGCCATCTTGTGGCTAAATATTGTAGTGCACTCCCTTTGCCCCTGATCAAGATCCACTATTACAGAGAACAGAAACGGTGTGTATTGGATGGGAAGGAAGGTGTGTGTGTGTGTGTGTGTGTGTGTGTGTGTGTGTGTGTGTGTGTGTGTGTGTGTGTGTGTGGCTGGGGCACTGGAAGGAGTGGGGAGAAATGAAACCTTATTTAGAATATATTGTATGAAAGAGTCTTGAGAAGTAAGTGAAGTACTCCAGAGTGTGTTAAAGAGAATCCCAGGCCCTCTCCACGTGGGGAAGTGGATGTGGATGAGGATGTAAGCACCTGACACATGCTTACATCTGGGCCTGGTGACTGTTGTCCTATTGCAGTGCATTTTGTCTCATATGGTAACTTGGCCTTATCTTTTGATTTCTTTGGTTGTCAACGGTAGCTCACCCACTGTGATTGGGTTCCATGTTGCTGACTCCCTGAGGCGGTCAAATGTGAAATGCTCTATGAGTGATGGGAGCTATACTCCAGACTACTCTCTGTCAGCCGTGGACCTGAAGAGTTTCAAAAACAACCTGGTGGACATCATTCAGCAGAACAAAGAGAGATGGAAAGAGTTAGCTACCCAAGGTACAGTTGTTGGTGATCCAGATACTACACATCTCTATAACTATTCTAATAATTGGCACTTTCTTCAATTTGATGTTTTCTTTTATAAAATACATAAACTCTTGCTGGTATTTGGAATTTGATTATTCTCGAGAAAGTTGGTTCTGATGCTGGCTAAGAAAAGATGTCACCTGAACGACAGATGTGTGTGCTGGTTGTTGGTAGCCATGCAGATGCCAAGTATGGGACAATAACATGCCAAATTGCATGGGATAAGAACCTTGGTGCTCTCTTGGCAGTGGTGGCAGTGCATGCCTTTAGTCCCAGCATTTGGGAGGTAAAGGCCAGTGAATCTCTTGAGTTCAAGGCCAGTCTGGTCTATAGACCTAGTTCCAGGACAGCCAGGGGTAAACAAATAAACCCTGTCTTGAAAAAAACAAAACAAAGCAAAAAAACCAAAACCAAACAAAAAACTTGTGGTTTTTCAGTGATTTAAAACCTGTTTTAGCACCAAGCAAGGATACTAGCTCTTGCTATGTCAACCCAACTGTCTAGCAGTTTAGTTAATAATAGAAGCCAGTGGCTGGAAAGATGGCTCCGTGGCTTAGAGTACTTGTTGCTCTTATCAGGGACTCAGGTATTTTTCTCAGAACCCACAATAGGCAGTCATCACAGCCTGTAATTCTAACTTCAGTATCCAACAATCTTTTCTGGCCTCCATAGACATCTGCAGATACACGCACATACACACAGACACACATGCATAACATGATGAACATATATATCTCACAGATATATATATATATATATATATATATATATATATATATATATATATATCTCACAGAGATCTGCCTGCTTCTGCCTCCCAAGTGCTGAGGTTAAAGACATTTGTCACCATACCCAGCACAACAAATATTCTCAATAGAATATAATCTTCACAAATTATTGTGTATGCAGAGTAGAACACCTGTTAGTTGGCTGTCAATGGCACTGTGCTTCTCTAATGAGGGTGGGTGGGGTAGACATGTTTTCAGTCTTCCTGAATGGCTGAGAAGCTCAACAGGAGCTAGAGTGTACTTTTAAACATGGAGGTCAGGAAAGATATAATTAATGAAGTGATAATTTAGATAAATATGAGAGGGGATATGAGAGGGTTAGGAAGAGACCTGGTGTGGAAAGTCATACCTTTTCAGACAGACACAAGGAATGACCACTGTTTGAGCTAGGAGGCAGAGCTTGCCTCCCACACAAGAACAAAGAAACATATGAAAAAGGGAGAAAATGGGCAGGTGGAAATACTGCAGTCATGATGTGGGGGTGTGTGGGGATCACATCATTTGTTTGGGCTCCAAAGAGGAAAGCCAAATGTAGGGTTCTCTCTCAGAATACTAGTGAATAATTTCAACTAACATTTTAAAAAGGATTTATCTGACTGCACAGAAGAAAATATTATTTTGTTTGGAGTGTAAAAAAAAAACTCACCAGCGATCAGAAAGGAGACTGTTGTCTGCCATCCAGGAGGAAGATGAAAGTTTAGACTAAGTCGTGGTGATGAAGAAGTTTTCTAAACTGTGAAAACAGAAGAGGAAGACCTGAACCAGTATGCACAAAAGGGGATAAGCAAGAAGAGGTTAGATTTTGTGTGCGTCTGAAAGGAGAATTTATATGCTTATTCATAAAATTTGTAGATGCTAAATATAATCATAATACAGAGCATGCCATATATATGTGTGACACACACATATAGTACAATATGGCTTAAAAAATGTAATAAAATGTAAAAAAATAAAATATCCTGGTAGCATATCCTATCTGTTCTCTTTTCAAACATATCCCAAATACAACCTCTTCTTGCTCATTGTGTTGTATGCATATTGGTTAAAGCCTCGATCTTTTGGTTTTCAGAATGTTAAACATTCACCATTACTACTTAGTCTAAATTCCCATTTTCATTCTATATGACAAACAGTAGCCACCTTTCTGGCATCCTTGTTCATACCACAGTTAATGTAAAGGACAAAATTTAAAAATAGCCATTATATAATGATACAAACACACACACACACACGTAGACTCTATATATGCATCTATAACACACACACACACACACACACACACACACACACACACATATATATATTTGTATGTAGTCTTAGTTACTTTTCTACTCTGTGATTAAACACTGAGGCAACTTATAAAAGAAAATATTTGATTTGGCTTATGGTTCCAGAGCTTAAGAGTTCATGATAACAGAGCATAGAAAGAGCTGAAAGCTCACATCTTGCTCCACAACCATGGCGAGAGAGAGGGTACCAGGAATAGTGTGTGCATTTGAAATTTCAAAGCCCACCTCCAGTGACACCCATCTTCCAACAAGACTATACTTCCTAATCCTTCCCAAACAATTCTACTAACTGGGGATGACAAAGAATTCAAATATATGGCTCTATGGGGTGGGGGTGGTCATTCTCAATTCAACTATCACATATGGCATTTACTGTATCATGATAATACTTAATCTACATGCATTTTATAACTATGTATAATCCCCTTGTATTAATATGATGCTTCATAATAAAAAGTAAAAAGCATAATCTGCTACAAAAAGACATCTAACTTGAAAATCAGTGACATAACAGCCATGTTAATCTGCTGTGGACCACAGCCAACCTTCAAGGACCCTGAAGTGACAGCTTCTTTCTCATAACTGCACTGAGATGAGATGATGATATGCAGGTGATCCAATGTTTACCACAGCCATAGGTGAATGCAAGAGGTCTTGCCATCATCTAATCACTCCTCATATTCTAGCCCATCTTCAGATCTTAGAACATCCTACAGGGAAACCCTGTAAATCCCTTGGTTCCAGTGTATGGAGTTTACTGTAATAAAGTGAGAAAGTAATTGAAACACCTCTTCAAAGAGTACTTTCATCCAGGAAGCCTTCTCTTAGGAATCTGAATATAATGATCTAGAACTAGTGTATGTAGACTTCTTTTTGATAAGAGGCTTATTTTTTTTTAAGCGAAAATGCTTTCTATTATTCCAGAATGTTCAGTTTGGGCTAAATCTATCCATTTAGACTGAAAAATGTCTTCACCATCAGATCATCATTTCTCAGCATCATATGTCTCTGTTCAATCTCTATCTTTTCTGCGCTATGTAGGAGCTGACAGATTTTAGAAGGGTGTGTGACTGTTCTTGTAGTGGGGGGTGAACATTTGAAAATAGTAAGAATATTGTGAATTTATATCCTGCTAGTTTGCTGGATATATTTATGAGAGGTAGGAGATTTGTGGTAGAGCTTTTAGGATTTTTAAAATATAAAGTCAAATCCACTTATTCCTTCCCTTTTATCTCCTCAAGCCTAATGGCTCTAGCTAACATTATGTTTAACAAGAATGGAGAAAGTGGAAATCTTTGTCTTATTTCTGATTTTACTTAATATATTTCAAGCTTTCCTTCATTTAACATAATATTGGCTGGGAGCTTGATGTGTTATTATCTTTATTATGCTGAGATATATTCCCTGTATCACTATATTACCCAGAACTTTTATCATGAAGGGTTATTGGATACACAGAAAGGCCTTTACTACATATAATGTGATTATCGCATGGTTTCTGTCTTTGGATCTGTTATTGTGATAGATTATATTTATTGGTTTATGCTTACTGTAATGTCCCTGAATCTCTGAGATGAAGTCAACTTGATTGTGATTTTTGATGTGTTCTTGAATTTGTTTTAAATGTACTTTATTGAATTTTTTGAACCCATGTTCCCTAGGGATATTAATCTGTATTTTTTTTTTTTGGGTTGGTCTTTGTCTGGTTTAGGTGTTAAGTGTACTTCTGGTTTCATAAAAAAAAAAAAAATAGAAGCATTCTTCCTTTTTTATAGCCTGCTTTGAGAATCATTAGTTTTAGTTTTTCTTTAATGGTGAATCCACCCAAATGAACTGGCATCACTAGATGCTATGTACCATGAGTTTTCTATTTGCTAAAAGGTCTTCAAGTACAAACTGATTGATGCCAAAGAGAAAGTTGAATGCGTGGGAGATTCCCTACAGCATCCTCTATATCTGAAGTGTTTTTGACACTTCAAGGATAGTTGCTTCCTCTAACTTTCCTCTAATATGAATTAATTACAGGTACAAGACTTTATAGCATTTCATATGCCCTTGAAAACTATTTGGTTAGAAAGGTGATAGTAGAAATGTAGAGAATAGACAAGGTGGTGATGAGCAAGAAGTAAGCAGTCTGAATGCTTCATTGTTGATCAGAGTTAGTTAAGTCATATCCCAGTGACTAGAACAGTGACACATACACTAAAAGTTTGTCAAGTTTATACCTCAGAGAATGCTACACACATAAATACATGTGTATGTATGTTTATATTTGTGTGTACATATATGTATACATATATATACATATATGTATATATGTATATATGTATATATATATATACTCTTTTCTGTTCTCTTTTAGAAACCTTTAGACTTAAACTTGATATTGTTTTTTTCTTTCCCCCTCTGTCTCTAGCATCCTTTAGTTGATCAGAACAATCTAGTTCTGGCCTTAATTTTAATCCATCTAACAAAACAAAAATATTACTTCCAACTTGAGGTTGCTACCATTCAGCAGTGAACTCATGAGTGGACCAGAGTAGGATCTGGCTAATTGCTGAAATGCTCTCAATGGACTAACCCATATATGTATGACATTAGAAACTTCATGAGCCAGTGCCATCTGCTGTCAATCCAGCCTTTTGGTGGGTGTTTAATATTTATCCTTTCTCTAATTAAAACTTATATTAGGTATAGAGTCACCCCCTTTATCTATAGGAAATACGCTCCAATATCTCAGGGTATGCCTAAAAACATACATAGTTCATAATTTTCTATATATTACATTTTATCCTATGGGTCTATATTTATCAGGTATTTTTAATTTATTTTTATTTTATATATATGAGTGTTTTACTGCATATATGTCTGTGCGCTTTATGTGTGCCTGGTGCCAGACAAGGGCCTTGGATCCCATGGAACTGGAATTACAGATGGTTATATGCCACTGTGTGGGTACAAAGAATTGAATCAGGTCTCCTGTGAAAGCTGAACTATATCTCCAGCCCTTCATTATACATCTTATTAGGAAGAACAAATGACTGAAAGCATCATGATAATCACATGCTATTTTAGAACTCAATGACAACATACTCTAATGAGAAAATATAAATAGATTCTCTACCTCTTTCTCAAAATATACTGAAAATCATGTTGAAACCCACATAAAAGATCAGTCCCCATAGTTTTGGATTCCTGTGAGGACTTTGTGTTTGCTCTTTTTGATGTGTTAATAGGCAAGATAGGTGAGGAAAGATATTTTCTGATATTAAAAACAAACCTGTCCTTACCTCATTTTAAAAGTGGTTCTCAAACAGAATATTATATCTTTATATAATTTAATATCCAAATACAAGTATAGTAACATTATGCATATAACACTAATGTCTTTCTTCTTGAGCTAAAATGGATTAAAATTATTTTTTCAAATCGTATGAAGATCATTACAATTATAGGAGTAATGAATGGTTCCAATAGCAAAAGCAAAATATGCTGAAAATTAAGAAAATATGGATTGCATTGGTTTTATAATTTTACTAGTGAAGTTTCTATAAATGTGCCTAATTTATAAAGCCGACCACAGGTAATTTTTAAAAATTATTTCTCCACACTCACTAGATTGTTAAAATGAGTACCCTTTTTTTTTTTCAGAACCAAAATCAATTCTACAGGAGCCGCATAAATTTTTCCCTCAGTAATCATCACTAGGTAAATCTTCCTGTGTGCTGACAGCTCTAATTTGATCAAAAAAAAAAAAAAAAAAAAACCTGGCAGTTTCAATATTCATGATGGAAGTCTACCTGGGCCTAAGTGAGAAAGGGACTCTGTTTTTGCTGATTGCTTACCTGACAGCACAAACCCCAGATATAACAGCTACACATTTCTTGATTGACCTGTACTGACTGGCATGGAATAGATCTAGCGATGGCTACTGCATCAACATCTTTATGCCTTCAAATACTGGTGCAAATAGTATTTTGTGGCACCTTTCTTGGCTGAGATGAACAGTGAGTGGCAATAAATGTTCTCTGAGGAGCAACATATCAGTTATTTCGTCCTGTCTTCTGTAAGGCTACTGAGATATTGTCACTTCAAATGTGCCTTTTCTAAAATTTCTTAAAGGAAGCACAAATTTTAGAAATTTGTCTTTTATGTGAATTCTAACATTTTCCTCTGAAAATGCTTTACTAATCTCTTTCATTGACATGATTCATGAAAATTAAAAGGCAAATATCACATAAGTAATGTTTGTAATTTATATTCTAGTGAGGATGAATGGCCAAGACAGGATGGCTTAACACAATTTGGGTTGGATCTGAAATTATCTGCTACCACAGAGCTTAGTTTAAGAGTGTCTGAATTATTTTCCCACTCAAAAAAATCCTTAAAATATTTCAATTGTATTTATTATTTATTATTATTATTATTATTACTCTCTCTGTATCTCTCTCTCTCTCTCTCTCTCTCTCTCTCTCTCTGTGTGTGTGTGTGTGTGTGTGTGTGTGTGTGTGTGTGTGTGTGTGTGTGTGTGTGTGGCTGTGCGTGTTTGTGGCTGCATGTGGCAGCACACATGGAGGTCAGAGGACAACTTTCAGGAGTTGAAACTCTCCTATATATTTTCAGTCAGTGTTTTTCAATACTCTTTTTTTTTTTTAAACTGTGACTCCCTCATAACTAACTTAATACTTAGTTAAACTCGAGCATTAGAATCATCCTAAGAATTAATCGGCTAAGAATAGAGGTGGAATAACAATTCTACAAAGAACTGTATTTAGCTAACTCTCTCCCATGAAGGATAAAAATGACTATATTATACAATCAAATTCAATCCAAAGATAAGACATCTAGGTATACTAAGTATCACAGACATAAGCATCACAGAAATTAAATTATAACCAGGGAGGCAGCATAATTCAGGGTTAAAATCAAGAATTCTGAAACAGAAATTCTCAGTTTTGCTATTGTCAGTAATAGCTACACATTTTTTTAAACAATTTCTCTCCGAGCTGTGACTTCATCATTATAAAATGGCGGTCATTTTAAAGTATCTGTCTTAATATTTTGTGATAAATGTTGAATGAATCAGTGTATATGATGTGTTTAGTGGTCTGTGTTTTCCACACCAATACTTAGTCTTGTGGGCTTGCATATACCTCAAGTCTACTTCCGGAGCTTCAGCAAGCCTCCGTTGAAGTATGCTGTGGGAAAACATTCTTGATGATGCTTAACACACGACAAAGTGTACAGTGTTACAGCTCCATCCAGCAGTCAAATGGAGTGCTGTGTGCCAACTTGATCTCAATACAAAATGATATCCAGTAACTTTCCTTGATTCAGCAAGGTAGCCTTTCCAGTATGTCTCCCAATTATCTTTCAAATCCATCCAGTTGTCTACACGAGAGAAAGAAGGGATGGAAATAGAATTGGCTTACATCAGAACCATGGACATACTTGTCAAATGTGTGGAGATGTAAATGAAATAAATTAACTTTTTAAGGAATTGAGGATTCTTCATTTTCACTTTATCATAGTAATTCTTAACATCCCTAATACTGAGACCTTTTAGTACAATTCCTCATGTTATGGTGACCCATAACCACAAATTACTTTTATTGATACTTCATAACTGTAATTTTGCCACTCTTCTGCCATTCTTTGTAATGTAAATCTCTGTGTTTTCCAAAGGTCTTAGCAAACCTCAGTGAAAATGTTATTGTAGCCCAAGGGTTCATGGCCCTCAGGTTGAGAACTTCTACCTCAGCATAAACACCTCCAATAAAGGAAATGGTCTTAAGATTTCTGTAGACCTAAATGCTCTAAAAGGGGGAAACTTTGTAATCCAGCTTTTGGTTTATAAAAATTAAATTCTGAAAGAATGTTCACCATTTATGTTTTGATCTTGTAAACTACAGATGTAATTTTATTTATCTCAAATGCTTCAGCTGTCCTAACTTCACTTCTTGAAAAGTTAGTCATAATTTTATTAATCAGTTTTTTTTTCCATTAACTGTGGGAATCTAGGAAGTTCCCAGAGATCTCATGGGAAGATTTGTAACTGAACTGTTGGTTTTTCTCATACATATAGAATTCTATGTTTTATTTCTTCTCCACATGACTTGTAAAAAGTATGGGGAAAAACAATGATATCTGTAGTTTATTCCCAAGTGAAGTAGAGAACATAAATCTTCAAAGGGAGATGGAGAAAACCTTCAAGGATCTGAAGCTACAACTTTATTACAATGTCATTTCTAAAACATAAGTATGCGAGACATGGAGGCTCACACCTTTCATCCGAGCACTTGAAGCAGAGAAAGGTAGAACTTAATGAGTTCAAGTCCTGCCTCATCTACCTGATACGTGACCAGACAGTCAGGAGTATGTAGTGTCTCAGAAAAAAACAGATTATACCAGGCTGGATGGTGGGCAGTGCAGGCCTGTATTTCTAGGTATTCTGGAGCTGAGGCAGGAGAATCTCAAGTTCAAGACTCAGCCTGTCCCCCAAAGTACAATCAACGTCAGCCTGGAGAAACCAGCCAAGCTTTTTCTCAAAATAGTCAGTGGTAGAACTCTTGCCTAGCGTGTACCAAGCTCTAGATTCAGTGCCCAGTACAAGAACAAGAACAAAATAACTAACAGAACCAAAACTGTAAGCTGGGCCCTTTCTCTAGCTTGAAAACTGGTGACAAGTGATTGAGGAAGTTTGTGTTGATTTTGACTGACATCTAGAACATTCTGTGAAGGTAATGAGACATTGAGGCCATGGATCACTCAGTGACATCAGTTTACCACTCTGGAAGTAGGAGTTACTTAGGAAGATCTTGTGTTCCACATCACCCTCTATGTTTGTCTAAGTTGATAGAAAATACAAGGAAGAGAAAATCCAGAGACATAGGGCTATAAAGACTACGGCAATAACTTTGATGGTAGTTTGGTGAAGATAGAGTGAAACAGCTGCAATTTATTTTAAATTACTTTGCTTCCATCATGAGGGCAACCCTTTTACATGAATTTCTAGAGGTCACAGATTCTATCCCTGTTGATTCACAGATTACTTCATAGCTAATTGCTAAATGCTTTTATTTTAAAGCATGAATTCATGAATGTATTGCAAAAGGAACATACAAGAACAAATACCTAAACATACACAGAAAACAATTTCTTCCTCCATGACTTTTAAATTCTGCAGATGGATGATACTTTATGTATATCCATTCAAATAACCCCTCTCCATAGTCAGCAAAATTAGTTAAGAATATATGTACACAGGAGATAAATAACTGTCATGGGTGTAATGATATGAAAACACAAGAGTCTTCATCTCAGATATAAGGTAGCTGATTGTATAGGACTGTTTTCTCCTTTGGCTCATCAGAGGAATCATATACATAGGTACCAACCCTGTGAACATTGTAAGATTTAATGACATAAAACACAGTTAATAGAAGCAACTGCTATAAAAACAAGACTTTGGATTGACTTAGTTTCAAGTCAATCCCTTGTATGAATCTGTCAAGCAGCATTTACACAATAATGTGAGGTGGCTGCTAGGATTAAGCTCAGGCATCCCACCAGGATTTGCTGAAGTTTTGTTTGATCAGCAGTGAGGAATCTGTGACCTCTATAGAGTCATGTAAAAGGGTTGCTCTCACAACGGAAGTGGTTTGCTGATTTCATGTCTGACACACATTTGCTAAAATTGTGTATCCCAGTCTCATAATAAGTGATTTTTGGCTCTCATAAGATAAATGAAAGAAGAAAGAGGCGGGAGGGGGGGGAGAGACACTAAAATTTGGGAAGAATAGATACACACTATTTCCTGAGTCTTCTCTGCCCTTTAGGAACACACATTGTTACCACCCCATAGTACTTGCTGAGCATTAACACTAACAGGAAGGTTGCCTGCTGTCTCCAGGTTAGAGATAAGACATTTCTCTGGTTGTGGCTGATCCTGCACAGAAAGCACCTTGAAAATTCCCAGGTCACTGAGATCTGCAGTAGGTGATCCAGCCTGAGCGTATGGTTGAAGAATTTGTCAAAACAAAATGACAGCATTTACACATTTTTATTTCTTGAGTACAGAGAACGGCACATGTCTGGGTTTTAAGACTAATGGCCTGCTTCTCCTAG
Organism: Cricetiscus sungorus; assembly: GCA_030556225.1. NCBI lineage: Eukaryota > Metazoa > Chordata > Mammalia > Rodentia > Cricetidae > Cricetiscus > Cricetiscus sungorus. The sequence goes on along the minus strand of JANBXA010000372.1, from coordinate 20,665,592 downwards.
CAGGTCCATGTCTTGTTATCATTCCTCCACACATTAGCATCTTTTTTACTTTGAAGTTCTCAAAAGGTATAGTACTTTTGTGGGTCTTAGACTTTGGTTTGTTTGTTTGTTGAGTACATTATCATACTTTTACCATAGCATTTACAGCCAGGAGCATTAGTAAAAAGAGAATTCTGGGGGTTTTATATTGTTTTAGTTTGGTTACTGTTTGTTTTTGTTGTTTGTTTTTACCAAATTGCCTCTCACATTTCTTGCTGTCAATCTGTTCTATCATCCCCAGAGAACTGAGTGTTAAATCATTTTAGATTTTCTTAGCATGGAAATGAAAAATTGAGTTCATTCTTCTCATCTTGAAACTTTATAATTATTTTTTTCTTTCAGACAACTAAGAATATTCTTGCTCTTTTGAAATACTGTACACTTGCCCACCCTGGCTCAGGGGCTTAGCCTGTATGAGTAACATTTTCAGGGTTGTGAAGCATCGGGCAGTTCTGTAGTGGAAGGCTCAGATCTTCCCCCACACATTGGTGAGAGGTTGGGCAAAATGAAACTGATAATTAAGTGGTAAGAAGTGTACCTCACTAAGCACAGATTTGGTAGACAGTGGACATTTTCTGTGACTTCTGCCTTTGCTGTTGGTGTGATTACTAATACTAACATGCCATTTTTACAGATTTATGTTTTTGTGCTTTTTCTTACCCAGGTTGTCATGATTTAATAAATTAAGACACATTGTTGCATTTGTTTTAAAGTAAAAATAGATTTCATCAATAACTTAAGATAGAAAGGCTATCATATATTTATGATACACTCATAAACATTTTTGAAGTTAAAATTTAACTATACTGTTATTACACCCATCTGGGAGCTTCCTTTAAAATATATGGACCAAAGCCAGGGCTGGTCAGATGGCTCAGTGGGTGAGAGCACCAGATGCCAGAACTGATGACTTGAGTTTGATCCCCAGAGCCCACATAGTAAAAGGAGTTGTTTTTGACTTCTACATGCCCCTGCTCCAAGTAAATACACACACGCACGCACACACATATGCGCGCGCACGCGCACACACACACTCACACACACACACACACAGATGGGTTTTGTGCCTTCTTGACAAAACAAGTCATCAAAGAGGAAGGTGCTTCAGTTCAGTTGGGGAAATGCCTCCATGAGATACAGTTGTAAGGCATTTTCTTAATTAGTGATTGACAGGGAAGGCCCATTGTGGGTGCTGCCATCCCTGGGCTGGTGGTTTTGGACTCTATAAGAAAACAAGCTGAGCACTCCAGCGGAAGAAAGTCAGTAAGCAGCCCCCCTCCATGGCCACTATCTGCATCCAGGTTCCTGACCTGGCTTCTTTTAAGGATGAATAGCAATGTGGAAGTGTAAGCTAAGCTCAATAAACATGTTCCTCCCTAACTTGCTCTTGGTCATAGTATTTGGCACAGCAATAGAAATTCTAAATAAAGTATGCACGTGCATACACACACACACACACACACACACACACACACACACACACACACACACACATTTTTAAATGTATGAACTCAGAACTCTGGAAAATTGAATACCATAGACTGTCGGTAATCAATAGGGTTACAGATGTGAATTCATCATTGGATTTTACATTCTGACATTGTTTAAGTATAGCAGTTCAGGAAATGATTCTTTGTGATAGTAATGCTATATTATGCAGTGGCACACTAAAATCAAAACCCTCATTTTTAAAAATGAACATGGGGGAGGGCATAGGTCCTGCTCCAAATGTTATGACAGACTTTGAAGATCCTCCATGTAAGGCCTCATCCTCCCTGGGGAGCAGAAAGAGGATGAGATGGGGGTTGGGAGGGGGTCAGGGGAGGAAGGGAGGGTAAGGGAACTAGGATTGACATGTAAAACAAGCTTCTTGCAAATTTACATAAAAATATTATCAAGAAAATGAACAGAAATGGTAGCAAATAGGTAAATGTAGGCAATTATGTTTGCATGATTCTGCTATGTCTCTCACATTACAGTTGTGATTCCTATGTCCCCACCCATATTCCCAGCTGCTCTCCAGGTAGAGGAGAATGACACCATGGCTCCCATTTAGAGTAGGTCATGGCAGTGGTTGGTTTTTTTTTGTTTTTTTTTTTTTTTCAGAATTGTCTGTTACAAAACCTAGTTTAGTTGTGTTCACCAGTCTCTACTCAACTACAGAAGCAGGTTGCTACATTGATATAACTGGGCATTTTTTAAGTTAAGAAGAAGTGCATGTTTCTGCTTATTTACCAAACTGAAATGTAAATATGAAATTTAATTCATCAGAGTACTTCCAGCACAGCCAAAATGTTTCCACCCTTTGCAAGTTATTATTTCCAAGTTTCATTTCCTGAAACTGATTTAGATGAATATACATAAAACCGATAACATGATCAACTGTTCTGCCTATAAAAGATAAAGAAGAGATTAAGACAATTAGCACAACTTTCAGACTCCGTTGTTGCCCTATCATTTCATTGTGATAAAAAACAAATAAGTGCCCAGTTGAATATGTGATAGCCTAACATTCCTGGGTAGGGAGTCTTCTCTAGAGCATAGTTGACCTACCAGGAATCACACCCTTAAAGAAAACTGATACTTCTTTTCCAGCTGCTATCAAATGCCCATAACATCTAGGCTAAGGGTGAGACTTTGTGTCAACCTCTCTTTTTTTTGTGTTGGGATACTTTTCTGGCTTGAGCTTGTACACAATTTTTTTTTCACACTATCACAGTATCTGTGAATTTATATGTGCAGCTGCTGTGGGAGTGTAAATGCATGCAGCCATTATGGTAATCAGTAAAGAGATTTGTAAAAAAGCTAGAAACAGACCTACTACATAATCAAGCTATACAATTCTTGGGCTTATTCCCAACGGACTATAGAGGTACTTGCTCACAAATGTCCCTTGTTGCTCTATTAGCCAGGTAATGGAAACAGTGTAGATGTCTTCCACTGACTAATGGATAATGAAAATATGCATTTACACAAAGAAACGATATTCCATTGTTAAGAAAAAATGAAATTATGAAACTTGCAGGTAAATGGATGGAACTGGAAGCAATCATCATTAGTGAGGTAAAGAACCAGGAACACAGATATCCCAAGCTTTCTCTCATATGTGGATGGTGGCTTTGACACACGAGATATGTGTCTTTCATTTGCAATACCCACAGAAGTTAGGAAAATAATAAGGGGTCTCTACAAAGAAGTGAGATAGAGCACAGTGATACAAAGGAATACAGAGGAATAATGGAAGAGGAAGGATGTAATGCAGAGGTGGGTAGAGGAGGGACAACTAACACCAAAGCCTTTTTGAAAAGCCAAATGGAAACCTACTGTTGTGGGAGTTCCCTAAAATACACACACTTAAAAGGAGTTTAAAATGGAGTTTATATGGAGGAACCATATCACAGGGACATTGTCCCAACTACACACCATATGCTGGCAAATAAAACCCCACAACCAGGAAAGGGTTACCTCTTTTTTTGGGGGGGGGGTTTCAGTCAATGAGATATCATAGACCCTGAAATATTACAAGCTATTGCCATTATTCTTGGTTACCATCAAGAACTCAATGATAAAACCATGTGGCAATTTATTGATTTGAAGCTTATGTAACACTTTATGAAATGACATATTTATGTTAGTCAGATTCCTTATCTCTGTGACAAAATTCTGGAAAAAATAACATTAGAGGAGAATTTATTTTGGCTCAGTTTCAGATGTTCAGCTGCTGTCAGTCTGTCAGGGTAAACATTACCATTAGTTCCTATGAAGTTTAAAAATAGAGGCTTGCATGTTTCTAATATACAATGGTATAGAGTATATATTGCCATTCCAAGAACGTGCAGATCTCCTTTAACACTAAACTCTTTTATTCTGCATGCCTACAAACTGCCATCATATGGCCAGTGCAGGGATTTGCTATCAGCTCAGTAAGTTTCTAGGATCCAATGAAATATGTCTGCAGAAGTTTCTGAGTACATGACTGATGAACCAGATAGAATACTTCCCTAGGTCACCCTATTCTAGAAGAACACTCTGTGATGTTCAATTAATCTTTCAGTTAAGTTTATGTCTTTAGACCTTCAATTTTGCTCAAAATACCATTCTTATTCTATTGCCTCAGTACAAAACATTCGTTGGTGGTGGCTTATTGTTACTCTAATTGTTATTCTTATCTTGCATCTTTCTACTTTTTTCTTATTTTTTCTTTCTCTTAATTTTGCAGTACTGGGAATTGGATCTAAAGCCTTGGATGTGTTAGTTCTGCACTCTGCCTCTCAGTTACATCTGTTGCTGGAGTTCCTTGTCCCGCCAGGTCCTGCTGCTTCAGCCCCAAATGAACACACAGAGATGCTATATTAATTATAAAACTGCTGGCCAATGGCTAGGGCTTCTTATTGGCTAGTTGTGTCTTAATTATTAACCCATTTCTGTAGATCTATGTATTTTCACATGGTGTTGACTTATAGGAGAAAGCCTGGACTTGTTACTCCTTTGGCAGCTACATGGTGTCTCCTTGAGGTGCCTCTCTGCCTCTCTCCCAGTATTCTCCTTGTCTCCTAGCCCCACCTATCTTCTTGCTTCTATTGGCCAAACAGTGTTTTATTCATCAACCAATAAGAGAAACATACATACAGATGGACATCCCCCATTACATCTCAAGCTCTTTGGCTTCTTTCTAGTTTTTCTGTCTCTTTAACAACCACATCTTTCTTGATCTGAACTTTGAACACATTATTTTCTAGGAAATATTCAAGATTTTATAATCCTTCAGATTTCCTTTTTGTTCCTAACTTCCATTGTAAAGTGGATACTATCATCTGTCAATATCGAAACTGCAGGCTAAATGCACTGAAATTTCTTCTGTCCATTTTTAAAGTTAATTTCCTACAAAATCTTAGGGCATGACCAAAATGTAAACACATTCTTCACAGTGTAGCACAAGTGGTCTCAATTGTAATACACCAATAAATGTTTGTTCCTACCTGAAAGCTCCTGAGTAGTCTTTATGTTTTTCATTCCTGTGGGCATTTTCTCTTCCAGCTTCTCACTAGAATCTCTTGTTAATGTCTGCCGACAGCACTGTAGATCTTTCCCACTTCATAGTTTTGCACTGTCCTAACACCACCCCTTAAAAACCAGTACTAAAGTCTTTTCACACTGTTAGAAATAAAGCTCTGGCTCCTTTCTCTGTAACCGATTTTCTTTGTCAGTGTTTCACTCCCATATATTAAAAAAAAGAAAAAAATATTGGGTCATTATTTCAGCAGTTTAAGTCCAAGGTCAATTGACTTGTTACTTTGAGCTGAGGAAACACAAAATATATGGTGTTGTGGTGTTGTGCATGTGGTTAGTCCTTGTCATTCACTGAATTACCAAAGAGATACATGTAGGACATCTGTGTGTCACTATATTCCCTTGCTATGATGATATTGTAGTATAAATGGAACTTTTGTTTTGTTTTTTGAGATGAGTTTTCTCTGTAGCTTTGGAGCCTTTCCTGGAATTCACTCTGTAGACCAGGCTGGCCTCATACTCACAGAGATCTGTCTCTGTGAGAGTGCTGGGATTAAAGGTTTGTGCCACCATTCCCTGACATGGTGATGTGAAATTATACACCTACAAGTGGCTTATGCATGAAAGATGCAAGTGAATTATAAAGGATTATGCATCTAAAGTGAATTTTAAATAATGTGATTTAGATAAGGCCTCTGATTTTCACAAGCAAACCAGATTCTCTGAAATCACTCTGTGTGCAAACACACACACACACGCACACACACATTCGTGAAAACACCAGTACCTTACAGTTTTGAAGGACACTCCTTGGTACTGTCGAAGTATGGGCTTGGTCATATTTGCTTACTGCTTTTCTAATTTCACACACAGGAATTCTCTTAGATATTATTTGCACAACATTTTAAGATTTATTTTTTAAATTGCTGCATTATTGCTATTTTGTTATTTTATCACTCTTTTATTTTTTATTACTGATAAGATTTCTCTAGGGATCACATTTATTTGGTGATGTAAAGTTTAGTGTCCTTACACACTGTAAAAAGTTCTCTCTGATTTTTCTTTTCTTTTCTTTTTTCTTTCTTTCTTTTTTTTTTTTTTTTTTGTTTTGTTTTTTGAGGTAAATATTCATGTCACTTTCTTCCAAGTCTGTCCATTCCTTTCAATGTCGTTTCTTCTTTTCTAGTAAAGCTTGTTTTATTATTTTCTAATCTGGTCTTAAATAACAGGATATTAAGTCTGAAGTTTAAACCAAGGCTCCAAGATAATAAATGCCAGAGAACAAACCAAGCTGTGAAGAAATATGTCGAAGAAGATTCAGAACCCAGTTAGAAACGTTTAAATCTCAGTTCAAATAAACAAAGTATTAAATTGCTGAAAATAGAAAGGAGCTTATGAAGAAAAATCCATGCAAGAGATCTCTACAATGGAGATGTAGAATTGCTTCCTCCTCCTCCAAATCAATGGAAGAGAGTTTCCCAGGAAAGAGAGTTTGTCACTCCGGGCACATTGGGAATGGAATCTAATCTTACCCGGGAGAGCGAAGAGTTATCTGTGCCAATGGAGAGAATACTGAGATTTCCCTTAAGTGCATCATGGGGGCAAATGTCGGGAGGGTTGTGAGCATATTTGAATGTAACAAGAGCTGGAAATAAAGCACCAAATTTCTGGGAGGTTGCAAAGCAGCCAGATGTTCTTGTTCTGTCAACAGGCTGGGGTGAAGTATCCAGCTAGGGTCCTTAGTGAGAAGTATTTGAACACATCACCCATGCACTCACAGGATAAAGAGTCAGTCTACCTACCCTGCCTAGCGAGTATAAATGGTACTGCACTGGTACTGGTCCAGGAGACAACTGGGGTTCCATTTACGTTTACCTGAAACTTCATTTTCAATGTTTGATCAATTCTCTTCAATGTCTTAGGAAGATTTGGAATAGTTTCTACACTAGTGCTTTCCTTATCTATAGAGTTTATATATAGCTGGAGTTTATATATAAAGTTCTAAGACTATAAATTCCATTAATTTGTTTTGGCAGACTATCTTATCTGAAACTTTACTAGTCACTCATATTCATTTAATTTGTTGTAAATTCATAGCAGCTAATCAGTAAGTGGTTAAAGACATTGGTCATTAGGATTTGCTTAAATTTAGTTTCAGCAAAAGAATTATTCATAAAAATCATGTAGTTCCATGTGTGACTTAATAGATGCTTCTCTCATGTATTTTATTTCTGTGTTCCAGACTAAGCTACAACTTCAAAGGTTAAATAATCAAGACAAGACATGCTGTTGTGTCTGTAAACACACAAGCTGAAAAGAAAAAGCACCATCTTTGGAGAAATGCACTAAAAAATAAGCCATTATAAAGTCTAGTCTTTAACACCTTACAAAGTGCTATCTCCTGGCATGTTAGTTTTTCTTCCCCCAGTGACTAATTTTGTTTTACCTGTTTGTTGTTTGATGTTTTAGGTGAACTCGATCGGCGTAGGAACTCAGAAGACCTAGGATATGCTGAAGAAAAACATGCTGATGCACATCAATAGGTCTGAACAAACTTTTAAGAGCTCAGTTATTTTAAACATAAGAGGTAATCTTACTTCATAGACAAAAAAAAAGGGCAAAAACAAAACAACCCTAATTTCTAACACCTTTACAAAGGACCTCATTCAATATCCTTCCATTTTTAAAAAATATTCTTTTTATCAACTAAATTTTAAGTATCATCAACACAATATTTTATTGAGATTAGAGTTTTAATTCTTGAAGGATAACAAGCTATATTTTATAGGGATCTTCATGAAGAAGATTGCAGTAAAGAAATCCCTGGAGTAGGACAAGATGTACAATTATCTTTTCTACAACATACAGGAACTATTTATATGCTGATTTCTATGTTTCCTTTATACAGGAAATGTGACTATTTGTTCCTGATGATAAACACAAATATTGTGTTTGGTAGAAATCTATGGACAATAATGATACTTGTTTATAAAAATGACCTCAGGACTTGCTTTCAATCTGCCAAATTGATAACTCTAGTAAAGATGCTGTAAAAATATGAAGTTTTAATAAGCATTCATATTAATATTAATGTCCATTTAAAAAGGACTATTGCCATTGAAGGATATACAAGAAACAGGAAATTAGAAAGGATGGTGTATATTGTGCAGATGTCTTAAAGTTTATATGATATCGCATAAACTATAGTGAGTATTGTGCTATAGTGCTATAGTGAGTATTGATGTTGGTGTAGTAATGAGGGCAAAGAAAATTCTGAAGCTGTCATGCCACACCCTTGAGATATTATCATTCATTGCCTCTTCAGGTTTTCTTTTGACAGAATTAAAATGTGAATTAACTTTTACAGTAATTTTTCAATATTTGTCCAAAGACTCACTGGTGAAAATCTTATATGTTATGACAAGTATCCCATGGTGATGTGACTCCTGTTCCATACATGAAGCTTGGAAATAAATCACACCGCCAAGTGGCTGGCTCTTTAGCATCACATGCTCATCTCTATATTTAACATTGGTAGTAAAAGTTATAATGACTCTTCACACTTCCACACAAATTGTAAATTTGTTTCCTTCAGAGATTCTGGCCATTCAAGGTGAATATGATCAAAGTAAATTGCATAAAATTAATAAAATAAAAGTATTATTTTAAAAAGATGAGTCATTGGGTCCTGCTGATGCCTGAGGAAACCTTTAAAGTATATTTTTGAAAAAAACTATTATATATTCAAGTGACTATTATAGATGTTTTAAGTAGCAAAAGGTTCTGTTGAGATGTAACTATCATTTAAAAAAAAAAACAAAGCATAATTAAGCAAGTATGTTTTTTCCTATAGAACATTTGCAACCCAGTATTTACTATATATCACCACATATGCACACAAAAAAAGAAAATATTTGGGTCAGCATTTTCTAAATATTTATGGTATAAATCGACAATATGTATGAACATTTCCCCAAAATGTATGTAAGGAATACAAGCCATCAGTGTGTTTACTGAAATGATTGTCAATGTATGAAAATGACCTACTGCAATTGAAAATCATGCAAGCACACAGACATATAGAGCAGATCTAGGAAGGAATTATAATTTAGATAAAACAGTTGCTAGTTGTAATGGTGAATCTCTTATTTCTGGTAGTATATAGGTCCTGTGTGAAACTGCCACTCAATAGCTGACACCTATATAGACTAAGTGAAGTTCTCTAATTTTTCTGATGTACTCTTAATTGCCCAAACATGTATTCATCATATGCAACATGCTTTGAAGGCCTTAGTCTTCATAAAATGATAAATTGAACTAAATATTAAATGCATAACCTCTCACACTTAATGCTTTTTAGTAGCTAGAGGATAAGCTACTTTCAGCATTATTCAAGAATACAATACACTATTATTTAGCATATAACTTGTAAATATATCTCTTGAGTTTATTTCTGTGATCTAACTGGAATTATGTATCTTCTAACCAACACCTACCCAGCCTCCCATCCCTTCTCTGATCTCATTTCCATTTGTTTTTTTTTTGTTTGTTTGTATGTTTTGTTTTGTTTGTTGTTGTTGTTTTTTATTTCAGGGAAATGAAGCAGCATGAGGAACATGCAAAGTCCTTGACTTTCTAAAACATTATATTCTCCTCTTTGAGCATACAGTTGGCTTAGGCCATTTTAGTGGACTCCTCTATAAGGAAGAAGAGCATAAATTTCAATCTAGTAACTGGGCAATGAAGTACCCATGGATCATGACTAGGATTCTGGCTCCTGTTTCTGCCACCGTTTTCCCTCCATAATTTGGTCATCTTGAATCAAACTAGAGAAATCTTTTAAGACTGAAAGTCGGACAATTTGAAATTTTCATCACTAACTTGTGCAGAAGATAAACCATTTTCCAATGTACTTCTTGCACTGTGTTACTCAGAGTGCTGCTACAACAATATTTTAAATGAAAAACATAAAAGTAAAAGAAAAGCAAACCAAAATAATGGAAAATGGAGTTTTCTTGCAAGACTGGTGTGGTGAGACTGTATTCTTTTAAATACATGGGAAGGAGAATCCAGATGGCTCAGTTGTTCTTGAAATCCCACCAACAGCCAACCATGAGAGTAGCCACAAAGGAAATGGATGTATGCTGGTCTCCGTCTGGGAAGCTGCAGTGCTACCTTCTCCTACAGCCAGAGGATCATCCTGCTGCCATCCCTGTGGTTTTAAGGCACTATTGTACCACCCATGTGTGTGGTCACATTGCAGGTCACAGCTTGTTCTAGGTCCACAGTAACCAGGAGCATCAGATATTGCAGAAGACAGGCACTTGAATAGAAAACATAATTTTTTTCCTTCTGGGATTTTTATCCCATTAGAATATAAGAAAGAATGTATTATAGGTCAAAGGATCAAAGGATATGAGATGAGAAAATAAGAAACAGAGCAAGAGAGAGAAAAAGAGAGAATGTGTGTGTGCATGCGCGTTCATGCGCGTGTGTTTGTGTGTGTGCGTGTATGTGTGTGCGAGTGTTTGTGTATGTGTGTGTGTGTGTATGTATGTGTGTGTGTGTGTGTGTGTATGTGTGTGTGTGTGTGTGTGTGTGTGTGTATGTGTGGTGTGGTGTAGGTGTGTGTACTCATCTCATGCTCAGAGGTGTATATGGAAGTGGAATCCCATACTTTTCTGTATAGCTAACGTTATTTGGTGTGACTTTTGATTTTACTGAACAGAAATGAACTGCAACCCTCAGAGGCTCTGCTTCTTTGTTATATTCTGCCTGAGCATGTGTGAAGCCTTTCCTTGCCCCAAGGGCCTTTATTTGTTTTTGACTAACAAGACTGGTCAAGGCCAATTCAATGTACATACCTTTCAGGGATTGTGACCTTCATGAAGGTGGAAATTGGATGAAAGAATTGAGAGTAACTGTTAATTAAATGATGTGCAAAAGGGTTAGCCCATCCTAATAAGTTGCTTCTTGCACCTGCTTTTCCCCCCAGGTTCCACAAGACTAAACAATATTTTAGAGAAGGACATGACCAGAAGCTTCTAAGCCTAAGTAGTGAAGTCTCTGTAACTCACAACTTAGATCTATTTTAATGTGTAAGCCATATTCTCTATGCATATTTAGTATGCATTCTTATAATTTAAGATATATTTGTGTGGAGACTGTATAAAATGCTTTTAAATGTTCTGTGAAATAGATTCTTAGTGTTAGTATTGTCTAAATCTTGTGCTCAGCACAGCTCAATAACTGAATTGTATTATAGACATTATAATGTGATGGACATTTTAAATGTCAGCAGTAAAAATTGATTTATAATAATTTGTTAAGAAGATTTATAGAAATGTGCATCATAGTAGACTTTGTCCTTCCAAATGGAATTTTCTATTTATGAGAAACAGTAACTACTGCTCTTAATGTCTTCTTTTTTAAACATTGAGATATCTACCATCTAGAAAATAGTCCGCTTTTCAAGCAGAATCTGAGAGTCTAAGAAATCTGATTACTATTGTTCCTAATTGAGCCAGTTGTATCTCTGGAGGGAAGAATAAATTGTAACCCTGCTCCCCTCATGGCATAAAAACACATCCGCTTTGTTCCTTTGATCTCTATGCTTGGTTGATATCATTGAAGGAATACACACATCAGTCAGTGTATTTATGCTACCAGCATTGTCACATAACTGTGACTTAGAGAGCACTGTGACTGACTTGCAGGGGGACTTGGGGAGACACACTAATCAGAGCTGTCACACTGCCTGGCACACTTACTCTCCCCCTCACCCCTCTCTTTCATGTCTCCTTGGCTTTCCACCTTCCTTGCTTCCTTGTTCTCTCTGTAAGAACACTCCTGCTGGGCACAAATACATAGGAGTTGGACTGGTGGTCACTTGTGCTGTCCCTCTGGAGATACTGGTGTGTGAGTCCACACTGTGAGGCATAGACTTTTCACCTGCTTTGTGCTTTTACCCACAGCTACCCACCATATACTTGCAAGTTCATATGCCTTTTCATTTAACCAGAACTTAGCATTTTTAACATGACAGCTTATGATTCTTGTGCTTTTATTATGCTGTAACTCTCTGTATTTCCTACTATACATGATTGCTAAATAAATCATATTTGACGGAAATTATCCTGACCCCTATAGTATTTGGTTTAACTTCTTTTAGTGGATTATTAAAAGCTTGGGGAAACATGGAGAAGCTGGGCATAAATAAAATGATTAACTGATTTGAGTTTGTTCAGAGCATGACTTTGCCCCATAAAGGAAATGATCCTTGATCATCATATCACCAGATGCAAATGCCTGGCTAAGAGCATGGCTCACATACAAATTTGGAAAAAAAGAGTCTTTTCTCTAGGAATCTCAAGTTTTATAGATGTTTCCTCCCCACTGTAATTTATAAATAGTATTCAGAATGCCACATACAATGATCGCTATTTCCATTCTAGGTGCTTCCAAGAAGAGAGAAAAAAGCAAGGCATGATCTGACAAAAGTAATAAACAACAAGAAAATAAAATGATGGCTTGTTTTCCATGTGTGGCTTCCATGTAAATTATTAACAAATATTATTTTTATTTTAACAATAATCTAGCAGTATAGTATTGGTGCACTCAAAGAAAGCCAAGACTTGGAGAAAAATTCTTGTCTAAACCCATGCAGTTCGGAGTTCAATGTCATTAGTTTTGTTCTGGGTGTCTGTGGTACCCAAAGACCTTTTCTTCTACTACATCTTTGTAGAGTGGTCCAGAGGCACAAAGAAGTAGAAAGCCATGTAAAATATAATGGTGTGTAAAAGAGAATGACAATATGGCTGTTTATCCATCACTTAGTACAGATTTTAGACGATGAGGACAAGGAATAGTTTAGAGTCAAGAGGAAGGTAATGATACTATGCATTACAATTTCTGTGGAAGAACTCTAAATATTTAACATGTGAATCCTATATATACATATCTATTTCCTATTTGGAACATTTTAATCTATTTTTCTGAAATTGGATGGCTTTCTATACCTCAAATGAACATGTTTTATCTCAAATAATTGAAAATCAAATTTATTTTGTTTTCTGCATTCCTGCATTACAGTTTTCTCTTTTTTAAAATTTTAACAGAGAACATATTTTTTTCATAAAACACCCAAAGTTTAGGTGATTGGAAAATAGTTTTAATCAATGAATTAAATATTTCCCCAGCACATCCTACTTGGTAGGAAATGACCTTGAGACACATCTCACTGTAAGAAAAATCAGATAAATATTTAGGAGAAAATATTAAAAGTAACCTCAAAACATAAGTTAAGGTGAAGTGAACTGATTCTTCATGAATCTCTGTTTAGTACTTACCAAGTACCAAAAGAGGGTTGAACAAAAAACCCTGACCACAGGTTTCTAAAGACTAACCAGCAGGGGGAAAGAGGATGAAATGGGGCACAGGGGGGATTAAATGTTCACACTTGTGATAACATTCTCTTTGGAATAGAATACCTTGTCTTCACAGTAAGTACCAAACAGAGCTCACTTCTAGGCTGTGTGCGTTGCCCTGAAATTTAAAAGTACACTGACAGGGAAATAACTCTTTCATCTAAGCTCAAGGAAAAGCTTTTTTGGTTGCACGAGCCACTGTTCTGCAAAAGCCTGTTCTAGAATCAAAAGCTGGCACAGCAGCCCTTCCATCTTTTTCATGAAAGCATCAAATGCAGCATCCTTAGTAGATATAAATCAGGACCACTCTAGCATGGGGCACAGCAGAACAACCCACTGTCCTTTGAGGTAGCTGTGGGTTTTTTATTCTCTAGCAGCACTTTCTATGTGATGGGAAATAACTAAATTATCTCTGCCTTGGATTTAGTGATCTGTGGTTTGGTTATGATTTGTGTTGTGGCTTTCCCTCAATAGTGGCCGTACTTTTACCATCCATCTTGAGCCACCAAATCAATCTCTTGGGGGACTTTATACCTCTGACCTCAGCCAGGGAACTAAAGGAAAGGGATCATGTGTGGCAGGTCCAGGGGTCTAACTGAAGCCATTGAAAGTGATTTCATCTCCCCAGGATGAGATGAAAAAATAACTGGAAATCTAAGGGAATGAGGCCTTAATGGGGTGCCCAAGAAAGAGTACCAGGAGGCACAGAGGGAGTTAGACAGGGAGACAAGGTTAGTGAGGTAAGTATGAAAAGAGTGCTGGAGGTAAAAGTAACAGTAAAAGCACTCAGAGATCTGACATCCCAGGTGTTCTCAGAAATGAAGGCAACACTGTATATCAGGAAGTGATAAAGGTAGAAAAAGGATTGATCCATAACATAAGATATGGGTCCTATTATGGGAAGCACTTCCATTGAAGGGGAGGGAAGGAATGGGCAAGCCTGTCCTATAAGCATCAGATGAGTCATCAGAATGATAGTCTTCATGCCGACTTTGACTGCTTTTCTGTTTCAGATCTATCTTTATCCAGCAAAAGTGCTTCTAATTGCATCCTAACTTATCATTCAATGCTCTGTGGACTGAAAAAGAAGCAGCTCCTTTATGACTGCTGCTTCACTCCCCCTTTCTTCTTTGATTTCTCCAGGCATCTCTATCAACTGCACTCTCAGCCCTGATGTGTTCCCTTCAATGCTGCTGTCTGGCACACTACCACTACCAAACACAGACTCATCCCCTCCCTCTCACCATTTATTGTCATACTGTCATCATGCTTACTATCTTGACCCATGTCCTCAGGATAGCCATCATCTTCATGACTACTGAAAACATAATCCTGGCCACTTTGAGCCAATAACGGTCTACAAAAGAGGTTTTATCTAGATTTAAATCTCCAACAAATGCCATTTATGGTGTGTCTAAACAACTTGAGAAGGACATGACCCACAGAGAAGTCTTCAAGGCTTTTTGCCAAGGGGCAAACATCAAACAGCATGGTAAAGAAGAGAAAGGGTAAAAGCAGGTCCAGTTGGAGACTTTATAAGGAGTGTTCTGTTTCTGTCTACTGACCACCTGTGGTGGTTTGAATGGAACTGGTCTACACAAATTCAGAGGGAGTGGCGCTGTAGGAGATATGGCTTTGTTGGACTGGGTACGGCCTTGTTGAAGGAAATGTGTTACTGCAGGGGTGGACTTTGAGGTTTCCTATGCCCAGTGTAGCGCCTGCACTACGATCTATTCCACGAACCGGGCAAAGGCCTAGAGATTGAAATCAAGACAAGACAGCAGGTCATTCGTTCAATGGCAATGTAGGAACACCAAATGCCGAATGCCATTTATTGAGGGTATGGAACGGGCTTAAATACTGACGTACAGCACAGTGGAAAATTATAGGAATTTTAGGCTTAGCTCCTCCCTATGAGCTGTGTGTTGTCACGAGGTGTATTGTCACAAGGTAGGTGTTGTCACAAGGTGTATGTTAACAAAAACAAGGAGAGTACCAACAACAGCCTTGGGGCAAGGAGTTTCAGCCAGCAGCTTCAGGCTTGCTCAAGATGCCCCGGGGATTCATGCACGGGCCTACAGCCCAGGATACTGTCCAGTGTCTCAGTTGACTTCCTGTTACCTGTAAGATGTAACACTCTCAGCTCCAGCCCCATGTCTGCCTGTACATCACCATGCTCCCCATCATGACGCTAATGGACTGAACTTCTGAAACTGAAATTGATCCACCCCAATTAAATGTTGGCTTTATAAGAGTTGCCATGGTCATGGTGTCTCTTCACAGCACTAGAAATTTTAAGACACCACTCTCACAAGAATAAAAGTAATAGCTCAGTTGATTCTTTCCTGATATTATTACTTCTCGTTTACTTTATTCTTTGTGAACATCTGGATTTTATTTTTGTCATAAAGTTATAGAATGTGTTCAAAGCTTGTGCATAGCTTTTCATCCCCACTCTTTAGTATGTTCTCATTTTGCTGCAGCTGATACACTGACCTAAACTCTATTTTATTCCTTTTCTCTGTATCATGGATAATGTTTCAGGAATTTTTCATCTCCAAAACCACAGTTTTTTTGTTTTTGTTTTTGTTTTTTTTTTTTGTTTTTTGTTTTTTTTTTTTTTGTTTTTTTTTTTTTTTTTGACCTAAACTTGAATGGCTCAGGGATGAAAAACACATTGTTCTTGCTGAGGACTTGAGTTCCATTCCCAGCATTCACACTAGGAAGCTCACAGCTGCCTCTAACTCCAACTCCAGGTGATTATATCCTTTTCTGGACTATGGAGGTACTTCCACTCATGTGCTTATACTTCCTCCAAGACACACACTTATACACATAATTAAAAATCAAATCAAATATTTAAAAACATTGACAAAAACCAACTGTAGATTATACCCTGAGTGCTGATTTTGTTAACTCTTTTCTGGGCTTCTCTTTGACCTTGGTTTGTAGAGTTCACACGATTTCTGTGCCTTGTGGGTGATATTGATCATTGTCTCATGTTGATAATATGTATGGTCTGTCAATTCATTAAGAAAAAATATAAGCAGTGCCACTCACCTCTCAAGACAGAGAAACAGGAAGGGTGATTCAGAGCCACTCTTACTTCATAATGTCCTATGTCTCTGCAATCCTATTTTCTTACCCTTCCTATTCCATATATCTACTCCTTGAGAAGAATAGTTCCCATCGACAATCAGCAGGTACAGAAAAAGTGTAAAATAATTATATAAAGTAATGTATCTAAGAAGAGGAAGAGCCAAGGTTTGATGTCTAAAGAAGTCTGTCTCAAAATCATCAGGCAGTAATCTACCCACCATTTTTATCAGTTATTCCATTTTGATGGCATTTAATCCTAAAGCTGATGCTCTAAGGAGGCAGACATTTTTGTACCTAATAGCAAATGCTATGTGGTTAGCACCGGTTAAGCCTTATATTCCAATACATGAGCTGCTTTTAATGTTTATGGGTGGGACTAATTAGTTCCTTTGCTTAGATGAGGATATACATGTGGTATTCAAAGAATTTAAGTAATTCTAATTGTCTAGAAAGCACTTAAATTCAAGGATTTTTTAAAAATAAATAATAAATATCTGTGACTCTTGGATGTGTTCTCATTCGCATGAACACATATTATATATGCAAAGCTATGTTGATTCCTTTAAAGTGTTGTATAAGTAGATATGATTCCTTATATGAGTAACTAGGGAGGACCAGTGAATACTTTGGAAGAATATTATGTGTTCATTTTACTTTCAGAACAATAAATTCTAGAAATATGGCTCAGCCATTAAGTATACATACTGCTCTTGAATTTCAAGCCGATGGGTTGCTTACATTAAGTATAACTTGCATCTCTGAGGATCTGCAAGCACAGGGCATGCAAATGGTGCATATACAGAGGTGCACACATATAGCAGATGAAATAAATTTAATAACCCCCTTTTAAAAATCTGTAAATAAAAATAAATTTACAAAACTAATTACCACAACTTACCTGGTTGCCATTGGCCTACTACATACTGTAATTACTTGCACTATTGAATATACAGTATTAACTTTCACAAGTGACAAATCTATGGCAAAGCTACTAGTCTCAAGTGTGTTTCATTTCTGTCTGCCTTATTTTCTGGGAAACAGATCACAGACACGTATGCAAAATAAATTTAAAGTGTATGGGGAAAGAATGAAAGTGTATTAAAGATCACCCAGAATGAAAGATGAAGGGTTGTTTTCAAATTGGAAGAGATAAGTGATTTGAGCTAGAAAATGTAAAATACAAGATTAAATAAAGAAAACAAGGAACTTAGGTGGATTAGTGGAAGAGAGATCTGGGTGCATCACAAAGTGAATAGTTTAAAGAAGCACAGGTTGTGGCCGACAGACCTTAGTCTGTGATATAGTTAATAAGACTGTAGAGTAACATAGAAGGAGGGAAAGATTACAATTAGGTAAATTAAAGGATTCTTTAGATGCAAGATGAGCTGACAAACAATTTTTTGGTTTACTAAGAAAACATGTTTGAGATGTTTATGTTCATTTGGGCAATATCTTATACATGGTGAACACCTTCCTTGTCCCTAAAGGGTAACAGTTTTCTGTCTTTTGATTATTGGTCATATGCCTCACTATAATTTAGACAAGATTTCAGTTGCCTCTTCTTTGGTGTGTTTTCCACTTGGAATTTCCATCTTGGAAAGGTCTAGAGACATTTTAAATCACTCTGGCTGAATACAAAACCCATAGCATTTAATTCTCCTCACAGTAGAGTTATAACGTATAGCACCATAACCTAGCAACACTCCCCTCTCACAGTTATCTCTGTCAGTGCTCAGAGCTCAGCACATTCTGGCCCATTTGGAGGCCAAATGCTCCAAAGATGAGAACCAAAAATGGGAGGAGGAGCAAAAATGAAGGTTATTCTATGTGTGGCCAATTTAAATTTCAATCAGAGAAAAATGAAAAATTCATTTTATAAACTCCTCCAAGAGAGTAACTAATACTAAGTACTATTGCATCTTGAAATAAATAAGTCCAAGTATGTATATCTTGAGGACAAGGTGATATGAAAGTTCATGACCAGCAGCAGCAAAGAATTAGAAAAGATTAGGGATGGGATGGTGGGTTGGTTGGGGTGGGGGTTGGGAGGATGGGAGGAAGAGGGAACTGGGATTGATATGTAAAATGGTTGTTTATAAATTAAATAAAAATAGTAAAAAATACAATAAAATAACCTCCTTTCCCCATAGAGAGTACATGAAGGACCCTCCACTCCCACCTGAGAAGAAAAGGAAGTTACTTCTCTTGTTTTGTTTTCAAAATATTTGACTATAGAAGATGACAGGAAGTTCTGATTTTTTTCCCACTTCAATTTATTGGGCAACTCTTCATTCATGTCTAAACTATTACCAGATACAAAAAAAAAAGCCATCTACAGTTTCTTATATGCACATCTTGAAGATATTAAACTATATTAGAGATCATTTGTTAGAAATTAATTTTATATAAATACTGTACATAGTTCAGTAAATCAGTTAATATAGAGTTCATTTGGAAATAATCTGTGCATTGTGTGAGAAAGTATTTTACTTTAGCATATCAATGTATGTATGAGTGTATTTGTGTTTGTATGCCTGTATAGAGCCTACTGGTCAGATAAAATCTTAGAAACTTATATTTACAGAATTCAGACTGGGGAGATGGCTCAAAGTTCTTGCTGTTAAGAGTGAGGACCTGAATGGGAACCCCAGAACCCAAGTAAAGGAAAGGAGTCATGCATAGTAGTTTGCATTTGTGAG
Organism: Cricetiscus sungorus; assembly: GCA_030556225.1. Lineage (NCBI taxonomy): Eukaryota > Metazoa > Chordata > Mammalia > Rodentia > Cricetidae > Cricetiscus > Cricetiscus sungorus. The sequence continues at coordinate 20,646,319 of JANBXA010000372.1, read as the reverse complement.
ATCAGTGTTGCCAAGGTAAGAGAGGCCAAGGTAAGGTGAACTCACAAATTACCTAACCTATCTTACAGAGCCAATCAAACATCCTGTCTCAAGGAAACAAGGTGCCAGCCAATGTTAAACTTTGGCTTCTATACCTGTGAATATTTATGTATATGAACCCCAATACACATGCACCCACAAGAACACACTCACCACACACACGTATATACACATACCATACTCATATATTATACCATATTATATATTATACTCATATATACACACATATACCATACAGACACAGATACACACACACAGAGACACACACACACACACACACAAACTTACAAACTTTTTAAATTATTTTTTCTTATTTTAAATATTGATCTCGATCTCCCTCTCATTCTCCCATGCTCCCAACCCTCCACTAATCCCTTTCCCCACCCACTCCACAGGGAGGGTGAGGCCTTCCAGGAGGGATCATCAAAATCTGTCAAGTCATTTGGAGTAGGACCTAGGCCCTCCCTCCTGTCTCTAAGTTAAGAAGTATCCCTCTATAGGGAATGTGCTCCCAAAGTATTCTCATGCACCAGGGACACATCCTGGTTCAACTGTCAGTGTCCCATAGATTGCCCAGGCCATCCAACTGAGACTACATTCAGGAGATCTGGGTCGGTTTAATGCTGGTTTCTCAGCTATCAGTCTGGGGTTCATGGTTCCCATTGTTCAGGTCAGCTGTCTCTGTGAGTTCTGTAGCCTAGTATTGACCCATTTGCTCATCACTCATCCCACTCTGCAACTGGATTCCAGGGGTTTGGCTCAGTGTTTAGCTGTACATGTCTGCTTCTGTTTCCATAAGCTACTAGAGGAGGGTTGAAGGAAGGCATATAAAGAAGTTATCAATCTCATTATCAGGAAAGGGCATTTAAGGTAGCCTCTCTACTATTGCTCAGATTTTTAGTTGGGGTCATCTTTGTAGGTCTCTGGACATTATGCTAGTGTCAGTTTTCTCTTCAAACCTATAATGGCTCCCTCTGTTATGGTATCTCTTTTCTTGCTCTTGTTTATTCGTTCCCCAACTCAATCTTCCTGGTCCCTTATGTTCTCCTCTCCATTCCTCTTCTCCCCTTCTTTTTCTCCTACCTCCCTCTCCACTCACTGCCCATCCCAGCTCCCAATATGCTCAGGAAATCTTGTTCCTTTCCCCTTCTGTGAGGGACCTTATATTACTCTTTTAGGGTCCTCCTTATATCCTAGCTTCTCTGACAATGTGAATTGTAGGATGGCGATCCTTTGCTCTATGTCTAAAATCTATATATGAATGAGTACATACCATGTTCTCCTTCCTGTGACCAGGATGGTTTCTTAAAGTTCCATCCATTTGCCCGGAATTTCAAGATTCCATTGTTTGTTTTTTCTGCTGAAAAGTGTTCCATTGTGTAAATGTACCAAATCTTCTTGATCTATTCTTCAGTTGTGGGGAATCTAAGTTGTTTCCAGGTTCTAGCTATTACAAATAGAACAAATGTCTTTGTTGTGTGTATGTTCATCCTTTGGGTATATGCCTAAGAGAAGAATTGCCAGGTCCTATGGTAGACTGATACCCATTTTCCGCCATACAGATCTCCAAAATGGCTGTACAAGTTTGCACTCCCACCAGCAGGGGAGGAGTGTTCCACTCTCTCCACATAGTCTCCAGAATAAACTGACATTGGTGTTTCTGATTTTAGAAATTCTGGCAGGAGTAAGATAGTATCTCAGAGTTGCCTTGATTTTCATTTCCTTGATGACTAAGAATGTTGAGCTCGTTCTTAAGTGTCTTTCAGCTATTTTGGATTCCTCTATTGAGAATTCTCTATTCAATTCTGTACTCCACTTTTTAATTGGATTATTTTGTGTTTTGGTGACTAGCTTCTTGAGTTCTTTGTATATTTGGAGATCAGCCCTCTGTCAGATGTAGGGTTGGTGACGATCTTTTACCACTTTGTGGGCTGCCGTTTTGTCTTGTTGATTATGTCCTTTGCCTTACAGAACCTTCTCAGTTTCAGGAAGTCCCATTTATTAATTGTCTATCTCAGTGCCTGTGCTACTGGAGAATTTGTTCAGAAAACAGTCTCCTGTACCAATTTGTTCAAGGGTACCTCCCACTTTCTCTTCTAAGAGGTTCAGTGTGGCTGGATTTATGATGAGGTCTTTGATTCATTTGGACTTAAGTTTTGTGCATGACTATAGACATGGGTCTATCTACAGTCTTCTACACTGCAGCATCCATTTGTTGAAGATGCTTTCCTCCTTCCATTGTTAATTTTAACTGTTTTGCCAAAAATCAAGTGTTCGCAGGTGTGTGGGTTAATATCAGGATTTTCAATTCGATTTCATTGGTCTACCTGTCTATTTTTGGGCCAATACTAAGCTGTTTTCAGGACTATAGCTCTATAGTAGAGCTAGAAATCAGAGATAGAGATGCCTCCTGAAGTTCCTTTATTGTACAGGGTTGTTTTGGGTATCCTGATTTTTTTGTTTGTTTGTTTTTTGTTTTTGTTTTTTTCATATAAAGTTGAGTATTATCCTTTCAAGGTAGTGAAGAATTGCGTTGGGATTTTGATGGAGATTGCATTGAATCTTCAGATTGCTTTTGGTAAGATTGCCATTTTTACTATGTTGTTGATCCTATCAAAGATCATGGGAGATCTTTCCATTTTCTGGTGCTTTCTTTAATTTCTTTGTTTAAATACACAAAGTTCTTGCTATATAGGTCTTTCGCTTGTTTTTTAGCGTTGCTCCAAGATATTTTATGTTTTTTTGTGGCTATTGTAAAGGGTGATGTTTCTTTGCTTTCTTTCTCAGCCCCTTTATCATATGTATATAGTAGGGCTACTGATTTTTTTTTTTTCTTTTTTGAGTTAATCTTGTATCCTGCCATTTGGCTGAAGGTGTTTATCAGCTATAGGAGTTCCTTGGTAGAGTTTTTTGGGTCACTTCTGTAAACCATCATATCTCTTGCAGATAGTGAAAGTTTGACTTCTTCCTTTCCAATTTGTATTCCCTTGATCTCCTTTTGTTGACTTATTGTTCTAGTTAGAATTTCTAGTACAATATTAAAGAGACATGGAGATAGTGGACAGCCTTGTCTTGTTCCTTATTTTAGAGGAATCACATTATGTTTTTCTCAATTTAGTTTGATGTTGGCTGTTGGTTTACTGTATATTGCTTTTATTATATTTAGGTATGTTCCTGAAATCCCCGATCTCTCCAAGACCTTTATCATGAAGAAGGGGTGTTAGATTTTGTCAAAGGCTTTTTCAGCAGCTAGTGAGTTGATCACATGATTTTTCTTTGTCAGTTTGTTTATATGGTAGATTACATTGGTAGATTTTTGTATGTTGCACCATCCCTGAATTCCTGGGATGAAGCCTATTTGGTTATGGTGGATGATGTCTATGATGTGTTCTCAGATTAGATTTGCCAGTATTTTATTTCGTATTGTTACATCAATGTTCATGAGGGTTATTGGTCTGTAGTTCTCTTTCTTAGTCTTTGTGTGGCTTGAACTTGGCAATGAGCCTTCTGTTTCTATTTTGTGGAAAAATTTGAGGAGTATTGCTGTTAGCCCTTCTTTTAATTTCTGGTAGAATTCTACACTGATGCCATCTGGCCCTGGATGTTTTTATTTGGTTGGGAGTCTTTTGATGACTGCTTCTATTTCATTAGGGGTTATTTAAATTACTTATCTGTTCCTGATTTAATTTTGGTAAGTGATGTATACCAGAAATCTGTCCATTTCTATTAAATTTTCAAATTTTGTGGAGTACATGTTTTCAAAGTATGACCCGAAGAGTCTCTGGATTTCCTCAGTGTCCATTGTTTTGTCCCCCTTTTCATTTCTGATTTTGCTAATTTGCCTGTTCTCTCTCTGTCTTTTGGTAGTTTGGATAAAGGTTTGTCTATCTTGTTGATTTTCAAGAAGAACCAACTCTATGTTACTTTTATTTGTTTTTTTTTAGTTTCCACTATTGATTTCAGCCCTCAAATTGATTATTTCCTGGCGTCTATTCCTCCAGGGTGAGTTTGCTTCTTTTTGTTCTAGAGATTTCAGTTGTGCTATTAATTCTTTAATGTGGCTGTCCTCCCTTTTCTTCATATGGGCACTTAGTGCAATGAACTTTTCTCTTAGCACTGCTTTCAAAGTGTCCCACAAGTTTGGGTATGTTGTGTCTTTATTCTCATTAAATTCTAGAAAGTCTTTAATTTCTTTCTTTATTTCTTCCTTGACCCAGGAATGGTGCAATTATGCCTTATTCAGTTTTCATGAGTTTGTAGAGTTTCTGCAATTTGTGTTGTTTTTGAACTCCAACTTCAAAGCATGGTGGTCTGATAAGATACAGGGGGCTATTCTGTTTGTTTGTGTCTGTTGAGGTTTGTTATGTTGCCAAGTATGTGGTTTGATTTTAGAGAAGGTTCCACATGGAGCTTAGAAGAAGGTTTATTCTTTTGTGTTTGAATGGAATACTCTATAGATGTTTGCTAAACCCAATTGAGGCATAACTTCTGTTAGTTCTTTTGTTTCTTTTTTAAGTTTCTGTCTGGTGGTCTGGTCTAGTGGTGAGAGTGGGGTGTTGGTTTCCCACTATGAGTCTGTGAGGTTTTATGTGATATTTGGGATTTAGTAGTGTTTCTTTTACAAATGTAGATGCCTTTGTATTTGGGGCATAGATATTCAGAATTGAGACTTTGTGCTGATGGGTTTTTCCTGTGATGAATATGAAATGACCTTCTTCATCTCTCTTGATTGATTTTGGTTTGAAGACTAACTTGTTAGATATTAGGATAACTACAGCTGCTTGTTTCTTGGGTCCATTTGATTGGAATATCTTTTTCCCAAGGTAGTATCTGTCTGTCTTTGAAGCTTAGATGTGTTTATTGTAAGCAGCAGAAGGATGGGCTCTTTCTTTATACCCATTCTGTTAGCCTTTAATATTGAGGGAAAGTAAAGACCATTGATTGTTAATGCTTGATTGTTTTAGATTTGTTGTTGGCAGTGGTATTGTGAATATATTTCCCCCACTTTTTTGTGTATGTGTGTATGTTCTCAAGAACTTCCTGTAGGGATGGATTTGTGGATATGTACTGTGAAAATCTGGTTTTGTCATGGAATATCTTGTTTTCTCCATCTATAGTGATTGAGAGTTTTGCTGAGTGTAGTAGCCTGGTCTGGCACATCCCTGACTCTTAGTGTTTGTAGAAAATCTATCTTGGACCTTCTGACTTTCAGAGTTTCCATGAGAAATCGGGTGTAATTTTGATAGGTCTGCCTTTATATGTTACCTGGCCTTTTTTTCTTTGCTGTTCCTAATATTCTTTCTTTATTTTTATGTTAGATGTTGTGATTATTATGTGTCGAGGGTTCTTTTTTATTTGGTCCAGTCTATTTGGTGTTTGGTATGCTTCTTGTACTTTCATGGGCATGTCCTTATTCAGATTGGGAAAGTTTTCTTCAATGATTTTGTTGAATATTTTTTTCTGCACCTTTGAGCTGGGCTTCTTTGCCTTCTTCTATGCCTATTATTCTTAAGTTGGCCTTTCCATGGTGTCCCACATTCCCTGGATATTTTGTGTTAAGGATTTGTTGGATTTAAGATTTTTTTTTTTTTTTTTTGGTTGATGAATCTATTTCCTCTAGTTTATGGTCAGTGCCTGAGATTCTCTCTTCGATCTTTTGTATTCTGTTTGTTATGCTTGCATCTGTAGTTTTTGATTGTTTCTCCAGTTTTTCGATTTCCAGCATTCCCTCAATTTGTGTTTTCTTTATTGTTTCTATTTTAGTTTTCAGGTCTTGAACTGTTTGAATTATTTCCTTCATCTACTTGATTGGTTTTTTTTTTTGTTGTTGTTGTTGTTTTGTTTTGTTTTGTTTTGTTTTTCCTGCCTTTCCTTGCTTTCTTTAAGAGATTTATTCATGTCTTTCTTGGTCTTTCCCTCTATTTCTTCCAATTTTTTGTTTGTTACTTTCTTCCATTTCCTTAATGGATTTTCTCATATCATCCTTGAGGACCTCTATTATTTTCATGAAGTTATTTTTTATGTCATTCTCTTCTGCTTCATCTGCTTTGGTGTGTTTAGGTCTAGTTGGTGTAGAGTGTCTAGATTCTGGTGGTGTCATACCCATCTTTCTATGTTTTCTTGTATTGCTGTCTTCCCATTGCTTCTTCTAGTGTGTGCAGATGGAGTCTCTCTCTCTCTCTCTCTACACTGGCCCCCACCCCATGGGTGTAGGTGGGTCAGGACTTCAATATTAGTAACTGTGGATGATCCAAGCTCTTTTGGACGTCCCTCAAGCAGAGGCCACAGGGGTCAATAATATGGAGAAGGCTGGCTCTGAATGGTCTCAAGCACTCAGGCAGAAGGCAGGTGAAGGAGCACAAAGGTCAGGTGAGGGCAGGCTCCAGATGGTCTAGCATGGAGGGGTGGGTCCAGTATTCACAGAGCCAACCCAGGAAGTTCCAAGGAGAGGGTGGGGGTGTTGGGCCCAAGCACTGGCCAAACACTCACCCCAAGCAGTGAGCCCAGTGGGGCCAAGGATGAGGAGGAGGCAGGCTCCTGATGGTGGATGGTCCTGCATGCCATGATTGGACCTTCAGGCCAAAGGTGTAGAGGGGTCAAGATGCAGAGCTGACCCAGGGAGTTCCAAAAAAAGGATCTGGGTGGGGACTTGGCCTGGACTGGTCCCAGACTCACCTCAGGCAGAAGGCAGGGGAAGGGAACCAAAGGTTAGGTGAGGGGAGACTCCAGATGGTCCTGCATGGAGGGGCCACAAACTATGATTTCAATCTCCTCCTCCACTTTAAATCAACTCTCCCCTTTTGGAAGATAAAACCATATAAAAAAGTATTTCCTTTTTCAAGAAATCTTTTTAATAAAAACCTATTGCATATAGTTCCCTTGCTTTTTAAAGCAGTAGTTCCTTCACTTGCTTTTTAAAGCAGTTCCTTTTTTTTTTTTTTTTGTACAGACCATTAATAAAAATAGAATTCTTCACTTTGCTTCCAAGGTAGACTAATCATTCCTTGGAGAGGAGGTTTATTTCTTGTTACTTTCTTCTTTTGTAGTCTAACAAATCTTGCAGACATTATATCCTAACTTATTGGGGTTGAACATGACATGTTGAATTTAGCTGTCCTTTCTTGAATGCCTTCAGGATTTATTTCTTAGAGCTGTGGTGAGTACTAAGTACACAGATTAGGTAATGTGTTCACTGGCAGGTAGAAGGAGGTAAATTGTCTTTTTTATACCTTTATTCCCATGTAGAACTGGGATGTAGAACTGGAATGTAGAACTGAAATGTAGAACTAAATGTATTAGCCACTATGAATCCACTTATAGCAGCTGTGATGCAAATATATGTGAACATATAATACTGTCTATGTACTGCACTGAGTACATACTGTGAAGTTCTTTATTCCTTACCTCTAACTACTTATTTATTCTAACATAAACTATAAGAAGTAAATATTATTGCAACACTGTCTATAAATGAAAAAAAAATGAACAGCAAAACATTGTGTTCAAGTGTGCTCCATATTGGAAGATCCAGACTTAAGATTCAAGCTCCAGAACTAAATTCCCTTAAACCCACTTGCTCTTTCAAAATCAAACCATGGCCATGAGCATAGCTCATTGAATGGCATGCACTTAACATGCTTGACATATGGGGTTCAACCCTCATCATCGATTCAAAACTACATCAAACTAAGCCACTAAGAAAAGGCTGAACTGTGCATGCTCTCTACAGTCTTCAGTTGTAGAGAAGCTGAGCACAGCGTGGATCACTTTAAAGTTAAATGCTACCATGCTGAAGGTTGATGGACCTGCCTCTTCTCCCCATTTGAAGAGCTTTCCATTGCTTAGGTCTTTGTACCTTAATTGTGGTGAATATTTGGCTTCTTCCCAGTTTCAGATCCCCCCCCCCAATTCTGTTAATAAATTAAATCTCCCTGCTGTTCCTCTTCTTCTTTTTAAGGTTTTTATTCTCATCCCCCCCGTGTGTGTGTGTGTGTGTGTGTGTGTGTGTGTGTGTGTGTGTGTGTGTGTACGTGTGTGTGTGTGTGTACGTGTGTGTGTGTGTGTGTGTGTATGTGTGTGTGGGTGTGTGTAGATGGAGGTTTTTCCCCGCCTGGCTGACAGTTCCCAAATAAACATTTAGAGGCTTAGACAATTATAATTGTCTGGCCAATTATAACTAATATTAAGCCTTAGAATGGTTATTTGGGAACTGGTGGGTGGAACAAAAAAACAACACTTCATTTATGTGTGTGTGTGTGTGTGTGTGTGTGTGTGTGTGCACATATGTGTGTCTGAACACATGCACACATGCTTTTGTTCACAGAGGTAAAAAATTAGCATTAGATCCCCCAGTCTTATAGTTACAGGCATTCCTGGGTCACAGAATTTTTAGGTGAATGCTGAGATTAGAACTCGGGTCTGCTGAAACCTGCATTCCAGGTTATTAAAAGTGTCTCTTCCACATCAGAAATCAGCACATTTTTCTATAAGTAAAGTAAATACTTTAGGCTTTGTAGCCCTAATACCATCACAATACCCCATCCCATTTCTCTTCCCTTCTCTCTCTTCCTCCTTTAACCTCTCCATCTTTTTCCTCACTTCATATTCTCCCCACCTTTTTAAAATTCAGTTACAAACTTAACTCCATTCTTAGTTTGGTGAGGTAAGTGTCCAGAAAGTCTGGTCATATGCCATATTGAGCCCAGGGAGCACAAGTAGCTGCTTCAGGACAAAAACTCTGTTCCCTGTGAGATAGACAAGTAGAGGACTTGCTTAGCTTCTGGGACTCCACTTGACTTGAGTTACATATATACCTATTTCCCAACAAAGCACTTAGCAACTGTGGATCCCAACCTTTATCAGGCAACATGTACATCCTTCTCCAAAGTCATCCATCACAGATGAAGGTAACATAACCTGTGCTACAAGCCTCACATTGAGCACCCTGACCTATCCATATTACATGTAAGGCCATTCCTGCCTCACTGCAGCCTGTCTTCATGCTGATAATCTCCTTTACAGGTTATGCTGCTGTGGGTCTCTGTCAGGCCTTTATATGCAATGTCTCCCTTGCCTGGTCTTGCTGCTGTTCTCTCTCTCTCTCTCTCTCTCTCTATATATATATATATATATATATGTATATATATATATATAAATATATATATATATATACATATATATATATATACATATATATATATGTATATATATATATATATTTATATATATATATATCGCTTGTTTTACATATCAATCCCAGTTCCCAAAACTTTCCTGTCCTCCTCTGTTCCTCCCACCAACTCCCATCCATTCCCTTCGAAGTCTGTCATATCATTTGCAGCAGGGTCCAGGCCCTCCCCCAGGACCTCCCCCATGTGTCTAGGCTGAGAGCGTATCCCTCTATGTAGGATGGGCTCCCAAAGTCCATTTGAATATTAGGGATAAATACCGGCCACTGCCAGAGGCCCCCATTGTTATGAGCAGGTTTTTCCCAGCCGCCAGTCCAGTCCCGCCGCCACGCCAGCCCCCAATAACAAGCTGAGACTCTGTATTTGATACAATTCTGTTGGCCAGTTACTAATTCATTACTGGCTAGCTCTGTCTTAATTATTAACCATTTCTACTATTCTAAGTATTTCCACGTGGCTCATCTTACCGGCCAGAGTGGCTGACTGGCATCCTACCTCTCCAGGCTCTCCATGTTGACTCCTCCTTACTACTTCCTCTTTGCTCCTTGACTCCTAGCCCTGCCTATCATGCTTTCCCATTGGCCAACAGTGCTTAATTCATTAACCAGTATAAGAAACATATTTACAGAATAACATCTCCCATCATCTCTTTTCTGTCTAAAATAAAAAGAAGGGTTTTAACCTTAACATAGCAAAATTTATCACACAACAGTTATCAAATAAGAATCACAGTTAACAATATTTAGTCCATTAACATTTTGTAAGACTTAAAGAAAACATCATCTATCCTATCTTTGTGAGTCTAAAGTCCTATATGTAACTTATCTTTAATCCTAACTAAGGAAAACTATAACCATAACTATCTGTCTTCAACTCCTTCAAAGACTACAGAAGGATAATATATAAACTCTAGAATGACAGTGACAACTCATTGCCTGGTCAGTCACCCGAAGTTCTTCTGTAATGTTCCATCTTCAGCCCATAGGCCATAGTGTGTCTGGAAGACTCCTCAGCAAAGCAGGAAACTTTAAACTGTCCATCTGAATTGACAGTTTGTCAGTCACTTTTCTCTGTGTCCTGCAGAATGTCTGGCAGACTCTTCCATGAAGCAGGAATTCTGTAGCAATGTCTATCTTGTATCAGCAGTCACTTTTCTGTGGGCCCTGCATGTCCAGTTTATACAGCATAAAGTCAAACAGTCCAGACAAGAGCAGTACCTTGCTCAAATGGCTAGTCTTGCCATATTGAAAGCAAACTTCCTAACAAGTTTCTTTGATGTCCATCTCTTCCGTTCTGATGCAGGTAGTATTGCCAGGAGCAGTTGTGCCTCACTGTCAAGAAAATCCCTAAACCATTTTAAATGCCATATTCTGTAGATCTGTGAAAGGTTTGAAGAATGCCTATTCATTTCAAATATATCTCAGCATATCTAGAAATCCTAACTAACTTAAGTCTAAGTTTTGACTATTATAGGTAACTCTCTATAATTTATACTAAATTATACATTACATTTTTCAATGAGCTGTATAAACACAATACCTAAACAAGAGGAGAAATATACATATCCCAAAATTGACCTTAAATTTGTATCAATAAATGAAACCCATTTCAAGGCAAAGTATTCATATCTATACCATAATTCCCTTTTTACCTTTAAAAGGAGATTGGTTGTGATCATTAACCATTTAAAATCAACCTCATTTAAATGAAAACAAACATTTATAAACAATATTTGGGAATTTGGGCGTCATTCTTTCCAAACTGCTTCCTGCTGGTAGGGGGCGCTGTCATGGGGGATCCTAAGAAGACGCAGAAATCCTGGCTGTAGTGGTCTGCAAGGCTGCATTGTCCCATTGTCGTTGCTTCAGGGGGTCTGGCTTTGTCCAAGCTGTTTTGAATGTAGGATAACCAGGGACTCTGTTTCTGGGGTCTAGCTTGATCAAACCACATTAGCCTGGAAGGAATCAATAGCTTTTCATTTTCTGAGGAAACAAAATTAGAAATCCTTTTCCCCAGTAATTTGTCCTTAGACTTAAATTTTGGAGCCAAAGTGTTTTTAAAATATATATATTGAATTAATCCAGCAGCAATTGTTTTAACAGTTGTTATTTTCTCAGCAGTCAAACAATTTAAAGTTAACAAAACAGCATACAATATCCAAAGTTTCTCTGTGCTTTCCATCTTTACGTGGCTTTTTTATTACTCTATTTCTTTTACTTATAATTTTACATATTTCAAAACAGGGTTTCTCTGTGTAACTTTTATCTGTCCTGGAATTCATTGCATACCAGGATTACTTTGAAATCACAGAGATAATCTTGCCTTTATCTCGCAAGTGCTGGAATTAAAGCCATGTGCCACCACACCCAGCCATATTCTGTCTTTTTAAAACCATTTTATTTTTCTCCCAAGCTTACATATATTTTAGAACACGGTGTAAACCTTTAGCACTTTTTCTTAATGTGAATCTGTCTTTAATTTAAATCTTTTATCTTTTTCCGGCCATGAGTCTTTTATTTGCTAAACAACAACATTCCTAAAATGAAAGCCACAGTTTTAGCTGCTGTCTATCCAAGATGGTGGCGGCTATTTTACTGCCAGCAGTGAGAGCTGTGCTCACCGCCTTGGCCTGCGCTGCATCCAAAAGCATGCTGCCGGCTTGGAGATATGATCACTGCCATTGCCAGCTCTCATACACACCAATGAATTGTTATCAGAGCTCTTTAAAATCAGTGCGGTTTTTTGCCGCTTATGCTAAGTCAGGAAACCTCCCTTCAAGGAGCTGCGCAAATCTTTGCTTGTCTTTCACAAAACAGAGTCCATCACAAAAAAAAAAAAAATGCTGCTACCAAGAAGCCTTGCTTGTCTCTGTTCTTTTGTTTCTAAAAACTATTTTGTAAGCTTTTGTTAAGTTTTAAGTGAAAGTTCTCAGTTCCACTTTCTGACACCATTATGTTACGAGCAGTTTCCCCCCTCTCCCCCCCGCTGGTCTGGTCCCGCTGCCACACCAGCCCCCAAAACACGCTGAGACTCTGTATTAGATATAATCCTGTTGGCCAGTTACTATCATTGCTTATGGGCTAGCTCTGTCTTAACGATTAACCCATTTCTATTATTCTAAGTATTTCCACATGGCTCATCTTACTGGCCAGAGCAGGCAGGCGTTCTACCTTTCCAGGCTCTCCGTGTTGACTCCTCCTTCTTACTTCCTTTTTCCCTTTTTCCTCCTCCTAGTCTCCTAGTCCCCCCCCCATATTTTGCTTTCCTATTGGCCAACAGAGCTTTATTTATTAACCAGTATGAGAAACATATTTACAGAATAACATCTCCCATCACCCCATAGATTGCCCAGTCCTCCCAAATAACACCACATTCAGTGAATCTGGGTTGGTCTTATGCTGGTTTCCCAGCTATCAGTCTGGGGTGCATGAGTTCTCCTTTGTTCAGGTCAGGAGTTTCTGTGGATTTCTCCAGCCTGGTCTAAACCCCTTTGCTCATCACTCCTCCCTCTCTGCAACTAGATTCTAAGAGTTCAGCTCCAGTGTTTATCTGTGAATGTCTGCTTCTGCTTCCATCAGCTACTAGATGAAGGCTTTAGGATGTCATATAAGGTAGTCATTAATCTCTTTGATACCTTCATAGCATTTAAGGTAGCCTCTCTACTACTGCTTAGATTGTTAGTTGGGGTCATCCTTGTAGATCTCTGGGCATTTCTCTAGTGTCAGATTTCTCTTTAAACCTATTATGGTATCTCTCCCCCCCCCCTTCCTCCAAAGATCTACATAGATTCAGTTCTCCCACAGAGCTGTTATCACTGCTAGATTTGATGGTTAGACTCTAGTCCTGAGCATTGTTGATATTTGGTGAATATTGTTGAATATATACCTGTGCAAAAATGTTTATAGGCATTTATTCTTATTTTTCCTGATTGATTTCTGATTGAGTTGATTTCTATATTACCTTACTAGTTGATTCAGTCAAAATGAGGCCCATTTTAGAAGTCCTGCAGATCTACAGAATCCCTAAACATACTTGTTTTTCTTAGAGCAGACAAATAGGGAGTGCATTAATTCTTAATTCTTACTAAAAGTGAACATGAATTATACAGGAGAAGCATTATGGCTTCCCCATGCCCCTGTCTACCCTGGGGAAACACATCTGCTGCTGCATGTGTTTAGCAATCACAATGGATCCTATAAAACTGCCCAGGAGCCAAGCTCATATTTCCTAGGTGATGTTTTGTAAACTTAGTGATTAAGTATAGGAACCCTATTGGATTTTGAAGCAGAATGTCTTTAATTCTCAGCCACTGTTGGCTGTTAGCAATTAATACCCATCATGTTCTAATCTATAGTCATAAAGGCATTGATAAAATGGTAAAATAATAATGAAGAATGTTTTAAGGATATAAAGAGTGCTTGGAAAACTGCTGCCCCACAGTGAACAGAAATGAATATTAATAGGTATTTATCCAGACACTTTTTCTTTTAAGTTTGTATAGAAAATCCAAGGCAAGAAATGTGGCCCCAGGCTCAATTTTGGGCCTGTCACTTGTCAGTTTTGTGGTCTTCTCCAAGCTTTTTCTTCTCATTTTTAAAAGGGAGATAGTAAGAATATTTATCTTTTAGGGTTTTGAAATGAGTAAATTTACAGTGCTAAGATCTTTACATGACATGTAGGAAAACACTGAAATGATATGATTTGTAAAAGAAAGAACATTCTAAAGGCAGTACCCACTTCTCATAAAGTAACTTGAATTTGTATTTTATGTAATATAGCTGGCCTTTAAATCAGTAACAATATTCTAAAAGCCCACATGATGGGATGGGAACATTTTTCCATGAGAAGTGTAAGCCAGCCATTCTATAATCGAGATTGGATTATCAATAACTCAAATTTGAGCATAGGTGATCTAGACAAAAATGATACGGATAGGCTGAGAGTGAGATACAGGTTGATGTGCATGTACAAATAGAGAAGTAGAGATGGAAATGTTAATTGACCACCACCGGTTAATACATCATGCAGACAATCTGATTTAAGAATGAAAAATTTTAATGCAACCATTAAAGAGATAGATATTAACATAAACATAAAATATCAAAGGCCTTTATAGTTCCTTAATGGTGTATTAAACAATACATGTTATTGGTGATTCAAGTGCCCAAGTAGCAACAAAAATTGCAGTTTCCCAAACTACAACAACAACACAAACAAAGCAAGGCAACTGGATTGGTGAGCACAGTGGTACCTGTAATTCCAGATTTGGGATGCAGACACAGAGGAACAGCAAAAATTAAAGCTTAGCTTGATCTACATAGCTGTTACCAGGCCAGACCCTACCTCAGAAAACAAGCAAACAAACAACAATGGTGATTCTCAACCTTTCCAATGCTGTGGTGACCCCCAACCATATAATTACTTCATCGCTACTTCATAACTGTAATCTTGCTGCTGTTATGAATCATAATGTAAATATCTGATATGCAGGATTGACCTAAAGGGGTCACAATCCACAAGTTAAGAACTGCTGAAATACAAGTATACACACATGTGCATGCATTCTCTCTCTCTTTCTCTCTCTCTCTCTCTCTCTATCTCTCTCTCTATCTCTCTATCTCTATCTCTATCTCTCTCCCCCTCTCTCTCTCTCCCTCTCCCTCTCTCTCACCAGGTGAATCCCATCCCCCACAATTTCCCATTAGCCAAACAAGAAAGCAGATGGTCCTTTATGATATGGAAGACACTGTGTAAAAGGAACAGACATGTGAATAATGAGTTAGACACAGTCTGAAAGCCAAATGAATCAATGCTGTAATCATAACCTTAAACCCACCAGAGAACATGTTGTTATGAACATCCATGGAGCAACAGACACCCTCATGTGGGGGTAACATGGAGGAGTCACAGAAAGCTACCAAGAGGCAGCATGTATCAAGGGACCAGTAGAGGAAAAAAGCCTTGTCTCCCTCAACTCACTCATGCCATTCTTTTCTGAGCTGCTTCAACACAGTAGATTGAAAATAATTGGGAAGTATTTATTAACAATTAATTACCTCTGTTTTTTTATTTATTAGAGAACGTTGTTTATAATTTTTCTTTTAAAAGGCTTTATTTTTATTTCACTGTTGTAAACCATTTCATTTATTGATTGTACTTATATGTTTATTTGCATGCATAAATACAGCACATGAACACATCCCTATTTCTCAATAGACACACAGTTAAATTTCACATTATATAATCAAAGAAATTTACCTTGGTGACTGTGTTTTCTCTCAAATATTATGATAACTTATTTATATATTTATAGTTTGGGGTAATTTAATGGCCTAATTATTAATATTTTCTGTGAATTCAACAAAATAATTAAAAATTATTTTATCATCTATTTCCAATGTGAATGCTAATTTTGACAACCAAGCTTAAGCAAAAGCAATATTTATTGGGACAATTACTATTTTAACCTCATTGACCGTCATGCCAAGACTCAGGTTTTAGAACACATAGTCTCAAAATCAAATAAAGAGGCTCCTCAGTGTTTCAAACACTTGAAAAATGCAATAACCAAGTAACAAATTTAAACTAAGAAATCTATGTTCCATTAGGGCAAAAGAAGAAAGCAGACAGCAACATATGGTAATGTAATTAGTATGAATGGGGAATCCCAACCACAGAGAACACATTGCCAGAGCATTGAAATGAGAAACCTGCCTGTCTTTGTAATGTCTTGGAAAATGTTTCCTGAAGCAACAAAGAAAGAAAGAAACAACCACCTAAAATAATAGATGAACTCTTAAGCCATCTGCCAGCTATTTGTGTTTAAAGTTCTCATTGTCTTGTTGCTGTGATTCATGTAAAGAAAGCCATTTCTTTGCTACTTTTGAGAAATACAGTATTTTGAAATACAAATTCTAAGAGAAGTAAGTAAAAATGATCAAGTCTCAAGTCCTGGACAGAGGAGGGAAAAAATAATAGCAAAAGTGACAATGTTTGAAACAACCTTTATTATTATTTTGTAATTGATAATGTTATCTTTATCACATATTGGTACAAACTCAGCAATACTCTCCTTTTGAGATAGTGGAGTTTTAAAAATAATTTTTAAAATTTTATTTTATGTGCATTAGTGAGAGGGTGTCAGATCCCCTGGAACTAGAGTTACAGACAGTTGTGAACTGCCATGTTCACATGTTCACTGGAAGTGCAGCCAGTGCTCTTGTGCAATGAGCCATCTCTACAAAGAATAAATTTTGAAATGTGTGTGGGTATGTGTTGGTGTTGGTACTTAGCTAGGCGATCTATGTGTGTGTGACACTGGGAAGATGGCCAGGGACACACATGTGAGAGGCCAGAATGAGATCTCAGGTGTTTTCCTCTGTTGCTTTAGTCTCACTGCCTTGGGACTGGGTATTTCACTGAACTAGAAGTACACTATTTACTCTATGTTAGCTGGCCAGCTAGTCTCTCTTCCCCCATTGCTTGTGACACAGATATAATATATAGCCATGCTTGACTTTTTACTTGCATGCTGGAATTTGAACTCAGGTCCTCATGCTTGCTGAGCAAGTGCTATTACCCACTGATCCATCTCCCTAGCCATCTGAAAATAGAAAATATTTTTAAAACTAAATACTAAGCAAGTTATGGTGGTGTATACCTTTAATTTCAAGATTCCACTGGAGAGTGAGGTGGATCTCAATGAGTCCAAAATCAAGCTTATCTATGTAATGATTTCCAGACCAGCTAAGGTTACATAGTGAGACCCTGTGTCAAAAGTCAAAGGAATAAGGAAGAATAGAGGAAGGAAAAAGAAGAGGGAGAGGAGGAAAAAATGAAGTGGAAAAAGAGGAAGAGGGGAAGGAGGAAGAGGAGGAGGAGGACAAGAAGTAAGAAGAGGACAAAAAAGGAAGAAAGAGAGGAAGGACAAACTGCCCAGCTAGTTGAAGGGTTGCTTCTCTTGTTAAAGTTTGCACAAATACCTTAGTTTAAGTCAGTGCTGAAGAATTCAAGAACTAAGAATCTTTTCTCCACCTAGCTACATGAGGAAAATTACCTCGTGTTTTTTTCCTCAAAACTCCAGGGATTTAGTTATGAGTCACTCTACAGGGAGCCTATGGGTCCGAAGGAAGTGTGCTTTTCGATCCTCACAGCTCAGATGTGGATTTCACGCGTGGATCATAAGATAATGGAAAGACTTGTTGAGTTATGAGTTTGCTTGGGGTCACTTTTTAATCTGTGGAGTTAAGTCTGCATCTACAAAGCAAATCTCACCTATTATGCACATTAATTGGGTTACTAACTGAGAAAAATAAGTGAAGAAACCTTAATAAGGTAAAAATTGAACCAAAATTAACTGGCATAGTTTACTACCTAGATTTACAAGGGCAATACTATCCTTTTTTACTGTTACAACCCTAAGTGCTTAATCATGTAAACTTCCAAAAGATCTGTAGAACTAAACTGAATCAAGATCAATGGAATTTGTAAAAGCAACAAGGGGATAAATAAACACAGTGGAATTTGAAACAGAAACAAAGGGAATGTGTTTGAAAGCCTCCTTATTATAAGAGAAGTCTCAGATTACAAAGTAGAAGAATTAAAATAGTTCAGTTAAATTTTATCCAAATCCAAGTTCTCCCTTCTAGTTTTAAAGGGAAATAAAATTAAGGGAAAGAGCTTGACAAACAGTTCAGCACAAATAATAATAAACTATTTTTGAAAACATTATGCATAAAATATTGAGAGCACTTCAGAAGACAATGCAGTTTGCTGTCACTAGCACATGGGGAAGGGGTAGGGATGCTGGAGCTTGTGGCTTTGTATTGTACTTTTCCAAGCCCAGGCAGGAGCAGAACACAGACAAGCCAGCTTCTGGTTGTTATCAACTTGTTTTTTGCACCTGGAAGAGAAAATGAAAACACCCCAGAACACAGTGGAAGCATTCCAGAGAATTTAATACCACATCACATAAATCTTTGTAAAAGAAAAAACCTGGGATACAACACTGTATAGCAACAGTTCACATGCTAGACAGAGTAAATTATCCAGTTTGTAATTTGTGGCTGAGCAGTTTTCCCAGAGAAAATTCCAAATTAAAAAAAAAACTAAAACAAACAAAACCAAGTAAACAAATAAGCAACAACAACAACAACAAAACAGATTACAATTTTTAAAGTCATTTTCTAGGGTCAAGTTTTAAGATAAAAATAGTCAATTACAGTGCTTATGTCATCACATGCTATATGTGTTCATGCATCTCTGACTCATAACTTAGTCTTAGTCTGTTGACCTTCATATAGTCACAGGAGGGACTCCCTTTTCTGATTCCATCTTCCCCTAATGCAGTTACCTCTTAGCTATTTCCATCTCTTCTTTTCTCCTTGGTTGCATGTTCCTGTAGGAGAATTAGAAGTGAAAAATGTATAACTTAGAATCAGAAGGAATGTCACATGGTCATCTACTTATCTCCCTGACTTATGGAGTTCCACAGTGGATAAGGGGCTGGCCCAAATGCAGCTCTATGCAGTAAAGACACCACATGCATTTTCTATAACTTATCATTACCTGAGATGATGTTATTTATATAGTATATATTGACTGCTTCAACCACTTAATTCTATACCAATATATAGAACTAACCAATATTATTAGTACCTATATTCTCAATATGTTCTAAGTGTTGAGAATGTCAGAAACATTTGCATATATTTATTGAAAAATGACTAGAGTTTTGGTCACTTGTTCACAAAATATACTTTTAAAAATTATACCAAACAATCTTGTGTGAACAGTATGGAATGATTGAAGTTGTCTAGATAGTTTTATCCAGCTATGGATCTAGGTTAAACATTACCTCACTTATATATATATATATCTAATTAGCACAAAGATCTGGCGCTTAGTGCTAGTTTCATCTCCCCATCACTAACAATCAACCTGTGAGTTTTCTAAGCCTCGGGATGAGGTAAATCTTGAAGTTCTGTTCACTGGGAACCAGATACCGCTGGCTTTCCACCAATATCAATGAGCCACTTACACCATGAGAACCTGAATTTAGTTGGGATGAGGTAAGAAATCCAACTAATCTTGGCTGTGGTGGCACACACGTTAGTCTTAGGACACTAGGGAGACAAAGACAGGTGGGTCTTTGTGTTTTGAGGCCAGCCTGGACTATAGAGAAAGAGAGAGAGTTCCAAGTCAGACAGAGCTACATGGGGAAACCCTATCTTGAAAAATGAAAAAAAAAAAAAAACTGAAGATATCCAATTAAAAACATTTGCTTTCGAAAACTCCTTTCTCCCAAGATCTGCCTTGTGACAATGTTCTGACTGTCGGGTGATAGTTGAGCGCTTCCCTTCTGTGGCTTCTGCTCTTCTTAGTCCCACTGCTCTGTCTGCTTGGAGAGCCAAGGAAAATGAGATGTGGTGATACATTGTTTATGATTTAATAAAGCTTGCCTGAAGATCATAAAAGCCATCAAGTAGCCCTTACCTCTACCAAGGCCAAAATGGAAATCTTGTCTTCCCTGTGACTGGAAATTGAATCTCCTATGAGACTCTTTGCTTCTTACTTATATAATTCTCTAGTGCTGGGATTAAAGGCTTGAGCTCCTACTTCACTGAGAAGTCTGCCAAATACACTGTGGCCTATGGTCTGAAAATGGATGCGCCAATTTACAGAAGAACTTTGGATGACTGTCCAGGTAGTGAGATGTAGAGTTTATGTACTATCCTTCTGTGGTCTTTGATGTAGTTGAAGACAGATAGTTATGGTTATAGTTTTCCTTAGTTAGGATTAAAGTTACATATAAGACTTTAGACTCACAAAGATAGAATAAATGATGGAATATTTTCTTTAAATCTTACTAAATGTTAATGGACTAAATATTGTTAACTATAGTTCTTATTTATAATGTTTTGTTATTTATTTTACTATATTGAAGACCTTTCTATTTTAGACAGGAAAAAAAAAGAGATGATGGGATATGTCATTCAGTAAATATGTTTCTCTTATTGGTTAATGAGTAAAGTACTGTTGGCCAATAGTAAAGCAAGATAGGTGGAACTAGGAGAGGTGGAGGATTCTGGGAAATGTAATAGAGTCTCGATGTGATCTCAGGAGGAGAGGATGTGAGTCTGGCATTCTCGATAAGATAAGACCATGTAGAAATACATATATTGGTAATTATGGATTCATATTTAAGACAGAGCTAGATAATAAGAAATGCTAGTAGCAGGCCAACAGCTTTATATCTAATACAGTGAGTGGCAAGGATGCTAAGGACAATTTGGCAAGAAGTAATGAAGTTTTATCTAAGAACAGGAGCCATCTAAGAGATGATTTCCAGATATGTGAATGGCTGACAAAGGAACTGAATTAAGGGATGCTGAATCTTCAGTATTGAAGAAAGGGAACTATGCAGGGGTACAGAGAATGGGGGAGCATGTAGAGGTGCAGAGAATGGTCTGTCTAGCATAGAGGAACAGCAGATCTTGTTCAGTTGGGATATGACCAGAGCTGTTGAAGAGTGAGTGAGAGCTGATTACCCTAACATCCAAAAATTGGTAGATGAGTCTTAGAAAAATACTTTCTGAATCTTTTGTAACTAGAAACAGTGTCCAGTAATCTAGACATTCCATAGATCTTCCATCACTCAAGTCTCAAGAACAATGTAAGTTCACAACAAATGTACTTATTTTGCAAATGGAGAAACCAAGACTAAGGTTGGGAAAGATTGACTTTGAGTTAAACCAGCATGACACAAAGCCTGTCTATGAATCATACCATCATCTTAGCAATGAGGTTTGGCAAATATAAAATTTAAAGAAGTACTTGTCAATAACCTCCTTTGCCTATTCAACCAAACTAAAGCCACATTGTTTTCTCAGGGAAACCAAAAAACAAGACAAGAGCTTTCATTATAGACTATAATTGTGTGAAAAGGAAACTAAAAACCCATTATCTTGACTCTGATTTCCTTCAAATCTCTGAGATTGCCACTTGTTTCCCAAGGAAAACTTAATTTTAAGCTGTTATTGATTTGTTTTCTGAGAGTGGACAAAGAACAGAAGAAAAAAATATTTCCAAGGAAAACTGCACCTTAATATTTTATGCCTTCATAGTTTTAAGAATGGAGATTGAAAGAAAAATAATTCAGAAGTCATGCTGCTTATTTCAAAAAATGAGGATACAAAATCAGCAGAGATTTGAAACCTTCTTCTCTCTCTCTCTCTCTCTCTCTCTCTCTCTCTCTCTCTCTCTCTCTCTGTGTGTGTGTGTGTGTGTGTGTGTGTGTGTGTGTGTGTGTGTGTGTGTGTCTGTGGTGTGATTTATAAAAGTGTCTATTCAAATAACTCAAAAACATTTACAAGAAATATGGACATTGATGGTGTTTTCAATATAGAGAAACTTAGGAAGACAAATTGTCATAGTGGGTGGCAAAAGCTCTAAAAATTTGGGAGAAATTGATTTAGCAACAACAATAGAGAGGGGGAGAGAAGGAAAATAAGGTAATAACAATAAGGAGAAGAAGGAGAGGAGGAGGAAGAGGGGGTGAGGGAAGAGAAGAGGAGGGGACAGGAGGAGAGAAAAAAGGACAGAGGATAGGATAGAAGCAGGAGAATAGTATTCATAGTCTCAGGATACCTTCCATTGAGTAAAATGTTATTTCTACTGCATATATTAATACTTTCACATAGCTCTCTTAATTGCTACATTATAAAATTAATATTCAAATTGAAAGTCACTTTGTACTTTTGGATATGCATCTTATGATTTTATAGTATATTGCATATTATATTTTTTCTCCCTTTCTTAATTTTCCCTTAATGCAATTTTATGGTTATTTAGTGTGTGAGTATGTGTGTCTGTGTGTGTGTATCCAACATACCACGGTGTGTATGTGAAAATAGGAGGACAACACCTCTCACAAAGTGAGAAACAATTGGTTCTCTCCTCCTGTCATATAGGTTTCAGGGATCTACCAAGGTTGTCATTTGATAACGGGTGCTCATACCCACTGACCTTTGTCACCAGTTTCTCCTTAATAGTTTCTGAGAAATCTTTAAATTCATGAAACCTTTGAACCTTATTAAAACCAATAGTGTAGAATTAAAATTATCATCCCCACTAAATTGTGCATTCATATATCTTGAATAATTAAAATCAAATGCCAGAATGCTGTCTTCCAAAAACTCACAGTAATTCAACTGTGAGTTGAAGGGAAGAAATTAGTGTTCCTTTACTTTCATAACTTCCAAAAGAGTAAATTCCTAGGAACAAACTCATTTTAAAATAGTTGTTAGTAAGCATGTAACAACTAATGAAAAAGAGAGACCATCAATTTGAAAGAGATTGAGGAGTTGTATATGGAAGGGTTAGAGTGAGGAAAGCAAAAGAAAGATGATGTAATATTGATTGAAAAAAAAATAACAGAGAAAACTTACAACTCCATAAAAAGCAGTCGTCGAATTCATGAGCGAGACTATGGCTGAATTAATGAGACCTTTTGTTTATTCTTTCAAAGAGAAGAATGATAAAACACTAAGGGTTTATTAAAATGCAATATGACTGAGGACAGAGCCTAGTGGATGAATATTTGCATACTCAAAGCCCTGGCTTCATTCTCTAGCACCAAGAAAAGGAAAAGAAACAACAAAAAGCTCCAGACAAACAGAAAACAATACATAATCAATGGCTCAACTTGACACAGTTAAAAAAGAAGAGCACAGAAGAAATTTGCCATGTTTTATTATAAATTTAGCATTTTCTTTACAATGATTAGATGATGGCGAGAAACCAACATTTTACAGCTTAGAAAACACAGAGACATTTGTTTCTTTAAGTAACCATTAAAACACTGCTGGATGAAAAACGTTTCATATCTGATGTTGTATTCTGAATGAAGGCAACTGACATCTACCTATTATTGTCTTCTTGAAGTAAACTCTGGTCTTATCTGTATACAGAAGCATGCTAAATGCAGGTCTTAAATTAGAAACCTCTACAGACATTCCTCTTCCATTAATCCCCAATCACATTCATCCCAAATGCATTTAGTATTTATTTTGTTCTCTTACAATAATGCTCTCTACATTGACTTTAAAAAGTAAATCATATTAGTACAGAAGGAGTTCAGCTTTGGCAGTATCAAAATGAGAACATACACATGGTAGCAGATTCCTAGGCATTGTTAGTTTAAAAGAAAAATTGCTGAAAAAATCAGTGCCTATCCTTTACTGCAAGTGGTACACAACACATTGCACTCGGTCTCACAGTTCAGTCAAAAAGACTTCCAGGAGGATCACAACTGCTGTGACTGTGGAGGATGAGGCATAAGAGCCTGCTGGAGGTGGGTCTTGGGAGTACCACTGGGTATTCAGAAGAGTATGCAGTCCAGTTATTCCCAAGAAGTTCTCTTGCTGCAGCATGATAACTAATGGTTCCACTTCTCTTCTCTTTCACTTGCACTTTCTTCTTCTTCGGGGAATGCTGATCCATTCTGGCCTTTCAGATGCTTAACCCCTGAAATTATAAAAATTGTGCAAAATTCAAGTGAATTTTATTTCTGGTAGATCAAGTGCTGAAAGAGTTAGTGAAAACATGGGATTCGAGAAATTAATTGTGTGTGTGTGTGTGTGTGTGTGTGTGTGTGTGTGTGTGTGTGTGTGTGTTTTTCTCCAAGAATCTCAGCAATGTATCCTATATAAACCTTTTCTTTCACTGAGCAGTAAAACCACACCCAAACAAATTTCCATTAGAGACAGGGTATCTTTTATAATTACATCTTCTCCATTAAGGATTGCATCACAGTCTATTAAACCCCTGTTAACTAAAGATCTGTTCAGAGGCCCTTATTATAATTCTGATGTATCGTTTAGTGAAAATATTGCTTTTGGCATGACTGAACTCAATTACAAAGAAGGCCTTTCAAAGTCATAATACCAAAAGGGATGCGTGCCATTTCTGTAATGTATAAACAAAAAAAGTAACAGTCACAATATTGTTAGCCTTATGATTGGATCCATAATGTACCTGCTGAATTATTAATTCTTTCATTCAAAAATGTTCAGTAAATATGCCCACAGAGTGGAAAAACCTATAGGTATACCTTTGCCTGAAGCTGCTGCCTAGATGGCCTAACCTGACCTTGCCTGGTGGACTTCCTTTTTCATAAGGTTTTGTTTTCACCTTTCATAGTAATTTCTGCTTTCAGTTTCCTCTAACCACCCCAGGCTCAGTTAAGCCTCTAAGCATTTCTTCTTCTGTAGTCAATGCCAAAAAGTCTTTCTCTTCCTCACATATCTAACCATCTTCCACTCACCCTTCAGGTATCAGCTTGTCTCTCCTGAAGGAGAGCACAGCTCCCATGTGGAGTTAGAAAGTTGCTTCTCATATCTACCTGCGGCACTTGATCCCTTCTTGTGTCAGTTACCTTATAGAACTCTGTTAACGACATTCTCATTAGACAAAACTCATTGATGTCAAAGAATATGTAATTTCACTTTGGGATCATGGGCAAGATATCTACCCAACAATAAGTGTTAATTAATAATTAGTCTAACTGATTGACTAAATTGATTAAGAAACAGTTTAGTATGTGTCCTGCTAATTTCACAATAATTTATCTTCAGATTTCTTTCCTATTCCAAGTCTGAAGTACATTATGAGAAGATTACCACTATATCCCCCTTTTTACCCGCAGACTCATTTTCATGTCCCCTTAGCTATGATCTGTTAAGACAACTGTAAGGATGGAAAAATTTATCCTAACCCTCCATTGACCTCAGGAAGCTAGAAGTTTAAATCCCAGACCCTGTCCCCTGGCAGTGAGTAGGCAAAAGGTCACATTCTTTGTTTACGACAGCACCTGTGAGTGAGTGAACACAGGAAATAAGCTTTGTCACCCCACCCAGGCTCCTGCACAAAGGCAGACTTCAGGGGCTAAGCATGGGGTTGGATAGTTTAAATTGATTGGTCCGTACTGGATGCTATGAGATGATTGGTTTACGATGTGCAGGCTTTGATGTAACCCTATAAAAGCTGTCTCAATTCTGTACCCAGGGTCTCCAGTCCTCTACCACTGCGTGGCGTATGGCTGCAGACCCTAGTGCGCTTGGAATATAAAAGCCCTCATGCTTTTGCATCAAGACGGCTTCTTGGGAGTGATTTTGGGGGGAAGGGGGCACCTTTCCTGAGTGGGAGCGTGAAGGTCCATGCTCTCCGGGTCTTTCACAACATGCCAGCTGATATCTTCACTTGTGATAATTTGTGTGCATTTTTTTTTGTTTACACCACTGTTTTATGATATTTTCTAAGAACCATGAAAATGTTCGAGTTAGAACTGAAAAACAAGAGCAAGGTCTGGCTCATGTCTTCAGTAAAACCAAGGCTAAGAGATGTGTGAGTTTGTATGCATTACTACCATCAGGCTCAGTGTACAATTTGGCAAGAAATGATATCAGGACTTAGTGCATTATCTTGCAACAATATTTGAGCAGAAGTAATATTTAAATGTTTTAATATGCATATACAGATCACTCACAATTTCTGTTGACACAAGACTATAGAGAAAGAGTTATTACTAGCAATTGGAAATTACTTATTACAATGAGCTATATGAAAAAGTCATCTAAATTCTGAGTGGAAAGGAAGGGAGCTCATTGAATCCAAGCTGACACTCTGCTGGAGTTTTGCATGAATGGTTTAGAAAGCCTCAGAAGTCCATGTTGTAAATACCTGGCGGGATGTTGAGATTCTGAGAATACAAATGATTTGCTCTCAACTTTAAGGTGGCATGGTCCTAAGGGGAATTCTAACATATCCTAATCACAGGGTTCCACTATCAAGGTATCTCAACTGAATTTCAACTTTAACTTTTAAGATGCCAATCCATATTCTCCTGCCATTCTCTCAGACAAGTCATATATTTGCAGAATTACACCCACTCTGGTGCAGAAGGCTCTTAGGGTTCTTTTGACATTGTTAGGTTTAATGTTGCCATTCAGCACACATTTTCATGAGCAGAGGTTGACAGTCCCTCCCCGAGTTCACATTGACTCTAGCACCCTTTCAATTCAACAACAAGGTAATTAATGAAATTGTGTTTGAGAATTTAAATGAGGAATGCTGATATTCATTTGGCTAAATGTAAGAAAAATAGAAAGAAAAAGGCCAACATACTTAAATATTAATCATTCCCCACATTTGAGGACAGGCCTGTTTCTTATCCTGATTGGAATTGTATTTATTTTTATGATAACAATCACCATAAATTTACATGAGACACATTTCCTGAAATAAAAGCATTCTGAAATGAAATCTTTTCAAGGGAAAAGCTTAGATGAGGCAGAGCTGGTGACAGGTTGCCACAGAGATGTCCTGTAGATCACTAACCACAAATTCTTTAGTAAAGCAGTTTGCCCTAATGCCTTCTGTCAGTTGAAGAAGCTATGGTTGATTAATTTCTGTCCTGAAACTCTTGTGAAACACTACTTTCTCTTTACTCATCAGCAATATTCATTTGATTATAGACCCAATGATGTTGAAAGTGAAGTATACAGTCTGCTGATGTATATTTTATAATGTCTTCCTCTACATAGCTTTCATTCATGTTTCAAGTTTCAATTTTTGAAAATATGTATTCAATATTTGAGCAACCCCATAGACAGAGAATAAACTATCCTGGAGGCACTGGTGAAGTTCTAAGACTTCACCATACAGATGCATGAAGAAAGCCTTTTTCTATACATGGTCTATGATGGTTCAAACTTCAGTCAGTATCCAGGGCAAGTGTACACTCAGTCATAACTGCACACAGGCAGGAGACAAAGGAACCACAGAAATCACATTGGATGTGCCTTTTCCACAATAACATGAACACACAGAAAAGGAGTAATACAGAAGACCAGGCTATATAGCACACATTTGTAAAAATATGAAGAAAATGGAGTTGAAGGCACACAAAGACTGAGTCAAAGAAGAATACAGAATGGAAGGAAAGGAAGGAAAGGAAGGAAAGGAAGGAAGGAAGGAAGGAAGGAAGGAAGGAAGGAAGGAAGGAAGGAAGGAAGACTATGCCCAACAGTTGGGCAGAGCACTGTGTGTGTGTGTGTGTGTGTGTGTGTGTGTGTGCTCCATCTTAACTTTGTAAAACAGGTGGTTTGGCAGGCAGAGACAGGAACTGCCACAATTTATGAGTTTATGAGTTCCAGACTAACTAAGGACACATAACAAAATGATCCCTCTCTCTCTCTCTCTCTCTATATATATATATATATATATATATATATATATATATATATCTGTCACACACACACACACACATACACAAACACACACACACACACACACACACACACACACACGGTATGAGACAACTTTGGTTAACTAAGTGACCAGTTTCCAAATGATACTATAGGATCTTCTCTTGCCAGGAGCAGAACATGTGACTTTATCGAGATGTTTCCAAGGACAGCAGTTTAGGAAAGAGACATGACTTCTTGCTGTATATATCAGAAGAACTATTCTATAAGAACTGTACATGAAAGTAGAAAGTTTGGAATGTAGAAAATTAAGAAATGATGACAGACTCTAACTTTCTAAAATAGTGGAAGAAAATTAAAACTGAGCTATATAGGTCCTATGAGTACAAATAGGGTCAATGGCTGACAATAAGGTAAAGAGCAGATTGTGTCTGATATAGAAAAAGGAGCTCCCAAATCTCCTATTTGTTCAGCAAGCAACATATGTGATTTTTGCTTCTTTGTTTGGTTTTTGAGCAAGGGTATCACAATATATGTAGTCCATGCGGGTCTGGAACACATTATGTAGACCAAGTTCACTTTGAACTCATAGAATTAGTTACCTTGGTCTCCTGAATAATGCTGGGATTGCAGACTTCAGCTACCATGCTTGGCTCAAATGCATATTTTTTTTAAACAAATTCATAAATGCATTGGTTAAGTGGACAATTAAAATTTCTCTTATTGGTAAAAGCACATTCTTTATCTCTTAGTAATCACTTTATAGCCCTTAGGGTATCTGTGGGTGTATTTTTGAGTACCAATCACCCACTTAGAAATCTGTATTTTTTATTTATTTGTGCCTTTTGAAGGAAAAAAGCCTTACAATTTTCAACAGATCTCGGACAAGTCTTTTATCTCCAAATAATTATAAATATGAATATTAACCAATCAAATCTCTCTTGTTTAAAGAAGAAAGTAAAGTTTCCTGTTACATTCACTGAGAAACTGTTAAATGAACTACGGCACAGACTTTAGCCCTTTGCTCCTACTGGGAGATCTTTGCCTGGGTAGCATATAATGCTCTGCTATCAAAGATCTTTTCCAAAGTCAGAATCAGAAAGAAAAAACTGTGACTCAAGATCACTGGGCTCTTTTCATCATCAAACTATATTTAACTGTAACTTATCCCATACTGTTGGTTTTACTGGAATCAAAAACATGTTGAATTTAATCTAACTTATAGACACTCTTTAAACATAACCAGGCTACAAATAGAGATCGTATTATGAGAAAAAGAGGAAGCTTTCTTCTGCTATATAAAAACATTTGGACTGGACTCTAGACATTTGCAATGTGGTCATTTAGTCTTCAGAGACAGAATCAAACAATTTGATTAAAATATAATAAACTCCATCTGGGAATGAGACAGAACTAGAGATCAGATAGGATGTGGGATTATGAGTGATGATGTGCACATTATTTAATTTAGTGAAAATTTGTTATAGATGAGTAGAACAAGCCACTCTGATGAGTATAACAGTCTTCCAATTTGAAGAATAGCAATTTAGACCATTTATAGAGCAATAATCTCATTAATAGCAAGTTTGGTGTCTATGCAAATACTAGTTACAAAATATATTGAACAAGCCTTAGTTTTTCTGAAAGCCTTTTGTGTATAAAGGAGTGATTTCTGTGGTCTTAGCAAGACCACTTACTAATGATTCACCTTATTTAAAATGTAATGTTAGATAGAGTCTATTTAATCATTAATGTGGCACTCAGAATGGCCTCTCAGTAAAGTCCTATCATTTCTTAAATTGGAAATGTGTTTTGCATTTCCTAAAATGCCTTCATATATTTTGTATTTTAACTCTTTACCATTTATTTTAATAGGAATATATTAACATACTAAGGTCACAGAGATCAAGTGATATATTGATATTGTTCCCCCCAAAAGTGTATGTATCATGCTTTAGACTCACCATAAACATGTAACCTCCTACATAAACAACTTCTGCTCTAATACAATGAGCACTCCATAGCATAAACTTCAGGTTAATATATGACCATTTTATTTAACTCTCCATCACTCAAGAATACACTTCTCTGCAGAGCAGATATGGAAAATGGTTCACCATGTCACATGGAGATAAGGACATATTTTTATATTTATGCATATTTTTATCTATCAAGTACTTTGCCAAAGCCATTGGACAAAAGTAAAGCCAAAATGGAAAAGTTAGCAGGAAGTAGTATGAAACAACTGAAGAACTCTCTCCATAAACCACTGTCAGGTGTGAGCTCAGATAACGTTTGGACATAACCTAGTGTCACTTGACAAAATGTGAAGAGCCACATATTTATCAGCAAGGCTGAGGCTGGGGTCAGGAAAGAATATGAAAATGAATGTGTGTGCTTTGGAAAGCCTATGACCCTCTTAGAATCATTCTCGTGTGTGTGTGTGTGTGTGTGTGTGTGTGTGTGTGTGTGTGTGTGTGTGTGTGTGTATACATGTGTGTATATTTGTGCTTTTCAATACACACATGCACATGGACACACACACACACATACACACACACACACACACACACACACACACACACACACACACGGCTAATCTTGTTGATTTGAAAGAATTTAGAATCACCCCAGAAGACAAATGCGTATTGTTGTGTAGACATTTCCTGGAGGTTTAACCGAATGTGGAACTCTACACTGAACATGAACTGCACTCTACAGTGGAATGTGGCCCTGGACAAAATTACAAGGGGAAAGTGAGTCAAGTACCAGCATTTGTTTCTCTCAACTTCTTCCAGTAGATGCAATTGGACCGACAGCCTTACCCCCTGCCACTGTGACTTTACTGCCACGATGAGTTATTTTCCATACTATAAACCAAAATAGACCCTTCCTTACTAAGGTATTTTGTCTCAGTTAATAGAAAAATAACTATTACAGAATACACACACACACACACACACACACACACACACACACACACACACACACCTGTGAGGATTCTGCTGTCCAGACTAGGAAGAAAACCACCTTAATAGACTGAAAGCCTTCTGTGCCTTCCATAGCTAACTGCTCGTCTGATACCCTTTCTCCTCTGAAGCTAATGGATTCCCCCATGAATTTAAAAGTAGACATAAATTTTTAAACCTACACATAATGGTGCCAAACAGCATTAGGTAGTTTTACTTTAGAAGGAGATAAAATAACTCCCTTTTCTATAAGAGTTGCTTGGGATTGGTTGAATGCAATAAGATATCTATAATTAAAAAAAAAAGAACAAATCAATGAGGAGATGATAGTTAGCCTCCAAAGCATTATAAACAAAACAGAAAAAAGGAGAATTTTATTTAGAGCCAAAGATGCAATGGTGTCCATCTAGTGCTGGCAGTATAGAGGCCTTTATCTTCCAGACAAGGCACTTTTTGCTGGGTGATGCTTATCACAGCCCCTTATTAGTGGGTACCCCAATTAAGTCACATCACCAATCTGTGACTGAAGCTTGCTGAGGGAGCCCTTTGGTAACCATATCTCAAGGAGGGAAGGCACTGTGTAGGTTACAGATATCTTCATTCAGTGATAAATTAACTGAATGAATAATGTCAGTGTTAAAGACAAGTCACTGTGTACTTTTTACTGAATATGGATATTTCAAGTTCAAATGACTCAGGCACCATGGAGAAGAGGCATTTTGAGACTCTGTCTATCGGAAATGATGATTTGATCTGGAATTTGTCAATGTGTCAACATGAAAAGATCGTTGGGAATGAGGAAGTTAATGTTTCCTGACTCAAGGCTTACTATAAATCTATAGTATCCAAGACTGTTTGGTACTGTTGAAAACCAACACATCAACCTATAGAAGAGAAATGGTTCTATGTAAGTGTAGTCAACTACCTTTGACAAAAGGAGAAAAAGTAATAAAATGCAGCTAAGGTAGTTTTTCTAACAAATCACCTAGAAAAATTGAACACGCATAGGCAAAATATTCCAAACAATATGAAATACAAATTTTAAAAATCCTAGAAAATAACAGAGGAGCAAATCTTCAGTCTAGCAATGATTTTAGACAACACCAGAGACATGATCTCTGAGAGGAAAACACTTGATAGTCTGGTCTTTGTTACAATAAGGAAATTCAGCTTTGTAGATTCAAAGTCCAGGAAAAGAAGACAAGTGACAGACCATGTAAATAGAATGTGCAACAAAGGCACATCTGTTAAAAGTCTATTGTGTAATTACACAAAGGACCCCTTAGCCACAATAAGAAACAGAACAACATTACCTAATATGCTTAAATCCCTAAATGTGTCCCCACAGAAGAAAATATACTGAAAGCTCATGAGCATATCCATGGATAATCCATTAGAAAACTTCAGATTAAAACAATGAGCTGCCACTGCACATACACAAGACTGGTAAACATTGAATTACTGATAATGGCAATAATGGAGAAGACATAGAAGAATGTTCATTTTTCACTGGAAGAAATGGAAACTGGTGTACACATTACACGACATTTTAAGTGACATGTTTCAGAAAGTAATCCTACTCTTTGGGCTGGAGAGATGACTTATCAGTTAAAAGCACTTACTGAGCTTCCAAATGACCCGAGTTCAATTCCAATCATGCACATGGATGCTCACAACTGTCTTTAACTTCAGTTCCAGGGTGTTTACAGTCTTCTAACCTCAGCATGCACTAGGCACAAATGTGTTACACAGACATGTGTACTGGGAAAACATTCATACACATAAAATAACAATTTTAAAATAATAAATATAATAAAAATTAACAATACCATGAAGAAATTTCTCTGAGGTATTTACCAAAATGAACTAAAACAAACTTGTTTCTACAAACACACACAAAATATCTAATTAGTCTTCTCAAAAACCAACACTTCATTCTGCCGATCTTGACTGCTGTGTGCAGCCTTGGTGTATTTATTTCTACTTTGATCTTTATTATTTCCTTTATCCTGTTTTTTTATTTAGTTTTTTTTCCTAGTTGCTTGAGGTATACCATTAGGCTAACTATTTGAATGCCCCTTTTCTTCAACATAGACTTTTATTCTTATAAACTCCCCCTTTTATAATTATTTTTCTGCATTTAAACAGTTTTATTTTCATATAAATATGCATATATTTTTCCAGTTTTATTTTTGTCAACATGCCATTAGATTTCTCTTTAATATCTTCCTGTATTTCATAGGTTGTTCAAAAAATAATTTAATTTCTACATATTTGCTAAAATTATTTTGAAATTTTATACTTTACGAAAGTTACTTTATGTTGAAGAAAACTCTGGGTGAACTCTCATTAACTTGAAAATTAGAGTCAGGCTCCTTATAGACACTTGAAGAATCTTAATAAATTAGGCTCCGTATCCTGACACATCCACCTTTTCTCACTTGGTTAGACATTTTGCACATAGACCTTCTCCAGTCTTGGGACCATGTTTCCCTGTACCCTCCCCACAGACTTTTCCTTCCTTTGAGGGACCCATATAGTCTGTTCCTTCACATCATCTAAGTAGGCATCATCATTTCAGAGTGGCCTCCCTAAACATCTCATATAATAAATATCATGTTTTACTCTATGGTGGTCTTTGAGACCACCACAGGCATCAGAATGATAAACTGCAGGAAACAAGAAGGTAGTTTGGTTCAACATGGTTCAGTAGCTGATGTTAGTTTAAACTCTGAGATCAGACCCTGAATGATTTATTTTAGGCATATTTAAACACAGCATGATTTAAACACAAACACAAACTTTCTGGTAATAACTCAACCCCTTGTACACAGCAAAACTAAAGACTTGACTACATCAAAACACTTTGTAAAGTACACATGATATTTCCATAAAGATAGTTTCTATAGATTGACTGAGACAAATAAGCCCAAGATCCTCTGGGACAGACTACCATATGACTTCAGATACACATAGCCAAGGTTCACTGGGCTATTAACCACATCCACTGCCAGCTTTCTATGGAGAAAACAGGTTATACCTTTCTCCCTTTGAAGAGATAACCCTGTGTATTTAATATTCTTGGTTGTCCTAGTCTGTTTTTGTGATCACAAAGACCTACATACCTGCCTCTTCATTTCTAGATATCATATTTGCTTATTTGGGGACTGATGAAACATGTATCCTTCATGTTAGCAAGATGCAACCAGAACCAATACAGTCTTTTATTCATTGACTAATTGGTTAGAGTCTAATTGGTTAGAGTCTAGATGTATGCCTGAAGATCCCACATACCTAAGGCATTTTAACTAATGAAATTACTAGCTTTAATTTTACCTTCATTGAAACTCTTTCCTATTTTAAATATGGATAGAATTAAGTGAATTATTTTTTTCCAATGAGTAAATTTCTTTCCAATAAACTCAACCTTACTCAACTAATAGTCTGCATATAGAAAACAATAGGTCA
Source organism: Cricetiscus sungorus (assembly GCA_030556225.1). Classification (NCBI taxonomy): domain Eukaryota; kingdom Metazoa; phylum Chordata; class Mammalia; order Rodentia; family Cricetidae; genus Cricetiscus; species Cricetiscus sungorus. The sequence goes on along the minus strand of JANBXA010000372.1, from coordinate 20,612,389 downwards.
CTTGGTCTGTATTTAGCTTATTCATCTTAGGTTTCCACATAATCTTAGGTCACCAGTCCAGACATTCCCTTCACTTCTATGTGGTGGCAAGGAAACTTTCAAAGAAAGAAGGGGTTGGGGATAAAGGAAGAAAGGAAGGAAGGAAGGAAGAATCTTAAGTTGTAATCACTAAATAATGCCTTCATCACTAAGCACAATTAATCTCATTGGGCATATGGCTTTTTTCCAAGGAAGCAATCTAAATGAATCTAAGTGTTTTGGTCACCTCTGCAATTCTTCCATTACTGAAAACTCTTTCACTGGAGAGTGAACTCTCATGCATTAGTGTCAGTATCTTCCCAGTTCTCTCCTTATCCCTAGGCTATTTTCCTCCATGCTCTGTGGCTGCTTCAGCTCAATTGATCTCTCATTCCACAGCCTGCTGACCCCCAGGAAACTTCTGAATGAGCAGATTGTTCTGCTTTTTGTCCTCTGTTTGACCTGTGGATACACAGGTCAGGCAGCTGTTTGGCTGACCTCTCTCTTCTGCCAGATTTACAGCTGTTCCCAGGCAGCTTTGCTCCCTGGTGTGCCCTCTCAGTAACAGCAATGCACTGTTCTTGCTACGGGGTCCCTCACCCACTTCCCTCTGTGGTTTGCCATCCTGCCCTTCTTTGCTCTCATTCCTTATTTGGCTTCCATACATAAAAGCGTGGCTGCCCTTCCTTTCAGAAAGATTTCTGACCAGCTCCCATGAGCTAGTGCCTTTTTCTCTTCTTTTTTTTTTTTCATAAGCTTTAAGTATGCTTGATACAGAGGAGCATTTATTACTCAAGTTTGCAGAGGAATAGTAGTTTTACATTGACTACATGAAGGCAAAAATCAACACAGTTTTGCTTGAAAGATGATTTCCTGTTATTTGGTGGTAGTAACTAGAAAGTGTTCACTTGACTCATTTTCTTCCAACACTAGTACTGTTTGCTTGAGATTTTTTTTAAACCACTCATTCATGCATTCATTTAGACCTTTAGAGACAAGCTCTCATATAGCCCAGGCTGGCCTCCAACTTATTATGTAGGTAAGGATGAACATGAACTCTTGATCCTAACTCAACCTCTTAAGTGCAGTATGACAGTTGTGGACCAATATACCCAGCAAGATTTTTTTCTAATAAAAACATTGGAACAATTCCCCACCTCACAAGCATTATACTAACAACTCTGTGGTTTTTAAAACATAAATTTTTAAATTCCAAGATACTTCATGGAAAGAACACTCTGTTACTTTCACTATAGATGTGCTGTATCATTGGTAAAAGTTTATCATCTCCCAAAGGTGCTTTAGAAAAATTTCAGGCTGCATCAGGAATACTGATATCTTTTCAAAGCTTGGGCAGAATTTTATTTAAACCCCAGCTGGAAGAAGAGTTTTCAAGCAAGTGTGTCATCAGTTATCACTCCCTAGATGGCAATTCATTGCTCAAACTTACTGTGCACCTAGTCTATTTATCTTAACTTGGAAATTTATTCTTATTTTGTTATGTTGTGGATTATCTCCTTGAACTTGGTTCTTCCTCCTGCTGCTCCTGCCTCCCAAATACTTCATTTAAAGGCTGGTCATGGTACAATGGGAAGCTATGAAATATTGGGGATGTAATGAAGTTGGTGGAGTATTTGTTGAACATGTACAAAGTCAATTCCTAGTGACTCACCAAAATGAGTATCAACATCCACTCCCTGGCTCTCATGCTGTCTTGCTCTGACTACTGACTGAGTCATTGTCTTTCCCCACCATGACAGAATATTGAATTATAGGGGTAAGATGTCACTTGTTTTTGCGTTAAGGCAACAGCCAAGGGCTAGTGGCGAGGATAAGTTGGCAAGAAAAGGCAAGAGACAGACAGAGAAAGAGGCCCAACTTTTTTTCTCTCTAGCAGTTTTATAACCTTTAAAACATGAAAAAATGAATAATTTTTCTTACATTTCACTTTGGCCTAAGCTAATTTTGTTAGGTTGGTGGCAAGTGAAACTCAAATCATCTCTCTAACTCTTTCCCTTTAGTTTCTATTTACATTGGAGTCTCCTTTTGAGATGGAAAGAGAAAAGGAAAAGCAACGTGTGTGTGTGTAAGTGTGTGTGTGTGTGTGTGTGTGGTGTGTCTACAAGGATGGAAGCTACAGGACAACTTCTGCTGTCATACCTAGTGAGACATCTACCTTGATTTTAAGGCAAGGTCTCTTACTTGACCTGGAAGTCTCCTATTTGATTTGACTATCTTGCCACACCAAGCTGCAGAGAGTCACTTGTCTGCACCTCTCCAAAACTGGGATTAGGACCATGTGCCGTGCCATCACACCTAACATTTTATCTGAGTTCAAGTTTTCATTCCTATGTAGCACTTTTACCAACTAAAATATCTCTCCACTCATGGAATATTTTATGTTTTTCTCTATACCCAGCTTTGAATAAAACTTTCTTTTGAGATAAAAAAACAAAGATAGAAATAACTATATTATAGATCAGAAATATCCTTTAAGTTACATTGAAACTTTTAACTTGTGACCAAAAGTTATTAGTTTGATGCATACAGAATCATGTATTTGGCATTGTTGAAACTTGCTTGATATTGGAAGGAATTCTTAATAAATGAGTCTATATTATGCATCACTTACTGTGTATTCCTCACTATATTTTTGCTAATGATTTTTGGTGTTAATTTTCTACTATGGAAATTGTGATTAGACAAAAAGCAATTTTGAACAGTTTTATTATTTGCATGTATAATGAGGTCATAAAGCAGTAGAGACAATTCCCTATGTTAATAACTTATTTGGCCCAATAATTGATGAACAACATACAATGTGGTGATAGTCCAGTAAAGTATTGTGAAGGGAATGAGAGCTTTGAGGATGGAGAGTGGATGGCCAGCCATTGGAAGTTGACAATGACCAACTGAGAGCATTGTTGAAGCTGATCCTCTTACAGCTAGCTACTTGAGAAGTTACCAAAGAATGGGATACAGAACATTAAATGGTCAATGGGCATTTGAAGCAAATTGGAAAGCTGAAAAGGCTCAATAATGAACATCCATTTATGGGCTGATTAAATTTTTTTAAGGTATTGCTTTGGACAGTTGTCCTTTCTGAGTCAATTAAGCAAATCATTTCTTGATAAGACTGTGACATGCTACAATGACTTGACTGTATATGATAACCAGTGAGGAACCCTTTCAGTGGTTGGAAGAAGAAAAAGCTACAAAGTCAAACTTTCACCAGAGTACATGTATGAGTGTCATGGTGACGTTGGTGATCTGATCTACCATAGCTTTCTGAATCCTCATGAAACCATCTGAGTAGGATGTTCGACAGGTTAATAAGATGAACACAAAACTGCAAAACTAGCATCTGGCATTGGAAAGCAGAAAGAATCTTTTATACATGACAATGCCTGACCAAATATCACAAAATCAATATTTCAAAAGTTGAATGAATTGGGATAAGAACGGTTGCCTCTTCCACTATAGTCAAATGCACTTTATAATCAACAACTATGTTTTCAAGAACTGGGAAAGCTCTTTGCAAGGAAAATATTTCTGTAACTAGCAAGATGCTGAAAACATTATAATAACCCTTCCAGTATTGACTTATGAATTTTCATGCTCTAGGAATAAGCAAATATATTTCTCATTGGCACAAACACATCAATTATAATAGTTAATATATGTTGGAATCTAGTTTTAATAATTTAAATTTCATGACCTGAAACTGAAATTTATTTGTACCAACCCTAGTACAGAAACATGCCATATGCACAGAAGATATAGTACAGGACCCCACACTGACATGAAGCTACATGCAGTGCCAAATACTGCAAGTGTTCATTTTCCTGCAGATATATACCTATGATTAAGTTTACTTACAAAATAAGCACACATATTGACAATTAAAAAAAATGTTACAGAAAGCTATTTAAGATGTGAATGTTTTATTTTTGTAATTTCTCACTTAACACTTTTAGTACTGACTGACTCTTGACAAAATAAATCTTAAAATCACACATCTGATGCTAGGCAGGTAATTGAGGAATTAAAAACACGAACTGTGTTTGCAAAGGACCAGAGTTGGTTTCCCACCCCAAATAAGGCAGCTTACAACCATTTATGATTCCAGCTCAAAGAGATCCAATGCCCTCTTCTGAAACCCTTAAATAGTACACTCACATATCAACACACACACACACACACACACACACACACACACAGAGAGAGAGAGAGAGAGAGAGAGAGAGAGAGAGAGACAGAGAGAGACAGAGAGAGACAGAGAGAGACAGAAACAGAGACAGAGAGAGACAGAGAGACATGGAGATCTAATCCCCTCTTCTGCCCTCCTTGAACACTGCACTTGCATGCACATATCAGCATACACATACACACACTCACAGGCACATGCATGTATACAAACACTCATTTAAGCATATAACCTTTGTTGCTTTGTTCACCTATGTTTTCCTACTTAAGAAAGTTATCCTTTATTGCCAGCCATGACCAGGGGTCAGAGAGATAGCTCAGTAGTTAAGAGTGCATGTTCTTACAGAAAATCCCCATGGCACATCACATACATCTATAATTTTTAATTTATGGGATTTGGCACTCTTATCTGGCCCCTGTAGACACTGCACACAAATTGGAACACATATACATGCAGGCAAAACATTCATGCATAAAAGTAAACAAACCATGCTCAACTATGTTTGTAGTAGCATTATTTGTAATAGCCAGAACCTGGAAATAACCTAGATGCTCCTTAACTGAAGAATGGATAAAGAAAATGTGGTACATTTACACAATGGTGTACTACTCAGCAGTAAAAAACAAAGACATCTTGAATTTCTTGGGCAAATGGATGAAACTAAAAGAAACCATCCTGAGGGAGGTAATACAGACCCAGAAAGACAAACACAGTATATACTCACTCATATGTAAATATTAGACATAAAGCAAATGATAACCAGGTTATAGTGTACCACCCTGAAGAAGCTAGGTAACAAGAAATACCCTAAAGAAAGACATATATGAACCCTCCTGGAAAATAGACGAGATCTCCTGAGTAAATTGAGGTAATGAGGGGGATGGTAGAAGACAAGGGGAGAGAGGAAAGGGGGAGGAGGGGAGAGAAGAGAGGAGGGGAGCAGGAGGAGAACATGAGGGAATAGGATTGTTCAGTTGAGGAAGGGACAGAGAAGGAGAGCAAGGAAAGAGATATCTTGATTGAAGGTACCATTATGAAGTTAGTTAGCAACATGGCACTAGGGAAATTCTTAGGAATCCACAAAAATGACCCTAGCTATGACTCTAAGCAATAGTGGAGAGGGTGCCTGAACTGGCCTTCCCCTGTAAATGTCATCATAGAACCTTCATCCAGAAACTGGTGGAAGCAGATGCAGAGATCCGTAGATAAACACTGGGCTAAGCTCCTGGAGTTCAGTAGAAGGGAGGAAGGAGCAATAATGTCAGCAAAGGGGTCAAGACTACAGAAACAGCTGACCTGCACTAGTGGGAACTCACTGACTCCAGACTGACAGCTGGGGAACCTGCATGGGACTGAACTGGACTTTCTGAGCGTGGATGAGAGTTATGTGGCTTGGGCAGTTTATGGGTCTACTGGCAATGGGACCAGGATTTATCCCTAGTTCATGAGCTGGCTTTTCGGAGCTCATTCCCTATGGAGGGATACCTTGCTCAGCCTAGATACAAGGGGGAGGGCCTAGGTTCTGCCTCAATGTGATGTGACAGACTTTGTTGCCTCCCCATGGGAAGCCTCACTGTCTCTGAGGAGTGAGTAAGGGGTGGAGTAGTGGAGAGGTGGAGGAAGGAGGAGAAGGGGAAGGAAGAGGAACTGGGATTTGCATGCAAAATTTAAAAAAAAGTTTCTTTAAAAAAGAAACTTAACAAACTTGATGTTAAAGTGAGATTTTTAGGCTCAAACCTGGCTTACCTCAATCCACAGAAAGCCAATTTTCATAGAAGAATAAGGGTTAATTTGGAAATTTCATTCTTTTTCCTTTTTTATTATTTTTACTCCATTTACTTTATTTTTTTAGAGACAGTGTCTCATGTATGCCAGGCTGGCATCAAATTTGGTATGTAGCTGATGATGACCTCGAACTTCTGGTAGTCTTGCTTCTGCTATGAATGTTTATATTACAGGTATGTGCTACCATGCCTGATTTATGCAGTAATGGAGACTGAACCCTGCTTTGTACATGCTAAGCAAGCATTCTGCTAGTTAACTGAACTACACGTAGTAGTGTTACTTACTAAAACCCACAGTTCCTGAATCCTAATTCATTTTTTCATCATGACAGCATCCATTATCTTTGGGCCAGAATCCCATTCTAGTAACAAGCTATTTCTAACTAATCTTACCCATTCCTTCTGTTCTATACCATGATTAATGACCCTTTTGATAGCTTTTCTTTCCTGAAAAATATGAATTCCTTTCTCAGACCTTAGACGAAAGGTTCAGATAACAACAATGTTAAACCAAGTATCAAGAAAGGCCTTGACAGACACAAATGATTCAGTGTCTTACGCTTCACACTGCCTTTCATCTTAGATGGCCTCATGTTCTCTGACTATTTGTAGATCAGTTATCAGTTAGGAATAAAACGTATTTTTTAGGATAGTACTAATTTCAAATACTCAAAAATATTTTCCCGTAAATATGGAAATGTCTCAGAAATTCCAACATTTCTTGAACTATTTCCTCTCCCAAGATCATTACAAATGTTCCTAATCCTGATTTATTTTTTTCCCTGTAGAAAGCATGGTCACCAATGGATCATGGGGAGACAGAGTACATATGTTTATAAAATGAATACTGGAGCCATTCTTTTCCCCAAAAAAGCTATTTTGGGGAGCTTAGTGTGATCACTGTTATTTTTAGATCTTTACTAATACTTTCTATGAAAATAGCAGTGTCCCAACCGTGTGTGTTGGGAAAAAAAAACAGCTTGAACCTTTTGTTACATACCACATGTTACTTTAAGAAGGCACATCCATCATATTTGAAGGAACTCTAAAGGTTTCTTCAAATGAGAATGAGAGAATCTGTGCTTCCTGTTTCCATTCTTCAATTAAACTCTAAGACGTAGTTATGTTCTCAAGGTATGCATGATGTTTGAAAATCAATTTGGATTTCCACAAGTACAGATTCTACAATGTAGGGGATTATATCCATATCATCTGATACAATGCAAAGCTTCAAGAAAAAAAAGACCCCCATTTGCTACTATATTTTTCTCAGGGGAAACAGTCTTTTTTAGTTACCTGCATGCTGCTGGAACTCCAGGGACTCTGCTATCAGCTGGTATCTAGAATTAAAAGAAAGTGCTAGAATACTGTGTATTGTATAGCATCTTAAGCAATTTTATGGATGCTAAGAAAAGGGATCCTATTCCTGAGAGGAGAGAGGGGGAGGAATAAGTAGAAATGAAGTTATGTCTGTGAGAAGGAAAGAGAAAGGAAGCTCTCATTTGATAATGTGGGAGGTAGAGGTGACTTTGGAATGAAAGATGGCTCAAGGGCTTTAAGAATTTGCCTAGGAGTGCTTGATACCAAGCCTCAATTTGTAATATGATTTTGTCAGTTATTTCTGCATTGCTCCCCTACATCAGTACACAGTAATTCAGTCACCAAACATGAAGTGTGAAAAGGAGACAGGAACATAAACTGGGCTTATGATGGTTATTTTGGAGAAATCTACAGTGCCCCACAACACATTGTGATCCAGGAATGAAGAACCAACAGATGAGTTCAAGCCCAGTCATGGCTGGCCTTGATTCTCTGACAAAATAGGTTTCAAGTTACAGTGAGTGGGAGGCATAGAAACAGAAACAATCCCTTCAGACCTCACTATTTCCTAGGAAAACGTAAAGCCAGCCTCTCAAAGCCCTAGTAACAGAGCTACTTTTATTACCACATCAACACACTAAGAAACAAAATGTATGGTAGAGCAGATTTTTTAAGTGGCTCTTTCTGTGTATGAGGGAGTCACAATACATTTCCTCACTTGTTCTATGTATGAGGGAGTCATACTGTTATGTTTCTTATGCTTGACATTAGAACATGGCGTGTTACATAGAGAATGAACATATTCAGAAAAGAGTGAACTCCCTAATACACAATTCCTTCCAGAAAAGCACTCTTTTAGCTCCAATCCACCGCAGAAATTTACCAGTTAAAATGCAGGACACTAAAAGTATTTTCTTCTGAGAAATGAGAGGTATTTAAGAAACGTCTGTTTGCTAGAAGTACTGAATTGGCAACCTTGCTCTTGAACAGAATATTTTAAAGTGGAGCAATAGCCTGTCTTCCTCAGAGTGGAGTCCAGTCTCTTTTTGCAAGCATTTCATGGACTTTGCTTGTTAGAGAACCTAAATTGATTGACAGGTGAGACATTGAAATTTCAGAATACCGTGTGTGTGTGTGTGTGTGTGTGTGTGTGTGTGTGTGTGTGTGTGTGTGTGTGTGATTCTGATGGTAGGAACTATGTGTAAAGAAATGTTCAAATAGCTGGGCATAGTGGCTCATGCCTTTAATCCTGACACTCTGGAGGCAGAGGCAGGAAGATTTCTTTGATTTGAGGCCAGCCTGGTTTACAGAGTTGATTGTGGACAGAATAAGGGAGTCTACACAGAGTGAGTTCCAGGACAGCTAAAAATATACAGAGAAACCCTGCCTCAAAAAAACAAAAATGTTCACATATGTGGAAAACCATGGACAGGTTTAAAGGGAAGAAGAGGCCTACAGCATTCACTCTCTGTAGGAGAGATGACAAATAAACTCACCATGTTTTCATCTAGAGGCAGGAGAGTAGGTGAAAGAGAACTGAAATAGAATGCTGAGTGTCCCTTGACCTATTAAGAGGGATGACATCATCAAAGACAGAAAGTAGGAGTTTGCATAAAGCCACATGCCTAATTACAAAGATAAGTCAGTTTACCTAGAAGTAGGTCATAAGACTTGAATTCCGAAAGACTCCTGTTCTGTACCTGGAGACCAAACTGATCTGAACAAATAAGAACTGGTGAGTTCCTGTCAGTTTATTACGATTACATCACAACTGCCTTTTTTTTTTTTTCTATAGACTTCACATGAAGGCCCCCTTTCCCTAGGTCTTTGACTCCTCTTTCCTTAAGACTGCTGGGTCCCAGAATATGTGTTTATTCTATATGCCCCCTTGTTGCCCCATCTAGTATTACACGAGTGCTATTTATTCTCCTCTATACTTGCACAGAGACACAAGTTATTTATGAGTTGAGTACCATCAGCATCATGGATTGTGCACACTACCAGCTAACTTGGCTAAGAAAGTATCAGAAGTGGGTAAAACAGTTACAGTATAGAATGTGATAGCTCAAACACAAAAATCAGTTATCAGCTCCGATTTGAGAATACAGAAGTGAGTAGTGGGGACTTTGCAATGAAAATCCTCTGCTTTCTCTTGGTGAGATTATGCTTGAAGAGGGTCTCAAGTCAAAGACAGGAATACTTATGTGAGTCAAGTATTTCACAAGAATCCCACGTTATGTTTTCCAAGTTGAGCATATCATTTTGTGTTCACTAATGTTCACCAATGTCAGCTACTTAAATTTAAAACACTACAAATTGTCAATAAACCATGTCACTCCTTAAGTGAGGCTGTGGCTTTCTATACATGAACATTGATCTAGGTAGTGAAAAAGTAACCTTCAATGTGTTTGGAGTCTCTCCTTGCTCATTCTCCTTTGCAGTCTTTCTATTTTGTGAAAAAACTAAGACATTTAGGAGGCTGGGAATAGCCTGGTACAGTGCCTGTCTAGAAGGTGTGAGGTCATGCATAAAAAGTCAGCCAAGAGTAAGTTAAACAATTCAACACGTATTTGTTGAATGCCACTATACATGCTAGCGGCTTGGAATTTATGAGTGAACTAAAGATAACAATCTCTTTCTTCTGAACTACCCTAAGCCTTGGTAATCACTTTTATCTAGGAAGTAAGCGGCAATCCTGGAAAATGAGAAGATGCCAAGAAGAATGAGAGTGGAAAGGGAGAGGAAAAGAAAGAAAACCATGTAATACACACATGAGCTATGCAACCCTGTCATCAGCACTATCAAGCCAGGGGGAAGTGGAATAGAGTAGGGGTAACTGGAATGTGACAGGCATCTGAAGGATGTCCACACCCTTCCAACTCTCATCATGGGAATCTGCCTTTCTTTTCTGTCGAGAACTCAATTTTATTTTATTCTATTTTTCTTCCAGTAATGAAATATACTCAATTATATTCTAGTCTAAAGACAAGAAGACAAACAAAAAAACTCAGAAAATTTCCTTTCAGGCTATGTATTCCTCTTGCTACCATGTTTGAACTTTAAAAAAAAAAAAAAAAAAAAAAAAAGAGTTGCCACCACTAGCTCTACCCTCCACCCTCTCATCACCTCTAACCCATTCATTATTCTAGTATGGCTCCAGCCCTTGCCAAACTCCTATCCCTTACCATTACCAAAGCCCTGTGTTTTCCTTTGTCAGGCCTCAGTCCTTGTGACCATGTAATACTCTCATTTGAAGGTACAACTGCTCTTGTCTTCTAAGATTTATTTGTTCTGGTGGTTTCCGTACTGCATTTAATTACTCACTAGTCACTCTTACACTTTTCCCTTGTTCTGCCTATGCAGCTCTTGAATGGAAGAATTCTCCTAGTGCAAATCATCACTTCTCTGGGATTGGAAAATTGCCCTTGACCAGTACAGAAACTATAAATGCAGTATGTCAGAAACTATACACACATTCACTCCCTTTTAATGCTAGTGGTGGTTAGCTGTTCTCGGAATTTCTGGGAAAAGAAGATTGAACTTTGGAGAACTTCCTCTGCTCTGGCAAGCAGCGTGTCTAATTTTACTTTGAAATGCAAAAGCTTTTATATTTTAAATAATGTTTTGTCTTCTCATCTAACTGGGAAGATTGTGCATGTGTGAAAAAAGATTTTTGATTTCAAAATTTTAGATGGAAGTATAAGATGTTTGAGGGAACTTATTAGCTATCATCTGAAAATACTTAACTTTGAATTGAAATGGTGTTCAAATTTATTCCTAAAGAAATTAAGATTACAGTGTCATTGTTAGAAGATTATATCTGGAATGTTTTATTTGGATGTCCTGACAACTTTTCAAATAAGAGTCAGCATAAATATTAAGCATAGTATTTAAGGAAATAGAACTTATCTGAGCATCAGAGGCTTCAAATGTTCAACTCAGAAAGTTACAGCAGAAAGAAATCTCATCTGCTCTCCATCTGCTATAAATAGAAAATGTCATCCAACTTACTACTTGTTTAAGGTTGGGAAAACATTCCTTACCAATTAACTTCTCACAGCCTTGTTTGAAAAGAGCATATTGAACTACAGAAGTCTCCGTCTCTCTTTCAAAATTTATAGCTTGAGAGAATTGTTTAACATGACTTTGACAAAATATTAGGTGGCAAAATGAATTTGGGCTCCAACCTTCTACCCAATGATGAACAACATCCATTTTCATATCATGATATTTTAAAGGATAAATTTGTTAAGTCTACAAGGACAAGAATGTCCTAATCAAATGTAGAGCACATATGCTAAGGAAAATTAATCCATATCTTCTTAAGAGACTATTTATATTTGAAATGAGTTGCCTTTGGCTAGGCTTTCGAATGAAAACTAGGTTCAAATATATAATTTATGAATATGTGAATATGAAAAGAGGATATATTAAAACCATGTAAAACTCTAATATATTTAAATGAATAAATTTCACTTTGTTGGGAGATAATGCTAGGACAGAGTAAAACATAGAAGACCTTTGTACCCAGAGAATAAAATCATTGAATATAATTTTCAGAAATTTATCTGCCCTGTTATTCATTGTATTAACAATGAAGTAGGTGACTAAGACAGAATGCCATAGGTTAATTAACAGGGCAGTGAAGATTGTCAACAGTAAAGAGAATAGTCATGTGATTTTCTACCATTTTTTTCTGCATATTCTTATAAATTCACGTAGAGATTGCTTTGTGCAATGTAATGCAAATGGGATTCTAGCTACTGAAATAAAATCTGGAAAATCTAAACATGAGGGTAAATGCACATTGGGGTAGCTAATCTAGATGGTCAGTTTTACAGAATTTTGGCACATTCAGGAAGTAAGCCTCCAGAGTATGTCTGAGAGGGTTTCCAGAGGTGTTTGAGTGAACAAGCAGGACAAACTTTGAATCCTAAACTGGGGAGCACTAGTGAACAGGCGTGAGTCCCAGGAACAATACAAAGGAAGGGAGAAATCAAGAAATCCAACTGATCACCAGCCTTTTCTCCCTCAGCTTTCTGGTTACAGAAACAGTGCCATGAGCTCCCTTACCTTCCCAGAAATGGCAGACCATGTTAGGACTGTGAGCCAAATAAACCCTTCTTTCTTTAAGTGCTTTTGTCAAGTGTTTAGTCATCACAATGAGTAAACTAACAAGTATCTCCACAAGCAACTTAGATGTTGATAAAATACACAAGACAATTTTCTTAAAGGTGGAAAAATGTAAAGCTCTTCCACAAAGTCACAGGCTTCTGCTTCCTTGGAAATAGGAACATCTGGCAAAGTGTGCTGAGACTGAAATCAGTTTGAAATTCCAAGTAGTAGATGTTGGGACAGCTAAAACCACAAGGAACAGTTAATCTGCTCCTCTCACCAGGCTTTCCAAGCTACTGCTTCATGGGGGTGGTCTGTAAGGCTTTGCTCTCTAGCTTCCTACAACTTCAAACCAGAATTTACTAGCAACAGTGTTTGCTGTGGCAGTATTTAGTTGTTCTTGGGTTGAGAAAATCCAAACAGCTGGGATCTATTTCAGTCCTTTCTGGCTCCAGTTGGACTTGCCTTCGAAAGATTATTCTTCAGAGTTGGGTTTTCAGTGTGATCACAGAATTTAGTTTACAAAATCAAGACAGAAATGACGGTCTGAATCTGACCCAGCTGTCTAGATAAAAAGAAATCCAGCTGTTAATTCATTCTTCTCCAAAATCTGAGACTGTTTGAGTCTATTGAAAGGATCCGGGGGTATAGTTCCTTTCGGGTTTTATTAAGACAGCATAAATGAGTTTGGACAAGACATGTTTTGTCTACTAAGGAAAAAGTAATGTGATTCACCCAGGCCAGGCATGTTTACAGCAGGCTTTCTGCATATAACCCTATTAGCAAATTTATTTATCTTTGTCTTGATTACATTAAACTAAACACAGATCCGAAGCAAGAATGCCTTACTAGGTAGTAGAGAAAAATAAATGGCCAGTGGTATTGGGATACCACTGCAACTTCTCAGGGCCAAGGAAATCAAGAGATAAGGAAACCACCTGAATCAGCTGTACCTAATTGTCATGACACACTTCCTTTGGTTAGTTCACAATCTCCAATCCCATCGCCTTGATTGCTACCTGTGAACTCCATGAGCCTGTTGCAGATTAATACCAACATCCTCAAAATTGAATCGAGAGTGATTAACCATACAATTATTTTTCCTTTGGAATTTAAATGAAGAAGAGACCTCCACAGTAAGTTTCCTGAGCACATTTCTAAGTGTCTGTTTTTAATGCTCAAGGCAACAGGGTCACAATTTACTGTCAGTAAAGCCTTTGAGCAGGAAATGTTAAGTTGAACACCCCTTTTAATTCTCTCTCCTAGCAAACTCTAGGAAGAAAAGTTGCAAGCAATTGCCTACAAGACCCACTTACAATATTTACAATCTACCACAAAAACCTGTCCACAATTATCAAATATGTATCTAGGGTTTTAGGTCTTCAAAACAAAATTATCTTTTATTGTTTGTTTGTTTAAATTGCACAGAAGTTAAAAAGAAAACTACTAAAAACTACAAAATGATCCTTATTTCTAAAAGAAAGTCTAAAAGGAAATGGATCACTGTGTGCCTTAGGGATGGCACCACATTTGTAACAAGTCATTTTAATAGCATAATTTGCCACACCAGGTGACAAATGTTGTTTAGTTTATGGTTGTACTCCACAAGAGCTTATTAATAGTTCTTACCTTAGTGTAATATATAAAGCCTTTAGAGTTTATACAAAGGGGCCTAGAAAGCTACACAAGCATCAAAATTAAACACACATAGTTCTGACCAACAAAGAAAAACATATAGTATTGTGAACTAGAGTTGTGTGATCAGAGGTATGTAAGTCATAGTTGGTAAACACACATTTACCCTTACCCTCCCTTTAGTACCCACTGAGTGCTAGGCAGATATGCTTACAGATACTCAGAATCCATTTACCTCTTTAACAGATATTTTAGTGTGTGTGTATATATGTGTGGAGGTATGAATGTATGTGTATGCATGTTAACACATGTGTGGACATGTATGTGTATGCCAGGAAACGACCAGAGGGATGTCTTCTTAGTTCTCCATGTTATTTACTGGGGCAAGATCTCTCATTGAATCCACACTTTGCTGATTGGTTTACTCTGGCTAACCAATTTTCTCTAGGCTTGCCCAGACTCTGATTATACCAGGTTTATAAGCAAGTAGCCACACACACATAGCATTTACGTAGGTATTGGGGATCTGAACTCTGGTCCAAATGCTTGTTAAACAGTCATTTTGTTCTCTGAGTCATCTCCTTGAACCATCTCAGCTGATATTTTGAAGGACATACTCTGAGCATGGAATTTGTCTATGCATAAGAGCATGCAAATAAACAAACAAACAAAAACCCTGAACTTACAAAATTTATTTTCAGCAGGGAGTCTAGATAATAAACATCTAACATGAGCTACCACCGAAGAAAAGAGACACTACAGAAATAAAAGTATTTGGAAAAATATGAAACAGGGGGCAAGTTTTAGGAGTCCACTCTGAATTAGGATGGGCATGAAATCATCACAGACGCAATTGTGCAGAGCTGGGATGTAGCTCAGTGGATAGTGTGTATGTCTTCCCAGCATGAGGTTCTGAGTTTGACCCTTAGCATGCCACAAAGCTAAGCTTAGTGATACATCCCTATAATCACAGAAGTTGGAGGTGCAGGCAGTATCAGAAATTTTAGATCATCTGCAGCTATGTAGCAAGTTCAAGGATATTTTGGGCTACATGGGGTACTTTCCCCTTAAAACAAGGGTTGCATCTGAGAAAAACATTAAAAGACCTGGAGGTTGGGGTTGTCATGTAGATATTGAGGAAAGAAAAAATAAAGATAGGAAAGACAGTACACACATCCCAAGGAAAGGGGTAACTGGCACTTTTTAAGAGATGGCAAGGAAGCCACTGTGCTTCTCACGGTGAGCTAGTGAGAGAAGATGAAAGAGGGAATAGTACCCAGGTCCTGGACTTTGCAGGCTTGTTAAAAGAATACACAGTAAATCAGTAGATGATTTAAGTGAAAAATACCAACAACTCAAACACGAGTGGTAACTGTAGGGAAAGTTCAATGGGACACTTAATACAGAGTGACAGAATGACAATGAACTCAGAAAGGCTAGTGCTTTTCAGCTGGCAGGTTGGACATGACATTAGCTGAGGGAAAGAAAACTTCATGACAAGTGTGATTTGGGGCATTGGTTTTTCTTTCTTTTATGATAATAGCTTTGATAGAGAACATAAGATGGTACCTGTTAGAGACCAGTTTAACTTAAGATGACGATGAAACACACAAGTGGCTCTCTTTTAGGATCTCTTGTAAGTCTGATATGGGTATACAGAACTTCAGTGAGAGAAATTTGGAGTCATGTATGTACCATGATATTTGAAATCTCTGGATAATGGAGACAAAAGTAGCAGTGTAGACTAATCAATGGATCACACCAACGTTTACAGGTCTGAACACCAAGGAAATGGGAAGGAAACTTGATGTGAGTGGTGCCAAGAGGGAGCCAAGGAAAGAAAGGTTCTCATGAAAGAGCACAGAACAAATCACATCAATACCAGTTGAATAAGAACAAGACTAGGGATCCCCACAAAATTTAGTTTAGTATGGAAATGATCATAAAAATACAAAACTCACACATCCTTTACACAATTAAATGCAGCATAAATGAATGTAACACATGTTTTCCCAGTCAAAATAAGATTCCACAACCTCTTTCTCAATAGGCTGCATAGAAACTGCTACCTGCTGATTCCACAAATACAAACTTCAGTCATATTTGCTGTCCTTCTTTGGTTTGTGCATTAATGTTAAAATCTAATGTTTATTCAAAAATATAAATAATAGTGATATATTATTGACTTTGTGCTGACATTTTTTAAACCTGAATAATGACAGTAATTCTTATCATTTTAATACCATAAGTTAGTACAATTTGGATAAAGAACATTATTATTCTTTTTCTGGTGAGAAAAACAGAGAAAAGCTTACTCCCTAAGGATAGCTCCATCAGTCAGAAGCTGCTTGAGTCACAGAGGGAGCCTTGCATGGAGATATTGTGTTGATTGGTGAATTTGTGTTTGTGTGAGCTCATGGACACATGACTTATGTACTTGTTGGTATTATATATATATATATATATATATATATATGTATATGTATATATACATATACATATATATATATATATATATATTTCAAATCCATCAGTTTGTATCTTGATTGAAGAAAGTGCCTCATACCAGTAACTATTCTGGATATTTTTACTCTATTTCCTTCACAAAACTAATTTTATATAACAGACAAAAATAATTATAAATTTATATTTATTCACTTACCATTTTATGGTACTCAATGAATACCCCATTCTGTGTTTATAACAGATTACAAATGAAATCTACAGATTACAAAAGAAATAGTGTATTTTTAAGTTTCTCAAAAAAACCTGTACAAAGTTACATTTCAAGGGCAGTGTCTCTTTTACCATGTGCTCATGAAGAATGAGTAAAAGGAAAATCTTAGGGGCAAAGAGACAGGCTGACAAGCCTGACATCCTCATTTCAATGCCCACTGCCTGTGTTGGAAAACTGATGCCCAAAGTTGTTTCTGACCTCCACATGGAGGTCATTATATGTGCACTTGAATATATGCTCCAATGTTTACACACACACACACACACACACACACACACACACACACACACCACTAATCCATAAATGTTTGAAAGATATTCATTCAAACACTGCTTTATTTTCATTTTTCAGTTATGAATGAGATGGCTTTCTGTGTGTTGAGAGCCACTAATATGTTTTTTTTTAATATCAGCTCACAGCTTATATTTACCTGTATGTAAAAGTATCAACAGTTTTTCCTTGACTTGTGATAGCTCTCTGTGCACTGACTTCACAGGTTGTTTGCTTGCTTTCTACTGTGCTGCTTGCGTTTGGTTTTCAGAATTATTGTATTTCATCATTTCCTATGGCACTTCTTCCCATTTTTCCCTTTATAAAATCTTACTTAGTTTTTCAATTATATTTTAAGTATTTTATAAATATATGTGCATTCCTTAACCCAATTGAATGCATATTATTCTCTAGATTGATATAATTTGACAATTTTCAGTCTACAATTTTTTTTGGATTCACAGGGTGTTGTTGTTGTTGTTTGTTTATCTTTGTGTGTGTGTGTGTGTGTGTGCATATGTTTATGTATGTTTGTGTGTACTTATAACACACTTTCACTTGATCAGAAACCTAAAATATACTAGAGGCAAAAAAGAACAAACACACATGCTATGTGATCAGCTTTTTTGTCTGTCCTATGCCTGTCTTTAACACATCTCTCCCTTGTGGCATGTTGTGGAGTCATGTACTCATTGGTAAGAAACTACAAGCATCGGAACTTCAACAAATACACTGCGGGTTGATTCTGTCATACAGTCAGAACAGACAGTAGCCTCGGGCAGGAGAAACATTAGACATACCAAATTCTTGAGGGATTGTTTTAGTGTGAGAAGCTAGAGGCAATGGAAGACATTTCCCATTTTGTCTAGGGTAAATTACACCAGAATTTAATTATCTTGTAAGAAAGTGTCCTTGGCACCCAGATACCCAGATGCTTTTTTTTTTTTTTTTTTTTTTTTTTAAGCTTCAGGGTGTGGTTGAAGAGTAAAGCTTCATATAACACTGATGGATATTTCAGGGGAAAAAATCACAACTACCCATGTTCTACTGCTACAGGGAGTCTCCTCAGAACTGGTTATTCTCCTGAAAATCAGTTCGTGTTTGAGTGTGGGGACAGATGTGCATTACAGAAATTTTGCAAAAAATAAATGCATGTGGAGAAGTAAATTTCCTTTAATATTTCAGTTCCCTCATGTCTTGCACTAAGATCCTATGAATGTTTGAAAAGTATGAACATCATGTTTTTCCTTCACAATTTTGTTTTTTCTGTACTTAAAATAACATGAAAAAGATCCAGTGATTCTTAGTATTATACACTCCTGAACCTCTGCTTTAGATGCTTTTACCCAAATAAGGTCCCCTTGAAATCAGCCATATTCTGGCCCTGTGTCAGAATATCCATGGATCTTCAAGGAACGTTTGTAACTGTGGTCACCAATAAGTATGTTCAGTCTTCATGTGTTAACTTTATCCAGCCAGGCTTTGTGGCTTTCCACTGGTACTACCAGGCTTGATGGAGTGCTGTACCCCAGGCCCCAGCAACTACATCTTTGCTCCATAAGACATCAACTGTGGCTCTTCTATTCCCTAGGGAAAGGTGGTCTAGGACTATCCAAGAAAGAACATTTTATCTCCTTGTAGGTTGCTGTTTATTAGTGAAGTTCTCTGTTAATATTGCTGAGGCTTTCAATGCTTGACAGTGCTTTTATATATATATATATATATATATATATATATATATATATATATATAAGAAAGAACCTCTTTCAACCTTAAAATCATATTTCTATTTCAAGAATAATCAGAAAATTCAGCAGCTGTTCAATCCTTGCTTCTCTGAGTCAGAAAAAGCAGGCATATGGAACTGGGGCTCACAGACAAACCTCCCCAATAACTCAGGCTTTCTTATCAAGTCAAAATGAAATTCAGCAAAGCTGTTTCCTTTGTCCTCCAAGGGGACTTCTTGAAGTGAGTTCGGGAAATAAGCTTCCACAGATGACTTGATACCAATCACATGCAGGTATGCTTCCGAGCTAGTGAATGATGCATGACTGAGTCAGATGCACTCTGAAACCCACTTGAATGCTATGTGAGACCTTCGCTGCCTGGCTGCAGTCACTCTGCTCTCCTCTCCAAATTCTATTATGTTAAATGCAAACTATTCTGTGTCACACATGTGCATCCATCTATTGCACTAGAAGTGTGCTTCTGTTCTTTTCATGGATAAAGTGAGAATTCACAACTAGATTACAGGATTCTTTAGATTGAGGTAGTGTTTTTGGGTGCACTTGAAGAAAACAGAGCAACGGAAATGCCCAATTCTGCTCAGAGCTATATATGGGTGTATACTTTGTCAAGACAGTGGTTTTGTGTTTATTTATCTAGAATACAAGATAAAATGAGACACTTTACACAATGGTGTGTGAGAGTGTACATTTGAGCTTAGTTAGAACATGTTGGTATTTACTTTCCCATTTGATACATGTGGCTCGTTCTTCTTTGACACCTGTAACTTAATATGTAGGATAATAAATTGGTCAGAAGAAGATAGACATAAAGACACTTGTATCTAAATGTATACTGAACATTTGTATACTGAATGGGCAAGCCCTCATATAGGATATGATATTGTAGTATTCTCAGTATGTTTTAGCATGTATATGAGACTCATAACAACATCTGTTAAGTGAAAGCTTTTTCATTAGTAATACTATATAATATGTACTTTATATTCATGTACATATACATTGTATCCAGAGTCTCACTAGTTACACTGCATCACACACACACACACACACACACACACACACACACACACACACTTTATATACCAGAATTATTCTTCTCTCATTTTTTTCCATTAATGATCATTGATTGTCATGTGATCCTGAACCCCAGAATTTCAAAGTCAATAGATGCTTTACGTGCTGATTATCCCACTGGCAAAACCACAGAGACCTAATGAATGTCAAATTCAACTTCTTCCCATTCTTGTAATATAGACACTAGAGGGTGCTACAACCAGAAAGAACACATTACCCTTCCATTTTTCTCAACTGCCCTTAATAGTTCAAACCAAGTTCTGTACCAAAACAGAACTAAAAATCCAACAGGATATATAATTACACTTCAAATGAACCATCAAAAGTATCATAAGACAAATAAAATTTTAGAGAACTTTTGCCCATATGATACTAAAATTCTGTAATAACTAACAGCAGTGTTTTAAGGGTGGAATTTAGTGCAGGAGCAGTTTACACATTGTTTTCTCACTTAACTTTTGTGAAAACGTTATGGATAGAGGCAACTTCAATTTTTTTCTTATTTTACATATCAATCCCAGTTCCCTCTCTGTCCCTCCCTACCTACCTTTCTCCTTCCCTCCTTCCCTCCCTCTCTTCCTTCCTTCCATGCTACCACCACCACCCTCCCATCCCATCCTCCCCCCACTTCATAGGGGGAGGTGCTTTCCAGGGGGGTCAACAAAATCTGTCAAGTCATTTGGAGTAGGGACAAGGCCCTCCCTCCTGAAGCAACATCAATCTAAAGATGATAGAAATTAACTTTTTTCTCCATGAGTCTTCTACAATAGAGACAGTCTATGTGCAAACTCAGTAAATAAAGTTACCTTGTTATATATTCATATATAATGCATTTATGCTACCTCCAATTACCCTTGGAAAGACATTTCCTTGCCCCTTCCATCTTCCAGTGGAATGTATTTTTCACTGAATAATGAGAATTATATTAAATCATATGAATTAAAAGACACTTTACCTATATTTCTGCTACAGTAAACTCATTGTGTGTGTGTGTGTGTGTGTGTGTGTGTGTGTGTATTCATAGGTCATCTGAGTGAAGGTTGAGTGAAGCCTAAGCTGGAACAATATTAAGAGTACAACAGTAGGTTGCATCCAAGGTACCCTCTAAAGATGAGTTAGACATGACAGATGAGCTGCTGTCAAGCAGGATCAATCAAGTCTTGCTTGGATTGGACAACAAACACAAAGTAGTTAAAATGATGCTGAGGGTTTGGATCTGAGTAAATGGAGAACAGTGGCAGCATTCATAAAACCTGGAGAACCCAACAGTTTATTTATGGGAACGACAATGAAATCTTTTCAGATGGCCTGAGTTTGAGGCATAGCCAGCCATTGAGAAGTTCTATTGGGCAAGCATGCATACACACACAGAGAGTGAACATGGGGGTTCCTATTCCTGACAATTATGACTTAATATGTAGGAATTAATCAGAAGCAGAATAAGAAAATCAGTAATAGGGCTAGAGAGGTGGCTCAGTGGTTAAGAGTTTGTGTTACCCTCCAGAGGACTAAGCTCAGTTCTTAGCATCCCTGTCATGTGGCCCACAACCTCCTGTAACTCCAGCTCCAGGGAACACCTGCAGGTACCACACACATATAGCATACACAGATATGTGCATGAAATCAATACAGAGTAAATCGTATGAAGAAGACTCCAACTTACAACATTTTAAAAATGAAAATGTGTACCTTCTGCATGACAGGGATGGGGGAGAGAATATTTCATATGGATTTTTCTGTTTCTCGGGCCAGTCTTGAATTCACAAACAGAAGTGACCCTTCCACCTCAGCTTCAAGCACAGTTGGAACGGTAGCTATGCAATCTCCATGTCTGGCTGTACATACAATTGGCATGAAAGCCTGTTAAATTAGTTATCCAGTGTTCTAGATCCCACAACTGGCATCTCATGGAAGAAAAACTCAACTCGGAGACTTAGCAGTGCCTACAGGCCAGGTGAATAAAGATGCAGAGATTAAAGTTCAGACAACACATAACGTCATGCAGGATGATACCTTTGGTTACTGGAAAATGGAAGCTGGAAGAGGCAAGGAAAAAGACTTGCCATGGGCTGATGGCGGCAGCATGACCCCTGACACCCTGATTTCAGATTCCAAGCTTCTCAAGGTATAAGAGAATATAATCGTCTTTTAAGTCATGAATTTGTGGAGCTCATATGAAGTGTTCTTGTTGCTGTATCTTACAGATGAAGGCTGTGAAAGCAGACAGAGCATCCAACAGCATTTTCAAGGTCACAGAGCTAAATGAGGCTAGAACTCAAGCACAGACTTTTCAGTTTCACGTTTTTAGATTTTCCCGTTACTGATGTCATCTTTATTACTTTTTTTTTAATTACCTGACTTAAACTGTGTATGGGGAACTGAGGAACAGTGTTACCTGGAGGCAAATTGTCTTTCTAAACGTACATAACATCAGGTTCAAACCATTTTTCCCTAGCTAGCCATTTGATAATAAAACCAATGTGTACTATCTTGACAAACCTAATATAATAAAATCAACATTTTCTATCTAAGTAGTAACAGAGAGCTAACAGAGACATGGGCTTATTTGCAATAATTTATGACATCTACACTCATTATCTAAATCTTGCTTCTCAGAATAAACTGTTTACCTATCTTCTTTTATGGCCACATTCAATCCTTTAGGCAAGGCATACTGTGTTTTGGAACATTTTAAGGTTTTGAGATTTATTTGTTTGTATTGTATGTGTATGGATGTTCTTATCTGCATTTATATCTGTACAATGCAAATGCACAGTGCCTGAAGAAGCCAGAAGAAGGTGTTGGGTCCCCTGAAACTGGAGTTACAGAAGGTTGTGACCTGTCACACGGGTGCTGGGAATCAGTTCCAGGTTCTGTGTAAGAGCAGCCAGTGCTCTTAACCACGGAGCCATCTTTCCAGACACCCCCTCCCATGCCTCAGATATTTTCTTTGTGTCAAAAATAAATAGGTACTTATTGTAGAACTATGGTAGTATGTTGTGGAATATTACCTTAACTATATAAAGAAGTGTTGCATTTGTTTAGCAATGGAAAGATGTGTTGCTTTGCCTAATTGGTCTAATAAAAAGCTGCATAACAAGTAGCTAAGTAGTATAGGGGTAGGCAGGGCTGGCAGTCAAAAAGGATAAGTAGGAGAAGGAATCTTGCTCGAGCAAGAATGAGAACAGAGAGAACAAGAGAAAAAGAAAGGAAGACACCCAGGGCTGGCCAGCCAGACACAGAACAGGGCATACAGAGTGAAAGAAAGGTTGAAAAAGAAAGAGGCCCAAGGCAGAATGTAGATGAAGATAAACAGGTTAAATTAAGGTATAAGAGCTAGTGGACAATGATAAACTAGGCCAAGCATTCATAACTAATAATAAGTCTCTGGGTCACGATTTGGGAGCTGGTTGGTGACCCCAAAGAAAGTCTGTTGCAGCAGTCATATACTCACTTTTAAAAGGAGTTTTTATGAGTGACCATGTTGCACAACCATGCAGAATATTTAGAGGGGAAGTTAGCTCTTGGTCCGAACTTTTGTTAACAGAAACAGCATTAAGTCGTTAGCACACACAAATTGCTTACCAGGTGCACTCTATTTTTTTGGTACATTATTTTATTTAATATTCATAACTGTTTCCCCTAAACTATAGAACCATTATAAAAATGGTTATAGAAATGAATGAGAAACTGGAGGGACTGGAAGCTTGAAGATTACACACATTAGAACCATCATGGCTCAGGTTTCTTCTACTCCAGGTCTCTTTTGTGACTTTCCCAAATGAAGACTGCCACCAGTGTCTTAGGGAAGAGATGACAGAATTTAATCAGTTTGGAAGAGACAGTTTCAGATTTACTTCTTTTGTGTAGCTTCTTCTTGGTAGCTTAATACCTCCTGAGAATAATGCCCTGGGATGCAGCGGTCCAGAGCTTTTCAGGGGTGGAAATATGATGGTGAAGCTGGCCCTAGTTAGTGTTTTCAAAAGAAAATAACTGGCTACCATTTCTAGAGCCTGTTCTGTTTTACTATAGAAAGCAATATCCTCTTGACATACATAATGGTTGAATGGTTAAAGACACAGAAAGAGTGAGTTTCTCAATTTGAGAACAATAAAAATAAGAACCCTTCTGTTGGCTCTTCATTTAGTGTAAGCCCATTTTGTGCTGAAAAGGACCAGTTTTTTTCTGATTCTTAGGCTCTGGTTCCTACGTGGACTTTTGAAATTTTATGAACCAGTAGAGGGCGCTCCCCTCACAAGCTGTTCATCTTTTTTTACACGATGTTACCAGAGGTGTATGCAAAACCCTTCCAGTCTCATTGGCAGTAAAGAAAACAAGAGTCAAGGATTCTTGCTCCTGGAGGGTTTGTGTAAGGGATCAAAACATTCATGGGGGATCTGTTGGCCAATTACCAGAGGTGGAGAGGGACAGTATTTATCCAACACACACTGGAATGGCTCCAAAGGATTTGTGCTGGTCTATTGAGTAATTATGCATTTCTCTGAAATATATATATTTCAGAGATCAGAATGGATTAAAATGCCTGTTTAGAAAGCTATGGATACTGATACAAAAAGTAAAGAAATTTTTGGGCCTGGCCTTATACCTAAAACTTCGGACCTGTGGAGATTCAACAATTACTTTATCTTAATAAAACAAAAAGAAGCTTTTGAAGTTGACAGTGAGGCCCTGTGATATTTACTTTTGGGATATTCTAAAAACCTAATTCAATATATTGATAATTAAAATGATGCTTGCTAAAATCAAGAGCTTTTTCCTTGCCATCTTTGAACTCTGATAACATATATCTTAATCTTTAAAGGTTGTTTAAGCACTTGAAATCTTATGATACTCAAAAACAGATAGCTTGGGGCTGAGAAAATGAATGAGCTGATAAAATGATAGCCATACAGGTGTAATAATCTGAGTTTTATCCCAGAACATACTTTTTTTAAAAAGCCAGAAATGGTAGAACACAAGTGTGATCCCAGTTTGAGGGTGTCAAGGCCTGGGCTCCTTGGCCAGCCACTCTAGTTTAATAAGTAAGCTCCAAGCCAATGGGAGATTCTGTCTTCAAAAGCAAGGGACACACAGATCTGCAGGAACACATACTTAGGTGCATAAGTACACACACACACACACACATACACACACACACACACACACACACACACACACACACACACACACAGAGAGTGTGTGAGTACACAATGTGGCATAATAGCAATGTCTAAACTATCTAAAGCTTGAAACATTCCCTGACTTTGCAATTCTTCACAGTCAGAAGTCATGGAGGAGAATCTTAGGTCTTACACTAATGGATTGGACTTCTTCCAGCTTGACTTCCAATTGAATATCTTTTTAAGTTTGCATTATGTTTAAGACACAAAGCTCATATGTTATGGCTTTAATCTGAAGTGTTCTCCTCGAGATCATGTGTTTAAACACATGATTCCTAACACGTAGTGATACTTTGGAAGGTCACAGAATCATTGGCTTCTTAATGGACACAGGTCACTGGAGGAGGCCTTGAAGGTTGTAGCCCAGTCCTGTATCTGGTCCAGTATGTATTTTTCTGCCTGATATAGTAGTAGGATTATCTGCAGCTAGTTCCTGACATTGTGGATAGAAACATTCCAGCTGCCAGGCCTTCCTGTTGAGGTGAACCACTAAGTTGCTTTTGCCAGGCATTTGGCTACAACAACAACAACAAATACCTAATAGTAAGCAATTATAGAAGGGTCATTAAATTGTAACTAAATGACCCTTTATTTTTCATCTTCTTAGAAAACCCAAAAGAAAATATTTATTGTCTTCACAATTTTTAGAATGAACAACATTGGTATAAAGGAATCTGTAGAAACTGACATTTCCAAATAAGCTAAGAATCTTTGCCAGATAAATCTCTCTTCCATATTTTCATGCTAGTATTTACAGGTGTGTTATTTAAAACCCAACAGAGTTACCTAATAGCAGGGGGAAATGGAATGTTGAAGAAAATATAAGCAAGATACTACAGGCACACATAATTGTGAAAGATCAATAGAGAAATATTTTGAAAGAAATGATTTCACAGGTGCTAATTAATTTATTGTGCAGAGGGGCAATTACCTTAGGCAATAATGGTAGGATTAGAAGATGCGAGTTGACCTCATTAAACATCAGGACTCAAACCATGAAAGAGAATCCTTGTTGGAAATTGCAGATCCAAGATTACTTCCTTCCAATCCCTTGTCATGATTTTCATATATTGTGTCTTTAATAACATCAAAAGCATTGCTAGATACTATTGTGATTTTGAGGAGGATAGCAAGTTCAACCTTGCCCCATAGCCAAAGCCAGTTTTGGGATGATGTAAAGCAGGTGAGCAAAGAAAGGAATAAAGAAAAGAATGAAGGGAGAGGGTACCAAAGAAGAGGGGAGATAGGAAGTAAACACATAGAAGGAGAAGATGCTTCTTAACTCCTTTGATTCAAGATCAAAATCCATGATTTTTAGAAAACTTTAGAGATATTGGGAACTTTTTCCAAAGATCCATACCAATTCCTACAATGGTAGAATAAATCTGTGCAAGTTAAATATTAATATGATAAATAGTATAAATTTAAAACTTAAATTTATCTAAAAATGAAGTACATTTTACACTAAATTACAGAATGTTATGGCTGTTGTTTGTCTATTCAAAAACCCATTTTGAGGCCAATTTTAATAAAATGTAAATTAACCACTACCATCCTATAGTAGTGTTCAGTACATGAAATATAATTTTTTTAAAAAAAAACTACTAGAAACAGAGGCATATTTAGCATTTTTTTGTCACTAAATGAGTCTATGAAAGAAAACCTCTTAAATATCTGAAACAGTGTACTCAGAATGCAGTGCTTCAGAGGCCTAATAAAACGACATGACATACTTCCCCAAACTCATAATATAGGGTAGTTATTACTGCTATGCTATCTATGTTCTAGAATCGTCCATAAGAAAGCATAGCAATAAGTTTGTTTGTGGCAATAAACAACTATGGTGTTGTAATTTGTCTGGAGATCTCCCCACTCAAAAGAAAAATTGTGTATTGCCTCAAGGCTAATCCTTCTGTTTTGTTTTTGTTGTTCTGTTTTGTTTTTTAAACTAGATTACTTCTTAGTAAGCATCTTGAAGCAGCCATTCTTTAAATTTCAAAGAATTTAAGAAAATTTCTATGTGTAGAAAAAGCTGGTATGTAGGCCCAGTGAGTTTTTACTATGCCCATAATATCTCTAACCTATCTAGAATACCAATGTGTGAATGCAATTGTGGACTGCTATTTCTTGCCATTTCTCATCTTCACCCAGTGTCTGCTGTAAAGGACCAAGAGGAGGCTGTAAAGAATCAGAAATACAGAAAGAATGCAAGGAGGTGCTGGAGAGATAACTATGAAGCTGAGTGCTTCTTGCTTTTTTAGGGAAACAAAGTTTAGTTCCCAGCATCCTATGGGAATACACACACACACACACACACACACACACACACACACGGAGAGAAAGAGAGAGAGATACACAATCACAAATAAAATAAAGTCTCTTAAGAAAAAAGAATGCACAGACATTAGAGCTATCTCTTAATAGGATGCTGGAACACACATCAAGTTTAAGGATCTGCAGAGAAACAAAAGGTGAGACTTTAATTCTTTCAGCACTTATTGCTTTAAAATATATATATAGTGAACATAGTGGGTGCTTTCAGTAAGTATGGGTTGGAGTTTTGGATCAAAATTGCTCTACTTAATGATGTCATGCTTCTGAGGGTTTCTAAGGGGCACATGCTCTCACAGCTGCCCTGTTCACTCCCTGGTTCTTTGCCCTTAAACTACCAGCAGCCAGGAGAAGCAATCATCTTCCAAGAATTGAAAATGAGAAACAGCTTCACATTCAGAAAGAAAAAGACAATAGCTATTCGGCATTCTCAAAGACCTCTGTACATTCTAGCTCCTGTTAAATTGAACGCTGAATTGTCTTTGGAGTGCTGTCCTAATGGAGTATTGCTGAAAGTCAATGAAACCACTTAAGCTTGATTTTTGTAATAAGGTGGAATGATGCCTCTCCACAGTGGTGTGCCTTATACAGTCAAGTGAACAGAGTAAAAGGAGAGGATGAGTACACTTGCCAAGGGCAAAATAAGTGCAGAGGAGCCAACTAGAGCATGACAGACTAGATGTGGAATACAGAGTGATGTAAAGTTTCATGTTTATTGTACATGTTTGGTGTTACAGACCTACTATTTTCCTGAAACTGTGACCTTTAAACATCTCACTTCTACTTGATATTTTACCTTTTAGTAAACTTACTCAAAAATTGACCAATAGTGTTTACCATTTACTGGCCCCTTCAAAACAAATGGCCTGATTAGTTTTGCTTTATCTGGAATGTAGGTTTCACCAAGAGAATCTGCTGAGAAAGGAATCAGTGAAACTGTTCATAAAATTATGGAGATCAGACTGGATTTTAAAGCTCAGACAAGACCATTAAGGTTTTAAGAGGGAACTTGTTTAGACAGGTTTTATAGAGCAGCACGAGTTTGCAAGGAATGTAAAACTATCCTAAATTTGACCCACTAAGAATCCCTCTATTTATTATAATGCTTTTTATATCATAACACATTTTGACTAGGATCTCCATTAATTTATTTGGAAGATAATGAGATGAGTAGTTCAACTCCTCACAAGTGACAGCTATTACTTAGGAAACAAAAGGCAGGTTGGCTCAAGCAGTTAGCCACCTTCCACAGACAACAGTATTGGAGACAAGCAGGTAAACTGAGGCAATTATAATAATTGAAGGTAATTTTACTGAAAAAGTAATCATCTTTTGTGAATCAATTCCTATGTCCCTATTCTCAATCCCCATATTTTCAGATCATTGGAAGACTATGTAACATAATAATCTTAAACATCAATTTGAGAGCTAGGGAGGAGGCTCAGCTTATAGAGCTATGTAAATAGCAGGCCCTGAATTCAATGCACGTGCACATATGAAATGCCTGGGGACAACCTTGTGTTCCTGTAATCCCAGCACTGGGGAAGGAAAGATAGGTAAGATTCCTGAAGGCCATTAGCATGTCAGCCTAGCCAACTCAATTAACTTCAGTTTCTGTTGGAGACTCTGTCTCCAAAAACAAAACAAAACAAAAAATCCAAAAAAAAAAAAAAAAAAAAAAAAAAAAAGGCAAGGTTGAGACAGAAAGAACAAGGAAAAACATTTTATGTTGAGCTCTCTCTCTCTCTCTCTCTCTCTCTCTCTCTCTCTCTCTCTCTCTCTCTCTCTCTCTTCTCTCTCCCTCTCTCTCTCTCTGTCTCTCTCATACACACACACATCATACACATACATTATCTGAAAGTGTATTATTTTTCTAAAAAGTAGAATCGACATTGTGTGTGTGTGTGTGTGTGTGTGTGTGTGTGTGTGTATGTGTGTGTGTGTGTGTGTGTTACGTGAAATCACAGAAGGAACTGAGTAGATGCAGAATGGAGGCCAAGGAGGAAATGGAGGCAAGAGGGAAGAAACAAGACAAAGAAATTAAGGGAAGTCTGACAAATGTTACATGATGTTATGTTTCTCTAACATGTAGACTGTGTCTACCTACCTGTGTGTTGTGTATCTATCGGCATGAGAGCAGAAGGGAATGTATTTGGGAAAGAGCGGGCACAAATGATTATAAGGTCACAAAGGGGAGGCAGGGATACAGACAGAGGCCTACAGACAGAACTTCTATGGGAAGTTTATTGGTGGAAGGTAAGCAAATAAAGGGAGGAAAAGAAGAAAAGAGATAGACAGAGAGAGACAGACAGCTGCTTCTTCAAGAATGGCAGAAAAGAGAGGAGAGAGAAAGTGTGTGGAGTTTATCTCTTAAAGAGACCCTGTACCTGTGTACAGAGCCAGGGTTCTGCTTGCCATGTGCAGAGTCACTGTGCCAGGATCCCAAGGGCGGGGCCAGGTCTGCCTGGATTATTAAACTGTTGTTTCAGAATATAGCCAGGCTCCTGAGTACAGGCCTCAGAAGACCTTTAGTAGCTTACAGTATTTGGAACATAGGTGACTGACTTTTTACATTCTGTCAGTCCAGGTCTGTCAAATCATCTGCCTGGAATCTACCCTCCACTCCTGTCTTTCAAGATCTTGCTCTTCCTGCCTCTGACAACAGAAGTCTTGTTTCTCCTGTGAAGCCTCCCTTGGATATGGCAGGCAGAGCTAGATACTTCCTCCTTAGCTTTCCATTGCTGCAATCCAAATCCATCTCAGTGAGCCAGTAATTAGCTTCCACAGCTCACATTTTCATTTGGTATTTTTTTTCTGTAGACAGAGATGATGTTTAGCTCATGGCAACTCTAGAGTTTAATCTGTGACCTGGCAGCCAATAGACATTTTATAAAAGTTTGAAGCATGAGGAAGTAATTGAGTCAATGAATAAAACACACACAAGAAATTGATAGTTTTTTTCCAATATGGATAAAATTAAGCTATTATTATAATTTCTAAATCAGAAAGATTGCTTACCCACTGATTTAGCATTAATTATGAGTTTGCAATTCAATTGGAAGATGAAAATGAATGCACCTAACATGGTCCCTGTCTGGAAGAGACTCTGTCTAGCTCATGGGAATTACAGATGTCCTTGCCATCAAGTGATCACAATATCTCTTTATCTCTGTGAGGTTTTTTCCTGAAAACTATTACCCCAGTGAAATCATGAGAAAATCATCAGACAAATCCAAAATATTTGCCCTAGAAAAATAATCAACCAATATTTTCAAAAGTTTCAAGGTTGTCAAACTAAGAGAAGTCTGAAAAACTGTCAAGTCACAGACAAGAAGATCCTAAAGATATAATAACTACATATAATGTGGTCTGTATGTGACCTAACCACTGAATAGCCATCAGGAAGAAAACCAAAATGTTGAAAAACCCAAGACAAGTACAAAGAAAACATCTATATGATATCTTATCTAATGTAAAATTTAGGTAGCAGAGATAAAGGGTATCCAGTATATGGAAACAATATGCATTAATTGCCCAGTTTTTCTGAGACTCTACTATGTCAATATAATATATATTATATTGAAATATATATTATATTATATATATTATAATATATATATATTATATTGACTTAAGCTGGAAATTGCCTTGGTTGAAAAATAATGTTGATAAGAAAACAAGAAAAGCAGATATGAACCAGAACTTACTAAAAGGATTCTAATGCATAAATATTTCCCAGCTTGCTAATGTTGATGTCTATACAAGCCTATTAGAAAAAGCTACTTAGACTTTGCCTGATAACAAAATCAGCTGGGATAGTCACAAAGATGGATACTAGATGGCCTAATTAATTTAATTTTGTCCTCCTCTGACTTTATTTCATCTCTTTAACTTTTTGTTACATTCACCTTCTTCTGCAGCTCCTTGGATTTTAGGAATGACAGGATCAATAGTTATCTTCATAGCAAAGGACCAGAACTATCCCTAGCAACATTGAGTCTTTCAGGATAGACATGCCATGATGAGATCACACCCCACAGGAGTACTCCTCCTGGAAACCAGTCTGCCCAGTCAAGTAAGTGATGGCAGCTACAAGCACTTTCCCCAGAAACCTCTGCAGAATTGGAAGTGTGATAACAGTTAATCAGACCTCTGGTTTGCTCAGTCAGCTTTGCCAACTCCACCCTGTCCTTTTCGAGCCTTTCTGTATAATCTCAATGTTTCTTTTAGTCCTCCAGGCTCTACTTAGGCTCACTGATCTCCTTTACTTTTTCTTCAGGATATTCTGCATCCATTAAATCTCTTGTCTCTGTTCTTAGCTGATAATCATCATTTTTACTGATGTATCAAGATGAGTGATACATTTGGGACACCAGAGCCAGAACTTTGTCTTCAGACTCCAGTGACTAGGCATTCAAGATGTAACTGTCTATGATACTGGGTAATCTTAATTAAGATTTTGTGAGCAGATAGACTAAGATAGGTTTCAATTTTCCATGATGACCCCCATTTTATTTTCCAGACATATACAAATGTGTCTCAGTGGGAAAGCTGAGATTCAATAGTGGCCTTACTTCCTGCCCACTGGGTCACACATAGTCTTTCCAGGTCCCCTGGTGAGTTTATTTAAATCTTTATTGAAGGACTTGCCATGCTTTGATCAGGCCAGTTGTGGCTTACTTCTGCTCACAGCCTTCTGCAAAGGTTGGGACTTAGCTTTCCTACCTCTCCATCCATATCACTAATGCAGAGCTCAAACCAGAGTCTCACATGTGATTAAAGCTATATGGTACTAGGAGTCA
This sequence comes from Cricetiscus sungorus, assembly GCA_030556225.1. Classification (NCBI taxonomy): domain Eukaryota; kingdom Metazoa; phylum Chordata; class Mammalia; order Rodentia; family Cricetidae; genus Cricetiscus; species Cricetiscus sungorus. The sequence continues at coordinate 20,580,168 of JANBXA010000372.1, read as the reverse complement.
CCCCATTAAATATAGCCATTTGTGGATTTGAGACAGATCTAAAATACTGGCCTTTATTTGGCTACCCAAACCAAATGTAGAAACGCATCTCACCTCTCCCCCTGCCTTTAAGACAGCAAGTCGTATTAAAGTTTCAGTGTTGTTTATTTGAAAGGGATGTCAATATAAGGCTAATTTTTAAAATGAGTAAATAGAGACAAAACAGTGGAAATATGTCGAAAAATGGTGCCCTCATTTCCAAATGTTTAAGAGGCATCATGAAACTGATTAAATTACTGATCCCAAGTTTCAATCTTGAGGTTTAACTCATCTCTCAGTTATTTAATCCTCAAACTATTGCAATCCCTTACTCTGCTCCATTCTCTCTCAATGTTTATCTTAGAAAGAAAAAAAAAAAGAGCCATCTTAACTTGACTTCTGAAAAGGTTACATTCTTAGTTCTCCATCCTGAATCCACCCTCCATTTTCAAAGATATGGGGGAAGATAAGTTTAAAACTCAGAGGAAGTAATTAAAGAGCAGCTAAGGAAGTGGGTCTAGAAATAGAAGCATATTTTTTTTTAAGGAGCAAGATTTGTGTATATTTAGAATGTGTTTTGTTAACTAGAAATCTTGTATTGGACAAGTGAACCTCGGCCTGAATAGTAAATAAACTAAACCAGCACATCACACACACACACACACACACACACACACACACACACCAATAACAACAACAACCCCCCAAAAAACCCCAAAAACCCACAACAAAATAGCCTCAACAACAAAACCCAAGGCTTAGAATAACAGATGTGATGAGTATACCTGCAGAGGAGCTGCAGAAAGTCAGAAATTCTCTAAAGCAATGGTTTTCAACCTGAAGGTCACAATCCCTCTGGGGTCGCATATCAGATATTTATAGTATGATTCATAACAGTAGTAAAATTTCAGTTACTAAGCAGCAATGAAATGATTTATAGTTGGGTGTCATCCCAGCATGGGGAACTGTATTAAAGGGTAAAAGCATTAGTAAGGCTGTTCAGAGACAGATGAGGTAGAGATGCCCTGGTAAGCAGTTCAAATGCCCCACCCCCCTCTCCTTGCCTTCAATTTCTATACAGTACTTAGTAAAGGCAGACGAGTGCAAGAGTGTGATGAGTGAGATGAGTGCGATGCTGACTGGTTCCTTCTGAGGACTTCCTGAGTGACAATCAAGATACAGTCATTGCTAATTCGCCCCACAGCCTTTGAGTTGTGTGCCTGTAGGTTTCTCAGTCCCTTGACAATTCATGTTTAGTGCACATTTTGTGCCTGCACCCAAATTCACCACAGCCAACACTTCACTCCTGTGCTTTCTGGAAGCTTACGCATCACTAGGGAAAGCAGGGTGTGGCATCTGTGAGGAACCACTGAGTAAAATGAAGCTACAACCAAATTGTGTTGAAAGGGAACCAGAATATCAAAACAACAACAACAACAACAACAAAACTGTTTTAAGTTTGGCTGTTGCTGAACTAAATAAAATCATGGTTTCTCTTGAAAGATCTGATGAACCAATGCTGTGTAGGACAGGTGTCCTCAGAGATGACTTCGTTCGCATTGGGCAAGGTCAAATTTGCAGCAGAATTTTTCATCATTTTTCCAGCCATGGTTATGCTTTCCCTATATCCTATTTGCTGAACTCTGAAGACCTGGATGGAAATGAACATGGCTGTACCTCATTCTCCATGGAGGGTCCAAATAATGACTTAAAATGGACACATATATATTATGCCTGTTTTAAGTATTATCAGTTCACATCTTGCTTCAGTTTCCCTAGCAATTCATGCCAGATCACCTCCATTTCATCAATGAGAGAAGGCAAAAAGATTGGCCCTGATTTTCTGAAGACCACACAGCTCACAAGTGGGAATGCTAAGCTATGGATGCTGATGAGCTGTCACTCAAAACCCATGTGCTTTCATGTTGGCTCCCATGAAATAAGCATGACAAGCAACTTCGCCTGAAGATAAGATGGATCATCCTTCAGTAATATTTCATACCACTTGCCACAATCTTTGGTCCCACTCCTTAAAACTGTTTCAGCCTTCCTACTGGGTCATTCTATTTCTACTCTGAGTTTTTCCTTAATTTCATTTATTGCTCTATTTATGAGAAGAGACTGAATTAAAATTAAAAATTCATGATTGAAGCCATCTTCAGAGAAATTAAAAATAAAAGCTTAGGGCTAAAATGGCCTTGTACACTGAAAATCTATCCAGTATATCAGCTCAGAAGAATAATCACAGGACACTGAAGCAACTAAAATTTTCCTTTACAAGAAACTAGAAAGATGTTTTCCTGAAGTAAATGAAGCATATGGCTTTCTGTACATCAAGAATATAAATACAATACTAATGGGCTCTGCCACAGTAAGTGCATTTTCTATCTGCTCCTATGTTTAACCTTCAGGTTTCCATTTAAATCAATAGCACTTACTTTGCAGCAAAGCACACTTGAATTAAAGTAGATCACACACACACACATACACACACACACACACACACACACACACACACATACACACACATACACACACACACACACACACTGGTGTAAATGAATCAGCCATTTTCTTTGCCAGGATTCAAATTCACTTTGCTTTCTGAAAAAAAGATTCAAGCAACCCAATAATTTAATTGGCTGTTTTGTAGATTGAAGGTTGACAATCACATAAATAAATGCCAGAAAAGTGTACAGGGACCTCCAGTCATCAGCTGTCATTTTTATGGTAATCTTCAGAACTTTCTGCTTATCTGATCATAAAACACTAGATTATGCTGTGAGGGAAAAGTGTGTTCAATGAAAATGTCAACTTCTGTCATTTTAAAGTATTACATACATCTTAAATGTATGATTGATCCATATAGTTATAAAAAGTATGGTGACCACAGAATATCTAAAACACATCAGCCTATTAAAAACAAGTTCCCCTGAGAACCTTTGATTTTAAAAAACAGCATTCTGTTATGTGTGGTAGATAATCATTACATTGTGGCAGTCAGAGTGAGTGTCTTCCAGAGGGATACCCCTGTGTTCCAGGACACTCCCTTTTTCTGTCTGCATTTTGTCTGTCTGCATTTTGTTCTGTTTTATATATTTGTCAAGGGCTTGGATTAAGAATATGAAGGAGAAATTTACTTTCTCTGTGGATGGCATGCCACTGAGATAATTGAACACATAATGGATGATAGAGTCAGGAGACAGACTATGATGTGTCAATCCAAAGGCCCCTCTCTAAAAGCAGAAAATCCTGTTGAGATGACAGTATTGACTTCCATTTTGCTGGAGCAAAAAAGGCTTTTAATTTTACTGTGAGAAATGATTAGTGACTATGGAAATCAATACAAAAAGAGGTTCAGAAACTTTAGATTCATAGTCAGCTCATTATGTGTCAACAATGTACGTGGATGCTAGCAAAACTAATTAGATATCTGTTGCACTAAGAGAATTAAGTTTTGAGTGATGAAGGAAAGTTCAGGCATAATATTTTTTGTTGTTTTGTTTTTTGTTTGTTTCACAACTGTTTGCTACCTTTGTTGGTGCTCTGCACTCTCAGCAAACCATTTACTCTCACTTATTATAGTGACCCCCTGCAATCTGAAGTACTTTGCATTTTGGAGCAACTGAATTAATGTGTTTACCATATCAAGAACACTCCCTTTGTTTAGCCATCCTTCTTATGATCAAATCTGGTCACTGTGCTCACAACAGACCATGCGTTACAATAGACCACGTGTTATGGTTCAGTTGGTCTTCAGACACACATTTCCAGCTCTTAGGAAGGAATAGATGGAGGAAATAATTTCTTCTATCACAGCTGAAAACTCACACAGTGATGTTCACTAGGCGACTTGTATCAATACTCAGATCCATTCTTGAAATCACGGTTGTACTTCTTTAAGGTTTTACCTCATTACTGTAGATGGTGGTTATTGAAGAACAATGGCTCCACAGTGCAAAGTTATATTAAAAATGCTTTGGTAGGACTCACTTCCCTAAATGCTAGAATCCCACATTCTTAAGATATTTGAGAGCTAAAAATAATGAGGACCATGGCCCCTTAGGCCTTGGAGTTTAAGATTTTCCTTTCAAAATAATATATTCTCTGAGGACATGAGGACTACTTTATTTAGCTCAAGCTATCCCAAAATAAAAACAGAGGAAAGAATTGGGAAACTGCACATACATCTCTCATTGTTGTCAATTCATGCCAAAACTGATATGTCTTGAAGAATACAAATCACTTACAATGAAGAAATATCTTTAACATTGCTGCACCAATCTTTAGACAAGGATGCCCAGGAGTTTCAGTAATTATTGTGGGATAAACTGCAATTCAGATGAATGCATTATTTACTCCTCCTTGTACAGACAGCCTTAGCTGTGGGTTCATGGGTCCATTTATATCCCACCTCCCTGAAAAAAGAATAAAAAGGGAGAAGGCTCACTTCTAAGCTTCCCTGCTGGCTTCTGAGGCACTGAAACAGAACTGGAGGGCCAACAGCCAGGGAGCCAAGCTGGAAGGCAAGACTGGCCTGAACATACACAGCCTGTGTCAGGAACATTTTTGTGTGAAAAAGAAAAGAAGTCGTTCTTGGAACTAGTATTGGTCAAAATACTAATACATTTAGATGTTACTTGTCAGTTCCATTTTGAAGAGAAATTCTGGGAAAATGCCAGCATCTGAGCTAGCATTCTCTGTTGTCGTTTGGGCAGCTGTTAGGAGTACAGCACATTGGTGCTAGATTGGGTTCAGCAGACCCGCTCCTGACATGAGGCAAACCTAGACATTCCATTTCCATCTAGCTCACACTCTCCTGCTTTGCTTAAGTTAAGAGGTGTGGGGATACCTCCTGATAATCATATGCCAGTCAGTATGAATAATTAAAGATTATGGGGGAAATTCTCTCTAAGAAAAGATGTAAGCAAAGGTAAAAGACAAAAATTTTTGCCACTGTTTTGAGAATTGCTTTTTTCATTCTAAGTCTGTCAGATTCCACAGTCATCAATTCTTCGACTACAAACAATGCTTCCGAGATGTTAATGTCTTCCCAATCACCGCCCAGTTGTGAGTGGCAGAGCTGAGACAAGCATATGATCTATGAAACAGCCTTAGGGACAAACAGCCTACCAGTCCTGACATCCATCACTCATGACACCCCACAATGGCACCTTAACAATACCTTTCATGGCAGGTGGTGTGTACACACTCTGCTTCCTTTGCTTAGGTGATGCATTCTGTGACTGTGGACAAGGAAAGAGAAAGCGTTAGACATGGGTAACAAGTATATTGCTGTCAGATGTGATGTAGATAAAATTGCACTGTATCTCAAAGTACTTTCTGATGTCTCCCTGTCAAGAAGCAAAGCTCTGATAATTAATTACATACATGCTCAGTAATACCAAGACCTCCCTGTGAGCTATATAAAGACAAAAGTCTGTTTATCGTAAAATTTTCATGCTTTTAATTTTTATTATTAACATTAGTTTAACAGTACTGTGCTTAATTTTATTGCTTTATTTATTTTTTGTTTGCTTATTTGTCTATTTTTGTATATATGTGTGGGTGTGCACATCCCATGATGCATGTGTTTAGTCATAGAACAATTTGTAGAATCGATTCTTTCCTCTCACAGTGTGGATCTAGAAGATCGAACCTGGGGTGTCAGGCTTGGTGGCAAGTGTCAGTGCCTGCACTTAATTTACTTTGAGGAGATAAAAGAATATTAATCTAATTGCAAGAGAAACATGGGTTCTGAGACAAAGTATACTTCAAAAATATTCCAGTGGTGTGTATATAGATATGGGCATGTACATAATATTTATGTGTATATGTTTTTTCTGCCTCTGTAATTAATGAAGGTTCCAAAGGGTCCTTCATTCATAAAAGAAATCCAAAATCGTCTTGAATTCCCAAATTCGATCTAAACTCTGCCTTACTCAGAATGAAAATGTTAAGGTAATATTCCTCTGTTTGTCCAAAAATAAGTCCTTTCTTATCAAAACTGTTCCATAGTATTGTTACCTAAATATCCCAGATCAGGATAAGGTTATTAAGAGGTTTTATTTTTTAAAATGATGAAAGTAAGAACATACTTCATGGTCAAACCCACTATTCTGTAATCTATATATTATAGATATTATTTATTCTTATTAATTATATAGTTCAGTCACTAGTCAGATTATATTCAAATGACTTTTTAACAATGTTTATTTATTGATACAATATAATAATACAATGTATTATTTATTTATATTTATGACACTAATATTTATTGAAAGGATAGAAATATAGTTGCCTAGTGTGCATAAAGCCTTGTGTTTGGTCTCCACCACTTCATAAACATAGCTGTGTATGTCTGCCACCTCTCACTAGAGAAGTGGCAGAAGGAGATTCAAGGCAAACCACTACCATCCAGTGACACTGAGGCTACATGAGACTTGAAAATGACATTAATTTATATTCTAAAGTGATGAAGGGAAGGGTCTTAATCATTGAGTTCTAGTGTTTGCAGTGATCTTTGCTGAGAAAAACTTAAGTGTAAAATGTTACAAGATGTATTTGAAGGGTGGCTTTATTTTTCCAGTGCACATAAGAAATAACATGAGGTGTAAGTTTGAAACAAGATAGAAACTATTTTGTAAACTTTAAACTTAAATTGAGGCACATTTATGCAAACTAAATTGTCCTCAAAATCGTCATCCAGATATTGTTATTCACTGATGCAAATACATCTATCAAAAAATAAAGGTAAGAAAATTAAAAACAAAAACAAACAAACAAACAAACAAACAAAACTTGCCAAATGCTTAGCATACAAAGAAGCTGCTCCAGAGGTTGCTTCCTGCCTATACTGAGAATCCACTCAGGGTCTCACACACAGGCACACTCTCCATCAAACCATATGCCAAGCCGGCACATTCTTTGTAACAGTTCTTTGGTATCAGTCACATTAACAATAACTGTGTGGGTGATTGATGACTCTTGGAGACCATTTGTTCTTATGTCAGTCATGTCAGACTGATCTTGATAAGCAGCTACTACCTATGGGATCCCTTGTATATTTTCCCATATACACATTCTAAGATACATCCAAAGTTAATTCTATGGAAGCGTCTTGTTGTCTTTTAGTAGAATAATGATGAAACATAATGAAGCCTACTTTACATAAGTGCTTAATTTTCAAAGCATTTTATCATTTGCTCTCAGTAAACTATTAATTGTACAAAACATTATATGGTATCTTGAATTTCTTCCTTGGGTGTTGTATGCTTATTCATGATCATAGACACTGCTTACACCCACAGCCCATCCATTCTCTATTTGTTATATTACTGGCCCTATTTAACTTCTTCATATTTAATCTATTCTATCAGATCCCCAAGTCTTCCCTACCTCCTACTTCCTATCTCAATTACTAATTTAGATATGGAGTATGTAACAGGTGTACAGTGTTCAGAATGGTGCTGAGGTTGCATCTGAACATGTTATTTGATGAACCCATTAGTTCTGGTTATCAAGGCTCTAGAGTCTAGAGGAACTCATCCTTCTCACTCTTGAACTATGGAGCTGACTTTGGCTCTAAACAGCTGAAGACCTTCTAAGATGTGCCTGACACTGCCTCCATCTCCTTACACTTGAATTTCAATGTTGCCTAGCCCTGCTTATTGTGCTTATATATAATCATTCAGGAAATCAAAGCTATTAGTTGTATATCTTACAACTAAAATCAAAGCATTAATTTAAAAAGTTTTGTGAGATTTAACATTTCATCTAGAAGCTAAGGCAGAGTTTTTCATCATACCATTTTCCTGCTCATTCAGGAAAAGCAACCTGAATACCTTCGATAACACAGTGACATTTATTTATGTCATTTGTTTATGATACTTATCTATTATCACCCACACAGTTAACATTAATATAGATTGACACCAAAGAACTCTGTTCCAAAGAATATGCTAGACTGGGCATGTAGCTCAGTAGAGTGTGTGAGAGACAAGAAAAACAAAGCAAAAATTATTTGTGTTTTAACACATTAATACAAGATGTAGGAAAACTTGCCTCTTCTTGAGTGTTGTTCACCCTCTTCTCATCAATTTCTGAAAGAGAAGTTGATATATTTCATTAGCAATTAATGTTCTTCCTTATAATCGCATACTAGCCTTTTCAAAAACAGATATAGAAACATTTTAAACAATTGGCATATTCATATTTAAAAACTGTGAGGTAGAACTGAGAAGGACAGGGAGATGGTGGACTTTTTCCTTCTGAAGGGAAGAAAAAGTATGGGTTTCTCATTAACCCATAATGGCACCCTCTATCAAGGTATATCTTCCTAGAAATTCTCAGGAATCCATAAGGACGACCCCAACTAAGAATATAAGCAGTAGTGGAGACAGTACATTAAATGTCCTTCCCATATAATGAGATTGATGACTACCTTAAATGTCATCATAGAGTCTTCATCTAGTAGCTAATGGAAACAGAAGCAGAGATTCACAGCTAAGCCCTGGGCTATACTCCTGGAATCCATTTGTAGAGAGGGAGGAGTGATGATTAAAGGGATCAAGACCATGCTAGGGAAACCCACAGAAACAGCTGGCCTGAGCAAGTGGGAGCTAACAGCTCTCCAGAGAGCTGGGGATCTTGAGTAAGACCCGACCAGGGGTATCAGTTGTGGGACTTCAGCAATCTATGGGGCTGCTGGCAGTGGAATCAGTATTTATCCCTAGTACTTGAACTGGCTTTTTGGAGCCTGTTCTCTGGAGGGATAGCTTGCTTAGTGTAAATATGGGGTGGGGTGGCGGGCTTTGTCCTACCTCAAATGATGTGACAAACTTTAATGATTCCCCATAAGAGGTCTTATACTCTCTGAAGAGTGGAATGAAGGGGGTGGCATGGGGAAATGATAGGAGGGAGAGGGAACTGAGATTGGTAGATTGGTACATAATTAAGATTGTTTAGAAAAAGAAAAGAAAGAAAGAAGAAAAAAAGAAAAAACAAAACAAACAAACAAACAAAAAAACCTCATGGGAAGGCCCTGCACTTGACAACCCAGAATGCTGGCCTTTAGCATCCAAAAAGGACACTGGGGAAATGACTCAGAGCTATGACTAATGTTATCAGTCCCTCAATGTCAAGGCACAAGAATCCTTCTGTTTTAATTGAATTTCCTGAATTTACCAGTAACTTTTAATTATTGCTGCTCAAGGGTCTTCCAGTTAGTCGCTGACAAGCCCTGCTTTCACTGCCAGGGTAATCACTGTGGCAGCAGCCTCCGTTCCAAGAACCTATGTACAGAGCCAGTGACTGCCAAATATTTCTTATGATAGTGCTCAGCACCTTCTCACGGCTGTACAGAGGGTCTGGAAGAGGAGGTGCTCATGTCTGCCCCTTCACAAAGACCCACTTGGGGTTGAGAGTCTTTCTTTCCTTCTGACTTTGATTTCTAGCTCTTGGCTTCTTGACCTAGTGACCCTTTCCTTTTTCTAACATTAGTCCCCAAACCAAAAGATTAATCCAATTGCCCAAAACTTAATGAGACATTTATCGATAAAAAATAGCAACTTAAGAGCTGAATACAAAATCAACTCACAAAAAACAGTAACCTTCCTATATATACAAATTACAAATGGAGTGAGAAAGAGGCTTTTAAATTAGCCTCAAATAAGTAAAATACCTTAGGGTAATTCTAGCTAGCAAGTGGAAGACTTGAATCATTAAAAACTTGAAAATATTGAAGAAATAAATTGAAGAAAATATCAGAAGTTGGAAAGATCTCCAGTGCTCATGAATTGATAGAATTGATATAGTAAAAAAAAAAAGGTCATCCTACCAAAACAATCTACAGATTCAATATAGATGCATATAGAGCAGAATGTATCATACAGTTACCCAGAGCTAGCCATTGGTAGCAAACAGGTTTCTTTCTAGGTTTATGTGTGGTGATATTTTGTGTGTGATATAACACATAAAGCTTGCCTGAAAAATCAGAATTTGGAACTAGCCACTAGTTAGCCATATTGGCCAGGCAATGGTGGCACACACCTTTAATCCCAGCATTTGAGAGGCAGAGGCAAGCAGTTCAAGGCCACCCTGAGCTTCACAAGATTGAACCAGTCTGAAAGAGAAACAGCCAGGTGGTGGTGTCTTACACCTTTAATCCCAGCTGTAGGGAGCTGGAGACAGGAGTGATATGGCTGGGCAGAAAGAAGAATATAAAATAGAAGGAGATAGAAGCTCTAAGGATTCATAGGGATAGGATCCCCTCTTTGTTCTGAGGATTCAGAACAGGTAAGAGGTCTCTCTTGTGACTGGTTCCTTTACTTCTCTGATCTTCCAGCATTAACCCCAATATAAGATCAATTACAATTTGTGCTACACAGGAGTATGTATTCCAATGTACATTTATGTATTCTTTGTAAAATAACAGTACTGGAAAGCTTTGGTGTCTTGCTATCACGTTTTGACTAAATACCATGAGCGATCCACTGTAGCACAGTGATCAATTGTAGAGCAAAGTGACCACAACAACCAACATTGTATTTATGCTTTGGAGCTTTTTAATATTTAAGATAGTATCTAACCTAGTATTTTAATATTTGAATGAGCTCTAATTGTTCACTTTGCACATTTTTTACTCTCTCATAAGACATACTAAGCGTATCTTTCCAACAAGAACTATATTCGTTATATAATTCAATGATGCAAAACCATTGTTTTTGTTGGGTTATATTAACAAAAATTAGCATTGTTATAGAAGCAAAGATGGAGAAAACTGAGTCCAAGATGAACAAAAGTTAAGTAAGTTTCAAATCAAAGTGACTCAAACAGAGGTAAAGATGCCCAGAAACAAGTTACAGTTTTCCTAAAATTCACTGGTAACTCATTTCTCTCACTAGGTTGTTATTAGACTGGGAAGAAGAATCTCTTCTGCCCTCCTGACACCTTATATAAATCCAAAGTGCATGCTCATAGGGCACATTTACAAGGAGAAAAACGCAAACACAATGTTCTTAGTAATTTGTACCATGGCAGTTGTCACTGATGAAGGATACCCATAAAAGCACATTCAAGCCTCACCAGCTCTCAACAACCTCAAAATGGCATTTATAGTGACCACATGTTCCCTGCCAGGCTACAAACTGTGATCCCTGTGGCCAACTTCAGCAGTTTTCAGGAACACTGGGTCCCTGATAAAATATAAGAAGAGATCCTTGTGTGCTCAAATATTGTTGAACCTTCTCAGTAACCAGAAAAGTAATACTACTTTTGGGTAAAATTGAACAAAACCAATTTGTAAGTTGGTGAGGAGTTTTCTAACTGATTATTCATAGTTAAAAACTACTACAATATTTGATGACTAGAGCCCTTAACAGCATGTGATGCTTTATCCTAACATCTATGTCAGGTGACTCACACATTTCTGTAACTCCAGCTCCAGGAGATCTGATGTCCTGCTCTGCCTGGTGCAGTCATAAACTCAGATACAGATACAGACATGAACACACACACACACACACACACACACACACACACACACACACACAGACACAATCACACAAATAATTAAAAATAATTCTTTAAATTTATAGACATATTAAAGCTATAGTTTTTCAGGAAAATTTAAAAAGTTTTTACTATTAATTTTCTCCTCTCTCAATAGTCATTCAATCTGCAGGAAGAAGTTCCTTCCTTTGATGTTGGAGATACAGAAGTGTGTGGTGGAGTGAGAGTCTGCCATGCATGAAGGTCTGGTTTCAATACTACACTACCACATAAAGAGGGCCAACAGCATTGCTCATGCCCATCATCCCAGTAATTAGGAGGTGGAGGCAGGAGGATCAGAGTATAAAGGTCATCCTCAGCTGTCAGATCATACTCCAGTCTGTGCAGAATACCTGTAGCACAATGGCAATAGTGTGCTATAATAGTGTGTGTATTCATACGTATATAAATATGTGTGAGAAATTCATACAAATTATCATATATTTATATAAAAATGTAAGACCTTATGTCATATTTAATAGATTTAGCCTCATGAACTATCTAAAACCAAAGAAATGAATGATTTATTCAGGTCATCTCTTACAGAACAGCATTGGCTTATCTTGTACACAGAAGGCTCTGGTGGACAGAGGTCCAATATCTTAGCCTAAACTCAAAAGATGCAGACTTCTGGTGTACTTAGAGAAACAGGGTCACTTGGGCCTTTACTTTAAGCAGCTATTTTTGAAATGCAACAGGAAAAGTCAATTCAGACAGAATTGGAGTATTTAAAGTGATAACAGTATTAGTATTGAAAATTGATACTCTGAAGACTTTCCCTGTTGAAAGGGAAGACCAGTGACAGCCTAAACATACGTACATACATACATACATACATACATACATACATACATGACTGAAACAATAAAGACATGCTCAGAAAGGAGTCAAATAGCTCTGGGGACCAAAAATATTATAAATAAATAAATAATAAGTAAATAAAAGCACAATCTGATAAGCAGGGAGACACTGCATCTAGAAGTCTTTGGAATCCAGAAGTAGGCAGAAGCAACTGAATTTTCAGTCCATCTGAAGAAGAACAAACATTTTGTGAGAAAGAAACAAAAGCCAGACTTACTGCCTGGAATCAGGAGCACACAAACGTTACTTACATTGAAGAAAGACTCCTATGTACACACCCAGGGCAAGACAGACAGCAAAGCACAAGCTACCATGGACAACTACCATAAAACTGAAACAGAAATGCCAATCCTGTTAGGCTACCTAATTTCCTTTCCTAAAGACACAAAATGGCTGCTTGAAATTGAGACATGTCACCCATGCTGCACATTATTTATATTGATGTGACATTAACCATCAGGAGACATGAAAGAAGATAGCATGACAAATCATAACCCAGATAGGCAGGATTCACTAAAATAGGACTGAACTTCATAAAACAACCACAAACACCTGTGTGTGTGTGTGTGTGTGTGTGTGTGTGTGTGTGTTATTAATAGGGTCAATAGATCCAGGTGACAGCTACTTGTAACAGTATTCCCTTGCTGTTATCTGAGCATAACTCACACTTATAGGGATATTATTTTCCTCACATTTCACTGATATCCTTGTGTCAGATCATTTATTATGAGTCTATCTTTTAAAACTAGCCAAGGAGATAAAATGGGTTTCTGAAATGAGGATTTTCAGAGGAAATAAAAGCCAAGCTTTTTATTTAAATTGGAAACATTTCTGTGAACCACAGTGCCACTTAATACCTTTGACTTCTACCAAATTTATCATATAGCAGATGATTTACAATTTTCTCAAAACTATAAGAACATGTGTAATATTTATTATTGTGTTATGTCAAATTCAAAAAGAGTTTATAAAAAATCAGCCATCAGTCTCCACTAAATCTAGAATATCACATTTACATCTTTATAACCTAAACCAAATTCTTTGAATGCCTGTACATCATGGTAGAGAGTGTGGGGATGTCTTTAGCTATCTCAAAGCACACATGCTCCTATGAGAAACTAATATTTACAGTTATAGAATACTGTAAAATTTTCTTTAGGACAAGAATTCTACATACTCTAATAACAAATCCTGAATTGAATGATAGAAGTCATGTAGGTTTACAAAGAATAGAAATAACCCTTTCTTACTTGATTATTTTTATGTCTGTCAATAGAGATCCTTCAACTGGTGTGCTATTTAGTTATATGTGCACTCCATAGTATATATGTGCTATATGATATATATATATACACATATACATATACATACACACACAAACACACACACACATATATATATATACACATACATGCATACATACATACATACATACATACATATATTTGTGTATATAGTTTATGTGTTTGGGTCAAAGCTGAATTTATAAAACTCCTAGAAATTTTTTTCTATCAACATAAATCTTTATTTGTCCTATAGAGTTGTACTGAGTTGCCAATAGTTTTTCTTCTACCTAGAGCAGTTCTTCTCAACCTTCCTAATGCTGTGACCCTTTAATACAGTTCCTCATGTTATGGTGACCCCCCAACCATAAAATTATTTTCACTGCTACTTCATAACTGTATATAATTTGGCTACTGTTATAAATCATAATGCAAACATCACATAAACCGGATATTTGATATGTGACTCAAGGGGTCTCGACCCACAGGTTGAGAACTACTGTTGTAGACCTAGAGGGTAGAGCAGATGGCACAGGTTTAACATGCATGATATGGATGCCTCAGGACCAGAGTTCAGATCTCCAGCACACAGGCAAGGGTGCCAGGCACAGAAAAGCACCTCTGTCACACAGCAGTGGGAAGGCAAAGACAGGTAGGTCCCTAGATCATGCTAGCCAACCAGGTTCACTGAAAAAGCCTGTTTTAGGACCATAGGATAGTTAACCTCCATCCCATAAGCTAATTTCTCTCTGAGTGAGATTATAGCAGCATGTTCCTGCACTATTTCTTATTGGAAATGTGTGCTGTAAATTCATTTACGTATCTCTAGTAAGGATGCTTCGACAGTCTTTGTTTTATGCCCCTTCCTTCTGTCTAGGAAATGGGGTTACTAAGCTAGCAGCAAGCTTGTATATGACTCTAAATCCCCAGTATATTTTCAACAACTTGTCCCTTTGGTCTTTGCCAGCATGACCAAAAATTAGTTTCATTTTATACAAGAGTAGCACTTCAGAAAAGCAATTTATAGTCTATTTTTCCCCTTCTAATGCCCTAATGGCTTAATTACAAGGAGACTAGTGCTATGTTTGGCAGTCTCTAAAGGAATTTACCATCAGATTGCTGAAAACAACAGTGGAATCCAAACTGTTGCCTTTTTGCTGATTCTCTATCTCCTCTCACATATATGAAGATGAGATATCCTTCTAAAAGACCTTAGAAATTAATCTAGTGCTTTATGAAAGATTAACCTGTACAGCTAAGCATGCACTGAGGAGATATTGGGAGGAGGTAATGCCACAGAGGACTTGGTGTCTACCAGTTCAGGGTAGATCAGCACAGTGAGCTTCCAGGACTAAATAGGAATAAACCATGTACAAATGAGGAATGGTGCTGTATTATTACTGAGCACACCTGATGCCCTTAAATTTGTCATCTCCTTGTGGTTTTAGTATCCAAGTTTAGCACAGGCGTGCTTTACATGTTGAGGAAACCTAGTCTATATTTCTTACAAGGAGTAGAGGACTGAACTGATTCCTGGATACTTCTTCACAGCAGGACTGGGTAGAATGGGGGTATGCAGACTCTCTTTAGGCAGCTATGGCAAAGCCACTCATGCTGGCTTCCCCAACTCTCCCGCTTCCCAGTGCCAGCCTTAGTTATTAGCCCTTTGACTGGAAGCCTGCTGCATTGTGCTGGAGGCCTGTTATTTGGGACATCAAATTGAGCAACTGGGCAGTGGTCTCCTCTGTGCTCTCAGATTTTTTTTTTCTTTTTTTGTCATCACAACTGGGTCCAAATTGAAACTGCCACACCAGAGCAATGAATTCATGTCCACTTGGGAGGGAGATACTGAGAAAATAACCCTGGAAGCCTAACTTGGGCCTGCTTTGCCAAGAGTCATTGGACTGTATTTTCTTTTCGGCATTGCTTCCAGCTTTCCATTTTTAATTGAAGATCATCTCATCACCAAATTGATTTTCCCCAAGGCCCTTTAGAAAATATCTCAATTTAGGGGCTGTCCAATAAGACCTGGGTCCATTGTATGGATTGTCTGTGCCAATAGAGAAGAAAATGGCAAAGAAAACCCTGGATGGATTATGTAGAACACTCAACCACTTCTGTCTTAGGACTCCAAATTATATTTCTGCTCACATTTCACAGTTTCTGTGGCATCTCTCCAGCACAAGGAAAGGGAGCAGAAAAGGCAGTCTCTGAATCCCCCAGGACATGTTTTTCATGAGTCTTCCTGACTCTTATGAGTTTAGGTTCTCTTATCAGGTATTCATTTTCCTCCCACACACTTATGTTACCTGAGGACCTAAAGCTGTTGCATCATCTTTCTAATCAGGCTTCATTTCCAATCACTGATAATGTGTTTCTGTTTGTTTGTTTTGTTTTGTTGTTGCTTTTTGGCATGTTTGAGTTTGAATTTGTCACATTTCTTCCAGGAAAATTGTTTATTTGAATAGAATTAGTTTAAAGGGCAACATAATAAGTCTATAAAAGAATAACTCATGGAATTGATGATGAAATATAGATTTTTCACATTAATTTTATAGGTCAACCTAAAGATAAATCTCTGATGTTCTAGGAAAAATGCAGAATGATCAATGAGATAAGTATTAATAAACATTCAACATCTTCCAGTAATGTGTTTTGTGCCATGTTTTTTGCTACAATTTCCTCTAATTAGTTGTAATTTGAGTAACTGTGGTTTTAGAAATTTCAAATCATTACCATTTTATCTGCCTTTTACCTAAACTAGCACATTATTATTTTTTTTAACAGAACCATGAAGCTCCTGGCTGGCTAGGAGTGGAAATGGCTGAGAAAGCCAGCAATGTGAATGGTGATGCTAGAATTTGGAGAACACCCTCTATCCCTATGAGACATGGGATACTGCATTTAGAATTGCATTGGCAGCTTACCAATATTTGAAATAATTATTTCTGTTTCCACACCATAGAAATGCTTCCCCTTTCCCCCAACAGGTTGCTAACACTGGCAGTGACTTTCTGAAGCTTTTTTAATATCTGCATTTACAGTCAGCATTTTCTATTTCTAGAGAAGATAATGACAAACAAGCAAATGCACAAAATACTTTTATATATCATACATTTTACTTGTCATGAATTTCCAACTTAAACGTCTGATCTCTATTTCTTGTTTGAATTGATGAAAAATTTGGGAACCTACAACTCATAAATAAAATCTATAATCAATACACACACCTACATATGTGAACACAAACACACACACACACTCTATATACACACGAAAAAAAGAAATGACATCTCACAGGCAGCATGGTGCTTTTCAGCTTTATGGGAAAGATTCAGGGCAAAGTTCATAAAGTCTCAATTGTGTAGCATGAATGACTTTAAAGAACTAAGGTATAAGCAGGGTGGTGGCAGCACATACCCTTAAACCTAGCCTTATGGAGGCAGAAGCAAGTGGATCTCTGAGTTCAATCAGCCTGGTCTACAAAGCAAGTTCTAGGACAGCCAGGGTTACATGGATCAACCCTGTCTTGAAAAAAAAAAAAAAAATTAAAACACACACACACACACACACACAAGAACACACAAATAAGAAAAGAACTAAGTATTGTGGTTTAATAAGGGTCAGGATAAACAAATAGGCTGAATAGATGTTTATTCTGGGAGAAACAACTCACAACACAGACAGATGAACACAGCAGTTGGAACCGGATGCTCCTCTCTTCCAGTACCGCCAGAAAGAGCACGTTCCCTGCCTCCCTCTCAGACCTAGTTCCACAGGTCACTTCCGCCCCTAGCTCCACCCCTCAATGGGTGTGGTCAGTGCCACAGAAGCAGACAAAGTGAATATCCCACTACAACTAAGGTTTGACATGAGATCGTGGTTAATATGGTTGACACTGATAATTTGGCAAGAAGAGTAATTTTTTGGTGTGTGTGTGTGTGTGTGTGTGTGTGTGTGTGTGTGTGTGTGTGTGTGTGTTTGTGTGTGTGTGCTCTTCCAGAGAGAGAGAGAGACAGAGAGAGAGAGAGAGAGAGAGAGAGAGAGAGAGAGAGAGAGAGAGAGAGAAATGAAGAGGGGAATAGGAAGGGAGGAAGAAGGGAAGGAAGAAGATAGATACAAGAAAAAACAATTATTAGATTTTAGTTTTAAGGAAATTAACCTGAGTGGACACTGAGCTGAAGAAGCCATCCAGTTGTGATAGGATGGCAGTATTCAGGCAATGGGTGATGAACCATTGAATCAAGCTGGAGAAACATTTAAGAGAAAGAATGGGCAATCTTTGTACACTGAGTGGATGGGTAGGGCTGCAAGGACCAGCAACAAAAGACAGGGGTTTAAAGATCATATTTTAAAGATAAAATCAGTGCCTGGCTCAGAGTTTGCACGTTCATGAAATTGTTGGTTTTGAAGTGATTTCTGATTATACAAAAGTGGGAGAGATCTAGAAATAGCCATGCTCAGGAGTGAAAGCCCAGCTGAAGACAGATCTGGGAGTCATCCGGTCAATGAGGCTATACAAAGATAGAAGACCGACAGAAACAGGGTTTGGTGCAAACACTGCCTGTGTAACCACACAGTTCAGGAAGAGACTGCAAAAGACAGGCCCATAAAGAAACAATGGAGTAGTCACCAGGGATATTGGAGGCTTTACTGATGGCCTATATAATGAGTTGTTTCCCAGATTACCTCTGAATCTGTCTTGGGACATCCACTCTCTTTTTGAACGTGGTGCATGTATAAAACATTTATGTTGAATCTGCTGTCTACACAGATATTTAGATACTATTTCTTGTCTTGTATGTGATAAGAAATATAGTTCATGTAAATATTTACTGTTAATTTTTTTTCCTCTTCCTGTGCTTGATGGTAACAGAAATGATAGTTGTAGCAAGTTCATCAACATTTTAGCTTACTTTCTAGTTCAGCATATAACAGTCATGCTTCAGATCTTTGGAGCAAGTTTGGCCCAAGGTCAAGGATGTCATAAGACTCCTTGGAAATCAGTTCTTACTAAATACAATGTTAGTGGTTTAAGAAAATAATTTAGGAACAGATGGACCAAATTTACTTCTACACACATGAATCTGAACATAAAGTGGTTGACCAAACACATTTCACATTCCTCCAAATAAAACTCTATGAATGCTAAATTGAAAGAAAAATGCTGAGTGGTATGTTCTTCTTTGCCAGTAGTTGGACATTATCCTAATACTTTTTTTTCCTCTCTACTGGTTGCTTGGAGGTGCCTATCTACTTTTAAGGTCAAAGAGAATGTTTTAAGATAAATATTCTCATTTTTATTTCTTAAAGATTATATATTGTAGCACACATCTTTCAACCCTCTCCAAATTTTTACCATGGCAAAAATAAACAGTTGCCAAAAACAAACAAATAAAAAAAACAAAAACAAAAACAAACCCTGATTTACCTCCAATTAAAGGGGGATGTCCCTCTTTCTCTTCACCTAATACCTTCATCTTCCTCATTGTTGCCGATGTGATTTGTCATCCCACTTGTTTGACATTTTTATTCCCTATCTTAAATGCTAGCATGAACTGCTGAAGTTTCAAAAAAAAAAAAAGCAACTCCTTTTTTTAAAGATTCTGCACAGCTGATATCAGCTGGGGCTATAGAGTTAGGGTGTTGTACATCCAGAACAAAATGATAGATAGCTCTTCACTGTGCATCTCTCCATCTGCGTCTGCTCTAACCTCCCCAACTGTCATGTGAAACCTTTGGGATAGCATTAAAGAATCCACTTTCACCAATGCAAAGATTGAGCATGTCATCTGACAGCATCTGAAACCCAAAGCAGAGATTTCCCACTGTGTTATAACCATCCACTTGAAGTTCCCACCCACACATTTGAAAACAAACAAATAAACAAACTAAAAAGCCCTTTATTTATGGCTTTTCACCCCTCTGTAACTACAGGAGCTCCATGAAACTGTTTCCAAATTAAAGTCTGAATAACCCATGTTCCTGAGCCGTGATCACTCATATTTGGCTTGAGAATAAAGAACCTGTTTTTCATCAATCCTAGGATGAGAGCTGTTTTTTATTGATGTTGATAAGAACCAAGTACATTCCGGATCAAGGTGCAGGCAATATAAGTCTGTTATTGAAGCAAAAGAATCCATGCATTCATGCACTTGTCCATGGCAATCCTGTGCATCTTTCCTTTCTTCTGAGAGAACCCAGTCTCTTAAAAACAAACAAAAAACTTAGGCAGACATTGTAAATTCTCCTGAAAACTTACAGCCAGCAGATGACTGGCACCAATAGTCAAGAGCCCTTCAGGCAGAAGCCAGTAGAGTTGTATTCACCCTCCATTCTTTGGGCTGGGTAGCTCTGCTAGCTACCCTTATCTTGGTATCTCTGAACAACAACAACAAAAAAGCTTTCATTTCACACCAGTGAAGTTGCCATAGTGTCTTTCCCATCTCTTTCTTGTTCTCTCTTGCTTTTTAGGAGTACATTCCAGATAAATCACTTTCATGTAAGTCCTTTGCTCCAACTCACCAGTCCAGAAAACTCAGAGGCTAATATCTGATACTAAAGATTTGACCTGTGACCAAGAATAGTGTATGTTAGAATTTCATTAAACTAATGTCAAGAACTACTTAGTTCTCTCTTTCATTGATACTCCATAAAATTGTTGATAATGGATATTTTTATTCTAGTTCTATAAATCCTTTACAGTGGGTATGGCTAGTTCATCCAAATATCACAGTTGAATATGAACATAGGTGCTGAGTACTATGTGCTAAGTACTATATCCAGTGCTGCTGATGAGTAGAAGACAAGAAATCACATGTATAGGAGAAGGAAAGGCAGCCATGACTGAGACTACTAGAAGTTTATAATTGGGAAATATGAACTAAAAACACACTAAAACCCACATTTTACCAAAAGTACACAGGTGAATACACTGCCAATTAAATTAGAAGAATTACAAAACTGCCAAAAACAGATTAAACTTAATGAGATATTATTAGGAAATAGGGTCAAATGTGAAGATATGCAGTCCCTGGGGGATGGCCAGAAAGTACAACACCTGGGAAAACATGTTTGCTCATCTTACAATGGTCTGCATCCCAGATGAGGTATATAGTTCTGTTGCCACCCAGGAAGGCTGAGTCAGAAACCATTTCACATTCAGCTGGAGCAACCAACTGTTCCTTTAAGTCCCCAGGATTAACTGTTAGCTTTGTACATTCAGCCTTAGGCAGTTAAACACATGCCCTTACCTTCTTCCCTTACATCTTATCTTCTAGGATTTCAGCCTATGTAAATGGGTGGTGAATTTTCACTTTGCTTCTGAATCTCTCTAAATATACCTGTCTACCTTTGAAGCATCAGCAAGAATTGAAGTTGGAATTAAAACTAGGCAAGGCTTCCCCTGGAGAAACCAACCCAGCAACAAAGCCTTCCACCTACAATTTGTCCTGCCTCCAAAATGTGCTGGGGTAAACTGCAGAACTACTAGGAGTGGCCAACCGATGCGTGGTCCAACTAGAGATCCACACCACAATACAGCCCATGTCTGACACTGTCTGAATGGCCCGGGCTAGAGGCTGGATTGCTTAGGGACCTAGGATAAAACCAAACACTACTAGCACTGGCTCAAAGAAGAAAAAATAAAGTAAATTCAATGAAATAATTCTTAATGATATTCTGCTATATTCATGGATCAGAGTCCAGCATAATTGTCATCAGAGAAGATTCATCTAGCAACTGATAGGGGTAAATACAAAGACCCCCAGCCAAGCACTAGGCAGAGCTAAGGAAATCTGTGGAAGAAGGGGAGGAAGGATTGTAGGAATCAAAGGGGTCAAGAACACCTTAAGAAAACAACCCACAGAATCAACTAACCAGGCCTCATAGGGGCTCACAGAGACAAAGCAACAACCAGAGGGTCTTTATGGGTCTGACCTAGGTCCTCTGCATATATGTTATTGTTGTGTAGTTTGGTGTTCTTGTGGGACTTCTAACAGTGGGAAAAGGGGTTGTCTCTGATTCTTTTGCCCCTTTAGAGACCCCTTTCCTTCTATCGGATAGACTCATCCAGTATTAATATGAGGTATATGCCTAGTCTTATTGTAACTGGTCATGCCATGTTTGGTTGATGTCCTGGAAGGCCTGCTCTTTTTTGAAGGTAATCAGAGGAGTGGATCTGGGGAAGAGGGGCAGTGGAAGGGGGAGAGGAAAGAGGGGAAACTGATCAGGATGCAATATATTAGAGAAGAAAAATAAATACATTTTTTTAAATTACTTAACAAATCTGGAGAAGAAAATATTGAGAAAAGAACAGAATATTAAGGTGTTTTCTGTGGACTCCTACTGATTCTCTGGTGTGGTTAAGAACTTGTGAATTGCATTATAATTAAAATTATTGTCCATTTTAAAGTCACAGTCTTTGTGATTGTCTATCCTCCTCCCCATGTGAAAATAGAACAAAGGCATAATAAAATGAGTGACTATATCATGGATTCTTACAGTGAAACCATTCTGGACTTGGAAACAAACTAAACTTTCTTCCCGTAGGGAATCAAGAATTGGCAGTAAGAATGCCAGGAAGTAGATTTTGCAGAAATAAAAATATACATAATTCCTCACAGCTATTTTTTTAATATTAAGGCATTTACATGCTAGCTAAAAGTTTATTCTTTAAAATATGGTTATTAAGGGTTACTGAAATAAAAAAGAACTTTTGCTTAGGCATTGAAATGTAAAATCTACCCTTTTACAGTACAATCATTTTACCATTTAAGCAAGCATTCATTTCTGCATTAAACTTTGCAAGCTTATTGGGAAGAAATGAGGCACTGTGAATCTAAATTCACAGCCGACAGATGTGGACTTGGGCATACAGTCTCCTCTATCCCTTCATACAGAAGCAAGACTAGATGCCAAACTCTGGGCTTGGTAGTAGGAATTTAAGGCCAGACTAGACATAGTCTTTTCTTTCAATAAAAGGCTAGAACTGCCCCTGAAAAAAAAAATCCAAGAAGAAAGACAAGCACAATGCAGTATAACAGCCCAACCAGTAAGCCTTCATTCCAGTCCTCACATGTGCAAACAACTAAGGTAATTGGAATGATTGCCTCTCATTTTGATGATCTAAAAATCTCCTTTTTCATTAGTAATTAAAAGTAGCAACTTGGGGAAATTATACTTTTTCCATTTTGAAAAATTTGGACAGACTATGCTTTGCCTCAGGGTATCTGGATATACTTGAATCTTACCCATTCGTTAACATTGTGGTGGTATGTGTGACTTTCTTAAATTCCTCATTTGAAGACTCTCCTTTGTAGTGATATGTTATTTATGATTTATTAAAGCTTGACTGAGGATTCAGAAAAGCAAAGTCAGCCTCAAGCTATAGAGACCAGGCAGCCAACTTCTGAGTTCACTCATTATATGTATTAATTATATACTACTCTGCAAAAAGTAGTAGAGCTACTGAATGTAGTGGTCATAAAATTATTTAATTTTTTAAAAGTCATTTTGGTGGTGACCTTGTGTGTGCCACCAACAGTTATAGGTTATTGGGATACATTGGTGAACAAGATTGACATGAATCTATCTACTTACTGGTTTTTAAATTTTTCTGTAGCAATGGAAACATAAAATAACAGTAAACAAAACTTAGCCTATAAGGTGTGCTATATAGTAATTAGACCATACTGGTAAGAATATCCAGTATAGTGATTAAGCTTATAAATTTACATAGGGTGATCAGGGTGGGACCCTGGGAAACTGGCATTGGAGCAGTGGCTTGGAATTGTTGAAGAGATGATCATGATACCATCTGGTAACAAATGTACCTATTGATGTGCAGCTGTACTTAAGCCAGTAAGCCAGTATCTTATTGTTTCCTGAGATAAGACTTGCTCATCCTCTTGTAGTTTGGGCTGAATTATGAACACATTAGAATAGTTTTCACAGATATCTACAATGATAGATCATGGTTACATCACTGAAATCAAAAATATAAATGTATACCAATAATATGACTTCAGTAAATGGGGGTTGGGGAGTGGAAACTCAAATTTTAAACTGATGGCCAAAGGAGCTCCTCAGGTAAGGAAAGAAAAAACTGTCAACTGTTACCATCAGGTCTCAAGTCTAAGATACCCAAGTCTGCCCATACCATATACAGTATGGGCAAAATTAGTGATGATGAGATTCTTGTTGTATAGCCTTCCTAATTCAATAATTTGTAAGCAAAGAGAATGGTATATTTAGTTTAATGGTAGTTACTCATGGTGGGTCATAAAAACATGTCATCAGACCTTGGTTATAGGAGGACAGTGTGTGTTTGTCAAAGAATTGGATTAATGTTGCAGTAAGTCTAAAGTATGGTTATTTTACAAGAAAAGGAGAGAGCTCACTGTACCATGAATTATTTCTAAGTGTGGCTAATCTTTGCATGTCTTTACCAATATTTTGACAAATTCTTTAAAATTCTATTTGTTCATCTCCTCAGCCATGTGAATCCTTCTGAGTATAACTAAAGCTGTGAAAATATTTTCTGATTTTATAGTTTATTTTTTGCTCCTGAATATTTCTGGTCTGATTATTGAACAATTTAAAGACTTTACTCTACAGAAAAATAATCTAAGCTTGTTAAAAATCAATAGACTCCCAACTACAATGAAGAAAGGATGTGGTGAAAGGAATGGTGAGTGTTATTCTTTGCAGAAATACATATAAAATAAAGAGGAACATGCTACTGTTATTACAGGAAGTGCTGGGCATTGGATTAGAAGCAGGGCTGACACGAGAATGTGTTACCCCCACCTCACATGACATGGCGCCAGCCCTGGTTGCCCTCCACAGAACAGACATGTAGCACTTAAAATATTCCCAGTATTAAAATATACTCTGTTTCTTCCATTTAGTGGGGGAAAGATAATGAGGAAAATTTTAGAAGTTGCTGAAGATCACATATTTCTTCACCAGAGATGAAGATTAAAATGAAATTATAACAAAACTTAGCAAAGAATACTTCCTTAAGTAATATTATTTTGAGTGTAGTTAGTATCAGTTGGCTCTGCTTTCACACAGCTGTACATCCTGACTGTTTTGTTTTGATTCCTGTATTTCAGAATTGACATTCTCTTACGACATGCAGCCGTGTGGATGGGCAGATGATCGTGAATGATCTTTGTATCAAGATTTTCTTATGTTACCTTTCTGTTTTAACTAAGTTGGCTGAGCTTCATTTCATCATCGAATTTGTAGAAAACCTCACAGAAACTCTGTTCTAAATTCTTCCATGCTTAAGGATACTTGTATTTTGCTATATGAGAAGAGCATGACTAAAATAGATCACAATCTCTTTAATTACATGGATCTATTGGTCAACCATCTACTATAATTTATCTGTTGTGAAGAGAAACTTGCTTTTGCTAGTGCACCTGAAGAATTATTATTGAATTTAAATAATATGATAAGTATTACCACTCATTTTTACTAGATCATTAAATACTATTCTTATCTCTTTTTTCTCATTATTATATTTGTGTTTGTAATTTTAAGGTTTTTTTGTTTCTTTCCTTTTTTCTTTTTTCTTTCATTTATTTATTTATTTTATTTTTTGATGAGAGTAGGGTCAAGTCAATAATCCTGTGGAACTGCCTTTGTCTGTTTCAGTCTGTCTTATCCCTTTGATTAGCTCTAATTATCCCAGTGTCTTCTATCATATCAGCAACTCTACTTTTGTTTGAAATGCATCTCTCAATTCTGTAATGGTGTCATTCTGCCTGTAGTCTCCCCCATTGCTCTTCTCTTCTCATATTCTTCGATGTGATTGTGATATTGCGTTTCTGTTTATGTATCACTAGACACTGATAAGGATAGTTTTCCTATTCCACACATCATATATTTCTTATACTAGCTCCTTTATTTGTCTTCAGCAAGTCTGCACTGTACTCCTCAGTAACGTGTTCACAAAGTCAGAATGCTATTTTTCTATTTTAATAAAATAAGCTATGGATCCTTTACCACTATATCCACATTGAAGTTTATTTACCTACTTGTCCAGTTACAATGAAAGACGAAATAGTTTTGTAGCCGCCTCTGTATAACTCCAATGGTATTTAGCAGGGGAAGGATGAGGAAGAAGAATTAAACTGGTCTTCACTTTGGAATTTAAGCATATTATACATTCCCTACATTAGGGCTCAGGCCTCGTCTTGACATCGCATTTTATTCATACAGAAATGCAAGTGTTCTTACCACTGAGTGGTGGGCCTGCTTAGGAAGTTCTCTAATGTTCTCTCAGTATACCCTGAGTGTGTCGCAGAGATGACAGCCCAAACTTTCTGAGGTTTCATTTTTCCTCCAAGATTTCTATTGACGTTCTCTTAATAGAATTCTCTCTAAAGTGGGTATTTTAAATAAATGTTTACAGAATTGTGTTGTATTACTTAGAAACACAGAGCTAGGGTTGGAATGAGTAACTGATTTGGAAATAAATCACCCATTTCCTGCTGTGTGACGTTGTTTTCTTTAGTCATTTCATGCTGCTGCTTTTCATAATATAACATTCTTGATGGTTTCACCCATTTTAAAATGTTGGTAACAACTGAGCAAGGAGAATTTACTACAGCAGACTTAAGAGTTTTCCTGTCTGTGCTCTGATGCTCCCGGCTACCAGCCCTGCTTAATGGTTAGCCTGTGCTCTATTACTACTACCTTCTGAGTTTAATTGAAAATGTAAATTGGCTTAAGTGTGAAGACGGCCTTAACTAAAATCTGTTCCTCAATTTGTTTTCAGCAGCCTGTGGAGAAGAGTTCTTTAATTAAATTATTTGTTTAATATAAATAATAGCTTCAATTAGCTAAATAGTTATGTTCAACATTGCTTAAGAAAACAGTTTTGAAGACGCCCCCGCAATGCCCAACATGATGACATCAGCAGAAGGACAGCCAATGATATAGATCGCTGAGGAATCTGGCTTGGGTTTGAATTTGTGGATGAGCTTGAAGTGCCTGGTTGGCTAGCCTGCAAAGTTGTCACAGATGCTTCCTCTGGAGAGCTACCCAGGCATCCGTGTAAGCAAGAATCAAGATAACTAAAAATGTCTGTCACTGAGGAAGATTTATGTCACCATATGAAAGTGGATAAACATATACTTTTTTTTTGATCCAAAACAAGAAGTCAGTTTTTGTTTTGTTGTTATTTTTTTTTTCATGAAAAGAAAACTAAAAATTTTGGTATTACTAAAAGGCAAAATAAATATCTTAAGTTCGTATTTGATGCTGTTTTTGATGAAACGTCAACTCAAATGGAAGTTTTTGAACACACTACCATGCCAATTCTTCATAGTTTTCTGAATGGATATAATTGCATAGTACTTGCATATGGTGTGAGAGACTCACACAATGCTAGAATCAGCTACTGACCCTGGAGTAATGTACCTAACAATGTTAGATCTTTTCAAATCCATGGGTGAGATTAAAAAAAGAGAAAGTGTGCAGTATTGCTGTTTCTTATTTGGAGATATATAATTAACAGATTTGTGATCTCTTGACAAATTCGGGGCCACTTGCTGTCCAGGAAGATGTTCAAAAAGGAGTGGTTGTTCAGGTCTCACTTTTCACCAGCCCAAATCCTCAGAGGAAATACTACAGCTACTAGACAATGGAAACATAAACAGGACACAACATTCCACCAACATGAATGCTACCTCTTCTCATTCCCATGCTTTATTTGCGACAACGGAACAAAACAGCAAGCATCAATCAAAATATCCATGTAGCCAAAATGTCACTCATTGACCTTGTAGGATCTGAATATGCCAGAACTTCTGGTGCTAAAGGGACACAATTTGTAGAAGGCACAAATATTAATAATTCCCTTTTAGTCCTGGGAATGCCACTAATGCCTTAGCAGATACATAGAGAAGGAATCAGCATATTCCTTACAGAAATAGCAAGGTTATTTACTTGTTGAAGGATTCTCTTAAAGAAAACAGTCAGACTATAATGATAGCTGCTATTAGTCCTTCCTCTTTATTCTACGATGACACATATAACACTCTTAAACATGCTAATAGTGCAAAAGTCATTAAATCTTCATTGAAGAGCAATGTCCTTAATGTCAACAGTCACATATCTCAATATGTAAAGATTTGTAATGTGCAGAAAGCAGAGCTTTTAATGTTAAAAGAAAAACTAAAAGCCTATAAAGAACAGAACACCTTGGCTGGCAAAAATGACAGTGAAAAATCAGTACATTCAAACACTCAAGACAAAGAAATTAAAAGATCTCAAGAAATTATGAAATGCTTGTTCCATAATCTCAAAGGAATTGGGTAAGAATATATGAAGTTAGAAATGTTGCTTAAGGAAAATGAACTCAAGTCATTCTATCAACAATAGTGCCATCAGCACTGTTCAGAAGACAAAGTCGAAAAGGCCACTTGCAAACGAGATCATAGACTTCAAAGGCTGAAAACTGTTCACTGTTTCCCAGAAAAAAAGAAAGAAGAGGTATTGAAACAACTTGAGAATTCTAGTTGGCTTCATCAAGTGGAAAGTGGAAAATGAGACACTAAGGTCAAAATGGTGACATCCCAGAAGTACTCAATAAAGATCTTCATTGTTATCAATTTCACCTCTAGACCAAAGACCTGAAAACACAAATTGCATACATGAAGACTCTAGCTTGTCTCCAAGAGCAGCAGCACAGTCAGACTGAGACAGTATTGAATTCTTTACTTCCAGCCCTAAGAAAAAAAGTATTGCAAGTCAGAAAAAAACTAACCCATCAAATGCTACTTTTGATTCTGACTTCAAAGATACTGAGCATTTGGTAGACAGGAAGAAGGGTGGTTTGGGCTGACCAAATGAAGCATTCAAACCAAAACGATCTTCCAGGGATTTCTCTTCTTATGACCTTCCCACAACTTGGACCGATTTAGTCTATTCTTTATTTCATGTCCCCAAATGAACCTGACTTTCTTAACATTACTCCATAAAAAGAGAACCAGAAGAAAATTAATACTGTCTTCCTTGAAGGTAAAACATACTGAGAAGTCTCCACTATCTGAAAGTACATAGCTCAACAACTCTTTCGTCAAAGAACTTGAGCCTATTGTTTCCAGAGGACTGCAGAAAACCTCTTCAAAACCCATCCCCAGCATTAATAAGACCTTCATCACATACTAAAAATAGAATTAATGATAATTCTCTGAGAACAGTGTGAAGTAGATTCTCCTCTCAACAGGAGAAGAGTGTAAACAGGATTTGAAATCTATATTTACTATTTGTAATGACATCAGGATCTTGAAGAATAAATCTCCTGAACAGGAATCACTACCACATACCAAAGGTAGTTTATACAGGCTTGGATCTTCCTCATTCTCAAGGAAGGACTCTAAGGCTGTGTCAACAAGCATGCCATCCTCCATGTCAATGACTAATGCTGTGAGGAGAAAAAGGAAACTAGTAGGTATTACATCAAATCCTTCATTACAATCTGGAGAAAATTATGGATTTACCAAACGCATTCAAAAGATAATACAAGTGATAAGCTCTCTCAAGGAAACAGACTGACAATGTGTTCTAAAAGAAACACCAACAAAATAAATTCAAACATGCTTAGAAAATTTAGAAGAAACACTTCTAAAGAAAATATACACTAAAAAGTATTTATGTCCTTTGCCTGATATTTGTCCTTATATTTCAAATCTCTGAAAGAAGGCCAACTAAAACTGTTTACTAAAATATTTTCATCAAGCAAAACGAAACTTCTTTTATATTTTAAAAGGAAATATAAAATTATAACAGGTTGTTTCCCATTTCTCAGATCTTTGCTACTCTTGAAAAATCTCTAAGCATGATGTGAGTTTAGTTTTACTTTACCTCAGCTTGATGAGGACATTTTAGAAAAAAATAGTGAAATAAATTACCCTTATTATTTTCAAAAGCAAGGAGACTTTGGAAGTCATAAAATTAAGGCCAAGATGTATTTGCTTTTCTGTAGTCTGTCAATATGTTGTTTCATTCATTCATGTGATTTTATTTTCAAAAACTTTGGTGTAAAAATGTAGATATGTGTCCATAACATCATAAACATTATCTAAGTATTACCATAAATAAAATATTAATATTTTATTACTTGGTTTATTAAAAATGTAGATTTTAAAGTAAAAACATAAAGGAAAAAGAAAACAGTTTCAAACAAGAGTGTATGAAGTACTCACCTGTAAGTTATTCATTAACAGGCCTCGTTAGGATGTGTCTTGCCATCTAAGTGTCTAAGTCTGCATTAACTTAAGGCTTTTAATTGTAATTTCTGCTCTGCTTGCTGTATTTTTACTGACAGATAATGACCAAACACTTAAATACTGGTGGAAGTTCTCATGACTGAAGTGACTGTTCTTTATTTATGAGTCACTGTTTTGGGTGGGAGTGGGTAATTAGCCCCTTGATATTTTCCAGAACTTACTGATTGTCTCTTTAGCTGACTTCCTTCCCCTCGTTAGATCCCATCTTTCTGGTATTTCTTACTTTAAGGAGCAATTTTAAGAGAAGAAACAACCAACATCTTTCTTACAGTTTCTAAAAGTCTTAAGAGAACAAAAATTTGTTTAGTGGACAAGAGTTGATAACTTGGGCCACATCACTAGATTCTTACCCTTCCTTGCTAGGAACCTCTACTCCATCCATTCTATCCACTCTGTCCACTTCCTACATGATAAAAAACTCTTACCACATCTTCAAGAGATGTGTATTTAGAGTTTACCTGAATGATAGCAGATGTGTTCCACAACAACTCACCATTTCCCATTATAGACTTTGAACTTTGACTATGACACTGTAATTCATACTAGATTAAAATACCTGATATTATAACCTCAAGACACATATCTTCATGAAAATA
Organism: Cricetiscus sungorus; assembly: GCA_030556225.1. NCBI lineage: Eukaryota > Metazoa > Chordata > Mammalia > Rodentia > Cricetidae > Cricetiscus > Cricetiscus sungorus. The sequence continues at coordinate 20,549,553 of JANBXA010000372.1, read as the reverse complement.
TTTGTTCTAATATAAACTATACACTTTTAACTGTTAAAAATACTATAAAACAACCTGGAAAATGTATCTGTTTTGTCTTTCCAGAACTATTGTTGCTTTTTACTGAGCTATTTCTGACAGATACTTGACTTTTTACCAATTAGAAAATTAAGAGACTGTGCTGATTTTATTAGAACAAAATATGTACTGCTGCTGTCACAAAATTGTCAAAATAGAAATAAAGTTCCATTATTGTTATGATATAAATATATTCAAGTGGCTGATTTAAATTTTTAATTTTGAAACTATCTTGTACTTATGAATTTTGGACAACATTCAAGTTAAGGGGTTAGAATATCCTTAAAAATTTTTTGAAGTTTTAAAAACAATTAGATTACAAATTTTCACTCACAAAATTCTAAATTAAAAATGTGTTTCATAGACCTATATGACAAGAAATTTTAAGTCTTTGAAGAAAGAAACTGAAGAAGATATCAAAAATGGAAGGATCTCCTGTGGCATAGTTAATGGCCATCTTAACAAAAGCAATCTACAGATCTAATGCAATCCCCATTAGAATCTCAACACATATCTCAAAAGAACAAAATTCATCTACATATGGCTAAACAAAACACGCAGGATTGTTAAAACAATCCTGTACAATAAAGGAGTTTCTGTGGGTATCATCATCCCTGACTTCAAGCTCTATTATAGAGATACAGTAATGAAAACAGCATGGTGTTGGCATAAAAACAGACAGGTGGATCAATGGAATTGAATTAAAGACCCAGATGTAAATTCACACACCTATGAACACATGATTTTTGACAAAGCCAAAATTATACAATGGAAAAAAGAAAAAAGTCTTCAACAAATGATGCTGTCATAACTGAATGTCATTATGTAGAAGAATACAAATAGATCCATATCTATCTCCCTGCACATAACTCAAGTCCAAGTGGATCAAAGAACTCAACATAAATCCAATTACACTAAACCTGATAGAAGAGAAAGTGGGAAGTAGCCTTAAATACATTAATACAGGAGACAATTTCATGAACAGAACACCAGTAGCACAGACAATAGCATCAACAATTAATACATGGGACCTCCTGAAAACCAAAAAGCTACTTTAAGGCAAAGAACACTATCAATAGGACAAAATGACAGCCTACAGAATGAGAAAATATCTTCACCAACAGCACATCTGACAGAGAGCTGATCTCTAAAATATATAATGCATTCTAGAAGCTAGACATCAAAATACAAAATAATCCAATTTAAAAATGGGTTACAGGTTTAAACAGAAAATTCTCAACAGAAGTGTATCTCAAATGGCGAGATATACTTAAAGAATTGGTCAACATCCTTAGCCATCAGAGAAACGCAAATTAAAATAACTCTAAGATATCATCTTTGTCAGAATTGCTAAGATCAAAAGCACTAATAAAAGCTTATGTTGGAGAGGATGTGGAGTGAGGGGAACACTTCTCAACTGCTGGTAGGAGTGCAAACTTGCATAGCCACTTTGGAAATTGACATGACAGTTTCTCAGAAAATTTGGAATCAATCTCCCTCAAGACACAGCTATAGCAATCTTGAGCATATACTTGAAGAATGATTAAACACTGGCTCAACTATATTCATAGCAGCATTATTGCTAATAGCCAAAACCTGGAAAAAGCATAGACACTGAAGAATAGATATAGAAAATATGGTATATTTACACAATGGAGTATTACTCCACTGTAAGAAAAACACTGGCATCATGAAATGTGCAGGCAAATGGATGGGACTAGGAAAAAAATCATTCTGAGTGAGGTAACCCAAACCAAACAGACAAACATGGTATGTACTCACTCTCTATGTGAATATTAGTTATAAAGTAAAGAATAACCTGGCTACAATCCATAGCCACAGAGAGGCTTGGTAACAAAGAGGGGCCCAAAGAGGGATAAATATATTTCCCTGGGAAGGGGAAATAGAAGAGATTTCCTGGGTAAACTTCGGGTTGGGGGGGCATGTGAACATGAGAGATTGGGTTGGATAGGATAAATGGGGAGAGGAATAAAAGAAATATTAAGATGGGGTGGGGGTTTCGGGATTAAGAAGAAACCTGGTTCCAGGGAAACCACCAGGAATCCACAGGGATGAACTCAGCTAAGACTCTTAGCAATAGTGAAGAGGGTGACTGAACTGACCATCTCCTGTAATCAGATTGGTGAGGACCCTAATTGTCATCAGAGAGCCTTCCTCCAATAACTGATGGAAGCAGATGCAGAGATTCACAGCCAAGCACTGAGCTGAGAAGCAGAAGTCCTGTCTAAGAAAGGGAGAAGGGATTGTGCGGAGTCCGGGAAGGTCAAGATTATGACAGAGGAATCCACAGAGACAGATGACATTCACTCATGGAAGCTCACAGACTCTAGACCAACAGAAAGGGAGCCTGCATGGGACTGATCTAGGCCTTTGCATGTGACAGTTGTGTAGTTTGTGGGGTCCCTAGCAGTGGGAGCAGGATCTGTTCCTGGTGCATGAGCTGGTTTTTGGGAACCTATTTTCCATGCTGGGTTGCCTTGCTGGACTTGATGGAGAAGGAGGAGCTTGGTCCTGCCTCAACTTGATGTGTCATGCTTGGTTGATGCCTGTGGGAAACTGGTTCCTTTCTGAAAGGAAAGAGGAGGAGGAGTGGATGGGGAGGAGAGCAGATGGGAAGCTGTGGGGAGGGGCAATAGACAGGAGGAGGGTAGGGAGGGGAAACTGTAGTCAGTATGTAAAATAAATGAAAAAAATTAATAAAAAATTTTAAAATATCTTGTTTCATAAAGTCTTTGTTTCTCAATAGCTGGAGGCATTTTAGGGGAAACATAGTCATCAAGCATTAAGTTCTCCTCCATTTGTAGAGCAAACTTATCCTATAAATCTGCTTGATACGTTATAGCAGTGGTTCTCAACCTTTCCAATGCTGTGACTCTGTAACACAGTTCATCATGTTGTCATGACCTCCAACCAAAATGCTATCTCATTGCTACTTTATAACTGTAATTTTGCTACTCTTATAAATCATAAATATCTGATGCTCAGGATATCTAATATGTGACCCACCAGTTGAGAATCACTGCACTATAGCAAGCACATCTTCATGGGCAATTATACAGCAACTGATTCACATTCTAGAATGGTGAATAGAAGGAGAATGACATTTGGTGCAGATACTATACCACTCTTGAGTCTACCAGCAAGGCAAATGAATTAGTCCTCTACAAATAAGTTTTTCTTTAACATAAATATTAAAGGCCTCTATGTTCTACCTACTTCACAGCATCATTGAAAGGCATACATGTGATAATGTAGTGTTTTGCGTGAAAATTCAAACACAATGAAGATAGGCATATAATGTCAAAGTTTGAATTCAGTTTACAGACTGAATTCAGTAGTAGAGTTTGCAAAACAGATACATAGAAACATATAGGTGTTTGTATTATAATATGAGATGATCTTTTGAATTTGTAAAGTGACGTGGAGTACAGAGGGTCAACTATAAAGCTGAAGCAAATGGGAGTTACAGCACTAACTGGTCATATAGGGAATAAACAAGCATCTGTACCCTGAGACCATACCACTCTGTAAGGTTAGAGGAAAGAAGACACAAGCTCACAGTTCTGAGGGAGAGAATTTTACACAAGCTGTGAGAAAATAGAAGGTAGGCAATCACAAAAGCCCAAGGTGGCAAGAATTCCTGGAAGGGAATTGTCAGCATTTCCAACAGGGCATGAGGGAACAAGACAGAGGAGCACAGACAAAGGACAAGGGCAGTTGGATAAGGTGACCACAGAGATTGGTAAGAGCCAAATTGAAGTGGCTGCAGTGACTAATGAGACTCTAAGCCAAGGTCAGACCAACCTTTGTAAAACTGAGTGATAAACAGTCAGGATGAAAACAGGTAGCACATGGGAGTGGGTGGCGAAGGTCAGGACATCAGTTCTCTTATCATAAGATGTGAAAGGAAGACAGAGTGGAGGGAGACGATGGGGCAATATCAGAGTGGGTACAGAGATGGAATTCTTAATAGAAATAACAAAAATGAATTGAAGACCAAAGGAGGAGCTCCATGTGAAGATCTGTGACTCCTTCCTGTGCACCAGGACCATGGATGAGTGTTCAGAGAAAGCAAACCATCGGACAACATTTTCTACCTTCATTTTCTTCTTGTTTTTTAACCATTCACCATTACTTCAGGACCATCATGGTCAAGCATAATCCTCATGTGGTCATCAGAGAGAGTAAGAGGTATTAATTGTATGGGCTGTCTAGACATTCTCATCTTTTATTCCCCTCCCTATAACTTCCTAATGCAGAAATTATAACCATACCCAGTAATTCCTTCCTATCTGAGTCTTCTCCCTTCCGATCGTATGCAACGATGACATGGGAGAATGAAAGTGTATTCTCTGTTTACCTCCCTGCCAAGAGTCACACTGTATTTATGAATGTTTTCGACAATTCACCAAATCAAACATTGAAATAATGTACTTTAAATATGCTAATTTGTCCTTAGATTGTCTACAATCTCAAGCTCTAACCTGAAAACTATTTGTATTTCTAATGAAGCTTCTGCATGAGTTATCAGATAGCTGGCTTGCTTAGACTAGTTTCGGATGCTTGCATTGTCAGGAAAGCACCTCTTCAGCATGCCACCTCTTCAGAACACCCAATGTCCTCCAGCTAAAGTCACAGAGATGGATCTTGAAGCTGCTACTTTAATGAGAAGCATCAAATTAACTAGTAAATTTGGCTTATGTTCCAGAATCCTCATTTAACTTGATTTGTTGATTTGATGGACCCATAAAAACTTACTTCAACGGTGTCTTAATGAAAACTGGGTGTCATGTATAAAAATTGTGGCTGAAGAACAAGGGCTGATAGGGGATGGATCCAAGTTTAATTGCCAGCTCTACTCCTTTTGTGTTCTACCTTTAGAACCATATGCCAATCAGAACCATTATTTACTGTCTCTGAGCTCATTTTCTGAGAAAAAATCAGGAGAAAGCTCTGCAACTGAAAACTTGGATGTTTTACCACACTGTCAATAAGTTCGTGAGTATTTTGAGGCTTCTATAAAACATTAAAACCAAAAAGACAAAAAAAGAAAAGTCTTTTTTTGTGTGTGTTTGAGTGTGTGTGTATGTGTGTGTGTGTGTGTATGTGTGTGTGTGTGTGTGTGTGTGTGTGTGTGTGTGTGTGTGCCAACTGGAGACCCAGATCCCCAAACACATCATACTTAAGATTCTGTGCAATTATAATACGTAAAAACGTATACTCGATACCCACATGTACCTGCATGAAATGGTAAGGCTGTGCCCAATAGAGCAGTAGGAATAGCACAAAATAGTCCATGTGTGATATTGTGTCAAATATGTCCCAGAAACATATAATGAGAGTCAACTCATCACATGGTATGGAGAGTTGATCCTACCAAGTAATGACTAGTACACTGGGGTGATTATGAGAATTCTTGTAAATGAGGTTAGTAAGATTAAAGAAGCCTCGGGCTGCAACTGTGATGATGTCAAATTTACTTTTTCAAGAAGTCTCTACTGTGATGATTTATATCTGCAGTCTGTAAGGCAGAGGTAAGAGGACTGTGATTTTGAAGTCAACCTGAGCTGCATAGTTAAACAGTGTCTTCAAAAACAACAACAACAACAAAAACCCAAATAAATAAATAAAAATATCTATCATTTTATGTTTACCTGAAGTTGAGTTTTTGTGTATAAGCATTTTGCTTCAGCATAGAGTCATAACTCGGCAATACAGACACAATGTATAATTGTTTAATGTGTCATGTGGCCCTATAACTATTATATTTATGTATATGACTAATGCTTTTCTCCTTACAAAATTCTTTTCCTCCAACAAATTCCTAAATTCCTCAATTATACACACTTGTATTTGTGTCTTCATTGCCCATCGTCTTCAGTTCATATTGATGCAGTGATTCAAGCAATCAATGAACAAGCAAGCCTGCTGCTCATTGTCTCACAGGTTAATCTTATTTGGGAGATGATGGGATATGGTTTCTCTGAATAGTTGGAACTTGCTCTATTGATCACGGACTGCTCTGGGACTCAGAGATCTGCCTGCCTCTGTCTCCAAATTCTGAGTAAAAGAATGTTCCACCATGGCTGGCACAGGTTAATTCTTATTGCTCATTGCCCTGGCATGCCAAGCTTAGATGTGCATTTTTCATTCCTGCATGGTCTCTTTACCATTTATCAAGACCTAGAGCATGGTCCTCAACATTCATTAACTGACTGAATGAATGAGAGAATAAAAATATAGTTTTACTGGGTGGAGGTAGGGCATGCCTTTAATTCCAACACTAGGAAGGAAGAGGCAGGCAGATTTCTGTGAGTGCAAGGCCAGCCTGGTCTACAAAGTAAGTTCCAGGACAGCCAAGGCTACATAGAGAAAACCTGTCCTGAAAGACCAAATATATATTAATAATATATTTATAATTATATAAATATATATACTATTAACATTATTAAATCTGAATACTTTGAAATGTTAGAATTTTAAAGTACAAGTTAGTGCTATGCTTTCTGAAGGCACAAAAAGAAATGCTTAGTCTTAAAAAAGTGTTTTTACACTTTCTCTCTCTCTCTCTCTCTCTCTCTCTCTGTGTGTGTGTGTGTGTGTGTGTGTGTGTGTGTGTGTGTGTGTGTGTGTGGTGTGTGTGTGTGTGTGTGTGTGTGTGTGTGTGTGTGTGTGTGTGTGAATGAGTGAGTGTGTGCGTGCAATGTGAGTACAGAGACTGCAATGCCAGGAGAGGTCATTAGATATCCTAGACCAGAGCTACCTGACCAGGGTGAAGAGAGCCAAACCTGTATCCTCTGCAAGAGCAGTAGCAAGTACTCTACCTGCTGAGAATATCTCTCTAGGCTCACGAATCCACTTTTTAAAGTTCATACTGAAGTGTAATTCACCAACACCCATTCTGAAATTGTGTGGTTGGGAAAATGTTTACTTTACCTTGTTACTATTTTTATTGTATGTGGTTTATTTTATTCAGCACTGGTGATTCAACCCAGAACCTTGTACATATTAGACAAACATCCTTACACCAAGCTCTGTCCTCTAAGTCCTTTGTTTCACCATATGAGACAAAAGCAAGGAGAAATTACTATACAGTTAAAGTGTATTTTTAATTTTATTACGTTGTTCATTTATGTGTGTGCATGCATACATGTGTGTGTGCACCTGTGCATATGCACGCACAATAGCTTGCCAAAGCACAAGTGTGGTTGGAAGACAACTTGTAGGAATTGGTCCTCTCCTTCAGCCACACGGGTCTCTGGAATTGAACTCATATTGTCAGGCCTGTTAGCAAAGTTATTTACCCACTGCATGTACATGCAGTATAGAGTTTATAGTATGTTATATGAAATTTAAAGTGAATTAAGGAAAAGAGTTCCTCTGACAAAAAATCCAGTTATATGGAAGAGGTGGCTAAACAATAGTTAGATGGTTAAAGTGCAGAAGACTTAGGGTAGACCTCAGAATAAAAGTATTAGCTTCAAGATATATACATATATATGTATATATAGTGATTACATAAAACATATTCATGTATCTGTTCCCAATGAGTTTTTCTTAATAAGTTTATTGATTTAGTGTTAAACCAACACTAAGTAAACATGCAAATAAATAAGTGCTAGAGATGCTGTTGACCCAAATGGAATGTCTGCCTTTAGTGGAAGTTATAAAACCTGTTGTCATCTCGGGAACTTGGCAAAGACTTCAAAGATGGCTCAAATGTCCAGAGGATGGGTAAACTATCTACTATCAGGTATTTTTGATGACCGGGAATTATTTCCCTTGGATCATGGATGAAAGTCACATTAAACATTAGTTCTGTAGTTGGGAATTGGGCTATGAATCATACAAACTTAATATTTTAGAGCTTCACCTATTAAAAACAACATGAGCTTAAACAGATGCCTAGCCGCTTTGTAACTAATTACTGATGGGATGATGAGACAACTGTGTAGCTGGGAACCTAGATCCCTACAGCTGTTATAAACAATGACAAAGGAGATGCATTGTCTGACTAAATGATACCCTTGGCTTATTGAAACTATAATGTAGACAGCTTTCAACTGTGAAAGACAACCAATCAAGCTTACATATAATTGTCTCCATTAAAATTCCTGCTCAACTGGATTTTATATATATGATGAAAAGAAAGAAACTATTTTCAAGATAATTGTGATATATGTATGCTCATATCATTTTTTCTCATGAACTTTCCTTAATGTTCACATAAAAATACTATCTTCACTGGTTTCAGATGAAAAAAAACAAAACAAAACTGTATGTCAAGGAAATTGTACCCATCAGAGGTGGTAAGATGTTTTGTATAGCTAGATTATAGCAGACTTGAAATTGAAACCCAAATCTCCTGACTTTCTGTAGGCAACCTATTCTTGTTGTTTTAGTGATACCTTCAATGTTGCTTCACAATAAGTAACAGAGGTAAACAGTCCTCATAACAGAAACATGAGAAAATAAGTAATAAATCAAAGAAGTATCTATCTAAATACTCATTTTGAAGACCAACACAGCGAAGTGCTGAAAGATGTTATCAAAAGAGAAGGAGCTAGGTTAAACCCCTCAGATGCTGAGACTATCCATGCTTTCCACTTTGATCATACTTCAAGAGACTAACCTTCTTAGTCTATGTAGCATGTCAAATATTTCAACAATGGCTTATATGTAGGGTAGGATTTCAACTTCTTTGTATGTCACTCATAATGGTACAAGACTTCACACACTTTATCACATCTGCATTTTGGAAGTGCCATTGTTGATCAAAGTACAGTTTAGCCAGAAATGATATCTGAAAACTATAAAGAAAAGTTTCCAGTTAGTGCATGAGATTTTGTTCCTAATTGTAATTACATTCAAAAATAACACTTGTCAGTCCTGAGAAACCACACGTGTTCTATCATTATGCACTGCCTAGCTACATGTCATTATTTGGCTCTTTTTAATTTTAAGATCGCATGCTTTATGTAGTCCACACTGGTCTTGAACTCACTACTTTCCTGCATCAACCTCCTGAGTGCTGGGATTTCAGAGGTGTGCTGTCATGCCAGGAATATTGTTTGGTTCTATGTATTTAAAGAAATACAATTCCGCTGATACTCCACACTCTTTGTAAAGATCTGACCAACTTTAAATGTACTTTGAGTATCTTTCATTGGATCATTTCGATCTAAGAAATTAAATACATTTTAAATAGGTTTCAAAGCTTATATTGAAGATCAAAGTATATGTCTGTGATCTCTTATTATAAAATCCAACATTATGAAGATTTAGCTTAGTAAAATCTTAAATAGCAACAGGTGTTAATCCAAATTCCTTTTGAGGATACTTCATCCCTCAACCCATCAAATGCTCATCAAAAATAACCAACAAGTACAAGGCTAGGCTGGCAGAGTTTCTAGCTGAGCAAAAGAAAGAACATCTTTGTTTCAAAAATATCCAAAACTTTAATACTGTGTTTACCACTACTACTCCAGTCCCTACTATTATAAGGCCACATTGTTAAACATTTTCTTCATTACTTTCCTGTTCAAAACCACCATATGAAGTAAATATCCTTAATTATATTTTATCTGGGAGACAACTGAAGCTTAAGAGAGGTTGAGTGACTTCCCTAATATGACAGAACTGGTCAGTGGTCATCATTTTGGTTATAAAAATTATGATTTGTGAATATGGTACATACTATTACTAAATACATATTTTTCTAAGATTAAGGCTTAATAGACCAAGAACAAGTGAATGACAAAATAAATAGTATAAATTGGACATTCTTGAAAAACTGAAAATGGTGACATGACTAACACACTTGAATAAAAATTATATGTTTGTGTGGTGTGAATGTTGATATTGATTGTAAACTTGACAAGATGCAGTAGGTAGGATGCAGGCACCCAGGGAACACCTGTGAATGATTATCTCAGTTAAGTTAACCTCAGCTGACATCAATGATGGATTATCAAGATTGGGTTAACTGAGGTGGGAAGATCCAACATTCCTTGGGCTGGGGTTCCAGGCTTCGTAAAAAGTAGAAAGCTAAGAACCACTGTTTAATGCTCTCTGTCACCTGACAGAAGATAGGGTGTGACCAGCTGCTGGAGCTCCTCTTAAATGCTTAAATCCTTTCTCAAACTGGTTTTGCGGGGTATTTTGAAGTAGTGAGACAAATAACTACTATTAATACAAATATCCTTATTATAAACTGCAACAACCTCCTAATACTGACTTGGAAACCTCCAAAACTACCAGAATGCACACTTAGATACTTGGAATACATGCTGACAATTCAAGCTTACTTTGCTGTAAGAGCCAGTGGTGAGATAACTGGCAGTAAAGGCACTTGTTAAACAAGTCTGGCAACCCAAGTTCAGTCTTCAGAAGCCATGTAAAGTGGATGCAGAGAACTGACCCCACAAGCTTGTGATATGACCTTCATATGTGTGCTGAAACATTCTCATCCCCACACATGTATCATAAACACACCCACACACCAATAATAAACAAACAAATGATAAAACTCATAAAAAAAGACTAAAAATAATTGTTCCCATTGGGCTTTGCAAATGAGCAGTTATATTGAACTGAGGTCATGCAATTAGGTTTAACCATCCCCCAGAGTGTTCATCCATGCATCAGCTGTGCAAAGCAGGATAGCACACCATATCTCAGAAAGTCAGCAAAACAGTGATTCATACATTAGCAGATGGGGGTAGCTAATCTTACTTGCTTGGCTAATGATATATGCCTGATTACAGTTCTCTTAATGATTAAGAACTCTAATTGCTTCAGATAATTATATTGAGCCTTTAATAGATACATTGCCAACATATCTATTCATAATTACTAGGTAAACACATTTTTTTAAAATAAGTATGTTGATCTTTCCCTTAAAAGGATCTAGTAAATTGTGTTTTAATACCTTTAATACCAGTGACTCCATTATCGAGGCATTACTTCTAGGAATGGAATGAATATTTCATAGGAAATTAGTATAAGAACTATCTTATCCTCAATATCTAGAGTATTATGTTCTTTCTGACTCCCCAACACTCAGAGTCTGCAACGTTAACTCAATCTTCTTTCTTGTCACTTCCCACTTTTCTATCCAATAAATCATCAGTTTCACCAATAATTCAACTATGCAGACTTTCTCATTTCTATCCAATGTGTGTGAGTGTGTGATGGAGAGACAGAGACACAAAGAGAGAAAGAGAGACAGAGAGATGGGGGAGGTGGGGTACCTAAATGAATGTGTAGGTGCACTAGCCATTGCATCCCAGAAGTCAACATCAGATGTCTCCCTCATTCACTCTCCACAGGGAATGTTGTTCATTATTACATAGTAATTATTGTTAGTAGAACAAAAATCTAGTGGCTTACATAGAATTTATGTTTATAAAATTGTTTTTAATTTGTTGTCTTATTTTCATCTCCTTAGAGAAGAGATTTGAAGTAGGCAATCATATCATATTTTCCAAGATTACTTTATGACATATTTTGAAATTATTTGTCTAAGGAAGTAGTTTTCTTATAAAGAATTCAAACACTAAAGGGTTATTTCTTTTTTCAGATTTCTTTCATGATGCAAAATACTGAGCTATGGTTCTAAAGACAATGAAGAGTCTTTTAGAAATTCCAGACTTTTGCTGTTACACAGAAAAATATAACATTAAATCTGAAACAATTTTCTAGATAGAAAGCTGGTTGTACTATATATGGGAAAAGAATAACCGGAAGAATGTTAAACTAATTTAGCATCAAGAAACTGGAGCAGGTGCTTGCAATGACATCATTACTCTGCCATATAACAGCAGTATGCCTGCATTGATAGACATATGAATAATCACCTGGCCATCAGGAATATATGGATACAATATTATCAGACTGATTCAGAAAATTACACAACAGCAGGAATTCTATTATATTTGTGTGCTTGCCAACAATTCATGGGGGCCAAAATTGTTTCTTTGGTTCTGTGCATTAAAGGGCAAAGCAAAAGACAGGATCCACTCTAAAATAATTTCTATCACAATCATAAAGATCTATTTACATAAAAATCTTACCTGCAAGCCAACCAAATGTACTACCTCACAAAGTGCAATTATAAATGCCTTTGGTATGATACAGAAGTATTGGATTGCCAGCATTAATTTCTAATTTGCTATCAATTTTCCGGTAGGTTATGAGGGTGGGCAGGAATGATTTTAGAAGAATTGCTAGAGTAAGTATTTATTTTTTAATTCAGTTTTTTTGTGACAAGTTCCTGTGTATCTTATCATAGCTCATCAAAAGCTACAATGGGTAAATGATGGGGCAAAAATTAGACCTTGTGACAGATGAATAATGAAAGTAGAGTTGACACAATCAATCACCTATTATATAGTTATGTCTTCCAGAGCCTCACAAAACCATAGCAGAGACAAAGGAATGACCTGGGATCTGTAGGTGTAAAATTTTCTAGCTGGTTGTCCTTACACCTTTCAGGAGAAAGGAGGTTTGTTTGTTCTGAGTCTCAAGGTAAGAATAATAATAGATGGGACAAGAAGACAACTTTCAATATATACACAAGCCATTCCTATTCTGTCAAAATAAATCCAAAGACAAAAATCATACCCTTCCTATTTACAATGCTTTAAGCCAAGGCAATGATATTTTAATTATGTTTAGATATGTAGGTACAAAACAGATGAAAATCTATCAAGATCCAACTATAAGAAGGGACAATAATACAACTTCCCTTTCTTTCTTTTTGTTTATCTAAGTGTGGGATTTTCCATTACATAATAAAATGCCTACTGTTAGTAATTTTTAAGAACACTTTTTTATTAATAATCACAAAGAAAAGGTATAAAAGTCTTACTTCAAAAATAAATTGACATTGAAATAAACAAGTACAACTTTACAAGCTATATGAAAAAGAAACTCATGTAGGCAAGGTACAAAGATTGCTCTCAGGGTTGTTGAGGAGATGTACTGTAAGACAAGAAGCTTTGCAAACTGTAAATCAATAGGAAGATACATCACTAAGAGGATTTTTAAATATGTAGGCTTATTTAAAAATGCCTTAGGCATTTTTTCTTTTTAAACTACCTTGCTCATATCTTAGAGGTACTTTTGTCCTTTATATCTTAAATGTACTTCAGAATATATTCCTTATTTCGTAACTGTCTATATAAAGAGTACAGCTGGCATTTGCTTTGAATCAATGGCTTCGACTGTAGACCTAGACTGAAAGTATTTTCAGCCATCTCTAGGCTCCAGTGTCCTTTATTGGCTGAGTGAAATGGGAACTCTGGGATAGTTACCAAGTGAAATTACCTGTGGTAGAATTTGAGATGAACCACTTTAGCTCAATCATCTGTGCAGTTCTCCTTCACTGAAATGTGATTGTAAGTGGGTCTCTGGCATTATTTCTTGAAAACCCTTAATCACCAAGGGCAAGTGGGTAGTGCTTAGAATCAATAATGGTAAAAGAATGGATAGTCCTCATTGTGCTTTTGGAAGCGCAATCAGAACAAGCCTGTCCCTACTGGACCTGACGTGTGTACATACTGAAATTTATTTTCAGCAGGAATTTCCATGTGGGAAATGAACAGAATTTGTATATTATTCCAACACCCAAAATGGAAAAGAAAATTAAGTGGCATTATTAAGCATAATTGAATATAATTACTTTTCTTCCTTTTTGTTTGTTTGGTTTTTTTCTTTAAAATTATGTCTCAGCTTTAGTGTAATTGCCAACAATTTATGTAATAAAGGTTCTGTAGACTAGGGAAGAATGAGTGAGTCATTTAAAAGTCAAGATGAGAACAATGTGCAGGTGGTGATAGCTTTTCCTGTGTGCCTTATCATAGCTCATTAAAAGCTAGGATGGATAAATGATGGAGCATAAATTAGAGCTTGTGACAGCTGAATTATGAAAGTAGAGTCACCGCAGTCAATCACCTATTATATAATTATGTCTTCCAGAGCCTCACAAAACCATAACAGAGACAAAGGAGCAAGACTGCAATCTGCAGGTCCCCTTAATGCTTCTTGTTGATTCCAGCAACAAAGCCAGAGGCATGACTGCCATTGTGTGTCCTTCAAGGAAGTGTAAGATTGAGGCTCCACATCTGGGCCACTATATACATCTACATTCACTAATTCTGTATTTGTATCTAGGGCTCTTCGAATAACACATCTCAGTATTAAAGTCACAAAAAAACTAGTTTGGAAGTTATCATGGAGTGTATGATCTTAGATACTTAAGAACAAGGAATATTGTTGATAAGCAAAACAACACAAACAAAAAGAGATGTTCTACCTGTAGAAGAGAGTTGGTAAATAATTGAGAAAAGCCAAATAATTTCAAGGTTATGTATCTGTCATTAAGAAGAATGCAGATAATATTTATAGCAGCTGTTCTCGGCCTTCCTACTGCTGTGACTCTTTAGTACAGTTATTCATGTTATAGTGGCCCCAATCATAAAATTATCTTCGTTGCTACTTCATAACTGTAATCCTACTATTGTTTTAAATCCTAATGTAAATATCTGTGCTTTCCAATGGTCTTAGATGACCCCTGTGGAAAGATCATCCAGTCCCCAGAGGGGTCACCACCCACAAGTTGAGAAGAACTGATTTATAGAATTGCAGATATAAGAACTGAGTTGCTCTAAAGATGAGTAGTACAGTTACGTGTGGTGACACAGTTCTGTTATTTCAATATCCGGGAATCTGTGACAGAAGATTTTCAACTTTGAGACCAACCTGGGCTGATAGAAAACCATGTGCCAATTAAAAGTAAATGAATAAAATAAAAACATTGGTCATTCACTTTCAGAAGGTCTGAGCTTTCTATGTATATAGTTATAATTACATCCTAAAATAGTACTAACATACAATGAATACAACTTATTTTTAAATTCTCTCTTTGTGGTATTATGCAGGGGTTTGGAATACATATATGTGGTACATATTTATGCTGGCACTCTAGCCTGTGCATAAAGCGCATAATTCAAAAGATGTCAGATGCCATGCGTGTTCTGATTTGTTTCCTTGAGTCAGAGCCTCTTAACCTTTTTATGGTAACACAGTCCTTCAATCTCAGTACTTGGGAATCTGACCTTAGAGTTAGACTGGGAGCAAACAAGCCTCAAAGATCCCTTCTTCCCCAACTCTCACAAAATTGGGGTTGCAGGAGTATGCAAACTTACACCTGACTTTGTACAGGGGTGCTGAGGAATCAATTGAGTAAATAGTTGATGGCAGGAGTAACTGAGTTTGTATCTTCAGCACCCCACATAAAACCACAATTCGTGGAGGGTCGGAGACTGAGACAAGCACATCCCTGGGACTCGGTGGTAGAAAATATGGTAGAAAATGAATGACAAAAACACCTATATCACTGAGGGTAATTATTTTAAAACTGAGTTTCAATTTATAACTGTCCTAATTCTTCTCTTCTTCTGTATTGTTCATATATATGTATGTATGTATATATATATATATGTATGTATGATTATTTATGTATTCTTGTTTATTTCTGCAACTGCATTTTAATTACTTTTCTCCCTTCTCCATATCATCTCATATGCAAGCAAGGCACTACAAACTTATATGTGAAGAGTAAGATTCTAAAAATTATTTTCCACAGATAAGAAAAAACTATCAGAGAATACAGGAAATAAAAGGTCTAACTTTTTGTTTTATCTCCAACAGTATTTTCTTTCAGTGTTATTGCTAAGTTTTTATTGTCATTACATTAAAATCAGATTATCATTATATTGCCCCATGATGATGCAGATTTAGGCAATTTTATTTCAAGATACCATTGTTCAATCCTCATTGTCCCTGTGCCAATTTAATCTAAAGAATATAAAGGCATACAGCTATGTAAATGATGCAGAGAAGACTTATAGATGCAGCATTTCACAATATGCTGAGATCCCCTGAAAATTAGGGAAGATCTGTAGGGACAATGTATAGACTGAGAGGAAACAGTGAAGTCTTCACACTTTAGACATTTGCTTTGGGGAAAGGCTTTTCCTTCTACCTTTGACTTCAAGCAGTCACCCACCTCTTGAGCCCTTGAAGAATACTTTCCAAAGATCTCAAGATAATGTGTTTCTAGAATATTTGTGTCGCAAAAGTAATAGCAACAACTTCAAAACATGAAATAGTATTCAAATTGATTATGAAGGCATCTTGTAGTAGCTATAAAATTTGTTTTTGCTTTAATTTCCCTTGTAGGCTAATCTAATTTAAAAACTTGAAAAGGTTTTATGTTCTTGAAGTAAACTAAAGTTCTAATCTCAACCTGAAATTAAAGAAGTAAAATCCTTCATTTTTAGTCCCTGGTAATCTCTGCTGCTAGACTGTGCCTGGGGGTGCTTTGTATGATTCTCTAAAATTCCTATATAGAAACAGATAAAAAGATAGAAAATCCCAAGACTTGAAGGCTTGTTTCTGAGCATTCTCCTATCAAAGACATTTGAAAGTCATACTTTTCAATAAATTACCCACTTTGTTAGATCCCACCACCATGTCAACCCACCAGACCCTGCCACCATCAAAGGTCTACTAGTTCTATAGTTCGGTGGATTAGATCATCAACTTGAAGCAATTCAAATGGTCTGTGAGCAATTAAAAACTTAAACTTCAAATTGAATGTGAAATTTGAAGTATACTGGAACCTGACAATGGTGGCATCCATGCCTATAACCAGGTAAACACAAAAAAATGTTTGTATATTTATTTAATGAACTCACACCAGAATTCTTTCAAATGACCATCTGCAATACTTAGTAAAATACAATGGTAATAAATACAATGAAGTGTTCTGAAGCTTCCTCACTGATGAGGTCTTAGGAAGATGAGCAGGTTGCTTGTAATAACACAGGAAGCTAACCTCTATCAGAGATTAATTCCCTACTTCAGCCTCTTCAAACTCTACCCATTTATATCATCAAAACCATGTTACTATTGTTACTATCAGTCAAACACCTCTTCTGAGAAACATAGCTTATTTACAACTTTAAAATACAATCATAAAAAGGTCCTCTGGTAGACATTTTTGTGCCAAGGTGAAATATATTGCATTTTTTTTTTTGCACACATGCATTCTTCAGCCCTGTACTACAAGCTCCACTATCAAAACTACGTAACGTCAAATTATGACTGTCTCATGCACGTTTCCCCATGAGCAATGTGATGGGGACATGTCCATTTTATCCCCTAGAGAGTAATGTGTTCTCTAAAATGTTGGGAAGGTTTATAATAAATTTGCAGATTTTCAAAATGCATGTAAATTTACTAGCTTATCAACATTTAACATCTACTCTATAAGTGATTTAGAATAAACAATAAAGTTTAGCTTCAGCCTCATCATTAAACACTTAAAATTAAAAGACCAAACGAAACCAAACATATGCTTACCAGAAAAGTGGATGTGATAAATAAATAAATTAATTAATTGGCCAGAATTAATTTTACCACAGTTTTAACAATTTGGGCTTATATTATTTATTGTAATTATTTCCTTTTTCACCCAAACATATTCATCTCTGTCTTCAAGACTACCCATCCTTGGAGGATTTAGAACTGTAGACTGATTAACAAATATTTACTGAATTAAAGTAAGTATATAGTATAAAACAATAAGAAGTAAGTGGGAGAATGTGTTAAAATAACATTTCAGACAATAGGTCCAATTAGACAGGGCTAGCTTTTAAAGTTTAAGGGAATCTTATCCTGTAGTTTAAATAGGAGAAATTGGTAGAAATTATGGAGATTGATTCACACAAATGAGTCAGTTGGGCTAGAGAGATGGCTTAGTGGTTAAGAGCACTGACTGCTTTCTAGAGGACAGAGGTTCAATTCCCAGCACCCACATGGCAGTTCACAACTGTCTGTAATTCTAAGATGCGACACCTTCACACAGACATACATGAAGTCAAAACACCAATGCATATTTAAAAATAATAAAATAATAAAAATGTATATTTTTTTAAAAGTTCAGGATAGTCCTCCACTATATCATGAGTTTGAGGACAGTGAGTTGTGATCCAGCACCGAATGTAAACAAATGAGTTAGTCTAGAAGAACTCTTAGAAAATTGGCTTAGAAGAATCACTTGAAAGAATCAAAGAAAACTCCTCTGGTGGAATATAAAGCAGGGGATGATGTATGAAAGGAAGTCAGAACAAATGAAGTTAAAAATTAGCCATTAGCCAGAAGAGGGTTTCAGAGGTGTCACTAAAAAGAACACTTTTTTTTTTTATATAAAGAATACTTGACTCTCTTTCTTCACAATATTAAATATATATTTTATTTAGAGTCAAGCAGAAGTTTGTTAGACATATGGTTATTGCTACTAATCATCTTGATATTATTTTAGACAACATTAGAAAGCTTATTTTTGAAAAGTTAAGAATGGATAAAGAAAACATGGTACATTTATACAAGGGAGTACTACTCAGCAGGAAATAAAAATAATGGAATCTTGAAATTCACAAGATGGAACTAGACGAAGCCATTTTGAGTAAGGTAATCCAGTCACAAAAAGATGATCATGGTATATAGTCACTCATATATGGATATTAGACAAAGGATTAGGGCAAAGGATTACCAGCCCACAATCCACACCTCCAGAGAAGCTAGGAAACAAGGAGGACCCTAAGGGAGACTTACATGGTCCCTCAGAGAAGGGGAAAATGAGATCCTGAGAAAATTGGGAGCACGGGGGTAGGGGGCAGGGAGGTAGGAGAAAAAGAAGGGGACAAGAGGAGGGGGGAATAACAATGGGGAGAAGAACAGTGGGGATCAGGAAGACTGAGTCAGTCAGGGGAAGAATTGAGGAGAACAAGAAAAGAGATACCTTAATAAAGAGAGCCATCATAGGTTTAAAGAGAAATTTGGCACTAGGGAAGTGTCCAGACATCTATAAGGATGACTCCAACTAACAATCTAAGCAATAGTGGAGAGGCTCCCTTCCCCTATAATGAGATTGATGACTATCTTAAATGCCATCCCAGAGCCTTCATCCAGTAGCTGATGAAGTAGACATCCATAGCTAAGCACTGAGTCGAACTCCTGGAATCCAGTTGTAGAGAGGGAGGAGGGATGAGCAAAGGGACCAAGACCATGCTGGAGAAACATGTAGAACATCTGATTGAACAAGTGGAAGCACATGGACCCCAGTTGTAAAACTGGGGAACCAGCATTGGAATGAACCAAGTCTTCTGAATGTGCCTGTCAGTTAGGAGACCTGGACAGTCTATGGGACCTCTGACCATGGAACCATTGTTTATCACTAGTGCACAAATGGACTTTCTTTGGAAGCCCATTCTCCATGAAGGGCTACTCTCTCAGCCTAGATACATGGGAGAGGGCCTAGGCCATCCCCCAAATGATATGACAGACTTTGATAATTTCCCATGGAAGGCCTCATCCTCCCTGGATAATGGACAAGGGTGGGATGGGGGGAGTCATTGTGGGGAATGGGAGGATGGGGGGGGAGAGAACTGGAATTGATTTGATATGTAAAATGAGATTGATTTCTAAATTAATTTTTTAAACAACAAAAAAAACAGTTAAGAACTCAAGTTCTATTCTATGAAACTTGTATTTGCCAACAAAGACATACACAGTTGAATCAATACTGCAATATAGTGTATATAACAATTCTTCAGCTGTGTACACTTCTAATAGATTTTAAGGTATTAGACCATTTCTTCCAGAGGAGACCTTATCCTTTGGTGACTATTTATGACTGCCTAAGAGGATTCAAAACCATCAGTTATTCTTTAATCATAAATGTGAGAATACAAGCTTTCTCAGAAGTGGCAGTGATGGAGAATTGGAAATCTTCAGGATGTGCTTAGTAGTAGTCATTCTGCAAGGCATTTTTTCATGCTTCAGTATTCTCTTTAGAAAGAAACTCAGTCCAAAGAGATGAAGTATACATCCAAGGCTCACTAGCTACTGACAAAACTGGAATTCAAGTCAGGTCCATGGCAAATCCTGGCATCTCTGTAACATGCAATAAGTATCCTTCACATGTGTTTTCATCTTCAAGCCACAAGCAGAAAAACATACACCAAAAAAGAGCTGTCAATCCACCAATAGTTATTCTATCATATTTCCCTAATTATATTTTAAACTCCATATAAAAGGTGAATGTGTGCTATTTATTCAAAATCAATAAAAACTATCATCTTGTCAAAATAAACTTGAAGTATTTCTTTTATTTACCCTTTCATTTTGTTTAATTTGAATATTATATTCCTTCATCTGAATACTTACATTATAATATACCTAGGCATTACTGAGAGTCAGAATTTAACTTTGAATCAATCTTTCCATTTGAGTGTACAATTTGGCTATGCAGGCTGAATAATGATGAAAAAGTAAGTCAATCAATCGCAGAGTGGTTGATTTTTAAAATCAACCTACATCATTTGTCTTTAAATTTTTCCACATGGTTTGACATCCCATTTTAAAAATAAAAGCTGCTGAAGAAAAAAAAAACATGGACGTCTCTGACATTTCCTTAGGCATTAGTATCAGATAATTCTTGAGTGGTCTTCAAACATTGTGTTTGGGATTTTCACTGTAGTCAATAGTGATAAGGCAAGATAATTTCGGAGAATAAGTGGAGATGGTGGATCAGGTTTAAAGGACATTCCCAAAGAAGGTAAGAAAATTTAGAATGAAAGCTATCATGTATACTATGAACCAGCATAACTTTTATTCTAGGTCCTTGGAGACAATTGTCACCTCTGAGTCTGATTTGACATCTTACTCAAATAGTTAAGTTCCCAAGAAAATTCTCATTGTCTCCCTGGAGTTTTCATTCATGGTGTTCTTTTGACGACAGTCATTCAATTTGAAAAACAACAGGATTGCCACTAACAGGTTCATTCACAGAAAAGAACTATTCACTTTGACTTGATGATGCTGCAAAGCTTCCCATTAATTCTGAGCAAGGATATTCATGAGAAATCATCCAAAATTCCTGGAATTCCTTTGTGTTTGAATGACAGCATGTTTTCTAGCTAGGATTCTACATATGGATCTTTCAAAATCTCATTACATGACTTAGTTTCAGAGTCATAAAACATATGTCTTGTTAATAAGTCACCTTCTTTTGTATACAGAGCAACACTGGCTTTCTTTTCAGTTTGCAGAGCCACATAGTCCTAGTGTTGGGACTCCCAGTTCCCTCAGATCTCTCGACTTACTAACAGGATTGAAAGGAGATGGCATGTTCATAAATACTGTAGTTCTAAGTTTCATATTAACTAATTTTAGGACCCCAAGGTGTATGATAATACCTTTCCATTTTAATTCCTATTTCTAAGATTATTTAGGGAGTAGGATAGTCAAGAGAAAGCTAGCTTTCCCTAAATTTGGCTTGGTAGTAAATTCAATAAATACCCTTCCAAATCATTTTACATTTTATTGCTAGTCACAATTTTAGAGTCTTGGGTACTTACCTAAATCTTCACTTAGCTTCTTGTAGTTCAATCATGTTTAATAGGCCTACGGCCCATTAAATGTAATTGTAACCATTCAGCCTCCGCTTAACAGTAAGTGGGAAAGAATGGATGCCACAAACCTAATGTTCTCAAAGCTTGGTTTAGATTGGCTTTTTACTGGAAGACTGTGTTCAGTTCTGGGCTCAAAATGCAGGGAAATTGAGGAGAATTTGGAAAAACTTCACTAAAGCCCTGAGTGGTTCTGGGAAATGGATATGTGCTATAGAAAATGACAACAAATAATTGTTTTATGTGTCTAAATAGCTGAAAAACAACTTTTACTGAAGAGAATAAGTGAAGGTTTATTGTCAATTAGAGAATTTATATTCAACTTTGTCACAAGAAATTATTTTTGTACCTCTAAAATTATTAAATTTGTACCTGAAATTCAAATATAATTATGTATTTTTCTCTGAGGTGCATAAAGTGGAGCCGGTCTCGAGAAGCTGAGATGATTTACATCCTTCTATAACAATGTGAGATGAGACGGGGAGTATTTTCTAAACATTTTTCTCTTCCTAACTTTTGAGTTCTAAGTCTGTGGGTTAATCGGTTTTCTGTTGCTGTGAGGAGAGATTCATTTTCTTAGATGGCTTTACAGTGATCTCCCAGCCCTCCTGCTTTGGACCTCTGGCAGGGTAAGGCATCATAGTAAGGACTTGTCTCCTGACAGCTGGACATTACGCCTGTACCCCTGCTTCCTTCCAGAAGGTTCTACTTCCACTAATGGTCAAGATTTGAGTATGTTGGGCCTTTAGGGGACATTTAACATCCAAACTGTAACATTCTTGAAGCAAAATACACAGGCTTATGTCTGATTAAAGACAAGCAATATTCCATAAAATCCATGTACAAAGTGGAATAAATTGCAAAAGGCAGCTGTCATTTATTGCTGCATTAAGATGATTCCAAATAAAGCTATAAGGCCCACACCAGTTGACCACAGATTACAGAAGAGTAAAAGCTAACTGCATTTACTAAAAGAACAATAATAACACTCTAAGATACAACTTCAGAGAAACCGATAAGTTCAAATAGAAGACAAACTGAAAGTACAGAGAGAGGCAGTTTCTTCAAAAGTCACTCAAGTTACAGGCCTGAAAAGACAGGAAGAAGGTGACATTTGTCTTTGATGATTCCCCAAACTCAGATCTTATGCTTTTGGTATCTTCTTACTGCCACCTGACTGTTCAGAGTTATTTCTGAATGCAAGTACTTTGGCTTTTCCTTTTCTACAATAAAGATACAACATTTGCTGTTAGCCCTTTTTATTCCTGTCATTTTGAGTTAAATTATTTGCTGATCAATATCAAAGGGTAATATAACTTTAGTAGTTGCATGCCTGTTTTTGTTTGCTTATTTGTTAATGAAGAATTGAAAGGATAGTTTCTTGCCATGGTAGTCGACATTGGGTGTCTACCTTTTCTGTGTGTTTAGAACATCATATGTGAGTATCGAACACATGAAACAACTGGAATTAACATAATAAACACAATCCTGTTCTACTGTTCCATGCTGATATAAGTCAGTATAAAGAATGCATATGTATACTTATGTCTAAAATTAAGCTAGACTTCTAAATATTCTTTCATAATTTACTATTTGTGATAATACCTCAAATAGCAAATAGTAATAGCAAAAGAAAAATATGCCTTTCATTTAATCATGGTTGCCAGTCACTAACATCACACTGAAAATAGTTTTCTAGTATTAAAGACAACTTTTAGTACTGTAAACAATGTAACCCAGGTTGGCCAGGTACACCTTATATAGTTCAGGACAGCTGGAATTCGAAGTAATCCTATCTTAGCTTCCTAAGAGCTAGGATTACCACACCCAGATAAAACAACTCATGAATTATCTATCTATAATAAAGATTGTAGCTTTCTTTGCTTTATTTATTTACCATAAAGAAACATTTCATGGATTTGAATCTTAAGCAGTATTAATGATATATGATCTCCAATTATTTCATGGGCCATTTTAATACACTGAGAGTTTAGTCCACCACCATGGCCATACCCCACCCAATAAAACCACCACCAACAACAACACCATCACCCCAGTATTTAAAGCTGTATCATTCTTTGTTTGCTAAAGTCCACTGCTTTTGAGGGCACTAGAAACCGTTGCTTTGCAAGGTAGAAGCTCTTAGGAAATGCTTTACAAGTTGCCAAGTAATTAAGAATTGTTGCATAAGACAGATAGTCTCAGGACAGATGTGAACAATGAAGTGTGCATACTTGTAATTAATCTTAAATACAACATGCAACATATTAGTTCTCGATTATATTAGGTAACAATGATCCTTAATATTTGTTTTGCATTTTTTAATGTATGCTCAAGTAAAATGCTTTGGTCATTGAAATAGCTCCTAAAGTAGAAAAAAAATGAACATTATCATAACTGTCTGATTCATGATATCCAGTATTATAGGATTTATAAATACAAATAGCCAAATTTGGTTGAGTTTTAACATCTTTCTGAGGAATCTGACCTCAAGATCTTTCCTCAGTAAATACAGAATCCAGGCCATATCATTTTTATTAGGAATTGTCTTAGAGTTAGGGCTTTTGCTGCAGAATCTAACACTCATTCTAAGTACGGTTCACATGCACACTGATGGCAGTTCTATACACAGCCAGTCTTTCCATAAAGAAGTATAAAGACACAGATAGATAAGGTCTTCAAGAGATGCAGCTCTGTGCAAAATGCTGCACACAGCTAATTTCTCTCCAATGGCACTCACGGCCATAGAGAGGGGCAAAGTCAACAAAAGAAATAGGAAACTACTGGTTGGAATGTCTCCTAAGAACAAGCTTACTGGATCAAAATAAAATCTTTCCCTGGGATGCCAAATACAGTTCCTCATCTGCTGAAGTAAGTAGCACAGACAGTACCTAAACACTGGTTTTCCCTGCTTGTATGAACTAAAGGGGTCTATTCTGTGCAACGGAAAACCAATGTCAAGGCTAGAAAAAACATGGGCTCTGCCTGTGTTTGCCTTTGGAATGCACCATCTCTAGTGGAATAATGTCACAAAAGCCACTTCACCTCTCTCACACTCTCCTTTTGTGTAAAATGGTCCATGTTTAACATTCAAGACACATCACTTACTGTGTGGAGTTTTAAAGGAGAGCTACAAAGACCAGTGGTATGGCCTTATTATGTTTAGATCATAAAAACAGTTAAATAACTCTGATAGTTAACCTATAGTGGTTTGAAGGATAGCTATGAGTCAAGCTGGACATTATTTTATCAGGAAGCAAATCCCAGGGTATTATGGAAATTTTGAAATGGTTGCTATTTGGAGTAAGATATGGATTGAAAATTGCTATAAGATCACTTTCACATTGAAAAAATTTAGCCATTGAACTTACAAACTTAAATTTATTTGTAAGCTATAAGCATGCAAGTATGTGTCATGAATACCTCTTATTCAACTTAGTACTTAATAACCTAGGTAGATATACTTGAAGATGATTTTATGATGCTATGCACTTCAATGCTTAAGGATCAAATTATAATGCTTTGTTCTCAGCACAAACAATTTACTCATCTCAGTGAGCTTTTAACTTTCTTGTGTTTAGACATAATAATAAATATTCTATGAGAATTTTTCTTTCTCTTTGTGTGTTTCTATAATTAGGAAGGTTCCAGAGAAATCAAGGACTATTTTATTGTATCATTCCTAGAACAAATCATTCAAGACTTAGAAATAGATATATTATCTTTCCATTATTCAAACTCTTTTTGGCCTCCTTTGTTTACAGCCACAATCAAATGAACAAACAAACAACTACAATAGCAACAAAAAATCCACTATGATCTGCTGAGTTACAAATTAATGACCTTTCCTCCTCTGCTTACATTTCCAGGAGCTGACATTAAATGTAAGATGAAAATCACTCCACTCAGTAAGTAAGCTTACTGTTTGTGTATTCCAGATCATGGCTCTTTATCAAGACTAATATTGCAGTTTTACTTTTTACAGGAAATGGAAACTAAAACCTCGACAAATGGATGCAAGCATTTGAAATGGCTCTCAAATGGGCAGTGCTGAAAATTGATCTGGTTCCTTGTCAATTGCATCATTCAGAGATGACATCAGCAACAAGGCTGCAGCAAACGCTGGCATACGGCACTTCCCATACCATAAATAAAATCCCACTCTGCAAAAATATAACCATCTCCAGGTCTGCAACTTGAACCTTGAAACCTAATTAAGGAACTTTTTACCAAATTCATCAATAAGGTCTGAAGCAGGTTCCACATAAAGACACAGCTATCAATACTGATAAAATATATTATAGCTTGATATTATCAGTGTGTCATCCTAGAAGAAAGTTGGCTATTGATTGAGACAGTTCTTAGGATATTTATTTCTGATTTTGTTTTTTATTCCTTTTAGCTAACTGGAACCCTAAGCTGGAACTTATCCACACCATACGGTTTTCTCCTTTTTAGACAGTCCTGCTCCATCTCATTAATAGGAAAGACATGCCTCTTTACCTGGGGGATTATGCTCATTGAGAATCACAAGGGATGCTGGTGTAGGTCTTCTTTTCCTGATCTGTGAACAGCAAAGGCACAGCTGATTTCAGGGTGAGAATGAGACACTGCCCTTCTACAGCTTGCAAAGCTGCCCACCCTCCTCTTTCCCCAACACACATGAACAAACTTCTAGAAGGAACATCGTGAATGCTCACTAAATATTTTAGAGCACAGGAAGCTAGCTAGAACTGCCAGGTATTACTAGCATCTTCTTTGTCCACAAAGTTACATTTCCAAAGGAAAAAAATAATAGTTGTATCATTAAAATATACAAGTGAAAGTAATCTGCTGTAAAGTACAAGGCTGGCTTTCTTATTTTAGTGACTGTGGTAAAGCCCCATGACATTGGCAATGAAATCATGGTCCCTTGCTCTCATCTAAATGAGTCAAAAGGAACTCTGAAGCCTCAAATTTCTACTACGTACTGTAATTAATTGGAGAATGAAAGTTTTAGATTTCAATTAGTATGACTAAATTTGTACTTTCTAATACTTAGACCAAATCGGCAGGTAAACAAAAATCCAGACCTTAGAAGAATGTGTATTTTAGTTCTTTCAGTCAGTGTTAATCAGACTTAGTGGGTTAGAAAGAATAAAAGGGAGAGAACATGAAAGTGAGAGAGCACTTTAGTGGGTGTTAATAAAATGGGAGGGAAGAACTGGGAAGCTATGATTAAAATATATTTTATATGTGCATGAAATTGTGTATGAATAAGTAAAAGTTACTCAAAAGTGTAGAAGAAAAAAAATAATATATACTTAATTGAAACTAACATTTGGTGGATCCACCTCCTTGTTATAAGAATTACAGGAAAATTTTATTACTAGACTCTCTTGCTTCAGGCAGCCTTTAGTCATTCAATGTATCAGTTCATGGTTAATTCCCAGAATATTTGTCAATAAAGAATAAAGTGTACAAATGATGCTGTTCAAGATGGAAGCAATGCTCAGGTTAATAAACAGATCTGGTCAAGTTTATATTTATCTGGTCCAAATCTGGGTGGCTCTGCTGTTAAAGTATCATATAAAGTAAGACTTCTAGTGTCAATACTTATGCTTCATACCATCTATTTGAAACAGGATTCAGGGATCTTCTGGGTTTTAAGCAATTAATGAATTAGACTGGAGTTCTGTTTTCTTTGCTATTCACAAAGTACTCCATATTTGTTTTTATGTCACAGGACATCTTTTAAGTGGGTCCATTGTACCCAGCTTCTAAGCAAATATGGACATGAAAACAGAAACCAATAGCCAACATAAAAAAGGATACTAGAAAAAGTAG
The DNA here is from genome assembly GCA_030556225.1 of Cricetiscus sungorus. Classification (NCBI taxonomy): domain Eukaryota; kingdom Metazoa; phylum Chordata; class Mammalia; order Rodentia; family Cricetidae; genus Cricetiscus; species Cricetiscus sungorus. Next base: position 20,522,107 of record JANBXA010000372.1, on the reverse strand, counting down.
TGTATTATTTTTCATACCCATTGCTAATATGTAATACACAACTATAGTCTGGGATATGCAATAAAAACACATAAAAATATGACACCTATAACTCTAAATTAGTCTGGGATTTATTACTTTAATTTTTACATTTCTTTTTATTTTATAAATAAAAAAAAATAAAAGACTGATAACTTTTGGTAATCTTATCACACTTTCTCTAAATGCTGAAACTGTTACTTTAAGAAGCTGAGGCCAGCACATATTGCTCAGACCAGAATGTCTATGACTCTGGTATTAATTTTATATAGAATAAAGTGTGGCTCAAATCTTAGTCAATTGTTCCCCAGTGCACCCCAAACACAAATGCAAAAGCAGACTCATTCCTTATCCTGAAAGTCAAAAAATTAGGCAAATGCAGAAAGCCGAGACCCTTTCACCTAGTAAGAGCACATGCCCTTATTGCCCAATATCCAGGAATTGCTCCCCAACCGCTCCCCCTTACCTGCTCTGCAGCCTCTGGAGCAATCTGACTCTGGAATAAAGGCACAGCAAATTGTATCTTTTTGGGACTGTTGGGCTCCATGTTGATGATGAGAGTAAGACAGAGCGGTGAAGCACTCCAAAGGACAAACCCCAAGTGGTATCCGGAGTGTTCCTGGGATATACTTCACCAAGCCACACACGGCACTTTGTAATAAATTTCTGTAATTCCAGCCTGAGCAACTGAAGATGTCCCGGTTTGAGCAACTCCCTTCTTCAGTATCCAGTGATGCCTGGCTTGCCTGATCCCCCACTAACCTTTTGGATCCTCTCAACACAATTGGGACAGGAAGAATAAGCTAATTGTGTCCCTGCACACTAACACACATGCCAAGCTTTCACTCTGCAGCTAATTGAAATTGCAATACTAGCCTTGAAGGGCCTGCTGCCCTGGGATTTAAAAGAAAGGCTCTATCCACTGTACATTACTAACCGGCTGCTCAAAAGTGCAGCGTAAGCTCCCTCTGAGCATTACAGGGATGGGTCATTCATTATTGATGGACATAAAGCAGGAAGTTTTTAGATCTGGGGGGCAGGGACTGGGTGTAGGATCATGTCATTTCTTTGTAGCAATTTTTAAGTCAGACATCTTTGCTATTTCACACTCAGCCACCACATCGCTGAATGGCTGTCAACAGTAAGCCATGACCAATAATATCACCTATATCTGTGCTTCAAGAAATGGTTAGGATAGCACTGCCCCAGGGCTGAGCAGATCTTAGTTCAAGTTCCACCATTACTAAGCTCTGTGGCCTCGAGCAAATCATAGCATATGTCTAGGCCCCCACCCTTTTGATGGAAAAGGGGAGAAGTTAGATTAGATGACCTTTAAGATCCCATTCTCTTCTCATATTCCGTAATTACAATCTGAGTAGAAAGTATTGAACAGCTAAATTTAGCAAACAGCTTGGAAGTCACTGTTCTTTCAATTTTTTATTTTGTTCCTGATGGAGCCAGTTACAGCCTCAGGCTTTGAAGAATCCAGAAATGAGTGGAAAACATTAGTGGAAACCGAGGCATGTTTGACACTATGGCTTTTGTCAATTACAGGGTTGTATGCAAAAATGAAGATTTGAAGAAAAACCTATGAAGGATCATCTTCAGAAAGACAATGAGTCAAGTGGTAGCTGTGGTCACAGGAGACACTGACCTGATTGTCTCAAGTAATAACAAGCAGTAGACAGACATATCAACAGACAGGCTTCAAATAAGTCCCTGTTTATTGAAGGGAGCCTGAAAATGAGCCTGCCTCGATGGAAAGAACAACTCCAGATCTTTCCTTTTCCATTTGAACGGTGTGATTTGATGATTACTAGATTTTAGAATCTACTTTTTAGATTCATTAAATGTGTTTTGATACAGTCTAAAATTCAACGAAGCTCCCTTTAGTTTGAAAGTCTGCTTCCATAACAGAAATACATATCAATGATTTAATCATACAATGTCTTGCAAAGTATATAGAAAATAATATGCATTATTTAAGTAGTTTGCTATATGTGCTAGAGAAAAAGCAAATGGAGATGTTGATGGGAAAATAATCTTGGAGAAAATTGTTGACATCAAGAAATGTTGCAAAGGATTCATCTCTGTGGAGAAGAAAGGAAACTTACCACTCAAAAGATTTTATGGCAGCAATTACAGAAGGCCTTAGAAAGAAAACTATTTCTCTTAATGTTTCTTTAAATCCCATGAAAAGGCACACAGGATTTTGGTGAGAAAGTAAACCAGAACTTGCTCAGCATTCATCAAGAACTTGTACTTGGTAACCCCAAACTCAAACCCTCGCTCTGCTACTTACCAAGATGAACAATTCAGGCCATGAGATAAGGGTTTTTTTGTTGTTGTTTGTGGTGGTGGTGGGTTTTTGTTTTGTGTTTGTTTGTTTGCTTGATTTTTCCATCTGTGAGGTTTAGAAAAGAGCTGATCATAACATCAGCCTCTAGCCACTCTACAGCAGATAGCAATTACATCTTTACTGGATTTTTCAAAGAACTTAATGGTGCACATTTTTAGCATGAATTACTAAGAATCTATACCCACCAGAAAATTTGATGCCAGTATGTGATAAAGTGAAATTCTATGTGTATATTATAGAGTAAAGACCAGAAACACACATATGCATGTTCACATGTATGTGGGCAGCAGTGTGTGTGTGTGTGTGTGTGTGTGTGTGTGTGTGTGTGTGTACAAAAGTGCATGCACATGTGCCCATATGCATGTGGGATGCAGGACAGAGTCCAGGTGTCTTCCTGGATAACAATCCACCTTATATGTTGAGGCAGTCTCCCATTCATGCCTTGAGCACGATGATTCAGCTAGTATAACTAGCCAGCCTGCTCCAGGGATGTAACATGAAAAATATAAAACCCAGAGACTGATAATGGGGTTCAGGCTTCGAGCCTAAGATCAGAGAAGCCAAGCAATCAAGCCACTAGCCCTTACCTTTACCTCAGGCTGAAAGGGTTGATCATGTCTCCACGAGCTCTCCACCAAGCCTCTGACTGCTGCCTCCCTTTAGTGTGGCTGGAGAATCAAGCTCCACATGGAACACTTTGCTTTTTATACCTCCCTAGTGCTGGGGATTAAAGGTGTGCGATTCCAAGTGCTGAGATCATCTTTGTGTGAGGTGTTTCTCTTCACTCTTGGGAAGGTCAGGGTGACCTTGAACTCACAGAGATCCATCTTCCTGTCTCCTTAATCCCGGGATTTAAAGGTGTACGCCACTACTGCCTGTCTAGCTAGTATGGCTAGCTAAAGGTATGCACAGCTAAAGGTATTTATCACCACTGCCAGATCTCTATAGCTTGAGGCTGATTTTGCTTTCTGAATCCTCAGGCAAGCTTTAATAAATCATAAATCATAAATAACATATCATCACAATTACCATATTTTGCCTAATACAAAAAGAAGTCTATAGCTAACATAAGAAAAACTATACACAAGTACAATAATATATACAATATATATAGGTAATAATTACCAACAATGTCTAGTCCATTTGAATTTGACAAATTAAGAGAAATATTCCATTATCTGTCCTATCTTGGTGAGTCCAAAATCATGTACCTAATTTACTTTCTATTCTAATTTTCATTACCAACTCAAAATTAGTTTTTTATGTCTCTCAACCTTATATACGTTACATTTGGTTAGTGAGTTTCCTTCCTGAATCTGGTAAACAAGGAAAGCTGTAACTGTAACTATCCAGTTTTCTACTCCCTCAGAGACTCAAGAAGGGAATAATATTAACTGACTAAATAGGAAGTGCGAGCAACTATCTCTGGTTAAACAATTAAAAGGGGGCATTAAACTGAGGAAATGGCTCATCAGTAAAGTACTTGCTGAGAAAACCTGAGGGCCAGAGTTGAGATCCCTATCGTACATGGTCATTGTGAATATCTTGTGAGCATGGTGTAGGCCTATACTTTCAGAGTGTGGAATGCAAAGATGAGGATTTCTGTGTGGCAACAGTACCTAAAGAAACTTCCTGGACCTGTTAAGATTATTATTCTTCATCAGTACAGCCAGCTTCAGTGCACTTGTCAGGACTCAGCCCATGTCCCCTTGCTTTTAGGAAAATGCTATGGATTTGTGTCTACCCAAACAGGGGCTGTCAGGGTACAGCAAAAAGAGTGAAACCGTCTCGCCTATCAACATAAAGCACTCAGTATACCTCCACATAGCACAATAGCTACCTGGCCCTCTCAATTTTTTAACATTTTGAAAACCGGTTCACATAGCAATTCAACATGCTTATTGCCAGGCTTTTTGCTGTATCATTAGAAGAGAGATTGTGCTAAAAGGTCTCATTTGAAATCCATTTAATGCTAAATTGTTAGGCCTGGAGACATGCCTAAGAAGGTATGAGAATTTAGAATTGATTTTCTTGCACCGTGATGGCTTATAATAAGCTGTAACTTTAGTTCCCGAAGATCTAGTGCCCTCTTCTAGCCTCTGAGAGTACTGTAAGCATGTATGCACAGATACCCATGCAGAAAAAAAAAACACCCACACATATAAAATAAAAATAAATCTTTAAAGCTAAATAGTTAATCTAACCATATAATGTAACTAAATTTAAAGTAATTGAAAAAAATTTACCATTAAGTTTACCAAACACTGAAGGTTCAATTACAAACCAGAGCCTCTGGTTATATGAAATGGTTAGGTGTACATTTATTTTTATTAGAGATAATAATAGCAATAATAATAAAGCTACCTTTGTATGGTAGGTACTATTTCCATTTAGTATTCTCAGTGCTATGCCTCTATTAATACTGACGATGGCCACTTTCAGTTTGCCCTATTGCTATCTAATCCTCTCATTTCAAATGAGAACATTGTGAAACAAAGAGTTTAGGTGATTTGCTTAAGTTCTTCCAGCTAATGAATGGCAGATACATTTCAAACCTGGGTGCGGGATTTTTATCAAAAAGCTGTAGCTATTCTAATGCAAAGGCCTTTGGAACAGTTGGTGGAAGACACCAGAACCTCTATAGCCATCTAATACACAGACTCCATGGCATGTGAGCTAAAAGAAGAAAATGCATGCCTGCAGGAATTTGATGACCATGAAGATCATCTACAGAGCTGACTTGGAGGCGAATTTCATTCTTTTCTCTTTTAAAATAGAGACAGATTCTATGAACAGGGATGTGAAGATGTTTAATATAATTAAAAAAAAAAACCTACAGTGTCTTTTCAAAGTAAGCGTTACTATGAGTATAGATGACAAACAGAAAGTAAACATGGTTCTTACCCACTTTACTCCATATTACTAATCTGCCTGCTTTCCACAGGTTTTTTAAGATTCTCATACTAGCTACAGCACTGGTCCTTATGTCCCTCTCATCTTGTCCCTGGTAGACTTCCTACTCTGCCTGCCTTACTTGTACCAAAGTAGGTTAGTCCTCCAATTCTACCTACTCAGAATGGGATCTTCAGAATCATAAAAAGCAAAAAGGAAATGATTCACTCAATTTACTTTTCCTCTTAGCTTCTAATTGTGTGCATTTAATGTCCAATTTGCATTGCTGTATGATTTTCCCCTCATATTATAAATCCTACATTTAAACAAAAACACCATCAAGATATTGTTTTCCTCATTACATAAGATCAGTTAGGTTGTACCTTTATTATAATGTAGGTAAATATGAAAGATTTCAATAAAATGAATTCTCCTAAAACATTAGTCTGGATTTTAAGGACTATGATTTATAATTTTTATTTTTAAAGTGCACTTAAATATATTTAAATTTTTATTGCTTCAAAGGGAGAGCATCAACCATAATTTATCCTTTGTTGCTGCTTTCTAGCTGTTCATATAAACATTGATATAAGTCATATATACAGTTGACCCAGAAGCTGTTATATCTTGCTACCCTGACTGCTCTTCAAATACCACAGATACATAGTTATTATGATCAGTAAGTGCTTGATTTATGGAAAGAAGGAAAAAGAAGACAGAAAATGGGAAATGCTATTGGATTGGATGTCTTTCTATGTACTGTGAATGTGTTGCTCTCATTGGCTGATAAATCTGCTTTGGCCTGTGGCAAGGCAGAATAGAAGCAGACAAAAAATCCAATCAGAGATAGAGAAGAAAGACAGAGTGTGGGAGCCATCAGCCAGCCACTGAGGAAGAAAGACATGTAGAAAATGAGATAATGCCACAGCCATGTGGCAATACAAAGATTAATAGAAATGGATTAATTTAAAATGTAAAAGCTAGCTAGTAATAAGCCTGAGCCACCAGCCAATATAGGTAATATTAAGCCAATATATGTAATATTAAGCCGTAAGGATGACATGGCCTAATTTGATCACAGCAATGTCCCTACATTTATGATACAGATATTTTGTATCAGTTACTTTTGTATTGCTATAACCATTTTCAGCTCATAGTTTTAGGGGTTCCAATCTACCACAGCAAGGAAAGTGTGACAGAGAAGCTCAGTTCATGGCATTGGGAGCATGTTCCAGAGGCCAATCTCATCATGGCAGACCAGGAAGTTTGTCCTTTCCTTCTAAATAGCCATTCTTTTATTCCTTTAGTGTTTTGGTACTTTTTCTAAGCTCTGACAGAAAGTTCAACATATTCTTTCTGCCTTTTTATTTACATAATTGCATAATTTGCATAATTAAAAATTAACTGAAGATAAGGGAATCAAAGCAGGTGGAAGATGAAGTGCCTCCATTCTTATTTTTTAATTTATTCTTTTCTCATATATTACATCCTCATCTCAGTTTCCCTTCCCTCCATCTCTCCAGTTCCCCTACTACTTCTCTTCTCCCCCAGATCCACTTCTCCTGCTCCTCTACCTCCTCTGTTTCCCTTCAGAAAAGTACTGTCTGAACACAGCATAAAAGAAGACTAGGCATATACTCTCATATCAAGGCTGGATGAGACAACTCAGTAGGAGGAAAGGGCCTCAAAAGCAGGCAAAACAGTCAGAGACACTCTTGCTCCCACTGTTAGGACTCCCACAAGACTGTCAAACTATAACATATGCAGAAGACCTAGGTCAGACCTATAAAGACTCCAATTGTCCTTTCAGATTGCCCTTGAGACCTGCTTAGGTGATTCTGTGGGCTGTGTTTTTATGATATCCTCAACCCTCAACCCATCTTGCTCTTACAATCTTTTTTTTTTTTTTTTGCCTTCTTCTATGGGTTTTCCCAAGCTCTGCCTAATGTTTGGCTGTGAATTTCTGCATCTGGATGTAGCCTCTCTAATGACAATTGGACTAGGTACCTATGAGTATAGTAGAATATCATTAGGAATTATTTCACTAACTTTTATTTTTTATATCTGTCATGTCTGTCCTATCCTATGTCTTCTTCACCCTTTATAAATGTCAATTCTTCTACTCAGAAGACAGTAATCCCAATAAAGACAGACTTCAGTGGCCACCCTCCTCAAGCTGTTCAGTATCATCTTCCTAGGTAGCTTTCAAAAAATCTACAGTAGACAAAGCATTATAAGAAAAATGAAATGGACAGTAATTAATCCTCCAGGTAATATACTATCTCCACACTTGTTCTTCAAAGAATTCTCTCAAATTCCCTTAAATTTTTTTATGACATACAAGATTTTTGACTCATTGTTTGTCAAAGTACAGTTTTGTAAGCCATTTAAAGTCAGTTGCCTATTACATTGTATGATAGATGTCTGACACAATATGACAGCCATCAAATTTTTCAGTGGTTTTGCAGCCCTTTCATTAATTTTTGCAGGTATCAGGAAAAGCATTTCTGGATATATCTTCAGACAAGACTGTTTTAAATGATTTGAGAAGACAGGGAAACACTGTGTTCCTAATACAGTTTAAATGTATTTTAAAATGCATGTCACTTGTGTGTGTGTGTGTGTGTGTGTGTGTGTGTGTGTGTGTGTGTGTGTGTGTAAACAAAGTTGCTTGTATTTTCATACTTTTTAATTTTTGAAATTATAATATAATTGCATCATTTTCTCCCTTCAGTTTTTTTTCCTTCAGAACCCATCAATGTACATCCTCTTGCTCTCTCGCCCCCCTTTCAAATCCCTGGCCTCTTTTCTACTTTAATTGTGTTTCACACAAACATATTCCTAAATAAATAAATAAAAACCTGATATCATTCATGTGATGAATCAGATGAGTGCTATATTCACACTGCTTATAATTTTGCTTTTTAGAGAAATTGTTTTTTGATTAAACCATCTCCGTAGAGGGCAGCTATTGTTTCTGTGCTTTCACTGGCATAGAAATGTCTACTTTGACAACAAAATGATAACTGTTTTCTATCTTTTTAAATCAGAAAATTGTTAACTTTAATTGATACAAACATCTATTACTTTGTCTCTTTTAATTGTTACTTTTTATTTTTAAACTATAATCACATAATATTTTCCCCTTCCCTTTCCTCCTTTCAACCTCTCCTATGCAGCCCCCTTTCAAATTCATGGCCTTTCTTCAATTTTTAATATACATATGTGTGTGTGTGTGTGTGTGTGTGTGTGTGTGTGTGTGTGTGTGTATGTATGTATGTATATATACATATATAATTGTATTAGGAATATACAAATAACATGATATAAATATATGACTTGTTTGACCCATGTTACCTGTATTTCTCTTTAAATTATCATTATAAAGTATTCTTCTATCTCAATCATACCCCCACATCTGCTTTGTGCAGTTTATATCCTCTCACTTGTACTTAAACAAATGTGTCCTTTTATAGTCGCAAAACAAAACTGAAATCAAGACTCTGGAACAGCCATAGGTTTGGTGCTGGGAGGGGGAAAATGAAGGGTAGAAACTGATTACTGTTTAGAAAGCATTGTATACATGCATGGAATTGTTAAAGAACTAACTTCACTAATAAGTAGGAGGATTGCCAGCAATAAATACATATCATTTGAACCAATAAAAGTACATTTAAATTTTTTAAAATAAATGTTGAATGATTAAAACCTGGTTGAAACTTTTGACTTCGTGTTGAAATTCAGCAGTCTCTGACTTTGAATAAACACTGAAAAAAGATTTGTGCTTGACTATGTGTCTGTGTTTCTATGCTCCAGATAGGCCTACTCACATCCACAAATGAGCTCCAGTAATGGACTGTTAAGGAGTAGAACCATTTACTGATTGGGATGAGTCATTTCTAGCAAAAGCAAATGTCTTCTTCGTAAGGACATGAAACCTGTATTGAATATATAAGGCCATTTGCTTGTTTGTAGTCCAGTTGGTTTGTCATGACTCTGGTCTGGTCAATAAACCAAAATTCACTTCCTAGCAACCTGCTATTAGAATCCCTAGTGGCATCTCACAATGTCTGCTTCATGATCCTTTAAAAAATTCATCCCTTTCTATGATGTTTCCAACCACCTAGTTTTGAAATGTGTAAGTTAACATATGACTCATTGTGCTCTTATGTAATATATTCATGAGGATCTTGGAAGCAAAGACAACTTCTCAATGTAGAAAGTATGACACTTCTGACAGATTAGAATGTGCTGAGCCTTATTTTTCCAGAATGAGTCACAAGTGAAAGTGATGATGGGTGTAGGTACTTAAGAAAATATGATAAGGACATCAACTGACATTCTCTCCTGGCATTTTGTAGATAAATTCTATTCTTTGTAAATAAAATTCTATTTTCTAAGTGCATTTCAGGTCCCATCATCCACTAATAAACTATATTTTGAATAATTGGAGACCTTTCACAATTTTGTAGTATTTACATATTGGTTTGGAGAATCTTTTCATCCCTCTCACAAAGTTCACCATGTACCTCTCTCCTTTTAGGGATGGGTTCAGATGTTCTTTCTTCTAAACTGCCATCTCAGACTTCTCCAAGTGGTTTTGTTGAATTGTATTCTAGGCTTTTATCGGACTTTGCCCATAAATGTTTTTGTTTTGTTTTTTTCCCAGTTAAAAAGTAACTTGGGGGCAGGAGCAATAGTTTAGTCAGTAAATCACTTGCCTCACAAGTGTAAGAGCCTGAGACTGGATACACAGAACCTACAGAAAAAGCTGAACCCAGTGCTACACATTTGTAATCCCAGTGCTGGTGAGCTGAGAGGCAGATGGTAGATCCCTAAAATTCTATTCTCTCATCTCTTTTTGTGTATGCATGCATGTGCACACACATACCCACATTCATATGTACAGTTCACACATGAACATGTACACATTATTATGTTAATAATGAAACTGATGGATATCCACTGATGTTTATATTTACCTCCAAGCAAGCAAGATGCTTAGCATATCCCTGTCCTGATATTACTCTCTCATTGGTCAAAGCAAAGCCATCTCTTACTACATACCTAATATTATCTCAGTAGGATTCTTCTTTGTCTTGATTTTATTCTGTCAACCAAAATGTACCCTTTAGTAAGCTTTTTAGAGGTGACTCATAACTATTAAACTTTCTAAGTCCTTGCGTATCTAAGATGACTTTTCACTGTTTTACATGAGGTAGCTTGATTGAATAAAATACTGTAAGTTCCAAAATTTTCTTTCAAGACATTGATAATTCTCTATTGTTAGATAGCATCCAGGGCTACAGATCTTATTTCAGAAAAAGCTATCATCAAAGTTCTGATCTTTTCTCTTGAGAAACATTCAGTATATTTTCCCTAAACATTCTCAAATTACATTAGGGTGTGTATAGACGTGGGTGGCAATTTTCTATCCCTGCCTCTCAAAAACTTTGGATTTTCCCAATATTTTAGATGACTCATTTTATCCTGTTTTTTTTTTTTTTCAGTAACCATGTGGTTTGAGATTGTTATTTATATTTATAACTGGTATTTTCATCTAGAGATATCATTAGAATAGATTTCATCAGATAAAATGAAGCCCTCTTTTAACTAGTGGATAAACTTTGAATATGGAAGCTATCCTTGACTATTTTGTGGAAAGGTCAAGTTGAAGAAGCTTCCCACACAACTAACTTTATTTAGGGTCTGGGTCCCAGACTCTGATGGTTGTTCTATGCTGCTTGTTAAACCAGCCCATTTCAAAGCTTCCCAAGCTTGTCCTGAAGACAAAGAGTCAGTGATTCACCTTTGATTTCTCTCTTTGTTGTTCCAAGACAGCTCAGGCTCTATATCCCACTTCTCCAGACTCTGCCCACACATGAGGGACTCTCCAAAGAAAAGGAAACTCCCCTTGTATATTAAACAATCCCCGAGGGTTTATCCTAAGCAAACTCTGCTGCTGACAACTGTTACTGAAGCAGGTCTCAAATAAAGGTCCAGAGAGCTGCTCTGTGCTTTGATCATTCTTATTCTGGTGTTTTTCAGAGCTTCCTTTAAAAATACTGGTTTGACAACACAGCATCTTCTCCAACAATTCTCTCTTTTCTGACTTCTCCAAAGAGATGGTTCTATCTACCATTAATCCATCGAAATTTTTGTTCTACTGACTTCTTTCTTATTACATATAACTTAGGTCACTATATATGTAGTGACTACTATAAATACATTTGTCATATATATATAGATAGATAGATAGATATCAAATATTAAAATATTTTATCATTGCAATTTATCTCAACAGTAGACAGGCAGAAGCCTAGCATTTACTTGTTCTTAATTTTCATGACTTTATATCAGTGCATATTAAAATGATTATTCTATGAGTGTCCCCTCGATATCATATAGTTCTCTAAGTCCCCATTGTTTGACTCAGTAAACAGAGAGAATGGAAACATAAACATAATAAAAAATATGAAAGGGAGGGCTCATGAAGAAGAGAGTTTTGAGCTTTCTATTAGTAGAAAACATCTATGGAAACACTGTAGGAGAGGGACAGAGATTCTGGGCATTTGGAGCAAATGATGATGTGGAATATCTTTTTATATAGCATTGTACCTGATGCCTTGCTGAGCCTTGGTTCTCTTACTTAGGGGAGAGAGGAGGTCCCACATGATTGCCAGGATGATTTCCATTTTAATTGCTGTGATTCTGATCTAGGAATTGGAAATCAGTAGACCTTCTGATTGAGGCCTCCAGACAAAGGCCATGTAAGGTTTGAGCTATCCTGAACTTTAAAGTCACCAACTTTAAAGTTGGTGAGCTTTAAAAATGGTTGTTCTTTATATTCTGTCCTGTAATTTGTGAGTAGTTCTGTTTCTACTATAATTTTCTCCTATAATTCTTAGTTCTTTTTCTTTCAAACAGCATTCCCTCAATGACTTCATTGCTATGTCTATAAAGCTCTTATAAAGTATTAAGTGATAAGAAAGGAGTCAGAAGACAAAAACCCTGGGAAAATGCTTTCTGTTATTAGATATAATTTTGGGGGCCATTATTCATCTTTTATTTTTCCTAGTTAGGAGAAAAGCTAACCCAAAAAAAGCATGTCATTGAATAAATCTACCATCAAAAAGCTAATTTTCTTTTAGATATTTGGAACCTCAAATGATGGCTTCTAATTCTACAGCATGATCACCTAAATTAAAAACATGATAAACTGGCTATCATGGAATCTAAATCATTTTAAAAGATAAAAGTCGTACTAGTTAAATAATATATCATGTAACAAAATGGTTTGGAAGGGCAAATATACTGCTCAACTCCTAAAATTACAGTTCATTGGATAACAGCCTGTTCCTTCTTGCCTGTTGTTAGGTCTACAGAAAATTATACCTATTTTTAAAATTCTATATTTAACCTAAAATGTGGTTTCTCCCCCTCCCAGTTGGTAGTAAATTGATTCATTCTTATTCTTTACATTCATGTGCATTAAAATATTCCCACATTCTTTTATCAGGGTTTCCCCAATGTTAAATTGGAACTAGAAAATGCTTTAGTAAGACTGTCATGATCTGGCTGTAATATCTGTGACCACACTGATGGCCAGGACTAATAGCTGATCTTTTTTTCTCATTAAGTGAGTATTCCTCCTCCCTTCCCACTCTATGTACCTCCCTCAAAGCTGAGTGCCCAGTAGAAGAGATTATATTTCCACTGTAGAACAGTATTCTTTGGCCAATGGCATATGAATAGCTGTACCCATTTGTATCCCATGCAAAAGCTCCAAAAGAGCCCTCGGGACTAGCTCAGCTAGTAAAATTTTTAATGAAAGCTATGTAATTCCATAGTAATAGCTAGAACAGCCCTAAAGTATGATGACTAAGAGTACAAAATGTACAGAACTCTTGAGGACTAATCATACAAAATGCAAGGGAGGTCCTATTGATTTGGATCCATGTTAAAAAAAAAATCAAATTACATCTACTTAGCATCTATATAACCAACTCTACTGTCATGTGTTTACTCAACCCCTTGCCCCTATGCTCACAAGAAATTTATAACAACATTGCTCATCACTGCATGAAACTGGAAACGGCAAATGTTTGTCAGCAATAAACTTATGAAACAACTATGAAGGAATATTCCAGAGGAGGTAAAAAGCATGGCTTTTTACTAAATATCATAACAAGAAGAATATATATTGTCTTAGTTATGTTCTATTGCTGTGAAAAGACTCCATAATCAAGGAGTCTTATAAAAGAAAACATTTCATTGAGGGCTTGCTTATAGGTTCAGAAGGTTAGTTCAAGAACATCATGGTGGGAAACAGATAATCGAGGCACTGGAGCAGTAGCTGAGAATTTTATTTCCTGATCTACAGACAGCAGGCAGAGAGAGAGACAGAGAGAGAGAGAGAGAGAGAGAGAGAGAGAGAGAGAGAGAGAGAGAGAGAGAGAGAGAGAGAGAGAGAGGATTTTTGGTGTGGGCTTTTGAAGCCTCAACGCCCATCCCCAGTGATACATCTTCTCCAACAAGGTCACACCCACTCCAGCATAAGGCCACACATCCCACTTCTTCTCAAGTAGTCCATCCACTGGTGAATAAGCATTCAAATATATGAGTCAATGGGAGTCGTTCTCATTCAAACCATCACACACAGTATGGTTTCTTCCTGAGACCAAAAAGCAGGCAGAGTTGATTGTAGTAAAAGTACTAACTACTATTACCTGGAGTCTTTGGCCTGGGACAAGTTACAACTAGGATTTCTGAAGTTCTTGATCAGTCTGTAACTATGCTGGTTCTGGCCTCATGGGGATCATTCACTCACTATGCTCCCTGCCATGTTCACACCATTGCAGTGGATACAGGCAGTGCTCTGTCCACAGGACCACCCCAAGTTTACACTGGTAGTCTTTGAGATTTGTCCTTGGTTTATTGCATCTGTTTAACCATACCTGTTAAACAGACGGAAGTGAAAGGAACTTCTGGCTTTTACACAGCAGGAGGCAGGCAACACCTGATTGGCATGGAAAGTTATCAGCATAATCCTTTCCCTCAAGGCTTACACATGCAAATGCAATGGCCTCTGCATAGCTCCCTTTAAGATCAGGCTGAGGCTGGGTCTTGACCTTCAATATGTCCTTTGCTTAGTCCTCCCTCCCCCACCCCAGTTCTGCTCACTCTCAGTTAGGACTGGCTGTCTTAGAGTTTCTATTGCTGTGAAGAAACATCATGATCACAGAAACTCTTATAAAGGAAAGCACTTACTTGAAGCTGGCTTACAGTTCTGAGGTTTATACTGTGGTCCTCCTGTTGGGTAGCATGGCAGCAGACAGGCAGACATGGTGCTGGGAAGGTAACTGAGAGTTCTGTTTCTGGATCCCCAGACAGAAGGAAGAGAGTTCCACACTTGGCCTGATATGAGCATCTGAGACTTTAGAGTGCACCCCTAGTGACACACTTCCTCCCACAACACCACACTTTAACAAGGCCATACCTCCTAGTACTGCCACTCCCTGTGAGCCTATGGGGCCCATTTTCTTTCAAACCACCACACTTTTAAGGAAACACTTTGCTAAAAAATTTCTTGTTCAAGGAGCTAATGGGCCCCCAGCCTAATAGCTGGGCATCCACCATTGGACTGACTCAGACCCCCTGAACTTGGATCTCAGTTAGAAGGTCTGGGCAGTCCTCAGACAGTGGAACCAAGATGTATCCCTGGTGCACAAAAGGATTTTGGGAGCACATCCCCCATGGAGGGATACTCCCTTAACCTAGAGACAGGAGAGAAAGCCTAATCCCTACTCCAAATAACTTGACAGATTTTGTTGATCCCTCCTGGAAGGCATCACCTCCCTGTGGAGTGTAGGGGTGGGGATGGGATGGGAGAGGGGGCATGGGAGGGTGGAAGGGAGAGGGAACTGGGATCGATATGTAAAATAAGAAAAATAAATAAAGCAGAAAAGAAAAATATCTTGCTCAGGGGTTCAAAAAGTTGTCCTCTTTGAGAATCAGACTCGAAAAGAAAAGATTCTTTTTCCTTTCCCTTCAAAATACTTCATAGGCTTTATCACTGTAAGACCTGCAAAAGCGCAGTCACTCGCACTCCCACTCAGGAAAGGCACTCCTCACCCCCAAATCACTCACAAGAAGCAGTCTTGGTGCAAAAGCATGAGGTCCTTTATATTCCAAGTGCACTGGGGCCAACAGCAGTACGCCACGCAGGGTAGAGGGCTGAGGACCTTGGATACAGGCTTGAGACAGCTTTTATAGGGTTACAACAAAGCCCGCGCATCGTGAACCAATCACTTCGTAGCATCCAGTGTGGACCAATTAACTTTAACTATCCAAGCCCGGGCTTAGCTCAGGAAGTCTGCTTTTCCCACAGGCTTCTGGGTGGGGTGACAAGGCGCATTTCCTGTGTTCACTCACTCACAGGTGCTGTCATAAACATTCAAGAAGGTGACTTTCAGCCTGAGATTTAAGACTCCCAGCTGGGGTCAGTGGAGAGTTAGGCTAAACTTTTCCATCCTAACAATCACCTCATCTGTCTTTCCAGGATTGGGCCTTCAGATTTTGCATTAATCAGGTACACTGCCCAGGAGGCCTAACTCATGAACCACTTTTAAATTCTTTGCAGTTTAGTAGATGCAATGAATAAACAGAAACAAGTCATCTCAGGAGACCTACAGTTACCAGGGTAGAATGCTGACTGATGAGAGTGGGGGTAAAGGTAGTATTCAGAAAGTGCCCAGAATATAAGCTGTGGCTGGAAAAGAAATGGGTTGGCCATGAGAGACAGAAGCATGGGGTCAGTCTTTCACATGTTGGGCACCTGGGCAGAAGAATTTTAAAAAGACTCAAAAAAAAAAAAGGAAGCATTTTGCCCAAAATACAGTTCAACTTGATGAATTTCATATTAGAACTAACTCTGAAGTGATTAATATTGATTAATTCTCTGTATGGGCAGTGAAATGAATATGTTATGATTTAATATATCAAAGGGACTCACAATCATGGTTAAGCAGTTGAGAACAGAGCAATTTCAACATCTCCTTGATGAAACCCAGATGGCTTCGTGTGTTGAGTGCTTGCTTGATGAGAGTTCAGGCAGCTGAAAAGCATGTTGATGCTACTTAACCGAATTCAAAGAGCTGATAGGTTTTTTTTTCTCTCCCTTTTTCCCCTCAAAATCTATTTTAAGGTTTAACAATATGAACAGCTGCTATCATGGGTTTGAGAAATAATTATAGAGTATGTGAAAAAACATAAAATTATGTAATATTTCACATGGAAATTTCAAAAATAATATACTTAACTCTATGCTTCACAGTTTCAATTTAATTGTGGTGTCTAACATATTCTTAAATTGACATTTTGTATGATAAATATTATATGATTGACTAAATTCAAGTGAATGGTAACCAAAATTAGCAAAAGAAACTCTAATGCAAAGAAATAAGAAGGAAACCACAAAATTCATAAACACAAAAGCATGCACAGACTACATGAGACCAAAACACTACATGTCAGAGATGTTTCTGAGCATGCTAGAACTAGCAATCATTTTCCTTTTTTCCCTGTGTGTTTGTGTGTGTGTGTGTTTGTGTGTATCTGTGTGTGTCTGTGTGTATATATTTATCCATTTGTGTATGTGCATGTGTCTGTTACATTTATATGTGGTTGTGGAATATGAATGTGTGTTGTGTGTGAACATATGTGAGAGTGCATGGATCTGTGTGCCCATCTGCTCATGAATGCCAGAGGATATTGGATTTTCTACTCTTTCAGTAGTCTTTTGAGACAGAATCCATTACTGAACTGGAGGTAGGCTAATGGCTAGCAAGCCGCCAGACTCTTGTCTCTGCTTCACACAGTGCTAAGGTTACAGATTCATGTCCAGCTCACCTGACTTTTATGCAGGTGCTGGGATCAATACTGAAGCCCTCATGTTTGTGTCTGACCTCCCAAGACTTCTAAGCCTATTGTCTTAGTATCCAGTAACTGTGTTATTTATGAACATCTTATGTATAAGATTATTCTTCTCACTCAATTTTCTGTTAACTGATGACCTTGTGATTAAATGTCATATGTGCTTGGACATGGTTTAGAAAGATTACAGCAGCTTGAATGTTTTAGGTGGAGTGATGCATTTTTGTCCTTTCATTTTGCTATACATTGCCTAGAAAATATTGTAAACTAGGAAGCCTTGCAGATGTAAATAGAACTTCTTTTGTAGGCAGGAGGGAAGTTGAACAATTATCTTCCTAACATCCTCAATTGACAAACATGGAAAGGAATGAGATAAGCATATTTAAACACACACATGTGACATTTATGTAGCAGAAAAGAAATCTTATTTGTGAAGGATTCCTTTAAGTAACTTCTCTGGGACTGTCAATTCCTGGTTATAAATGTCAACCAATCTGAAGCTGTTGTACAGGAGGAAGAAATATGGAAAACATTTCAGAGAAGGGTACAGCTGCTAAAGCATGGTTCTTGTCAAGGGAGTTTTCAAGTAGCAAGTTTCCACAACATTGAAAGGTACCAGCTGCCACTCTGTGTGATGGTTTATCTCACCCTTGGCATTTCCTATGAGTCACGCTTTAAACCATCTCATTGGACTATTTTATAAACAGAAGACCGTAATAACATCTGCATTATTTTTTAAGATGTTATATAAATGGACTAATAAGCCACCATAGGGCTCATGAAGTTGACAGTCACCTAGGCTGAGGCTGACTTATAAGTACCCCTTCCCATGATGGCCTGGATTCAGATTTGAGAAGTGCCCAGCTTCCACCCTCAAATTTTAGACTCAAGCCTCTAACTCTTTGGAAATGATTACAGGGACATAGCCCTGGGATATGATACATATGTATGTGTGCAGATGAATCCGTAGACGTAGACAAAAAGATCTCACAGAAGCAGTCCATAAGCAGGCCAACCTCACCAAATTGGTGAAGAGCGGGAAGCCAGAACCTGGCTCCCCATATTGGAGGTATGGCTTTGTTTACATGTCTGAGAATATAACATAATGGGGGATTCTCCTGGCATTTAAAAAAAAAACAGAGAATGTTTGGAATTTAAAAAACATCAGTGGTGATGTTTCTTAACTCTTGATTAGAAGTCAGAGATTCCCTGCCCTTAGTACCTTGTTAAGGTTTAAGTACATCTTTCCACCTATGTCCAGAGGCCACATGAGCCACCTAACAGTTTTGTATTAGTAGTTATGTCCCAGGCTATGTATGAACATTGGGCATAGTGTAGGAATTTCACTTAGATAGAGTGAGCCACAAAACTGACCGTGGATGGTGACATTTGAAAAGAAATATAAGTACTTCCATAGAGAATTCATTTCTTCATTATAGACACCACTTCCCCCAAAAATCACTATTGTGGTTTTTAAATTCAGTTATTTCTGTGATCTTACCATGGTAAAAAAGAAGGACAGATATTATTTACTCATTAAACACACAGGAACCCATTTGAGGATTAGGTCTAAATTCACAAGGCCTCTTAAATTCATTCCTTCTATATTACCTTTCCTTATTCACTGCCTAGGGATTATTTTCCAAACCATTTAAAGGTAGCAATATGAGTATGGGCAGCAGACTTCATTTAGTTGGTAGTGTTTGCCCACCACACACTGAGCCCCTTGTTCCATCTCTAGCACCAGATAAAAACAGGCATAGCAACAGTGTTACATACTGAGCTTGAGGCTAGCCTGGGTAGGATGAGGCACCCACCTCAAAACAAACAAACAAACAAACAAATGATGGGAGATGTTATTCTGTAAATATGTTTCTCATACTGGTTAATGAATAAAGCACTGTTGGCCAATAGGAAAGCAAGATAGGCGGGGCTAGGATACTAGGAGGAAAGAGGAAGGAGTTTGGAGGAGTCAGCATGTGGAGACTGGAGAGAACAGAGGTCCGGGCCCAGTCTCTGGTAAGATGAGAAATACATAGATCAATAGAAATGGTTTAGTAATTAAGACAGAGCTAGCTGATAAGAAACAAGTAACAGGCCAACAGAATTATATCTAATAGAGTCTCAGTGTGTTAATTGGGGCTGGCGTGGCTGGGGGGACCAGGCGGCTGAAAAAAACCTGCTCGTTAACAAACACCAAATTACTTCAAATAAAAAAAAAAAAAAAAAAAAGATTTGTGTTTCATGCAAATTACATCAAAACTAGCTTTTATACATATTGTAACTTAGTGTGAGACAGTCAGACTTATAATCAACACAAAGATGCCCCAGGTAGAGGAAATAACGGTTTAAATGAGCCTGAAGAGAAGTTACACAGTAGAGAGCTTTACCTTGCCAGCACTGATTTCCTGTGGAGATGTTTCCCACACAGGTAGATCTGAGTACCATGGATTTTGAAGAGCAGAAGTGTTTTGTTTATTATCAGTGTTTAGTTATCCTTTTGAGCCATACCATGGATGCTAGAGGATTTCTATAGAATCTGGCTTTGGAAATACAACAGTGTAAAGCCTTGATGACTTGCTACAGAGCAGAAGCCATTTAGAGTAAAGGCAAAGGTGGTGTAGACAAACAACTTCATTCTAATGAGTTTGCTGATGGGAAAACAGCAAAATTCTCATCTGAAAAGGCCACTGTTGCCAAGAGGCTGGTTTACATAGGAAACAGATGACCAAGGACGAGTGGGAGCCTTCTCCCAAGTGGAGGCTGCGGCTGAATGACATCAGATCTCCATTGCTGAGTCATAAGGTGGTGGCAAATCTTGCCAAGCTCAAAGCAAGGGTCACATATTTCCTCATGTTATTCTTGTCACTGATTCACCACCGAGATAGTTTCTGATCTTTTACACAATGGCTACACTAGGAGTAACAGCTGTCTCAAACTTGGAGAAATGGAAGCACGAGACCCTCCTAACTATGATGGAAGGCAACAATCTGAGGAGCTTAACCAGGGTGTAAATCATCAGAGCAAGTCTAGGGTTCAGCCACAATGATGTCTAATGTTCTGGAGTGACTTGCAATCTCTTTACTAAATGGCTATTATTTGGAGTGTATTCAGTGCTAGGCATGCTCCAGGCTTAGCTGATGGGGAAGGGCTTGTGGAAAAGGAACCAGGAAGAGGTGACTCACCCCAGCCCCCAACTGAGGTGGGTTTGGTTGCTAAGAACAACAGGAGGTTTTGAGGATTTGGGAATCAGATATGTGGAAACAATTCACTTTCTTTGCTGCCCTCAATTTAGTCTTTCTAAAACGCAGGTTGGACTGCATGCTCTCTGGGCCCTAATGTTCTGATTTTAACACTGTCTGAAGTTCACTTCAAAGTCAGCTGAAGAGCTGCAGCAACAGAAATAGACCTCAGTGTATAAACACTGTGTTATCCAGGGAGAAAACAAAGATGACAGACTACATGTTTTAAAATAAACTCACTCACTGTGGTTTTTAATTCTCAATTATAACCTTGAACTTTATGAGTATTGATTTCCTAGGATAAGAAAGCCTATAAGTGCTGCCATTCCTAACTATTTTTCTATTTTGTTTTAAAAAGGTCATTAAAACCTTTCTCCCTTCCCCCTTCTCTGTCATGTCCCCTCTCCATATATCTTTTTCCCTTTCCATCTCTCTCTCTTATGTGTATATATGTATATATATATACATATAGCTATAGATAGATGATAGATAAATTGATTGATAGATGGTAGATATCTCAGTTAAATATCCCTTTGCCCTCATGAAAAGGACTTTTCTTTGTTCAACTAAATTTGGACACCCACAAAATAACTAAGCATAATGTGTTCTGAGTATGTATAAGAAAAAAAAAAGATAGCTTGCTTTCACTAAAGGGAACAAAAGCTTTGTGAAGTACTTCAAACCTTGAAGCAGAGTGTTGCTGACAACACTATAAGACAGAGACAGAGACAGAAACCTTGAATTTCTTATTTATTCAGCTAAGACTATAATTGAGTCCTAGGCTAAAGGTTCAGATCAGGGTGGTTTTGATTAATGGATTAGACCAGGCCACCCAAACTCAGAAATCAACAGAGAGGTAAAAGGCAGGAAAGGAATTTAACCAACAGATACACACTGGGAAGACGAACAGATCTTCAAGCTCCTGCCCTGAGCCTTGGGTTTAAGCAGAGGAAAAGGTAGGCAGGGCATCCTGGGAATGCAGAAGTAAAAAGCAGCCAGCAAACTCCTGCCAAGCCAGTCATCACTTAGTACAAGTCCAAGGTGACTCTAGAGAAATCACTATGACATGAAGCGACATTTTGATTCCCATGAGCCGACTGTTTATGACTTAAGACCAGTCTCCATTTCTATCCTGGGGTAATTGTTTCCATTTAGCAGATCAGTCACATCCTCAGGTGATCTACTGTGAGCTGGCACCTAGGGTGATTGCAGTTTTATAACAATAATGAGAGACTTTCAGAAGATCTGAAACATAGCATTGTAAAAACTGTCAATAAAATGCCTTCCTTACTTTACCTTGTTGCTGTCTGCCATAAAGGAAGATGAGCCAAATTAGGTATGCCTTGAATGATAAATATGCCTACATACAGAGGTCAGCAGGAATCTCACCCATAGTAAGACAAAGGGGACAGGCTAAAGAAGGGGGGAAATACCAACTATTAAGCATTTTATACTCAATGTTTTTGTTGCTTATTTAGTTTGTTTTTGTTTTTTTTGTTTTGTTTTAGTAATAAAATTAATACTTTGACAATTTTATAAATGTATGTAATATAATAAATTCTTGCTACTGTCATTGCTGCCCTTTCTTATCTCCCTCCTGCCATGTCAATATATCCTGTTTTGTTTTTTGAGAAAAGTTTTCACTATGCCCAGGCTAGTGTTGACTCAGTGTCCATCTTGCTTCAGCTTCCCGGGTGCTGGGTTTGCTGGGGTGTGCCACCATGCCCAACAGATACAGATAGTAATTTTAAACCAAAGAAATTTCTAACTTTATATCATACACTTACAATTTGTCTTCATCTATCCTTTCCTGCAGGACTGTAATTTCTTGTTCTGCAGATAAGGAAGTTGAAATTTGGTATCTCATTTTCCTACAACAGCAGTAGATTTGAAACCAGATCTAGCTAGTTTCTCAAAAGCTCTTCCAAATTTCCCCTTACATGGGTGAGATTTTAGCAGATAATCTTGGCTCTTCAAAATGAATAGAAAGGATATCATCATCTTTCCTCAGAGAATGGGTAGCAGTTATAAAGAAGAATGAAGACAAGAATAATGTTGAAAATCTATCATTCTATTGCCCTTCTGTTTCTCAGCAGACCACATTCCATCCCTTCCCAGTCTTTATTTTACATCTAAATTAGACTACCACAATCCTGAACTAGACACTCTGGTGAGATCAGGCTATGCCTTGCGCAGAGTCACTACACACTGTTTAAAACAGTGGGTCTTCAGGGTGTGCCTTTCCCTAAGGGATTCCATTTTATAAGTGACATCTGAATCATCGTAAGTACAAATATAGAGAAGGATGACTCAGTACCTTTTTGTGGATGTAAACAATACCATTTGTTCAGCGCCATTCATTAGGCACAGACCAGTAAGTAAATTATCCATAAACCTACAAAAGTATTCCTCCCTACCAACTTAGCAGTAATTGGGACCTTAAACACACACAAGCATGTTAAAACCAGGACAAGCAGGCCCAAAACCTTATCAATCAACCAAATCAAGGGAAATGTGAAACCCACCTCACTTGGAACCCCAAAGGAAGAGGACACCTAACAAATATTGTGATGGGGAAAGACTGATGATCTGTCACCTGACCATCTGGTGTGGTGTGTGTCAAGGGACTTCCAGGCAGGAAATTCAGGACTGTCTCAGCCTGACTGCTCTATCTGCACTGCTGAGGCTTGCTACTCAAATTACTGTGAACAATCCATTCATCTAGACCTGGTCCTGCACTTCAAATTTCTGGCCTCCACAGTCTCCCACCTGGTTTCTGTTTCTTCAGTTCACCATAGGGATGTTAAAGTTTTGCTCAAACCTGTGACCCTTGGAATCTCCAGTGATTCTCCAGTAGGGTTTGTTATCTAACCCCAGCAGAGATTCTTGGCATATCTATAAGTCCTTCTACTTCTGCCTCCCATAAGGCCTCTTTGTATCCCTTGAACTCCACAAACATGTCTGTCTACGTGTCTGACAGAGTGTGCTCATGACACCTCTCAGCCTCGGGTTTCTGGTTCAGTCACTTCTCTTGAAATTCCCTTTCTCTCTTCTCTGGTTAATGAGCACCTACTCATCCTAAAAGTCTATTTCTCATGCTACTTCCATTTCATGACAACTCTTTGTCAACCCATATCTAGTAAAAACCTTTTCTACTTCAAATTCTCAAGTTCTTTGTTGGTTACTAAGGTCCAGGGCAGGGTATAGAGCAGGTGTGTTTCAGACATGTTTCATATTCCTGTTCTTCTGATGTTTGCTAATAAGAGTGTGGAAAACACCCTCCATGAGTCTTAGACTCTTCAATTACAGAGTAGAGAACAGTGTTTCTACTTCAGTAATACCTACCTTACAGAGCTGTTAAAAGTGACTGTGTAATTCCTTAGTCATTGGTAACATATACACTGATGATGATTTATTATTTCTAAATATTAAAAAAAACTTTCATGGGTTCATAAATTTTTATTCTTTGATGATGTTTTGGCATGAGCAATCCAGTCTATTGTAGTAACTACAAAGCGAGAATCTAGTTCCATAAAGAAAATAACATCCAATCCCATAGGCAGGGTCAAGGTTTGCTTGCTCACTACATGGGGTACCAGAGTTAAGTGAAGAAAAGACATGGCTGGTTAGTTCAACAGCATCTAACTCTGATTCCTTCTGCACCAAGAGACCCCAGTCCAGGCCTCTTCAGTATCCTACATCACTATGGTGTGTCAGTTCTCTAGATCTGCAGACACATTTCTGCCTCTGTGTTGACTTTTGCTGGTTTTGGAGCCTCTCTCTTAAAGACCAAGGCAGTTCACCTGCTGTTGCCTAAGCATTCTCAGGTTACCTCCATTCTGTGCATCTGGAAATCCACTATTGCTTCATATACCATAGCTTTTTTTGAACAAAATTAATTCTTTTTAAGATCATGGCAGATAAACTGATTTATGAAGGAGCATGGAGTAGTAAAATCATATTTTGCCACTAGAAACCACTGTAAGTAAATGGAAAGCCCATTCTAGTAGTTTTTCTTTGTATCCTTTGAGTCTAGATTTCTCAGACTGAAGTCTAACTGGTACTCTCTTAATATCGATAACAAAGTTATAGAAATGTCATCATAGTCCTTCTTGGCTTGAGCTGAGGGTATAGCAAAGTAGAGGAAATGTCAAAGAAGACAATCTAAATCTTATACAAACAAGTCCCTCTAGTTTGCAACTTTGTCCCGTTACTCAAACTGGGTTAGCAGAAACATCTTGTTTTAGCAAGTCACGCATTGCATGGGTAGTCTAGCATATCACTTATCTCTTGAGGCATTGTGTTGGGGAGATAATTTTTCCTTAGATGTTGTTATATTATTCTTTGTCACAGAAATTCATTTTAAAAACCTACTGATAATGGACCTCAGGAACATCTAAACTATGAATATAAAAGTCATCAGGGACCAAGGAATCTTTTCCTTGTCTTTCATTTTCTGGTGCCAACCACTACCTTAACTCTTTTCTCTCTGCTTACAATCAATTTTTTGTCATCTTCTCTCTCTGAAGTCTCTTCAATTTTCTATGCACACACACAAAAATATGACTACCATACAGCTTTGAATGCCCACAAATCAGCAAAAGGTGACTAGTTTAATCAAAGTTATACACATAGATCTGTGTTGCTTTCAATTTTTGTCACAGAAAGTTCTTTCTATCATGGTTAGTGGTTAAAGCAGAGACTTCGTTACTGAATGTAAGTGACAGTGAGTGCTAGACTGTTGATGAATCATCTATATCAACCCTGCTTATCTAAGGCTTAGGGAGCAGTGCAGAAGAGGAGGCAGAACGAATATAAGAGCTGTCAGAGAATGGGTAGAGCTGTGAAATTCTGACTTCTGAATATGGCTTGGCTGTTATGCAATTCAACTTAATAGCAGCTTTTGTTACCTTCATAAGACCTACACAGTCAGTCAGAATTCCAGCTTGGGTAGGGGAGAGGTTCCTAAGAACCCCCTCCTTTGTAGAAGGGGCTATTGACCATTGCTGTATGCATAAGGAGGGTCATTCCCCTATGAGGACATGGTCCCTGGTAAATTGTCCATACCCATAGTGGTAGTCCCACTATATGTGGGGACAACACCAACTATACTCATGGGGAAATTATGAACTTCAATAATCCCATTTTTTTATCATTTGTTTAAAGTTACTAATTTCCCTGTGACTTAGTCATAAGCAATTGCTTTTGATCACCTACTTTTTTCTGTTCATTTTGTTTTGAGACAGCATCTTGCTAGGCAATCCCGACTGGCTTTGAATTTGCTATCTTTTTATCACAACCCCATGAATGTTGATTATATACATATACCCTGTGTTTTTAATCTCACATAGA
Source organism: Cricetiscus sungorus (assembly GCA_030556225.1). Taxonomy (NCBI): domain Eukaryota; kingdom Metazoa; phylum Chordata; class Mammalia; order Rodentia; family Cricetidae; genus Cricetiscus; species Cricetiscus sungorus. Next base: position 20,496,310 of record JANBXA010000372.1, on the reverse strand, counting down.
CATTTAATTTAAATCATGGAAGTCACAAGAGTTGTTCCTCTGTCTTATTGAGAATTACCTAGACCACGGTGGTTCTTTACCTGTCTGAGACCATTCTTCATAGTCCATGTTCTACAACAATAGTTTACATGAACGAGGCAATGGAATCCTACCTGAGAAACCTTGGCTGCACCATTAGTTAGTTTCTCATATAGCCTTCAAAAAATAAGGTCGGAATTACAATAATCATTTCCTAGCTTGTGCCAACAATTAGCCCAACAGCATAAATCAGAGGTAAAGAAATGTCAGCCAGGACTCTTGTCTTCCTACCAGAATGAATAAAATATTAAGGAATTAAATATAAAATGATATGAAAACATTATCTTCCATGGGCCATTAGGACAAAATGTTTGACATTCTCTTGGTTTTACCATAAAGATAAGAACAAATAAAATGATAAGATTCCACTCTTATTCAACATGCAATCTTGAGAGAACCACTAGAATAAATACTGTATGTTTCTTTGTAAGAAAATAATTTTGGACCCAGAAAAAGTGAGTGGTTATTGAAGTGGCGAAAGCCACTAGTACAGAAATTGCACAGAGATGCTAACCCACAGCCATGATCCCCATACATGTCCTTCTGAAGCTCGGGGAACACAAACAAGGAATGCTCATTCATTTATAGGTTTACATAAACAAGGCTGACAGATAAAAAGATGAGCTGCTGATACTTTTCCACTTCATCTTGTGAACACTTCACTCTGGAAATTATCACCCAGGCTCATGCCTTTGGAATTGCCATAACAAGATTTTACAAGGAATGCAGCTCAACTGGTATGGGGTGAGTTACTTTAGACATCACCAATTGCACACTGCACTAGGAAAGGAATACTTTACCCAGAGCCTGACACAATCCCAAATATGTGGCTGCAGCAGCAATTTCCACCCCCACAGGCCAAATGTATAGGGAGGGAGCTTAAATATATTTAGACTACAATATACCTTTTCACAGTGAACATCAGTGCAATAACTATCAGAAATCACACTGAATAATCCTCTATCAACATTCAAATATGGTGGTTTTGCCCAAATTTAGATCACCTTAGCCACATTTAGTAAAACAATTGCTTCCTACTTTGTTTCCCTCCATCCAAGAACTCTTGCTCCTAAGAAACAACACTACCAGTTCTGAGATTTATGGCTGAAAGCGTAGTGTTTTGAGAATTCCATATTTTATAAGACAATATAATCACCATGCTCACTAAAAGAGTGTGGGAGAGAATTATAAGTGATTGGCTTCATTCTACAACTTCAGGGATCCAGTGGCTTTTTTGTTTTATATTGTTTCACTTGTCTTTTGGTTCAAGGGTAGAAATTCTTTAAACATCTGTACGATTTCTCCTGTATCATTTGATAATCAACATCTTTAGACAAAAGGTGGATTCCCAAAGCAGCTTTTCTATCCTGTGTGTGTGTGTGTGTGTGTGTGTGTGTGTGTGTGTTTCTCCATTGTGTGTGGGTTTTGGAGACTCTATTACTTCACAGAAACACCGTGGGTGGGCAGGGCTTTAAAAGTCCTTACAGAAACTTTGCTGCTAGAAATGTTTTATGAGGCACTCTTCTTAATCCCTCTGAGGTATTAACAAAAGATCTTAAGGACTCAACCTGGATTTTATCTTTTCCAGAGCTATTTTTTTTTTTTAGTAATTTTACTAAGAATCTGGTGTATATGACACAGTTTTATTTTAAAACAGAGACCTTCTAGTTTTATTTAAAGTGTATTTTCAGTTCATTTCTTGCTTTTTATATCCCACTGAGGAAAAAGATAAAAGATAATTTCTTCTCTTTTAAAAAAACTACTTCTTTTGAGATAATAATTACATCACTTTCCTCTTTCCTTTCCTCCCTCCAAACCTGGTCGTATAGTACCTAATCCTTGATCTTTCAAATTCATGGCCTTATTTTCATTAATCACACACACACACACACACACACACACACACACACACACACACACACAGAGTGTATATATATATGTATATGTATATATATATGATGTGTATGTATATATATATGATGTATATGTGTATATATATGATGTATATGTATATACATACATATACATGTGCATAAATATTTCTAAATATATCATTGTTGGTCTGTATATTGTCACTTGCATTTTTCTTTTGAAGTACTGACCATTTGGTATTAGACAACCAAATGATGTACTCTTCAGTGGAAAGACTATTTCTCCCATTCTCAGTATTTCTTAGTTGCTTGTATTTCTTTGTGCAGGCTTGAGGTTTTGAATCTTTCCCTGTCCATTTTGGCATGCCTATTGTTATTTCATTTATTCAGGGCATTCATTGAGGTAAGATTTGTGTGTGTGTGTGTGTGTGTGTGTGTGTGTGTAGCTTCTGGCATTATTAAACAACACAGTCTTAGAGCAAACGCCCTGATCTTCTTGCCCTTACAAACTTTCTGCCTCGTCTTTGGCAGTGTTCCCTGAACTTTACATACAGGACTTGGACATACTGGACAGTGGTATTGGGCTCCACAACTCTATATTTTGATTGGTTGTGGTTTTCTGTAATGGTTCCCATCTTCTTCAAAGAGAAGTTTCTATGATGAGGGATGAGAACTACACCCACACACACCCACACACACATGCACACACACACACACACACTATATATATATATATATATATACACATATATATATACATATATATATATATATATATATATATATATATATATATATATATATATATATATATATATAATGAAGATTTGGAGCCACTAGTCTTTGAGGTGAAACACCATTTTAAGTTTGTCTTTCTGGATCTAGGCTATCCCACTTGGTATCTTGTCTAGCTCTCTTGTTTGTACTTCACCTGGAAATCTTCTTACCCAGATTGCTGAATATGACAGGAAGATTTCCTCTTTGCTGCATTGTCACAGATGCTGTTTACAGGGGCAGACTCCTTTCTTCTACTTTACAACAATGTCTTCTTCACTTTCCTATGAGCCTTTACTGAAGCCTTTCAGATTTCCACTAACTCTACATGAGGACTTGTTTGGCTTTCAGTAATGCCATCCCAAAGCAATTCCAGTGGTTTTGGCAGCATCTCGTGTCTACTTACAAATCTGTAGCTGATATAACAGATACATAAACCAAAGTTAGTGGATTAAATACCAATACTTGTTTATGAGCCTGAGATTTTGGCAAGGGTTATCAGTAACTAGTCTCATATCCATTTGGTGGGACTTTACTGGAAGCTGGAAAGTACATTCAGAATAACTGACTTCCAGGGTTAGCAACTGGGTGCTGTCTGTTGCATGGGAGTTCATCTAGAGCCAGAAGATTCTATTTTCTAGGGCTCATTTTTCCTAGGTTTGTCTTCCTTCCAGGACATCAGATGACACCAAGGCTAAGCAGCTAACAAGAATCACAAGAAAGTGCTTGACATTGCCCTGTCATAGCCTAGACAGTAAGTACCATGCTCTCACATCCACTCTCTCCTGTCACTCTACAGATATACAGTTGCAGGAGAAAGACATAGAAACCCCAGCTCCTTAAAAAAATATTTATGTGTATCACACAAGTGCAGGTGTCCACAAATAAAAAAGAGGGCATTGGCTCACTTGGAACTGGAGGTCCAGGTGGTTGTGAACCATCTAGTGTAGGTGCTGAAGCTGGTCTTCTGAAGTGAAGCAAGTGTTGAGCAATCTCCCCAACCCTAAATTCCTGCTCCTACTGTAAGAATAGCTAAGATCAGAAGATGGGACGGGGGTACTGCTGGACTCACCTTCAGAAAACACTCTGCTATAGAAAGAAGGAAAAAATAAAGACTGTGTAGGGACATTGTGATTTTAGAGGTATATTCCTTATTCCTGATGCCTTTACAGATACAAATCAAAACACTCCATATTTCTTGTTCCTCTGTGACCAAATTGTATGTATAAATACAGATATAACTGCAAATTTCTGTTCCTTACATATTCTTGTCATCTTGACTATCCTAAATTCAAGATTATAATAAAGCTATTTACCTATGTCTTCTCAAGAAGAAACCAAATATATATTTTCATAATGAAGTAATCATCAAACTATGGGATTTGTATGAAGTCTTTTATTTTTAATTTCTAAATTTATATATATATATATATATATATATACAAATATTATGAGTACCATGTGCTATTTCAGTGCAATGATATGCTCACTGTACAGTGTTTAAGCCAGATTAAAAATATATTTCCCATCATTTACTTATGCTAAAATATTCAAAAATTTTCCTTGCTGTTTTGAAATATATAGTATATCATCTAATCACTCTAGTGCAGTGATTCTCAACCTAATGCAGTGACCCTTCAATACAGTTCCTCATGTTATGCAACTCCAAACCATAAAATTATTTTTGTTGCTACATTTTAATTTTGGTGTTGTTGTGTGCTTTTCCAATGGTCTTTAGGGATCATGACCCACAAGTTGAGAACCATTGTTCTAGTGTGTCCCTGCACTTTCTCATGCCAGTGTAATTGTAACTTAGGGCTCATTTATTGGCCGCTCCATATCCCTGCTTTTTGTCCTTTTCCTTTAGCACTGGGGATTCAGAACCTTGCACATGCCAGTTAAGTGATCAGATGCCCCACCCACTTTCCTTTTCTCGGTCTCTAGTAGCCACCAGTCTCAATTCTATGGGATAAACTTTTTTTTTTCTTTTTAGATTCCACATGAGTGAGATCATGACATATTTATGTAAAAACTTCTGATAGTCCTTCTTGCAACTCAAGATAACCAGAAACCACTTAACTTTTGCAGCAATAAATATAAAATTGATAAGCAGCAAATGGGCTATGAAGAAGCACTCACTGATTAGGGGAGGTTTATCTAGTATTATATCAGAGTATTTTGGAAATGCCTAAATGATGCCTAAATAAGAAAGCAGGAAGTTGGCAGTGACCACTACCTCTCAAAAGTGCCTCCTCTTTCTATTGTCTGTAAGAGATATCAAGGTCATGAAATATGGCTATCCACATTTCCTGACTCTGTCTCTTAGATAGGCAACTCACAGTTAAATGTCACTCTGTTAGCAGCCTCCTGGCTAGAACATTTCCTCCTTCCAAAAATACTGCCTTGTCTAAAGTAGTGTTTTCATAAACTGTGGTCTGAATTATTTACAATATCTAACAGTTGAATATTTATTCCATTCAGATTTGATGTTTTTTGGAACTATATCAAGATGAAGATCAGTTGGCTACTACACATCAACTAGAATCTAATATTCTGAACCTCTCAAACAATTATAATGTACTCTGAACTGAATATATTTTGCTTTCAACATCCGTGTTGACAGTAAATCAACTTATTTAGAGTTTATGTAATAGTAAGAATAAACTGGAATTGGAAAGATGAGCATTTGCTGTCCAAGTATGGAGACCTTAATTTGAAACCCAACATCCATGTAGAAGACAGGTGAAGTGCCCTGTGTATGCAATCACAGAGCTGGGGTGACAGGTGGGTCCTTGGATTTCACTATTCAGCCAGTTCAGCTTAGACTATAAGCTCCAGGTTTGGTGAGAGATGCTATCCCAAAGAATAAGGTGGACAGTGATTGAAGACACTCAATGTTGACCTCTGACCTCCAATACACACATGCTTAAGTACATGGCCACCACAAGCATACACGGGTGCATGAACACATGCACACACACACACACACACACACACACACACACACACACACACGAACACACACCATAAACTGTCTAAATTTGTTTTTTTTTCCCTTCAAGTTTTTAAAAACCCATATTCTACCACTTCAATTATTGCAAGAATTTAGTCTTGTACTGTACAACAGGCTGGCCTGGAACTATGTGGTCACAGTTCACCTTGGACTTGTGACCCACTTCCTGTTTTACCTTCTTAAGTGATGAATGACATTATAGGCATGAGCCACCTGCCTCAACTGTGACTGAAAGCTGTTTTCTGTAGTTTATATAAGAATTTTTTCTAAATATAACATTATGAAACAGATACCAGTGATATGCCTATGTCTACCCTCTTTCAACCTCCATCAGCACCTACACACTTGTGTCCCATCCTTATGTACACTCACACGCACAAAAATAAAGAAAATTTTACTATTAATTCTTTTTATTCAATTTTTACTGAATGTGAAAGAATGGTTAAATAAATCTAATTGTGATGAGTTTTAGAAAATAACAAAAATATGTTTAATAATGATCATTTAAATACTCTTCTGTTCTTAAAGAGTAGGAGAAAACCAGAGCCAGGTGCATACTTTTAATCCCAGCACTCAGAAGCAGGGGGATCTCCATGAGTTCGAGGCTAGCCTGGTCTACAAAGGGAATTCCAGGACTGCCAGAGCTGTTACACAAAGAAGCCCTGTCTTAAAAGCAAACAAAAAAAAAAAAACAAACAAACAAAAAAACAAAACAAAAAAACAAAAAAAAAAAAAAAAAAGGGAGGAAACCAATTTGTGCCTAACATTGCATCCATTCTAAGATCCAGCCAGGGTAGATTTGCATTAGTTGATCAAAATGAGGATATTTGGCAAAGAACAATAGTGATACCTATATTACTGCTTTAGACCCACTACTAAACACACCCAGGGAGACAGAGCTGAGAGCAAATGGTCACAATTTCACCAGGGATTCACAAGAGAAAGCTTGACTATGAGTAATGTTGCTTTGCCACCAAGGTTTGCACTGAACAGCACAATAAAGAATGGGCTCTTCTCTTCCATGCATCAAGCCATAATATCATCCAGTTGAGAACCCTGGTAGAAAAGTAGGGTTTGTCTTCACATGGGAAAAAAAAAAGGCTTTTCATTAATGGTATCTCAACTTGCCCCCACATGTAGAGGTCTGAACAGACATTACTTCTATTTGGATGCCTGTAATTATGATAGTAATAGTGGTATATTTTCTGACCAAATATAAATCTAGATATTCACATCTGAGGTTTAAGTAGTGGTCCTAATTATTTTAACAGTGCCCACATACATTGTAATATGTTTGTGAACCTAACTTAGAATCTTCTTTATAATATTTAAAGGTGTTTTCTGTTTCTGTTTTTTAATAAAATATTTGGACTACAGAAATTATAGAAGGAACCATAAATCATCTACAGATGGATTTACCTAACAATTAACTCAAGAACACTGGTAACAAACTATAGTGTTTCCTACAGATGGCCTTGTTTTTAACCAGCAATCCCTTCCTAAAAAGGTATGGTACAGCATGTCCTTCAATACATGGAGCTGCTCGTTGGTGTATCAGTCAGTGGCTAAAAAGTTCAAAAATAATCTCGGGGCTTCCTTCTCTGCCTTCTTTTGTGAAGGCTCTTGGCACAGTCCACATAAGCTACAAACAATGTGCATCTTTGAAAATGCTGCTCTCACCAGACACATGGTAATTTACACTCAATTTTGCTGTTCTGGATAACCTATTACTAATAATCCTCTTGAATAAAGTAACTCCACACTTTCCACTTCCCTGTCTTTAGTCTTAAAACTTTACTCAAACCAAAACACAGTGGTGGACTTTTCTGACCACTGTAAATTATACTCTCTCAAAGCTGTTTTCCAAATTGGACAACGTTAAGCATACCTTACCTTACAAGATGCATCTGTTTTCAGGCCCCTTTCCCCATCATTCTACATAGCTCGGCTGCTTGAAAATGGTAATTTCCCAAGAAACCCAGGAGACAAAAAGTATAACAGAGAACACAAGCTAAATGTTGGCTCAGCCTAGTGTTTTAATTGTTAGACCACCAATATTGATCAAATATTGATCATCAAAACCTGGGCTGTGTGTTAGAAATAGACTCAAATTGGCTAAAAACCCAAATAGTTAAAATTATCAACGCTTGCATTGCTATTAATGTGGGATGTCTGCTTTATATGTTTGCCATCACTGTCACAATCAACCAGCTAAATTCTTGAATAATGCAAATAACAATAATACTTGAATATCTGTTCTTTTATATTTATTTTTTTGAGGCACAGTGATATGTAGTTCAGGCTGTCTTCAAGCTCCTGATACCACTGCATCTACTTCTCCAATATTAATATTACAGGCCAGTGTGTCATACCTGACTTCTTGTCTGCTCTGCATAGTAACTGTACAATTTAAAGAGAAGGTCAACCTGGCCTTAGATGGGATCATACGTTCATGAGACCAAGAGTGGTGTATAACTGTGCTTCCTCTTGGTGGTGGAGACTGAATTTCCTGATAGCATTGCAGGAGCCTCTGCAGGGGAGCGGAGGCCATAAGCTGTTCAGATTTTATTGGTTAGACATCAAATGCAATCCAAATTCTTCATGTAGCAGGTCAAAAAAGAAAAAAAAAAAAAGAAATTAACATTTTAGGCAAAATAAATACTTTATTGTTTTAATGGGAATTTTGTTTTTTAGAGATCAGCCTTTGTGTGATATTTCAAATATTTATAAACCTTTTAGATAGTATTTGAAAGAATGCTAACATTTCAAGCACTTTTGACTAAAATTTCTCACACAAAGTAACATAATAGGAGTTGAAGATTACAAATACTAAAAGGCTAATTTCTAATATTTTATACTACATTTATTTGACACACATAATACCAGATATAAAACCTTTTTTTTTTTTCTTCAGAAAAACCAAGAGTTTTCTGGTTAAAACTGAATTAAAATCATTTATGCGTGAGAAAAACAAATCTAAATCTCATTTGGGAAAAAAAAAACCATAACAAAACCCAGCTTATTCAATTCTATCCTATCTATTCAAGTCATAGGCCCCATTATCTTGATAATATTATTTAGTCTAAAAGACAGAAGAAACATCTTAAAGTAAGACATTTGGACAATGCAGAAAGTACATAGTGTTTACCATAAGGCACGTAGCTATAATAAAATTACATTTATTTGGGCAAAGCAACAAGGCTTACAGTGTAAGAACATGAAGTAGTTGTGGGTAACCTCATGAGATCTACCCTACTGCTTCTCAGTAGCCTCCTCAAGAATTAAGAGCAATTTTTACAACAGAACCATTTGTCTTCTTGGAAGTGACCCAATGAAGAGCAGTGGAGCGAAAAGTCATCGGTTGCTTCAAGCTCTCAAAAGATGAATCTGTTATTGCACAGTAAATACCTCATAGAGGTCAGTGTTGTAGAAGCTAGTCTGAAGAAATATGTTATTTATAAGTCGGTTATGTCTGGAACTCTTCAAGTTTTACAATTAATTCTACATAGGAACATCAACTGGAAAAATATTGACATACAAATAAATACTAGACTTTCAAATGGCCAGTCTGATAGTTTAGCAATGAGTCAGCAAAGTGCCTAAGTTTCTATGTATGTTTTTACATTTTTATGCATAGAAGAAGAGTATACTGTACACTCATACAGAAATGCACAATGTCCATTGTGTACAGTAGGCCAGCTCAGCAGAAAGTATCTTCCAAAGAACAAACAATACCTCCACCAGCATAAATCATGGCTAACGCCAGTATTACAGTTAATGGGATCATCCCAACCCTAAAAAGAAGGAAACATGAACATTAACCATTCTTCAAATACTACTTTGAAATTTCTTTAAAAAGAAATGTGAAGTTTCTTAAAATAAATCCATATATCATATATATATATATATATATATATATATATATATATATATATCTACATCTATCTACCTATCTACCTACCTATCATCTATCTATCTGCACATACATGCATATACATATAAACACATATACATAATCCTCTGGCTGTAAAACATTTTTTGATAGTTAATTGTTTGATCCTTGGCCTCTGAAAAAGAATCCTCTGAATTGTTTATGACATCATTTATTAAAATACTTTCTCATTTTCCACAGCTGAAATTGTATCTCACACTTTTCATATCACACTGAATAAATACCTTCAGCTGTGAAAGTATTCCAGAGGCTATTATTCTACCTTGGTGTGTTCACCAAGCACTGCTATTAACACAATTTATAAAATACAGCTATTCATTAATTAAGTAAACCACATAAAATTCTTTAATAAATTATGATTACAAATGGGTCTATGGAATGTCTGCTTAAAAGATAAAAATAACATGGAAAGGTATTACAATTTTTTGGCTAATTTTCAAACTCTTGTCCACAAATTATACATTTGAAATACAATTTAATTAATATTAATTAAGATTCAGTCTAGAGCCCAATTCCAGGATTTATTTATTTGTTCATCTACAATGAAATTTCAGAGTAAGCACTCACTTAGGCATTTCTATTCTTTTGTTTTCTTTTTGGTTTTCCAAGAAAGGGTTTCTCTGTATTGTTTTGGAGCCTGCCTGGAACTAGCTCTGTAGACCAGGCTGCCTTCGAACTCATAGAGATTCACCTGCCTCTTCTTCCTGAGTGCTGGGATTTAAGGCATGTGCCACCAGTGCCTGGCAGGCAATTCCATTCTTAAATTCAGTTGTTTATACTTTAAATGAGGCTATACATGGTTTTTACACTGAAGAAAAACTAGGACATACGTAACAAAAATAAAAATGTAGCTAGAGATAACAAATTGCACTAAAACAAAGAATTAAAACAAGCATCAATTTATATCTAGTTAAATGAAGAAATTAATAAGCATTACCTAATAAAATCCATTCAATGGCTATCCTGCTTAGAATTCGATGCTTTACTTGAAGACACTGCTGCCAAAAGTCCACTTACAATTTCTCGTCTAATTTCCCCAACAATAGACTCTTTAATCTATAATGGAAAAAGAGAAAAATACACATTTATTAACAGGACAGAGCTATTTTTTTTTGTTTTGTTTTGTTTTTCTTAGATAAAAATGCACATCACTTAACTGGTATAGTCAACTAAATCACAGGAAAGACCACAGCCTTCATGTGGCAAACACAGAAGGAAGGGCTTACAGGGCAAGTCCACTGCTTCAACTCACATCAGACTCTGAAGTCTGGTGTAGCACAACTCAGCTAATGAGACTATGAAAAAGAATCACAGTTCTTATGGGACAAACTTCATAAAAACTTCTCATAAGTTACTGCAAACAATGACCCACAAGGACTAAATGTGAAGGTTGCAATGACACTTTTACAGATGCAGGAAGTCAATAGCACTCATGCTTTTAATGCTAAGAGAATCTCTAAGTGGCAATACGAGACACAGGAAGGGATACGCTGCCTGTTTCTAAACTAAAACCACTAAAAACAAAGTATTTGTGAAAGTTATATTCTGTTTTAATCTAACACACATTGTAAGTGGAGAGAAGAAATTTTCATTTAATAATACTATGTTTTAAATATTATAAACATACTCATAACTATCTGTTCTAAAATTTGAATTTTTTTTTCCCTTTAATGTTATAATGTGCTTGTTGCCTATCTGGCTTAAGTAAGAGCTTTCATTTTGGGTTGGGGAAGGGCCAAGTCAGTAGGCATGGGATCTGACTCTGATCCCAGAACCCATGTTAAAAAAAAACAAAAAACAAAAAAAAAACCCAACAACAAAAAACCCCAGCTAGGTGTGTGATTCATACTTGTAATTTGGGCACTGAGGAGGAAGAGACTGGGGGCGGGGAGGTTCTCAAAATTCCTAACCAGCCAGCACAGTCTATGTCAGTGAGAGACCCTGTCACATAAAACAAAGTAGAAACCCCTTGCGGATGACACTGGGATTGTTCTCTGGCTTCCACAGGCAGGTACATACCCATGTACAAATAAACACCCAAACAAGCACACACAGAAAAATATACATCTCATTTTGTTGAATAAAGCCAACAGACTGGAGGCAACAATCATTTCAATTAGAATTTCCTTTTCTAGATGTCTTAATACTACATAAGTATCCTTTCTCCTTTTCTTTCTAGTGATATAGCTTCACCTCCAAATAGCTCTTTGTAAAGGCTTTAAACGTGCATTTCCTGAAGTAAATTGATAATGCATTCCCAAATTAGCACTGTGCTACTCTCAACTAGCTCTTAAAAATTTTACATTTCCACAATTTCCTGTCAGTCTGATCTATTTCCTAAAATGTTCCTAAATACATCCTGAAAACATCTCAATTGAAGTCTTTCTAAAAATGGCTCTGCCATGCAAAACTGGTGCACAATACATAGACTTATATATGATTCTTTCAAGGAGCAAAACAGGACTATGGAGATGGCTCAGAGCTATAAACTAGGTTCACAACCAAAAAGACAACAGAAGAAAACGTTCCTTCACTGTCAACCATTCATTTGCCCTGCTGTACATGTTAATAAATACAAGATTAGATAAATAAACAAACAAATAAATAAATACAACATTAAATAACAAAGTTTTTGAAATTTTAGTATTTTAGGGTTTTTTTTGTAGTGAGTATGAAACATGAAGACCAGATGGTTGTAGCCACACAAATACAGAATGCAGGAAAAGACCAAATCTGTTTTACAAGATGATCAGCAACACTTTGTAATACAACTATAATAAGACAACTTTACTACATCTCCTTCCCATTCATCATTCAAAACACCGATGTAAAATGAAGGCTAAGCATTTTGTGTAACACAGACATTGCTGGCATAAAGTATGAAAGAGTATCTAAGACCGTAGCAGGGTAATACGCATCTGTAGTCCCAATCATTTGGGAGGCTGGGCCAGGAGGATTGCTTAAACCCAGGAGCACGAGACTGTCTTGAGTAAAACCCATCTCAGTAAAAAAGAAGATAAACAAACAAACATGACTCTCTACTGTCAAGCATATTTTACTCTAGATGGGCACACAAAATGATAGTGTCTAAAAAAGAATAAAAGAAGGCTAACAGTGGTGTTGTATGCTTTTAATCCCAGTACTTGGCAGCAGAGGAAGTTCCAGGGCAACCCAGCCTGGTCTACAAAGAGAGTTCCAGAAACAGCCAGGGCTACATAGTGAGACCCTGATTGGGGGAAGGGCGGGATGAAAAAAGAAAAAATAAAAAGAAAAGTAAGTACATCTAATCAGCACTGAAAATAACACAACCATCACAGAGAAATCATGGACAAATAAATAGGTCTAAAGTTCCCCATGCTATAGAGAAGAAAGGAGGGTTCATAGTAAGAGAATTCTAGGTAAAATTACCTTTGTGAGCAGTTTGCAAAATGTGGTGTCGACTTTAGATGGACTACTTGACATTTAAAAAGGACTGCTGATTGTAACACACAGTGACTTGCTGGTCATGGGAGGCTGCATGTACACAGTGCCTAGAGCCCCAAAGCCATGACCCTTAAATGGTCTCTAAAAGATTCCAAAGGAACACATGAAAAGCTGTGCTTTCACCAAAACACACGTTTAATCATGTCAGATGTACTGACAGTTGTAAACCACACCTAGAAGCTTGAATAAACACAGAAAACCTTTACTGAAAGCATGACGATCTATGTTTATTCTTTGACATTCAATGTTGAATGTGCCTTTGTGAAAATGGCACATGTTCACATATCCAATAAATCATCTTTTTATTCCCACACATATGTATATTTTCTAAAATATCTGTAGATAGTTTTGGGCCCTGATCACATATATCACAATGACTCAGGCAAATTCAAAGGCAGTACTGTTTTGTTTTGTTTTTTTCCCAACTGTGATGTGTACACAATCGAGCAAAGGAGTATCCTCAGTTTGACAAAAGTTTAAGTATAGACTGTGTGTATTAAACACTTGTCTGAAAGGATTTTGTGTCAACATTCTCTTTCCAAAGTGGGATTCTAATGAATTAGAGCATTGTAAGTAATGAAGTAGTCTTTATAGCCTCACTTAGTGTAGTGATGGAAACAAAGGCCTGACAGTCACCATTGTTTTTGTGCACCCAGGAGTGCGGGAAGACAGCTTCCCAGAAGGTGCCTGCCAAACATATTTAATCCTCACCTACAAAACTGTTCTATTGGAGACTAGATCTTGCCATCCTGAATGGTGGCTTTGTTAATGGGGTTAGAGGCCATAAATTTACAACAAAGATAGAATCAAATTTAATTTCCTTTCTTCTTTCCCTCCCTTCCTCCCTCCCTCCCTCTCTCTCTCTTTCTTTCTTTCATTCAGTGTTTTGAGACAGGGTTTCCTCTATATTGTTTTGGAGCCTGTCCTGGAATTTGCTCTGTAGACCAGGCTGGCCTCTGCCTCTCCCTCCCAAGTGCTGGGATTAAAGGCATGTGGCACCAATGCCCAGTCCAAATTTAATTTTCTTGGTAGCAGATACAATAAGCTAAGAACTTGAAATTTAGTGCCATGGACATTTAAAATTTAAAAGATAATCAACTGGAAATAAATGGAGTAAAGGATAGTAGATATTTTAAACATTTGGTAAACAAACAACATGAATTGGTTTTTGAATTTTAATGAGCAATAGGGCAGTGTATCTATCTATTCATGGACATTCTCAAAGTACTCCAGAGAGTTTGATTTGCTAAGTATATCAACATTCCTTGTGCCTTGTTTATACATATATTTTGCAGGGTAAGCCCTTCTTTGTTGCTAGCAAGGGTAAATGTTAAAGTAGATCTCCTTCAAACATTGCCATATACTGAGCTGAGTCTCACAAAGGATTTAGAACACATTCTCAAAAGTTCATCAGACATTTGCCTAGCATGCCAATTTAAATGTTGACAAAGTATAACATCGTTCATATTTAATGGGGGATTCCTATAAATGATTAAGTAATTCTCTAGGACCAAGGCAGCATAATGGAAACAAATGACTTCTTTTATGGTCTGTGCTATTGGCCAAAAAATCAATGTTCTGGTCTAAAGCAAACAATGTCTTCCTAGGAAATTACTTGCAACATGGATCAGGCCAACAAACTTTAAAATGAGAACTCAAGCATGCATTAAATGAGTAACTATGCCAAACAAGCAATAGGAAGTCATGTTTTCAGGAGGGAGAACTTCCAAACTAAAGCAAGTTAAGAGGTACAGAAATATCAGAATTCAGTAGGGGGGGGAGGGGGAGAAGTACATGTGCCATGAGCAAATGCATACAGATAGAGTACTTACTTCATCTAACTCAAGTACTGTCCTGTGCTTAAACATGTACCTAGGAATGGATTCCTACTCACAGACATGTCTGACTGAGGAGGCTGAATGTACTACCATAATCAACTTACAAAAATAACTGTATTTGTAGAACAAATAAACACATAAAATTAAAGGCTTCTACTAGTTCATAGTCAAGTCTGGAGAATAAATAAAAACCATGCAGCCTGCAGCTATACTGATTTTGAAAGTAGGTGTTTGTTTCAACATGTCAGAAATCCTGGGTAACAATTTGCATGTAACACAAGTGTCATGTCTGGTTATTTGTATTTCATCCTCAAGATGCATGGGTGGCCATAGAAAGTAGCTTTTAGCTGAATCCAGGAACTCAGAACACAAAATAGACAACTTCACCACCTATCAGCAAGGTCAGTCCTGTGCACAAGCCACCCCTACTCACACCTGGCATTATAGCTTTGTCAGATTTCAGACTCCTTTTCACCCCACAGTAGTAACCCACAAACTCCAGCTCTGCCAAGCCCAATTCACAGGCACAAGTCAAAACTTTCCAAGGTCCAAGTACCATTTTTACTGTTGTTATTATCTGCTTCCAATCTATAACTATGTATAAAACCATACTAGTGTTCTGATTAGTTTTCTATTTGTCCTTTACAGTGTCACTGATGAAGTCTGGAATGTCATCCTTCCAATCCTATTCTACCCTGACAAGTTCTACGGTTTTTATTATATATTTTCACAATACAGACATTTTAAGGAAGACATCATCTATGTATTCACAGAACTCCCTGTTTATTTTAACATATTTTTCAAGCTATTTGATGTGCACTAAGTGACAGCACCATGCACGTAGGCATTAATCTTTGGCCCTCAAACAGAGTGGCCTGTTTGAGGGAAGAATCTACACTATAAATTGATTCTAAAAAGCTCATCATTTACATTAGAAACAGTTTTGAAAATAAGAAGCCCTAATTTCTGTGGTATATTTTGCTCTTAAATTGTTAGTTCTTGGATAACTGAAAAGATTTGGAAATCTACATTTATGAGACAAGAAATGTTGCAGTGTGTGTGTGCGCGCACACACACGCAATATTTTCAAAGACTTTGAGATCTCCCAATCTGCAAAATAAAAAGGCCAAAACCTGAAAACTTATTTCTTTCTTCCCAGTTCCCTCTCCCTCCCATTGTCCCATGCCCCCCACTGCTGAAAACTTTTTAAGAGTCGCTGTGGAAGTTTTCAGTTTCCTTAGGGTTTGTCTTGTTAACCCCGGTGTAATTTAAGTCAATGATTTCATGGCTTCCAGGTACTACCTTGGATACTTTATAAACTATGTTGCTTTGTCCTAAAACTACAGATGAAATCCTAATGTGACTTTTAAAATATAAAATACATTGTTCTTTTTAGCTAAAGGCAAAAAACTAAAATGTGTTTATTGTGAGGAATTTTAGGACTGGATAGAAAGAAAAGTTCAACTAGTTATATTTTCTCTTCATGGTTGTTCTTAAGAAAACAAAGCAGGAAAATACTCAGTGTGTATAACCTATGCAGTGAGCAGACCAAGAAGCTTGTCTATGGTGTTCTTCTTTTTAAAGATAAATACCAGTTTATATTAACGGAACTCAATGGTAAAAGCAGTGTTATAACTTAAATCTAAAATCCCCCCAGAGGCTCACATGCCAACAGTTTGGTCTCCTATACAATGATACGCAGAGGTCTGCCTTTTGAGAAGTCATTAAAGTAGTCCACATACAGGCTCATAACTCCATCAGCTACTGGGAGGTCACAGAAACTCAGAAGGTGGGCCCTGGTAGAAAGCAGGCAGGTCCTTGGGCACAGAACTATGGGTGCTCTTTGTTATTCTGGCCCCTAGAGCTCCCTTCCCTCCTCCCAGCCACCTTTCTCCACATGCTCTGCTTCACCACAGGCCATGTGCTTATGGGTGAAGACCTCTGAGAGCACCAACAGAAACAAACTTCCCTTGTTAGCTTGTTCTTCAGGGCACTTTGTCACAGCAACCGAATGGAAAGTTCTACACATTTTCTTAGTTATCTTGACTAAGTATCCTGACTCGTATCTTTTATACATATATGTGATTTCTTCAGTAACTGGGAAATATGGTTAAAACTTTAGGTTCCCATGCTGTTGTCATCCAGGATACACCCCATTTTCATACTATGTTTCAACCTATGAATAAATCATACAATTTCTACACTTCTCCAACCATCAAAGGAAAAAGGACAATTTCTTCATGAATCTCCCCCTTTTTCTCATACAAATTGAAGTTTTATAAAACGAAAGATTCTGGAAGAAGTCTAAATTGTAATTTCTTATTTTACACATGTGGAA
Source organism: Cricetiscus sungorus (assembly GCA_030556225.1). Classification (NCBI taxonomy): domain Eukaryota; kingdom Metazoa; phylum Chordata; class Mammalia; order Rodentia; family Cricetidae; genus Cricetiscus; species Cricetiscus sungorus. The sequence continues at coordinate 20,478,963 of JANBXA010000372.1, read as the reverse complement.
ATGAGAGGTCTAAAGAGTTTTCGCTCCTTCAAACTTTACCCTCCAGTGTAAAATTTGCAGAAATGCATAGTCAATGGGAACTCTAAAGTTTTCTGCAAATTACTATATACAGTGAAATCAGTCTCACTTGTAAGCAGTATCTGGGTCAAATCTATCAGGACACCCACTGTGATTAATGACACAAGACCAGACTGTACTCACCTCGCGTATGACTTGCTGCAACTCATCTTGTTCCACGTTCCGATGCACTTCCTCAGTGGCTGGCATCAGCGGGAGGTCTTCCTGCTCTTCCTCCATGTGAGATGTAAGTCCCACAACCTGTGAGGCTTCTTCAGCTGCTCCAGCTTCCTCAGAACTCTCTAGATCTGGAGGTGTCTGCACAGAGCCTGTTCTTGAGGGGGCAGTTGGTGTCAGGGCCACAGAGGCTCGGAATATCTTCTTTCTTGCCACTAAGAGGGATCTGGGTTTGCTGCCCGAGTTGCCTCTGGATCTTCTGTTGGTGTGGGAGGGGCTAGAACAGACGGAAGAGGACTCTGATGTGGCCTGAGAGAAAACGGACTCTGAGCTCTCTCCAGGAGGAATTTCGAACCCCATCTCTCCAAGTCCTAGGCCCAACTCGGACTTTAGGTATGACTGTTCCCGTATCAGTTCTGTGACCTGGAGGCCAAAAATAATTATTCTTTATTAGCAAGATAAAGACTAATAATTCAGAATGTTAAATTCCCAGCTATGCTTATTGTTTTAAATCACATGGATTTTTAAAGGCATAATTCTATTTCATTAACTTATTAGTTGGTCAGTTTCATTTACAAAAACAAATTTAAATTCATAGTAATCTCAACTTGGAAATATAGGAAACACAGTTAAATTTTATTAGTTAATATACAGATGCCTGAATTCCATGGAGGAATAATAATGAAAAATAAGTAAAATAAGTAAAAATGAAGGCTTTGCCAATGAATCTAAAATATAATGAAGAATACATAAGTCATTTTCTAGATCCTATAGGGACCTTTATCTGACATGAAAGGACTCCGTGAAGTATAAATGAAATGTTTCTATGGCACATTATCTCCTTTAGGTTATAAAGACAATCTGTAGTGGGACTTTCACTTTGTCTGCTTCTGTGGCACTGACCACACCATTGGGGGTGGAGCCAGGGGCGGAAGTGACCCATGGAACTAGGTCTGAGGAGGAGGAAGGAGGAAGTAGTTAGGAGGAGTCAGCATGTAGAGCCTGGAGAGAACAGATGCCGGCCTGCCGCTCTCCGGTAAGATGAGCCACATGGAAATACTTAGAATAGTAGAAATGGGTTAATCATTAAGACAGAGCTAGCTGATAAGCAATGATATTAACTGGCCAACAGCCTTATATCACATACAGAGTCTCCACGTGTTATTGGGGGCTGGCATGGCGGCAGGACCAGACCAGCAGGGAAAAACCTACTCGTAACAACAATCACTATTGCAACAAAGCTAGCTTTATAGTGGATTTCAAAGTGGCAAACCCACTTCCAATTAATTTAGCTTCTTAAATTCTGTATTTAACACAAGCATGAATTTAATAGAAACTCCATATTCAAGGGATATTATAGCAGCCTTCCCTGGGGACTGAGAAGCATAGAGACTTACTGGTTCCATGACATTCAGTGGGGATGGGCATGACAAGTTATCTGCACTTCTGCTACCACACATCCCCTGAAAAGGTAAGTACAACACACAGGCTTACACATGTATACATTTCCTCAAGCTGCAAATACTTCATACCAAAGTTACTTTGCTACTGATTTCCTTGAAATATCACTCTATATCACAAACACTATAGTCAACTACCATGAATTCCATCAAATGTATTATTGTGACAGCTCCACAGACATTTTGGTTCTCTATTCCCACCAACACATTTTTCAGAATGATGGGTCAAAACCATGGAAGCATGCTTTTATAATGATTAGAAATATTATTTTGTCAATGTGTATATACATTCTTCTTTGTGTGTGTTCAAACGTATACATACATCCATTTAGTTTTAACAAACATGAAATAGTAGTATAAAATTCAAAATTTCAAACCAACATCTTCTATAACTGGAAAAATATTAGCACACTAGAAACATGGAGAAACGGCACAAAGTAAGGGCAAACGGTGTCCTTTCATGACTTTTATTGTATAAATGGATCACATCAGGGTGTCATACTTGGTCCCTTAAGGAGACAAAGAAGGCACTGGAGGCACTGCCAGTGGATAGGGCATGCATTTGCCTTAGGGGAGGTCTCAGGTTTAATCTTCAGCACCAAAACCTCAAAACTATAAAAACAAAAACCACAAATAGAAAAGAACTAAACTGAAAACAAAGGGAACATTAACAGGGATTGGCTATTTATTTAAACAGGGGGGCAGGGAGAAAAGAAGTAATATATTATGTCCTTTGGAATTACAAGCAGAGATATGAACTAAAAGTTGTCATATTTTAAACCACTAAAACTTTGCCTTCAAAAATAAAACTTTTATGTTGATCTTTGCTTTTTCTGTTACTGAAATTTATCATTAAAATTTTCAATGTATTTCTAAATATACTCAATATGAACCTTATGATACTTTGTACATAGAACTAAATAAAAGCTATTTAAACATTATTCATGGTCCAAAAGCCATTAAAGCAAATGGTTGATTAAGTCTCCTGTCCTATTACATTTTGAGTAATTCTACTTCAGATTCTGGACCCCACAGCATACCGGGAGCACAGAGGATCGGAAAGGTGAGGGTCCCCGGACTGCACGGAGCTGCTCGTCCAGGCTCAGCAGGCGCTCTTCCAGCTGCATCTCCAGGTCCTGAAGTTCCATTCGGACAGAGTTCCGCAAACCCTGCAGCTGATCAACTTCATACCTATCAGATTGTAACAAGCATAACTTTGGAAAAACAGTAGCCAAGTGATTTCTAGTCACTATACTTTTGAATACTATGAAATTAGAAAAGGTTTACAAAGATTGTAATTGAATAATATAAATCCAGACAGAAGCAACCCTGAGGTAATAACTAAGTTCTTTTTAAAAAATTATTTTTTAAATTTTATTTCATGTATCCTTGTGCTTTGCTTGCATGTGTGTCTATGTGAAGGTGTTAGATCCTCTGAAACTGGAGTTACATACAAACAGTTGTGAGCTGCCGTGTGGGTGCTGGGTATCAACCCCGGGTCCTCTGGAAGAGCAGTCAGAGCCCTTAACTGCTGAGCCATCTCTCCAGGCCATGACCAGGTCTTTGATGCCCTGCACTCTCACATCTGTGGAAAGCAGACTACTGAGAGTCTTGCTTGGCACACTGAGGTACAGATGTAACTCAGTGAACTCCCTGTGTGTGTTTCTTACCTACACTGTTTCACTAAACAGAGTTCACAAAGCGAATGAAGTTGCATTCTCAAGAACCTACACTGAAGTCCTGCTCGCAAAAAAAAAAAAATAAAAATAAAAAGGCTCTGACTGCATCAACACAAATGAGCCCTTACCTGTCCTCCTCTGTCATATGAGGATACACCACGGTTTGCTGCCGCAGCATGGCCAACTCCAAGTCCATCATCTGTGTTCTGAACAGATTTAGGCTCCGCCTCACGACTTGAAGCTCCTGGAAGGTATTCTGAAATGCAATGTAACAAGATTACACTTCTAAATCACACTAACTACTTTGCAACTAAATGATTTAGGAGGGAACTTACTTCATAAAGAGGTAGAACAGACGACTTCTGAGTACTGTATGAAGCAGCAGCAAGATCAGGTCCTCTCATCATAGGATACTTCAAACAGATGACACAGGATTAAAAGCCATGTCAAAGTGACTACCACCAAGTCCTCTATGATGTTAAGGTTAATGTAAGACATGCGTTATCTTTTCTTTTAAGCTAAATCAAACCCAACAGCATTTTATACTATAATCAGCAACAAAGGAAATTAGTCTCTAATACCACCTATTTTTCTTAAATATTCCAGAAGGAAGAAGCAAAGGAAAACATGTGTGTGTGTGTTCACAGAACTTCTTTTTTGTCTTGAGAAAGTAAATAGAAAGTCCAAACTGAGATTCAGAGATGTGGAAGCAAATGCAACAGGAGATTGGATCACACTGGTATGGCTGGAGAAAGTAGCCAGTGGTCATCACATACACTCTCAGTGGGACATATTCTACTGTTAAAGGCAGTGAAGACAAAAAATTGCCTTGCCCTCACAATGTAAGGAATAAAAGAAAAAAAGAAAGTTCAAAGAACAGTGTAAATGTGAGTATATGTGTGAGGTGAGTGTGAGTACATGAATGTGTTAGTATAAGTGAATGAGTTTCAGTATGTGTGGATGTAACAGGATGTATAGATGTGAGTAGAGTAGAAGTGTGCATGTGTATGAGAGAATATGTATGAGTGTGCCTGTACATGGCAAAGTGTGTATGTGGTAGGAGGCTATATCATGAAAAGAAGCAAAAGTTCATTTGGTAAATATGCCTGCAGTAGAGACAGCTAAACTGAGTTTTAGACACCGCTGGGGCTTTGCAGTTCATGCAGTTGGAAAACAACAACAATGAAAGCACCCACCCAATCAACCAAGTGATGCCTGTGGATCACCCAACTTCACAGATACAGCGAACCCTGCTTCCCAATATCATCTAAGCAAGGAGACTACAGAGAATCATCTGTCTGCTCAGTGAGGTATGGGGTGGGAAGAGTCATCAACTGAGTTACTGATGGGACATTCATGGCCAATAAACCACAGTTGGGGAAGCTAGCCTGGAAAGGCACACCACAGAGGCACAGATAGAGGGCTCTGAAAATCCCCAGCCTCACACAAGTACAGTGAAAATGCTGAGCAACTCAGTCACAGCCAGAGCTATGTTTTACAGGGAAGGAGAAAGAGGTATGTTCTGATCAGACTAGAAACCATTCAGGACAACTGTCAGTGGGACAAAGATGGTATGTTTTGGTTGTGAGCCTAGCCTTTAATGGCTGAGCCATCTCTCCAGCCCCAAAGATGGTATTTAAAAGTTGTATCTCGTTATTATTTGAAAAGCTGCAACTTTGATTTTTACCAAAGTTGCTTCCCATCCACTATTTCACTGTAATAGATGGCATGCATTCAGAATTCACACTTTACCTGATTCTCTCCGGAGTGGTTCCAGTTTTGAGCCCATGGAAACAAACTAATTCTGTGCCAGGAGGCCAGCATCAGAGGTCAGCAGATGGAGAAGAAAGCCTAGTCAGAGAGCTACAAGAACCAGGAGAACATCGTGCCAATGGAGGGAGCCAAAGAAAAGACTTAAGATAGTTAGAAGTGATCAACACATCCAAATGGCAGAGAAAAGGAAAAGAAGGACTGGAAGATGCTTTTAGCAGGACACTCTTATGTTCCAAACAAAGAGAATGAAGGAGAGGATTAATAAGGGAAAACACCATGAAACAATTCCACCTCTACAAAGAGGCTTTCAGCACAGAAATGAACTGTTCAGGATTAGTTACAGCTTTCCCCCACAACACAAGAGGGATGTGTCTGGGAGAGCAGGTGGAGATGAGTTCAGGCCATGTAGGAAAATAAGCTGAGGTAGTTTGTCTGTTCAGTTCTAGCTTCCTGGTAAATTAAGAATTCAGAGCAATATATATATATATATATATATATATATATATATATATATACCTTTTAAATCTTACCTGTGAAAGATTCTGTAGTGAGTTTCTAATATCATGCAACACTCTTCGCAACTGCATCTCTATGGCAGAAGGAGGATTCACGGGGCATGCCCTGTATGAGTGGGCAGCATGTCTATGTGAATAGGGACATCCAAAAGGAGAAGAGAAGGCGCTACATGAGGCACCTGATATGTTGGGGACGCTGTGAGCACTCAAGGTTCTCATGTGCTCACACAGGGGCCTGTCCTGCCACTCATGGACAGAGTGAAGGGAACAGGTGGACTGGGATATTGCAGCAAACTGTGGACAAGGGGGAAACCTTCCATGGTGGCCATCCTCCAGTCGTGTCAGCTCACTCTGAGCGGCTTCTTCTTTCTTCCCAGAGGTTGGGGGGATAAAGATGGTGGATTTAACCACAGTCTGACCATCATGTTCGGTCGCTTGCTTTTCCAATTCGTGCTCCTCTTCAGGTGTGTACTTGTAGGTGAAGGAAGGTGGGCTGCACCTGGTCTCTTTTCCTGGAGATAGTCGTACATTGACAGAAGACACAACCCTTACTGGGCTCAGTAAGGTGGTTGGCAAAGACTGAGACCTTCTTAGGGGATAGCCAGCTTTTGCAAGCAAGTACCTTTGTTTCAACAGATCCTTTGATTTTATTAGGCTACGCCCTACTCGTTGACCAGACAGACTGTAAACCTTCATTTGAGCTCTCTGCAAGGCTGTATTCACTCTATCCACAGAAGAGGGAAACCCGGTTTTCTTTTCAGAGCTAGTACCACTGCACTGAGCTTCAACGGGAGCCAAGGATTTGAGAATATGGTGTGTGGTATACTGGGCAAATTCACATTCACTGCTCCTCTCCACATCACTGTCCCCACTACCTTCCCTCAGGAGCTCCCCAGCTAGTGCTGGAGGTGCATCCTCCTCTGTTCCACAGAGCTGAGGGTCAGGGTCACCTGGACCCCTCATGGACTCTTTGTTTCCAGTATTCTCTGCAGTCTCACACTGAGGGGAGCCTTGGCTGCCTGCTCTTCTTTTGTCAGCAACTATTACCACCTTTGTTTTTCCCTTCTGAACAGAGGCACAGGACTCCTCCTCTGACTCATTAAAATAAGGCTGGTCTTGTACTGTAGGAGTCACATGGTCTTCACCAAATGATGTGACAGTTGTCTCACTGTCACAGCTGTCAGCACTACTCCCCATGGCTTGCAGGGACTCATGAACCTGAAACAGAAAACATTTGGGAGAATGGGAATAAAGTAAGACATACCACTGATAAAAGGCTACAGATGAGATGTGTCTGGACTCAAAGGTCTCCTCTCATGGTTGTTCTGGTTTTTACCATCTCCCTCCCTGCTTACTCATCAAGATTGTCTACGATCTATTTTTCTCAAATGTCCTTTCCAACATTTGATATTGACTCACAGAACTAAAGAAAACTTTCTTAATGTTCTCTTCCACTATCTCTAATTTCCCTAGCTCTCACCACCTTCTCTTCATTCTGAAAGAAATCATGTTCTTTTCCCACATCTAACCATGCTGTGTTTGTGATCATGTGGCTTCAGGACCATGGTTCTCTCCAGTTTCATCCCAGGTTCTTCTGGATCAAACTCTTCTTACACTGTGGTCCTTTCCCAAACTGAACAACTTCCCTCCCATGCTAAGACATAGGGACCTCTTCAAGGAAGAAGTCATCCTTACTAGAAAACCTAGCCAAGGGTCTTACCTTTCCTTCCTCATCACTAACATATAACTCAGGCTGCCTTTATCTTGTTTGTTTCATCACAACTACATACCCTCTTCCCACTGCCCATTTTATTTTTGCATACTCCATTATTCATCTTAAATGTATTTAATATACATGACTGGTCAAGTATCATATCTTATCCCATTCTATCTTAAGTATGCTCAAACCACTTATACTAACTTATAGGTTAGTATAAGTTAGCTATACTAAATTATAGGTGAGCAAAATTATCCAAAATAATCTTATTTTACTAATAAAATATTTAGTGTTATGTAGTTTATTGAATACTGTAGATGAAAAACAAAATTGTGTAAGTACAGGAAAGACAATGACCACTCTGCAGACATAATGGAATGCAAAAACTCAAAACACAATACCCATAAAATACTGACACACACAGTATACTGTAGAGTACTACCTATTCACTTCTAGGAACACACACCAGACTGCATTCACTGTTACTATCCTACATAATAAAAAATGCAATTAAATATTAAAATTCAAAGATTTCTACAGAACAGAACCCACTTTTGCAGCATTGTAAAGCTGCAAATTTCAAGTCAAGAAATTATACCTGGAGAGTAGATACCTATTATCTTTTATTAACAAGCTTTATAACATGCTTCTTATTACTGATTATCATTTTTTCCATTTTAACTTGAAGAATTCTCTCCAATGGTTTTAAGTAGTTTTTTTTTAAATTTAGTTTCCTAAGATTATGCATGAACACAATAAATTATGATCATAACTATACATTCCAATTCCAACTCCCCTTAGATTCCCATACAACATGTCCCCCCTTCCACCTTTATAATCTCGTTTTTGTTTTTTTATCTTGATAACACACTGAGTTTAGCCAGTCTTACCTATATATACACAGGGGTATAGGGCCACCCACTGGAACATGGGCAACCTACTAGTGGCCAGAAATCCAAAGAAAAATGACTCCTCCCCTAACTGCTATCCACTGTCACTAACTTAGGTTGGAGTAGACTCTTGTGATCTCCTCCTCTCCCATAAGGACTTTTTCTGGGTCTTCCTGGGTTTCTTGCCCATTTACCCTTCAAATGTCATGTTTCTAAAAACTCTTCATTCCTTTTCCCCCTTATTTCAAATTCTATTAAATACACTTTGAACTCCTTTTCTGTGCATTCTGTGACTCCATACCAACCAACCAGCAGCTCCTCAAGCATAAAGAAGTACCAGCTTTCTGGGTTACCTAACACAGCCTAACTTTTCACAGGTGTCCTTGGAGCTAGCAGGAATATGAATTTTCAAATAAGCATGTTATTATAAAAGGCTGGAATATACTAATATAAGCAAATGAGAAAAAAAAATCAGGCCAAACAGTTTAATAACCAAAGTAATCTAGTCACTAGTAATACAAAACTTAGATTTTTAAAAAAATACTTAGAGATCATGAATGAGTAAAACCTGAAATTTACAGTCAAATACTTAGCTGAGATCTATATTCCAGACATTTCATTTCTATATTCATTTGATAGACCACCTTGCAGTAAGACACAAAGATGCCCATTAAAACAGGAACTAGTACCTGAAGATGATTGAGGGAGAGGAAGTCTGCAGAGTCCTCAGCAAAGCCGCTGCTGTCAGAATGCTGACTTGCAGTTCGCAGCAGATGATCTGTCAGTAGAAACATGCTGTTAAACAAAAAAACTGCAAAGGCCTGCAAGGGCAGCAACGTTATCACAGATATGATCCCCAATAAAGCAGCACAAAGAACTTATGAAAAATCATGGCTTCAAAGCATGATAAGTAACACAAGTTCAAATAAAAGCTGGACCAGATTTTCTAGCAGAAAATAAGCTAGTATTCACTTGCTAATTAGTTTCCAATGGTGATCTATTTGGTAAATCCAATTAAGTCTTACTCTAGAGAAAACTGGATGAAATTAAAAAAAAATTACATTATGTAAATCTATAAGATTGTTATAAGAAATAAAATTAAAGTTTATATGCAGAATGCTTTTAAAAAATTTTGTATCTTCTTAGTATGAAGGAATGAAATTGAGGGCAATAAACTAAATCACTTGAAATGCAAAGGTATTTAAATATCTCTGATGTTTCTAATGATGCAAGTATCTGTATTAAGAAATAATTCTTTTATAACAATTACACCAAAGTCAAAGATCCATTAATACATGACATTTTTTAATATTGTAAAACATGTTTATTGTTGTGTCACAAGGCTCTAATTTCTAAATACATAAATATGTATATGTTCTCTGAGAAAGAAGCAAGATGACATTCTCATAGTAGAGCTACCATAAAGGGGACATTATAGCTAGTTCATTTGCAAGGATCTGAAAGACAGGAGACATTTTGCAGAACTTCAGAAGCAACAGGCTAAATACAGTGCTTACCAAGTAATCTGAACCAGGTAATATCACTATATAAAATCCCAAATTAAAGTTTACTTGTATCTTTGACCCCATTAAAAACCGAGAATAATTCTGTGTCAGTGTCATGACATTAATAAAGCTCTATAATAAGTTAAGGAAGTGTTCCATATCCTTACCAAGCCTAGAAATGGAATAATTATCAAACTGAATTGTGACAAACCATTACCACCAGTTCTAACGGAGCATTACATTCATTAAAATTCATTCATTAAAATGAATTAACAATAAATTAACAGTCTATGTCAAGCACTGTGCTGGCACTTCCATGTCTTCACTATGTTTTGTTTTGTTTTATAACTACAAGCCCATGAAATCGAGAACTTTACTTATTCTTAATGTTCTGGTATGTAGAACAACATGGCAGTGTTTGCTTAATGACTCAGTCATAACTCTCAACACAACAATGAAGCAGTCATACAAATGATCTAGAAGTTAATGTGCCTATTTGGTTAGGCAAAGGGAATTTTGGTGAAGTACAGAGAAGTCAAAATGACTAGGTCAGACTGCTTCCTTAAAGATCTGTTGAATGTGCAGCAGAATAAGGTCTGAGCTGGTTCCCCTCACGGCTGAGCATGACCACATGACTCACACAGTTTGAATGACAGGCTTCAGAGTGGGCATGGGGAAGAGAACAGAACAAAGAGCTTAAGTTTCTCCATTGTTTCATGAGCAAAGCAGTGACTTCTCTCCTGTGGGGTTTGGAATCAGAGCCCTCTATTGTCTGGGACTACTTCAGGAGAAGGTAGGAAAGTATTCCCTTAGCTACAAAGCACACAGGCACCGTTGTGCTCATATACAATCCCATAGACTGACAAGTAGAGCTTGAGTTTGAGGCCAGCCTGAGCTAAAGAGAAAGGCCTTGCCTAAAAATAAACATTCTAAAAGTCTACATATCCCACTCTAAAGTTTTTAGGCAGACATTTCTGTTCCATAAAAAGCATAGTTGTCTTGGGCTGAAGAAATGGCTTAATAGTTAAGAACATTTGTTTTTGCCAAGGACCTGAGTTCGATTCTCAGCACCCACATGGTGGTTCACAAACAATTATAACTCCAGTTCTAAGGATACAACATCTTCTGACCTCTATGGGCACTAGGTACACAGACATACAAGCAAAATACTCATAAAATAAAACAAGAAAATCTTATAAAATGAAACCAGTTCTTTACTAAAGAAATTTAGATCTAAGAAGGATTAATCCTCAGTTCTGACAACATTAGATATTACCTAAAACTAAAAGTTAGAAGCATTTAAGTGTGAAAACACAAAAGAAAACATGGAAATCATCTGCTTAGTATCAAAGAAACCGAATAAAATACATGTATCTTTCTAGATTTTTAAGAACATAATTGTGTCTTCTATAACAAGAATAGTACTGGCCTTCTAGGAAGCCCAATAAACACTAGGCCAGGACACAAGCTGAGCCACTGAACCTTTCTAAGGTACAGGAGAGAGTCCCTGCACCTGAGACTAGGGAAGTTCAAGTTGTAAAGTCCTCCTAGTGAAGCCTTGCATTGTTTCTATTCAGTTTGTGAGATGAGAGTTGTGCCGGTGATTCTAATCTGAAATTATGGTCATTCAGTGGCACACCACATTACCAGAATTCAATAGGTCACCTTCCAGAATGGGTAAAATGTTGCTGTTTCCTGTCCCCCTTTCTCATAAATGCATACATGAAGCTCTTTATTGTTACTTTATAAGATACTTACATACAAATATATTAATAGTTTTGCATATGTTGCTATGAACAAGAGACTGTGAGAGGAAGGAGGAACTCAGATTTGACCCTAAACTGAATACATCTTCCCTATCACTCAGTTTCAGAACTTAAAACAACTTTACTCTCCTTTGGTGCATGACAAGTTGCTTTTCCCTATCTGGATGGCCCTTGCCTATCCACCTAAGACAAAGTCTTAAGCATCACTTTACAGCTCAGAAACAGATACTGTTATTTATCGACTTAAGAAAGAAAGAAATGCCAATGAGAAAGTTCATTTTGTGTCTGACTAGAGCTGCAGTGACTAAAAGCTCCTATTTTTTAACACCAACCATAATGAAAGAAAAGTCACATGCAAACTGTCCCTCAGGAGAAATTTCAGAGATCAGGAGGACAAACATGTAATTTCCTATTCTAGGAACATACATATACATTTTTTTTTTAAAGAAAAAAAAAAAGAGTGGTTTGCCATGTGTAAAGTTTTAAAAATAAATAGTCCTACCTTCAGTGGTCATTTTATGTCTGTCTTCCTTTTTCTCTAACTTTCAAAAGCTTGGTAAATCAAAAGCCAGATGATATTCTCTAGTTCCAAGTCAAAAGTGTAGGGGAATGGATGCAAAGGTTCTCTGGTCAATAATTAACAATTCAAGAGGAAAGTGGCATTTGGGACTACTCACCTTTGATCTACACTTTGAATTTATTTAACCTGGTTTAACTATTTCGAGTGAGTTTTTGACAGTTTTACATTGCAAGTATTCTACTTACAGGATATATTTGCATAAAGAACACCCAGACAGAGAACGTAAGAGTTTTCAGTCAGAACAATGTAAAAGCAGTCTTAATCTGCTTCAGTGCATGTGCAGAGCTGAATAATATTTAGAGCACCCAGAAATATTTAATGAGGTCATTACAGGGTAAACAATCTAGTATTAGTTTATAAGCATAAAAGTCTCCCCTGCCTAAAAACCCCACAACAATTAGATGGTGAAATGATAATATGCCCCACCCTATATCTTAATCTTTTACACTTACTGCTACTCACAAAGATAAACGCCTTTCCTTCCCAACTGACAACACAGAGTAATTATGGGAACTAGTGGGCAGTGGTTCCACTTACCTCTTTTCGACTTGGCAAGACCTAGCTGGCAAGTGGCTGGCACATGAGGTGCCTCTCCTTCTGTGCTCTGAACCTAAAAGAGAAACCTCTGTAGTTAAGAAAATCTATGGCCAAGAACTGAGTATCTCTTGATGGTAATTCATTAAACAAGTCAGTCTAACTAAAGTGTACCAAACATCATAGAGCATTTTATCTCAAAATTGTCAGCATATGCCACAGCTATGTTTTCTGATCTACTTCCCCAAGTGACTTGCAGCACTCTACCTCAGCAGCTGGGAGAGAAGTAACACACAAAATAACTACACAGCGTAACTATAAGAAAACACTACCACACCAGGAAGTTGCCCAAATGTTAAACTTTAAAGAAGTTTCAATCTGAAGAAAAATCCTAATCTGTGTATCACAGGAAATAATTACTGGGTCATATTTGATACACAGACTAGCATTTTTCCTCAGATTGAAACTAAAGTTTAACATTTGGGCAACTTCCTGGTGTGGGCCATCTTTCTCCTATGGCAAGTTTTCAGAAATGAAGTCATCGTATGTGGTGTTTTCTTACAGTTATGTCTACATGTAAGTGAAAAGGAAGTTTTAAAACAACCAAAACAAACCTTAAGAAGTTTTACCCACATAATCTCTCTAAAAATTCCATTTAATGGAAGTACCAAACCTACAAAAGTTGTTCTATTCCATACCTGCACAAACAAATCACTGTTTAGGGAGTTTTGATTCTAAATGCCACTGGAGACACTTGCTGGCTATTCTAACATGAGTGACTTGTATCATTTGGAAGGTACACAAGTCAATTAAGTAAGCAAAATGGTCAAACACGAACAAATCATAGACCAAATAGCAAACAAAGTTTTAATTTGAATCCTGGTATACATCAAGCTATGAATTAATTCAAAACTAATACATACCCCCATAAGAATGAAGAGAAAGCCACACACACACACACACACACACACACACACACACACACACACACACACACACACACACACACGCACACAGGCATAAATTCATACATACCACTTCCACAAAGTTTAACAATACTACTACATTGTTCAGGGATTTCTGATATGATGTGACAGCTATATGCTACATAGTTCCGTGAATCTAAAGTTATGAGTTGAAGAAACTCAAAGTAGTGACCATATAACACTGTTCTGAGTATAAGACATATGAAGTAAGCGCTACTGTTCTTTGCTGCTATTTAAAAATTATATTATTCAAAACAGCAGATACAAGTTCAACCGGAAACTCATTGTTTTAAGTGCAAAGGAACAGAACACATTTTTTTTTTTTATATTCAACAAAAGGGCTATTATTAGCTGCTACTCAGGCCCAACCTAATACAGACATATTTCTTAAAAAAAAAAAAAAAAATCATTTAGGAGTTTTAGCTTAGACACAACAAATTACTATTTCTCACTTTGAAATGTAGGATTAGCAAATATTCTATTTCCTTAGAGATAAAATTAATTACAAAGTAGTGTGTATTTAAAGAACCCAACACGTTCTCTAGCTGTCTATCCTTCATGATGTTATTCTATGGAAAATAATCATTCACCTTCTACTACAAAGTCCTTCACCCCTGCACTGACAACAGAGAGGATCATGTTTACTTACTAAACGAACATCAGTAAGCATGTTCTCACTCAGCAAATTTTACAGCATTAAGATTACAGCAAGCGACAACTTATTTCTTAGTTTTTATTATTGATCACAACTATGCCAGATTTGAGTGGAAAATGAGGGAGCCAATACAGAATAAAGATCTATACAGCAAGCTTTCCTAGTGTGGTAAGCTGGTCAGTGCTGCAAGTGATTACATTCTTAAAAACACAATCTAACATAACTGAATTGAATAATGAGTAATGGGTTTTCATCATATAAGTTTAAAACTTTCCATAATAAAAGCAACAAACAAAAAACACATTTATCCAAAATAATAAAGTCGCTTGTTTCTAATGTTTTGGGGATAGCTTTCTGAATCAATGTTTATATATATCATAACTTTGGTTTTTTGATCATAACATTTTTTTGTATTCAGTCCCTCACTAGGATTAGAACAACACTAATTAATTTTGTCATTGTATATACATTAAATATATAATAATGATGAAATAAAATCTAGTCTTAAAAATTACAATTATGTGTTGTATCACAAAAAAAAAAAAAAAAAAAAAATCAAATGGCAAGTGTATGGTGCAGTTAAAAGAAAGCAGTCCTGAAAGCAAGTCTTACGAATGCCATTCATTGGCTTCTAAAAATTATCTGGGATAATTATCTGTTTTTGCAATTACAAAATTAGGGTGAAAACTCTTTGACCACAGTCCTTAAAACAATGAAAAGTAACTGCAAGTGAACTGTGAAGCATAAAGTAGCAATGACACATGATAGAAGATTCCTCTCAGCCTTCTGTCACTGACATTCATCCACCTCCTATCCATTTCCCCCTGACATCATAAGGAATGTGTCATCCCTCTGAGATGTGTGAAAGCCACTGCTGGACAGTGGTCCCTAAGTGTAAGGAAGGCATAAGGGGAGGAAAACGACTGCAAACAACCTTTTTTTGTACTAGTCTATGATTCTGTAATTACTTGGTAGTTACCTTAAAAAAAAAGAAAACAGCAAAGTTTTAAAACACACAACACACAGTTTGTTTCCACTGTTATGTAATTTTCAAAAAGATTTAAGGTATTTTAGATTAAAAAAGAAAAGCAAGTAACAAACCCAGTGACTATTTGGGATTTAGAACATTAGGACAGATATCAATTGTTAGAATTCACATTCTTATCTTCAGAAAGTAGAGCAAGGGACAGGCATGGTGGTACATGCCTGCAATCCCAATATTTGGGAGGACGAGGAGGGAGGATCAATATGAGTCCAGGGTCAACCTTGGCTGCACAGCATGACCTTGTCTCAAGAAACAAAATTCACAGCCAAATCTGGAGGGCTAACGAAATAATGTAAGCTATTCCTTAAATACCTGACTGATTGGAATTATTTGAATTCAGATGAATAAATAAAATAAACTTTAAAAGTAATAAATTGTATTAGCTAAACCCACTAAAAAGTACAAAGACGGGATTAGAAACAGTTACTTCAGGAGCTCAAGAAATATTGTGTTCACCCAGTAACAATTATATTTAAATAGTTCATTAACATGACCACCTGGAACACAGAGGAGGGCTCCCAACACTAATACAGACATATCTACAAAGGATGAGCAACTGTTCATTCAGTAGGATCACTTTAACTTCTGATATCCAGCTTCTTAGAGTTACTATGCTATATTCAAACAAGCCAACAAAACCAACCAAACAAAAATCATCCATTTGAGCCACTAAGAATTAAAATCCACTCCCCACACCTCAACCAAAAAATGAGAAAGGGTTTAGAATTTCTGGATACTCTGGACATTCTGAAATGTTTTTTTAGAAGGCAAGCTGACTTAACTAAAACAGCCTATGGCCTTTTTCATCGTTTCCTTTTCCTAAATGTAAGAAATAGACATTTCTCCTAGGCCTGTATCAGTCTTGCTTGTGTTTAACTCTCTTCACATTTAAACATCTTTCCTCTTAGGTCCTGGTTACTGTCACTCCTTACCTCCAGTCTCAGCTGATTAGGCTGCCTCCCATGAAGAGCCACACTGAGCACTGCTGGCCAGCTTGGAGAGCCAGCTCTGAGAGAAAGAGTCCTAACCTGTATCTGCTTGCTGTGCACAGGAAACAGCAGTCTCTACAGGAATCAGACCCCAACCAAAGGGAGTTTCCCAAAGAAGCCTTACAAGTTCCTCTGAAAGGGATGGAATCGGCCTCCGGGGAACTGTTCTCTTTGTTTGTTAGTATGACTGATATTATGCTTAAGAGGAAATGAAAACAACACATATCCCTGCTTTATCCATTGTTTTATAAGCTTTCTCTAAAGTTCCCAAAGAAAAAAACAGAATTCTAGGTCTTTAAATGCATATTTAAATAGTATGACAAAGGATTCAATCTGCTTAAAGTTCCTCTATTTACAATAGACAAAGTTGACAAAATAATTTATTTATTTGAGAAAATATTTTACTATGTATACCAGGCTACTAGCCTATACTTTGCTATGTAGCTTCAGCTTGACTCAAACTCATAATCATCCTGCTTCAGTCCTCTGGATACTACTACTACTACTACTACTACTACTACTACTACTACTACTACTACTACTACACACACACACACACACACACACACACACACACACACACACACACAATAGCTAATATTCCTTAACTTACTCACACAATCTTACACTTCACCAAAGGCTCACATCATTTTGTCATTAACTGGTTTTGCCAGCAGAGGGCGCAAATGAAAAAGGTCTATGGCGAAAGGTAACTGCCACCAAACTGCATCTACCATTTTCAGGTGTTATGGACCTTTGGTGAATGTTATTGGCACCCTTTCAGAAAACTACCCCTTACACTTATCTTTAGAACTTATGAATTCTTGTAAATCCTGACAATGACAACCACAAAGAAGACACAGCCAACCTACTGCTGTCCAAACTGAGTCAACGACATGAACTTTTCAGATAGTGCATAATTTGTACAGGTTTGTATATTGCACTATGGTGCTCAAGTGTGGAAGCTGTGGGATCTACTCAGCACAGAAGAGAGGGCCCAGGGAAGGGTCAGACTAGACTTAGCAGTTAGGACTAGTTAGACCACAACAACATCCAACAGGAATCAATAGGACAGAGATGGAGGTTGTAAAGCAACCATCATAATCCTCTTCCATACTCATTATACTAAGGCATAAATTATTTTAGTGATTAAAAAATGAAAAGATAAACTTTAGAAAAAAGTAGCCTACAAGAAAAATGTATGATATTCTTCTATTCCCCTTTCATTGTACTCTTTAGCCATAATTAACACATAAAAATTTCAAAAGCCACCCAAAACAAAACAAACAAAACAGCTTATCCGGCAACTACAATTTTGAAATAAGTAAAATTATTCTCTAATGTGACTGACACAAAGCTCAGCTAAGAGAACATTATGGGCACCATTCTTTTCTTCATTCTTCACCCCAGGAAAAGGTGAGTCTAAAGCTAGCTGAGCAAATTTACCAAAGCAAATCTTTCACATTTTTAATAGGTGAAATTGCATATTGCATTTATGCATGACCACAACTTCTATACCTCAGTTACTTCCTGTGTAGTAGGAGACAGCATTTTCCATGTAGTATCCTCAGGCTGAGCAGTCCCTCCCACAAGGCATTTTCACTATAATGCAATACTGATTTGAATTTGCCTATACACTCTCTAGGCTCTGTCTGACACCATTAGGCTTGTGAAAAAAAATGGTTGCAGATAAGATGTCATCTGGGAGATAACAGTCTAAACTGAGGGGCTCCACAGCACACAGTTCTGCAACTCTTGGTTTGTGAGACACAAAACAGGAAGTCAACACAAGGGAGAATTTCCATGTTATGAATCTGTTAGCAGCCTCCCATTCTACAGACATGTTCTGGGGCTTTCTTCCTGGCTCTCTACTTCAAAAGTAATCCCAGGGCATCTTTTACCTACCTCTTCCATCTCAAAGGAGTCTTTCTGCTGCGTCATTATATTTCGTAGGAATGGGATTGTCAGTGGTGCACACGGCTCTTTTTCACTGGTAGGCGCATGGACATGTCTCAGCTCACTGCTGTTCTCCAGCTCACAGGGGCCAGCCATACTGACATCACAATCTAAGTCCGATTCTGGAACAACAGACTTCTGGAGCAGTTTGTTTTTCTGACTTCGAGTTTCTTTGCTTTGTTCACTTTCCACACTGTGGTTAATGTTACCATCTGCTTCATCAGAAAGTCTGTCGGCATCAACACTGTCTGTGATGGTCGATGAACTACCTGAGACTTCTTCTGTAACTGTAGCCAACATAGAAGAGGACTCCTTCTTCTTCATAACTTTCTGCAGCTTGGGATCATTCTTCCCGCCATTGTCCTCAGCCAGCGAAATGCTTAGACTCTTTCCTTTCTCACCAGCAGGGGAAGGGCCCCCTTCTCCTTTCTCTGTTTTATCAACACATAAGTTTAGTTTGGATAGTGTTTTCATTAGACGGTTTGCAGTGTTGCTTCGAGTTAGAGGAGGAGGGGAGTCTGCTGCCTCCTTGGTAGAGGTCACTGAGGACATACTTCCAATTCTCTGCAGGGGTGTCCCAGAGACTTGGGAATATAAAGAAGAAAATGCATTGGCCACAGTAGTAAGCACTTCAATTTGACGAAAACGGCCTACACAAGGAAAAAAAGAAATTATATGCTAATGTTATATGTACATATAGTAAGCAAATTCTATCCTCATACATATGTACAGTAAACTTCTAGTAACTAAATTTAGATCCTAAATATTATGAAATCATATTTTTCTTAAGTGAACATTTGAATTTCTACATTCATAGAATAGGGAAAAAGATTTTTACTGTGAACATTAGAATTTATACTTCAAAAAGTTAGAAACAAGCACAAAAATTATAATAATACTGAACATAGGAGAAGTAACTATGGATCTCTAGTTATGATTTATTGTTTGGTCATGGACTCTTTTAAGAGCCTTCCAAGTGCCTTCCGAAGAAAACACATCAGCAAATATTTTACATTGATACACAGAGGAATCCTGTTTTGAAACACTATTTAACAGAGAACAAAGAAGCAGGGACAGGGGTGAAAAAGACCCAACTGCCCAAGGTATTTTAGATTTACAGAAAGGCAGCTGAAACGGACTGACAGAGTTTTCATTTAAAATTAACCCCTGCCCTACTTCTTCCTTTCTTGAATAAATGTAATTTGGAGATAAGAGGTTCTGTGTATAAATTATGATGAAATGAGGAAGGAGGGATGGGATAACCTCTGTAAATAGAATAATTATCTCAGAACATATGAAAGAGCTATTCTAATATTAGCCTTATTTTTAAAATGTCAAGTGCTAAAACAAAGACCACCTGGCCTAGACATTAATTTAAAACAGGTTCTAACATCAAACTCTTACTTGTCAAAGCATAATTTGGGTTCTCTACTTCCATTCGTTGCATTTGGGCACTCAAAAATACTTTAATGTCTATGCCTCTGGCAAAGGACGACGAGTTAAAAAACCTGGAAGGAATTTTAGAAGCAATGTCTGGTTCATCTCGTCCAAATCCAAGATTATATAGAATTTCTTCAGGATCTTCTTCATAAAGCTCCAGCAGTTCTGAAACACTACAACAAATGGAGACGAATAGAAAGTTGTGAAATGTGCTTACAGTCTACACTGCATTGTCAGGAGATCTGCAGTCCCATCTTAATTGCCCGTAAGTTCTGTATCGTCAGATACTGTGCACACATGGGATGCACAATCTTTAGAAGGAACGCACAACCCTTAGAAGGGACACATAGATGAATTTTCTCAGGGTGTTAATGTTGGAAAAACAGAAATTCAACTGCTAACACCTAATCCCCCAGACACAAAACAGACCCTCTAGGGGATTCCTCACCTTATTTTCTTGTACATTTTTAAAGGATTCTCCAGTAAAGCAACTCAGTTCAAAAAGACCACGCATGATAAGGAAAGAATGGATTGAAGGAGAGAAGAAAAGGCAAAACATCTCAGGAAGTTGGTACAGTTTCAGTACTGAGAAGCCAGCTGTGAAACATAAGTTTGGCAGACATTTTTGTCTTCGAAGAGGCGACTGAAGAAGCAATGAAGGAGACACTCTGGGGTAAGAAAGCAGGGGAGGAGCCTCAAGCTCTTCTAGGTCCATATTCACTCAGGAAGGGTGGGAGAGGGGTGGGGAATAAGGTGAGGAAGATACAAGTTACATAAAAGGAAATTCATGCTCTCAATCTGCTGGGAGTTCAACACTATCATACGCTCTCACTCCAGTGATAATCCAACCTTTCTGAGACTCAATAAGGAACCAAGAACATTAGAGAGGGAACTTGTATAGAGGACGCTCATATCTGCTTCAAAGAAAAGTACCTAGGCTGTGATACAGCAATTTGTACAGCAATTTGAAAACTGGTTCCACAGGCCCACGCAGTTGATTTAATGCACATCTTAAAGATTGCATTAACAGGCTGAAAACAAATTTAGCCTTAAAAATCAAGCTACCAATTAAGGAGCTTTATGCTGATTTCTATGTCAGAATTACTCAAGGCTCTCGAAGAGCAGGGAGTTTTGGTTGTTTCCAAGTAGAAGTTACTCCAATATGGAGTTTCTCTTTCAGGATGCTCACAGAGCTTTAATCACTCATTACTAGATTCCAGCACTGTTATAAACATAGTTACTGCTTTTTATTTGCTTAGTTACAAGTGTTCTTGGTTTTTACATAATAAGCTCCTGTCAGTTAGGATAGTTTAGAAAACACTTTGGGTTTCCTTTGATTCATACTCTCAGCATCATATCCAAGAACAGAAAGTGACAGGTCCCCTTAACACCATGAAATCCCAGCCTCACCAGGACTCACCTTGACACCGTACCACTGCTTTTCCCAGACCCAGTAGAATTCATACTTCTCCCTTTCTGATGAAACTGTAGTCTTCTCTCTTTGGCCAAGATATTGTTGCTATAAATACAGTAAAATAATTTAAAACTTGATTTTCTATAATCCCTTTTCACTTTTAGAAAGAAGCAGAATCAAACAGGTACATACCAGTTTTCAACTGGAGCAACAGGTTCATGTAGGTGATTGGCTACAAACAAAAAATAAATAAATGAAGAGCACAGTCATTAGAAGGACAATGGCACAATTATGGAGAAGACAGGTTATCTATATTGTCACAGTTGGCTTGCTAAATGTCCACTATTGAAACTACAATAGAGAGAGGTCAGAACTGGACCAGCAGCTTTTGGAGGTTGCTTATACTTTCCTGGCAATATAAAACTACTCCTATTTGAGTGTTTAAAAAGATCTATAAATAATCGATTCAATTTTTGGGCCAGGCTGAAGAATAACAAGGGAGATAAACAGCATATACTGGTGTACATAGTGCTATTAAATTTCAAAGTTGTCAATCAAGAACATCTTAAAGGCAAATGTGACTGGGCACCATTAAGTAAAACCACAATATTCACATATTTCTTACATGTTTTTAATGTTAATGCCATTACCTTTCCATGTAATGTTTCCTATAAAAACTTCCTCTCAACTTTATCCTAGATTAACAAGGTCAAAGCAAATAGAAGCCAATATTTAGAATTAATTTTGTATTGACAGAAAAATAAAACAAAGGCATTAATAACAAAAATGTCCACCTCAGCAGTTGGCTTTTTCATTTCTCATGTACAAAATGGTGAGAATTGATTTTGTTTCTTTGTACATCCTACCAATAACATTGTTTGATATCATGGTCCAAGGAGATATCAAAACATCCAAAGCTGTTTACATGGATGCTGACAAGCATCTTCATAAGGTGCTGATGGTATTTTTAAGAGCACTGACTTGAAAAGAAGAGAGTTAAAGTTTTTACTTATTCTTGAAAAATACATTGACATAGATTATGAAAATACATCTATTCAAAACTTTCTAAATGTTCTAATGCTAGAATGTTCTAATTAAGTAACTCAGCTTACAAACAGAGGTAAAGTATCAACGGATCAAGGATACTGAAAACAGTGGATAAACTTACTCTTCATCAGCATTTAGCAAAAACCTTTACTTCTTTGTAAGAGCTACTAATAATCTAGTCTACCTAACAAAATAAGACAAAATTAATGTGGATTCAAGCATGGTGGCTCACACCTGCAACCCCAGCACCAAAGAGGCAAAAGCCAAACAACTATGAATTGGAGGTCAGCCTGAGGCTACACGAGGAATTCAAGGCCACCGTGCCCAGTAGTGAAAAAGCCTGTCTCAAAACAAAGTAAAAGCCTTACCTCTTAACAAAAACAAAATAGTCTTAAAAGGAGAAACCTAACTTTTCGTACTGGGAAGCTATTGGGAACCTATGCTTTTATAGTGCTAAAGCACCCTGAAATAGGCACCAGCATAATGCTCTAACTTCTAAGTCCATTTGCTCTTTGTGCTTTAATCTTTAACTGCCAGGAAAAAAGAGAGAAAATATAAGAAGAAAGACAAACCACAGCTGTACGTGTGACATGAATCCACTTCCCTAAACTAAAACTCAGCTTCAACTTAGTTTTCTCCTACATAACCCTTTAAGCCCCTTTCCTTCTTTGGAACAGCTTTCCTCTCATTTATATCACCATAGTTTGTCACAAACAGTTCCTGCAAGAATTTAAGCCAGGCAAACTGTAGCTATGGTATTTCAGAGGCATCCAGAAAAGGATTCTTCAGGGTAGGACAGTGAAAGTGACCCATTGTCAAGACCTTTAGATGAACTCTGAGCACTCTTGATGTGGTCCTTGCCTCATTTCTTAAGATAACCCTAACTACAGAAAGATACAGTTTCTCAACAAACATACCTTCAGCTCCCAGCGACAAGTCATCTTCAAAGCTTCCTCCATTTCTCACAAGCACACCTAGAGCAGAATGTGAAAATTCAGAAACCATATCCTTGTGCTCCACTCTTCCCCACGACCCCATTACTGTACAAAGTCACTAAATAAACAAGTCAACCAAGCAAAATATTTCACAAATCAGAGGAAAATATCTCAAACCTGAATATACTCAAAAATGATTAAAGTTGTCATTTCAAGAAGCTAATAAGCTTTTGTTCCCCTATTGTATAGAAATGATCTGGGTAAAACTTCCAAAATTAGGGGATTCTACTTTATATTTCTTATACCTCTGAAGATATTTGATTAGACAAAATACTTGACTGGAGAGTTCCATAGAAAGCCAGGTCCTGGAATAACCATTCCATTTACACCTTCATATGACATTAGAGCCTTAAGCTTTATTTTCCTGACACTGCAAATGCTTTTTAGTCACCTTGTCATTACCTGTACATTCTTCTTGTACTTTGAACTTGAGAATTTTGTCTTGTACAGGTGTGAACATTTTAGGTATGGCAACTTCAGTTCGTGTAAGCAAAGAAATGCTAAAGTTAACCTAGTTCACTCATTATAAATTTTCTTTATATTTACATATCATAGTCTATATTTAATCAGTCTTTACAATATCTACTTGGGCAATAAGAATATAAGTACCACATTGTGAAAACCTTTGGGAAACAAAGTTATTTAAAGTTACTGTTCTTTTATGGCTTCTGACAATGTTTTTCCCTTGGGGCTTCTAGCTCAGAATGGTGGATTTTATAAACATGAGCCTCACTTGTATAATTCAAACATACACTTTCACCTAAGAGACTAAGGAAGATCCTCAGTCTTGAAAAGAGAAAACTTTCTCTTACCCTTCAGTGCTCCACCGCTTTGCTCATCCAGTGAGGCTCCCAAAGGGGTGCTGCAATCACAGAAACACAGAAGCCTCAGTCTTCTGAAAACCCATCTGGAGAACTGTCTCTGCACAGCCTCACTTTAGAGCAACAGCTAAGCAAGCATCTTAATCAATTTAGAGCTCCTCCCCAAACACCAGGAATGTGCGTGGCTTACATAAGTAATGTCCTTCTAACTAAGCAAATACGTGTTGTCAAAGTCAGTTCACCAGCAATGGCTTAATCACAGGTCTGCTCTGCAGCAATTAAGAGCAGGAATGGCAACAACACATGATATAAATTGTTGTTTTCTTTGCAAAAACTGAAAGAGAGAGAGAGAGAGAGTGAGAGAGAGAGAGAGAGAGAGAGAGAGAGAATGACAAAAGGCTAAGGAATTGTTCCCCTCAATGCCTTCTGCTGAAACAAACCAAAACCAAACAAACAAACAAAGCAAAAACAAACAAACAAAAAAAAAACAGGTTTAGAAGAAAACATATCTTCAGTGATTAGCAATTTATCTTAGTAAAAGGAAAATTTGTATGAGTTAGGAAATAAACTAGAGTTCCTTAATTCTCACCTGTTACCGGAGCCAGCAGTTGAGAACACTACCTATCTACATGGCTGCTCTCCACGTCAACAAATGTCTTTCATAAACACAGTGAAGCCTGAAAATCACTTTCTGCTTTTAAATGAAAAAAAAAAAAAAAAAAAAAGTGACACATTTTTTGTCACTTAACTTGGAAAGTCCTCAACTCAGTTTGGGAATTAATTAGGAGTTAAGGATTAGCCCATGCTGATTTCCTCCCCCCTGTTTGTAGTTCAAACACAAATGTCTCAGAATTAGTTTTCAAATACAGAGATACTTCTACTTTTCTCAAAACAACTTAGTTTTGGAACTTGAATCACAGACACATTCTTTTATTCTGAAGGCTCTAATCTGTGATACAAACTTTAGTTTCTCTGTAACAGTTCCTACCTATTAACAATTTTCAACAGAAGTGGGATCCAGCCTGGAAACTGTTTCAGAGAAATGCTACTGAATGCCAATTAAAAGTGCAAGCAAATATATGAGCAAGGTGCTTCTTTGAAAAATTAGTGCTTTTGCGATGCAGAAGAATCATAAACAAGTACCATATGGGCACTGATAAAAACTTTAAGTCTAGGGTTCTGCATACATTTCAGTTAAGCTCTAATTTCTGTCATTATGTAACTCCCCCCCCCCCATGGCTCTTTTCTTAGTTGGGCCCAAACACTGTATTTCTGTGTTCACAGCTGTCTAGGCGGCTCTGCATTAACAGAAAATGGTAAATGAGGCAGAATATAACTGGCCTCCTTCAAAAGCAAGTTCTCTTCTCCTTAACTACTTTCCTTCAAATCCCATCAGAATCCTTACTGCTTCCTACACATCAATTGGGTTTATTTGGTTAGTGAAAAAAGAAATAGTTATTAGAATGAATAAAGAGTCAGAGAAGGGAAAGTATGACATCTTCACTCATGATACGGATAGCAATGAGAAAACTGCATTCCAGAATTTGTCAAGGGAGAAAACCGCTGCCTTTCCAATCATTTGCAAATAATGTACAAAATAAATTCATACACAACTCTAAGAAGGACCTCACATTGCTTTTAAAGAAATAGACTACCAAATACCCAGCACTTAAATCTACAGCAGAACCAACTTTAAAGATTATGTCTTCTAACTTTCCCAGTTACAAATGAATATTGCTTGTGCATAGAACAGGGGTAATTACTGGAACAACAAAGAAGTCTAAGAGAGGAGGGACAGAAGGCTGAAGAATCATGACCATTAAGTTTAGCATAAAACTTCTGGAATTTTCTGGACCGAAGTTGTATCCTGGTCAATATCAGCATTTACCTGAAAGTTGTATTTAGTTCCTGACTACTTGATATGGTTCCTTCTACAACCCCAATTCCTCTAGGTGATTTTTAAAATGTGATTTTCCTCTTCTTACATTTAAAAAAAATTCCCTTGACTATCCACTTGAAATAAAATGCTAGAAATTTTAAGACCTATTTTAAGGGTAAGCCAATACTGTATTCAGGAATGGATTTTAAATCAGGACCAAGATGTAAACATTAAAGACTTGAATATAAGCAAGGCTAGACAACGCTTTTCACTCCTTGATGGAGAAACCTCAAAGACACTGCTTTGTAAGTTGTCTCCAAAAAAGTTTTGAAGTTTTACATTTATAATTTCAACCTTTCAATTTCACACTATTCTGCATATTTGTATAATTCAGAGATCAAAGGGGTAAACTAAGCTGGGTTGTTAACCTAAAGACGTCTCGGAGCAATGTATTTGCCTCTGTGCATCTTTAAAGGAACCATCTATACATTCCATAATATTTTAGAGATTTCCAGGACACCATTAACAAAAGTGAAAAAGAAAAAAAGAAAAAATTACAGTGAGCAATCAATATGTCTCCAGTTACTCAAGTCACTAAACAGAAACAGCCATCTGTCTTTAGGGAACAAAAATTACTATCATATCTAAGAATCAATTTCCAAAATTAAGCACACACACACACACACACACACACACACACACACAAATCCCTAGGAGAAACATAACCTGAGAAAGCAATAATATGCCCAGAAGCAAATGCCAGCAAAAGTTTAAAAGCTATTGTCTTTACACAGATTTTTCAAAGAGCAAATAAATTGGAAAAAGGTAAAAGTGAAACACATTTAACTATAGTCACATTTACTTGCAATGCGACCCATCCTCTGTATTTTGTCAAGCATTTCTGTGCCTGTTGCCAAAGCATGTAACTACAGACTCATGCAGTCTGAACGCTCCATTTCCTTCTTTGAATTCCAATGCCATCTGACAAACCCGTGTCCAAGGAGTTAAACTCCAAGGACCAAGTTGGCTAGTTTTAATAGCTCCTCGGAGGGACTTAAGGCACACAACTAAAATTAAAGCCCGGTTAGGGTAGTTATGTAAATTAAATTCGTCTAAAGCACCTTTGAAAGAAAAATGATTCCGCGTCAGATATGCAGATGACAAAATGAAACATCCTACGTACGAAACATCAGGATTCTTTCAAGAAATTCCACGACCAGCCAAAGCAGCATCACCATGACCTGTTTTAGTGTCTGATCAGTTTCTGATGCTGACATCTCGCCCAGGTTGCTAAACTTTACAGTCCCAACTGTAAAGTTAACTCAGTCACAAATAATCAGCGGCCACAACACTTCCAGTTGTAATCGCTTCAAGAAGGAAGCTATCGGCCGGCTCACTTTCCGGTTCCTAGCTTACAGCCGCCACGGGACCCGGAGACATCTCCGAGTCCCTGGCTTCTCCCCGGGCAACCCGAGCAGGACTCACCGGCAGTCTTTGAGCCATATTGCGATCTTCTCGTTGGGCACGTTTCCTGTGGAGCAGAGCGAAGGGACAGCTCGTTAGGGACCCTAAAAGTACTCAGAGGCTGTGCCACTCTTACACTCCCTTGCAGGAGAATCCGCCGGGGGCAAACGGCAGCCTCGGGGAGCCTTCCGGGCGCCCGACCCAGAGGAGTCAGCCGGCAGCTAGGTGCACATGCTGGCGCTAGAGCGCGGATCACGCGCGCGTTTAAAGGTCGGGGGGCGCCGGGTCCCCGCGCCCGGTGGCACGGAGCACGCCACCTCCCCGCACTCATGTCCCGGCGCACTGACCTCGCCCCGCGGCCGCCGGCAGCTTTGCTCCGGGGAGGTCCTCCTCGTCGTCCTCGTCCTCGTCCTGAGTCGTAGCCTCAGTGGACAGATCCTCCGTCTCCGACGCCTGCCAGGAGCTGCGGCACTTGGCCCAGGCCTTCCTCCTGCGACTCGCCACTTGCCACTCCAGTTCCTCCTCCGCCTCCGCCGACGCCGCCAGGGGTCGGTTCATGGCCGCACCGGGGGCTCCGCGGGCCCAGCCCGAGCCTGCGCGGGACACGGCGGCGGCCGCGGGGACCCCCGCCGCTGCTGTCAGCTCCCAGCCGGGCAGGGGGCCCGGGGGAGCTGGAGCGGGCGCCGCAGGAGGAGGGGACAGAGAGGGAGGGAGGGAAGGAAGGGAGAGAGGGAGGGGCGGAGGGCCGGCGCTTCACGTGAACCCGGCCTGGCGGGGCGCAGGAGCGCGAGTGGCTCCAGCGAGCGCGGTAGGCGCGGAGCGCGGGGCCGGCCTGACCCCGCCCACTCCGAGACCCCGTCCTGCCCCCTTTCTAGCCACGCCCCCGCCGGACACAGTCCAGCCCCCAGCTGTGCGCCCCGCCCACGACGGAGGCCACGCCCCCTTCCGGTGGCTGTCTTGCTGCAGGCAGAAGAGGCGAGCCCGGGCGGGGCTTGGCCTGACAGGCCCGAGCCGACCCGCCCCTTCGCGGTTGCCTCAGGAAAGAGCCAGATTTGTTTGTTTGTTTGCTCATAGCCTTTCCTTCTCTCAGCTCCTCGCTCATCCAGAAATAGAGGTAAAGTGCCAAGTCTCCTAAAACGCCCCCGCGAGCAAACAAGTGACTGGGCTCCTGAGACCTATTCTTCGAGCCATTGCTTCAGCGTGGGATGCCTGAGGAGTTGGGCGAGGATGAAACGAGTGTAAAAGCTTCCCCTGGTGCTGCAGGCACGCTGGAGAAACGTGTGCCCTGGCTATGAGTGCATGAAAATGTACTGAGAAAGAATGGACTTACCACATTGGAGCAGCTGACACAAAAGGGAAGGGGGCGGATCAAGAAATGACCCGCGGAATGTAGAGTTAGCTAACTGGATTTGGGGATGCAACAAGAAGCTGATAGCGCCAAGGTTCAACATCACCCTTTGTCATATTTTTATCTCTTATGAGGAAAAAAAGACTCAAATCCTATCCATAATAGACAAAATGTAACATCAAACAAGGAACATCCTCTCTAATGTTATTTCTAAAGTATCTACACCGAATATAGAAGGTTTCCAGTATTTTATTGTGCATGGCTGAATTCTGAAAAGAAAGTTAGAATACTCCCTGTTTTGGTATTAGCTTTACTGAAAAGAACATTTTTACATAAATAATATTTTAAGGAAAAAATTTCTACCTGAAATAGACAGTTGCTGTTAATAAGATTTCGATTTAAATATACAGTAGTAACCAAGGAAAATAATTTGTGGAAACTTTAGAATGTAAAATGTTCTTGAAGTAGAATGGTATCTAGTTTTCTGTGAGTGCACTTACACTTAAGCTATACACTTTTAAAATATGTCCTTCACCTTCCTGTCTTTGTTCTTTCCTACTTATTCCTAGCATGGCCCTTACATTGGATAGTTCACAATACATCATTAGTTATTGTTGGAAACAACAACTCCTGATGGTTTATCAACATGCCCAAGATCAAATCCAAAAATCCAGGCTGGCTTCGAGGAGCCACTTGAAATGAAATGTAAAGGGAGTTAGAAGGATGCTTCTAGCATCAGTGGCTTAATCTTTCATTATTAAAGAATCTTCTACTTCTTAATATGCCTTAAATTTCTATATTAAAGGTGAAGCTAACTCTTTAGTTTTTTTTTCCCCCAAAGCAGCTGCCTGTGGAAAGAAGAGACAGATGGAAAAGAGGTGCCTAGATAACTGTTGGTGGGCTTGGTTAAATGCTGTAAGTACCGTGCCTCATAGTTTATCTAGAACCTTGTTGGATCCTGTCCCATCCATCTGCTGTCTCCAGCTTCCATTCTGTCATAGCTATGTGTGTTGCTGGCCCTTTTCTCTTGTCTTTTAATTCATTCCTGTTCTGCCTAATACCTGAATGGACCAGCTGATTTAGAATTTCTTCACTCTGTTGTTCCACCAGTCATAATCATAACCTGCTAACTGTTCCTTGATATTACAAATCTACACACCATTTTGGGGGGAACTGAATTATGCAGCAAATTATATGACTGGATTCAGACAATATGTTTACTTTACCAGCCACATTGCAAACATGAGAGAACATATTTTAATACCTTTACTAATGTACTCCTAATACAGTACTTACTCTACATGGAATACTGACTGCTCGAGGTAAGTTGTCTAATTGTTATTGTTCTTCTTCAGAGGACAAATTAGGGACATGTTTGCTTTGTGTTTTTTCTACAATGTGTATTATTTTTTTTAATTAGCTTTGTCTGCATTTTTAGAGAGTAAAGAATTCTTGGGAAAGGCAATAATGAAGTATAGCTTATATTTACAAGTCATTCAACCACAATCCAAAAAAAAAAGCAATAGAGTAAACACAGGAAGTATCATAAGAATAGAATACAGCAATTATTGTATCTGCAGTAGCAAAAGTATTTTATTTTACATTGCAAAACTTAATGGAGAATGAAATATGAATATTTTCTTTAGAAGAAAATCCATCAGACAGCATGTCAATACCTTAAAAACTAAGACCTTTTTGTGGTCAACTCTGAGGTTATTTTTAATGCTCAAGATATTTGATTTATTCAATAATAAATGCTAAACCTGAGGAGAATCTGGGTATCTGGCTGTTTTCCAGACATGTACCCTAGGCTAGGCCAGTTGCATAATCTGCGTTGCTAATGTTCTACATTAAGAATATTGTCTAAGTCATTAATGTCTATAAAGAAGAGAAGTGCAGTTATATTAAATGAACAATGTCAACTGACAACATAGAGTAGAAAGAGGAAGGCTTTTAGTATCAGACTAAAGTTGAATGTTTTCCTTCTCTTTGGATATCATTTTTTTTCATATGTGATATTGCAATCATAGCTACCTTCCCAAGGTAGTGTGAGGATTACACAAAATTAAGTAGATGTTCATAGGGCTATTGTAGTTATTATGTTGCAAGAGACAAAAATGAGTCAATTTCATATGGGAGAAATTACTCTTAATACTAATGAATAGCTTCTATTTCTATTTTCATAAAGCTTTTTAAAAATTATAGTAAGTTCAAGATAAAACAAAAAGCATACTGTAGTTAAATAACAAAGTTTTAGGTGGAAAAGCTTCAGTAGTGAGTGATACATGTAAATGTTTTTAACACAAGCCTCAAATTAGACAACAAGATTTAGTTTAGCACTAGTTACATTGAAGCCTTTTGATTCTAATTAAGATGCCATTTTATTTATATGTATGAAGTCAAATTTTATTCAAAATCTTATCTGTAAATGGCAGAATTGTAGTTATATCAAATAATTTTTTTGATGATAACACTACATCCTGTGTTACTGTATTATCCACTTTGTTCTGTTCTGGCCCAATCTCATATTAAAGGCCTGGGAAATCCTTAAAGTATATTTCATGTGGGACTGATGTAGTACCCACTGCACAAAGGGAGCACCTTCACGGTTTATTCTAAACAAACATAGCAATTTGGGTTAGCTCAATAATTCTAAAATTCATCTCAGAAGAAAACCTTGTGGGTCCCTCAACATCTATTAGCATTTCCAGTGATAGCAAGGTGCATTTCCCAAATAGAATAAAAGAGAATTGAAATACCCAATGATTTATTTATAAAGCAAGTATAATAAATGAACTCTGCTGAAAGATAGTCTGACTTTGGTCACTTCTTTAATCTAGCCCAATAAGCTATTACTAATCCTTAAAATATATTTTTGTTTTGGTATTCTTAGTTATTGTTCATACTTTAGAGAAAAAATCCTACCAGTTATATAACTCAAACCTGTATTAGACTTCCCAGACTAGTAAAAAAGTCAGTAATTGTTGGATTTCTTTCCGTATAGTTAGTGTGTGTGTGTGTGTGTGTGTGTGTGTGTGTGTGTGTGTGTGTGTGTGGTATAGTATAGCATAACCATCTGCCATTTTTATTTCCTATTTTTATCAAGTACACCTCAGATAGGAAGGTATAAATACCACTTGAAAACTGTTTTACAGATTTATTCAATATGCAAATAGTATATTTTCTAGTGTAATACACATTGGGGGCTTGCCAGTTTTATCACTTGTTCTCAGGTCACAATTTAATGTTTGTAGAATGGTAAATGTACTTTTTCCACAATGAATTTGTAGCCAGCTTATTTTTTTTCCCCCACTGACTCAGTTCTCTCTTGTTTCTGAGCAACAGGTCATAATGCCATCTATTCTTTATCCACAATGGAAAAGCAAGGTTATGTAACAGAGCAAATAAACTCCATTTGGTTTGGTTTGTGAGTTCATAAAACAGCCCAAGAGAGGCTTTGGAATCTCCTTACTGGACTTATGGGAAAGCTATAGGGGAAAGGCAAAATATTTTTAATTCATCTGTGAAGCCTAGATTCTCAAGTTTGGATTCACCTCTCTTCTTTTTCTCCTCAGTCTTGCCCTAAAATGTTGATTTTGAAGGTTTCAGCCATCTTGAATCATGCAAGGTTTTACAGAAGTATATGGATCTATATCAAATTCTTGATCTATGCCAGTATATGCTGATGATAAGACTTTTTTGAAATATATAACAAAACAGGATAATGTCTTTTAAGTTCCCAAGTGTTAACATTGTCCTGTAATATGATCAATTTTTATACATATTTTCTCCCTGACTTGATTATTTTCAAATATTTGTATTTTTATTTAGAACTTTAAAAATTTACTATACATAAATTTAGAATTATGTATTTCTATATAAAACTTTCTTTGTACCTTTTATAACGATGAAAGAAAAATGTTAGTGCCTGGAATACTACATATCAGTCTAATACTGATATATTTTAAGAGCTTTGTGGGGACATTGATAATAAGGTTGTTTCACATGTAAACATATAAGAGCATGTGCACTAAATACACACACACATACACAACACACAATATTTTTTTAAAGAAAATCAGTTTTTTGACATCCACCTGATCCTGAATAAATATGAATTATACTACCTTCTCCTACGACATTTCCCTTCTCTAATCTCTTTTCTGCAGCTACTTCATGCTCACTGCAGAACAAACAAAATCTACATTCAGAACAGGACCCTTCACAAGTTCAATAGAGTTATTTTGGGTGAGTCATTGAAAACACAGTACAAAACCTTTCCTCACTCATCAGAAATGCATTTTAAAAATAAAGCCAAAATGAACAAGGCTTGGCAAGTTTAAGAGTAAAATGGGGAGAAAGGAGGCCTTTTCCAGCCACAAACAGGATTTTGGCTCTTTCTCAACTCTCAACTCCACCATTTCATTTGATCACCTCTAACTAAAAAGTGCAAAGTCAAACAGGTAAACCGTCAAAATAATGACACCTCCTTTTCACCAGCACTGTCAGGCGGGCCACTCAGTACAGTTTCAAGACTCCTTTGTGTCTTTCTTTACTTCAGAAACATAAGGCACACATATTAAATAACTGCTTTCTTTAGGCTTTTAAACAAATAATTATAGAGTTATGTATATACTTCCTATTCATTTCTTTAAGTAAGTCAGGTCCCATGGAAGTTATTCCGGCAATGAAGTATCAAAGGAAGCAGAACTGTGGAGACAGAAAATAATTCTTAGTTCCTAAGAATTATTTTAAGTTGAATTTGATAATAAAAGTCTGTATAATAGTTTCATAAGTTTCAGATATTTAACATAGAAGACTTCAAGATTTATAAATCACTGTAGAATACTTTCTATTAAACATGCTACTCGCCCAGTACTGTGAATAAAACTTCCTATTATCTACAAGGCATGAAAAATCACACAGGTATGCACATCCCACGAGCGAAAAAGTCCAGGATCTACAAGGAGATGTTGTAGGATTTTGTTTTATTATTTTTAATTATGTGTATATGTGCATGTCTTATGAGGGTGTGTGCGTATACATGCAGGTATCCAAGAAATCAACAGTGGTTGGATCCTGGGAATTGAAGTTACAGGTGTTTGTTTCTCTCCTGATGTGGGTACTGGGAACTGAACTCTCACCCTTTGCAAGAGCAATAAGCTCCCTTAGCCACTCACTGAATCAATGCTCCAGCTCCATGAAGATAGTCTTAAAGACCTATGCTAACTCATAACTCTTGCTACAGAATTTCATAATTCCTAAGATCCTCTTTAACACAGGTTGAAGTAGAATGATTACTGTGAGATATTTAACATATACTGTAGAGGATCCTACAATGAGAAGTGTCCTAGTCACAAAAGACCTCTCCCTGATTTATAGAAAAAGCCAGGAAACACTTATACATGTTTATCCCTGGGCTCTATTTTCACAAGTCAAGGTCACAACTGTGGGTAAAGAAATAAAATGTCTATGTTTGAAATTTAATCTGCCCATGGAAATACTAGATCAAAATCAATAGATATTCCTGTTGTAGTTAAAAACAAATTGTAGTACTCCATTTCTCACGTCTAGAGAACTTTTCTCTCACTTTTCTTTTGGAGTAAGTAATACATTTTTAAATAATAAAATGAGAACTTACTTTTCTTTTAAAATGTGTCTGTCCTATCAAGGAATGACTTTGTGTTGTCTATTTTTATTTAATGTAATTTTATAAATGTAATCTATATATAATGGAAGTGAAGGGACGTAATATATATTAACATTAAGAACTAAGAACAACAACAAAAAAGAACTTCCTTATATGAATGTGTCTTTGCATTGTTTTAATTTTATGGGTAGGAAAGAGGATTTTCTGAGATATTAGTGGTCCAGACCACACACTAGTACACTGTTTGAGTGGCAGAGTAAACCAAGATTTCTCCCTACTATGCTCATACTCTAACTGCCCCTGCACAGCTGCTCCTTGGAACCTGAGTCTGGCTATGAGAGCTCAGCAGCTGTGTGAGCACTGCAGGCCTCTTCACTTACAGCTGGGCAGAGGAAAAGGGGCACTGAAAGCTCATGGACTTGTGGGGAGAGATTTATCTACTCCAACTCTTTAGTTTTTCAGAACAGCAAGACTGAGTTAAAAATATTAGGGAGTTTGCCTAAGGTCAGCATGTAGTCATTAACAGAAATACAACAAGAGTTCACATTATGTGCTTGCTTATCTGCTTCTAAGGGATCCTACCAGGAAGTTTCAGGCAAATAGTCTTTAACTTGAACATATTGGGAAATCATACACATCTCTTCTGTTTCCTGTTCTTGCTTTTTTTTTTTTTTTGAAAATATAAACATTGCATATAAAAGAATGCCTTTAGTATCTCAGCAATCTAAGTTCAGTACCTACATACTGAAATTCCCACAGCTTGTAACTTTAGCCCCAGGGGGATCCAATGCTTCTGGCCTCTGCAGGCACCAGTACACTCATGAAGTTCATACCGCCTAGACACAGACAGACTCATGGTGAAAAGTAAGGTTAAAAAAATAAATAAATAAAACAGGCTTGAGATATGAATCAGTATTAACTGCTGAACCCTAGCTGCTCTTTCAGAAGACCTGTGTTTGGCTCCAAGCACCCCAGTGGCAGCTTACAACACTCTAATTCCAGTTCCAGGAATCTAATGCCCTGTTTGATCTTTGCTGGCTCCTGCATGCACATAGTGCACATATGTACACTCTCACACACACAGGTACATATTAAATAAATAAATATTTTTAAATAGATACATTTAAAAGTATTAATTCTAAGATTTTTTGCAGTCACCTAAGAGCATTTTCAGAACCCTCTGAAATAATTGTTGATCTGTAATCAAGAGAGTTCTGGCTACATGGAGGACAGGTCTTCTATTTTCTCCAGCAAAAACAAGTTCTGTTCTTTTACTTACTAATATAACATCTCTAGATCTTTTGTTATTTTGTACTACTTTATTTGTACATATTTTGTGTTTTGAAATGGAGTCTCTCTGTGTAGCCTGAAACTCACAAACTATCTCTGCATATCTACCTCTGTATGTCAAATACTGGGATTATATCATTTTGCATTGTCATAAATTATACCATAACCTTTACTGTGTGGCTCATAGAGTAGAAAAACTATGAATGAGGTATTCATTTTAGTCTCATTTATACATAAAACTGATAGTCACAAAAAGTCTTCTCTATAAAATATGTTATAACCATCAGAAAAACATCTCAAGCCAGTCTAGCAATAGGATAAACATCAGTGTTACTTGGAAAACTTCAAGCTTGTTATAATCTTCCCAGGCTCCTAACTACACAAGTTCAACCTATGTGATAATAGAATTTGAAGCAGGTCCACCCACAGTCAAAACCACAATGGGGAACACCACTGTCTATTAGAGCTTATGTAGTCATTTTAAGGATGGTTAGGCAAGACTGAGGGGTAGCATGGTGTGCTGCTGGTTCAGAAAGAAATATGGCAGAGCCTCTTCTATTGACGTCTGGTGGAGATGAGGATAAATATACTAAATATTTTCATAGTCCTTTGAAGTACTACAAGCTTCTATTGTAAGTGGACTCTTTTGAATTTTTTTTTACTTCCTATAGGTCCAGAGTTATAGCCATTCAATAGCTAATCAATCATTTCTTCCTCTCCTTCTTTGGGAATAATTATATTAGACTGGATAACATTCCTATAAGTGATTAGATTTACCTTTAGATCTGTACAATGTAGGAACATATCTAGATAATCTATGTACCTATTAATTCCAGTACTATGTGCAAATGTGTAAGATACATCATATCTAGTAAGAAAAATCTTACTTTTATATAAGCCATATATATCAGGGAGTTATATTTATTGATAATGATAAAGATTTAAAAGGTTTTGATATTATCAAATCTTCAAAATGGCACATAATGATTTTAACATCTAAGTTTCTCATTAGCATGTGATCTTAAAATTACTCAGTAAAATTGGTATACTTCAGAACCCAAATCTATCACTCTACCCAGCCATAAACACTCAGGATTAGGAACAGAATCTGTAACCTAAAGGTGTTCTTTAACTTATGTTTGAGTCTTATATGGGGAGGCATAGTATTCTATACTGGAAATAAAAAGCCAAGACTGTAACATATCTGGTCTAGCTACTTTCTGATACTCAGAGTACTATCTAAGGGTGATAGGTTCATGATAAGAACATGAGGGATTCACTATATGAACCTAAAATCTAGCATTCATAGCAAAGCTCAAATGCCAGATGTGAGTTTTAATACCTTAAGAGTTTACTTATGGGGCTGGAGCAATGGCTGGGCAGTTAAGAGCAGGGGCTTCTCATCCAGAGGATCAGCACCAATTTAGGGCCTCACACAGATTTTAATTCTAGGTTCAACAGATCCAATGCCCTATTCTGGCCTTCATGAACATCACACTTCTAGTACACAGAAATATATCCAGGCAAAACACTCATGCATATTAAAGTATGTACATCTTTTTAAGAGTTTACGTAAGAAATACTTAAAAACAAAAAACAGTCTAACTTGAGGAGGAACAACATTCAACATTTTCTAAAGGCTACAAATGCAGCTACTGTTATGGCTGTACATTGTCATTATGCATGATTGTTTCAACATTATCAGTATTTACCCAGGACTTAAGAACAGTCTAGGAAATAGCCCACTCCTTTGCTGCTTTGATAATATTTAGTGGTTCCCACAAGTATATATTTTACAAGATTACTCTGTGGTTTGTACAGTAACACCTGCGGACATTAGTTCTGCACATGAGCAGTGATGTGAAAGCAGAATGCACTATCTCAGAAAGGAATCTTTCAAAGATAATTAAGGATGCCATCCTTCATGTTTGGTAAAACTCTACATATGTGGAGACAGACATGGGAAGAATTATGTGAAATCCTAGTAGGATTAATCAGAAAGTTGGTTAGCATGAGAGTTTGAAATTCTTTTAGTAGCACATTTAGCATTAGCAAATCTAGTCAGAAGTAAAAAAAAAAAAAAAAGCACCTTTATGCATCTCAAAAACAAAACAAAACAAAACAGTATCCTGTTTTAGATTCTCTTTATGAAAACTTAAGTAGAAATTTCTTTTTAATATTTACTGCAAGAGCAGTTGAAATTACCAGGCTTTATGTTTTATCTCACTGGTACTGGAAACTGAATTCCTGAAAAGTTTGTGCTATATTAGCTGCTAGAAACATGGGTCCAAAGTGTGTGGCTCATGCAAGGTAGATGAGTATGTCCTCATAGTATGCATCTTAAACCTTGCTCTATTTTATTTCCACCTGTTCTCATTCTACCTTCATTTATTTTGCAAATTAGCATTTTGCTATTTTTGAGCATTCCTTTCTACAATTTGACAAGAAACAGCTAAGTCAGGTATGCTGGGGAAGTATACAAAATGATATTTAATCATGGAAATACACATCTTACAGAGGAAACAACAACAACAAAATGAACAAAAAGACTGTTAAATGGCAGCATTAGGGCTAACTCTTTTCCAAACTGTTTGAGATTACATTGGCAACTTTGTAGGGGCAGAAAAGCTACTTGAACTTTGAAGGCAATAGCTATTTAAGTAGGGATATGGGTGAGTATATGCATGACCCCACATAATATATTTCAATTTGATTATATTAATACCTCTGAAGAACTATCATAACTGAAGTTGAGATGGTAGGCTAAATCTGATTTTCACTCACTATCCTAAGGGGTTGTGGTTTTTATTTTCATTTTTCAGCTAAAGTGCTATTTAAAGATTACTTTCAACTTTAGTTGAAAGAGTTTGGCAGGCCTCAGGCAAGGCAACCAGATAGGAAGTGTATTAATTGGAATTTGGCACTGTATTAGGGCAGTAGCAATGGGGCCTACACACAACACTGGGAGCTCAGAAGTAGGTGTATTTTGGGAGGGAGAAGAATGAACTCCCCAAAGTTTGTTTTCAACTTTTATTTAAAAAGGTGTTTATTGATATTGTTTTATATGACAGGAAATATTATAAAGATTGAACATTTGATGTTAATTTGTTTATGAGTAAGGAGAACCAGGCAGAAAAAAAGAAAGGAGTATATTACTGTACATATTACATGGCACATGTTTATAAAGACAACTGATTGAGATGTGTCTCCAAGTACTCAAATATAGAGTTCAGAGCTAGAATGGGGGAAGAAAGTTTGGCTTAAATAGTGTGTGTATGTTTTGATGGCTTCTATTTCCATGGTTCCAGTAGTCTTCCTCCTACTTCTCAAGGAAGCTGTTGTATGTCCAGTGAGGTGGTACTCGTAAAAGATGCAAATTCCAATGATCATGTTCAAGCCCTATTTTTATAGTTAGCCTTATAAATTTTGGAAAGATTCACTACTCCTTCAATTCCTTCTTGTCCTTCTATATTTTTTCATTGTGTTTCTCAGTCTCTGTAATTGGTTCTGTTCTTCCTCCATATATATTCCTATATTCCCCAAATTCCCATCCTTAGTTTAGCAACTCTCCATGGGTGAGAAGGGAAAGACATAACTGTATCACAGTAGTTCTTTAGGTCCCTGAAGAAACGTGCCTCTAATTCAATGAGAGCAGAGGTTAAGCAGAGGGATTGCATGGCCTGACTCATATTTTTGAAAACTGACTCTGGCTATTCTTCGTAAGGGTGACTAATGTGGTGAAGATAGGAATAGAGAAAAAACAAAACAACAAGAAGATTATGGAATAACAGGAATGTACCAGAGTAGGAGCATTGGGCATGGTAGAGATTATAGGTATATTTTGAAGATAAAGCCAGCAGGATATTCTGAGGGTTAGAAGTAATATATAACAAAAAGAAGGGGGTGAGAGTGATTGTATGTATTAAGAAACTAAAGATTGTATTGAGACTGGGGTAAAGAATTCTTGAGAAAAAAATTGAATGTGTTAAGTTTGAAGAACTATTTAGATACTTGGCTAGAAAGATAGCATAACCATGCTACTATGGAGACTGAACTCTGAAGAAAATATTAGACTTAAATAAAATTTAGGGAGTAATGGATACATATGTGATATTTAACACCCAAAAGTTAGGTGGGAACTGGTGAAGAATGATGAGAAAAGATACCCAAGGACAGTATTTGGGGTATTTCACACTTTAGAGGTAGGTGAATGAAGAAAAATTTACCAAAGGAGGCTGAGAAAAATAAACCTATAAGATAGAAAAAAAGAAAATGGGATCCATAGAACATGTTTGAAAGAGAAAGAAATGAACTTCTAACTTCCTGGTAAGTTAATTAGGATGAAGACTGAGAACTGACCTGTGGTTTGGCTGCACGGAGGTTATTTCTGACCTTGATAACAATTGTGGCTGGCAAGGTGAAGAATGGAGACTTGATTAGAGTGGAAATCCGTGGGATAGTTCCTTTGACAAGGAAACAGGAAATGATATGGGTATTTACACTAAAACAATTCACTAACATATAACAAAAAAGCAGGAAAACCATTATAGAAATATATGGCCATAAAAATCATAAAAGCCTGTGCTAGCTGAAGCTGAAGAGCAAGTCCTAATTTTGGATTCTTCTAAATGTATTCTTAATTTTAATATTGACCTCACAATTACCATCATTCATCATATCTCAATAATTCAGCAACTACAAGAGGTAGAACCATTCCATATATATTATGTATATTATAAATATGTATATATGATATGAATGAGAATGACTTACATATAGGTACTCAGATATTTGCACTTGGTCCCCAGTTGTTGGTGCTGTCTAGGGAAGCTTAGGGAGGGAAGTAACTATGTCACCAGAGTCATGTTTTGAGATTAAAAGTCTTGTGCCACTTCCTGTTCACTTTCTCTGCATGATTCTTATGGTTTAAAATGTGAGCACTCAATTTCCTTTTCTTGACACCATGCCTATCTATTGCTTTTATGTTCCCCCACAATAGACTTACCCCACTGGAACCATAAGCAAACACAAACTCCTCCTTCTTTATGTTGTTTTGGTTATAGTGTTCTGTGACAACAGCAGTAAAGTAGCATATATTAGGTAGAATAAAATACAGAGTTGTAATTACAGCTATATTGCTACTCTCTACTTAAGAATTCCAGTGAGGGCTATACATATGGTAAACTTACATGGTATTTGTTTGTCTATGCCTTGCTTATTTTACTCAACACAGAGTACTGCTGTTGTTACCAGTAGACTGGAAATCATATCCAAAAAAGGCAACACATATGTTGCATATGAAAGGTTATTTTTTTTTGGTAACACAATAGTGTCCCATCATGACTGCAAATCACAAATCACATATTATTCATTTATTTGTACATAAGCACAAGGTTTATTCCATACATTCTAAATATTAGTATCACTGCAGTAAATAAGAGTACAATATTCTCATACTGATTATTTCATTCAGAAATACACTTATGAGACTGTTGGATCATATAGTAATTTTGTTTTTAAATTTTGAGAAACCTCCATGCTACTTTTCATAATCATTCTACCAATTTACATTCTCAGCACTAATATGCAGGTCTTCCCTATTCTTCTCATACTTGCAAACACTGGGGGCTTTTGTTAAAAGTTATTGTAACAGGTGTAAGTTGTAACAGGTGTAAGATTATGTCTCTTTGTTGGTATAATTTACATTGTCCTAATTATTAGTAATGTTGAACAGTTTTTCAAATATCTTTTTATCATTTTTTTCTTTTGTTAAGGGATTCTCATCTTACTTATCTCCTTGTCCCTCACATCTACCCTCTGTCCTTCCAACCTCCCACCAAAACAAAACCAAATTTAAAAGAAAAGCTGAAAACCAAACAAAGCCAAGTACCAAAACAAAAATACAACCAAAAAACAACAATAGCAAAAAGAAGAATCTTGTGGAAGCCAGTGAGTCACACAGTTTACCCTTTACCTCATACATCTTTACTTGTAAGTTTTCATTGCTGTGAGTCATTGGTCTGGTTCCATGTTTCTAGTTTCTGCTACACCATCAGTAATGAGCTCCCCTCGGATATCCTGTTGTTGTTCTGTGTCATGAAAACCTTGCTGTTTTGGATTTATAGATCTGTCCCCTTAAATGTTCCAACAGTTCATAGATTAGATGTTGGGGTGGGCCAACTCATAGCTCTGGTTCTAGGCCTAGGTGGTAGCTGGGTTGGTCAGCTCACTAGTTTTCTCTTATTGTCACTGCCCAGATGAACTTCCCAGGACTGCCTAGGCCAGCTCACCCAATGCAGCCTACAGCAAAGAGTGGGACCATTTCTCCTGTTCTTAGGACCTCAGATATGCCCCCCGACTCACATTGCCAGGCCCAGCTCTACTGTTCTGTACAGGCAAGGTATAGGGCGTTCTCTCCTGATTGCTGTAGAGGGTATGGGGGAGGGGAGTCAGTTCTGCTTCTCTCATGCCCTTAGGGTTGGCTCATCTGTGGCCCTGAAAACAAGGTCAGCTCTAGTATGCTGCCCAGACAGTAATCAGAGGCTGCTTTCTTGTGCACTGTAACCAGTGAGGTTCAGGGCTAACTCTCCTACTCTCGTGACCCCCAGGGCCAGCTCTCTCACCTGCTGCAGCTGGTAATATGTGAAATAGGGTCTTTTTTTTCATTTTTAAAAGCAATTTATTTCTTTTCTTGGTATTAACCCTTTATTTGGTATACATATACATACATACATACATACATACATTCACAGAGTTTGTAAATGTATACTTGTAGGGTGTATTTTTACTTGGTTGCTGTATAGCACCCCTATAGTTCAGCATAACCACATTTGTCTACTTTTGCTTTTGTTACCAGTAGACTGGAAATCATATCCAAAAAATGCATTGCATAATCAGTATTTTAGAGGTTTGCAGAGAAAGATAATTTAAATGGGTTTTCATTCTTTGTCCTGGACATACCCAGAATCAGATGCTCTCCTAAAGTAATAGTACCTAAGTTATGTGGAGATTGAAAAGAAAGTTATGAAATTGTGAACTGTTGTACCCAAATCTGAACAGAGAAATAAAAACATGTTTGTTCAAGTTATATAGCTCTCGAAGCAGCTTATTCATAACATACCAGTGAGACATATACAACTATCATGTGATTCTTGGAGGTTAAGCAAAGGGAGTACAAAATGGCCATGTTATTTTCTCAAGTGCTGACTCTCAACAAGCATGGGTGTAGAAAGTAAGGAAAACTCCAAACTCCTTACACACCCAGTGATGCTTTTTTATTGTATAGCATCTTAGATATAGCTGTATTTAGTAGGTTTAGACATGCAGGAGTTGAAATTTCAAGAGAAAATTTTAAGTTCATTAAGAAGGAGTTCAGAGACTGGGACTGAGTGTTATAGAAATTGGAGAAATGGAGGGTGTTGACTTAGTTGTTCGATGAAATATAGAGATTGAAGAGGAAAATCAAGAAGGGAAGAAGTAGGCTAGTGAAAGATCTCAAAGAGATTTTTCTAAGGTTTTAGATTTCTTGTGAAGAATTAACTTGTCTGATAAAATTGGGGAAGAGCTCTAGTTGAAGGAGCACACATTCAAGTTAAGATGGTGATACTGTGTTGTAATTATAGGAGGTGAGAACTTGCTGGGGATGACTAGGCAGCACTAGGACATATC
Source organism: Cricetiscus sungorus (assembly GCA_030556225.1). Taxonomy (NCBI): domain Eukaryota; kingdom Metazoa; phylum Chordata; class Mammalia; order Rodentia; family Cricetidae; genus Cricetiscus; species Cricetiscus sungorus. The sequence goes on along the minus strand of JANBXA010000372.1, from coordinate 20,435,663 downwards.
ACTGGTTGTTAACACTGAAGTCCTAAGGAAAAAACTTATGCACCTCAGAAGGTCAAGAAATTATGAGTCTAGTGTGTTGGGTGGGGCATCATCATAAATATTGAAGTCATGCATGAATCATTCAGGATGAGACAGGAAGCAGGGTGGAGAAAAGGCCGGCAGAGCCCAGGGCATATTGCAGTGTGAGGCCATGAGGAATGAAAGGTGGAGAAAGTCACAAGACCAAGTTAGAAATGATCAAAGTCCAGAGAGTTTTTACAGGACAGTCTTTCTTGTAGCTATCTGTCTCTGGGAGCATGGTAGGAGAGTTGAAGGTTCTATGTCATTAAGGTGCCTACACTGGCAGCATTCCTGAAAAGCTTTTTGAGAGACTGAACTTTGAAAATGATTAAAGCATTAAATTACCTCAGAGGACCAACACATTAGTAAAGTAAATATTAACACAGATTAGTCTATCAAGCCTATTTAAAACCATTAGCCCTTTAAGCACAAATAAGGCTTTGAGGGTGTGGACAGCTATTGAAAATGGGGGAGTGGAAGGAGGAAGGGAGCATAGGAAACAGCCCTAGGCAGAAGGAAACAACTACCAAGCAAGAGCATAGGGAACTGACTAATGCCAGTCCTGGCAATACTGTGGAGAAAGAGGAAAGTGCAAATGAGCCATGTTCCTCAGTTCAGTACCCTCATTATTTTAATTATTTCAAATACGGAGGTGGGGGTTTGGGACACCTCCCAGTCTAATGAGATGAAGGATATCAAAAGAAAATATTAGCATTTACAGATAATAAAAGGAAAACAAAAGAAAAAGGACAGAGGCTTCTGCATAAATATTACAGTTGACCAACCTTCTATCCCTGAATCAGAAAACAGTGTCAATTATATCTGGTTATAGAACTAAGTGTATATTATTAGAGGAAACTGTTAGTCAACAAAAGTCCAGACTTGTCTTGGTGACACCTATTGTAGGTTGCTTATTGAGCCACCACTTCTTCTTAGCAACAATTATTTTTATACCATTTGTATATTGGCATGAAACATGACATTAGGAGCCAAGACAGCTATTTTGTGACCAAGAAAGCTGCCCGCAAAAGACCATCTGCTGAGAAGGTGCCAGGATTTAAGGGACAGAAATGCATAGTACTCAGTAAAACAGGAACTTATGATATCAATATTGCATGACATGTAGTAAAAAATTATGCATTCTGATGGGAGATGTTATTCTGTATATATGTTTCTCATACTGGTTAATAAAGCTCTGTGGCCAATAGGAAACAAGATAGGCGGGGCTAGGAGACAAGGAGGAGGAAAGAGGAAGTAGTAGGGAGGAGTCAAGATGTAGACATGGAGGAAGATGCCTGCCACGGCTCCCTGATAAGATGACCACGTGGAAATACTTAGATAAGTAGAAATGGGTTAATAATTAAGACAGAGCTAGCCCATAAACAATAATGGTAACTGGCCAACAGGATTGTATCAAATACTGAGTCTCTGAGTGTTATTTGTGGCTCACATGGTGGCATGAGACCATGGTGGCAGGACCGGCGGCAGCCGGCGGGGAGAAAAACCTCCCGTAACAGCATTCTTTAGTTGAAATTCAAGTTCTAGGAGATTTGTATATTTAATTGTTTAAGACTGGATGTTAAGAATGACAAAACAGACATTTACAAAGATCCTACCTCAATAAATATCTCAATAAAGCTGCTGACCTAATCAAGTCTGGGGAACGCCTTAGTTCAAAATATTTTGATATTGGTGACGTTTCCTTATTATTAAGTCAGATTTATTTCTGCATTGCCTGTCACTTCCTGTTGTTGTAATTTTAAAAAATTCTGCAAAGAGAAGTCATGCCATACAACAAGACTCACATAGGATGTATATTGGAAGAGGAGAGAGAAGAAGAAGAGAGGGAGGCATAGGCCAGTCCCTGGGAACAAGAATGGTGAAAGAAAGAGGGGGTGAGAGGAAGGGAGAGAAAGAGAAAGATAGGAGGTGGACAGGGACCTTTTAAAAGGGAACATAATGAATGTGCACAGGTGGTGCTCTTAGTGGCTGCAGCTGAGGGCCTATCCTGTCAGAACCCCAAGGGTAGGCTAGAACAGAAACCTGAAAACTGACACTTGTTAAATTCATACTAACTAATACAAATATATTATCTCTCACACCCAGCAAGTTGAAAAGATGTATTGTCCAGACTTCAACTTAGAAATTCTAATTAGCATTTTAAACAGTTCTTAAATGTGAAACACATGTATATTTTAAAGTTCATAATTTTATATCTTTGTGTAGATTAACACAAAAATTCTTGTGTGCAATTCATTACACATTAATGTCTACATTGGCACAGTTTAAGTGGGTTGGATTTTCTCTAGGCTCCTAATATAGAAATATTACTGTTCAGAAACCAATGAACACATAGTATAAAGGATGCCATGCTCCTATAAGAAACCTATGCTCTACCTACATGACTTCTCCTATGGCAACTTCACAATACCAGAGTATTGTAAAACCTTTTGGCTAAAAATTTTCATAGGATGGAGAGCAAGAAAAAAGATACCTTAATAGAGGGAGCCATTATAGTTTTAAAGACAAATTTGGCACTAGGGAAATGTTCAAAGATTCACAAAGATGACCCAAACTAAAAATCTAGGCAATAGTGGAGAGGCCTCCTTTGATACCCTTCCCCTATAATGAGATTGATGACTACCTTAATTGCCATCCTAGAGCCTTCATCCAGTTGCTGATGGGAGCAGAAGCAGGCACCCACAGCTAACCACTGAGCCATACTCCTGGAATCCAGTTATAGAGAGGGAGAAGGGATGAACAAAGGTGTCAAGACTGTGCTGGAGAAACCCACAGAGTTGTAAAACTGGGAAACCAGCATTGGACTGAACCAAGTCCTCTGAATGCAGGTGCCACTTAGGAGACCTGGGGCAGTCTATTGGACCAGAATTTATCCCTAGTGCACAAATGGACTTTAGGAGCTCATTCCCTATGAAGGAATACTATTTCAGGCCAGATACACAGAGGAAGGTCTAGGCCTTCCCACAAATGATGTGACAGACTTTGATGATCCACCATGGAAGGCTTCATTATCCTTGGGGAGTGGGTGGGGTTGGGTTGGGGGGCTTGGTAGGGGCCATGGGAGGATGGGAGGAAGAGGGAATATGTAAACTAAGATTGTTTCTAAATAAAAAAAAATTATAAAACCTTAAAAAAAGGTTTTCATAGGTTGGAGATGGAAGGAAGACATATAAAGTTCACAGCACATACTGCTCTTGTGCATAGTAGCACTCCTCGAAATGGCACTTTCTACCTTGTCATGCTTCCCCTGTTCCTCTCCTCACACAGTCTTGTTTAAGTGAAATTAAACTTTCTCTTCAGGTAAACACATTTTAAAAAATCACTAGTTATAGGAAGCATTTACTGGAATACCATGGCTCTCAGACATATCTCCTAACAGCTTTCCTAAGTACACCCGCACTAAATATATCATAGTACTAATCCAGAATTATTTGTTTCTAGGAATTTTTGCAGTTGATTTATGAAAAGAAAATTATAGCACATGCACACATGCAAAACCACACCCACCCACAAATAGGATACATGTGCTTAACAAGAAAGAGGATGGAGGTAGGGCTGGCTGCTCTGGTGTCTGTGTGCACCTACATTCACGTGCACACACACACACACACACACACACACACACACACATGCACTCATAGACACATACAGACACACATGCATAGATACACGCAGACATACACAGACACAAACATACACAGATACACAGACACACACATGCATAGACACACACATGCATTGACACACACATGCACACACACAGACATGCACACGCAAACACACACATACACACACACATGGAAACACACATACATGGAGCCATACACACACACACACACACACACACACACACACACACACACACACACACGGTGGGGGACAGAAAGAGAAGGGAGATAAAAATGTAATTACTACTGCAAACAATCTTTTAAAAATTATTTAGTCGTTGAGAATCAATACAAATTGAAGAAATAATTTACAATTTGGGGTTCTTTTGATAGGTTAATTTTCATTGGAGAATCAATTTTAACTAATGTTAAAATCAATTATAAAATGCTGACTTGGGGCTGGAGACATGCTAAGCAGTTAAGAGTACTTGTTGCTCTTGCAGAGAACCCAGCTTCAGTTCCTAGTGCCCACATGGTGGCTCACAACCATCTGTATCCCAGTTACAGAGTATTTATTCCCCTTTTCAAAGCCCCAAGGACTGGGCATGCATGTGTTGCACATACACACATGCGGGCTAAATAATCATACACACAAAAGAAACAAATCACCTTTTAAAGTGTTAGTTTATTTGCTTCACCTTAAAAATCAATAACATTGTAATAATTTATATATTAATTGAATTAATTTTGAGTCAAGAAAGTAAAATTAATTACTTCACTGATTTTTATTTAGATTAGTTATTCATACCTGGTAAAATTTTGTCTGCATGTGTTGCACATTGAAGACAACAGAAAGTTATAAGTGGAAGACATTTTTCCAGGAACATTTTGCTCAAACTTCCCTAAAAAAGATTATTTTCTCAATTTTAATTGCTTAATAGCATCTAATGGACTCTTAAAATATATGCAGATAATATTTATATACTACTCTATAATGAATTATTTGTTTCAAACATTGTCTCATACTAATTGGGCTTACTGCATTCTGCTTTTAAAGGGCATGGATTTGAGCTAGGCCATCTTCCCAAGTTTGAGGTTAGCTTGGGTACATGAGTCTCTTCTCAAAAATAATAAGAAATTAGTATCATATAATGAAAAGTACAATATAATAATATGCCTTAAAATTGGCTAAATTAGTTAAATTATTGTTGATGTCTAAGCTTTTTCTCAACAAATTATAAAAGTGTTTTAAAAAAAGTTCATGTTTACCCACTATTGATTACATACTTCTAATCTAAAAAAAAAAACCCTAGAATATTTTGACACATTTGTCGTGTTTTTCCACTGTCAAACTTTTAAAACAATAAAAATCCATTAAGTATCCCTATTTACCTATCTGTCCTTGTGCTCTGAAACACACTAGAAATTTCCCTGTCAATGCTTTGATGGGAGATATTATTCTGTAGATATGTTTCTCATACTGGTTAATTAATAAAGCACTGTTGGCCAATGAGAAAGCAAGATAGGTGGGGCTAGGAGACAAGGAGAAAAGAGGAAGTAGTTAGGAGTAGTCAGCGTGTAAACCAGAGAGGAAGGAAGACGCTGGCTGCGGCTCTCCGATAAGATGACCACGTGGAAATACTTAGATAAGTAGAAATGGGTTAATAATTAAGGCAGAGCTAGCCAATTAACAATGATAGTCACTGGCCCACAGGATTGTATCAAATACAGAGTCTCTGAGTGTTATTTGGGGCCTGCACGCCAGACCGGCGGCGGGCGGGCTGGCAGAAAACATACAAGCTACAATGCTTGTTTTTTCATCGTTTATAATTTTACAATTCAAATTTCTACTACATTAAAATAAGCAATCAGTGTGTAAGGGGCCAGGGAGAAAAGAAGATTTTAATCATATAGAAACCAGCATTCCAAGCTAGGCGGGTGACTCATTTCTGTAACCCTAGTACTTAGGAGGAAGAGGCAGGAGGATAATGAGTTCCAGGCCAGCTATGAAATGATACCCCTGTCAGATCAAATCAAACCAAGCCAAATCAAAACAAAATCCCTACAGTATTTCCTTAGTTTAGAATTTGATTTCTTGATTTTTCTCATACTAGCTATTATACAATGACATCATGTCTGATTTGACCTCTGTAGTCTACCTACTTACCTTCTCTTCCTCCCTTCCTCCTCCCTCTCTCTTTCTTTCTTTCCAAACTCATTCTTACCCAGAATTTCAAGTAATGTTGTCTAGATGGACTTAAGCAGACTCTGGTAGCAAGTCAACGGCCTGCTCTCCATGTGTGCCCCAGCTGGTCCTTTCCCAGCAGCACCATGAGCTCCTCTGAATAATTCTTATGGCTCTAGAGCTAGCACCAATCCTGTCCTGGCCTTGCTCTGCCATCCTTTCTCTGTGCAGGTCTTGGGACATTGTTTTTTCATCCTTAAGAAAAATGATCGTATTAGAAGCCTAGTATCAAAATAATAAAAAAAAAATCTAGTGTTACAAACAGCATCCAGAACAAGTAACAAATTTATATCTAGACTATTCCAATGATTGCTTATTATATGGCATCACTACATTTAGGTACTTCTTTAGAATGTGTGTATTACAACTGATAGAAATTAGCATTTAGAATTGATAGCAATTGGAAAAGTTATTATGGTTTACTTTGATTCTGGTTTATGATTCTTTTTGGAATTGGGATCAAGATGTAAAATAAGAAAAAATATTAATTAAAAAAGAAGTAATTTTCACATTTTAGAATTCTATTTTTAGTTTGTATTTTTAGGTAGTCCAAACATTCATCAGTTCTAACCCTCTGTATTACTTCAGCAGAGCCAGCAGTACAAATATAGTGCTCCTACATACAGACAACGTGGTATAAAGCTCATTTAGCTTTTTACACTTGTAAGTCCTAACAGAATTTCACAGAACATGTGAGGAAATAAACAATGCAGGCTCATGAAAATACCACTAAAAAGTACTACAGTATCAGGCAATAAAATATGCTGCTGAAATTGGGATATTTTAGTCTGGCTATATTTAAAAACCATTTTTAACAGGGTGCTTGTTCATTTGTAGATGGGAAAATTGTGAGGCAAAATATCAAAACAGTAAGTTCACTTGACTTAGGATACATGTTAAATAAAGTGTTACTGCTTTTAACCTCAGAGATCTTTAATGTACCTGCTACCATCTATAAATTTTTTAGAATTTCTGGTTTTCCCATCAGATCAACTTGACTCAGTACCAATAAAAAAATGCCTTGGTTTTCAATTTGGCTTCTTCCAAACAATTGCTGATATAGCTAATCTTTGCACCAAAGTTTCTCATTTTTAACAAACAGATTTATAACATGAAAAGTCTAATAGAAAAAAAATCAATTTGTATGTATATAACATGTGTATATATATATATTAACATGTCTGGACATATGTTTACATATAAATTTAGAAATATTCATTGTAAATTAATTATTTCTGGTGAATTAAGCTTAGGAAATAATTAAGCTTAGTAAACCTTATATAGAGACAATTTAGTTATTTTAATGAAAATGCTCTTTTATCATGCCTTAATAAAATGCTGAGTAAAAAAAAATGTTAAATACAGACTACAGACTATTCTGTCCATGTACATTGTCATTCATTCCATAAATCACTATGTTGTATTTTTGTACAAGATGATCTTTTAGGACTTTTGAAACATAAATGAGGACCATACTGAAAAACTACAGTATAAAGAGTGGTTCTTTATACTGCTCCTCCTTTGGAGGTTGAGTGACTCTTTCACAGGGGTCATCTGAAACCATCAGAAAACCCAGATATTTACAGTATGATATACAACAGCAGCAGAATTACAATGACAAAGTAGCAAGAAAAATAATTTATGGTTGGGGTCACCATAACAGGAGGAACTGTATTAAAGAGTCACAGCATTAGGAAGGTTGAGGACCACTTATAAAATGTTTTCACCTTGGTGGTCCAATGTGGGAAGCCACAGCCCCAAGATGGCGCCTGGCTGGATGCCAGGTAGTTCACGCTTAGCTGTAAACAAGCCTTATTTGGAAGTGCTTGATGGATCTTGTGCGCTTCCTCCTTCTGTGGCCTATCCAAGATCACCAGGTGGCATGAGCTGATTGGGCTGTGAGAGCACATTTAAGGGCTTGCTGGGGCTGGGAGAGGTGTAAGCTGATAGAAGCAGGGTAAGCTGATGAGAGAAACAAAGCAAGCTGATGAGAGAAGCAGGGTAAACTGATGAGAGAATCAGGGTAAACTGATGAGAGAAGCAGAGTAAGCTGAGGGGAGAAGCTAAGCTGATGGGAGCAGAGGAAGCTGATGTACAATGATCCTGAATAAACTGCTTGAAGAAGAGTTGTGGTTGCCTGCTTCCTTGCTGGTCGAAGTAGGCCCGCAACAGTCCAACCAAACACTTTAACATGAATCACAGTTTTAGAGACACTCTAAAGGGAGATCTGAAACAAATCAAAGAATAAAACTTCTTTTTCTGACTGGAGAGCAATGAGAGATTTCTTTCATAATGTATTTTCTCTCCCTTTTTCTATAGAACTAGTTTTCTCTTTTACAATTTACAATAGGAAGGCATTAGCTTATAAAATGAAATAGGGATTTTTTTTGTCCAATAGTCTCACTGATTTATTACAAAGTCAGTGTCACTGCCATATAATTACTAGAACCAAATCACAGAACAATAAATCAAGGAAGTTGACTAACTTTGGAAGAGGCAAGAGCAATGAACAGTCATGTTAAGTGAAACCATAGTCTTCTGTACACAGAAAAGAATGAGCTGAGCATAAAACTCCCAGTGTCATCTGCCTGAATAAAGGCTCTGATTCTATCTGAAAGAAATCACTTCAAGTATTTGATATACACACTGCCCAGATTGAAATGTTGTATTTGTTCATAATAAATCAGAGAATTCAAATTACAGGGAAAAATAGGTCACAGATTCACAATGAAACTGTTCTGCTTCAAAGACAAGACATACTTCACAGTTTTAGAGAACCAATTTAGAGTCTCAAAGGAATCTTCATCTCTAACAGTTATGATATTTTCATAAAGTGTTTTCAGAAAAACTGCCATCCTTTAGCTACGGACCTGACTTTTACAGTATTTCATGACATATTACATAACCTAAAATTTTTCTAGTTAAATGGTGTATATAATATAATTTAGTTTCAAAATGTATATGGGAGACGAGAGTGTCTTTAAAAGATAAGGGAACTGGCAGTCCCAATAATGTTATCATTCACTGGAATGAGGATCAAGCATTAGACAAGTTAGTACTAATCAGATGTTTTTCTGACCTATTTAAAGTTTCGTCCCACCCTTCTAGTTATCAGAGAACAATAATTATGCTGAATTGCCTAATTAGCATGTTAGTCCAGCTTGGAGGATGTCCTCTTTCCAGTCTCAACTCTGATATGTACATGATGCACACTTGTACTTTAGTACTTAACCACAGTCACCATGGGAATTACTTTTGCTTTTGTCCACATAAAGTGAGAGGGATTATTTTTGTGGGTACAACTATATTTTGTGACATCCCTAATATTTAGCACAGTGCCTGACACTTGGTACACACAATTAAGTTAAATACCACATAACAGAGTTTCTACTGACTCTGAGATTAATATTAATATTGTTCAACATACTGGCTCCATACAAGTAACATATATATAAGCTACACATGAAGGAATTGGTGGACTATTGTTTCTACTTTCAAAGATGTTTTTTAGAATTAATAAGATGTTTTGCTGAAATGTTGTAAACATCCAAATCATTTAATTTTAATTATTGCAATAAATTGTTAAATCATAAATTTATACTGATTACTGAAACCTTTTAGTAATCAGTTTTCAAATATATCTTTAAGTATAGAGTTTACAGAGATTCTTAAATCAATGCTTCCCTGAAGATTAACTATGGAGTCATGGGAATTTTGATTTGTAAATGATCTGCCACAGGAATGGTTAGAATTAGACACTAAAAACAATAGTTTTACACATGAACAATCATAAAGATTGTTTCCTATTAGAAACAAAGACATTTGAACATATGATCTTATTTCAGATAAGTTTTCTGATGAAAGAATTCCTGGAAGTTGGAAAAGTGTTTCAATTGTTAATAATGTTATTTTTTCTACAGACTATACATTACCTCTAAACATCCTTGACCTTGTCAAGCCTGAGGCATATATTGTGAAATACATATATGAATAAAAATACATTAGAGGATTTTAACTCATGCTTCAGGATCCATTTCCCCAGCCTGCATACCCCAATCTGAGGTGCAGATTGCCTGGCCTCAGCATACACATTTTTGTGTACACATTCTTGTACATTCATACTGTGCTTTTCAAACCAAACTTTCCCTCATCACAGACTCCACAATCCAGTCAGGCTGACCTGTGCATACAATGTTCCCTATCCTCCCACAACTTCTGCACCTGTACATGCAGAACAAGCTCTTCATCCTCCCTCTTGGGCTTAGGGCACCTTCTATCCCCACCAAGCCCATGACCTAATTGCAGTTCACACTTCAACACCTGGCTTAGTTATGTGGAAACAAGCCCCTCAACCCTGGCTAGAGTCCTATAAACAATACACCTAAAGCTCTTATGGTCCATTCTCTTTTTACTTCCTCATCAATACTTTGTCCTTAAGATCTATGACTTGTTCATCAGTTATCACATTTAGATAGTATGAAGCCATGAGGCAGCTTGAATAAGAAAAGATTTTGGAGTTGCAGAGGCTATAGCTTTGTTGCCAAGTTGTTCTGAATAAGCACCAGGATCTCAATGACTTGATTTCATTCCCTGTAAAATGGACTCACAGCTTACTTTGTGGGGATGTTAATAAACACTCAAATATATACCTGGTAGTTTTTCTAAGTCTGCTGCATACATTATCTTATTGCTTAGCACAACCTTAGAAGTGTTAGTATCCATACTTTATAGTTTAAAAACAAAAACAGAAACAGGCATTAACTTGCCCAAAGCTGTACAGTTCATAAAGATATAGTATTTCAGCAATGAGCCACCAAGTTCTGGACCACTCAGAAGTCCTATAAACCCCAAATTTTATTCTTCCATTCTATTTTCCCTAAGTAACTTCTTAATCACAAAAATAGGTTTTAAATTTCTAAAATATAATATCTAATATATTTCTACAAAGTTGAGAAAACTTTCTAAATTTCTAGCAAGTACTGAGACATTTTCTATAAATGCCATACTAAAATATCTCTCAAGGGGCTCAAGGATGTAGCTCAGTGGTAGAGTGTTAGCCTTGGGCTTGATTTTCAGTGTTGTAAAACACAGTTGAGTATGATTTCCATGAATACTAGTGAGACTCAACTAGCCCCTGTCTAAGTTCTCTGAAAAAAATAAAATAAAATTTTAAAATTTAGAATTTGCTCTGTCTCAAGACAGAAAAGCAAAAGGTGTAGAAACTTGTCGTGTACTGAAAGTGTGGAAAAGAAAGCTAGAGCCCAGGTGGGAAGAGCTAGGAGCAAGTGGGGAAAGTTGCTGAGGTGTGATTTGATGGAAAAGGCAAGACAGTAGGGGAGGACTCAAATTGTGGAGCTTTGAGCATTTGTGCTCCATCTATGTCTAACACTGGTTTCTCACAAACATGAGCAAATGTAATCTGCATTCCCTTTATTCTGAGCTTTGAATATGTATGTACTTTGCCTAAGTGTTCAGTACAGCAGATCAGGCATCATTGTGCCAATTACAAGAAACCTTTACTTATTTGCCAGGTATTGTTTCAATGTGAAAAAATAAAATAAAATAAAATGACGCAAGTAGCCTTTCTATGGCTGCATTGTTTGCCTGGGCTGTGATTGGATATGGTCCAGTAATACCTTTAAGATAGGCTGAGACATAAATAAATATGCAATGTGTATTTTGAAAGAAATTCTAAGGAGAAGTGTCACATGATTTCATAGTTCTAATTGACCTTAGAAATCAGAGCCCAACCCATTATTACAAAGAAAAAATTCTAAGACTAAAAGAGGTCAAAGGACCTGCTCCAGCTCACCAGACTAGTTATTGGCAAAGCTACAGCCAGGAAAAAAAGTAGAACACTTATTCCTACTCCACTGATCATTGTATGTGCCGTCTGTCTCCCAGGAAATTCAAAACACTCCCAGGTAGCAGCGCTTTGAGCTTCAACATACTCTTCATATTTGTATTTTTTCCTATATTGACTACCATAGCTTGGATATACCTTTGTCATCTGAGACACTCTTAAATGAAAAATCCAGAACTGCATTTAATAAGAAGTTTAAACAAATATGTAATATCAGTTGTTAAGCAAATTAGTTCAGCTGAACAATTTCCCAGATCTTATCTGCCTGTTGTTCAGTTTCTCAGGTTAGAAACAAGAAAACATAATGACTGCCTTTCTCATGGGGTTTTGAAATAGTGATATGAATAATGAGATTCACACTTAAATAAATTTAAAGGCACAAATTCACAGTGAAGATGTTTAGGAAACCTTACAGTGGGACTTAAGCTCATGGTCTGATCAGATAAGACCAAAGAAACACTCTGTCTCCACTCCTTCTCTTCACAGCTTTCTACTTAATAATGATACCAGGCATTATTTTTAATTGTTATTTTGAAATTTTGGCAGTTACTATACTATTCTGTGAAATAATGCTTTCTGCTAAAGAGCCCAATGTCTGTTTTGTTGCTTGATCTATATTTACAATTGAAATATTATTTTTATAAGCCCATTTCAAAAATTTCAGCACAAACTAACATTTGCCATCACCTCAATAAGACAACCCAAAATGATCTAAACATCTGTTTTTCACATGGATGCCTGGAGATAAAAGGAAACAGTTACTAGGCTTGATTTATACTCTTGAAGTCTGTTAAACCAATTTGAACAGAGAGTGTACCACACGAAAATACAGCATTTAATAATAGACAATATAATTTAAAATAAGGTTAATTTATTTGTTGTGTTTGTGAAAAAATTTCTAATATTTTTCAGCTCACCTTTCCTTAAATGATAAGGAGGAGGTCGTGGGGTAAAACCATATGCATAGGAATCTACTGGGTAGGTAGGTAGGTAGACTCTGGAAGTTTGAAGCATCTCAATGAGGCAGAGACAGGGCTGGGAGGGGCAGAGTTGTTATTCTTTAGTCAGGAGCCCAGGTAAGTCAGGCAAGGCCAAGTACTAGTTAGCAAGGACCACTTTTGGGTAACCAGAACCCAGAGTCCAGGAAGGCAGTGTCAGAAAGAAACCTCCACAATAAAGATAACAGTAAAAGGATGATGTCACTTGATTTCACCCCTGCTGTGGGCTCTTGGTTACAGAGTGCTTCTAGAAAGGTAATTCTGTCAGAGGTCTATCTGTCTCTGAAGCAAAAGAACCAGGGACACTGAGGGTCCAGTACTTTGTCATTTTAGAGCATAGCTTACTGACTTCTTTAACTAACTAGCAGTTAGGTCTGAAAGGAACTTAGTGACTATATTTACCAGTTAGACTTTTGACACCCTGTGTAAGCTAGTGAGATATAAATGTGTGAGGTAGAAAAATCTTATGAGGCAATGAGAATACTACATGATGATAATTGGTGATTCTATTTCATAAATTCTATGCCCTTGAGCTAACAGATTCACTGCCTTCTTCAGAGTAGTAAAATATTTGAAAACCTGTTCAGGTAATAAAGAAAAGCAAGAAACAAAAATATTTCTTTATAATAGTCATAATCAAGAATATTAAATAGTAAAAAATAGATCTCATTATAAATTCTGGCCAAACGTATCAAAACAGATTAAATTCATTAATTAAAGTTCTCTAAAACTATTAAATACAGAATCAAATGTGGCTCTGAATGTCCACTCAAACTTTTGATGGTTTGTTTTACTAGGAATTACTTTACTGTACTTTATATATTTAATAGTTTTTCCTACTACTTGGTGTCTCTACTCCCAAAATAAAGACACTAGCTGAAATTATTATCTCAAAATTTTTTATGCTCACAAATAAAAGTTTTTACTTATTCATGTTTCAATTTTTCTGATTGTTTTCCCTATAGTACTGCCACAAAAATAAATACAATTAGAACTTCAATGGACTTTAGTCAAAAGACTAAAAATAAAGTCTTGGTGAAACTTTGTGCTTCACACCTAGACTATCAGCACTTGGATCACCATTATTTGGAGGCTAACCTGTTTTGTATAGTATGTGCCAGGCCAGTCAGGGCTACACAGTGAACCTTAGTCTCAAAAAGAAAAAGATTATCAGCTTTCTTCATTGGCAAAGATAGCTGTAGCTCACAAGGTTGAAGTGGTATGAAGCCAAGAAAACCTTTCCAAATGTAGCCAAGAAGGCCAGGAACACTCACAACTTACAGAAGTGAAGAGATCCAGCTGAAGAGGGCACATTCAATTAGCCCCCTGCTGACCTCCAATCAGCAAAGGGCAGTAAGTGTGAGATGAACCTGTTCCTACGATGCAGATATAAAGAAAACTCAGCTTTCCAGGCTTCTCAGGGGTCTATTTTCTCAATATTTGACCATATCACATTGTTTCATTTCAATTAATTAGATAGCCATAGTCAGCTAAATGTTGTAATGAGTAACTACAACTGTGTGCATTGCAAATTCTGGAAATCATTCACTTTATCCTCTTCATTAGATGATACAATACATGATTTTATATATATATATATATACATACATACATATATATATTTTAAAGCTATATATAAGCAGTAGAGTTTGGCATAATTAGTTCAGGTGTGTGTGTGTGTGTACTTAAACATGCAAATACACACCGGTACAACTATAAACTCAGGCAACAGTGCTGTTCTGGGCTTCATGCTGGAATGAAACTTTCTATCTTTCTAATTGCCCAAACCAAAGGATTCTGTAACCAAATATGCTCTTCAGAATAGTGAGTAGACGCTCATCACATTTTCTTTGCTTTTTATGGTTACCCTGCCCAAGCATTCTTGAACCTGCTTCAGCTTCTTCCTCAGACCAATCTCAGGTATAGGTTGCTCTGTCTGTGTAAAAACACTACAAATCCTGAGGAATGCCCACCTGGCAACAGTTGCAGGCAGTCTTATAGATCCTGTGTATGTGAGCAGGAGTGGCCAAATGCATACTCAGACCTCTTGCTATTTAGGAAGGGCAAAGGAGAGTAGAAAAGGCTTGTAGGTCTTGGAACGGGCTCTTCTAAAAGCCCTACTTTTTAAATACAGCTACAAAGGTATCAAAAATTCTAAATTTGGAGTTTTTCTGAGCCACATTTTTAAGGTAGATCCATAAAGAACAGAAAGTATTTCATTTAAAGGTATTTACCATGATTAATATTTCATATATAATATGTGGGCCTCTATTTGTAATCTCTTTCTGGGCCCATAAATATTAGGGGAAAGACTACATATAACATATAAAAAAAACTCATTTTTCCTAACACTTTCTATATAAACTTTCAGGAAGATAGAAAGACTTCGGATTTTTAAAGTGTACACTAGTCTGTGATTTCATATGATGTACACAGTATTTTGAATTACTTTCCCAACATGTCTTAGCATAATATTATACAACCTGATTAATCAAAGCCTCATTCCCATGCAGCCCCACCTTCCCTACTTGGCACAGCTTTAAGCTGGTAACTCCCATTTGACACCAGCATTTCAGCAACATATAAAGGAAGGGCCATTAGGACTCAAAACAGTGGTTTTTGTTTTTGTTCTTAAGTAAATTCTATACCTCAACACAGAGTAAGCAAAACTGAAAGGGGGAAAAAAACTTGTATGTGAATAACATTTTTTCATAGCTTCCCCACCCCCTCCCTTTCTCTTAATCTAAGACTTTTAAACACACAAAATGCAAAGGCCTGAACAGAAACAAAGTTGATCCCCTCCTGGGATGGTTGCAGTATTTATCTTAAACACTTCCAAACCATAGTCATAATATTTTACTGCCTATTTTTTTTTTTTGAGAATTAGCTATAGGCAATCAAGAGTTAAACAATTCAATATGGAAAATAAGGCATAACAAATATTAAACAACAGAAAATAGTGGGCATGTTGTCTGTTTTCTGTGGGGCTGGGGGTTAAACTCAGGGCCTCATACATGCTCGGCAAGAACTCCAGCACTAAATACCTTTAGCCAATTTTTATTTTAATTCATATGGAGTTTTGCTATGCTGCCCAGACTGAACTCAAACTTTTAACTCAAACTTTTAACCTTCATGCATCAGTCTCTGGAGAAGCTAGGATTACAAATGTACACTACTATAATTGGCTAAGAAAGTAATTTTAAACAAGAAGAATTATTTGACCCTTATTAGTGAATAGAATAGATATATGTGATGAAAAGGCAAAAGGGCAGTGTAGAACCATAATGGTACTTGAATGTCTTTTGTTTTCTTTTTTTGTTTTTGTTTTGTTTTGTAGATAGGCCCAGGATGGCCTCCAACAGGTGATCTAACAGTTGTAGCCTCTTGTCATTTAAATTGTTTTTCTGTGTACATGCCTCAGTTACAGATTCCATTGCCATCAGTCCCACTTGGTAGTGGTAAGCTAATGGATACCTGCCTTATTTGCCCCCTACCCAAAGCAAATGTCTGTGTACCTAGGGGATATCTGGTAAACGTGACAATTTGGGGCATTCAAATTGTGGAAGTTATTATATCTTCTTGCTTTCACATATCTGGGCACACTAAAGCCTAGACAACTACCAAGCCACTCTGAATTAGATACTGCAAACATGAGAGAGACTGGGCATTGCCTTTCCCAGATGTTGCTTCAGAAAAGTAAGAGCTATTTATAGAAAACAATGAAGTGCATCTTCATTGAAAGCAGGTATCCTTAAATGTTAGCATCTAGCAGGGTCATAGTACATGGGCAATAGTGTCTGATTTTCTGACATTAACTACAGTGAGTCATTAAATTGCCAGAGCTGTATGTAGCACAAATAATGAGCTGACCACACTGTATACACCCAATGTGTCATAAGTAATGGTGTTCAAAGTACATGTTCATATGCCATCTGGATTCCTCAGCATTCCCTGACATTAAATCATCCCAGTGACAATGTTCACTACCTTCTATATGTCAAAATGTAAACCCAGATATCATAAATCACAGGAGGAGATGATGGGAGATGTTATTCTGTAAATATGTTTCTCATACTGGTTAATTGATAAAGCCTGTGGCCAATAGGAAACAAGATAGGTGGGGCTAGAAGACCAGGAGGAGGAAAGAGGAAGTAGTTGGGAGGAGTCAAGATGTAGACCGGGGAGGAAGGAAGACGCTGGCCTTGGCTCCCCAATAAGATGAACCACGTGGAAATACTTAGATAAGTAGAAATGGGTTAATAATTAAGACAGAGCTAGCCCATAAACAATAATGGTAACTGGCCAACAGGATTGTATCAAATACAGCATCTCTGCATGTTATTTGGGGCCAGCGCACCAGACCAGTGGCGGGCAGTCTGGCAGTGGGCTGGAGGGCTGGCGGAAAACAACAAGCAACACTGGCTATCCTTAATTATTAAATCTCTAGTGTAAATTCTAAATCACAATTTGGTCTACAGAGTATGGCTTGGGGGAAAGGTATATATTTGATAAAAGTTGTTGATCTGAACCAAAGCTGTAGCAATAGAAATTGTACTGCTATAAGGATTCAGAAATACAATGGGAAGGAGATGGCTCAGTGGGTGAAGCTCTTGCTATCCAAGCATTAAGATCTGAGTTTTGATCCTCAGAACTCACATAAAAAGCTAGCTGTGGCAGCACTCACTGTAATCTCAGTGCTAGTAAGTGGAAGCGGAAGAGTTGAGGGCTCTCAGTGAACCTTGAAAATAGCATGGAAGGTAAAGGTCATAATTCCATTTGTATGGAGAATATAGAACAGGGAAATCCCTACAGCAGAAATTAAATAGCACACAATTGCATAACATTTTAAACCTATTTTAAAAAACCATATTGCAACTTTATTTGATGTATTCTTTGTCATATAAATTATGTTTTTATATGGGATTTAAAAAAAGTCAATCCCTGCTGGGTATGAATATATTTCCTCTGTTTCACATAATAGAGTTACAGAGGAGAGCGTGAAGGCTCCTGAGGGGTTCCAGTTGTTCAAAGGCAATAGAATGCTTCCCTTTAAGATCAGTTTGATTTAGAAGCAGTACAAATATGCACTGTTCACATTTTCATCTTCTTGCTGCTTTGGAGTCTGAAAATCCTTTCATGGGCTATCCTGTAAAATAAGTCATGAAGGACCTTAGCCAAATAGGCACACTGTACATGGAAATGCACAGTACATTAACTTCTTAATATTCATATGAATAGGCTTATGAACTTAGCCAGGCATCTCACTGAGGCCCTGAAGGAATGAAATGTTAATTAAAATTTAGGGGAAGAGAAAAAGATTTGGTACTTGGCACATTGCCTAATGCAGTGGTTTTTTGTTTTTTTTTTTCTTTTTCTTAGAAGTACAATCTGAGAAACAGACACAAATGTGGAATGGCACCACACGCTACCTTTTGGCAGTCATAATTCACCTGCCTTGCTCACCCCTCTTCATGCAAATCAACACTAGCTACCCCAGTTAGTTATACAGTTTTACTCTTTTGTTCTCTATGTTTTAGTAGGCAAGCAGTAAATCTAGGATTATAAATCATAATCCTTGACAAAGAAAAGCCAATGACGTGTTTTTAAGAAGGGCAGTGCCATGATCAGCTAGCTGCCTTAGAATTGCCTCCTCTTTAGCTGTGGTGGGGAGACAGATTTATGAAGAATCAGACTCAATATAAGGGGATGGATACCCTAAAGACTAACAGCCCTCTAACACAGTGTAAAGATTTCAAAGTGAAAACAGCTACAGTAGACGTAGAAGCTTATCCGAACTTCCCTTATCTGACTGAAACAGAGCTTTATGAGAGTCAGCTGCCACAAATTTTCAGGAAGTCTTCTGTCAGGGAGGCAACTGGCTTTGACTGGGGACATTCCAAGAAATTGTATAAACAAGTCTCATTAGAACCTTCTGCATTTGAATCCTTGCATTCCTCCTGTTTCATAACCCCTTAGCCCTGGTTGCTCCCCCATGCTTGTGAGCCTATACATTAACATCTATTGTCCATTTATTTGTGGTCTGTTCCAAGCCACCGGGAACAGATTTGGTAGATTTTCTTTTCTTTCCCAACAATTGGTTGGGATGCTTTCACAGTCTTTCTCTTGGAAAAGCAATAGTGGTTTCCAGTAGGGTAGTTGCAAAGGGAAGTAGTTGCCAGCAGGGCTTGGGGGTTTAATGCATTAGGGAATTAATAGAGAGACATGGCAATTAATCTTAGCTCTCTTCCAAGAGCTGTTGAAAAGCTAATGCTCTCCTGGCTTATGTAAATGTCAAAATATAAGGTGAACTACAAAATCTGTGAGAATAGGGGCAGACAGCTTAACAGCAAGTGACAGAATTCTTTGTTGAAAAATACAGACCTCTGTGGGGGGTGGGAAGAGATGTTATGGTAACACAACTTTTGCTATTTCGGTTTTTGGAGAAGTGTTAAAATGTACATTGTATATTGTCTGATAAAAAAGGAGAATGTTTTGCTTTTATTGGGTAGG
Organism: Cricetiscus sungorus; assembly: GCA_030556225.1. NCBI lineage: Eukaryota > Metazoa > Chordata > Mammalia > Rodentia > Cricetidae > Cricetiscus > Cricetiscus sungorus. Next base: position 20,416,358 of record JANBXA010000372.1, on the reverse strand, counting down.
AATGGGGCAAGTATTCCAAGCCTAGGAGAAGAAGGGAGGATAGCAGAAAGCAAAAAGAATGACCTAGGCTAGCATCAGAGCTAACTCTTAAACAAAGGTGCTCGTATAGCCAAGACAGTGAGTATGAACAGGGATATCTGGTCTTCTGCTTAAAGCTAGGTGGCAGGATATGTTGTGTTAGAAAGTCCCTTTACTCTGTTTCCAATACAAAATGATTAGTTCCCTATTCTCAATAAGTCCTCAGCTTATGAAAGTTCTTTTTGAAGAGCAACATACTAAAATGCCTTATCTAAAAATTGTCTTATTGTTTGAATTCTTCTCCAGGAGGGCCTCTTTGAATCAATGTGGTTTAGAATAATAAATGATGCTTTTACAAATTACCTTCATGAGTTAATATTTTATGTCGTTGTCTTCTTCATTATGATTTCCATAGGCCTGTGGAATTACTATACAGTCCCCCCCCCACCCCACCCCCCGGTCACTAACTCTGCAATTATCATACAAACCCAAAGCAAAACCACATTGCCTTATTTCCCTGCATAGATCAATTAGAACTCTAGTGTTTCCTCAACTTAAAGTAGTATTTATTAGAATACACCTGGGAAAAAAACTGGAAAATGAATAATGCTATTCCAAAGTTGAAAGCCATAGGTGCACAGTTTAGAGTTGTAGAGCTGTTTGTGCTAGAGCTCTAGCACGTACACATTTTAACTTTCACTTGAATTATGTTTTACAGATTCCTAGTCTTCTTGGCTCTTATCTGCCATGCATAATTCTCTTTAGTGGTTAAAGTGTTCAGTAGCTCTCTGGGCTAAGCAAACCTCATCTGCCTGTTGTATCAAACAGGTGACAGTTGAAATAAAGGGTTTTTCCTTCCCTAAACTTTGAAATTTTATTTAAATTATTACCAAAGCTGGTTCTTAAACTTATCCAATGAAAAGGCTGCAGAGATTCTTCCCAACGGACTCAGTCTTCAGAAAACTTGGACATATAGGCTTAGGTTTTCTAGACAGCAGTCTTTCCATTTTGCAAAACAGTCTCACTGTATACCTTGAAGTGGCTGCTGCATCCAGGCTTGTCCTAAGTTTCTGATCCTCAGGCCTCAACCGACAAGTGCTAGGCCACACACAAAAAAAGTGAATTTTATAGTTTTTTTTTTTTTTTTAACTTGGTGATGGAAGGAAGGTTGTGGAGTAGCTGTGTAACTATAAAAAGTAGGAAGTAGAGAAAGCATTTGTCCTGTTAGACATCAAAATTCAGGAAGTGAAACATAACTAGCTCTTATTCCTATCCGTGGTCTGCCTCTTATAGCATTAGAAGCAGAACTGGGTACTTTATAATTATCAGACCTCCCCAGCTGATTTTCTCAAAGCTATAGTTTTTGCATAGATATCCCATTCAGGAAAGCCAAAGAACTGCCCCAAAAGACACTTGTTAGAAAAATTACTCAACTCTTAGGCCATCAAAAAGAAGTCAGATTGTAACAAAGTAGATCCCACTTACTTGTGTGCATGCAATGAAACTACTAAAAGTAAATCTTTTAGCAATATTGTATCACTGGAGTGTGAATTCTTTGGATTTTTTGAAGGGCAGCCACAATGAGATAAAGAAACAAAACTGTTTTAGGATTAAGCACATCACCCTCGAATATTAGAAGAGAATATGCAAACTTTGTTTTGCTAAGTAGAAAGCTGGGGTAAGTGCTACTGTTAACAATGGAAATAAAGTTAATTGTTGTATCTTCAGAAAGCAACACATAGCAATGCTGTTTCTGTTTTATATTTTAAAACAAAACAGAGTTCATTCCTTGAAACTGGTAGAAGTAGATAAAATAAGAAATCACAACCAGAGCTTTCTCTTCAGTTTCAAATATATAAGCTTACATGAAATTTTACTGAAATAATTGGCATAACTAATAAAATTTCGGGTCATAGACCTTAGCTGTTTGCTGCAATTTTGAGAGTGGGAGAAATGAAAAAATAAAATTCCTGACATGTCTCCCTCCTACTGCCCTTTCTTCACACTAAAGGTCATAGAATGGCTTCAGTGTTGTTCTGTGACAGACTGGGTTATGAAGTACTAGAGCCAAAAGAGAGTCTTATAGTCACCTAGGCACACTCATTATTATACATCAAAAAAATTCAAAGATTTTAATTAATTGTTAAGTTACAAAACTAAAATTTAGTAAAAAGAGAGTTAGATAATGTGGAGTAGGAAGAAGTATTTCTGTTAAATAGCCATTGTGTTAGCATAACATTAGCTCAGGAAAAGGTTCATTCAGGTACGCCAACAAAAAATACTTGGATCCCTTGTTTCAGAATACAATAAGGACTTGGTGGTGGATTAAAAGAGTATTGGCTATTGGCTCGCACAACAAGTAGGATAGCATATGATTTTAGTTCTTAAGTTTCACGGCCAAATTCAAAATCACTCTTACAACCTTGGTAACCAGAAAGAATCCTGTTCCTGGACTACTTGTGAAACCTGCCTTAGTCATAAGCTTCTTAGGAAAGAATTCATTCTTTGTTTGATATTGCAGTGATTCCTGATGAGAAGGGCAAGAAAGACCCATTCATTGTCAACTAGAGTCATACTATAATTAAACAATCCCTTGGAACCTTAAAGAATTATTGATTGTGAATTACTTTACTCTGCATAAGATGATCACACGAGGCATGTCCTTGCTGTGTCTTTTATCTCCTATACCAGTTGCTGTCAGCACAACAAATTTCACATGCATGTTTCTAGAACTTAGAGCAGACATCAGTGATGGGATTCATATTATAGATTATTCACCTTGGGAATTAACCAAAATTTTTATTACAAACCTCACCAAAATAATTTAAATTATAAATGAAGAGAACTAAAATGTTAATATCCAAAATAAAACAATTTGACCAATTTTGGACCATTTAGTCTTTTCAATGTTCATCTTTTGGTTTCCCTTAAGGCTACTCACACTCCCCCATATCAATTTGTTATTGCCAATGGCGAAAGTTTAAAAATTACTCTCTAATCTACTTTCATAAGTGGATATTGACCAAAGCTCTACTTGGTATTTTATTAAGATTTTGTGAAGAAATAAGAAAGAAAAAAATAGCTTTATATCCATTCCCAACACGTGCCTCCTGAAATCTCCGAAACAAATTTAATTTAGCATTAAAATACAGCATTTGGAATAGTATTTGGACTCTTCCTGACATTCCAGAGACATACTCGAAACTAGAATGCCAAAAGAAGCTAAAAATGGTAAGGGAAATTACAGAAGTGTTTGACTGTCATCCAAAAGATTCTAACAGTTCACTCGAAGGAAAATGCCCCTCCATTCCTCAAGCGTCTTGGGCTTGGTACCAAGGAATGCTAAAAATTTTAATGGAGTGGCAAAATTTATAGCAAGTGACTAAGTAGTTTTGATTGATAGTAGAATTTTTTCTTTATATGTCAACTGCTTAATAATAAAAAATAAGCAAAGAAAAGAAACAGCAATGATTTACATATGACAGACTGAATTCCATCACTCTTTTATAGCCAAAGAACATTTGAAAACTTCAATACTTGATTCTCAGGTGTCCCTCATGATCTTCTGTCTCCACTGAAATACAGAGAACCAGTCCTCAGGTTATAAATGAGCATGAAATTTGACATCCCTTCCTCCCCATTTCAGACATGACTCATTGCTCTTGATGCAATCCCCAAGGTCCAGAAGCTCTTCTTTAAAGCATAGAGACAAAAGTAGTATCTTTAATTCAAACTGGTTTACCCAGAGAGCTCTGATAGCTCTTATCCACTGACTTCTTCATGCATCATAAAACTAAGTGCTCTGAGTGTCTTGCCTTCACTTTCCCTGGGGAAACATGCCTAAAAGCTGGAAAGGGAATGAAACGGGTAGGCCTTGACTAGAGCTTATCAGTTCTGCTTAGCCTCTCATTATTTCCAGGGTGCTATTGAAAACTAGCTTTGGGAGTAGTTTATTTTATTTTCAAGGATGAGGATCTTCTTTCCACCAGACTCGTCTGCTTTTGAGTACAAAGAGTAAGTAACCCAAGGTCTTTCCTAAGAGCCAGTCTCATTTAAAATCTGCCTTCTGCTGAGTAAAAATTGCCACTTCAACCCTCAGATTTATAAGTTCTATAGTCAATATAGGGAGTCTTGAAATCTGAGAGTAAATTATGTGGTCTTTTAAGCAATATTCAAAACTCCACTTATCCCATCCTTGAAAATACAAAACAGTAAATAAAGCTAAGACTATGTTACTTTTCTAGAAACATTTTGTCTCAAAAGAAACTATTTCTTGGTTTAGAAGATGACTGGAATACAAGTTAAACAATCATCCCTTTAGAATTTCATAAAAGACAAAAAGAAAAGAAAGAAAAAATGAAAAAGCTAGCAGAGGTAGCTAACAGCTCTATTGAAGAACTTATTTTAACAGATGTTCATTGTCTCAAGGAGAAAAGCACCCGCACAGAAGCATAGCATTTGTACATTTAGAGATTTAAATATTTCTAATTTGAAATGAACCATATGGTATGAGTGAGATATAAATATGAGCAGTTACATTTTACTATTAAGTGAAGGAAAAATGCTGAAGACTGTTACCTGAATTTCATATTATGACAAGGTAATACAACTTGTAGCCTGTTTGAAAACTAGCTTTCATAGATCTTTATTTTTAAATCGCATATAATGATACCACAAGGAGTATTAAAATGTTAGCAATTTAATGATAACATGAGTTATCCTTGATCTAAATGACTGCCTTAGTTATGGTTATTATTACTGTGATGAAACACCATGACCAAAAGTAACTTGGAGAGGTGTCTTAGGCTTTCTTTTGCTATAAAGAGACACCATGATCACAGCAACTCTTATAAAAGAAAACATTTAATTATGGTGGTTTACAGTTCAGAGGTTTAGTCCATTATCATCATGGTGGGACCTGGTGGCATGCAGGCAGTCATGCTTCTGAAGAAGGAGCTGGGAATTCTACATTTTGACTCAAAGGCAACAGGAAGTACACTGTAACACTTGAGCACAAGTGACCACAAAGCCCATTCCCATGGTGGCACACTTCCTCCAACAAGGCCACACTTTCAAACTAACACAGGAGAACAGGATTTATTTGGCTTATACTTCCATACTGCTCTTTATCATTAAAGGAAATCAGGAAAGGAACTCAAACAGAGCAAAAACCTGGAGACACTGCTGATGCAGAGGTCATGGAGGAACACTGCTTTCTGGCTTTTTCCCCATATCTTTCTCAGCCTGCTTTCTTACAGAATCCAGGACCACAAGCCCAGGAATGGCACCATGCACCATGGGCTGGACCCTCTCCGATCAATCACTAATTAATAAAATTCTCTAGATCTTATGGGGGAAATTTCTTAATTGAGTACCTGCTTTCAGGTACTCTAACTTGTGTTAGTTGATATACAACTAGCCAGCACAGTGCCACTGACCATTTGAAAATGTAGAATCTAAAGCACAGAACAGTAACCAACTTGCCTAACTCACAGAGATAAAGTTGTAACATTGGCATATGAATAAGCGCAGTTTTACTCTAGGATATGAGTCAATAAGCCTTTTTTATAAAGCACCAAAGCTAGCCAGGTAGCCCTATGCTATGGGAAAGACAGCCAGTGGATATGTCAATGAAGGAATGTAGAGATGTTTGAATAAAACTTTATTTATAGACACTGAAATTTAATTACATATACTCCTCATATGTCACACATATTAGCTGTTTCACATTTATTTATATCTGGAGTTGTTCACAACATTTTAGTGTTTTCTTTTCACCATTTCCCAACTTAAAATATAAACGACATTGTTAAAATATGGGTTGTCTAAAAATTAGTGGCAGGATGGATTTGGCTCATAGACTAATCAAAACTAGGACTGGTGGAAGAAAGGAAGGAAAAGGGAAAGAAAGAATAAATAAATGAAAAAAAATGGCAAAAAGAGTTCACTTGTACTGATTCTTTTCTTTAGCTGGAACCTCTGTGTGGTTAGAACTTTAGGATATATTTTTTTAATGCATTTACTTAATGGGGTGCTTATTCTCCAGTGTCATGAGGTCACTGGTTTCTTTCTTAGAGAGTGAGAAACATCCAGGAAGCAAAATACTCTAGCTTTAGCACTCTGATCTCAGTATCTCTCTTGATTTTATTTTGTAGTTTTTTCTTTTCACTAGTATTTGTTTTTTAGCATATGAAGAAAATATGAGCTCTTCCACTAATATATTAAAATATGTGGAAAAAAACTGATACTTTAAGAATCTCACATTTGGTAAAAGCAACACCTCTTTAAATACTCATTAAATTGATCAAAACTGTATTTATTATAAAACAGATTCTAACTTTCTTTTCTTTTACATTTAGAAATAGATTATGATCTTGCTCAAATTACCGCTTATTGTTTTAACAGAATTCCAAAGAAATAATATAAATATGGCTATTGAAATTTTAGTTTTTGTGACTGTTTTGTGAATTTTAGTGAAAATGAGAGAAATTATAGCACCGTGGCTTTTAACTAGTTTTCTAGTGATGATTTAAAAAAACTATTTTTATTTTTATTATCCAGGTGGTACTAGCAGATTTCCAGGAAATCCATCCTCTCAAGTCAGGATTTCTTGTCTACAGGTGCTCTGAATGTGGGCAAGTTACGAAGTCTCTGAATCAAAGTCTTTTCAACTATGAGCTGGATCAAAATATTTACCCATAAGGTCATTATAGAAACTAAATGTGAAAATACAGAGAAATCATATAATAAATAGTATTACTCTTAATATACTCTCAGGCCCTGATTGTCATAATTTCTTTATAGGAAAAAAAGCTGAAAGATTCTAAAGTATCTAGAGTACCGCAAACATCAGTCAATACTGCTCCACAAATTCTTCCAGAAGTGTAGACCAGTTTTTAAGCGCCCAAGGTCAAGATCAACCTAGATTCATATGCGCTCTCTCTCTCTCTCTCTCTCTCTCTCTCTCTCTCTCTCTCTCTCTCTCTCTCTCTCTCTCTCTCTCTCTCTGTGTGTGTGTGTGTGTGTGTGCAAGATTCTTTCTTTCTGGCATAGCATAGAAACAAGTTCCAAGCATGACTCAATGACTGGCCTCTTTCACAATTTTCCATCTTTACTTTTATAGCAGTTTAGCAGTTTTCCCTCTTACAGCCAGATTTGACTGTTCTCACTAACACTATCTCAGTTCATCAAAGATTTTATTTCCCTTCATTCAACATTTACTTCAAAGTCAGTCTTCTCTCTTGTGTACACCAAGTAAGTTGTAACCAAAAATAGAGAGACAACTTCAGAAAGCATAGTTTAGAACCTAAGGTTCTGATAGTTCCTGAGAAACAGAGCTTTGGTGGGGTTGGGATAGGGGTAGATGTTTTGTTTGTTTGTTTTAAAAGAAAAGGTATGAAGAACTATAAGACTCTGACTTGATTATAGTTAATAATGTTTAGTTTTTAATATATAACAGAACAGTATCAATAATGTTTGAAGTAAACAATAGGTTTTTATTTTCTGATTTCTACTGGAATATAATCACCATTAAAATGGGATTTTTATCTTATTTACTGTAGAATTTAAAACACAAGTATTATATGGAAAATGAGAAATGTTCACTAAGTAACTGTAGAATGAATAAGTGATTATTAATAGAAGATTGTGGACACAGACACCCAGGAGCACAGTGATTAAACATTATTATTGTTCTTCCCCAGTGAATCTTTCCTTATCTACAGTAAAAGCAACAAGAGAACTAATCCACAAGTCAATCAAACAAAGCAGGATTTAGTAATATGGACATGACAGGAGCATGAAGATAATGTGACCATTGTCATTTTCATGCTGGTAATGAGCAAGGAAGGAAAACTGGACCATCCAGTCAGATCATTATTCTTAAGTAGACAGTTTCCAGACGGTACAATGAGAAAAGAGATTATTCTGTAGGCCAATATTTGAAATAAAAGGGGAAAAAACACATGAGATTTCAAGATGTTCTCGAAACAAAATTTTGACCTTTCCCTAAGCACTTGGCTACAGTTAAGATATGCGGGGCCTGCATATGTAGGCAGGATATCTTATTGTGGACATTTGGAATTGGACACTTTTTGTGTGTGTGTGTGTGTGGTGTAACCTATGCTGTGGATGTTCAGCAGCTCTTTCAGCCTCCACACACTAGTCAGGATTACCCTTTTTCTTGTTATGACAACTAAAAATCATGTCATCTCTTGGCAGACTAAGAACCACAAAACAGAAAAGGACAGCGCTGGGAGACTCTGAGGCTTATGAGATGCATATAGAAAATAAGGAAAGGGTATAAAGGCAGTTCAGAAGCACATCATTGCACTTTTGACAAGAATTGAAATCTCAGTTTAACAAGCACATTGAAGGGGGAAAAAAAAAATTCAATGCCCATCGTGGCTTGTGAGAGCAGGAGCAAGGAAAGGACCAACCATGTATAAACAACAGGACAATCTTGCATAAATTTTCTCCATTTAGGCAATCAACCCCCTCTGTAAGAACATTTTTAGGGGGCAGAGAGTAAGAAGGAACTCTATTACTCTGAATTTCTAAAGCAGATGAAGAAATGAACAATAATTAAAACATAGACATGTCTTCATAAGTCTTTGAACCACTGTTTCAGAGATGTCTCATAAAGCAGATAACCAAATTTTCAAAGAACATTTTAATAAAGAAGTGATGTTATAAAAGTGACAAGCTGCTTAGTAAGTTAATTTGAAAATGCTGAATGCCTACCATGGAATCCACCAAAATCTACCTATCTTTAGTTCAACCTGTAGAAATCACTCACTAATATGTAACAACAAGAAAGCCAAAATGCCACCCAGAAATGGCAATCAAACATTTTATAGCACTACTATTTAGTCCCTATATAATTATATTTAAAATGTTAGAATTATTTTGCTATCCTAAGAAACAATAGTATGCTAGATATGGATATTCTTCCCCTAAAATACTGTATCCACCTGAAGCTTGCTCTACTTCACCCACATAATAATTTATCATCTTGTTCTTGTAGTTACAGAAATAATGACTAAACAAGAGTTTATCAGCATAGCTATTATAAGCACTACCATAATAATAAAGTCAAAGTATGATTTGGGAGCAAACAGCACTTTTTAAAAGATGAAGAGGGAGTTGTAAACCAGAATGGAATTGTTTAAGCTTCACAGCTCTACCAACACTAAAACAGAGGTAAGCATACACAATCACCAGCCATGCATCAGTTTATGTGGACTACTTCAACTTTACCACTACTAAGTCAGAAATATGGTGTGATGAGTTTGTTATAGCTGATGATACTGTGACAGCGTTGGTTAATTTAAAAATGCTTAGGAGTTCAAGAAATGAAACTAACTTTATGAGCTAAAATTAAATCAGTAGGTAGTCATTTCATCAACATTATTTTATGCTATAATTTTTTTTTATGAAAATCTTGGTTCATTTGTCAGAAAATCAGATAACATCATTAGGTAAAGGCATGCTAAAACAATTTCTTTCCAAAATTGACCATGACATGTGCTCACATTACATATGTCATAGTTATACATTGGTGGCTTCAAACCCTGAACAGATGGAAACTTACCTAATTATTTATCCCTTGACAATCTTCCTTTTATAGGAAATGTACTACTAAGGAAATCTAGCCATATGCAAGAGAAGAAAATATGACATAGAAGAGATCAATTACAGCATTTAACTAGGTTCCCCTTTACAGTTGGTTCTATCTTTTCTCAAAGCACAGTCTATGTGAACTTTAACTTTAAGTGCAAATTCATGAAAGTCCAGAGTCCAGCTTGTGCCTAGGAAATCATGAACTCCTTAATAGTAGAAGTGATTTGATCTAAGCTGTACCATCACCCACAGTGAGCACTTAGAGTCTGGGAGGTACTAACTGGGAAAATTGTCTTGCATCCTCAGGATAAAATGGAGACTTTGTGGGTATAGGACCCTGGATTTTATTTTAATCACAAGGCAAAACCATCAAGAAAATATCAAAATGTCTGTAGTATTCTTCTCTAAAATTGATACGACTAAACAAATAGTCCTTGCACAAAACCCACAGAGGACTGGTAAATATGGCTCACTACAGAATGCTTGTCTACATTCCTGGCTTCCATTCCAGAATAAAGAAAAGTACATAACTTCACAGAGAAGGAAGTAGAAAATTCTATAGATGTGTATGTGTGTGTGTGTGTGTGTGTGTGTGTGTGTGAGAGAGAGAGAGAGAGAGAGAGAGAGAGAGAGAGAGAGAGAGAGGAAGACATTATATAACCAGTTGTATTTATGTAGAAAATCAATGAGTCCTTTTGAAGTCAATAAAATATAAAGCTCATTTCACAGTTATGACCAGTTAAATGAAATTTGAAATCCTTTCTATAGGTAGAAATGATGATTTTTTTCCATAGCAATAATATTAACTCTTCAATCCTTCCACATTCAAAACCTCTTGCTTTGCATGCATTTTCTACTGAAAAACTAAGAGGAATCACACATTAGAATTTAATGATATTTTCTCAGAATCTTCAAGTATGGGGGAAAAAAAAAGGAAAATCAGTTTAGTGTGATTTCACAAGAATCCCCTCAACAAAGCTCATTATTTTAGAATTGCCTGTTTGCTGAACATAAAAGCATTTAAGTAGCTTAAGAAAATTTGAGTGAAAAAAGAAGGTAGCTCTTTACACCCAGATCTTACCTGAAGAATTGAAATGGAACAAGACCCTCTTAAGCCTCCCTGATCTGTGCTGCTCTACTCGAGGGACAACTGAATCACAGCAGCCTATATTCTCAACCTCTAAAAGAAAAATCAGGAAGCACGATCAGTGCACATAATGGCCTGCATAATGTAAGAAAGCACCGTTTCTTGGCAACTAGAAAACAATCCTTTTCAATTAACTCACAGCAATTGGCCCACATTTGTTGTTATACATGAGTGAAAAAAAAATGTTTAAAGAACTGAAAAGAGCCTGGTACTAGCTCAAGTCTGAGCAGTCTGTTCACTTGGAAAGCATTTTAAATTAGATGACTCCCTATTCCAGTAGCCTCTTTCCTATGATCATCTGTGGACATACCCATCTCATTTTGTTGATATATACTCTTTAGTTAAAGCCCTAACCCTGAACGTTGAAAAGTCACTCAGCAGTTCCAGCAAACCAGAGGTCTGTTGTGTTATCCTGATCTTATTTAATTTTGCTTTCTAAAATACCAACATGAATGTCATCCCAATGTTCACTAGGATGCACAGGCCAAACTATCATGTGTCATATTCCCTTATCTATGGAAGATGGCTTAATTCCAACAGACACAAATTTAATTGATAGGTAGTAAACACAGCTGTGTGAGATCAATCTTACTCCAGTATGACAATTGTGGAGAATTCACAGATACGTGTGAGAATCATACGAGTGTGGATGCTCTTGTTAAGATGTCTTATAGTCTCACACATGTATCAGAAATTTCATGTGTCAATAAGGGCACATAGAGGACTTCAACTTAAAAAAATGTACAGGGAACATGTTTTTAAATTACCAAATCTCTCCTAGTCATCAGGTTAAAATTTTAATTATCTAGTTAAATTATATCTTAAAAATGAACAGACAATAAGGATAATTTCTATATCCAAGCAAAGTCAAATCTGGTGATTTTTTTTTCTTCATTGCATCCCATTCTTTTGCCAGGATTGAGTAAAAGTGTGCTTTTACTTTCATCAGCTCTTTTCAATATTCTCTTTTATAATGTGAATTTCTTTTGAAGATGTCAACTTTGTCTTCCTAGCCTTGACAGGTAATTCTTCTTAGGTGTACCTTTTAAAATGTAGACTTAGGCAGTATCTTAACACAAAGCACTTTCTTTGTTACTGGGAACTTAAGGCAATGTTCTAAGTCGGTGAAGGTGATGTATTTGAGTAGACCGTCTGGCACCTTCAACTCAGACTCTTGACAGCTGTGTACACTTTCCATGGGTAGATCTGGCTGGGATAATTTTACAAGTGTTTCCTCAATCTTACTACTGATTCTTCACTGGCTGTATGACCTCAGGCAGAATTGCTAAACATTTTATGTCCAGGTCTCTTATCTGCCAAGTGAAGGTAATAATATTTACATCATAGGGGTATTGTGAGGGCTGACTAAGGCTACATGTGTAAAGTTTCATAAAATAATGTCCAGCAGATGATATATATTCAAAGTTAAGGTATATAATAAATGTGGTGCTGAACTTGGTGAATAATCACAATACATTTGTTACAAGGCTAACAACTTTACTTCTTATATTCTTAAAATGTATGGCCATTTACTTCTGTGTTGGATGAATTTGAACAGCATCAGCAAAGCTTAGCATTTAAGAAGACTTACATAAAAGCCCAGTTTTCATAAATTATGATCATTATGCCCTTAACCTCTCCGTTTTAGGAGATGGGCTTAATCTTAGCTCCAAGTTTCTATCCCAATTCATGATGAAGTTTTCACAGTCAAAATTTTATACCCGGTCTCTGCTTGGAAATAATTCAGAATCATTAGAAACATGTCAAATAAACCTATCTGGTCTGGAGGAATTTGGCTCCACATTTATTGGCTTAGCACAGAGCAGTGGTCCCTTGTTCATTATTCTGGATAGTGTTGATTTGTCCAAGTATCTTAAAATAGAGCATTATAGTAGAGGAAATTAAGCAGTGAAATCTGAAAAGGAAAAAGAATCCAAGAGAACAAGTTTTGTGTAAAGATGCTGAAGTCTGTAAGTTGTAACAGATACCCTCCAGCCAGTCAACCTAGTAACCTGGTATCTTCCTGAGGGTTGGGTATGATGTGGATGTAGGGTTGCATGAGCTGTTGGGAAACTGCTCCTGACATGAACACTGTCACAGCCCTGTCAGTTATGTCTTATCATAACACAACTCTAATTAGTCCAGAAAGCCTAACTAAACAGCAAGAAAAAAAATAACATGAAAATAGAATATAGTACAACTTCTGGGCACTTTTACCTATAATTCAATTAAAATGTTGCAAAATAAGTTTGTATGAAGACTTTAACATACAGAAAAAAATAAAAATCAATATCATTATACAAAAATATAGATTTGCCACAGATAAGCCTTCCATAGTTCATAAATGTGGTATTCAGATGCATGTAGTAGGCTTTCTTGAACCACCAGCTCCCAAATCATGGCATGGAGACAAAATGTTTTTTGAATTTTTTATTAATTTATTTTCACATTCTAATCCCAGTTCCTTTGCCCTCCTCTCCTCCAGCTCCCCTAAATTCCTCCTACCCTCCATCTGCTCCTCAGAGAGGATAAGGCCTCCCCTAAGAAGTCTACTAAGTCTGTCCCATCATCTCATTGAGGCAGGACCAAGTCACCTCTTCACCCCCCTCCCTCCCGCACACATACCCCTGTGTCTAGGCTGGGCAAGGTATCTCTCCATATAGAATGGGTTCCACTAAGTCAGTTTGTGCATTTGTGTTAGACCTTGAACCCACTGACAGTGGCCTCATAAATTGTTGGGCACAGCATTGTCACCTATATTAAGGGAATCTAATTCACTCTTATGTAGGTTTCTCCATTTGTCAGATCTGATTCAGTGATCTCCCACTAGCTCAAGTCAACTGATTCTGTAGGTTTCCCCATCATGGTCTTGACTCCTTTGTTCATATTATCACTCCTCCCTCACTTCTATTGTACTCTAAGAACTTGGCCCATTGGTTAGTTGTGGATTTCTGCATCTGCTTCCATCTGTTTCTGGAACAGGGATAAAGCTTCTCTGGGATTATGGATTATAGGCTTGGTTTCTTTAAATGCTTGGCTTTATGTTTATCCTACTAGCTCTTATAACTTAATTTAACCTATTTCTCTTCATCTATTTTGCCCCTGGGCTTTTTACCTTTCTTTCATTCTGTATGCCATACTTTCCTGTTTCCTCCATGTCTGTCTGTCCGGTGGCTGCTTGGCTGGATAACCCTAGTTATCACCCTCTCCTTCTCCCTCATTCTTTCTCAAACCTAGATTCCTTCTCTTACATATTCTCTCTGTTTGTCAGCTCCACCTATCCCTCTCCTGTCTACCTATCAGGTGCTCAGCTATTTTTTATTAGATTAATCAGGTGCCTTAGGCAGGCAAGGTGAAACAGCAACATATGTTAACTGTAGGGAGCCGTTACAAGTACCGTTGGTAGACAGGAGAGATGCGCATGTGCTGGGTAATTTTCAATCCCTGGGTACCTGCCTCTCCCATGGCGTCATATGGGCCGATGAGCAGCAGCCAGTCAGGGGGTGACACGTCCAAGGCAGAGGCTGCTAGCCTATATAAGGGATGGGTTTTGTGTGTTTGGGGTCTCTCTGTCCTGTAAGCTTATGCTCTCCCTCTCAAGAGCATTAAAGCTTTACTGCAGAAGGATCCTGAGTGTGTCGTGTCGTTCTTGCTGGCGAGACGGTAGTGCTGGACAGTTAAAATACATAGTTAATATGCAGAATAAACAAAAGCAACACATCTTTATACAGTTAAGTAAATATTCTATTCCACAACAGATACATGTCATATAAATTGATAAAGTTGGCAATTTGACTCATGTATACAGTTTAGTGATCAAATACTTCACACAATAAAAGCTCTTTTAAACATTGAATACATTTTTTTCTAAAACAGAAGATTGTAGTGTGCAAACCAAATATTTTCAAGTTCTTTTGGAGCAAAGGGAAAAAAACCAAAGTTCAGAAATAGTTTAGTTTTTTATTAGAAATAAAAAGTAACAATTTCTATTTTCTATGATTCTAACCTTCAACCCCCCTTCAACACCAGAGAGAGAGAGAGAGAGAGAGAGGGAAAGAGAGAGACAGAGACAGAGACAGACAGAGAAAGAGAGAGACACACAGAGAGATAGAGAGAGAGAGACAGAGAGACAGAGAGAGAGAGAGGACCAGGGAACAACATTATTTTACATATAAATCCCAGTTCTCTCTCCCCTCTGTCCTCCCATGCTCACCACCCCCCCATCCCACCTCCATCCACTCCTCAGGGAGGGTAAGGCCTTCCATAGAGGATCAGCAAAGTCTGTCACATCATTTGGGGCAGGGCCTAGGCCCTCTCCTGTGTATCTCCTGTGTATCCTGGGTATCCCTCCATGGGGAATGGGCTCCCAAAGTTCATTTATGCACTAGGGATAAATACTGGTTCCACTGACCAGGGAAACTTTTTACAACATGCAAATTCTTGGGTTCCAATGCCAAAGAAATTAATTGAATATCATCAACAAAACCAAGAAATCTACATTTCACTAGATCCTGGCACTGATATCTTGGAGTACAGCATTTGAGAACTGGAGATCCAGTAAAATACATGTAGATCAGAGTCTCGGCTTGTCTAAGAGGGAACATTTACAGGATTAAAAAGCAGAGGAAGGTGTCCAAAAAGATTAAATGGGAAAGTGCACCTCAGCTAACTTGAGTCAGAGAATAGAATGGAGAAGAGTAGAGAATAACTTCTTGAGAGACAAATAGGTGTAAACACAACTTCTGATTTTGTACTTGAAATAGCATTTAAAGTGTAGCATTGAAACCTGAGCCATTGCAGCAGAAAAAGAGGCAGCCACTCTTATCATTCCCCATTCCTCATGTGGTGGTGGCTTTGGGTGCTGACCTCACTTGGCCTATTGATTGTCCCTCAAGTACAATAGCATCTACTTTCTACATGCTCTATAACTTTTAATAATTAACTTCTCAAAAACCTTTGGGGGGTGGCACCTAAATTCAACTTCTGCCCACTTGCAGTGATACTTCCTCCTAATTCTTCTTGTAATTTTTTAATGCCCTCTATATTGTCATTCCTCTTTTTGTTTTGTTTTAATCTCCCTCATTGCATTGATTACATAGTGAGATTCAGATGGAGGTATGTTGGTCTTTTTTCTTATTTTTATTTTTTATTTTACATATCAATTCCAGCTTCCTCTCCCTCCCTCCCTTCTTCTCTCCTTTTTTCCCTCTCTCCCCCCTCACATGCACCCCAAATACCCTTCCCTCCCATTCCCCCCCCCCCATGGTGTGTCCATCCTGTATAGAAGGGTGAGTGGTTTGTATAGCTGTTGCTGCACAGAAATAGAAATACAAAGTATTACATGTATCTCAGTGGTAGACCACTTGCCTAGGGCATGTGAGGCCTTAGGTTATATCCCAGCCCCCAAACAATAGCAAGCACAACCAATATCATATGCTTAAAATGTAGGTATAAAGAGCAGTAGCACAACAACAAAAGCACAACAGTATTGGATTTTTTAAAATTCCTGCTTGTCCTTCTACAGAAAGGTCAAAGTGAGGGAACCCTGTCTAGTGCTATAATGCTTCCAGGCATATTGTTTTCTAGTTTTTGCAGAGGTAAATATAAGGAGTTATTTTTTAACCCTATTGAAAGCTAATAATTGTGTAACATTAACCTTGGGGGATCAGAAACAGGAAGCATTTATCAAGGTACAACGTTTTTATAAGTAATATTTTAAATGGTAATGTATGGTAATGTGCATAGTGTTAAAAGAATTGTTTTTAAGTACAACAGAATAAAGGGGGAATAAAAATAGAAATCTTTATGAAAGAAAGCTTTTAAAAGAAAACAGAAATTTGTCATTTATGCCCCATTTCTTTACAGGCGTTACTAAACTATATTGTTATTGTTCCTTGAACAAAACTATCATAGAAACTAGGCATTGGTAATAGAAATAATTGTTCTACTTAATAATTATGAGGGTATTGCTTTTAGGCAGTTTCAGTAATCACTAGTTTTCCTACAAATGCCATGAGATGCATAAAAGTGTTAGAGAGGACCTGCAAGAGTAACTTGGACAACCAAGTACTCACTGTGTAATCTGAGGACTTGAATTTGATCCCCAGAAAACATGTAACAAAGCTAGACACCTATAACCACAGCTCTGAGGAAATGCAGACAGGTTCCTGGAGCACAGTATCCAACCAACTGGCCTACTTGAGGGAGCACCAGGCCAGCAGAACACCTTGTCTCAAAAAGCAGGAAAGCTACAACCTGAGGAGGAATAACACTCATGGTTGTTTTCTGGTGCATCACACACACACACACACACACACACACACACACACACACACACACACACACACCAAAATAAAAAACAAAAACAAAACAAAACAAAACAAAATCACTGCATAGATTGAAATGGGACCTGAGGAGAAAACATGTTTCTGACTTTCTGTTGTGTTGCTGTGTTCTGTATGCCAGAGATACAACTTTCTTTAAACAATAAATGTCTGTACATGCTTCCTTTCATTGCATTCATGCTTTATCCTGCTTTGAATCTTTAAAGTCAAGGTCCATCACTAATAAATCAGTAAGTGATCATCACATCCATGTTTCAATTCCAATAATATTCTCTAGATGCTCAGAAAAATTCTTTTCTTCATCCCCCCACCTCAGTACATAGGACCCGTGTGTGTGTGTGTGTGTGTGTGTGTGTGTGTGTGTGTGTGTGTGTGTGTTAAGTAGTCACATAAACTAAAACACTATAAAAAGCTACTGCTTATGCTTTTTTGAATGGATTTCATTAGTGCAAGAAATGAAGGGGGTGTTTAAATAGCATCAAGTGCTTAAGAACAAAAAAGCAAACATTTTCATGCATAGTCTTTTGTAATGATGATCAATTTAGACTTAATCCTTTTAGCCCAGAAATGGAAGAGTGACATTCTAAACAAATCTCATTGTGTTGTGTTTGCTGCCATAACAAGGAATTTAAAGGATGAAATTCTTGCTGGCAGATGGACTTCTTGGCTTCCCTATACATGTACCACAAAAAGTTTTTGTTTCAGAAGTTTAATCATGGAGCCAGATGCTTCTCAGTAGATATTTCCTCTTAGAAATATGGTAACTGGTTGGATAGAAGAATTAAGAAACTATGATAATATCTTTTTTTTTTTTCTTACAAGCATTTGCCCAGCTTTGAATGATAATTTTAACCTACACATAATGAAATGTATCCTTGGTCCCAGAATAAAATTTTTCTATAGTTCTTCTTCCCATTAGAAAATGAAGGCACAGCTGCCGAAATAGCTCAGTTGGGAGAGCGTTAGATTGAAGAAAATGAAGGCACATTTTCATACTCAACCCAGACTAAAGAAATACACCCAGCTGTATATCTCTGGTTGATGCTGGTCCAGACAGATTCATCTTTGATGCTTTAAGATCACTTGGCTATCATGAAGTTTCTACAAGGTTATTGTAATGCCATATATTATAGTTTAGAAATCTGTTATTTTTAATATAAACAAAATATCTAACAATGATAAACTATCCCTTGAGCATAATATTTAAAAAATACCAACACCAGGGTTGGCCTATTACTTTTAGACAATCACATGCTTAATTCACCTAAGGTCACCACAGTGAGAAAACAGTGGTATGATATGTCTTCTTGTGAATCTCAGAGGTAGAAATCTTATTCCGTGCTTCATAATTCTAGTATGAGCTATATAATTTCTTTTTTCTCTCTACTCAAATTCACTACTTCAACAAGTGTCTGTGGGACATCTTCTATGGATCTGGCAGTGTTGTAAGAGTGGGTTTATAACTATGTTGACAATAGAATATAAGAAAAATGTATGATGCTATAGTACTTCTAAACTGTCAGAAAAGGTGATAAAAACTTCTATGTTGCTCATGAAGACCTTCTAACATAGGGTCCTGAGTTGCCATGGAAAATTAAAAGGATCAGAAGCTGCAGTGACATAAGGAACTAAGCTATGCATAGAGATCACTTAGCTGGACATGGAGAGTTGTGAACATGGAGTCTAGTAGACTCTCCCATGACTGGAGCTCTGGATAATATTGATTATAACTAGGGTTCTTGTAAGATTTACTTATTTGAGCAAAGAAAACTGAATGTTGTTTTATATGAGTAGATTTTAGATGGATTTGCTAAATACTAGCAGAACTTTGTTGCCTGGAATTAAGGTCTTACCAGGATCAGAAGGCCTCACTATCACTCAAGGCTTAAAGCAGCTTAAAATGATATTAAAATCTGAAACATAGGAGATGTTAGATATGTAATGTTTGAAAGGTTGAGTATTCTTTTATCTATAGGAAGTAGAAATATACCTAATGAACTAGTTGATCTGGTTTATGATTCTTCTGGTGTGTATGTTAGAAATTACAGTTTCTTTTAGCTAGATACCATCACACAGTGATGACAAATAGAAGAGAAAAACAAAATCGTCCAATTTTATCAGAGTGAGAGTGAATAAAAATTGGTTAGGGTTTGCTCTGTATCTAAATAAGATTGTTTCTTATCTCTAGTCTCCTCTAGGACAAAACTCTCAAAAATAAAGAAAAATGCTGGGGTAAAAATCAAGACTAGAGTGCAGTCCAAAAACATGATGTCTGGTACATATAAAGTCAAGTATAAGATTTTAACACCTTTCTTAAGATATTAATATGATTTAAGGTGACTTCTGATAGTCTCCCAAAACCTTCAACTTGTTTTCAGAATGTCCCTTAAGGAACAACTATTTAACATAATAGCCTTTTAAGATTGCTAAAGAAATGTTTTCCATTATCTAACAAATAAGAGTGCCCATGACAGAAACCATTGTTGTCAGCTTTACTATTTTTATACAAGGACACACTGTTCAAGCAAAAACTACCTTGTGCACATTAAGCTAAACTCATAATCCAGGTAAAGGCTGCATTTTAGATGTTTACTTCTGTGGATACCAAAGTACAACTTTATAGAAGAAATGTGCTTTTCATGTAGATAATGGACATAGTCAGTTACCAGGTATATAGTAGAACTCCCATATGCAGATGTTACACTATTAACTATAAATTAGACACAGCCCTGGGAAGTTCAGTTTTAAGAACTGATAAAAAGATTCTCGGTCAGAAGGGCACAGTTTAAGATAAAGTGGAGGGAGGTTTTTAGGCAGGGATGTGACAGAAATTCACAGAAAGTTTACAGGGCTTGACATTAGAATATCTTCATGACCTCAACCTTTTTGACTTCACTTGCTTGATGGAACTCTTAACTGTACTGAAAAGTGCCCTTGGTATTTTGGAGTGCTGCTGAGA
Organism: Cricetiscus sungorus; assembly: GCA_030556225.1. Lineage (NCBI taxonomy): Eukaryota > Metazoa > Chordata > Mammalia > Rodentia > Cricetidae > Cricetiscus > Cricetiscus sungorus. Next base: position 20,396,269 of record JANBXA010000372.1, on the reverse strand, counting down.
CTCATACATCTACTTGCCCACCATGTACTAACAAGAAGGAGAAAAGCTCCCTGGAATGTGTGGATATTAAAATCTTTGCAATTATCCACATGATGAGGTGCTGTTGAACCTCTGGTTCAGTCAAAGCATGTTATTACAAGAGCAATGTACAGTGGAACATCATTAGGGAAGCTGTAGGATGGGAAATCTGAATGCTCTGTGTTAGAATTTATTCAAAAAGTAGAGAGAAAGAAAATGTAGGCATAGAAAGAACTGGAGCATTAATGATACTAATGGTTTTCTCAGTTCATAAATTCATTGGCCAGTAAGCTAGGAGAGTAATTTTTAGCCTTCAGCTTTGAGCCGAAACCCATAAAAAATTGGAGCCCTAGGGACCAACTATGTCTACTAACTTACTTTTAGTATATGAGATATAATTACAAGGGAATTAGCTGTGGCCATCTAAGCACAAACCATCTTTAATTTAGGTGGCACCCAGAGCTATCAAATAAAATGAAAACATTTTCCTTCTGCTTTTCAAATTCAGTTGTATAATATCATATTTTCTAGCAAATTACACTTGCTCTTGGAGTCTTTTCTTAGTCATCTAGGACCAAGGTCAAAAATAAGGAAAAGTCAAGGAGATAATTGATCATGACTATCAAAATTTCTTCCTGGATAAGCTGGATCATTCCTTCCATTGAAGGCTGGAATCACATAGGGAGACCTGGAAACAAACCAACCAGAAGCTGATGGTTTGGGCCAGCATAAAGATGTCATCAACCCAGATGGAAGCCTTGACTTGAAGTAGAAAAGGTGAATTGTTTTTTTCAGAGCCTATATTGCCCTATGCTGGGATCGTTAAGATAGAATTATATACATCCCAGATGTTCCTATGTCAGAAGAAATAATGATGTGAGGAGACTGTGATGATTTGAATATTGATGGCTTTCCATCTGCAGGCTCCTGTTCTGGATGCTTGGAATCTGTCACTGTTAAGAGGAAGCACTAGTGAGCAAAATTAGGTCAGAGAGCTTATTAAGAAGTGACTTATACCTGCCTCTTGAGAGTGGATTTGGTTTCATGGAACTACATTTGTACCTCACATTGCTGGACTTTTCTGCTCTTGCAATGCTCTCATTCTATAATGCTGTTCACCATATTTTGATGCATGATACCTTCAGCAGATGTGGCTGCTTAAACATGAATATTACAGCTCCAAAAGCCATGAGTCCAAATAAATGTTATCTGTTTATAAATATTCAGCCAAAATATTCTTATTACCGCAGTATAAAAAAGGCCTTGCTGTAGACAATTGCAGTGTCACTACAGGCATGGATAACTAGTACGTGTAGGGGAGGGTGAGAAATTTTGGAATCCAAATTGTAGGGTAGATCCAGAAGAAATACATCAAGACCAATCCAAATCATCAAGGAGTTGGATGTCTGGGCACAGAAAAGGATGAAGCTTGGTGCTATAGTCTCGTTCCATGTTGTCCTTGTATTCATACCTGAAGAAGAAGAATTTTCCTGAAAATGAGCAAGTATCTGCATTCTCACTTCTTAATATTCAATGCTCTTGTATTCCAGCTGGGACTGCTGGTTTCTCCTAAACAGCAACTTTTCTAATGGTCTGGAATCTTAGATTCTGAGGGCTCACAGCTGTGTCCTACTTCCAGAGTGTCTCTTAGCACAAAGAAGTTTCCTCACCAAAGCTGTGCCCTCTTCCTATGACTCATAGTGGGCTAAAGAATAAAGGATTTCCTCACTTGTACAAATGAGAATGCCCATGGGTGGTTAACACACTCCAGAGGAACTATAGGATTGTCTGGGGATGTGCTCTTCTTATCTCCTGGGTCAGCCTTCATTCCCAGGGATTAACAGTAATTCCCTTAACAAATTAACTTATTTTAATGCTAAATTGATGTTAAGACACTCTGCTAGATGCTGTTCAGAATTAAAATGGTGAGCTAATCCTGTAGGATATTTTAACTTAGAGAAAAAAGATTCTAGTCTACTTTGAAATACAACCTGTAGCCCCAATTCTGTCCTATTTTATTTCAATAACACTTATTAACTTATGATATAATATATATTTTACTTTTTAGGTATGGTTTCATTTGCCACCTACAGGTAGATTATGAACAGTAGACAGCAACTTTAGTGTCCCTTTTTATTGTGCATCTTCCTTCCCTTCCTCCTGTTCCTCCTACTCCAGCATGTCAGGAATATCCAGTATGGTTCCTTGTATATAATGGGTAAAAATTAATATTTATGGACTTTTAAATGAAGAAGATAAAGATGTAATATATAGGATTAAGGGACGTGGTAAAGGATCAGCAAAAAACAAAAAACAAAAAACAAACAAAAAACAAAAAAAAACAAAAAAACCCCAAAAAACAAAAAACAAAAAAACAAACAAACATCTGATTTAACTTTGCTAATGTTTAAAGTTAGATTCCATGTTTAAAGTCTTGCTGCAGTAAACTCCATGGTGTTTTTTTGTCTCAGAACATGTAACCACTCTAAAAAATTCAGTATCTCAGCATTTTTCTCTCATGTGTTTATTTCTGTGGTGAACCCTTAAGAAATGTTTTTACTATAATTTTCATATTTCTATTTTTCTACATAACATTATAGGATTCCCTGTCTTTTTCTTTCTGGTGTTTACATGGGTATGTATGGGGCTCCCAGCAGGGCTTGGGATTGGCAGTATTTATATCCACATGCATCCCTGGAAATGGTATGTCAGGTTTGAATGGCCTCTGGAAGGGATTTATCACCTCACATTTTAAACAAGTAAGTAGCTCAAAAATATTAAAACACCAATGCCGGGCATTGGTGGTGCAGGCCTTTAATCCTAGCACTTGGGAGGCAGAGGCATGTGGATCTCTGTGAGTTTGAGTTCAGCCTGGTCTACAGAGCTAGTTCCAGGACAGGCCCCAAAGCAATACAGAGAAACTCTGTCTCAAAACGCCTCACCCAAAATATTGAAATACCCACTGATTGTATTTGTAAGTTAATTTAGGATTAAGATGCATACCTTAATTTCAGACTACTAGATATAGCCCCTTGTTTTGCTTGTTACTAGTTGTATGGTTTTCAGTAAGAGTTACAATATGGGCATCTATACTGAACCTCAGTCCCTGTGTCAGCACAAAAATGATAATGCCTGGTCAGGACTTAGCATGAATTCAAGTGATAGTTATTGCTGTTATTAGTGTTTGTAAAATCCTGTTTTTAAATCAGTTATAAAAACCTCAAGTAATTCCTTTATAACTATCTGTACTGAATTCCCAGACTATATGACATAGCAAAATTAATCATGATTGACCATATGAAGTTATCCTAATGTAAAAGAACTTAACTCCCATGGGAAATCCATTTCTGTTTATTCATTTGTTCTCAGAAATAAGTGCTTTCACTTTGTCAGATACCACCTCCTTAACACACACACACACACACACACACACACACACACACACACACACACACACACACAGAGAGAGAGAGAGAGAGAGAGAGTTAGAGAGAGAGAGAGAGAGAGAAACACAGACATACAAACTCCAATGATTACCTCCTTTAAGGAAGTAGGTCCAGAATTACAAATTTCATCACACAGAGGCATTAATTTTGAAACTAAGACACCCATCCCCTAAGGGTCCACAGCTGTGTAGATTTCCTCCACTCTTGCTATTGAACATAATTCCGTGGATTTGCAAGACCCAAATCCAAGGTATTCCTCAGATTCAACCAATCTCCTACTCTTGTTTAATATCAACATGGTTTTCCCTGCTACCAACTTCCTCCTATCTCCACTTTGACTCACAAAGGATTCACCTTCTCTAGTATCAGTCTTTACTGGAAGATGTAGGCCATTATTATCAGTAACATGCCATGTGGTTTGTATTAAGTATTAGCTTGACAAAACCTAAAATCATTAGGAAAAGTGCATCTGGGGATGTTAAGGTGATCCACTCTAACTGCTGGACTGAATAAAAAGAGGTGAGGTGACCAGCAGTGTTGATCTCTCCCACTTCCTGACTGTGGATGCAATGTAATCAAATACCACAAACCCTTGCCTTCATGGCTTCCCAAAGATAGTGTACCCTTTAACTGTGAACAAAGATGAACCTTTATTAAATAGGTTTAGTCAGGTATTTCATTACAAAGAGAGATTAACTAAGCCAGTGTGTGATCATAGTAATCTACTGATAGCAACAGGGTAAAGGCACTAGCAGAGATAACAACAAGCACAGAGAAAGGATCCACATTCACTACAACCTATAAAGAACTTGCAAGGGTGACTGACACAAGTGACACAGGGGGAATCTGTGTTCTGAAATTCATGGATCTTCTTTGACTTCGAGTATAGATAGAATTTTTTTTCTTGTGATTTCGCCATAGTGTAGATGTCAGTCTCTATGTTTTAAGGATTGCCTACAACATAGTTCAGTTATTAAACCTACTAAAAACGAATGACTTGAAGATAAATTTAGTCTTGAATTTCTTTAAAATAGCCAAACTGGCAAGTTTTTCATTGGCATCATTTTCCAGACAGCAATAAGCCAACACACTATTTAAGTCTGCCTCTCAAGCAGGGATGGCATCTGCAAGTGTGTTTTTCAGTTCAGGAAGGCAGTTTTGCTTCTGTGGTGGTCTAGAGTGTGTTGAAAATTTTCTAGAATGCTTTCATGTTGCTCACCAACAGTTGGTGCTCACCTGATAGCTTTGTGTCTAAAGTACCTTCTCCTTTCAAAGTATGAAAATGCAATCCATAATCTTCCATTGACTCTATAATTTTCATTTTGTTATGATCCTTGGAACACTTTGGGCTTGAGAATTTAAACAGTCAAATTTGCCTTCTGGGATGTTTTTCTTTTGGAAAGTAGTGTTTGTCAAAACTATAGCATAACAAAATGACACTGACATTCTAGAAAAAGGAACAGCTACATCCAGAACTATACTAAAGGCTGCATTGTAAATGGCTGAAAGACACCAGGAACTCTTTGCCCTACAGGTGATGAAACTGGGGTTTAGTTGTTGAGGAACACATACTTTGTAACTGATAGTGGGTCCTAATCAAGAAAAGATGCACAGAAACTTGGAAGCTAGTAGCCAGGTACGAAGGCTGGATTTTTAGCAGTTGTTCAAACTTGAAGCAATTCTCAGGAAATGGAAACCACTGGTCCCTCCCTTCATACCATAGAGTTAGCTCCCTTTTATTATCTATTACTCTTCATGACATTCACAGCACATAATCAGAGGTTTATCTTTGTAGGAAGCTGACAAAATCAACAGACATGATTCATTCACCAGAATGAATGAATGTCACGGGTTATCTAAGACCAGAAAATGTAAGACATAACTTTTACCAAGTAGTTTTTAAGTATATAAGAAACACAGGTTATTATGTTATAGGGAAGAAATGCAGACTTAGGCATTTTATTTCAGTGCAGAAAACAGATGAACATCCTAGGATTTTAGCAACATTCAAGGTACTCCACAGACTCTACTGTCAATTTATTTCACTTGGTTCTTTTCCCATGTCCTGTGCTTTTCCACCAATCTCCTGCAAACATGTGTGAACATAAAGCCTGGGGAATTGTGTTCTTGGTAGCATTTGCCTTTTAATTTATGCACAGGTGTCTTGTCTGAGACTTCTTCCATGTTAAGCATAAAAACATTTCTCATGCTCAGGTGTCCTTTAACCTTAGCAATAGGCATCAGTGGAGATTCTTTATATAGGAAGCAGACACATGGAGGCTGTTGCCCAGCATTTCAGATCTTCCACTGATTGACTATGTAAGAAAAAAGCAAAAACAAACCTCCAAAAAACAAAAAGAAAACCAAAAATCTGCTCTAGCTAAAAAACTAGGCCTTATTGAAGTTTGTACTTGTAACAAAATGATCAGAGTGAAAAGTTCCACTCTGTCAAGATATAGGCACTTTTTTTGTCTCCCCTGAGTTCCAGGTGCTCCAAAGTGAGCTGGCAGTGATGGAAAGCTCCAGAACCCTCTTTCTTCTTTCTCTGTCTGAACAGGGAACACAGAGCATGAACTGAAGAATCCTATGGCAATGGCCTATACAGTTTGAATATCTATCTATCTATCTATCTATCTATCTATCTATCTATCTATCTATCTCCATCTATCTATTGGTAGATAGATTCATATATATATGCATATATATATACACACATATACATGAAAAGCAACACACATACACACACACACACACACAGACACACACACACAGACACACACACACACACACACACACACACACACACACACACACGCTTGTCTCAAATTACACAGTATCACCTTTACCAAAAACACTATCTTCCTTCAATTCTAAGCTCTGATCTCATTCCTCATTAAAATCCCACCTTTCTTTTCTGTTTTTGTCTTCTCAGCTGCTTCATTATTCTTATCTTTGGTGCTTCATTGTGTGTAGTCTTTATCAAGTAAGCTAGGAGGAGGAAGGGTGCTGAGGGAATTTTCAGTGTTATAACACAAGCTGCCCTTTCAGACTTTGTTGACTTTTCACATCCTATGTTCACTCTCAGGGAAGGGCAACCATTTCCTGTATATATCAATCAAGCAGAAACAATATATCAAAGCTCTTGCTATGTTCCAGGAACTGTCTAGCACATCATCTCTTTAATGTCTACAGAAAATAGTCACTGAACCTCTTTCCACACTTTATACAAACATTGTTCTCCTTTCACTTGTTACTTTATTCTTTTTAGTTATTCTTTACAATGCACAGAACTCTATTTAAGTAAATAAAAGAGGGAAACTGCAACTCAAGTAAAGTAATGTATATAGAAACTGCAAGCATTCATACAATATTAATAAAACTGTTGGGGTATTAGTTAGGTTAATGACTTCTGTGTCCAGTACAGTGTTTTCTTTAAAGTTATCCTAATGGACAATAATGGATAAGATACTTCATTCTTAAGAAAGCGTAAAATGAATATACACATTCAACTAAAGAATAATGAAAGGCTATTTGTTATTATAAAGTCCCACTGTTATTAATAACTCCAAAACACTCACAATAAAGGTGTTATTTAGCATTTACTTTCCCTAGCTGTAAATCCATGTAACAAATATAAGCAATAGTATCATATATCACTTAGCTATAAAGGTGACTCCATGTTGAGCCTGATTTTGTTATGGACATCCCTAAATCAATAACTCCATACTGCCCTAAATACAGAGGTTATTCAAAATTTTCCATTAAACAGCAAAAGCAAATGTCAAATGATTATCTGGTTTTGGTACTTGTAATGTTTACTACATGACTTCAAACACAGATGCACACACATAAGAGAGGGAGAAACAAAATATAAATGATTACTGACAGTTTCTTCCCTATGATAGTGTTCAATGTTGCAAATAATTTGTCTTCAAGAAAAATTAGGCTGCTTAAAGTGTCAGAAATAGAAATAAAATTACTGAATTCTTTTGTTCTAATTCTTTTCATGTATTCCTTGTAGCTAGTTGATTTATTTCAGTTTGAAAATTCTGGTCTTATAACATATATACCAGTAACAATTATATGGGAAATATTTCCCAGAATAGTGCAAGCCCTTACTCCTTAAAGCAATATTTTGTCAGGATCAAAAATGCCAATTTGATGGGAGGTGTTATTATATAAATATGTTTCTCATACTGGTTAATGAATAAAGCATTGTTTGGCCAATGGGAAAGCAAGATAGGCAGGGCTAGGAGACAAGGAGGAAAGAGGAAGTAGTGAGGAGGGGTCAGGTCAGCATGTAGAGCCTAGAGGAAGCAAGATGCCGGCCGCCGCGCTTGGATAAGATAACCTCGTGGAGATACTTAGATAAGTAGAAATGGGTTAATCATTAAGACAGAGCTAGCTCATAAACAATAATAGTAACTGGCCAACAGGATTGTATCAAATACAGAGTCTCAGCATGTTATTGGGGCTTGCATGGCGGCAGAACCGGCAGGACGGAACAAAGAGTGGGACCAGACTAGCAGTGGGGGGAAAAATGTGCTCACAACACCAATTGTCACTCTGCCACATTTTAGACTAAGCTGACTAACCTTTTTGCCAATCTTCACCTAGAAATTTTGTAATGAAATATGAATTGTGAGAAGGATAAAGAATAAGTCAAACTATTTTAATATACTTCACTCCACTTTATTCCTTGCACAACAAAAATACCTTCATTGTAAGAGCCAGAGGTTATGGATGAATATATCACAAAGTATTTTCTGGACACAAGGAAAGTTGCACATGTGAATTTTCAGCAGTTAGGGAAAAATTTATAAGACTTACAAAAATTCAGTAAGTAAAATTCCCAGCATAGATAGGGGAGACAGTCACAAAGTTCCATTCCTGGCTCAGGAGCTATTGGCAATTGATAGCTTCATGAAGAAGGGGAATCAGACTTACTTTAAGGGTTCAGCCTCTAGTAGGTTGTCCAGTGGATGGCCACATACCCTAAAGTATATAGGCAGCATCACTTGTACTTGATGGGTTAAAAAAAAATGGACATACAGTGTATTTGTGTGTGAAATTCCTAAAAATTATGTTAAAAATCAAAACACTTTTATTTTAAAAAGACCAGAAGATTTATGAAGCTTGAGAATCCCAAATAGTGGAGTGGGGGGAGGTGGGAAGGGAGGGGTGTTGTGGGGGCATGGGAGGGAGGGAGATTTTGTGTGTGTGTGTGTGTGTGTGTGTGTGTGTGTGTGTGTGTGTGTGTGTATAATCCCAAATAGTTGTATGCTTAGATTTGGCCCTCTAATCTTGATGCAATGAGTTGCATATTCTGTTTATTTTCTTTTACATTTGAGAAAGCAACTAGAATAAGGACTGATCAAGAATAAGGGCCATAAAAATTCAAGCAAAATATTATTTTGAAGTGTGGTTACTAAATTTGACTGACTTAAGGATGAAAACAGAACCCTGGAAAGAGTATAGAAGACCCAGGGGGGTAAAGGTGTCAGTATTTTTAAAGAGCCAATCAACTAAGTGTACCATAAAGAAAGATAGTTGAAAACAATAGAGAAAAGCTGAAATTGCTTTAGAAACACTATAAATCAAAATTAGTCCTACTAATTTACCTGTATCTCTTCAGTATTGAAACCATAATGTTGCATGAATAGTGAGCAACCCACTGTGAAGATAATGAAGGGAATAAGAATCATGTTTTAATATGTGTGACTAGAGCCATGTTGCTGCTCTTAATTATCTTGCTGAAGAGGGGGTGGGTTAGATTTGACATTTGCCTTATTGCTGTATGGTGAATATATTTGCTTTATCAGTAGGTAAAAAGTCTAGTTTCTTTTTTTTACTTTATTTATTTATTTATTTTCTTATTTTACATATCTATCCCAGTTCCCTCTCCCTCTCTTTCTTCTTCCCTCCCTCCCTCTCTCTCACCCTCCCATGCCCCCCTGACCACCCTCCCATCCTATACACCCCCAACTCCACAGGGAGGTTGGTGCCTTTCAGGAGGGGTCAACAAAATCTGACAAGTCATTTGGAGTAGGGACTAGGCCCTCCCTCCTGCCTTTAGGTTAAGGGATTATCTCTCCATGGGGAATGTGCTCCCAAAGTCCTTTTGTGTACCAGGTATACATCCTGGTTCCACTGTCAGAGGTCCCTTAGATTGCCCAGGCGTTCTAACAGAGATCCATGTTCAGGAGGTCTGAGTCAGTCCAATGCAGGTTTCCCAGCTATTAGTCTGGGGGCCCATTAGCTCCTCCTTGAAAAATGTCCAGAGACCTACAAGACTGACCCCAACTAACAATTTGAGCAACAGTGGAAAGGTTACCATAAACACCCTTTCCTGATAATGAGATTGATGACTAACTTATCCACCATCATAGAGCCCTCATCTAGTAGCTGATGGAAACAGAAGCAGACACTCACAGCTAAACTCTGAGCCGAACTGGAATCAAGATGCAGAGAGGAAGGACAAGATCAGGCTACAGAAACCCACAGAGACCGCTGACCTGAACAAGGAGGAGCTAATGGGCCCCAGACTGAAAAGTCTAGTTTCTTCATTTCAGTATTACTTCTCACTACAGTTACTCATGTGGCAAACCCAACAGAAGGTTAACAGCAGTACCCTTAGGATAGAGTGAGGCATGCATCTTCAGACATTCACTTTGTTTGAGCTGTTAGAACTTAATGTACACTTGCCTCCTTTTCTCATCAGAAAATTAAAGTTCACATAATACTCTTTCTACTTCATGGATGTGTTGTGAGAGCTCAATAACAGAAGGATGTAATATGATGACTGCCAATCAGCCATTTGTGTGTGGTGAGAGCTCAATAACAGAAGACATGTAAAAAGTTGTCAATCAGCTATAAAACAAGTATTTGATTAATAATAATGTTGTTTCTATTACAGTTGTGATGCAAGTACTCAACCCTAAGTCATGACTCATCAAAAATGTCTTAGGGAACTATTTCAAAATCCATCAGTTAATACTAAGGATTCATTGAATTCAGAGTTTATGTGATATACAACTTAGAAATTTATTTAACAAAAATAACAGAAAAGTAGAAGTATATTTGAGTTCCTCAAACTTCACAACATTTTGTACCTAAAGTGCTTGTAAGTGTGTAGTATCAGAGTTAAAGGTTGTTTTTCCCACTTCTTTTCTCTGGATATTCAGTATGTCCTTCAGAACTCCTACCACATACATACTTAGGAATCAGCATTCCTGGAACTTCTTTCTAAATTTATTCATTGACTTACACCATCTTTATAGGAAAGCCCATGAATTTTGAATCAACTTTCCCAATAGAATGTACCTTTAATCATGTCAGCCATCGGCATAAAAATTCTCATTGCTTGCCTTCCTAGCATAACCAGTACACCTGACTAATATTTACTCTGGATATAAATATCATTTAAATATACAGCAACACCCTAAAATCCCATGTTTCTCCACAAAAAGTGTACAAAGGCCCAGGGAAAAAGAACTTGAATTAGACTGATTTCCATTTTCCTGAGGAACCTCCACAATGATCACCAAAATGGCTGTACACGTTTGCACTCAAACCAGCAGTGGAGGAGTGTTCCTTTCTCCACATCCTCTCCAGCATATTGTTATTGGTGTTTCTAATTTTAGCCATTCTGATAGGAGTAAGATGGTATCTCAGAATTTTTTTGATTTGCATTTTCCTTATGGCTAAGGATGTTGAACACTTTCTTCAGTGCCTTTCAGCCATTTTGAATTCCTCTATTGAGAATTCTCTATTCAGTTTTGTACCCCACTTTTAAATAGGGTTATTTGGTATTCTGGTGACTAGTTTCTTAAGTTCTTTGTATATTTTGGAGTTCAACCCTCTGTCAGATGTGGGCTTGGTGAACATATTTTCCCAGTCTGTGGGCTGCCATTTGGTCTTGTCAACTGTGTCTTTTGCCTTACAGAAGCTTCTCAGTTTTAGGAGGTACCATTTATTAGTTGTCAATCTCTGTGTCTGTGCTACTGGTGTTATGTTCAGGAAGTGATCTCCTGTACTAATTTGTTCAAGGGTACCTCCCACTTTCTCTTCTAAGAGGTTCAGTGTGGCTGGATTTATGTTGAGCTCATTGATCCATTTGGACTTGAGTTTCATACATGGTGATAGACATGGGTCTGTCTATCTGCAGTCTTCTACATACCATCATCCACTTGTGCCAGCACCATTTGTTGAGATGCTTTTTCCTTCCATTGTATAGTTTTAGCTGTTTTGTCAAAAATCAGGTGTGTGGGTTAGAACAGGATTTTCCATTCAATTCCATTGGTCTATCTGTCTATTTTTGTGCCAATACCAGGTTGTTTTCAGGACTATAGCTCTATAGTAGAGCTTGAAGTCAGGGTTGGTGATGCCTCCTGAAGTTCCTTTATTGTACTGGGTTGTTTGGGCTAACCTGGGTCTTTTTTCTTTTATATATAAAGGTGATTATTATCTTTTCAAGGTCAGTGAATAATTGTGCTGGTATTTTGATGGGGATTGCATTGAATCTGTAGATAACTTTTGGTAAGATTGCCATTTTTACTATGTTTATCCTACCTATCCAAGGACACGGGAGATCTTTCCATTTTCTGGTGTCTTCTTTAATTTCTTCCTTTAAAGACACAAAGTTCTTGCTATATAGGTTTTTCACTTGTTTGGTAAGCATTACCCTAGGATACTTTATGTTGTTTGTGGCTATTGTAAAGGGTGATGTTTTTCTGATTTCTTTGCTCCTTTGTCGTCTGTATATAATAGGACTACTAATTTTTTTTTTTAGCTTATCTTGTATCTTGCTAGTTTGCTAAAGGTGTTTATTAGCTATAGGAGTTCCCTGGTAGAGTTTTTTTTTTTTTGGTTGATTATGTAAATTATCATACCATCTGCAAATAGTGACAGCTTGACTTCTTCCTTTCCAATTTGTATCCCCTTGTTCTCCATTTGTTGTCTTATTGCTTTAACTGGAACTTCAAGTATAATATTGAAAAGATATGGAGAGAGCAGAAAATGGGAATCAGTCTACCAAAGGACCCCACTCTTAGGCATATCCATGCAACAAAGACATTTGTTTAATTATGTTCATAGCAGCACTATTTGTAATAGCAAGAATATGGAAGCAGCATGGATGCTCCTCATCAGAGGAATGGATAAAGAATATGTGGTACATTTAAACAATGGAATACTACTCAGTGGAAAAAAAAACAATGGAATCTTGAAATTTGCAGGCAAAATGCATGGAACTTGAAGAAATCATCCTGAGTTAAGTAACCCTTTCAAAAAAAGAGGAACATGGTATGTACTCAACATGGTATGTACTCACTCATATATAGATTTTAGACATAGAGCAAAGGATCACCAGTCTATAATTCACACTGCCAAAGAAACTAGGATTCAAGGAGGAACCTAAGAGATTCATACAAGATCCCACACAGAAGGGGAAAATAATAAGATCTCCTGAACATATTGGGGGTTGGGGGTAGTGAGTGGGAGAGAGTTAGGAAAAAGAGAAGGGGAGGAGAGAGAGCATGTGGGACCAGGAAGACTGAGTAGGGGGATGAAGAGATGAGAGCAAAAAAAGAGATGCCATAATAGAGGGAGCCATTATAGGTTTGAAGAGAAATCTGACTCTAGAGAAATGTGTACAGTCCTACATGGATGACCCCAACTAACAATCTGAGCAACAGTGGAAAGGCTACCTTAAATGCCCCTTCCCTGATAATGAGATTGATAACTAACTTTTATATGCCATCATAGAACCCTCATCTAGTAGCTGATGGAAACAGAAGCAGACACCTACAGCTAAATACTGAGCTGAACTCCTAGAATCTAGTTGCAGAGAGGGAAAAGTCATAAGGGGTCAAGACCAGGCTACAATACCCCACATAGACAGCTGGCCTGAACAAGGCAGAACTCATGGACCCCCAGCCTGATTGCTGGGAAACCTGCATTGAACCAACTCAGACTCCCTGAACATGAGTCTCTGTTAGAATGCCTGGGCAGTCTAAGAGACCTCTGACAGTGGAACCAGAATGTATCCCTGGTGCATGAAATGACTTTGGGAGCACATCCCCCATGAAGGAATACTCCCTTAGCCTGGAGATGTGAGGGAGGGCCTAGATCCTACTCTAAATAACTTGACAGATTTTGATGATCCCTGCTGGAAGGCATCACCCTCCCTTTGGAGTGGGTGGGGAATGAGATGGATGGGGGTTTCGGGGGGCATGGGAGGGAGGGAGTGGGTACTGGTATTGATATGAAAATAATAAAAAATAATAAAATAAAAAAGAACTTGAATTAGAAGCTATCTTTGAGATATTACCAGATTTGACACACTCTGACTGTATCTATGATTCAGGCTAGAAAAATACAGGAAGAGAAGCACATCTATTTAATTGCTGTGTGCATCTGAAGGTTTATCAGGACTTTTAATGACATTTGTGAGATATTTGAGGAAAGCAAGGCTTCATATACTACTTATGGTATTTCTCTCTTTTCTTATTATAACTCATGGCTAGGGTAAGCAGGCACTCTATTTTTCAACTACTATGATTATAAAATTTCCATTTTCTATACTATGAGTGAGAAAAGTAACTAATAATAAAGTAAGAGCAGTCTTCAAACTGAGCAGAACATCTCGGATACAGTGTCACAAAAGAAGGGAGGAAAAGACAAAGAAACAGCCAAAACATCTGTGAGACAGTCTGGGTACTTTTACATCCAAGTACCTCAAGAGATCCTTCTTTTAGCATTAAAATTGTTTGTAAATAGTCACAGATAATATAACCCCATACATCATATCAACCATTAGAATGTGGTCGCATGCTGCCTGCATTGCTGAAGTTTTTGAAGCCTGGAGTATGGCGAGATGCAAGAGCAGCCCTCATCTCCCTTTATATGCTGACACTCCTCAGAGGTCTGGTCTTGAGTTTTATCCTCTCATTTTTCATATATTTTCAGAGTGTGTCATTTACCCCTTAGTGGGTAAAATACACGGGTGCACGAAGGGTTTCACACCTGTGAATGTTTCACAAAACCGTTCCCAGCTTTTGGGTTAGACAGCCAACTTTGTCTTCAAAATTTTCACCTGACTATATCAAGACCATTTCAATTCAATTTGATTAGAAATGGAAATCAGACATCACCACATCCAATGCCGGCCACTTCTTTTCCTTAAATATTTTCTACAATACTCATGAAACTTAAGAATCAATGTTCTGGAATGCTTCCTCAATTTATCTGTTCCCACTGACACCATCTTTGTAGGAACTTCTATGAATTCTGAACTTAACTACCATATCATTCTTTATTTGTTTTTCTTTGTTCAACTAACACTTGATGGAATGTGACTCTGACCATGTCAACTTTATTCAGAAAATCATTTCATGGGTTTGTTTTCTAGCTTCAAAATAGTTTATCTGGACTCCTAATATGACTCAAAGCCTTCACAACTTGGCCCTTGTTCTCCTCACCAGCCTCATGATGACAGCTTGTTCTGATTTTAGTCATACTTGTCTATTTTTAGAGCCTCAGACCAATTGCTCTCTTCCCATCTCTCACATTGTCTCTCCTGCTTAGGACTTTATTTCCACTCTAAAATGACTGGCATTATTCATCTCACTCAGTTTAAGTTGAGTCTTTCAGAAATTTTTCCCTGGCTCGTAGGTGACTAGGTGCCAAAATGCCTTAAGCATCCTCTGTCATTAATCCTAGCTTTGTTTTATAGCACTTATTAATATCATTGTTGTCTTCCTCACTGGACTTCAAGCCTGTGTAAATCCCCAGTATCTAACCTAAATAAGGACACTTACTGGAAAAACAGCAAATCCCATGGGTTGAATGCACATGGACAAAGGATCTGCTCCTGTGCGTGTTTGTGTGTGTGAGATGTGCCAGCTACCAGTGAAGCAGCACCAACCTTTGAATAGAAGGTCAGAGGTTAGCTTCTTTTAGACCTTTCTTAAAATGCAGATATCAGGGCTAGACAGTTTCTTGGATAGGGCTCACATAACCTGCTTTTAGGTACAGAAGTTGTGCTGTAGATATATCACTTGGGAATGGGTCTACAACTCTACATTTTGATTGGGTTTTAGTTTTCTGTAATGGTCTTCATCTGTTGCAAAGAGAAGCTTCCTTGAAGAGGGGTGAGGACTACTCTTACCTGTGGGTAAAAGGACAAGTGTTTAGAGTGTAGTTAGGGATTATGCTGCTTTGGTAAAGTGGTGGCTGTAGGTTGTCCTCCAAGATTCATGACTTCTCTATCCCTGGGTAGTTGGCTAGGGTTCCCACTTGTTGAGTGGGTCTTAAGTCTAATTAGAGAGCTGTTGATTACCATCGACAACATAACTCCTACACCTAAGGCTTAGGGATCATTATAGAAAGTGGGTGGAAAAATTGCAGGAACCAGAGGAACAGGAAGTTTGCTGTGTGGTTATATCTCCTGGTAATGTAAGAAGTATTACCAACATGACTGCCTAAACATGGGCTGGGGGATATGACACCAATGGATATGCTGATGTGGAAGGGGGAAAGGCCAGGAGGCCACAGCCCTGCACAAAGAACTACAGGCAATAAAGAGATGCAGGGAGCTTGAGAGATAGTGTTCCCCAGGGAAGAGAACATTATTCAGTACAAAATGACTGGTCCTGAAAACATACATAGCAGTAACATTAGAGAGACTGAACAGGCTGTTTTTATGTAGTTATAAATAGACACATGTATACCTATATATGCAACAACAATTAAAGAAAAAGAAGCCATATATTTGAAAGACCAATATGAATAGTTCATGGGAGGGTGTGGAGAAAGGAAAGAAAGAGGAAAGTGATCTAATTGTTTTATAATCTCAAAAAGGTTTTTAAAAGTTTTCACATAAATTTCAGAAGAACTTGTTTTGTACCTCCTAGAAAAGTCATTATTAACAACAAAGGTTAAGACTATTTAGGATAAGTCTTAATAAAACAAAAAAAAAATAAAAGATAGGCAGGGTCAGATTATTCATATATCTACTTTATATATTTTATCTTCTCTCATGTATAAAATTTTAAAAATATGAAAAGATTTTTAAAGCCAAAAAGGAAGAAATTACAGACCACAATCTGTAATTGTAGGACTCTGAAGCAAGCCTATATAAAGCCTCCTCTCTTCTTTTGGCCCACTCTGAGTTTATGTGTGTAATGTCTGGAGTAGATGGTATTTGTGTGGGTTCTCAGCACTGTGGCTCTCTTCAGACAAGATGTAAACTTAGGTTTCCTTCAGTTCAGGTGACAAGTGGTGTAGATGAGAGAAGAAGAAAAGCAGGCCAGTACTCTTTTCTAATCTATTATGCCCCATAACCTATATTGTGTGCATTATTTAATAATAACCAGAAGAGGACGATCCTTGAACCTGTCATGATAACTCCAATAGAAAGTTTAAGTGATTGCACAATTGTGATTTCAAAAGTAATTTTGACTCTTTCATTCAAACACATCAGTAGATCAGCACAACTATAATTAGAGTGAGCATGCCTTCAGATTTGCTCACACAGTCTTTGTCTAACCTGTTGTCCTTAGGTGGGTCACTTTTCATAGGGCCTTTTTGCTCTCAAATTGTCTTTCAAATGTAAATTTCATGGGCATTGGAATATAAGCAGTATTTAGCATGATATCAACTCACTAGTATTTTTCTTGCTTCTCTCTCTGTATGTGTTATGCACTTATGTGTGTTTGCATATATATAGCTATGCATACACATATATGTATGCATGTAGAGAGCAGAGATTGATGGGTGTCTTCCTCAACCATTATCCATTTATTTACTGAGGCAAGGTCTCTCCTTTGAACCTAGAACTCACTTATTTCACAGTCTAGCAAGCCAGTCTATGTCTGTGAAGTTATGGGATTATGAGCAGACCACCATATTGGCCTGAGACTTACATGGGTGCTGAAATTTGAACTCAGTTCTTTATGTTTGCATGGCACGCATTTTGCACAATGAACTATCTTCCAAAGCCCTATTCTGATGGGTTCGTTCGTTTGTTTGTATTTATGTGTGTATTTGTTTTTAATCCTTCATTTTGAGAGAGTCTATCTATGCCAGGCATTAAGGTGGTTCTTTCCCATTTGCAGTATAAGTCATTTTTCCCAAAATACCCACCATATAGATAACATCAATGTTTTAAAACACAGGAAACTGTTTCAAAACTGTTAAGGCATTACCCAAGGTCACAGGACTACATGAGTACATGACAGAAAAAGGTTAACCTTTCTGGGCCACTGTAAAACCATTCTCTACCACTTACAACATTTTTTCTGATTCAAAATGGAGCCTCATTCACCCCTTACCATCACAAATAAATAAAACAGAGACTGAAGTAGCAAACACCTTCTAGTGGCTGCATACAAATCAGAGTTTACACTGTAAAGCATGGCTGACTCAACCAGATACTGGGGGAGATTATTAATTCTCACAACATTGCTTCTATAGTTCCAAGTATGTTTACAGATCATTGTACCATTCTCCCTGAATATGAAAAAACTGCTTCAGGGGAGCTTGAACTACGCACTTCTCACTCGAGTTCTGGAAACTGAGCGGAACTCCTCCCCTGCTTGCTGCCCACTGCTACCAATCTTTCCCACACCCTAGATATGAAAGGAGATAATAAAGCCCTCAAATAGAAGTTTCCAGATTATGAGTCATAGCTTACTCAGTCTTTGTTACAGAGAACCTGGAAGCCTTTGAAATGGACTGTTGATTTTGGCATCCTTAACTCACTTTACTGCTATCAATAAATAAGTTACATGACTAATTAGCTTGAGAAATTACCTTTGTAATGAGTATATTGAGAATATCCAATGTTAGAGGAGCTGGTGCTTAATATATTCTTTAATACGTGTTTGCATAAATAAGTACTTATTTCCTTGAACAATGCCTCACTATTTATAGGTCCTCAATAAATATCAGCTACATCAAGTTAAACAGAAATATCAATAAAAGTTAACATTATTATCAGGTACTATGAGTCAAATGTTGTATTAAGAACCTTACAGATATTATTTTTCTCTCTCTTTTAATATGGTGTGCAAGTATATATTTATGCATGTATATGTATGCATGTATACATATGTAAAATACATTCATAATCATATACTATGTGAATGATTTTATACATGATATGTAATGCCCATACATAGTAAGCAGTTATATGGGCTTGATAAAATAAACCATATATGAAAACAACCATAAATGTCAATATGATGCTTTAACATAAGTTATTACTTAGTATATCTACTTCATAGAGACAATTTCTGAAACAAATTGGTACTATGAGCTATATTAAGGCATATGTCATAAAGTTATCAAGAAAATGTTTTGGTGTAGTAACTTAAATTAGACTATATGTGCTGCTATGTAATATCTTAGCATAAATGCTATATAATACTTATTTATATGTAACACAAATAATAATATGGCTCAATATTAGGGCTGACAATAATCTAAGTTATCGTATAAATTAATGATAACTTCTATAACTATGCGATTTTAGGTTGTGCTAGGGAGTAACTCCAGTGTAAACAAGGCCCTCAGTTCAGTCTCCACTACTGAGAAAAATAATGGATCTAGGTAGATACCTGTTCTGTTTAGGAGGAAAATTCTTGCTGGATGTTACTGGCAATGTTTAAACATATGCACTTTCAGGGCAATGAGATCGATTAGAGGATAAGTATACTTGCTGCCAAATCTGACCATGTGCATTCAATCCCTGAAATACATATTATGGAAGGAGAGAACTGAATCCCACATGTTGTTCTCTGACCTCCCCATGTCATGGCACCTGTATGCCTACACATATGCATACACATTCATATACACACAATAAATAAGTAAATAATGTTTACATTTAAAGCGAATTTTAAAAAGTTTACACTTGTTTGATCATGAAATTTGATGTAACAGCACCATTACTAGTCATGAGTATCCTAAATTGTTAGCTTTAACATTGGTTTGGGAAGGTGAAATTTATAGTGGGCAGTTTCTCAAAGCTAGACTCTGAAGTAGTTTCCAGAATGAAGAAATGTTTCTTTTTTTTATTCTTTTAAAAATGTGCTTTGAGCCAAAATTCTAAAGGGAAGATTAAACATCAGAGCCCCTCCCCCCCGGACTGCTCCTAGTCTCTGTCAAATTGAGAAACACTGTTCTAGAACTTACAGACAGGACCAGATACAGGATGGAGTTAAGCAATGCTTGCTCCAAGGTGAGCTTTGGGTGACTTTGATATAGACTGAATTGAGAGCTATTGGTCTAATCCAGTTTGAGTCATATTTCCTTTAGGCTTCCAAAATATATTAAATGTAACAAAAATTGTAAGCAAATGCAATGATATTATTAGTGAGAAAGATCACATCAAAATATACTCAAATTGAATAGTAATTTAAAATAAAAAATTAAAAGAAAGGAAATCATGGTGTAAAGTGGCCTGTTTAAATACAGTAGAGACATCTTATTCTATTTTCTCTTCATAACTGTGAGTGTGAAGAAAACTAGTTTCTTTCTGAAGTGACATGTAGTAGTTAGTAGTGCTGTTAGTGCAATAATTAAGCTATTAAATGCAGACTAACTAGAACTTTCCCCAGTTATGTCTCAATTATCCAGTAAATCAATGATGTGATAATGACTATTATATATATAGGCAAAACATTCAATTCATCAGAGAGGTCAAAGGAACAAACCACACCTGACTAAGCTGACCACATTAATAGTTTCTCAATGAGTATAAATGTTGGTGCCAGATTATTCTCACAATGGTATTGTATTCAAAGTTATTTTATTGTGAAATTTATGACTCATTAAATGACTTAGTTAAAAGGTACAAACAATAATAATTTTATGTAAACATACACATACCCTGCTCTAATAAGATTAGATGTTAGCAACATAGCCCGGTGGCACATATAGGTTTTATACAATAGAATTATAGTTTATTTTTCACATATTCTGTATCTTTTAAAAAAATTTTGTTAATAAATGTTAATAATATCTAAAAAAACATAGAGATTTAGCCATGTTTCAGTTTCACCCATTATATAGTTTTAATAGAAATCAATATTATATAGCTTTCAGGTCCCAAACTCTATGTTTGTTTTCTTCCTATTGGCAGATTGAGGTCAGAGCTAGCTGCCTGAATTTAGAAAAAAAACTCATATCAACCCTAGACTTCAAGGATAGAACTCTGCTGTGGATAATTCAGGGAACAACCTAAGCCCTCAATCCTCGAGCCCATTGTTGGGTGCTTAATGTCCCCAATTAAAGGTCTGAGTTCTAAGAGCCTTAGAGCAGAGAGTAGAAAACTGACCAAATGTTTTACATTACAAATCCAAGGAAGGCTCTTGATCTGAAAGCAGGCTAAGAGTTCTCTTCACACTGGCATTGTCAGAAGTTAATCTCTCCTGCCTAGGCTGAGCAGTGTCAGGCTCTCATGCAGTCAGGAGCCGTGACAGCAAGCAATCACAATCCAGGACTTTAGCAAACAGTCATTTATTGTCAATAAACAGAAGGTACACTCATTCTAATCACTATTTATTCACTGATTTGGAACTGTTCTTCTTTCTCTCTATTCCAGTGTTTAACTAGAAGGGTGAGGGAAATTATGGAAGCCAATATAGCAGTTATTAAGAGCTTCACTCCTGACTTGCAGTCCCATGATAAAGGTGAATTTCAGTCTTCAAAGCAAAGAATGCTGTTGTGAAGCATTCTATACTTCACAGTCATACACAATTTTATGCTATCACAATAATACACATACAGTTTTAACCTTATCATCTAATGCAGAGGAAACACCAACCAAAGGCAAATCTCTTAACACTTTCTTAAGATGATCTTCTACCTAGTTCTCTATTAGTACATAATGAAAAGTAAGCAACAAATGCCATGGGATCCAGAAATCCTCCAGTGTGCTTTCTAACCACTTTGTTGAGGAAAGACAGTAACATAAAGATGTTTACTTCCAGACACTTAAATTTTAGTTATTTCAGAAATGCTGTACTCCTAGGGAACAAATAGTGAAAGGAAATTAGTTTATTTAGCAAAAATGTTAATTAATAGTCAGCAGTTGAGGCCTTCTTTGGGCAAGGTATGCAGAGTGATGACAGCCCTGAACTTGGCAACTTCCTAATACTACCAATGAAACTCTTTAAAGACTCTGAAACACACTGAGTTGACTTCAAGACCCATCTACAAAATCTTAAAATATAAAGGGGAACATACTTGAAAAATTTTCCTGCCAAATTTAAGATGTTGTTTTCTTTATCCCAAGGTTTGTGTCAAAAGCAGACAGACGTTAATTACCTTTGGAAGAAGACTGGAGTGGGTCTTTGAACATCATGGATAGACTCAGCTTTGTTTGTATGACTCCAGGATTTAGTTCTCTTGGTCTTCTGGGCTAGCCTTCAGTCTCTTAGCTGTTCAGCTGTTCAGCTGTTCAGCTGTTCAAAAGTTAGGAGAAAAGGAAATCCAGGTAACATTGTCAGATATGGATATTTCACATAATCTTTCTCTATTTAGAATCTCCAAGGGAAATATAGCTTTTATTGAGGATGCTTTGGTATATGTTACTGAAAGAAAAGAAATATAAATACCAAATGATATCTTATAAAAAGAGAAATGAAGGAGATTTGCCAACAACAAATGCCTGGGCATCAACAGTGCATCTGTATGTCTTTACAGGGAGGGTAAAATTTGCAAAGCCTTGAAGCCAGTTTTTTTAATTACATTAAGTTAGAAAATAGAAGTGATCTGAACAAATGGTCCATTTATATTGAAAGAAACCCCACAGGATTAGAGACAAGGGTACTTGCTAATTAGGGTCTTCCTTCTGCCAGAATACCTTGTAAGAAAAACCCCAATCATGCCAAATGTTTAAAGCAAAGAATGATATTCCATCTGCTATGATCTTGAGAGAGTATCAAGATCCTCACACTTCTATAAGTGAGGTAGAAGGTAGGATTCTGAGTTGGATGTGAGATTTAAAAACTAAAATGCATTAGGGATGGAGAGATAGCTCAGCGGTTAAAAATTGTTTCTTTTCTTGTAGAGGACCTAGGTCCTATTTCTACCCATATCTGGTAGCTCACAGCCACCAGTAACTTCAGTTCCATAGGAATTGGTGCCCTTCTGTCATCTTCAAACACCTTTATGCATGTTACACACAAACTCATGTAGGCACACATATAAATTGACAATATTGACAATAATTAATTCATCTTAAAAAGTATAATGAATTATTCATTTCCTAGCTAGGCTCCACTTTCTTTTCAAAACATGAGAGTTGGACCCTTTCTTCAGTCTTTTTTTTAATTGTTGTTCACTGCCACTGTTAATGATAATAATAATATTCAAAAAAGAAAACTTTATGTAGATTCTTTCATAATAAGTTAACAGGGAACAATTAAAAGTATATGTAATGTATGATTTAGGTTCAGCTTGCAGTGTTTGAAGAAATAACCACTGGATTAATCCTCAATTATTTTCCTAATAAAACAACTTGAATTGTATGTGCCTAAGCTTTAAGAAATATGAAGATTCTTCAAGGATTGAAGGATTATATTTTTAATAAGGCAATTTAGCCTGGGGTGACAGGTGTCACATGTCTTTAACCCCAGCACTTTGGAGGCAGAGGCAGGTAGATCTCTTGAGTCCCATCACAGCCAGGATTATATAGTGAGAATCTATCTCAAAAATAATAATCTAAGTACATTCCACATACATTTTATAGTATAGATTACTATAACATTTGTATTTGTCTGAATGTTTTTCAACTTTCCCTTCCTTAAGGATTTCCACAGACTGAAGGGGAAAGGATTTTTAGGAAGCATTTTGGAATGCACGCTGGAAGAACTAAAAGATTCATTGCAGGAAGAAGATGATCATTTCAATAAACAAAATGAGTTATTCTAGAAAGACAATTAACATTGGAAACTGTTTACAATTAATCCACTCCAGACCTCTGCCATTGTTTTGATTTCAACATGCTCTGGTCCAGAACACTGGTTTGATTATTTCATAGCTCAAAGAAGGAAGTCTCTCAGCAGAGACCATCAACCAGTAGAACAGCTCTTTCCACAGCAATGGGCCAAGTCTTTGTATATAGTTTGATGTTCCTATGGGTTGAATTTTGTCCTTCAAAATTTCACACCTTGGAATGCTAAGCCTGCTGTCTTTCAGAATGTGACCTTATTTGGACACAAGGTTGTTACAGATGTAAATAGTAACACAGGGGTTATTCTGAGCAGGGTGAGCCCTGGTCCAGTAGAGCTAGTGTCTTATTAAAAAGGAGAACTTAAATGTAGGGTTTAACTCTGAGGCACAGCACGGCATGTGCATATCAGAGTGATACTACCATAAACTGGGGAACTAGGTGGCATTTAGAGACAGTGCAAGAACAGAGCCTTCCTTAGAGAGCTAAGAGAGAGCATCGTCCTGGCAACAGCCTGATTACAGATGGATAGCCTCTACAACTGAGACAACAAAGTTCTGTTTTCTAAAACTCCCAGCTTGTGGTACTTTGTTTCCAGAGCCCTTGTAATATGGCAGTTTTACAAACTTTTTTCATATTATTCTTTCTTATGTTGTGGCTCTGTTATATAACAAAGATATCATACCAGGGAAAGAATCGTGAAGCAGAGGAATGGCCATGTACACTTCCCGTTTGGTGCACTTCCACTGCTCTGCCCTCCAAACCCCCATTGTATTCAGATCCACATTATTGTGGGGGGGCTTTCCATAGGAGAAATAACTGCTGCTTTTCTGACCCATGAAAGCATGCCTACCTTTTCATGCAGGTCCTCTGACTACCTGGAAATACAAACCAACCTTCTATTGCATTTTTCTTGTCTGAATTAATTGAGAAGTTAATCTGATATTTTAGATGGACCTGTATCCCTTACTCAAAAAATTCCCAGATCCATGTATAGAATGGCTGAATTCTTAAAAAAAATAAGGGGGGTGGTTTAAGAGCCCTTTTTTGTTTCTGACCTAGGGTGCTCTTTGAACACACAGGCATTTGTGCAGATACTTACCCCTCACCCCCCCTTCATACCATACATACACTGAAGCTTCAATCTTGTGCCACTGAAATGTGCATAGTTGTTTGGTAAGATGTTGTGGAAATGAGATGTGACCAGGTTAACCCAAATTTTTGAAGACTGCATATAAAATATATGAGTACAACAAAAAAGACATCCTCAGAAGATTTTGAGAAGTAATTGTGAGATAGTTTCTCTGTCAGATGTGGGATTGTTGAAGATCGTTTCCCAGTCTGTAGGCTGCCATCTGGTCTTGTCAACTGTGTCCTTTGCCTTACAGAAGCTCCTAAGTTTGAGGAAGTCCTACTTATTAATTGTAGATCTCAGTGTCTGTGCTACTGGAGTTATGTTCAGTAAGCGGTCTCCTATACCAATTTGTTCAAGGGTACCTCCCACTTTCTCTTCTAAGAGGTTCAGTGTGGCTGGATTTATGTTGAGCTCTTGATCCATTTGGACTTGAGTTTTGTGCATGGTGATAGGCACGTGTCTGTCTATCTGCAGTCTTCTACACACCAACATCCACTTGTGCCAGAACCATTTGTTGAAGATGCTTTCCTCCCCCCCCTATTGTATTCTTTTAGCTGTTTTGTCAAAAATCAGGTGTTCTAGGTGTGTGGGTTAATATCAGGATTTTCCATTCAATTCCATTGGTCTACCTGTCTATTTTTGTGCCAATACCAGGCTGTTTTCAGGCCTATAGCTTAAAGTCAGGGTTGGTGATGCCTCCTGAAGTTCCTTTATTGTACAAAGTTGTTTTGGCTATCCTGGGTCTTTTGTTTTTCCATATAAAATTGAGTATTTTCCTTTTAAGGTCTGTGAAGAATTGTTCTGGGATTTCGATGGGGATTGCATTGAATCTGTAGATTGCTTTTGGCAAGATTGTCATTTTTGCTATGTTTATTCTATCTACCTAAGAGCATGGGAGATCTTTCCATTTTGTGGTATCTTTTTAATTTCTTTCACTTAAGTGAACTTAATGTTTTATAACTTGGAGGACAGAATATCTGCACAAATTATTTGGGGTACTTCTGCAAGGAGTCATTTCTTCTCCCTCATTTGTTAGTTTATTTGATAAACTTATGGACTCATGGGGATTAGTTAATACTTTTCATTATAATCCAGCTACATGATTTGTTTTGGCTGCTCAAATTATTCCGGTTTGCACTTTTTCAGTTGGCTCTTGTATCCCTTTGATCTAACTCCATCACTTTGCTTTGTTTATTCTGATGAACATGTCCTCCCTTTATGGCACCACAGGATGTTGTAATCTTACATGAGTTTTTGCTCCAGTTTCAGAACCACATGTTTCTCCAAGAATCCCTAGTTCCTTTCAGCAGGGAGTGATAAGAATTCAGCATGTAGATTCTCCTGTTTGCTCTGTCCCATTGCCATTTCTCTAGGCCCTCTGAAATCAATAAGAGGAATATACACACCTCTATAAATTCTTGCATCTCTATTTTTATTGAGATTAAACTTAACCCACTGTAACTCACACTAACCCACTGTAGGGTACTCTAGTCTGTTTTACTTACCTATAGCCTCTCCTTCTATCAGCAAGAAACACGAATTCTACTACTCATCATTCATTTCACTGTCAGTATACAATGGTATTAAAGCTTCTACCCTTGGGGAAAACAGACTTACCAACTACAGTCTACTACTTATGTACAATTTCTTTCTCTTCTTTTTAGTCTTATAGACCCCAGTAATTTTCAAAATTGCTCTGGTAATGTTCTCACCACCTTTAATGAGGGTGATTCACACATTTCTAACATGGTCTTTTCTTATGTTGTATATTTTATATTGAGTTTTCCTTTGCCTGAGATTTTCTTAGTCTTCATACATTACAATTCATTTTTCTATAAAGTTTTATGAATTTTGATATGCATTGTGACAATTATAATATTATACAGCAGAACAGCATCATCAATCAAAACTTCCTCCTGTACTTCAACTGTCTATCCTCCTGTTATTCCCTTAAGTCTTTGGCAGTCAATCATTATTCTACTATCTCTGAGGCTCTGCCTTTCCTGAATGTCATATAGGAACTGAACAGTCCTTAGCCTTCCAAACTGACTTCCTTGGCATAGCAATATGCATTGAAGATTCAACCAGGCATTTTCATTGCTTGTTAGTACATGTACATAATTATTATTATTATTATTATTATTATTATTATTATTATTATTATTATTATTAATCCATTCCTGGGTCCAAAGAGACTGAAAAGGTAAAGGCAATTATCACCAAGAATAATGATCTAAATTCTATACTCAACTCCTGCAAGTTGTTCTCTACTGCCCACACACGTGCCTTGGTACTCATATGCTCCTCATATATGCACATATATACATACAACACATAAAATGAATAAATACATGTAGTAAATTTTCAAAAAATTTTATTCACCTATTGATAAATATCTTGGTTCTTATTAATTTGGGGGTAATTATAAATAAAGTGCTTCAACTTTTTTTTTTTTTTTTTTTTTTGCAGCTTTAAGGGTATCCTTATATTTTCCAGGCAAATAGGTAAGGGCTTAGAAGCAATGTAGTGGTGTAATGTGGGAAGAAGATGAGTAATCTTCCTAAAGCATTTCACATCCCCAACAGCAGTCAGTGAGAGGTCTTTTTCCAGCATATACTCCAACAACTAGGACCATGATTTATAAAATGTTACCCATCCTAATCTAACAGGTTACAGGACAATCTCATTATTGTCTTGATTCTTAATTTCCTATTGATAAACAGTAACAGGCTCCTTTTTATAGATGTATTTACTACTTAGACATCTTTGGTCTCCCAACACATTTTATGAAAATAAGATAGTTAGGCATATACCCAAATGATCCACATCCATGTATTCAATTATATTCATAGCAGCATTATTTGTAATAGCAAGAACCTGGAAGCAACCTTAGATGCCCCACAGCTGAAGAATGGATTAAGAAAATGTGGCACATCTACACAATGGAATACTACTCTGTGGAAAAAACAATGGAATCTTGAAATTCGCAGGCAAATGGATGGAACTTGAAGAAAGCATCCCGAATGAGGTAACCCAGTCACAAAAAGAGGAACATGGTATGTACTTGCTCATATATGGTTTTAGACCTAGAACAAAGTATCACCAGCCTATAATTCACACCACCAGAGGAACTAGGATACATTGTGGATTTTAAGAGATTCATATAAGGTTCTCACAGAAGCAGGAAGGGACAAGTTCTCCAGAGTACATAGGGAGTGGGGGGACAGTGAGTGGAGAGGGAACTAGGAGAAAGAGAAGAGGAGGAGAGGAAAGCACATGGGACTAGGAAGATTGAGTCAAGGGAGGAATAGAAAACAGAAAAGAGAGAGGGGGAGGAAGAGAGAGAGAGAGAGAGAGAGAGAGAGAGAGAGAGAGAGAGAGAGAGAGAGAACATAAAAGAGGGAATCATTATAGGATTGAAGAGAAAAATGAACCTAAAGAAATGTTCAAATACATACAAGACTGACTCCAACTAACAATTTGAGCAATAGTGGAAAGGCTACCCTAAATGCCCTTCCCTGATAATGAGATCAACAACTAACTTATCCACCATCACAGAGCCCTCATCTAGTACCTGTTGGAAACAGAAGCAAACACCCACAACTAAACACTGAGCCAAAGGGAATCCAGTTGTAGAGAGGGAGGACAAGACCACGCTGCAGAAACACAGAGACAGTGGACCTGAACAAGGAGGAGCTAATGGGCCCCTAGACTGGGAATCCAGCATGGGACTGACTCAGACCCCCTGAACATGGGTCTCAGCTAGAAGGCCTAAGTAGTCTAAAGAACCTCAGACAGTGGAACCAGGATGTATTCCTGGTGCACAAAAGGACCTTGTGGGCACATCCCCCATGGAGGGATATTCCCTTAACCTAGAGACAGGAGAGAAGTCCTAGTCCCTATTTCAAATTACTTGACAGATATAGATAACCCCTCCTGGATGGCATCATCCTACATGTGGAGTGGGGGGGGGCATGGGAAGGGAAGGTGGTCAGGATACATGTGGGGCGGAGGGAAAGAGGGAGGAAAAGAGGGAGAGGGAACTGGGATTAATATGTAAAAAATATCAATAAATAAAATTTAAAAAATAAGATAGTTTATTGTTAAAATGTATTTTTATATTATGTCACCTTACAATTCAAAATTGGATATTTTTCTCAAGGAAAAATGCTAAAAAATGTATGGCTTTATATTCCATAGACAATCTCTTCCATACAATACCGGTTTTGAGATTATTGGTAAAAAAAATATCTATATTAAGTGAGTGATTATGAACATTTAGCGGCTCATTTTTGTGGGGGAATCTAAATGTGATCTTAAATACTATTAGAAACTTCTTATCTGCCCATCTAAGTAAGAAGACAGTAACTCATAGTAAAAGTGGCCTCTCCAAGCAAGAGAAGCCAGTAGGTGCCTGGTTGATTTTGTGCCCTTGGGTAAGTCACCTTTCCACATGTGGCTAGTATCCTCCTGTGATGAATACAGGTAACTAAGGTGCCTGTATTCTGGGACCACTTACATTATGCCCTTCGCCTGTGAGGTATCAGATAACCAGGCCCTTGTAAGCACAGAATTCCCTCCCTTGACTATCTTCACACTGACTATGTTAAAACTCTTTCTAGACCACTCTTTAATCACTAGTAATTACTATTGTTTTTATTATTATGGAACTTTGTTACTATTTTAATTTTTCAAATTAAGTCAAACAATAATAGTTTTTGACTTTAACAAAGAAAATTAAATACAAGACACTATGGCTTTATAATTTGCCTTAAAACATCATTTTGGAATACTAACTACAGCCTAAGTTAAAACCTTTCTATCCTTTTACCAGGTTTACCAGGAAGGTATCATAACAAAAAATGGTTCTGAGTAGTTCCTGTTTCCTGTCTACTGTCTTTTCTAAAAGACTAGTCTTAGGGACAAAGTAATTGGAACTGAAAAACAACAAACCACCAGAGAGCTTCACTCAGGATATATTTGATAAACTCCCTTTTCCTTGCTGCTAAATGTATCCTGTTACCTTAAGAGAAATGAGTATGCCTACTTTATACACTGACCAATTTTCTCTCTAGAGAGTATTTTACTCATTCAAGTTCACCATAAGTCAGGCTAAAGCACTCCTAGTATAAGTTATATTTCTCATCACAGACATCCTAACGGTTACAGGATATGTGACTAATTAAAAAAAATACACACAGCAGGCAGAGTTTGTGACACACAGCAGCCACCTGCACCATTTTCCATTGTGTTTAAGACACACTGATTGACCTGTGAGTAATTCACTGTTATGAAAAGCTCAAAATCACCATACGAACAGTGAATGTATGTGAGTGTTCTTTCAGAATGATGAGTAAGATAAATGATGACTGACAGAAGAACAGGTTAACTCACAGCTTCCTGAAAAACACCTTCAAAAGTGGAAAAGTAGTACTAGTTCTATGGGAAACATTTTAGCTTTCAGTTTTTATGTCCATGGACATTGGAGCTCAAATTCTGATGCCAAGACTTTTAAGATGCTCACTGTCTCCTCACTGTGTCTACTACTCATGAGCATACTGTTTACCTGACTCCAGATGGCAAAGACACATGTGTATGAGCAGCTCCATATTTGAAATTCAGAAAATGATCATTATTGACTCATGGAAGAGAATAATAAAGGTGCTATTGAAGTTTAGTTTTAAATAGAATGTGTAACTGGTTGTAGATCATGCCCCAACCAATATCCAAGGCAGTTTGCTGTGAACAGGCTTGGATATGTTATACTCTCACTCTGAGTGGGCCCAGAACTAAATAACAAATGGAGCATTTTCAGAAACTCCCTGGTATCATGATATCTGGGAAGATTTTATGTTGGAGCATATAAAGATGACAAATTTAGAACCAAAGAATACTTTTGCAAATACAAATGGCTACAGAATTGAGCATGAGATCAGTTATAAAAGGTCCCCAGTAATTCACATGTTACCCATTAAAGAATCAGTTCTTTTGAACAAGTAAAATGGCCTTAGGAGCTTGGTGAACCTGTATCTGCAAGTTTCTAGATAGTTCTGTATACATATTGTTCAACTGCCCAAGTGGTGCTATTAGTACACTAATTTGAGTCTAATTTGTGCTTCTTTTCAGGAAAAGTAACAGCAAATGATAAATTTGCCACACTGGCAGACATGTTAGAAAACTCTTTATATGTATTAACTCCTGTCACCTTCTTCTGTCTGTGCCCTACTGCAATCCCCCAAAACAGTCTCTATCTCTCATTCTCTACCTGTTCAGTGTTAATGCAGAGCCAATCCTTCAGAAGTTAGGTGACTTTTCTTCTGTATTTTCAACTGAATGTGGGTGTGGGTTAGTGACTGTGAGTGTGTGCTGTGTATGTGGCTTGAAGTGTGGGCTTCTGCCTCTCTGTACTCATGTGTGCTGACTGCAGTGGTGAGCTTTTGAAATGCAGCATTTCTAAAAAGACCATGTTAGAAACACTTGTCCACTCTGCATGAACATGGGTAATATGACCCTCCCAACCTAGGAAAGAATAACAGGACTGATACATGAATAAACTCAGGATTACCTCTGAGAGTACCACAATAAACATCTACTCTTGACATGGCATGGTACAACCATGATACATGCTAGATGAACACTGTGCTATGTGAAAAAGACCAGTCCCAAACAATTAGTATATTATATACTTGCATGCATATGAAATGTTCAGATTAGATGAATTTGTAGGAACAGAAAAGGCATTAGTGGTTGCCGCCCTCTGGAGAAAGGGGAGAATGTAAAATGACCTAAAATGGAAGTGTTTGTTTTAATTAGGGATATGGAAATGTTCTGTAATTGGACATTCATGGTAGTTACAAACATTTGCATATGCTAAAGCACCAAATTGTATACTTTACAATGCTATGTGGTTATATATCTTAATAAAACTGATATGTGTATTAAGAAAAGGAATATTAGCAAAATTCAGCCATGGGGTTTTAGAGACATCTCTTCCTCCTCAGTCTTGACTGCATGGTATTAGGAAATGTTTTTGGAAGATTCATCTTTTCATTTAGAATTCTAGAATCTGCTTTTGGGATTGTTGAGATCTGAGGATAGCAAAGACAAATGAGTTTGAGATCGCCCCACCTGGCATGGCAGTGACAGGGGTTGGCCTGGGGTTTATATTCTGCTATTGGATTGAACTGTTAACATTCAAAGATGTGCTTGTTACAAAAGACCAATGAAGATATTTAGAATAGAGTGAACTATTGCAATGATCTGTCAGGGCCTTGGTAGTTGCATTAAAACATGGTGGCATCTCATCTGAAGGAAGCACATCCTACTGCCAATCACATGGGTGTCAGTAAAAAATACACACTTCCATTTAAAGCCAGAGGGACACTAACACCATAGCCAGTTGGTACCAGACTAGAGTCTAGTGGTAACTAGGCACTCGTGTTTGTGTAATTAAGACAGTCTTCACAATGCCCAGAGCTATTTGGAGTGAGGTGGGGGACTCTAGTCTAGTTGGATCTATAGATCTAGAAATGACCGCCACAATATTATTAATTCCTCTGCAGGAAGCTTCTGTTCTACTTAAAGAGACTTTTGAAGGAGACAATGAAATCATAGACTAGTTGCCTGGGTTGTAATAATTAGAATGTGTGGCGCCCTCCCTAGAACTGTAGGGTAGTGATTGCCTCATGTCAGAGAAAAGTACTGGGCATGCAGACATGACAGGAGACAAAGGTGACTAGTATCCCTGCATTCAGATGTCCAGAGCTGTTGTTCAGCCACCCAGTTACCTGAAATGTGCTCCTTTTATTGTTGACAAGCTTCTCTCTATAATGTCCTGAAGTCAAGTGCAAATTTAGAATTTTCTGCTACCACCTTCTGCCTACAAGCCACTTCCTTTTCTTCCCAGGCTGACTCTGTCCTATATTAGAAGGGTCCTTCTTTACCGAGGGTGGCTAGGCCACACACTAGACTACACTAGAAGAGAAGCTCTTCTCTCTCTCTCTCTCTCTCTCTCTCTCTCTCTCTCTCTCTCTCTCTCTCTCTCTCTCTCTCTCTCTCTCTCTCTCTCTCTCTCTCTCACATACACACACACACACTCCTGAACTTGGCCTTGTTCCCACAGGGTTTGTATCTGGTCATGCTCTAGTTTCAAGATGAAACCCCAAGAAGACTGAATCCCTTCTGGTCAGGAAGTCCCTGTGTTCTGTTTATGCAGTAGGTGTAGAACAAGGAAAGTTGAATCCATACCTCAGGAACTCAAGCTTGGTTCAGAAAAAGCTCACATCCAAAGACAAAAATGCCAGAAAAGCACGGGTTTCTGAAATTCTACCTTCTAAGTACAAGCAGTAACTTAATCAATAGTGATTGGGGAGAGGAGAGGTGGAGAGGAAAAAAAATGATGGATCTGTAAGTTTTCTGTTATAGACTACAGATCCCAGAGAACATTGTATAGCTGGGGTGGCATTGACATAGGCTCATTGCACACAAAACAAACAAGCGATAGCAGCAACTACATGAAAGGGGGTACATGCTTTGAAATACACATCTTACAGGGCATGCCTACATTGTATGTGACTTCCTGTATCCCACAGTGCCACTCTGTCCACAATCACATTAGAGTTGCACAGCCGGGTGCACATTCTGATTACCAGACTCTGCTGTCAAAAATATAGCAAAATAGCAACGTCTGGGGGAGATCATCGGGGTTTGGAACAGATTCAGTAAAAGTTCTGCATATATTGTGAAGTCAGTCTTGTACCTCTGATCTCCAACTACACCTCTGATCTCCAACTACATGCATTTTGACGACGGCTTTTCGTAAATTTTTAAAAGCATCAAAAATGTGTAAAACCTTAACTGAACTAGATATCAGGACATTCATAATAATCTTTTTCAATCAACAATGAAAACAACAACTAACCCCTCCTGAGCAATGATGAAACCAGCCCCAGATGTTCATCTGCATGGCCATTTTCTGTCACAGCCCTATCAAAGAAGGGGTGTCAGCATTTCAATTTTAGGGTGAGGAAGTTGGCACAAAGAGGAACACAAAATGCTTAAGGCCAGTAATGGGCAAGCTGGGATTTGCACCCCAGTCTAAGTCACACTATATCCTTTCCCCTGTGATTGTGTTCCTCTTGTGCTTTATAATACAGCCACTTAGTGAAGTTATTATTTTCTGGAAGAAATTGTTTTTATGGTTATTATCTTCTGATTCTGAGTATGTAATTATTTGGAGAACTTTAGCATTGGAAGAAACACCAAATAAATGTGAGTACTTTAAAGTGGCAGACCGATTCTTAGAGACATTGACTTGCTAAATACAAGTTGTATAGGATACATAAGCCCCCTGGTCTCTAGAGTCTTATAGTTTTGAATGCTTGTCTCCCCAAAAAGTTTTTGAGATGTGTAAGGGCCCAATTTACCAATCTGGAAAAATTTAAGTTATAATATGTTCAGCAGTTTAAAACCCCTGTCTCAACAATGAAATTTAACATTGTGTAAACATTGTTTAACAAAGTGAAAACCTTTGAATTATAAAGTCACAATTACACATTCAGAAACTGAAAAGTGTCTACATAAAAATTATCACTTTTTGAAGAACTGATGCATGATAATTTCATCAGAAGAGTGAGGAAATGTAAAATGTTTTAAAATGAGTAGTCATAAGTTGTAAGGGAAACATTTGCTCCATTATTACAGTACTATCTATATAAATGGCCTATGAAAAAAACTGAAATGAACTATGATGCCTCTTGTAATATATAAACAAGAGAAAATGCAGCAAAATTAATTTCATTTCCAAGACACAATGTCCATTCCATTTATCTCAAAAGGAATGCACTGGTCGGAACAACTTGTTTCTGAGTAGTGGCTTCACATACACTTCATCTAAACATGACATAGAAGCAAAGTCAGCCTTGCCTTCCAGCCATTCTTCTGTTTCTACTACAGCATCATCAGGCAATCATCATGTCAAAGAAAACAGCAAAGTGGAGAATGTCTTTTTTGCCATTCCTTTCTTGCTTTTATGGGGTATGAATACTCCATAAAGAATTTAGTTAGAGACTAAAAGGATTAAGAAGAAAAACAGCTTGTTTAAAGAAAAAAAGCATATTCAGAGGACCACACATATTTCCAAAGTACTGTGTGGTTTATTATTCAATGTTACTTGAGCGTGGTGCTAGAGTTCTTTATGCCACAAGCCAGCAATCTCAAGAGTTAAAGCAATGGGCAGCTGTCATAGTCAGTTTCCTGTGTGTCTGGTCCCAGTAGGGAAAGATGACAGATGCTCAGCAGCTTACTGCCTCCACCCATGCCTACATACATGCCTGGCTATCTTCCTTCTACATACTATATGTGCTATGCATCCCAGCAACCACACCTTCCAAGATATTTTAAATGTGTTTTTCAGATCACTGCAGAACAGCACTTATGATATAAGACTGATTCCAAGCTTTGCCTAAGCCTGTTAGGAAATCTTCAAAACATTTTTTTTTTCATTTGAAAACCATTATAATTTGTCTCCCTGAGGATGAATGTGCATAACATTGTGCTATTATCTCCTTTTTCCTTTGATTGTGTCCTTCCTGTAAACAGTTCTTCCCAGCTATCCCTTTCAGCAACATTTAAACACATTCCTGTTCTTCCTTCTTCACACAGAGATGCATATACCCTCACTGTTAGTCTACTCTCTGACAGTCAAATTTTGTAAACACTGATGTCTCAAATTCCCTTTAGAAAATGTATGAATATTTTACTTGTACAAATACATTTCTTAACCAGATCCAGACTGAATCCCACTCTGCTTACATTCCTCTTGGCAAGGTCATCAGTGGCCCTCAAATGGCCAACACTGAAGGCCAAGCCTAATCTGGGTTTTGTTTGATATCTTGACATCCAACATGGGAATGATTGCTTGCTTTTTCAAGTTGTTTCCCTGTGACTGCTGTGCCATCCTCATTTGGCTTCTTTGCTTTTTCTCTATATTCCTTCCTAATCTCTCTGTGCAGCTCTTCCTTCTCTGCCCCATGTGTAGGCGATGGAATTCCCCGGGAAACTGCTTGAAGAGATCCCTCTTTCACAACACTCTGTAGGCAACTTTAGCCACTCCTATGGTTCAGGTACTTTGATGTACAGATACCTCCCAGCATTCCTGTGCAGCCCAAGCCCAGAATTTGAAAGCCTGGAGCAATTACCTAGTCAGTGCCTTACTATCTCCATTTCTATACAGCACAGTCATTGAATCTCACCATACCTATGTCTGAAGTCAGTTTTCCCCAAATCTTCTATTTTCCAGTGTTTTCTATTGAAAAAAAAATACATATCATGTGTTTCTTATTGCTCTTGCCAGAAACCAGAGATTACAGTTGGACCCTTACATAGACAATAGCAAGCCATTTGTTCAACACTTGTTTAGTGGGCGTGTGAGTTACCTAGGGCTGCCATTACGAATTACCACAACCAGGATGGCTTAAAATAACATAAAATAATTCTCTCATAGTTCCAGAGGCTGGGTTTCTGAAATCAAGGTGTCAGCAAGGCTATACTCCCTTTGAAAAATTGCAGGGAGGAATTCTCTTTTACTGTTCCCAGCCCTTTGTATTTCTTGGCTTATGACGACATAAGTCTCTATTCCCACAGCCTTCTGCTTGCAGAAGAGTCAGTCTTTGGATTTGGTTGGAGCTCACCCATACTGAATCTGTGGTGAGTTCATCTCAAGGTTTTTGACTAACAACCCACAAAGACTTTGTTTCCAGGGAAGGTCATATTCTGAAGGTCTAAGTGGGAATGAACCTCTATGGTACTCTGCTTACCAGGGTGGAAAGGAAAGGGGCATATTTCTAACTAAAATATATAGATTGAAGCACATTCGTTTATTTTCATTTATTTCTACTGACTAAAGCAGACAATATTTCATGAAGGACTTCGAATCTGATTTCATGTTTCTAAACATTGTCTAATTTTAGACAATTTAAAGTAAATAATTTGTTTGGTATATGTAAAGGACTCTTTTTAGTATAATAATGAAATATTATCTTTCCAGTAAATAGCATTATACCTACTTCACTTCAAGTTTTATTAATAGTTGATTTTAAAGGTTAATTTTACCTTACTGCCCTTAGAAGTATGTTCAGAGACAGCTTGTTCATAGTAAATGTTGCTTTCCAGTTTTTACTGTGTATTACAGATGTAGCCTTGCTTTACATTTTTCTACTGTAGCTTCCAGGTGAACAGTGGAATCTTGACATGGTCTGCTGCTCTTGAAGTATGTGCTGTCCAGGTTATTCTTGACTTCTCAGTCTCCTCAACCCCACATATCCAGTCAAATCCACGGACTCCAACCAGTTTACCTCTCAAGTCCTCCCACATCTCTCCACTCTTACTGCCACCATCTTCCTCTATGCCACTGGCTTTGCCCATTTAAACATGTCCAGTAGCATCCTAACTGGACTACACAGGCAGGTCTTCAAGGCAGCATCAGTGTGGAGTTCTCCTACACCCAAGTCTGATCATTTCATTCACCTATTTCACTATTGTCACCTTCTCTTAGAGATGAAACTTTTTCCCCCTTTTTTAAAATTTAAACTTGAAACAAGGTTGTTTTACATGTCAATCTCAGTTTCTCACCCTCCCATTCTCCCTCATCACCCCCACCAAACCCCAACTGCTCCCAGTTCTGCTCCCCAGGGAGGGTGATGCCTTCCATGGGGAGTCTTCAAAGTCTGTCATATCACTTGGGGTAGGGTCTAGGCCCTCCCCATAGGTGGAGAGAGTATCCCTCCATGTGAAATGGACTCCCAAAGTCCATTAGTACACTAGGAATAAATACTGATCCATTATGGGAGGCCCCATAGACTGCCCAGGCCTCCTAACTAACACCCACATTCAGGGGATCTGAGCTGGTCCTATACTGGTTTCCCAGCTATCTGACTGGAGTCCATGAGCTCCCCCTTGTTCAGGTCAGCAGTTTCTGTGGGTTTCTCCTTTGCTCATCACTCCTTCTTTTCTATAAATGGATTCCAGGAGTTTGGCTCAGTGTTTAGCTGTGGGTGTCTGCTTCTGCTTCCATCAGCTACTAGATGAGGGCTCTAGAAACCCTTAAAAGGCCTCCATTGGTGTACTCCTTTCTCTACCCACTTAACCATCTCATCTCTCACTATGTTCTACTAAGCAGTACTTTCCTTCAATGTGTCGGGCTATCTAGTCTAGCAACAGTCCTTTACACATGCTGTCCTCTTTGATTAACATGTTAGTTAAGAACTTAAAAACACTTGGTTTAGAACTCTGTGTTTAGTATTCTACATTTTCACTTACAAAACATGGAGGCTTTTAGTGGCCACTGAAATTCTCTGAGTCTTTTTTTCCGCAGCCTAATTATATTTAAGCTTTCTATAAAGATCATATAATGAAATGAATATAATTCTCTCATGTTGCATAGTAATATAAATTTTCTAGTCACAGTAACTATAATTATTCTACTGGTACTCTTTAGTTGAAGGCTATGAACATCAATTTAAATGTATTAGAACAGTATTAATCTGACAAACCTGTATATCCCTGGTATGTAAGTGCTAAGAGAAAACATTTTCCTTTAAATTGCTATGTGCTACCTATGTGTTTATTATGATAGTTTATAAGAAATTTGTTTTAGTCACTTCTTGAGCCAAATTCCAAATGATCAGAATCCCATTTAAAATTTTATTATATACAAAAGATGAAGTTCCTCCACTGTGAAGCCTGGTGTACAACAATGTGGCCTCTTCTTCTTGATTTGACCAGGATTTTAGTGGTTTTGTTTTCTAAATGTATAGTATACTGAGGATCCCACAGTTAATTGCTCCACTGTATAATATAAAAGTTTTAATATGCAGTGGCTCAAGACCCATAAAACAGGTGATTTCTACCCTCAATCAGGGCTCTCATTCCTTTCTCATTGTATATCCAAGAGTCTCCTACAACATACAGAAATACTGGAGCCTGGAGAAAGGAACCATCACCTGAACACTCTCTGTCCATGCCCTGACAACATGGAGTAGGCCAATTTAATAAGCTGGCCTCAGAGACACAGAAGTAAATTGTGTAGGTTGAAAGCAGACCCCAGCTTCTGCAGCAAACACATAGACCAAGTTAGCAACTTTCTACATGGGAACAAGTATTTGGGATGTGCAATGGGAAGTAATTCCTCATCCATCCCAGGTGGTATCTGGGGATATTTGAGTGGATTTCCATATTAGAGCCAGGCCAGACCTTTTGAGTTGCAGCTCTTGTAAACCTTGGCTAGCTCCCCAGACATAAATTAATCAGTGAAAATTTGGGCTGGACTGGACTTGTTCCACTGGACACTACTTTGAAACACAACAGCCCTGAGAAAGCTGCCTTAAGAATGCTGGGCTCTAGGGATCTCCCCAGGGGAGACATGCCTCAAAGTCACTCTACAATAGGCTGGACTAGACTTTATCACAGGAATGACATACTGCACTGATGATCATCACATGAGCCTGAGTAAAGTCCTGCCAAGGTGTTGCCTATGAGAAAGGCAGTACCCATCAGAGTCACCACTTTCTACCTCCTTTCCTCTTCTCAACTTTCCCCTTTTGAAAACTAGGCATTTGTTTTGTTTGTTTGTTTCTTATTCATTCCCCCCCATTGTTTTAAAGAAAGCTGTCTCTGTGATTAGCTAGTGATTTCCTTTCTCCATGAATATTGTGTCTTTTTCTTAATTGCTTTTCTAGAAGAAAGTGAGCAAGTTTTCCTTTCAATGTCTGGCTTTGTGTCACTTCTGGTAGGGTTTGTATTATAGCTTAGTAAATTATTGATAGAAAAACTGGATCCATGGCTACAGGGAATAAATACATCAGTATGTCCTTGGGTTTTGATAGCAGAGGACTGGTGCTGTGTGTTGTTGTAGTTAATGTGGTTATTCTACCCCTGCAGACACTGATTTTCCTCACCTGTAAATACCCTTCTAGGACTGAGTGGTGTCTAGAAGGCAGGAGTTGAGGGTAGGAGTATCATTTACTTAGAGATTACCCCCTCAGCATTTTCCATTTCTGCTCTTTTGTAAGAGCCTCGCAGCAATTATTCTGCTGTTATATGTGGCTGCTGTTTGCTTGATTTTCTTAGTTCACAGTTTGAGGCATGCATTTGTTTATTTGGGTTCTTTTGAAAAGGCCCTCTTTGTAGTATTAGTAGTCTTGGTGGATGGAGTGAAACCTCAACTTAATGTGTAAAGTTCTTCCTCTTTATAAAGTTTCCTTTCAAGCTCACTCTGGGTCCCACGTGCACCAAGTTCAGTTTTTGTTTGGATAGAATGCTCCAACTTGGAGAGAAAGAACAGGAAGAGGGACATTCCAGCCCCTAGGCAGCAGCTTCTGCTTGTCAAGCCTTTCTTGACAATAAGGTCACAGACATTTAGTTAGGGCGTTTCTGGGAAGTAATTTATAAATTATGCTAAGAGCAACAACAACAAAGTTTATTATTAAACTAAGAACAATATGAGCACACCAGCAGAAAACAAGTTGTAAAATGAGCCAATCAACCCCTGTGTCAGAAGAGAGTGGGGAGAGAGGGAGAGTGAAAGAGAGAGGAAGAAACTGGTTCCTTATGTGAGAGGGAAATCAAACTCGATCTAGAATTGTTCTCCCTGGAGATCAGCTCTTGTTCAGAGGACATTGGGGGGAGTTTTAAACGCTATTTAGATTGTGAAGACTGGCAGCCAAAAGACCAATCGCAGGGTTCTCTGAGGAGATCATGAAACACATTATTTTTATATTTCAGCCATGGAACAACTTTGGAGGGAAATAATAGGCATCTGTGTAGAGATGGCTTTCTGAATGAGGAGCTAATCAGAGAAGACACAGAAATAACTACCACAGATATATCTTGACAAGTGAAAACATCAGATCAGTGTAAAGGACTGATGGCTTTCTGATCCTTCCATCTCTGGGAAGGTCTCAGCATATGTGGCATTTCATTTCTCTGTGACAGGAAGACATGTCACTTTCCCCAAGCCTTAACCTTTTCCTAAGGATACAAGAATCACTTTATGTCATGATGATTAGTTTGTAGTTAACTTAGTGAGGCCTGAAATTTTTATTATTGTCATGTTTTAATGATAATTCTAGCTATCAACATCTTCAAAGAAGAGATGGTAGAAAATGTGCTTTCTAATTGTAAGCATACTTTGTCATCTTAACGTTCCACAGAGAACTCACACATTTCTGAATCCTACATTCTAGTCATGCCAAGAATCATTCATGGGGTATAATGAAAACTGTCAAATTCATTACAAAGCACAGCTGCTTGAGAAATTATTGATTTTTTAGGTTTTGCTTCCCTTTTATAAGCAAGAAGGAATAGTCTGTCAAATGAGACCATTTATTGGTTCGAATTTTCCAAAGTCACCCGTAGTTACTAAGTTCAAAATGGTTGCCTATTAATGACACATAATATCCCTCCAGCCTGCTAGTACACTGCTTTGTTATTAGGAATGCCATTTGAGTTTGAGCTAGGAAAAAGTCCAATGTCAAATGAAAAGGGGTTCTCCTTTTCATGAATTAGCCTTTATTTAACCACATCATCAAAAAAGTGAGGACACTGCTAATTCCCCAAATCTTTTCCAGGCTGGCACCAAATGGATTCAAGTAAATCACTGGATGCCTTTATCTCCGAGTGACTCACACTGCTAAGAGCCAGTTTTATGGGTTTGAAACTCAGCTCAGCTTCACTGCCTCCTTTGTGTATTTACACAGCACAGCAAGGTCCAAACAGACTCAGAAGTTGTATTTAAATCATACAAGTTATTACTGGTTACACTCTAAAAATTTACCCATATGTACAATGCCTCTGAAATATACTGATGTGATACTGTTTTTCCATCTAAAAGGCAACTTTGGCATACTTCTAAAAATGTATGACATAAACCCAAAATATGGTAATCCCCCAAATAAAGAGTGACTTTTAAATTTAATGGAAGATATAAGCTCATTATCAAAGCATCTCCCCTAACAGTGCTTGAAGGCTGATAACACTTAGCAAAGTTCAGTTAACTGCACTGTAGTCTAATGTTTTAGAAGAGAATTATATGTCCAAAATGAACCAGAAAAAATGGCAAAAATATTTACATTGAACTTTTGATTAAAGTGACTAAAATCCTTATTATTTTCTCAAACAAGGTAAATCAGTTTTTTATTTGAAAATATTTTAGCCTGGGATAAAATTGTCAAATGATCTTGAGAGCAACGTCTTCCTGAAGACATTTTCCTTGTGTATTTGATAAAATCATGTTTCATGAGTATCCAAGCAATGCAAAGACAGCACTCTGCCAATCTTTTTATTTCTTAGATCAAAATCAATTTCAACTGAATAGCCATAAAGATAAGTATTCTCAATTTGCTAAGCTGTTGTCACAAGCACAGGACTAACAAACCCAAACAGATTATATAACCCATGCAAGAAACAGATTTTTTTTTTCACTTTTCCTTATGGGTAAAAATAGTTATCTCTATTTGTATCTTAAAATAATCACTGAGTAGCAGCAATTAATTACTGACAACAGTTGTCAAATTCTTATATTTGAGACTCTGATAGTAATGTGGTTTCTGCTCAAGAATTTGTAATTATATATTCAATATTTGCAATGTGCAGCTTATTAAATTTTAAAACATCTAAAATTATTAAAAGAGTCAATTTTAAAAACTTACAAATTATCAAAAAAGAAAAAAGGATTTTAGTATACTTAACATGAAATGAATAATAAACAAATTTTACCTGTGTTTAGATATTTGCTGATTATATAGCCTCAAGCAAGTTACTTATGTCCTTTGATCCTTTGTGTCCACACTAAGAAATGGGTCATCTTTCAGACTGTTTTCAGACAGATTATGTAGAAAACATAAGCAAAGCAAGTCATACATACTTGATAGACAGTAGGTGCTCAAATAACTAATGTAACCTGTAGACTTCAATTACTGCTATGAATGAAGACTTGTCTCTGTATTGGTTGATGTTCTCCAACTTTATAAGTACTTTTCTAAAACATAAATGGTTCTAGAAATACCACAATTCAAACAGGAAAGGCTAGAACGAGATCAGGATTAGCAACATAACTCTCAGTGGTCTTCAGGAAAGAGAAGATAGTGTTCATAAGTCCCAGGAAGGTGTTGTGTGCTGCTGCTGTTACCAGTTAAACCTATTGGGGAAAAGGAGGAGCTCACTCAATTAGCTCCTCCCTCATGCTCGGACTTCCTTGCCCCAGCTGGGTTCAGAGATCTAAGTTAACCATAGAGTATCAAGGGCAGTTTAAGATTAAACAGATGCACTAACGAGAAAAAAATAATGTGAGATGACAACAATTGAGTTACTAAAGCCCTGCAAAACAGGATATACTTTCCACACCACCTCTTCCTCTCATTCACTGAGCCCGACAAGTTACAGTGTTTTGGTGCTTGGCAGTTTGTCATCCCTGGAGGAACTTGGCATGTCAGCAAGGTAGAGGTGTGCATTGAAATTACTTTTCTTTTTCACAGTGGTTTCCAGGGTGATAGCAGAGAACACAAAGTTTTTTTAATAAGAAATAAAGCTTAGAGTTTTTGAAAAGGCCTAGCTATCTAAGAAGGAGGAGCCAACACTTGCAAGAATTAGTATTATAAGTGTATAAAAGTTTGTTATGTCCTCCAATTCTTAAGGAAACTTAAGTAGATAGCATTGGGGCAAAATTTATATGGGACAGAGGGATCTAGCCATTATACATCAAATACTGGAACTTAAACGACTTAACATACATGTCAGCATACAGTAAACACTATGTTATATAGTCAACAACATTGCTCAGTGCTTATCTTCTGTGTGATACTAGGAAAGCAATGTAGTATTCACTCATACAAAAGTGATAGAGATAGATGACCTTAAATTTTATAGAATTTTTGTGTATCACTATACCATTTGCGATATTACATGAAACACCTAGTCCTGAGCCTTAAAGAACGAGTAGTTACTGGTAAACAGAAATGAAAAGCCAATCTAAGAATATGAGATCACACTGAGAAAAGGCTTACAAGTAAAATGAAGAATCAGCAATTTTGCAAGAAGCTTAGAATATAGCATAGTGTTGGCAAAACTGCAATGTGACACAGTTTGTAGAGAATCCTTTGCACACTGGGCATCTTAAAAGTTCCCAGGTAGGTAGGTGGCGAAAGCATTCAAGAGACTTATGCAGGAGAGCAGCATGGGTCACATTTACATTTTAGTTGGGTCTTTCAGATTATATTTTGGAGGGAGAAAGAGCAGTTTAGAACCACTACATCAATCTCAGCAAGAAGTGAGAAGGACAAGGAGTAAGTAGTAGCTGTAGAAATGGAGAAAAAAAAATAATTTAAATGTTTACTAGAAAATCTATACAATCAAGACAAATGAGCTAAGGATTGTAAAATGGACCTCTAGTGAAGTTTGAGATCAAAATCTGATGACATCAACAGAGGAAGAGAAGATGAAGAGACAATGA
Organism: Cricetiscus sungorus; assembly: GCA_030556225.1. Lineage (NCBI taxonomy): Eukaryota > Metazoa > Chordata > Mammalia > Rodentia > Cricetidae > Cricetiscus > Cricetiscus sungorus. The sequence goes on along the minus strand of JANBXA010000372.1, from coordinate 20,352,206 downwards.
AAAAGAAAAGATGAAAATTCAACACAGCCAGGAACATTTGAGAAGCCAGTGAGCTATCTAGGTGATGATGAAGAATAGAAAATAATGGAAATTTAGAAATCTAAAACTTGAAAGTTGAGACTAATCAGATAATAGGTGAGTGATATAAAAGATAGATAGATAGATTGTAGATTAATAGATTCAGAAAGAGAAACAGCAAGAGAGGAATAATTTGCAAGTAGTTATTACCTCAATCAAAAGGAACTTGTCTTAATCCACTAAGACTTTTGTAATAAAGTACCATAGCTGGGCAGCTTATAAACACAAGAAATTCCTTGCAATAGGAAAATGGAAGATTAACACGACAGTAAACTTGAAGTCTGGTGAAGATATATCATAGCCTTTGGTCTGTCTTCCATTAGTGAAAGCAGCAAGGTAGCTAGATCTCTGTGCTAAGCATAGAGGGCTCCACTCCAAAGGCCCAACCTCCTAATACCTTCTCTACTCAAGATCATGTTTCAGCACATACATTTTAAGAATGTAGGACCATTCAGCCTATCCCTAATAGAAGCATTCAGAATCACAAGAACACTGTGTAGAGGGCATATGTGAAGGGGATGCCACCTTTACACTGTGGATTAAAAAGGTTTCATGCAAAACATAGCTAGTATAGTGTAGGGCAAGCTGTAGGTATTTAGCTTTGTTAATAGCTTGTTATAGAAAGGGTTGATACATTCATAATGAAAGAACATAGTAGGATATGTTCTTTGATAAATTATATCAAATATGTTAAAGATTAATAAAACTAACACTTTGTTGACATTCACTTGAAAACTGACTTCCTTCCATACCAAATCTTTCAACTGCGTGACTAGCAAGCTTCAGTTTGGACTGATTGTGTTTTTCCTGACTTACCAGCCAACTTTTGTGTTGGCACCAATCACCTGAGAACACAAGCAACATAATGGTGAAGGAAAGGGGGCTGGGGGAGACAAGGCCCTGAAAATTTCAGACTGTATAATGCTAATCACTTTCTGAAGGGTCCAGGTTGGCCCATAAGACTCCGAGTGTCAAAGCCAAGTTGGCTGTGTATCCTTGAAATACATCCAATGTGTAATTTCACATGCTAAGCAGCAGAACTTTAAAAGTCAAATGTTTTCCAGACCCAACGTGGTCCAGTTTAAGGGTTATTATTTCCCATCCTGTCTGTAAATAATGGCACAAAAGTTGACTCTTAATGATCTTACTTCCCAGCAGAAGGTGACACCTAACAATTACTGTTCAGCCTCATACCTCTGGGTGGCATTGCTCCTTGGTGAACACCCATAGGTGGTGACATCAAGAGTGTCTGACAACACTCGTGGGTGTGCAGTGCTGGCTGTGGCTGGTCTGGTAGCTCTGCCCAGTTTCAGGTGGCAGATGCCTTCAGGTGATGACTGTGCTGGAAATGCCAGCACAGTCAACAAAGAGCGAAGAATCTCTGCTGCTTTCTGTTGATTGGGGGTTACTGCACATGTCCCACATATGGAAGTAAAGAAGCAACATTGAAAACATCCTGCTGGGGTCCTGGGCCTTCAAATTTACAGACACATGAATATATATACAAAGAGATACATCTGTTATATTTTTATAAGCTACCTTAAATGATTTGGAGGAAAATATAGGATATCCAGATTTTTTTAATGTTGCAGAAATCTTGAGAAATTTGTTAATAATGCAGGAGCACATGAGGCTGAAAATGCTACCTTTTCCAACTGGTTGCAAGACATAGGTAGCAGTGCCTTTTCTTAAAGATAATATTAAGTATACAAGGTATAGCATTAGAGATTAATTTAGACTGGACAGCTAAATGTGTATCTGTTATCACGGAGATACCATCTGACTCCTTACACATCCCTTGCCTGTCCTAACTTCTATTCAGCTCTAATATAAAATTTCAGCCCATATCCAGTCTCTTTCTGAAGACTTCTCTATAGGAGGATTCCCAGCTGTATGATGGCCAGGGAGTTGTGTTGTGGCTATGAATCAGTAGGTCTGTTTATTTTGGATCTTCAAGTCAACCAAGGAAAGACTTAAGGTTAGCCTTCTAAGAAGCATTCGAGCTGCTTCTGAGACTCTAGGATATATGACCAATTCGAAATGGATGCTACATACCCTAGGTCTCTGAGCTGGTGGTTCTTCAACTGATGATGGCAGCTGAGGTCTTGAAAAGGTTTTGAAATATCAGGCATTGGGAAAGGCTTCTGAAACTCATTCCTAAGGAGGTATTTAACACATGTTACAGCAGGTTTCCCCGCCGGCTGCTGCTGGTTCTGCCGCCATTGTCCAGCAACCACGTGTGCCCCAAATAACACTCAGAGACTCTGTATTTGATACAATCCTGTTGGCCGATTACCATTACTGTTTATGGGCTAGCTCTGTCTTAATTATTAACCCATTTCTACTTATCTAAGTATTTCCACGTGGTCGTCTTATCGGGGAGACGCGGCAAGCGTCCTCTCTCCTTCCCGGGCTACATCTCGACCCCGCCTTCTACTTCCTCTTTCTTCCTCCTAGTCTCCTAGCCCCACCTATCTAGTTTTCTATTGGCCACAGTGCTTTATTAACCAGTATGAGAAACATATATACAGAATAACATCTCCCATCAAACACACTTAGTGTGTTTAGCATTAAAATTACTCTGATGTAAAGAAAAATGTTAGAACATACTAGTTTTACAGTGTGTGTGTGTGTGTGCGCGCGCGCGTGCTATCAAGCGTGCTATCAAGCCTGTGGCTCTGCCCATATTTGACAAATGCTCTACTACCGAGCTATACATACCTGTATACTCTATGTTCATTTTCACACAAAGTCCTCATATTAATCAACAAGTATGAGCTGGCTGTGAAGTAAAGAGGAAGCACAAACAAGACAAAACAAGACAAGGACCCCACAAAACAAAAACAATGCTTGGTCATTAGCCATACAAAAAAGAGAGACACTGGCTTCCTTAGAAGAGATTCATTCTCTTCAAAATAAAGACTTCACAACACTAGTGCTTGGGATGACTCACTGGGTATGGTGCTTACAAAAGCATGAGGACTTGAATTTGGATGGACAGCACCCATGCACAACCTATGTAACAATGTGAGCCCATAATCCCAGTACTTTAGTGATGGACATAGTTAGATTCTGATGTCTCACTGGCTAGACTTGTTCTAGGTTCATTGAGAGACTTTATCTTAAAGTATAAGGTAAAGAAATGGTGGAGGAAAGCATCCTAATATTAACCTCTGACCTCTACAAGCACTGCAAATTGAGCATGTGCACCACATGAGCGCACTCACTGAAACACACACAATTCACAACACTTAGTTTAAATTTTAAATATAAGTAGCAAAATTAAACTATCCTTTCAAATACTATGTGTTTTAGGATAATCTTTCTGTGCACTGGGAAAATGTGTCTCTTAGATTGGTTTGCTAAAATGCTGAACTGACAATATCAGGCAGAATTTTCTTTCAGGGCAGAGAGGATGCTGGGAAGTGGCACACTAGGAAATGCCAGGAGACACATAGGAAGCAGGGCATGCAGGAGGAGAGGTAACAAGCCATGGAGCCATGTGGCAGGACATAAATGAATAGAAAAGGATTAATTTAAGTTATAAGAGCTGGTTAGAAACAAGCCTAAGCTACTGACCAAGTAGTCAATAAATAAGTCACCTCCATGTTGTGATTTGGAAGTTTGCTGGCAGCACAGAAAAATCTTCCTAAACTATGGAAGTAAATTTCTTTTATAAACCAAAGCACATTTTTCTGTTTCTAGTGTCTAATAATACATAGAGTATAACAACTACACATTGCTACTAGTGAGTCATTAAGTTAGCTGCTAACTTAAAACATCTTTACATTTTAAAACTCAGCTTGAACTGTGATTGCATAAATTAGAAGTAGAGAAAATGATATTTTTCCCCGAGGGGTTTTATTTTGATAATCTGGAAAAAATTCTTTCAGAAAAAAATAATATTAAAAGTCTAAATTTTGATTCTGAAAATTTACTGAGGGCCTGTGCTGTGCTGGATACATTGTATGTACCAATGTCCCATTGCTTATATCCAGCATGTTACAGAATTAATCAGCCTTGTATCACATATACACATGTGGCCACACACAGAGCAGGCTGGTTACCACACCTTATAGGCTTGCAATTGTAAATCACCCTCATCAATTCTCTGCCTCTTTTAGAATGAATGCTCCTGCACCTTCTGTTCCATGCCACTATCCCAGTGCTCCTACAACCACCACCACCATGTATTCCTTGACACCTTCCTACCTGAGAGGTCTATGAATCCAAATCATGAATACAATACCCCTGATCAGAAGAATGCAGCTGGCACAGGACAGACTATGTAGCTGGTTGGATATAGGGAATGATTTCTGAACACTCAGAGCAAATACAATAACATATAGCAGAAAGAAAAACCCAATCCTTGTTCCAAAAATGTGAAATTCTACTAAGCTGCCAAACCATACAATGACTAACCAGAAAAACCAATAAAATATGACAGATCTTGTGGGACTGGGTAATAATGAAAGCTTAAAGGCCTCGTTAGGTATATCCTAAAGGCCTCTTACCATCACCCACCTAAGCCTGTTGTTAAAGGCCAGGACAATCATAGCATTGAATTTTTTTTTTGTTGTTGTTTTTAAAGAACTCCTGAATTATTTGAAAAATATTGTAAGATATTCTTCCATATTGAACTGAATGCAGAAATAAAAAGCCCTTTAGGACTCCTCTCAACTCTCCATTTATTTAATATCTATAGAAAGCAATTTTTCATACAAAGAAGGCAAAGTAAGGCATGAAGAAGCAGGAAGCCCAAAACAATCCTTCAATTGTTCATTTAAAACTGAGAGACTTGGATTCCAAGCACAAAAATGTTACTATATCTGAAAGACAACCTAATGGCTTCAGGAGCATAAAGAGATAGGTTTATGTTGTTGCTTAGGAACCGAGAGAGGGAAGCTTTACACTGTGCATAATGACATTCTGGCTTTGCCTTCTCATGGAACCTAGGACAAGTAATTAAACTGTAATAGACCTTAATTATCTCATACCCTAAATGGAGATATTTGTATCTTCTCCCTCTGCTAGAGATCCATTATATAGCCTGATGGAAAGGTATCTATGTATCTTTTACAGCCAGAAAACCAATGACCCATTTCTAAAGGTTTTGCCTCTTTCTGAGTGGTCCCAGCTTCTTTACACATCAAAACTTGAATTCAGTATCATTTGAATACTAAAAGCAATGCAAGCACTTCCCCGGTAGAACAGCATCTGTTTATTTCTCTGCAGGCTTCCTCCAGTTCAGGACCCAGCCTCAGACAGCATAAGCATATGCGTAGTATAAGATATTAGTCTTACACTGTAGTATATTATTATATATTAATTATTATTAAAATGATGTTAATAATAACATTATATATTATTCAGGTCTAATAGCCTTAATGGTTGTAATTAAAAGAATAAAGCCACTTCTGGCTTAAAGCACTGATTCCTAAAATGTCTTACCTTTTCACTTTGGGAAATGTATAGAGGAGACAAAGCTGAGTTTAAGTTGAGAGTGAACAAAATTATCACCCTGTTTTATCATTTGGAAAGGAAATTTTTTCTTTAATTTGTCACACTCAAATATATGGGTCTAGGAAGACTCAGATTTCCCTTCTCCTCTCAGATAATCATCATGCCTCTTCTTTGTGCCTCTAGATCCTTCAGCTCTGAAGTAGGCTGGCAGCACCCGCATCTAATCGCAGAGTCTCTGAAAGGGTTGAGATAACTGAACGCTTGGCACAGGAAACAATGCAGAAGGCCATTCACTTCATTCTCACTGTGTGTGTGTGTGGGGGGGGTGCATTGCTGAGAGAGGTTGGAGGTACTTAGCTCATACCATCTTTTCACCTTGGATGGGAATTTCTAGGGCATTGAGGCCAATGAAAAAGAAAAAGAGAGGGGCAAAGGAAAAGTTAAGTGATGAGAGAGCAGCCCCTAGGAAAGGCTCAGAATAACGCTGTGTCTCCAGGAGTCTCAGAAGTGGGTGAGACCTTAATGATAGTTGCAAATTTTACTCTTGTGTCATCACAGATATGGACTTGCCTCTTACTCTAATGTAGTGATCCTTGAAAATGAGGGGGCTGGTGCTCAACTGCTCATGTGTTTGTCTATTAAAACCCACACCTGTGAAAACACTCATATCTGGAAAACTAATGACTTGCATACACAAGGCATTTACTGTTCACAGTCAGTGAAGCACTTGAAAAGAAACATGGCATATGAGGGTATATGGAATTACCTTCATTGAGCCATTCCCTATGGTGGTTATATTAAAGGGAACTCTATGTGTATACTTCCCTTTGCAATACCTCCCCCTGGAAAATATTATTATAACTCTATCAGAAATGATTTCTGTTAATTGCTGTTTGTTTTCAATTACTATGTACTATATCTCATCCAGACCTTCTTTTCTTCTAGAATACCCTCACCCAGTCACTGATAACTAAACCCAGAGCCTCCAATATGCTAGCCAGGTGCTCCACCACTGAACTATCTCTTGAGGCCTTCTAGGATATTTTGCTGAATCCTTTACTACCGTGAATGCCAGATTCTAGAATTGCTCTGCTAAGTCAAACCCTGCCTGCTGCAGGACAAGCTCTGTGAATCCCAGAGGTTATCAGGTCCTTAGCTGAGGACCACAAGGCACCTTGCAACAGCTTCCTTCTTAACTGTGAATCCAGCTGCACAATCTTTGTGAATCCCACCCACCTTTTACCTTTCTTCCCACTCCCACCTTGCCCCTCTATACACTCTGTTATCTTCCCCAACACCTTCTTCCACATTTTTCTACTTTTCCCTGGTGGATGAATGATGAGTGATGAATGTGCATGCTTAGGGGTGGTATTACAATGTATTCAGTTTGTATCACTTGGAGTCAGGTAACTAAAACTAAGTGTGTGTGCCTGCGAGGAGGCCTATATCTGTGCTCTCTTTCATGAGGAGACTTGAATATATTATGCTCCCTAGAGCCTTGACATTCTAAGGCTTTGGTAGTCCAGGTAGCCTTATGTGACAAACACTCCGGCCCCAGCTTTGTAAGAATGTTTCTCACTAAGAACAGGCCTTAGTCCTTATCTGGGTTGTTCCAAGCAAATTGTAACTCCAAGGCTGCTTGGTTTTTGCTGGAAAACAAGAAGTCACTTCAGAAAGGAGCTAGCCTGTCAATGACTCTAATCTGTAATAGTCAAGGGCCTTGCCCTTCTCTTTTGCTTTTGTCCACTCCCTCTAAGGGATAAAGCAGCCATTCTTTTCCGTATGGAGTCAAGGCTCTGCTTCCTGTCATCTCTTTTTGATCAAGCCACACTTGGCACACACTGAACTTTCTCCTCTGACCTTCAAGTTCCCAATATGATAAATGCGAAGTGGTAAAGGAATGAGATTTTCTATGCATTAAAACATAAGAAATGGTGATGATTGTAAGTCTATTACTTTCATTATTTTCAGCACCCCCACACAGGTTGCTAAGAAAGAGTTGTCCATCATGTTGGAAGGTTTGCTATTGCTTTAACAAATGCCATGCCCCAAACTCTTCAGCAGCTGTCACATTCATGTTATTAGCACTACATCTAAAGGCAAATTTTTGATATGAAACAAACTATTTTACTGTAAGACTTTGGTTAAGGTACAACAACAACAACAAAAAGTGTTAAAACAGAGCAAGCATGGCTGTTACTCTTTTAAAGTTTCTTTCTAGCTTTCCCTGTAAACTTTGTTCTACTTAGCTTGTGAATACTAGATCAGAAGCTTGCCAGCCTGACAACACTTCTAATCCAGTTCATGAGCTTCCTCTGGCTGTGTCAGAACACCATCCCTGGGGAACCTCAGCACTGTCCTCCACCAGCCAGCCTACAGGCAAACCAGTTGTTGAGGGCACAGCAGAATATAGAGATATGGGTGTAATTGCGCTGCCTAAAGGTAGGCAAACAAGAGATTGTATTGCAGTGATTTTTTTCTTTATCATTTGCATAATTGCTGCACTCCTTTGATTTGCTTTTCCAGTAGAAAACTGGCTCCAAGCCCTGCAAATTGCTTTTATGAAAATCTGAAAGTGAAGAAATAAAAGCATGTTGCTCCAATTAGCTTAAAACCCAACTGAATCTGCTGTTGGCCTAAAAGAGAGCTGTCTAAGGAAAAATAAAGCAATGCCTATCATTTTGAATTGGGCTCTAAAAGAAACAAGAATAGTTTGCTGTTCTCTTTCTCACTGAGACAGCGAGGAGGCCTGAACATTCTCGTTCAAGGTCAATGCTTGTGTTGTCCTCTTGTGATGATTGTGAAACAGGCTGGAGTAGGGGGAGATGGTGAAAGACTGGAGGAACAGAATCCATTGCTGTTATGCAATCAGCTCCTGTCCACCCACTGAAGGTTGGGAGGGAACAGAAGGGCAGCACTTACCTCTACAGGGAAAGCAAGAACTTCCTGTAAGAGAGGCATGTATTTATTGGCTGAGGAACATGCACTGTGCTGTGTGTTGGGGATTGCTCAATTTGTTTACATGGTAACTCGCTTATTTACTTGTATGCTCTTTGTTCTCCAGTGAAGATGAATGATCCAGCAGAGCAAATCTTTGTTTCTTATGAGCTCACCCTCTCCTGCTGTCTGTGCCACACCTGTAATTATAATTATGGCCCACTGCTCAGGGATGCTGCAATCCCTTCCTGCTGAAACCTATCTTGAGTTCACAAACCGAGTCACTATGCAGGGAGAAAATGCCTGAGTCGATGGAATCTGCTTCATTAGTACCTTCCTTCACTGCTTCTGCTGGCTGCAGTTTATCTTCTCAGAAGATGTGTGTGGCCAACATTTTTCAGAAGCATGGGCACATCCTTGCATTTTCAAAGAAACTATGACGTTAGTAAGCACAACTGGGACACTCTGGACAAGCATAATGAGGCTAGGCATTTTGAAAGTTAGTTGATAGGGAGATAAAGGAACTGCTGATGTATTGCAGGTATGCCATATCTGAAGAGACTGGGGAGCCACCAGAAGGAAATTAGCACAAGATGGTCACAAAAAATCATTACAGATTGACTTTATTTTGACAAAAATCTTTCTTACATGTCTTACACTAACAGATTCTGTGATGCTAAAATAATTCATCATTGAAAGTAGTCTACCCTTGATATTTAAACAGCCTGATGGTTTTACAAATTCACTGTCATCTTGATGAAAAAATTAACACAGAACTTTGATGTCAATTATGAGACAGATATGCAACTTTGTTTCCAAGTTAATAGAGCTCTTATATTTTCTAATGAGGCATAGTCTGTTTTTGCTGGGGTGATTTTGCTTTTAATCACAGGATAAGAAAGGCATTGTGATCATTGAATTTGTAGATAGCTTATGATGTGTCCTTTTTGTTGTTCTAGGCTCAAAATAACACTATTGGGTTTTTAATTTACAGAAAACAGAAGAGATTTCTCCCTCCTTCAACAAGATTTCATTTCTAAAATCTGAGCTCAAATATGACAGCCTTCAATTGTTCTTTTGTATTTCAGCTTAGACAAAGGATTTAGTCAGTGTGGTAGTATATCTGATTTTTATTGTTACAAATTTTGAGGATTTTCTCCTGTGTATCAAATATAATACATCCCAGGAAAACTTTAGAGATAAAAATTAAATAAACAAGCTTGGGTGAACAAAAAGAAACTTTTCTTTAGGCTCTTGCAAACTAAAGTGATCAGCACAAATTTGTTTTTCTTGAGAGGGAAATAGGCCCTTGTCATTTCAACAGTGAATTCCATTGGATTTTAGACTAATTGCAGCAACATGTCTTGATTCTTGACTTCCAGATTCCTACAAAAGCAACTCATAAGGGCTTTCATTAAAAACACAATAGAAACAGATAAGAAACTTAATTGAAACAAATAACAATAATTAACTCAATTTATCAACTGACATCTGTGATGTTAAGAAAAAGGCTTCTGGCTAGAGTGAGTAGGTTGCATAAAACATACATTCATGACAGGACAGGTGCTTTTGAAGCAAGGCCTGCAAGTCCCTGGGGGGAGAACTGTAGAGTGTGAATTTACTATCAATGCTGTGTCATACAGTGGTTCTCTGCCTGTTGAGGGGGTAACATCCATACCACAGCATCAGGACTATATACCAGAAATGTGTTTTCTCAGGTCATGATCTATACCTTCTTGTTCATTAGTCTTGGTGCGGCAGATTTGCCTTTTTGTTTCAGTAAGCCATGAGGGAATTCTGTTACTCACTAAAGTTCAAGAACCACTGGCTTACATCTAACCAACCTCCCAGCCTCCAAATTTGCTTACTGTAAATAATTCTCCACAATTTCCATGTACCCTTTGAAAATACTGATTGTCTATGTGTCTTTTTTTTTTCAGGTTCCGCATTGCCGTGTAGTTGAGATACGTATACTCTGCAGATATTCATACTCTACTTTCCCTACTCACTCTTGCCCACCCCGCACTCCCCTGCCCCACATACACACTCAAGTATGGACACTCTCAGCTTAATACCTGCAAAACTTTAATCATTTTAGCTCCTTGCAAATCTGAAGGTACCACATATTATTCTCTATAGGGCCTAGGTATTATCCACTCCTGGAATACCCCTTTTTCTTTTTTCCAATCACTCCTTCCTGCTTTTGTTTACCTGGACAACTGATTAGGAACTTTGTCCTTTCATACTCATCTTCCAGAAGCATTGTCTGAATACTTCTCCTGTGTCTTCCTGTCCCAGTCAGGCCCCTTTCCCAAATGTTGCCACAGAAAACCCACTACCCAATTAACCCTAAATAATAATTAGTAACTTGCTCGTGCCCCCACTAAGTTATAAGAATCAAGCTATCTCCTATAGCTTTGTTATCAAAGTTGTACCAAAGATTTGGTTCATAACAAGCAATTTTTGACTTTCTGTATACCAACTGACTGATTGAACAAATGTATAAATGATTTTTAGAACAACAATTATAGATGAATAGAGTGAATCTAGATGGGAAAAGTGGTCTCTCATAGAGATTAACCTATTTCCCTGTTTCTTGATCCAATGTTCTCAGTATTAAATCATATTGGTTGTTTGGACCCAAGGAAAAACTTACCCACCTTTCTTAGCTGCTTTTGCTATATTGAGAAAACTGGGACTAAGGATCCCCTTCAATTCAATTTTTAGCACTTTAACTAACATGATTTTTATTTTTGCAAGTTGCCCAAAGAAAGGTGGTGGCCATGTCCAAAACAGAATGACATTCTACTTACCTCCATGTCTTCTTGCTGTGTGGCCCATCTATTGGCTGCAGTACACAAGAGTATTTACACATGGCTTTGTTGACTGGAGAGATTTCATGAAATAGGTAACCCAGTATCCTAGAATAAAAAAGTCATAGGAGTAGGAGTATTGGCTTTCTTTGCCTACAAAGTATGAGGAGAAGTGTCTGCTAGATCGTGGGTCCAGTGGAAGAACTAAAGACAGGTGGTCTGCAAGAAGCACTTAGGAAAATGTCAGGAAAACAGTGATTGAAAATCAGGCAAAAATAAATCCAGCAAGATAATAAGATAGAGTGAGATACTGAACAGTTTTAACATGAAAGAGGAAAAAAGAAATTACAAGGTCAAAGTACAAATTCACATTTTATACTAAGATTTTATTAAGGGTTATCACTTTTTATTTGTGTTACTACCAGTTTTAACTAGCAATAGGGCTCCTCTGGTACACTTTACATTCCAAAAATTCAAAATTAATATAGTGACATACTTCTGTAACTCATTCACTAAAAGCAAAATATTTGAACATTTTAAAATTTCCTTTACAAAGACTAGCATATTATTACTATTGAAGATTGAAAATACCTGGCAGGTTTTATAGTGCATACGTGCTGTACACAAGCTCAGTGTGAGAATGCAGCAGACATTTCCGACTCAGAGTCTTCTTGCTTATTTAATTTGTGGTCAGCTCTTAATCATTCTACCATTTGGAATAATTCAGCATGGAGTCTTCCATGTAGCCAGTGGGAGTACTCTGCCCAGTCAGGCTTTGTGAGACAGAGGGAAGAAGCAGCAGCCCTATAATGAAGAGTAGTGAACAGATCTTCAACTGCCCTGAGATGGTAAGGTTATTTTAAAATGTTGAAAGGGCTAAATGTGGGTGGCACAGACAGGTTCAGAGGCTGGCCTGACCTGACCCACTCCCTACCCCCAAAACTTCTTGCCTCCCCACTCCTTTGCCCTCCCAGCCTCTCCCTCCCTCACCCCAATCCCCTGCTGAACAAATGAGTCATGGAGAGGTGGGAAAGATGGAAGAGCAGTGTATGCGCTGTGAAGAAAGGCAAAATTGGAGACTTGATGGCTGTGACAGAGGTGAGAGACAGCTGAGGTCAGGTGGCAACACAGACCACGGACATCAACATGGCCATTGGTGGTCACCCCAGTTGGATTGGCAGTGTGCTGGGAAGCAGCTTGAAACTTGCACACAGACTCAACCCCTCAACATCCTGCCAGGCCATAGGATTGCTGTGACTCTGGACAACAACAGATTCTGTGTTGTATCTCCTTGAAGGATCACAACCCCTTCTTCCCCTGTTAATCACCTTCCATTTTCTGCCTAACTGAACTGTCAGCACCTCATCTAGATAACGATACTTACAAAATTATCATTGTGATGATGATGATGATGATGATGATGATGATGATGATGATGATGATGATGATGATGATGATGAAGGTCAGGTTAAAATGTCAGTGGGTGATGTACTCTGAATTGATGTAGATACAGTGATGACCTGCAGAGGCATCAACTTGTACAACAGGACTCTTTGTGAAGGACTAGCTAAAACAAAACTGTGAACTTAAAAGCAAACTAATGAGGCTCTCCAAAATATCAAAGAACAACAATACAACAAAAACAGACTTGCCCATTCCATCCTAGAAGTTGAGCAAAGAACAACAATACAACCAAAACAGACTTGTTCATTCCATCCTAGAACTTGAGTATTAATGAGTCCTCTTGGTTCCTGAAGTGGGTAGTCCTAATAAACCGAGGCAGGCATAGAATTACAAACTTACACAACAGACTCACCTGCAGGGCTTTACTGACTGGAAATGAAAATCATTAAGAGCTTGAATATACTATAACCAGGATATCACATTAAATTATCTCTCTATGACCAACTTCCATGCTATTCCCAGGGTCAATTGACAAATTATCTTTCTTTTATCAGCTCTGGGAATACAGTCTTTCAGTTTTATTTCTTACATCTGTTTGGACATTTTACACATGAGGAGCCCAAAGTTATAGAAAAGGAAAATGTTCCTTCAGCTGGACTAGCAGAATGATAGAAAAAAAAACAAAAAAACAAAACAAAAACAAACAAACAAACAAAAAGCCGATGAGCTGTGTGACCTAAGCTATTGCCATTGCACCTCCTTAGAAGCAATTCAGCCTGTCTCATTGTAACAGAATGCCACATGCTTCTCTTTCTCCCTCTGAAAGTCATGACTAATGTGGTGCTTAGCTACATTTTCTCCAGGAAAGCTTTTATTCTATGGTGTAGGGAAGACTGCAAAACGACCCAATATTTCAATGGAAAAAAATCCTAGCCTAGACCTGTACTCTGACAGCAATTAAAAGAGACATCTGTGTCACAGGTGAATACCTACAGGTAACTATATTGTCACGTGTGATCTGTGGTCTGTTTCCTGTATTATATGCACTAACATTCAAATACCCCTTGCCAGAGGATGATTAGGATAAAACAGCCTCTGACGTTTTAACCATAACCTTTAAATCAGACTTCCTACATAGAGGCTTAAAAGAAAACATGTGGGTATATGTTCAGGTAGGTAGGTGAGGTGTAAGCTTTAATTTCCTTCCCTGTTCCCAGTTAAACTGTAAAAATACATTCATGTGAATATACAAATATAGAATTAGGACTATATTTGTTGCTATTTTAAATAAGTATATTTATTTATACTTCAGAAATGTATTAGTTGTAATTTCTCTCTGACAGTCTCAAGATTGACTTGTGTTTTTAAAGTTACAAATGTCTCATTAGATTTGAATTTTCTTCCTTCAAAATGAATCTGTTGTAGTTTAGGGAGGCTGGGAAGTTGCGGGTAGGGATAGACTAGTAGGTACATAGAAGGAACCAACCATCAAACTGTGAAAGCCCAAAGAATAAAACAGCTATTTAAAGAGCTGCAAGCTTTAGAGCATTTATTGAGTGGCTTCTCTCCAAAGAGCTAAGATAAAGTCATGATTACATTTATTTGAAAGAAACAAAACTCTCATCCAAACAGATATGTCTTATTCTCCTTAGAGTTGAATAATTAAATGTGCTTTTCTTTCTTCAGAACATGTATTGAGAAAATTCTTTCATATACAGAAACATATACAGAAACATGATCCATGCCAGGGTCAACAGAATAGCATTGTATCTACTAAGATAACAGACACTGTATGGCAATTCTAATTCTGCTTCCCCATAGTTCCTTCCATGGAAGCCTAAATCTACCCCAGAAACAGGTAAAGGTTTCAGAGACTTCAAGCCAATTTAGCTTTTGCATTTAGGATCACTGTATAAGCTAGCTTCATGTGTGTGTGTGTGTGTGTGTGTGTGTGTGTGTGTGTGTGTGTGAGACCAATATTTCTGTGTACAAGTAGATGGACAAGGAAAAATAATTGTTTTAAAGAATAGCTGCAATTTTCATAGAGGTTCTTAAAGTCTCATTAGACCAGTGTTCTGAACATGTGGGTCATGACCCCTACAAGGGTTGCATATCAATATTTTATATATCATATATTTACATTATGATTCATAACAGTAACAAAATTACAGTTATGAAGTAGCAACAAAAGTAATTTTATCGTTAGGGGGTCACCATAACATGAGAAACTGTATTGTGTCACAGCATTAGGAAGAGTGAGAACCACTTCATTGGACCAGAATTCTGAATTTGAACATTTGTTTTGCAAATACATTGGGCAAAGAAGCTTGTACTGGGGCATCTTTAATAATGGGGCCTGTCACTCTCCTTACACCATATGCAGCATACCAATGAGGTCCCTGGAGTCACCTCAAAACTGATAGAGTGATTCTAGCAAGGAAGGGAAGAAGCCTTGTTAGCACCTTGTTCATGCTCCTGAAGTTCAGTTCAAGGATACTGTGATCTTCTCATTCTTTTCTCTCTTCTGGCCCATGTCACCTTCCATTGTCTTTGCGGGGGGTGGGTGGGGTGTCTGTTGCATGAGAGCTGCCTCATTAAGTCTTTATGTTTTATGCTTGCAGCTTCAGTGTTAGTGTTACCTTAAGGAGAAACAGAAATCATGTCTAAACATTAGAAGAACTAGATCTTAGCTGTTTCATTTCTTTCCTGGATTTTAAAGAACAATTGGTTCTCAGATAATGTTATCTGCTGTAACACATGGTTAAATAGAATGTGTTCATTTATCTTTGTTTTTGTATTCAATTCCTTCTCAAGTAGAGTGTTTCTCAGCATTGAATTTAACCTTTACAGGTTACAAAGTCTGATCTTTGAGAATATCCAATCCACCTATACTATAAACTCTCTGAATGGACTGGATCTCGACTCTGTCAATTCTTACAGTGCTCTCTTAATGATCTGAGATATTAACCACCAAAGTGAACATGGCAGGGGTGAGATTACTGATAACAGTTCTATCAAGTTACATTCTCAAGGAGGAGAGAAAAAAAGCTCAAGTAGCAACCTCTTAGTGGACAAAAGCAGTGTGCACAGATAAGATGGGGGGAAGAATGGGGGCCCCAGTCTCTGGTCAGTAAGAGAGAAGGCACAAACTCCCCTAGCACACGGCAAAGACACATGTTGCTGATGCACCTTTTAGAGAAGGGATTTTCCTTTTTATTAGTCAGAAATGCCAATGAATGAAGCTTTGTATCTTACCACATGACTCCATAGCAGAAAGCTGCTATTTCGTATTTATTTTGTTGTGCACCCATTTAAAACTCAGAACGATGTCCTTCTCTTCATCAGCACTAAGGTCTCCAATAGTAGAAGCAGCCTGTAAAGGTTTCCTGAATGCAAGAGCAGGCTACCACCTAAAGCTTCCTGCCTGAAATAGGTTTGAGCTTCAGACAAAACATTTCCAGAAGAACCTTCATCTTTAAATGTAAGAATTTCTCATTTTAATCTTTTTATTCATAAGCATAAAGTGGGATGGTCTGTAGTAATCTTAACAGAAGTTGGAAGTATATACAGAATGCTCTAAGAAGTGGTGAATTTCTTGAGGTATATATGAAACCAGCTTTAAGGGAGGAAACTTCCAGAAACACCAACTGCTCAGGATCTCAGACTCTTTTGGACTATGGCAGTAACTGTCATCATAGTAATATCCAAGTTGCATAAAAACTCCATAGATGTCAACACTCACTTATCTAATGGGCATCAACTGAATGTTCCCAGTATCCTGATACAGAATTTAGTCCGTGTCTTAAAGTTGCTAGCTTATAGCTGGAATATAAATGCACAACATTCATATCTGACTAGAAAAATGACTAAAATAGGAATCATCAGGACAGAGAAAAGGGGAACTCTCTTAGTAAAATTTCTTTAAAGAAGACGCTTAACCCAGTGTGGTACAGTGAATGTAAGTTATTCACAGGAAGGAGGGAGAAGGTAAAGGATGCACCCCAGCTGAGCAGATAGTCTGTGCAAAGGTGGAGGAACACAAAAGGCATGATGACTTTGAGACATGAAAAGTCATAAAGGATAGCAGGAGTGCACTGGCACCAGGGAGTGGCAAGACAAATAAGGCTGGAACTGAAGGCAGGATTGAGAGTCATTAAAGATGGGTTAAGTATATGGAGGGATGTGCTGTATACTCATGATTGGATCAGGAAGTCTTGGTGATATAAAGCTGTCAGTTATCCTCAAGTCAAATCATGAATATGTTGGAAACAATAGCTCAAGTTTTTGTTGTTTGTAGATTCGATTTGGAACTTGATCAGTAGATTCTGAAATTGAGAAATTAAACGAACACTTAAAGGTCAATTGAAGAAGGCACTTGTAAAAGACTTAGTCTGCTTGTTGGCTTTATTACATAAAGTTATAGAAATTCAGACTACAGTGTTAACACAGGGATGGACACCAGGTTGATGACATGAATGATATAACTGTTCCGGAGCCTATACTCTGTGACTTCAGTTTCTGTGTCTCAACTGGAATAGCTTCTACCAGTGTGGAATCATCACGTAAAGCAACAATGTCTGCTACATACACTTGTCCTTATTCTCTCCCTCCTTTTTAACATTTATTTATTTTCTGCTGGACATAATTATAAATGCCCTTTTTTTAAAAAATGAAAACAAACATTTATAAACAATATTTGGGAATTTGGGTGTCGTTCTTTCCAAGCTGCTTCCTGCTGGTAGGGGGTAGCAACTTAACAGTCTTTAACATTGTAACTGTCTACAGTGTAAACCACATGCATGTGTGTGTGTGCGCGATACACACACACACACACACACACACACACACACACGGACTTCTTGTTCATTGATGTGTTCTCAAGGTGTGAAATGCTACCTGGTATACAGAAAGTACTCAATTTTAACAAATGATCCACAGGGTACAATATTCATAAGCACATGTGATTAAGTCACCATTATAAAATAATATGGAAAGGACATCATTTCCTTTATAGGAGTTCCCTCACTTCAATTTACCTATCATTGAAGGATTTACTCTAATATATCATCCTATATTGTTCTCGTTGTTCTCCAATTTTTAAGAAGACCCATTGTAGAAAAGTAATCATTTCCAGATTTAAAAAAATACATTTCTTCCTTTAGAAATCAGCTCCAGCTCCAAATGGATTAAAGACTTAAAGGTGAAAGTTTAGTCTTAAGAAATAGAGGAAATCCTCTTCAAGCTTTCAGATAAAGACAACTTTTTTAGATAAGAAAGAAATAGTATAAATCATGACCAAATACTTCAAAATGACAAGGGTCTCATTAGGGCTGAGAAAGAAACTCAATGGGGAAGCTCAGACTGTCTCTCAGGACAGGGTGGGTTAGATTACTAGTACCGCGAGGTAAAATGAAGAACAAAGCCAGAATGTGCCTGTTCATAATATATGTTACAAAGGGGAAGATACAGTAGCATACTGGGAAAAGATACAAATAATAGAGGATTATAATCCAGTATATTTAGTGAAAATCCTCAAACCAAGAGAAAAAGACAAGTGAGCACAAGAAAGTGGGAAAAAGTTAAATAGCCTTTCTGGAGATAAAAAAAATTGCTACTTAAACCACAAGGAAATACCATTTTTAGTCTTCAGTTTTTGCAAAGACTTTTAAAAATTGGGGAATATGAAGGTCTGGCAAGACTGAGTCCCCACACGCTCATTCATTGCTTGTGGCTGGGTAATTGTAAAGTGGAACAAATACCCTCTGGCTCAGCAATTTCATCTTTAGGTACAAAGCCTGGAAAAGCTGCCACAAATGTGCTGCTAGAGACATGCGCAAGGTTAGAGGAGCTTTGCCCACAACGACGAAGCAAAGCACTGGATCTTATGCAGATGTATATTAATCACGCAGTAAACAAGTGAGTTTCACCAGGTACACAGTGACTTGGTACAGAGATGACTCACAGGGCCAAAGTCCATGAAGGGGAACCCGGAGATGTTATTTTGAGGGAGGGAAGCAAATCTCGGACAAATGCATATGGACCCACTTATGTGAAGTTCAGATCCAGGCACACTCAAGCTAGCATGTCTCTAAAGATTCAGAGAAGTAATCACGAAAGGCAATGAACTGTTGAAAGGAAATGAATGAAGGAACTCAGCAGTTAATCTCATTGTTTCCCCTGACTATGGGAATTTATCTGCCATAAGGACTTTTCATTTATTCGTTCTTTTGCTTGTGAATGCTTTAAAAATTAAAATTAAATTCTCTTCTTGGCCAGAATTAATTTTCATAACAAATATGTGTAAACAACAACAACAAGTTTCAAAATGTGATTAATTTAAAAGGTGATTTGAGCAGGGCATAAGTGGCTCGCTCCTTTAATCCCAGCGCTTGGGAGGCAGAGCAGGTGGATCTCTTGTGAGTTTGAGGTAGCCTGATCTACAAAGCTGGTTCCAGGACAATGTCCAAAGCAATACATAGAATCCTGTCTTGAAATACACACACACACACACACACACACACACACACACACACACACACACACACACAGAGAGAGTTTCATTTTGTTGCAGTTTTTGTCACACACGGTTTTATTTTGTTGGAGTTTTTGTTTTTGTTTTGGTAAGTCCTCTTCAAATGCTATAATTATATTTTACAACTAAACTTTCCAACTAGGGCAGGCATTTTTCCTTCCAGGTTTATGTACTCAATTAATTCACTGTCCTGATGTTCAGAGTTCAAAATGACTTTGCTCCCCCTCAAAGTTGTTATTGTGTAACATTTGCTCACGGAGGAAATTGATGTGATCATGTCTGGCTTAGCAGGAAATGAAGCAGATAAGTAGTTAGACCATTCATTACACTCAAGTCTTAGTGGACCAGGCACTTAGTACTGTCCCCCTTGTCCTGGTTTACTCTATGTTCTATGGATTCTGGATTTTACCTTAGTACCTTTTAATTAATCACTATGGGGCCCAGGCTGAAATCCTCAATCTCCTACGTGCTGGAATTATTTAATGTCATTATCATAAATTATTTTCATACATTAAAATGTTTAAAATACTGAAATAATTGTTATAATAGTTTAGTAATAAACAAAACATGTTTTTACAAAGCTTAGAAGGGAAACATGTAAACTTTCACTTATTAGATGCTACTAAATAACTACAGCCAGAAGCTTTCAAATAATAGCAATAGTAACCAAGAGCACAAGATACATATATTAAGAACTACAAATCTGTAGCCATAGGACAAAATCATACCCACTAGAAGGATATGTCTTCTCCTCTGTATTTACTTGGGAAGAGAAATATTTTCCATTTATTAATTCACTAAAGTCATTATTGAAACTATGTAACATCCAGAGAGTGTAAGTTCCTGCCTTTAAGTTGTATAAAAGTATACTTGTGTCATGCATACTTCAGTGGATACTAATATATATACTCATCATTGTTAAAATCTAGTGTGTCTTCTACTTTAGTGTATACTCACTATATACAAGATTGGGAAATTGAAGCTGCTACTCTGGATGTATATCAGAGGTCTTTGGTGTATAAAATTATATAATAGTGTGAACTCCAAGCAAGCTGGATTCACTTTTTCTTTGCCATTGCCTGGCTGTGAGGTTATAATAAAGAATTTTATTTTTCTGGATCTCAGTTTCCTTATCTCTTACAGTTGCTTCTATTCCAATACTCCATGCTAAATCCTTGTGTAGACTTTACTCTCAACTAAAGGCCATTCTATTTAGAGTTGTGTTGTAGTTGGTGTGGCAACATCAACAGTATGAAATTTCAGAAGACTCTCCCTCATTTGGCTAAATCCCTGACTCTTTGTGGAGCCCATTCTGCACAGTTTTAAAAGATTAAGGGAGGGAAGGAAGGAAGAAAGGAGGTAGCCTCTGCTTCAATTAACTATTACAGCAAATTTTGCATGTGAGTTTTAAATCATCTGATTTTCCTTAGAATTTTGTTTTCACCCTTTGCCTGTCCAAGCCTGCTGTCCAATTTCAGCTTAGTATTTTGGAAAACTGGACTTTCGAAGCAGTTGGAAGAAGGTGTCTGGGGAACAAGCATTTATTTTCCAGACTGGCATGGAACAGCTAATTGACAGGCCTTTTCCCATGCTCTAAACAACATCAAGCCTGCTCACTACCCCGCCATGAGTCTCTTAACTCATTGCACAATGGTAATAATAACACTGGCCTGTTTTGAGAAGGAAACAGCTTATGTAATCAAAGGACTACAGATCACATTAGTGAACCTGAAGAGGGCTAACCTCTACTCAGTGTGAAGTATGTACTTGTTTTTTTCATTTGAAGGAAAATTTCTGGAAATAAAACAGTCTCCATTGAAGACATTTGCTCTTTTCATTTCCATAGTTTTAAAGTTTTCTATGCTAGTCTTCCCTTTTTAACTTTCTAAGGAGCTTTAAAAGAAAAGTCGGTGATGTGATGGAGTATCTACTTGGTAAAGCACTGTTTACCACAATAATTTTATGTCTCATCTGCTGAAACAATAGCAAGGAGATGAATTTAAACTTGAAAGGTAGTATCTCTGTGGATAAAAATCTCAAGTGATCTTTTTGGCTAGATGAGAAGACTATTTCCAATATCAAATGCATTATGAAAAAATTGATGATAATATTATATCAACAAAAAACTAATAATTCTAAATACATCTAGTCTTGATAATATAAAAAAATAAAGAATCATAAAGCCAAAATACTTCCTTTTCCCTGTAGGTTTGGCTACCATGGTCATTCATTTTAACATCTGTTAAGGTCACTTGCTTTATCAAATAATATATTATGAAATAGCAGGTCATAAAAGAGTGATGACTGCTTGTATGTTGTACACCATATGGCCCCACTCAGCAATACTATAGGAAATGCCACAAGCTTGGCAAACAATGGGCATAAAATGTATGTGTTAACAGGAGTGGATAGAAATCAAGTAGCAAAAGCTCAAAGTCCTAGAATGATAAATTTGGCCCCACGCGGATGAGGCTAATATCATTAGCCATTTATTGCAAAGGGACTAAATCTTTTCAAATTAAACTCATGATGGATTTTAATCACTTGGCTAATGTTGGTAAATGATTATGCCCCAAGCTGTTACGATAATGATCATTATTAGCAAGAATCTGTTTTACAATGTTTCTAATGCTCAAAATTAATCCAGAAGTCAAGAGCCATTAAATCATTTCACCTACAGCAGAATTTTAAAACGTGAGCCTATTTCATGCAACTGCCTTTTAAAAACAAAAGCTAAGAAGGCAATGGAAAAATACAAAAGAAAATCAAGCTATTAACTACAGCGCCACCAAGTGACCAACCTCACTCACAATTCCCTGTAAAATCCAAACAACAAATAGATAATGAAAACGCTGTGTGTGGGATAAGCGATCATAGTCAGAATCTCAGAGGGAGGCTCTGATTGAACTACAGTGAGTTCAATGAGTGTACAAAGTCTGCTTCCAATTCTTTTGAATCACAGTACTTATGTGAGATGCCTCGGGACAGAGCGCTTCCAAATGTCAGAACTTGAAACAAAGGGAAAGATGAGGTCTGTGGGGGGCATGGGCGGATGGAACGTAGAGGGAACTGGGATTGATATGTAAAAATAAGAAAAAATATTAAAAAGTTAAAAACAGAAGATTATTTAAACAGATTTAAGTGGGGGAGTGGGAGTGCCTGGGTGCCCATTGCTCATGACATTATATGATGTCATCACAAAGAATAAAGCATGAACAGGTATCATATTTAGAGTGTATAAAATTTTAGAATAACTAACATTGATTTTTTTTCATGCCATTTCCCAGGTCAGAAATCCTATGAAGCCAGACTATATACTGCGAAATCTAAATCTAAATCTAGCTCTCTCTCTATCTATCTATCTATCTATCTATCTATCTATCTATCTATCCATTCATCTATGTATCACTTTATTATCTGCCTATAATTTATAACAAAAGATGATTTTTAAAAGTGAAAAACTCTATAAAAATAATTTACTAATAATCTTATCAGCAATATTTAAGCCATTATCTTTTTTATTTGTTTATCAAGTGTATCAGGAGTTGCAGCTGTTCCAAGTGTAGTGATGAAGTCTGAGAGTGGCAATGCATCATGGGAACTCATGTTACTAGGAGTTCAAAACTAGTCATGTAAGATGGAAGAAACATGGCTTGAAAATGAATGAAAACTTAAGACAAATTTATTAAGCAATATGTAAGGCCATTTCATCTATAGACTACAGTAACTGACTCCACCCTTATGAGCTATCTCTGAAATGCTGTTTTCACTATTAAGGCTAAGCATCACAAAACTGGAAACCAACCAAGCAACAAAAAGTGACTAAGGGAATGACACACTCAATGACTAATGGGAGAAACTAAAAAAGAGCTAAATTTAAGCCATTGACTGTATGGACTTAGCAAACCAGGCCTAAAAATAGGAGGCAGACAAAGGAGTTGAGGATATTCTGCAGTATACAAAGAGGTAACCATGGGAGTGAACTGCAAGATGGAATTAGGTATAGGAAAATTTAGATAATATCAGAAAAAGAAGTTTCCTGTTGGTGTAAATCAGCAGATTAATACAGTCACTAACAGGAAATGTTGGGAGTTCTGTTTGTTGATAGATTGGAGCTGGGACGTTTGTACTCAATAGCTCAGGAGAGGAGTAGGCCTGGTGGTGCCTCTCAGCCTCCCAGTATAGTGATCTGCACTCTGTCAATGTAATGCGTGTGTTCTCCTGGAATGTAAGACCTAATTTTTTTGTTTTGCTTTTATTTTAATTTGAAACAAAGTTGTTTTACATGCCAATCCCAGTTCGTCACCCTCCCATCCTCCACTATCACCCCCACCAAATCCCACCCCACCCTCTTTCTGCTCTCCTGGGAGGGTGAGACCTTTCATGGGGAGTCTTCAAAGTCTGTCATATCACGTGGGGTAGTGCCTAGGTCCTCCCCTATGTGTCTAGGCTGAGAGAGTATCCCTCTATGTGGAATGGGCTCCCAAAATTCATTCATATACTAGGGATAAATACTGATCTATTACTAGAGGCCCCATAGACTACCCAGTCTTACTAACGCCCACATTCAGAGGGTCTGGGTTGGTTCTATGCAGTTTCCCAGCTATAAGACTGGGGTGCATGAGCTCCTCCTTGTTCCGATCAGCTGATTCTATGGGTTTCTTCAGACTTGTCTTGACCCCTTTGCTCATCACTCTTTCCTCTCTGAACTGGACTCCAGGAGTTAAGCTAGTATTTAGCTGTGGGTGTCTGTCTCTGCTTCCATCAGCTACTGGATGAAGGCTCTAGGATGGCATATAAGGTAGCCTTTAATATCATTACCTTGGAAGGACATTCAAGGTAGACTCTCCACTATTGCTTAGCTTGTTAGTTGGTTTCATCCTAGTAGATCTCTGGCCATTTCCCTAGTGCCAGATTTCTCCTTAAATCTATAATGGCTCCCTCTGTTATGGTATCTCTTCTCTTGTTCTCTATTCTTTCCCTGACTCAATCTTCCTGTTCCCTCATGTCCTCCTCTCCCCTCCTCTTCTCCCCTTCTTTGTCTCCTAAATCCCTCTCTCCTCCCTCCATGCTCACAATTTGCTCAGGAGATCTTGTCCCTTTCCCCTTTTCCAGAGGACCTGGAGGCTGGACAGCTCTTAAGGCTGTCCTTGTTTCCTGTACGCGCCTGCCCTCGCCAGCAAGGAAGAAGCGACTCTGGGTAGATCTTCTTCATGCAGTTTTAATCAGGATCCTTTAAACATGTTGCTTCTGGCCCACAGGGAGAGAGAGAGAGCGAGGAGACCCCTGCACAGGCTTAAATGCCCTTGAGCTAACCAACCCCAGTGAGCCACGTGGACCCTGCAGATAGGCTACTCTAACACGGAAGCAGACAGGCTGAACAGACTTAACCAATTAAGGGCTTGTTTACCCAGAGAGTCTTTACCAGCAGGAAGGTGTAAGGCAGAAGCCAGCACCACTTTAAGGTGTGGCACTATGCGGTTCTCTACAGTTTCCTAGCTTTTCTGGCAGTGTGAATTGTAGGCTGGTAATCCTTTACTTTGTGTCTAAAATCCATATATGAGTGAGAACATACCTTGTTTGTCTTTTTTGTGACTTGGTGACCTCACTCGGGATGGTTTCTTCTAGTTCCATCCATTTCCCTGTGTATTTCAGGATTCCACTGTGTTTTTTCACTGAGTAGTATGCCATTGTGTAAATGTACCACATTTTCTCCATCCATTCTTCAGTTGAGGGGCATCTAGGTTGCTTCCAGGTTCTGGCTATTACAAATAATGCTTCTGTGAACATAGTTGAACAGATGTCCTTGTTGTATAAATGTGCATCTTTTGTGTATATGCCTCTGTAGCATGTATGTTTCCCGCCAGCCTGCCTGGTCCTTCTCCTATCATGCCTCAGAGTGGAATTACTGGATTTTGAGGTAGACTAATTCTTATTTTCCCGAGAAATCACCTTACTGAACTCCAAAGTGTCTGTACAAGTTTGCATTCCCACCAGCAGTGGAGGAGTGTTCCCCTTTCTCCA
The DNA here is from genome assembly GCA_030556225.1 of Cricetiscus sungorus. NCBI lineage: Eukaryota > Metazoa > Chordata > Mammalia > Rodentia > Cricetidae > Cricetiscus > Cricetiscus sungorus. The sequence continues at coordinate 20,326,955 of JANBXA010000372.1, read as the reverse complement.
CATCCTCTCCAGCATACATGCTTCAAAATTACAAACTGTTCAATCCCACCTCTGTTCCCATTTTATTTGGTATGATTCTCCATTGTACTGATTTTGAACATATCCATACTCTAGTTTAGTGAACAGAGAACAGGATCTCAGTCCTACATGCCATTAACTAAAAATAATTCAAGAGATATTATTTCCAACATGAATACTACATTGATGTTTACACATATATAGCAATTCAAATTATTGGTTCTCTCCTGTACTGAAATAAGGAAAACACACAGAAAATATCACCTGGATTAGGTTCACTGACTCTCTGTGTCTCATCTTCCATGCCATGCCTTCCAGAGAATTAGAGTTTATTATCTCAGTCAGTTTGTACTGGCTCCTAGTCTAGTCACATTGGAGAGGCCTGGTCACTTATACTGTCTGTTGCCTTTATGTTAAAGGGCAGGAAACAAAAGATGCTGTTGTTCTTGGAGCTGCCCTGTGGGTACTGACTATACAGCTCTACTTGGCTTCAGTTTCCAACTTGAAAAGTAGAGTCCATGTGTTTCACTCTCTCTGTTTCTGCCTTGTGGAGTGGACCTGACTCTCACAGTTGATACGTAACTTCTGATTTTAATCATCTGCCTGTCCCTACACCAACAGCTGTACTTTTTTCTTTTCTTTCTTTTTTTATTCTTGATATTTCCCCTTGTCTTCTAGACCTCTGTTATGACCTAGACTCTGTTGACACATAGAGTTTGTACTGTCAATCTGCACAGATCTATGAGGAAACTAAAGACTAAAAGACCAAAGTATTTGGCCCAAATTTGCTCAGATGACATAAAAATGTTTTCTGGTTTTTAGACTTTTTTCTTCTTATTATTTTTTATTTAAATCTTATTTTATGTTTTATGTATTAATCCTAGTTCCTTCTCCCTCCCATTCTCCCATGACCCCCATGGACCTCCATCCCATCCCATCCCATCCCATCCCATCCCATCCCATCCCATCCCATCCCATCCCATCCCATCCCACTTCTGCTCCATAGAAAGGGTGAGGCCTTCTATTGGGGATCATCAAAATCTGTCATACCATTTGGGGCATATTTCACATACAGTTTTTAGACTTTTAAGAATTTGTCATGGATAAAATATTTTATTACTCAATATTAACTACTCAATATTAATAATTAATATTAGAATTAGTATAATAATTAATATTAATATTACTTGAATGAGTTATCAAAGCAACAGTGATAGGTCTACTTGTGTAACAAATCACAGTTTAAACTGTATTTTAAGACATAAATTATTTAGTCATTACTTACCATTATTTTATAAGTAAAGGAATTTTTTGCTGATGTTGATTAATTTTGTGTTTTCAAAGAATCAAAGTACTAAGACTGTTTTGTTTTGTTTGTTTTCTTGAATGGTTAGAAATCTATGTTCTAAAATAATCATATAACAGTTATACCCATGGTTTACCAAAGTACTATTCACTATAACTTACTATGTGTACTCTACAATTTTCTTGCATAAGTAAATTATTGTTATTTCTTTTTTAAGTACAGTTGGCTTCCATATTTTTCCTCTGCCATAATTTAGAAAATTTGATCAACAGACAGGTAAATAGATTTTTTTTCCAACAAGTTATAATTAAAGTCCCAAACACTTACTCATGTTAGGCAATAGATTGCTTTAAAATACATCTATGACTCAAATGGACCCACGTGACTTTAGTAGTAGCTGAAGATACAGAAAATTGCAGTTCTAGCCCATCATACATTATAAATCCCAAGACTCTAGTTCTAATTCAGCTATATGTTGCAATTTATGAAGATTTCCTGTCAAATAAAAATATTTACAATCTTTATTCTACTCCCAGCTTCTCCAAAAAGCAAGTGTATAAATACAACATCCCTCTAAGTGATGGGCTCTAGTTTTGGAGGTAAACTACATTAATTGCCAGAGCAAATGACTGGAGAATGGGAGAGGGTAGTATAATTGCTTCTGTATCCATACATGCCTGTCCTTTGCTCTTTCCAGTTTGTGAGATGGGCTTCCTTACAACATGAGTTTTAGAATTCTACCTAAACCAACAAAAACACACAATATATAGACCATTGCTCAGAAGCCAATCTTAATCACTTGGAAGTTCATACAACCCAAACGGAGAATTCTTATTTCTGCTTTATCATACTAAGCATACTTGGTTATTTAAAAAATAACAAAAATAACTAAGAGTCCTTAGAAAGCAAAGGATCTGTAAATGCCTGTTCTCAAATCTGAATATTGGACATGGTAGACACTGACACTCAATTACACCTAACTTCATTAATAATGACAGATTAAGTCATGTGAAATTGCCATTTTATTTCTTGTAAAGGTCAAAGGCTGGCAGCTTCATAAAGCTTTACTATGTAAAATCAGATATAGTAAGAAATTTCATTAACCACAGCTATGAAATGGCCTTTCTATTACACACATATTTTAACTATACATTTGGTCTTTATACAGTCTTGCAAGGTGATATTATTGTTATCCCAACTTATCCAGGAGAGAAATGTAATTTTATGAAACAGCCATGGCTTTTAGTTCTGTTTTAAACTTGTGCCCTTTTCACCGTGCTGTGTTTTCTCAAGATGACTTTGGGGCAGGCTCTCCTTCTCCCTCCCGAGTGTTTAACTACTAAAACATCTGCAAGCTTCAAGTAGCATCTTGCTGCACACTGCATTTTTTACCCTCTAATCAGTGGTACCTTTACATAGCTTTGCATTTGTATAGATTTGTTATAAATGCATTTCTGTTGAATCTGAATAATTTCTACTTTGTTTTTTTTTTTTTGTTTTTTTTTTTTTTTTTTTTTTTTTTTTTTGTGCCTAGTGGTCCATACAGGTGACAAACTTTAAAAAAAAAAAAAAAAAGTGACCATAACTATATTTTGCTCTTCTTTGGCATCTTTAACTCTGGAATTGTTGACTATCCAGTTGTGTTCTGTTGTAAAATAAAAAGCATGGACAGGATGTTCTTTTATGTACAATATGGGTGACAGTACAATGGGGAATAACAAATGAAATAATACAGAGAGAGTAAGAATTGGGCATATGTACATTTTTAAAAATCAGAATAAAAGCAATGTGCATTGAAATAATATGTTCCTGAACACTGACAAGCTTTCTATCTTGGAAAAGGATCCTTATTTTTCAGCTCTTTGATTAGAGTGTGGAATTCTAGTAGTTGTGGCATCCAATAAATGTAAAAGAAAAGAGGTAAAAAACAGGAAATGCACAATTTTTAGGCTAAAGTATAAGAAATACCATTTTGTAAAGGTTTTTTCAAAGTTTATTATAATTAGAAATTAAAATTTAGTTAGACCCTGGACTGATGGAGCCTTTCAGCTCAGGTCAAGAACAAGACATTATTTAATGATAATGGATAGGTTTGTGGTTAATTTTAGTTTTCAAGTTAACTTGATTGATAAATGCCAAGGATATTAGTAAAACATATCCCTGGTTATGTTTTCTAGTCTATTTCCAGGGAAAAATTAGAGGATGAAGATTCAGACATAGTGGATGGTTTAATGCACTGATGAATTAAAATTTTAAGTAAACTGGAAGAGGTGACAAAATGTGCAAAACAGAGCTCAGATACAGGAGCTGAGTCACTTGGGAGGTGTGCCCTTTGGGGCTACATCTTGGTTTGGCACTTCTCATGACTGATGTCCTATTTTCTTCGTGATGTGGCATTGCTGCTCTCTGCATGAGGTAAATACAACCCTCCCCTTCACACTCCCATTGCCATGATTCTACACCTCACCACAAAATCAGAATCACTGAATCCTTTCTCCAGTGATAAAGCTAACACAGAAAGTGATTGTATTAGAGTCACACTGAGGTGTGGCTTTGAGAAGCAGTGAAGAAAAGGAACAGGCAGAGCTAAAAGTGATGAATCTGATTCCTTTTTGCTTATAGAAGAAGTAGCTCAAGATAAAAATATACGGGGATCACAGTAGTAGTTAAGGGATTGGAAACTAATATACTAGAATAATAGAAGGAAAAAGGTAAAGGCAAGTGAGGCTAGTAGTAATAAAATATGAATGACTATCTTTATAGTGGTATTAAGAAATCAAGTCCACAAAATAACTTGCCTGGTGGATGTTAACTATCTTTTGTCATTGACTACCAAAGAACTTGCATTATAGTACATGCATATAATGACAATGAATGAGGCTGTTCATGATCACATTGGCATGAAGAGTCATTAATAAGGCAAATATAATTACTTTGCCTGTATTATAATTCTAATATCATGGCACGGCTCTGTTTCTTAATAAAATCAAGCTGCCTTGGAGGATTGGATATCTTGATCCCCTTCTATCACAGAAAGGTCAATGGTTCACTATCACAGGGATGTACCTATTAATATATAGGTTTCTTTTTCCTTCTGCAGTCTTAGCTCTGCTATTTAGGAAAGAATGTATATCCTAGAAAACATAACATCCGACCAGAACTTTCTAGCAAAAGATGTATAGGACTGGATCCATGGTGATGGCATCCATGGATCTTATACCACAATATCAAGACTAGACTCATGACCATAGAGTCCATTAAACTTACATATACAAATGCAGAAGCACTAGAAGCACAAGAGTGCTAGAATAGCCTTTTAAAAGCATGACTGAAACTTCAGATCAATATCCTTTACAAGTATAAGGTACTACCTTTTAAGATGTAGATATGTATTAAATCAGAGTTTTAGACATAGTTCTGTGTTTCTTGGTGGGTCTGTTTAAAAGAAAAACAGAATTATAGATTTGTACACCAAAAGTGAAACCACTGTTGGTTTGGCATGTCCTCCCACTCAATGATTCACTAAGAGTGTTTTTGCTTCCCACAACTATGAGCTCTGTAAGGCTAGAAGTACTGGCCTCCTCCAGAATATATTATACATTTTTAAAGACTACATTTATAAAAGTATTACGAAGTGCCTTCGATACAGTTTCTTTTCATTCGTTTTTCTCATGCAGAAGAATTCTATGAAGAATCTAGCATTATATCCTATCCTCCCAGATAGAGTCTACTGTTAACATGCTTTCCCTGCTTGTCTTTCTTTTGGCATCTAAAACAACAACATATAATTGATTGCCTAAATCCTGGTTCAATGGCTTCTAGAAAAATGTGGGCAAGTTATTTAAGCCAAGCATCAAGGCTATTACCTCCAATGGCAGTGATATCTCCTATAGGTGGATATGCTTTGTATTAAATAAAATACCAAGTGTAAGTTGTTAAGAGGGCACTGAAAAATTACTTTTCATTATTCATTATTTTTCTATCTCTTTCAAACAATTCACACAAATTTTTCTTCACAGTTATCTCCCAATTTCATCTGAGAGATGAGTTTCCTTCTAGTTTTTCGTTCTTTTATCTCCATCTGATTCCACTCTCATCCTATACATGACTAGAACATAACTCTGTATAGCTGTCTGGGAACATCCAAAGCATCACAATTCTATTTTTGTTCCCAAAGTCTGAATTAGGTTTTCTCTCATTTAAGAAGTCTTGCAAAGGGAAAATGTCATAAGTAAGCAATTAGTTTTGACATACCCAAACCAGTAACCTGAACAATTAAGCAGATAAACATACTTAAAATGATAGCTGGGATAAGCAATTACTAAGGTGAAAGTATTTGCTGCCTCTCCCTCTCAGGCCTTGTCATTTGAGGCTCCTTCCACTGACAGGTTTGTGCTTGACACAGAGATATCAGGTTTGGCTCTGTAAATTGCTTGGTGTGGTTACTTTTGAATGTAAATGACATGGGTGGCTCCAAGAAGAAATTTTAAGAGTTATTGTGTAATTAATTCACCATTACCAATCCCATTTTTTCACCATAAGAAAGCCAGGGTTTTAAATAAGTCCTATTCCATCAGCTTGGCTATCTAATGGGAAGAACCCATGACAAATTCATAAGAGGAAAAAGATGTAGAGGTGCACAATTCCTTAAACATATTTGAACTTACCTAAGCTGAAAAATACAATTGTGACTGCATAACCTATCCCTACACTGTTCAGTGACAATGTGGGTTTAGTTCACAATATAGGAGTAAAAGAAAAAGCACTTGCTTTTACTTTGCATACAGTGACCAGATCTCTGAAAACCAAATTGAAATTTTGTGCTTTTCATTCTAATATGCACCTACTCTCAGGTAATGACTCACAGAGCTTTTACTAGAATGAATGCTGAGAGAGGAAGAAAACTTGAAAATATTAGGGAAAAATGAAAACTTCATATTATCATTTAGGAATACCAGGAAAGTACAAGTCTGATAACTCAGAAGAGGTGAATGTGAAGAGAAATCAAATCAATGCCACAATTGATTTGTCATGGATAATTTTTCTTTCATTAAAGCCTAAAAAATGTTAGTCTTCTACTAGAGACACACTGAAGAGAAATATAAAAAAATAATAAGTTTTTCTTGGCTTTTATTTTAAAATAGATACCTATACTTTACCTATGTACCTATAATTATTTTTTGTTATCTACAAAATTAGTGTATAATGAAACAGAGCGATGAATAAAGTTTCTTTTTTTCCACATAGCATCTGGATATCTAGAATGTATGTACAACTGACAGATTTTCAGTTTTTCATCTGGATGGTTTGGAAAAGAAGGAAAATTTCGCTTTCTAAATCTAATTTTCATTCTTGTGCAGAACTGTCCTAATGACATGTTTGTTAATATTTCTAGCTCCATAATACAATTTTGGAACAAAATAATAAATTGCTTAATTACATAATGCAAGCCCAGATACAAGCTCTGGAAGTTAAAAAGAATTTGCTTGATGAATTCTTTCTCTATAATACTGTATCTTTTTCAGGAGAGATTAGCAATAGAATACTTGAAAGCAACTCCACACTCAGTGGTCTCTATTTTGTGTGCCTTTTATGTGAGATGAGAGAATTCTATTCTTCAGCCAGGTGCTGATACAGTCCAATACCATCTGCATGGATGCTTGCTTGGCACTTAGGGTAAGGGGGGTTATTTGATTGTACCCTGGAGGTTTTGGAACATGGAGACAGGCATCATCATCATTCTTTGCAAAAACTCCAAGGGCTTTACTTACATGTTTTCCCCTTGTCAACATCTGTCAAGAACCACATGTCAATTACCACTCCATCTTTTCTCAGGTAATAAAGGAACAGATAGCTCCCAAATGAACAGTCTTTATCTTCCCAACAATATGCCCCAGGCCTTTGCCTCTGTATCTAACCCTCATAAATTTTTGTCATTATCTCTTTATAGGGATTTCAGCAAAGAAAGTGGCCTTAGCAGAAGAGAAAAATCTTACTTGTAGTACCACAGAGATAAGTGAGTGCATGGTTCAAGACATAAAGTGCAAACAACACAGGTAAGCTTAACTAGTCTGTTTCACTTCCCTAAGAGCCATACTTTCTTGGACTGAGAAGTTTATCCAATTGCTTATTTCTATTCAGTTTTATTGTTTTATAATTATACAGTTGTATTCTTTTATCATATGTCCTAATACTGACTTATATGCATGTGTATTCCTGTGTGTGCAAACCCAAAAGTCTTTTATAAAGTAGTTACAAATTTAGGGCTAATGTCACACTGCATAGTCCACTTCTTATGCCTAAAGTGAGATATATAATTACCTATTTTTCAAAAATATTAATGAGAGGGATAAGCTACATTTTAATATCAATACTGGGCTAATTTCAGATTTTAATTACACGTGGTCGACAAAAAAATGAACAGAGATCTTATTATAGTGGCGTCTTTCCATTGGGATTAATTCATTTTTAAATGTTAGCCTGTCCATTTTTTTCTGAATTCCAAATGTATCGCATACCATGGTTTTCAGACAAAAATATACAACAAAGCTCCTTGTTTAGCCCACACAGGTTGGTGAGGTTCTGAAACTAGTAAGCATAGATCCAGAGATGCCATGGAGACATGCAGAGGCATTCCTTTATTTATTCTACAAAGGAATGGTTGTAAACAGTTTACCAAATTTCACAACAGGAACCCTAAGAGTATTTTAGGTTACTTTTTCTCCCACTAAAATTTAATAGGTTATGGCTTTCTAACTGCCAAGTCTAAGAACCGCTTGTGGCACCAAGGCTGTGAGGTCCACAGCCTGTCTCTATGAATTTATGTGGAATGGTGACACCATTCACATAAAAAGACTGTTACATGGTAGATAAAGGAGTGGCAACATGTTCTCTGCCACTTCTTTCTCTAAAAAGTGAAGTCTCCATTCTTAATCTTTTGCTCTGGATAGCCTCATAACTTCTTTGGCCAATATATCAGAAGTGATGCTGAGCCAACTCTGGGCCCACATTCATTTTTGCCATACTGCAAGATGACACTATGCAATAAAGAAGACCATGCTGTTCTATTAAAAAGGGCCACAAGGAGATGTCTTAGAAGGGAGAAAATCAGAGGAGTGTGGTGTTCTGTAAATATGTTTCTCATTCTGGTTAATTAATAAAGCCTGTGGCCATTAGAAAACAAGATGGGTGGGGCTAGGAGACCAGGAGGAGAAAAGAGGAAGTAGTTGGGAGGAGTCAGGATGTAGAGCATGGAGGAATCAAGATGCCGGCCGCCACTCCCCGATAAGATGAGCCATGTGGAAATACTTAGATAAGTAGAAATGGGTTAATAATTAAGACAGAGCTAGCCCATAAACAATAATGGTAACTGCCCAACAGGATTGTATCAAATACAGAGTCTCAAAGTGTTATTTGGTGCGGCTGTGGGCCCAGACCAACAGCAGGCGGGCTGGAGGGCTGGCGGGTTGGGTGGGAAAAAACCTGCCCGTAACAGTGTGGCTAATGCAACCAAGGATTTAGGGTTCTCAGAGAGGCCTTGACTCTTCCAACCACTTCATGAGTGACATGAGTGACATCAGAAAAGAATATCATCCAGTCAACCAAAAGACTCTTGAAAAGTGACACATTATTCTTATCGTAAACTCTAGCTTTGAGGAGGTTTATTACGCAAAAGATTGTATCTTACGAACTAGGAATACACACAACACCATTTCAAATAAGCTTGTGAAGAAACTCTGAGTAAAAAGAAAGCCACTGAAGACCTTAGATTCTGTTGGCTTTTGGAGTCAAACCCTTATCTGAGCCCTTTGCTCTTTCATTTCCTATCCCTATGACCTTTGGCAACTGAGACTTTTCAATTTAGGAGTTTGGTCCTGCGTGGAATAATCTTTTTGTATACTGTGACAATGTATTACTCTCATTGGTTAATGAAAAAGCTGACAGGCCAGTAGCCATACATGAAGTATAGTTGGGACAGCCAGACACAGAGGACTCTGGGAGGAAAGGGGTGGAGTCAAGGGGAGTCACGGGTCAGACACAGAGGGAGTAGGTAATGAACCTACCATGCTAATAAAGGTACTGCTATGTGGGAGAGTATAAATAAGGAATATGGGTTAATTTAAAATGTATGAATTAGATAGTAACAAGCCTGAGCTACTGGCCAAACACTTATAATTTATATTAAGTCTCAAAGAAAATTATTTGGGAAGTTTTTGTGGATATCTGGGAAGTGGCTGCCTGGGTATTTTGATCAGGACAGGAAAATTCTCCTTACATGGTTCTTTAAAACAGGGTCTCACTTTAATTTAGCCCTTGTTGTCTTGAACTCATGATAACCTTTCTTCCTCGGTCTCCCAGTGCTGGACTATCTCAATTTCACATTCAGTTTTATGTCTTAGGTAAACTGGGCAGTGTGTAGCAGTCTTTAAGCATGGCGCCTCGTGCAAATTAAGAACTTAGCACTGGTTATTATTACTGCAAATTTATGAAGCTTAAACGTTAATTCACATGTTGTAATCTGTATTTATGAGAGAGAGAGACAGAGAGAGAGAGTCAGTGCAATTATCACCAGATTTTCAGAAGCAATCCATTTTCTCCTGTTTCTAAATGGATTATGAATTTGTATTAGTTTACATTAAGGAAAACAGTGTAGTTATTTTGTGTAGCAATACCTGAGGCAAAGGCTACACTGTGCTTCAAAACCTGTATCTTTTCTCTTCTGCATATAGATGGCTGTGGATAAAGCTGTAACATTAGGTTTTGACTGGTAAACAATCTGATGAACGGTAAGCACTTTCAAGTCTGAGTCCTGTAGGACTGTTACCCCCAATATTCCAGGATATTGAATGCCTGTGGCCTCTGCATAGCAAGACCTGTAAATGAAAACTGGAGAGAAGAGAAGCATGACCAGAAACCACTGCACTGCCTGGCAACATGAACAAAAATTACTTCCATTATGTGATGCCACTTGTGTCTCAGAATTTGCATATGCCACCCTCTTGTATCATTAAAATTGATGCAATTTCAATGAAAATCCTATGGTATCCATAACCATTATTTTGTTATTTTTTTCATCTACCATTTATGGTTCTTTTCAAGCAAAGAAAACATCAGCTTTTATTTTATCCATTACTCCTCCCTTAAATTTATGAGTTCTTTTTCCCTTCAGCTTTCTCTCTGTTGAGGCCACCATACAGTGACCTTCTTTCCTTAAGAGTCACAGAGATATCCATGGAGTGAGCTTCTTCAGCTCCACAGACATGGAAACTTGCTTCTCCATACATTCCTGCTAGCCATTTTCAAATGTAAGGCCTATCCATCATAGAAGGATCTCTAGATGTAGGTATCTAAGCCATTTAAAGTGATGTGCAATTTATGGATGATTAAAAGTGAGTTATTTGTAGCATTATTAACATCACTTATTGTTTAATTATACACAAAGAAGCTGTGTATTTTACACAGACAAAAATCAGTGACCCTTATCACAAACCAGGCCATAGACATTGCTAGTATCTCTACTGTGTAGATGAGAAACCAAGACTTAGAACAACTGGCAACTTTGCTAAAGTCACACAAGAACTATAAAACCTAAATCTAGACCTTTTCATTGTAGTTATGTTCTCCACAACTGCTCAACCTGTGGCTGATCATCTGTCATTTTATGTTTTACATACAAATGTATGAAATGCATACAGAAAGCATTTTGATACATTCCTTTTAGAATCCACTGACTATAGGAAAGAGACCTTTTCACTTTGTAAAGTGTGGTGTTGGAGATCTAATCTAAGGACTCGTGCATGCAAGGAAAGCTCTTTGCTACCTGAGTCTCAGCATTTTAAATATTTCAAAATTACTTTCTAAAAATTCTAGTTTTATAAAAATAGAATATATATATTTCACAAGGTAGACCTGAACTGGCAGGCAGTATCCAATTGTGTTCAAAGCATTAGCATTAGATCTCTTAGCTGCATTTTGTTTTGTGTTCTTGTTGAAGGAATCCTTGCTCAGCCACCAGTGAAATGTCCTAGTTTACAGATCCAGACACTCTGTTTCCAGGGAAGTAGCCATATAACCTTGGTGGTCAGTTTGTCATTTTCAATGTAACTAGTCACTTCGATTTTAATCCAATGGTAACAGTATTCTATACCTTGTTAATTGGGAGCCCCCTTGCAAAGTTGCCTATTTTATAACAATAATTTCATGTATAATTAATAAAAACATTTCAGAAAACATCATCATGAAGTGAGAAGCCATCAAGTGCTCATTAATGCCAGGCACTGAGCTGATTGTTTCATGTTATTTCTTTGGTAATGCCTAGTAACCAAGTAACTGGAATTATTTTATCTCCACTTTTAAAAAATGAGGGAATTAAAGCAAAAACAATGAATAAGCTGTGAAGCTCACACAATAGAGATGAAAGATAGCTCAGCTTTGAACTGAGATGTCCTGGCATAGAATCTACTTCCTAACCAGTTCAGAAGCAGAAAGTGTGGACTTCTCATCCTGATCTGCAGTTGGTCTCTAGCCCGGGAGTATCAGGACAGTGAATCTGGAAACTTTTTTTTCAGAGACAAGATTTCTCTATATAATAAGGCACAAGAACAGTAAGTGCCTGACTGGATTTTTTTTTTTCAGAGATAAATTTTCTCTATATAACAGTCCTGGCTGTCCCGGAACTCACTTTGTAGACCAGGCTCTGGCTTTGAACTCAGAGAGACCCACCTGCCTCTGCCTCCCGAGTACTGGGATTAAAGGTGTGCACCAGCACTGTCCAGTTACTGGAGACATTTTACATTAAGCTCTTGTGTTTGTCCCTGAAAACATTCTGAGTTACATTGCTAGAGAGAAGTGTCAAATTTAATTCCAGGTAGCTAACGTTATATGATTTCATTAATTTCAATATACTTTAAGACACTTAATTTAATTTTTTTAAAAGAAAAATCAAATTATTTCAGGACAAAAATATATTAGTTATATTAGTCACCGTTCTATTGCTGTGAAGAGACACCATGACCAAGGCAATTCTTATGGAAGTAAACATTTAACTAGGACCTGCATACAGTTTCAGAGGCTTAGCCTATTAGTCATTTCAAAGAGTAAGGCAGCAGGCAGGTGTGATTCATAAGCAGAGACCAGGAACAGAAGGGAGCCAGAGGAGGGAGGGAGTCCGGGAGACTAGGCTGAGCTTTTGAAACCTCAAAGCCCCCCCCCCCAAGTGACACTCTTCCTTCAACAATGGCACACCTACTCAACAAGGCCATACCTATAAGAGCCTCTGGGGACATTCTTATTTAGCCCTCTACAGGAACATAAATTGAAGTTTGGACTTTGCCCTAACAATCTTGTGGGCACAGTTGTTTTTTGAATTGGCAGTGCTCTAGCATCTAAATCTGCATCTTCAAGAATGCTTTTCCTACGTATGTGCCAAGAATGGGCATTTCACTCATTCAAAAGAGAGGATGCTTAGATAGTACTTCAAAGAAGCCCCATATTCTACTGGCTTTTTAGTACAGAAAGAATACTTGGCCATAAATCTTAGAGAAGTGTTAGTGTTAAATGATTTACAAAAGTTAATGCACTTTTATTTCCTTTCTGATGGAGACATTGACTTTAGTCTAGATATTCAGCCTACATGTACACCATGACTTTTCCTGGGTGTTTAGAAGACCAAACAGCCAACTTCACCATTACGTCTTGAATTACTTGCTTATGGCAAGTAATTATTGAGAAGCTGTCATCTGCTTTGCTTAGCAAAATCAGGATTTTAAACAAGATCCAATATTCCTGCCTTGGTACTGCTCATATCTGCATATTCACTTTCATATGCAGAAGATATTTCTATATTCCTTGTGGTCATGGTTGCTACTGGGTAATTCACTTGAGAAATTGATGAACAGTTGCTTTGCCTTTAAAAAACAAAAATTCTCCTTGAAAAAGGAACACCCAAATGAATTTTACCAAACTAAAATATGGGTTTATAAGCAAAACAGTGTTTGGGACCTAATTATTTAAAATATATAATTTTCACTCAAAGCATATAAAATGTTAAAGCTAGTGTGATGATCCTCATCATATATGAGCCATTAGAAAAATCTGTGAATTTTTATAAGAAAACCTTATAAAAAGGAATTTTCAAACAACAGCAGCAAATCCTGACTAGCTATAAAAAAAAAAAGGCCAAATGGTCAAGAGCTGTTGAGTTTTGGACACAAGGCCAAGGACACAAGGATCAGTGTCCTGTGAACCTACAAGAGAAGGTACGTTGCCAAGAGAGAGTCAGGATGAACAAGTTATTCTGAGATGCCCAGTGTGCTAGGGTACTCTGGTAGAGCACACCACTATGCTTGGGAAGGTCCCACATGTGACCTGCAGATGACAACATTCTCTGATCCCCATTGAACATAAGCTGACTCTCATCAAGATCATATTTATAGCAGAATAAACTGGAAGTGTAAAAGATGGCTGCTTGAACAGTGTGAAATACGTTACTAGTTTCTGTCCTTTCTTAAGGAACAGAATAACTCTAAGCATTTACAGGGACCATGGCTCTTCATCTCTGGGCTTGATCCAGAACAGACTGTGATGAGGGAGAGGTCATCCTCTAGGTGTGCAGACAGTGGTCTCTGTGATGCCCAGCCACTCAAAGACTTCCTCTCTCAAACCTCTAGACATACATTCTAATATCCCATCAGGACTTTCCAGCTCAGGCCATGACTATAGCAGAACTATTGACAGTCACAAAAGGGAATTCTACATAGGGGAAGAGTTGCTCTAGTTTCTTTCTACAGACCTCAACGTAAAACCATCTGCTGAGATTATTAGATTGGTTTTTGATGAAGGCTTAGTGTCAGAAGTGTACCACAATGGAAGCATGTGTGAGGGAAAATTAATAACTAAAAAACACGGGACTCAGGGTAAGAAGAGAAAACCAGAAGGAACAAGTGCTTCTGCCAATAGAAATAGATAACTCCCTGACTGGAGAGTACATTCTCCCTGCCCCCATTATCTTAAGGACAAGGCTACTGAGCCCACAGGTCCTAGAGAAAGAAAACCCCCAAACTTGCAGGTGCGCTAAACAATCTCGCCTTGTAAAAACTTTGTACTTTATGAAATCTCTGTAACCTTGGAAACCTTATGGGCTGAGACTTGCAGTTTCAAACCTTCTTTTCCCTTTAAAAATGCTTCACAATTGTTAACAGGCACCTTACTCTTCTGATAGAGTGAGGTTCCTGCCGGTTTGGTTCTTAGCAATGAAACCTTTTGCTTTTGCAGTCGAGAGTCACTTCCTTGGAGTTGAGGAAAACCAGTAGGCACAAACAGCAGGGAGAGGATTTCATCAAGACAATGAATTCTAAAGAGAGAATTTGGGGGTTAGAACTTACTTCTGTAGGTTTATTGGCAGCATGTGAGACCATAACCAAATGATTAAGTTCTCAATATGTCATTTTCCTTGTACAGTTAGCTCTGGATATAATAGTGATGTTTTATTGGCAGGCTTTCATTTTTAAAGTGAAGTTTGTATAGATTTATGAGATTGCATATTCTAAACTAAATTTTTTGAGAGTAAAATCAGACAAATGACTTTTTCTTCTAAGGGTTATGTTACAACATTTGTAAATCATTCTATTGTGTGAGTTAGATTCTACTTGACTATTATTTAATGCAGGAAAAAAACCTCCCGAGTAAGAAGCCAGATAGCTGCATAGTAGCTGAGCAAGGAGGCAGAAAACATGCAGCCATACTGCCTTAATTTCCTCATGCAGTTTTTCCACACCAAAGCTTGTTTTCCAAATTGCTGACACTAAGCTAGAATAATTTTGAAGGAGAATCTGCTTGCATTGCTTTCTGTGTCCAGTTTTAAAATTCAGTTCTTGTGAAATCAAAGAAGGTGCTTTCACTACTGGACTTGAGAGAAACATTGTTCCCAGCTTAATTACAGGACAAGATGGAGTCAGAATCTCTAGGTAGAAAGTGTTCAAAGAAAGCCCTGCAGTTAGCTTGCTTTAAGAGGCTTTGCCAAACTTTCCCGAAGATGGCGCCACATGCTCAGTTTTAGAAAAGCCTGTGCCTTTCAGCCTGGTGTGTGAAATCACCAAGCTCCAAACACTAACATGGATCTGCAGGGACTGTTGCCTGGAAATAACATTCCTCTGTTAAAGCGTGAAGATTACATTAATTCACCCAAGAAATGACACGTGATTGGATTATCTCTAAATTTTTCATTTGGTGGAGAGATTACAGTAAAAGAAAATGCAGGAAATATTTCTTAGACGTTAAATCTATAGCAGGCTCTGAGTGTCGTCCCAAGATACCTCTGAGTTTGTTATTTCTGCTGTGTTCAGTGTCAAAGTTATGACCGTGGGTCAAGTGGACTGAGCCAGAAACATGGATGACATCCTCGATATTTTTTTATTTTAACCTTTCCCATCAGTGATGCCACATCCAGTCAACTACACAATCCCTTCTATTCAAGGTTCTAATGGCTCAGGTGTGTCCACATCTCTCCATTCTTGAAGCTACCAGCAAAGTTGCCTGTGCCCTGGCCCACAACAGGATGGTAGAAACTGTTCCACTTAATCACACCTTGCTTCTCTTTATGGGCTCCCTATTCCCCATCAAGAGTGACCTTTTAAAAACAAAGGTCATTAATCCCCTGGATCATTAATCCCCTGTAGCTTTCAGGTAACCCCTATAGCTCTCTAATGTAACCTCAATACCTTTTGCAATACAGCTGCCTACCATTTCTCCCACTTCACATTGCCACACTAGTCCTCTTGCTCTTTGCATGAGCATACTTGTCAATCACTGGTGTGTCCATAGCAAGGCTGTGTATTCTTAGTGCAGCTGGATATACTTCAGCTATAGCTGCAGCTCACTGCTGTCCCACACACAGTACCTAATCTCTGTTTACCTGACTTGGGATGTGATGACTATATTTCAAAATGACTTCCTCCTTAGAAGTCTCCCAGAGGCTCTTAGAACCCCAAACTATGATTTCAAATGGCCCTTCACTTTCTTTTTTTTTTTTTTTAATATAATCTATCCCAACAGAATTACTGGTTATTTTCCCCTCTGATATATTATAAACTCTAAAGGTATAGAAATGTTTTTGTATACCATTCTTTTTCAATCGTATTTATTTACTGTCTTCTTTAGGGTTTCTATTACTGAGATGAAACACCATGACCGAACATCATGTTGGGGAGGAAAGTGTTTATTTGATTTACTATACATCCCTGATACAGTCTATCACTGAAGAAGTCAGGATAGGAACCCAAACAAGGCAGGAACCTAGAGTCAGGAGCTGAAACAGAGGCCATGAAGAAGTGCTGCTTACTAGCTTCCTCCCCTTGGCTTGCTCAACCTGCTTTCATATAGAATCCAGAAACACCAGCATGGGTGGCCGCATCCACAATGGGTTGGGTCCTTTCTCATCAATCACTAATTAACAAAATGCTCTACAGGCTTGCCTAACAGCTCATCTTGTGGAGACATTTTTCAGCTGAGTTTCCAGCCTCTGTGATGACTTTAGTTTGTGTCAAGTGGACATAAGATGAGCCAGCACACTTACCCTTTTGTGTGTATGCATATGCTTGTGTGTATGGGACACATATTCAGGTCAGAGAAAAACCTTTAGGAATCTGTTTTCTCCTTCTGTCCTTTAGGTCCTGGAGATCAAACCTAGGTCATCAGGTTTGGGAGAAAGAGCTTTTATCCACTGGTGTTTTTCACTGGCTCATAACATTCTTTTTGTTGTTTTTTTGTTTAATTTTTTTTTCTCAAGACAGAGATCCACTGTGTAGCTCAGGCTCGTCTGGCCCAAACTACCTTTGTCTCCAGAGAGGTGAGACTACAGATGTGGATCAACATGACTGAATGCAGAATCTTCACAATGACCTCGTATCACCTTAAGATTTCTGGCTTTCTTCCTGCATGCCTCCTACCTCTCTTCACTGCAACCTCCTTTCTGGTTTCCTTTAATTGCTTCCTTCAGCTTTACTTCTTCTTCTTGAATTTGTCAGGCACAATCCTGCCCAAAGACCTTTGTCTTGCTGTTTCTTCTCAAAACGTACCTCCTCCAGGCTTCTGTGTGATCCCTCTATCACCTGCTTTAAATTCTCTATCCAATATCATTTTCTCAGTAGACTCTTTTCTGACCATGTCACCTATATTTCCCTGTCAATTCTTATCACTCTTCTTGTTTACATTTCCTCCTGAGTTCTCAGGAGTCCATAATATTATTTTATGGACTGTTACTGGTTCCCTCTATTAGAATGCAAGCCCAGTAAAATCAGGGCAATAGCTCTCTTTGTTGCTGTACTGACATCTCTTGAGTAACATAGAGTGGTTTTGTGGAATCTATCTACCACTCCCAAACTACTGACACCATAGACTACTTACTTTATTCATTTATTTATATTTTTTTGCATGGAATATCACTAACTATTCTAATTAAAAGCAGCAGAGAATTCACATGCTCCTGGAAAGTTCTTTCTCCTCTTGACTAATTTCCTATTTCTAGAACTCATCTGTCTTTGAGGACTGGGAGAGCAGGAAGGATTGGAGAAATAAGAACTAAAAATAATTCTTCCCATGAAAATATCAAAGCATAAATTCCTAAGGCTCTCTGAATTTCTCTTGCTTCCAAAAATAAAATATCCTGAAACTAAGATTGTTTGATTTGAGGCCAGAGCAGTGAGTGCTATTAAAAAAAAATCATCCCCTGGACAGATCCAAAGGCTGTAATCTCTTAGTGCTTAATGAGACACTCAGAAAGACTCCCTAGTCATTTAGCCATGTTTTATGTTAAAGTTACCATGGTTGCCTCTCAGTACAGCCAGCTCCATGATTTGGGTGGAAATGTGAGGCTACTCATTCCAGACCAGCTGTGCAGTTACACAGAGCCCAATATCCAAATGAAGAAATGACAAAGAAAAATGTACTCTGGAGTATAAGTCTACAAAGCTGAAAGCCCACATTGATCAACACTGGGGAACACAAGATTCAGCCTCACAATAGATACATTATTATCACTTATGACTAATGATTTATCATAGAAGTTACAGAAGTGTAAGATGAGCAGACAGATGTGAATATCCTTAATTTCATGGGAATATCATACTGCAACTATAATTAAGCACAATATTCATATGGATGTGTAAAATATTTTACAGGGAATACCTAAGAATTATCGGACAAGTGAAGTAAAAATGAAATGTTTACATTTAAATTTTATTCTTTTAACTAATACATAGAAGCAAAATTTATAGGCACTATGGCATATCATGTGATGTTTTGGTATGTGTATCTATTGTATATTATTTATAACAGGGCATGCAACTCTGTATACTTATGAGGGTTTTTTTGTGGTAGAAATATTCAAAATACTTCTATTGTTAAAAGATGTGTCCTATTTTACATAACCTACAAAGGAAGGAAGAAGATATAATGTCATATTTGGCTGAAAATATAAGCACAAAGATTGCAAAGGCGAGCTTGTGCTATTTCTTCAATGCACAATGGCATAATTTACCAATGGAAAAGAAGCAACGTGGGTACAGTGGAAAAAAAAGGGGGGGAAAAAGGAGGCTAAAGTAGTTGCTAATGAAGTTTCTCTAGCAAAGGTCAGGAAGTGGATGGCATCTGGGCTACAAACACTCGGGTAAGTATTGAGAAATTAAGCAAGACAATTGGAATCATCAGAGTTCAACAGAAAATAAATGAAATAAAACTGTTAATCACATTGAAATGGCACCAAATCTGCAGGAATGGAGGCAATAAACCAGTGTGGGAAATAGAAAAGGAAATTTCCAAAAGAATACCCCAGGGTAAATCCTGGGGGGAAGTGTGTTCTCCTGTTCTCATGTGGAAATGCTGTCCTTTGTATTATTACTTTCTTAATTCCATAATAGAACCTATAGTGAAAGACTGACCACATGAGGAGGAATCCAACAGTTTCAACAAACAGCAATCAACTGTTTCCACTGAATGTTCCACTGAATGTAACATCATGGGTTAAAGGAAATGGACATAGTTTTTGTTCTACTAAAAGACTTCTATGATTTGAGCATTGTCATGTGTTTCTGCCAACATCATCAGTGTGCCAACATCATAACACTCAGCGATTCTATTGCATTTCCCTTTATGGTTTATTTTCCATGAACAATCTTGCAGTAAATGACCTTGAGTTATGACATAAAGTGTTCTTCTGAGAAAGAGCAGGATTTCTAGAAAACAAATGAATTTCCTCAAACTAAAGAGTGAATTTCTTAGCTTTTGGTACAGCATGCCTTCTTGCCCTCTGCATATCCCTTTGAATCTTTGAAGGTGAGGGGAGCCAGAGGAGTTATCTAGTTGTGCTGTAATAAAGTTTTTTCTCTCTGACCCATGAATCTCATGTCTTCTGCCAAAATCTATGAAATGTCAATAGGCTAGCCTGGTAATTTAGGAATGGGAAAAATCCCTGGCCCTGGCCTTTACTACATAATTCCCTAGGGTTTCTTCTTTGTTGAAGTCATTATGATGCTCCAAGGAATAACACTGTGAAACAATTTTCCACATTTGTTTGATTAAACAATTTCATCATCCTATATAACAAAACTTGTTTGCCACAAATGCATTGGGAAACCATAGCCTAAGAACACTAGTGCAAATCTGAGTGGAATGTGTGAAGAATTTAGGAAGATCAGCCTTCTCTGAGATATTTTGTTGTGGTCTGGTATGCTCCCCTCAGTGCACACCTTCTGAAGGATTTCTTTGGTAAAATGTATAATTTCTAGAAGTTTCCTATTGACATGACAGACATGTCTGTCTAGAGTGGAGGTACAGGACTACATTAACCTCTCAACATAGAATACAGAGGAAGAAGTGCAGGCAGAGCTGAGCTCTGATAGAGTATGGCAGATGGGTTGGAGGTTAGGAAATGTCTTCAAACTAAGCAGTGTCTGAGTAGAAGAGGCAGAGTAGAAGCACTGTGGATTTAAGCTTTCTTCTTCCTATCTCCTTTCAAATACAGTAATTTGGGCAAAGAATTTTAAATGGATTGTAAAATGCCTGTCTTTATCTATATTAATTGATGTTCTTTTCTGGTTTAAACTGATTATAATTTTTTATTCTCATCAAGCAAGTAACTAAAGAATTTAATATTTGGGGATTTTTGTTTTTGTCCTTGTTTGATTGATGTTTTGCTTGCTTTCCAGATGGATTTTCAGAAACTGGGTTGGTTTTGATCTCACTGTGTAGCTGAGGATGACTTTGAATATCTGATCCTTCTGCCTCAACCACTGAGTGCAGATTATAGAGTATACCCCATGCCTAATTTTATGTAGTACTGGGGAATCATATGTTCCATGCAAACATTCAGCCAACTGAGCTACAGGCCCAGCCCCTGTATGGATTTGCTTTAATGGAGTCTCTAGTTTTTATGATCCTGAGAAACAGAAGATAAACCGATGGGTTATATTGCAAAGACCTTCAAAACAAACACTATTCCTTGAGGCCACCTTTGGAAGTGCTGTCACAGAATAAGACGGCTGTTAACTTCAGCACTGCATTTCTTTGTCTCATCAGTGGTGTTCTGTTCAAAATTAGTAACTTGGTTGAATAAGTGTCTAATGTAGAAAGAAGGTGAGGCTTCTGCCATGTGCACTTGTGGAGGTCAGTGGGCAATGTCTGTTATGGAGTGTGTTCTCTCCTTCCACCTTTATGTGGGTTCTGGGACCAAAGTCCAGTCACCAAGCTTTGCAGCAGTCTCATTTACCTGTTGATCCATGTCACTGTAAATCCACTAGTGGGTTCTAAAATTCACAATTGTCTTATTTTATTGATTCTTTGATTTAAGTCAGACATCTGGTACCTATCACCCAGTGCTGCTTTCAATTGTAACAATTTCTTCTCAAAACAATGCATATTCTAATGTTCTTACTCAACTCACGACTTTGTAGAAGCTGTTTATCTCAGTTACTTAACTTGTACATGATTTTGCTATGTTCTCATCACTATTTGGGAAAAGTTATTCAGAGAGAATGCATTAAGATTCTGTTGTATTTACTCTTAAAAACTAAGGTTGTGTGTACAATGCTGGGCATTGTTCTCTAAGAGCCTGAGATTTTTCTCTAGGAAAGCAGTTCTCAGTTATTCTTTATACATCAAGATTTGTACCGTTCAGGGAGCATCATCACCTAATTCAACAGTGGCACCTCAGACATGCCCTGTCCCCCATCAGGTGAGCTGTAACAGGAATCAAAGAAACTGTCTCGTGGCATCCAATTAAAATTCTTTGTGTTTTATAGTCAAATCTAACACAATGTGTTCTCCCATGAATGAAATATTTGTGGCTCATCTAACATTTCTGTCATGTCTAGGGTCATCTCCATTCATTGAAAGCTTCTGAAAAGTCCCAAAAACACATGACATTTGTAGATTATCAGATGTTCAAAGCCACTACCAGTGTCT
The DNA here is from genome assembly GCA_030556225.1 of Cricetiscus sungorus. Taxonomy (NCBI): domain Eukaryota; kingdom Metazoa; phylum Chordata; class Mammalia; order Rodentia; family Cricetidae; genus Cricetiscus; species Cricetiscus sungorus. The sequence goes on along the minus strand of JANBXA010000372.1, from coordinate 20,305,177 downwards.
TGTTTAAAATACATTTCCTCAGATTCTGTGCCCTCCAACTCTGCTTATTATTTTCATTTCATCCTCTGGCCTTTTTGGCCTTGCTGGTGTTGTATTTACACACGGTGGATGTGTCCATCACCCATAACTCCTTGGACCTTGCTATTTCAATGCATATTGGGCAGACTTTCCACTGACTGCATGTCCATCTCATTGGCTATGTCCATGTGGAGAAGCAGCCATCTAAGTAACTGGAGGACGTTGGAGTACCCATGTCCCATCTCTCTCCCAATTAGATGGAATAACTGAGAACTGTTCTGTAAAGGCACCACAGGTTCTCCAGCAGTATAAAATTCCATGCTGCTGAGAAATCATCTATAGAAAGTGGCCTTAAGGAGACTGCTTTTTCTTCATTCTGCTTCCTTCAAGAGTGAAATTGTGACCATTCTATTTCGGTTTTCTCAGAGAACACTAATTGAATTGTGGCAACACTAATAGGCATTACCTGCAGTAGCCACATCCTTGATTAATTTTATTTTCTTATAATATTTCTCCACCTTTATGCATGTTTTCTCAGATGATTTCTGAATTACAAATTGACTACTTTCCTTATTACATTGGAAAACTGGACTTCCTTATTACATTGGTTTGTGGTCTGTATTTGAATGATATATCAAATATTCAAGCCAGACATTCAGACAATTTACCAACTTTTGTATATCTTACAATGAACCCAATAACTACATTGCTTTGTTTGCAACGTGAAAGGCATGATTTTGTATGCAATATATTCCCATCTTATTACATCTTTATCTCAAAAATATATTCATGTGTTAGTGATCTCAAATCTATGTCTCAAAGCCAGAGCTTTCTCTCAAAATTTGAAGAGAGATATTGCATAGTCTTATTTTGCTTAGTGGATATACCGATCCCTGTTGAACCTGACATAAACACTTTTAGCCTAACAGTTTTTTTTTCTCAGCCTGCTCCATCTTCAATATCATCTGCATCATTTATCTTACTGCTTAAATAAGAAACCAGGGACCACTCTCGATTTCTCTCATTTAAACCGCTGTCAGATAGGCATGCATTTAGCAACAAATAATAGAAAACTCAGTTTGTTCAAATAATACTACATTCTTTCCCCACATAACAAGTAGGATCAGAATATGTAGTTAGGATGTTCATTCAATAATCTAAATATTTGTAGCCATAGTCTCACAATTCAGCTAAAATTCTCTGAGGGGACTGAAGCAAGACTACACCAGTGTCAGGGTCATGGTCAAGAGACACAGAAACAGAAAGTAACAGCAACCATGTGCCTTGCATCAGGATCCATGCCTTTCCCTGAAGAACCTCTCAGCAGACTGCTCCCTGTAACCTACTTGTCAGACAAGCCAGATAACCATACCACCTACAGGAGAGACTAAAGGGAGGGGAATGGGGTAGTTATTGTTTGCTTATTTAATAAGAGTCATTGACTCAAAGAAAGGCAGATTGGCCCTTTTAACTAATATTTAATTAATTATTTAACTAATATTCCTTTAGTTAAAAACAAACAAAAACTCTGCATTCCTTCATATAAAACTCCCCAAAGTCAGCTCTGTGATTTTGAGCAATTAAATTATTTGCTCTGTAAAAATAGCCATACAAACATACACACAGTAGATAATGATAATACTTAATCCGAAATACTGATTCAAGGGTTGAATGAATAAGTGCTTGTCCCAGGCTTGAAAACTCATGTCTGTAATCCAGAATTCCAGAGGCTGATTCAGGAAAATTTCAGAAGTTTGAGACTATCCTGGACTATTTAAGGAATTCTAGGCTAGCTTAGTCTGCAAAGTCTCAACAACAACAACAACAACAACAACAACAACAACAAAGAGCTAATGTAACCCTAAATTAATTCATATGTCAGTGGGTTATACCTACTGAATGTTTTGATATTTTTTGATAAATGAGTGAAGTGGGCCTTATTCCCATCCCTACAAAACATATAATCTGGGCCAGTGCTATTCAGCAGAATACAAGGTGAATCACATATATAACTGCCATTTTCTAACATCTACACTACAAGGCAAATTAATTATAAGTAAAATTATTTTCAATAATTTATCTAAGCACATCTGTGAAAACATTATCACATAAACCAATAATCACCCCAAAATATTATCCAGACCATAGTTTCCATCTATAGCAGTGTTTAGTTTTGTGCTGAATTTACATTTCCACTACATTTTATTAACTTAAAGTTGAAAAATCAGACTCACACCCAAGAGATCTCAAGCATGCTGAAAAATTTTACCATACTGATCAGATACTGATTTGAATTTTGATTTTTTTACTACTAGGTAAGATTTAAAATTCAGTATTTTTCTCTAGTATATGAATGGCCTTTGGGATCCCATTCCACATAGAAGGGTACTCCCTCAACTTAGACAATGGGGGAGAGCCTAGGCCCTGCTCCAAATGATATGATAGACTTTGAAGACTCCCCAAGGAAGTCTGCTTCCTGGGGAGCAGAAAGGAGATGAGATGGGGGTTGGTGGAGGAGGGTGTGGGAACTGGGATTGATATGTAAAACAAGCTTGTTTTAAATTTAAATAAAAAATTATCGAAAAACTTCAATGCCTCAGTCACACTGTTATATTTTAGTGTTCAAGAACCACATGATGGATTGGACAGGAGGAGATGTGGGGTAACGGTACCCATAACTATAGAATGTGGTTAAAGGTAAAGACATAGTGCTCTGGAGTTATGTTGGGGTTTTGGGGGTTAGCCATGTGACTTGGCAGAGGAAATTCATGAAGAGACTTTCATGATTTTCTCCCTGGTTTATTTCTCTAGCCTTATTTTAAACTGCCCCATCGCGTACTCTATTCTTGTAACACATATAAATATACTACATGCAATAGTCACTTTGACAACTATTTTTCTTAAAATGAATATTCTTTCTTCCTTATCAACTGGCTAATTAAAGCATTTTTTGATCTCTCAAGATAGACAACATTTTCCTCAGTTCCTCTGTGAGAGGGATACCTCAACAAATTAGGTGGATGGCTCAAGCTTCCACTTACAGATACACACACACATGAATGTATACCCACTCACACAAGTACACCCACATAGACATGAACACACACACACACACACACACACACACACACACACACACACACCGTTAGAAGATGTGGTGGTTTGAATAATATATATATATATATATATATATATATATATATATATATATATATCTCCAATAGTCTCTGTTATTTGAATATTTGAGCCATAGTTGTTAGTTTCAGAGGTGTAGCCTTGCTGGAGGAATTGTGTCATTGGAACTAAGTTTTGAGAGTGAAAACCTTGCCTGCAACTAGTTTGCTTTCTCTCCTTCATGCTTGTGATTCAAAATGTGAGCTCTCAGGTTGGTGCTCCACCTACCACACCTATCATCATGCCTGCCACCCTCTTGAACTGTAAGCCTAAATAAAACCATTCCTTCTGTAAGTTGCCTTGGTAAATGTGTTTTGTCACAGCAAAAGAAAAATAACTAATGCAGAAGATAAAATGAAAGTCTAGCATGACTGAACTATCAAGGTGAACATTACAAAATGAAACAAAACAAAACACCAGGAACTAGTCAGTATTGGTGAGAATGTAGAAAAATTAGAACTCATTTATTATTCTGCTGAGAAAGATAAAATGATATGATCATTGCAGACTTCTCAAAGCATAACACACACACACACACACACACACACACACACACACACACACACACACACACACACACACGAAAGCAGGATATTGAAAAGATATTTGTATAGAAGTCATGTTCATAGCAGTATTATACATGGTAGACATAATTAGGAGAGTACCCATGACAGATCAGATGAACACATAAACAAAATATAATATGTACCTGTAGAGGGATATTATTCTCCCATAAAGCACAAGAAAAATCTGACTGATACTCCAAAATGAATATATCTTATGCACGTTATCCAAAGTGAAATAAAGCAGTCACAAAAAAGCAAATAGAGCAGGCAAAATCACAGACAAACTGAAATAGGAAGTTTGATAACCATGCTCTAGGTATCTCATAGAATCATATACAACAGCAAACAAATGTCCTGAATCAATGTAGAGGATGAGAACATTACCAAGGTTTCCCTTTCACTTCTATTTGTGCCTACACTCATACATTCAAGATCAGGTATACCTCCCCCACCTCTCTCTCTCTGTAGCTTTGGATCCTATCCTGGAAATGACTTTGTAGACCAGGCTGCCCTTGGGAATAATTTTTAAAGTCCTATACTGCCAACACAAAGTCAAGCTTGAGGAGGGATCCCATACAAAGATTTGAAATGAAGAAAATCCAGCAAAGCCCAAGCAAGACAAGACCAAATATTTTAATGACCATTTCAGTTTTCTGTATTTGATTAATACAAGTAGTCTGGACTTTGTGTTGGTATTGTAGGGCTTTAAAAATTATTCCCAAGCTAAAACCATGCAATATAAGATGTGATTGCCTGTGATTTTTTAATAACCTTAAAAACTCTCTTATTGTGTTGGGAAATTAAATATAAGAACTAAAATAAATATAAAAATAAAAATATAAAGCATACTGAAATTTAAAACATTGCAAACATTAATAAAGAGTTTTTATTTGCAGAAAAGCTGATATATCAAAATTAGTTTGAATATGTTTTTCCCTTTTCCTCATCATTCAACATAATACAAGTTGATCAAGAATAGATTAAGGTCAAGAATCCTTTTTATATCAAGGTCAGTTGAATTTGCTTCCAGTCCTTTGCTATATTCACTTTCAAGGCTTTGGAATGGATCTGCAATCCCTTTTAATTTGGAGAGTTGTGGACATCTTCATCCATTTGATATATCACTTTTCTCATTTGTGCTTGCACATTTGTCTTTATGAAGCTCTGGTGTCTGCATGTCTAGTCTTTTGAATAGTGAGTATTGACAAGATTTTTTGGTCAGGTGTTTCTTCTGTAATTCCACTAATATTCAACTTCAATTCTTGGAATCATGTTAGCTTCTGAAACACTGAACTCAGACTTCTTTGGTATTGAACTGTTTTGTGTTCTGTCTCTTTTACTATTTTCTTTCAGTGTGTAAGCTCACTTCAGTGTCTGATTCAGCTGATTGGGTTTTTATTTGTAATGTAGTCTTCCAACCCAAATTGTAATAAAGGTTTCAATTCAAGTATAACTGGTTTTCAGGTACAAATATAACTTCAGTTAAGACATGTTGAAGACACTTTGACTCATCTGATTTATTCATTATCCCCTGTTCAGTAGCTTTATACAGGCAAGGCTTATTATGTCATTTTGTTATGTCCATTTTCCAGTCTCTTCTCATATTCCATTTGTCTCCATTATCATCAGTTTTAATTGCTTTGCTGTCTTTCATTTTGTTTGGCTAATTTTCTCTCACTAATTTTTGTAAGATGCCATACAGGTTTCTTTCAGAGGGACAAGGAAGCAAAAATTCACACTCTATACATGAACTGAATCGCAGGTGTGCAGCAACCATTCATAAATGACTTTGAAGATAGTTACAATGACTAGTGGATTGTGATGGTTAAATATTGTCAATTTGATGAGATTTATCACCATGGAAATAAACCTCTGGGCAGATTTATGTGGAATTTTCTAGAACTGAGGCGGAAAGATACACTGTAAATGCAGACAGCACCATTCCATGGCCTGGGGTCTTGGCATGAATAAAGAGATAGTAAACTGAACACCAGCGTTCATCTCCCTCTGCTTGTTGACTGTGGATGCAATGTGAACAACTGCCTCATGTCCCTGTCCCTGTCAATGACTTCCTGAAATAATGGATTGAACACTTCAACTGTGAGCCAAAGTAAACTTCTCCTTCCCAAAGTTGCTTTCCCAGGCATTGTGTCCTGGCAATGAGCAAAGTAAATAATGCATATTTGAAGCAGTTAATTTGTGGTGATCTGTGGGTTGAAGACTTAGCACTGAAGTTAATGCAACTACTTGTGTTTTATATACCATGTGCCTAAAATTTGAATTATATTATCATGATCTGGTGTTTGTTATCTAAGTAGTGGCAAACTACTTGTCAAAAGCAACGGCTGCCTTGCCACCTAATGTGGAGGTTGTGTAAGAAGAAACCAGGAGATGTAGTTCAGCACTCTGAGAAGTCATTTCTAGGATGGACCAGAAGAGAATCCTTCAGTGTAGTTCATAGAAAACAGTTAGAGGGGCAGCAGACAATTAGGAGCATTCCTATAAGGCCAAAGGTGGGTATTCCAGCTATACATTTCTTTATTGTTAAGCTTTATTAAGATCCCATTAAACTCACATTTTAAAAATGTACAACTCAGTGACTTTGAATATATCCATAGTCACCACCATTGTCTAATTTTGGAATATTTTCATCATCTAAAAGAACCCATATCCATTTGTGCTTTCCTCTCTATCATCTTCTTCATATCTTAGCCTTGGGAAATCCTGTCTCTGTGATTTCTAACTATGCCATCAGACAGAATTTGTGGTTTTGATGACTGGATTATTTCATGCCACCTGTTCCCACAGTTCAACCACATGGGAACATGTATAAGAATATTTTCTATTTTTAAAACTAAATAATATTGCTTTTATAATGAAGAATGTATATGTGTATTTATTGTGTGATACATATTTGTCCTTTTCTTTCTACTTTGAAATAGTGATGAATACTGATGCTGTGGTTGTTTGCATACAAAATTTTATGTGGACATATATATATATATTAATAATCAGAATAATAAATAACTAGGGTTGAGTTGTACCATATGGGGATTTTAACATTTCTGAAACTTTCAGACTATTTTATATTCCTATCAGTAATGTATGAAGATTCTTTTTTTCTCTTTTTTCTATTAATAATATAATTTAAAATTTTACATTTCTATCCCAGTTTCCCCTCCCTCCCTCCCTCCCTCCCTCCCTCTCTCCCTCCCTCCCTATCTCTTACCCTCTTTCCCCTGTGACATGCACCCTGGCCACCCTCCCCTCCCATCCCCCCACCCCCATTCCACTTGTAGGGCTATGCTATCCAGGTTGGGTCATGTAAATCTGTCAAATCATTTGAAGTAGAGACTAGGACTTCTCTTCTGTCTCGAGGTTAAGGGGGTATCCCTCCATGGGGGATGTGTCCGCAAGGTCCTTTTGTGCACCAGGAATAGATCCTGTTTCTACTGTCTGAGGTCCCCCAGACTGCTCAGTCCTTCTAGCTGAGACCCATATTCAGGGGGTCTGAGTCAGTCCCATGCTGGTTTCCCAGCTATCAGACGTATGAAGATTCTTTTACATCTTTTCTTAAAAGACTTGCATGCAACTAACAATCTGAGGAAAAGTGGAAAGGCTATCTTAAATGCCCTTCTCTGATAATGAGATTGATAACTAACTTATATGCCATCATAGAGACCTCATCTAGTAGCTGATGGAAACAGAAGCAGACACCTACAACTAAACACTGGGCCAAACTCCTGGAATCCAGTTGCAGTGAGAGAGGAGTGATAAGAAAATGGGTCAAGATTAGGCTACAGAAACCCACAGAGACAGCTGACTTGAACAAGGAGGGGCACATGGACCCCCACACTGATAGCTGGGAAACCAGCATTGGACCAACAGACCCCCTGAACAGTTAGAAGACCTGGGCAGTCTAAGGGATCTCTGACAGTGGAACCAGGGTGTATCACTGGTGCACAAAATTACTTTGGGAGCACATTCCCCAGGGAGGGATACTCCCTTAACCTAGAAGCAGGAGGGAAGGCCTCGTCCTTACTCCAAATGACTTGACAGATTTTGTTGACCCCTCCTGGAAGGCATCACCCTACCTGTGGAGTGGGAGGGGGAGGGTGGTCGGGGGACAAGAAGGGTGGAAGAGAGGGAGAGACAGAGGAAGGGAGGGAGGGAGAGGGAACTAGGATCGATATGTAAAATAAGAAAAATAAATAAATAAAAGAAAAACCTCAAAAAAAAGTGCTAGTACACATTATCTCTTCAGTTTACTTATGCGAAGCAGCAACACATTCCTGAACTCAGAAATCTGTGACTGTTCCAACAAATGTATTTTCTTCTGTTTATCTCAATAAGGAAGGATATCAGATCTTATTGCTGTGAATTATTCTATTTCAGATGCACCAATACTTCCATTACAAGGGGGTAGTTTAACTTTGGGACTTTAGTCAGACCATCATTCCATAGAACAGTAAGTATGTTCACTATATCGGTGACCTTGTATTGATAGTTAGGGAATTTAGGTAGTAGCAGCCCAGATGTATCAAAAAATGTTTATGATTGCCAGTGGGTGGGAAGTAAAGCCAAGTGCATTTAGATCCCTGACATCTCAGTGAAGGACTCATTCAATGAATATGCTAAACAGATGTTTCTTCCAAAATAAAAGGCAATTTATTTTACTTTGTACTTCTTACAGACCAGAGTACTGGGGTACTGGGCAGTCTTCACTCAAAACCTACTGAATTGTATTCTTTAAATGTAAGGCAAGAGCAAGGTAGTTAAAGTGATGTTTTTATGAACATTTGTCTAACATAGCTTTGGGTTTTTGATGTTATTATTTGTTTAGTTGGGATTTTTGTTTGTTTTTATGATGACAAAAACAGTTTTGACAAATGACCCAAAATATGAAAGACTTGACATTCTTCATCATTTGAATGAGTAAGATCTATACAATGTAAGGTAAGGGGTCTGCAAATGATTTACAAGTCAATGAAGATATTGCATAGTAAGAGTTTAACCTATGGAAGAAGAAATTCAAAGACACAAGGAAAACATAACATATCAGAAAGAGAAACTATGTAAGTAGAAGAAAATGAGAGGAAACAGTCATTAAAGTCTTTTTTTCCCATGTAAACAGAACATTTTATTACTAGTACTTTCAGCTTTCAGCACTTCATGTGCTAATATAGGTTGTTTATATATATATGTATATATATATTCTTATTTTACATATAGATCCCAGTTCCCTCCCTCTCCCTCCCATGTCCCCCGACCCCCTCCCATCCCACCCACCCACCCCCACTCCACAGGTAGAGTGATACCTTCCAGGAGGGATCATCAAAATCTGTCAAGTCATTTGGAGCAGGGTCTAGGCCCTCCCTCCTGCCTCTAGGTTAAGGAGTATCCCTCCATGGGGAATGAGCTCCCAAAGTAATTTTGTGCACCAGTGATACACCCTGGTTCCACTGTCAGAGGTCCCTTAGACTGTCCAGGCCTTCTAACTAAGACCCATGTTCAGGGGGTCTGAGTTGGTCCAATGCTGGGTTCCCAGCTATCAGTCTGGGGGGGTCCATGTGCTCCCCCTTATTCAGTTCAGCTGTCTCTGTGGGTTTCTGTAGCCTAGTCTTGCCCACCCTCTCTGCATCTGGATTCCAGGAGTTCTGCTCAGTGTTTAGTTGTTGGTGTCTGCTTTTGTTTCCTTCAGCTACTAGTTGAGGTCTCTATGATGGCATATAAGTTAGTCATTAATCTCATTATCAGGAAGGGTATTCATGGTAGCCTTTCCACTGTTGCTCAAATTGTTAGTTGGGATCAGTTTTGTAGGTCTCTGGACATTTCTCTAGAGTCAGTTTTCTCTTCAAACCTATAATGACTCCCTCTTTTATGGTCTCTCTCTCTCTCTCTCTCTCTCTCTCTCTCTCTCTCTCTCTCTCTCTCTCTCTCTCTCTCTCTCTCTCTCTCTCTGCCTGTGTGTGTGTGTTCTGTCATCTATTCCTCCCCTGACTCAATCTTCCTAATCTCATGTGCGTTCCTCCCTTCCCCTTCTCTTTCTCCTAGTTCCCTTTCCCCTCAATGTCCTGCCCACCACTCCCAATATGCTCATGAAATCTAAGTGAACTAGCACTTTCATTTAAAAATACACCATTTAATTGAGCTGATAGCAATATACTGACATTCCCCAACAATTAACTCTCATTTATGTATAAAACATAAAAGGCAATACATGTTTATGATAGGGCTTTAAAGGGTTGCTACCCATATCTGTTAGCAGATAGAGTCCACTGCTTAAGATTGGTGCAAAGTGATAAACATAAACAAGATTATAAGAGAAATATGTCTCTCATTCAACTGAAAAGCCTTATGTAAGTAGACAAGAATGATGTTTGGTGCAGCCATCAGTGGACCAATTCCTTTACATTTTGTTGTCACAGTGTACACACAATAGTTGGTGCCTTTGCTACACTTCAACAGGTACAAATGGAAAAGGCAAAAGGATGGGCACATCAGTCCATTTTATTGACAAGATCCACACATTGTTTTCATTGATCTCATTCATATTCCATTGGCCCAAAACTTTGTTATATGGCCTTACACAGCTACAGTGTGGCAAGAAAATGTAATATGTGTTTTGAATGGCTGTTTTCATAGCTAAAATTGGAGATAGTATTTCTATGAGAGGAGAAAAAAAGCTACCAAAGTTATCAAGGAGCAACCAATAGCCACCACAGTATCTCCTTGAGTACAGAATATTTCTGCTTTGTATTATGGTGAAAATCTCACCTTTGCCTCTGATTCTGTGATGGTTCCTATTGTGTCATCCTAGGAACTAACTGTCACAACTACTACTAAAAATACACATTCTACATTAATATTGCCCACCTCCTTCTACATCCTAAAGAGATGTTTTAAATATGTCATAACTTCCAAAGTAATTTATCTCATAACTAATTAACCTTAAGAAGTTTTCTGTTTAAGACTTTGTATTGATTACAGGTGGTGGAGCACACCTGTGATCTCAGCACTGGGAGGCAGAGGCAGGGTGGGTCTTTGTGAGTAGAAGGTCAGCCTTGTCAATGAAGTGAGTTCCAGGATAGCCAAAGCAGTTACACAGAGAAATCCTGCCTTAAAACAAAACAAAACAAACAAAACAACCAATCAAAATAAGATTTCTTTGTATTGATCTTTTGTTCTATATTATATCTAGAAATTTACTTTGTTTAGTATAGATAATCTTTAAATGTATATTTAAATCAATTTCTAATAATTATAACTATATTAACAAATTCAGTATAATCCTCCTCAGGCTGGGATTTTTCAAAAGCCATTTCTACAAATTGTTCTCACATTGAGGCTAATAAAGACTAACAAACTCTTGAACTTATTGTTAACTTTTTCTTGGGTACACAATTGTACTTGGTCCAGAATATTCCTTCTGTTAACTAATGATAGTCATAGGCTGAGAACAAGGGGAAGATGAAGAGTGGTATGTGAAGACACTTAACATTCTCTATAAAGTTATATAAATTAGAGGAGAATTTACACATACCTAAGTGAAGACTTATAAGATAAAGCAGAAGGAAGTGCTTATATCAGGAAAGGAGGTTTTGCATCAGAATTTTAGTGTTTGCAGAAGTTGTAGTTATCTAAATCTGTCTTTAAAAATTTCCACTGAAGTTCTCAAATTGTGGTCCCTTGCATAATCCATCAGCAGGTGAGTATAGAAGGGTATTGGACACCATACCATTTTCACAAGTTTTACTGAGTGTAGTGGTTTGAATGAAAAAATGGCCCCATAGTCTCATGTACCTCAGCACTTGATCCCTAGTTGTTGTCACTGTTGGTGCTTAAATGGTGTGGGCTTCCTGGTGGAGGCATGACAGTACAGGTGAAAGACCCCCACTCAAGGCTAATAGCCTAAGGCCTGGCTTAGCAATGGTAACGCCATTTTGCAAGGCTTCCACATAAACAAGTAAAAGTACAGGACAAGGTCAGTACTCACAGGCTGCCACATCTGGCCTTGGGAAGGGAGCAGAGAGTTCAGAGAAAAATCCAAACATGAGTTAAGTCAGCTATTATCAGATCCCCAAACACGTAAGAGGCTTGTCCTCGGATGACTCAATGCCTTATTTGAGCTGACCAATGGGACCCCTGTAACTATGCATCTCGCTTCTGTATCCATGCTTTTGCTACCCAGCCCTATAAAAGGCCCTCTCCCCAGCCTGTGGGCGCGCAAGTCCTCCAAGAGACTTTGTCACCCACAGGTTCCTGTGTATCTCAAATAAACCTCTTGCAGTTTGCTTCCGCATCCGTGGTCTCGGCTTGGTCTTTGGGTCCAGGGGTCTCTTCCTGGAGGGAAGTCCTCTTCTGGGGTCTTTCATTTGGGGGCTCGTCCGGGATTTGAGACCCCCACCCAAGGACCACCGACCCACCATCGGGAGGTAAGCTGGCCAGCACTCTTTATCACTGTGTCTGTCTAAGCCTTTCTGTCTACGTCTGTTTCAGTCTGAATCTGTATGCTTGTATGTCTGAATCTCTACCGGTTCGTACGACCTGGCCAAATTGTTTGGCATCTGGCGGGACAGGGAAGGAGCTGACGAGCTCGGACTTCTCCCCCGCAGCCCTGGAAGACGTTCCAAGGGTGTCTGGAGCCCGATTTTTCGGAGCTCAATCTGTATCAGAAGGTAGGAGAAGAGGGATCCGGACCCTCGAAGTCTCCATCTCAGTTTTTGCTTTCGGTTTTGCACCGAAGCTGCACTGTGTGTGTATTTTTTTGTTTGTCTTTGTGTTCTGTTAGGAGTGTGTATTCTTCACTACTCCTTAGCCCCCCACCTTAACCCTGAGTGAGTGTCCTTGGGCCGCCACTCCACAGCTCCTCGGGATCCTCCTCCACCAAGCAACCAGCCGCTGAATACCTCACCGTCTTAAAGGGGAAACCCCAGCAGGAGAAACCTGGAAGGTCTTCAGGGGTATACTTTACAAGATCTCCTAAAAGAGGCAGAAAGCATTTTTAATAAGAGGGAAACTCCAGAAGAGAAGGAAGGAAGGAAGGAAGGACAGGGAAAAGAGGGGGGAAAGAATCAAGGATGTGAAAGTTGAAAAGGGTTTGAGAAGATGAAAGGAAGAAAGATTATGGTGGAGAATGCAGGAAACCCAGGAAGAGAGAGACAAAAAGAAAAATAAGGAATTAAGCAGGCTGCTGGCCACCGTAGTCACCGGACAGGACAGGAAGGGAGATAGGAAGGGAGTCTGGATGGGGGCCAAGGTGGACAAGGACCAATGTGCCTACTGCAAGGAACGAGGACATTGGGTCAGGGACTGCCCCAAGAAGCCTAAGGGCCCCTGGAAGCCAAGATCACCAACCTCCCTCCTGACTCTGGAGGACTAGGGAGGTCGGGGCCAGGAGCCCCCCTAAGCCCAGGACACGATGGCAGCAGCTTCCTGGCAAATAGGGAGCGGAAAGCTGGAGCAGTAGTGACCACGGAGAAGGAGGTAATCTGGGCGAAAGCCCTCCCGGCAGGCACCTCAGCCCAGAGAGCTGAGCTCATCACGCTGACCCAGGCCCTTCAGATGGCAGAAGGTAAGAGACTGAATGTCTATACAGATAGCTGATACGCCTTTGCCACTGCCCACATACATGGGGAAATCTACCGGAGGCAAGGGCTATTGACCTCAGAAATTAAAAACAAGGCTGAGATCCTAGTGCTGCTAAAAGCCCTGTTTCTGCCTCAAAAATTGAGCATTTTACATTGCCCTGGCCATCAAAGAGGCGACAGCCCAGAGGCAAAGGGGAACCGATTGGCAGCCACAGCCGCAAGGGAGGCTGCCCTGAATTCCCCCAGCACCTCCCGAGCCCTTCCTTTGGCTTGCCCAGAGGAAACTCAGGCACCCAGATGCTCCCTGCCATATAGTCAAGAGGACGTAAATCTCCTAAAGAAAATGGGGGCCACCTATGACCCCAAAGAAGGACATTGGATTTTCAAAGGAACAACCGTTAGATCCATGAGACAAACCTATGAACTGATAGACTGTTTACATAAACTAACCCATCTGGGCCCCAAAAAGATGAAAACTCTCCTAGAATGCCAGGAGATGGGACAATACCTCTTAAACAGAGATGGGGCCATCCAAAAAGTGACTGATGAATGCAAAGTCTGCGCCCAAGTAAATGCAGGCAGGACCAAGCTCGAACCAGGGATCCGAATACGAGGGCATCATCCCGGCGTACACTGGGAGGTTGACTTCACGGAAGTTAAGCCTGGACTCTATGGGTACAAATACCTCCTAATGTTCATAGACACCTTTTCAGGATGGGTCGAGGCCTTCCCCACAAAACATGAAACAGCGAAGATGGTGACCAAGAAGCTCCTAGAAGAGATCTTCCCCAGGTATGGGATGCCCCAGGTCCTGGGCACTGACAATGGGCCCGCCTTCGTCTCCCAGGTAAGTCAGTTGGTGGCCAAGCTTTTGGGGATTGATTGGACATTACATTGTGCATACAGACCCCAAAGTTCAGGACAGGTAGAATGTATGAATAGAACAATTAAGGAGACTTTATCCAAATTGACGCTTGCAACTGGCTCTAGAGACTGGGTACTCCTCTTACCTTTGGCCCTATATAGGGCTCAAAACATTCCAGGACCACATGGGTTAACCCCCTTTGAGATATTCAAATATTGCTGATTTTACTAATAGCCCCACTCTGGAAGCTCATTTGCAGGCACTGCAGATTGTGCACAAGGAAATCTGGAGACCCCTGGCAGCAGCCTACCGAGAGCAGCTAGACAAGCCAGTGGTGCCACATCCTTTCCAGATAGGAGACACTGTTTGGGTCCACAGGCACCAGTCCAAAAACTTGGAACCTCGATGGAAGGGCCCCTACACTGTCCTTCTGACCACCCCAACGGCATTGAAGGTTGACGGCATCGCTGTTTGGATCCACGCCTCTCACGTCAAAGCTGCCCACACCACCAAGGAGGCGAAACCGGACACGGCACCGACATGGAGAGTCCAGCGTACCCAAAACCCCTTAAAGATAAGACTCACCCATGGGGCCCCTTAATTATCATATGGGCCCTGCTGGAGTTGGGCATGGGACAGAGCCCACACCAGGTCTACAACATGACCTGGACCATAACTAACCTTATGACAGGACAAATGGCCAATTCCACCTCCCTGCTGAGTACCCTGACAGACGCCTTCCCAACCCTCCATTTTGACCTTTGTGACCTGGTAGGGTCATCATGGGACCCCTAATAATCCTTCTCCTCATACTCCTGTTTGGACCTTGTATTCTTAATCGGCTAGTCCAATTCATGAAAGACAGAGTATCTGTTATACAAGCTTTAGTTTTGACCCAGCAATATCACCAGCTGCGGCAAATAGATACTGAAATTCCATAATTACTTGGAGTGAAAGATTTCACTCCATGATAAGAAGAAAATGGGGGAATGAAAGACCCCCACTCAAGGCTAATAGCTTAAGGCCTGGCTTAGCAATGGTAACGCCATTTTGCAAGGCTTCCACATAAACAAGTAAAAGTACAGGACAAGGTCAGTACTCACAGGCTGCCACATCTGGCCTTGGGAAGGGAGCAGAGAGTTCGGAGAAAAATCCAAACATGAGTTAAGTCAGCTATTATCAGATCCCCAAACACGTAAGAGGCTTGTCCTCGGATGACTCAATGCCTTATTTGAGCTGACCAATGGGACCCCTGTAACTATGCATCTCGCTTCTGTACCCATGCTTTTGCTACCCAGCCCTATAAAAGGCCCTCTCCCCAGCCTGTGGGCGCGCAAGTCCTCCGAGAGACTTTGCCGCCCACAGGTACCTGTGTATCTCAAATAAACCTCTTGCAGTTTGCATCCGCATCCGTGGTCTCGGCTTGATCTTTGGGTCCAGGGGTCTCTTCCTGGAGAGAAGTCCTCTTCTGGGGTCTTTCACAGGTGGACTTTCAGAGTATTTAGCCTTTCTCTATTTCCAGTTTGTTCTCTGATTCATGTTTGTGATTGGAGGTAGGAACTTCCTGCTCCCACTACCAAGCCTGCCACTAGTTTCTATGCTACCCTGTCATGATAGACTCTTCACACCCCTGGAACCGTAAAACAAACCCAACTCTCTCTCCCTTAACTTACCTTTGGCCTTGCTGTTTTATTACAGCAACAACAAAGTAGCTAATATAGTGAGCAACGCAGACATACAGACGTCTTCTTAAAGCTTGGGTTACCAAGTCTCACTCCAGTGTCTCCATTTCCAGCATTCTGGAATAAAGCTTAAGAACTTTGTTTTCAGCCAGGAGTTGGTGGCTCACACCTTTAATCCCAGCACTTGGGAGGCAGAGGGGCAATTCTCTGCGAGTTCGAGACCATCCTGGTCTACAAGAGCTAGTTTCAGGACAGCCTCCAAAAAGCCTGTCTCAAAAACCAAAACAAAAAAAAAACCTAAATAAAACAAACAAACAAAACAAACAATTGTGGCTGATTCTGATGATTCTGATGATTCAGGGACCAGTCTGAGCATCAGGAAACTGTATTTCAATTCAACAATCTGTGTTCTGGAGCAGACTGTCAGCTCTGCAGACTGATTCAAGCTTCCCTTCGGGAGCCCATAGAACTTTCCTATGTGCTTTCCCAAGCCTGAACCCTTGCTTGAACAACTCATATTTTCACTTTAAGTTACTCAAAGCAGGTAAAGGAACAGAAATCCCAACACTGTTACTTATAAAATATCATGAGACAAAACATCTCCCCACCCAAACAAAAACAAAACAAAACAAAAACAATGAGTTAGTTTTGTATTGGCTATCTATGCCATTTAAAAAATGTTCTAAGCCAGATACATTTGGAGCCAAAACAATTTGAATTTATATAAGAGAACAAATTTTAGTAAAGTCTTAAAACAGTGAGCTTTTCATGAGAAAGTTTAATGCGAGGATATAGAATGATTTTTTCAGCAGCATATTTTTGAACTGATTAATCAATTAAATTAATTGATGATAAAACCTGGGAAGACACAGCTGCCTAATGTATTGGTAACCATTTCCTCAGACCTATCTACAGAAAGAAGCAGCCACTGATATCACAGCTCTTTGCTATTTTCAGACTGATCAAGCCCATCAAGCTTAAACTGAGCTCCTAGAAACAAACATAAAGAATGTTTTTACCAAATATAATTTGTAAGTAGATCTCGTTTAGATTCTGTTCCATTACAATATAGTGGCTAAAGGACACCTGCCTTGGGATCTGGCTGATCTGGGCTTGAGTTTCACATCTGCAGTAAGTATTTAGGAGGCACAGAGCATGTTATGGAACTGGCCTAAGCTGGGTTTTCTTCTGTCAAATAAGAATCACCAGAGCTGTCACCTTTTAAAGTACTGAATTGATGTGGGTGGCAGTCGTTAGGCTACATGCTTTTCAAAGTGGTTACATCATGAGTGAGTTATTGATTTTGTATATAATTTCTGAAGAGACAAATAACATTCATAAAAGATAAAAATAATCACATTATTCTACATCCATTGGGGTACTTTGTATAAAAATGGCTGTCATTTTAGGGTAGTTTTCCTGAATGTTCTGAGCTGTGTACCCTGCTTTGTTGATACCCTCTTCATCAGCCTGACTCAAACACCACTATTTATTACTGGGAAAACTGCAATAATTAATCAAGCAATGCTATAATTGATATGCTACATCCTGGCTAGAAATAAATCTTTCTAAATATATGAACTGTGCCCAAGTCACCATCACATCTTATTCACCAATCAAAGCTCTTCTCTGGGAAACAAACTCTAGGCTTTGTCTCCTCCATGACTGCCTCACTTCTTCCCATCATTCCATTTCCTCTTGCTGCTAAGGATGGTTTTCTTGCTAATATTGAGTTGGGGCTTTTGCATATTTTCTTCTGACTAACTGGAAGACCTTGCCTCAGGACATGCTCCTTCCTTTCACAAAGCTCCTCTTCCTAGATGGCCTTTCCTCATTAGGCCACATTTTTTGGGAGGGAGCTCAAAAGCAGTCCTCCATTACCACAAATTATGCAATCGAGTTTCCCGAATTTGGGGAAATCATAGGAGTCAGCATATTTGGAGTACAATGGATAAGCCTCACCCTGGGAAAACCACCTTCTTGATCATGGTATCTCCCCTGCCAGGTAAGTATTATGTCACATGTTTTTATCTTCTTCCTGGTGGAGTTTGTTTTTCTTTCCTGTACTTTCTTTCAATTGGTCGGTAAAGACTCCCTTGTGAATGAACCCTCTTAAATCCTTCTCGCTGCATAGAAAGTTCTGAAACCGTCAAGTCTATTGTCTGATTCAATGTCTGGCATATGGTGGCTCTCATACAGAGTTGCTGAAAGTATGGTGGTTTGAATGACAATGGCCCCCATAGGTTTGCATACTTGAATATTTGGTCTTGAGCTGTTGGAATTGGTGAACTATTTAGGAAGGATTAGGAGATGTGGCCTTGATGGAGGAGGCATATCAGTGAGAGTAGGCTTTGAGGTCTCAAAAACCTATACCAAGACTGGTCTTTCTCCCTCTTTTTCTCTATCCCACATCACCCCCACTTCATAGCTCATATTACAGTATAAGCTCTTAGCTATTGCTACATCAACATGCTTGCCTGTTGCCATGCTCCCCACCATGATAGCCATGAACTAACCCTTTGGGACTGTAAGCAAGACTCCAATTAAACACTCTCTAAATTGCCTTGGTCATAGTGTCTCCTCACAGAATAGAACAGTGACTAAGACACCTAGAGGAGGATCAGATTCTGAAAGGTGATGGCAAAACCACAAAACAAAATGGAACCAAAAATCAAGTGTTCTCACTAAAGCCACACCAGCCTTGGCTCTCTATGTAGTTAGTTATTGTACTACATCATTAAGAGAACATGAATATCTAGGATATTTTTTCCACTATAAGTTATCAGTATTGCTTATGGAAATCCCTAAGAATTAGGAGTCTCTAACTGTAAGGTAAATAAATAAAAACCCACAAATGCACAAATTTTCTCTTTTATCTCCCCAGCATCCAAAAGGATCAAGAAAGATGGCTGGGAGAGAATCTACTTAGAGGCTACTCATTTTCACAACAGCCATGTGTCAACAAACCAACAAGTTTTGAAAGGAGGCAGTAGCTGCGCAGTGGGACTGGATTGGAGAATGGGTCTGGCCCCTATCTTCTTAATGTTCTTATTAATATCTGAGGTCAAGCTTACATATTTATTACCTTTTTCATACTCTGTGACTCTATACAGGAACACCAGGTTAAACATTACTCCTCCTTTCTCTATCCTACTCATTTAATATACATGGATTTGTGACTTATGACAGTAGGTTTAGATAGTCAGGGAGCAGAAAGCACAGGGAGGTGATGAGAGTACCTGAAAGGTCTTGGGGAAAGTGTTGCCAGTGGCAAGGAAACGAGGGCATGTAAGAGGTGGAGAGCACAGGAGACATCTGGGTCTCATTCACAGTCCTGGCAAAACTGTTATAAGCTGCCTTATCAAATTAAACAGCTTTCAAAGGGAAGGAAAGGAAGTTCATAGAAGCTCAGAGCAACCAACTCAGATATGATAATTTGCCTCACAGGAGGCAACTGTGGGTGCTGGCCCTCATAACTCCTCATTCTGTGCTAGAATGGTAATGTTGGCCAGTTCTCTCTGGGATGGATTTTCACATTTGAATTCCATTCCTCCAAGTGCCGTTATGGTCTAATTTTTCAGAACTGGCCTGTCTATTTGAGAAGATAAGCCAAGGGCTGTGAATTGTGTCATGAGAGAAACCTAGAACCTCAGACCATCTCACAAAGGACTAATATGCTCATAGAACCAAAACAGTGGTGTTTAGTCAATAACTTGGAAAGTTATTTTTTAAAAAGCAAGTCCTAATGCAATTAGATTCTGTGTTATGATAGTGTTGTCTGCCAAATGACTAAAGTGAAGTCACATTTGTGTGATGTATTCCTGCCTTTAACTATTTGTTTATTATTTGAGCTTAACCTTGTAATCAGATTGTTCTGTGGGGGCCCCACAGTGGCTTGTCACTGGGTAAAAATAACTTCCCATGGCAGGTGCTCCCAGCAGGTGGCTTCTCATGGTACCTGCATCTGAAAGGTAGATTCAGTCAGAGATTTAATTTTAATATGAAATCTGCATTATAGCCAGAGCCACCATTGGGTGATGTGCCAAAATTCATGTCTGCAGCATGATTTATTATGTGAAAATACCACAGAACTAATCAGTGGAGTTACTAATTAATACAAATCTGCATTTTTGCATAAGCAATTAGTGCAAGGAGAGAGCAGTGAAAGAGGAAGTTGGACTCCTTTAATCTCAGTGTCTATTCAAGTGGAAAGACCCACCAGGGCCAAACTCCAAGATCTACATTTGGAATTTTCCCACTTTGATGAGTTAAAGACACAAAAGGTCAAATTATCAATATTTAATTCAAGTGGAAATACATCTTTTGAGAAAAGAAAGAAGACATTTTATTTGAGGAAGGTGAAACTCTAGGGGTGAATTCTTGACCCTAAAATAATTATGCCTTTAAATGACAATGATGTATCAACAGCTGATGAGGATTTTGTTTGCTAATCATATTTGGAAATAACATCAATAAATATATATTTTGATTAGAATGCAATCTGCTTCCAAAGAGGTCAGGCTTCTAGTTCCACATTACCTTATTAATCCCAATCTAACTGGGAGTATGATGCAAATTTAGCAAACAATTGGGGTTTTGTTGAAAGTACTTGCTCATTCCAGTATCTCAGCACTAGACTTTGTTTTCCAGCATATTCTCAAGTAGCCATGTGTACCAATGCAGTATTTAAGTCCCGGTGATTTATCAAATCTGAGAAAATAATATAATTTTCCCACTAATAGAAGTTATTTATGGTATAAAATAACCAGACAGTTGATTTGATAATTGTGATAAAGAAGTATTTACATCCTCAGTAAAATAGAATCAAAACCAATTTTGAGGCATTTTATTATCTCCATAGAAGCCTCGTGGCAATTAGGTGCAAATGTTAGAATACTGGCTTTTTTTTTTTTTAATTATTCTTCAGTTTGTGTCTTTTGTTTCAGACACATTGGCCATTGAGTGGAATTTGTTTAATCTTTCCCTGCTCCACATCAGGATGTCTAGGTTTCCAGGAAACTTACCCTGTTAAGGCTGTTCACTAGATGCACTAGAGCTGACCACTAATTTTGGCAAAAGAAAACCATTAGGAAAAAAAAAAAAAAAAAAAAAAAAAGCGGAAGATATCCAGGGGAGATCTCACTAAATGTGAAAGTTTCAGGAGCCACAAGGAAGGAGTTGTCCACGGTGCTGATACTCCGGAATCCCTTTCCCTATGGCTGCCTGGACTCTAAGCCTGGCTGGCCATTATTCTTCTATTTTGCCTTTAGATCCCTGCTCTACTCTTTCCCCAGCCTTAGGTTGCAGCCATTGTTCAGGACATCCGGTGTGCATCGCTGACTCTTGACTCCTAAAGCTACACCTATATACAAGAGATTCATCCCCCCCCCCTTTTTTAATTGTGGCAAAGGCTGGCAAATACCGGGTGCTTGAGGACCCCTTTGAACCACAAGCTGTTCTTCACTTCCTGAGAAGTGAAGCCCTTGAGCACATAGCCACCCACTCACAACATACGCAGCATGGATACACACATTTACGCCCTCAAATGTTCGAATACACGTAGACAACCGTGCACATAATCATTTATTCAGGATTATACAATTCCACACTTGCTCATAAGTTAGCACTCAGATTCACACGCTTGAACACTCAACCACAATCGCACATTAACACATTTGCACACGCAGGCTTTCTGACAACAAACGTGCCTGAGAGCGGCGTCTGCCAAGGTGCTCTGGTGGAGTTTATTTTTATGTTGTTGATTCCGAGTGCTGAATGGATTTAAAGGAAGCCCCTTAATTCTGACGGGGAGGCAGAGGTGTATTCTCTTGAGATCTGTCGGCGCCAGGAGGGGGGCCACTAAGGCCCCAGCGGGATCTGAAGAACGTAAATAATAAATAAAAGGGCTCAGGCAGTCCGTGCTGGGGAAGCCCTGCACTAAATCACTCCCCAAATCACAGCCTCATCGTCCTCCAACCAATAGCTCTAAGCAATTTGTGGAGTTGGGGGTTGGAATCAATTTTTTTTCGGTTCTCGCAGGTGCAATATGAATCAATTATCTTAATTAAGATTATGCCGCAAGCCCTGGAGATTTGGGGAGAACGGGTTTTGCGCTCCAGGCGATAGCGAGGCATTTTAATAGCTTCTCTCTTGCTCCTGGCTCTCTCCTGTCGCCTGCCTGTCGAGTCTGGACAACTCCAGCTTCTGGCCAGGACCTTGGAGTCCAACCACCTCCCAAGAGGATGAGGAGCAAAGCTTGAGTCATCCAGCAGTCTGACCCGAACCAGCATCCTCTGACCTTGCAGCTATCGGGCCTAAAAGAGGGCTTTAGTTTTAGCTGCTACCCTAGGGACCCACTGCTCCCCAAGGTCTCCAAGTACTCTCTGTGTTGGGTACCAATGGCCTCCTGTGGATGGATTGTGCCCAGGCCAGACCACCTGACTCCAAGGCCTTTCAGGGAGAGTCTCGGGGTGACTCTGAGTCAGTGGGGGTAGCCATGAACAAACTGGGTCCTTCCATGGAACGCAAGCATCTGTTTCTGAGAAAAACAGGTCACCACCCAGGACGCTGCAAGCTGCGACCCAGCTCTTTATCTTAGCTCTGTGACTGTGTTCCCGGCCAGAACACACTCCTCCGTCCCTGTCCCCACTTCCCCCATCTCTCCCCAGGCCTCTGCTTCCCCGCGGGAGCCCAAGGCTGTGGCTGTAACGGCCTGAAAGCGGGTCCAGTGCCGCGCTGGGGAGTAGGACCCGGCGGGGTGGCAGATTTAGGGCATTTCTCGAGGGCATTGAGTCATGAAAAGCGGCTTTTGTTGCTTGCGCGTGCAGCTCGCGTGCCGCCCGGCTGCCTAGGGCGCCTGGTGGGGCCAGAGCTGGGGGAGTGCGACTACCCGCCCCGCCACCATGCCAGCAGATTCAGAGCAGGGGCGCGCTAGCCAAGGACTCCACTGTACCTCCCGCTGGGTGCAGTTCAGATTGGCCCCATGGTTTTGTCCCCCACCACGAAAATATAGACAAACCAAACATCTTAACTCCCATCCTTATTAGGCAGTTACTGCCTCAGGGAAGCTCAGGGAGCACTTGCCTGGAGCCTTGGCGTTTGTGACTCGAGACTTGGCTTCCAGGGCCACATTGCAGTGCTGCAAGAAGCTCAAAGAGAGACCTTACTTCAGGTCACAGGAATATCCAAATGTAAACTTTTCCTTTCACACATCCCTGAGCCGTCTCTTTCATCCTGACCTGATCCAACAACTCTTCTGTAGCTTCCTAAGAATTGGAGAGGTGAGAGCCAGGATCCGCATCAATGAACCACGATATGCCATCTCTGAAAAGGGACACCACAGTAAGAACTCCACTGTGATTATACCGCAGGGTTTAGGCTGGGATCTAGTATTCTGAGGTCTCCCTGCTTTAAACTCGGCACCCAGACTAAAATACAGACAGTGCTCCTTGATCACTCTGCTCTTTGCCAGTTGACAGAACAAAGACAAAGCAAAACTTCAGGCAGTTCTGCTTTGAGATCCCAGAAGGATTGGTGCCATGTTTGGGGCTACCAAAGAACTCCAACAATGCCTTGCTTTTCTCTTCAGATTCGCTCTGGATCTGGAAAGCCACATCCATCTCCCTTCACATGTTCAGAATCTACTTACAACCCTCTCCTCCTTCTCCCTCCCAGATGTACCCCACTCCAGCCGCTCAACCCTGACACTGTTTGCAAACTTGAGGGCAATTGT
Organism: Cricetiscus sungorus; assembly: GCA_030556225.1. NCBI lineage: Eukaryota > Metazoa > Chordata > Mammalia > Rodentia > Cricetidae > Cricetiscus > Cricetiscus sungorus. The sequence continues at coordinate 20,281,550 of JANBXA010000372.1, read as the reverse complement.
GTTTACATAAGCAATTCAAGTAGGATGCTCTCATTGCAAAAGGATTGGAGGAGGGTAAGAACTTAATGAAGAATTAGAAGAGAAACTGGAAGAGAAAGGAGTCATCCATTCCTCCTCCTCTCCCTGCATTCTTTCTTGCACAGGAGGTGTGGAGGGGCATCTTTCTGGAACATGCCCAGATGGAGAAAATAAGAAATCGTTATTTAAGAATAGATAATGCTCATTCTTCCAGAATAGGCTTTGCTGGACTCGGGAGAGGCCAGATCAAATCAGAGGCTTGGAGGCTTGGAGATCCCTCCAAACAAAGGTGTGCTAATAACTGAGATTAGGAAATGACACCTTGAATAAAGTTCCTTATCAGTTCTCTTTTGAGAGTTTATTGACCCAGGATTCTGAGGTCAAGGATTGAGCACCATGGGCTAGAGAAAGACTGTGGTTGAAATCTAAGTCAGGAATGAAATGGCAAGCCGGGAGCCACAGGCGTGTTGAATCTCTGTGTTCCCTAGATGGGCTAGGTGAGGTCATCTTTTACTACAGAAGCTTTTGAAGGCCAGTGGAGCCAAGGCTGCTGACAAAAAAAAAACTAGCTTCAGGCACAAAATTCTGGTGGTCAGATTTGAAGATTGTCTTAGTGAAGTCTCCAAGGATAGGAGCAAATGAACTTAAGGATATGAAAGGTCACATTTTAGTGTCCAGTAGTAGATATAAAATTTCTGTTTTGTCGAGGTTGGGAGAGGGTAATTTAGTCAGAAAGGTTGAGAACCAGTCAAAGCTGTTTCCGATGAGGTCATTTTTTATATGAAATATACGTTTGCCTCGAGGGGTGATGGAGATTAGAAGCCAGCCACCCTTTGGTGCCAATGAGCAAAGCGTCTGCCAAGGGATACAAGCCAAGAGATGGCCCTCTCTGAGAGCAGTCAATCTGCACAAGAGACCATTGTCAAGGGGAGGGTTCTTCAGCGCGCCTCAGTCTCCCCGGTTGTGCCTGGTTCTCTTCTGTCTCCCTTCTGGTGCTAAGACAGGCTTCAGGCTAGGACCTAGACCTAGTCATCTTAACCTTTCCCACTTGCCTCCAGCAAACCCCTCCCCTATGTCCTCTGCCTTCTGCCACCACAAAGGGTTAATCTCTCCTGCGGGTAAAAACAGGTCCACGGAGTCTCTAACTGGCGACAGATGGGCCACTTTCTTCTGGCCACAAAGGGGCCGGAATGGAGCGCTCCGCGGCATACAAATAGGCAGGTCACGTGGTTCCCGGCTCTTGGCTGGACCGGGAAGACCATATGGCGCATGCCGGGGAGGAAGGAGCAGGGGCGGGGGTACTGTGGGGGTGAGGGGAGTGGTGGTGGAAGGGGGCGGGAGGGAAGTTCTGAGGAGGGGTGGATGGGGGATGGAGGCGCTCAGCCTGGACGCGTGCGCGATTGCGGGGCACAGGGACCTGCTCCTTGCTCAGCTCGCAGCCCCGCCCGCTCATCATCAGCAACAAGGCTATATAACCCTAGAGCCTGAGCCGCCAGGACACGAGGAATTCGCCCACGCAGAAGGCACAGTGTCCAGAGGCTCCAGGGTTATGAGATCGTCACTGTTCAGGACATTCTAACAACAGGTAATTACAATTCCTATTTTTTCCTCTCTTGAGAATAAAAGCATTAATTGAAGAACTGTACCTTGGTACTTTGTATGCGCACATTCGTGGAGTCCGCTGTCCACGTACTGAGATCAGTGTCCCTCCCCGTAATTGCCCACAAGTACTCGCACAAAATGAGTCCCAGCACTCAAGTACCCCCTGCAGGGTTTCCAATTAAATGTAATATTTAATAGTATAGGAGCTTTTAGGATGTTTATGGTGTGGGGAGAGTAGCTGTAATTATTTGTAAGCGATTATGTGAAACTCCCCAAAGCAAACAACCACTTCAGGTTCTCCCTTATTCCGGTGAGGAAAAAATTGCTTGCTACCCAGAATTTTATTTTGTGTACAGATATTTAGGTGCACTGTGAATACTAAACTATCTATTTCAGGGGCATGGAGTACACACACCCTGCAAGTCTGATCACAGACTCTGAGATAGTTTAGCTCAAATGTTGGGGGAGAGAGAGAGGGAGAAAGGGAGACTTCTGCTACCTGTTACTGCCCCAGAGGCGGCCAAGTCTCCAGCAGCTTCTGTAGGGGCCAGACATTCAGTTGTTTTACTAAAGGCTTCTTACAGTCCTTATTAGAAGCGGCACCTTCGCCATTGCCAATCGCTGACCATTGTAATTACTCAATCTTTTAAAGGGTGGTTTGAGGCGAACTTTGAAAAGCCCCAATAAAGAGCAGGCGGCCCTTTCAATGGGCTGTTTATTAGCGAGGAGCCTTCGGCACCTGATCCCTGGCGCGTGGGAGAGCCTCGATTGGGAGCCAGGGCTTTTGTACAAGGTGGGAATTTAGCAGGGGGTATGAGGAGAGGAAAGAAAGGGAAGGATGAAGGACTTGTGCCCACTTCTGTTGCCAAATGTGTCGTTGCTAGAAAAATAATTTTGTAGAAACTACTTTTCTTCGTGCATTGGCTCTCCAATCTCCCTTCTGTATAATCTTCTTACAAATCAGGGTCAGTGTTGGTAAATTACGTAATGGCTCTTCTATTTATTTAAACCTCTAAGTACCTAGAAGCCAGAATGTTCCATTTCCAAACTAATCATTTTTGTGAGCTTGGAGTGACTTGGGGCCCATGCAGAAAAATATGTACACTCCACTTGTTTCTACAAGCGGCATCTGGCCAGGCAATCAATCGCCTTGCACACAGTTAGGTTGATCACTAGGAAACCTACCCACAGCCATTCGTGACAGCCCCAGCACTACCTACAATGCAGCAGCGAGTCAAAACATACCAGCATGAAGCACTGCGTTTAACTTTTCTTAGAAGCATACATTTTGCAATGTACTCCTGTGTGTTTCTATGCGTGTGCACTTCTGCGGGATTAGGGAGAGGGAGCTGAAGGCTTAACTAGCTTTTAAATGTAGTGGGGTTTTTTTTTGTTTGTTTTTTGTATGTTTTCCTTTCTTTCTTCTTTCTGCTTGCCTCTCTCCCTGTTGAATACAGGAAGTGGAAACATGACCAAATCATACAGCGAGAGTGGACTTATGGGCGAGCCTCAGCCCCAAGGTCCCCCAAGCTGGACAGATGAGTGTCTTAGTTCTCAGGACGAGGAACATGAGGCAGACAAGAAGGAGGAAGAGCTCGAAGCCATGAATGCAGAAGAGGACTCTCTGAGAAACGGAGAGGAGGAGGATGAAGATGAGGACCTGGAAGAGGAAGAGGAGGAAGAGGAGGAAGATGATCAAAAGCCCAAGAGAAGGGGCCCCAAAAAGAAAAAGATGACCAAGGCCCGCCTAGAGCGTTTTAAATTAAGGCGCATGAAGGCCAACGCCCGTGAACGGAACCGCATGCACGGGCTGAACGCAGCGCTGGACAACCTGCGCAAGGTGGTACCCTGCTACTCTAAGACCCAGAAGCTGTCCAAGATCGAGACACTGCGTTTGGCCAAAAACTACATTTGGGCTCTGTCCGAGATCCTGCGCTCAGGCAAAAGCCCTGACCTGGTCTCCTTCGTTCAAACGCTCTGCAAAGGCTTGTCCCAGCCCACCACCAACCTGGTCGCTGGCTGCCTACAACTCAATCCCCGGACTTTCCTGCCTGAACAGAACCCCGACATGCCCCCGCATCTGCCCACAGCCAGCGCTTCCTTCCCAGTACACCCCTACTCCTACCAGTCCCCAGGGCTACCGAGCCCTCCCTATGGCACCATGGACAGCTCCCACGTCTTCCACGTCAAGCCGCCACCACACGCTTACAGCGCGGCTCTGGAACCCTTCTTTGAAAGCCCCCTGACTGATTGTACCAGCCCTTCCTTTGACGGACCTCTCAGCCCGCCGCTCAGCATCAATGGCAACTTCTCTTTCAAACACGAACCATCCGCCGAGTTTGAAAAAAATTACGCCTTTACCATGCACTACCCTGCAGCGACCCTGGCAGGGCCCCAAAGCCACGGATCAATCTTCTCTGGCCCCGCTGCCCCTCGCTGCGAGATCCCCATAGACAATATTATGTCTTTCGATAGCCATTCGCATCATGAGCGAGTCATGAGTGCCCAGCTCAATGCCATCTTTCACGATTAGAGGCACATCAGTTTCACCATTCCCGGGAAACGAACCCACTGTGCTTTACAGTGACTGTCGTGTTTACAGAAGGCAGCCTTTTTGCTACGATTTCTGCAAAGTGCAAATACTCGAAGCTTCAAGTGATATATGTATTTATTGTTGTTACTGCCTTTGGAAGAAACAGGGGATCAAAGCTCCTGTTCACCTTATGTATTGTTTTCTATAGCTCTTCTATTTTAAAAAATAATAACAGTAAAGTAAAAAAAGAAAATGTGTACCACGAATTTCGTGTAGCTGTATTAAGATCATATTAATTATCTGATCGGGATAAAAAATCACAAGCAATAATTAGGATCTATGCAATTTTTAAACTAGTAATGGGCCAATTAAAATATATATAAATATATATTTTTCAACCAGCATTTTACTACTTGTTACCTTTCCCATGCTGAATTATTTTGTTGTGATTTTGTACAGAATTTTTAATGACTTTTTATAATGTGGATTTCCTATTTTAAAACCATGCAGCTTCATCAATTTTTATACATATCAGAAAAGTAGAATTATATCTAATTTATACAAAATAATTTAACTAATTTAAACCAGCAGAAAAGTGCTTAGAAAGTTATTGTGTTGCCTTAGCACTTCTTTCTTCTCTAATTGTAAAAAAACAAAACAAAAGAAATTGCACAATTTGAGCAATCCATTTCACTTCAAAGTTGTTCCCTCTCCTTAAAATAGAAACCAGATTCATAACATTCAAGAGGATGAAAAGGAGATCATGTCTTATCAAAACATAACAAATCATTACTTGCACAAGCTTGTATATACATATTATAAATAAATGCCAACACACACACACACACACACACTCCTCCTTTAAATCAAAAGCTGCTTGACTATCACATACAATTTGCACTCTTTCATTTTTAGTCTTTTCTTTAAATTCCATGATTTTACAGAGTGTCTGAAGATATTGATGTTTCCAGAAAATATAAATGCATGATTTTATACATAGTCACACAAATGGTGGTTTGTCATCTATTCATGTAATAAATCTGAGCCTAAATTTATTCAGGTTGTTAATGTTGGGATTGACACCTATGTAGTCAGTTAGTACAGTAGCTTAAATAAAATTCAAACCATTGAATTCATAATTAGAACAATAGCTATTGCATGTAAAAATGCAGTCCAGAACAAGTGCTGTCTGGGATGTGTTTCTGGTACCACTGAATTTGACCTGTACTGTAATCTTGTTTGTAACCCTGTGTATTATGGTGTAATGCACAATTTAGAAAACGCTCATGCAGTTGCAATAAAAATAGTATTGAAAATCAGAACAATTGTTTCATTTCTCCCCAAATGGTTTGAAAAGAGTAAAATTGTGCTGAGGAGGATCAACTTAGGGTTCTGCTGAGTTAAAAATGTTAAGCACTGGTTGTCAAGTAAACAGTTGAGCTTGTCCTGCGCTTACTCTGTTATCTTGTTTAGGGAGTCTCCACTTCCTCAGACCTAGTTTCTCTTTCATCATTTGGAATCGTGGGCTGTAGAGTAAGCTGGACAAACAGCTGTGCTTCTCCTTTACATTTCTTCATTTTGGGGGTAGATGTTTTTCCCTGTCTGTGTGTTTGTTGACATTTATTGAAATGGTGGTCAGATGTTTCTTTTATTTTTAATGTGGATTGACTTAGTTATTAGCCAGAAAGACACAAACAAATACCTTAGTTTAATTTGTTTACACATTTAAATCATAAAAATACTTGCATATTTTCTTAGTGTTCTGTTACCTGTACATTTTCCTGAACTAAATAGCTGTCTTTTAAAACAGTACCATAATTTTAAAAATTATGTATTTGATATTGTAGGGAAATTAATTAATTGAAATGTTCCCAGAAAATGTGTCTTGGGATGACTTCAATAATTTTTCCACAGAAGTGTTTGTACATAAGGATATACTATTTCTATTCTATTTTAGGAAGGTACATTGCTTTCCAGGCTCCTTTGCATTCCTAGTAATTTGAATTTTGATTTCATAAATGCACACTCATACACTTCACAACTTAACTTCTGCCATTGGTAAGTCCACTTAAAAAATTGTTTGGCATTTCCCTTCCCACGAGAAATAACTGACAGCCTGGATTCCTAGGGAATAGTATTTTGGGAGTTGTACCCTAGCTCTACTGTGGTTTTCTGATTACTGTCATTAGTAACTCCATTGTTTCTTTTCTGATTTGGAAGCCTCATGGATGCCCACCTCTCTTCCCAACCATGTTCCTTTAATCTCCTTCTCATTGGTGATTTAAGGGCTCCAGAAAGCTGACCTCATTTAGCAAGCTGCTCCAGAAAAATGTGAGTAGTCTAATAGACAGGAACAATTAGCCATAGCAATAACATTGCCAATGGGGCTGCATCAAGCTGTGACAGTAGCAGTAAGGAATATTTCAATGTTCAAAAAAAAGAGTGTAATTTAAAATACATTTACACATGTTTTCCATCAACCTTCTTCACACACAGAAATACATTTAAGTTAGTCCCAACTTTACCCCAAATACAGCTCTTTCCAAGTGAATCAGAGCAGTTCTTTGGGAATCAAGCTGTTGCTTCCCTTAGCCTGGATTCTTCACCCATTCTGAAAATGACAGACATAATGCTGATATTTGAATACTTCCAGCCTCCCAGCATAGGAGAACATGAAGTGAACATTCAGGCCTGATCTGATCTATTAAGCAGCTCGATTTCACCTGTAATTAAAATTAGACATCCCCCTGCAAACTAAAAACTGTTGCTATAGGGAACAGACAAACCAAGAATCATGTTTTAAGAATCTAACATTTAAAACAGAAAGCAGAGAAAGCTAGACCTTCATTGAAGGTAGAAATGAAAGATGAAGGCTCTGTTTCACTCTTTTTGTTTTTCATTTTGTGTTTATAATTTCACTCTAAAGCATCGGGATTCTTTCAGTCAGTTGGGGAGTAACTCACATGCCACCATCTTTTATTCAAAGGCAGGCACAGATGTTCCTTCTGCAGGGGAGGTTTTAATTTATGAAAATGATATTGTTTATGCATGAATGAACTGCATGCACTCTGCATAACGCATAGCACTTCCATCTGATGGGAGAAATACCACCAAACCAGCGCCAATGTCAGAAACATATTCTCCACATTTACTCACTTAAATGTTTAATGAATATTTGGAAGGCATTTTCAAATCATAAGAAATCTTTGAAATGATCTCCTTCATTTCTTTTATGAATTGTTAACCATATTTTAAAGAGATTTTTACAGTTTCTACATTTGCTTAATTCTTACATAGAGCTAATAAGAAAACAGTTTGCTTGGTGAAGACAAATCAAAAACGAAAGATTCTGATAGCTTTGTCTATATTCAGCAAAGCAACATTTCTTAGGTTTTTGCTATGTGGTATTAGCTACATTACTTGAGTTCTGTGTTGCCTTTGAGCAATTGCTGTTCCTACCATTGAAAATGCTTTTATATTTTTAATGTTAAAGCACCTAAAAAATTGTTTCTAGAAGAAGCTGGAATTTGAAGTTGGCAGGTTATTTCATAGTTGAAGGTGAAGATTGGTTAAATATTTTAACTAGCATATAATTCTTATTGAATAGGACTACTCCATAGAACTTTAATATTATGTCAATTAAAATTTTGTGTAATATGTTGTATTATTTTTAACCATTAAAAGGATAATTGTATAAAACTTTTCATGGAAGATCACATATTCAAAATAGCCTATTAATTTTTAGGTTTATAATGTTACAGTAAAGTAACATAATAATACAATTTTAGTAGTATAATTTATTGACAAAAATACCAGTATGTTTTCACCATTTGAATGTCTATATAAATCCCTACAAAACTGAAACATCTTCTGCAAGATGCCTAAATTCTGCAATTGCCAAAATAATATATGGATCATTAGCTAACAGTTTGAAACAAGCTGTTTTAGTTCTATAATTATACAAGAAATTTAAAGTGAAAATATCTATTAAACAATTAATAAAACCAGGCTTCAAAAGCAGAGTGATTTTGTCCTAATGGGAAATGGAAAATAACAAAGCTGTTTTTGAAATTAGATGTTTTACTTCATTTTTAAATGCATCCACCACGCATTTCATGAAAATTGTCTCAGTAAAAATTTCAGTTCGCGAAACCATGAAATAAAAGAGCCAATGTAACATCTTGTGGAACACCAGGACTGAGAACTCATGTTATCATTGCAAAGAGGCACTCTGGAGTCAGATGAACAGTGATTTGTATGGTGGCATAACCATTGGCTCTTGGCCAGACATTATGTTCCAGAGGACACCATTGTCAGGAACCATTCAGCTAGAAATCTGCACTGTATGCTTTCAGAAGTTGAGATTATATGCCTTCCTATGTCAGGAAGAACTCTGCTGTCAATTGACTCATGCATCCTCTCCCACATACACTAACACTTGGTTTAATGGCTCTGATGGAATTAACAGTGTGGCCAAGCTAGTGGCATTGACAAGGCCACAGTCTCTGGAGAGTTCTGAATAAATTGCTAATTTAAAAATGCCTTGAAATGCAGAATATTGTGTTCATGGCTGACTAAATCTTTAGATACATTAAGTGTGGATTTGGCCACCTACATACTATTGTACTATTTGCCCAGCTAATTTAGAGATATTTTTTCAATGTAAAAGGTTGTGACAGTAACCATTTCTACAGAGCCCCACCCCCCAAAGTTTGGAACAACCCAAAGAGATATATCCAATTAGAATGACATTGAGAAAAGAGAGTAAGTGCAATCATCTGTTGAGAAATTGGTGTCGTTGATAGCAAAACTCAAAGCTAACCCTGATGTAGACTTCTTGATTAAGGACAGTGCATCAGGAAGATGGCCACCCACAACTATGTTAGTGTTCAATGATTTTTGTTAATTTGTACCTGGTATCAGCAAGGCTGTCTTATGTCATAAATTACAGATGGGCAATGACAGGAAACTCCCATGTCTAGTATTTGTTTTTGCAGCTTCCTTCTTTTAGTTTCTTATTCAAAGCTACTTCCTCAAATAGTCCTTTTTTTTTTTTTTTGACATTCATCTAATGTAACCAACACCTAAAGTACTTAATTATATTATGCCTCCCTCTTTTGCTAGAGTTTTGCTCTACCCAGTATTATTTGTTTGTTGAGGCTATTCTAGACTACCTATCTCCTTTAACAAACAGTGAGCTTTTCAAGAGCAGGAACCTTGTATTTTTCCCTTGCTGCTGTTATCCTGGTGCTTAGAGACTTTGGGGAGCCTTAGTAAATATCAATTGTCTAAAAAAAAAATAGACTATATATCTGATGCTGAAACCTGTTGTCTGAATCACAGTGCTGTAAATCAATCTGTTGAAAATGGCATATACCACAAACGAGTCTTATTCCCATGACCATTAATTCTATAAAAGAGAACAATTTCAACTAATCTCCTATGATACTGTGTGACACTGAATTTCTTCTTCCCATTGAGAATCAGCAATCCTGACTTAGCAGTCCTCTTTTTTTATTTATTGATTGATTCGTTCATTTATTTTGACATATTTGGTTCAATATAATTGGACACTTGGATAGAAGGAAGATTAAAGTACTATAGACTCTTTCCAGACCAGGATTTTCCTTTCACAAGTTAAGTAAGAATTCTCTTGAATTTCTGATACCCTTTTCTCTCCTACTTATCACTCTTCTGGGCATTCACATTATTCTATATTTAGGGTTGTATAAAATTATGCCAAGCTATAATTTCTATCATAAAATGGTCAGTTTATAAACTTAGCACATCACTGCTCTTAATGCAGTGTTCTCTCTCCAATGATGTCAGTTAAGGTTACAGTGACGTCAATGGATGGGTTTCATAGCACTTAAGGGAACTGTTAATTCCTTTTCACTGGTGTCCTTAACAATCATGGGGCTTGTCTGTTCATAGGAGGGAATTATAGAACTATAATCTCTGTGGGCATGGAGTGCATGACTAAGTAATTTTCACATTCAACAATAAAGAAGATAACAGATTGAGACAGAGTGAGGACAGAATGACTTGGTAACAGTTACAAGATCATTGGTATCCTGTATGACTAAATATATGACAATAAATAATATTAATATCAATACATATAACTTATAATAAATTATTTACAACATTTACAACATTTCTTTACAAAAGTCATTTCTTGGTAAAAATCTAGGTTACTTCTATGCATATTTTTAATGCTAACATGAGAATTTTTGGTTAAAGGACATCTATTTCAATCCATGTTGATTCTAAACTATTAAGCAAAGAAAGCTTTACTTTCTAATTGACTAATAGTACATTTATCTTTACATTTATATTTGTCTGTCTGTCTGCCTATTTATGTCTATTTACCTCCCTATCTATATCAGTATGAGGAAATGTCATCTTCCAACAGACAATTAGACCATAAGATGAAACTTGAGATGAAGTCACCTTGATTGGGCTGGGCCCCAGGTGCAATCATTAATGTTCTAGGCTAAAGGACAGGAAGTACAAATACACAGCACACAGAAGTAACAGCAGGTGAAGATAAAGTCAGAGATCTGAGCAATGCTTTTATGATCTAGGGGGCTGGGGACCTTGGACCACTGTTAACAGCTAGAAGATTCTACCTCTGAATCTCTAGGAAGTAAATAACAATACCAGCATCTTCTCTTAGAAGCTGGTAATCTGAACAATGATGCATTGTAATTGTTTAAGATCCTCTATTTGTTGTAGTAGCCTTATGAGGCTAAAATATACAGTAAAGTCTGCTTCAAACTGGTATTAAATGTAAGTATAGAAAAGTTAAAAATTATCTTAGAAATGTCGCAGTGAACTTACAGTCCCATGTATGTCACTACTAGAATATTTTAGTCAGTACCAAGTTTAATCCTTGAATGGGATGGCAAATAGTAGTTATTTAGTAATTACCTAGATTACATAAAAGTTGTAGGAAGTTTAATTTATATGAGTAAACTTGAACAAATATTTTTATGTAATGGAGGGTGACTTTAAAAATTCATATGCCAGATTTTATATTAAGAATTAAATATCAACTCCTATCAAGTCTTCATATGAAAATTTTTATTTGTGGGGCAGCATGGATTTTATTAAAGTCTCTTCAGAAATTTTACATTTACATAGTTTCACAAACATGCATCTTGCACACAATTTTGTAGTTTTTTTTTTAATGATTGTGATCCTAATGAATTTAAATAACATCACTTTTCCAAGTTTCCTTTGTTTCAGGGTTATTTGGGGTCTTTAGTCAGTTATTATCTTTGAGCTTGATAACTGAATGCTGAGACAGCTGTGGAGAGCACTGCATTGGATTATGTGGCTGCCCTTATTGCTCTAAACACAAGTTAGTGAGCTGCTGCCCCTGTCTCCACTGCTGCCTTCCCTCCACTCTCCCTCCTCTTTTTAATATTTATTTGCTTAGAAGTCTGGCTGTTCTATACGTCTGGAATTTGTGTTTTGTTTTCTATTTTTGTGTGGCTTATTTTTAGAGTAAGGGTCTCCCTATGTATCCCTGGTTGGCCTAGAGCGTACTTGCTGTAAGAGGCACAGAGGTTTTTGTACTCACAGGTAATCACTAGGGGAAACAAAATGTTAAACACACAGGGTTGTCTTTTCAGATGGAGAGATGTATATAGCCTGTTTTCTGCCCAGAAGGCTGGAAATGGAGATGGTTAATAACTTGGTGACCTTTGAGCTATATATCTGTATGACCAAGACTACACCAGATCCTCTACCAGGCCCTTAAGGGATCACATGTAGTCAGTCTATAGAACCCATCTTTATGGAAGATGTCATTTGTACCTTACAAAGAGCTTCAATGCACTCATGTCTCAAGCTTTATTGTGCACTCTTGATTGATTAATTATTACCAGGAAACTGTTTATCCAAATTGTGCTGTGCTTAAATGTGCCTAAAATGAACAGTCTGGTGTCAGACTCTCGAAATTTGAACCAATACTGGCATGATGTTGAACAGGCAGTCTTCTTGTCTCAAATGGGTTGTTATTCTCCTGGCCATACATGGTTTTTGCTTTCTTGGAATTCATAGATATCTACCTGCCTCTGCCTCCTGAATTCTAGAATTAAGTGTACTAACACATTTGTTTTTAGAATTTGTAGTTCTTTACATCACTATTATATCTAGTTTCCTGCTTACCTATACCACAGAGTATTGTGTTAAGCCAGTGGAGAAATTTAAAATCAAATCACATCCTAACTCTCCCTCTTCACCCTGTTAATGGCTAAAGTTGTTAGATTTTAGGGGATGAAATGTTGTACAGAATGACTTTACTGGGACTTCTGGTAAAGGGGAAAGACCAATGCCAACATTTATACCAGGGCTTTGGGCAAGCCACATCTGTGCTCTGCCAGTGAACTATTTCTTCCTTCCTTTTTATTCTGAGACAAACTTTTACTAAGTTTCCCTCGCTGGCATTAAGTTTTCTCTGTAGCCTAGACAGGTCTCAGACTTGTGATTACCTGACCTCTACCTCCATAGAAACTGGAGGGTTACAAGGCCTATACCACCATACTTGGCTGAAAACCCTCCTTCTCTTTGTTATGATTGCTACATATCTATGCGTATGTATGCACAATATATGAATACAAATTGCTGAGCCCATATTGTTGTTTGTGTTTAAATTATTCAGGGCTGATGGTTTTGTGTTGGATGATGACCAATTAGGAGGTTTATGGAAGAGACAAATTCTCCCTCTGTCAATAGTTGCCTAATGGCGGGACCCTGATATTTCTTCCTATTTTTATGCGTTTATCTACCACTGGAAAAAAAATCCACAACAGAATTAGAATTAAAAAGACAATGAGCTTTACATCCCATTTCATGACTCATTATTAAAAGCCCAGGATGAACTACTGAATGACGAAGGGCTGTATGAAGAAAGAGGCCTGTCTTAATCTAGGAATCCCACTGGAAATGCAAGGCATGTGATTACATCATGGATATTTTGCAGTCAGCCAAATAGTAGTGTATTCAATTAATAATCCACGGAACAGAGCCACACAGCTGGGTTGAGATAACTCACAGAATCACAAGAAATAATAAATTGTTATTGCTCTAAGTCAAAATGCTTGGAAAATAGTAGAAAATACACAGCCTGGAGGAAGGAGATCTCCCGGAACTGGTGGTTGCCTCACCAGTTGTTATCTATCTCTGTGGTATTGAGTTTTACCCACTTGACAAACCTAGACACATGTGGGAAGACAGACTCTTTCCCATTAGACTGTACTGTGAGCATGCCTGTGGGGGCATTTTCTTGATTGCTGATTGATGTGGGTCATCCCACTTCTTGGCAAGTGGTCCTGGGATATATTAAGATAGGTAAGATGATCCAGTTGGTAAGTATCAGTTCTTGGTTCTCCATATTCTCTGCTTCAGCTCCAGCCTCCAGTTTTCTGTCCTGAGTTCCTGCCTTGGCTTTCTTCAGTGGTGAACTGTGACCAGGAAATATGAGCCAAATATATATGCTTTCCTCCTCAAGCTGCTCTTTACCACAGGGCTAGAAAGCAACCAGGAACAATCTCCAATTTGTTTCTGTATACTGGCAGCTCTTATCCCCACTAAAGACACATTCCCCAGTCTCCCAGAGCACAGCTCTATTGCCTGATGTTAATTTGTAGTACTTTCTTCTCAGAGAGAATAGGGAATAAAAAAGAACGGGGACTATCTCAGTGAAAACCTTTCTTTCTCCTATTCATTCCTTGTTCTTGGGTAGTTTTGTGGAGAGCATTTGATACCAGTACCCTAGGAACAATCTGGAGCCTGCAGTGTGGAGTCCTAGCTGCTTTGTGGTGATAGCAAAGTAGAATATTACAAAGACTTTTCTTTCTTAATGACATCACATAGGATGAGGCAACACAGCAACATTCCTACTCTGGGCCACTTGATAAATATTATTTTTTATGTGAGAAATTCAAACTTATTTTAAAATGTGTGCGCTTTCAGTTGTATAAGTTGTTGGTAGATATTCAAAAGGGTGAGAGCTAATGAACTAAGAGTGAAAGCCACTTCATTTAGTATGAAATCTGCTGCCTCTGGGTAACAAGCCTAGAAGCAAGTAGCTATTTTCAACAGTAAGAGGAGACACTGTATTTTTTTTTTCATTTAGTATAGCAAATGAAGAGAGGTTTGTGGTTCTAACTGCCTGTTTTACTTGTGTACCTGGTTATATCTAATTTAAGATTCTAAAGAGGAGCATTGTTAGCAGTTGCTTGAGATGCTTCAAACTCTCTGCTCAGTGGAAACTGTAATTTATGAGTGTCAGAACCAAGCTTAGAGGGATTTTTCAAAAACTTGAGAGAAGGGGAAACAGATCCAGCCCTTCTTCCCACTGTTGCTCTGTGTAATTGCCCACTGAGATGCTGGACATGTGTGCGATGCATCCTAGAATGTCGATGAGAGAATCATTTTCACCAGTGTCAATCTGAAGGCTGAGTGGGAACCTGGCACATTTAGAAAATGTGATATTCTGACTTGATGGGATTCTAGGATTTGTTCTATTTTTTCTCTGTAATTGTGCTAGGGACATATGGCCCTCTACCTTGTAGGCAGCAGGAACCACAGTGGCAGGAACATTCTGACAAAATATCCACTCAGCATGAGAAGGAAACATTCCCCATGGTACCTTGACAATGGGCCCATGCAGCATCAGGAGTAACTGAGAAGTGGACACGACCCAAACTGACCTCCAATGCTTGTCGATGTGGAAAGAAATACTGACTTCTGTCATGGATCTTTCTATTATGCCTATTTATGAAGCATAGAGTGTTTAGTAAGATCAAAAATTGAATTGGAACTTAAAATTTAAGGTTAATTTATTGGCACAGTTAATCTAATTATTAAGTATTTCTTACAGCAAAACATTATTATTGTTACATGTGTGCAGTGTGTATATGTATGTATATGCCTGTGGGCTTGTGTGCATGGGGTGCACATGTGTGGAGGTCAAAGGACAACTTCAGGAGTCAGTTCTCACTTCCACCCTGTTGATACAGAGTTTCTCTTCATTTTGCTGCTATATTACATATTGAAGTCTAGCTGGCCCACAAGCTTCTGGATAATTCTCCTATTGCCACAGGATCACAACAGGAGTGCAGGATTACAGGTGTATGTCACTGCACCTGACTTTTTTTATGTTTATTCTGGGGATCTGAACTCAGGTCACCAGGGTTGTGTGTGCAGCCGACGCATTTACACTCTAAGCCATCTCTTCCACCCTGAAAACACTATTTTTAGCACAAGAGACAGTTGTAAAAATAAACAAACTAGGTCACTGAGAGCTAAAGTAGCAATATTATAGAAGAATGTGGAGAAGGAGAAATAAAATAAAAAGATTTGCAACATGAGCTCCAGCCAATGCCCTTGATTGCCTGCCAGAATGTGAACACAAGATCCTATTGCTGGAGACACTACAACTTTGAAGAAAAAGATTTAAAGAAACAGAGCTGGCATTGACCTGAAACTTCCCCTTTGAGTACTGGCTCTAATACTATCAGAGTTGCCATGCAAGCTGCCAAGACAGAGAGAAGCAATTGGGTATCTTACCTAGCTGTAAAGCCTAGGATCCCCAACAACGACTGGACCCGAAATATATCTATAATGGCACAATAATGGCACTTTAATCCTGGGAATTAACCAACAAATGTCTAATAGTACTCTAGGCCTGCTTAATAGGAGGATATTCATGCCTGTTGCTGTATAAACCCAGGTAACTACCCCCGTTTGGAGAGGTTGTGGACTTCAGAAGAGAGCCTACTATGGCCAGACTCCTAAACCAGTATAATTTCTTTTTTCTAAATACTTATCTTTATACTCACAGGTAAGTGCAGCTCTTATCCCTCATCAAAGACATTTTTTTTTGGCAACAGATAGACACTATTACCAAGACACAGAAGTAGTCAAAATTGGGGGGAATACCCAACTGACACATTTGTAATACAACCCCTACAACTAAGGCTCAGGGAAAATCTAGGAAAAGAGGATGGAAATATTGAAAGATACCGATTCAAAGTATACTCACTGCTAGATACTGTCTGACGTATGTGGCAAGAAATATAAAAAATGCGGTTCTATAAACAACGCCTGCAGAACAACAGCAGTTGAAATGCCAAGGTGAAAAAAGGAAAGTCACATGATTCCATCCTTATTGAAGTGTTACAGGTGCTCAATGCAGACAAAGGAGGGAAATTAGTTTATTTCAAGGATGGATACCCACATAGGTTGTCCAATCCTAAGTGATCAGCATGTTCACATGATTAAAGTACAAGTATACATACATGTCACAATAATAACTAAAGAAGAGCTCATGAGTCTTGGAGAAAAGGGAGACACAGAAGAAAATTAAGGGAGGGGTGAAGGGGAGAGTAATGTAGACACATTGCTTACACATGAAGTTCTCAAAAAGCCTATTTTCAAAAAGTCAATTTCATTTTTTCATAACAGAAAGCTAAATGAAGAAAATGTCATTGAGTAGGGAGTCAACCTTTGATTAGCCAGACAGATCTGTTCTTTTTAAAGAATGTCATGAAGTCATCTGATGTTCCAGGTAAAGCTGTGCCAAGCCAGTGTATGTTACATGTACTGTTTGGTGCATAGGCTCATGTTGGTGTCTTACTGAGCCACAGATAAGTTTTAAAACAATAAACACTACACAAATGAATGTGAATGAGTTCTCTAAGAAGATACATGCTTCTAGAGGAAAAAAAGGCAGTTATCCATGCACAATTTTAAAATATAGTGAATCAGTGGTGAATGCCAGCCAATTCTCATGGACTACCTTTGCCAGCTGCCTGTTGTCTATCATTGTGATGCACTACTACAAATATTGAATTCCTATTTTAGGCTTCCCCCCCTTGCCAGTATTTTTTATACAGTTCTCTATGCTTCACATTTATTCTTTGCACCATTTCCAATGCCATAGGTATGCATCAAATGAGGATTCTTAGAGTTCTAGCCCTCTTTATACACATATTAATTTTGAAAATTTTACTATACAAAAATGTGTTACTGTAACATTCAGTTGGTGTGTAATTACTTTGCATCTATCTACAAATATAGAAACCTTATCAATAAATGTAGTAGTTCTCTTTGCAGTCTGAATTGTTAAAGATTTCGGCCATTGGGGTGGCTGTGTATGTAGTAATGACTCACAAGATTTTGTTATTGCTATTATTTTTTATTATGATTATTACTATTAAAATGGATGATGAGGGGGTCAGAGGACAGTACACATCATCATTGACTTATTTGCTCTAACCACTCTCCATCTGCTGAAGTTCCTTTTTCCTCTCAATAGTAACGGTAGTCAGCAACTACTTTAGAGCAGAACTATAACACCAATCACAGTGACACAATTTGTTGTACACTTTAGTTTTTTGTCCTTTTCCCATAAATATGGTTTGCCACTTCATAATAGTTGTGGCCATGCAATTGTGTTTAGTATAGCAGAGTATTTATGCTTGCAAATTATATGTCATTATCATTTGCTATTTAAGTAGCCTATGAAACTCTGTCTTTTTTTTTTTTGTCTAAACTAATGCCCCTTTAACATACTGATAAACATTTAAATTAAAAAAATACTTTGAGAATTACACCTCTAGGATTTTGATATTTTGCTGTTTTAGACATTAGGAATTTTGTCCTCTGGGATGTTAACTTTTGGTGTTTTGTTGTTTGGGATTATAACCCAAGGTGGATTCATACACTATTAATGCATAAAAAACTTGATTTCAAAAGCCTTTCAGGAAGTATCCTGAACATGTCTTTCTTTGCTATGCTTATACATTGGGTACTTGTGTCCAGACCATTGATTAGCAAGAGTGCTAATCCAACAGTCATATGGTTGTTTAATATTCAGAAAAATTTGGCTACGGAAGACTTAGAAGTCTGGCTAGAAGACCATGGACATCTCTACAATATTATTAAAATATTGTCTGGGTTGCAGTAATGGCTTAGAGATTAAGAACATGCACTGCTCTTACAGAGGACCTGAGCTTATTTCCCAGCATCTGTGTCAGTGGCTTCCAGTCACCAACAACTCCTGCTCCAGGGGATCTAACACCCTCTCCTGAACTCCAGTGGCCCCTGCACTCACACATTCACAAACACACAAAACAAAATTAAAAAATAAACATTAATAATAATATTTTCAGGAGGCCCTAAAAATATTCTGAAAACAAAACACCCAAGCTTATAGGAGAGGTGAGGCAAACTCCAGGGCCACAGGCCATAAGAACAGCCTGCATAAGTCTGGACCATGTCCCAAAGTGTCAGATGGAGACAGATGACTCCATTGCCAACAGAGACACTACAATGGGGCAGGGACAAGGAGCTCTTTTGGAGGGGACCAACTGCAATGGCTCTGAACTCCAGCCAGTGATCGTTCAATCCTATGCCATTTCCTCAATCTCCCAAAATCTGTTAGTTTCAGAGTTGAAATTTTGCTGACAAAGATCTGAGTACTTTTGCTATCAAATTGACATCAACATAATTATTTGGGTAATAATTTTTAAAAGAGTGGTCATTGGAAACAGGACATTCCTGCCCACCTCCTCCAAATGCACCATCAGTGGTGGTGGTGGTGGTGGCCGTGTGTGTGTGTACAGAGATGTGTATTTCTGTGTGTGTGTGTGTCTGTATGTGTGCACATATGTGTGTGTCTGTCCGTGTTCATGTGGGTATGTGTATGCACATGTGTGCATGTATATGTGTGTGTATGTCTATTTGTGTGTGTGTGTATATATGTGTGTGCTTGTTTGTGTGCGTATGTGTATGTCTGTGTGTATGCACATGTGTACATATGTGTATGTTTCTTCTTTTCTTTTTCCTTTTTACTCTACATATCAATCCCAGTGCCCTCTTCTCTCATGTGCCCCGACTACCCTCCCCTCCCTTCCCACCCACACTCCATATGTAGGGTGATGCCTTCCAGGAGGGGAAATCTAAATCTGTCCAGTCATTTGGAGTAGGAACTAGGCCTTCTCTCCTGTCTCTAGGTTATGGGAGTATCCCTCCAAGGGGAATGTGCTCCCAAAGTCCTTTCGAGCACCAGGGATGTATCCTGGATCCATTGTCTGAGGTCCCTTAGACTGCGCAGGCCTTCTAGCTGAGACCCATGTTCTGGGGGTCTGAGACAGTCCCATGCTAAATTCCAAGCTATCAGTCTGGGGGCACATTAGCTCCTCCTTGTTCAGATCAGCTGTCTCTGTGGGTTTCTGTAGCCTGGTCTTGTCCTCCATCTCTGCACCTGGATTCCCTTTGGCTCAGTGTTTAGTTGTGGGTGTCTGCTTCTGTTTCCTTCAGCTACTAGATGAGGGCTCTATGATGGTGGATAGGTTACTTGTCAATCTCATTATCAGGGAAGGGCACTTATGGTAGCCTTTCCACTGTTGCTCAAATTTTTAGTTGGGGTCAATCTTGTAGGTCTCTGGACATTTCTCTGGGTTCAGTTTTCTCTTCAAACCTATAGTGGCTCCCTCTTTTATGGTCTCTCTCTCTCTCTCTCTCTCTCCCTCTCTCTCTCTTCTCTCTCTCTCTCTTCTCTTGTCTATTACTCCTCTAACTCAATCTTCCTAGTCCCACATGCTTTCCTCTCCTCCCCTTCACTAGTTCCCTCTCCACTCACTGCCCCCCCACTCCCCATATGCTTAGGTGATCTTGTCCCTTTCTCCTGTGAGAGACCTTATATGAATCTCTTAGAATCCTCCTTGTATCCTAGTTTCTCTGGCGGTGTGAATTACAGGCTGGTGATTCTATGTTTTATGTCTAAAATCCATATTTGAGTGAGTGCATACCATGTTCCTCTTTTTGTGACTGGGTTACCTCATTCAGGATGGTTTCTTCAGGTTCTATCCACTTGCCTGCCAATTTCAAGATTCCATTGTTTTTTTCCGCAGAATAGTATTCCATTGTGTAAATGTGCCACATCTTCTTTATCTATTCTACAGCTGTGAGGCATCTAGGTTGCTTTCTAGGTTGCATGTAGGTTGTTCTTGCTATTACAAATAATGCTGTTATGAACATATTTGAGCACATGTCTTTGTTTCATGGATGTGGTTCATTTGGGTATATGCCTAAAAGGGGCTTTGCTGGGTCCTGTGGTAGACTGATTCGTATTTTCCTGGGGAACCACCATACTGATCTCCAAAATACTTTATGCTGTTTGTGGCTATTGTAAAGGGTGATATTTCTCTGATTTCTTTCTCAGCTTCTTTGTCATCTGTATATAGTAGGGCTACTGAATTTTTTGAGTTTATCTTGTACCTTGCTACTTTATTGAAGCTTTTTATCAACTATAGGAGTTCCCTGATAGAGTTTTTTCGGTCGCTTATGTAAACTATCATATCATCTGCAAATAGTGACAGTTTGACTTATTCCTTTCCAATTTGTATCCCCTCGATCTCCATTTGTTGTCTTAGTGCTTTAGCTAGCACTTCAAGTACAATATGGAAGAGATATGGAGAGAGAGGGCAGCATTGTCTTGTTCCTGATTTTAGAGGAATTGCCTTAAGCTTCTCTCCATTCAGTTGATGTTGGCAGTTGGTTTATTGTATATTGCTTTTATTATGTTTAGGTATGTTCCTGTTTTCCCTGATCTCTCCAAGACCTTTATCATGAAAGGGTGTTGAATTTTGTTGAAGGCTTTTTCAGCATGATCATGTGGTTTTTCTTTTTCAATTTGTTTATATGGTGGATCATGTTGATAGATTTCATATGTTAAACCATCCTTGCAGTTCAGGGATGAAGCCTACTTGGTCATGGTGGATGATTTCTCTGATGTATTCTTGGATTCAGTTTGCCAGTGTTTTATTGAGTATTTTTGCATCAGTGTTCATGAGGGATATTAGTCTGTAGTTTTCTTTTTTAGTTGTGTCTTTGTGTGTCTTGGGTACCAAGGTGATTGTGGCCTCGTAAAATGAGTCTGGTAATGGACTGTCTGTTTCTATTGTGCGTAGCAATTTGAAGAGTATCAGTATTAGTTCTTCTTTGAATTTCTGTTGTGCTTAGCAATTTGAGGAGTATCGGTATTAGCTCTTCCTTGAATTTCTGCACTGACGCTATCTGGCCCTGGAATTTTTTTGGTTGGAAGGCTTTTGATGACTGCTTCTATTTCATTAGGGGTTATAGGTCTATTTAAGTTGTTTGTGTGTTCTTGATTTAATTTTGATAAAAGATAGTTACCCAGAAATTTGTCCAGTTCTTTTTTATTTTAAAATTTTGTGGAGTACAGCTTTTCAAAGTATGACCTGAAAATTATTTGGATTTTCTCAGTGTCCTTGGTTTGAAGTTTCCCTTCCAGAACTTTCTGTAGGGCTGGATTTGTAGATATGTATTGTGAAAATCTGGCTTTGTCATTAAATATCTTGTTTTCTCCGTCTATAGTAATTGAAAGTTTTGCCGGGTATAGTAGCCTAGGCTGGCATCCGTGAACTCTTAGCACTTGTAGAACATCTTTCCAGGACCTTCTGACCTTGAGAGTTTCCATGGAGAAGTCAGGTGTAATTTTGATAGGTCTGCCTTTATATGTTACCTGGCCTTTTTCCTTCTCTGCTCTTGATATTCTTTCTTTATTCTGTATGATAGGTGTTTTGATTGTTATGTGTCAAGGGGTCTTTTTTCTTTGGTGCAGTCTATTTGGTGTTCAGTATGCTTCTTGTACTTTCATGGGCATGTCCTTCTTCAGATTGGGAAAGCTTTCTTCAATGATTTTGTTGAATATGTTTTCTGCACCTCTGAGCTGGGCTTCTTTGCCTTCCTCTATGCCTATTATTCTTAGGTTTGGTCTTTTCACAGTGTCCCACGTTTCCTGGATATTTTGTGTTAAGGATTTGTTGGATTTATGATTTTCTTTGGTCGATGAATGTATTTCCCCTAGTTTATCTTCAGTGCCTGAGATTCTTTCTTCCATATCTTGTATTCTGTTGGTTATGCTTGTATCTGTAGTTCCTGATCGTTTGCCCAGTTTTTCTATTTCCAACATTCCTTCAGTTTGTGTTTTCTTTATTGTCTCTATTTCAGTTTTCACGTCTTGAACTCTTTCCTTCACCTGTTTAATTATTTTTTATTTGCTTTCCTTTTTTCTTTAAGAGATTTGTTCATTTCTTCCAATGTTTTGTTTGTTTTTTTCTTCCATTTCTTTAAGGGATTTTCTCCCATCGTCTTTGAGGGCCTCTATCATTTTTATAAATATATTTTTAAGGCGGAGATTCATGGTGCTACCCAGTGGGTAGGAGGGTCTAGTGCGCTCAGAGCAGCTCCAGGAAGTTCCCTGAAGGTGGCAGGATTGTTGGATCTGCCCTCTGTTCCAGTGCTTAACCTGAGCTGTGGGACAGTGGGCAGGGTATGGCATGGGGAGGGGGGGAGGGGGAGGGCAGGCTGTGTGTGTGTTTGAAGGGGACAGGACACTGGGAGGAGGAGATTCGGGGTCAATCCAGGGAGTTCCCAGGGAAGGGTGTGCGTATGTAGGGATTTAACCTGAACTGGTCCCAGACTCACCTCTAGCTGAGGCTCGTTGATGAGGGTCAAAGTTCTGGCAGGCATGGACTTGGGATGGTTCCAAGGGAATAGGCAGATCTCTGGCAGAGGCCCAGAACTCCAGCAGAGTACCAGTGGTGGAGGTCAGAGATCAGGGAGGCAGGGATTCAGTATATGTTTTCTCTTGAGACAAATTGAAATCTCAGAAGAAGGGATTCAAGTGAGTAATTGCTTCCATCAGATTGGCCTGTTGGCAGTCCGTAGGGGCATTTTATTGATTGATGTGGGTAGGCCCAGCCCAATATGGGCAGTGCCATCCCTGGGCTGCAGTCCTGGGGTATATAGGAAGGGCAGCTGAATATGAGTATGGTCAGCAAGCCAGGAAGCAGCATTCCTTCATGACTTCAGGTTCCTTTCTAGATTTTCCACCTGACTTCACTTCATGGTGGGTTTAAAAAGACTAACTCACTTCAAGTTAGTTCTCTGTGCTTCCTGTGTGGTGTTTCAGATGTGAGCTCTAAGCTGCTGTTCCAGCTGCCTGCAGCCTTCTACCTCTTATCTGCCTTAATGGACTTTAACCGACAGGAACTGTAAGCCCCAAATAAGTCTTTCTATAAGCTTCCATGGCCATGGTGTTTTGTCATATCAGCAGACAGTAATTAATACAGCCATGATATTCACCACAGCATTAGAAAGCAAATTGGGACATGTGTAAAAAGAGTTCTTAATTGATCAGGATAATAAAAAGCTGGAGTCAGATACAGAGGGAAATGCTGAGAGGTCAGAGAAAAGGAGCAAGCCACAGCACACCTTACCTTCTAAGAGTCTCACCAGAGAAGAGAACAATTGCATGTTTCTCCCTACTTATATCATGCTTCTGCCCAGGTACATCAATTCCTGTCTGTTTGTACAGACCTCCAGACCTTTATGGTTAGCTAGTGGCAAGCTCCCTTTTCTTACCCCCAGACAGGCTTTATTTGTGCAAGACATGTATTGCCACATATCCCCCTTTTTGTCTAAATTTTTTAAAAAATGTTCTAATATGAGAAAAACTATGTACAATAAGTACAATAACTGTATACAATATGTATATATGGCAGTAATTACATTAACAATGTGTAGTCCATAGGCATATGAGAAATTCCAAGAAAATACTGCCTTACTTATTCTTTCTTGATGAATTCAAAGCCTTGAACCTAATTTATTTTTTATTCTAATTTGCATATCAAATTATCTTATGTCTTTTAAACCTATCACGCTTAATACAGCTATAGTGAGTTTCTTTATTGATTCTGGTAATCAGGGAAACAAAAACTATACTATTTAGTCTTCAATTCCTTCAGAGACCCAAGAAGGAAATAATATTAACTGAGTAAACAAGAAGTGCGAGCATGTAAATTCCAAATATTGTGAGAAATGATAGAAACAGCTGGCTGCCTGGACAGTCACCCAAGATTGTTCTGCAACATTGTGTCATCCATCTTCAGCCTATAGGCCTAGCTTATATGACAGAAATTTCTGTGATCCAGGATAATCTGAAGAACTGGATCACCTTGTTTTGGCAAGGTTTGCAGTTTTTGGTGTTCTGTTTGTCCATTTGGACAGCATACTGTCAGCAGTTCAGGAAAGGGCACTTTCTTACCCAGTGGCTTAACTTTACCACAAAGAACTCAAATTCCATGTGGAGTTTCTTCAATGTCCATCATCTTCTCTGATGTAGATTGTTGTTGCTAGGAGCAGACATGTCTCATGGTTATAACAAAAGACAGAGTGAGCTAGCTGATAAGAAACTAGTGACTGGCCAACAGCATTGTATCAAATACAGAGTCTCAGCATGTTACTGGGGGCTGGCGTGGCAGCGGGACCAGGCCGGCATCAGGGAAAACCTACTTGTTACAATTGTCTTCCCATTCTACTGTGCACACTTTCAATTAGTCAGTTACATTGCTCACTTCTTCAACATAGGCTTTGGCCATTTATCCCTTTTAAGTACACAGCCCTGGGATTTTATCATCTGTGATTCTAACTTTCAGGATCATGATTTGAGGGGATTATATACTGTCTGTCTTTCTTTATCATTAGGAGTTTCTTCACTCAGAATTATAACATTCAGGAGTATGTCTTTAGGGATTATGATTTGTCGACGCTTATATGTATCACATATGATAACACAATTGATCTTCAGGAACTAAGAGAATAAATTTGTGATACTTTAGACTCATTGTTACAAATGATGAAGGAGTTCATTAATCCTTTCAGATACTTATTGAACAATTATATTATACTATGCTAAACGGTTGGAACTCTGCCATCAAGGAACTCATTTCCTACTGAAACAAGGTGATATCTACTGAGTACTTCTTACACTGCAGTCCTGATACGAAGTGCTTCCGTGCTGAGTAAGAAAGCTAGACAGCACATGAATAAGCAAATATACAAGAGTATATAATAGGTAATACTCATTTCTTTAAAGAAAAATAGAGGAGAGTATGGTAGATTAGCAACAGCCTACAGCTATGTGAAGCTCAATCCCCAGAGTCTGTGAACACATTATTTTGTATAGCAAAAGTGACCTTGGGGATGCAATTGAGCTAAGGATTGTCTAGGCATTCTCATGGAATTACTCATTTCCTTGTAAGAGGGGCAGAGAAGGTTCAAAGTCAGGAAAAAGGCGGGATCCATGAATGGAAACAGAAATATGAAACTGTTGTCTTGGAAGAAAGGGTGGAGCCCAGAAACACAGCATAACTGTAGGAGCTGGAAGGGTCAAGAAATGAGTACTCACAAAGAAAAATGGGAGGTTTACTGACACCTTGACTTCCTTTTTGGTTTAGACAGAGCTTTGTGTAGCTCAAGCTGATCTTGAATTCAATATATGGCCAAAGAAAATCCTGACTTTTGACCTTCATTCCTCCACTTCTCTGGCTGAGAGCTGGGATTACAAGTGTGTTTCATCACACCCAATTTTCATGGCTCTTGTCTTTGTGTATGCAGGTGCACAGATGAGGACAGACCAATGAGAGTGAGTCATGAGGATGGAATGCACAGGATTTGTAGTGAGTTGAATGGAAGGCATGAGATAAAGGACTAAATGTAGTGTGTGGGATTCTGATGACATTCATTGATTTAAAACCTTCCAAGAAGAACATGTTTGTGATAGAAAATAGTGAGTTAGATACATCTCTGAGATTTACTGGCCAGGTAAACAGGAGTGAGATGTAGCTAATTGGACCATAAACTAAAGTTTAGAAAAGTTCTGGAGTTGATTATATCACCTCTGGACTCCAGCCAGTATAGACACGTGGTGTGTGTGTGTGTGTGTGTGTGTGTGTGTGTGTTTGTGTGTGTGTGTGTGAGAGAGAGAGAGAGAGAGAGAGAGAGAGAGCGAGAGAGAGAGAGAGAGAGAGAGAGAGAGAGAGAGAGAGAGAGAGAGAGAGAGAGAGAGAGATCCTAAGGACCTAGGTTTGGAAGCACAAAAATCTTTAGAACATGAACCGTATTATTTCCATCTTCAAGGCAAGTGAAAGCCAATGTTTGCAACTTCTGGCCTGATGGACGCTTGATAAATGGCCACCTGCCCCTTTGTAAAGGTCCTAAGAAGTAGCCATTGCCTTGGCCTGTTTGCCTTGGCTATCACAGAGCTTTTAAAATGCCAGGGAGCTTGAATCTGCCTGACAGCTGTGACTACAAGAAGTTAACTCTAGAACTGAAATCTTCCTGAGAGAGGCACAGCCCTTTCCCACCACTGCCTGCCGGTTGGCCACAGCTGGGGTCCTGGTTGGAGGAACAGCTCCCTGGCTGCTATCAGATCCAACCAGGGCTCTTCCTGATTGCCCAAGAAGGCTGAGTATTTGCTTTCTGTGCCTTGGACAGAAGTCCCTGCTTACCTGGCACACTGGAGACTTGTGTTTGGAAATGATTTGGCAACAACAAACAGTTGGAGCTTTGAGCCCAGAGAAACCCCCCTGCAGCTTGCTCTTCTGCCTGAGTATGACCAGGACAGAGTATGAATTGGCTGCCTATGAGATGAATGGCTCCTTAGGCAATAGTACAGGAGACCCTGGTTTTAAATCCCCCTTCAAACTGGACTTCTCCTACCCTGTAACATTTTAAAGACCCTGTAAACCCCCCTTTAGTGCCTAGACCGCTCTTGCTTTCTGGTTGCCATTCTCAGTATTGGCTAAATACTAAACTTACACAGGTCTGAAATCTGGATGCCATCCCTTAAGACTGAAATTTAATCTTTTTCAAGTGTGGTCAGGACAACTGGATTAAACAGCAACAACACCCCAAGGTAACTCTAATATGCAATACCAGCAGAAAACCACCCCTATTATCAGGACGAAGCTAAGGATGAACCCTGAGGCCTCACTGATGAACAATGGCTATGTTTTGTGGAACAAGCTCTGCTCTTCTCTCTACTGCAGTATCAGACCCAGGCATAGCCAAGGCAGAAGAGGAGGTTATCTGGAGAAAGCTTCTAAATAGCTCCACCTCAAAAGGGGTGTGCTTACCCTTAATATTAACTTTGTAAGGTGCACATTTGTCTAAGCAAATCAGGAGTTTGTGGATACACCCTAGGCAGGGATACAGGCATCATCGTAGTATTAAAGCAGCTCTTTGGGGAATTTCAGAGGAGACACCTGAGAAAGTGGATAGTCTTCCACACTGAAACTCATTTGTGTCTCGTGGCCAGCTACTTCAATACGCAGATTCTTAGAGATGCGGAGTTTTTTGTTTATTTTGCTTTTTGTTTTGTTTGTTTGTTGATAGTCTTACTATGTAACTCTGGCTGGCCTGTAACGCAGAAGTCCACATGCCTCTGCCTCCTGAGTGCTGGGACTAAAGACCCTATACTTTATTTAACAAGGGACCAGGTGATACCTCCCAATCCAATTTTGAAAATACTTGCAGCCCATGAACTCCTATGGGGCAGCAAGTCCAGAAAGGGCATTGACAGACCAGAACAGGGCTAATTACAGCTGCCCCGCTCTCCTGCCCCGCCTCCCTTCTGGCTCAAGGCACGGTTGCCCTGGCAGCCTGGCCAAGTCTGTAGACACCCTTTCTTCCCAAATGTCCTCATGGGGTTCCCCAGATTCTCCCTGCTAGCTGCCCACCATGCTCAGGGAGAGAACGCAGGAGCCAGGTGGGCGTGGGCGCCCTGGAGGTTCCCGCAGCCACCAGAGGTGGTGGCCAAGCTGGTTCTGCTTCTGGACATCTTTGAGATCCAGTGTGTGGCCAGGTGGAGGGAGCTGCGACGTGGTGCTGGGCGAGCCAGCCCTGCAGTGGCAGTGCATCCAGTCCCTGGAGGGTGAGTGTCTATCCTCTATCTTCCCAAGCCCCAGCACTCTGCTGTGGCCACATCCTCCTCCTGCCTCCTCCCTGACATGGAAACACAGCTGACCTTGCACCTCCCAACCTTCTGTGAGGTTGTAATTGCAAGCAAGGAAGTTGTAGTTCACCTTCCAACTGGAACAAGTTTTGAAACCCGATTTTTAATGAATTTCTAAAGAATATTGCATCACAGATCTGTGTTTTACTTAAGCTTACCGTCTAAGTGATTTTTGATTACAGAATATGATCCTGCAATTTGCAGTAAAACTATTTCCAGTTGTCTTCAGTTAGAAGAAACTCAAAGAATGAAATGCAGTATACAGCCTATTTTAACTAGTTAAGTGTTTATAGAATTAAAAACAGCTGATCCCTCCTGCCTCTGGAAAAAACTCCTTGTGCCATGGTTTGTCACAGTATGGAGAAGTCAATGTTTGAAAGTGTTTTGTCCAAAAGTCTAACAAAATGAAACCATGAAGCAAGGGACCAGCAATAGTTGGGAGTGTGATTCTGCTGAGCGACATATGCAGTGACGTTCACTTAAGCAAAGCTACTTCGGGATTTAAGTAAAATGTTTTCAAGTATTTTGAAAACCCAAGATGAAGTACTTTTCCTAAACCTTTGATATTACAAGCTAGGCGCCAGGGTGTGGAATCTTTTTGTAAGTCTATAAATCAGCCAGAGTTAGGGAATACAAATGTTTATAATTAGAATTTGGATTAGCCCAGAGAACCAATTTAACCTACAAGATGATAGTACGCAGACTGCAGTGAGACCCCTTGTAGGTCAGTGCTGCAGTGCAAAGGCAAATCATGACGTGAGCAAAGAAATGCTGTTGTGTAGTGAGTGGTGATTTAGGTAAAATAGGTTTAATTAGCACTGCCGGTAATAGAATTTGAAAAGCTCTCTTGACAGTTTTATTACTCCGAAGTTCACAAGTGCTGAAATTCTGTTTAATTTTGCCCTAAGACCCTTTGGTTTTCTTTCCCTTCATTTGAACCACTAGTTGTCTTTGCAATTAACACCTTGTGTTTAAAACACCTTGAGCTTCTAATATTGGACCCTCAGAAGCCTAGCACTTTTAATTGTCAAGCTGCTCAAGAAGCATTTTACTAAATCTAGTAATAGCATAGATGTGATAAAAAATGAGTGAAGGGGCTCCGGAGCAGGGGAGTGACTTACCTGAGCCACATATGAGAATGTGGTGTTGGAGTGTGTGATAGGGGAGGCCTTGGCTATTGCTGCTTGGCAGGTATGTGGTGTTCCAAGGCAGACCTGGGTGATGAGGTTTCTGGACATAATTGCATGGTGTATATGAGCTGAGAGCATTCAATTTTTAAACTTGTAGTATCTTAGCAGTTTCATGAAAAATGAAAAAAAAAATACTATGTGATCGTTCCCAAACTGTCCATCTTAGGCATAATGAGCAAAGACACTAATGTAATTTTTGAAGGCCATCACTGCTGGAATTATGACTAACTAATGGTCTTTTTTGGCAGAGTGAGTATGACCATAATGATCATAGTCCCCTTACTGGGGTTAAAGGTGGACTTGCAGTGACAGTTGTGTTATCCTTCTCTGTAGAGGTGAGGCTTATGAGGGTCTACTGATTGAGGTGGGAGCCTTAGACACACATACATACAGTCTAGGCCTTTTTTCTTTAAATGAAGAGATGTATTTAGTTTAGATTTTAGTTCTTTTGAAGGAAGATATTAACACTGTAAGCAGTTATCCCCTTATGGGCTGAAAGCTTTTGTACTTAGTGCTCAGACGTGTTGCTGAATGTTTTGAAGATGGAACCCAAGGACTAGTGTCTTTGCCTGATCCTAAAGACATGATTCCAAAGGCTGAGACTGTCACCAGCCACTCATTTGTCAAACGTGAAGTAAATACTATTTTGTGAGATGATCTAAAGAGTCACTGGATGTGGCCCTCATAGTGAAGAATATCAGTGTGCTCAAAAGAAAGCAATCTGCTCTTGATGGGGAAATTACCATAAAGAATCAATTAGCTGTCTAAGTTCCTACTTCCCAAATGACAGTGGTGGCGAACTTAATGGCATTTCATAAGGGCTTGCAGTATTGTCAGAAATCACTATGTTAAGTGGGGGCCTGGAGTACAGTTCAATGGTAGAGATGACTGCTAATTGCCTGGGGTGTGTGAGGTACCAAATTCAGTTCCTATACCCTTCTGGAGAGAGGGGATCCTTCCTTGTGTCTATCAGCTTTGGTGTCTCTTGGATTCCTTGGCTTGTGGTTCCATACCCCATGTCTTCATATGGATTTGCATTGTCTCCATGTGTTCCCTCCCCATTTTTATAAGGTCAGTTGGCATCATAGGTAAGAGCCACCCTAAATGTAGGGCAATCTCTTAGCTAAACTACAATGCCAGACTATTTCCCAATACGGTTCTAGTTGAGATTCTAACAGGATCTGAACTTTGAGGAGACAGTTCATCTCACTAAATTTGTGATGGGAGTTGGAAAGACATTCTAGGCTGAAAAAATAAATTAACAACAGAAAATGAAAGGCTGTTGTCTGGGGATAGTAACTGGTAAGAGGCAGTCAAAATTGTAATAGAAGAGTCCCAAATGAAACAGAGGTCTGAAGGCAAAAAGTTCAGGTTCAATTTAGTAGAAAATATAAAGTTCCCTCATGTTCTTTAATTTTAAGTTGGTTCACAGCATCTCTCTCCCAAACCCTTTCACTGATGATGGTTTATCCCATCCTCACTGAAACTGCTCACTTTTGAAGTCTCTTTTGTGTTAATGCCTTTGGGTTTTATTCCACTCACATGTGCCTACCCATGGCTGTGTATCTCTCAAGCCATCTTTCAAGTCTATCTCTTTGAGCTCAGGAGGGATGCTGTCTCCTCATTTGTAGACATTAGCCTTCTTTTTCTCAGCTCTTTTACTTAAGCATGGTAAAGTTCTCAGGACTTGTCCTTCTTGGCAGCCCATGTTCTGGATCCTCAAAGATTTCCTCTCTCTGTTTCCCTGCCTCCTTCTCACTTTGTCTAATGAGCTCCTAGACAAATGGTGTCACACACCTCCTCCTCTGAGCCACCTCTGACTCATCCCTCAATTCTGCTCTCTTCCTCTTGCTAAAAGTGTTTAGGAAAAGGTTAGAGGTAATTTCTGATTGTTCAATCCAATGGGAAATTTTAGCACTTACCTTTATGAATTTCTCTTTTATATGACTGTGACTCAACTCCATTAGCTTGATACCAACAGCACCTAGCTCTTCAGTCTCACATGGGACTTCACTCTACATACTTGTAAAATTTGATGCTCCCAAGGAGGCTGTAAATGCTTTCTGTTGTGACCCTACATATGCTTTCCAGGCAGTGTAGCCTTTGAATCTTCCACTGTCCAGTATATATGCCCTATATGTACTAACTGCCCCTGTGATGAGTGGTTCTTTGTCCTGGCTGGTCCTGCTGCCCTTCAGCTGTAAATGAACACATAAACACTATATTAGTTATAAAACTGTTGGCCAGTGGCTTGGGCTTCTTATTGGCTATCTCCATCTTAATTATTAACCTATTTCTATTAATCTATGTATTTCCACATAGTTTTGGCTTACTACAAAATGCCTGGTGTGTCCTCTCTTCCTGGGTGCTACATGACATCTCTGTATGTCTACATTTCCCCAGAATTCTGCTCATCTCTTAGCTCTGCCTATACTTCCTGCCTGACCAATCAGCCAATCAGTGTTTTATTTATCAACCAAAAAGAGAAACGTATATACAGAAGAACTTCCCCCATCATGCCCCCA
The DNA here is from genome assembly GCA_030556225.1 of Cricetiscus sungorus. Classification (NCBI taxonomy): domain Eukaryota; kingdom Metazoa; phylum Chordata; class Mammalia; order Rodentia; family Cricetidae; genus Cricetiscus; species Cricetiscus sungorus. The sequence continues at coordinate 20,249,780 of JANBXA010000372.1, read as the reverse complement.
TAGTCACTTTGTAGATATCTTTGATATCTGAACAACTGCTATTATTTTGCAGAGCTTCTATATTGGAATAAGGACCATTTAGTTTCAGACACGCACTGGAACATATTCCTGATGGATAAAAGGGGATTACTGCATTTCTGAAGGTCAGACAAGATGTGAGTCCAGAAATTACTATTGGTATTAGCAATAAAGCAGTAGGGGGTACTATGTTTAGGCCCAAGGGGCAAAGTGAGGGAGCAGGCCTGAGTTTAGAAACCATGTGGATAAAGCCACTATGCAGGATCTATGTCCTTTGCTTTAACCTGACTCATTTCTTCCACCAACCCTAAGGGAAGAAGAGTAAGATTCAATTATGTTTGTTTTCTGTCTGTCCAAGGCCAACAAATCCTTAGGCAGAAGTTAGGAGAGCACTTGCTGTCATCCACATGGTGTGGTTTCCTGGGCACAGTGCAAGTAAAGAATGATGGTCTGGAGAAAGGAAGACAGTCAGAATATCTGTTTTGTTTACTCTCAGCATCCTGGCAAGTAACAGACACACCAACATTTACTTAGTGAACATGTTTGTTTGTGACTGATTGCTGGCCTCATGACCTTCATTTTTATCTAGTGCCTTGTACCATGACACATATTTCTAAGTATCTACAGGAGGATTATCACCATTCTCCACTTTAAGAATCTTGAAACTCTTAGCCAGGTTCTTAGCACATGACTTTAATCCCAACACTTAGAAGCTGAGGGACTTGGATGTTTGAGTTTAATGTCAGCCTGGGTTACATAGTGAGTTCCAGGATAGCCAGGGTAACTCAGAGAAATCCTGTATCAAAATATAAAAATAAAAAAACCCACAAATCTTTATAAAAATGTTCTGAAGTGCATCTCTAATATATAGCAATAAATGGAGTTTCTCTGTATCGCAGGTGCCACTCCCAAATAACCAGACTAAGTCTTATTATTAATTACAAATGCTTGACCTATAGCTCAGGCTTATTACTAACTTGCACTAACTTGCTCTTACTTCTTAAATTAATCCATTTTTATTAACATTTGCCACATGGCATTACCTCTCTTTCATCTTGCACCTCCTGTTTCCTGTGTGTCTCTCTGACAACTGCTTAGACTCCATCCTTCTTCCCAGCTTTCTCTCTGATGCCCAAATCCTGCCTAGCTTTTGGCCAATCAGCTTTTTATTAATATTGAGAACATCACATTTTCACAGTGTACTGAAGGCTTATTCCACAGCATATAGTTCATAAAAGTAAAAGTTTCTTGATCAGAGTGGTGAGTCTGTCTTCTTGGCTTCCACTTTGTCTAATAGGACCAAGTTTGTTTCTTTGAAAATTGCCTGAGTGGGGAATGGGCACACACACTATCTAACACACTATCTATCATAGCAGGAGCTCTCCAGGTCTCCATGATCTACACCTGCCTGATACTGCATATTTATTTCTCCGTGCGTTCCTCAAATTCCGCCTCCTTGTGATAGGCAAGATAACAATAATAGAGCCCCATAGACTGAGCTTTTCGTGTGACTTTTGCTCCCCAGAATTAGTTCCTCTACTCTTCTCTCAATGCTTCCATGTTTACACTCATTAAAATTAATGAAGATTCATTATAGTTTCTGCCCATTCCCATTAGGCATTTGGGCTTCACATACTGAAACATGAATAACCATTTTATTCTCATTTGAGAATAAAATCTTTGTTCCCATTAGAGAATAATAAAATCCTTATTGCACATCTTCAACTTCATATTGTTTCCATATTTCTAAGAGTGGTTTTCTTGTTTGTTTTGTTTTGGTTGTTATTGTTTTGCTTTGTTTTGTTTTTTGTTTGTTTTTGGTTTTGCTTTTTGCTGTGAGTGTCTAGCAGGGAGTTTCTGTTTGCTCAGCTCCAGGGTTATAAAGACCAGGACTCTGGCACTGTTATATAAACTATATGAACCATAAGGCATTATTCAGTTCAGAGAATAATTTTTTTATTGCTGCAATGGTCCTTAATGATCTTCTGATTAGAGCTGCAAATTGTTACTGCCTTACTTGTGGATCTTAGATTGGTATATTCATGCTGATATAAAGTAGTTGACAAGTGACCTAGAAAGGGGCAATATCCTAAAAAAAGAGTGAGATCAGGTGAGATTTCTGAGACAGTATCTAAATTTTGGTCACATAAACCTAAGACCCAGTCTCTACCAAGACAGCATAGGTCAAGTACAGGGCCCAATATAGGCAGCTCTCCATGTGTTTTTAATACTTGGTATAAGGTGCCAAGATTCACAGAGAATATCAGAAAGATGTGGGCAGTACAATGACACTTGCCTGTATATATTTTAATTTTTGCTGAATTTGTTATTTGGCAATTTCATGTATGTATAAGATACCTACAAATTAATGTAATCTCATAACTTCTCAAGTCTCTCTCATTATTGCATCATTCATTCCTACCCATAATTCAAACATTAAATGTTTGAGGCCCATGGAATTTTCCCAGGATCATTTGTGTGATTATGAGTTTGGCTCTATTCACCAAAGCTTGATGGACTCCTCAGTGGCTAAACAACTGAAGATGTAATTTTTGCTCCCTCAGAATCCATCAGTACACAGTAGCTCAGGGTTAGGGCCCTATGTGTAGCTTCTGGATCCATAATGGACTGTTGATTGCCTAGTTTTTTGTTTGTTTTGTTTTTTATCTAGTGCAAATATCCACAACTTTGAAATTAATGTTTTATACTATGACTGTTAGCCTATGCTATTACTAGCTCAAATGTTCCCATAGTTAGGATTTTCAACAGTAATGTTTGCCTATTGAATTGTTTTCAATGACAGACTTCTCTGACCTTGGGTTTGTCAAGTGGAGATCTTTAATTTAGAATATTAGATTGGAATAGAAGGTGCAAAACTTTGTACATCCCAAGTACAAAAAAGTTTTATTGTCTTGTGTGGTCAGATGTGTCTCTCATAAAACAAAAGTGACTGATAAAGAAAGCAAGGAATGGGATGTTGGGCTAGAGTACAAGCTTAGTTGTACTTCATTTACAAAGGATGTAATTAGGGACCTCTGTGGCATTTTTCAATAGCCCCAATGCTTCTCATGAAGGCAACATGTCTCTTCTGTTCCTTCTCATTGATCTGAAGTGAGGGCTCTGTGTGAACAGAAAGCATGACACACACCTGTCCAGATATATGATCTTCTAAAATGAAAATTTCATAAAGCAAATCTCATCATTGGCCTGTGAAAGTCACTCACATTTTCATTATAAATGGTGATTTGTAATGAAATCACACCAAATTCATAATTTCCTACAAATTAACACATTGGAGTTTGAGAATGCATTATTAGAGCCCCTGCATTTCTAGCATCTATTTACATGTATGGTATACAGCATATTTCAGGCATGGGCACATGCTCCTAACTCTGGGGTCTGCAAGTGTGTAAATGACTTGGAGAAATCAGCTAATCCAGCTGAGTGACAATTTACTCACCCACAAAATGAGGGATTTGCATTATAAGGAAATCTTTAAAGATCAGCAGTTCTGATCACCTGTGAAACTGTAATCTAAAGAATAGAAACCAGTGCATTTTTGTCCAATGAAATGAACCTGAGTAAGGTTTGAATGGCCAGTGGGTTTTTAGGCTCTTGGTGTGTGTGGAGAAGTTTCTGTTTTATGGCAGAAACATTGAACCTGAGTGAATTTCTCATTAGAAGAACCATTTGGGAAACAGGATGCTCTTACCTTCCCCAGGACAAAGGCATGATGAGAAATGGGCAGGGGCTTCTTCACAGGCTTTGTCTGCTTATTAACAGATGTCTCGTAATAGACATAGGGACATCACATCCCGTCCTAATTTTGTTCCATAATCATGTGGTCACCCTCAAACTTCCAAGCAGACTGTAGTTGTATTAACATGAAAATATTATGTTTCAAACATTTTAATATAAAATGAGGGTTTCAACTTTTAAATATGACTCCCAACTCTATTTTTACACATTCACTGCCTCTGGCACAATCTAAAGTTGTTTTCTTAAAAAAAATCATTACCACCACAGCTCTGAGCTTAGCTGAATTAGATCAGTGACCAGTAAAATCCAAGGAAACCAGTCTGCATTACAGAGTCTTGAAAGGATCTCTTGTTACAAGCCAAAGTGATTTTCTCCATTTATAAGTTGATACAAACGCATATACTTACTGGAAAATTTAGCAACAAGAAAGGTAATGTAGAAAATGTAAAAATGAGAAAAAGAAATGATTATTTTGAAGACAATGGGAGTTGGTGATTACTTGAGATTTAGCTGAGCAGGGTCTATTCTAAGTATTAATCTGCCTAAGCTGTTTGGGAACAGATGTAAGCGAAACAGATACCCAGAGCTCTGCTGTGTACATCCAAACTGAGACATCTGTCAGAGGGCCGTGTGGTCACACAAATAATGGAAGCAGGGGCTAACCCCCAAAATGACCTATTCCTCATGTGAATTAGAGAAGCAGTAATTAGGAAGACGTGATGCTTTGAGTCGTCACTCTGCACATTAACAAGAAAATGCCTCAGTGTGGTATGTTTCAAAGCTTTCAAACTTGAAGAAGGCATTTTTAAAGGATAGATATGAAGATTCAACTTTATGTAGTAACTGCATTCTACCTGTCAACAAAGTTTTAAAAATGGCTATTTGTCATGTAAATATTCTGGAAGATTTTTGGTCTTTATTTTGATAATTTGATCTTCATCATAATACAACAAATAACAATATCAACATAGAACAAATATTGAGTGATTTCTCCATTGTAGGTTTGCCAGTTAGACCTTGTGTGTTGCAACACTGAACTGGCTAATACAAGCCCTACCCTCTGCCAGTAGCCATTTGAGCAGCAGAGAAACGGCTAGTATGTCAGAAGAACAAAATTGAAATATTGGATTTTAATTTATTTAAGCCTAATATATGCAAGAGGCCAATAGCAACTTCATTGAATAATGCTGTAGAAATGTTCGTTTTTGAGCTAGGGGAATGGCTCAGGGAGAAAATGCTTCCGAGGCCCTGGGTTCTAGCCCCAGTATTGCCGAGAACAAAGGAAAAAGAAAAAAAATTTCTTCGTTCTCATACACAGGAAGGTACAATTTTCAAAATGTTTATCCCAGCACAGAATGGAGGCAGTCATGCAATTTGAGGGGTCTGTTAACAAGAAATGCAGTTGAGTGCTATGCTGGGTAGCGTGGCACTCAGGAGGCCAAGGCAGGAGAGCTCAAGCACCAGACTAAAATTAGAAGCAAAAACAAACAAAATTAACAGTCCTGAGCCTGTAAATGCTGAAGTGGCAGCTACTTTAAAATATTTTGTGTGTACAAGATGGCTTTTGTTATTTGTGAGAGAACTGGCTAGTGATAGTTAAGTGTGTAAAAAACATTGTACTATTCACCACAGTCATTTCATCTATTGTTTGAACTGAAATTTGACAGCTGTCAAGTTGCTACTGAATTGAGAGGGTCATTAGCCTATTTGACCACTGACCTTGTGAAATTTAGAGGACTAGTGTTTATTCCAAAAGATGAAGAGCCTGTGTGGTACCATCCAAAGACAACACTTTCAAACTTAACTCATTTTGTTCTCTTTTCACACCCCCTTCTCTTCACTCCTGTGGGCCCTTTGGAAATGGGACTGGTACAAAATTGCCCCCAGGGAGAGGGGACATATCTTTCATTGTCCCCTCAGGGACATACAGTGAGAGTCACCTAGGGGCTGGGGATGACGAAGGTCAGTAGATTAGAGATATGATCCATATGGCACTGTCCTGAGCTTGAGGTCCTACAGAGGACTGCAGATGTATACAGATAACAAAGACAGACTCAAAGAACCGAGGCAATGGGTACAGACAACAAAGCACTGTTGGATTCAGGAGACGGTTGCCTACACTGGGACATTTTTTTATGCACTGCAATTCGACAGAGTAGGTTATAATTGTTAAAGAGGACCAGGAATATAGCAAATACAATTCCTTTAAGTTGTGAGGTCTTATTGTTCAACTGCCTGTCACACTCCTGTGCTTGTTATTGTACCTAATACGATTTATTTGTGTCTAGTTGATAACACTTCAGATTACATTGACTATTCAACAGACCATTGCCAAGTTTTAAACACAGCCCCCTCAAAAGCATTTTATATGACTGAATCCCTGGCACAGTTTTAGAAGTGTGGGGCTGACACTAGAGTGTTTTGTGCTGAGGGAGTGAGTTATACCTCTTTGTTTACATACCAAAGAAAAGGAACTCTTAGTAGTTATGATCCTTCCTATAATCCTGTGATTCCCAAAGTTACTGTGTGCAAAAAGAAGATGGGGAAAGAAATGAAGGAGAGGGAATTTCTGGAAACTGGACCTCTTGCTAAAGTTTGCCATATAAATAAGACTTTAGGGATTCTCAGTGTAAGAAATGACTAAATCTAGAACTAGACAGGCAAGTATGAAGACAGGCACACACACACATGGAGTAAATATTTTTATAGCTTTTTAATTTTACATCATTGGTATAGTGCTATGAACTTACAGTAAGCACAGTAAGTCTAAACTAGCATACCAGCTAGCACCCGGGGATTCCTGTGAATACTCCAAGATTTTGCATCAGAAGCAAAATTATGCAAAGTTCTGCTGCTGCTACACAATGTCATGCTTGGCTGCAAATAGTGAACATACATCAATAGGTGTCTGTACCACTAGGTTCTTCTGTGTTAAGTGTTTTATGTTGCTTAACTTTTGCAATAAGACTTTGCAGTCTAAAAAGGAACTTTATCCCTAGCACTCTTGGCATTAAACGACTTGCTCCAAAGCCTTATTAGTAATGGAGTTGATTGTATCCAAAGTTTGGCAATCTGACCCTCATGTCTGAAATTCCTATTATGCCACCTATTCAGGGAATCTAGAACCCTCTAATACCCTCAGGAGTTGGTCCCATACTCCACATAGTGATAGTGAAGACTCAGGGTCCCAACTCCAATCATAAAACCTTTAAGACAAGATCGTATGCCTTCTTTTGACATTTAAGGCAGTTAGCAAGAGAGTTTGTACTTCTCTGTCCATTTGTAATTTCTGAGTAAATGAAGAAAATAAAAATTTTAATAAGTTGTTTAGTTTTAGTTTCAATAATTTTAATTATGTATACATGCATGTTTGAGTATATGTTTGTACATGCTAATAAAGGGTCTGTGGAGGTGAGAGGTGTGATATCCCATTGTGTTTATAACACTCACTGCTTCATTTGGGGTGATATGACTATGCCCAAAGTAGCACCATAGAAGTTCCCAGCCTTCTGTTTTGAAGTAGACACTACACTTCTTAGGCTAGGTGGTTCTTTACATTACAGAACTGAGCCAGCAGCTACATACTTTTCAGCCAATAGATACGAAGCACCACACTAAAACCATTGGTAAATGGATTCTTGTTTATATTCTAAACATAGTGTTGTTGTTGGCTTCAAGAATAATACCATAATACCTATCCTTGGCATTATTCTTGACTAAATAAAACCATGTTAGGGGTCCCTATTAGAACTCAAACACTGCTACATGGTTTATTCTGCCTTTGTAAAAGTTAAAGTAAGGTTGTTGAAATGCAAACTCTGAAAATTCAAAACTTGCATTGCTTTCAACTCACCACAAATATCACACCCTGGAAGTAACCTTGTATTCCGTTTCTAACTTCATCAGAACCCTGGTCATTACCTCTACTAGCATGCTCTTTTGTCTGCACACACTGTTGCAACATAATGCGTTGTGCACTTGATACGGATATTACCACATTGACATAAGGAGCTGCTATTATTTTAGACACCAACTGATTCCACGATAGTGTCAGATTTCTTTAGCATATGCTTATGTTTTTGTACAGATGACCCTAAGTAACATCTGCTAGTTTTGTGGTGGTATCTACTGTTTCCTTTTTTAAGTTTTTGAGTTTTTGAATCACATTTAAATGCAAATAGATAATGTTCTACTATTAGTCTCATTTTATGCTTTATATATTGATATTAAGAAACTGAACCAGCATTGTTATCTCTTATTTAGGAGTGAAATAGACACTACCTACACATGGTATTTTAAAAGCCTTTTTCGTGACTGCTTTTTCAACTGTGCCATTGATTGACATTTGAAAATAAAAGATAGTCTTTTAATACATCCTTTAGGATTCCAAATTTTAAATCTCAGCTTACAGCACTCGATACTGTTCTGTAAACATGACAACACATGTTTAATAGTGATTTGGCTTTGGTTAGCTCATATCTTGTTGGATTGCTAGTTTTTTGTTTTGTTTTGTTTTCTTGTTTCCTGGTGATTATGCAAAGTCCATCAAAAGAAATGAAAGTGAAAAGGCTAGAAATTGCTGAAATCTGTTTTAGCAGGCACTGGGGAAGCTTATAGATAACACAGGTAGCATAGGTCATTGACTGTGTGACAGCCTAGGGGCCTCTCCTTCAGTCTGCTGTCACCATCCTTGATGGAGAACAGCAGAAATTAAGAACTTACATTGGCATTTCATTTTATCTCCTGTTTTACTCTTGTTCTCATTTTCCTTTATATTCTCTCTCTTTTTTTAACATATTACTCTCTTTAACAAAGTTGTTATCTTTATGCAGCATTTAAGAGAACCTAGAATATCAATGAAATGAAAACCCCAAACTGCCTCTGAATAGTAGTATGTACCCTTGTTTTTTTTGCTGCAAAATGAATAGACTCTTCTTCTTATTTTATTAGAGGCCATTATTAGTTAACTATGTCACCTACACACTTACCACTACCCCCAAACCTGATAAAGCAAACACACATAGTGGTTTCGTTCCCGTTTACAGCATGTGTTGATGTGACTAGAACAGTGCCCTCTCATTTCTGCTTAACTCTTTTTCTGCCTCAGCAATTGGCCTTCTTCACACTCAGGGTATCAGCAGTGCCATCATTTACATCTCCACATTCATTCAGTAGCCCTGGCTTCCCTAGGTCCCTCTCGGCCCCTTGGGTGGTTTACATCATTAGACTAACCTTCTGTTCTGTGGCTTGCTACCACTTGGCTGACATCACATGTTGTGCCGTCTCTTGTGGCTCAGCTTTGGCTGCTATGGCGTCTGTGTGGCTTCTCATCAAAAACTCATTTTTATTGGGCAGGGGGTGGTTGGACTAAGATCCCTACAAGAGTTAGTTTCGGTGATAAGACCCAAGTGAAGCTGAGTGCCTAAGTAGCTTTTCATCTAGACCTGAAATGGGAGAGCCACGGACTGAAGTGTCCCTTGAGAAATAGGGATCTGCTTCAGCCTTCTGTGCCCAACACTCAACCACTTAAGTGGGCTAGTGGGATGAATCCAAAGGGAATATCATTTTCCCAAATTGTGGTTTAGTTTGTCTCCGTGTACAACTGAAGCAAGCTGAGTGAGAGACATTCCCTGCTCCCTAAGTCATATCTACTTCTCTGAATCGTCTCCTCCACACAAGGGTTTTGAAGAGTGAGGAGACCTGGGGACACAATCTGAAAAAGGTTTTCCAAGTGTTGTGTATATCTGGAGTGGTATTTGCTACATAAAAGACTACTTAGCTACATTCAATGAGTCCTTATTTCCTACACTTTGGTTAGCTTTTAGCATGGTAAATTTTGTCTATGCTGTCCATAAGAATGAGTGTAGTAGAAAGAAACAAATTTCCATTAAGATTGTGTCATGTCTTGTAGCTACCTTGAGCAGGTGGGCCTGTAATTATTTATTTGATGCTCTTTTAAAAAGCCAATAATACCATGGGAAATAGAAGAATAGCAAAATTAATTTGTTTAAGCATTATTTAGGAAGTCTTATTTACACATTCACTAGAGAAACATCAGGTTTCTTCCCTTAAAGGACAAGGCTTTGTTTTGTTTTTAATAAGACACACTCTTCATAATTAAAACAAAATCCTAGTGTTAAGGGATTACTGCTTTAAATAATTGGATTTCTTCTTTTTGTCTCCCTGATCCCTATATATATAAAAGGGGAAAATCTAGTTGTGCCTTAGGATAATAAATATTTCCAAATTAAAGGGTCTTCTTAAGTGCTGAATTTTAATAATGCTTTTTAAAGTTTATGGATGATGATATAGGATTAAGTGAGGTCAGTAACTATTTTAAATTTAAAAGATGAAGACATAAAACTTAGTTAAGAGCAGTGGAGCTGCGGAAACACTTTTAAATGGCAATGTACTTATTTTTATACTAAATCATACAAGTATATAAAATTTATTCACATGGTTTTATTTAATCCTTTCACTGCAACCCTATATTTATCACCTTACTAATACTTCACATTTTACATATCATATGTCTTACGAGACTCCTTTATGTCAGACTATGATTTAAGTTTGAAACTGGCAAAGGTTAGAAAGCTATAGGGAAAATCATAATGTAAATGTCCTACCATGTTGCTTTTAGGGAAAACTTGCAGAATAAACACTAGCCTTCTTTATTTTTTTTTTTACACCATGGAGTCTTTTAATGAGATCTGGAAATCATTTGCATGTGTGCCTTTGAAGGTGGATACCCTAAAAGTGGGGGCATACTTTGCATGAGTCAGAGTGCCTCCATCAAGGAACTTCCTCATGCCTTTCCTTTAGCCCCCAAATCAGGAGAGGACTACATTTGTGGGTAAAAAAACACGAGTTAAGGGGGCTGAGGACCCATACTTCTAGGAAACGCTTTTACAGATCCATTTAGAGGCTCAGTGTAGGAGTTCTTGGGTTGGGAAGTTCAGAAGCTCTTGTTCTAGTAAAATACTTAAAAAAAAAACAGTGGAAAAAAATCTGGGGCCAGAATATAAAGGACTCAAGAGATTTCAACTTGACCCATTTGGCCAGCTCTTTGAGTCATATCACAAATGATACTTTCATTTCTTAAACAAGTTCTTAGTGACTTTAGTCTGTGTGTCACCAGACTGTATTGCACCCCTTGCTATCTTGATGAATTGCTAACTGAAATAATTCAGTGGCTTCTCAATATAAATTGAATGCTAGAATCAGTAATAAACTAAGATTATTGAAAGTATGTCTTCTTTGGCATTAGCTGCTCTTCAGCACTTACACTGGGAGGTATTAGAGCCTAGAGCAAAAGAAGGGAAATGATGGAGTTGTGTGGCTGCTCTATTTCAGTATCATGACAAAACAATGGATCACCCAGTGAAGGCAATTTGGCAATGTTATGGAATAAGAAATTAATGTGGAGAGAAGGTAAGGTGTGGGGGGCACTGATCAGCTCGAGCTAACTTAACAAAGGAGCACAGATAGGGTGGCTTTCTCATACTTCTGGACCTGAAAGCCCAAAGTGTCCCAGGGTGGGTTTCTGGTGCAGTGTCTCTCACAGGCTTGGGGAGAGCTTTCTTCTGGCTATGTCTTTGCATGGCTGTTTTTCTACGTTTGGAGACAGTGAGAGGGGAGAGAGCACAAAGAATGAGAGATCTTGTCTGTCTTGTTCTAAGGACACTCATTGTCCCGTGAGACTCCTTTCAGATTAGCTAATAACTTGACTGCTCTTTCTTCAAATACAGTCCCACTGGGTGGTGGGTGGGAGTTGTGTGAATTCTGGGTCATACAGCCCATAATGGATAAGTCTACGACAAATTAATTAAATCTTCTTCAATTCTGCACATAATTTTTACTCCTATGAGGTGAGGCTTATCTTTTGATTTTAATGCAATGGCTAGTGTTACTTGCTTTAGAAGTACACAAAAACAAACAAACGATCAAGAAATAAGCATTGTGAGGGCACCCAAATGAAATAAAACATACTGAAATAATTTGGAAAAAGAGGTTTGATATTTTTCATTCTAAGTAGTTTTTCTCAGCCCAGACTCTTGATCAAGAAGCTTAATCTTTCTGATGAGTCTAAATACAGGGTGAATCTTTTGGCTGCACAGACTGGAGGAATGGGAGGGGGAAAGTTGACAAGTGATTTTAACAAACGTTGTCATGGCTTTACTTATTCCTGCAAAAGGTTAGCAAGTTGTGAACTTCAAACTACAATTTGATTATTAATAGATTACTCTATGGTACCCTGCCATTCGTTAGATGTTTATTTTGAATTTTGGTACCAAAATGAATATTTCCATTTCTCTAAGTCTTAGACATAGGTCTCATGGTTAAATAATTATTTTGAATATTGTGAAATTCATGGGCAACCAGATTCTAAATCTAATTCTACATGGGGCTACCAGATTCTATACCTAAATCACTAACCAGCAATGGGGTGAGGGGAGTGACCTAGGTGGAAATTCTGCTTCATTCAGGTCTGAGCAAGCCACATGGGAGCTCAGTGAGAAATCTGACCTACATTTGCAAAGGCAGTGTTGTGCTGTTACCTGAATCCATTGAGCTCAGATGGTGAAATACAAGAAAAGAGACTGCCGGTGTTTGTTTTTTCCACCTATATTTGATCAGAAGTGATTTCTTATGTCAGATGTCTGGCTTTGGAAGACACCCAAGTGCAAGCTTCCCTTAGATTCCTACATGAAATAATAGGAAAGATGATTCAGAACAAGTCATGATACTAAAACCCAATATGATAGCCATGTCAAAATAATCTAAATATAGAGATTCAGAGAGCTTAATTATATTTGAAAGTAGTGAAAAGTCACCGTGGCATTGTTCAAATCTTCTTTTAAATAACTGCTCTGAGTATTAAGTCATTTGCTCCTTTAGCCATTTCCCCTTTAACACAGACTTAAAAACCTCACCCTTATCTTGGCTCCGTGAGGCTCTGGAAATACAAAGCAACAGATGTTATATGCAGCGTAATTATATGTATCCTGGAAACATATCTTTATGAAGCAGGATTTGTTCTTAGGAAAACAAAAATTTGGCAAACAAAGGGCACTACCTTGCTGGTGTCAGCAATAACTACTCAGGCTAGATTATAATAATCCTGTGTAAGCGGTAACTGCACACTGCCTGTTTTAGGAAAACAATAAGAGTTCTGAAATACACTAACCTGAGTACACAGCAGCTCAGTAATTCCCTCAAAAAACAGAGAAGAGGCCTCGTAGTTAAGTTTTGTGTTGGGAAAGTCATTTTGACAGCTATTGTTAAGTTGTTTCCAGGACACCAAAATCTGAGAGGTTGATGAGAAGGTGTTGGGAACAGTCTGTGGGGATGCTGTCTTTGTATTTTGTTTGTTTTAGGGTGCCCACTGCAAAAGAAGTCTGTTAAACTATTGAACTCATCTCTGATCTTTTAGCACCTCAGTAACCCTTTACTTGAGTTAGCTCTCAGTTCTTTGTCCATATGACCAACATTCAACACTGGAGTCTGTAGCATTTGATCCTTTCCCTCTGATTCCTATTTAGTACACCCTTTTTACCCTCTCCCACTGAATATAACACACATATTATCACAAAAGAATTGTCTAGACATCATTTTGAGAACTACTATGTGAACCTTCTCTTGGAAGCTGCAAAGTTTCAAAGAGACTGACTAACATTTCAGAAGTTAATTGTGTTGGTTTTAGAGTCTAAGTCTTACATATCTGGGTTAGTCCATGGTCATGATCTGTGTATCCCCTTAGCATCAAGATAACCTAAATGAGAAATTATCTATATTCTTCCTCAGAAATGGTTTTGAAAATAAATGAAACATCCAGTACAGACATTATTTATACCACAAGGATATTCTAACATAATTGCGCTGTAAGTCTTATTTCGTGAATTTTAGATGATCATCCTATATTTTGTTGTTGATAGTTATCTTACAGATGGGCCATTACCTGGTTTCAAATTCTTACCAACCAGGCCTCCCCTGTTGCTGTGGCATAGTTTTCACATGTCTGAGAAGCCATGGTGATGAATACGGAGAATGGCACATTTTATGGTTGACATGCTACCTTGTTTGGTGACTCAGTGCTCTGAGCAGTGGTTTATGCTGGGGTCTAGTATGACAATGTGGGAATGCCTTCTTCCTTAGCACAGTGTGTATTTTCATAACAAAATCCATAATTTAGGAGAAAATCCCAAGACCATGAAAGCAGGTAACTGTAAGTAAATTCTAGCTGTGCCACAGGACCATCAGTGTCTGTCCAAAAATTTGCCACCCCATCTTTATTTGAAATAGATGAAGAGCATCCCAGTGAAGGAATCTTACAGACACCTTTTGAAATGTTTGAATTTAAATGACTGTCTTGGTTAATTTTACTTAGTATGTATATATGTATGTATGTATGTATGTATGTATGTATGTATGTATTTAGTAAACTTGACAACAAGCTAAAGTCATTTGAGAAGAGGGAACCTCAATTGGTATGATTTTGTTAAATCTAGATTGGACAATTCATTGCAAAATTCACACCCAAACTCCTTCATCATTTAAATAAGCTAGCCATTATATAAGTAACAAGTTATGCAAAACACTTAAGAATAGTATGGACTAATAGTATGCCTTTCTAATTTTGAATAGACATCTCAGTTTTACCCTGTTCTGCAACAAAAACTCCACTTCTCCTATAACCTTCAGAGAAGCATTTTTATGAATTTTGCTACTTCCATAAGCAAGGATTTCATTCTTATAGTTATCTAATCTAAAACCAATTAGAGAATACCCAACTCTAGTACTTTCTTTTTAACTCCACACAACTGTCAGACACTGTGGAGTCTTGTTCATTGTCATGACTCACCTCTCTCTAGCCATATTCTTACCAGTGTATTTTCTATGAAGCCACTAGGTGTTACTTTACAATTGTGCACCAGATTGCATAATTCTTCTGCTCACCAAGGGTAAAATCCCAAGGCCTTGTATCACATACTCCTATGTCATGTGCCAGCTTCTGACTTTTTGACTTGCATGTTGTATCTCCTTACCTCTTTCTCACTAGCATATGCCACATCTTGACTCTTCAAAAATACCCACATTCCCCATGGAGGGATACTCCCTTAACCTAGAGGCAGGAGGGAGGAACTAGTCCCTACTCCAAATGACTTGACAGATGTAGATGACCCCTCCTAGAAGGCATCACCCTACATGTGGAGTGGGGGGGATGGGATAGGAGAGTTGTCAGAAGCATGAGAGGGAGGGAGAGGGAACTGGGATCAATATGTAAAATAAGAAAAATAAATAAATATAAAAATAAAAATAAATAAATAAAATACCCAAAATGTGCTTTCCACACAGGACTTTTATACCTGCTCTGTCAAGGAACCCATGAACCTAGCTGTGAAGTAAATTTAAAATACTTGCCATTATGGCATCTAATATAACTGGCTCATGATAGCATCTTATAATAAAATATTAGTATTTTCAAATGAAACATTAACATTACCCAGTCAAGGCTGAGGAGAAAGATCCAGCCTGTAAAGTATTTGCAAAACTGAGGATTTCTGCAGTTCTTGTTTCAAACATCTCTCAATATTTGGTCCATGATGTGTACTTTTTCTCCTAATCCAATAATTTAAAGTTAGTTTTGAAATGTAAACTTTAGACCTGAGGACAGAGGCTCACTCTGTAAAATGCATGTTGCACAAGTGTGAGGACGTGAGTTTTATACCCAGGACCTATGTAAAAATTCTGGTCATGATGACATGTGCTTGTGATCCATGCTATGGGGAAGTACAGATGAGAGAATCTCTAGAGCCTGGCTCACCAGCCTATCCTACATGGCAAGCACAGGGTTCAAGGAAGAGACTGTGGACAGCTCCCGAGGAATGATACCCAAGGTTGTACTTTGGCCAACACATACATATAAGCACAAGCACACACACACACACACACACACACACACACACACACACACACGCACACACATGCACGCACGCATGCACGCACACACAAGCACATACAAACATGTACACACACATATACATGCACATACAAGCACAAGAACACACTCAAGCATATACACACATATATAAGTATCTGTGTTCATACACAAACATGTTCGCATTCAATATACATGCATAAACACTAACACAAATCGCTTTTCACTTAAATATGGTGTTTTGTTGAAGATGGTGTGAGCAGTTTAAAGATAGCTCACCATTATTGCAAACAAATACTGTTGATTAGTGGTAGTTAAGCAAGTACTTTTTAATATTAGGAATATCAGAAATACTTAATGGGTTTTATGTTGGTGAATGACTCATGCATTATGTCTTCCAGTGCCTTGTAATGTAACCAGTTGAACTCTCTTATTGATTTGTTATTGATTTTACATGTGATTGTAAATCACATCTGAGAGTAATTTAATCCTCACTTGACAATTAGCATTCATTTGTATCCCCCACATCAAGAAACGTACTTCTCTCCAAAGAAAAAGAAGATAGTAAGTCATCACAGGAAAATTTGTCTTATTTCTACTGACAATTCACAGGAGAGAGTTAGACATAAGTAGCAATTACAATAAAAATCACTCTTCTTTCTCCAGCCAGAAAATTTTTGTGTGCTTGTAGAAGTTATACTTTTTTTCTCTTTTGTCTAGCTTCAGGACCATGGTTGGATTTGAATTGCTAATTTGTTTTGAGGACACATAATAAATTGTCTTTTGTAGTCAGTTGACTTTGGTACTAGCACAGCACTTTTTCAGAACAACTTAAGCATCCTAATAGGTAGGAGAGTGAAAATCTTACAGTTTTGCTGTATTTTCAAGAATGACTCCTGATCTAATGGCTAAAGTCCCTCTTCAAACAGGAGTTTTCTTTTCTTTGCCTGTCTCCCAATAACTAGCTAGAAAAGATGCAATTCTATCTATCTGTCTCTCTATCTGTCTGTCTATATCTATCTATCTATCTATCTATCTATCTATCTATCTATCTATCTACCACCTATCTATCATCAATTTATTTATTTTTGCAAATTTATACCATTATTTCACATTATGGGAGAACACTTTGTTTGGGGTAGATATAAGCAAACATGAGTGTAGTGATTCTATAAGAAAATAAAACAAAACACTAAGTGGCAAGTTGACTTGCCAATTTTAATGGGAGGTCAATATTTTGAAGGCATTATTTCTGATTGCAATAGCTTATATTTAACAGTGTTCTTGCTAGTGAAATGAAAGCTGCTTTAGCCACACAGGCACAGGTGGGCATCTTGGTAGCAAGCCCCATGCGGTGTGACACATGGCACAACCCCACATGGGGGAAAGAGCATGCAGCTTGAGCTAGGAGTCATTTTATGGCTACTTTACTGAAGATTTGTGGTTTTCTTTTTTCTTTTCCATAGAGAAGCCATTATCTTAGAGAGTTAAATAATATAGCACTTAAAAATTTTAGTGTTTATTACTATTTGTTTAAAGTAGTCAAGACTTGAGTTTTAGAACCTATTTAGAAAATAGAGCTCCTCCACCTGCCCCTTGCTATCTATATAAATGATATTTTTGACTCTGTCCTTTATAATGTTGGCACCCTGTGCATATTAGATGTAATCAGGGCTGAAAGGAAACTTGAATCCATCTGGAAGCAATAAACTTTTCTAAAAGACTGCACAGTGTTATTTAATCCTGTGACTTCTCACTGTGAGTGAAATTAAGGTTTGATGCAGTTGTGTCACATCGTATTGATATCAAATTTATCTTTCTAAAAAAAAACTGACAGTAGTATTACAGCTCAGAGGAAAAGATGGTTTGCTGTAACCCTTATAAGCTATTTTATGTTCATCACTTGCTACATAGCCCAGCTAAACATCTACAATATATGATCTTGAGTACTTACTTTCTTTTTAAAAATTTAACATTATCAAGCAGTACTCTCTTGTTTCTATAGTGTTAATTTCTTGTGCTGTGTAATAAAAATGATATAAAAGACTTGTAGAAAAGAACTATTTTAGTGTCGTCTCTAATGGGTAACACATTTTATATATCATACATGTAGGATTAAGTTAAAAACATCAAATTTATTTTTACCAATAGACTCATTAAATTCTTTAAGCACTTTCAAAGAAAAATCTAATCTCTACTTTTGTTCTGAAATTATTTCTTAAAATGTGATTTTATTTCAAATGTAAAGATAGGGATAGTATGTTTCGTGTAGGTAAGACCCTAGATTATGCCAATTTACTAGCTTAATATATGAAGTTCATTTTAAAGTTTTTTATTAACATATGTATTTACTTTATTAAATCATATTTTTTTCTTAAAAATTTTCTAGGTTGAAACCAATTGAAATTGAAAATAATTGAGTTGGTGAATTTGGCTACATTTTACAGATAATTTTCTGGTCATTTTTCTTCTTTAATGACTGAATCACATTGCATTTACTTGACTTTTTTAATGTAAAAAATAAATCAAAACTCAAATACATTTGTCATTGATAAGCTTTTAATTTTAGAAATGAAATAAAAGAATATCATGCAAATGCATAGCATATCAAAAATAAATATGAACTTTGTCTTGAATATTAAGTTTGATTAACAAATAGCATGATAAGCTATAATCCAATTACTTTTCCCTTGCCTTTGTTTCTATAAATCTTAGGCTTGCAAATACTAATCAGATAGTAAATATATATTTATAAATATTTTATATGATCAAGGATTATGTGAACTTAATGTTTTCTTTATGTATTTGATGTATGTGGCTTCTGGAAATCTCTAATTTCTCTTCATCCTTCCTGTCTTCCACAATCTTAGCTACACAATGTGCCATTTACCCACAGTTTTGCTTCAGCATTAGTAAGAGTGTCTCCTAAGAGCAGGTCTCAGAAGCCTGCTTATGCCTCTTATCTAGCTTTTAACTCATGGTTAGGATTTCAGCATCTTGCTCCTAGTTGTTTTTGTCCATTGATGAGCACCATCATTTTGGTTCTAAGTCCTGTCCTCTAGAAAAAAATAAAACAAATAAAAACTCTCTCTCTGAAAGTGGATCTGCTGCCTTTCTATAACAACTCAAATCTGCTTGGGAGGAGTCAAGTTGGCAGGAAGTGACTAATTATTCTCATAATTTCATAGGCTCAAATGAGAGTCTTAAGGGTGAAACTACATTAAAGGGTGGATAAATCAATTCTCTCAGTGCTTTGAACTAGCAGGACCCTTTGGATAGTGTAAAAGGCTATAAGTTATCCTCACTGTGAGTTCTGTAAGAGCAAGGGACAACTCACTTGCACTAGTACCTGATGGGAGATGTTATTCTGTAACTGTGTTTCTCATACTAGTTAATGAATAAAGCACTGTTGGCCAATAGGAAAGCAAGATAGGTGGGGCTAGGAGACAAGGAGGAAAGAGGAAGGATTAAAGAGGAGTCAGCATGTAGATCCCAGAGAGAGCAGCATGTGGGCCCGCCACTCTCCGATAAGATGACCATGTGAAAATACTTAGATAAGTATAAATGGGTTAATCATTAAGACAGAGCTAGCTGGTAAGAAACTATTAACTGGCCAACAGCCTTATATCAAATACAATGTCTCTGTGTATTATTATTTGGGGCTGGCTCTGCGGTGGGACCAGGTGGACTGGTGGAAAACATACTCACTACAGATACCACATTGGTTGACAGTAATGCTACAGTTGAAAGCAAAGATAGTATGACTAGCCTTGGGGTCTTTCAGAAAGAGGGAGGGTGAGTTGTCTTGCTTGGACAACTTGGAATGGAAGTGTCTTGGCTAAGTTCCAAGACCGCGTTCAGAACTCCTTCCTCAGAACCCGTTAGAATTTAAAGGTAAAATGTACACACGGATACGTGTTTCAACACTTGGTTGCCAGGTGTTGACACTGTTTGGAAGGCTATAAAACTTTTAGGAGGTGGGGTCTAATTGGAGGAAATGGGTCACAGGAGGGCAGTGGGGTGGCAGGATTTATGGTATAGCCCAGCTGGCTTCTGTCTAGATGATCTTTTTACTTCCTGCCTGTTGATCTGAAGTAGCCAAAGTGAGGCATAACCCAATATCTTCCTGTCACAAGGCACAAACCCAAGGAACTCTATTCTCAGATGGCTTTCCATCATGTCCAAGTACAAAAAATATTAACACTTTTGTATAGAAGAGAAATACCTATAATATCATAATGTCCAAATACATGAAACAAAGGAATAAA
The DNA here is from genome assembly GCA_030556225.1 of Cricetiscus sungorus. Lineage (NCBI taxonomy): Eukaryota > Metazoa > Chordata > Mammalia > Rodentia > Cricetidae > Cricetiscus > Cricetiscus sungorus. The sequence continues at coordinate 20,229,797 of JANBXA010000372.1, read as the reverse complement.
GCTTTTGTGCTTGCCTTAAACTACTACATTCTAACTTAGCTATAGCTATGATATAAATTTTGAATCATTTTATTAATGTGGAAAACAAGTATTAGTGGAATGCAACCAGTAACTTCTGGTGTGTGACTATTGAGTAGTTTTGGACTGTAGAATTCAGAAGGACTCATCAATGAAGGATAGTCCTTGGAATACTGGCCTAATGGGCTTTGAGAGTTGGTTAATGTTTGAAGAGACTAGAGTCAAGAAGGCCTTCCTTTTGCCAAAAAATGAAGGTGCAAAGGTTCAGAGGTTGACATGTGTATAGTGTGATTAGGAGTCACTGGATTGCTGTGACTGTATTTAAAATCAGCATTTATTGGGAGACTGACCTATTTTTTGAAACACCAAGTGAAGTACAAGGATACAGAAAGCATAGATGAGAATAGGCATGAACATACTAGCTTCATGAGATTTCTTGAGGTTCATAGAGAGTAGTCTGTAAGACATGCATCTGGTGCAATATCAGACAACAGCATGTACAACATGATAAACATATATGAACTAATAAGGCCAAAGAATTAGATTGGTTATGAGATTAGAGTGAAACCATAAATTTCATATCTTCTGTGAATGTCATTTGTAGAGCCTTCCACCCTTGAATTTATCAGTGTTTCTCTTAAGGGATAGATATGAAAGTGACATAGGAAAGAATACGAACAGACAAATAGGAAGAAAATTAGGTAGGTAATAAATGGTTCCAGCAGAAGTGGCACATGTGCCCTTCATGAAGAAATGACAAAGCCTGGCCATGTTGAATAAAGTCATGCTATGAATCTGAAATAACTTGAAATGTTGTTATAGTTCATCAGATTCTATATATAAAAGAAACCTGTATAATCCAAAAATAACAACAAAAAATGTAGTCATTTGGTACCAAGTAAGAAAAGGTAAAAGCATGTTCTTTACATTGTGTCTTATTAATATATATCAAGGTCTATCAATCTGTGATTTGGGACAAAGTTAAATTACTGAAAATCACCAAGAGATGGTATTTATATAAGTTAAACCCACTGATTTTTGTTATGTTATAAATTAAAGACATTTTAAAATATTAATTAAAGCCCTGGGGCTATATCTCAGCAAGCAGTGCAGTGTTTTCCTTACATATAGATTATTAGTCAAACTGAAAGGTCTTGTCTGTAGTTTTGCCAAAAGCAGGTATCTAGCTACTATTTGTTTCATACCACAAGTATAGATGTCAATCTGACAGACAATGGAAAACTGCCATCTTTAATAGCATAGAAATTCTCTTGTATCTGTGCATCCTGTAAGTGTAAGCATCTCAAATGTCTCTTAAGAGTTTCAACATTTGAGGATGTAAAGGCACTTTTGCATCAAGTTCACAGTAAACTAATGAAAAGTCAAGAAAATGTAAATATTCTTGTGTTGCAGAGATTTAGAGAAAACTGATCTCTCACAACTGGCCAAGGTATCTGGAACATTAATGCATTCTATACCAAGAAATAGCTTTAGCATTGGATTTGAGTCATAGCATATTTTTTTTTACCAATACTATATTTTCTAATGCCAATTTTGTGATAATGTAGATTGTGGTTTTTAATTATTTCATTTGTTTTACACTGTGAGCATTGTTCTGAATAAAGAACTGGCATCTTAATCTGTATTTTAAAAACCCAACTAACAGGATAATATTAAATTTTCTTGACTTTTCCTTATTTCATTGTGAAGTTGGTGCAAAAATGTCTTTGTAGCCTGGAATGTTTGAAATCTTAAGAGACATATTACACTGAACAGAAACAAATGGAGAAAATCCATATGCAGGAAAATTGTCATTAATATTAAATTTGATCCAGTAAAAATGTGAGATTGGTAATGGGTTGAAAATTTCTGTTTTTCTTCCAAAATAAGATGAAAGTTTCCAAATGGTTTTGCTAGACAAGAATGCTGGCTTTCCATATCTCCATTTTGCTATACATGTGAGGTTAGGAGTTTGAGTACCTCTGCTAACAAATGCTTTGCCACATTCTCCAGGAGAGCAATGCTTTGAGGCGGGTTTCCTGTCAACTACAGGATCGACCCTATTTGTCTAAACCCTAGTTTAACCTGATTATTAACAATTACGTTGTGTTTTCTTCTTACAATTAGAGTGTATTCAAATTTATTGGTCCCTTGCTTCACAGATTTATCTCAGTATGTGGTATATTCAAACAGAATTTTGTATTTTTAATTAGGGGATTAGATAAGTAATTCTGAAGAGCCAAAAAAAAAAAAAAAAAAAAAAAAACTGTTAGGCGTCACATTGTCTAACCATCTAATACACCGTGTGTGTGTTCAGGGTGTTGTGTGGGAGCCATCTATCCATCAGGCTGGTTCTTTTAGACAGTTTTTTAAAAAGTGGACATGTGCGGGAACTGCGAGCACAATTAGCACCGGGCAGATAAACCCAGCTTTAATCCTGTTTACGGTCCGCATCAGGCAGATGTGCCAAGATTGATGCAGACAAGCCCTGGGCTTACAGTAATATTTTTAAAAGTGCCACTCACTGTCCTATTTTTGTCAAACCTTTGCTCAATATCCTTAAGTATTATTGGCTTTGCTCTCCTTATTCGCCACTGTAACCCACTTTGAGCAAGTCCTGCTTTGCTCTCATGGTGATAGGGTAACCTGCCAGGAAAGGTTATCTTTATTCCTGTAATTAAATTGGCTCCCCCTCCCCCAAGAAGATACAATAGGAAGTGAGTACTGAATTAAATAAATAGCATGCTATCCAATAGACGCATACTTAAATCCCTTGCAGGAACAGATGGTCCCAGTATCTTTGTAAGTAATGTGAGAGGACAGTTAGTGTTCTGAAGTGACTAGCAACAACCAATACGATCCTAACGAGCCAATAGATTTCAAATAATAAGCCACATGCCACCAAGCAGAGCTGTACTTGGTCTGTGAGGTGCTAACATTAGTAGCCTGGCAGCAGTGCCTCTGTAGATCATTTCTGTGTTCGTATCTCCTGATGTCAAATATGAATTATAAATAAAGTTTGACCCCAGAGTTTTTCCCAACAAAGGTACCACTCATCCTGAAGGAGGAAGTAAGGCTGTATCTAAAACACAGGCCAAGAAATCAGTGCTGCTGCTGCTGCTGCTTTGAACTCTTCTTTGCAGTCTGGTTGTGTCGGGTTGTTCATGGAAATATGGCTTTCACATTTAATTATGAAAACATTTGCTTTCCTTGTGTCAGAAACTGATACTGTCCCAGGAGTGGTCTGGGTGAATCAGCCCAGCCCCTCAGGAGAAGGAGATCCAAGCAGAGCTTTAAGATCCAACCCTTTTGTTCAGCACTCACAATAGCTTCCTTATTTTCAAAAGCCTTGTACTGAATCATTTGCAGAATAAAAGGAGTCCAAGGCATTCTTAAAATAATCCTTACAGTGATGCAGACAGGTAGTCAATCTATAGAATCGCAACTTCTTTTCACAACACAGCTTGTTTTCTTTTGTTCTCTATACTCACGTGTGTTATACATATTTGTATAACCCGAGAGTGTCCAAAGGGTGTCCTGGAGTGGAGGCTGAGGAGAGATAATGACCTAAGATTTTCAGTTTATCCTGTCAGATAATCTCCAGAACCTTTAGCCTTTCCTGAGGCTAGCCCGAGGGCTTTCCACGGGGAATTTGGGAAACCTTCATTAACCTCAAATCTAGGAGGCTGGTGTTCCATTACCCAGAGCCAGCAGAGCTATTGCTAATAGCTTACAAACTACAACAAATAAAAAGATATAGCTAAGCACGATACACTTTGATGATAAAACATTAGGCCAAAGCTCTAAGATAAAAGCATTTAAAAGCCAAGTGCACAGAATTCTAATATGCTTTTTTGGACCCCTTTCTACTTTGAATGCAAAATTTTAATTGTGCTATAGTTTTCTGTTATATCAATGTTTCATGAATCCCACATATTATTATAGCACATTTAGGTTGTTTCTAAGTTTTATCTAAGAATGCTTGGGTGCGCTATCCTTTACTTCAATTGTGTTTATTTTTTATTCTTTCATAATAAATTCTGAAAGATGAGCACGGTATGTACTCATTCATATATGGATATTAGACATAGAGCAAAGGACTACCAGCCTACAATCCACATCTCCAGAGAAGCTAGGAAACAAGGAGGACCCTAAGAGAGACAAAAATGGTCTCCTGGAGAAGGTGAAAGGGACAAGAGCTCCTGAGCATACTGGGAGCATGGAGGGGGGCTGGAGTTAGGAGAAAGAGAAGATGAGAAATGAGGGTGGGAGGGAAGACATGAGGGAGCAGAAAGATTGAGTCAGGGGAAAAATAGAGGAGAACAAGAAAAAAAGATACCTTAATAGAGGGAGTCACTATAGGTTTAAAGAGAAATCTGGCACTAGGGAAATGTCCAGAGACCCACAAGGATGACCACAACTAAGAATCTAAGCAAAAATGGAAAGGCTACCTTAAATGCTCTTCCCTGATAATAAGATTGATGACTATCTTAAATGCCATCCTAGAACCTTTATCCAGTAGATGATGGAAGTAGAAGCAGACACCCACAGCTAAGCACTGAGCCATACTCCTAGAATCCAGTTGTTGAAAGCGACTGGGAACGAGCAAAGTATTTAAAACCATGCTGGAGAAACCCACAGGAACAGGTGGCCTGACCTAGTGAGAGCACACGGACCCCAGCCATAAAGCTGAGGAACCAGCATTAGACTGAAACAAGCCCTCTGAATGTGGGTGTCAGTTAGAAGGCCTGTGCAGTCTCTGGGGCCTCTGACAGTAGAACCAGTATTTATCTCTAGTGCACAAATGGACTTTGGGAGTCCATTCCCTATGGAGGGATAGTCTCTCAACCCAGACTTAGGAGGAGGGCCTAGGCCATGGAAGGCCTTACCCTCCCTGGGAAGTGGATTGTGGGGGGTGGGGAATGAGGGTCAGTAGGGGTCATAGGAGGATGGGAGGGAAAAAAGAAAGAAAAAAGATCTTATCTCTCTTAAATGGTGACTGATATTAGGTATTTTCTGTGGCTATTTCCTGGGTTCTCTCTGAGTTTTATGTAAGGAGGATCAATACCTCCCACCCACCCACCCCCAGGTAAAAACACACAGACATACAACTGTGTAATTTGCTTTTATCACAAGCATTCATTCTTCTTAATGTCAGTCTTTCTGGACAATGATACTTGTTCAATTAAGAGCTACAGAAGGCAGCCATGTTTTCACCTACCATTCTCTGATTGAAGACACTGCTGTGTCCTCAGATAGTTTCTCTATTATGAGTACTGCTGCAATTAACATTTGGAAATCTTTTGATACATACTCCTGACATGTTCTCCAGCAGCCACCATTTGTGCATCCTCTCCAGCGCTGAGACTGCTTCCCTGTAGCTATACCATCACCCATCCTTATTTTTGATCCCATGCCAATATAAAAGGCAAAGAGTGGTGTCTTTTAAATTTGCATTTCTTTGATTACTAATTAGGTTGAACTTTTTCATATGTTTGCTGGTCGATTTGCATTCCTTCCTTTGTGGAATGCCTGCTTGAGTCTTTGTGGACTTTTCCATGAAAGTCTTGCAAATAACTTTATTTGGCCTTTGCTTTCTTTATGACTTTTCCTTATGAATCTTTAGGACTTTTAAAATGATTAGTTTTTAGGTCAGGTAACTTGATCTTTCTGCCTGACTGTCTTGGTATACTTGACACTTTTCAAACTTAAGGTTATATACATTTCTAATCTAGAAATACTGCTGTAATTATGAGATAGGGATTTGTCTCTTCAAATGATTAGTAAGTTCTCAAACACGTCTCTTGCACTCATTTCCACTAAGATTAGATTCCATCATTGTCACGTACACAGGCATGTTTCTTTGGGTCCACTTGTTTCTGTTTCTAGAATTGAAATTATTGCAATTTTGCAAATTATACCTGCCAGGGCAGGCAATTGTCTTCATTCTGTGTAGAACCCTTTTCCAGCTAATGAAGTTAGTAACTCCAAGAGAACTTGCAAATCATTTGAATTGGTTTCCTGCTCATCCAAATATAAAAATTGCTATTGAGATTTTGGTTGAAGTTGTATGATAAGTATTCTTTTTTTTACTTCAACAGGATTATGTTTATTAACCAAGGCTACATAATACTGTAGCATCTAGGCCAACAGCATGAAATAAGTTATTTTTAACCAATATATAGGTATAGACTTAGATTCTCACAGAAAGAATACCTACAAAGTTAAAATGAATCTGCTCATTAGTCTTATTAGCTGCAGGTTGATGTCTCTTTCCCTTACTGTGTTCTAGCCATTCTTTATTATGCTACTTTGCTCTCTCCCTTTCCCTAATTAGACTGGCAGAAAGTAAAATTTATTCTTTTTTGTTTTCATTTCAAAATTTTTCCTTTTTTTCTTTAAATTAGAAACACTCTTATTTTATATTTCAATCCCAGTTCTCTCTCCCATTCTCCCATGCCCTCCACCGACCCCCATCCCATCCCTCTTCTGCTCCATAGAAAGGGGGAGGCCTTACATGGAGGATCATCAAAGTCTGTCGCATCATTTGGGGAAGGGCCTAGGCCCTCCCCTACATGTCTAGGCTGAGAGAGTATCCCCCTATGGGGAATGGGCTCCCAATGTCCATTTGTACACTAGGTATAAATGCTGTTCCATTACCAGGGGCCCCATAGACTGCCCAGGTCTCCTAACTGACACCCACATGCAGGGGCCTGGTTCCATTCTATTCTGGTTTCCAACTTTATATGGACAGCTTGAATAAATATTCTTGAAGTGAGCTTGTAGACATGCGAGATATAAAAGCTTAGAACTTAATGACCTCCATTTACTTAGGTTTTCTTTTAGTAAATCTTGAATGGCTTTCCTCCTTCATTCAGTTCCAGCATCAATTGTTGCTGACTTCAAACTATAACATGTTTTTTCCTTATTATGTCTTCTTGAATATAAATGTATTTGTCTGTATTTTTCAGTAGGCCTAATAATGAAGTTGATTCTTTGGAATCTTACTAATACATTGTGCTATAGTCTATAGTTAGAGTTTGAGTTCACCCTCTCCCTTCATCACCCATTATGTCTTTTCTCTTACTTCCTAAGCAGTTAGCCAGAAGGTCTGGGTAATCGTGAGTAGCAAAGGTAATAATAGGCATTTTTAGTATTTATGTGCTTTAAAATATCTTTGTTTAATTTCCCAAATGGTACATGCAGATACATATTAGCCTACAGAAATGAAAGTTATGCAAGGTCATTTGATTTTTTTTAATGTGTTAAAATCCATCTTGAGACTAGTAGTTTGAAAAGTGTGTACTAGAGAAAAGTCCACGTAAGTGAGCAAGGTTATTTGATGAGTATAGAAAAGTGTGAATGACTCACTTGTAAGGCATTTGGGTCAAACAGGTTCACTCTATTGATCAGTTTTGGTGGTGATTGTCATAATATGGTGGTCTTACATTCTATGATATATAATGTCTGGATGCTCAGAGAAAAGGCCATGGAAGTGATATTGTGAGAGTGTTGATTCTTAAGTTGTTGAAAGATTAGAGAACTAGATTGCAGCCAGTCCTGAAACCTGAGCTGTCTAAGAGTGACAGGTTTGAAAAATGGCCTTTGGGTTTGTCTGCTCCTACTGCTGCCTAATCATGGAGAAAGGGATTTTCTTCTTCTACTTCATCTCCTTCTCATCCTCCTCCTCCCACTCATCCTCTTTCTTCTTCTTCTTCTTCTTCTTCTTCTTCTTCTTCTTCTTCTTCTTCTTCTTCTTCTTCTTCTTCCTTCTCCTCCTCCTCCTCCTCCTCCTCCTCCTCCTCCTCCTCCTCCTCCTTCTCTCTCTCTCTCTCTCTCTCTCTCTCTCTCTCTCTCTCTCTCTCTCTCTCTCTCTCTCTCACACACACATGTGTTCAGTGGGCAGTCACACTATACTTCTTTTGTTGGTTAGGAGAGAATGTAACAGTCCATGAGGAAGCTTGAAAGGAAGTTTTGGTGATTAAAGCTGAAGATTAAACCCTTATACCCTTCACAGGAAAGTTTCTTTCAGGCTTCAGGAACTTCTGACACCACTACAAGAGATCCTGTCTCTGCCTTTTACTGTTTCAGCACTCCTGCCCTTCCCATGTGTTAGCACTCCTCATGTTTCCTCTTATCCTGGATCGTGCATGCACACGTACATATATGCCTCTTTGTATATGGCATTATGTGGGGTAGGCTGATGGAGATGCTGGATGTTTTAATGCCCCATGAATGCCCTCACATGTTTTAAATTACTTGGGACAGTGTGGTTCCACTGAGGCTTGCTTTTTAGCCTTGTTAGGAGAACCACAGGAGCCTTCAGCCAGCCACTGATGAGACACCGTTGTAAATGCTGTCTTCCATGCTCCACGGATATCCCTGTTCTGTCTTTTTGTCTGGTAAGGACACCTGGGTGATTTCTGAGGCTTGTGAACTTAGTCTTTCTGGTTCTTTCTAGTTCTTTCTCACCTGGCCTTACACACAGTGCCAAGCACTTCTTGGCTCAAGGCAGAGTTCTGTGCTTCTAAAGTTCTCCTCAGCTTTCTCCAGTGCACTGAGGTCCCCATGAACTTTCACCAGCTTGGCCTTCATGGAGCACTGATTCCAGTTCAACCAAGAGTGTGACCACAGGTCCCACTACAGCAGTCCCAGCTGTCCTGTAGCCTGGAAATCCTGCCACACACTGTGGCTTACTGTATCCACTCTGAGGGACATCCTTGTGTGCATTGTAATTGTTTCCAGTTAGCCTCTGCTACTCTTTACAGTAAGACATAGTTTATTTCAAAGTATAAATCACTTCTACTGTAAGTACTTCTTTACCACAATTATTTTCAGAGATAAACATAAAAATTCCACACCATGATTTTTAAAATATCTTTATAAAATGTATACTTTTAATTTTTTTAAAAAAATATGTATTACTTTTATTTTATGTGTAGGAATGTTGTACCTACAAATATATGTATAGGAACTGAAAGTATGCTTGATGCCCATAGCAGCCAGAACAGGGCATGGGTGTTCCTGGAACTGGAGTTAAGGAGTTATGAATCCTCTATAAGAACATCAAAGGCTGTTTAATTCTGAGACATGGAAAAACAAAAGACCCAGTATAGCCAAAACAACTCTGTACAATAAAGGAACTTCAGGAGGCATCATCATCCCCAAATTCAAGTTCTACACTAGAGCTATAGTACTGAAAACATCCTGGTATTGGCACAAAAATAGATAGGTAGACCAATGTAATAGAATCGAAAATCCTGATATTAACCCACACACCTATGAACACCTGATTTTTGACAAAACAATTAAAAGTATACAATGGGAGGAGGAAAGCAACTTCAACAAATGGTGCTGACACAACTGGATGATGGTGTGTAGATGACTGCAGATAGACCCATGTGTATCGCCATGCATAAAATCAAGTCCAAATGGATCAAAGACCTCAACATAAATTCAGCCACACTAAACCTGTTAGAGAGAAAGTGGGAGGTACCCTTGAATAAATTGGTATATGAGACGGCTTTCTGAATATGACGCCAATAGCACAGAGTTAAGGGGACCTCCTCAAACTGAGGAGGCAAAGGACACAGTTAACAAAACCAAATGGCAGCCTACAGACTGGGAAAAGATCTTCACCAACCCTACATCTGACAGAGGGCTGATCTCCAAAATATACAAAGAAATAAGAAACTAGTCACTAAAGCTCCAAATAACCCTATTGGAAATGAGGTACAGAGCTGAAGAGAGAATTCTTAATAGAGGAAATAAAAAAGGCTGAAAGACACTTAAGAAAGTGCTCAACATCCTAAGCTATCAATGAAATGCAAATCAAAACAACTCTGAAACACTATCTTACTCCTGCCAGAATGGCTAAAATTAGGAACACCAATGACAACTTACACTGGAGAGGATGTGGAGAAAGGGGAACACTCCTCCACTGCTGGTGGGAGTGCAAACTTGTACAGCCATTTTGGAAATCAGTATGGTGGTTCCCCAGGAAAATGGGAATCGGTCTACCACAGGACCTGGCAATCCCACTCTTAGGCATATACCCAAATGATCCACATCCATGCAACAAAGACATGTGCTCAATTATGTTCATAGCAGCATTATTTGTAATAGCAAGAACCTGGAAGCAACCTAGATGCTCCTAAACTGAAGAATGGATAAAGAAGATGTGGCACGTTTACACAATGGAATACTACTCTGTCGAAAAAACAATAAAATCTTGAAATTTGCAGGCAAATGGATGGAACTTGAAGAAAGCATCCCGAATGAGTTAACCCAGTCACAAAAATAGGAACATGGTATGTACTCACTCATATATGAATTTTAGACATAGAGCAAAGGATCACCAGCCTATAATTCACACCACCAGAGAAACTAAGATACAAGGAGGAAACTAAGAGATTCATATAAGGTCCCTCACAGAAGGGGAAAGGAAAAAGATCTCCTGAGCATATTGGGAGTGGGGGGGCAGTGAGTGGAGAGGAGGCTAGGTGAAAGAGAAGGGGAGGAGAGGAAAGCACGTGAGACTAGGAAGATTGAGTCAGGGGAGAAATAGATGAGAGAAAGAGAGAGACTGAGAGACAGACACAGAGAGAAATTTGTTCATTTCCTTTGATTTTTCAAAGGTTTTCAAAGTATAACCTGAAAATTGTCTGTATTTTCTCAGTGTCCATTGTTATGTCCCCCTTTTCATTTCTGATTTTGTTAATTTGCATGTTCTCTCTCTGATTTTTTGTTAGTTTGGATAAAGGTTATCTATCTTGTTGATTTTCTCTAAAAATCCAACTCTTTGTTGCATTGATTTTTTTGTATTGCTTTCCTGGTTTCTACTTTATTGATTTCAGCCCTCAAATTAATTATTTCCTGGTGTCTACTCATTTGACCTGAGTTTGCTTCTTTTTGTTCTAAGGCTTTCAGTTGTGCTGTTAGTTCTCTAATGTGATATCCTGTTTTCTTTATATGGGCACTTAGTGCAATGAACTTCCCTCATAGCATTGCTTTCAAGGTGTCCCATAAGTTCAGGCATTTTGTGTTCTCATTCTCGTTTAATTTTAGGAAGTCCTTAATTTCTTTCTTTATTTCTTCTTTGACTCAGGTATGGTGCAATTGCACATTGTTCACTTTCCGTGAGTTTGTATGGTTTCTGTGATTTGTGTAGTTGTTGAATTCCAACTTTAAAGCATGGTGGTCTGACAAGTTACAGGGGACAATTCCATTTTTTTTATCTGTTGAGGTTTATTATGTTGCTAAGTATTTTTAGAGAAGGTTCCATGTGGAACAGAGAAGGTAAATTCTTTTGGTTTGATTGGATTGTTCTATAGATTTCTGTTAAACTCAATTGAGACATAACTTCTGTTAGTTCTTTTGTTTCTCTGTTAAGTTTCTCTCTGCTGGTCCTGTCTAGTGGTGAGAGTGGGGTGTTGAAGTCTCCCACTATGAGTGTGTGAGGTTTTATGTGAGCTTTGAGTTTTAGTAGCGTTTCTTTTACGAATGTGGGTGCCTTTGTATTTGGGGCATAGATGTTCAGAATTGAGACTTTGTGCTGATGGATTTCTCCTGTGATGAATACAAAATGACTGTCTTCATCTCATTTGATTGATTTTGGTTTGAAGTCTAACTTGTTAGATATTAGCACAGCTATACCTGCTTGCTTCTTCAGTCCATTTGATTGAAAGCTCTTTTCCCAATCCTTTACCCTGAGGTAATGTCTTTCTTTGAAGCTTAGATATGTTTCTTTTATGCAGCAGAAAGAAGAATGGATTTTGTTTTCATATCCATTCTGTTAGCCTGTGTCTTTATATAGGCCAGTTAATACCATTAATGTTGAGGGAAAGTAAGAGCTAATGACTGTTAATTCTTGTTTGTTTTAGATTTAGTGTTGGCAGTGGTATTCTGAATATATTTGCCATGCTTCACTGTTGGGTTCTGGTCAAGTGGGATTATCTATTGGCTATGTCTTTGTGAGTGTAGTTAATTTCCTTGGATTGGAGTTTTCCTTCCATAACTTTCTGTAGGGCTGGATTTATAGATATATATTGTGAAAATCTGGTTTTGTCATTAAATATCTTGTTTTCTCCATCTATAGTGATTGAGAGTTTTGCTGGGTATAGTAGCCTGGGCTGGTATCAGTGGACTCTTAGTACTTGTAGAACTTCTATCCAGGACTTTCTGGCCTTGAGGGTTTCCAGAGAAGTCGGGTGTAATTTTGATAGGTCTGCCTTTATATGTTACCTGGCCTTTTTCCTTCACTGCTCTTAATATTCTTTCTTTATTCTGCATGTTAAGTGTTTTGATTATTATGTGTCAAGGGGTCTTTTTTCTTTGGTCCAGTCTATTTGGTGTTCGGTATGCTGCTTGTACTTTCATGGGCATGTCCTTCTTCTGATTGGGAAAGCTTTCTTCAATGATTTGGTTGAATATGTTTTCTTCGCCTTTTAAGCTGGGCTTCTTAGACTCCTTCTATGCCTATTATTCTTAGGTTTGGCTTTTTCACAGTGTCCCACATTTCCTGGATGTTTTGAGTTAAGGATTTGTTGGATTTATGATCTTCTTTGGTTGATGAATCTATTGCCTCTAGTTTATCTTCAGTTCCTGAGATTCTCTCTTCCATCTCTTGAATTCTGTTAGTTATGCTTGCATCTGTAGTTCCAGATCATTTGCCCAGTTTTTCTATTTCCAGCATTCCTTCAGTTTGTGTTTTCTTTATTGTCTCTATTTTAGTTTCCAAGACTTGAATTGTTTCTTTCACCTGTTTAATTGTTTTTTTCTTGGCTTTTCTTACTTTCTTAAGAGATTTTTTCATTTCTTTAATTTTTTTTGTTTCTTTTTTCTTTTATTTCTTTAAGGGATTTTCTCATATTGCCTTTGAGGGTCTCTTAAGTTGTTCTCTTTTGTTTCATCTGCTTTGTTGTGTTCAGATCTAGTTGGTGTAGAGTCCCTAGTTTCTGGTGGTGTCATGCTTGTCTTTCTATTGTTAGGTGTTTTCTTGTATTGCTGTCTTCCCTAGCTTCTTCCAGTGGGTGCAGGTGGGGTCTCTCTGTCTCTCTGTCTCTGTCTCTGTCTCTGTCTCTGTCTCTGTCTGTCTCTCTGTCTCTGTCTCTGTCTCTCTGTCTCTCTGTCTCTCTGTCTCTCTGTCTCTGTCTGTCTCTGTCTCTCTCTCTCTCTCTCTCTCTCTCTCTCTCTCTCTCTCTCTCTCTCTCTCTCTCCACTACTCCCCTGGTGGGCTTAGGTGGATCAGGAGTTCAATGTCTGTAGCTCTGTGTGGTCTAAACTCTCTAGGAGATCTCTCCTCAGGCAGGGGCCTGGAAATGGGGCCTGGAAATGTGTGTGCTTTGTGGTATGTATGTGTGGATGTATGTGCATACATGGAGGTCAGAGGACAACTCTGGAGTTGGTTCTGTCTTCTGATCTTCAGGTGGATACTGGGGATTGAACTCTGGTGGTCAGGTTTCCTGGGCAAGTACCTCTTCCTGCTGACAGTTTCTTAGCCCTGTGAGTTAATTTTAGAAGTATCTTCATTGACCTAACTCACACTTCTCTTGAGCTTGTTTTAGAACTAACTTGCCTTTTATCCTCACATTGCTAACAATGTGTATTTATGTGTTGGGTATTTAAAAATAAGATTTTTTAAAAGATAACCTATATTTTGCTATGTGTTTTACTCATTGAGAATTTTTTAGCTTGAGATAGATTTTTCTAAAGGTTAATATCTGAGTATGTTCATGAGGGTATGTGGAATATTGGAATTTTGAAGTGACAATTTTACATGATGGATGCTAAAAGTCTTAGCACTTCAAATGCATAGAACTTACCTAATTAAAATGTCTCATTTTGAGATTAGAGATTATTTCTCCACTGACCTATTTTAAATATTTTATCATGTTGGGCAGTGCAGAAGTAGTCAGAGTAGTTGTTGCCATTTGGGGTTGGATGACAGTGTGGGACACCAGACAGAAAGCAGGTCATGGTGACATCAGGAGCTTCCAGCCCCAGCAGCATTGATCTCGAATATCATATGGACACACACTGTCCTGTGGTGGATAGCTGCTAAGCATTTGCTCATAACTGATGTGCTGAAGTGACTGCTTTGAGCCCAGGAGAGTCTGTTTCTTAGCAGCTTTTTTGGGATCTTTAGAGGACCTGCCTTTCAAGAGGATGGGAGCATACATAGGACAGTGTTTGGTTCACCTCTCTACAAACAAACAAACAAACAAAAAATGTGTTCATAACTAGAAGGAATTCATTTTTAACGTGTTATTTTTTCAAAGCCGTTATTTTAAAATTCTTCCAAAAGATTTCAATTAAATTTATTAACATGAGAAGGTATTCAAAAGGCCTGGATAGTCAATAAATTAAGAATATGTCATTTACTTAGGAGAGTGAACCTCTTCCTTGTGCTGAAGGTCTGAGAAATCTCCCACAGGGCTTAAGAAGAGCTGTCTGGGTCAAATCCAATATAACTCATCCATAAAGTCAACATCACATAAGAAGAGGATGTCTGAGCAAACCTCATTTTGGTAAAAGCAATTTTATAGGAATAGAGAGACTTGTCAAAATCCAAACAAAATACCCTTGAAAACACTGTCCAAATATTTAGTTTAATGAATGATGTTTTAGCTTGATCTAGGGTTAAAAATCTACTCAAATTACAGAGATGAATAAACTACCCATCTTTGCCAAACATCCTCTGGGGATCTCACTTTTAACTTTTGATTTAGATAAGGACATGAAACCAGGAGATATATAGGGTCGTTTTCTCTGGCTTGCTTCTGGAGTGCAGAACAACTTTGCTCATTGAAAGTACATAGACTGACTTCTAAAACCAACCAATGCAGACCATTAATGGTTGAAAGCCTCTGATGACAATGAAAGAACGTAAGGAGGATGGACGCATCCACTCCATCTCTGCATCAAGGGATCCAGAGTGTCCTGTAGGGGCGGTCAGCTTCTTGTCCCATAGGAGGTAGTCTGGATCATCTCCAGATCTCTGCCAGTTATATCACATAGGATTTCCCCTTTCCAGCTTACAATCTAATTGTCTCCCCCCCCCCATTTTTTTCAGGTCTATATAACTGAAGAATTCATTAAACCATTTGTCATCTGAGAATGAAATACAGTTGGCTCCAATCCTCTTCCACGAATGGTGGAAGCCCATGTTCTTTCCAGGCAGAGGGCAAAGGTCTATTGCCCAACTCCTTGTGCTCTTTCATTGGAGTTAGGTCTCTTTGCCTTACACCCACCATTCCTGTCTCTGACATAGTGCTTATGTTTTAGCAGAGAATGATTGTTCTTTCCTTACATTCCTGCCTGCCCAGTATTCCCCATCTAAAGAGGGTTTTTTTTTTTTTTTTTTTTTGTCTATGGAAAGTTTGGGAGGTGACACAAATTTTGCATATCAAAAATGTATGTAGCTTTCAGGTAAGTATTAGACAGTATTAGACAACCATATTTTAATTCCAAGGACAAAGTCCTTACCTCTAACTGGGTCTGCTAGTAAAAACAAGTCTTTTTAAAAATGGCATTGAATTCTTAATTATTTAGAGTTTTGTCTTGATTGAGCAAGTAGAATTCTTTATTGGCAGCACTTACACCTCCCTCCTTGTATTCTTCCAAGGAGAAAAACACAGAGACATTCAAAGCTCAAGTGGGTGGTCCTCTAGTCTTAATTAATCTAACAATTACAGTTTTATATAGTTCTGCCCTTGTGTTATTTATAAATATGAACAATTATACTTGGAATCGGAGCAAGGAATAAGATGTGATAATTTTTACAGGAAAATTGGCAGTAGTTGGAGGAAGAAAGCAATATCAAATACTTGAGATTTGAAAACTAATTAACATTGACTAAATAATTACAGGTTTGTAAGTATAAAAGAGCACATTTTTCTTTTTATCTCAAAGTCAATTAATTTCACTCTTGACTCTATTTTCTGACACTAGTCGAGCACAGAATCTTTTAACTTTATTTTATTTATGTTTTTGAGACAAGGTCTACATAGTTCAAGCTAACCTTGAACTCATGTCTTCCCTTCAGAGCTTTGCCATTGCTAAGATTTCAGGTGTGCATCCAGCTTCGTTTTCAACTTCAGTCACAGAAAGGCTGTCATAATTTTATTACCAGTAGGCAATATGATTCATTCATGCAATACACATTATGTACCAGACTCTGTGCTATGTGTTGCAAGCAAACATAAAACAAACAAACAAACAAAACAAACAAAAAGAAGGAAGAAAGTGTGGTTGAAGAGATCGCTCAGTGGTTAAGAGCATGTACTACTTTTGAAGAAAACCTGAGTTCACTTCCCAGCACCCATTGTCATCACTATGTCAAAAGTTGTCTAACATAGTGTTTTCTTCAAAAGTGTACCTGTGATACAAAGATAAATATGCACAGCTTTGAACATAGTATGTGTACACACTAGATTTGTCCATTTTTATCCCATTAGGACACAATTCTACTTTTGCAGATTTGAGTTTCCTAGTAACAGTGATTTGAAAGCACCATTTGAACCCGATCCAAGCTTTTCCTTAGAGATTATAATCTAGATTTGAAAGAATATCCTTGGGCCTTCTAGTGTGCACCCCACAGGCAATATTCTGGACCTTCCTAATTGACCGAAACCTATAGAACCAAGAATAAGATATTTTTAAAAGTGAAAAATCTCTAAAATTGTCTGCCAGAGAACTTGAAAAATGAATAGGTAGAGTTGAATTAGAACTCTGATTAGCTCCAAGGGAAGATGTCCTGATTTGGGCACATTAGGGATGGATTACAAGATCCTTCTTTCTCTGGAGAGGATGAAGCCCCAAGCACTTTGAGAGCAATTTGTGAAAAAGTAAAGATAAACACCATTATAAGAATAGAGACATGCTTAGAAAGTGGCAGCATACAGCTAAAAAAACAAAGACTAAATATAAAACCACAATGGAATTTATGTAATAAAATATAAATGAAAAACCTTAGAAGAAAAATTTAGAAGGAAGGAACAAAAGGTAGAAGTCTTATAGTACATGCCTGTTGAATTCTGTTGATATATCTAGGGCTTGTTAATCTATTTCCAATTAATTGAAACAAGTAATAGTATTTTTAGTACACATTGGGGGAGATTTAGTTCTGATGTCATTACTGTTCAATTTCATATTTAAATGCTAATTTCACAAGGCAGTAAAATATAAACAAGTCATATTTATTGTATTTGTTTTGTTCTTGCAGTATAGCCTGAAATACTATTAGAATAGCTGAAATAAGCTTTTAGATACAAAGAACAAAGAAAACAGAAATGGTATTTAAATATCTAGTTTTATTCCTAAAAAGAGTAATTTTCCTTAGTTTGCTATTACCTCAAACCTGTGTCCATGAGGTTGATCTTCTTATAGTGTTCTCTTTGCAAAAAACAAACAAACAAACAAACAAATGCTGTTTCTTAAAACTGTTTTGTTTAATGCTTATAACATCTTGTGTAATCAAATCATAGACACACACACACGCACACACACACACACACACACACACACACACACACACACACATAAACACACACACTTGATTAAATTAACCAGGAAGAATTGTCTTAGCTGGAGAATAGATAATATAAAGGTTTATTTTGGTATGATGAGTAAAGATGTACCTAGAAGGAAACATGAGAAGTTGATATCATAATGATTACTTTAAAGTTTATATTTACACTTGTGTGTGTTTGTGTGTGTGTGTGTGTGTGTGTGTGTGTGTGCACGTGCGCGCGCACACACAGTCTCATAGATTCATATGCCATGGTGGGTGTGTGGAGGTCAGAGAACAAATCAGAAGACTACTCAGTACTCTTGTCCCATTGTGCAGGTCCCGAGGATAGAACTCAGGACCCTCATAACAATCACTTTTAATCAGTTATCTGTTAAAAGAATACTAGTGATAAACATTCAGTTGTGCAGGATATTAGTTGGAAATACTTGATCTATTTAGGGAAAAGGTTTTTTAATGTGCAAAGGTGTCACATTTGAAGTACAGGTGTCTTCTGAGGTGCCAGGTAAAGAAACAAAACACTAACTAATGATTAACTAGAGAGTAAAATCTTTTATGTTGCTTTTAAATGCTTTTGCCATAAGTGTACATAGTAAACACATGTAGAAGCTGAGTTATAGCTACTTTCTTATTTGTACATTAATATCAAAGCCTAACTCATTTCATGTGAGGCACTCTGTCCAGTAAAGATCATGTGATTCTCACCTCCTGCAGTAGCTTAAAAGCCAGGCCTTTGGAGTGTCACCACACTGTTTCCGCCCTGACCCCCAACCCACCCTGTTTCCCTGTGCATGTTCTACATCAGCTGCTCACACTTCAGCTGACTGCTATGTTTCTTTATTGTTGTTTAGTGGTCCTGAGTACACCTTTGGTCGAACCTATCATCCAGAACAAAAACACTTGAAAATCTCCAGTGTGTCATCATTACGATGGCAGCCTATCAGCACACAGCAGCCTCCCATGGCAGCTTGCTCAGGCACATAGAAGTTTCAGAGTCAGAATAGCCAAATGTGTATGGGCGGCAACCCTGCCCCGAGACTGTTTGCATGATAGTAGTACTATTCTTAGCATTGGCATAGTAATTTACTAAAGCTAGTCATTGCACTATATTTAATGTTTTGCTCTTTCAAGAATTTTATAAAAAGTATTTCTTACAAATGAACTTGCAAATAGAAAAACTTAAGTTTTATCAAGCCAAATATTGAAAATGAGTTTTAAAATAAACACTTTGGTTATGTTTATTTCCTTTGAATTTTCTATTGTTTACTGAACCAGGTATTGAGAACAGTGAAATTCATCTCTATTAAATTCTGAGCAACTACCAATACCACTTAACTCTTCAGGAAGTATTGTCTTATCAAAAGAAAAGTTCACTGAAAATTCCAATTTTGTCTTAACTGTAGTTGAGATTCTAAATAGAAAGCACAGCAATCATGTAGTTTTTGCTAATGAGGCAAGGGAAGAGTTTCAGTTTATCTTAAACCTACACGTTAGTTTCACATTTTGAATTGCTTCCATTCTAGCAATCAGTAGTGTGAAAATTCAGTAAGCATTAGTCTGTAAACACAGCAAACCATAGCATTAGAACTCCAAGAACTTCATGAGGTAGAACAAGGTCAAGCTGAGAAGATGGACTAGAGACTCCTTGGTTAATCTAAGGTGTTGCTAGGAGCAAGAACCATGGGTATTGGCAGCTTCAAACAGCTCGGTTTCATTAGTGCACACCACACCAAATAGGCCTTTGCAGACATATAGAATATAGAACATGTACACCCTTTTTTATATGTTCTTAAAGGCTTACTAACATGGATTCTTCAATCATGTGGAGTCATTTCTTGTTTTTTAAGTCTTTCCCACTGTTCTGGTTTCTACTGATAGAGACAGACAGACCATACTGAGGAACTCCTTCTAGTTCTTTCTAGCTTCTCCATCACAGCCACTGCTCTTTCAGCTGACAGGAAGCTAGAATTAGTTCTTTAGAGACAGTTGCTTCTATTTATACTTGAAATGAAAGATCTCAGCAGTCTTCCTGAGGCTTCTTAACACCCTCTGTGGCATTTTTATCCTAAGGGAGGGATGTGTTTTTGTATGTAATTGATTATAATTATATTGAAGAAAATAATTGCTGTATTATACAAGAAAATTATATTCTTGCTTCACTCATTGACAGAGTATCTTGAGAATAGAAACTGGAGAGCATATTCATTTTAGAGAATATCAATGTCAAATTGTTCTGCACAGAAGCCTTGGTGACAGTATCTTTTGTATAATTCAACTTCTTCTTGGAGAAACAATTTAGGTAGTCTTTGTCAGGTTTTGCCATGTGATTAGATTCAGAGTGGTAAATGAATATCCTCTAAATGTTTCCAGTAAAATGTTGAATTAAGTTTTCATGCTGTTAAATTAATTAGTTAACACCACTTCTTAACTGAATATCAGAGAGTCATTATTTTAAAACTCAGACTAATGATAATGACTGACATTTATTAAGCAGTTACTATATGCCACATACTTTGCAGGCAACTTTTCTGAATTATCTCATTAAATCCTCATAATAGCATTAAGAACTCTAAATATACTACCAGAGAAATATAGGAGCACAATTACTTATGAGTTTTCTTGTGAGGCTTGAGGAATCGAAACAATGCATGACAACACACAGTGAAAATGAATTAATTATAATGATTATCATTTCTTAGTTTGTACACAAGAAAAGTAAAACAGTTTTAAAATAGTTTTTAAATGCCAAAAATCCTATTTTCAATGTTGATGACTAAGGGTGTTATCAACAGGAACAGTGTCTACACTGTCTATCTCCTTTGAACCAAGGTCTCTCGTTGGCTTTGAGCTCACTAATTTGGCTAGACTGACTGTCCAGTGTATTCTAGGCCTCCAATTGTCTTTGCCTGCCCAAGGATAGGCTTATGTGTCACCACACCTGACATATTTACATGGGTAGTAGAGCTTGAATTCACATCTTCATACTTTCAAGGCAACGCCTCACATACTGAGCCATTTCTCCAGAAGGTTAAACTGGGATTCCCAGTCAAAAAAGGAGTCATTTACACCAGTTTGCCAAGTGTATGTCCCAGGAGGTTGATGTTCTTAGGGTGTCCTCTTTGAGAACAAGATCACTCTTGTTTCACACATAAGTGCAAAGACCTCACTTTTACCTGGCTTTGCTAGTGAGACAGGTTTTTCTGAAAAACTGTCATTGGCTTGTTTTGAATGGTATCTTTTCTTCCCAGCACATACTTACATCTTTCCTCTAAAGACTGCCCCACATGTTTGTCCTCCCTTCTGATTAAGCTACAGTAGTACTTCAATGTATCCCAGTTACTGCACAGTTAGTGTTTTACCCCTAATCCAATAGATGCCTGGCACTTGTCAGAAGCATCGGTGGTGTCATCTTCATTGAAGATACTCCATATCTAGTGTTCCGTTCCAAACATTGTGATTGAGAACTGTGGAATCATAAAACAGACAGAATTACGCATCGCAGTAATACTTCTGGTCCCAACATGAAGTAACTTTGTCACTATGATTCAGTATTGAGAGTCCTCAAATGTCTTGGGGTAAAATGCACAGGTGCTATGGAACATGTGACAGTGATTTTTTTTGTTAACCTAGAGGAATTAGAAAAGCACACATAAACACATTGGTCTGTCACAAATTATTAGGTTCCTACCTTTAGCAGAGCTTCCCAAACCTGGTTCCAATGTCTTAGGTCTACAAGTAGGAGAGATTCAGCATTGAATTAACACTTGGATGAGGCTAAAATGTACTACCAGTTTTCTATGGGAAATAAATCAAGTAAAAAGTAACACAGTGACAAGCCTACAATATGTACAAACAGAAATAAACACTATGTCATATCAGGCAACAAGTTGTTATTGCTCACTGGCATTCATTAGAGTACCATTGATGCTAACATAATTGTGTGATGTTAATATAGCTATTGCATGAACCTTCAGGAATTTTGTTGCAGTCTTTTGTGAATGGATCTGTTGTTATTTCAGGCAGATAGCAGCACCGTGCAATTAGTTCTGAAATTAGGCAGTTATCAACATTAGGGGGAAGACACCTAGACAAAAATTAAAAAGCATCAATTTTAGTTCATTTAAAAAAATTTCTCTCAAGTGGAAAATTACATGTCCTGAAAACATTCATTGTCTGTTTTTATTAGTTACATACACTGGTTTCTTTCCCACAAAGAGAAGAGATGAGCAAAGTTTGCTTGTATTGTTGCTGGGCCCTTTGCAGTGTCTGCTGCAGGCTGGTTCTCCTCTCGCCTGGCTTCTCAGGCTACTTCCCTTCATGTAATAGCATCAACAGAGGGGAGTGAGAGCAGAGAAAAAAGGGGAAGAAGGGAGCAAAGGAAGTAAGAGGGAGAGGTGGACAGAGGAAGAGGAAGAAGAGGAATGGGGAGAAAGGAAGAGAAGGAAAGGGACCAGCGTACATGCATTGGGATGTGACTGCCCCAGAATGAAAGATTCCCTGGACTGGGAATAAGACCGGGCAAGTAAGCTCTCTTGTACAAAATATTTGGAAATGATACAATAGCTTTGAGGTCTAAAGGTAAGTTTGGCCCACCTCTGAAGCTGGCACCTCTGTTATTTTAACCCACTTCTCAAAATTTCAGTATTCTTGCACACTGGTGGGTATCATGAGATATTTTGCTGCTTTGATTTTCTGTGGGATGTTTCCCAGTTAACCACATGTTAAAGCTTGGTGCCATTTGTTAAGAGGTGGGGCCCAGTGGGAAGTTTCAGGTAACTGGGTGAATCCTCAATGGAATTATGGAGCCATGGCCTGTCTTTTTGTGCTTTCCTTTTGTACTTGGCCCTGAGTTAAATGAAATTCCTACGCTATGGACCTTCTCCATGACACACTACAGAAGGAAGCAAAGGGATGATGTGGCTGTGGACCTAAACCTTCAAAATGTGAGTTAAAATAAACTCTGAGCAAGTTGATTCCATCAAACATTTGTAACAGTAACAGGAAGCTGAGTAACTGATCGACTTTGCCTTTCTTATCCCAGTCCCTGGAAGCAAATTCCTCAGCATTTATAGTTTCTTTGAGTGGAAATTGATATTGACAAATCAAAATCTTAGCTGTACTCATTGTCCACAGAGTGTCTCATATTCTAGGTTCTTGGCAGTTGATAGTTACCAGAAGTCATAGGTTTATTTTGTTCTCCAATTCCCATATAGCTGGTTCTATAGGGACCTTCCTTGTTCCTCCCCGTTCCATACTCCATCTTTCTTCTTCCTTAGATTTGTGACCAAAGCACATTGACCCATTTCCTCAGCCCTGTGACTAATGTCACAGTAGCAGTGAGGACATGGAAAATAGACCTTCTGAGATGCTGTCACCATTTGAGGATAGTTCTTTCTCTGGCCACATCCTCTAAAGATGTACTTCAGAAATAATGACTGGGTTTTCCCCCATATAATGACTGAAATGCAATTGATTTTATTTCTATTTATATGCAATTTTATTTTTTCCCATGATTTACAGTGATTTCATTATATAGTTCTAATTTGTGGGACATAAGCATGCTTTTAAAAGAAAAAACAACCCCCTACTTCTTCCCATGTTCTTCTTACCTCCTCCCTTTTGGTTCCTGTTTCATCTTTATTATTGTTTTAACTTCAAAATTAGCAGTTATATGTATGTTTATCAAATAACATGTGTGTTTATTTCTTGTTTTATCATGCAAAAAGTAAAACACAGTCTAAACTATTATTTTGCTTTTTCACCTAAAACCTACATTAGAAATTATTCCAAACTATTTTAGAAATGCCTTCTCTATTTATCTGAGCATTCTCTAGGCATGTTATGCTTTTTCAGTTTTCAATGATTAGATTAGTTTATTATTTGATTTTTTAAAGTTTTTTTTTTCTCCAAGAAGTAGAACTTGTTGTTGTTGGGTGCCACAGTGGTATCACTGACTTCTTATTCATGGTCTGCAGTTCCACGTGCTGAGGGCTGGGTTTGTAAGCATTATTTTATTTATTAGCTTGACCTACTCTAATCATTCTCTATGTCATTCATTTTTGCATTCATTTTTATTTTCCTTCTCATACTTTTGTATTTGTTTGTTGTTTGATTTCTAAATTTTGGACATAGCAATTCATTTTTATTCTTATTTTTATTGATACTGATTTTAAAGATCCTGGTTTCCTACTGCTGTATAGATTCCAAAAATGAAATATTTTACTATAATTTTTAAGGAATTCCAGTTTTTATTTACATTTCCCCTCTTACCTAGACACTGCTTAACAAAAATTCAAATTCTCTCTCTCTGCTTATATTATATTTCTTCTCCCATAAATGACTATGCACTTTGTGAATATTCTAAGTTCTGTTTCTGCCTCTCATTATGTCTTTAATGTCTTTTATTGGATATTCAATGCTATTCAAAGTTGCTTGAACATGTTATGGAGTTAATTTTCCTCAGCTGGTAACCAATCCAGGGCCTTGTGCCTCTTTGTTGCTTCTTCCTGATAACTAAGCAAGCACTAGATCACTAAGCTCCCAGTGTTGTTTGCATTTCTCTGATGGCTAAGGATGTGGAACAGTTTTGCTTTTTCTTTTTCCCCTCATTTAACTCCCATGACACTACACAACTCCTTGCAAAACCACCTCTCTTCCCTACCTCTCTAATTTGTGTTCTGTTTGCTTGTTTGAGAAGAGATTATTTCACAGCAGAATCCCTGGTCCTCTGGTTATTAAAATATTTCTGGGGCCTCTTTCATGATGTTTTCAGGCCACAGCTGAGAGGGTTTGTGTTGTAAATATATGAATTGGGCACAGGCATCCCAACATCAATTTAAAACAAAGCTATGTATCCACTGTTTTCTTCTTTTTACTGTTGTGTTTTCAGTTTGTTTATTGATAGGAATATTTGTCTTTTAGTTTTGGAAGTTTGGAGTTCACCCTATAGTGTGGGTATTAACTCCCGTCTGATGTGTGGTTGACAAAGATTTTCCCATTCTGTACACTATCTCTTCACTTGGGCATTTGTTCCATTGCTGGTTAGAGACCCAGTTACAGTGCTTACAAATAATCCAGAGAGGGTACTTTAGTAAAACTTTACAACTTGATTAGATCATTAAATTAGAAACATTCATGAAATTATTATCTGTTATTTTATAATTTCCTACTTTGGTGGGTAATTAATTGTCTCATTATGCCATTAAATTAGATTCTTGAGATGTTAATTGTATTTAAATGCTAATTGTTCTAACTGATCCAATGGTTGGTAAAAGTAGCTTGGTTTATTGGATGACCAGCCCCCATCTGTCTCTCCTCTCTGACGCGTTCGCTCTGGATCTGACTGGTGTTGGATCCCTTATTACCTAAATCCTGAATTACTGAGGTGATCATTCCACCAGCAGGCGATCCTTCTGTTAATTGCTTCATGTTAGCAGTAAGAAAAAGAGGTTTGTTTACACCGGCAAACTACATGTGAATTTATTTTTACTTTAAGTCAAACTGTGGCATTAGAATTATTTATATCTCTGAGAGTAAAGATCAGTACACATATGCTTTTGTTTGACAATACAGGGAAATCAATGCATTTTAGTATAAATCGCCTAAGATAGAATGTCACCACCTCTGAGCTCTGCTAGGAACTAGCCAGATCTTCCGTGAAATGCTTTTACCACTCTGTTACTCATTAACAGGGCACAGTTTACTATCAGAAGCTCTTAAGCAGTACGGCAGCAAGGAGTTTGTTTCTCCTGTTGGGACTTTATCTTTCCAACCACTTGGTTTCTTTCCTGTGTGGAATAGTTGTGAATATCTACAAGACGGTGGCAGGATTCTGGGCTCTTAACTGTGTTGAACACCAGGCTCTTTCCATTGCACAGAACTCAAAACAGCACAGATGTGAGTCTGGGGGTGGCGTCCCTGCAGCTCTCAGGAGCCTTTGTTTGGAGAACACCCTGATTAACCCCCACCCTTCATGGTTCATTGACTCACTGATAGATCAAGTTTAAACTAGTACATATTAGCACATTTGTTACTAACAGAGGAGCAGTTGGCCATTCTGTTTTACACTGCTGGTTCATTGCAAACTGGCGTGCTAAAAAGGTCTCTACTCCAGAGTATGAATTGAGAGATTACCAAGGGATTGAGAATCCAGCCAGTTGCATATTAATGTTGACTCGTGCTTCTATTTAAATCTTGGATTATCTACTGGAAAGATGATTATACAATTGTACAGTTATGAATAAGTGATCACTGACACTGTGAAATTCATTTTTTTTCTAAGTGTGGGGATTTAAATGTCTTGGTATAGTTTCATATTAATCAGCCTGTCCCTGGATGAGATCCCTACTCTGCTCTCTGGTGTTTCAGTATCCTAAAATGTTGATTGTTGGATTCTTTGTGGCTGCCAATCTCCCATACATCCTCACAATGTTTCTATATCCCCATATTCTGTGAAAATGATTCTGTTCCGTCCAGAAGGCATGCCTGTTTTCTCAACAAAAATAAACTAGGTCCCTTTCGGTTATCTGTCCTGTGAGTCATTCCTTTTGTTAAAACTTGACCATGCCTTACCTGCCTCACTCTAGTCGAGTTTCAGCATCTCTGAGTGTTTTTACATAGTTACAGTTATCTTCAGGGAAAAAATAGGCTGGCAGAATCATCTGGCACCATTAAGGGGTGAATTTTGCCTTGGCTTCATTGCTTATCAGTGTCACCCTCTTGGCCACCTGCTTCTCAGCATTGTGGGATGATGAAGGCTGAATGCCCAGTGGAGCTAAGGGAGATCACACTGAGTCTATGACAAGGACTGAAGTGTGGAGGAGGCTGCTTTATGACTGAGGGCAGCATTACACTGCAACTCTACTGCCCACCTTGTATTAGAATTGATGATCTGTTTCTGGAAAGTGAACTGAATTAAGTTCTGATCAAAAGGGCCAGGATTTATTTCCCATGCTTCTGTTAGTTTAGAAAAGAATTTGCTAGTTGTTAATCATTTTCTAGCAAGTTTAACTTCATAGATACAGAGGAGTAGTATGAGATATAGGTTGAGTTGCATTAACCTGACAGTAAAGAAGTCGTTACCTTTCCCATGTTTAATACAACTTCCAATGAATTTGGAAGTCTAATACAAAACCTATTTTTGAAAAATCTTTGGTTTTCCAGCAGATACTTATGTTAGCCTTTTCATTTTATTTTTGGAATTAACATAAGTACATTATGCTTGTATCTGTTTATATCACAGCAACTTGGAAATTATTCTATGTTAGAGTTAGTCATTATTAATTTTTTAATTGGGTTTCTGTAGGGCAATTGAAACATCAGTTTTATAACTGTTCTCTTAATTTCTGTATATATATATATATATATATATATATATATATATATATATATATTCCATCTTCTATGTGCCAGATAACTTCTCTATGTCTATTAAACATAGCAGAAAGCAAGACCCAAAGCTTTTTACTCTAGGGGATTCTGTCCCACTAACATAAGAGGAATCATAAAGATAAAATAAATATATTTCCAGTCTCTCAAATGATGGTGTGTGCTACCAGGAAATGGAAAAGAAGTATTTGTCATTGTAACTTTCTTGCAATAATGGATGGTGCCTGGGACTGTAAGTTAAACAAACCCTCTCCTCCCTATGTTGCTTTGGAGTCAGACTATTTTTTAACATCAACAGAAATAAAAGTAGAACATTACCTGTATTTCCATCACCTTGATTTTTATAGTCCCTCATGCTTTCTTATGTTTGTGGTAAATTTTGTATCAATGTGTTAAGAAGCAAATTGTAGACATTATAATGTTTCTACCCGAATACTTTGAAGTGAACTTTTAAAACCAAATATTTCACAAATACTCAGATATTGTTATCCACCAAAATTGTTTATTATCCCTGGTCCATATCAAAATGTTCCTGTTTTTAATAATGTATTTTTAGTTCATTTCTATTAAGAACCTTTCACTTAATTAAATATATGTAAATGATATTCCTTTTCTTCCTTTTCTTTCCACAGCTGTTGTGTTTATTTAAGTAAGAGCCCAGCTTATTGGTCCTGTAGACACTTCAATGGATATAAGGGTTACTAGGGTAGCTTGTCTAAACACAGAATGCTGGCCTCCAAAAATTCTGGTGCACTATCTCTAGAGTGGTTCTTTCTTCCTTCCTTCCTTTTTTTTTTTTTTTTTCTTATTTTTGTTTGCTTGTTTTTTTATTTTTTTAACACAGGATTTCTCAGTGTAACAGTCCTGGCTGTCTTGGAACTCATTTGTAGACCGGGATGGCATCAAACTCACAGATATCAGCCTGCCTCTGCCTCCCAAGTGCTTGGGATTAACCACCTGGCTAGGGTGCTTCATTCTAATGATTATACTACCCATTGGCTTCTTCAGGGTACCATCTAGCCTATTCCTCTGTCCTCTGAATACAAAATTTGGAGTATATGAAACTGGGTTTTCAGTCAAAAGCTTAATAGGATTTATTTTGGAGATTTCACATAAAATTGCCCTTGATCATAGTCAAAAGGTTGAGAGGCTGTTTCAGATAAAACTGTAAATGTCTTGATGTGCTTCATGTTATGACAGGTGATATGAAGAGATAACTGCCTCACTATTGGTGAAGCAAAATTGATATTTTAGTTAAACATATAATGACCAGATCCTTCTGTTGTATTGTTTCCATTTAAAACAAATAGATTATAAGTAGTTATTAGGGTTTGTAGGAGAATCTCTCAATAAATATTACATGATATAAATATACAGAGATAGCTGAACCAAGGTCTTGAAAACTCATGAACTCTAGACCCTGACTCTTGTGGCACTTCAATGGGCCCGAACTAGGCCCTCTGCATGTGGGAGACAGTTGTGTAACTTAGTCTATCTAAGGGGCCCCTGTCAGAAGAACTAGAATATATCCCTGGTGTATGAGCTAGCTTTCTGGAACCCATTCCTTATGGTAGGATGCCATTCGCAGCCTGAAGGCATGGGGAGGGATTTGGTCCTGCCTCAACTTAACATGTCAGGCATTGTTAACTCCCCATGGGTAGTCATATCATTTGGGAGAAGTGTATGGGGGGGCGGCTGTGGGGAGGTGAGAAGAGGAGTGGAACGGAGAACTCTGGTTGGAAAGTTAAATAAATTTTAAATAGATAGATAGATGATATATAGATAATCCAAAATATATTCCACATGATGCTTTTGAGAAGTCCCAGTCATCTAATTAATTAGGGGTAACCTAGAGATTTCAGATTCACCTTTTTATCTGAAGTAGTGCTATCCTTCTATGAAGAGGACATTGCCTCTGCTACTTGGGGTATTTTGCTTCTTAGAAACGCAGGCCCAATTTAAAACATAGGGTAACTGCTTAATTTGAAACTACCAGTTTTCAAAGCAAGGCATAAGTGCCTCTGACCTGAGTAAGTGAAGATGAGTGAGATTAGACAGTTCTCCATTATACAGCAAAGAAAAAGCTGCCAGAGATTTACAACCTAAATCATAATTTGTCCTAAAAAGAAAGCAGGGAAATTAGAAAGAAAGATTATTGATGGGCACATCTCAAACAGCTACTACTTGCTGTTAAGAAGTGATGGCTGGAATGCATGGATGGCAGTTAAGAGATTGATTGGCCTAACTGTCAGGGACTTGGAAAAAGACTTGACAGTGAGGATGAAGCAGAAAACAGACTTCCACAGCAAAGTAAAGAATATGTCTTTTCTACGGAAACATCTGGCAAAGAGAATTCATTCTGTGGAGAAAATAAGATGTCACATTCCATAGATGTGAATCTCTGTCATTGCAGAGGAGCATACACGATAGATGTGAGAACTAAGTGGCACTGTTACAAACATGGGAGAAGCAAAGAGTTAACAACCAGCACTACTTACTCATCACTATGACTAATTGGACCCCGTTATCCTTAACTGAGTCTTGTATGTGGTGCCTTGTCCTAGAGGAACTAGCCAATCACCTGGTGGCATGTTGATTATGTTAATTACATTGCACTTCACTCTTGTGTAAGTTTAGTGTTTTATTCCTGGAACATTATTTGGGTATAGGTCTGCATTCCCATCTGCCATGTTCCTAACATTACTCTCTGTGGATCCCTGAAGATTTAGTTCAACACACTTAAATCCTCTTCAATACAAGGGCATCGTTGATTGTTGATCTCAAAAGAAGTGAGGTGATGGGCTAATGATGGGATTCAATAGCTTTACCTGTGCCTATTGCTCCACACTGTATTCTAGAAAGAAAAAACAAGTTTGTTCTATCAGCAGGATTTGGGGTTCCAACCCTATAGTTTTTGTGTTCTGTGGACCAAGGAGAAGAAGCCAAAGCAGCATCTCTCACATTCACACCCAGGGATGCCTGCTTCCTGCCTTGGTATGCCTTGAACCCTGTGAATTCAGAAGCTTTGTCTTAATTATACCTTCCCATGGGTATGTGAGAGTTGTTTAAGCCAATTGGGCATTTCGAACAAGCAGGCCCACCTTATTGAATCAGATGTCAACATATGAACCAGTATGTGAATTCAGAAATGAATTCACTCTGCACTCGAATGCTGCACTCGAAACGATATTTCTGATTACTAGAGGAAATAATGTTGTCAAGTAAAAGAGGCAAAACTCTGATTTTAGTTATAGTATGTTCAGGAAGTTGATATCAGCATGACAATACAAGGCTTAAAAGGGAAACATCAGATCAGCCTTTGTTCTGAATGCTAAGAATAAGCCTAGATGGTTATGTTAATATGATGGTATTATATTAATATCATGATAATATGTGTCCAATTCAGAAGCCTCTGTGGTAAAATCCTAAGGTGTTCCTCTTAGATTCTAGAGTTGACAGGGCAGTCTTTTTATAGTGTGGCTAGACAGGACCTATACAGTGGGACTAACCGATGCACAGGGAATCTGTAGCAAGCAGATTTCTCAAACAGTTGTAAAGAGGAAGTGTAAAACAATTATTATTGCTGATGAAAGTAACTGTTAACCTAGAAAACTTAAGGGTTACAGGGAAAAACCTATGATGGAAATTGGGAGAATTAAAAACAGGTTATATATAGAAATCAATAGTTTTTATTTTTGTAGCCAATATAAAGTAAGTAGGTGAACGAGGGGAAAGCTATTGACAGCAACAACAGAAAAGATGAAATAGTACAGCTGTTTAACATTTATCTGAAAATAACAAGGTACTGAGAGATAAAGAAGAATGTATTATTTGGAAATATGTGTTTTTTGTATAAAAGAAATTGAACATCATAAAATTTCTAAGGTAATTTTATAACTCTAGAAGATACCAGAAGGATTTATGGTGCTGGATAAATTGGTTTTAATGATTGTGTGTGGGGAGGTACAGCTTAAGCAAGCACTTAGCATATGTGAGGCCCCAGGCTCAATTCCTAGCACCCCAAACACTTCCAACAACATCCCCAACAAAGTGATACTGACACGTGGGTGAATGAACAGTCTCAGACTACATAACTCAATAGATACAAACACTTTCATCACTTGTGTGCTTCTAGAGCTTCACTGAACTCTGGCATGGGGCTCGGCTTGTGGCTCAGTGACAAGCTTATACTTCATGTGTATGAGGGCCTGAGTTTAAACCTCAGCTCAGAACAGTGAAAATGCCCAAAGTGAATAACCCAAACTAAACAGAATCTGTGATCAGTTAATGGGTGACAGGTGGATTGCCAGCTGGAAAAAAAAGTAAAGTGAAATTCCCATTTTATTTCATTTACTGAAATAAGTTTCAGATGGGATTTTAAAAAACATAAAAGTGAGACCACATAGGTGTTAAAAGAAAAGTGGACGTTTTTAAAGTCTCAAAGGACTTTTAAATAGGACATAAGATTCAGTAGCCTTAGAATAAATGCTAGAGAAACTCATCAGTAAATACATAAAACCGAGAAATTTCAGCATGAAGAAAATGCCATTAATAAAGACCCAAAAAAAGGACACTGTGCAATATTTTCACTCATATAACAAGCAACAATAATTTTCCAACCAAGAAAACACCCAGAAGACACTTACAAAAATTGACATAAAATACCAGCTCACAGAAAAATGAAAGTAGTCCTTAAATAGTGGCAGTTTTCCAACCTCTATCCTAAGACAATGCTGCATTATAACTAGAATGGAATAGACCTCTTAATTACATGTTCTTTGTCAAAGCGTTGAAGGATCCAACCCAGGTCATCAGACAAGGCAGGTGCTTTAACCAATGAGTCATTCCACTAGCCCTGAAATTCTCTTTAAAATCAACACACTAAAAGGAAGCAAGACATGTCATGACTTAGAATACATATGCAGAATGCTTGTGTATGTACATGTGTTTCTGGAAGGATTCCTTATCAGTGTTTGCCTCCCAGGAGGGAAGCTGGGTGTCCTGGAATTGGCAGATTGAGGAGATTTTGAACTCTGTCCCTTGCTCATGCATTCATTGTCTACTAAAGGTCTCAAATACACATTTCCACTGAGGTCTCCTGGGCAAAGAAAAGAACAGCCCTAAGGCCTCATAGGGATCTGGCTTCAGGTTTAGACAGTGTGGTCAGCTGTGCAGGCTGTGGAGATCTCTAGCCTTAGTCAATATTGCTCCTCTACTAGCTTTGTTTGTGGCTGAGGAGAAAGGTTCAGACCCTACTGCTTAGGACAAGACCTCCTACCCTCCTTAGCAGTCAGAACTGTAAACAGTATTGTTTCTATCCCAGGACCACAAAAGACTCCTTATTACTGACACCATCCTCTGAGGTTCTGCAAGACTAACCCAGCCCTGTTCCTTGCTTTCCTCAACTGCAGACACCTCCACTCTGTCCTCTGGGATGAATGACCCACCATTAGCAGAGTCTGCATTTCCACTGCCTATCACACCCCACACATGAATATTTGGATTCATTCTCGCCTTAGGCATGACCCGGCTCTCCCGAGGGCCTACAGCTCCCCCTGCAGTCCTTTTACGGGGTGACGGCCTCTCTGAACCACTCATCCTGGGAGATGATTGATATAAGGATCCTGTTTCCACCTCTCTCCCTCCACCCCTAAAAGCACTGAGCTGGGACACCAATCCATCAAGTCACTAGTTAGCAAGACTTGTTTCTAAAACTTGAGACTAAGAATGTTCTCTTGGTCTCAGTGTCCATTCCTTCAAAGCTCTTGAGGGTTTTAGTTCATTCACACTCTCCCATAATAATTTTCCATAATGTCTGTCCTTTTAGAAAGGGTCTCACCAGACAGCTCTGGCTGACCCAGACCTCTTTACGGAGTTGACGTGGTTCCTAAACTCACAATGATCCTCCTGCCCTTGCCTCTTGAGTGTTAGATGATAGATATGAGCAACAATACCTAGCACATATTTATATTCATAGTTCACCATGTACACATTCATAATGCACCCCAGAGTCCATTAGCATCCCATGGAGCTTGTTTAAGTTCTTGGCTTTTCATTCCTACCACCCACAGTGCTCTCACTCCTGATTTCAAGCCCCTCCCTGCAGCCTGTTTCCTTTATTCTTCTTAACTCACCTGTGCTTTCCTCCTAAAGTCCATCAGCCTCCTGAGGTGATGGTCACCATGCCACTAGTTCTTATACATGATGTGTCTCTCTGTTTCCCCCATATCTACTTCTCAGGACACTTTTATTTCAGGCGCCAGTTATAAAGGATATAGCTTCTGATCAGCTCCACTTTAAAAATGTGTATAAAATCCAATTTTTGTTTTGACATCTGTAGCAGCCACTCTAGTCCAAGAACAATTGTCTTCTACTCAGAATGTTAACCAGCTGTGCTTTGTTTTCCTGTAGTCCTACTATGTTCACCTCCTATGTAGAGACCAGAGTGAGCCTTGGAAAACCAAAGGTTATATTACTACTTTGTTCAAAATTCACCATGCATCACTTTCTAAGCAACAAAAAACAAAGTTTCTGGAAATACCTGTAATATTCTGGGAGACTTGACTGTCCCGATTCAGTCACACTCACCTCTGCCTTGCTTGCTGCCATTTTGTCCTTAGATCAGATGCCTTTAAACCTTCTCTGAATTCCTTTATTCGTTTTTGTCCTGCAATTAGGAAGTGGCCTTTGTAAGGACAGGGGCTTCATTAAATGGAGCCTCAGTTCCCCTGCTTCTATTTGATACACAATAGGTATGGAGGTGTTGGTGAGGAAATTTGGATCATAGGAAAATGGACAAATTAAAGTCAGGTTTTTCAAGACCAATTGGGTGGGTACTGTCTGTTTACACAAGGAAACAGGACCTTTAGGCCAATGTCCCACTTAACAAAGATGGAGCAACACATTTCTTCTGACTGTTGTGCCTGAAATTTAAAGCCAGCTCCTGGCTCTGTCATGGTTCAATTAGAGCAAACCAGGAGTTTGCCTGCTTGGTTCCTGTGTTAAGAGATGGCAACAGTCTTCTCATTGGATCCAGAGTTTCTCAGGGCATGCAGCTGCAGTTGCTTCAGGGTTTTGTAAAGGGATAGAGTTTAGGAATATGTAAATAGCCTTCCCTAATTGTCACCAGATGATTCTGGCATGGGTTACTTCTTGCCTGAATCATTTTCTTTCTAATGTCCAAAAATAAGAGTTTTCTAACTTTGGAATGTGTCATATGTCTATTATTATTCTAAGACAAAATCTCCCTTTCCATCATTTTCTTAGTGTCCATGTAGCTTGTAGCTTGTCAACTTGAATATTAAAAAAAAAAACCCAGTAAAGTGTTATATATTACTGTCAAACCTCTCATTTTAAACTGAGCTGTAGTTGGTTAGTGGAGTCCCAAGATGTCCCATCAGAGACTTTTGTATAAATGGTGCAAGAACTAGGTAACAGATAGCCCTGAAATAAATTGGGCACAGAGAGGCCAAAGGGATGATTTCTGGGGATGACAAAGAAAGGCTCCTGGGGGGGTGTGGAGTTTGGAGCCAGCCTTGGAAAACAAATAGTAGAATTTTGAATTTCTTTTCTTTAAAAGAATTTCTTTTCTTGTTTGAAACAGAAACAAAACCACCTGAGTGAAGAAGGCCCAGGTTTGACATCTGATGCAGTGCAATGGATTGAATTGTCATAAGGGAATTGAAACAGCCTTTGTTGAATTAACACAGCTCCATGTGTTCAGTCAGGCTGGTGTCATGTAGACTCTCATGGGCGGATAGTTAATGAATCACAGAGTAATATGGGAAGACATTCTAGGTGGAGGGGGAATGCCTCACTCAAATACTCCTTTCTTCAAGAGGGCTTCCCCAGACCCCTAAGAAGCAACACTACCCCACCGCCCCCCCCAACTCCCACCCCTTACATGCCTTCCACACGTTCCCACCCCTTGTACTACCTCACACACTCCCACCCCTCTCACCCCTCCACTCCCATCCCCTTACATTCCACCCACACACCCCTGACTCCCACCACAAATGTTTCAGGCCTCTGCTGAGTGTTGAGGCCTGTGGTTCTCAACCTGGGGGTTTTGATTCCTTGATCCCATTCATGGGAACCACTTAAGCCCATCCAGTATATCAAATGTTTACATTATAATTTGTAACAGTAACAAAATTACAGTTTTAAAGTAGCAGTGGACTAATTTTATGGTTGGAGGTTACCCTAACATGAAGGACTGTATTAAAGGGTCTCAGCCTTAGGGAAGTTGAGACCACTGGTCCTGCTGCATCTTCTCTGACCCATTTTTCCAGGATTACACAGGCTCAATGAGTCATTCTTGAACGTTGACTGTGAGAGGAGAAGAACTGGCTTAGGATGGGATTTGCAGTCACTGAAGGCCATTTTAAGGGGTCCAAGCAGTGTCCACAGCAGAAAGATGCCAAGGCGACTTTGAAACAATGGAACATTGATGGGAGCTGCTGTACCTGAGCTAAGCATACCAGCGCGGGCTGGAGGGTAGAGGGGTGGGGGTGCACCCAGAGAGCAGGTGAGGGATGCAAATGGCCTGCAGCTAGTTGCTAGTCTCTAGGATTCTCAGTGCTCACTCAAATACATAACCTGGGAAAAGCGAGGCATGCGGCACGGATGGGTCTCATGTGTGAGCTGGAGAACTAGGAGGCTTCTTAACAAAACAGAGCTCACAAAGGTTTCTTGAGAATGTCCCATGGCTTCAGCATGGCTCGATCCATTCCTCATCTCAAGCTCTCCCTGAATTCAAACAGTATGTGCTGGGCAAAGATGTTTGTTAAGACAAATAACATAACAGAG
Source organism: Cricetiscus sungorus (assembly GCA_030556225.1). Classification (NCBI taxonomy): domain Eukaryota; kingdom Metazoa; phylum Chordata; class Mammalia; order Rodentia; family Cricetidae; genus Cricetiscus; species Cricetiscus sungorus. The sequence continues at coordinate 20,194,054 of JANBXA010000372.1, read as the reverse complement.
GAAAATATTCTCCCTAAGTGAATCATGAAACGTAGAGTTTGATATAACTGAGTATTTTCTTCCATTTATCTTCAGCGATGGTTTTATTGGAAACGAATGCTAACTGCTTTTGTAACGTTCAAACGCTCTCTTCTGAGAGCAGCTTACCACGAAAGAAATGGTTGTCAGCTTTCTTTTGGCTCCTGCCCCTTCCCAACAGCAGACAATTGACTCTGCACCTGCTCCAAGTGGCTTCTCAGTGCCAAGCCTCTTGCCCAGAAAATTGCAGTATCAAATCTCAGTCCCAACTGTGAGGCAGCCTGCCACTGTCACCATCACCTCTGGCTTCTGAGAGGGGATGCCTTCCCAGTCCCCATGAGAAAAGTACTTTCTCCCCTGCCACCTTCTGGGATTTGAACTCTGACCTCAAGCCTCCTTTCAACCACCAGCTTGCACTGATTCACCCTTGTTTGCTCAGTCTGTCCCTGGAGTCATTGGGTAGGTCAGATGTCAGAAGACGTGAAGTCATTAGGTGCCCAGTTCCAGGATGAGTATATATCTAAGGAGAAGAAAATACACATTTTTGTTTGTCACGGTCCACAGCCTGTCTCCATAAAGACATGCCTCATCTGTGAGTGGATCAGTGTGCATCAGTATTGCTTTCCTGTCCATGAGTTGCTATTATTTTTACCCTTCTTTCTGAATAACATGCTCGTTATAATGCATGACTTATTTGAAGAGGGAAAGCATCGTGTTTCGCCTCTAGGAAAGCAGATGGTTAAAAAAAAAAAAAAAGCCACACTCAAGCAAGAACCTAAGATACAAATAGCAAATGCTATTTAGATACATGTATGATATTCTGATGAACAGTCTAACCTTACTCATTTTCATTTTAGGTTTCCCAAGCAGGCCAAAGGTTCTAAAGCTCCTTCTCAACACCCAGAGTCACAGAAAGGAGTCTGTCCAAGTCTATTATGAGAAAGTGCAACCTGTGCTGAAGCTTGCAGGGATAAAGACTGATGTGACAAGTGAGTTCTTTTCTCTGTGTAACTTTACCGCTCCACATGGAGCCCACATAGCCTTCCTTCCTGAGCACGAACAGCTGTTCAGAACAGTAAAGCATTCTTCCTGTGTCCCATCACCAGCTCCAGAAGTATCATTCATTTAGTGTTTTTTTTAATCACGCTATTTTGTATTTAAATATCAACATTTTAGACCGCTTTCACAGTAACAATTATTAGGTGTTATTTGAAAGCAAACTATGGTTTTTTTGTTTTTTGTTTATATATATATATATACATATATGTATATATATACATATATATATATACATATATGTATATATATATATATCTTCAAGATGTTTGCTTTACTTACATTTCTGCCTGATGTTATTCTGTGGCCCTTCCCTCGGGTTGTTTTTGTTCTGACCCTGACCCCTGCTGGTTAGGTCAAAACTAAACACAAAGCTGCTGCTTTTGGTTGATTTGGGAGAAACTGAGAGCTTGGATCCAATCTCAAAAGTAAGAGTTTGCTTAGCATCTTGATAAGAGAGACAGAAATTTGCTAATCCCCAAATTAGTAGAAAAATTGTTGGTAAAGTCTTTTTGGACATTCAACATTTGGAGACCAAATTCCCCTGATTTATTAACACTCACTATGCGCATCTCCTAGGAAGGGTAGACAGGACTTAAAGCCAGAACTTTACTGGTTTTCCTCCTATATGGCTTTACCACAGCAGAGGGAATCTGCTGCACACTATAATGGGTGGAGTTTCTTATGTAATTAACTTACCCAGGAGACAAGTCCAGAGTACAGTTGAGTCTCCTAGTCATAATGACATGTGTCTGGAGGAGGGACCTGGCTTTGCTCAGCTGTGAGAGATAGCTATGGGTCTCAGAGTGTGAATAAGGCCTTTGAAATTTAGTGAGTGTCTTGAAGCACTCAGGTAGCTTTGTGGGAAGTTCAGTTACCCCAAAGACATCTGCCACCATGAAGGTTAAAGAGTCTGACAATGGGGACCCATGCCTGTAATCCTAGCACCTGAGAGACTTAGGACGAAGACTATGCGGCTGAGGTCAGCCTGGGCTACATAGCAAAACCCTGTCTTATTAAAAATAAATGAATAACAAGATAACAACAAAAGACAAATAAACACCTCAAATGAATTTCTGACTTAAATGAAGTTTCAATGGAAAAGTTAGCTTGTATAGGCTATAACTTGGGGCTCACAGGTGAGTCACAGGGGAAATATACAATGTAGATTTGTGCCTATTGCCTATGGGATAGTTCCAAAGATGGGAAAGACCTGAGGTCCATGCTGGGATGAGCCAAGTAAAATTAGATGAATATCAAGCTCATGAATGGCTGTTGCATTTTTCATATGTAAATGCTACTCAGGAGCTTGCATGGGCATTGCTATGTATTAGTCAGTTTCCAAATCTCTCCCTGGAACCTAGACACTGTATCTTGTATTTGGGAGACTGAGGCAAGTACACCACTTGTGCTCAAGCTTTCGAGGTCAGCTTAATAAGCAAACAAATAATCTCTATGGCATCTTTGTTATATGCAGGATGCACAGATATTGAGGATTCAAGCAGATACTTAAAACTAAATAGTGTGGTTGTGGTATATGCATAAAAACTGGAGGAGTCTGGAGGGCTCAAAAAAAAAAAAACTATGTGATCCAGGTACTTTCTAAGAGGCAAAGGAGGTAGACATGGGGAGAGGAAAGGAGGATGGCAGGAATATTTATGTAAGGAGGCAGAGATAGGAGGTGGTAGTATAATAAAAGTATCCATAATATAGTATCTTGGCTGATTATAATTTTGGCTATATCTTCATAATTTTATTTCATATTGAATCCAATTTATCCCATCTTCATAAAACATTTGACCATTAAATTGTAACCTTTTTTATTCTTTCCTAGTGAGATGGAGAAAGGCATATTTATACAAGAAAAGGAGAACCTAGAATGTACCAAACTTTCTTTTGGTTTGATTATCTGTGTCCAATATAGGACAGCTATTTCCTTTCCTATAACTGAGGGTAGATTCCCTCTTCTTGGAGGCTGAAACAAGATGTCTGAAATGAATGTGAACTCCCTTAAGGAAGAAGGGCAAAGTGGCTTTGGGAAGGTCTCCCTGCCTCCACCCCCAGGGATGTTTCCCATACAAGCTTGAGTCCAGACATGGTTGAATCTTATGCTACACTCAGCAATTTGCAGATCACATCTTGATTTACAGTTAGTGGCTTTTAAAAAGTCGTAATTTTGTAATATGGTTTGGCAGAGATGAGTTTACCAGCTGAATCAAGATTAAGGGAGGAAGAGGAAGATGAGAAGAAAGAGGAAGAGGAAGAAAAAAAGGAAGTGGAAGAATTTTCTTCTGAATATCAGCAATATTTTATATCAAAATGTTCCTATTTGTGTCAAAGACTGAAGAAACATGTGGCTATGGGAAGTGTTTCAGCTTTTCTGTTTACTTGGCTTAGAGTGTCATACAGAGATGAACCTTAGTTTAGGAGTGTCATTTTCATAAAATTATGTAACAAGATTCAATTTGGCTCTTAGTGGAAAGAAAATGTATGAAGACGATTTCAAAGGAACACACATTTACTACATGCTTGTTGTTTTAACATGATCCCTTTGCACTGGTGAGACCAAGTGGAATAGGAATTGCTTGAATTCTATATGATAGTTTATTAGGGGAAGTCATGCTGTTTAGTATTTGGCACATTTTGAATATTTCACTATGTATTATACTTTCTCACACATTTAGTTTAAACATAAACCTTATGCACTAACAAGTTTATACTTCTTTCACTTCTATTTGTGCTAAAATCCTAGCCACTTCTGAATATAGAGCAGCGCGTTTTGAAACATTTGAATTAAAGCAGTATCCCAACATGCTGCTACCTCCAAAATTAAGAATATATTAGAGTTTATATCTTTAAAAGTGCCGTTAATTCCTGTACTCAGGAGGAAGAAAGTGGGTCTCTCTGAGTTCAAGGCTACCCTGGTCTACAGAGTAAATTCCAGGACAGCCAGGGCTACACAGAGAAACTCTGTCTTGAAAACTAAAGAACAACAATAAAAAGATGCTAGAGTTTTGAGAGATCATTGGGTGATCTATGAACTCATAGAACAATAAAGTGGAAAGTCAGAGAAGTCAACAAAATCTGAGAAAATAATTTCAGTGCCAGTCAATGCCATTTTCCTGGGTAGAGCTGTGTGGCTGCACATGGAGAGGAGTTGAGAGTATAGATAGCATGCCATAGTACAGGGTAGGTGTTTGGCTCTCCTTGTGGTATCAAGGAGCCTTAGCTTGGGATCATATGCTAGAGGCAGAGTGTTGTGTTACTGGAGAACATTGACATCCTTGAGTGCAGTCTCACTGCCTTTGTGAAAGTAATCAAAGGTACTTCCTCTATGTATTCTCATGTATCTGCTGATCCCAGCCCAAGGCCACATAGCTTGCCGATCAGGAGCACTGTTTGTATCACAAATGCACTTGTCCTCTTGGCTGAATGGTTCTGTCCTAGCTAGTTATACACTACACAGTACAGAGGTCATAAGAATTGGCAGTTACCTATTGTTACCTATTGTAGTTAACGTTGTTCATTGTAATAGTACAAAATTAATGCATTCTACCTGGTGTGTGGAGTCACCACACTCTTAGCCCTTCCTTCTGTGTATGTACAATAGGCACTTTGATCTTCAGTCACCCTTCCCTTTGACAAAGGTGCTAGATCTACTCATGGTCGTTATCACAGTGGTTTAAAGAGTCTTCTCTGAATTTGGCAATGGTCACTGCCAGGTCAGGGTCTCTGGGGATGTCTATGCACCAGATAATTCTGCCTCCTTGTGGGGGAGCATTGTTCAGAAAGTGGATCTCTTGTGGAATCCTTTTCTTTCTTTGTATGTGGCTCTTGGCTTTGTGTTCTTTCGTATTTCCTCTGTGTGGCTCTACTTTTGTAGCTTTCTCTTTCCTTACTTCACCAGGCAGAAAACTAGGCCATCTGGAGAAGTTCAGTCACAAAATTTGTGTATGGGGTAGAGACACAAGTTATGAAAGGTGTAGAAGCTGAGTATCCTGGTCGGGTTTTACTTTGAGCTTGCTGGGATGCTGTAGGGGAGGAGGAAAAGGATATTTCAGTATCCTATCCCATCATAAAGTGTGAGTACCAGACAAAGACATGTTTCTTTGTGTCTAAATCATACTGCATATGTATGTTATTTCAAATTCATCGTGGACATTCTGTATTAACCTCAGGAAATAATTTTCCTTAGACATAGTAATCTGGGGTAGTATTATTTATGCTGAAGTGGAGGTGGGCATGCTGAGGCAAAGAGTGGTGGAATATAGATTCTAAATCTAATAAAGAAAGGACACGGAGTGCTGACTTCATAGGAAAAGGAAAGTAGATGGAAAGGTAGTATCACAGTAAAAATAAAAAAATGATTAAGAATCCCTTTTCATTATTCTATTTGGTGGGTTAACCATGGCTCTGTTTAATTCTAGAGCCCACGAGAGCCTGTCTGGTTATTATTTTTTTGTTTGTTTGTTTGTTTTGTTTGGTTCTTTCTATTTTGCATAGTCATCTAAATCACAGTTAATCCTTTTCCTTGCTTTCTTTTTATTTTTTATTATCACCTTTTGCTATTTTATAGCATAGGTTCTTTCAGGTCCTTTTGTCACTAGACTATATCATGTCTCTCCAAAGTCCACTTATTTTATTCATCCTGTTAAACATTTTACACCTGTGCATTTCCTAGTCAGTTTTCTCTCATTTGTTTCCTACCTTTTTTGTTTCAGACAAAAAAGTGATTAATTTTGTAACTTATTCAATATCCCTTAAGATTCCTGTACTTAGATGTATTACATCAGTATATAATCAAATGTCTTTTGAGATGTTATAGAGAAAATGAGAATATTTTAACACTCACTTAAATAAAAATCATTTAACCAAAACTTAATTTTAAAGTGAATTTCATAATGTATTTAATTTTTTTCAAAAGTAAGCTATGTTATAAAACCCAGATATGAAAACTTATTTGCAGCCTATGTGATTCTTCATAACAACCTTAGTGATCTTGACCATGTGTGTGTACAGGAACACTTCCTACATTGCGTTTTAAGGTTGTACATGGTTATATGTACATGAATATACATGAATTATCAGCACACATCTTTTGTGATAATGTACCCTTGAAACTTTATTAATATTGATATTTTGAATTTTCTTATATCCTTCTCCAGATTGGAATTTAACAAGGATTTTGTTCTGGTGAATAAGGTTGGGGAGAATTACAATGTAACAGCACTAGATACAGAATGATTCTCTCAGACACCAAGGCTAATAATTTTTAACAATATCCAAAAACATCATAGGAAAAGCTTGAACCATGCTGGCACCAGGAACGAACAGGCATGAAAGATTAATGTAATCTTGCATATAATGATGCACATTCTTACACACACACAAAAATCCATCTGCAGTGTCATGTCAGCAGAAATCTTTGATGTGTGGATACAGCTGGGCTGCCTCTTCTGGCAGGGATGCCCCAGAAAATGCTAAATGTGCTTGTGATACTCAGTGCCATCTGCAGTGTGCCCACTCATCCTGTCTCTACTGGCATTTTGAGTGCTGCATGGGCTATTAGTGACTGTGGCAACAGAGATGTGCTGTGACAGACTTGTTTCCTCTGAGGACCTGGGCTCTGGTCCTGTATGTCAGCCTCCCCCTGGGTTTGGGTTTCTTATCATCGGGTTGGCATTACTTTGTATTTTCACATCCAGCTCCCTTTTTTTTTGAGTCTAGCATCATCAGATACATGTTCTTCTGGTATGTAAATCTTACACTAACCTTTCAACTAATTTATTCATGTAAGGTTGCCAAAGTGATTTAACATTGACTATTCAATGCCAGAAAATAGGCTGTATTTTCAAAATACTCCTGTTCCCAAGCTTCTGATTGAAAGGAAATGTGTCTTATTTAGGGAAAATGAAAAAGACAGGCACCAAGATTAAACTCACTAAATACTATGTGCTGGATATCCCTAAATGACTTACATAGTTGCACCAACTATACAGTCTTCTTTTAACTTAAAACTATGAAACACCAGACAATGAATGTTTAATGCTCTTTCCTATGAGTCAAATATACAAGAATAAATGCTGTTTTATGACCTGACCATATGTTTTGAACATAATAGTTTGCTGAACCAAGCTTAAAAAGCATAGATTGCTATTTAAATTATTCATTTTTTTCTTTAATAGTAACAGAGAAGGGCATGCCCCATCCCTGCTTGAAGAATGTGACCTCTAGGAATTTGATGGGGAGGTTACATTGTTAATCTTCACATACATAAAATTATGCTATCAGAAACTTTTTACCTTTTACACACACATTTGGGACTAATAATTTTAAAGTTTTATAATGAATTGGGCTCTGTTTGTTCATATCCATGTACTAATAGTTAATTCTAATATATCATGGCCACCCAACTCTAAGAATCTGCCATAGGGAATCACAAAGATAAATTAAATTATAAGTATACAAAAACTACAGTGTACTACCCTATACTTAACATACATATATTGTACTTAAAATCCCTAGTGTTTGGCTTTCACCATGTCAATATAAAGATGGACATTGATGAAAACTATTATATTCATCATGCAACATAGCAATGCTGTTGTCTTTTGCAAATTTACTGGTAGCTTAATAGTTATCCAATAGTATTTTGCTGTGATTGATTGCAATAGGCATTTTGTAACAACAAATCTATTTTCTGAATGAATAAAAGATGTTGGCTTTAATTATCTCATAGCTTATTGACTAAGTAGATATGGTTTTGTTTTACAGGTTTAGCATTTTATTATGAATGGATTGACACAAAGTGCTATATTGCCTTTTAAGGCAAGACTGTATGATTTTAGTTTTATCACCAGGCATGAAAACCAAGTCCGTATTCTAACTTCCTTGCTAACTCTCATGGCTGGGTACTTAACTGGAAGGTGGTTACTTTCTTGAGCCCTGTATGATCCTCTACTTTATTTTCAAGTTTTAGTACAGACTATTCCTGGTCTTGTGGGACTATCAATTCTCCACCAAAGGAAAACATTGCACCAGATATTGCAGCATGATATGTTTGGTTTGAAAAGGACTTGTGTGTTTAGACAGAACATCATTCCTATACCAGGACTAAGTAAAGAACAGGTGTGGACCATAGCGTCTATTCATTGATATCTTCTTCACCATCTTCAAAGGCCTCTTCCCTGTTTTTGACCATAGCATCCTGGTATGTCTGATGCTTGAACCCCAGGCCATGCTCTTGCCTGCAAACCAGTGCATGAATGCCTTGAAGTTGAACATGGTCAAGAACTGTTACAAGATGCTCTTGAATAGCACATTTAGATGAATGGTATTGTTGTCAATGAAGGTAGAAGCTATCTTCAGGTCCCAAGGCAGGATGTCACATACAGTCACTTTGATGTTGTCAAGAATCCACTTGATGAAGTTAATTGCCGTTCTTGTTTTGGATGGTCAGCATCTTCTTGTTCACCTCTTTCATGGATATGGAGTCCAGGAAGAAAATGACCATCGTCAGATAGTGGCCCTGGCATGGTTGTCAGATAGTCATATTCTTGGCATTGTACATATGCTTTGTGAGCTTGTGTGATCACTGTCAGGGTCACTGAACTACTGAGTGCCCAGGGCTGCGATGGGTGTGAAGCTTAGCATGAAGACATGTAGGCACAATGTGAAGAGCACAATGTTCACCGCCAGCTTGCATCAGTTTGGTTTCAAGTTGGCCAGGGAAATGCAGCAAAGTGATACCACTCATGGTGCCAGACACCAGGTGGTTGAGGTCCCTGTAGGTAGGCGTAGTCAGCTTGAGCATACAAAAGCAGATGTCTTAGACATTCGTAATAGACATTGGAAACTTGTTTGTAATGCATTGCTGGGCTATGCTGAAATTGCTCACTGGCATTTGAACATTAGGAACAAGGCAAATGAGATACAGAATTGATTTGCAAATGTAAGGGATTAACGTATATGATGAAAACATTACTTTGGGGAAGATGTTTATGCAAGACTTGCTATCTGATAACTTTAAAAGATGGTGTGTGGATGATTGCCACATGCTGATAGGGAGGAAACAAGAAAAGACCAGTGAACCACTGAGGTCAAGAAAGTTGATCTTCATTTACCCCAAAATCAATAGAAATTTTTAACGCTTCCAAAGAAATATTATGACACATGAAGGGCAGTGTTACCATCAAAGGAAGCACTGAATTGTAGTTTAAAATAAGTAATGCCTAGTGAGGCATAAGATTTAGAAGGCAAAACATGATTAAACAAAAGGTTCTGTAAATAAATCTAGATGGCTACACTCTATAAGCATTGACTATCAAGAGGACAAGGTGGGTAATTCCTTTGTAATTTCTTACCTAGAAGTGGACAGATGAATAAATAGGCTGCATTTGAAGCAATTTTCTGGGAAGTATACATTAAAAAAAAATATGACTGGGAAACTCATGCCAATGAGTGGCTTCGTGTGGTCCAAAGTCCCAAGCTATAAGTGTAAGAATTTCATGGCCTCATTTTAAGCATTTGCTTTGGACCTTGGTTATGTAAAAGCTGGGATAGCAGATGTAGATATGAAACCTGAACTTACACACTGGTGGCATGAGATGTTCTGCTGAGTGTGATATCTGTCAATGTCTTCTCTTGGTAACTACACCATTATGGGGATTTTTAGAAGGCCTTTATAGTAGGAAGAGAATTGTTCAAATGTCAATAGTTTTTCCTTTACCCAAACATATTGATTTTTAATTTATTTCTCATGTGGAATTATTTTGTACTGTGGTGTTAAAAGATATACAGAGCCTTTAGTTACTACACATTCTTAAACTGATTGTCCTGTTATGTGCACTAAGTAAGTCCCTCAATTTATTCTAATACCATGGCATACTGATTTACTTTGGGTTGTAATAATTTTAAATTTCTATTAGAAGTCATTTATGTTCCAAATACTTTAAGTACTTTATTTATTTTGATGGATTTAGCTTTCCTCATAGGAGCTGGTGTGGTTGCAGTAATCACCTTAATTAAAAGGCAATTCTAATTCCCATTACTTAGATATATATGAACTGTTGTGGAAACATGATTTCAGTAAACACTTCAAGAGATCAAGTCTCTAACAAGAATTGTTCAGACAGGAAATGTCCCTTATTAAACCTGTTTGAAGAATGACCATAAGTCTCTTAATCTGCTCCCGTCAGTGCAGGATAAAACCTCTTTGATGACTATTATGCTAGGCTCCAGGCTACAAGGATAGCAGAGTGTCATTAGGACTCATTTCATTGGCTTCTTTTTGTTTTTGTTGGTCATGTTTGATTCTACCCTAGGTTTCTGGCCTATCCAGACTCTGGTTCCTAGCCTTCCAGGCAGTGTCAGGCAGGGCCTCTCTCTTGTGGCATGAGTCTCAAGTTGGTCCAGTCATTGATTGACCACTCCCACAAGTTTGGTGCCACCTTCACTCCCAACACACCTTGAGACTCACAGACATACATTAGGTAGAGCTCTGGGAATCCTGAAGGAGAGAAGGATTGTAGGTGCCAGAGGGATCATGACACCATAAGAAAACAGCCCATAGGATTAACTAAACAGGGCTTGTGGGGTGTTGCAGTGACTGAAGCAATAATTAGGAAGCTTGGATGGGACTGAACTAGGTCCTCTGCATTTTTGTTATGGTTGTGTAGCTTGATGTTCTTGTGGGACTACTAACATCGGGAGCAGGGGCTGTCTCTGACTCTTTTGCAGGCTTTGGGGACCCTATTCTTCCTATTGGGTTTCCTCATCCAGCCTTAATATGAGGGGATGTGCATATTCTTTATTGTAACTTGTTATGCCCCATTTGGTTGATATCCTTGGGAGACCTGCCCTTTTCTGAAGGGAAAGGAAGAGGAGTAGATCTAGAAGAGAGGAAGAGACAGAAGAAGGACAAGGAGGAGAGGAGGAATGGGAAACTGAGGCCAGGATATAATATATGAGAGCAGAATAATAAAAAAGAATGACTGGGAATATTTTTGATAAAAGTTTATATGAAAGATTTAAATTTGGGATGTGACCCAACAGCCATTTCATTTTGATGAGTGGTAGGATCTCTGTTTGACAGCTGGAGCTGTTGATTGGGAATGGTTAGTAAGTTATTATGGCTTCTAGACAGGAGGGTGAGAAGCTGCAATCCAAAAAAAAAAAAAGAAAGAAAAAAGAAAAAAGGAAAAAAAAAAAAGCTTCAGTATTCAGTATAGCTTAGTCAGCAAAGTAAAACAGTTTGGTAGATGATGTTTAAGAAATACCATTTCCTAAGATTTTAGAGTTTTTAAAAACGAGTTCCATATGCTTCTGTGAAGACACATTGTGACATATTTCGAAAGCCAAGAGAAACAGCAGATCAACCCTTCATGACAGCTGGTGTCCCACTCCAGTGTGTTCTAGCAAACACTGTGGGATCCATGGCTAAAACTTGGGGGATGTTAGGCTCCATACCACCCCTACTTATGCGGTCTGAAAAAAAGTTAAGTAAGGGCAAAGAAGAGTGTGGTGCTGCTGTATAGACAAAGCTGTGGCAGTTACCTCCACTATAAGGGGAACACTGTTAAACCAACCTGTAGTGTTTATATTATTGTTAGTACAGTAATCTTTGTGTGTGTTTTTTATTTTCTGGATTGCATAGCATTATTCTCTTGTCCATAATACTATTAGATATATAAACTATAATGTAGATGTTGCTTGGCTAACTTTGACATTTTCTCAGATTGACTGTGGTATTTGTAATACATATAGTTTTCTTTTTTTTAAGCCAAACTCCTAGAAAACAATCTGACATTCAACATTTCAAAGATAATGAGGGTTGTGATAGAAGATATACAATCTGTCCCTTAAAAACCTTTGTTATTAATCTTTTAGAAAAGGAAATAAATATGCACCCTGATTCTACTTTTCTAGAGAGAATGATTCTACTGAGGCCAGTGGCAAAGTTGACTCACTCTGAGAACAGCAAGAGTGATCAGATGCAATGGGGTCATTCAAGTAACCCTTCAGCATGTAGCAACTTCCTGCGAAATGATGAAATTTTTCTTTCTCTGTAATATCTCATTCCATGATGTTTTTATATTAAGCATATTCATTGGGTTTATGTCATATACCTCAATGTAATCTTATCAGTTTGATTAGCTATTTTTCCTTTCTACTGTGACAAGATACCTGGACTTAAAAAATAAAAATGTTTCAGGAGGGAAGGGTTTGATTTGGCTCACAGTTTGAAGAAGGTACCATCTTCATGGTGGGAAGACACAGCAGCTGTGTGTGATCTGTGGGTCACATTGTTTCCATAGTTACAAGCAGAGAGAAATGGATACTGATGCTCAGCCCACTTCCCCCTATTCTATTCCGTCTGGGAGGAGTCTATAGGATGATTCTGTCTATAGTCCAAGTCTTCTCTCTGCAGTTAAACCTTTCTAGAAATACACTCTTAGACTTAACCAGAAGTATGTATTCATGGCAATATCAAATACAGTCAGGTGAACAGTAAAGATTAACAGTCTAGTAGTTGTTGACTCAAAGTGGTATATTCCTTACTAATTCATTCAATTTCAAGTACCCTGGGTGTATTCATATACCTCAGTGTTTCTACTGGTTCAAATGTATTTTCAAAGTAATAAAATTCCTATAAGGCCACATTCTTTGGATTTCATATTGAATAGTAGTATAGATACTTACTAGTAGGTGACCATGGAAAGCTACTCAAGCTTTATAAGCTTTAGCTTCCTGATCTGTAAATTAAAGCTATCAATATCTATTGTCTGCAGCTATCACTTAAATAATTCCCAGAGGGTGCTGAGAACAGTGCCTGATATGTATACAGTCATATTTATTAACTGCTTTTCACTAGCAGTATTTATTTACTGTTACTCTATGGTTATAGTTATCATTTAGATTTGTTTCAAAAGATTTTCCTAACTTCTTTTTTATGACAAAATTTCACAGCTAAGTTATTTACTTATCTGACAGAATACTCATGGAAAGACTATCTCTAACTCCAGCAATGAGTTGGCATACCTATGATGCTGTTATTTGTAGTCATGTGTTGCCATCCTATGTATGCAAGAGTCAAGGTCTTTCCATCTAAATTATATTTTTGTGTCAGGGTGAAGAGTTTATAAGGCCCCTTTAGATCACACACAACATGCCCATAGTCATGGATACGGATTTTAACAAAGTTCATAAAGCTTTGGGAAAACTCGTGGAAAGTCATGAAACCAAACAGATAAAAGTTCAAATCTTGGAGTGACAAGTTTTTGAATGGTAGCAAGCAAATTCTGGTTAGTTGTGAACTTGAATGTTCACTGCTTAATACCTTGTAATTCAACTGATTTTTGTCTCTGGAGAAGTATATAGGGTCTGGTTTTATAAAGTATTTGCTCCTCTGTAGTGCTGTGTCTTCTGAGCCATTGTCCCTTACTAAATGCTTGAAGTTATTTTGACTGATCATATCTACTGCACAGTCATACACACTATGTGAGTAAGGTTAGGAAAATGTTTTAAACTCTAGACTTTATAAATGTCAACTAATTCAGCTTTATTCTGTGTTTCCAGTTGTTGTCTGTGTTGGTAGAGATGGATCTGCCAGTGATGCGGTCCATGCTCTGCTCCTCAGAGCTCAGAACAGTGCTTGGGTGGAGATGGACTGCTTCCTGATTCCCATCAGGGTACAGCTTCCCCTTGGCCTAACACCAGCAGGCAAAGAGTAGCTGCAGATTCATTAAACTGCTCCTTGTCATAGTTTGCTTTCTATCACTATGACAAAACACCATAACCAAAACCAAGCTGGGGGAAAAAGGGCTTATTTCATCTTATAGTTTACAATCCAGGGCTTAGGGCAGCCAAGACAAGAACTGAAGCAGAGGCATGGAAGGGTGCTGCTTTTTAGCTTATTCCCCATGACTTTCTTTGCTACATTTACAATGGGGTACCATCATTCCAGTGTTAGCACCAACCACAGTGGGCTGCACACTCTAATACATTCATTAATGAAGAGAATACCTCATATCCGAAAGACTTGCCTACAGGCCAATCTGATGTGGAGGTATTTTCTCAATCAAGATCCTTTCTTTCAAGGCAACACTAGCTTGTGTCATATCGATGAAAACAAACCTATATAACATTCTCTTCTGTAATTCCATTTCCTATATCCTAATAAGACTCTAATGCACAGACTTTGGTTCTGAAACAGCCTCACTCATTGTCCACCATTTCCAAGAGGAAATGTGAAACTTGGACAAGACATTTAATCTTTTGGAGCCTCATCTCCTTCAAGGTCTTCAGGTTCCTCATCTTTCCCCAAGCATATCCCTAGTGCCTAAACACAGGGACTATGCAATAACATTTAAGTTGTGTGAATATACAGAACACCTAAAATATAGGTTCTACCATAATAAAAGCAAAGGCAAATCCTAGCAGTGTTTGAGAAATAGAAAGGGGGGGCCTTAGATGGGAGATGATAGCATAACAGTAGGCCAGTTGATGGACACTCTGCATACATGCCACAGAAAGGGGTCTGAGTTTGAGCTGAGAAGCAGTAGAGAGTTATGGGATGTTTCAGATCAGGGAAACCATCCAATGAAACCTAGTCCAAGAGGATTCATTTTGATGCAGGGCACAGAATTACTTGTGGAGAAAGCAGAGGTTCAAGCAAGGGAAACAGCAAGACTATGTATGGTTCAGAAAAGAATATGCTATTTTGTATTTAATCCACACATTCTATTGAGCAATAATAGAGGAATTGGCTATTTATTTTTTCATTTTAAAAAGTTAGAGTTTCTATTGCTGTGCTAAAACGCCATGATCAAAAGCAACCTGGGCAGGAAACTGTCTATTTCGGCTTACAGTTTGTAGTCTAGTATGAAGGGATGTCAGGGCAGGGTCTTGAGGCAGGAAACTGGAGGCAAAAATGAAACAGACGCCATGGGAGAATGCTGCACACCAGCATGTTCTTCATGGCTGCTTTGTTACAGCATCTAGACCACCTAGTCCAGTGGTGACACTACACACAGTGACCTGGACCCTCTCATATTAATCAAAAAATTTCCCACAGCCCAGTCTGGTTGGGCACTTTCTCAATTGATATTCCCTCTCTCTGAATGGCTCTGAATTATGTCAAGTTGTTATAAAACTAACCAATAAAAAATAATTATATAAAATTTGTTAAGAAAACACAGGAAAATATATTTTTCTTATGAAAACAAAGTGTGTGTTTAAAAATGTTTAATGTTCTATTTAATAACCATATCCATGCCACACATTTAGAATTGCTATTACAGAGCCAATTCTACGTATGTGTTTAACATGTAAGTGGGTTCGGTAAGGGATTAGCTTTAGGGTTTTATTATTGTAAAGCACATTTTTGATTTTACAAATATATACATATTCAGAGTATACTTGTAGAAATATCATTTTAAAAAACCAAAAAACAAAACAAAAGAAAAAAACAGAACAGATCCAAATGCCTTTGTAAAATATAAAGTTTTTTACAAAGCCAACAATTTAAATGGGGAGAGAGATTAGACTACATTCTGACAATTTAAGGCACTTACAAAAACCAATAATGGTCTCAAAGAAAATAATAAAACAGCCTTGACTGAAAGAGGTGGGGGGAAAAGGATGCAATTTGGACCATTGTTTTGTGCCAGTTTATTTTTGACCCTTCAGTGTCATTTCAGTAGTTCTGCCTGTAGCTGGTGGAAGCTTCCTGGCAGTATATGTGCCCAGGCTGCTATTCTTCTCATTAGCACTTGGATCTCTGAGGTCATTCACTAACCACCATAGCTCAGAAATGGAAAGGGCATTTTCTAAGAAGTGTGCATTTGACACGAACAGGAGCTTATTATAAAAATTGGTCATTATGCTTGTGCCTATAATATGTAACCAATTTTTACAAATGCATAATGTTGAGGCATTGAGGATTTTTCCTCTTAATTTCAAAGCATATTTATAATTTGGAAATATCCTGTTATTCAGTGGCTATTTCCAGGAATGGTATTGTCATCTTTTTCTTTTGTGTGTGTGAAGATACAGCAGGCTGCCAAACTCTGGTAGTTGGAAAGGAGTTGCAGCTTGCTAATTCTTTCTAATAGGAAGGGAATGTCATGTGTGGGTTGTTTAACACTGGGATGCTATGCCTAGTCGGGGCTTTTGATGAAGAATGGGAACAAGAGCTAAGCAGGAAGTTTCCAAGCTGCCCAAGAGGAGACAGAGTCTGCCTTTGAAGCCATTTGCCTCCTGGAGAGAGACACCCAGAGGGGGAGTGTTTAGTAAATTACTCCACTGAGCCAACAGACTAAGCTGCTGAATTATCATCAGACGCAAATGTATCAGATGTGGGAAAGCCTGTATTTGAACTGCTGGCCATTAGGAACTGTGTTTGTTGCTATGGGAACTGGTGCTAAGGAACTATACAGACAGTCTGATTAGAAGGGAATAGGGGGATAGTGAGAAAAGCCTGAGAGGATATAAAAATAAAAAAGCAATCCAGTTGTTGTAAAACAAGACTTAATCCACACACTGATGGCTCTGAATCATATATTCCTGTAGAGTTTGCGTAAGTAAATTTCATGCTTTCCAATTAATTTGGGGAGAATAAAATATTGCTGAGGGACTGTTAATTTCTATGATATTTAAGGCAAAGAACCAATGTGTAGGTGCTGCTTTCATGAGAATTTTAGATATGCTTGACTAGGAAGTCATTACATCACATTTATCTGCTTGGATGTAGGAGACATTAACAGCCTTATGAATATTCATGCTGTCTGGTTAATTAAGTTAATTGTTCTGCAGAAGTGCTTGCACTTCCAAGGACAATTTTTTCATTTATTTTTTCATTTATTTATTCATTTATTTATTGGTTCTGTGGGTGCTGCCTAGTATTTATCAGGCAGGGTTTCACTTTCTCTTTCCTGAACTGCTGCCCCACCCCCCAGCACCTCATCCCAGCTCTTTGTTTTTAGCACATTTCAGAAGGTGTGGGGGAGGGGCTGGTAGGCAAAGTTACTGGTAGTGTTCAGAAAAATAACTCCTCCTATTAATTAAAATGTTTACGTTCTGATATTTATGTGAATGGTGTAGTGTTCTTTATTGTGGACATCTTTTCAAATTGTGTACCATTTCCTGGAGGGGAAAAGTACTCTCAGTAATTTTATGATGTCAAATGCACTTTCTCATGAACTTCTGTGTTTTCTTCAGAGTGCTAAAGAACAGAGATTAAGAACACATTCAGAGATTAAGGTAATGCATTAATGAGTAGATGATGAATAATTTCTGACATCTGGTCATGCTTCCTGTGACAACTAAATTGTGTTGGAGGACAGTGGCACAACTTGACAGGCCATGAAGCAAACTGATTTCTAGCATTTCATCCAGATATTGTTTGAGTATTCATCGCACTTCAAGTTCATGGTGGAGTCTTCACTTTCTTGAGTCATAGTGCGTGCCCTTAACTATTGTGCGTGACAGAATCACACTATGTATCTTAAAGCCTTTCTGGAAGAATGCTTGTACAGTCTTCCTCAACACCAGGAATGGAGGAAATGATGGAGGGAATGCTGCAGTTGATAATACTAAAGACCCCTCCCCACCACCAAGTATGTACACTCTCCAAAGCCTTTAATGTAAATCGGATGCAGCAAGAAACAAATGATTTGTTTTTCTTTGGAACATTCCAGATTGATCATGAATCGTGTGAACAACACCCAGAGAGTAAGCTCCAAAAGTTCATGGAGAGTTCTAGTCAAAGGTCCCCAGGGTGAAGGTTTCTAGACTACATGTTTGCAGACCAAGAATATAAAACTCACTCTGGGAATTTGTTAAAACACTTAATCTGGATCTGCTGTGTGTGCTGACACACACATACTCAATTCATATCACAAGTTGGAGGTGAACCCTAGGAACCAGGTGATGTTGCTACTGTTTATTCATAGACTACACCTCTATAAAATTCACCTGGACATCTTACAAATTGCAGAGTGATTCATTATATCTAAATTTGTCCCTGAGAAATGTTTTTTTAAGTAAATTTATTTCTATCATAGTTGATTTAAATGGTTTTCCTTACTTATTTTTAAATTAACTAAAAGCTGCCCATGGTTACATGTACACCATGTTTTGGAATATATACACATTGTATAATAACTAAATTGAACTAATTATCATATTCACTCTCCAACATATTTATAATTTTCTTATGTGTAAGAAAATGAATTCTGCTCTTAGCAGTTTTCAAGTATGTTACACATTAATTGTAGTTACCATATTTCACAATAGAATTCCTTATATTCTCTCTAACATTGATTTTTTTCCTTGTTGATACTTCCCATCTTTCCACCAGTTGCCTACTCCCTTATTCTATTTTTAAAAATTTTTTTCTTTTTTTCCAGACACCTCATATAAGTGAAAATTTTACAGTGTTTGTTTCCCCGTATCTTGTCTTATTTTACTTGACATAATATCCCACAAACTTGTTCACATTGTCAAAGAACACCAGGTTATCTTCTTTTATAAGATTGCATTCTATTATAAATACATACCACATCTTTCTTTATGCATTCATATATTGGGCATGTTGTGCCCATATTCTGAACCCCCAAATCACCAAAAGACCCAATTCCATGCAAAACAAAGTCTTTAATCAACAAGTTAACTGTGTTAACTCGGGTCCTCCATCTGTCTGACACAACAGGTGAAGCAATAAAGACCGGAGGGACCATGGGGCAGGGAATATACTGGGGTAGAGCAGAGGGAGTGTTCAGAGGACCGCTAGTTGCATAGCCAGTCTCAGTATTGGTGCACCTCTGGACTTGGGTGGTCTGTCCTGCATTGATTGGTCAGCTGCAGCTGCAGGAATGTTCCTATTCCTGGGGGGCTATGCTGCATTTCACTGTTACTGTAAAGCACACCCAGAGGCCACCAGTTAACTTCTGATTGGTTCCTTGCCACATGGAAGATCTCTGGCTTACTAGTGACCAGGACGAGGCTGGGCAAAGTCGGGGGCTCAGCACATGTTGCTGAATCAGAGACCTCCCTCTTGCTGCGTCTTTTCGGCAGCCTGTTATGGTTGCCAAAGCAGGGGGGCTGGGTGAGCGTCTGGTCTCTTCAGGCATAGAGGCTGATCCTAAATCTTGGCTATTATGAAGAACAGCATGAGCATCGACTTGTAGAAATGTCCTTGACACACTGCTTTCATTATCCTCTCATGTCTCCTCATCCTGTTAGTCACACACTACCTCCTAATTTCTGCTCCCATGCCATGTATGTGTGTGTGTGTGTGTGTGTGTGTGTGTGTGTGTGTGTGTGTGTGTGTGTTAAGTGAATACATGTCACATAATTTCATTCTTGTGACTAAATGACCTCCATTGTATATGTACTCCACATTCTTTTCACTTATTCATGTGTTGGAGTTATATAGGCTGATTATTTTGCTTATTGTGAGTAGCACTACAGTAAACATGGATTTGCAACTATCTCTGTGGTAGTGACTTAGAGTCCTTCCAGAATATACCAAAGCTTGTATAACTGGGTCATATGGTAGTACTATTTTAAGTTTGTTGGAAAGTTTCCATATTGATTAACAAAGTGGCTACACCAATTTACATTCCTACCAATAGTAAATAAGGTTTTCTCTTTCACTGTATATTATGTGGCTTTGGTTGACATTTTTTTCCTCCTTCCTTCCTTTTTTTCTTCTTTCCTTCCTTCATCTTTCCTTCCCCCCTCCCTTCCCCCTCTCTCTTTATTTTTCTTTCATA
This sequence comes from Cricetiscus sungorus, assembly GCA_030556225.1. NCBI lineage: Eukaryota > Metazoa > Chordata > Mammalia > Rodentia > Cricetidae > Cricetiscus > Cricetiscus sungorus. The sequence continues at coordinate 20,174,204 of JANBXA010000372.1, read as the reverse complement.
TTATAGCCTGACCACAGTTTACCCTCCCTTCTCTCCTGCTAGTCCCTCAACACACATCCCCTTGCCCTCAGGTCCATGCCTCCTCCTTTCCCTTCAGTAAAGGGCAGGCCTCCCAGGGATATCAACCAAACCCATCATCATGTCAAACTAGGTTCATCCCTTCTTATTAAGATTGGATGAGAAAACCAAGAAGAAGGAAAAGGGTCCCCAGATCAGACAAGGGTCAAAGACAGACCATGTTATCTTTATTAGGGCTCTCACAAGAACCCCAAGCTACACAACCAGAACATATATGCAGAGGACCTAGGTCAGACCTATGCAGGCCCTCTAATTGTCACTTCAGTCTCTATGAGCCTTTATAAACCCTGGTTAGTTGATTACTTGGGCTATTTTCTTGTGGTGTCTTGACTCCTCTGGCCCTTACAATATTTCTTTCCCTTTCTGCAGGATTCCCCAAGCTCCACCTTGTAGTGAGATATCCATCTTAACCCCTAACCATACCTGTTACACTGACCTCACCCATTGAGGCATGGGGACAGGTATGGACATGGCCAGACCCCAGCTCGCTTTCTTGCTTCCTGGTCTCAGAGACAGAGAGCATCTGGAGGTATCCTTGGGAGGGGAACCTGCAGTGGTCAGGTCATCTGTTTTTGGTGTAAGTAATTTCTCCCGGAATAAACATCCATCAGCCTATTGTTTCCCAGATTCTTATTTGCCATGCAATAAATATCTGGTGTCATAAGTGGGATCTAGATTTTCGCGGGATCTGAGGAATTAGGTTTCACCCAGGCAGACAGGGCATCTGTACTGTGCCGCTCCCTCCCCCTACTTGCAATACTATCTAATGTTTGGCTGTGGGTCTCTGCATCTGCTCCTATCACTTGTTGGATGAAGCCTCTCTGATGATTATGTTAGGCTCCAATCTATGAGTATAGCAGAGTATCATTAGGAATCATTTCATTGCCTTTTTCCTGATCGTGTTTTGTTCTATCCTTGGTCTCTGGGCTATCCAGAATCTGGTCACCAGACATCCAAGCAACATTTCACATGGACTTTCTCTAGAAGCATAGATCTTAGTTTGGACCAGTTATTGATTGGTCAATTCCACACGTTTCTCACTACCTTTATACTAGCACATCTTGCAGGCATGACTAATTGTAGGTTTTGTGACTGGGCTGGTGTCCCAATCCCTCCACTGGATGGCTAGTTCAGGTTCCACATTCCCCATTACTAGGAGTCTTTGCTATGATTACCCTCATGGACTCCTGGAAGTTTCCATCTCACCTCCAAAATGCCACCCAGTTCTGCTTGTCACTCCCAGTACTCTCCCCATCACCACCCAATTCATCCTGTTTTCATCCCCACCTGTTCCCAGTCTACCCACCAAATCTATTCTATTTCTCCTCCTTGGGCTGTCCTTGTAACTTAAGCTTCTTTGGGTCTGTGGATTGCATCATTACTATCCTTTACAGCAAATAGGCACTTACAAGTGAGTATATACCATGTTCATCTTTTTGGATCTGGGTTACCCCACTCTGTATGATTTTTTTCTATTTCTATCCATTTGCCTGCAAATTTCATGATGGTATTTTTGTAACAGCTGAGTAATACTCCATTGTGTAAACATACATTTTCTTTATTTATTCTTTGGTTGAGGAACATCTTGGTTGTATCCAATTTCAGGCTATCACTGATAAGCTCCCATGAACATAGTTGAGCAAGTGTCCTTGAGGAAGGGTGGAGTGTCCTTTGGGTATATGCCCAGGAGTGATATAGCTGGGTCTTGAGGTAGATCAATTCCCAATTTTCTGAGGAATCCGCATATTGATTTCTATAGTAGCTATACAAGTTTGTAATCTCACCAGCAATGGTGATGTGTTTCTCTCGCTCTGTATCCTCACCAGCATGATCTGTCACTTTTTTTGTTTTGTTTACTATTTTCTTTCTTTTTTTTGTTTTTTTGATTTTTTTTTTCTTACTTTAGCCATTCTGACAGGTGTAAGATGGAGTCTCAGAGTCATTTTGATTTGTATTTCACTGATAGCTAAGGATGTTGAACAATTTTTTAGAGTACTTCTAGGCCATTTGAGATTCCTGTGTTGAGAATTTTCTGTTTATATCTGTACTTCATTTTTTAAAAAATTGGATTATTTGGTGTCTAGTTTCTTGAGATCTTTATATATTTTGGTTATTTACCCTCTGACAAAAGTGGGGTTGGTGAAAATCTTTTCCCATTCTGTAGGCTGCAATTTTGTCCTTCTGACTTATAGAAGTATTTTGGTTTTATGAAGTCCCATTATTAATAGTCAGTCTTAGTGTCTGCACTATTGGTATTATATTCAGGAATTGTCACTTGTGCCAATATATTGAAGGCTATTCTCCACTTTCTCTTCTATAAAGTTCAGTGTATCTGGTTTTGTGTTGATATACTTGGACTTGAGTTTTGTGTATATAGATATGAATATGTATTCTTTTATATGCCAATACCCAGTTAGACTAGCACTATTTGTTGAAGATGCGTTCATTTTTTCCATTGTATATTTCTGGCTTCTTTGTCAAAAATCAGGTATCCATAGGTATGTGGATTTACAACTGGATCTTCATCTGTTTTATACCAATACCATGTGGTTTTTATTACTATTATTCCAATGGAGATACCTCCAGGATTTCTTTTATTGTGCAGGATTGTTTTAGTTATCTTGGGTTTTTTGTTTTTCCATATAAGGTTTAGTATTGTTCTTTGAAGGTCTATATAGAATTGTGTTGACATTTTGATGGGTATTGCATTGAATCTGTGAATTGCTTTTTGTAAGCTAGCTATTTTTACTGTTAATCCTAATGATCCATGAATATGGGAGATCTTTCTATATTCTGATATCTTCTCCAATTTCTTTTTTTCAAAGATTTCAAGTTATTGGCATACAGGTCTTTCACTTGTTTGGCTAAAGTTATTCCAAGATACTTTATATTATATGTGGCCTCTCCTCTGGTGACACAGGTATTTCTTTGGGGGTCATTTGTTTTCTTAATGATGTCAATGCTGAATGGAATGACAAAGAATTTAAAAATTGTTAATTCGCACACCCCCACATGTCTGAGGATAATAGGAACCTTTCTAAGAAGCTATTGGCTATCTGTATTTTTTCTTTTGAGTACTGTTCATTACATGCATTATTGGTTAAATGGAATTGGTTTTGCGCTTAATTTTTACAGTTCATTATATATTCTGGATTTTGACCCCTTTCTGATGTGTAGCTGTCCAAAGAATTTCTCTGATTCTATAGCCATCTCTTCATCTTGGTGGTTGTTTCCTTTGCTGGGCAGAAACTTCAATCTCATGCATCCACGTACTAATTCTTAGGCTATTTCTAATACTGTTAGAATCCTTTGCAGGAAAATCCTTGCATTATCCTATCTCTTAAGCTATTCTAACTGCGTTTTCCTGCAGCAGTCTTATGATCAGGCGATTTTTGTATTGGGGTCCATTATGCAACTGTTATTTTAGTTTACTATGCTGGACAATTCTTATGTTCTTAGACTAGAATCAATTTGTTCACAGTATGTGATCTTCGTAACATGCTGTTTAAGTCTATTTGCTACCTCTGTGGGGAATTTTAGCCATGTTCATCAGAGAAATAGTTCTGTACTTTTCTTTGTTTCTTTATTGTTGTTTCTTTTTCTTGTTTTGGTATTGGACTTTGCAGAATGGCTTTAGTTCCAGCACTCAAGAGACAGTGGCAGGAGGATCTTTGTGAGTTTGAGGCCAGCCTGGTCCATAGCATGAGTTACAAGACAGCCAGGGCTACACAGAGAAACCCTGTATAGGCCTTGCTCCAAAAGATATGACAGCCTTTGAAGACTCCCCATGGAAGTCTGCTCCCTGGGGAGCAGAAAGGGGATGGTATGGGGATTTGTTGGAAGGACAGAAGAGTGTGGGAACTGGGATTGACTTCTAAAATAAGCTTGTTTCAAATTTAAATTAAAAAGTTAAAAAAAAAACTAAACCAAAGAAAAAGGAATATGGAATATATCAATAATTTGCATGACACCATTGTTCAAGGGTCAAGCTATTCAACTCTGTATCATTCCAACTTTAGTATATGTTACCAAATGAGATGTTATTGGGGCTTACATTTTGATTTCTATGACTAGTGATGGTCAGCATTTATTTATTTGCTCAATGGCTGTTTGTATGTCTTTTTTAGTGAAATTGCATGAGTTCATTGCATGTAGTTAGTGTACTGTAATCACATTTTGGTTAAAGACAGACTTTATATATAGTAAAGGTTCTATACATTCATAATGAAGCTGAAGAGTTTTTGTCACCTAGTGAACAGATAGTGAGATTAGGACACTTCAGAAGAAGCAAAAAAATTCCCAAGAAAACTCAGAGCTTTGGAGAAATTTTTGAAAACATTGACCACCCCCTCAACATCAAAAAGTTTGTACAGCAGGCAGGAATCTTTGTGGTATATTATATGTGGATACGTAAATCTATGATGAAATAAAGCAAACATCCACCAATGGCTTCCCTGTGTATTTTCCAATTCTGTAGGTCATCTCTAATTCCATTGAGAGCTTTTTGATCTGTGCAGACGCTTTTTAGTGAGGCATAATCCAATGTGTACATGTTTGCTTTTGACACCTGTGCTTTTGGGATTCGAACACATCATGGAACTCTCCCCCTCTGTTGTTTCCTACTGGAGGTCTGACAGTATCTAATCCATTGTCAGTTGGGTTTGTCTAAAAGTTATGTGAGAGTCTAATTTAATTTTCTTGCATGTGGAATCCAGTCTCCAGTTTTAGTGACTATAACTTCATTTTGTCATTTTGTTTTTGTACATTTGTGGAATATCAGTTCACTGTTAAGTGCTGGAGTTTTCCATTTAATTAATGTCTTGGTATTCTATTCTGTAGTATGTTGTTTCAATATTTTTTGTGGCTTTTGAAGTTAGGGTACTTTCTGCCTCTACCAGCTCATTCTTCTCTCAAGATTGTGGTATGTACTTGGAATCTTTTCTTAAGGAATATTATTTTGTTTCTGTAAGAAACTATGTAAATTTTCATAGAGGTTGCTTTGGATCCCTTGGTAGGGTCTTTTTAGGATAGTATGGATATTTTAGCAGAGATAACTCTCCTGGTTTGTGAACACAAGATAGCTATGCATTTGTTTCTGACATCATCAGTCTCTCCCATTGATGTTTATAGCTTTAATCTTACAAGTCCATTATTTCTTCAGGGAAATTTGCTAAGTATCTTTGGTAGTATTTATAAATGGCTTTGTTGTCATGATTTATTTATGACAGTTTGCTGTAAGTAAATAAGAATACTACATATATATATACTAATATTGTATCCTGCAGTTTTATTGAAGTCTTTGGAGTTTTCAAAATGATTCTGAAATTGCACCAGTAACAATTTAACTCTTTCTTTTCCAATGTCTTTATCTAGTCTCTTGACTACCTGCTCTAACCAAAAGTCTTAGGATGATCTTGAAGAGAACTGGTGAGATTGATATCTGTGTGCTGTTCCTTCCCAATGAGTACCGTTTAGTAAACAATCAGGTTGCCATATTTTAACTAATTAAAGTCAGAACATAGCTTGTTTCTGGCTATTCAGTCAGGAGGACTTTAGCAGTTAGTAAATCTAATTGGTGGTGAGCTTTGGTGGTGTTGCATTGTTATGGTTAGAGTTTTGTTTAATTATGTTTATTTATCATTAGTAATTAAAATGTGCTTATTGTTTAATGCTTACTTGTTTCAATGACATCTTAGTTGACAGTAGTAGTGGCTGAGGTGTTTCAGCTTCTGCAGCTGAACACCAAAGAAAAGTTTCAGGCAACACAACTGAAGAATTTGCTCATGATCACAGAAATGTCCCTGTCTAACCAAACCCAGGGAATGAGCCTTTGCCTTGGTAACTAGTTTACAACAAACCCATGCTTTCACAGCTCCTAGCTAAAGCTGACTTCTACCTGCTGTCCAATTTGCTCTCTCCCCATTCTTTCCAATGCCTTTACTGGCCTAGAGAGGTGGAGTTGTTATTCCCCCCCTTTGAAAGCAGGCCTGTATGATTTTGGTCACATATAAACATCACAGGTCCTTCACTAGGGAGCTTTACCTTTCAGTGAGAAGATGGAGGAATCCTAGAGTATTTGGAATTATCCCAATGACTATGTGAGTGGGAAATTATATTTGTATACACAATTTTAGGTGGCAATAACCAAGTTAAATATTTTCTTCACATGTGACAGTTTTTCTCTCAGAGACAGAAAAAAAACCCATTTGAAGTGAGAGTTTATCTCTAAAATTCACAGAATATATTTTGAACATGCCTGTCAGAGTTTAGAGTGGTAATACATTTTTCATTATTAACTGAATTTTTCTTATTATATATCTATGCATTTGTCTTTACCCAATACAGATATTCTTCTACTATTAGTGCCCATTGTTGTATAGAAGCTAAAGTCTTGTTCACTGAAGTTGAATGGAGTAATCTTCTAAATAGTTGTGGATTTGAGAGAAGAATATAAGTATCACGATCAAAATAGCTATGAGTCAATAAACTTTTCTCAAATTTCTGGTACCAGAGAGGGAACCCAGACCTTACACATGTTAGGAAGCACTGTACAACTGGGCTGATATACCCAATATGATTTTCTAATATGTTTTGGTATTTTCTAGCTTTAACTTTCTTTTCACTTATTCTTTGCATCTTTCAATCTTATCTTCACATCATGTCTCCCAATCTTACCTATTTCTCTTCCCCCCACAAATAACAATAATAAAATTTAAGAAGAGAAAGCAGGGGGTAGTGTAGAACTTCTGTTTTGTCATGGAAGTTGCAGTGTGACACAGTGAGTCACACAGGACCAACACCCCCACCCCATGTTCCAGGAGATAACAGACAGGGGTGGATGGTGTGATGGGCTAACATATAATGGTGGCTCTAGGCCTAGGTAGTTACAGGGTTGGTCAGCCTGCCAGTTCTCCCATTTTCACTAGGGTGAACTCTTCTACATTGCTCTGCTGGCTTACCCCTTGCAGTGATGAGCAAATGACAGGGCTATTTCTCCTGCTTTCATGTCCTCAAGGTCAGTTCTCACACACCTATATCTTCAGGGCCAGTTCTGCTGTATTGCCCAGGCAAGGTGTGTGTGGGGGGCACTTTCCCAGCGCTACAGTAGATGAGGGGCAGGAACAGGTCTGTTGCTCTTATGACCTCAGGGCCAGCTCTCTTACTTGGCTCAGGCATTGATAGACAAGATTGCAGGAGTAGGGGCATCTCTCCTCCACCTATGCTGCCACAAGACAGATGAGTAATGGGGACAGCTCTCCCATGTTCATAACTTTGGGGCTGGCTCACTTCCATCTCCTCTAACAGGCTTGACTCTATTGTGCTGACCAGGCGAGGTGTGGGGCCTACTCTCCTAAGTGTCGTAGCTGGTGGGGAATAGGGGAAGCTCTCTTGCTCTTACAACTTCAGGTCCAGCTCCCCTACCTGCCTCAGGCATTGATGGTCCAGGAGGGGAGCATCTCTCCCCAACCCATGAAACCATATGGCAGATGAAAGGTGGGGTTAAGTCTCCTTCACTTAGTACTTGAGATTGGTTCACTTATGCCCTCATCAACAGGGTCAGCTCCACTGTGCTGCCCAGACATGGTGCAGGGCCCACCTTCCCATGTGTTGCATCTGGTAAAGGGCTCAGCTCTTTTGCAAGTTGAAGACAGTATGGGCAAGATGTGAGGGCATCTTTCCCTCATGCCTACTGCCATACTCCTTTGAGTTATCGGCTATGTCCATATCAAGCCCTTGGGGCTGGCTCACCCGCACCCATGTCTACAAGGTCAACTCTACTGTGGTGTTTATGTGAGTCAGAGACCCTATCCTCCCAAGTGCTGCAATGGGTGAGGAGTTGAATCAGGTAGCCGTAGCCCACCTGCTACAAGTGTCCATGGGTAAGGGGAGGAGTTTTTCTAACTTTTAATAAAGATTGACAGTTCTGCAAACATTTGACATGTGTATGTGCTGTAGATGGAAAGTTGTATAGCTAGTGTTTTTTTTTTATCAACTTTTCTGTCATAAACTACTACTAATTTTCATCTGAACATTACATGATGGTGGCTATGTGTAATGTGAGCATGCATTCATTTGAAACCACACTCTACTGGATAATATGTGTTTTTCAACTTGTTTTGACAGGATCTATGAATGTATTGGCACATTCTCTTTGTGGAATTCCTCACGTGGTAAATACAACTATGCACATTATAATGGGTAAAAATTCTTAGAGGGGTCCAGGTGGAATAAGGAAGTATTTATTCATATAAGTAACCATTGTGTTTCTGTCAGTCTTATCTGGGAATGGTAAGTTCTCCATCTCTAAGCATAGGGATGTTTGACTAAAGCTCAAAGGCAAGCCGTCTTCTAGCTAAATTGCCTTTCATTTCAACTACTTTCTTTGAAAAAAGCAATAATTGAGGGTTCCCTATAATTTTAATGGAACATTATCACAATGATGTTCAAAAATCACAATTTTAAAACACAATGGAAAAAGTTCATGTATACCATTTGCATATACAATCTGCACTACTGTTTGATTGCACCAAGACTCCAGGACTGAGATCACATTGTCACAAGAGAAAAATGATCAAGGTGCACCTGTAGGCCATAAATTATTCCATGGGAGAGCATTCAAGTTCAGATAAATGCAATGCAAAGCTGATATTAACTCTTTTCCTGGTACATCTACTTCTGCGTCACATGATTAATCTCATTTTATGTGAAATAGATAAAGGCTTTAAGATTTACTACTTTGAGTTTCTTTGTTCATCACCTATAAAAGTTAATAGTGGTATTTACACTTGTTGTAGTAAAGATAGGTCAAGAAAAAGCAAGGGTAGTAGCTGTGATGTATGGTTCCTGGCGATGTTCCTCAAGTAAATAAACACTCTCTCTGATATCTGCTGTTTCAGCCACTCACTGATGTACTGAATATGCCATTCAAGGTCACATACAGTCAGTAGATGTGTGTACCTTTAGCTCTGCTGGCAAGCTCCTTTGCTTTGGGTTCTCAGCCATGTTCAGCTTTGGTGGAAACCTTTACCCCTGGCAGAGAAATACTGATGGATGTCCCTAGTCAGCAGAGAGAGTTTGCTGTTTGCGCTCGAAGCATTGACCAAACTTCAGTAAGTGTCTTTGTTGAGCAGAGATTCTGTATCCCAACATCAATGACTATTAATTATGAATTTCATTATTTAGGCCAGAGGATTGCAAAATATCATTTCTACCAGCTGGTTGCTCTCAGGATGAACAAGAAAGGTAAATAAAAGCTCTGTGTAATGTTGATATCTTTATTCATCTTTACCTTTAATAAAATATGTACATGCGATTTGCCTGAATCTATGCACCATATGCTTGTCTGGTGCCTACAGAGGGCAGAAGAGGGCATCAGATCCCCTGAAACTGGAGTTACAGATAACTGTGAGCTGCTGTGTAGTAATAGGAACTGAATGTGGATTCTCTACAAGAACAGTCCATGTTCTAAACCAGTGCATCACTTTATTTTTCTCTAAAGAACAAGCTACATTGACAAAGCAGTTAATTAGACTTGTTCTTCTTGGCTATTTTCTCAAACAACAATGAAGAGTATAGAATCATACACTTCTACATCTTCTAGTAAACATGGACTTTACCTTCTGTCTTTAGAAGCAACCATCCTTCCAGATTGATAGTCAGATAGTCAGTCATCCACTGATCTACCCATATAACTCTTACTTGAGTATCTGCCATGATCTAGGCTTTGGGTAAAAACAAAAGCCTCAAACACACAGTTTTGGTCCTTACAAAAATTTTTGGAGTACATGGAATTTAAACATTAAAGCAATATTGAGGAAGAATTTCAGTTGTTAGGAAATGAAAATTGTCCCTTATAATACATTTATACTTTAAGTGATACTCTATTAAGGAATATTTTGTTCTTGCAATTATGGATTCTCTATTTGCCTCATGTCTAGTAGATGATAGCCTTGCATATGTATGACATGTTGGTTTTTTTCTGTTACTTCTAGAAAAGCAAAGAAATCTCCAGAATCTGGTCTGTCAGAAATAAAATGTGCTAGGAGCCCTACACAGTACTAATGACTGGGAAGAGAAAGTAATCAGTCATTTCCATTTTCTTTAGACTATGGTGGTCAATGGCAAACCATCAAAGGACAGTTCTTGAACATCAGTATCATGGCAATCCATGTCTGTGTTTATTGGTACCCAGGGGCTTCACACCTGATACCAAGCAAGCATTTTGAGGACTGTTAATGCTTACATTTTATAAATAATTTTCTAACCTAGAAACATCTTAAGCACACATTCTTTGATAAAAGTACAGAGAATAAATGTCAGTGAATGGACTGCTCAGCTACCAATGGGACATCCATATCATCATCCTGGCTTCCACCAGAACTCAAGGTGGAAGTGGGATGAAAAGATTGTAAGAGCCAGAGGTCAGAGGGAGACCATAGTGAAACAGTGTCTTCTGGACATTACTGTGCTGATGCACCCATGAACTCAACAGTGGCTGTGGCTGCCTGAACAAGATCTGCATAAGATCTAGCCAGTCAGCATTCTAGCATAGTGCAGGGAGTGGCTCAAGAACCCCAACCCCTTGCTGACGAACTATTAAATGTTGATGGTTCTGAAAGGAAGAGTCAGTGTTCTTTAAGGATGTGGCTACTGATACGTTGATCATGCTTCAGTGGATGGCCCTGTATTCATGAGTTGAGCAATACAAATTAGACTCGGTGTATTATCAGGGGATGAAAGCTAACATGAAGTTGGGAATAGGTGAGAATGTAGGAAGTGGATCTGGAAGACATTAAGAAAAGAGGTGGGGGTTAATATTATCAAAATATATTATGTACACTTCTCAAAGAATCAATAAAGTGTTATTTTTTTGAAAGAATGAGAATTATGGGTAAAAGGGTAGTTTATATTTGAACAATATTAAATCTTCCTAAAGGATTTGTTCACATAATAGATTGTGAACAGTTATTGAACTGTAAAAACTGCCATAAAATCACTGGCATTTTACTAACCCTCTGACTAAGGTATTCCTTGAGTTTTGAAGACATAACTTTGTGTTGTGCCTCCTTGGTTTGCTTCCACTTCACAAATTATTGAGAATATTATTCTAAATGTTGATGTTTCTTGTGAATGTCACTGCTCTCTAATTTTAGTACAAGCATATCCTTACTATGAAAACTGGAGATGGCTCAGCGGTTACAAGCATGTGCTTCTCTGGCAGGAGATCTGGGTTAGGTTGATGCTTTCAGTCAGAGACATTTCGGTTCACTTAGTGTAAACTATGGTATGTAGAGATCTCTTGGCTACATTTTAATGTAATAAGCAGCAAGGCAATTTATATCCTCACAGAATTGCAGGTGCTATTATTTTGCACATTCTTTTACACAAATGTCCATTTTTAATCTTAAAGTTCTTTTCCAAATGCAAACATGTAGAACAAAGGGGAAGGGGTAGTATTTATGAAATCGCACAACTAAGAAAAATGAAATGCAAAGACAATGCCATGAACATTTTGGTTTTGTTTGATTTCAGAAGGAAGAGACAGCATGGTGTATAGTAGGAGTATTGCACCCTACTTAACCCAGCAGATAAGAGCTTTGCTGCTAGGAATTCTCTTGGTTGCCACTGTGTGCCTTCCATTGGGAATGGTTCATCCTTACATAGAATGACTAAACAAAGGTGACCTCTAAGGTTCCTCACAGGTCTATCTGAGTCTCTGTAGATTTAAAGGCTCCTTTCAATGTCATTGTTATTCTTGAGACAACTTTGTGTTTGCAATGAAATCAAGCATGAAATTATTTGCATCTGTGTTTGAAAAATGCCTTCTAAAGCTAATGCATTTGTGTATGTGTGTGTGTGTGGGGGGGCTATGTTGGCACTAGATCATACCTTTAGGTTTCTAGTCTCTCTTATTGGATCAAAGTGTTATATAAGATTTAAATGCTCTGTTGTTTAGTTGAATATATGTGATAGCTATTGTTCACTCCATCTCCTCTACCCAGGGCATTTTGATTTATTTTTGTCTTCTATGTCACATAGACCTTATGCCCATAAATAAACATTTTAACCACAGCTTGGATTTTAGAAAAACACCTAGCTGTGGGTTGCCCCAGACAATTTACCAATGCACACTATACCATAATATACTTTTTTAAAAAGCATACATAGCTTCATGTTTAGAGTCCTTAAATACTTGTGGTGGATTTAATATTACTTCTTGATGTGATTAAGGTGTGTGAAGGTTTGATTTTTGAAGAGCCCTGAAGTCACATTGTGCTGAGATGAAACCCCAGGGGTTAATAAAACTAATTTGAAATGCTCCCTCACTTCAACAAGAGTGCAGCAAAATATGATTTAAAAATTTTAGGCCAGTTCAACATGGTGATTTTTTTATATAGGTCTGTATTCTCTAGTGAGCGTTACCAAAATGATGCGAGATGGTTTCAGACACAGTCTGTTGATAAACTTCTTGATTCTCACATGCAGATGTTTAATTTCAGGTTGAATAATGGAAGCATGGCTCTTGTAGTTGTTCTAAACACCACTACACAAGAATTTGTAAAGCATCTGAAAAGATACTCCAGCATAAAGAATCAGGCACGGACAATTCTTTTTGTCACTTCTTTCAAAGTCTACTAATCATGGAGAAAAACATGCTTCAGAAATTGACATCAAGTCTTGCCTAATGAAAAGCCTTTATCTTTTTCTGCCTACATTAATCTTTTCCACCTCACCCTTTCATTCAAAACTTGAAATGTGTGTGCCAGCATTAACATACATTTGCTTCTTTTGACATATGGGCTATGCTTTTTCCCTTGTGCAAAGAAAAACCAAAATTCTAGTATTACATTGAAAAGTGGAGGAAGTTAGAGGTACAATTACACAAGCACAAGCTGTTCTTTAGAGTGAAAAGTAATGAAATCTGAGAGTTTCATCTTCTTGGTTTTACAACAACAGATTCTAAATGTATGATGCTTAGATTTTCCTGACATTTGTTTACAACCTGCCTCATAGTCATGTATAGCAATACATTTGAAAATATGTGATTACTCATTTTATAGATGCTATTTAAAACATATGTAGAGATATTTCTATGTAAGTGGTTAAACAAAAATGGTTAGACAAAAAGAGAAATAGTACCTATGATGAGCTATATTCTCACACTCATACTATGCCACAGCTGTTGGTCTTGAAGTACACAGGTGTGACTGTAAAATCCTGTGGTTTGACACATTCTTAAGGTAAATGGTACTTGGATATAGTTATATAGTTAGGAGAGGACAACTGGGAGGAGGAGGGCAATAAATCCAGCTAACCATCAGAGACTGATTGTTGATCACACACTCTAGTCAACTGGGAGGGAGAGAGGGATGGATAGGGGGGTCAGAGAGAGAGACAGAGATATAGAGATAGAGGAAGAGAAAGGGATTGAGGAAGGAATAAGGAGAGAGAGAGAGAGAGAGAGAGAGAGAGAGAGAGAGAGAGAGAGAGAGAGAGAGAGAGAGAAACTGTGTGTCTGCATCTGCCTGTGGAAGCCACAGGAGAGAGTTAGATTTTCTTGAGCTGGAGTCACAGGTGGTTGTGAGCTTGGGAACTCTGGAAGGGCAGCAAGCTCTCTTAACAGCTAAACCATCTATCCAGCCCCCCGCCCCCAGCTCAATTTCACACCACAATAAAGAATTATATTTATAATCATACGTGATTCACATAATTATTTCTATAAGTTATAAGCAAATGTGGAAATCTGAATAGTATGTATTACATTAAAAAAAACTTTACTATGTAAGAAGGACTACATATATACTAGTTACAGTAGGATTCTCTGCTATGTGATGAGTCACCAGCAGTGCTGGTATGTTTGAAGAAAACAATCCAAATTATTTTAGCATTTCATTCTCTGAGCCACGTTTTCATGGCTGGATCGTTAATATTTGTGAACAGCTGTAGAGCAGATTGACCATCACCTCACAATCTTTACAGTGACCCCCAACTCAGGAAAACAGTAGGGGAAACTACCCCTCAGGTTTCTTTCTACTGCACTGTCTTGCTGGCTCTTCTCTCTCGCCACATTTATTGCTCTCTCTGGCCACCTTCGGCAGGTGATTTTAAAACTTTTCAATGAACTCTACCATCTGAGGATCCCCTCTCCCATTATTTCAATTGCTTGCTGTCTAAGCACACACTCTTTCAAGATTCTAAGCATGCCTTCATATCTACAGTACCACTATGCTTCCCTTGTGTTGTAAACATCCCCTCAGGCCTCCCAGTCCAGCAGACCCATAGCTGACCTTGACTTTCCCCCTTCTGCCTTCTCTCCACATACTGCAGTTTCCCTGAAACCCCTCCCCATTTCCTCACATTACCCCAACTGCTTCTGTTGATTCTCATTTTTATTTTCTCCCTCTTCTTAATTCAAAACTTACTTTTTTTCCACTTGTAATGGTCTCTTATGCAGCTTTAGTTTTTTTGTCTTGTCTTTGGTAATTCCTCCTTGAGGAGTTTTCCTAAAATAGCTGATTTCTCCTCTGCTTACCTCTTCACCAACGGCAGCGTCCCACTTCCTCAATGTGGACTAAGTGGGACTTGATAAACCATTTTCTCACACTTCAGTGTTAAGACTTGAGGAAGGTATCTATTAGAGGGTTTACTTTCTCATGAGGCTACTGGCTATTTGGAGCATGGTTCTCCTCTAACTATTTTCATGTGGCTGTCCATTCGAGCACATGAATCCCTGCTGTTTTTCAATTAGTTCAAATTCCCATATGGGGATTTGTGATGTCCTTCTGTATTCTGTGAATATGTGTTGCTTTTGTTGGTTGCTAAATAAAGCTGATTTGGCCAATGACCAAGCAGAATATAGCTAGGTGGAAAATCTAAATAGAAATAGAGAAAGAAAGAAAGAAAGAAAGAAAGAAAGAAAGAAGACTAAGACAGAGAGATGTCATGTAGCTGCAGAAAGGGGTAAGATGCCAGAACATTACCAGTAAGTGACAGCCATGTGGTGATTCACAGATTATTTTTTAAAAATTGGTTAATTAATTAATTTTTCTTATTTTACATATCGATCCTAGTTCCCTCTCACTCCCTCCCTCCCTCTCTCCCACCTTCCCATCCCCCCCACCCTCCCATCCACTTCCCCCCACCCACTCCACAGGGAGGGTGATGCCTTTCAGGAGGAGTCAACAAAATCTGTCAAGCCATTTGGAGTAGAGACTAGGCCCACCCTCCTGTCTCTAGGTTAAGGGAGTATCCCTCCATGGGGAATGTGCTCCCAAAGTCCTTTCCTGCACCAGGGATACATCCTGGTTCCACTGTCAGAGGTCCCTTAGACTTTCCAGGCCTTCTAACTGAGACCCATGTTCAGGGGGTCTGAGTTGGTCCCAGCTATTAGTCTGGGGGCCCATTTGTTCCTCTTTGTTCAGGTCAGCTGTCTCTGTGGGTTTCTGTAGCCTGGTCTTGTCCTCCCTCTCTGCATCTGGATTCCAGTTCGGCTCAGTGATCAGCTGTGGGTGTCAGCTTCTGTTTCCATCAGCTACTAGATGAGGGCTCTATGATGGTGCATAAGTTAGTCATCAATCTCATTATCAGGGAAGGGTATTTATGGTAGCCTTTCCACTGTTGCTCAACTTGTTAGTTGGGGTCAGTCTTGTTGGTCTCTGGGCATTTCTATAGAGTCAGTTTTCTTTTCAAACCTATAATGGCCTCTCTCTCTCTCTCTCTCTCTCTCTCTCTCTCTCTCTCTCTCTCTCTCTCTCTCTCACTCACTCTTTTTTCCTCTCATCTATTCCTCTCCTGACTCAATTTTCCTAGTCCCACGTGCTTTCTCCTCCTCCTCTTTTCTTTCTCCTAGCTCCCTCTCCACTCACTGCCCTCCCATTCCCAATATGCTCAGGAGATCTTGTTCTTTTCCCCTTTTGTGAGAGTCCTTGTATAAATCTCTTTAAGTTTCTCCTTGTATTCTAGTTTCTCTGGTGGTGTGAATTATAGGCTAGTGATACTTTGCTCTATGTCTAAAATCTATATTTGAGTGAATACATACCATATTTCTCTTTTTGTGACTGGGTTTTCTCATTCAGAAGGGTTTATTCAAGTTCCATCTATTTGCCTGTGAATTTCAAGATTCCATTGTGTTTTTGTTGTTGTTGTTTTCTGCAGAGTAGTATCCATTGTGTAAATGTGCCACATCTTCTTTATCCATTCTTCAGTTGAGGGGCATCTAGGTTGCTTCCAGGTTCTTGCTATTACAAATAATGCTGCTATGAACATAGTTAAACAGATGTCTTTGTTGCAGAGATGTGGATCATTTGGGTATATGCTTATGAGTAGAATTGCTGGGTCCTGAGGTAGACTGACTCCCAAAATATGTGTTAATTTATAAGAGAGAGCTAGCCAATAATAAGCCTAAGCCATTGACCAAACAATTACATTTAATGTTAGGCTGAGTGATTATTTCATAAGCAGCTGCCAAGAACTATGAGCAGGAGAGAAACCCTTATGCAGACCTGTGAGGCAGAGGAAAGCATTCAAATACACCTACCACTCATAGGGATACAAGTAATGTTGGATTTGTCTCTGCCACATAGATCTGTGTTTAATATAATTGTGTCTTAGTTGTATTCTGAAAAAAAACATTCAACATTAGGAATTCAGTATATGAATTTTTGGCTGCAGGGCACAATTTATGTTGAATTAATTTTGTAATTGAGTTCTTCAAAGTAATTAACATAGCCAAATAGTCTTATTGGGAATACAATTACTAATCATTAATACAGACTTTAGAACAGTGGCTTGGAAATTATCCCTTAATAAACATATTCTTCCATCCCCCTTCTGCCTATAAACCTTGATGAAGCAGAAAGTTCTGTAAGTTGTTTAAAACAAATTAAAGGGGCAGTGTTTTCCCTGCAACCCTTAGTTTACACACATACACACAAACACACACACACACACAAACACACACACAAACACACACACACACAACACACACAAACACACACACACACACAACATTGCAGGAGATATTACAGCTTAAACTATACAATAAACCGAGTTACACACTAGAATCAATTCTGGCCTCAGCTCCAAGCAACTCTTACAGGCTGACTCTTGGTGGACTACTTGAATCATGACTCCATTAGATCTCCTGAATTTAGTATAAAGCTTTCAGTGACTACCTCATACTTGCAGAGGTTATGTATAATTACTCTTTTTATATGCTATGCATATCCATGAGTTACTAAGAACTGGCTATTATAGGCTAAATTATGTCTATCCCCTACCCTAGATATTCAAGTTCTAAGCCTTTTTATCATTGTATCTCACCCTATTTGAAAGAAGGTGCTGATGGGGGATGTCCTTCTGTATATATGTTTCTGTTATTGGTTAATGAATAAAACACTGTTTGGCCTGTATCAGCAATAAGATAGGCAGAACTAGGAGATGAGGAGAATGCTGGAGAGAGAGGCAGAGAGGCACTGGAGAGATGCCATGTAGCTGCCAAAGAGGTAACAGGTCCAGGCATTCCCATGGACATTCATAGATTAATAGAAATGGGTTAATACTTAATAAAGAACTAGCCAATAAGAAGCCTTTGACCAGCAGTTTAATAATTAATATAGTGTTTGTGTGTTTATTTGGGGCTCAAGGGAGGCGGGACCTGGAAGGACAGAAATCTCCAATTACAAGGTGCCATACCGATATAAATGAGGATTAAGTTTCCCCAACCCCTGATAATTTTCTTTGGCAAAGAAGCAAAAGCACAACTTGAACATTCCCTTCCTGGTGGCATGTTCTAGAATGGTTAATAACAGCTATCTTTTAACTTGTGTCCATTTGTAAAAATGGCAGGAGGACACCTGGGAAATCATATTTGATTGCTTTTCCCCTTTTTGTTATGTACTTTCTATAAGTTTAGATTTAGAATCTTCTGAATTGAATTCCCATTATGAAACTTGTGTTGGAGTTTGTTTCATATTAGCTAAACAAGCCAATAATGAAGTCAGGGTGATCAACAGGAAAGTCTATCTTTAACCCAAGATTACAGCATCATTATTATAATGAATTCTTCATGAGTATGAACTGTCCATCACACAGTGAAGTTGATCAAGCCTGAAAAGATTCCATGTTTTTTCAGAAAACCTGGTGCTATCTGGTCAGAGCTTCAAAATGATAAAAACATCAGTTTGTTGGTGACACTTATTTGTAATAGGAGGCACAAGGAAACATCACTATTATGTGCATTTGTTCTATTTGTTCCCTTTGTGGAGACTTGTACAATTGAAGAAGTAAAAAATTAACCCAAAGAATGATAGGAATGAATACAACCAGCTGGAGGATGGTCAGAAACCATGCAACTGTCCCAGAAAACGGTTTTCCTTGGAATGCAGATGGAGACTTTAATGGAAGCTGCATCTGAGGCGCACACTAGGTAAGACCAACTATTCTACCACTCTCTGTGTAGAACAGCAGATATAACACCAATAATAGAATATAGGGATTTCTTTTCTTAGCTTTCCAAAGAGAAGATTAAAAACCAGTAAGTTAGCAAACTGTGAAAAGGCATGCACACCTTTTGCTAATACAAATATGGGTATTTATGCTGGCATTGTAAATCATTATTTTTGCGTAAACTATACAGATAATGTATCTGCAATTAATATTGTTGCTCTTACAGTGTAGTCTTAAACCTTTTGAAAATAATATAGTACCACAGTCTCTATCCCACTCTCCCAATTTGGGCTGTAATACTGTAATACTGTGTTGGACACTGTATTTTTGATCAAGTTCTCTTTTTATTCAAGCCAGCATATAAAGTAATTGGGGGCTTTTGTCAAGCTCTACAAAGTATTTCTCACACTGTTCATGTTTACACGAGTGAGAGATGAATATGAACAGCTTTCTGGCTTTTGATCCTGCTATGAATGTATGCTTGCTGGTTGTCAGTCAATGCTTTATGTACCACACTAATGAGGTGTGTGAAAAATAACAATGACAAGTAAATGAAATAATCAATTCTATACTGTTCTTTACAGACTGACCCAAGACTGATCAGGCTTTATGGAGGAAGCTTGGAAGAAATGAATGATTCCAAAATAGCATGTAATTACATATAAAAGAAATATGTAAAGTAGATATTTATTATGAAAAAATCTGTTATACAGCATATACAAAATAGAAAATACATTTTTGAATGAAAATGTCCATTTAAAACAAACATCTATTTTAATGTAATTAATGTAAATTTCAAATTCCATAAGGAGCTAGTAATATAACTATGAACATCCACTTAATTAAAAAAAAATATTTCTACTCAAGCTATTGTCCCCCAGATCAACCCCATAATGGCATCTTTTGAAGTAGCAAGTAGTAAGATCTTTAAGCTTATTATACAGGTAAACTTCTAAGTTTACATTAAGTTTTATTTAAAAATACATATAAAATATTTTTCTAACTGGGCAAAAATGTGGCCCAGGAGGTAGCTGTGTTCCTTTGTACCTGAAAGGCAAGGGTTGGATAGTCACAGCACTCAGTTTTCAGTGTAATGATCCAAATTTGAATTTCCTCAGAGACCACACCATAAAAAGGTAGGTCAAAACCAATATTAGCTTTTATATATTAATACTGACACCTTCATGAGATAATTACTTAAATTTTTAAGAGAAACCATAAATATATACCTTTTATACAAAAGAAATTTTTTAAAAATACAAAAATTTAACTAAATATATATTTGTGTGTGCGCATCTGCGTATGTTGAGCGTGAGCATGGAGTTGATGTTTTGTACTCAAGTTTCATTGCTCAAACCCCTCCCAATCCCCAGCACACCCTTGTTCTCCAGCCACAGACCACTGGCTTGTGAGCTGGCAACTGTTGAGAATCAGGAAATCTGAGGAAGGGCCAGCTGGCAGAAGGGATCTCTAGTAAAGCAATCTTTCTTCTTAACAGTGAAGTCGGCCCCTTTTAGACAACACATGTTCAAAATCTGGCCATAGCTCTCTTACACATAATAGATCTAGATGAAAATTTATATTTATCAAACACATGTATGAAATAAATAGTGCAAAAAATGATTATGTAAAACCTAAGTAGAAAGTAGTTCACTTTAAAATAAAACCTTGTGTAATATCAAATGTACATACGTTGTGGGAATTTTGATGTCACATTTTGTCACTGTATACAAGCTTCATCAGTGACTTGCAGTTCAGTCTATGAATGTGCTTATCCACATCTAAAACAATGTTTTTTTTATGCAGGCCTTGGTAATATGCATTTAAGCAGAATAAGGAAAACAACAACATCCTAGCAGATATTCATGTTTGCTTCATTTAAAACAGTAAATGTTATATGAAATACTGGCTCCCTAATCTTTCTTTGAAGTTTTAAATCACCAGCAAGCTACAGCTTATATTATAACATCATGAATCAGCTACGTGAAATATTTATAATCTGCTATGAGGATAAAACTCTTAAGGATTGGTTTTATGAATAAAATTTTGAAAAAAATCCCAGATGCTCTTGATAAAATAAGTACATGGGTAATCTTGTCTTTTAGAAAAGTATTTGTACACACAAGGGAGAATCCAAAGCTGGCTGCTGATTCAGAAGCCACACTTGTCCAGAAGCTACTGTTCTGCACTGATATTGTTCATCAGGCATTAAGATCCATATCTGCCAGATAAAGGGCTATAGGGGCACAGCCCAGTGATGATGGGCCGCCAGTGACAATCTTCAAACCCACTGTTTAAAATCACTTATCCATTAGAAAATCTGGAGACAGCTCTTTGAAAGAGTCTAAGTGGCTTCAAAGATCATCCTCATATTTTGAAAATGTCTCAAAAGTGTATTCGAAACCAACAAGTGCCCATTCTGTGTCATCTGTTCCAATAACACAAGCACATATAGGCAATATCTCCTTGGAAAACTGTTCCTTTTTAAGTATGCCTGGCAAAATCTGGGGTTTCTTTCAAGTTGTCTTCTGGAGTTCACGTCTCTTGAGTAAGTCAATAGCTTTAGTGTTTTGCTCTAGTCATCCATTTCGTATTTTCTTTCTTGAAGATTTTCCCTGCATTAAGACATAGTATGTTACAAGATCACAAGTACATAGACAAAGAAATTATCAGGGCTCTTATGAACAGGGTCTTTTCTTAACCTACCTGAGTCTTTGTTCAGTTCTCTCAATTTAAAAGTCTTTAGTCATCGTTGCTTTTGCTGTTGACATAACTCCAGCTGTCTCTCCTATTTTCTTCTTGTAGAATAGATTTGTACTGTCTTTTAAAGAACCCAGCCTGAAAGCAGATTAGATAACAGGTGTATAATTCTGAACCCATAATATTTACGTCATATAGCTAATCAGTGTAGAATACTTTTAAAACTCTGCCCCTGGCTACACTTGCTGTGAAGACAGTTGTAAAGTTGATAATCAATGTTGGGCATGGAGAGTTAACACTGGATTTGTGAGTGATATATACACACTCTACCACATACTTATATTCAATATTATATACATTTTCCCAAGTGGATTCTTGAAATTAGAATAAATCTAAGATCATTTTAACATTCACCAATGACTAAAATGAGAAAAGTGAATACTGAACCGAATTGGCTTTGAGACATTAAAGGCATTCTGAGTAGTTTAACTATTACTAATTATTAAAGGTGGGCTGTTAATAAAGCACAAGAGATTAGTAACTGTTAAGGATTACCTTCCACATAACACATGAAATTAATAAAAGTACAATAAGTCCAAGTAGCAAGCTGCTGGTTATAATCACGATGGTGAAATGCTGTTTGGGTCTTTGATGATGGAGCCCTTCCAAGATAACCTACACAAGTAGAGCAAACACAAGCTCAGAAACAGCAGTGCTGATGTTTCCCTTAAAAGCCTCTCAGGCACCCACAGAGGCCGGAACTCCCCATCCTGTCCTGATCCTAGTTTCAGTCCTCAGAAGCAGCAAGAGGAATGTGTCTATCTATGGCTCTCCCTCCCTTCCTCCCCACTTTCACTGCTAGCAAGCTGCTCTTTGTGTACTTCTCATCGGTTATGGAAGGTGGGTAAAGGTTGAAAGTCCTCTATGACCTGGTCACATGCTGAGTCTTGGCTCTGATCCCCAAAAGGCACTTGTTATAAATACCCTCCCACTATTTCTTCCAAGACAGTTTTCATATGGCATCTAAAAGGGCAATCTTACGTGGACAATGTTCTCATCCTTGTTTAGCTCAATAACTTTTGGGTGTGGCTCTGGAAAAGCTGTTGCTCTTATTTCAAACTTCAGCGATGAAGTCTCATCCTGTTTTGAAAAGAAATAATCAGCAGAGTTTGGTCTGTGGTTTATTTCCTGAAGACATGTTAATAAAAATACCAGCTCTGCTATGTAGAATGTCTATAACTTATTGAACTATCATGACTTCCTTTGGGGTCTGAAGTATGACCATCTATTTCACAGAACCTCTTTTTATTAAATGGGGCTATATTTCAAACCACTTGATTTTAAATATTTTTGCCAGGTTGTAGTAAGCAATATTATTAGTGACCAATATCATTTTCTCAGATATAATAAATTTTATCCACAAGCAAGCCTTCTTGAACTGGTGAACATTCCCTCAGGATTACCTTTTCTTGCTTATGAATGAAATATGTGCATCCTACTTAGTGTCTCAGTGACAATATCTTGCTTCAATGATAATAAAATTTAAGTACATGATCATCTGCTGGAGAATTCTGAACTTTACTATTTCAAGTAGGGAGTTTGTGACAGAATCCATAAAGCCTGGGGAATCTATGAATGGACTTTACAGATTCTATTAACATTTATTTATTTATTATTTTTTTATTTTACATATTGATCCCAGTTCCCTCTCTCTTCCTCTCTTCCTCCATCCCATTCCCCTCCCCCTATCTCCTCCCATCCCATCCCTCCACCACTGTACAGGGAGGGTGGTGCCTTCCAGGAGGGATCATCAAAATCTGTCAAGTCATTTGGAGTAGGGAGTACTCCCTCCTATCTCTAGGCTAAGGGAGTATCCCTCCTTGGGGGATGTGCTCCCAAAGTCTTTTTGTGCATCAGGGATATATACTGGTTCCACTGTCAGAAGGTTTTTAGTGTACCCAGGCCTTCTAACTGAGACCCATGTTCTGGGGGTCTGAGACAGTATAATGCTGGTTTCCCAGCTATCAGTCTGGGGGCCAGGAGCTCCCGCTTGTTCAGGTCAGCTGTCTCTGTGAGTTTCTGTAGCCTGGTCTTGACTGCTTATATTATCACTCCTCCCTTCAGCTTAGTGTTTAGCTGTGGATGTCTGCTTCTGTTTCCATCAACTACTAGATGAGGGCTCTAGATGATGGCATATAAATTAGTTGTAAATCTCATTATCAGGGAAGGGCATATAAAGTAGCAGATTCTATGAATATTTAAAAAGTAGATGCACTTGTACATTTATAGGAATAAGGAAGAACATAGTATTTAGGTATAATTTAAAAATAACTAATGCGATTTATTTTTATGCACATATGGAGGTAGATGACGACTTGTTGGAATTGGTTTTCCTACCATGTGCTTCCTGGTCATCAAACTGAGGCCATCATGTTTGATAGAAGAGCTTCAACAAAGCTTTAACAAGCTTCTTTTCTTTTTTGGAAACAGGATCTCATGTAGCCCAGGTTGGCTTCCAGATTGCCATGTTAGCTGAGAATTACCTTGAATTTCTAATATAGTGCTGGGATTACAGGTGTGAAGTACCACACACTCACACCTGCCAGTGCTGGGGACTGAGGCCAGCGCTTGTGCATGTTAGGCAAACACTCTCCTATTTGAGCTATAGCTTGGTCCTAGTCTCTAGATTTTTAAGAGGTCTATTGCACAAGAATGCTAAAATCTACTGGGTAAAGGTTATTTGATATCTTTGGAACTAGAAATAGCAAACTTCACCTAGACCTAGCTTTCTTTCAACAGGAGAGCAGATCTTCTAGACACGGTATGTAGTGTCTAGGGACGCCATTGACTGCAAGGACATGAACAGTGGCAGGAACTGTTTGGTGTGTAGAGCACTCCTAAATGAGCTGCAGTGTGTATGGAAGCCTGACAACAATGGATTTTCTGTCCACCATGTCAGTACTGGCCCTGTTGAGAAACTTGGGGCATATGAGAAGCAGCTATCAAGGCTGAATGGCTTGCTGCTGGTCATGTGACTTTAAAGCGTGTCTGAAGCTAAGATGAATGACACCTCTCCTTTTACTGTCTGATGAGCATTCCTTTGATCACTGTGTGGTAATTACAAAAAGTGCTACTGAACGTATAATAGATCCATTTCTTTGGCTATTATGGATAGAGACAACTAAAAATATGGGAACAAAATTCATCTCACTTAATCTTCAGCTCCATTGGCTGGCCTTAATCTACACTGGCCACTGCCACTATCTACATCGGCCAGATGAGGACACAAAAAATATACTTCAGGTTTTCTCCTGTCGTCTGAGAGCTCCTCATAAAACATATGCACTTTTAAAGAGCCCAAAATGCATTTAATCCCTTTTTAACTTGACATCTTAAACTTTGTTATTTTCAAAATGTATTTTTGTTACTTAATTTTGCTATAGCTGATTTTTTTTCTTTTTGAGACCAAGTCTCATGTGGTATAAAAGGACCTTGAACTGATTATGTAGCTGATGATAATCTCAAGCTTGTAATCTTCCTGCCTCCATCTCTGGAGTACTGGGGTTGCAGGCAAGAGCTACCACACCCAGGTTTAGTTTATATGTTTTGATGTTTTAGCCTGCTTTTCTTTGAAATTGTTTTAATTTTACTTCTTGGTTTTAGTTTTTAAACATTATATTTTAAAGGATGAGGTAAGGTTGTTTGAGCTGAAAGGGAGTCAAGTTCCTCTGTTTACTTGGGGTTCATAGAGAGTGGCGTGCTTTCTAAACTGAACCTAATGATCCCACAGTTCATCTGTCAGTTAATGTAATGAAAATGAGATTTGGGCTTTATTCTCAAAATGTATTCTGCTCCCTATAATTTGTAGAATGTTCCCATACTATGCTATATATGTAAAAATGACCAAGTTTATAGATCCACATCACAAAGTTACCGTCTGATTTTAGACTCACCATTTCCAAGACTGATGCCCGGCCTTCCAGCTGGATGTGAACACTGGCTTCTTTGCCACTTTCCATTCTCCCAAAATTGCATAAGAAATCTAAGCAGTGCACATCGGCTTTCATGCAATACTTGAAGAGAATGTAAAAACACCACATTAAAATTTTCTACATTTAAAAAATTGACAGCTGGAGAAGATGGCTCAGTGGCTAGAATGCCTGCCATGTTAGTATGAGAATAAATGAGAGTTTGAATCCCCCAAACCTGTGCAAAACTGGGGGAGATTGCCTGTACCTGTAATGCCACTGTTTCTACTACAAAATGAAGTCTGAGCCCAGAGACTCAGCTAGCCTCAAACAAGGTAGAAGGTGAGAGCCAACACCTGTGGTTGCTTTTTGAACACTACGAACGCAGTGCAGCACACCTGTATTCTCTCAAAAAAATTATTAAAACTATGAATTTTACATTTGAAAACATTTTTACATAGATTAATAACCTCCTTAGTGTGTCAGCAAGAAGGCTTGGCAGCAGGTAAAATTACTTGCTGCTGAACCTGAAGACCTCAGTTCAAAGCTCCAGAATGGGTAGAAGAGAACTGCCTTCTGCAAGTTATCTTCTAACAATTCTTTCTTTTTCTTTCTTTCCTCTCCCCCTACCCCACCACTATTTCCTACTCAGCGCCCCCTACCCACTTCTCAGAAAGCTCCAAAGCTAGCATATCAAATTTGAGGCAGGACCAATGTACACACTCACACAAGTGAACATGGTAAAGTAATTTTTAAATATCCTTAATGGCATTCATCAAACTGTCCTTTTAATAAACATCATTTTCCCTCCATAGCATTTAAAACTCATCTTGCTTTAAATAAAACAAGCATTTTTGTTTTATAAATTATAATGAAGTATTCAAAGTGTAACACGTGTTTCCATCATTCTTAGTAACTGAACCTTCTGGGACAGGATGAAAAGAAAGATTCAAAATTAGAGTCTCCCTAAGTTAAACACTGTGTATTTTTGTACAATGTTTCTACTTTCTCTTATAAAGTCACTTAAATGGGAAGAATGAGAATCTCCTGCAATAAATATGGCTTCCCAGGTGACATAATGTCAGGAGGGTTCTGGTATAATGTCTGGGTAGCACATTTGTTAGGTAATGAAACCCTACAACACACACTTAGTCCTGGGCCCATCTCAGTACTGTATCACACATGTTCCTTACTAGTGGGAACATCACCCAAGATTGTATCCCTTGCTACCTGGCAGCTCAAGACCCCAGTGAGTTTGGTTTCAAATGTTTTAGTTTTTTGTTGGAAGGCAGAGATACCTATGTGAAAAAGAAACTTACCAAAAGTCTCTTGTCAGTCTTTGATAAGAATTTAACTATATCTGTCAAGGTCCCTGCTACACCTTTTTGTTGTCTCGATGTACACTCTCTTTCATAACGTCTAAAATGGCATTCCCCAGCAGTAGCCTAAAGACAGAAAACAATAAATAAACACATACATACATACAAATATATATACATACATACATCATCTCTGTTTGGAAAGAGCCAACACAAACATGACTTTGAAAGTTTTAGTTCATTATTTTTACTACTATACATTAGGCATCTCTGAAATTGTGAAAGTATTTTTGACAGTATTACTTGGGAAAAAGCAAATCTCTGGCAAATCCACAAACAAAACCCCAGCCAAATTATAGCAGGTCCTGGATTGACAACAAGGTCCAACTTCACTGAAATGGGGAGAGGAATAGTAGTTGAGCATTAGTCCGATTTGGTTTCACAGAACAAAACATGTTATACTTATACATGCTAGCATCTAAATCTGGAACCCAAGTAAATTTTCAAATGAAGATTCCAATCTCCCTTACATAGGCTCTTCTGGTGATCGCTATTATGTGATACTCAGAGGTAAAAAGAAATCTCACCAACAGCTGTTGAGCCTACATGGGACCAAACTAGGTCCTCCATATTTGGGAGACAGTTGAGACATTTAGACTATATAAGGAGACCCTGGCACTAGGACTGGTATCTATCCCTGGTATATGAGCTGTCTTGCTGGAACTTATTCCCTATGGTGGGATGCCATCCTCAGCCTTAATGCAGGGTAGAGGGGCTTGGTCCTACCTCAACTTAATGTGTCGGGCTTTGTTGACTCCACGTGGGAGCCATTACCCATTAGGAGGATGAGGGGGTGGGGTGGGCTGAGGAGGAAGCGAGGGGAACAGGAAGAGGGGTGGAAAGGAGAACTGTGGTTGGAATGTAAAATGAAATTTAATATAAATAAATATATAAATGAAACAAAGAGAAATCTCATGAACCAATGCAAAAACATTGGCATAAGAACTGATTCAAATGCTTCCTGTTCTTGCCATAGTGGCTTCAAGCTTTGTGGAAGATTGTATTAACTTTACCACTTCCTATAGTTCCTTTAGGTCTTGCTATTTGCTCTTGTTGCTTAGCTGGCAATAGGTCTTAAGTATACATGTTCTTACACTTCCTTCTCCTAGAGCATACTTAATATTTGCTGTCTTTGTATATAGCTTTGTATCAAGCCTAAATCTTTTCTTTAAACTAAAAGGGGAATTGTAGTGAGATATCCACCCTGCCCACACCTGTTATAAATATATGAATAAATATATGAATAGTAACCCATATTATAACCTTGTCCCATGTATCTTAATCTGCACATCTACAATATCCCAAAGAAAGTGATATAAAGCAATAAAGATGGAAGAACCAGGTTTTCTGCTTGTGTACAGGTGCCACTTCTGGGCTAATGTTCTGAAGAAATGTATTACTTTCAGGGTCCTCTCAGTGAATGCTTATGGAACTCACAGCCTCGAGTGTGACTGAAGTGAACAGGAATCTTCATCTTCACAACAGTCTTTGAGATAAAGGGTTGGTATTTAAGACACACTCAAGTGTATGCCAGACAAAGGGAACATCTTTTTACCTGGACATCTAAAACGTTGAACAACTTATCAGTTTGAGGTAGAAAAGAATTGGGTACCATAATTTCCACACTAACATTTGGAGCCATGCTAATGCCAGTGTTTATAACCTGAAAAAAAAAGAACAGTATTTAAAGTATTTTTCATCATTATAAATGCAGAATTACTAGCCAAAGTAGAGGGTGCATAGTTAGCAGATATAAAACAAAGCAGGCAGAATATCCATAGTCAGAATTTTTCCAGTGTAATTAGTTCAAACAGCCCCTCTAGTGTATGCCTGCCATCCATTTTTCACCAGCCATGTCTGGTAACCTAGGCCCAGTAAGAATGCACTGGCACTTTCATGGTGTAATCCAAGATTTGCATTCTGTACACTGTTATACCACTCAAACAATACTTGGACAGTGTTTTTGACTAAAACAAATATTTTCATAGACGTTATCTCTTAACATCCGTGACCAGCTAAAATTTCTGCTTAACAGCTAAATTTTCAAAAATGAGTTTTATATTCATATGTTAATATTTCCATATAATAGTATTTTCTGAACTGGAAAAGCTAATATCACTCAATACTGATGAAGCTCCTCCTAATCCTGAAGTCTGGATGGCAGACCAACCACATTGATCCTGAAGAAAGGTAAGGTAAATGCTTCCACAACCATAGATTTCCTGATTTATCCCCAACCGTGTTTCCCCTTGGCTTGATGCCTTGAATGCATCTTCAGAAGGGTAAGGAGATCCCCAGCGCTGCCTGTCCCAGGCATTCACATATCTTAGAAAGAAAATTTGAGACGAGAGAAAAGAGGAAAGCAACAGAAGCTTGAGAGGGTGGGGCTTGAGCCAGCACAGCAGTGCTGCCAACAGCTGGTCACCAAGGGTGAGGGACACTGCGGGCACAGGAATCCCCATGGCACAGGGCATAAGACCAACCCTTTCTTCCCTCTCATCTGTCACAAACATCACCAGCTTCACGTACATGGAATGTGAAGTTCAGCTTCTCTGTCATGCATGTTTCTGGCTCGTTTTCTTCACTTGATCCATACACAAATGAAGTTGGGCTCACAAACCTGCCGGGAACAAGGTTGGCTTGAACATACTGTCTTTTTGATGAGGGGCGTACAGTCTGTTTTTAGAAGTGGAATATCGCACATTTAAAAGGCAACACAGAATCCTCTTGGTTTCTTGGTTGGACAGGAGCTCTAATAACTGATCGAAAAAGGATATATATATATATATATATATATATATATATATATATATATATATATATATATCACATATTTGCCTTCCACACACCTGCTGGCTTGTTGCTGTTTGCACTTTTTCAGCCCTAAAATGATTCATGCAAATTTGACAAGCCTGAGCTGAAGCCTCAACTTTCCCTCGGGCATGTGTGGGGGGTGGGGGTGGTAGCTCCATCTAACCTGTTTATTATTTCTTGATGGCTGCTGCTGCTGAACCTCAAAATTCTGGAAGCAAGCCAAACACCAACTCACATGATAAAGTTTTTGCTAGGACACTAGTTTTTTGATTTTCCTAATCCTGCAATTAGGCAAATGTATGCTGAGCAACAAACACTAAGGCGGCGCTTCTCTGGGGAAGTCCCTACTCCAGGAGTCACTCATATTCGGGAACCCAGGATGCAGGAACGGTATTAGAAATCAACCAAGGACACATGCTTGTGCAGCTTAATACTTGTTATCTCTGGCCCAAATACTAACATACAATGGAAATGGAGAAGCTGCTTATATACTCAATGATAGGAGACACCAATCAGCTTTTCCAAGAAGGACCATTCTCTTCTTCCTTCATACAACTGATATGCAATTAGATCAGTGACAGAAAGTGACATTTTATGCAGTTGATGCCTTCTTCATGCATGGTTAAAATGATGGAGGTATGCATTATATTTAGAGCAATAAATAAAATTTATTTGCCCATTTTATTCTGTTAATTCATGTCTTCTAGTGTTTTAAAAATGTGTGTATTATCTAGAATGAAGTGGGAAGTGTACCATGTATCCCCATACCTAACTAAAAACCTGTGGACAGATAAGGTTTTCTGGGGAAGAAGAGTAAAAATTCTATATGAGTGTGGCTCCAGGTAGGTGGACCCACACTTCTGTTGATGACCCCACACTCAGAAATACATGAATTAGGTAGCATGAATCGGAGATTGTGGGTTCTTTTTTTAAATGGCATGAATTTGGGGTCTTTCAGGGAGGTAAAGTGGATCTAGGTGGAGTTAGAAAAAGGAGTTGACAGATGAATATGATCAAAATACATTGCATGAAATATCTGTAGTGTAGTGATTATTGGGCATGCAGGTACTTGTGTGTAAAGCTAACATCCAGGAGGCAGAGCTAGGATGATCACCAACACCTCTAGGGTATCCTTCCCATCTATACAAATTGCAGGCCACACTGGACCACACAGACAGAAACTCAATCTCCAAAACAACAAAAATGTTTATGACAGGCCAATAGCTTGAGGTCCTGCCAGTGGAGGCATGAAAGGTTTTGTTACCCCCTCTTTCTTTCTGTAGGCACGCATTTTGAATCAGAGAAAGATCCCCTCACAAATTACAAAATCCACAAGGAAACAATAAAGCTGGCCCCAGGATTCTGACTGAGGCGTACTCTCAGGGTTCGAGAATAGACAGGAGCCTGCTCTGTCATGTCGTAGTCATTTGCCACACAAGCAGATGTGGGCTCTGAAGGGTGGCAGCTTGGCTAAGTGCACAAACAGTCCTTTGTTTCTCTCCTACTTTGGCTACTGAGTGTCCTGAGTACCATGCCCTAAGGTGCACGCTACCTAAACTCCATGTCCCTTGGTTGCAAACTGAAGGATGACCATAGGCCTGCTGAAAGCTTGCTGGGGTTCTTCCAGAACAAAATCTCCAGCAGCTGGCCACGAGTTTGATGTAGCATCAGGGCTGATTACAGAGTGGATTAAAATAATGATCACCAATCAAGCAACTGCACTCAGAGGCAATCACAGAGACACAGTATCTTTTCCACTCACATGTGTTCAAACACACTTATTTCATTAATAGAAGCGAAAGGTAGTAGTGAAAATCCTCTCTCATTCGGAGGCCTCTGCCTCTACTTACCCGTGAACAGTCAGCATGACTTCAAACCTTAGAGGTATCTCTAATGTCACTTCGTTGTCCTTCACTTTGTCCATTTCTCCTTCATTTTCACTGTAGAAACAGAGAACCGTGTGTGAAAACCCCGCTTCAGAAAGCACGAACTACATACTATGCAGACTTAAGGGAGGGCCATTTAGTAGCATTGGGGGAAGTAGCAATAAGAAGAGAAATAGCAGCAAGACATTTTATAGGGCAGGGTTGGGTAGAAGTTGCCGTCATTATTTACATTGTTGCCATTTACAGACAAGTGTCATAACACAGCTTTATGGATCCCTTAAAGCCATCTCTAGAATGTGGCATGTCCTTCGTGATGGTTATTCTTCGAACACTGAACCATACCAGGAGGCTTGCACCGTGATGCTGAGGTCCTCATCTGCCCTGCTGAGCGAGCTCACATCCAGGAGAAAGCTAACGTCTATCTGGAAAGCAGAGGGGGGAAATACCCACTTTTTAATCTAAAATAAATTTTTAGACATTGAACTTTCATTTTCCTTAATAGACTTTGTTGTTTCTCAAGAAAAACATAGGGGCAGAAGCTCCACCCTTCCTCAGTAGCAAGACACAGAAACTGTTGGGTTCAAAGCGTAAGCATTTCCATGCATCACTTTCAGGAACAAAGCCTTCTCTAAATGTAAAGACTGGCAGGACCAGACGGACACCATTAGGAACGCTTTAACAACTTGGTTGAGGACTCTTGCCAGAAACACCTTTTTTGTATAGCAGAGGTAACATGCCTGGCAGACAGGGCCACCTGGGGTGGGGGTGTTGGAAAAGAGTGAACAGGCAAAATGCATTCTGATTGACACATTTACTTGCCTGTCTTTACATAAACAGGTTCTCTGCTCACCCCCTACTCCCTGCCCCCCCCCCACCCCAAACAATGAACATTGCCAAGAATATAAACACAAGGCTCACAGACTTCAGGACACTTTGGTCTCATTTAGCTCCAGAACTAGTTCAAAATTGCATTTTTTTTTAAATGTGGCATAAAGGTAGGAGAACACATTCCTATTAGCAAATGAAAACCACAAATGCTAAATGCTTACTCTTGAGAGACGATCCACATATATGTAACCAAGGCTGCAGGCAAGTTTCACTATGCCAGAGCTTTCTATCACTTCACAATTTATTTGTTTCTCTTCCTAAAGAAAAAAAAAAATGGTTAGAGAAAAGAGAAATAGACATTTATAACATATGTTTAGGGATATTTTTGAAAATATTTTCTTAGGAAGTAATTTTCTACTTAGCTTTGGAATAATATGTGGAATTATAATAGATGATACAAATGTGTATACGTAAGCAATAGGCATCTACTAACACCCATGTGAATTCTCCATAAACAGCTCATGTGTCTCACTTTATCTAAAAGGAAATTCTTTGAAACATTAGGGGACAAGAAAGTCATAAGGTACATACTTTCTTTTCTCTCTAGTACATATGAAATGTGTTTAAAGTATTCATTTGTAGTGTGGTAATAATAAGAGAAATATATCAAAGTATAAGCTCTGAGGACCTAGAATGTCTCCCTCTCCTTTTGAAGTAGCTTCCCAGTGATCTAGAGAAAGGAGTAAATAGCTCTTTTTTTTTTTTTTCATTTAACCCAATTGGGCTTTATTATTTATTTATTTATTTATTTATTTATCCTTTAATTTAAATTTGAAACAAGGTTGTTCTACATGTCAATCCTAATTCTCTCATCCTCCCCTCCCCTGTTCCCCACCAAATCCCAGCCCATTCCCTTTCTGCTTCCCAGGGAGAGTGAGGCCTTCCATGGGGAGTCTTTAAAATCTGTCATATCATTTGGGGCAGGGCCTAGGCCCTCCTCAATGTGTCTAGGCTGAGAAAATATCTCTCTATGTGGGATGGGCTCCCAAAGTCCCTAGAATACTAGGGATAAATACTGATCCACAACTAGAGGCCCCATAGACTGCTTAGTTTTCCTAACTAATACCCACATTCAGAGGGTCTGGTGAGTCCTATGCTGGTTTCTCAGCTATGAAACTGGGGTCCATGAGCTCCCCTTTATTCAGGTCAGCTGATTCTGTGTGTTTCTCCAGCCTGGTCTTGACCCCTTTGCTCATCACTCTTCCCTCTCTGTAACTGGATTCCAGGAGTTCGGCTAGTGTTAGGCTGTGGGTATCTGCTTCAGCTTCCATCAGCTACCAGATGAAGGCTCTAGAGTGTTATATAAGATAGTTGTCAAACTCATTATTGTGGAAGGGTATTAAAGGTAGCCTCTCCACTATTACTTAGATTGTTAGTTGTGGGCATCCTTGTAGATCTCTGGGCATTTCCGTAGTGCCAGATTTCTCCTTAAATCTGTAATGGCTCCCTCAATTATGGCCTCTCTTTACTTGTTCTCCTTTATTCTTTCTCTCTCTCAATCTACCTGTTTTCTCATACCCACCTTTCCCCTCCTCTTCTCCCCTACTCTTTCTCTTAACTCCTTTTCGTTGCTCCTATGCTCCCAATTTGCTCAGGAGATCTTGTCCCTTTCCCCTTTTCCAGGAGACCATGTATGTCTCTCTTTGGGTTCTCCTTGTTTCCTAGCTTTTCTGGTGGTGTGAATTGCAGGCGGGCAATCCTTTGCTCTTTGTCTAAAATCTATATATGAGTGAGTACATGATCGAGGTAAGCCAGTCACAAATAGCTAATTTTAAAGGGTGAAAAGTCGCTGGGGTTGACCATCTAGAGGATAGAAAGATCTCAAGGCATATGCCCAGGAGGCTTTTGGCTTTGCAATTCAGCCTTACTAATACTTCACTGATGAACTAAAGCGGTAATAATTGGAATGGTATAGTAACTTAAGGTCTGTTTGTACTCCAGAACCAGGCTTGCAAAGAGGATTTTAGGGCTGAGGAAGGCTGGTAGTTGAGAAGTACCAGATGAAGGCTGAGAACCTCTGCCTAAAAGCATCAATTCTGGGTTTCTTAGCACGGTGGATGCTCCAAGATGAGCACTGCCAGAATCTTAAAAACATGTGACAGGGATGTAGAGGTGGTACCCAAGGAGTCCTCTCAGAGCTAGGGCACAAAGAACGTCTCGAAATTACTGGGAGACTCAGTGATGTCAAAGCTTTAAGATGATGACTTCAGTTGCTTATACTACACGGGTGGAGCAAATATGGAACTTAACGTTTATTTTAATCGTTTTAAACTTGAATCCATGGTTTCTAGCACTTACCAGGTCTAATATCTTAATGAAATAAAGGCCTGTGGGGAGTTGGATGTTCAGGGTTGTTTCATAAGCATCATCTCCAGCATTGAACACGGACACATTTAGCATGATGGTCTTCATGCTCCCAACAGCAAGATAGGTTTTATTTTCATATGGCCTAGGAATTAAGAAATTGTGATTAAAAAATTCTTCCTCCATATATAAATTCATGAATATAAACTATTAACTTACAAAAACAACCATGAATGATCTCATATAAACAGATTTAAAACTTCCACTTCTCATTTCAGATATGTTCAATCAACCCTCCTCCCTAAGAAAAGTTTGATATTACCTGTTTTTAATTATTATAAAATGATCTTTTGTTTTAATGCCCTTTTGCTTAACCAACATTTCCTCATTATTTTGTAAATTTTATAATCTTTGGAAAGACATTGAACTAGCTTCTATATATGGTAAAGATTAGAAAAGGGGAAACTGAGGGAAAGGAAATGAAAAAAACATAAGGGGATCTTGGTAGAAGTATAGCATAGTACTGCTCTGGCCTGAGCATGTACAGTGATCCTTTAAAGGAGACTACACTTCTGAAGCAGTTAGTTGGTTGCCTCTGACAACACTAAATCACAGAAATGATTCAATATCCTGTGACCTGTAAAACATAGGTCACTGGAGATCTAGACATGTGGGTAAAGACCTTTGAAAAGCCACCAGCCTTTTGGGGATACGGTTTCAGTTAGCTGGGCTATCAATCTATAATAATGATAAAATCACTGTTTGGAGACGATATGGCTCAAGTGCATTTCATGAAATCACTAAAATGTTTCAAATATGCAGAACTTCGAGAGAATGGAGATGTTCAGAGCTATGGAGCTAGAATATTCTAAGCTCTTGAGCCAATTTCTGCAGAACACAATGTTCACCTTTTCTAGGCAGGAAAATAAAAATATAAAATTCTTACAAATTGCAATTACAATATGTTATGATTTTCTAAATTTTCTCCCATAGCCATCAAGTAATTCCAAAGTTAGAAAAACTGGATTAATTAATTCAAACTGGAGAAGGCTGTATGCCAAAGCAACCAGGTGGAGACAGTTTAACAACAAGAGGCATAAAGGAATACTTATGAACACATTTCAGATTTCTGATTTAAAGTTAAGACTTGGAGATGGATGAATCACCTAGTAAGATTGATGGTCCCATATACTAAGTCAGCGACTGTCGCTATCTCATAAAACATGTTCTTAAAATGTATCCACCTCACAGGAAAGATAAAGGACATATTTCCAAATAACTCTAAATGACTTGGGAATAACCAGTTCTTGAAGAGGAGGCAAGGACCTACTTTTGGCAGGGACAGGGAATGCATTACTGTTCTTTGCTTTTCTATTCATCTGATATTCAGGTTTGCTACTCTTGAAGATCTTTTGAAATAGTCTGACCATTTTGGAGTCGATTATACCTCTGCTTCACATTCATTCTCTCCTGGCTATAAGCCAAACAAAGAGCACTGCCAGTGACTTTGAGAGAGAAAAGCATGCCACTTCTCAGTATGGCACTGCGGCCCTTGAGGGCCTTCACCTTCCCTTCTACTGCATGGGGCATTCCTTTGTCTTAGCTGCATCTTCGTACAGACAACAGACCAAACATAGATGCTTTATGACTTCCTCCACGCTCCCTCCACTTTGATAATTTCCTCTCCCTTGTGCACCAGCTTAGCTTGTACTTGCTCCTGAGGGTCAGCTTAAACAGCAGTTAACACCCAGGAGACAAGGAGAAGCATATTTTACAAAGTCAAGTCACTTTCCTCTTACCACAAGTCTAAATTTTCATGGAAGCAAAAGGCTGGATCATGGTTATCTGAATTTGCTATGAGTCTAGAAATATAGTCACTGTGTTAAAAAATGAGTTTCAGGTGAAAAGGACTGAGTTACATTCAAGTGAGACAAATAAAAAGCAAAAAACGAAAAAACAACAAAAAATATTTGGATGTTATTCATTTTTAAAGTCTTATGAAATCTTCAATATATAGTCTGTGAAATTGTAGTTTGAGGGCATGCTTGTTTGTTCTAAAATGATACAAGCATTTCAAATGTCTCCCTAAGAAACTTAATACCCAACTCTATGAAGTAATGTTATCTCTACTCTAGTGCACATTCAAATATGTTCGTAGTAATACAGCTCCTGAAACGACCAGGTTAATGACATAATATAACTCAGGCAAAATCAATACTGGAAGGGGAAAATTACTTTTCAAAATTGTTAAGTATTCTGAACGTCAGATAAACAAAGTTGTAGCTTAGAACCCTTCCCCAACAGTTAAAACCCTGATAGCATATTTCTAAGAAACTGGATCACTCACTACATAAAAATTGTACACTTTTATTCTGATACTTCCCCATATCAAAGCTGTTTGTGTAGCAAGAAGCAAACATCTTAAGGCACATCTCATTAACTGTGAAAAAATGAATACATGTATGAAGCTGGCACCTAAACCAAGAAAAGATGCTATGCACATGGAAAATACACTGGGGGCCTTCTTCCTTCTTCCCAGTTACTGCACGGACCACTAATTCTTAAAATCTACTACAGTTTTGCTCAGCTTTACATTTCATATATATGGGATTAGAGAACTGTGAATTTTAAATGTAGTTTCTTTTGTTCAAAGCTTCATAAATAAAATTAACTTAACCAGTGTTTGCAAATGTCAGTGATCCACTCTAGGGTCTTATTTTTCTTCCAATGATCAGCAGGGTGTCAGCAGTTTTCACTGCAGAACAATAATAGTCCCGTGATGAATACCTACATGTAGTTTTGCTGTGTATTCTCTCTTCCCACCCTATTTCCCTTCCTTCCCTGTATTTCTTTTTATCCGAGAGAACATTTTTTCATGTAAGATAAATTTCTTTAAAATCTCTGAATCTTAGTTTGGGGAACTAAAATAAGTTACATTAACAAAATAAATTTATGTAACAAAACATATTGTAAGAAACTATTTTTACTTAGAAAACTAAAGCTATACTAAATGATGGCCACATACAAAGCAAGGAGGTTAATAGAGCAGGCATCCTACCTAAAGGTAAACGTTATTCTCTTATTTTCATAAATAAAGTTTTATTGAATTCAGCCATTCTCACTTTTGCACTATGATAGCACAGATGAGCAACTGAGACTGAGTACTGTCCCAAGAAATTTAAAATAATTGCTTTTCTTTTTATAGAAAAATGGACTGGTCCTTGTTATAGAGCTTTTTTGACTGATGAAAATAGCTTCAAATCAAACAAGCAATACTATATAAATCAACTTAACTGAAAATCCATTTTTTTCTATTTCTTTTATTTTGTAGTGTGTGTGTGAGTGTGTGTGTGTGTGTGTGTGTGTGTGTGTGTGTGTGTGTGTATGTGTGTGATAGAGTTATGAGATACGTAGACCAGGCTGGCCTTGAACTTATGATCCCACCCCTTGTTCCTGAGTACAATGACAGCATGTCTGCATCAACATGCCTGGATCCATTTTGAGTTCAGCAGTGGCTTCCTTTATTTCAGCTGGCAGAAGTTTTAAACCCCTCCCCCCTGTAACACCCGTACAAAAGAAGAAGAAACACAGGACATCCCATGTGAACCACTTTTACTTTCTGAGCCTTGGATTTGAGAAACAGCACAAAGAACATGTAATAAGTAATAGTAGTTATTCTAGCCTTGGCTATCATTTCATCCTGGAGGAATTTGAATGAGTGCTCATGGGCGATCCCAGGACTCAGGAGGTGGTGCAGTTTGCTCATATTGTGAGCCTGTGGGCTTAGCCAGCGTGCATCTTCTTGGCAGTGCATGTTAAATGGTGAGAAGAGAGTCATGCTGCCTTCCCCCTACTGTTCTATCATCTTGTTACAACCAAAGGGACTTTCAAGGTTCTCTAAAAGTAAACTTCAGCTTGACATTAAAGTTTAATTAAGACTTGTACAAGAGCTGCTTAGAAATAGATGTTCATAAAATATTCTGGCTTGGAACCAAAGCATTAGTCACTGAACACCTTTGGGAAAGAAGCTGGCACTTCGACAAGCAACAGAAGGTGGAAGCATGGCACACGCAGGCAGCTTAGGAGACAGCAGCCGATCAGAGTAGAGACGGGCTCACGTGGTCAGCAAGACTCCCGGCTTAGTTTCCATTTTAAGCTATTTTGCACAGTTAACCACAACCCTAACTCTGCCCATTTTTAATGTACACCTCACCACAGATTTTGATTCTTTAACGAGATGTCACTGGAAAGGCACCAGCCGACATTGTACATGACATGATGTAGAGCCAGCTGCACATCTGGACGGGCGGCACAACTGAACCAGAGGCTTCCCCGGGACTGGCAGTTCATTCTTCATTAAGGCATGCATAATGCAGGCTTGAAATTTACAAAGCTGCCTAGAATCTACATAACCGACACAAACCCAAGTACCGTGCACACACACAATCATAACTTAATAAATGAAAAAGGAAACCAGGAAGCTGTTACACCAGGCTCTACATTGTCTCTCGGTGAACATGGCTGGATTTTACATGATGTTCTCAAAACCTTACTATTGTCAATGCATTCTTTTATCCTAAAATTAATTTGGTCTCCATAGCTTATTTTTTTTTAATCTGAATGATAGGGACCAAAAAAGAAAGAAGGGAAGAGAGGAAGAAGAGAAGAAGAAACGAAGAAGAAAAGGAAAAAAAAAAAAAAAAAAAGAGCCAGAGCAAAATACAAGGCAAATGGCCCTCATACTTTAACATTTAAAGATACACTGCAGATTTATTTGAGAAAAGAGTAGCCTCCCCAACAAGGGGCCTCCAGTCCAAAGTCAAGTTTTATTCTCTTTTCTTTCTCTTTATTATTATTGCAGGGAAAAATAAAACACTGAGGGATTGTTTCTGGCTGGGACAGACCAATCATCCAACTTTACTGAATAAAAACCAACTTGCTAAGTTCAAGGGCAAAACTGAAAAAGAGCTTGGATTGGAAGTTGGATAGTGAGTGAGTGGACTTTTGTGTAGAAGCATGGAATTCATTCTTCCCAATATTTGTGAAGTCAGTGAGGCTTTTCGTTTGAAAGGATAATTCTATTCGATTATCCCTTTGAGGAGTCAAAAGCAAAGTGTAGGTACCATTTATTACTTACTGTCTACTCACCAGTGAGCCCCCCTTCCTGCTAACAGAACCCCAGATTATTCAGGCAGTAGGTCACACTCCCTTGATATTACAGAAGATGAGTTTCTAGGTCAGTATTGGGGAGTGAAGTCTGATATCTAATATGATCATAAGGATTCCGTCCTTCCTGCTCCATGACAGACTTGGGAAAATCCATTCATGTCAAGTTAGGGTAGGCATAGAAGGGCTATCTTTTCTAAAAAGTCTCCAAAAGACAAAAGCAAAACAAACGAACGACATTCTTGTTCTTGCACCCTTTTTTTATGGAAATGTTAGGGTTAAAATATAATAATGGTAAGAAAGCCAAAAACCCATGAAAAACAATAATCTATGCCCAGGCTTCCTAGCTGCTTAAGACCTGCAAATGCTATCTCTTGCAGATATTATTCCAAATAAATTTGTGTAAGTCAGGATTTGTCAAATACTCTGTTACATTAAGTTAAACGTACTTCTATTATCAAAATGAACAGGTTGTTTACATCCTGACCTATATGAAAGGTCTAACTGTAAACTGCCTCTTGAGGGCTAATACCAGTTATTGTAGTTGTTATCATATCATGTTTACTCACTATTATTCTACTGTGGAAACCTCTCTGGCTGGTTTATTGTCCCAGGAATTTGGACACATAAGGGGGAGGCTTCAGGAGGGAACGTGAATCAGCACTGCTTATCATATTCTTAGTAGTTTATTACTGCAGGCATCAGAAACTAGTGTTCTTTAGTGAGTAAATGCATTTACATAAACAGGCTTCTAGATCTGGGACACATAATACCATTAGTGCCAGCAGAGTTACAGCCAGAAGAAAGCATACAACATATGGCCCCAATTTGCAGACTGTTACTGAGAAAGGAGAGAAGACACCTACATGGAGAGATGCTATATTTTTGTCTGACACAGAATAACTTACTCAAAACACAGTTAGTCAAAAGCTTTCAGTGTGGCTCTCAAAACTTAATTAGAAGAGTTCTCATTTGCACAGCCCTCAAATGAGTTATCATTAACTTCATGAAAATGGTTTGTAACTTTCCAAATTGGTGCAAAAGGACTGGTGCCTACTTCTTCACAGAGAAATTCATACCATTCCAAAAACAGCAACACCTTTTGTTGAACTCCCAAATGGACCAGGCTTTGAACTAAACACAAGTATTGCGTGCATTTAAAAAAATTTAAAGCATCCTGTAGAGAAGGCACAATTTCTACTAGTTTATAGCAAAGAAAGAGCAGGCTAATAAGCTTCTCTTAAAAGGCTACCTTGATGTTAAAACAGTGGATGTAAAGGTTGAATCTATTTACATCAACCATCCATGTGAAAGTTTTTATTACTACATTGCTCCCCTGGTTTCAGTGTGACAAAGACTTATAGAAAATAATGGATCAAAAAGGGTTAAGTGGGGGTAGGAATGAGAGGACAGGGAGGACAAAGAGATAAACTTAAAAACCTTTGAAACATCCAAATGCAAACCCACTATTGTAGAAGGTTCTTAAAATGCATACCAATATATGGGAGGAGTTATCCTATAATGAAGAGACAATTTCTCTTGCAGACATATCTAGGCTAGCAAATACAGGCATAATAATAGAAGTGGGTTATTTCTTCTGGAGTGGTTGGTCAGTGGGGTCCCCTAGGCCCTAAAATATCACAGGTGTTACCATTACTCTGGTCACCATCTAGAACTTGATAGTAAGAATCTATTGTTAAAGAGGCATAGAACATGGAGAAATCAAGCTAGTACTGTCCTAGAAGCCTCATCACTATTGGCTAGCTTTCACAGTGACAGAGGTGCTATGTATGCTACACATGCTGTTCAGAAAAAAAGTAATCACCAGTCTTACCCATCTGTGAGCCCATAATGACAACCCTGGCAAAGACATGCAAAGATGCAATAGTGGCACAGCTATTATAGGAGTAACCAAACTTATGAAGTGGATTTAAGGTCCACTTCATAATATGGAACCTAAGCCTGGCATTGGGGTCAAGAACCCAAGGCTCAGTTATATCTTAGGACCTAAGTGAGAACCTATTACTATTATTCTACTAAATGAACTTATTTAACAAATTCTCAAAGACAAATCCTTATATCCATAGATCAGAACATCTCTCAACCCTCATCAGAGAAGCTTCTTTTGTAGTAGATGGTGATGAACACAGAAACTCACAACCTATAGAGAATAAGGAAGGTATGGCAGATTGCTCAGACCTAAATGAGACATCTAAATGAGACATTATCCCAAGACTCAGAAATCATTTCCGAAGAGGGAGAACAGTAATACTTTAAGAAGTAGAGGCAGTGGAGGACTACAGATAAATAGTGTTTGCTGGGTACAACTGCTATGCAAGGGAGACTCATTTTTTATTCAGTAATGTGACCCATGAGGAGATATCTATGCTCCTATATATGGAATTATACCCGAGTGCACACTGGCTGCACAAAGTAGATTACATGTGTAAAAAAACCATAAAGAATAGACATGAAATCTGGAAGGAATATTTGTAGGGGGTAGAGAAGGAGTTGGAGAGAAAAAAGGGTGGACTTGATCAAAACACACTATATGCATGTATGAATTCTCAATCAGCTTTTAAAAGTGAACTTATAACTCTGTCTATAGTGAAGGTTTCTTGCTTGAGTCACATAGATATCAATGAGAACTTTCTGGGGTGTTAGGATATGCATTATAAGTATTGTCCTGGACATGGCTCAAGACCACATCCTAAGGAACAATCAATTACCTTTCCCATATTCTTAGCTCAAGCTAAGGTGAGTCTTTACTTCTTTTCAAGGCTAACTCTTCTACTTGTAAGTCTAGTGTGTTACATGCTGCATCTGTTCGAACTCCTATTCCATTCCTAAAAAACCTGTTAATTAGCTCTTGTTCTCCAAGTGTCCTGTTAGGCTCTGAGAATACAATCATGAGGACAGGTTCCAGGACAGTGTGGAGAAAGACAATAGAGTGATCACTATGTCATAGGCCTAGGTGTACAGAAGGCTCTAGAGGTAAGGAGTTGAAAACAGAGACAACTATTTCTTGGAAATGCTAAGGCTTAACTGCAGATACATCATATGGATGAATAGGAGAAGATGATGGTAGGAGAACATATGTCATGATCAAACAACTGTAAGCATTCTTCCATTGATGACCAAGAGACCTAGGGTAGTGGCGAGAAACAGGACTGGGGAGTTTGCATTTTAAGTCTAAAATGAGTTACTGAATCCTTATCATTTACCAATCAATTAAGGGCTCCTGTACCTCCACTGTATGTGTTAGATACATTACACTAGACAGTTAGATAGATCATACTGATGACAGTGCCTGGGAAAACAGAAGACTAGATGACCCTGAAAGGCCACTGGCTACCTGGTTTATGAAACAGTGAAGACAGAAAAGAGGGGAAAGGAAAAGGGAGAGGAGGAGAAGAGGAGAAAGGGTGGAGAGGGAGAGGGTGGATAGGGAGAGAGAAAGATAGACAATAGAAAATATTATTAAGCAGCAGTACTTTAAATCTTAGTAATTGTTAGGATATTGCCGTGGACAATCTTTGTACATTGCAAATATGTATTTCCCTCATTGGTTAATAAAGAACTGATTGGCCTATAACAGCACAGGAAGAGATTGAGCAGAAGATCCAGTCTAGAAGGACACTGGGAAGAAGGGCAGAGTGGCAGGAGCCACCAGCCAGATGCAGAGTGAGAAGGATAGGAAGTACATGCGAGGTAAATGAGCCTTGGGCAGCACATATATT
The DNA here is from genome assembly GCA_030556225.1 of Cricetiscus sungorus. Classification (NCBI taxonomy): domain Eukaryota; kingdom Metazoa; phylum Chordata; class Mammalia; order Rodentia; family Cricetidae; genus Cricetiscus; species Cricetiscus sungorus. Next base: position 20,130,834 of record JANBXA010000372.1, on the reverse strand, counting down.
AACAGAAATGTATTAATTTAAGTTATAGGAGCTAGCTAAAAATGAACCTAAACTGCCAGCTAAGCATTTATAATTAATATTAAGTCTCTGTGTGGTTATTTGAGGAGCAGCTGGTGAGACAGAATAGTCCCCCTACAGGATCTCAAGGATAAAAAAATAAATATAAAAAATGGTTGAAATCTAGGTTTCTCACTCAGGCAATTAAGTAACAGCTATACCATTCCTGATTAATAACTAGTTAGAATCAATCAATGGGATACTCATAATGCTTGCCAGACCATGGGATATGATACTGAAAGATTCTCATTTAGGCACAGGCAGTGCGGGAAGGCCAGGAAAAGTCATAGTTATAAGTAAAGTTACCCAGGAAAAGTATGGTCATGTCTGAATGGATTGGCCATGAATGGGAATCAGAGATGATCTGAAAACAATTGAGAGGAGGCTAGAAGATGAAACACAACAGAATCTCATAAGGAGATGAAAGGGAAAGAGCTTCATCAGTTGAAGTAAAGGGCCGCCAGGTGCACCAGGGTAAATTCAAGAAGGAACGGAGAAGCATCTTTTGGGATTTAAGCCAAAGGTTACCCTCTCTGATATATCATTTCTTGGCCTCTGACATGCATATGCTATATGCTATGCCTTTCCACGATTAAATAAATCACACCCAAGAAACGTATAAAAGCCAGGTACACACTTTAAATTCCAACACTTGTAAGGTAGAAACGGCAAATGTCTGTGAGTTCAAGGCCAGTTCTACATGATGAACTCCAGGACAGCTAGAGTGACATAGTAATACCCTGCCTCAAAAAAAAAAAAAAATAAAAGCCAAAGACACAAAACCAAAGAGGGAGGAAAGAAGGAAGGAAGGAAAGAAGAAGAAGAAATATGGTTTATTTCTTTTTTTAAACTATCATGTGTCCAGTATTGCCTTAATGTTAATCACAAGTCTTGCCATTTGGCTACTACTGCCCTAAGATTTTCATCTTAATATTTGCCACTGACATTTTCCTTCCACATTTCAGATGCAAACTCCATGACCCTTCCCATCGTTATGATATCTTATCTTGATGTGGGACTTTAATATTAAGGGTACCCTGTTTATTTTTTTTTTTTATTTCTTCACTGGTTATTTCATCAGGGCTTAATTCTCTGAAAACCCTTTTATAGTTTGCAAAAGGGTTCCTGTTGTCTTTGTTGTCTTTAAGCTCTTTAAATCAAAAGACTCCCAATGCTTGGTATGTGATTGTTCATTAAGTAAAACTCACATTTCTTCTCCTATGCAAGCTTGTGAGTCTCTAATGTGCAGAGAGAATTTTAAATGTGATGTTGAGAGTGATTTTCAATAGGGAGCTATGTACCAAAGCCTCATGTTTTTTGTCAGGGTTCCTATCTTTGTTGTAAAACAACATGACCATAAACAATTTTATTTTACAGCTTATAGTTTATCATCGAGGGAACTCAAGAGGAGAACCTGGAAGCAAGAACTGATAGAGAAGATATGAAGATGTAGCTTGTTCAGCCCATGTTCTTATAGACCCAGGGCCACCAGCCCCGGGAAAACACTGTCCACAGTGTAAGCCCTCCTACATCAATCAGTCAGCCAAGAAAAAGCGCCACAGACTTGCCTCCAGGTCAGTCTGATGGAGGCATTTTCTCAACTGGCATTCACTTTTCCCAAATGACCCTTCCTTGTGTTAAGCTGACATAAAATGTGTTAGTACATCCACCAAACTGAATTTCTTCCAAGTAGCTCTGGCTTCCTTTATGTCCCACATCCTGAATAAGTTCTCACCCCCCTGCCATGTTACTGCTGCACCCATGTCCTACTTTCTTTCCCTTGGTCCACAGATATGCAAAACAATTTGAATATATGGACTCTCTACATGATACAAAAATTACACTAGTTTATTCTCCATTATAAAGTAACACTAGACATCCTTTTACATCTAGTTCTTGCTATACGCCAGATGCAATTCTAAGTATATTGTATTCTCTTGTTACTCTGTTTATCATCCTATGAATTTAAAACGAATTAGTTTATTCTTCTCAAATTTGTCAAAATATATTATTTTGCATATCAGTTTGAGTTGCATAGCCCATTTTTCTAGCTAGACAATATACTAACCATTGTGTAATAAAGTTAATTTTTCCAGTAAACCTCATTACCAGTCACTTAACAAATGTTGAAATATAACTATAACTATGAAAATGATATACAAAGGTGCAATTAAATCCTGAAGTATCTCCTAAGTTACAGGAAAAAAAACTTAAAGCATACTTCATAAAACTTTGGGGCTACTTACTTGCTGTCATTCTTTTAAAAATGCTAATGCTTGAATATATATATATATATATATATATATATATATATATTTGTTATGAATGCTATAGGCATCATTTAGTACCTCACAACAAAACATTGTCATTTTGTAGATTTTTGTATGATGCCAATACTCACAGGTTAGTTCTTCTCTCACTGGAACCCACATGCATTTGCTCTTTATGCACTTTTGAAGACAGAGTAAACTGTACTTACTTCAAAAATCCAATTTTAGCAGTAACTTGCAGATCAGCAGAACAATTTTCATAGGCACAAAATCTTGCAAAGTTTATCTGGAAATAAAGCATTACAACCTTTATTTCAATTTCTATATATTTAAAGAACAGGGCACCTGTGCTTGACAAAAATAAAAGTCACACATCAAATTATAACTTATACCTTGCCCAAGGTTCAATCTGAGAACTAGTCAGGAGGTCCTAATACATAGTTTCAGGGCTAAAGAAATTCAGTTCCCCTAGTAGATTCCAGGCCTAAATTTGTCAAGTTAAATAAACTTTGAGAAATTATGTTAAAGACACTATGCAGATACTTGGAATATCAGCTGAAAAAAATATTTAATGTGCTTTTTCCCACTTTCTCCTGTTACATTCTGATCAAATTTATTACACAGAAGTATAGCATCTACCTTATTTTAGCACAGGATGGGTAGTGAATTATATCTAAGAATACAGCTATATATAGAAATGGGAAGGTACAACTTCGTGGAAACATTGAACAAAATTAAATAGTGGCATGCCATGAAGTTTTTTCAATTTGTTAAGATCTAATCGTTTGAAAAGATACCTGCACACTACAGGGTATGTATATACGACTCAAGAAGACCTGAGGGATACACTCTGTAAAAGCAAAGAAAGGAAATAATTCAAGACAACAGGAATAAGTGAAGAAGCAGGGGGATGCAAATAAAAGGGGAAATCTAGAAAGTCAAAGAAGGAACAATACACACAAAGTGGGAAGTGAATAGACCCATGACATGACAGAATATAGACAGCCCACACCTGGGGAAGTTGAAGTGTAAATGTTCCCACAAATAATTAAGTCAGTATGATTTTCATTTTGCTGTTCCTAATTTGACAGCACATGGTTCTAACAGGCAGATTACAAATTGCTAATATTTTCTCCTGTGTGTTTACAGTATTGGCATTCAAATTGTTGAAAATATTAGAAAATGGCATTGAAAACTAAAGTTCAATAGAAGAATTTTTAAAATTTCCAACTGACTCACATATTTTCATGTAAGACTATGGAAATTTGCTCTTAAGTTGTGTTTATTTGACAGAGTATTCTAGACTAGATAATAGTGAGTTTCTATCTGCCATCAGTGCATGCTTTAATGAGAGCTTTTGAGTGTGTTCCAATGCATTCTGTCAACTATGTGTACACTGTTAGACAGTTAAGGTATTGACAGTAGGACTCCCAGGAATGACTATATTATAAGCAAAACTGAAATACTTGAAAACACTTTAGAATAAAATAGCAGGTCACTGGTCAGAATTCAGGGTTTGTCTTCAAATGCAGTTGTTGCAGCTGTTTTTAGTTGTAGCTGAAAACATACAGTACAATTTTTAAAAGAGAAATTATTGTGCCACAAAAAATTAATTATTATGCCACATAATTAACATGTTTATAAATGACAAAACTTCAGCAGTTTAATTGAGCAATCTAGAGTGGATCCATGGGCAGGAACATATTGAGAAATAAAAAGTGAGAAATAAACAAGAGAGAAGATCAGCGAGTTCATGAAATTCTACTGAATAACTAACTAACAATTCAACCGATGTCCAACATGGTTGCTCTTGAGTAATTCATTTCTTCAAGGAGAAGAAAAAAGCTTACATATGTTTTACATAAATATTTATACACAGGAAGAAACTCTTGTGGACAAATGAAAGTTCAAACATTTTCAGTTGAATAACTCAAAAGGACTACTAAATACACACACACACACACACACACACACACACACACACACACACACACACACACCATAGACATAGAGGGAGACAGATATAGAGACAGAGAGACCAAAAGAGATATATTTTAAATCTATTCATTAACAATTAACAATCCACAAAAATTCCAAAGCAGTCCAGGCACATGTCAATGAATTTTGTAATATTTTAAAAATTCTTCAATTATGTTACATAATGTTTTAAATACAAGAAAAGACTCATACCGTTCTTCTAATCAAGTCTTTTTCTTTCTTCTGCTGGAGGATTGGCTGAAGTGGTGGGAATTCGTTTGTGTTTCTTTTGGTGATCACATGATGACCAAGGTGGTAAGTGGCCTCAACCTGAACAGGAGTGAGGATGTCTCGCACATCTTTCTAAGAGAATTGAAAACCACACGTACAAATTAAAAAAGCAAACATGAAGAAAAAAGGATGCAGAAAACTCCATACTTCTAGAAGTCCAGACACAAACACAAAATCCATGCTTTAGCAGAATTGCTTCAAAAAGCTTGGAATCTGTGTTCTTTTTGCACTACAGCAATACCTCTGTTGTTTATGACAACACAGAGAGTATGAAGTGGAATGCTATTACTATCTGATAATATTTTCAAAAGTCTGTATTTCAGCACGTCCCTTCCATGCTAGTATCTACAATTGTTGTAGCTTGGTATTGTAATATAAACATTTTTCATTTACACACTCAGTCAATAATTTCAAAGTTCTCCTCAACACTTATTGCATTTAATATTACCCTATATGCTTATAAGGAAATAATGTCTCTCAATAAGATTTTCTTAGAGCTCTTAGAAGACTTTGTATTCATTTTTAAATAAAAATGACTTCATATAATTTTTTTGCTATTTATCATAATGACCTTTTCCCCTTATATTATCTAACATCATGGCTGGCAATATAGGAAAAAAAATGTCAGCTTCATACTTCTAAGTTTATTGAATTTTTTTATTGTGATAGTTCTATTGTTTTCTGTGTTATTATGATTCACAAAAAGTGTTCAGATTTATTTACCAATCACACAGCAGCAGTTACCAATATGAAATCCACTCTGCTTTGTAAAGAGTTCTTTCATGTGCAGTGGCTTCCTGGTTTCTACATAGCCCCTCTCTGTCTATACTTCTTGCTATGTGGTGAAAAATACTTTTGAATAAAGTTAATATTCATTTTACTATGTCATCAATGACACAGCTCAAGTGTTTATATCAATACATTATTATTTTTTATATTTTAATCTTCATTTCTACAGGCATAGATTAGTTTTATCTCTTTTGGGAATATTTTTCATGACTTAGAATGTTTTTTTATTGTGTTTGCAATTTATTATTGACTAATATCTTCATTAAAATTATAACATATTATTTAAAATTAATTCCTGACATATGTACAAATTGAAATAATCTAATCAAGTGGAAATAACCTGAAAGCATTTAGGATTCAATGAAATTAGCACTACAATTCCAAAAAGTTTTCTGGAATCAAAAACACATGCATGGGAGGGAGTTAAGATACAAATCATGGTGTTTCTTGTTCAAGAGTCACTAGGGAAAAAAAGGAAGATGTGAAACACATGGGCAGGTAGATATTTTGTTCTCCATGTCTAGAGAGGATAACGTGATTTTACTAACAAAGCAACACATGAGCATTTATAACAGAAGTCAATATTACATGGTAAAAGACATATTAAAGACCAGTATATATAAACACGTTAAGCACAACAAAACCTAAAATTGAAAATGATCTCAGAATTTGAGACGGCTTGTTTGAATTAACAAATACAGCTAACAAATACTGGGATCATGTAGAAAATCATGTGTACTCTTCATTTTTCTCGGCATAGAATTGTTACTATATCTAGAAAATAATTTGAAGGGCACAGACTTTGGTTTCTGTCATATATGAACCATTTAAATGTCAAGCTCAGACTGACTCAACTCACAAGTTCCTTTTTAATAAATGTACTCAGCAAATTCTTCCTCAGCTATTCAAGAAACCCAATTACTTTCACCCAAGACAGACAGATTTTTTTTTTTTACTCTGCCACCTCCTCAAGTGGCTCCAAGGATAGACACAGTGGGTATAGTGAGGGAATGAAGAACACACAGACACAAAACACACATATAGAAATGCTGGGATCAGGTGGGTTATGCACTCTGATGGAGTAGTGCCAACCATCTAATAACTGGAAACCTTAGTGCATTTATTATATACAGCACAGAGGTAGCTACTCTCGATAATAGATTGTTATAAGCCATCAGTTTCAGTCTATGAGTATCTGTGAGGAGGAAGCTGCTATTGCTAATTTTTATACACTTAAGTCAATTGTTCATAAATAACTTACACTTGCACACACTGTCAACATTCTCATTTGGACAAGAGGAAGGCTTTGCCAGTACCAAGCCTGACTCACATGAAGAAGGCTTTGCTATTTCCATGGGTCTAAGGCATTGAGTCCTTGGCATGGGTGTGCCCATGTCAATAACGTGTTCATTCAATACTTTATCTGCTCTTTACACATTCCTTCATGGCTTCCTTGTCGCCCCACATTAACCTCTACTAAAATCTTGTGTCTGAATTCCTGATTCTCCTACTGAGTAACATGAGTGATCCAGGTTTTATTTATCTATGGTCAATTCTCTATTGGAACATGGCTTAAAGGTTACTTTCCAAAAGCAAATTAAAAGACTGGTTTTAATGAGCTGGCAATCAACAGTACTTAATGGGTATGATAAAACCCACTTTTAAGATTATTGCTATTTTATTCACATGATAAAATCAATTTAATAAATTTATAAAGGTGGCCCATACTACATGAAAAGTTGCATTTATTCAATATCTTTCTTCAAAATTATATATAGAAAAATGATACAATTGTTTAATCTTTTATTCACATTTTGAATTCTCATATATTATACTTAAAAATATATGGTCTAAAGGTAGAAACTTTGTGTTCAAATCTTGGGTCTAGAATCTGAGAGGTAGAACTCCTGTTTGTACAACTGGAAAAGTATACAAAACTCTGACCACAGCTTTCATGATGAAGCTTCTATTTAATATATGTCTTAGCTGATAGACAATCATGAGATCTTCAAGCTATCTAAAACAGGAATTAGATGTAAGATGCAAGAGCCAAGAGCTGAATTTTGGTAGATACCTCTTCTGACATTAGAATGTCTCTTTAAATGTCCTTCATAATGGAAATAAATTGCTACCACTGTATCAGCACAAGGGCATTTTCCTACACGTGTACAGTAACAAAGGGAGGGTCTTTATCTTGAAAAGACCTCGGCTTCATTATGGTGTCATTTATGTCATGGCTTAGATCTCTAATATGGGCTTTTAGAGGATCATGGGGAAAATATCCTAAGAAGCAATCTGGCCCACTATGATTTGTGATGGGAGAACAGTTACTTTACACTTCAGTATATTGCCCATCCCTTAAATATTCATAAAAGCTTCTTAAAAATCCATAGTGCAGAACCCACCAGGCTGTTAGCCCTCCTTTGGGGGAGCTGATTTCTCTCTGGAGTGAAAACTTTGCTTTACTTTGTTAAAGAAACTTCTACTTAAAGTATCTTTGTTCTCAACTGATATATTTACTTCAAGAAGAAAAAAACCTGGAGACCCTAAAACAGATCCATTACTATTTGTATAACCTTGGTCAGTTTATTTACTTTGTTAATGTTTTGCTATGTTATCTGAAAATGACAATGGCAATGTCTGCATACTGCTGGGATAGTCAGATGGCATAAAAAATGCAAAACACCTAGATGTTACAATGTTGCATATATATTACTTCAAATGTAGCTATGTAAGTCAGCCAATTAAATACTGAAATTTAGTTTAATACATGCTGTGAAACATTTGGAGGCCTAAGAATGTGGAACTATTGCCATTCAGAAAACATAAAACAGAGATGGTGCTGTAGCAACTATCAGATTTATAGTATCCAGTGGCACCTGAAAGAGCTGGAGCCTGAACTAAGTGTTCAAGATACCTGATTACTTTTTATTCTCTTATCTCCAGATGTTCTTTATTAAATTACTTGGTAAATGATCATCTCAACAGGAAACCTTGACCATATCGGAATGCTGCAAATCAAAACCCAAATCCCAAGTTATCTGCTTGTGCAAATGGAACAGCTTGACGCCCTGAGTATCACAATAGCAACCTTGATTAAATTATTCCCTGGGCATAGGAGCTAGACAGCCACTGAATATCTCTCCACATGTCCACTATTTTAATTCTTCTCAGCAAGCTTGCTTTGACCAAATCACATGTTATCTAATTCATACTAATTTTCCATGAGGTCTTCTCTACATCTGGTGTACATTACTTTCATTATCCTAATTAGCTATTGATTATGCTTTCTTGTAATACATGAAATGTGCATGTGCTTTTGTAAGAAAACCACACTTTTTAAACTTTATCTGCCCCACCTAAAGACAGAAGCTAAATAAAATATTTAAAATGTCTTAGAGTGACAGAGTAATTATTTAGGAGGGTAAGTATTTGGGAAATTTGCTTAAAAGTTTATTTTTGAACTATTGTATTAAAAATAATGAAAATTCAAAGCCATATTTCATAAAATAGTACCCAAAAGTTTGCAAATTCGCTTGTGCCTAAAATTAGTCTGTATTCTCCCTCTTTCTTAGAACTCTATGTCTGACCAACTTGAGAACTAAACTGTAGGCTCATATCCTCTTAATGCACTTAGCTACAAAAGGAAGTTTTTAAATGGAGCTGGTCAAAATATGAAGTTAAATTTTATGTCAAGACATAAACATTTGAAGATATTTACTCTTGGGCCAATTGTGCACATGAGCAGTCAAAATATTCTAAGTTAAGTCAGCACCTTTATCAGTGTGTCAACCATGAATCCAAATAGATGTGTGAGAATAATTATTCTAATACATCCATACATGAGTGCAGGGAAAGGAAGGTCATGTTATTAGCACTGAAGATGCCTATGAAGATGCTTTTTTAAAAATTGCCTTTATTGAGAAGTAAACCACATGCAATGCAAATAATCCTATTAAAATGTAAAAATCTATGACTTTTAGTACATTCAGACTGATACAGCCATTGTAACATACACATACATAAACACACACACAGAGAGAGAGAGAGAGAGAGAGAGAGAGAGAGAGAGAGAGAGAGAGAGAGAGAGACACACAGAGAGAGAGATTATCATTTTCATTAGGTCCCAAAGAAACTGCTACCTTTTCTTAAACATCTCCCTATGGTTTTGTTACTCTCATCCCTCGGCTACCTCACAAGTCTATCTTAGAAAGATTCTAAATAAATATGATACTTAATTGTCAGATATCTGGGCACTAGCATTTGGAGAAAAGACACCTACCCTAAGACTCCATTTTTGTCTTAAAGAATTCTTTTAGCTTGGCTTGTCTGAGAGTCTTCTTTTCAGTTTGTCTCCTCTAAAGGTGAATCTTAGCAGTCTTCATTGTTTATTCTGAGGAGGGAGTGACCTAGTGAATCTGGTCCATTTCAGGGACTTCCTAAGGCTATTTGAGTTGTTGAATTTCTGTGTTAAGGAACTTTGCTGCAGGATAGAGTGTTTCAGTCTCGGAGGAAAAGTTATACACCTGTACACAAGATATATTCTTTTATGTTTGAGTCGTTTTTTATAGTTTCCACTCAGTGTCAGAAAAACAGTGTGAATCACCGTTTCAGAGATTTCAGTTGATGATCACTTGACTCTGGTGCTCCTGGGCCCCAAATGGGATGAGGCAGAACATCATAAATGGAAACCATGTTTTGAAGTAAACTGGCTCAGTTCATTCTTGACCCAGGAAATAAAGCAGAAATCTATTGATTGCCTGAAAGGGGCTTATGCCAATTGAACTAACTAGAAAGAACACACTTGCCCATCTCCAATTATGGATTAGTATACACCAATGATTAACTAACATTAATTTAAGAAGGTAAATGTATTTTTATCTCAGAAAATTCACAACTGAACAATAGAAGGTTCCAAGCAAAAGTTGTTTCTTTTAACAATATTTTGTCTGAAGTGATAGAATGATGTACCTAGCTGCTTGGGCTAACCACCCTGTAGTTACCTTAATGAATCTCTTTCTTACGTGTCTGATATAATATCTGTTAGTAAACAGCATAGACTCTGTCTTCAAACACCTCTTGACCCATCTGTTACCACTGCCTCTGATAGAAACATCACTCTGACCCTGAAACATCACTCTGACCCTAGTGCAATCAGTAGCATTTTCTGTGTCAATGCTTGTAAGCTATCATCCACCAACACCCTCTTCACAGCAGCTAGAGTGCTTTTAATACTGAAGTCATATACACTCAGCTCAAAACTCTACAATAGATCTCCATCTCTCAGAGAAAAACCCACAGATCCCATCAGCCCTATCTTGCAAGTACTCTCCTATCCGTGCTATTCATTTTTTAGTCAACCTCAACTTTTCATTGTCCCTTAAAAATACCTGCCATGTTCTTACCCTAAAGCATTTCACCTAGCTCTCAGAAACTTCTGTGCTTATGCCCGAGATTCTCAAAAATAGGGTTCCTGAGTCAGCAGCACTAGTACCATCCAGAAACTTGACTAAATGACAAATCTTTATGTCTTCTGAAGGTCTATGAAATCAATGTGTCTAGCCACAGTTTAGCACAAAGTATTTTAAAATGTCCTATAGGTGTTACTGTTACACACTGCCAGATCACTGCCCATCTTTGTCTCTAATTTATTAGGAAGAGAGATGGAACAGGAATTTGGGGTTGCTATCCTATGCTTTCAACTATGAAGCATAAGAAAGCTAATATTTCCAATTGCTGTGGGCAACCACACAGGCAAGAAAAGCAAACTGCAACTCTTGTACCCCCTTCAAAGTAACAGGAACAGCTCCTTGACAGAACCCAAACTTGACAGAACCTGCTTTGGTGGTTCCCATATCTTCTCTGGGCTTGCTGTCAATTAAGGTTGAAGTCTCTTATGGAATTTGTATTTATGAAATAAGAAGCCCCCTTCACTTAAAAAATTAAAAATGCAAATGATGACTTTTTAAAGCCCTACATATTACACATCCCAACCCATCACTAGCTACTATAGTTGAATACTCACTGTAGAATAGGGCTTGGTATGCAATTAAGGGCTGGACAGTCTGCCTAGCTTACTGCCATTGCTCTCCAGCCTTGCAATAATAATAATAATAACAACAAAGATAAATAATAGACTGTTTACGATAAGGTTCAAAGTCAACAGTGTACCTCATTATCATGAAAGCGATGGTAACTCTGTGAGGATACATACAACAGAGCATGGAAACCTCTGCTAAAGTATAATTGTACTCCAAATGTGTTCTGAAGAAAATGTATAATTTGGATGATCCCTTATTTATAGGAACAATGCCAGAGAACAGGACAAAATAAACCAGCTTAATTTGCTGCTATTTTTACAATTTAAACACAACCTGTTTCCTTGAGAACATCTAATGCTGGTCCTCATGGTGCCCTGAAAATGGCCTCAGCCGTTCTCTCTGTAATTGACTAATATCACTCAAAACACATCTGTGAAGAAAGAAAATAAAGAACCTCCCAAATCCCCACCACATAACTGATGGCTACATTAATATTGTTCCTTGCATTTGGCTCTGAATCACTTTAGTCTAATACAATAAACCCTGTGGAGGGTTATGTGGGAATGTCTTGGGGATTCGTGCTCTGCACGCAGCACAGTATACCGATCTTGATGCTTGCTTGCCTTTTCCTAGAATAAGTATCTGCGGGAAAATTAAGTTATAAGCCGGGACTATGATTTCAAATCCCAGAAAGGGCTCCTAGGAACAGTTTGGCTTTCTTGTGACAATAGATTTTCTGATGAAGTACATGATTCCCTAATGAAAAATAGACCTGGCACAGCTTCATATGCTAAAATCTAACCAGTGTGAAGATTGTGATGCTCCTTTTGGGAATGAGTGTTTTAATAAGAGAAACATGAAATTCACTGAGCTTTGGCAGGATGTCTCCCAAACCATCATGAGAGCTGTCATCCTGGTCCACAGATGAGTCCCACCATGCCACAACTGTACTGGCACCCCAACAGAGTTGGAGCAGAAACAAAGAATCCAGCATCTGGGCTGGCTTCTGCCTAGTGGGGGTCATGGAAAACAAACTAACATCCGCACTACCAGCGTCCAAACACACTATAGAGAAGAGTTGGGTTTCAACAAAATGACTCAGGTGTGTTTCCAAGCAAGTGGGTAAAGGACAGGGAAGTATCAACTGTAGTAAAGGAAAGGCAAGTCTCTAGATGCAAGGACACAGGCAAATGAGATCAGACCAAGAAAAGGATAAACCAGGAAGTAGAGTTTACATCCTCCAGGTTCATATTGCCTGATGTTTTAACAGGGACAGAAAGCTAACAGCTCATAAGCACACATTATACAGTAAGTAGTGGTTACCTGGTCAATATGGATGTCTATGTTTCATAATAACTAGTTTTCTTACCCGCATGAATGCCTGGTGTGTCCTACATTTCTCTCCACTACTTGAAACTGTTATGCTTCCTGTGATTGCATCTGAAGTTCCATTAGAGAAGAAGTAGAATCTTGATGGAGAATCTGCCTTTCTGTGCACATCCAAGCTCATGTTGTAAAACAAAACTGCAAAAGCAGAGCAAGAACAGAGCAAGAACCATAATTAGCATATGTGCTCAAGGCTCTGAGACAATAACAGTTATGTGTTAATAACTGTTCTCTCATTAGATTATTTTTAAACAGTTCAACTGCAGTATAAAAAAAAGAGATAAAATGTACTTTCAAACCTGTTTTAATAAAATAAGAAATTATTAACTTTTTTCAAGTTTTTATTATTAACATCTTTACTTACTTGGTTAAACCTTCCACATGTAAGAATATGAAAGGCACACTATCAAAACCATTACTAGTAATATGTCTTTGGAGTCACTTTTGTCTCCACAGCACCATGATAAAAGTACAAATGGGCTCTGAGCTCCAAAATTACTCAGAATGAATCTAGCTTGTGTGGTTACAAGGCTGACTTCAAATACAGTAAGGTTCACTTATTTCTGTTTTTCATTTATGGGCTTGATATTTTTAATTTTCCTATGTAAAATGAAAATACAGGTCATTAGCCCCAACTTTATAAAATTGTTTACTAAAATAAAATTACCTTCCTTTCAGTCCAACCACAATTATTCATCCTCCATGACTTTACTGTTCATAGTTTGACTCTCTAGAGTTAATCTGTGCAAAAGCAAAAATACATAAACTTTCTCTCAACTATTCTAGTGTTTTGAAGGGTTGATTTCAAAACTAACATAGTGAATATTCAGCTGAAAAATAAAATCCTCAGATCAGTAAAATAATGGGGAATTAAAAAGCCAGAAAATCATCGAGGCCAATTATAGCAAGGAAGTAAGCCCCATTTCCTGAATCTAAATGGATTCTTTACAAGGTAAGTGAAACACAGCACTCCACTGAGTTTGTCCTCACTGCACAGAAGGAGTGAAGTGTAAGTGAAATTCTAAAGAATTTATATAAAACCTGCAGCATTCATTTATACTTTAAGAGCAACTTACATTTTTCAAGGTAGTTTACCCACTCATTTCAAGGTAACATAAGCATAAAACCTGCATTAGTCTTTTATTTATTGTCAAATCAATCTTTCAATAATCATTTAATTTAGAAAATAAAGCTTAAATCAATTGACTTCAAAATTTCAATAACTATAATTTAATAACCTAGAGAGCCAGAGAGAGCTGCAAGTGAAGTAGCCATCTATGAATTCATCACCTGAGTCCAAAGCAAAAGGAAAGAGGGAAATAAAAGCCTATTTCCATTCAGAGGCAGTACACACTGGCTTCATCAAACAACCCTACTATGTGGATTATTATTTACAAGGAGTCATTTGATATAATATAAATCATATTTTATAAGAACATTGTGACTATGAGTTTCATATATTTGTTTTCAGACACTCAGAAAAAAATATCCAGTGCAATGGAGTTGGAAGAACAAGGAACTAGCCACATCCATTCTTGTGTATCTTTCAGATAATCCATCAGCTTGCCTATGCTAATGTGTAATTCATTCTGGGCTCACACTCCCCAGGTGCCAATAACCAGATGAGGGTTTGCCCATCTCCTTATTACTGCAGTCCTAGCCAGTGCTTTCCAAGAGCATAATTAAAAATGAGTCCCGTAAAGTTCAGATGCTGGCTTCATTCTGCCTATTACACAACGAAATTGGTTAGCCTAGAACCTCTATTACACATACAAAGTTTGGCTCAATAAGTATCTGACCGCCTCTGTGATCTTCATATAACAGCAGCCTGTAAGGTTATTGCACCATCAATTTCACAAGTTTCTAATATCCAAATTATGATGGTTCCAGGTGTATGTATGACTTACTGTGGGCTACTTTTCTTAGTAGCTCTTCCAACATTGTGTGTGGATTAGAGTTTGGATTAACTACCCACTTGGATGATCCACATCAGAGCTACATTCTCTATGGCAGACAATTAAGAGTTCCCGATGTATAGAAAATGAGCACAGTTATCAGAGCTGATGGTGGCAGCACATCATATACACTAAATTATATCAGAATCCAGGTCTGGTCTCCAGGTAAGATTCTTTACCCAAAGATAACACATATTTTAAAGAACAGCCCTGTGTCTCTTACCTACCCACACTGGCTCCAGATTTTATGAGCTCAGTAGGGCTGAGGGTGTGATTCCGAGGCATAGCACTTGCACAGAATCCCCAAAGCCCTCACTCCACTATTGTAAGAAAAGCAGTAACAGCAATAAAGCACATTTTGAAAGGAGCCCTGTCAAGCTGAGGAGCTATGATATGCTCTTTTGATTCTGAAGATTTCCCAGGTTAAGTACAGAGGGCTCAATTTAAAGTAATGTAGCAAGTGATACCCTGGCACTGCCTTTTGACACAAGTGTTAAGACTTCTCTGTGCTGCACATACTGGTTAGAACAACTTGAGAACCAAAAAGGACGGACAAGAAGTGCAAAGCAAAAGATTATTCTTCTCTAAAGTAGTGCCAGGCGGTCATGACAACAAGCAATGAGGGCTGACAATTGACTCTCGGATTAAAGAATGGTACACACTCCAGTGAGGCATTGGTTCTTTGGGCACACTTACTGATGTAGCCTGGGACCTCTTTGCCCTTATATGAGAAACAGAGTCTTAGATCCATGCACACAGAGGGAAGTCCATTTTCAAGGCAGTCAAATTTTGTTCTATTTACTGACTCAGGGTGGCTTAAAGATGCTTCAACAATCACTACAGGCCTTGTCCTAAGAAGACAATGAAATGATTAATATAAATTATAGAATTATTTTACCCTAAGACAGTAATTAACATTCTCAACAACCAAGTAATACCATTAAAATGTTTACATGGTAGTATGCACACACATGCTTGCTTAAATTTTGTGTGCAGATCAAGAGTTTTTATTTAAATATGTAAAACCATTAACTTTATCTAGTGGTCTGTTTAATTATATCTAGGCAAAGTGAGAAAAATACCCCTAAGTTTAATAATAAAATGAGGATAAGCCAGGCGGTGGTGGCACATCCATTTAATCCCAGTACTCAGGAGGCAGAGGCAGGTGGATCTCTGTAGTTTGAAACCAGCCTGGTCTACAAGAACTAGATCCAGGACAGGCTGTAAAACAATACAGAGAAACCCTGTCTCGAAAAAAGAAAGAAAGAAAGAAAGAAAGAAAGAAAGAAAGAAAGAAAGAAAGGGAGAGAAAAAACTTTGAGGATATATAAAGGAATGTCAACATGGACATTGCTTTTGAAACCTATCCACCACTATCTACCATTATGACTGATTGTCAGTAAACAGGAATACACATATCCACCTCACCTTAGCAACACTGCAGAATCAGACCGAAAAGCACCAACCGCTACATCTGAAGAAAAAAAAGAAAAGAAAAACAGAATAGATTAATGATCACTATTAGTTAAATAGAATTACCTTGAAGTCACAAATACTTAACTGTGTATCACCTTGTGACTGTATCAAAACACCATTTACAGAAAATTAATTGGAAAAGACAAGCTAGCATCCTTAGATCCATTCCCCAATTGTCTGAGTCTATTTACTCAGAGAAAGCAGTAATCCTTTTGTAAGAAAGCAAAGCAATTGCATGCTAGAGACGTGTGGCATCACTGCCAAACAAAATATGATGCTTTGAGTTGGAAACACTTGTCCAGAAGGCTCCTTTCATATCTTTTATAACAGATTTCTCATTTCTTTTCACCATGTGTTTGATATCTTGGGTATTTCTTTCTTTCTCAAGAACAAGGGCTCTAACATTAAGTCACTAACAGTGTAAAACTGATGAATTGCTTGATCATTTCAGTCCCAGCTCAAACCTTGAAAATTTAGAAACACGTTACATTGCAAGTGACCTGAAGTCCTATACATTGATTTTTCCATGTCCACAATGAAGCAGAACACACAAAAGAGCTTTTGTGGTTCAGAAATTGGACAGTCTCTACTCACCAATATATCCATTGTTGTCCGCATCAATTTGTCCTGAGATAGATTGTCCAAACATCCTTAGTGATTTGCTGATTTGAAGTCCTTCGATTCTCTGAAAAAAAAGGGGGAGGGGGAGGAGGGAGGAATTTTTGTAGCATGTAGTTATTGAATACTTACTATTTCCAAGATGCCAGCTTAGTTAAATAATGGACCGTCTGGGGCTTGCCCTAGCTTAGTAATTATCAATATGTATTCTAGATAAACCAAACCCTTTGAGAGAGGCAAAATTTCCAACATTGAAATAGAGCTTAAATCTATTTTGTTACTAGAAATTTGTGTTGTGAAAAGACAACATTTTCATTTATTCCCTGTCTTTGAATTTTTTTCAGGTTCTACATTTGCTTCCTTAATCAACATAAATAAATAAACAAACACATTATTTGGAAAACAAAATGTCTATTATTGAGCAGTTCCTTCTGTTCAGATTTATGAATAAAGCCTACTGATTTGGACAGATTGTTTCTTGGCCTTTAAGAGCATCCATTACATCAGTCTGTTTCATCTATTTAAATTCATGTCCAGACACTGAATTCGAAATACATGATTGCTGACCACAATGAGAAAAACTCAGCATTTTTTATGTGACACATACCCAATGTCTCTATTAAATTTAGAAAGCCATTTGCCCACATCGCTAGTGAACCTTTGAAAAGTCGTTTCTTCTTAGAACTTGAATGTAGGTCCTTTTATGTATGAAAATTCTCTGAGTTTTTAAATTATAAAAGTGAAATGAGAGTTTTGTCATAAAACTGTATTAAGATGTTATGTTTAACTACTGTATTCTGAAACATGCATGGGCTGGCTCTGTAGGGCATGTAGCTTTAGCTGCAAGGAAGTATAGTTGATGTCCAAATGAGCATGCTTGGAAAAACATGGCCATCACCTTAAGAAAACATGTGACATCACACACAGAGACACAAGAAATAGGCTAAAGACAAGAATAAAAATGGACTAGAACGCAATGGAAATAAATGGTTTAGAGAATATTGTTATATATAATATGGGTAAATAGTATCATTTACTCATATTATATAGAGATATAAAATGTTAAATATTTGAAAGAGAAAAGCAGTCTACTTTACCACTTGAGTGATGAGGGCACATTAATCACCAGTGCCTCTTTGTAACACCAACTACTATCTTACCTGTGAGTACGTGGATGAGATCCCATCTACTCGGCCATTGTAAATGTAGATTGCACCTCGTAAATCATCTTCTTGTGGAGCGCCAATAGCAATATCTGTTAGATTTAAACAGGAGAAAAATTAGGAATTTTGATACCAAGAATGAACTTTGAAAACTTGCCTTCATGATCCTAAAGGCATGTGACATAAAAACTCCCTCTTCCAAAGAAACTCAACCATTCTTCCAGACAAGACAACAACAACAGCAACAAAAACCCACCAACATCATAATGTTCAGGATTATGTATAATTGTCTGTGCAAGGAAAAGAAGAGAGTGGATGGTTCTAAAGGGCACTCTTTCAGAATGATGAAGCTTGCAAGGGCTCCAGACCTCTGGATGCCCACTTCAGCTCTACTGCTGCTGTGCCCTGTTATTCTATGAACCCCCAGGGTTTAATTCATGTGTCTTGATTTCTTCACTCACAGAATGAGATCACAACAAGATGCAAGTATGAAAGGATACATCAACTATATATAACAGCATCTGGCATGTTATAATATGATAGTCTATAATCATAAGAGCCTTAGTTTGAGTTTATAGACTTTTCTACTCCTTTGAAATGACTTCTGAACCAATTCTTCTCCTGGTGGTATATATTAGACACACACACACACACACACACACACACACACACACACACACACAACACACATCTTCAAAAAATGCATTGTTTTGAAAAATAATGAATGAATGAGTTTATTCTGATTCATATTGGTTTATGACAAAAAATGATGATTTCATATGAAAAAAAAACCCAAGAGAAATAGACATGCTGACTGATCTAATTGAGTAAGTTATGTAAATACATATAATATGAAGGAGAAAAAATACCATTCCATAGCTGTAAGATTATTTGATTGTTATGCCACAGGATTCTATGTATATACATATGTATGTACAAATATATATATATATATACATGTATATATATATATATAAGTGTTCAATGTTTTTAATTATTTTAACTGAAAATTTATTTTCATGGCATCACTTATTATTGTCTGGAAATGTTTTTCACAACCACAGTGGTAATTTTGACTGCTGTTGAATAAAACCATATTTTAATTATCAATAATAATATCAAGAAGACACAATTCTAAGCCACAAAAATAAATATTAAAAACTTAGTTGCTAAATTGTAGGGAATTACTGCACTGGGTAAGTGCACACTCTCCTCTCACTCATATATATCATATGTGTACAGTTTTATCACATCAACTAACTCTCAGTAATAGACTGAGAGGGGCTGCTAATAGAAGTAGATACTTCTATAGCAAGGCTGATGCTCAGAGCAGCATGCATGGTTAAGACAGTGCCATTTGTTTAGTCATGGAAATGCTTCAGTATTAGTTGATGGATGGCCACCGTGCTGATCCTCACAGCTGCCCCTCAACAATGCTGTCTGTGTCTCTTTCTGGGACCCTTCCAAATCCTATAGCAAAGCAGTGTCCAGACAGGGTGTTCCTGGCATGGCAGGGGTCACCAGAATGTGCTCCAGATTTGAAACCAGGCTTAGTTTTTGTTTGGTCAGTTTCTGGACTGTACTGGTAGTTAAATGTCATGGCCCAATAATATATATCCCTCATATTTTCTTTCTAAAATCAGCATCCTTTTTAAAACAGAAAAATAATGGATACCACAGTTTGATAGTCATCACTTTTTAGAATTGTGTAAAAAAAAGCTACTTATAATCAATGATATTATTAGAATCAATTAACTCCTTTGAATATCATTCTGTAACTAATTATAACTTACAGTTATAACAGACAGAACACTATAAAACTAGACAGCAAACCATTCTGGCCCCATTTCTAACAGAAAGGCAAACAGCACAAAACTACAATAATACTCTCTTCCTTGAGCTATTTGAAATGTCGACATCAAGTACAAAGTTAGAGATTTTTAATTACCTTCAAAGCCATCATTATCAATGTCACCAAGATTTGCAATGGATTCCCCAAATCTTGCAGCATATTTATCACTTCCAATAAGCGCTGTTTCCATTTCATTCATTTCAGCTCCCTAGGTAGAAATGGAAGAAAGGTGTCATTATAAAACTCCCTGACAACTTTACACATGATTTACCGCTATAATTGGATATGGATTTTTTTCTAATGCGCCAAACCACAGATCGAGCTTTAGCACACACATCTCAGTTCAATTCAATAAATATTTATTAAGTCAACACATATAATAGCATGATTAGAGCTCAGAGGACATAGGAAATAGTCTAATTCATGATCCCTAGCTTTGAAAATCCAATAAATCATTTTGATAATTCAATTTAACAAATATTTATTGAGCTCTTGCTAAGGACAATGTACTGTTCAGAGCAAGCAGGTGAAGAGGGTCAAGGAGGAGTCTATATAAGACTTTCCTCCAGGAACCATGGCTACAAGAAGGGCTTAACACAAGCACGTACATGACTTACAAGTACAAATTGCTTCACACTAATGAGAAGAAAGAAAAATAATTCAACTGAAGCAAGGAAGGAATTCCACTAATTCCAATAAGGAGAAGGAAGGAAAGATGACCCATGGAAGACTTCATAACATGTCATACAAGGTGGCTACTGCAAGGAAGGTGTTGATATACAGAAAAAGTGATCAGCAAAATACATTACATGTATGAATGGTATACATAATGGACAAGACAACAAATGCCAAATTATTGTCTTACAGTATATAGAAATTTGATTAAAAGGTAAATTTATTCTTTCTGGAGTAAACAATAGAAAGCCTTGGGAGGTCTCTGAATAAAGAGTGGCATTACATGAGTTAGCCATTGGAATCTCTGAAGTTGAAGGTGAGTTGTTACATGTATGTGTATTAGATGCTGTGATAAGGAGCGCTGATCATTATCCTGTGTTTTAAAAACAAATCCCACATGCTACTCACAGATCTCCTTTTCTCTGGAACATCCAGTCTTCATCCCACAAACACACATTCTATGCTTTGCCAAGTATCCTTCACTTTTTTTGTATAATCAGAAATTTCTATTGTTTTCTTCTCTCAAATACTACTTCTTCCTTGAAATGTTTTTGGCCCAAAGTAAATTATGCCTACTTTTCATATACTTATTACCTGTCATTTGCCACGTTGTATTCCAGTGACTCTTCCATGATTGGCATCTCACCCAATCCAAAAGATTTGGGGGTCACAACTGGGATTATTTTCAGCTTCTTTTCCGACTATGTTCCATTCTAGATTCTCACTAAGGGTCATTTTTTTTCTAAATAAATTATACAATTACTACTATCAACATGGCATGGGATTAAATCTGAGGACCAAGGGATAAAATGGAGTGGCTCCTTAGGAAATGGCTAAAGGGAAGGGAGGTGGGGCTTCAGAGTAGACAAATGATGTATAAGTTCAAGACAATGCTCTTTTAGAAGAGTTTCAAGAGAAATAATGTGGTGGTTGCTCTTGTTCAAGTATTCTACATCCATTGAGAATGGCAACCAAACACTCACTGGGGACCACTGAGAGCTATTAGTAGATTAGGTTGAAACCCAAGTAATCTTCTTTCTTGTAGTTCATTGAAAATAACTCTGGAGTGACTGCCTGTCTAGGACTTCTATGAGCCATGAAAACAAAGCAAGGGTAGCTAGCACAGCCAATAGCAAACTTGATAAAGAAAATATTATGCTTTTTAGGGTCTAGTTCCATTTCAGAGAATTTAGAAGTAGGTTAGCTGTGAAGAAAGCAAGATAAATCCACACTACAGTATTTAAAAAATGGAAACCAAGTACTAAACTGATCCCAGCACCCAGCAGCAGTGCTTCTCGGTAAGTAGGAGGGAAGAGGAGAGGACAGCCTAGTGAGCAGGCTCTTCCTTTGCTCTCTGAGCATTTCTTTAATCTGTTTCCATTTAGTGGGATGATCTAAGATCTCAGTGGGGGTGAGGATATTCCTTTACTTTCTGGGTGGTTTTTACTGTCAAACAATTTTTAAAATTTCCTTGTTAAGAAAACAAAAACTTACCAGATATTTGTCACAAGGGAAAAATAGGGGAGACTTTCTGAATAAGGATCTGGTAAATACAAGGAAGGCCATTGTGAATGGGGAAGTGTGGAAGATGTGGTGCAACATTGTTCATGTGCCATTAACTGAGCGATCACTGTCCAGACAATAATATGCCTCTCTAAAACAAATTTTAGTTTAAAGGAAGTTTAGGAAAGTTCTGCATGTGTAACTCTAGTCTAGATTTAGAACGTGGAGATGTTTCCATCGGTGTAAGACTGGAAGCCTTCCTGTTTGCATTGTATAGAGCTTAGTTTGATGTTTGAAATGAGAACTTTTCAAATTCTCTGAAAATTTGAATAAGCAAGCCTTCAAGCACACTTTGCTAAATCTCAACTAAACAATGCTGTGTCCTGAGACATGAAGCCTGATCTCATTTTCAAACCAAAGGAACAAAGAACATGCTGCTAAGTATCCAATCTTTGCTTGATTTAATGTCAAGAAGTAAGGCTATTCAGAGAAGGCCAGAACCCTATAGATTGAATCAAGGCACCCATTTCCACTACAAATACTGCTCATGACTTAAAGCTGAACAATAGTCAGTATTATCTAATTGAACAATGTATCCACTTCAGAATATTTTCAGGATATAATCCAAATGAATTGTTCAATAATACTTTATCAATGCAGCTTATTTCTGTTTGCAAGTAAAGAAACTAAAAATATTGAATGCTTCATCTATTCCTAATAACAAACATTTCATAATCTGCTAGTTATATAAGGACCATAATTATTGTGGTATATAAAATATATTTTGAAGTATCTACACAAACCATTCTTCCAAATTATATTTGTGCTAAAATTAAACTAAAGGAAATTTCAGTTATTAGAGTGAACCCACACAAGTGGTGTACAGAACTTCTATTGTTCAATGAGTCTCATATTTCTAGAATAGATGCTCACTTTCATGCTCTGTTCCATTTTCGGAGCATCAGTACAGCAATAAAGTGTATCTTTGGTCAATCAGATAAGCTAAAGACCACAGTTTTGACCTGGCAAGATTGCTCATTGAATAAGAGTGCTTTCTTTACAAGTCTCTTGAGCTGAGCTGGATCCCAGAAACATATGTACCATAGCATGCATAGGAGCACACACACATGCATCATGCATTTGCATGTGCACACACACACACACACACACACACACACACACACACACACACAGAGAGAGAGAGAGAGAGAGAGAGAGAGAGAGAGAGAGAGAGAGAGAGAGAGATTTCAGAAAGAGTCTATAGTCTCAGAACTCTGAAATAGGAGCAGTTTCTGTCTGAATTGTAATTCATAAATGACTTCCAGTTTGGGGAATAGCAGACATACCAAGCCAGAGTTGATGTACACGAATACTCTCCCTTCCTCTCTGATAGTACTCTGCATGGGAGCTCCAACAAGGAGATCTGAGAAGCCGTCTGCATTGAGGTCCACTGCACATACAGAAGCTCCAAAGTACGAGCCAAGCTGTTCCAAACAAAGCACATGTGCAATAAGAACAGGCAGCCTTATCCACAGAATCCCTCAGTGATCCCAAAGGCAGGGACATATTTACCTTTTTACCTTTCATTTCATGTACGATGCTCAGTTCCCTTTCTTCAATGCTGAATATATATGCCTGTGATTTGGGAAAGAATTCAGAATATCTACTTTCTTAAAAAAATTTAAAAACTATTTTTTTAATTGAAACATCAATTTGTATAACACGTAATTGGACAAACACAAAAATATTAAATACTTAATAAAATTGTTATTGCTACAAAATTTAAGAGTGATAGGAAAGAATTCATATGAAGAAACCTGATTTGATTTGCAGCACTGTCCTCTGATGAACTAACTTTGGGACCCACAGAGAAGGCATAGAAAAAGGTTTACCAAAAAATGGAGTTCTATTGGTCACATGGCAATACAGAAAAATACTGAACTAGAATTATTCTATTCTATTCTATTCTCTTTGGTCTCAACATGCGGTGTTTTCTGTCTCAACTCTCTTTTACTAAATAATACCCAGAACACACATTCTCTAGACATCTACAGATAATTATTCTTTATAAGCAATTTACTCATAGCAAAGCCCATTTCAGGTATAAGATTCCCATTAAAGGTGTCCAACTCAATTTCTTTGAGATCTATAAATGCATTTTACATAAATACAACTGATACAATACATGGTTCATGTTAACCTTAAAATGGTTACAGTTTCCCTTTAATGCCTGATTCTTTCAATATCGACTCAAGACTTTGTGATGAAGAGGAAAACAAAAAACAAACAAACTTTAAATCCTACTTTTCCTATCTGTTCATGTTGAGGGGCTCCTCCAACAACTTCAGTCGTGTGTGGACTTCGAAAATGACCAGCTCCAACTGAGTAGCCTTCAAAAAAAGAGAGAAATACATAAGACTCTTCATTCAGAACAGGCATGTGCTTTTTTAATTCTTTGCTTAGAGGTAAACAAAACTAAATCGAAACTGATTGCTTTCAGTAGAGTCTCAAAAAACTTTTATTAACTTAAAATGGTCATTAAAAGCAATTTTAACATATATATTATTTAAAGTGATACAAGTTTGTATTTCCAAGCTCTCAACATTGAAATTATGACCTTGACACTTAGTTGGTTATTCCCTGGGCAATATGATGAACAACCGGATTTCAGTATTATAGCTGTATCATCTGACAGTACACAAAACTCTGAAGCTGGCAAATGACAATCATTACAGATTTTATTTTTCTGCTGTATGGAGATTACATAAAAATACTTCAAGACATTCTTCAATAACAGATAAGGAAATGTCATATAGGTTCTATTGAAATGATAATAAAATAGTACTTGCTTTATTAGTGTAATTTCTGAGTACATACTGTTAACATTTAAAGCACATGTGCTTTTTAGGAAACTATAGAACATGTGCATTTTATTGTAAAGGGAAACAATGGCATGAAATTTGTATTTGATATAAATAAATATGGGTGATAAGGTATGATACTCTTTTTTTTTCTTTTTTCTTTTCTTTTCTTTCTTTTTTTTTGTTGTTCTTTTTTGTTTGTTTTTTGTTTTTTGAGACAGGGTTTCTCTGTGTTGTTTTGGAGCCTGTCCTGGAACTTGCTCTGTAGACCAGGCTGGCCTCGAACTCACAGAGATCTACTTGCCTCTGCCTCATGAGTGTTGGGATTAAAGGTGTGCACCATCAATGGCCAGCAAAGTATGATACTCTTGACTTATGAAATAACAACAGTGAGGAGAATGGAGAAAAAGACAATAAAAATAAACTCTGAGAAACAATCCAAGATAACCTTTACAAACTAAAATAAATTTCTATAAGGAAAAAGTAAAAGAAAAAACTTTAGGCTATAACTCAAAATGCTCTCCTTTATCTAGAATGATATTTTAAGACCCATTGGTTTTCATTTGATAATTTAAAAATTATGCCTATGTATTCATAGACATGTGTTGAATTAGGCCAGCTGATACAGAGGTAGTTTAAAAACTTTCTAAGGGCCCAGGAGTGGTGACACACTGATGGGAGATGTTATTCTGTAAATATGTTTTTCATACTGGTTAATAAATAAAGCCCTGTTGGCCAACAGAAAAGGAAGATAGGAGGGACTAGGAAACTAGGAGGAAGGAGGAAGTAGTTGGGAGGAGTAGGAGTCAGCATGTAGAGCTAGAGGAAGCAAGATGCCTGGCCTGCCGCTCCCCAATAAGATGACCAAGTGGAAATACTTAGATAAGTAGAAATAGGTTAATAATTAAGACAGAGCTAGCCCATAAATAATAATAGGAACTGGCCAACAGGATTGTATCAAATACAGAGTGTCTGAATGTTATTGGGGGCTGGCGCTGCTTTGGGACCAGACCGGCAGCTGGCAGGCAGGTGGAAAACATGCACACTACAACACACATCTTTAACTCCAGCACTCAGGAGGCAGAGGCCAGGCAGATCTCTGAGGGTTTCAGTCCAACCAAGACTACATCATAGGACTCTATCTTTGAAAGAAGTAGAGGAGAGGAGGGGGCTTCTACAGTAAGCATTCAATGGTGGTGATGACTGTTGTCACCTATGTTCATATAAGATATGGAGTTAATGAAAACATACTTGACTCTGTTTATTTGATGTACATAATTGTTACTGGGCAATGGGATGTTTAGAACAGCACATATAATTTCTAAGGCACAGATAATCTGAGTTTGTAAAATTTATACAGTACCTAAGTAACTTCCAAATTTTACTTGATTTTGTTTGTCTACAAATGCCTTGTACTTGTTTGTAGTTATATTGTAGACAAAGATGGAACCAGTCCAGTAATACGATCCTGGGGCCCCCATCACAATTAAATCCTGCAAAAGAAACCTGATCATCATTTGAAAGTTAAATCTCACCACCCCAAACCTCTTGAAAATATAAAACATTCTAGGCAATTCATCAGGAAAGACATTATATGTTGCAGCTCTTAAATGGGAACATATTAATCTAAAGTCAGATGTTAGAAAGTCAGAATCACTAAAAGCAGATGTTTAAAAAAGAAATGCTGGAATTCTCTCCACATTTATAAGTGAATGTCAGATACCAAAGATAGGGCCATTAGACAATAGAGCAAGCTCTGGGACAAGGGCAATGTGGGTCAGCAAAGACAATTGTCTGTATGTAATTCATTAGGGTTCATTACCAGAATAATCATGTGCTACCAGAGATTAAATGGGGGCTTAATTTATTTCAATTTGCAAAAATCACTGAATAGTGTCCCTAACAATTTCAACTCAGATAATAAAAAGGCTAGTGAAATTTAAGGCATATTTTATCATAACTAGTAAGGAGGGAGAGAAAGCAGGCCCTTCTCTCTACTGTATAACAACTCATAGCTATCAACCCTAATTAAAATATAGTCTATTCTCTAAGTAATTCTGAACTTTAAATATAGTTACTTCCATAGACTAAAAAAAGAATTGTTATAAGCATTTGTAAAATATGTTAACATGTATAAGTCCAGTAAACCAAAACAATACTGTCTTATCTCCATGGAGTTAGGAAACACTCATGAAATCATAATGGGTTTTTGAGAGAACCTAATACATTTATTAATTTTTTTATTAATTAACCTGAGGGTTGGATATAATTGAGACCTCACATATGACAATCTAGAGTTCTGGGTAGTATTGGGATTATACTGATTTTCAACATTTACTTTTTAATTTGTTAACCCTCATTACTATCATAACTTTAATAAAAAACAGGCTCATGTATTTCCTTTATACTCAATTAGTGATTAAAAACAGCATATTTGGGTAAATATTTTCAGTTCCTAAGTTAACAAAATAAGTAACTAGCTACTTTAGGTGTTCATTAAATTCCTAATGGAGGTGACGATCTTTAGTGAAGATTTTAGTTGATCTTATGTAGTACTAGTCACTTAGAAATTAACTTTCCAAAATTAGATACGGAACATTAAATGGAATAAATAGGATGATAAGAGTATACAGCTTAAAAGATATTACTCAAATGTTATTCAGGTTTGAGTCCCAAATCTAGAGAACCCCTGGAATTAGGCTTCTATATATGCACAGTACCTGGAGCTAATATCGGGCTGTTACCTGTGTGTAAAAACTAGATATTCCAGCTTGACACGATGCAAAATTTTCTCCAAACTTTCTCACAAAATCTAAGATAAAATACAAAATATTTATTTAAATAAATTGGAAATACATACTTTTTTTGAGATAGAGTTTGATTTTTCAGCTCAGGCTGGCCTTGAACCCAAAATCCTTCTGACTCAGCCTTCTAATTTTTCAGGAATAATCTCACGATGATGATATCATCCTTTATATATTTTATTTTCTCAGAGGTCTTCTCAAACTTGACTCTTAAGATGTATGCTTTTCACATCAGTTTTGAAAATGGTAATAACGAACATAGTTTAACAGCATCCAGCTCCTCTATATTAATCTTCAAATTGTCATCATGAATCACAATTAAAGACATGTCTCCCCCTGATTCCTCATCTTAGGAATGGTTTGCAACATGTACTAAAATCCTCTTTAGAAATTCTATTAGTGAAGTAATATTCTGACTTTGTGTTCATAGGTCCCTGAGCTATTATATATTATACCGGAGGTGCACAACAGTACGTTCTTTGATCACACACATGGCAGAATGGCTACACACTCACGCAGCTCAATACACCTATCTCTTCATGGTGACATTTTGTCTGTATATGGGAAAAAAAACCCATAAACCAAAAAACAATGGTAATCTGTCCTCTTGGCAAACTCCCACAACAAGCCGTAACATTAAATATAATGCATTTAGTATTTCATTGCTAGACTCATTCATCTACCAAACTGGAACTCAATGTCCTGTAATCCACACTCCTCATCCCACTCCACCTTCCACATCTCCAATCACAATGCCATTCTGTTTCTCAGTATTAGATGTTTTTACATTTCTGTTCCTTGCTTATAGTGTCCTTCATATCCTTGCATGGTGTCCCAAATGGCAGGGCTTACTAAGGTTGGGTGGCTTCCTATTGTACGTATATACACATACCTCCACCACCCATGAGTCCTTTACCATCAAACTCCTTAAGAAACTGCTGAGTTATATGGGGCTTCTACTTTCATATCTTGAGAAACTTCCATAGTCTTTCATAATGTTGCACTAATTTGCACTCCCACTTTCTTTGCTAACACTTAACTTTTCATCTTTTTGGTAAATTGCCATTTTAACAGATAAGAAGTAATCTTGCTGGATTTAATTTACATTCCCTGATGATTAGTAACACCAATCACCCTTCATATACCAACCAGCCATTTTTCTTCCTGCATTCGAAAGAAAAGATCTTGGTTTTACTAACTTTTAACTAGGTTATTGGTTTTGTGGTTATCTCTGGTGAGATTCATATATATTTTAGAAATGAACTCCATATCTGAGGCTGTTTGCAAATGCCCCGTCCCATCTCCCTCATATCTTTATCTCTCTGCTCTGCTGATGGCCTCCTTGGCAGTGCAGAAGTTTTGCTGCTGCTATAGTGCCGTTTGTCTCTTTCCTTTTGTGGCTTGAGCTTTTGTTGTGACCCCCAAAGAAGCAGTGACAAGACCAATTTCAAGAAGCTTTCTCTCTCTGTCACTCTGCAGAGGTTCCATTGCCATAGGAGGCTTCACACTTAAGTGTCCTTTCATTTTGAGCTCACTTCTATGTATAATGTAAGATAAGAATCCAATTTCACTCTTTTGCAGGTAATATTCAATTTTCTCACATTAGTTCATTGAGGAGATTATCCCTTCTTTCTGGACCCGTGTGGGCTTGTAAGGTCTCTTACTGCAAAGCTGTGTGAATTGATGCTTTTGGGATTTGCTAAGGGGACACAGCCCTCCTTCTCCTGATGCTTTCATTCATAAGCCTCCATGAAAAGAAAAGTTAGAACCACTTCTTCCTTTTGACAAATTACTATACTGATGTATAAGCATTCCCTGCCATGATCTCTCACTCCTTTAGAATTTTCCTTGTGCCTTTGTTTTTACAAATGTTGATGTGTTATGTTTATATAATCTTGACTTTTAAAATTATTTAACTAGATATATATTAGCAAAAATAATTCCTGCCTGGAAAAGGAGATAATAAATACATAGAAATTTTTATCAAATTTGATTTGAATTGAGAACTTAATATTCATCATTTATCTTCTTGCATTCAAAGGTAAAATACAGACATTTGTTATATGGACTTCTCCGTGACATCAGAATCCAAACATAAAAGATCCTAAAATTATCAGATTCAGTAAGTTTAATGTATCCAAAGTTTTGACAGTTATTTAAAATTACATTTGGTTGATAAGGGAGATGGTAAGAGTATTTTTGTCATGATAAAGAATTGACATTCATACACATTTTTGGTATTCTAAAGAAAGTTTTAGAGTTATTATCAGAGATAGAGTATTAAACGCTACTGACATTTGTCCCTAACTCTGTGTTTATACCTAGTTCTGTAGGTAAAACACCAACAGCAACAGATTGCCATTGAGACAGTCTTCTAACTTTAGATCAGTGGTTCTCAATCTTCCTAATGCTGTGACCCCTGAATATAATTCTTCATGTTGTAGTGACCACCAACCATAAAATTATTTTTATTGCTACTTCATAACTGTTGTTTTGCTACTGTTATGAATCGTGATGTAAATACCTGATATGCAGATGATCTTAGGTGACCCCTTTGAAAGAGGTTATTTGAATCCCAAAGAGGTCACAACTCGCTGCTTTAGACACTAATCTTCAAGAAATACATATGAGCTGGGGAGAAGGGATGGGGGGAGGCTTTGCTTAGACTAATGCCTTGAACCCTTTTTAAAGACTATTTAGAAACTGCTAAAATAACAGGAAATGCTGTCTCTTTCTAGTAAGAATTTTTATGTAATTTCATAATTTTAGGGATCCTACATTTCCTGGTCAGTAGACATGTTCATAGTGATTTGAAAATAAATTTAGTGTAAAAGTGATTAATTATCAACTAGCTTCCCCAGTTATTCAAATGAACCTGAAGTGTTTTTTTTTTCAAAAGCACAGATTGCTTCTATGTAGGACAGTAAACAAAGGAAGGATGTTTTATGTTAAACAATGGCCATATCAAAGATCTTCCTCTGTGATCAGGCAAAGATGAAAATGCAAAGAAACACTAACTGAAAGCCTTTGTTTGCTTTAAGGAACCAGCCTGCATCCATTTCAGTCTCAACTCTATCTTATAGCAAAGATGAATAAGGCTCATTCCTGTGTATGATTAAACTACTGTTTCTCAAGGATTAGGCTATGTCAATCTGTAACCTTAACTACAAATGTTTCTGTACTGCCTGTTCCAGGAAATGGCAATTATGTCTTCGTTTCAAAAAGTTGTTTATAATGATCTTGCAACCCTACCTCTGTTTCAAAGGGGCTGTTATGGGTTACCTTTTATGACTACCTGCTCTTATGACCACCATGAAATCATGTGTTTGTTTCAGGAGGTCATCAGGACTAACTTGTTTGTTCTCCTGTAACCCTGTCTATTTTGCCTGCCAAATCTCCCATTTGGAAACTCTCTACCCCTGAGCTATACAAGCTTTGTCTTCTTCACATCCAATGCTGACCTCTGAACCCTACATTAGAGAGAGGCAGCCCATGTACACAAATAAAAAAAAAAGCTTGATTTAATTGCTTGTTTTAATTAATTTGGCCATGATCATTTAATTAATTTGGTCAGTGGTCTTTCTCCTCCCATTTTGAGGATTCACAGAATGTCTCACCTAGCTGCATCATGTCACACTTACTTACCTTGGTAACACGGAGCCATCCTTTTACTCAGTTCTGTTCGCAAATCAGATGGCATCCCGTAGCAAACACCAGTGGGTAGCTTATTTTCATTCTTCATATAGAATATATTTTTCCACCTGTGCCCACAAGTCTGGGTAAAACAGAAGTAAAGAAAATATGTGAAAGTCACACCTAGAATGCCTGATTCCAGGATCTTGATCAGTGGATCCACTTCATTACCTACCACGATAGATCCATTTTCTCCTGGCTGTCTGGAGAGTGTTACCCCCAACCACTGGTTATCTCTCTCTTCCAAGCATGTCTTTCCACAGCGCTCTCCACTGGGGCTACCTGCAGCATTTGCAAATATGTTTATCATCAGTTTTGTTGAAAACAATGCTATTCTAAAAGAATAGAGTAGTTAAAACCAGGCCCTTATTTCCAGGGTTTCTCTTCAGCTAGTTCTGTCTCATATTCAAGGTACAATTTAGTGGAAAAGTGAGCTACTCTCAGCCAACATAATTATTCTTCATGCATGCTGAGTTTTCTTTGATGAATGGCCTCTGAGAGATGGCATGAAGATGTGGCCTCAGTGATACAGGAGGTAGCTAACTAACCTGAGCAAGACAAGGAAGGTCCATTTGATCCAGGCTGACCTTTGGGAAAGAATTTTTGCTTTTGCCTCACCTATCTACCAATATAAGCAACACCATCAGAGTACTTTCACAAATGTCCTCAGCAATAAAGTACAGTTTATTGGAGTTAGACAGTCAGTGATGACTGGGCATGTTGAAAGTGGAATATATGATTAGCACACTAATAACTCATAGCATCTGAAACAAAATGCTCTGTGTGTTAGACTTATTGGGATGACTAGAGTTTTCAACAAAGATAAAAAGTCTTTAAAAACAAAGTGGTGTCAGATATAAACAAAAAGCATCAATTGGCACACTTTGGCAAATGCATAAATTGCAAAAAGTCTAACATAAAGAAAATACTCAGGTAGGACATAGTTCTGCTACCCTTTGTTGTTGAGCTGGAGTCCTAGTAAAATTGTGTTAAAGTGATTTCAAATCATTGATTGGAGGAAGAATAAGATGGGTATCACAGATTCTTTTTGCTATCATTACATCTCACCCTCTTTAGTCAACGCTTGAATATTCTGTGCTCAGTTCCAACAGCAGATCAATACATTAGCAGCAATTAGATGAGGTAAGTATACAGGAAGCTGGATTCCTTTACTTTGAACACTGGTCACCAAGTTTTTAAATAGTTATGGCAAAATTTCCCACAGTGGTCTCTGTATTGTTAGGTACCTGCTTACCCCTATAACCTTAACCCTATGTACAGTTTCCTTAGGACCCTCACAATGCCTACATTGGTAAAGATGATATATTTCAAATGAAATCGTTTGTATTGGTTTTCCTGTGTAATAAACATTTTTTTCATAAGAAGTACAGGAAGAGAGAGAGGAGTGATGAGCAAAGGGGTCAAGTCCAGATTACAGAAACCCACAGAGACAGCTGACCTGAACAAGGGGGAGATCATGGACCCCCAGACTGATAGCTGAGAAACCAGCATTGGACCTACTCAGAACCCCTGAACATGGGTCTCAGTTAGAAGGCCTGGGTAGTCTATGGAATCTTTGACAGTGGAACCAGGATGTATCCCTGATGCATGAAAAGACTTTGGGAGCACATTCCCCATGGAGGGATACTCCCTTAACCTAGAGACAGGAGGGAGGGCTTGGACCCTGCTTCAAATGACTTGACAGGTTTTTGATGATCCCTCCTGGAAGGCTTCATCCTCCCTATGGAGTGGGTGGGGAATGGGATGAGAGGGGGGTTCAAGGGGCATGGGAGGATGGGAGGGAGAGGGAACTGAGATCCACATGTAAAATAAAAAAAATAAATAAAAAACAAAAACAAACAGAAAAGAAGTATAAGAAGATATTTGGGACTATCACAGAAATAGCTAATCCTTCAACACAACTGAGCTGAAGGAAGTTTCCCAAACTCTCTTCTTGTGTCCTATTCTGTGGGTTCAGCCAGGCCTGTCTATTGGAGTGGTCACTTCAGGTCAGTTCAGGAGCATGGTTAGAATAGAACATGGATAATGAGTTGTTGGCTTTGTTTCCTGGCAAACAATGATGCATTCCACTACTGATAGAGTATTCCAGGAGAGATAGACTGAGAAATGAAGGCAAGTAGACCCAGAGAAAACACCGCTAAGTAATGGGAGAGCAACCTAGTATAGCTCAAACCCTGATAAAGAGTCACCAGATAGATGTGGAGTATTCTGTGTGAAAATTATGAAAAAAGCTTGGGTGGAAGTAGGAGAGAGGAGAAGGAGGAATGAAATAAAAACCAAGGAATTAAAGGGTAAATATTCTAACACAGGGAATTACTAGAGCAACATGATACCAAAGCAATACAGGAGAAATAAGAAGGAAGACCAAAGAATATTCAATTTTCATTGTGATGCAGTTTTCATTTTGACTTGTCTCTACCATTGCCAACATTTAAAGACGAATGTAAAAACAGGTCATCAAAGGTAGATGCAGCCTGCCTGCAGTTGAAGCTCTGTTACCATAAGAATCGAGGATATATCACCTCTGAAAATATCACACTATTTCTAGAATTATAGTTAACACCCAGTTAACTCACCTCCAATTCAGCTGTCTTTGTTAAAGACAGGAGCACATGGGCCTGTAAATGACACCTTTACTGTTCCCATGTGCATGAAAAAATGGGTGGTTTTTTTTTCAAGATTATAGTTGATATTTGCAAACAAATGTTCTCTTCTAGAGATAGAAACCCAAGTTTAAAACAACAAAAAAATGTGCTTTGAAATCACAAAAATGATATCATGCAAATTACTAGTTGAAAATGGCTCAGAAGTTCATATGTGCAAGAATAGCATACTGCATGCAATTATGTGTTTCTTAGCTAAGTTCTGTTTCCTATGTTTCTAAATGAACATTGGAGACACCTTTGCCAAGTTAAGCTGTTATCTGTTTCATCCAAGCTGCTTCCTGCTCAGTAGTGTTAGCCCTGCAGATGACGGTTACTGCTGATGCTGCTGCTGCCTTGCGTCCCTGCTCACTGTGCCCCTTTCTTATCATCCAACCCCCTTCTTCCCATGTCTGGGGCTTTCTGAGCCCTCTAGAAGGACTTCTATATGACCTGACTTGTTTAGGATGACTTCTGAGAGCTTTTACTTTTACTTCCAGTGTGGCTCACAACCCTCTCTTCTCTTAATTCTATGTTAAAAGCAATGATTCTTAGAAGTGGAACAAAGGGCCCTCCAGAAGCCACAAGAAGAGATGTTTACATGACATTAAATGTGGTCAAACTTTCCCAGGATTCTAGTGGTGAGACTAAGTTGCTTTTGAACAGAATAAACACATAGTGAGTGGGCATGGGGACAATGTGGGCGGATGGGGTTAAGTACCACTAGACTCAGTCTTTCCCATGTGCTACATGGTTCCAAACAACAGATACTTTTTCATATATAGATAAGATCTCTAATTTATGGTAATTAAAATATATGATATATAAACAATATAAATATAAAGTTTTCTAGCTAGCAATCAAGGACTCTTACTGGCATAGGATATGATCACTGGGAAGAAATTAAGTTGCCCATTAGCCAGTAGGAAGGAGGACTCCATTTTGACTGGGATAAGGTACATATATTTGTTTACAACTGCTCTGCTTCCAGGTTTAGCACTGACTTTATTTATCTTGGCCAAGCCAAGATCTCGTTAGTCATCATTCCATCCCAACATAAAACCCAGAAATATGTGCTGAAAATGGAAGTCTATAAATGGAAAAATCAATCTTCTATTGTATTGTATGCCTTGAGTTCATAGTATGTGTCAAAAGTATGTCTATGGTTCATAAATGAATGAAAATAAAATTATAAGGAATCATTTTACATGTATACACTCATATACACATATACACCTACACACCCCCACAGATGCACATTGTGACATTTTTTCTTTTCACTTCTTGACACTGCTTCCTAGAGAGATAACCTTTAACTGCAACCACAATACAGAGGGACTTTCAGCACTGGTTACTAGACGGAATCAGTCCCAGGAGCAGTCTGCAAGTCACCATCACGTCCTCTATTTCTGGAACATTTTCCCATTCTTTTTGGGAGTGCCAGAAAAATTACAGAGGAAAAGACAAGATCTCTGCATTTTAAGCTTTTCTCAAGCCTCTAAGACAGTGGTTCTCAACCTCTGGATTGCAACCCTTTGGGGGATCTAATGACCCTTTCACAGGGGTCACACAAGAGATCAGATATTTACATCATGATTCATAACAGTAACAAGGTTAAAGTTATGAAGCAGCAGTGAAAATCATTTTACGGTTGGGGGTCACCACAACATGAAGAACTGTATTAAAAGATCACAGCATTAGGAAGGTTGAGAACCACTGCTCTGAGATTTTGTTCCCTCAACCCTTATGCTTCTGAATCTACCTTTTTATGTAAAGGTGTTGAACAGACATATCTGTCCTAGTAGGCTTCAGCTATGTAATAAAGTAAACAATTAAATACTAAATGTACTTTCTTCATAAAGAAATCTGGTATTCATTTGAGCAGAGGTGATGCTTATGAAAACTGTCACAAGAAACCCAAGTTCATAAATGCCCCCGACAAGACCATAAGCAAATCCATATTTTATTTTACCCAATGTCGTGCAGCAATGATTTATAATCTGGTTTTCATGTCAGCTTATATACATCACTAAGCCAAATTTTTAGCAAACCAAATCAACCCCATGATTGAAAAAGTACTTTACATGGTTGAATACAAAGGTGGTGAGAGGAAATTAGCATGTGATGTTTTTCCACTCTTTTGCACTAGAATGGCT
This sequence comes from Cricetiscus sungorus, assembly GCA_030556225.1. NCBI lineage: Eukaryota > Metazoa > Chordata > Mammalia > Rodentia > Cricetidae > Cricetiscus > Cricetiscus sungorus. The sequence goes on along the minus strand of JANBXA010000372.1, from coordinate 20,094,604 downwards.
AATTCTTAGCACAGTTGAATGCATTTCTCCAGTACAAACGAAGGGAGAAACATCCATATTAAAGCCATCTCCCTTACTCTAAGAATTAAGCTCATCCTTTCTTTTTTGTTTTTTTTTAAATTGGGGAAGAAAATATATAAAGTATTTAAAACTATTGATTTCTACCAGTATATACAAACATATGTAAACAAAAATTAGTAATTCTAATAAATAAAAATGATATTGTAAATACAAAGCTAAGTGGGTACTCTCTTTACTCCCACCCCTACACCTGACTTCTATTTTGTTATTCACCTCGTTAGTATTACTACCAATACTTCAAAAATTGAGCAGGGACAATGAAGGACTAGAGATCTGATCTTCTACACTACCTCAAGGAGTAGAGTCTGGCTATGTTTTGACAGTAGCATTCTTACAGCATAGAATACTGCTCCCCACATGGCAAGCAGGCACTTGATATGCATTTGTGGATGGAGGATTTTGAAATATATTACATGACCATAATAATTCCTTACTAGATATGGCAAAGGACTGTGATGTTTTCACCAAACAGAGATGGAAGAAAGTGTATTTGTTTCTATGTTCCCTTCTTCTCCTCCACAATACTATTTCCTTAAGTTTTAAGACATAGTAACACAGGGTGTGAATGAAATTGCACTTGAGTTTAAAAATCTTTCCAAGGATGACTGGGAGTAGAGTTACTTAAGATGGTAAGTCATTTGGGACTTGTGGGCTCCTGGAGGGATTCTGAGAAGAGATGAGACATGTGATGTGATTGGATAAGAATGGGCATAGAACATATATGAATATTAGATGACAATATCATCATCAATGCTACTTTGAATGTTTGGTCAATCACTAATATGTATACAGGTCACAGCATAATCCTCTTGCATAAAATAGACATAGCCCACCACTTTATGGGAAAGTTCATCATGAACACTGTTTTATTCTCACAATAAGGCCAGAAGACCACATTATTAATCCCTTTATTCATGAGAAAGCTGAATCTTGTGAATATGTAAAATCCCGTGTGTACAGGTGTGTGCACAGGAGTCTTCCATTGCTCTCTACTGTTTTTTTTTTTTTTTTTTTTTTTTTTTTGAGATAGAATCACTCACAAAACCTGGAGCTCATCTATTGAGAGAGACTGGCTCTCTAGTGAGATTCCGGGCTACAACTATCTCCACCTTCCCTTGCTGAGCTTAGAGGCTTGTTACAGTGCCTGGATTTTACATGAATGCTGGAAATTGAACTCAGATCCTAGTGCTTACACAGAAAACACTCCGTCATCTGAAGCATCTCCCAGGCCCCAACCTTGAGTCTTACAGGAGTCAAGAACTTGCCCAAATTTATGAAGCCAGTAAATGGAAAGAATAATAAAAGAACCTTTGATCTTTATGTTGCTTCCCATGATTCTAAAACATTGATGATAGAACTACAAATATTCAGATGTGTTAATTAGCTGAATTCAATGTCACATCCTAAATCTGTTTTTTTTTTTTTGTTTTTTTTTCTGAGAATGTGTGAAATATAGCAATTCTGCCAAGAATGTAAATATTTTTTTTCTTTTTGAGATGGGGTCTCACTGTGGCTCAAATTGGCCTGAAACTTCTCACATAACTCAACTTTGCACTGTTCATGAGAGTCGATTTGTTGGCCCCTGTTCTGCCTTGCCCTTTTCTTCCATGTTAGTCACCTTCAGCATTGGGGCTTTTCCACTGAAGAAATAGGGACCCAATGGAAAGGTCGGTCTCCAGGCCCCTTTTTCTAGACCTTTGAGGGACTGAATGAAGTGTTTGCAGTGGGGAAGGCTGGGACTTTTTTTGTGTCATGGTATGTCTGGTTTTCTACCCACGTCACTGTGGCTTCCCCAGCAGGTATTCGGTTGGGGCACTCAGTCTCACTCCCTGAATAGCAAGAGAGTGAGTGAGTGCATTTGCTCTTTCAAAACTTATGACAGATGGCACAGTTTCAGTTTTCAAAAATTAGCAAATCCCCTCCTTTAAATTGCTTTTGTCTTTTAAATTGAAGTTCTATTCTATTACACAATAAACGTCATACATTTAAGACTGGCTCATCCTCTTCTTTTTTTTTAGTCATAGAAAGTGAACAACTGTTGTTTTGTCCTATGTTCTACAGAGACATTAGCTTCACAAAATAATCTGTTAAAATTTAATTATCTACACTAATTCAGAATATTAGATAAAATCAACTAGAAGTAAAGTGACAGATTAAACTAACATCTTACAAAACCTACCAATACTTACAGATGTGGATTACAGAATCTTAGGTCTGTGTATGTATATACAATTGCCTAGCACCTAGTAGGTGTTCAATAAATAGCACATGCTTCCATTCCCCCAAGGAACCTGTCTTCTGCTGATTTTAATTTAGACACCAGAGGGCGCTCACAGTGCTGTGAGATTTGAACAGCAACCTCCAGCTCTAACCCAAATGGCCCTTTCATTTAATTTGTCTTATCAAACCATAGTTACTAATAAGCCCATTATATTATACAATTTGTGATTAAAACATACAATTTTCTCACACATCTAATTAAACATGGCAATGATTCTTCTAAAAGACAGCAGGATGTTTAGGAACTCAATAGCAATAGGAATGATTTGGAGTTATGAAAACTGTAATGCCAACATTGTAAAGGTGTAAACATGTAAACATGAAAAGTGTCAAAAGTCCAAGACATTTCCTCCTGTGAATCTAGAGACAAGCAAAAATTAAAATAGCAAATTAAATGTCGAAATAAGATACCTCAAAATATTTTCCTTTAGTTAAAAAAAAAAAAAGAGGTCTTTAAATGTGATCTTAGGATGGCTAGCAACATCGGATTGTGGCTATTGGGCATGCTCTATGTGCCTTTCTATGAAAAAGAGTCTGTGTGATCCACAGGCCTGGCAAAGCTAAGTACTTCAGTCCTCCAACTCTTCTCTATTCTTTCTATTCTATTCTATTCTATTCTATTCTATTCTATTCTATTCTATTCTATTCTATTCTATTCTACTCTACTCTATTCAATTCTATTCTACTCTATTCTATCATGTTCTGCTCTAGTCTATTCTAAAAGTTTCCCACCACAGTGACTCTCCCGATGGAACAATAGCCAATAGCACTATGTTGTAGGGTTGAAGCTCTCTAAATGTGAATAGGTCCTTCCTGAATCATTCTGAGCCCTCAGAACTATAAAACAAACAAACAAGCAAACAAAACAAAACAAAACAAAAAACCAAGATCTTTGTGGAGCCCTGATTCTAGCTTCACTGTCTCTACTGGCCTCATAGTCAAGAGTTTCTTCGAAACCTCCAGGAAACCCATACAACTCCTTGTAATAGCTGTAAGAGAAAGATGTACTCCAACAGGTATGTTTGGTGAGAGTAACCTAAGGTAGAGGAGTCACTCTATTGTGACTATATTCTTTCTGTGCACCAACTGCGTTTTAATAGCTGTAAACCCATATATTAACTAAAGTTTTCGAAACATTCTTGAAGTAGACATTATTGTGAATACCAGCATCAAATGCAGAGAAGCTTTAACAAGGAGAGATGGCTTGTTCAAGGTCACACAGCCAACTGCTGTTGGGGAGTGGGGGAACAGGGATAAAGGTCATTACAAGCAGTAAGCTTGTCAGTGTTACCCTTTCAAATGCTGGCATTATTAGCAAACCAATTCTGTACTAATTCTATTTCAAAATAATTTATTACTAAAATGAAGTAGCATCTGTTTCTGACATTAGAAAATCCAACTTTCATAGTTCCCCAGTAGTTTTTTGGATTTAGAAAACTTAAATGAATATAGTTTTGAATAATTTAAAATATTTATAAATTTATTTCTGTATATAGGGCAATGTCTATATGTAGCTCAGAGATCATATGTTAGCAGTAATTCCTAGCCTTCTACCTTGCTGAGACAGGATCTTCCTTAATCTCTATGCCGTGTACTCCAGGCTAGCTGGCCAAGGATCATCCAGCTGATTCTCCTGTCCCCATCTCTTGTTAGAAATCCCTTTACCCACTCACTCAAGATAATACAAAATTCTTAACAGGAAAACCTGTTTGCCCTTCAACTAAGAGTGGCCTGTGTTGAAATTCTATGTTGCTTTCTTTTTTTTTCAGTATGTAAAATAGGTGAGGGACAGGGAACTATATATATGGTAACACAGCAGGATCTAAAAGAAAATCAGTGAGGAGCTGTCATATTTTCCTTGTCAGTGAAGACTCACACCAGGATGAGGAGTTACCGATACCAAGAGTAATTTCTCTGCAAGGAGTTGAAAAGCCTACAATAAAACACTGCAGAAACCATAACTGGCACACAAAAGTGATCAAATGCAATGCCCATTAGAAAATATTCATAGGAAAACTGAGCCTGAGCCCAGTGTAAAGTCATGCTAGAAGAGTTCCACAGGAGCTGTAAACTGGTACATTGTGTTCAGATCAGGTGTGAATTGAGCCTTTAATAACTGAGACATCCTTTCAAGCTAAGGAGTAATTTGAAAAGAATATACATGAGTCATATCATAGAAGTAGACACCCTTCCAAACAAAAGGGGCCTGAAAAATGTTCTTATTATTTCTGAACATATTCATTGTGAATTACAGTGTTTCAAAACTGAAAAAGAATTCTCACAACTTAAAAAAAAAAAAGGTGTAGATTTAAACTAAGGACAACAAAACAAACATGGAATTACTAAACCTGATCCAGCCACTTACAAACCCGTTTCCATGTCTTATTTCCCCACATTCAGCTATTCTTGAAACTGTCTGTTCCTTAAGATAGTCACTTCCATACTACCAACCTCTCAGGATTGGTAATGATGTTTCCTTGGGAGAAGCCACCAAGCCTTCAGGATGTAGGCTGATACAGCCCCACTCAGGGGGTGCTGAAATTGGCAACAAATCCTGTAAAATATCACTAACTCTGAAAAAATGTATCTATTCATTTTAGTTATACTGAGTTCCTGATGTGTGGTCATCAAAACCAGTGAAAACTGGCTTACTCCTCAGTACTACCCACTCTAGAATGCCTACCAGAGGGTCCTGATATCTGTCTGTCTGTTGTTTTTCTTCCTTCCTTTCTTTCTTCCTTCCTTCCTTCCTTCCTTCCTTCCTTCCTTCCTTCCTTCCTTCTTTCCTTCTTTCCTTCCTTCTGTCCTTCCTTCCCTCATCTCTCCTTCTCTCTCTCTCTTTTTCTTTTTTTTTTTTTTGGTTTTTCAAGATAGGATTGTTCTGTATAGCTTTGGAGTCTGTCCTAGTACTTGCTCTGTAGACCAGGCTGGCCTCGAAGTCACTGCCTCCTGAGTGCTGGGATTAAAGGCTTGTGCCACCACTGCCCAGCTGGACCTGCCCATATTTGTCATCACTAATGATTCACTCACCTGTCTCTCTCATTGTCTAGACTGAATTCACTGTGGCTTTCGATGACATCTCATTCAGCTTTATTACTTGGATATGGCCTGCTAAGGGATTGAAGGAAGAACCCTATAGGAAACCTTGTCTTTTCCTCTCATTCTTCATGTGTCAAGTCTTTACTATCTTCACCACTTAAAACTAGTCTTTCTAGTCTTTCCAAGGTTATTGGTAACTCTATTCTCTCTAATCCAGTGAAGCTACCTATGTTCTTATCTTTTGTGATGTCTAGGGCCTTTTAACCCTCCCAGCCACAAGCCATTTCTCAAAACCCTGCCACTGTCTGACTTCTGCAATGCCAGGTGTACTTGATTGTCTTGCTGCCTCTTATCTTAGCTCTGTCTTTGTTGAGGCCCCTCCTTTTTTCTACAGTGGCTCTCAACCATGGATGAACATTGAAATCATATTTGGACCTCTGGAAACTCCTGCTTCCTTTCTTGGACAGACGCCTAGAGACAATTAATTTGAGACAGGACCACTAGAACAGATATTCTTAAAGCCCCATGGATGGTTTAAGTTGAAGATGAGTAGCACTATTCTAGATCCTTCCTTAGCTATGGGAATCTCAGTGTCTACCCTCAGTCTTCCGATGTGCATACCCTATAGTTTGCTGGTTAAACTCATTCACCCCTATGGCATTGACTGTCTTTTCCATGACAATCACTCTTGACTCTGGTTTGCCGATACAATCTTCTCTCTGATCCTCAGGCATATAAATATAATTCATAGATAGCTACTTTGTGTCATATAAACCTTACACCTATGAAATACACTGCCTTCCTAGAAGGAACCTTCTGTTCAACCCTTTTGGAGTACTCTTCACCAATATCCACCCAGTAGTCCAAAATTAAAACCTTTGGTGGCGTCTTTGATAATTTCCTTTCCATAGTGTTTTACTCATTCAAAAAGTACCAAGTATTTCACATTTCTGAATCTATCTTCTAAACATCTATAGAACTCTGGTTTTCTCCATCACACCTGCCACTGTACTAGTCAGGGACTAACCATCATTATCCTCTACTACAGGAAAAATTTTCATATTTCTTTTAGTCTTGATACATTGACTCCAAAGTACTCATCACACCACACTAGAATACTAAGTGTCAAACACACAATCTGAACATATCACTTCCTAGTTTTAAACACCACAGGACAGACTCAAAGTCATAAATGTTTCCATAAATAATCTGCCATTCATATCACTCTATGTGGTTTTCAGTTCTTCAGAGGTGCTATGCTTTCAAAGACCTGCATGTCCAATGCTTATTCTGTCTGGCGTATTTTCTTCTTCTTCTTTTCTTGAGAATCTCATACCTGTATGCAATAAAATATAACCAGGCACCTCCCTTTCCCTTTCCCCTTCCCCAACACCTCCTCCTCTCATGTCATTATTTCCACTCCCTCTTGCTCTTCTTTCTACTGCCCTTCTTCTTGTCTCTAATAATCCACTAAATCCAATTAACTACCCCTATGTATAAGAGGGGTATATCCACTGTAGCATAGAAACCTACCAGGGGCCACACCCTCAATGGAAAATTATTTTTATAATCTCTTCCTTTACCCTAGAGGAGACTTACTGAATCCCTACATGGTTCTCAGTTCCTCACTACTTTGTTCTTGTCATTAGCTCCTCCCATCCCAGGTTCCTACAATAATGAACATACAGGTGGGAAAACTGCTGTACAAAGGATGTGTTGCTTTTGTGCACTTATGTCTGGTCCTTGCATATCCCTCAGTTTATGACTAAATGAATACATGAGCCATATGCACAATCAACTAGTAATACCTGGCCCAAGGTCTCTTGCCAAGGAAAAGTATCTTAGCCACTAGAAACATTAGTCAGTGATCACATAAGCATATTTTTCCAAAAGTAGATTTAAGAAATCATCTTTCCAATTAGAAGTACATCTCACCTTTTGAGAGATCAATTTTGGGAGATTAGGAAAATGTTCATATTGTAAAATATTAATTGTGTGTGTGTGTGTGTGTGTGTGTGTGTGTGTATCTGTCCATCTGTCTATCTCTCTGTGTATATCTGTTTGTGAGTATGTACACAAGGGATACCCCTGAATGAATCTGGCTTCATCACAAGTAGTTGTAAGCTGCCGATGTAGATGCTAGAATTTAACTTGCCAGAGTGATACACACCTTCAACAACTAAGCCATTTGGCCAACCCCAGCTTTTACCATTTAATCTCAGCTTATTAATGACATCTTATATCATGATTTTCTGTGTTCAGAATAGCCTATATTCAGGGACAATTTTCAAAAATGACCTATCTGGATTAATCTCGGCTTCATAAGCTATAATTTCAGGCTTATTGCGAACAACAACAAAACATTGCCCAGAATATATATGAAGTTTTAACAGTTAAGTGTTTGTGTTTTAGTATTACTAACTCCTGTCAGCCAGGTAGAAATGATGCATTGCTTAGAACTTGACGTGTTCCTAAGTAGGTTATGAAATATCAAAACAGGAGATTTCCTAAGACATCGTTATTTCCAGAAATATATTCAAGTGACCAAGTTTCTATGTGCCCTTGGTCTTTCCAGCAAGAGAAAGAGAAGCCCAGACAGGAAGCTTAACAGCCCAGCAGCCAGAGCTCTGCATCTGCAGAGGAAGTGAGGGCTGTACTCATCCAGGCACAGAGACAGGAGCGCTCCCACCCAAGGGAAGTTTTCGGGGCAAGTGTGTGTGGGGGGGCACTGTTGTTATCTGATAGAAATGTAAGGTGTGTTCACATGATATTTTTAACTGAAGGGCTAACGCATTACAAAGGTAAAAAGGATGTTAAATCAATTGAGTTATTAAGCTATCAATACTACCTTAACAAATTTCTTTCATGAGGTAATAACTTAGTTTTATCCTGTTTCTAGATATCTATTAGGTAAATTACTTAATAAAATTTCTCACTTTGGACATTTCCTGTCCTCAAAAGCCACATGTGGCCAGCGACTACTTTATTGAGCCTCATAACTGTGTAAGTTTAGATTCTATTACTAGATAAGTCTGTCATTCAGAGCTGCAGTCTCCTCTTTCTCTACACACATTCTACACACACACTCACACACACACACACACACACACACACACACACACACACACACACACATACACACACACACACGGTGGGATACCCAAGTAAATGTAATAATCATTAATGCATTGTTTCTGTGCTCTGCTCTGTTGATTATGTGTGTTGTAAACATGGATCGTGCTTAAATGTATTAATTGAGCCATTATTTTTTATCACCATGACTCAGGAACCAACAAATTCATCAAACAACTCCTAGTAAGGATGCAGAGTGGCTGACAGAAAAGAGAACAGACATGTGGAAATCACCGTGACCCATGTAGACACTGTCTCCACAAGTGGATGTAGACCTAGGTCCTTCTGAAGTGAGACCACTTTTTGTTCATGGAAGGAAGTAGCAAGGGAGTGAAAAACAACAGACACCTCTGAGGCAGGCAGGGTGCCAGAAGGAGGCTGAGAACACAGGAAGAAAACACCATCAGTGTTACCTCAGCAGCCAACTTGGTCTGTGGAAGGGGCACTGCCAACATCTCCCCTGAGCATGCTAGATAAATGTGTATGCCTGCTTGACTCTGATTACACTATAGTGGATACAGCATGGAATGCAGTAACTCAGCATACCCACTACAGACTACTCTAGGGCGGGAGAGGAAGACAGGAGTCTATCTGTCAGCCATTAGTCTCACACACTACAGAGACTTTGAAACAACTCATGATGAATTTAACCAAACAGCTGATAGACACCATTTTACAAGACTGTGCACTATTAGAATCATGACAAAAAGTAAAGTTAGTCCAGAGGCAAGAGGTTACTTACTGAGATGTCCAAAATAGCTCTATCTTATAGCTTTTTTGATGGGCCAATGACTTTTTTCATTTTGCTTCATTGTAATTGTTATGTTCTTTTGTTTATATAATTAACATTTTATTTTTAATTCATTAATTGACCCTAGTTACTTATTTTGATAACATTTGATTGCAGAAGTCACATATATTTTAAGTGTTTTAAATATTTGATATGTATCAGTTATTGAGCTAAGTATTTGCAGAGGCAGGGTTTGAGACAGGGTCTCACTATGTAGCTCTGGCTTGGACCTGAACTTACAGAGATCTGCCTGCCTCTGCCGCCTGAGTGCTAGAATTAAAGGCATGTGCCACCATGTCTGGCTAGGATAAGTAGTTTTGAGTTTTATAATTAGTCACTCACATTCTAGGTAGGATAATTACAACTATTTATATAATTATAAATGTGGTTATTTATAATATAACCATAAAATATAGTTAAATAGGAATAAAAATATTTTAGAAATTATAAACAGTTCAGTCATACAGAAGTGTGTGTGTGTGTGTGTGTGTGTGTGCATGTATGCATGTATGCGTGTGTGTGTGTTTGTGTGTAGGTAGCTTTGTCCTTCCTCTATATACATATTCAAAATATACTCCTAAGTAATGGTGGACAGTCTATAAACTTTACAGTCTTAAAATGTTTCTGCTACTTAATTGGTGATTTTTTAACTTGCTTTCTGTCTGGACATTGGCATCAGTGTTTTACCTTCTAGCTTTAAATTACTTTTGAATTTGTTCTTAACAAAAAAAAAAAAAAAACAAACATTTTTTTTTTTTCTGTAGAAACTGAGAATGTATTGTTCAGAATGTTCCCTGAGAAGTAACTTCATCCAATTCCCTTACAAAAGTATTCTGTTACAATAGTTGATACTGTAACAAATCAAATGACTAGGACCTTATAGTCAATTTTGTCTCTTTCATCTCATTATTTTTGTTGTTGACTCAATTCTTGAAGGTACGAAATACCATTTTGGCTTACCATTGCTAACTTTTACCCACCAATCAAGCCAATAACTATCAAACTTGTACTTTCCTTTATTCATCTATCACCAAACTTGTAATGTTCCTTATGTATCTATGGTGCCTGAATGTCTCTGATGAGTTCTGCACTCTGCACTGCAGTGAATTTATGTTTCCCTTAATTGACAGCTGCCATCATCTAAAAGCTTATAGATCAGGATGACATGATCTTTCCAGTTAAATTCAAGCATCCCAAAATAGATCGAGTGCCCTCCAGGCAGGATGTAACTACCAGTAGTTGTAATGTCATGGATCTAGAAAGAATGCCAGGACCGGAGAGCCTGTGAAGCCTTTGTCAGATGAAGGCTTCATTCATTGCACAGCTCACTCAGGCAATAAAAATACTTTGCAAAAACCATTCCAAATACACAGCTCTGTGAATCTTGCATGCATCCCTGTCTGTCATTTGGAATAGGGGGTGCCTAATGATGTTATGAGGCCCATCTCTCCTTTATGAAGAATTCAGTTTCATAGTAGCTTTTTCTTCCTGAATAAAATTTGTTTTGTTGTTTCTCTCCCTCTCCCCTTCATCATCCTCCTCCCCTTGTGTCTTCCCATTCCCAATACCCTTTGTACTTTTGGGTCAGTTGTAGCCAAGTCCAATGCACAGATAACTTCTGCATTTTTATGGGTGCAAAAAAAGAAAGAACAAAACAAGAAAGCAAACAACAACACAAGGATGACTATAAAAATTTAAAGACAAAATAAGGTAATCTCAAATGGTGCACTTACAGATAAGTAAAAAAAAGCCCCAATTATCCCTATAATTCATCATCATATTTGATATGGCATCTCTATAGACAGCACACCAATCAGTTTTATCTTCACTTGAAGATGTACAAGTAAAGTGTAAGGCTAAGCCTCGCCTCGGCAAGTAATTTTCAAGGAGGAACCCACAGTTCTCTGTGTGGAGTACTACTGTGGTAAGCAGAAACAATACAGTCATAACCTAGGGTTGCTTTGAAGGAAAAACATTGAGCAATATACACAACAGTACTTAACAACACTGGGAGCAAGATAGGTCTACATTAATATTAGTTCCCCTTTCTTTTCCCATGTGTCTGTGCGCAGCAAATTGGCTTTTGACTTTGAAACATGAAACTTGTCCCTTCCCCCACCAGCACACATTTCTCAAGTTGCTGTAAACCTAAATAAAGACATAAGAAATGAGGGCTCAACAGGAGGATCTGAGAGGAAAATGAACAATTATCTGCTAGACCTCCTATATTAACTATTTTAACAGTACGCATGCCGGTTTTTTTTCCCTTCTTGTTCTTTCATGGTATATATTCTAAGGGAAAATGGTATCACTTTCTTTTTTAAAAGGAAGAGAAAGAAAAGCCCTTGGGATAAATGACAGGATGTAGGATCAATCGAAGTTTTCATTCCTGATGTGCCCCTTATTCTAGATCAAAGTCGACAAGTCAGAGATCAAGTACAATTCTTAAAAATCCTTCTCTGTGCTGGGTCCTCTGGCTTTGAAGTAGGTTTCACACATGGTGGAGGGTAAGAGGTTGTGGCCAGAAGGCATCCTAAGAAATTTTGAGCTCTGCCAGATACTGGGATCAACAGCCACAAGCAAGGGAAAGGCAAATATCACCAGAAGCAAACTGCCATGAGGTTAAAATGAAAGGCATGCACTTTAAACTAGAAACTGGCATCGTAAAGTCTTCCAGGACTTGCCCAACAATGGACTCACGGGGAGAGAAAGTTCATTATCTCCTTGTCCAGGACCCAACTCACCCAGCTGGAGCTGTTCGCAGGTCCTGCCTGGATTCTCTCCGATCCTGCATCTATAAATCGCCCCAGGATTGACCACTGAAGTATTGGAAAGCCAGCTGGCAGTGGGCGCCCCTGCGATGAGCCTAAAGCGAGAACCGTGCAAGTTCGCTCAGATGTGAGCCAGTCTGCCCACCCACCCTGCCCCGATTGCCACAGCTATGCAGTGGGCAGCTAGGAAAGTGGCGCCCACGTCTTTTGCCCATCATCATTCACCCCAGACTCAGAACTCCAGGACCAGGTACTAGGAGCGCCCTGGGGCCATCCTATGATAAGTTAGTTCCAAGGCCCTCCAATGAGCCAACTGGCTGAAACCAGGCTTTTCTCTGCCCTCCCAGGAGAGCGGAAAGTTTGACTCAACAAGGAATCCCAGAGGCGGAGGCGCTACCACTTGCCTCTTGGGGAGGGCGCACTCACCAGCGCTTTTCCCCGTGGCTGTGCAGCACCACCGAGTAGCCAAACAGAGTGCCGGAGGGGCCCTGGTACAGCAGCGCGCTCTCTGGGTCCAGGTTGTAGGGGTACACCGCAGGCACCCCCAGGTACAACAACAGCATCACCGCTTCCCAGAGGGCGAGCCCTCGGGGCCCGGGTCTGCGCCTCGGTTCCGCAGCCATGCACTCTTGGTGGGGAACATTCAACACCAAACGGCCACTGACCAGAGTTGCACAGGATGCGACGGTTGGCCAAGGCGAAGAGCGCCCCAAGAGATGAAGTGCAGCAGCGTGTCCGGTACTGGCGTGCGACAGGGGCGGAGAGAGGGGCGCCAGGGGAGGGGAATTGGTGGCCACAGGCGGAGCAATCGTGGTGGCCAGGGATGCCTCAGGCCCTGGCCCACGCCCCGTTTTTGTGGCCTGGGGGCTGGGTGCTCCTGTGATCTGGGTGGGGTCCTGGGTGTGGTGCAGTGGCTCACAGCCTAGTCTCCCTCTCCTCAACCCGATCCCCGCCCCCACCCCACCGCAGCTGTAGGGGGCGCTAGGGGACCTAGGTTGCAGGGACTCTTCCTGGCCAGGTTCTGGCAGCCTACAGAGCATGGAGATGGCTATAGGGTTCTGGGGTTTAGCAAGAATGGCCCTGAGGGGAGCACAAACGGGGCAGGGCTTTCCCTTCAGAAAGTTGACTGGGGCTTGATGTCTAGCCTTGAGACATTTCATGCAGTAACTGGCCTCTATGCCCATTCCCCATTCCCCAGTGACCAACAGTGGTTCCCCAAATTTGGGGACCAGGACTGTGGAGAAACCTCTGGAACTTCCTTTGCCAGTTAAATGCCACGTAACAGAAATTACACAGTTTGCAACTAACTAAAAACTGCCCTCTTCACACACCCGGGGGTGCCTAAGGATCATTTTGGTGACAACTGCATTATGGTTAGTCTCTTCAAAGCTCCCAGGCCTGTACCCTCCTGTGCTATGAGGGTTTCCTTCCTCTCCACACTTCCTCTTAAGTACTGTATGCATGAGCAAGTCAGGCAATAGCCTGACCCCAAACCCAGGCTGGCTAAGGAAATTCTGTGACTTGCCTCACTAAGCAAACTCCTCCTCCTGTTCACTTCTTTATAACCTGTCCCCCATCTACACAGAGCTGCTCAGTTGCCCCAGGACACACCTGTCACCAGAAATGTAGACACAGCATAAAACGAGGTCATAGTATGCCTCCAAAGAGCCACAGGCACGGAAGGAGTGGTTAAACTCTGGTCTGGGCTGATAGCTTCAGAGTGTGGCTAATGGGCAGAACCCTACTCCTACCATTATGATTACAATTTGCTCCTTTTCCAGAGGTATTACAAAACATGCTGACAAACCATCTTCCTTCCCTAAACTCTGAAAACAGCTCCCTTTCTAAAAATACCTCCCAGTAGGACATAGAAACAATGTTTATCCCTTCTTCTAAGGTCCCAATGACAAATCAGGCATGATTTTGAAGTTTTACTCAGGACAACTTTCTTAGATGGGATGCCTATTGCTGTGACAAAAACACTATGATCAAAAGCAACCTGGGAAGGACAGGATTTATTTAGCTAACATATTCTGAATCATAGTCCGTGACAGGAAACCAAAACAGGAACTCAAACTGGGCAGGAACCAGGAGGCAGGAGTTGATGCAGAGAGCATGGTTACTGACTTGCTCCTCATGGCCCACTCAGACTGCTTTCCTACAATATCCAAGAATATCAGCCTGGGGTCTACTGTGGGCTGGACTCTCCCATATCAAGCAGTAACTGAAATATAAATGCCCCTCAGGCTTCCTTGCCTGTAGCCCAATCTTATGGGGGCAGTTTCTCTCTTACCTCTCCCATGGCTCTAGCTTGTTTCAAGTTGACATAAAACTACCTAGCACAGGAACCAATATGATCGTTTACACAGCTTAAGTGAGGGTTACTGCTGTATAGGATCTCTGCTCCCACAGGCCACACCTGAAAAACCTTAAGCTAGCAAAAATGAGGGTTTCCTTCTAGGTACAGATGAGGCCCATCCCCAGTGGAGCCCTATTCCAGTCTCCTCAGGCTCATATCATCCAGGCCAGACTTTCATAGACCCAGTAGGAAGTGGGTGAGGGCCTATCACCCACCCCACTCTTCCATACTGTGTTTGTGTTTAAAGAGTCAACAAGCCCCCCCATTCCAAGCGCCAAGCTCATTTGCTGGCTCCTTTTATTCTAAGACAAATGCTGAATAGTTCCCAGGCTTAACTCAGGGGTATTTACCCCCTTCCCACTTCTCAGGGGACTAATCCATGCCCTGTCTCTAAAAAAACACCTAATATCACAAATCTTCAGTTCATGTCTCCAGCCTGGACCTTCCTAAGCTCCAGGCTTGTACAAAGTGTTGTTTGACACCTGGGCCCTCAGTGTGGCTCCCCAGTGTACTTGCCACTAACCTGGTGATCTTACCCTTACAGAACTGTTCCTCTAGCTTTAGGGGTGAGGGGAAGCCAGTTTACCCAGAAATTTGGAGAGGAATCCTAGGTTCTTTACCATCCCTAACATGAAATCCATTAATAACCAAATCCTATGAAATTGATGAATAAAAATCACTGCCTTCCTCATCTTTTTTCAGTCCTCCTCCTCCCTCATCTTCTCCTCTTCCTCTCCAGCTCCCTTTCCTCCTCTTTCCCCTCATCCTCCTCTTGCTTGGGGAGGCAGAGTGGATGCAGACTCAGTATAGCTGCTAACATTTTTCCACAATGGCATATTCTTACCTGGGATAGTATTTATTAATCTTCTACTTGGTCCTCTTCTAAAATCCCCCGTCATCAGCTTTTTAAATTTTTCCATATTTTTATTTATTTGATGTACCATCAGCATGTGCTTCCTTCCCTCCTACTTCTTCTGTAGAGATTTTCTTCCCTTCCAATGTAAAGCCTTCTCTTTTGTCCTCTCATAGATAATTCTGTTCATTTTCTATAGGAATCCCACATTTAATTTCCCTTGTGTATTTGCTAGAATGAGAACACATTAGAGCTGTGACTGCTGTTGTAGGAACTCAGATTCAGATGCTCTGGGCAATTAGTAGGTACCCAATGGGTATTTTTGAATGTCCCTTTCATGAGCAAAGGGGTAGCAGAGCAAACTGTGTAAAAAGCAGATCCTAATTTTATCCAATACTTATAGCTGAGAAAGAATATGTATGTTTTAGGTAACAATATAATATGTTCAAGCATGACTGTTGTACAAGATGGTGAGAGAAGAGGCAGTAACCACATACAAGTATTGCAGACCTAAAAGTCATTTCTGAGCCCTACACATAGAGCAGGGAAAATTAAAGGATACATGGAGTACAATGGGGAGGGTACTGCCACAATTAAACTGGAACACAAATAAGTAAAGCTGAGATGATGGTGACATCGTGGAATAGCAAAACCAATCGCAGAGAAGAGAGCAAGCAGAGCAGGTTAGGGAAAGAAGTATACTTGGATGATGTGGGCTGGGTTCCACAGTTAAATCTGAGGTATTGTTGGAACATTCAGCAAGATATGTCTGGCAAATGGTTGTTTAAACTTTTTCTTATTATATTTTTATATTACTATGTACAATAAAATTGTATGCATGAAGGAAAAATTTTACTGTTTCTCTGTCTTCCTTTAATCTACCCCTTGAATATGCCATCCCCATAATGAATTGTGTGTTCAAGCATTGGATCAAGGGCCGATCTCATAGATTCATAATGTGGGACTTTGTTTCCCATAGTAGTGAAGCTCCCAACAAGAAAAAATAAGTGCTGTTTTATCCTCACAGCACTGTTAGGCACTGTTATTTCTGTGCATATTTCCTGTTTACTTATTTAGTTGTTCGACAAGTATATTGAACACTTGCTGTGTGTTACTGAGAGATAGCGATATGAAATGATAAAGGATATATGGCCCCCATTTTTTGTAGTGGTGAATTTTTGTTGGGCAACCCCAAAATAAATAATAAATGTTTTCCATTTTCCACTTTACATTTATACACTGCTATATTTGTAAGTACATTGTTTCTTCTTCACCACACCATCCACATACTCATTACCTCTGATACTTCTGTAGTTTCATAAATCAATTCAAAACCCATTAAGTTCTTACCTGGAACTAAACCCCCTTCATGGGGATTTCAAACTAAATTTTTATGCACCTCAAACACAGCCATTGCCCTCCTCTTACAATATTGCTTTAGTTTGGTAGACACCAAGTAATGACCCCAAACAAGGAACTGTTGGATGCCAGGCAAAGAGGTGCAGACAAGTCACTCAATAGTGGGAGAGGTTTCTTCTGGGTGATATGCTCAGGGCAACTTGTCTATAGTTGATGGACAATTTTTAACAAATCTCATTTTTTACCACCATTTTTCAAAACTTAAACTCCAGAAACTGCTTGATACTTGATAACTTCTTAAACCAAGTCTATTTCATGCTTGAGTTCAGACACAGAAACAATCGCTTCTCTTGTTACAGCATATAAAGGACCTTGTGTAAGGCCATTCTTGTCTCAGAGCACATGGTTATTATGTGACAGTGCTTTATCCTATAAGTAATCTGACCTGGAAGATTGGATTTATGCACTGGAATGATTTGACAACTGGTTCAAACAAGATGCCTACAGTTCACAAGACACAGCTCACAGCATCACCTTCTCCTGCTAACAGAAGGGAGAGACCATGCAGAAGTGCTTTCTGTAACCCTGTCTTTATCTTAGGCTTCTGTAGATATGACCCCTGCTGAGTTTGTAGGGGTTTTAGAAAAGGGACCACTACAAAGTCTTAGGCGAATTGCTTACAGATAAAATGCTATCATACGAGAATTTATTTACATACCCAAAATACTTAGAAAACACAAAAGAAATTAAAGACATGGCCAAGCATTTGAGTACCTAGAGAAGCAACACATATAAGCTTGAAATCAGACAAGAATTTCAAAGCTTCCACCACAACAGCTATGTATGTAGCCCCAAATATGACATAGTAGTGTTGTCAGAAAGCTTTTAGTGAAAGCCTAAATCAACTTCCTTCCCTGTTTCATTTTCTTTATTTTTGCCAGACTAAACTGGAGGAATACACAGATCAGTCCTTACAGTCAAGATGAAAGGAGGGAGGACCTGGGACCAAAGTATCATCAGAAGATACAAGAGAGCAAGAATGTAAACAGGAACAGAGGCCTTTGCTTTCTAGAGACAGTATTGGGAATCATTAACCTGCTAGTTCCCTGAGGTGCTTTGAAGACAGCAGAAACTTTGGGAAAATGGTTACAGTTTATGTTCCTAAAATATAGTGAACAATACTAGTGATATCTGCCCCCTTTCATGATCTGCATAAAAATCTACAGTTTTATGAGCAAAATAGGGCTCTGGAAAACCTGAAGTCTTGAAAATAGAACTGCACATATATTTTTGGAGTTTGCTTGTTGAAATGCAAAAGTAAGGTGGTATCTATGTCTCTGTAAACAGAGGGACATTTTTATGCTTTCAAAGTTTGGAACACTTAACTTCTGGCTTAGCTGACTTCAGAATAAATTTATAAATTAAGGAAGCTGGAGAAGCTTCCTTAATGGAAATTCTAGCTCTTCAGTCCATTTTTTTTATTTCTGGCAGATATCAAAAGCCACTCTGCCTAGTGCTTGTCATGCCCGTAAGTGTGCAGCAATAGGACATGAGCTGAAGAAATGGAATCAGAAAGAATGTTCTTCTAGATCCACATAAGAAATATTTTGTATAGTTAAAGGTTTTACTAAAAATAATTCAAAGACTCACCGAGATATCCAGATTCAAGTATACATATCAAAACAAAAAAAAACTATTTTGAGTTTTTCAGAAAGACTTTCATTTTTCTCACACTTGAGACATAATAACAGGTGTTAATGATAATAGTTATGGGTGGGGTTGAGTAACACTGAATCAAATCTTCATGAATTAGGATATAATGGCTGCACTTCAACAATTCAACTGCATTGAAGAATTTTTTAGGGCCAATGGACATGGACAAGCAGCAGAGACATGAACTTTGCAGTAGACAATGCAAGGCATGGTGGGAATGGTGTGAATCTGATATTATTTTGTACAACTGTCACTTCTACAAGCCTCACACTGTGTTCAAATGGATGAAGCAGAATTAGCTTTAAAGCTCCTGAATTCCAGTTTAGTTTCCAGCTAAAAGCAATAGCTCCAGGAGTGGGTGAAGCATACTTTCATAAAGTCAAATGAAATTTAATTGGCTCTACTGAAGTGAATCCTTTTTGTGGGGTCCATGCTGTTATAAATGGCGAGACTTTCTGTAACTTTGAGTCCCATCATCTATTTATAATCTAACAGCCTAAATACAGGGGTGGGATTAGATTTTTCAATGTCACAGCAGATACTCCTTCCAAACTAGACTATGCTCAGCACCAGGCTATTCTTAAGCCTAGAGAAAGAACTATGTTTTGTGCAAAATTCTTCCAGATTTCAAAAAATCATGTGATAATCTTTGGCAATTGGAATTTCTAAATGGGTTTTAACTTAAAGTGAGGGAATTCCTTTTTTTTTTTTTTTTTTTTTTCAGGAGAGCAGTCAGCAAAGGGAGACATGGGGGTTTAAATAGGCTGAGGACATTGCTTGAAGTTGAGATGATAGTCTGTCTTGTAAACAACAGCATCAAAAGGTCTTCTTATGAGAATTAACGACAACAGAAACATTTGTTGGAGGTTAAGCCTGGTTTTTCATTCTGTATTTGTAACTCTGATGTCTTTAACAGATACTATCTAGTCCCTTTCTCTTGGAGCCATCCTGATCCTTGCCAGCTCTGGAATCCTTAGGCCTACAGTCTTTCTCATTCACACTCCCACATCACAACTAGAATGACTCTGGCATCAACCCATGAGCCTAGAGATGAGCAATGGAGACTCTATGAGGGGAAAATGGCTTAATCCTGATAAATACATTTTAGACCTTGGCAAGAAAACTGAAGATCAGGTGTATACCTTTTTAAAATTTATTCCATATTTACATGTCCATCTTTATTTCTGTGAATTCTTGGTGATATCTGCCTTACTCAGGCACTATATTTGTTAGGATCAAAACACTTACAGACTGTATATATGGGATTGACACAAAACGAAACAAAACAAATGCCATTTCTTTGAAGTGAAAATTACACCTAAGAATAAAGTGTGAAGAAAAACATCTTCCAAGGGAAGGAACCTACCTGGATTCTTCATTTCAATGTTAATAAATATGAACAGATGTTCTTGTATCTTCTGAATATTGATTGCTTGCTCTATGTAATTCAGACTTGACCTCTGATCCTCCTGTCTCCACCTCCTGAACAGTGTTGGGCTTACAGGGTACTAGGGTGAGTAGTGCTTAGCCCATAGACGTGGTAGTGTAGGGCACCAGAAAAATGTTAGGTCACACAGCTCACTAAAAATGCTTTATATGTATGGAGTGGACTGTGTGGTGGTCAGAAAAGCCACAGAAGGAAGCAGAAGATAGATAATAAAAATGAAGTATTTCAAGCTAAGAAGGATGGATTTTTATTGTAACCCAAAAACAATATCTTGTGCAGTAGAATAATATGTAATATGTTTATGAAGATTAGCATGACAGGATTTAGAGTGTCTAGTTAAATAACTGATGTATTAATGCAGGAAAAAGATAACTAAAATTCAAGGTACATGGGTGTTAGAGAGCTAGCGAGAAAAGGGAGGGTGAAGGCAAGAGAGAAACTTGGTGTTCACAGATCTGGGTGGCTCTTTATTGTGATAAGGTAGAGCTGCATGTACACACACACACACACAGTTAGAGAGAGAGAGAGAGAGAGAGAGAGAGAGAGAGAGAGAGAGAGAGAGAGAGAGAGAGAGAGAAATGGGATTCAGGAGAGACAGCTGTGCTGATGATATTGTTTTGATAGGATTATTAATCTGTCGATGGATGGTGAAGTGCAAATTTAAGGAGACCAGGAGAGAATTATGAAAAGAGTTTTTGGGAATAACAAAGTTTTAGATTGGACAGAGGGGAAAACAACCCATAATTAGGTAAAAAGATGATCATCAGATTCAACCAGGGACATGTCTCTACAAATTAAGAGTAGAGGGTAGAAAGAAGTGGTTTACAAATGGAACACGAATGACAGGCAAAGTACCTATGGAGTTAGTGATGTGAAATTCTTAGAAGATATGTTGTTTGTAAAACTTAGAGTGTGCAAGGAAGATGAGGATGATGGGACTGTGGGTAAACCCATCTACTCTGTCCATGAAGAAGCCTGAGTGAACAACCTGGAACATAGCTATATCTTCATTTTTAAGAGTACAACTTAAAATCTGTTTCTAGAAAAATTCTCAGAGAGAGAGAGAGAGAGAGAGAGAGAGAGAGAGAGAGAGAGAGAGAGAGGAAAAGAAAAGAAAGAAAGAAATTCTCCTCCCCTTGAAGATGGATTTTCTCACTCCTCCTTTTCTGTAGCAGGAAAGGCAGACTTTGCCTCACTTCTATTTTTTTATTTCAATTTTATTTATTTTTTATTATATTTTCTTATTTTACATATTGATCCCAGTTCCCACTCCCTCCCTCACTTTCTTCCTCTCTCCCATGCCCCCACCACCACCCTCCCATCCTATCCCCCCCCTCCCCACCCCACTCCACAGGGAGAGTGATGCCTTCCAGGAGGAATCAACAAAATCTGTCAAGTCATTTGAAGTAGAGACTAGGCCTTCCCTCCTGCCTATAGGCTAAGGGAGTATTCCTCCATGGAGAATGTGCTCCCAAAGTCCTTTTGTGAACCAGGGATATATCCTGGTTCCATTGTCTGAGGTCCCTTAGACTGCTCAGGCCTTCTAACTGAGATCCATGTTCAGAGGGTCTGAGTCAGACCGATGCTTTATTCCCAGCTATCAGTCTTGAGAATCCATGAGCTCCCTCTTGTTCAGGTCAGCTGTCTCTGTGGGTTTCTGTAGCCTGATTTTACCCTCATTTTCTTATCACTTCTACTTCTCTGTACCTGGATTCCAGGAGTTCAGCTCAGTGATCAGTTGTGGGTGTCTGCTTCTGTCTAACTGGCACAGCTCCTCTTCTCCTATTAATAAACTCAGCCCTTTTTTAAATACCAGTTCCACTGTGTTACTGCAGGTTTTTCCTACCCGCCGGCGCCATCCCGCCTGCCGCCAGTCTGGGCCCACAGCCGCACCAGCCCCAAATAACATGCAGAGACTCTGTATTTGATACAATCCTATTGGCCAGTTACCATTATTGTTTATGGGCTAGCTCTGTCTTAATTATTAACCCATTTCTACTTATCTAAGTATTTCCACGTGGTTATCTTATCTGGGAGCCGCAGCCTGCATCTTCTTTCTTTCAGGTCTATATCTCAACTCCTCCCTACTCCTTCCTCTTTCCTCCCCCTGGTCTCCTAGCCCCGCCTATCTTGTTTCCTATTGGCCACAGAGCTTTATTAACCAGTATGAGAAACATATATACAGAATAACTTCTCCTATCACCACTGGCTATGTTTTTTTTTTTCTGTTAGGTTTTGAATATTTCCTCGTATTATTTTTTTTATTTGCGTGTATGGGCATGTGTCTGTGTGAGTACACTATGTTAAAGTGCATGACCTCAAAGAGTCCAGAAGAAGGTGTTGTATGTTTAGTGATAGTCCACTGTGATCTGTGAGTTCCGGGTACTGAAAAACAAATTTGGATCCTATGGAAGAACAGCAAGTTGGGGTCATCCTTGTATGTCTCTGAACATTTTCCTAGTCCCAGATTCCTCAGTATACCTACAATGGCTCCTGTACTAAGGCATCTCTTTTCCTGCTCTCCTCTATTCTTTCCTCAACTCAGTCTTCCTGATCCTTCATGTTCTCATCCTTCTCTACTTCTCCCCTTCTCTTTCTCCTACCTCCCTCCTTCTGTGCTCCCAATTTGCTCAGGCCGCTGGCTAGGTCTTAAGGCAATTCTCTTTCCTCATCCTAAGTTGACAGCTGGTCGTGATTAGCTTCACTGTACATTTACTCACTTCACATTTAGGCACAGCAATTCTTTAAAAGAGTCGGTAAGCACATCAGTCTTAGTGCTTGAAAACCTCAATAGAGAATGGAGTTATTAGGGATTATTGGGAAAGGTTGAAAAACAATGGTCTATAATGGTCTATGAGTCAGGGGAAGAAAAATGCTTAGGCTCAGGAGAGAAAGTATGGGGGCAGCCAAGGATGTGGTTGTTCTCAGACAGAACATATATAATCTTTGTATCCAATGCCAGTCATCCTGGTTTCATCTTCATGGCACAGGGCTAGCCCGAGAAATCAGCATGGAATTATACTGCTGCCCTTCAGATAAGTAGGTAGAGGTCAGACTATGAGACAAATGGAAGATCTTTAGGTTTTAAGTGAGCACCCATAATGGAACCAATCCAGTGATAGTTGAAGGCAGGTTGCATTTTAGATATATTGGAGGAATTTTTAAAAACTCAGTTGGGGGTCTAGGTATCAAATATGTCTAGCAGAGTAGGGAATCTTGTTCTTGTGAACTCAATGGCTGAAGACTGGTGGCAGGAACAGGGATAATGAAACGCCGGAGACCATCTCTTAAGGTGGCACTTATCAAAATGCAAGGTGTGCGTAGCTCAATGGAGACCTTGCTACAATACAAGGAAGTCTGTGCTGGGTTCTCAGAATCTTCCTGGTTCTGATGCGATGTCACAGCTGCTAACTACAAATAACATTCTGAATTAAACATTCTCAAGACAATACTCCTAGTTGAGTTTCATTGTGAATTCACCCAGTGGAGTATAAAACCTATTGTCAGAGTGCTGGCAGAAAGAAAGAAAGGAAGAAAGAAAGAAAGAAAGAAAGAAAGAAAGAAAGAAAGAAAGGAAGAAAGGAAGGAAGGAAGAAAGGAATGAATCTCAACTGAGATGCTTAGCATAAATTGTTCTTTATGCTAATATCTTAGAGCTGAGAAATTGAATTAGATTATGTAATGAAATATATTTTGACATTTAGTTATAAGCTATATTAATCTTTTTTTATGATGAGATAAAATTTCACAGCTTTCTATCTTTTATTACCAGAATCAATGAATTGTGTTTATATCCTGTCTCTGGACATTGTCACAATATAATGCCTTGGATAGTTTCACATTTTTAAAGTCAATTAAATGCTTACCACAAACTAAACTACCTTTAATGAAGGGTTTTACTCATTTCTTTCCTCTCCTCCCTCCTTCTCTTTCCTTCCCTCCATTTCCCTCTTTCAAGAAGAAGGAGGTGCATGAGAGTTTCCATAGAAACTCAAGTTTATAATGAGCTTAATTAATAATAAAAGGGGGCATCTGTGAAGAAATTTTCTACCTGCATTTTTTTACTGGAACTTAAATTTTAAAAACTCTTCTAATTCTTGATGATAAATAAAACTTCTGAGTATCAGATCTTAACATCAAACATTTACTTTAGTAGATTTTCCCAAGTAGTTGATCTTTTTTCATCTCAGGCTTTACCACCTATGTCTTTAGATGTTTGCAGCCTGCTGTGGGCTTTCTAAGCTTATCACGGATGTGCCATGATTTTCAAGTGTTATTTGATGCTATAAATCAAATTGCTTTTGAGGCAGACCGGATTTCATAGGGGAAGAGGCAATTTCATGGTGTCTGAAGGTTTATTCCTAAGCAGAACATTTTTACCATAGGACTTCCTGTCACAGTACTGACACTCAGGCCTTGCAAGAACTATCTGGGACAACTTTGAAGACTTAACAGATATACTAACTGTCCTCTGCTTCAGTATAATGACATTCCTTTGTCATTAACCTATTACTATTTGTGTTCCTAGTAGAACATGTAACTCCAAAACACATGCCTAAGCCCCACATAATGACAGAAAAGAGGAGTGTCTACTTGGATCACAAATAAGCCTCCTCTCCAGGAACTTTCCCAGAGAGGTGCTGATCCCCCATCCCCAGTGACATGACTGACTTCAATAGCTTGTATTGTTCTCTTGAGTGAATACTTTTGTTATGGGTTCATGGTTCTCTCACAGGTTGTTTTTTTTTCCCCCTCTCTCACAGTTCTGTGTGTTATCATGCCTCTGAGTTCTTTCTCTGACAGTGATAAGAATCTGGAAACCCTGAAGAAGTCTTCGTTTCCCTGACAGCTCCCTGTTCCCTTCAGCCATGCTTTCCTCTATGATTCTCATCATGGTATTCTGGAAATTAGCTCTGTGACCCAGATTATCTCCCAGATGGGAGTCCTGTTGTTTCACAAGTCAGGGCAATGTAAGTACTGAGCTTCCCTGTCTATGAAAATACAACACATTAACATTTGAAAAGTAAACTACCACCGAGATGCTTAGACATACCTGTCCACCACAAACACACTGGACAGACACCTTCTTCTAGTTTACCATTTCCATCTAGTTTTGGTTAAGAAGGTGAATAGAATGCCTTCCCTTCTATCATCAGTGAATCAAGATACTATGCAGATATATCCCAGCTGGCTTTCTCAGAAGTCTTTTTGGACAACCGGGACATGCTGAGCAGTGTTGGATACCAGGTAGGTGAAGAAATAACAATAGGAATGGGATAAAAGAGTACAGTTGGGCCAACCTTGACTTTCTTATGTCAGATGATGTCAGAGCATTATTGGTAAAGACTGAACTGGAGCAGGTAGCTTCCAGAAAGGCAGCTAACAATACCTGGAGGACACTTTCCAGAAGGAATCATTTTCACTGTTCTTGTACTGGTTCAGGCTACCACTTTTTCTCATTTCAGACGAAGCTGTGTGCCGATGCCTTCCTTTTTGTCTCCTTTGCCAGTCCTCTGCACAGCTGTTGGGATGCATGTTTAAAAGCACAAACCACATCGTGGGGCTTCCCTGCACAAACCCTTCAATGCTTTGCTGTTTTATTTAACCACTTTATACCCCCTTGATTACAGCTAAAAGGTTCTGTGCTTTTTCACAAATTTATCTTGTGTTTTGTTTGTTTCATTCAGTCCTCAATTCTTTGTGTTTCTATAAAACCGTCCTCTCTCTCTCTCTCTCTCTCTCTCTCTCTCTCTCTCTCTCTCTCTCTCTCTCTCTCTCTCTCTTTGTGTCTCTCTGAGACTGTGGTTTGTTTTGGTGTTCAAGGAGAATTTCCTGTAACATACTTTTTGCTTTATTTCATGTTACTGACATTGTCTTAAGAGTGTTGAGCAATTACAACAGAGTCTACATTGTGGACTTGAAGATATTTGTGGAAGGAAGGAATAAAGTTACAAAGTTATAGATTAAAGAACAACTTGGAACAAATATTAGTACAAAAGCATGTGAAGACTTCTACTCTGAAACCCTGAATAGCAAAGACTCCACTGAGATTTTTTTTTCTCATCTAAACCTGAGAATGAGGCTGAGCTTACTGTGAACAAAACAAAACAAAATGGGCTTACAAAGCTTCATTTCAAAGTTCTGTGTCTCAGGTCCTATACAGCACTGACCTCCTCTTTTGCCTTTGCCCACACCTTAAAATATTAATCCATGAATGTTGATGTAAGAGGCTTTTCTGCATCTGTACAAATAAGGAATGCCCTATAAAGCCTTAGGATCAGGAGGCTTGGTCTAAAATTATACTACATACTGAGAGGGGCAGACACTGAATTATAAGCAGTGGTACCTCCCAACTACTGCATTTTGAATTCTAGTATTACATTCCTCCAAAAATATTTTTTAGAAAATATATTCTAAGAAATTAACATTCAAGTCTAGATTATTCATTAATTTACCAGACAATTTATCTGGGTTGTGCATTGTTTTGTATATAAAGAACCCAAAATAATTTTCCTTATGTGCACTTGAGTGCAGATGATATTGTCAGATCTTAACAGTTAGTTTGATTTCTCTTCTGTTTTTAAGGCTTACTAACCCATCATACCTTTTCTCTTGCTCTGTATATCAAAATGAGGGGCCAAGATTTACAGTAAAAGTTAGATTAGAAACCTGAAACTAATTAAAGAAAACGACTTTTTAACTTTAAGCCTTCTTTTCAAGCTGCTAAAAACTGAATTCAAATTAATACATAAGCTTATTTTTCAAAAGGTTTTGTAGTTGTTTCAAGAACCTGATGTTAGATGTTGGAGTAAAATCTGCACTATGAAGACTACTTTATAGGGCTGGGGAAATAGCGCAAATGATAAAGCACTTGTTTTGCAAGCACAAGGGCCCAAGTGCAATCACAAGTAAAAAGCCAGGAAAGCTGAGGAAGCAGGGATGAAGAGTTCCCTGTGCTCATTGGCCAGCCAGCACACTTGCTGACTTTTGACTTTCAACCCAGTGATAGACCCCCTATTAAAAAAAAAAAAGAGTTGAATGACATCTGAGGAATGACAATTGAGGTTATTCTCTGGCTTCTGTGTAAACATACACAAGTGGGGCAGGCACACACACACACACACACACACACACACACACACACACACACACACACACACACACACACACTAATGCTTTTTATTCAATCCCCACACCCTGGATACATTACTTTTCTTTTTAGACAGGAGTCATTGTTCCAGTCTCTCTTCCACAGGCTCCCCTTGTTTTACCTCCCCCTGGGGAACCCACATGAGCATCTACTCTGCTCCATTTTCTTCTCCTCCTGGCTTTCTTGACTTCCCCCTCGGTTTTCCAATGCTCCTGACATTGCTTCTTTTAACAGCTCTTATTTTTCCCAAAAGAGGAGCTCACAGAACCCTGGGGACCTGACTAGAACATTCTATAAGGCTAGCCTTTTCTCTTGTGTATGCAAATTATCTTCCCTGCAGATTATCAGGCTGAACCCCAGTGCAGTCTCCCTTTTTAAAACAGAAAGGAATCTGGGCTCAAACAGCCTCTTTGCCTTGGACAGCCTTGGACTAAATAAATAATTACCAATTGCTACCTGCTCTTTGAGTTCATGTTAACTAAGGAGGACGACTTACCAAAGATCTCAGGCATTTGAATTCAACCTTAGACTGTCTGATTAGGCAGTTTTCATGAGAACAGAAATGATGTTCCAGCACTGTTCTCCAGCCTCCTCCTTCTCTGTAACCCACTTCACGGTGCTCTTCCAGAATTGGAAATGATTCTTAAGTGAGACATGAAATCTTAATAAGTCATGGTCAGCTTCTAAAGAAACAGGGTGCATGGAGTAGAATTTATTAGTGTTTTTGTTATAATTCCAGTAGTATTGTTTTACAAAGTTTTAGTTTAGTACTGTATAAATGTGTGTGTGTGTGTGTGTGTGTGTGTGTGTGTGTGTGTGTGTGTGTGCTGAAATGCAAAATGCATTGCTAGTCAAAATAGATTTGAGAAGCATTTCTTCAGTCTCTCACCTCCTTGTGGAAACTTGGTGGCACTTTTTCACGAATACCACCTACTACTTCAGTGTCATGGAGTCTCCTAACTCAGCCTTTGCAAAGATCCAATGTCTGGAATAGGGAGCTGCACAGTTTTACACAGTCACGGCCAAGAACATCTTTTTGCAAAGTTATCGATTTCCTCCTGATTCTGTAAAAATAAATCCCCCAAGTTGCAATGTTTCTCTACACAACATAAGAATAATGCCATGGAAAAGAAGAGAGATTGTTCCATAATATGACTCTGCCTGTGCTCAATAACCACATAGTAGCAAGTGGGTTAAACAAATGGCTTGCAGATTCTTATTCAGAGGCCAATCTAGGCTGTTACTTCTCACAGACCTTACTGATCCTTTCTGGGAATGCATCAAAGTACACTTTCACAGTCTAGAGGAAGGTGCTTCACTGTGTTAGACACATACTCAGTTTGTCTGAAGCCTGTCCATAGATTACACAGATTAATTTGGAAGGGGAAACAGGACGGGAATAAAACGTTCATTCTAAATTTTAAAATACTTTTATTTGGCAAATGTAAAATAATTTACACACTGCATTTGGATTCTCAGTACTCAAGTGTAGTACAGTTAAGTGTTGCTAATATCCCAGTGACAGAGCCTGAGAGCTACATGCATTATTAATTGTCTACAGATATTAAAATCTATAAAACATTCAACACACTCAAAAACATAAATCAACAGAAGAGAGATGCTCCTGACTGATTGCTGCAGTTCAAAACCCTGACACAATAGTTCATCTTGTGAATAATCTTATCTAGACCCTGAACTAATGACCATTGCCCATGATGCAATGCAGAGAAAAGCTAAATGCACACATGGTCAGACAATGAACAGAGGAAGACATTTGTATTTCTCTGAAGAAAAAAAAAGAAGTTTAACTTTTCAAGCCCAACATACTCTTCTCAGAAATCAGTTGAGAGTAATCTATGATCTCATTAATTTTTTCAAAATTACCAACCTTAATAAAGCGAGATGAACTGCTCACAGTGGAATGGTAAGACTTGGTTAGGAGTTTTCTTCGTGTAAGGCCAGGCTCTTAGGACTTGGAGGAAGAGCACATTGTTATGTTGTTGAAAAGATGATGAAACAGCTTTACCTTTTCCCTGTGTGACAGAATTGGGAAGCATTGTTCAGGTGACCTGCTGGTTACAGGTATTCACTCAAAGGTCACTGCAAAACAAACTGGTTCGCGCTAAGACATTTAGTGTCTGTAAGCATGGAAAGTATTTGAAAATACAGCAAAATATACTAAAACGGCCAAGGAAAAATAGAGTGTATTTTTCAAGCTTCTCTAGAATGAAATCATTCAAAATGGGCCTAAGAAGCAGCTTATCTTTGCATGAAGAGTGGGGCTGGGTTGGGGAGAAAGAGAGATTGACATATGAATGGCATAGTCTTAGTTCTGAAGGAGAACTGTTTTGGGGCATTAGAAAGTTGACACTCATTTCCCTTCAAGCAAAAGTTGCCCTGCTTTCTCAGTGACTCTTTGGTAGGAAATCATGCACTCTCTTTTTTTTTAATGACAGGACTTTCTGGACAGTAACCCTGGGTCCTGCTGGGTTATAGAGTGGATACTTTTAGTTTTTTTATACACCAGTTTCCTTCTAATAAATTTGGATCATGTGTAGTTTTTAGTACTTTGCCACGTGCTTTCTTTACAATGCACCAAGGAGGTTTAAGTGCCTGTAGATTATTAAATTGGAGGTTATTAATGTAGATATGTGTAAGGGATTGACAAAAGTTGATTTTGATTTTGTTTTTGATTTGTTGGTTTTCATGTACGTACCACACACACAAATTCTCTGTTTGTCCTTGAACTCAAAAAGCTACTTGCTTTATGTTTTCTTATTATCTGTATGCTGTGAACAGTAATATATCCTGAGCCAAGAAGTTAGGTGTACATTGCAACTTTGTAGAAAAAACTTTATAGTCTCCAAAATAAATACACACAGAGTCACTTTTACCTTCTTGAATATAATCCTCAGTGATTTGACACTAGACTGAGTCCCAGTTATTCACAGGCTGAAGAAACACCAATGTTCAACCCAAGAAAGAATTTGGCAAACAAACATTGCCCATGCAGAAAGGAGACTGAGGATATGATGTGTTCCCCTTTCCCCATGCCCTCTCCAGCTCTGCGTATTAATTACATACTTCCTTGATGAAAGCCATTTTGAATGGCACCAGAGGATTTCAATGTAGTTTTAATATGGATTTCCCCAATGACTAAGGACGGTGAACACACATGACAATAACAACAACAATAAAAACAATATTGTTATTTAAGTATTTATTAAACATTTATAGCTCTGCAGTGTCTCAGAGTCTCTTCAGTGTCTCAGACCAGCTTGTAACTAGATCATTTGTTTAGTGTTTTTTTTTTTTAATTCTTTGCATATTCCAGATATCAACCCTTTGTCAATTATCAAGCCCCTCAGGAAGATCTCACATTTTATGAGATCTTGTGTGTCACTGTTGATGTCATTTTCTAATCATGGAGTCTTAAGCAGAAGGCACTCACTTATCCCTGTGTTATGTAGTATCTTCTTACTTTCCCTTTTGTCGGTTTCAGAGTTTTGAGTCTTATGCTAAGGTCTTTATTCTGCTTGGAGTTGGGTTTTGTGTGTAAGATGGAGAATTAAGAATCTAGTTTTGTTCTTCATTATGTGAATCGTCCTAGTACTGTTTGTCAAAGAGGCCGCCCATCCCCATGAGTATTTGACACTTTGTTAAAGTGATGTAGCTGCATTGGTTTATGTCTGGGTCTTTTTTTTCTGCTCCACTGATTTACATGCCTGTTTTGGGCTGGTGTCATGTTGTTTTTATTACCATGGCTCTGTAGTATAACCTGAAATGAGTGATGGTGATACTTTCAATATTATTGTTTCTTCTACTCAGAGTTGGTTTGGTTATCTGGTTTCTTTTGTGCTCCTTGGTGAGTTAATTTAAGGTTGTTTTCTTTATTTCTGTGAAAAATGGTAATGGTGTTTTGATGGGGCGTGTGTTATATCTAAGAATACTTTTGATGACTTAGCTGAAGATCCATGTAATGTGGTTATATCCCTGAAAAACTCACTTCTCCGCTTTCCCTCTTCCCTTACCCACATGGTCAGCACATTGTAACACTGCTGAGGAGATTGCTCGCGGGGTTCACTGACCAGTCAGGTCAGAGGTAGCTCTGTCTTTCATAGACCTACAGCTTCCTTAGCTCCAAGGCCATCTGCCCTTGACTAAGAACCCATCTCCAGAGCAGGGTTGACAGGGGAGGGGAGTCAAGTATAACTGGGACAAATATCTACACTATAGCCTTAGGAAGACAGTCTTAACCGAAAACAAACACACACATTAGTAGGGCAGTACCATGTTGAATAGCCATTCTCTGTGTCTTGTGTGCCCTGTGTTTGCACAACACATCTTGCTTAACTCTTAAAGAAATCTTGTGATATAGACGGGGCACATCCTAAGAGGTTCCGTTTTATAAGGGGGAAAGCTGAGATATGTAAAGTTCCCAAGTTCAAGATTAATGACCAGCATGTGGCCTTCTAAATCTGCATACAGCACTGGTAGACAGAAAATATGCTCTAGTTACTTTTCACTTTTACACTATCTCTTTTGCATTAGATTCCCATATTATTTCTGAGTCACGCATGTTTAATATAACAATGAATTTAACAGTTTAATGTGACCGAAATGACTGAAAATGATTTTTATTAATGACTATTAACATTAGAAAATAATCAGAATCCATTGCTTGCAAGTGACCTATTTTTCCCATGCAGAAAACTCATTTAAATCCTCATTTGCAGGAAAATCTTCCACAGTCATCTCCCAACTAACCAAAGTCATTAGTTCCTAGATGTGAAAAAACAAATACTCGAAAAGCCAGTAAATTATATTTTATATTACTTGACTAATAATGAAAATGGCTTACATAAACAATTTATCAAAGAAGATTCTCACTGCATACCAAACTATGAGAAAATGTCAAAAAATGGTGTTTGTCAGTGATGTTAGCAAGATCCTGTAAGATAAAAAGCAAAACTCACTGCTGAACTAACATATAAAAGTCAATTATTGTATGGAACAAAACCTAAACCCATGTACCCCCACATCTAGTAATTTTCATACAGCTATTGCTTTAAAGGTTTTTGAAACTAGGGCTCCACAAGATCTCACTGAAATACACTAATATCCCATGCCATTTTTAAAAGTAGAGGCCATTATACCATGTATTAGTGGAGCTTGTATTTTTCAGAATAGTATTTGCAACATGTTTGCAATTGAGCATCAAATGGATTGATAGTATTTGGCATAGTTTTCCCTGTAGAGATCCTGGCAGGGATAATGTCTTGAAAGGTCTTCAGAAAGTCTCAGTGCAGGATATAGATAGCAGAAAATCACTTATTTATCCTCTGGAGGGCCATTGTCTCTGGAATTTCTTTCATGTGACAAGACCCTGGCTTATCCAGATTCTCTTTGCAAGACACTGTTGCGACATACCCATGACATCTCTGTCTCCCTTTGGCTGTTACTGCAGTGAGGTAAATGCATCTCTGATTACCTCTTTCTAAATTCTAAATCTGCAAGGAACTCCACAGTTGATATTTCCCTCCAGGATGATCAAATCTGACTTTTAATTATCTCCAAGCTTTAAACTTCACTCATTTTACAAGTGTAAAACAATAATTTTATGCTATATGATGAGTTATGTGACAATTGCTATAGTCTGATTCTTTTTTAATATTTCTATCATTTCAAAAATATTCTTTGGTTTAAAATGAAAAAATATGCAATTCCCCTTTAAAAATTCAATGTAGCATATTATTATAAAACTACTAGTGTGGAGCTATTATGTAATCTGTAGATTTTGTAGTTAGAGTAATATGGAGACAGCTTGGTTCTCACTGAGTTGACTACCTATTGGGACAGAAGGTAATACTCTCAGTATAATTTTAAACCATGGAGATGGTTAGAGTTTGGACTGAATTATTTTTATATTGTATCAGAATCTCTGAAGCAAAACAATAGTTTTGCTATGACAAGAAAATTCAAGCTATATAAAGTAATTGTTCAAGCAGACCTTTGATTATGCTGAGACTGGAGGCTGTTTCCTTTTCTGACCACTGAGGACTGCTATTCGGATCAATACCCAAGCTTGAAAGAGTAAGGCCAGCTGATGTACAGAGAAAGCTATGGCAGCCAATCTAGCAGCATGAGCCCTGGAAATGCTGCCAATTAGTTCAAGCTACTTCCTGTAACCAGACCATGATATCATGGAGACCAAAGGAAATAAAAAATCAACAACAACAACAACAACAAAAACATGTTTTCTGTATTTGCTTTCTTTCTTTTTAATTAATTAATTAATTCATTCATTCATTCATTCATTCATTTATTTATTTATTTATTTATTTATTTATTTATTTATTTTTCTGCTTGACCTGCAAGTCACTATATAGATCAGGCTGGTCTCAGCCTTGCAGTGACTTTCCTGCCTCAGCTTCCCAATGCTAGGATTACAGGCATGTAAGGGCCACCACATTGAGCTCATGCTTGCATTTGCAAATGAAAAATTTTCCTTCCTGTCTTAGTTTTCCAGGATTTCCCTAAGAAAGTATTCAGACCTGGTGCATAAAACAATTGGAATTTATTCTTCCATTGCTCTCTGAAGGAGGAATTCTGAAGTTAAGGTGTGTGCCTGATCATGGACCCTCTTGGTTTCTGAATAAAACCCTTCTTTACCTCCTAGTTTCTGGAAGCAGCAGCGGGAACTCAGTTTGCAGCAGTTGTGTCAATCCATTCCCTGCCTTTGTCGTCACAGAATATCACACCCAGGTTGGTCCATCATTTTTCCTAATCTGACTAAATAAGCAAAGACTTTTCTCAAGTGAAGACACACTGAGTGTAGAAAATAGGGAGTAAGCATACCCAGCAGGGAGATGGCAACTCACACACGATGAATCTCTTTCGGAACTATTAATCTATTCACATTCCTATGCTAAAGGTCTAGAAACCTTCCTGAATCTCAGAGCCCCTCAGATTTTCTGTTTAGGATGAAACTGGCTTTTACAAAATCAGGTTTTGAGATGACAGTGTGATACAGTGGCAAAGCAGTTGCCTTCCATTTTCAAGGATGTTGTGTGTGTTTCATCTCAAACACAGCGAAAGAAAAATAAGAGCTAGAAGGAATACTGATTTCTAACACATGACTACTTTGTGGAATATATTTAATATATGCCCATTTTTGCTCTGGTTTTAACACAGGCAAGTGTTTGATGTATCTCTTCCTCCTTCAATTATGCTTTATAACATAGTAGCTTCATTCTGCCTTTGAAGTTGATACACAGTTTCTATGGAAACATACACCACAGATTTGGCTAGATGAGGTGTCTATGGCCTCATGGACTCAGCTTTGCCATCCCACATGCTGTAGTTTTCTTCATTAGCCTTCCTAGGAATTATTGACCAAGATTTGCATAGCAGCCTAATAGTGGTGTTATGAACTTGGCAGGTGTCTAAAGTGCATCTCTGTTTTGTTGTAACAGGATGTTCAGTGGCCTCTTCCTGTTTGGGTTTCAGCTACACATATAAATGGGGGGCCGATTGATTTCAGCCGTTGTCACCCTTAGTTATCCACAGGATTCTCTTTTACAAAGTTCAAGAAGCTCATGAGAGGAAATTGTTGCAGGAAGACTCTCTAGGGACAGATGTTATAGAATAATGAAATGGTTCTCAGCCTACCTACTGTTGTGACCATTTAAAACAGTTCCTCATTTTATGGTGACCCCACCACCACAAAATTATTTTGGGGATACTGCAAACTGTAATTTTGCTATTATTATTAATTGTAATGTAAATATGTGGTTTGCAGGATATCTGATATGTGGCTCTGTGGGGGCTGGGTTGAGAACTACTGTCACAGAGGGATTGGAAGGGTCATCTTTGCTGTTCCAGGTAAAATGTGAGGGGCTTCAAAGAGGCCATATAGGGTTCCCTATTGACTCTACATCTCTTGAGCATGGCCACAAGATGCTGAGGCAGGTGGTTGGCTGAAATGACTCATGGTGACAGAAAAGGGTGCTGCTCATAAAGTAATTCGATGGCCTGCTGAGGTTGAATGTTGAACACAGGGAAATTGTGTAGGTTCTAGATAAAAAAAGCTACTGTGTGTGTTGGGGAGCAGGAAGGGCTCTGCAGAAGGCCCTCCCATATCTGCCTAGATATGCAAGAGCTAAAGGACAAAGCACAGGGAGCCAGCTAGAGACACTGAGACATACAGAATTTTTTTTAATTTCTTTTATTTATTTATTTATTTATTTATTTATTTATTTATTTAGTGATAAGGACACTCAGGGGTGCCTCCAAGAAATGCTCACAAAGAAAAGAGTTCCTTCAACTTGAAATGACATTGACCTTCTGGCAGGCAGTCCCACAAGTCAGCTTCAAAATACTGAAAAGGGGACATACCCAGATACTTTCTTACATGTAAATATCTTTATTGTACTTTTTATATATAATGGGAATTTTGTGTCAGGTCATGATTAAATTCTTATCATGAGGGCAGAGTCTGGGCAAGTCATAATGCTGTGTCATGGGTGTCACGTACATGAACGCAAACCATCAACTCTTAAACAAGAGGAATATTTTGTTGTGTATTTAAAGCAACCTGAGAATTAATAGATGCAGATTCAATGGTGACAACCTGGGCAGGAGGTCCAAAGTTGTATAAGATGCAGGTTGAGCAATTCATGAGGAGCAAGCCAATAGGAAGTATTCTCCTGTGGTCTCTATTTCACTTCCCATCTGAGTTCTTGCTCTGATTTCCTTTCCTGGTGAAATATATCTAATATATTGTAGAACTATAAGCAGAAATAAACCCTTTTCTCTCTTGGTAGCTTTTTCACATGGTATTTCATCACAGCAATAGAAACTGTAACTAAGAAACCAGGAATCTCAAAGTAATATGCATTTCAAAATTCAGGGATGATCAGGCAGAAGTGTGGCTTTCTCTATTGTGAAATAAAGCTCTGAAGTTCACTGACCAAAAGACAAAGGAAAAGCAGTGGATTTGAATTTGTCTGGCTTGCTCCTCATTGAGCCATCTCACCAAAAAAGGTCATGTGCACTGGAAGTAGCTTATGTCCCTATCTGCCCAACACCAATATCAGTCTTTCCTAGGAACCATCATTTATGCACCAGCTCACACAAAGAACCAGGTCATTTAGCGCTGTTCTCAGAGCCAGAGCCAGAGCCAGGCCAAGAAGTATTGCTTCTTGAGAAGCCATGATGACATTTCTGTCCTGTCTTCCATCCCATCCTTTAGAACCATCATTTGTACCAAGGTGCTATGACTTCACTATAGCCTTTCAACTTCTTTATAATTATTCCTTTAAATAAATTTCTTTTTCCTACTTCCCTATTCTAGTAAACGATGGCAGTGTTTCTCTTAGTTACTAGGGACCACGACCACAGTAAGTTTCCCATTTCCCCTTCAAGTGCACCTTTACAACCCATGCTCTGCTTTGTTGTATTTCCCCAACACCTCCCATTCCGTGAACTTCCTTTACAGTCTTACAAAATTCCACTCATTGCCCATGTTAGTTATTTTCCCAACCTCAAGTTCTTTTCTCTTTCCATTTGCCTCACACACTGAAGCAAACTGCTCTCTCTAAAACAACTTCTGCCCATCACTCCGTTGTTTATGAACATGTTGTGGCTCACCACTACCCCCAGAATAAACATAAAACTCCAGGCAGCATTATGATGTGAGCCGTATATGATGCAGGCTGTCTCCCTGAGCCTCGCCCATTATGTACTTTACTCCGACTCTGTAAAGAGCCTTTCTATTCTCAAAGGTGATTTCAATTACTCATTTGAAAATGCTTGCAGCATTGCTAGATGTCAGGAACACAACAATGAAAATGAAAAATACCATCCTTGAGCACAAAACACTTAAGAGCCCAGAAAGGCTTATAAACAAGCATGTTGATGGTAAGAAATGAAAACCAAAATAGGTCAGGAATAAGATGGAGGCTTGGATTACGAAAGGAAACTCCCCAAAGGAAATGACATTCATACCAAGACCTGAAGGCAAAATGAAGAATGGGCCAGCCTGATGCAAAGAGGAGGGTAAGGACTGTGTAAGA
Source organism: Cricetiscus sungorus (assembly GCA_030556225.1). Lineage (NCBI taxonomy): Eukaryota > Metazoa > Chordata > Mammalia > Rodentia > Cricetidae > Cricetiscus > Cricetiscus sungorus. Next base: position 20,057,554 of record JANBXA010000372.1, on the reverse strand, counting down.
GTCTGTGGGTGATAGTGAGCTTGTTTGCTCTATGTAATTAAAATAAATTTTATTCTGTATGGAATGGAGTATGTTAATTCTTAATAAAGGACAGGGCAGAACCTATTGGTCAGGATGAGAAATTTGGATTTTGGAGAGGTGGGAAGAGGCTAGCCTAAGTTAAAGTGGTGAAAAAATCCTGATGGAAACTTAAACCTTTTGTAATCCTCTTTAAAAAAACAAACAAACAAACAAAAAACCCAAAACAAAAAAACCTAAAACAAACAAACAAAAAACAAAGCAAAATTAACAAAACAGTTTGAATGGAAGCATCCTTCATGGGAAACGATGACCCTCCCAGAAGCCTAAGTTTATTAAATGAAAATTCTAGTACCAGGTGTGCAATGCCTCTAAGAGTTGTTGGTCAGATAGGCCCAGAGGCTCCTGAACAGTACAGGCTATTGACCTCTAATGCCCTTGCTTGTCGAGGAGAATCAGATGGGTAGACCCTAGGTGTTGTTGCATACACCGTGTACTCGGGTTTCAGGACATTAAGAAATCAAAATAGATTTGAGCCTGAAGTTTCCCCCTTGGCAGCTAACTTTCACAGTGTCTGACGGTGCTATGAAAACTGCCAAGAAAGAAGGGTCATCAGTGGTTCTATTCATCTGTGGACTTCAAATAGTACAAGAATGATCTGTCTGGCAAGACATGTACACTGATGCAGTTATGGGATGATTATCATTGGAGTAAGCAACTTTACTATAATTGGATTTGAGGCTCGTTTCACAGGAAGGAACTTAGGCCTTGTACTGTAAACCTGGTCAAGAATCTGTGGCTCAGAAATCAAACACCCAGGGAAGAACTAATATGCTGTTTTGCTAAATGGATGTAGATTAGTACTGCCCTTAGCTTCATCAAAGAAGCTTGCCGTTGCAGTAAGTCAGTGCAGAAATCCACAACTAGTTGGTTAAAGCACAGAAAACAAGTGACTAGGGAATGCTTGGCTCTAAACAAAACATCTATATCACTTTTCCAATGCTTAGAAAACATATTGGAAGAGGAAACAAAAGTATAAAGCTAGAAGTTGCACTCATAAACTCACTGCAGCTATGGTTACCTTCACCAGACTTGAATAAGACTAGGCCCAACACTGTTTCATCAAGGATGGAGGAAGAGCCCACGAAAAAATCCATTTCATACTTTGAGACTGAGGTCAATGAATGGGTACAGAGGTAGGACTGTCATTTTCTTTAGTGGTATAGTCATTGTTAAGCTGCCCATGTTCCAGTAAATAACCTCTTAATCACACTTTTGCAAGCAATTATGATTAAACTCAGGTTTTTAAAAAACGTAGAAAGGGCCTTGATAGAAAGAGGAAGAGTTTTAGCAGGAGATACAGGGGAATGAGAAAGGGTAGCAGGAGTGGTACAATGACCAAATTTGACTGTATGCATGATCATTCATGTCTCTCATGTGACTCCTTTCTCTTGTGTGGTAGTAGCACAACTAATGCTGTAAAACTGATGACAAAGATGTAAAGGTCATTAGACATGAGGCTGTGTAACAGGGGTGGTCACCATTGTTCAGTGGGTATCTTCTGTGCAAATTCTGCAGCTGTTTTCCAGTGCACATTATTTATAATTAATACCTAATAGGACACATAAACTGAGGTACATCTTAAATGCAATGTCATCTTCAAACATAAATCTGAATCACATGGTTTTGACTCATTCTTTTATTTAGACATATTAACCAGAAATGTCTTTTCAAAGGGGGAAAATAGATGGGGTTTCTTAAACTGGCCAGGCTGCCCACGAAAGTTCCTCACTTGGTTTTCTAATTATACATCACAGAAGAAAGGCTTGGATTGGTTTTAGTTTCTCACAGCTACATGAAATTGGTTCTTTCTGTGTGCAACCTAGTATTTGACAATTGCTAAATATTTTTTTTTACCCAGGAATTTGTTTTGAGTACAACACAACTGTACCCACTATCTTTGCTTGGATCTTTGAGAAATTGGCATGCACTCATAATATTTAACTAGGACAATAAATGATTTAAAAATAGAAGATGCATTAAAAAATAGAAAAGGCACAAATTACTCCCTTGGAAGCACATAAGCTTTGACAGAGAGAGCAATAGAAGTGGTTGTTATGTAGAGAGCTTTAGCATAATTTTAAAACTTTCATTTTTATTACCTTTAAACACATTTTGCACTTTGGTTGGATATCCTCAGAATCCAGCATTGTGTCTCATGCTTGTGGGTTCTGATTCTTTCTAATATAAATATAATAGCTTATCAAACAAATAATATTCATTAACCTATTAAAATTGTATAGGCACATGCTATTAACTCATATAGGTGCTATGAGTATGTGTATTGATATAGGTATGGATATTTGTGGGGAAGCTGTGATGGATTCTATTAGTCTGGATGCATTTTCTTGCTCAGTTCATCTGTGACTAGTGAGAGACCAGGGTGGTAGTATCTTTACGAATTGCAGACTAGGTTTCTAACTAGAAATACAGCTGGAGTGAATACTGCTGGCAGAGATATTTAAATGAATTAACATGAACTTGGCCTTATTAATTCATCAAATGAATGGACTGGAATGAATACTCAGTAATTCTGAAAGTGTTTATGGAAAGCCTACTATGTGTTAATCACTGAATATCAAAAGCCAAATGTCTGTATAGAATTGTCTTCTAAATAATTGGTTACAATAAGTGTGCTGTATGCTACCTGTGGGGTGATTTATATCTGTACTGAAAATAATTTATGTAGACCAATCTGTGCTAGTCTCAAGGGTTTTGAAAGTTCCAGTAGTTTAGCTATAGTTTACACTAACTCCTACATATTATTTCTGTGTATGAAAAATGTATTTCATATGTTGGCCTTTTATGAGCTGGAGTATATATTTACATAAGTCTTACAGATTGTTATTGCATTGCTTAACATGTCTTTTGACTTTAGGAGAAAAAAATTGTAATCATCCATATAAATGTAAGAACTCATGTACTTGTTTATAAAAGCTATAAGTAATAGAAATGTCAGAAGAAAACACTGATATTTCAACACTGATATGTGGAAATTTTATTTATATTCATGTTTTTTAACATTACTTATTTAATTTTAATTTTTTTATTTTTGTGTACATTGGTGTTTTGCCTGCATGTATGTAAGAGTATTGGATTCCTTAGAACTTGAATTTACAGACAGTTTAAGCTGGAAACTGAACCTGGGTCTTCTGAAAGAGCAATCAGTGCCCTTAATCCCCGAACCATCTCTTCAATACTTATTTTCATGTTTTTATCTAAACACTGAACTTAAACAACCAAAACTATTGAGTATTTGCTCTCTTTACTTTCATGGTCCATAGCACTCATTTGCATGAAAATATCTTCTATAATGACAGATTTCCAACCATATATGTAGGTAAAATTAGAAGAGACATGATATAATATATATATGATATGATTATCAAAGGTCTCATTTAAAATTTGAATATTTAAGGAACATTTGAAATATATAAGGATTTCTCATGCTAATTGATTTTGAAAATTGCTGCTTTTCAAATATATTTATAAAATATTTATCTGACTAAATACCCAGTCACATTTATCTATAAATACTATACACTTAATTTTTCCTTTATATACTCATTAAGGTATTTATTAAGGACACTACCTCAAATGTATTTATGGGGTATGAAATTGGAAATAAAATAAAACCTAGAACCTGAAGAGGGTTTAATATAAAGCCATGCAATTCAGAGTTTATGGCAAAAGGGAAATCCTTTATTTTTTTTTTCTTTTTCTTTTTTGGCTTTTCAAGACAGAATCTCTTTTTGTAGCTCTGGCTGTACTGGTACTTGTTTTGTAGACTAGGCTGGCCTAGAACTCATAGATTTGCCTATGTCTGCCTCCTGAGTGCTGGGACTGGGCGCGTGTGCCACCATACCCACTTCTCCTGTTGTATCTTCTACAGCACAGATTTCTGGGCCACAGTTCAGAAGATCTATAAAATAGACTAGGGAATGGTGTTTAAAATAAGTTGTCCCAAGCAATAGTGAAAAGTTTTCTTAGATCTCAACTTAACAGTCCAGTGGATTTTTTTAAAATTTTTTTAAAATGATAATCTTTCTTTTAAAAAGATCCAGTGGCTGCCTCCTGAATTTGAAAAAGGACTGCCCATATGTGTGAAAAAGCTCCCAGCTTCTCCTTGACCTCCTGTGACCGACAGTTGCCTCATTTTAGGCTGTAGCCATCCTTCCTCCTCATACCCACTGACCTTCCAACTAACTTGGGGCCTTTACTCTGGTAGTTCCCCTGCATAGACTCTCATCCTTTGACTTTCTTACACCCCCTGCGTAGGTTTTTCTGGTCACCCTTCTCTTCCTGGCATTCTCTATTAAACATTTCACACGATTGTTTACTAAAAGATTCTTCTTTGTCCATGTCTAGCTTTGATATCAGAGCAATGTTGACCATTATAAAAATGAATTCAGAAGCATTCTCCTCTCTTTGATATTTTGGAAGAAAGGGATATGCATTTATTCTCCAACTGTTAGGAGGAATTCATCAGAGAAGTAATTCTACTCTTGATGTTTTCTTTGTTTCTTTTTACTGTTTTACTCTTTTGTTGTTGTTGTTGTTGTTGAAAATAGTTCTTCTCTTATAGAATACATCCCAACCACAGTTTTCCCTCCCTCCATTCCCCTTTCCCCAAAACACCTCCCCTCTCCCCCAGATCCAATTCTCCTCTGTTTTCCTTCAGAAAAGAACCTGTAAGAGACAACAACCAAACATGACAAGACAAGATACAATATGAGTTGGTAAAAACCCTCATAGTGAGGCTGTACAAGGTAACGATCCAATAAGAAGAGAAGAATTCCAAGAGAAGATAAAGGAGTCAGATAAATACCCACTTCTGCTGTTAGTATTCCCACAAAAACACCAAGCCAACAGTCATAACACATACACAAACAACCTGGTGTAGATCCATGAAAGCCCTGTCCTTGTTGCTTCAGTCTCTGTGAGCCCATATGAACTTTGCTTCATTGTTGATTTAGTGGGCCATCCTCTCCTAGTGTTCTCTAAGCTTTCTAACTTCTATAATATGTCCTTCTGCACATCATCTGGTTCCTAGGTCTCTAAGAGGGACCTGATTAAGACCCCATGATGTCTAGATGTAAGTCTCTGCATCTATTCCTATCTGCTAGGAGAGGAAGCCTCTCTGATGATGACTGGACAAGGTACTGATCTATGAGTATAACAGAATACTATTTTACTGATTTTTGTTGCTGTTAGTTGTGTTTGGTTATATCCTAGATCTCTTGGCTATCCAGTCTCTAGTTCCTGGCCCTCCAGGTAGTGTAAGGCATGGGTTCCCTCTTTGAGCCTCAAGTTAAACTGGACCTTGTTTGGTCACTCCCACAAATTCTGTGTCACCATTGCTCCAACACATTTAGCAGGCAGGACAGATTGTAGGTCATGGGTTTTGTGGCCCGGTTGATGTCCAGGTTCTCACATCAAGCAGGCAGGATAGATTGTAGGTCGTGGGTTTTGTGGCTGGGTTGGTGTCCAGGTTCCTCTTTCCGTATCCTGTAGAGTACCTTCCCACATGAAAGAGACTAGAACATGAAGGGGAGAAAGCTCCATGCAGACACCAACTCAACTGCTCTACATTTAATGAGCTGTGTGGATATTGTCTCGGCAGTGGGGCCTACTTCCATTTTTCAGAGGGTGACCCTCTGTCCTTGCATCATCAAGGATTGTTTGGGAATCTCCATGGGCTCCCCCTAGGACAACAATTCAACCAAATGAAACCCAGTACCACCACTGGAAGCCTTGCCTGACTATGAAAGGTGGCCAGTTCAAGCCCCATATCCACCATTACTAGGAGACCTCACTAGGGTCACCCTCATAGATTTCAGGAAGTTTCTACAGCACTAGGTTTCCAGAGTGTCCTCCAAATGCCACCTGATTCCAGCTATCTCTCCTCTCCCCCTTCTCCTATCTATCTATCTATCTATCTATCTATCTATCTATCTATCTATCTCTGATCCCTTCTGCTCTAATCCCCACCTGCCCTAAGTCCACCCTAAAAAAAAATCTATTCTATTTTTCCTTCTCAGGGATATCCATGTATCCTCCCTAGAGTCCTGTTTATCTAGCCTCTCTGGGTCTGTGGATTGTAGCTTATAAATGAATACATACCATATTGATCTTTCTTGGTCTGGGATACCTCACAAATATTTTTTTCTAGTTGCATCTATTTGCCTGAAAATTTCATGATATAATTTTTAAAAGCCGAGTAATAATTCTTGATTTAATTTTCTTTCTAGCTATAGCTCTATTTATATTTTCCACTCCTTCATAACACTGTATGTGTAGGAGCAACTCATTTCTCTTAGAAGTCTAATTGCTTCTAATAGACTCTGATTAGCCTTTTTGATTTCCATGGTGTTGATTGTGATGGTTTTTATTATTGAATTTACCTATCGCTGTCTTTCTGTTCTTAACTAGATGCTATCAATATTTTCAAGATTAATGTTATTTATGATATATCTTACAAAATCAACTCTTGTTATTTTGTGTTATTTTGTGTTTCATTTATGTTCTAATATGTGAACTTACTTTCTTTTGCTCATTTTGAACTTAACTCATTCTTGGAGGTAGCAAGCTTAATATTTTTTTCTTTCATCATTAAAATACTTGAGCATGCATGTACTGTATAATAATCAAATCAGAGTTTTTTTTTGTTTTAAAATTCAGGCCTTTACCCTTATGTTAGCTTCCCTTTTGGCCCTGGTCCTCCTGTACCTTGTCACTGTTGTGTGTGTTATTTCCATGTTTATCTAGTTTCCCTTTTGCTTCTGGTTATGACCTTCTAGCTATCTTGTCTAACTTCAATGTATATGAGGTTTGGTTTTGTTTTTGTTATGTCTAGTTTTATTTTACTGTTAGTTGAACAAGTATTTAATAAGATTTCAGTCTTCCTAAATTTGTTAAGCCATGATATGTTCTGAAGAGAAATGTTCAATGTATACATGGATTCTGCTGCTTTTAGACAGAATGCTCTATATATATGTCTCCTAGGACATTGGGTATATAATGCCAGTTAAGTCCACTATTTAACTGTTGATTTTTCTACATAGATACTTTATACATGAAAATGGGGTCTTGCAATTTTCCACTACACTATTATATTGATTTACATCTCTTAAGTTTTATCATTGCCTACTTTATATATTTAAGTGTTGTTTGTTTGTTTGTTTGTTTGGTACCTACATAGTTAAAATTGTGATGTTTTCTTGTGAATTAACTTTTTCTCACAATATAATGTTTCTCTTTGTCTCTTGTGATGATTTCTGACATGAAGCCCATCTTGTTTGAATCATGTATAGCCATTTGTGCTATCTTGGCTAACATTGACATAAACTATCTCTTTTATAACTTTAACTTCAGTCTTTACGTGTTTCAAGTATAAAACAATTCTCTTATATACAACATACAAATGTTTTTTTTTTTCCTTTTTCAAAATACATTAAGTTACTCTATATCTTTTGATCAGGGTATTTAGTTATATTTAAAGTAATTATTGATAGGGAATAACCTAACACAATAATTGTTAGTTACTTTCTCTCAGTCTTACAGTTGTTCCCCATCTTTTCCCTATTGAAATCTGACCTTAATTATTGTTTAAGCTACCAGTATTCTAGAAATATTTTAGCTTCATATTGAGAAAGTGGTACATAATTCATGTAATGTAAGTTGAAATATATACTTATATATAATGTACATTTACATACTTGAATATAAATTGAAATGAATTCTGTGTATATGTACTCAGTAAATTCTTAAAGTTTACTACAAGTGAAATTATTTTTGTTAGCATTTAACATTTTCTTTTAAATGTTTTTTAACTTTTTCTTTAAAATATCACAATATTTGGATAATATTCTGTAATGTTATGATATTATAAACTCTTACTTTCCAGTATCATGTTTTCTAAACTTATGTATTTGATATTTGTGTTTTTTAAAACATGCAGTAATACATTGTAAACTAGTTTAAAAGTAAGAAGAAAGTAGTTGAAATTAAAAACAGAGATAGGCATGATAGCAGAGCTTTAGTCGCAGCATTTGGTGGAAGAGACAAGTGGATCCTTATAAATTGAGGGAAATTTTATGATTTCCTGCTCTTTATCTATTTTAATCAACAAATCAATATCTATTAATTATTCATACAGAACCATACTAATGATATTCCAAGGTCCTTACATTCACTGGTCAAATTTATTTCCTAATCTAAGTGACAGGCAATATGAAAGTAAGGACATGAACAAACAGGAGAAAATCAAAATTGGTGATGAAATCACTGGATGAATTCTGCTGGTTTGTGACAATTCTGCTGTGTGACCACATCCACTGCTTCTTCCAGCTGCTAGGAATCCAGAAATCCAGTTCTTCTCAAGTTCACCCTTGTTCACAATGGCCCTTATTGACAGGATTTTAAAGATTGTTCAATCTCTCTCCCATGACCATTATCTGTTCCAAAAGGAGTATTTGTGTGTCCTTAGTTCTAATCAATGACCCCTACACTCATGCCTTATTTACTAGTATGTTTGTCTGTGAGGAGAAAGTTCACAACATGCTGTCAATTCTCTCTGAAACATTACTTTCTAATTTCCAGTGTTTGTTATGGCTCTGCTTTACTGTCTAGACTACAGTTTGATGTTCAACTAGGAGTTGGAAAACAAGTTGGCTTACCCCTTTTAAATGTCCTGAAGGTGGTCTGACACCTCATTCTGCAATGTGGAAGCCTCTTCTGCCTACTGATTTTTTTTTAATTCATTGGAAACTTGAGTAATGATTATGAATTTAAGATCTTATAATCACACAGACAGCTAAAATGGGATGCAATGGCAGAATCTCTAAGTGGAGCCTTTGAAGTGTGTCTTCTGAAAGGTTCTGAGAAAATCAGAAATGAGACCATCCTCAAAGAGAAAAGGCTAGTGATGTCTTAAGGTAGAAAAGTAAAGTAACAAACACAGAACAGAAAGAAGGCCACTGTAAGCAGTGTGTAGATAAGGATGTGAGATTATCCAAGAGAATAAAGCAAGCAGAAGCCCTGGTTGCCTCTGAAAACCAGGCAAATATGTCTTAAAACTTATAGATTAGAATATGGAAGGAAAGAAAGAAAAGAATCAAGACTGGGGACTCAAATATCAACAGCATTCATGTTAGCCATTGTAAGACAAAGGAAAAAATAGCAAAGAAGTGTGTGACCATTTTTTAGGAAGCATAGGATTACAAACAGTCCTTTGTGTTGTAAAATGACTTCAACTGTATAATGGTCATCACATAACTCAAATAGTATGGGGAGCTCAGATGAGGGCTGTGTGTATCTGAGGAGGAGGCACATTCTCAGAAAGCTGCTCTCCTTGACACAGGAAATGTCTGCAAAGGAACTGCAAGTGTTCATCTATATTTGGTAAAATGAGTCATAAGCAAGGCTCCGAATGCATATCATCAAAAGGAAGGAACTAAGTTTGATTTGCCAAAGAAATATAAATTTGGTGAATAAAGAGGAAGTCATAAGATTTCATGAGTTCAAGAAGGCATCTTCTGTCTCTGTTTATTCAGATTGTGGCCAAACAAATGTCTGTGGCTCTAGAACTACATAAAGGAAGTGAGAGAGGAGGTGGGACGCAGGAATATAGATATTAAATATGCTGTGGACACTGGTGATAAAGGACACAGGGTCTGAAGGAAAATTTCTTTGGCAAAACCTGGTTGCCAATGAGGACTTGTGTAACAAACAAGTAACAAACCCCTCTGTGCTCCCATGTCTTACCTTGAATGTAGCTGATGATGCCCTGTTCTGCCTAACTTTAATGAGAATTCAGTGAGTGCACACATAAAGACTACATAAAATGTGAGAATTCAGTGAGTGCACACATAAAGACTACATAAAATGTGGGCCACACTGGATACGTAACAAAATAAATCCAGTTGTTAAGGACCTTTGGGATCTTATTGGAATGACTTAGAGTTCATCTGTTGGAAGTTCAACCCAAGCACCCTTTTCTTTGACAATGTAATGTGCACAAATATAGAGAGAGCACCAGCATTTTAGAAATGGGTTTCAGTCAGAAGATACATAATAGTATCATAAGAAACTAATGCATTAAATAGGATTGTGTTCATCCTGGATCCCACAGGAATTATCAAGTGGAAGGAAGGTACAGTAAATCAAAGAACTGGTAGGTGGTTAGTGAGCAGGATAGGAGAGACAGGCTAAAAGAAGAGACAAAAGAGCAGCTTCAATACACAGCTGGCCAGAAACTAAGGCAGTGAGGATACTGAATAAATACACAACAGGGTAGGTGGGCAGCAAGAGGAAAGAAAGGAACAAATCCAATTCTTTTGAGAACTGGGAGGAAATAAGAAGCAGTTTGAGCTTCAGATGCAAACTTGGGAAGAAAAGAGAAACAATATATTGAACTGCTCCGACCACTCCCATCAAAAAGATGAAATTTGTCATTGCAACACCTAGTGAAGAAGAAGCCAGACTATGAGAAACTTGATTTTATGTTTTTCTCAAGAAATTAATTGGACTCAAAAAGTTAAAGTGGGAACAGCCTTATCACCCACAGGATCTTCTGGTATTCATCCTAAAACCTGCGGCACAAGCCAAAAAAACCCACAACCTGGGACTCAAGGCATAAAGATATGATAGGAAGCTGCAATGGCAAGAAAACATGTCCAGTCATGTCTACTAGATCTGGGTGCACTCAGGACTAAACTGACTCAAGAGCAAAATCATGGCTGATCATCTTTCACAGCTGCTTTACCATAAAAAGCACCTGAAGCTGGTGAGAGTGTAGTTCTCACTCCCATGCCAATGCTGGTGAGAGTGCAGTGCTTACTCCATGCCAATGGAGAGGTTGTGGTAGTCAGGACACCAGCTGACTCAGCATGGGATGCATTAAAAACCTGGCTGTTTTGCTTGTGAATTGGAAGCCTTTTAAAGACTTGCTAAAGTAGCTAAACAGAGATTATGAAAATATGTTGTCACTGACATGTCTGGGTCATCCATCTCTTCCTGTTTCTGCTGTGGCATGAATTAGGAGCAGTTTAATTTACTTAAAATTGTTACATATAGGTGATGTAATTAATACAGTACATTCAGCAGATCTGGACTAATACATTATAATGTATGTAAAATTGATAGTATCTATAATAGTAAAATAGTATATATACCTATAATATGTAACAATCAAGATGATAGAAAAGTCCATTACCCCAAGTATTTATTTATTTTTTATGTTGGAGGCATGACAATCCTTCTCTAGCAGCTATTTTAAACCATGCAATTAATTGTTGCCAGCCATAGTTTCCAAATTGTGCTGTGGAACATGAGGTGCCATCCCTCCAATTCAGCTGCTCACCGGACTCAACTAACCACCTTCTCTCTACCCTTCCCCCATACCTTTTCTACACTCTGATAGCCACTGTTCTGTCTCTGAAAGATCACCTTTTTGGTCTCTTCATAAGTGAGGACTCACAGCTTAATGGAGAACACAGGAGCCTATGAGAAGAAGGCAGAGGAAGCTTGGCTGCTGCTAAAATTTTCTCAATCTTGCCCTTTATTTATGATCCAGAAGGTTGATCCTATTTCTAGGTCTCTGGAGGTACTTGGAGCCACACTGGATTTCTGAGTGGAGATGAACCAAGAAAGAAGCATTCACTAAGTGGCAGTGGAGAGAGAGCGTGGAGAGAGTGTGTGTTCAGGGAGGTAACATTCTCAACGAAGACAGGGGACCTTTAAACAGGTGGGAGGACAAAGGCAAACCAAGATCAGAGCAGAGAGATTTGTCATCAAGAATGGGAGGCAGAGGATTGGGATGGGCAGGGCTATGACAGGATTGCCTGATACACAGGGGAATCTCAGAAATGTCCTTAAGTCAAGAGTCTGGTTATGACAACACAGAAACCTTGGCTACAGTCCCAGTGAAAAAAACATGACAAGGACAAAGAATGGATAGGGATCAAAATCCAAAAAAAAAATACATACATACATACATACATACATACATACATACATACATACATATATATATATATATATATATATATATATATTTGGCCTCATGGACTACAGGAGAGGGCCAACAAGGATGCACCAGTAGCAAGGCAAAGAAAATGCACAGTTCAAACAAAAAATCCCAACAACCAACTGCTTGGTTCTCTCTTCTAATTTCCTGTGTTCTTTGAGCAAACTTCTATGCTTAATCATTTAGTGACTCTGAATCAATGATTTCTCAATCCCAAATTTACAAAATGCTTCTCAAATGCAACACTTTCAAATCTACATTTGTTTATTTGTTTGTTTTTAAACTTCCTCAAATTTATGTGAAAAGTATTATCTCTGTGACTAGAAAAATGTGGTACTCTGAAAGTAAAAACACATATTGTCTAACCTGAATGTCATTGTTGCTCCAACTTAGAAAGTATTCTTTAAAAGCCAAGGCTAACTTGTCAAAACACTATAGTTGCTAAAGTTTCATTGTGTTTTAAAGAGAAAGACAGTCAAGTTTAAAGATGACTGGCAAATGCCACACATAATAAATGGATGCGCAGATGTTTTCTTTAAGGAAACCAAACCCCAGGTTATTTATAGGAGATATTGCTGGTTTCTCCAGAAGTTACAAAATCTGAACTCACTTAAATCTGTAGAGAAGATATCTTTTTCTATGATAATATTTGCATTTAAATTTGAAATAAGCTTGTTTTAGATGTCAATCCCATTTCCTCACCCTCCCTTCCCTGTCTCCCCCAAATAACAACCCATCCACTTACTGCTCCCCAGCGAGGGTGAGGCCTTCCATGAGGGATATTCAAAGTCTGTCATATCATTTGGAGCAAGACTTAGAACCTCCCAAATGTGTCTAGGCTGAAGAATACTGTCTCTATGTCCATTTCTATATTAGGGATAAATAATGATCCATTACTAGAGGCCCATAGACTGCCCAGTCCTCCTAACTAACACCCATGTTTAGGGGTTCTGGGTAAGTCCTATGCTGGTTTTCCAGCTATCAGACTGGAGTCCATGAGCTCCCCCTTGTTCAGGTCAGCTGTTTCTGTTGGTTTTTACAGGTTGGTCTTGACCACTTTGCTCATCACTCCCCCCTTTCTGCAACTGATTCCAGGAGTTCAGCTCAGTGTTTAGCTGTGGGTGTCTGCTTCTGCTTCCATCAGCTACTGGATGAAGGCTCTAGGATGGCATATAAGGTAGTCATCAATCTCATTATCTGGGAAGGACATTTAAGGTAGCCCCTCTACTATTGCTTAGATTCTTAGTTGGGGTCATCCTTGTGGATCTCTGGACATTTCTCTAGTCCCAGATTTCTCTTTAAACCTATAATGGCTCCCTCTATTATGGTACATCTACTATGGTATCTCTTGCTCTCCTCTATTTTTTCCCTGACTCAATCTTCCAGCTCTTTCATGACCTCCTCTTATATCCTTATCTTTCCTTCTCTTTCTACTAACTCCTTCTCCCCTCCCCCCATGCTTTCAATATCCTCAGGAGACTTGTCCTTTTCCCCTTCTTAGGGGGACCATGTACATCTCTCTTGGGGTCTTTCTTGTTTACTAGCTTTTCTGGAGGTGTGGAGCGTAGGCTGGTAATCCTTTGCTCTATGTTTTAAATCCATATATTAGTATGTACATACCATGTGTGTCTTCTTGTGACTGGCGGCTGCTGTTTGGTCTTGTTGACTATGTTCTTTGCCTTAGAGAGCTTTTAAGTTTCAGGAAGTCCCATTTATTAATTGTTCATATCAGTGTCTGTGCTACTGGTGTTATGTTCAGGAAGTGGTCTCCTGTACCAATTGGTTGAAAGGTACCTCCCACTTTCTCTTCTAAAAGGTGCAGTATGGCTGGATTTATGGTGAGATCTTTTATCTAGTTGGACTTAAAATTTGTGGATGGTGATAGATATGGATCTTTCTGCAGTCTTCTACACACCATTATCCACTTGTGCCAGCACCATTTGTTGAAGATGCTTTCTTCCTTTTAAGAATCAATTGTTTGTAGCTGTGTGGGTTAATATCAGTGTTTTCAATTTTATTCTATTGGGCTACCTGTCTATATTTGTGCCAGTACCAAGCTGTTTTCAGGACTAAAGCTATGTAATAGAACTTGAAGTCAGGGATAATGATGCTTCCTGAAGTTCCTTTATTGTACAGGGTTGTTTTGGCTATCCTGGGTCTTTTGTTTTTCCATATAATGTTTTGTAGTATTTTTCAAGGTCTGTGAAGAGTTGGGCTGATATTTTGATGGGGTTTGCATTTACTCTGTAGATTGCTCTGGGCAAGATTGCCATTTTTACTATGTTGGTCCTACCTATCCAAGAGCATGGGTGATCTTTCCATTTTTCTGGTATCTAATTTCTTTTAAGGACAGTTCTTGCTATATGTTTTGTTAGCATTACCCCAAGATATTTTATATTGTTTGTGGATATTGTAAAGGGTGATGTTTACTGATTTCTCAGTCCCTTTATTGTCTGTATATCAGGCTACTGATTTTTTTTTTTAATTAATCTTGTATCCTGCTATTTTGCTGAAGGTGTTTATCAGCTGCAGGAGTTCCCTTCTAGACTGCTTTGAATCACTTATGTAAACTATCATATTATTTGCAAATAGTGACAGTTTGACTTCTTCCTTTTCAATTTGTATCCCCTTGATCTCCATTTGTTTTCTTATTGCTTTAGCTGGAACTTCAAGTACAATATTGAAGAGATAGGGAGAGAGTAGACAGCCTTGTCTTTTTCCTGATTTTAGAGGAAGCAGTTTCTCTCAATTTGGTTTGATGTTGACTGTTGGTTTGCTGCATATTGCTTTTATTATGTTTAGGTATGTTCCTGTTATCCCTGATCTCTCCAAGACCTTTATCATGAAGGGGTGTTGGATTTTGTCAACGGCTTTCTCAGCATCTAGTGAGGTGATTATACGGTTTTTCTTTTTCAGGTTGTTTATATGGTAGATCACATTGATAGATTTTGGTATGTTAAATCATCCCTGAATCCCTGGGATGAAGCCTACTTGGTCATAGTGGATGATTTCTCTGATGTGTTCTTGGATTGGATTTGCCAGTATTTTAATGAGTATTTTTGCATCAATGTTCATAAGGGATATTGAACTGTACTTCTCTTTCTTAGTTTGGTCTTTGTGTGTCTTGGGTGCCAAGATAATTGTAGCCTGATAAAAAAAAAGTTTGAAAATGACCCTTCTGCTTCTATGTGTGGAACACTTTGAGGGGTGTTGGTATTAGTTCATCCTTGAATTTCTGGTAGAATTCTGCACTGAAGCCATTTGGCCTTAGGCTTTTTTGGTTGGGAGACTTTTGATGACTGCTTCATCCTATTTCATTAGGAGTTATAAGTCTATTTAAATTGCTTATCTGTTCTTGATTTAATTTTAGTAAGTGATCTCTATCCAGAAAATTGTCCACTTCCTTTAAATTTTCAAATTTTGTGGAGTACAGGTTTTCAAAGTATGAACTAAAGATTCTCTGGATTTCCTCAGTGTCTGGGTTATGTCCCCCTTTTCATTTCTGATCTTGTTAATTTGCATGTTCTCTCTCTGCCTTTTGGCTAGTTTTGGACAATGTTTTGTCTATTTTGTGTATTTTCTTTAGAACCAAGTCTTTGTTATATTGATTCTTTG
The DNA here is from genome assembly GCA_030556225.1 of Cricetiscus sungorus. Taxonomy (NCBI): domain Eukaryota; kingdom Metazoa; phylum Chordata; class Mammalia; order Rodentia; family Cricetidae; genus Cricetiscus; species Cricetiscus sungorus. The sequence goes on along the minus strand of JANBXA010000372.1, from coordinate 20,041,833 downwards.
TATTATTTTCCTAGTTTCTTCTTTATTGATTTGAGCCCCCAATTTGATTATTTTCTGGCATCTACTCCTGTAGACAAGATTTCTAAAGCTGCACAAATGATTTCAGGAAGATTGGCCAGGGCAGCAGAGATTGCTCAGTCAGTAAAATTCTCTCTCTCTCTCTCTCTCTCTTTTTTTTTTCTTATTTTACATATCGATCCCAGTTCCCTCCTTCCCTCTCCCTCTTACACTCTCTCTTCCTCTCTCTCTTCCATACAACCCCCCCACAACCACTCTCCCATCCCACCACACCCCCCCACACTCCACAAGGAGGGTGATGCCTTCCAGGAGGGATCAACAAAATCTGTCAAGTCATTTGGAGTAGGGACTAGGCCCTCCCTCATGCCTCTAGGTTAAGGAAGTATCCCTCCATAGAGCCCTCATCTAGTAGCTGATGGAAACAGAAGCATACACCCACAACTAAATACTGAGCCAAACTGGAATCCAGATGCAGAGAGGGAGGAATGATAAGAAAATCGGGACAAGACCCATCATTAAAATTCTTACCTTGTAAGTGTAAGAACCTGGCTCTTACATTTAGGACCCCAATTTTAAAAAGGCAGTGGTTCATGATTGTAATTCCATCTCTGGGTAAATAGACAATTGGATCCCTCATGCTCACTGGTCATCCAGCATAGCATATGTGGAGAGTTCAAAGTCAAGTAAGAGACATGGTGTCAATCTATTAATAAACAAAGAGATAAATAAATGAATTGGTTAGTTGATTAATAGAGATAAATATATGATAGATAAAAAAGTAGATGGTGCATGATGTATAATACTGTTATTGACATATGAGGTTGTCCTTAGGGCTTCCATGACACCAACATACATGAACATGAATATATATAAATATACACACAGCTATACACATACACATATATACTATAAACTAGAATTGTGACATCTTAGATGTGTTATTCTCATTGCCAACTAATCTATTATTCTTTCCTATCAACTTTGACTTTGATAGTATTGGTTTTTTGCCATGCCCCTTTGCCTACCCCGTACTCCATGTACAGAAGAGGGTCCAATTCTGGACAGAATTATTTGGAACAGTGTCTCCCAATCTGTCTACAATAAATGTTCAACTTCATTTCACTTTAAGTTTTTTTTAATCTATTGTGAAAATTTTACTATCTAGTACAATGAAAGCATTACTGAAGAATGAAATTAATAAGACAAAGAGATACAGGCATGAGTCCCATTTTTAAAATTTGACATTCACTCTTGCAACTGCTATCACACTTTTCAAATGTTTACTTCCACAGTTAAGTAATTGACTTGGAAAGTTCAGATCAACCTAAACTACCATGATTCTCTACATTACAGAAAGACACTGGGTGAATTCTATACTGTGGCTACAGCAATAAATAGCCACATTTACTAGTCACAAATTTTTACTTACCAAGGTATTTCCACATCCATGCTCTCACACTAACTTTAAAACATATGATAGTATAGAGAGCTCAAAAATCATCACAACCAACAAGAAGTCAAAATATCTTCACAACATAAATGCAACCTGCTAAGTGTGGATGGTTTTGCCTACCACTTCCTACTAATATCATGTAAATTACAGACAGTAAGCTGACTTATTAACTTTTATGTTTAATTCAAGAAATATTTTGAGCAGTACAAGTATTGTGCAGGGCTTGTCATCTGAGGGGAAGATGAACAGTACATAAGACACCATCTACTCATCAATACCTAATCAGTGCAAGGTACAATATGACAGCAGTATCTTGGTTTTAAAATGAAATGCAGGAGACTTGGGGAGAGGTTGGTCTGGGTAGACTTCGAGTTGGGTTTCCGGTTAAGGTAGCTCTCAGAACTGCAGGAATGAAGTTCTGAAAAGGAGGCAGAAAAAAAAAAAAAAAAACACGATGTAGTTACTGAAATTTGATAAAAAGGGGGACTTCAGAAACAAGTTTATCCAAGCAAGATTTTGTTGGACTTTGGGGATTACTTAAAAATAAAGCTTGAAAATTAAATATATGCTAAATGTACGTAAGCATTTTGTCAGGGAATGAAGATGTTCCAAGAGCCTGACTACCTTGCTGAGTGCAATCTCTTTCTTTTCAGCCTGTATTTACCTTGATTTAGTAAGCAACCACAGTCTACCATAGGCAATTCATGACTAAGCAGAGGCCATCCAAAAGCTATATTACAGATTTGACAGGAGGCCTGAAAGAGAATTAGTGTACACTGAAATTCATTAAACAGCTGTGTCCTTACCAGTGACACAAGTCTCTTACTGGCTAATGCAATTCATCTTCTAACTTTTTTTTCTTTTAAAAAAATTCAAAGATGTCTTTCCTTATTGTTTTTTCGGTGTTCTGTTGCTGTGAAGAGATACCATGACCAAGGCAACTCTTATAAAAGAAAATTTTAAATTTGGGGCTTCTTTACAGTGTTAAGAGTAACACTGTCCATTGTCATCATGGTACGGAGCATGATGGCAAGCAGACAGGGTGCTAGGCAAGTGGTTGAGAGCTTCATACTGATCCAGGCTTAGAGAAAGAAAGTCTCAGCTTGGTATGTCCTTTGGGACCTCAATGCCCACTCCTAGTGCCATACTTCCTCCAATAAGGCCATACCTCTTCATCCTTTTCATATAGTGTCACTTCCTAATGGCTAAGCATTCAAATTATGAGCCCATGGGGGTCATTTTTATTCAAACTACTCACATAATCTCCTGTTTAGATATTTTCTTTGCCATCCAGAAAACAAGAAGCCATTCCTCTTAGAATAATACATATTGAGAAGTATACATAACGTGTAACTCTTCTTTCTCTAATTTGAATGGGGATAGATACTTTTAGCTGATGGCTGGCATTAAAATAGTCATGCCAGGTAAGGATGGTGGCTCCAAGGGCAAGCAGACAAGTCCTTTTGAGAAAGGAGGAGAGAGAGTGAAGAAACAATAATAACAGAAAAAAATGACAGAGGAAATTAAAACAAAAATAAAAAGACCTCTCCTGATCTTGACTTTCAGATCCACTTTTAACTTCAGTTCCATGAATACCTGTTTCATGGTCTTTAATAGCCTTATAAAATACATTAAAGCTAACTTCAATGAGTTCCTGATCCTGAAGACACACTATAATTCTAATCTAGCTGTAAAAATAAGAGGAAGATAAAAGTTGCATAAATCACCTTCATATGCCTAAGTCATAAGTCACATAATAAGAACAGGCTAACATTTCTCACCATATAAAATTTCATGGGCAAGAGGCTATCCACACTCAGTTTTAAATTGAAAAAATGTTTATTAATGGAAGTTAGTTTCCCAATTAAAGGAAGCAGATTTACCGTGATGGCATTGGCATGGCACATCCATGTTCTGCTTGTGGGTCTCTATACTGTCCCTCAGTTTCTAAAAATATATGGTGAAGAAAACCTATTTAACCATGTGATATATTTATTAACTCTAATATGAATTCAGAAGAAAATCAAGATTTCATTTTCTTCTCAAGTGAAGTAAATAAACAAATATTAAATCTGACAAGTATATGATGAATTTACAGATTCCCAACCCTGAAAATGGTCACAGGTTGCGGGGTGAATTGTGGGTGACACACTATGATCTGCACATATTCTCACCACCACAGTCTTTTCACGTTTAACCAAGAATGACCCCAGTAAATATAGCACCCTCAGGAAGGTATAATGAGGGCTCATGACCAGAGTGGGAAAAGAATAGATAAAGTCACCAAGCCCAAGGCCATATAAGCAGTAAGTTTCAGACCACTGCATTTTATGATGAACAGGGGCTGGTTGGTAATAAAGTACAATGGTTATGATATCATTCCCCCAATCATACTTAAATACCAGGGTTATTCAAACTGAGTATTTTTTATGAATTCTGACACCAGAAGGCATTTCTAGATATCCTGGGTGCAAAAGTTCTAAGACATCATTATTAGAGCCAGCTCAATTGAATGAATGGGAAAGCAAATAGTACTTATCACTTCTGACATTCCAGGGAACAGTTAAATATGCTTTATGGCCTTCCATTATGAGAGTGGACAGCAGAATACCAATACGTAATAAGGTGAGTTCAGTTTTATGTCATGGGAACAATTTGCTTTAGCCTTATGGTTCAAGTCTTTAAACTGTTCCCGTTTTAAGTAATTGCAAATGATAGCTGGCAATTGTCAGTAAAAAGCTCAGCTGCCAATGGGCTTTGCTGTAATGCTCTCATCCCCCAGTAACTGCCCAGCACTGTTAAAGTAAACTTTCAGGGCCTTCAGTGAAAGTGAGGGTGCCACGTGAAATAAATATTTCTTCACTTACACTGAGCTTAGCAGAATCTGTTTCAAGCAAGATTAACTGAGGCTACTTAATAACACACTGTGGCACAGGGAACAGTGGTAAGGCTTAAGTGGCTCTTGAGGGAGACAAGACATTTCGTGCTTTAACAGTACTGTTTTTGTTTAGGAATTAACACATTGCAATAGCTGTATAGACCAGAAAGAATCCAAGAATGCTTGGATACTACTTAATATCTTTTAATAAAAATACAGATTAATGGTTAGGTAGTAAGGGTAGTCATGGCTCCAGGGGTCCCTACTGCTAGTATGCATGTCTCTGTAGGGTGCTGCTTACATTAAATTTGAAGCCCATCAATATTGTGCAATTGAAAGAGTGAGACTCCCAAGACTACATCAAGAGACTTCCTTTTTGCTATCTTGACAATTTGTTCTGGAGAATCCAATGACTGTACCATGAAAACATGTCCAGCAGAGAGGGCAATGTTGTGAGGAACTAAGCCTCCTGTCAACTAGACAAGTAGCAATGCCCCTCCCCCAAGTCTTTTTGTATCCATCCAGGTGAGAGATCTAGTAACCACATAACTGCAGGCACACAAGGTACCCTGAGTCACAAACACTCATTATATTGTATGAAGCCCTTATAAAGTTCTATACATCATAGAGGTGGGATAGGAGAATATATTTTACTCATATTTTAAGTGCTAAAGTAGACTATTTTTACTATATAGAAGTTGATAACGAGTAGATAATAGCATGATGGTTGGGACTGGACATGTGGACAGAGAATCCAGTTTATCCTTCTCTGGCTTTTTCTGCTCTTCCTTTTTGAAACCTGTCTTGTAGGGCACATAAATGAGACACAATTGAGCATACTTTGCCTCTGTTTTCTTACTGAAGCTGGCGTATTTCCTATCTGATAGTGTAATGTCACTAATTCCATCTGATGGTGGAAGGGTTGACAACTTTTGATGAACTCAAAGACTCTAGCCAAAGGAGATCTAGGGCACCCTTTGAACAGCTCAGTATAGACATGAGATCTGAAGTTAAAGTGTATACATCCAAGAGGCTTTTTCTTCCTCTTTATCTTGTATTTAATCTAAGACTTGAATGAATTCAAATTTCCAATAACAGACAAGTCAATAAAGCACAGTATAGCGTATAGCAGCATAATGGAATACTATGCAGCCATAGATGCCTTAGATTGGAAAATCTAATTGCATCTTTGTGTGTGTGTGTGTGTGTGTGTGTGTTCAAATTCCCAATAACAGATAAGTCAATAAAGCACATCATAGCGTATAGCAGCATAATGGAATACTATGCAGCCATAGAAGCCTTAGATTGGAAAATCTAACTTTAGTGTGTGTGTGTGTGTGTGTGTGTGTGTGTGTATACATTTGCATGTGGAAGTCAGAGGACAACTTAAGGAAGTTACAATATAAACAGGTCCCCCAGTGTCACATTCAGACCATCAGGCTTAGTGAGTAGACCTTTTCCACTGAGCCATCTTATCAGTTCTGTAAGTATAATATCTGAAGAATGTGCTGCAATTAAATGGAAGTATAGCCATCTCGTTGATGAGCTAATTCCACATTCCTTTTCTGTAAGGGAGTAGAATTGCCCAATCATGTACTAGCTTCTACATTCAAGTCTTGAGGACTATGTGTATGTGTGCGGGTGCATGTGCGTGTGTGTGTAAATGTGTGTATATATATATATGTGTGTGTGTATATATATATACATACATATATATATTTATGCAAAATGGCTATAGTAGTTTATATTCTCCCTATCATCCTGTTTCATTTTTCCATATCCCACTCTCACTGATTACTTTTGTCTTACCAATAGTGGCTCTAACTAGAGTTAACTTATCGAAGTTTGCATTTCTATTTCTTTCAGGACTGCTGATGGTGGGCACTTTTGTATATAATCTCTTGGGTTTTTGTACTTTTTAAAAAAAATGTCTATTAGGTCATTTACCAACTTTGAATAACTAGTGCGTTTTTGCTCTCATGTTATTTAATTGCCTCACATATCTCTAGATATTTTCCCCAGATCTGAATCCCTTTACACAGGTGATTGTTTTCTTGGCTTTGGGGATTTTTTTCAGTCTCCTGCATCCCCAATGCCAGCTTTTTCCAAAAATCTGTTTTCTTGTTAGTCAGCTTTCTCCCTTGTAAGCAGATGCATGTTTCTCAAGTAGCTCCATGACAGCACCTATTGTGCTTCTTGCCTGCACTCAGCAGATTTCTTGAGAGGTTTCATTGTTGCTTCCTGCATCTCAGGAAGGAAGGAGGATGTAAGAAGAGTGCAGTAAATGGGTGAGCAGAATCTACTTCATCAAGTGAGTTTATTGGCATAGGCTCACCCGCTTTCTACTTTTATTTCCCACTCTCCTTCATCATCAATGGAAATTTCTTATTAGGTTTTTATGTGTGACCCTGAGAGTGGAGCCTCTGCTTTGCCAGAACTTCCATAATTACCCCTGTCCTGGTTGCCCCAGATCAATGCTAAAATTACATATCCAGAGATCTAACTACAGACCATACCACGGTGCTTTTTAATTTTCCCTGGAATTCCTTTCAAATAACTAAGGATGTAATCATCACAACCCTATTAATTTGGCTCCTTGCTGGGGGACTTTGTAAGCACTCCCTTCTCAACAGAACAGGGGCTTCTTTACTGCATTAACTACAAGGCTGCTTGCATTCCTGGGGAAAAGGAAAGCAACTTGTACTCCCATCACAAGACACTCGAGTCATTCCCACCAGCAATTAATGGGATGCTCTTCCCCACTGAACATTTTTGCCATGGCATAAATGTTGTAGATACCTAATTTTGTGGGTGCCTTGTTGATTTTTAGTTGTGAAACATACACTTTTATGGCTATAACATCACCAGGAAATCTTCAGGCCAACAGGCAGTCACTTTACTGCTGAGGAAGGGGTTTGAACTAAACCACACAAGCCTCCTTAGCTCTCTCAGCACCTGTAACAGCATGAGCCCTTAGAAAGCCATGCGATTCTGCAGGCCTTTATTATTCTAAACATACCTATGGTTCTGTATTCCCTCTTTCTGCCCACTTTGTTCAATTGGCAGTATCTACTTCTTTACTTTGTGTTTTCTTTGCAGTTCCCATCTTTTCCATTTACACCTTGAAATATCTATTTGGGAAAAAAATGTTGGTTAAGATTAGCTACTTCATGAAGAGAATTATGCCTTCCTCATATACTTAGAAAATACACACACACACACACACACACACACACACACACACACACACACACAGACACAAAGGTCTATAAAGGTCTTTAAAGACAGCAGATGACCAGATATCCTATTTGTGTAGCATTTTCTTCTGGAATGTTCTGTCAATTCCTTGAGCTTGGAGTTGTTGTTATTTTATTGCCTTAGGTTTCTCCCATAACATGTAATCCCAAGCAAACACCCATACCTGAGCCCTGTTGCCATTCACAGTGCCAGCATCAATGTTGGGCTAAAATAATAATGGCCTAATATGCTAAATTAATTGTGTCAGAGTCTCAAGGAAAGCTGCTTCTGAGGAAATCATGCCTCAAAGACATTGAGACTGTTTAAAAAAAAAAAAGTAGTTTTGAAAGCGCTTGATATGTTCATATTAACTTGTCTCTAACATGATACAAAGCAAAAAACTCAGGAAGAAAAAGTTCCTAGAGAGGAGTGTCTATCAGACCTCTAAATTGTTCCAGCTGTGTAGCATGCCAGATGACTGGATAAACACACTTAGCAAGAATTGGACTGGAGAATTCTTCTGGGTATAATGTGTTTCTCATTTGTGGTCAGAGACAAGGTCAAAGTTGTAGGGCTCTTGTCCTAATGACCATGCCTTCTTCCCTTATTAAAAATGCTTTATTAATTGGGGTTCTATAAATACAAATTATATATATATATACATATATATAATTGACTTTTATTAGGAGCTCTTTCTAAAAGAAATACTAAAAGAAAGGGAGGGGATATAAATGCAGCTTTTAAAAATTAATATTTATGACTTGAGGGCTGGTTCTACTTTGTAATTTGGTTTAAACGGAAGAATTGACTCTTTAATTGTAGCAATTGAATTACACTTCTATATTTAACTGGTATTTTGAAAATATGGCTTTTTCATTAACCAAAACGTTTTCCAAGGCCCTGTGAGGAATACAAATTCAAGACTGAAAGGATTTATAAAATCTCAGTTATTGCATCCCTCTCCCATAAACACAAGCATTCAAAGTGTGAGGGCTAGAAAGGGTTCAGCACTTGTCATACAATCATAAGAACACTGAGTTCTGATCTAAGCACACATGTAACAATCCAGGTTTCCTGTCAATGCCTGTAACCCCAACTCTGGAAGATATGGATACAGGATCACTGGGGCTGGCTATCTTCCAGTGTAGCCCAGGAAATGTAAATCCCAGGCTCAACGAGAGATAACTTTATCAAAGGAATGAGTAGAGAGGAGTAAAAGAGGGCACTCAATGCCCTCTGTGGGCCTCACATCTTCTATAGATTTCCAGAACCCACATATATGTGTGTGCACACATGTGCATACACACACACACACATCTAAATAAAAAATCTTTAAAGATTTAAATTATGATTCACTGGATAAAAGCTATGTATATATGCAGTTTTTGTCTTTACACATAAAATTATTCTGAAATAATTTATAAAAATGTTGTATAAAGGCATTGCTTTAGTGATCAGCATTTGATAAGGTGAGAATATAAATCATGTTATGATGTTATTAGTAGCACAGTGACACTAATCAATGACTTCATTTTTGAGATTAAAGCTTTAGCTTGGAAATTGTTACAAACGAGAGTTTAGGAATGTGATGTAATCTTCAAGTAGTTACTTAGCTATTTGATCACTTTAAATCGATCAATAAAACTCTTGCAAAATATGAAAGACATAGGAAGATAATATATGACTAGAAAAAATTAGTAGTTTAATTTACATGTAATACTTTCAATATGGAAGATAATTCTGTGTTTTAAAATATTAATTCCATTTACCATAAAGTTTAGAGCTTTTTTAAATTTTAAAGATTATTCATACTTAACAAAATGAGTAATGCAACAAAGGAAAGAAAGACAAGTCTCAAATGAAACTATGAAGATAAATGTGATAGTCAGTTTGGGGCTGGGGAGTATTTGGGGCTGGGAAGATGGCTCAGTCTATAAAGTACTTGTCAAGCAGGCATGAGATCGGGAGTTTAATCCCCAGAACCAGTGAAAAAAGTCAAGAATGGTGGCACACAACACCAACAGACATGCTAACATGGTACGGGTCTCCAAACCACAGGCAACTAAGGAATGCTGAGAGCAAGAGAAGTCATCTTTCCTTGATAAAAGCTGACAATTATTATCCAATACCAAGTGGCCATCCCTGAAATCATATATCATATTATGGAGTGAGCATGTTATATTTATATACTTAGGAATATGTGTGTATGTATTTATGTACAAGTTCATATATTTAGGAATTCATATATTGTAGCTAGTTATTTTCCACCAGCCCACCAGTCTGGTGCCACCGCTGCACCAGCCCCAAATAACATGTAGTGACTCTGTATTTGATACAATGCTGTTGGCCAGTTACTATCATTTCTTATCAGCTATTTCTGTCTTAAATATTAACTCATTTCTATTAATCTAAGTATTTCCATGTGGCTCATCTTACTGGCCAAAGTGGGCCTGGTGTACTACCTCCCTGGTCTCTTCATGTTGACTCCTCCTTACTAGTTCCTCCTTCCTCTTAGTCTCCTAGCCCCGCTTATCTTGATTTCCTATTGGCCAACAGTGCTTTATTCATTAACCAGTATGAGAAACATATTTACAGAATAACATCTCCCATCAATATATGTATAAATTTTAAAAGTTTAGATGTGATGGCACATGCCTGCCCAGTACTCCTAGCCTGAGCTGAAAGTCAGAGAATAATTAATACTAATCTTCTAGTGTCCTTTTCCTTTTCAAACTACATTTTATATTTCTTTCTGACCAATTTTCTCTTTTTTATTGTAGATCTCTATAAGACTGATTAGTAAAAACCATATAACAATCAATATTAGGCTGTCATGAAATGTTCCCTGACAAGGGAATTAGTCTATTACTTTTTAATTTATCCTCGGGAAATTTCTTAGGGCAAGGAGAGAAAGCATCCACGTTCTTTGCCAAAATATCACAAGACAGGTATTCTATGCCAATTGCTAATATTAATCTTCCCAGAAGCCATGTGAGCCAGGCCTCCACAGTGTATGTGGCTCTTGCACTACTGTATTCCTCCTCCTGGGGAGCCTCATTAAGCACTGGTTACAAACCTCACTGTATTCCAGAGTTCCAAAGTCTCTTATATCCCACTGAAAAAACTCAACAACAACAACAAAATGCCTCAGCACATTCAGGTTTGTCACAACAATAGCTTCTCCCTGATAACAAATTATGTATTCATTACTTTTCTATTGCTATTATAAAGCACCATAATTAAGGCAACACATTTAGAAGGAAAGTCATATTTGAGGCATATGATTCCAGAGAGATGAGTCCATCACTATCATGGTAGGGAAGCAGTCATGGTGACTGGAGACGGAAGCTAAGAGCTGAGGGCTCATATCTTGAACATCAAATAGGAGGTAAAGTATACTGGAAATGATACATAGATTTTGAAACCTTAAAGCGCACCCCCAGATCATACTTCCTCAAGCAAGGCCAAACCTCCTAAACCTACCCAAACAATGTCATCTTGAGGATCAAGTACTCAGATGCCCAAGAATATGAGAAATATTTCATTCAAACCTTCACACAGCGCTGCTTTGTTATTTTAATTTTTTAATATTTTATATTTAATTATGTTGCTTAATCACTGAGATGCTTTATAAATATTCTAGCAACATTAGTGCAAAAAAACTTTTAACCTTACTATAGATTATGTAGAGATAAGATATTAATTAAGTAAATGGCTAAGAAACCCATGATGATGACTCATGCCCCATAAAGAGAAGAAAATGGGAACTCAGAGAGTACTATCACACAAAGATCCAAAGCTGGAAAGCAATAAAATCAGATTTGAAATCAGATTTTCTAAAACCCAGTCTATGTTTTTCTTTCCCCAACTGCATTTCACTGTGTGGCTCAGACACAACTGATGGGCAAAGGAATAAGTGACTACTTATAGCCTTCAGCATAGGTGGGATGCTCAGACACTATTGTTTCTAGGTTCTTTTTAATTAACAAGACAGTTGTAAATGTAGACCAGGGATATGCCTTGTGCTATATAGATGGCATCCAAAGCTGCTTAAGTAATTGAGTGGTTATGGCAATCTTCCTAAATCATTGCAAATTATTAGCCAGCATGTGGTACAGTTGGAACCAAAAGGGCTCAGGTGTAATAAATGACTGTCCTTTGAGAGAGTCATTTCTTCATAATAGGCCAGTGATTCATTAGGGAAATGTGAGAAGCTCCAACTGTAGTAATTAAGCACACTGAAATATGTTGTAGACATTGAACAACTTGATTCTTATATGAATTACAACTGGAAAAAGTTTCCTAGGGAACCACCAAAAAAGTGCAAAATATCAGAATTGTTCTTCTATGCGTCATCTATATTTTTATGAAAGTGGCAGTTGTTTTTGCAGGAAGCATTTCAAATTTTCATTTTAAATGTATTTGTTTAAGGTTTTCTTGTTTGTACTAAATATTTTTAAATTAGGAAACCCAAAGAAAAAAACTCAAAAGAATACTGAGAAGATATTATTAAAGTTCTAGAAAAATATGACATAAATAAAATGTTGAAATTCCATAAACATTAAAAAATTTAAAAAATGTGAGATTAAGAATAATTTTGTAATTATCATATTAAAGAATCAAAGATGAGGATATTTTGGATATAAGTCCACTTTTATGTAGAGCTACTCTGAAGCCTCCTGGGTGTATCATCCAACATGTGCCTTCATTTCTCTTGCTTTGCTTAAACACATATGCATTGTGTCAGTGTTCTTCCCATGTTTAAACATAATACTCAAAGATGGCCTCCATTTTTTAATGCATACCAATCCACTGAAAATGCTCCTGAGTAAACATTAAAAATTTAATATACTAAAAATTTGAATGGTAGATTATTTTTACTGTCATTTCATAGTTTTCACTATTGGTGAGTGAATTGCATTCTAAATGATATTTATTAACATTTATTGGACACAAATCCACAGTACAATTTCAATGAATTTCAAAATGGGTAATTTCCACTTCCAAAAGTAGCAGTAGACAATTTTCTATCTTATATGTCCAAATTCAGAAAACACTAACCTTAAAATCCAGGGCCATGGTTAAATATTCAATTGGCATAAAAAACTTTGTATTTTTGCATAGATTTTATTACTCTGACTTGCTCTAGAATCAGTTGCATTGAGGTCCCATATTCCTCCACCTTCCTCTCCTCTACCTCCTTCTCCCCATTTCTCCTCTTTTTTCCTTTGTTTGTTTGAAACAGGGTCTCACTACACAGCCCTGATTGACTGGGATCACACTTGGTAGATCAGGACAGCTTTGAACTCAAAAATATCCACCTGTCTCTACTTCCGCAGTGCTCAGATTAAAAGGCCTGTACCAGCGTGTCTAGCCTATTTCTCCACTCCATAAATAATATCTCATCCAGGATATAAGAAGATATAGGAAACTATTTAAACTTTTCTGGATTAAAAAGATACCAGGAAAAGGGCATGAACAAAGTGCATCTCTGTATGCAGCCTGTTCTTGGTGCACTGGGCCAGGACAAGATAAGATTCCTCTTTTTCTTGAAATATAATTTTTTTCCAGAAAAAAATTTGGAGTTGATTTTATGACAAAACTTTTGGAAAGATTTTGAAAACTAAAAAAAAATAGTTGAGAACTTCATGTAAAATAGTTACATGTAAAATGGAATACCGAGTTTTGTAGTTTTGTGCATATACAGAATTAAAAACATGTCAAGGATTGCTTATGAATGAGGGAACCAATGTGAAATGGTATCAAGAATGACTTAAGTTTCTATTTATAGGAATTGACAAAATAAAGTCTGAATAAAACTTCTAGATAAGATTCAAAAGAAAATAGAATTTTATGTCAATTAAACCACAACAGTTTTGCATTATTTTTCTTCCAGGAAGAATTCATTTCCACCATTAAAAATAAAAAATATATACAAATTAATATGAAATGCCAAAGTCTGATCCTTAATCTGTAACTAGTAATCTAATAATGACAAGTTCTTGAATTAATTTGTAACTAATAATGACAAGTTCTTGAATGATCCTGTCAATAATATTCTTGTTACTTTTGATTTGAACTCAAGTTTTGGAAAATTGTACATAATGCTTGTAGATAGATGGAGTGATAACTACGTATGTCTGACAGTGTATTAAAAGTTTATGTTCATCATACGAAGTAGACCAACAATTCATTGGTTCTATTATGTAATAACCACTAAGCTTTTAATTTGTCCTTTATTAAAAATTACTCAAAGGCAAACCCAGTGAAGGCATCTTACTTTTGAGTGGAAGGCAAGTTAAAGGATCTGGATCATGAAGGATTCTACTTTTCTTATTCAATTTTGAGGGTTTCAGTGTACCTAGAATCTGTAGTGCATCCATGCTTCTGGGAGCTGTGCTAGGCTTGTAGAAATCTTCAGGGTCATGGTTAAGGATGTGGGTGCCCCTCAAGGCACAGTGAACACACGGAGGTTCTCAAGGCAGGAGTGACACTATCAGCCTGGCTTGCAGGATGAGTCTTAGTTCTTTCTACACACAACAATTTGCCTTTCTAAAACATATTTTCTCCTAACTGACCTGGAGGACTAATCACATGATTTTAATGGTACAAAATGTCATCATGACAAGGAAAGAGTATGTGATTGGGGTTAGCTTCTACTGTCTAATAGGGTGATATGGGTGAAACAAAGTTGAAGACAAAAATATGACATTATTTCTTACCATTATCTGTGACGATGAGAATTAGAATAGGAGATGTGTGAAAAGTTTGCAAAAAAATTATTAGCATATAATTCACATCTAATGAAATTCTCCCTGATAAAGTATAACATTTAGTTATCTATTTTTTCACAAGACTATGCCCCCATTATATCTATTTCTAGAGTATTTTCATCAACCCCAAAAGAAACCCTAAGCCTATTAGCAGCAACTTCCCATTTCTTTTCAAGGCTTTGATGATTAACAATTAATTTTCTACATTGACAAGCTTTATAAATAAAATAAATATTTCATATAAATGGAATAGTATGGTATACATATTTTTATATTTGGTTGCTCATTCAGTGTTCAAATTCGACATGAATGAGCACTTCATTAATTTCTGTTATATTCTATAGTGGGAGATCACATTTTGTATATGCATTTATCGGGTGGTAGACACTTAGATTCTTTCCACTATTTGACAAATGTTATTAATTTCATTGGAAATTTGACTGCTTGGTCAAATGGTAATTCTATGTTTAATATACAAACCAAACTGTTTCCTACAATGGCTGAATCATTTACATTATCATTAGCTACATATGAGACTTTTCATACCTTTACAACTTTGGTATCACCTACTAGTTACCAACTATTCTTTTACTATCATGCTATGAAATGGTGTGGCATATGCCGTGAACTGCACAACTGGGTTCTGGAAACCTTATTGAAAGTAAAAGAGATGTAGAAAGATAGACAATGGTAGCATAAAGCTGGGATCAGGTACACTGAGTGCTAGTATGGAGACACACTAGAGTGCTCTGTCAGTTATGACACTCAGAGTGCCTTTTATACTCATGAAAAACAAAGGGTTGATTAGCTGATCTTAGCAGGGGATTTGTGCAGGGCTCTGCATGATAATGAAGTCTCCTTGAGCAAGAAAACTGTGGTTAGAGCCTTGTACAGTTCTGTTCTCCTGCTAAAGGTCAGCTGTTACACAAACATCCTGCTTCAGCAAACACCCTGGTCTCAGATGTGGGGGAGGTGGTGCCATTCTCTTAGCCTTGAGCCTTCTTGGACATGACTTTGCTTACATCTAGAATGCACCAGCCACAAAGGACTGTATTTTCCCTACAAGTATAGTACTGACTTGATTTTCTCTGAAAGCCCATGCCATTATCTTCTAATGTGCTTGTTAACTAAGAAATTACCTTCTTCCCTTTTAGTATGCTATTTTAAAAATCATCGTACATTCTAGACGTAGACTCTTAGATAGGTAATCTGTAATTTTTTCTTAGATTCTGTTTTGTCTGTTTATTTCCCTCATATTTTAATATTATTGAAATCTATTTGTTCCTCCATTATGGGTTTTTGCTGTCTGATATATATATATATGTATATATATATACATATATATATATGAATGAAAATATTGTTTAATCCAAGATCATGTAAATATGTATTTGTGTATGAATCTAAGATTCTTATAATTATTAGTTTTTATACTTAGGTATATAATTCAAGTTAGTTTTGAATATACTATGAAGGAGTCCAATACTTACATTTTTAATAATTGCTCATGCAGTTGCCCTACCATCTTGTACCCATACCTGTGGCACAGTTTATTGATATAGTCTAACACATCCTGCGGAGATTGACCTTCTGTGTCACTACTCTCCAGTAGGAGGAAAATATTATCTGAACAGGTCCAGCATGGTTGGCAATTTAACTTGATGGGGGCGAAGAGGGAATCAAGAAAGGACAGACACTAAAGAAAGGACAAACATATACAGAAAAGCTGGGCTCAGGTGCATTATTTGTACTCTGGTGGAGTAGCACCAATTACCAAAGCAACCTGAATCTCAATGCATTTGTTATGTAAGCCATGGGGATAGCTAGGGGGTTTCTGTGGATGGCAGTCTCAGGCTGTAAAGACCAGGATGAGGAAGGTGGCAATTGCAGTTTTATATACACTGATCAGTCATTCTTAAACTCTACTTGGACAAAAGGAAGGCTGTGCATTTCCAAGCCTGACCCAGAGGAAAGCCTTTGCCAATTTCCCAGGAGTCTAAGGCCTTGCTCCATACCCATGTCAACAACATGCATTCATTCAAGGTTCTTGTACATGACAGGGGCAAAAGTAGATTTCCATCCTGACCAAATGTTCGGGTTCCTGACTTCCTACCCAAAGATGTTTTGTTATTCTTATAGCAACACAACAATAAGTTCTTTGTACCTGTTGAAACTTCACAGACACCAGAGTAGTCATTGAATTCCTATCAAAGGACTATTAGAAAAGAAAGGAACAAAGTTATATGTGGCTCCTAGTTTTGCCTCATGGCTGATCTGAGGGTGGTGCCAAGTGCAAATCAGAACACTCCCCCCTTAATGGCCTGATTTCATATAGTAATTAGTTAAATTTTATACAAGTTGAGATAGCTATAAAACAGCATATTAACCCTTATCACTTAAACAAATTTGGGTATGTCCAAAGCCACAAATTTAAAAAGAAATTATCTTCCTTATAGAAGTGGAAGTGTAGTGCATAAGGTGTTGGATGCCCTAGAGATGGAGTTGCCTGGTGGGTCACAAGATGTGGATGCTAGGAATCATACTTTAATCCTCTGGAAGAGAAACAAGTGCTCTTAACCACTGAGCCATCTAGCCAACCTGAAATTATCTCCTCTTAATAAAGAAGATATTCCAAATGTCTTCCCTGACACTGAGGACAGAACGAGTTCTCAAACTGTGATCACCATGGCATAGGGCTTTAGGAAGACCCTCTAGCCGTACTCTGTTGTACTCGCTGATAGTTTCTGCTAGGATTAAGTTTCTTAGGGCAGCCACATTTTGCCAATTGTGCTTGCACCAGAGTTGTTCTTCTTTTGAAGACTGAGCAAATATTCACCTGATGTTGACCAGGAAATATTTCTGATTTCACTACAGGGCTAACCTTTTAAGAGCTACTAACAGCATTCATTACTTTAACTGAAATATTATAAAAAATAAAGATTTTCTGAAAAAAACACTTAAAATAAAAAATGAATAGAAATACATTTTGCTTTCAAGCTTTTATGAAAAAAAATTATCTCCAAGGAAATATGAAATTTTGAATAGTCCAATTTCAATGAAAATGAACTATATAATAAAGTCTAGAGTTTAATAAGAAGCTAAACTATAGCAACGTCTAACGACAATAGAGTGAAACCATTGTGTGAAGAAATCTATTAAGTTTAATATAATATTAGCTTCAATGTTCTTTATACTACACAACATATTCACAAATTCACTTTATCTTCTCCCTTGAAAAAGAGGAAATTGTTGGAGGTAATCTGTTAATTTAAATGCATTTTGTCTTATATCTGATAAATCTTGCATAGTCAAAAAGGGAAACATTTGGGGTTGCTTTCTATGCTAAATTGATAATAACTTTAAGGAAATCATTGCTATTACGCAAATATGAATTTTAATTTTCTGCTTGAAAAAGACATTAAAACACATCTTGAGCAGTCTAATGACATAGGAAGCCAAATTGGACCGCAGCACTATACTTTCATGGGAAATGTTAGTGAAAAAAATAAATTAGAATGTTTACTTTAGAGGAAGAGTTTAGCAGTGTTAGTGCCTCTTCCTTTATTTATAGAACTTCTAGTCATTCCTGTATATAAATCTGATGTGTTCTATCAGTTTGGTAAAATGCAAAAAAATATCGTGAATATATAGTTATTGTTCTGAGCTTTTGAAAAAAATCTATAAGTAAGTGGTAAAGCAATTCTATCAGTTAAAGTACTAAAATTCTTAAATGAAAATTTCTGTAGAAAAGTATTTCTCTACACAACTGCTCTAATTTTCAAGCTAATCAGGAAGAGGAATGTTCCCTCACCAATCCCAAATCAGTAGAATTTTGGCCATGGGACACCTGAGTGGCAGTTCTGAGTCCAGTGCACAACTGCTTGTAGAACTCACAAAAAGGCCAGATGTTGCTACCAGAAGGTTCCAAGGCTTGGCATCTGAAGACTTGGCATGCCTATGTACTAGCTATGGGTCTTGTTTCTATTCCCAAAACAGGAAATGAAAGAAAAGTTCATAGCAGTGATTCCAAATGGTTTGAAAGAGATTACAGAATGACAAGTAATTCAGAGTAACACTAGATTATTGGTGAGCTATTAGGTATTCATATTGGGACAGGGGGAGACATTAAGAGTTTCGAGGCTTGGAATGATAATTTTGTATTTTCCAAAAGTATGTCCCAAAATAACTGCCCTAATCAAATGACTTCCACATGATAGGGAGTAGTCTTTCCTCAGTGACTAAGGTAGGCACTACCTTTTTAGCCTCAATTTTACACTTTTAAAGAACTTTGAACTCTATTTGTCCCATTTCTAGGAAATTCAGACTTGAAATGTGGAATTAAATCAGGGCCTTGGGAATATGAACACGGACTGCTCCCTGATCTAATTCTATAATGTTTTGTTTTTCTTGGGACTATAAGTTGTAGATTTAGAGCAGGTCCTGAAAAGTAGCACAGTTATAACCAAAACCTTGACACTGTCACTTAAACATCAGTGATGTCATTTAGGAATATTTTCAAGGAAATAAGTAACATATCAAGCCAGATTGGTTTGTAAGAATTAAATGTTTAAATGTTGATCTAAAATGCTAACAACTGAGGGTGCTATTGTTGTCCTTAGTATTGAAATAATTTTAAATATTTAATGAAACAGAAAATGCTCATGATATTTAAAGGAGGGAAGTTGTTATAATCAATTTGGACACAAAGCCCAGCTTCTGCAAACAAGGAGACACTAATGACTCTCAAGATCATCACTCAAATCTCAGCAGTTTTGTTTTATGTTTAGCAAAGATAGCAATACATTCAAAGAGGGGGTATAATAGGAAATAATTTGTGGTAAATCTATTTTTAAGATAAATGTCATCTTAGGAATATTTTTCACAGTAATGCACAGAGAATCAATTTCAGTGTGGGCAATAATTTAATAATGGGAATGATCTCCCATTGTGAGACTGGCAAATCCCACACATCCTTAGCTATAAGCTACATCAGTTGGGTTTTCCTTCTCCTATAATTAGCATTGAAAATTGGTCATTTTATCTTTATTGTACTTGTTTTATGGTTATAGATTTTCAGTATTGTTTATTGTATGTTTGTGTTTTATTGGTCTTCATTGACTCTTCAGAATATTTGTCTCTTCATTAATATATTAGACTACATGTATTTCCAAAAGCATACCTGAGATTTTAATCCTTTAAGCATGTAATGCTGATGTCTCCCTGTGTTCATATGAATTTCATGGCTAGATATACATATAAAACTTCTGAAATGTCTTTCAGCACCTGGATTAGAGCATTTACTTAGGGTTTAATTGTTAGAAGCCAGATTTTTAAAAAATTCCCAACCAAATTTACTGTCAACTATGATGGATGTATTTTTAGAAGCAGCCCTAAGAAGTGAGGAGGAGGGAGGAACATATTAAATTCTGTCCTTTTTTTAATTTTTTTCCTGAGGATGTGTGAGCTCAGCTGGAACCCAGGTCCACAGCCCAGCCCTGGGCAGAAACAGCGAATTCAGCCATGACTACAGCACAGGCTGATCATTCTCCTGATGAAATTACACTGATCTAATTTGCACGCTGTGAAGACATTTGGCACTGGCTGGATCAGAGCCTTGACATCTTCATTGGAACTAAAAGTACACTAAGAACTGACATTACATTTTATATTCTCTTCTGCCAGACTGCGGCATTTCATCCTCTTTAAAGGCATTATTTCAAGAACATTTAATTTGGCTTTGGTGTGCCTGCAATTTCCCTGGTAGAACGCACTCTGCCAGCAAAGCTCAGCTGTAATAAAGTTTGGCACCAACAGCCCACCATATACCTGCACCACCCTGTGCAATTTAATTGGCATTCGGCTAGTTGATAAATGGATTGGCTTAATGAGACAATATACTTGACATATGCAGGACTCTCCTGAGGAATAGGATTCATTTTTTTTTTCACTTTACACATCAACATGTTACAGATACCAACACAGTCACCCTGAACAGTTGTGTAGTCACCAATGGATGCCTTCCACTGGCTGACCAATAACACAAACTTCCTGCAGGCTACTTCTTCCATATTCCCTCAGCAACAGCTAGAGCATGGTTTAAAAACCTCACTGTCGTTTGTACTTTTCCAGATACAAGAGATAACATAACCTCCATGCTTCATTTACATACATCTGTATTTTCCTAGAAGCATCAAATCGCTTGTATTCTAAACAGGATTCCTTTTACCTGCTGAGAAATGACAACTATAGAATCTTAAGACTTCTAGGTTTAATGACTGGCATACAACATTGATCAAAGAAGTAAGTGCCGTTCTATCTTCAGAAATGTTGGTTTCAACAATGAATTGATTAAAACAACAAAGAGACACAATTTTTCACTACTCAGATTAGCAAAGATTAAAATGAAACAGAATGCTGAGTGTTAGCAAAGAATGGAGGGAACTAGGGCTGCATACTCTGCTGGTGGGGACCCTAAATTAATACAAGCTTTCTGGAAAGCAATTGGCAGTATGTATCAAAAACCTGAAAATGGGCACATCCTTCCACTAGGCACTCTGGCTTTTGAAAATATTTCCCAAGGATATAATGAAGCACCAAATAAATATAGACAGTCCATGCTGATCATATCATTGATTGTAACAGGAATATAATTCAAACAATTAAATATCTAACACAATGTCTAAAGAACACCGAATATATAAATTCTAGAATACCATACAGCAATTAAAATAATAGTGTAGAATATCTGTAACAAAAAAATGATATCAGTTCCTTTTATGTTAGAAAATTATAGGACATTAGGTTCATCTTTAACTATTTTTTGTGAGAAAATTACACATAGAAAGCCAAAGTACAAATATTAAAATTGAATTAACATTAATTTAAGGCTTAGTACTAATTTAAATATTAATATAAGAATAGTTTGCCTATAACATTGATTTTTTTCTTCTTATTTGTATTTTTGATTGAAGTTGTTAAAGAATTTTATTAAGTTACATTTTCAAATCCTAAAGGCGTTTCTTTCTGTCCACATTGTAATTTCTGGAAATTCTTTACTACTTCGAAAGTCAAGTCATGTCTTGCACTTCAATTCTTTGAATGGTTCTAGGCCATTTAAATGCACTGAACAGCTGTCCAGAAAGCAAATACAATTTAGACATAAAAAGTTTCTTTCTACTTCCAGCGTCCTGAGATTTGTTAGTAATATTTTAACAGTAGAAAGCTGTTTTTATATTTTCTAACGCCTCATGGGAACTCCTGAGCCCCACAGGAGCCCCCGTTCAAGTTTGGTCACAATAATCATCACAGGTAGATGTTGAGGAGGGAAGAAAAGTGCTTTAGAAGAGAGCCCAGGCTGAGAATGCCAAAGCGCCTCATAATGACCTACAGGGGGATTCTGGGGCTCGGTCAGCCTCTCCACCCAGGCAGTATGCTGCGCCAGGTGATTTCTCTGCCAGGGCAGCTGCTGTTCGCTGCCTTTCTCGCTGCTTCAATGCACAATGTGCCTGACGTTCCTGCCTCTGGCACCGGTCCGTAATGCCTAGGGGTGGGGAGGACTCCTATCAGCCACCGCTCTGCCTTTCTACCGGGTGCCAGTCTGATGCTCTCCTTTGGGCTTCGAGGGAAACTCTACCCCACAAATAAGCCCAAGGAAATGAAAAAATGAAACGGTGTGTGACAGTTTCTAATTACTGCATAAAAACAACATATGGAAACTTCATTGTCCATTTCATCCCTCAGTGTGTACCATCAAGGCAGATCGCTTTTATTCCATCATTCTCTGGAGCATTTGGACCCGATTTACTTCAAACAGGGGACTTTGTCTTGTAAATTTTTTTGGGGGGGGAAATGGCATTTCTTTTCAAATATAATTTGGCCACCTTGATCATTGAGAGTTCCCCCCACCCCCATAAACCTGCTATGCCTAGTTTTCTACTTGTATTTTCATTATATTCTAGCCATCTAATTGTAATCCCTAGAGCTGTTCACAACCTGGATTGAAACTGTCCATTCTTCAAAAATTTAAGTCAACTATCACTAAGTGTATCCTACAATGTTCCAGTGGGTCCTTAATCACCTATGAGAGGAGGCAGGATTTAGGCTTCTGTGCAGTCTGCTCACCTCAAAGTGTCCTATAGGCAATATGAATAGGGGAAAATAAAAGTTAAGTACACTGCTTTATTAACCTGAAAGCCAACAGCAGGATAAGAAAACGAGTTAACTCAAGCAATGGCTTGAGGTGAAAAGGCTGCCTTAAAGGTAGGGAAACAGGGAGTCTGGCCCCTGCTTTGCCTTGGCCCTATCTGTGTGATGAGAACCAGCCCTTTGCTGTCTTCATCCTGTGCTTTTAAATTTTATCAAGGCATTCCCATTCTAACCCGCCTTTACTCTTTCCAACTCCCTCACACTACATGCAATAATGTAACCCTCCTTTGTTTTCCCTATGGGATAAAGCACTGTTTTGCAAAGGGTGCTGAGATTGTAAATGCTAACCTTGGAGTAAAGTTTGAAAGTGTAGGCAACAACACAGAAACAAGACATCCATCAAACACCCATTTGCTGAAAGCAAAACCTTCCAGTTTCTCCTCTCTTCCCCGCTGGCCACAGAAGCAGTCAGTTAATGAATCAGAAAAAAGCTGG
Organism: Cricetiscus sungorus; assembly: GCA_030556225.1. Lineage (NCBI taxonomy): Eukaryota > Metazoa > Chordata > Mammalia > Rodentia > Cricetidae > Cricetiscus > Cricetiscus sungorus. The sequence continues at coordinate 20,018,834 of JANBXA010000372.1, read as the reverse complement.
TTACCAGATGTCCTGGCTTATTAACACGCACATCGCATTCTGTAATGGCATTCACCAAGCAAGCTGTGTGGAACCTAGACATGGCAGAGGCGAAATTCTCTCAGATGGGCTCCAAAGTGTGTGTGTGTGTGTGTGTGTGTGTGTGTGTGTGTGTGTGTGTGTGTGTGTGTTCAATTTCAAGAATGCAGGCTTCACTGGTCCATTCAAGCCTCCGTGGACACATTCTACAGTATAGGAGGGGTGTATAGATCTTGACTTGGTCAGAGACTCTCTCCAAGTAACCCTGCTTCTCTAAGCCCTTCCTTGAATCTGAGCAAAATGGCTGTCTCTGGCTCTTAAATGTTGAACAGGAAGACTGCAGATAAACTTAGGGACAATGCAAAGGAGAAGCCAATCTGGTTTGACTGGTTTTCACCACAGCTAATTTTAAAGCCACCCATTGTTCAATCTGCAGTCTAATTTTATGTTAATATCCTGAAAGTTGTCAAATCTTGGCAAAACCTATGCATAAATTACATAGAAAGTGGCTCACAGGAGGGGGAAAGTAATGACTGTCATGGTTAGCCAAACCCATTAATAGTCTGACAAGCAATAACCTAGGAGTTCTGGTCAATGGCAGCAGACATCTGGGAAACTTTTACAATTAATATCTTTTCTTTTTCTTTTTCTTTTTTCTGTTTTTTTTTGGGGGGGTGGTTAGAATGGTTTCCTCTGTAAAAAAAAAAAAAAAAAAAAAAAAACCCAGCATTCAATTGACTGATCTTTATCAGTCTTCCAGGGTTGGGCTTGTCCTCTTTCGTGGTTGACCACTGCCCTGCTTTTCATAAAGCCACTGCTTTTTGACGAAATGTCACATTTGGGTTGATGGGGATTGATAGTATTCCGAAAATGGCATGTGGCTGCCCAAACAACGAAAAATTCAGACGTCTTCATCTCTAACTCAGTTCTGAGTTGCAGTCCCCTCTGAGCTTGGGAGATATGGAGCATAAAGCCTTGTTTCAGGGTACACTCTCAGTCTTTAGGTCAGTTTCTTGTCTCGCCCCTCCCTACATCTGCTATGCCACTCTAGTGCCTCTACTCATCCTCTTGCTCTCCTTCTCCCCCTCCTCTGTCCTCTCCTCTTCCTTTTCCACTTCTTTTTCCTGGATAAGAAATTCATAATAAAATAAAATGAATCAATCTGATTAATCAGTTCCTGTGCCCATGTGGTTAAAATATTTGAGTCTCACTGCTACGTGTATGTTTACATATAGCAGACATACATGCATAATCTCTTGCTCATTTTCCCTGAAAATAATGCTAGTGGAATCAGCCGACTTTCCAGCTATACCTAGAATAATTACTGGGTATTCCCCTACAGTTGTTATAGCTAATTTAACAAACACAGTGGCAGATATGAGTGGATACTCAAAAATTATTCTCTAAAGTAGATGGTGGGTAGGAGGATAGATAAATAGCAGCAGGACACATTTCTATTTTGGCAATACTATTATAGTCTCATTATAAGGGCATTCTTTTTTTTTTTTCTGCTGTAAATCATTGCCTGCTAGGGTTTCACACAGGATATTCACAGGATACTTAGTGATGTTCATTTGGCCAATGGCTAGAAGCAGAGGGAACAGGAAAAAGTAAAGGGCTGGAGAGATAAGTAGAGTTGTGATAAGAAGTGGCCCTGGAGTCAGGTTGGTGATTGAAGGCAAAATACCTCCTGTGGTAATGGAACAAGTGGAAAACTTTAAGCATAGAAATGCTATAGGTACTGTTTCAGATAGTTATTTGTGCGTTTGGTCGGGGAATCAAGAGGTGGGAGGAGAATCCTGACAGAGAAACCAGTGAGAAAGATCTTTCAGCAGTGGAGACAATAAGACAAAAAACAACAGACTTAAAGCATAGCTGTCCAAATTTGGTGACAGACCATGAGCATCAAACAGATATGATTTGACATGACATCTAGCTCTGTCTGAACCTTGAAGGCTTTAATGAAGGTAGCAAATGTACAACTGGCAAGGAGACTGCAAGGCCCGATGATCAACAACAGTTATGTCTTCCAGAAATTGGTTCTTGGAAAACAATGGAGCCCTACATCAAACTATTTCCAACTGCCAATAATAAACTCACAAATCGAATCAGACAAATGATTGATATTAAATGACAAAAGTGCCTTATCTTGAAAGAATCATCATGAAGGAATTTAGCTAAACTGTACAAATAATGAATTAGTCTCGTGAATGTAAGTAAAAAGAATTGTGGTGTTTCTTAACTGAAAGCTGAATGAAATGCTCAACCTGACTGCACTCTTCTCCCTTCCCTAAGTATTACAGTAACGCACACTGAAAGAAAATGATATTCCTGAACTAAAAACACCCTTACACAGTCACAGTCATCAACTCTTGTGGATGACACCCCAGCCTTGCTCAAACAAATCAAGGAAGAACGTGCTGGCACAGGAGCACATATAAACACCACTTGCCTGGAAAGCAAATTTGTTGTCATCTTGGGACACGTCATTTTTAGAAACAATGATCCATTTGGCAGCCCTGCACATGTTCCCTTTACTGAGAGCTTTCTAACATTCCATGCCTTACTTTATTTAGGTTTGGGATTTTTGAGGATATAAATCTTTAGCAAAGCTAGTCCGGAATCCTACTTCCATTTGGTGTTATTTATTCTATACACACTGTCCCCTGCCCCCTTACGTCTTCTGTTACTAACCCTTGATTCCCTGATTGGAGTCCTTGTCTGGGCACCTCATATCAAATGGCAGCAGCGTGGAATGCCTAATTATTTCACTGTTGAACTTGAACAGCTGTCCTCGATGGTCTATTTAACAGAGTTACCACGCTGGCTGTTGAAAACAGCCTTTGTTGCATAAAGGATGTGATTTTCACATTAGAAAACATTTCCTTTTAGCCCAGGAAGCATCTGAAGGGTCTTGAATTAGATTGTTCCAAAAATACTAAGTTCTACCTTTGCATTTTCTATTCAACATTTTAATATTTTAAAGAAAAATTACCCAAGGACCTGGAATTTGTTCTCCTTGTCCCCAAGAATTTTGTAGCACAGCTTTTGACTTTATTCTGAGACTTTATATAATTCTAAGTGTACAGTGAGATTTTTCTAGACTATAAGAATGATTTGAGCCACGCTATATGGTGCTATTGAATATCTAGGCTGTATCATCTACGGCAGGTTGAAAGGAAATCTGCAGAATTAAACATTTGTCCTTTGAGAAGGAAGTACAGACTGAGTGTCAGTGGCAAGACGAGGGATCATAGAAGACGTTAACTGAGAACAGCTGTTTGTGAGAGAGTGTGGGGAGGGCAGTGATGCCCCTGGAAGGAAAGGGACCCTGTGTCCAGTGGAGTGTCTTGATTTCTGAATTCTGGGTTTCCTCCATCTCTTCCTTCTTAGGAATTTTCTTCACTGGTACTTGTTCTCTACTTGAATTTCCCTGGTAATATGTCTTCAGATGTACAGTGGCTGTTCATTTTTTCTTCATTTTGGGATCTTTACAACCAGTAGTCAAAAGAAGTCCTCTATGGTTTTTGAATATATAGCCTAGAGAGCTTGCCTTATCTTGCATTTCATTCACACTTACCATTTTATTTCAAACTTGACCGAAAGTAAATGTAGGCTTTCACAGTATTACTTGATGACATAACTGGACACTGTTGTACTTGCTATTTTGCTTCCCTTTCACAATTCATCTCATTTATTAATATACAATCTTTAAATACTTGCCTTGGGATCATTAGAAATGACAAATCTGAGCAAAATTAATCAATTATTCCCTCCAGATATATTTTATAAATTTACACAGTTCAACTATAATGATAATGATTTCAAAGTGATTCTGAATGATTTGCATGTGTGTGTTGTTTCTTGTAGATCTCAAACATCCTTTAGAAAAATTCTACAATTAATTTCCTAATTTCAGATATATTTAAATAAAATGAAACAATACTTGTTAGGTTTCTTTACATATGAAGAATTAAACCTAATTTTTGCATTTGTAAATATTTAAAAAAACAAATATAGCAGGTTATTTTATAGCATCCAATTAATATGTATTGTTAGGTCTGTGGATACCTGAATAGCTGGAACTGAATTATATGCATAAAAATTATATGTATCCTTTTGAAAATTCACTTCATTTAAAATAAAATGCATGGAGAGTTTACTGTAAGAGAACGGATAACACCTTTTCTCTTTAAGATGAATGAGCCAATTTATAACTTCTCAAGGGTCAACAAGGGTCAACTCAGGACAAATGCTCTGAGAAGTCTAGAGAAAAACGCCATTATGGAATGGCTTGTAGGCACAAAGGGGCTGTTGATTTACAAAGCACACAATCTCCTGTTTCTCCTTACATTATGAAAAAATCCTCTGTAATTGTTTTATTCTGAAATAATTAAACCAGTGAAAGTGTTTGGCACATAGTGGAAGTGAAAGGCTTACATGTGGACCCAGGATCAGCACTTGAGAAGTTCAAGGTTATTTATCTGTGCTTGGCTGTAACTCCTTACCCTCCCTTTGGGTGTGAGGAAAGGCTAGAAGCTGCCGAAGCCTTTTCCTTTTCTATGTCTTCCTCAGAAACAAAATTCTATTGAGAATAAACAAGCCAACAACCAAGAGATTGCACTTTCCCTTTGTCCTTTGCAGTCAGGTCTGATAAAATAAGTTCTGGCCTGTGAAGTGAAATAGACTTCTGCCTAGCCTATTTGAAGTCAGCCATGTTTAACTTTTGGATTTTTCTTCCTGAGGTTTGGGCTGCAGATGTAACCAATGAAGCTCTGGCTGCCATCTGGAACTATGAAATAACTTGCAGATGGAGAACAAGCCAACAGAGGAGAAGAGTTGTGTGGAGGGCTTATGATCATGTTGCTATCCTTCCTTCCTGCACTGCTCAACTCCAGAGCCTACTCTTTCCTGCAGTCACTATCCTTATGGCTTTTCTCCTCTATGAACATGACGCAAAGTGCTTACAGCGAAACTTCTATTTCAGGTTTGCTCTTACTGGGAAGAGCAGCATGACAGTCAGCATTTTTCTTTGCAAACTATATGAGTAGTTCACCTTGGCCAACTTGATCACATGTGGCAGGACACAATATTACCTTGAAACAACAATTTTGGGAGCCACCATTCAGGTTATTTTTATGCATTTTTAAGTTTAATTACACTACCTGCCATATACTGCAAGGTGTGTGAGAGAGAGAGAGAGAGGAGGGAGAGAGAGAGAGAGAGAGAGAGAGAGAGAGAGAGAGAGAGAGAGAGAGAGAGAGAGAGAGCATGTATGTTATTATTACTGCCATTGGTGTATGGATAAGAAAAGTGAACCAGTTAAGAAGCATAAATGGGAGGAGAAATAGAAACTGAACTATAGTCACTAGCCTCTTCTACCTCTGAATGAAAGATCTAAACATTTCCTCTCATTGGAATAGTAGATTTTCATATTTCTTTTTTAAAAAACCACTGATACTCTTATTTAAGATGGAACCTCCATAAACAAGATTGTGTTTGTAATGATGCCTTGTCTAGTTTGAACAGATTTAGCCAGAGAACCCTGGGAAACTAAATGATTGCTCAGATTCAATCAATACTCCAGTCTTTCTGAGCACCAGTGAGGAGACAGAATGGGCCAGATGAAAAGTGTTCAGCAAGCACAAAATGTCATGCCACTGTGTGAAGCCAACCAACTGTGAGCCACTGCTGTCCAGGATTCCTCTTCAGGGTCTTACCCAGTAAGACCCTGAGAGTATGTACTGAGGTGATAAAGAAGCAACTTATAAATTTGTGCAAAACCCCTGCAAGACAGTTTTTGCATTTTTGTTTTGCTTTACAATTATAAAATGTAAGAGGAAACTCTCTTACCATCTTAAATAAAATTATAATTCTCTGGAAATTAATAGTTTCTCTTCTATGCTTCCTTTCTTTTCTTGTTGCTGTTATCTAGCTTGCATTGAACAACATCAATCTACACATATTATAACAGATCATTTGATTGGCTATATCCTCTGTTTCAGTCAGTATTGTAATCTAAGGACAGAACAAACATTCTGCCAAACACTGGAAGCTTATAACATCACATGCAGATTTTTTACTCTTACTCCCTCTTTGTCATGGGTCATCAAGGGTGGTGGAGTTAGGGGCTCACCTAAAACTGATGAAAAAATCTTCTCTTCTGCGCATGACTACCCTGTGGCAGTGACTGCACTGACAGACTTCATTTCCACTGATCTTTCTTTAAGGCAAGTAAGATATGTATTTCTGATGAAGATCAATGAATAGAACAATGTGCCTCTAACATAGAAGCATGGCAAAATGAATATTTTAACAACAAATGTAATAATCTATATCTATATCAACTTTTTTTTTTTTAAGCAAGCCAAATGGAGGAAAGGTCTAGTTTCTCCATTAGACTGTGTGTGTGTCCTCTCACTTTTGAACCTGCTGCCTTGATTTCATCTTCCTGGGAGTTCTCCTGTTTCTTTCTACAATGGGACTAGTGTGCTGTCTCAGAATAGATGATACATCTTCTGAGTGTGAGATGATCTGCACATATGGTGTGTGTGTGTGTGTTTGTGTGTGTGTGTGTGTGTGTGTGTGTGTCCCACAAATTGTGGGTGGAGGTCAGAGGGCTGCCTTTGTTGTCAGTCCTGCCTTCCACTCTGCTTGTGTCAGCATTTGTTATTGCTGCCAAAGCCAAGCTAGCTGGCTTGAGAGCTTGGAGGGATCTCAGACTCATGAGCTTTCACTGAGGTCCTAGGGATTCCAACTTTGTTTGCCAGAATTGCCAAGCAAGAGCTTTACCCACTGAGCCTTTTCTGTGGCCATGTGCATCTTCTGGGCAGCCTTATTTGATTCTCTAGCCTGTTCTTACCCAGGTGCTTCCATAGCTGCCCAGTTCACATACTTCCAACATTTTAAATGTCCCTCCCTATCACCATTCCCTCTCCTTCCTCTCTCTTCTCCCCATCCCTTTACTTCCCATCCCCTTTCTTTTTCGCTTCTTCATCTAAGGTAAGTTCACTAAAAGCACAGAACCTTACACATAGTAATTAGCCAATTAATATTATTAAATGAATATTGTTTGGAGCTTGATATAATTGATCATACAAACATTATAAGGAGCATGAGGAAGGAAAGACTGTTAAGAATTCTTTGAGAGCCATCTAAGTCTGCCATTTGGAATGTCTAACAATTTAAGGATGTTGTTGGCTGAAAAGCCATATGACATCTGATGGCCATGTTATGAGGCATTCTCAAGGAAGGTTGTGGGAAAGGGCACAAACACAGGTAGAAATTTGGGATGTGTGATAGGTTACTTACAGATGGCTGAGAATTGCTTCCTATAAACAAACAAGTGCTTCTGAAGCTAAATATGATTACTGGGCTCACGTATTAATAAATTATAATTGTTACTTGTTAATAGGAGTAATTATAATTATTCTTTCTCTCATTTGTTTATTGCTTGCTTATCTCTATTAGTATAATGACTAAATGAAATGCATATACTTATTTTGGCCAGCATTCATTAAAAATGCCTGTGTTTAAGCATGCATTTACACATCTTGGAACAGAACTAGAAAACAGTATGAGCAGGGCATCCCTGCATACAATTAGCACATCTAAAAGATCAATATAGCCAAAGAGAGATCAAAGAACAAAGGAAGAAAGACATTGGAACCATTCTTAGCGGGGAGCTAGAACAAAACCTGCAGGAGAGCTCGTGCCACCAACAGTGTCTTGAGCCCTTCTTCACAGGCTAGCATGGGCTTCTGTATGCTCCTTCCACATGAGGCTCCCTTGAGAGCCTTTTAAAGAGCTCTAACTCCCCATCTCCACCCTGGGCTGGGAATGGAACAATGGAGTTTCTGAAACATTCCCTTGAGTGTCTAGTGTTCAACAGGAGATGTAAGCTATTAATTTAAGTAGCTGGGCAATGATTATTGGCCTAAATTTTTAAAGGTGAACTAATATCTTTATAGCACTCAGGGATCGACCTCATTTGGCCTGATTCATTTCATCTACCTACTGAACACTGCTGAGCAGACCTCTTCCAAGGAATAACAATTCGAGGCAACCCCTCTACCTTTCTCTCTCCCTTCTGCCCCTCTTTCTCCCTCTCTCTAATAGATCCTGTAACTTTTAGGCATATGCTCTGCCACTGAGCTATGTGCCCAACCCTGGCAATGAGATTTGAGAAGTTTAAGTAGGCATAGCAAGGAAATCATGTGGACAGCAGTGCAGGTCAGACCATGCTGGGGGACATTGCAGTCACTACCTCAAGACTGATCACAAAAAGGATAACATCAAGATCCTGAGAGCTTGCATATGCTTTAAGAGGATTTAGGGAACATAATTACTGGACAATGAATGGCAAAGTCTGCCTTTAGTGGCAGCATTAGAAAAGCATGGTCCGCAGGAGAGTCTCCTTCCTTCTCTTTCCAATATACAATTTGGTATAAAACATATGGGGGGCAGCATTTACCCTCAAATTTTATCTTTGCTCAACAATTTGCTTCTCTCAACAATCCTCTGTGTGCCATTTCACCACAGTGCTTTGCATTCCAATGACTTAAAATGCTCAGGTGCCTGATGAAAGTGCTCATTCCATAATCTCTTTTACATAGGCACTTGCAAGGATCACAGGTAAGGAAGTAACACTGATACTTAAATCATCACTGACAATGCAATTACTACCAATTGCAGCTTAAAAGAAATTACTCTTTTCACACTTTGAAGTATTGTGGGTAGAGGCACACAGATGCTGTTTGAAGCAGCTTGCTGCTCTGGAACCATATAATGCCACTGATGACTAAGACCTGTGGCTGACATCTGCTTTCAATGTCAGGATCTTTAGTGCTGTCCCAGGTCAACTTTCAAGATAACACCATGTGAAGGTTTCTTTGCCTGTCCCATTACCCCCACTTGAAGGCCATGGTTATGGCTAGGTTGGTAAATGGCTAGGTTTCTGAATGGAAACAAGGTTGAATTCTCAGTATCTCTGTAAACTTCAAACAAGCAGTTGATCTCTGTTTCCTACCACTCAGGATCAGTGCTACAACTAAATACCTGTCTTTACATAGAAGTCTCTTGGACCTTCTCTTTATTCAAAGTGGCATTTTATTTGCATTTCTTTTCCTGTATCATTTTCAAGTTGTGGTTATTTGCATTCATTAAGAGACTTGCTTTATAGAGTGTTGTGTGCTTTTATATCACCTCAGAGTTCTCTGGTGCTATGTAGCAGTTTCCTCTGAGATTAGAAGAATCTTCCATTCAAGAAAAGCTTGTTGAATCACAGGATGATACAGAAGAGGTGAGCCAACAGGACATGCCTAAGGAGTAAGATCAATAAAACACAGAGTGTTTACAGGATATAACAACAGGACCTTCTAGGTGTAGGGGAAGCATTTCATTCTGCAGGTAAATCCATGAGATTAGGAAGTAGACAAGTCAATAGCTTCAGGAAGTCACTAAAACAGAACAAATGTGATAGATTCCTCCCTCTCTAAGTGCACCAACTACTGTGCTGCTTGGAGGAATCAGAGAGCAACTAAACTACCTGGAAAGGCATTCTCCAATATGGTAAGCTATATACATGCTGTTTTCTGTTACTGTAAGCAACTCCTTGCTCAAATTCCTGTAATCCCAATAAAAGTAAATGGTTTATCAAGCTGGACCTGGGTAGTCTTGTCATAGATTCCCTATCTATGGAGTAGTAGGCTTTTCTGTTTTAGTACCATGAACATTTTTGTTCTTTCCTGCACATGATTTTGGAAGTAGAATGGGAAGGAAGCATCCGTGGGTACTTTCTCACTTGCCTACTCTGCTGGTTTAGCTACTGCCACTTTGCACTGTCATCCATTGCTATGCTTTGCACTGTCATCCATTGCTATTTATTTATTTTACTAGGAAATAATTTTGAAGGCTGGCATGATGGGTAGAGAAGGCAAGCTTTGAAAGAGTATCCAACCTCAGAACATAGGTTTGGTGAGTTGTGGAATGACTCCTACATGAACTTTGTTTTCAAATTGAGTTGTGATCACAAATGGAACTAAGATTTGGTAGAGAAGACTTGACAAAAATCAAAGGATCTTAATGGTCACAACAGCCACACTATTTTGAGGATGTTCAGTTCATTAAATCACCTGACTATATCCTACCTTCAGAATATAAATGGTAATCAATTAAGACACTTTGTGAAACCAATGTACTGCAGAGGAATTTACCACCACTCATTCATTGGTTCCTAGCCATCTTTTGGTTTGCTCTTTTTATCTATCTAAAACTGGACCTCAAACTCCTGGTGCTGTTCCTCCACAAGTATTTGTCCTCCATTCTGTCCCTCCCTCAAGTCATGGTGATCTTCCTCTCATTTCCTACAACCCCATCATAGGCTTCATCCTTCTCCAGTGCTCTTTATTTTCATATGCCCTGGTGATCTCCTTCCCATTTATAAAGGTATTTTATCTCTGGAACCCTTTTCCAAGATTTTTTTTTCTGAATTCTTCAAACTAAATAAGTCACTCTAGACTCCTCTATAGCACATAGCCTTTATGTCTTTTATAATTTTCATTGAATTTTAGTGTTTCATGTCTCTGATCCGCATAGAGGTAGTAGTAGTAGTAGTAGTAGTAGTAGTAGTAGTAGTAGTAGTAGTAGTAATGTGTGTGTACATGCTCTGGATGTTTGGATGTATGAGCTCATGTGCCTATGGATATGCAGGTGGAGGCCAGAGCACTCTCAGTCTGTCTTTCTTTTTACCCTTGGCCTTATTTCCTAGAGATAGGATCTCCAAGTCAAGCTAAAGCTGGCCATTTTGACTAGACTGTCTGGCCAGTGAGGTTTCAGAATATGCCTATTTTTGCTTGGGAGGGGGAATCTTAAGCACACAACCATAACCAGCTTCTTAGAAGAATGTTGAGGATTCACACTTGCATACTGACTGTCTCCCCAGTCTTTTACCTTCTTGTTATCCACACCAATTTGACCACAGTTACATAATTTGTGGATGACTGAAAATTATTACTGACTGAAAAGTGATAAAGGTTTTGTGGGCATCCTGCCATAAGTTTGTAAAAGTCTCATGACATATGATGATATGTTTGTTTTAATAAAAAGTTTATGATTTAGGACTCACATGTATAAAATATGATCCTTTTTCACTAGAAATATTAAATTGAAGTTATAGTTTTGCATGGTTCATCTTACTTTAGCCTAATTTGTATGTTGGTCTTTATAAATGGAAATTGATATCTTATGTTATCTAGGGAAGCTTAGAGTAATCATAACTCTTGTGTCCTAAACATCCATATTTATTATTTAAATTACATATAATTCTATTTATTTTAACAATGTTTTTCTGCATATGGGTTTGAATTTCATTGACTGCATGTCCATTTTCAACCCCAACTCATCATATAGTATTCACGAGAGTGTTTTGTTTAAAAATGCACAAAGGTATCTTATTAAATAATGTCACAAACATGAAGTTCATTATTATGCAAATGCCATCCTTGGAACAGATTTGTTAATTGCAACTCATTTGCATAATTAATGAACTCCCAAATGAATTATGCCTTTGCAGATTTGTGTGGCATTGTTTTAAAATAAATTATAAAATACATGTCAAAGGAAGAGTGCTTTCTGGGTTCCCATAGCATTGTTTGAAATTTAATTACCAAATGCTTGTCAAATTAAAATGAGTTTGTAGTTTTTACAATGTTATTTTAAAATTAATCACAAAATAAAATGTCACTGCATTAAAGTAAACAACTTGTTATTTTCTCTAAAAGAACACAGAAAACAGTTTTTTAACTTCAATTACATCGTTTAGTATAGTGAGTGCACTGTTTTATTCATTTCATCCCTACACTGTGACTTCACAGAGTTGACAGTTGTTAGCATGTTAATGTTTTGGTAAATTGAGATTTAATTTAATTTTATTGTGTGGCTTACTTTATATGGCAGATGATTAATGTGTTGCCTGTGAGCTCAGTATGGATTTGTTCATGATAAATTGTAGTTCCAGAAAACATTCAAGGTCACTTAAATCTGAGGTATAAACAGTATTCCTAAGATTTATTTAATTGGCATTTTGACTGCCATCGGTTAAAATGATTGAAAGTGCATGGCTTGGATCTTAGTCATTCTTTCCAATACAGTGGGAGGATTCCTTTCTTTGATGAAGAAAAGGCTTTTGGATCCTCATAAAACATTCTTCACTCTAAAGAGACCTCTATTCTTGCAGAGGATGCAACCTCTTCTCTAATCTTGAAGCCCACAGAGGGGCTTTACCAAGAAGGAATTCAGGATGGAAGCTACCTAAAAAGGAATTCAGCTAAAATAACCTGGAAACAATAGACTTAGGAAAGAATAAAACATAATCATCATCATCATCGCATCCTGTCTAGTAATGGAGAATATCAAAGAACAAGCTACTCACTCACTGTCAAAAGGTTTGTTGCTGTTTCTCTTTTTAAGTACTTACATTTACTCTGCTCATTTCTTCCTCTTATACTCTAGTCTAAACAAAATCAATCGCCTGTGGTTAATACTGCATTTTTCTCAGTTCTTAACCATGGAATGTAAAGCCCAGGGGAAAGGCTTGGTCTGACATGGCTATAACTATGCAAATTGAAACAAACTAGTCATAAATCTTAAAGTAAAACGGTAAACTATTTTGTCTCTGTTTTTTTATCCTGTATATAGTTGCCTTTTCAGGCCTATGTGAGGTATTCCTTGCTGCCCTTTCTGGAAACTGATAAGCCTAGCAGGCCTTTTTGAAGAGGCAATATGTCTTCTCCTGCATGCCTGGTGTGTGACTAAGAACCCAAGTGTTTCATGCAGATACATAGATTTGACCTTTTGCCATTTCCCGTTTTATCCTGGCATAGATATAACTCAAAGGCTTAGAGCACACTTCTTTTTCCCAATCAAATGAGAGTAGTTGCTTTTGTCTAAGCTTTGGTGTTACATAGACATACTGTTTTGTTAATATGCCTTCAGAAACTGCAAAGTGACACACTTCTTTCTAGTTCAACACCATTGACTTATAAGTACAGAACAAAACAACATTCCACATGGTAGGACTCTCTGAACTAAATATTTTAATGGAGCAGTAGGTACATGCTGAAAGTGTTGTTGAGCTACAGTTTGCTGTTAGAGGACACCCACTAACTGAAGATCCCGTCTAAGTGAGAAATTCAGATGCAGCTTATGTTCTTTAAGGACCTACAGTCTGCACAGCAGTTGCCAACTTGTGTTCTTTGGGAAAAGTTGAGAATTAATGAACAAAATCATGGTTTCTGTTGATTCAATATAACCTTTTTGACCTTTCAGAAAGGTTTCTAATCTTTTCTTGGCATAATCATTATGGCCACTTGATGGGAGATGTTATTCTATAAATATGTTTCTCATACTGCTTAATGAATAAAATACTGTTGGGCCAATGGGAAAGCAAGATAGGCAGGGCTAGGAGACTAGTAGGAAAGAGAAAGTAGGAAGCAGGAGTCAGCAATTAGAGTGTGGAGAAAGCAAGATGCCGGCCCGCCGCTCTCCGATAAGATGAGCCACGTGGAAATACTTAGAATAGTAGAAATAGGTTAATTATTAAGAAAGAGCTAGCCGATAAGGAATTAGGAACTGGCCAACAGATTTATATCAAATACAGAGTCTCAGCATGTTATTGGGGGCTGGCGTGATGGTGGGACCAGACTGGTGGCGGTGATGGCGGGGAAAAAACGTGCTAGTAACATAATGGTGATAAACAATGATAATAAGTGGCCAACAGCTTGTATCAAATACAGAGTCTTTGCATGTTATTGGGGGCTGGCGTTGCGGCAGGACCAGGTGGGCTGGCGGAAAACATACACACTACAGTCACTTTCACTCTAAGCTCTATTTATTTCTGTATATGATTTTGTATTATGAAAGTTCCAGAAACATAGGTAGGTAACATAGCTAGCATGTAAAATAAATCAGTGTCTGTATGTCCCTCATTTAAAACAATAAAAATCAAGGAGTTGTGCCTCATCCCTCACCACCTCCCCCCAAAATCTAGCTCCAATATGGGTTCTGGTCTCTTTTTCTAGTTTAATCTTAAAACATTTGAATGATATAAATTGTACATGTTCAAGATATAGAAGCTGGCTTGATGTATATATCATAATCAAATTGATTAATACACCAATTACCTCCATAGTTAATTTGTGGACATCAGGAGGAAGGGTAAGCCACTTAAAATTTGTTTCACTACCAAGTTTCAAGTAAATAGTATAGTATTATCATCAAAAACTACAACAGATCAAGGATATCTGATATACACATACACAATGGAATATTATTCAGCCATATAAAGAAGGAAATTTTGCCTTTAGTGATAATGTGGATGAATTTGGAAGACATTATGTGATGTGAGATAATCTAGGCACACAAAGACAAACCCCACATGTTCTCACATGTGGCAACTAAAAGGCCAGCTCATGAGTGGAGGGGTATAGATCCACAGCAGCCAGTGATTGAACTGTGGAGGAGATATGGGGGTGTTGTTTAAAAGGTATAAACTTTCTGTTACAGAATGAGTATGTTCTGGGGTCTACTTTACACAGTCATGATGTTCTAAATGAGTTCCAGTGTTAATTTATACAGAATGTACTGTGCACTGACTTTGAGAAGGAACCTTCACAGTTTCTTCTAAATTATCTTGGAAGCCATTTCAGTCCCTTTAGAGGACTGAATTTTGAGGATTTTCTAAGATTGTTTTTCTAGGAAAGACCTGAAACCATAAGTGTCTAAATCTACTTATCCTTTATTTCCACAGAGAGTTAAGCTTTATGTAAACCAAATCTCTTCTCAGATAACAATTTCTCATCATCAGTCCCTTGACTTACATTGTATTTACCCAAGTTTACTTCTTTCCCCTTACACATTTAGGCATTAGATATAATTTATGACAAACTATTAAGTTGAATGCATATTTTAAGCTCCAAGTTGGAAAAGCTTCCATTTCTCCTAAAAACCAGTTCTCGGAGGTATCTTTATATTATCATTTGATATAAAATAGCTTTATTAAGAAATAGTTTTTAGAAAATGAAATAACTATTATAATAGAAAAATCTCTCATTTTGAGTCTTTATACAATATTGCATATTTTAAGTAACTAGAAACCATTGTTTTTGGTGAAGGGAATTTTTCTTAATTTTTAAATATTACATAGTCAAAAATCAAATTTCATTTTTATTTTTTCCAACTAGAAATGTAATTTGTCCAGATAAAAAGGGAATATAAGGAGCATCTATGGCTTTAACAATAAAGCATTATTATTTTCTGATTTGTGTGAACACACAGGACCTGTCTTTCTTTCTGAACATTAACTTGGAACTGGAAGATTCACAGACTTACTGAATATTCATGCATATAATTTCAGATATTTCTTCCCTAGAGTTCAAGTTGAAGCACATTGTTGATTTATGTCCACCATGACATGATGTGACACTCCTTACAGTTATTTTTAATTAGAAATAAAATATTAATTCATTCGAGTTTGTATATAGAATATATCTGGAGGAGGGGGGATCTCAGAAAGGTATGTAGTGACAGATTGTTAATTAACTTCTTTTAAAGAGAATTCCCTTTAACTTGAGGGGCAGGAAGATCTGTCTCTAACCCCCCTCTGTGATCTAGAAGAAGGAATTCACAGTGACTATCTACCACTCATTGGAAAAATTAAAACCTTTTATTATTTCCAATATTAGTGCAAAGTGGATAGAGTACTTCTACTTTCTCAAGGTTAGGAAAGTAAAACTGAGCTGGGATAGTGGTGGCTCACACCTTTAATCCCAGTACTCAGGAGGCAGGAGCAGGCATATTTCTGAGTTCTTCTCCATCTTGGTCTGCAAGGGGAAGTCCAGGAGAGCCAGAGCTACACAGAGAAACCCTGTCTCCAGAAAAACAACTAAATAGATAAAAAATAAATAAATAAATAAATAAATAAATAAATAAATAAATAAAGAATGAATGAATGAATGAATGAAGCATGAAACTGAGCTTGAGTCATTCCCCAAGATGATGAGTTTCTGTCATTGTTGTGCCATTCTACACTGAGTTTCAGGAAGGGGACACTGAGGCTTCCCTCATGTGACGTGTTAGACCTATGGCAAACAATTTCAGATTCCTTTCTGAATGGAATTCCAATTCTTAGACCTTAAGTAGCATCCAAATTTCCTTGGTGTGGCTACCTGCAGCCTGAAATTGAAGAGTCAAGTCCATACCAGTGTCATTTTACAAGGGAGTATTTAGAACCCATCTTGACAATACTGTTAACTGTGGGGCTTCAATAACTTCTTTAATTAGACTGTGAATGTTGTAACTCCAGCCATCGTTTAGGTAGTGATGGTTCATATATTGCAAGTCTTCAAAGATTTAGATTCTTTTTAGATTCTTCAGTTTAGTCTTACCCAGTAACATGGTGAGGAAATGAGGAACGCAGACACCAAATCATTTCTCCTTGAGACACCAACAACCAAGCTGATCCAAATTCTATACTTTATTTAAATTATTCTTGAAGACTGGTTAAATGGTTCAATAGTTAAAGGACCCTGTCTCAAGCCTGACGATTAGAGTTCAATACCCAGGAATAACCTGGTGGGAAGAAAGAACTAACCCTGTAAGTTGTATTGACATACATTCTCCCCTCTTCTACACTCTCACACACACATGCACACACACACACACACACACACACACACACACACACACACACACACAAATAATAACAATTACTAAATGTACATTTTGGAAGTTAAATCCTTCTGGAATGATGCCCTCAAGCTTTTTAAAACTGTGATGAGAACAAAAAATGTTCATTGCTAAGCACGGGCAGACATTTCTCAAGTCTTGCCCTTTATAAGTCTTGAAAAGTAAAGGAACAGTTCAGTTCAACTGAAGATCAAGCCAATAATGGAACGCTTATTCTAATTCAGAATGGAGTCTAGGCACTCAGACTATTTAGATGAATAATAAAGGCCATTAATGAGCTGACAGCTTGTGTGGGAGACAGACAATTGAGATAGGCAATTATGTTCTGAAGAAGGAAGTTCAGTGATGGTAGTGTATGGTAAAGGGTGTCATAGCAGTTCTTGGGAGGGGGGAGGAGAAGAGAAAAGGGGTTGAAGATGTCCAGAAAACACTTCACAGAGTATTAGTATTGAATTTTTCTCTGATTGACACATGGAAGTCATCTGGCCGCTGTGACCACTTGGCCTCTGACAAAATGTGAATAGCAGAAAGGTGATGTGCCTCACATTTTTGCTTTATGGAATTATTTTTTAATATTTATTTTTATTTTTATGTATGTGTCTGTGAAAATGTATGCCACACATGTTCAGACATCCACTGGGGCCACAGGAGGCTGTTTTCTCCCTGGAGTTCTAGATACTGGTGGTTGTGACGTGCCCGGTGTGAGTTAGGAAACCACTCAAGTCCTCTGTGGGAAACAGCTCTTTACAACTGAGCCATTTATCTCTGCCGTACCCATTGTGCCAAATTTAAGGAAGCACCGGAGTCTCAGAAATCTCAGGACCTTGAGCATATCCATCAGGAGACAATACAGACATTTTATCTTTGTAGCTGTACTTTAGTCATAGTACTCTGCTGGTTATTAAAAAAAAATATCGCCACACCAAGTTGGTAAAAAGCAGTAGTATATTAGTATATGCTTTCCAAAGCCCCTTAAAATCATCTTGTAAGATTTCAACAATAATAGAGTGACATATCCAAACCAAACTAATAGACAGGAGTGTGAGAAAGATATCTGTAGGGAAGATGGGTGTAAAAGGAATCTAAAATAAGATGGGACAGGAAAGTAATCAGTGTGCAAATATGGAATTGCCAAAAAACAAATTTAATGAAGAAAAAGACACTGAAATCACTATCATAATACATTAGGACCTAATAGAGATATGCCTCACATACTCAGAATTTCACAAGAGAACTATGTTATCAATTGTCCCTTAGTTCCTTCTTTATTTTAATTCAATATTCTATTTAATTCTAAAATCATACATAACTGCTTTATTATTGGCCCAACTGATATTTCTCTATTGATCATGTTTTCACTCATTTTTAAAATTGTTTTCTTTATACCCAGATCTTTATTTCTTATATATATTAATTTATTTTTTTATTTTACATATTGATCCCAGTTCTCCTCCCTCCCTCCTTCCCTCCTTCTCTCCCTTCCTCCCTCCCTCCCCTGCTCTTTCCCTTAGTTCTTTCTTTACCTTGTAACAAAGCAATGAAGACTAAAATCTGTCTCCAGTCTGGGTACATTTTCTCAGAGAGGAATCATGGTCTCCCCACAAGTTTTCTTTGTGAACTCCAACTATATGCTTAAAGGAAAGAAGGAATGGCAAGTCCATTCATATTCTATACACAGTGAACAATGGCTCCAGCTCTCCTGAGCGTGAGGTCAGGAGAAAAGACAGAGCAAATGTTAGGCCACAATTATTCAATGGTTAAGTACAGCTCCACCTGGATTAGGCAAACCTAGGAAGGTGTTGGAGAACTTTGCTTGCTGATCAGAGGTCTTAGCCTCCCCATGGCCTAGCAGCTTATCTCAATAAGCTGAGCAAAAATGGAGCTCCCTCCCTCCAGCAGAACTTCCTGCCTCTACCTGCCCTTATCTAGAAAATGCCCTTGGGCCTGGAGGACTGACTTTATCTAAAAGCTTTCTCTAAAACCAGACGCCTGCTTCATCTTTAGCTTGACCCTTGGCACAGATTCCTTCTAAGGAAACTTGCTCTAGGAGCTCTGCTATGTGACTCTCCTGCCATATACTAAGACCCTTGTGATAGGAGCAGGCCACTTAATGCAAATTAGTGTTTGTCCCCAGACTCCCCAATCCTATGTATTTCTTATACTCTGGAATAAAGTTGAGCTAATTTACTGAAATCTGTCTCCCTGGGGGCTGTCTCTGTTTGTGCTCATGGGCCTGTAATGAAGATTTTTGTCACCCCTTCTGCCTCTTTCCCCTCTTGACCTGGTGGCCAATGGGTGACAAAGTTAGGATGCCAAAAATGAATTAGAGTTAGATAAATGAAGATGAAAATTATGCAGAAAGGTGAACATTACAGAAAAGTACATAGTGAATTACCTGCAAGGAGGGCAAAACCATGATATAACTGTGGTGTGGTTAGACCTAGAGCTTCCAACCAAGAGACAGGAGAAATAATCAGCCATAACACTGAGACTTGGGAACCTGCCTGTCTCATAATATGAAGGAGAAACTCTCTCACATTTACATAAAATAGCTTGATTGTGGCTGCATTGTGAGTAAGTGGCAGAGCTCTGACACCAAGGGTTCTATTCTAGAGCCCACACCATTTATTGATTACTGCTGCTGTCTTTGAATTAGGATACAAGAAATAAAGCATGTCTATGAAAAGCATAATGAGAATTTTTTATTTTATATAATTTTATATTTAAATTAGAAACAAGCTTGTTTTACATATCAATCCCAGTTCCCTCATCTTCCCATCCTGGCCTGTCCCCCTATTAACCCCTATCCCATCTCCTTTCTGCTCCCCAGGGAGCAGACTTCCATGGGGAGTCTTCACAGTCTGTCATAACATTTGGAGCAGGGCTAAGCCCTCCCCCATGTGTCTAGGCTGAGGGAGTATTCCTCTGTGTGGAATGGGATCCCAAAGTCCATTCCTATGTTAGGGATAAATACTGATCCACTACCAGAGGCCCCATAGACTGCCCAGTTCTCCCAACTAACACCCATGTTCAGGGAATCTGGGTCAGTCCTATGCTGGTTCCTGGCTATCAGCCTGGGGTCCATGAGCTCTCCCTTGTTCAGGTCAGCTGTTTCTGTGGGTTTCTCCAGCTTGATCTTGACACCTTCCTCATCATTGCTCCTGCTATGTAACTGGATTCCAGGAGTTTGACTCAGTATTTAGCTGTGGGTGTCTACATCTGCTTCTATCAGCTACAAGATGAAGGCTCTAGGATGGCATATAAAGTAGACATCAATCTAATTATCAGGGAAGGGCATTTAAGGTAGACTCTCCACTATTACTTAGGTTGTTAGTTGGGGGTCATCCTTGTAGATCTCTTAACTTTTCCCTAGTACCAGATTTCTCTTCAAACCTATAATGGCTTCCTCTATTATTATTCCTCTTTTCTTGTTGCCCTCTAGTCTTTCCCTGACTCAATCTTCCTGCTCTGTCATGTCTACCTCTTCCTTCCTCTTCACCCTAACTCCTTCTCTTCCCCACCCCCACACTTCCAATTTGCTTGGGAGATCTTGTCCCTTTCCCCCTCCAGGGGACCATGTATGTCTCTCTGAGGGTAATTCTTGTTTCCTAGCCTTTCTGGCAGTGTGGGTTGTAGGCTGATAATCCTTTGCTCTATGTCTAAAAGCCATGTATGAGGCCATATATGAGTGAGTCCATATTGTGTTTGTCTTTTTGTGACTAGGTTACCTCTTTTTTATATTATCCTAAAGGTCAGCAATCTCAAAATATATCAGGAAAATGGGAAAATTGGGGAGAGTCCCAGTAATCCAAACTTCCAAGACCATGAAAAGAGGATTATGGGAAGTTCCAGTTCTCCTCTGTGAGGTCACCTTTAAAAGGTTAAGAATGTTCTCCCAATAGTGAAACTGGTCACAACAGATTTTCTCTACAAGAGGGTCTGTAGCTGCTATACAGAGTGGTATGAGGCTGACATTGTCCTTGTGAGAAAACAGCAATGTTTTCTATTTGACACTGTTCCAAAACTTTGCTAGGCTATAAATATTTTTCTCTTACTGAACTTGTCTACAGAGGTTCACATTTGTCCCCAGTGCCAGAGCAGGGTAGGATTGAGTCCAGACTGAGCAGGAATTTGGGGTTCTGGGAGTTAATCTTGCCTCTTGGATTGCCTCTTCTTTCTTTTGGGATCCTACTGTCTATAACAGCACTAGGAAGGGCAAGAAGAGAAATAGTGGTGGGGGTGCAAAACTTCTCACTCCATTCTGTGCATTAATTCTTTCCTTCAAAGTCATGTGTTAGCCACCTGCTTGATTCTGGTTAAGTCAAAGCCCAGTTTTCTGCACATCATTAGTAAAGCAGTGGCAGGGTTAAACACAGAACATGTCATTGTATGAGCTATTATAGCATTACAATAGCAACCAGATAAAGTGCTTTAATATAATATGACTAGATGACCATGCTGGTGCAACATCCTGCTCCCCCAAACAGAAGAAAACAGAGGAAATTTTCCAAAAATGTAACCAAGGTAGTCAGAATGCATGATGAAATTCTATTTTCTCAAAAAAAGTTTGATGCTGAAAACCATATAGCAGAGGCAGTGCGTGTTCTCATAACCTATAACACGTACAACATTTTGTTATAAAGGTGATAAGATACTCCTGGAAATTTCCCTTTTGTAATCTTTTAATAATATATAGTCCTTACCCCACCCCCAAAGAATAAAGGGAAATCTCATTGGAAATCTTATACACCTGCATGGCTAGTCAATTATTCACAAGGCATCATGATCTAGTATATATTTCTCCAACCTAATTCTGTTAGACAGACAATTTGTCATGCTAGTGAAGGTTGCATGGGAAACGAATGGAGCAGTGAAGACATCCTCTGAACACACACACATTTTTCTCACTATGGGATATTTTAAAAAATCAGATGTGCACACAGAGAAACCCTGTCTCAGAAAAAAAAAATCAGATGTGCAAACACACCATCCTCCATCTGTCATTAAGAGTCCCCAACGAAAATATTGCTGAGATATTTGTGGTTCTGAATAGAGACTCTGAAATTGAGAGATGCTAGTACCCTGTGTAAATAACCTATCACAAAGCTATATGAAAATGACTGCTAGACTAGCCATAAAAATGTGATAGAATGACCCTTGATCATTTGTTCAGTGACTCCAATTCTAGGAGTCCTTGAGGTAGAACTCATCACACAAATTGTTTCTAAGTAAGTGAGAATGTATGGAGCTGGTAAATATAGTGTCTTGGAAATAACTGTAGAACTACATAAAACATTTGCAGGGCCACATAAACCTTCCACGCTGTATGTAACTCCTAGCAGATACTGGACTCCCCTCCCCTCCCCTCCACTGGACTCTTTATTGTTCATGGTTTTGTCTTTTTCCACAATCCTATTTAATTGGTGACATATTCTTATTCCGTATGGTGGGTTTGCAAACTTTGGCTCATTTCACCTAGCAGTGATTGTCATTTTAGAATCTTCCTTGTCTTTGCAACATTTGATAGCTAATTTCTTTTAAGTCCTGAATAATATTTCATTGTTGCATGTACCAATTTAACCATTAAATTACTAAAAGATATCACAGGCATTTGCAAGTTTTTTATTGTTTATTTTGTTGGTTGTTTAATTGATTTTGTTTTCCAATGTCTTACTATGTAGCCCACGCTGGCCTCAGACTTACTGTATAGCTCAGGCTATCATAAATTTAAGATATTTAGACTTCAGCCTTCTAGGTGCTTGGATCATGAGCATATGTCTTCTCCAAATTTTGAACTTATGAAAAATACTGCTATTTGCATTTATATGAATATTTTTGTAGTAACATAACTTTTTAATTCCCTTTAGCAGTATCATGTGGTTTGACTGCTGTGTCATATGATTTCTAAGAGCAAAAACTGGTCAATGAGATCAATCAGCAGGCAAAGGTTTTTGCCATCACACCTAGAGACCTTAATTCAATCCCCAGAGCCCACTTGGTGGAAGGGCAAAAACAACTCCCACAAGTTGCCCTCACACCATAATGTATGCACTGTAGCACATGTAGATATACACACTATATATGTGTGTATGGTACTCTCTCTGTATTAAATCTTTTCATACAATATGTTTTTAATGAAAGAAAAAGCTGTTTTCAACTTGACTGTAGCTTTCACATCAGCAGAGACTGGCCATTTGTAACTGCTCAGTATACTACCTAGCATTGCTTGTCAGTCTGGATTGGGGCCATACTAATGCATGCATGATTACACACATCTTGTTTTCACAAAACCCAGAACTAATGTTTCACCCTCATTCAGCCTCAATAAGTGTAGCTGCCCTTGGACATCACACTGAGTTAGTTACTGCTCCTGGAAATATATTTGCTGAAAAGTAGAGTATAGGACTAATGTTCTCGTTAGCCGATATTAACCTCTTATATGTGGCACTCTGGTCAGGGACCAGAATCCAGGGACATGAATTCCAAGTACCTCTGGTCATATTTCTTTCTTGGGGTTAAGGCTGATTCTGAAAAGCAACTAGCACCTCTAGGAAATGTTTAGAGAGAACATAAATTGAAGTTCTCCACTTTTGCTGCATAGAAGGCAAAAAGTGGAGTGAGGAATCCTATCTTGGAGGCATCCATAAGACCTGGATTTTTCTAGACAGAAATAAATGCACTGTGTCTTTGTACTGTGGGAAAATAAATCAAATGAGCAAATGATGGCTTATTTCCGAAGTAGGAAGGAATTCCTGATTTAGAACACTCTGTGACATGTAAATCATGATACATGACACAAACACAGCACATTTCAGACTGTAGAGACTTGACTATCATTTAGAGAGGGCTGGAAATGGTCATGTATTTAGACTACCAGCGACCAGTAGGAAATGTCAAAGCTCATGGACACTGATTACAATGGTTCTTTAAAAGTTAAAAGAGTCGTAGATGATGCAATTGTGAGCAGATAATTAACAGTCACTTGTTCAACACTTGTTCAACCAAAAGTATTGATTGAAACTGAAACAACTGAACAGTACATACATGTTTGAGGTTTTGTAATTGGCTTACAAAGTAATAAATTTCTATATGGAATTCTAATACACTGTTTATTCTCCTCACCCTTCCTCACTGAAATACACCCATTCATTTACCAGACTCAGAATGTAGGGTCAAGGCCATTTGGAGGGGGCCATGGGACCCCTAGCTTGAGATTTAAATCGAATTTTTAAAATAAAAAATCCATATTACATTATTAATAGGGTAAAGTACATTTGTTTTACTTATTTTGTTGTTGGTAGTAAAATAAGATCATACATGACAAAATTCACAGAAGACTCCATTTACAATTTCTGATTTTCCTAAGTTTTTTCTGTTTTCTAAGTTGTACTTTATTTGAAAATACTATTAAAGACAATTTTCAAAACTTTAAAAGCATTCATGTGTTCACAAAAATGAGATTTATTCTAACAATTGCATTTCTAGCATTTAAATTTTCTAATTGTGAAATGAAAAAATAAGCAACACAAGCCATAAAAATGAACATTAAAGGCATTGAGAGTAAAACTAAAGTGCAGAAAAGTATGATTGCTCTTAACATTGCTTTTTCCACAAACATCTGCATGTGTTTTAGTTTTGGTTTCTAGTACTGTGCTGAAACACCATGGCCAAGTGCATCTTTGAGATTAAAGAATATTTCAGTCTACACTTCCACATCACAGTCCATAATCTATGGAAGTCAGGATAAGAACTCAAGGCAGGAACTAAAACTGAAGTTATGAAGGGATGCTGCTTACTGTCTTTCTCCTCACAGTTTGCTCAACCTGCTTTCTTATGAAACTCTGGACCATCTGGCCCAGTAATGAGGCCACCCACATCAACCATTTAAACAATACCCTATAGACTTGCAAAAGCAGACTGATGAAGGCTCAATTAAGATTTCATCTTTCCAGGTATATCTCGGTTTGCATCATGTTGACAAAAAACAGAGGGACTGAACATATTACTAAGCCCAGGAAATTGGCCACATATGATGGTCTACTAAGGAAATATCTACAATAAATGTCTTCTGGTTATCTTCCCCCAAATTGTTATGGCATAAAATTATAACTAAGTTTTCTTTACAACAAGGTGGTATGAACACATTGGGGGGTCTGTTACCTCAAGGCAGAACATTGAAAGACCATTATGCCTCTTTGGGAAGAATTTCATGTCCCTATTCCCACAGATGATCAGTGACTATGTTGGCCAAAGAGTGATAGATTCTGCTATTGTATCTGAGAGCCCCAGGTACACTCTGTTCCACCCAACTATACATATCTCATCTGCCAGTGGAAGATGTTTCCTGTGAATTCTTTCATGTATGTTCTTATCCTTGGAAGTGTTAGTCATTTAAGCCAATGACTTGCAAAGAAAAAAAGAAAGAAAAGAAGGAAGGAAGAGAAAGGAAGGAAGGAACAAGAGTATAATTGTCTACTGAGCATACAGAAACAGATCAGATGCTCCATTTGAAGATTCTGATGGGGTAACACTGGAGGTCACTCAGATGCTTGCCTTTTAAAACATGCTTACGAGGTAATCCTAATAGTATATTAAAACACTATTTTGACAATCAAGAAAACTTTGAACAATATTCCAAACAACTCCATCAAGTATTAACCCTCGCTTACCACAACTTCCTTTGGTTCTTGAAACGAATTAAGATTTTCCTAATCTTATTTTGTTTATTTTTGTTTTGTTTTGTTTTTTACTTATTTTACATTTTGATTCCAGTTCCTTCTCCTTCTCTCCCCCTTCCCTCCCTCCCTCTTTACCTCCCTCTCTCCCTCCCTCACATCCCCCCCCACCGCCACTCTCCCATCCCATCCCCCCTCACTCCACAGGGAGGGTGATGCCTTCCAGGAGGGGTCATCTGAATCTGTCAAGTCATTTGGAGTAGAGACTAGCCCCTCCCTCCTGCCTCTAGGTTAAGGGAGTATCCCTCCATAGAGAATGTGCTCTCAAAGTCCTTTTGTGACCCAGGGATACATTTTGGTTCCACTGTCAGTGGTCCCTTAGACTGTCCAGGCCTTCTAACTGAGACCCATGTTCAGGGGGTCTGAGTTGGTTCAATGCTGGTTTCCCAGCTATCAGTCTGGGCGCCCATTTGCTCCTCCTTGTTCAGGTCAGCTGTCTTGTGGGTTTCTGTAGCCTGGTCTTGTCCTCCCTCTCTGCATTTGGACTCCAGTTTGGCTCAGTGTTTAACTGTGGGTGTTTGCTTCTGTTTTTCATCAGCTACTAGATGAGGGCTCTCAATTTCATTATCAGGAAAGGGCATTTAAGGTAGCCTTTCCACTGTTGCTCAAATTGTTAGTTGGGGTCATCCTTGTAGGTTTCTGCACATTTCTCTAGAATCAGTGTTCTCTTCAAACCTATAATGTCTCCCTTTTTCATGCTCTCTCTCTCTCTCTCTCTCTCTCTCTCTCTCTCTCTCTCTCTCTCTCTCTCTCTCTCTTTCTCTCTCATTTATTCCTCCCCTGACTAGATTTTCCCAATCTCTATATACAGTTCATTTGTAAAATATGGTTTTCTTGTATGTTTTGAACCAAATTCAACTTCTACATTTGAAACCCTAATTTTTCCAGGGGAGTTTCCTATTCTGTTGACAGATTAACAACCCCTAGAACACTTCACAGTTCCATACCCTTATTCTACCTCAAAACTGGAAATTCTTAGAAAGGAACCAGGTTTATCTCAGCCATCATCATATTTTTGATACTTTCCATTGTACTAGGCAAGCTGACCAGGCAGAATTATTGCATGAGTGAGCAAATATTAACACACAAATCTCCCGCTGAGAGGCAATGCTGCCCATAGTTTCTTATAAATATCTCTTTTCAAGTTGTGTTTTAGAATTGGAGTTGATGGGGGAAGAAGAAGGAGGTAAGTTCCAATGGAAATGTAGATGATTCACTCTTCACTTTGCTATAGAACATAAACTGAGATAAAGCATCATGTTGAATGTTGAGTTGAGTCCCACATGGCTTTTTCTTTTCAGCACTCTTTCTTTGGTCTGCATATCATTCATAATGGATATTTATTTTTATGAGCTAAAGTTTGTATTGTTTTGAGTGGATAAATACAAACTGGGTCAGGGATATTTTGTGGAAATTATCTCTGAAATAGATAAGGAAGACAAAAAAATGGATGTGATGATCAATCTTCATCGTCAACTAGTCTAGATTCAGGGTAACCTAGGAGACATTCTCTTAGCTGTGTGTGAAAAATGTTTCTAGAAATTTTCGACTAAGGTGAGAAAACCGATACTAAACACAGATGGTACTAACCCATGGGCTGGGCTCTGGGACAGAATGAGAGGAATGCAGGAGCATGCTAGCTAAGAATTCATCCCTCTCTGCTCCCTATGGACACATTATGACCAGGTAACTGAGGCTAATACCATCATGCCTTTCTCATCATAATAGACTTTATTCTCAAATATGAGTCACAAACTCTTTTCTTTTTAATAGATTTCTGTCCGATATTATCACGTCAATGAGAAAAATCGAACAATGAGTGAGCCTCTTTACTATAGAAAGTCATAAGTCTGTTCATTTGATAAACCTATTATTACATGTGTAAGTGAGCAGTTGTGGCTACTAGAATAGCCAAGGATAACAAAACATGGTTGAGAAACATTACTTTTAATGGCTTATATATTTATATTTATGAAACTTCTCATGAACACTGAACAACTCTCTATTAAATTCTAGACACCTGAGATTAAAATAAAGAGTGAAATAAGCAGTGTGCCCTCAAGCTGTTTTCAGTTCATTTGGCAACTTTGCAACAATGCTTCTTGTTCCTCAGAGACATGTGACAGAGAGCATTTTGATCATCTTAGTCACACTGAATTAAAATGGGTCAATGCCATTGGAAGTAAACTAATCTTAGTTGGTCATGTCTGGCTTAACTGAGAATTGCTGCATATGTCCTAGGCATCCTGCTTGGGACCTGAAGTAAAGCTGGATCTACAAATTCATGGAAATGGCTGAGTCACAAGAATAAGTATAAACACAGAAATGCTGCTTCTTCAAGTCTCTGGGCCATATTGCCCTAAGCCATTTATACACCTAGACCCAGAACCAAAGACAAAGGAAATCCTTCATGTCACAAACAAACTGGGAAGTGCTTAGCTAAATAAATGGATATGGGGAGGGGAGGAAAAATGAGAGTCATCAGATTAATCTACTGCATTTGCACAAACTAAGAAGCAATCAATCAGGATCCAATAATAAACAGATGCAAGAAATAAAATATATTTCACTGTATTTGAATGTGTGTTCAGTACAACTCTCATGAATTATTTTTATATAAATAGCAGAGATCACTATGTTTTCTTAAACTGTCCTTGTTGGTCAAATTTAAATTCTATGTAGGGATTAAGAGCTTTTTGGAAACTCCTTGGATCTAAGTTAGCTCACCATTAGAAAAACAAAGGGCACCAAGTGTTTTAATAGCATTAGATTACAGCTCTGGAAGAAAGGGGCCTTGGTGCTAGTTTAAAACCAGAGGGCATTAGAATGCCACAAGGAGAATATTGGGAATTGCATCTCCATTCTTTATTACAAGGCCCTGTGCAATTAGTAGGATTTCTATTAGAATAAATAGTAATTTGGAATTCATCCAAATTAAAAGCTCAAATAAAAAAGGAACATTAGTGATGAGTAGAATGTTAAAAGAGTTAAACTTCTCTAGGGCAGATATGTCTGTGCAAGTTGGTGCAATTTAAACAAAATCAGCAGAACCCGTGTGGAGTAAAGTTGAATAAATAGACAGGAAGCTGGCAGCAAGAGGAATCCAAACAGTCCTCTAGCAAGAAGGGCAATTCATGTCTAGTTTTCTGAAAACTCAAAAAATCAAATTAAATTCTACACATATTATCATGAAATCTGTATTGGTATCTTAAATAAAAGATCAAACACATAAATATAAGTCATTAAGTATTCCATGCATGACAGTATCTGAAAAAAAGTGAACGCTATAGAATAGAAAGAGTAGCTTCCTTCTATAACACTGTAATTATGGGAATATGCTCTTCTACAGGGAGGTTGGAAAGACCCTCTAATATCAACCACCATGGATATTCATTCCCAGTAATGTATATACTTATGTATGTTTGTATGTATGCATTTTTCTAATTAAAAAGAATACACAGTGTTTAAAAGCATTTGAGTGGGGATAATATTTATGTGTATGGGTGCTTTTCTTGAATGCATGTCTATGCACCATGTGCATGTCTGGTGTCCATGGAAGCCAGAGTAACGTGTTGTGCCTGGAGTTAAAAGTGGTTGGACACTATGGGGGACCTGAGAATCAAATCTGGTTCCTCTGGGAGGATTAAATGGTTTCAACCAGAATTGATTGTAAGCAGTCGATTCAGTTAACCACCTTGCCATCTTTCCTGACTTGGAAATAATTTTTTTTAAAAAAAAAAAGAGGTTTTCAAATAAATTTCTTTACATTATTTAAAAAACATCTACCTTATCAATTTCTTATCAAAATAATTTTTTTAAAAAGTCAGTTTGTTATGGATACTTCAGAAGGATAAAAATGATGTGACAGTTCAATGACTATAAAGTAATGAATATTAGTTTTCTCTTTTATAGTTTCATGGTCTATAATGTTTTCCAGCTAAGCATTTTCCCCTGCTAAATAATAAGGAAGGTTAAAGGATGACTATATTTTTGTGAAGGCCTTATCAATAAAATTATAATGAATAAAAAAAATGATGTGACAGCTGCCAGATTGCTGGTCTTAGCCAAGATAGACTTTAAAAGTTTGCCATGGACAATTCACTCACAGACTATCAGGTCCTCTTTTACTATCTAGTAGGATTCCTTAATTGAATCATATGTTGACCAAACTGAATTTGGAGTATATTACTCTCTTGTTTAGTACTAGTGGGGAAAATGAAAGCCATCCCTTTTTCTATACACTGTAAGATGTAATGTCTTTTCTGATATCTGAACAGGTTACTTACTTTCTGGCAAAACCATCTGTAAAGATTTCCAACTGGAATGTATTTTGCATGATAACAGGTTGGAGTCATGAATCACTGGGTAACTCATTAGAATGACTAGCATCAAAGAATCCCATAGGAATTGAGAGAAAGGGTAGTTAAGCAATTAATGAAGTTATTTAAAATCCTGATATGTATGGTTGAGCCTGCTTTGAAGACTGCTAGGGATTAATATTTATTTAATAGATTGCCAGTTTCATTCCAAAAAAAAAAGTAATGTGACAGAAATCACCCTGGTTGAAATATAAAATGGTAGCACAACTAAAGCATATTTTAAGGAAGTAGATGACGCTGTTACAGTCTGTACCATTATATCATCATACAAAATCCATCATTTTCAAGCTGAATCGGCGTTGTTGTTATTTTCAATTAGAAAACTGGTTCTGAATATAGTCATTCTCTGACTTGATTGTATTTGTAGCTTTTGACATGTATTAAGAGGGTATACTCTCTGATGGGGTATAAGGTGTTAAAATTTGTATAAGATTGAGAAAAGGAGGATGGCATGGTATAGGGTGTTGTTCTCATCTATCACCATCAGGCTGTTTTAGTCCTTTCCCAGAGTCTACCTGCTCACCTGTGTCAGATTTAGAACATACTTCTCAAATGTCTAGTGTTCAAGGCTATGTATTTGTTTTAATTGACTGACAAAAGGATTCTACCAAAGACATTTCAGTATTTTCCTTAAATGTATCAAGACCTATTTTCATATGTTATAAACTTCGTATTTATGTGTTTTAAAGAATAATGTTATTAGTAATATTTATCCTGAAGTCAAGGACTGCAATCTTGAAACATTTTGTGATATTTAAGCCTGTATTACCTGGATTCATAGCTGTCATTGTACCCTAAAATACTCAGAAGGCTCAAAACTCCCTAATTTGAATTTCTCTTCCTGACGTGTCTCTTGTTCATCTGAAACACTCTGAAAAAGAAGTGGCTTTAAGGGACAATGTTTGAGGTAAGCTTTAGAGGGAAAAACTAGATCATGACTGTTATTTATTTAGCATAAAAGAATACACATAAATCAAATTGTCATACATACCTAAACATATGACATCCTTGTCATACAATAATGTTGTAGCAGGTTGGAATTGTGATGAGGAGGAGAGGTCATCTCTTCAATGGTATAGCCATTGATGCTTCCCTTGCTCCATTAGATAACCTCCCACCCATGTTAGGCAAAAGCAAAACAAAACAAAACCCTCTAGATAAAGCCAGTAGATCACTCACAAAAAGATGAAATGAGAGTACTTGTTGAGAAAGGGTGTTTCAATGAGAAAGGGGGTGAGAGAGGAAGATGGCGAATAAAAATGATTAAACTTCGTTATGTAAATGTACAACTCTGTCCAGCAATTCAAAATAAAAATTAAAAACAAAATGTTGGAGTTGGTTCTGAAAACCTGGATTAAATGAAAACATAAATGAAGAATGTGGGAGTTGAATATTCTACTTCCAGAAAACCCCTGTTCTCTAAGAAGTCCCTTGATGTCCTCCAGGAATGCATATCTTGTCTAGCCTTCACCAGAAAATAATTGTTACTGAAGACCGATCACTATCTCTCTTACATTTCTGCCAGTCCAAAGATCCCTTATTTCTGCACAAAAAACCCACAAAAGTTGAGATCATCATCATCATTATCATCATTACCATCATCTTTTTTTTTCATTATCTTCAGATTATAATTTTAAGTGCAGTAGTCCTGCTGCCACTGTGGTTAGGGCTTGAATGGCAGGGTGACATATCTCACCAAAGGCATGTGAGTGGCTGATAAGGGTATTGGGGGTTGAAACAGTTAATTACTGGTATGCTTCCTCAGACACACACATCATGAATAATACCAGGATCTCAAAGTGCCTGCTAACTGTCCTGTGAAATGTCATATAACCAAAAACAAGTGAGACCAACAAGACGAAGAAACAAGAGTCTTAGAATACTACTTATACAGAAGAAAACATTTTAGATTACATCAATTTATAGCTTGACATTCATAAATACCAACAGAACTTTACCTCTTTAATAAATGAGAAAAATCTGTTAGGCACTCGTGTTTTTCACATATAACATTAGAAATACCATGAAAAACTTGGTGTGATTAAGTGTATGCAATTTATTTCCTCTTTTTTTTCCCCACTACCTCCTACCTAACTACTCATTTAAAAAAAAAAAAAACCAACCCAAAACATAGTGTTATCCATCTTGAAAGAGGTTATCTTGTGCCTGTGTTTAAGTCACTGTGCAAAAGAATAATCCAATTATTGCAGTCTAGGAAATGTCTCAGTAGAATCCTTGTCAAGCAATACTGTCTGCTGGGAGCCTGCCTCTTCTCATGGATGAACGTTTTAAAATTCAAATCTCATAGGTTGGTATGTTCTTCTCCTCCATAGTGGCTCCTTCCCTGATCCTTTCATTAGTGGCCAGTGCTACTTGACCTGTTGACAGTATGACTTGATGAGCTTTAATCATTCTTTCCCAATCAGGTGTCCCTCTGACATTATAACATGCCTGTCTCCACAGAAGCATCATTTAAGCTTGAAATTTCTCTTGGCTGGGACACTCTAATCAGTGTCTACCCTGTTCTAGGCTTCTATTTTCCCCAAAGAATCACTGAAGTCTTATCCTTGCTCCTAACCATCTCTGTGTTTTCCTAATAAATGTTTTTAGGAAGGCCTCTCAATCGGTGTTTGGCACACTGAGATTGACACAGGTCTGTGTTCGACTCACCATGTCTTCTTCATAGCACACAGAAAAGCATGCTTCTTAGACACTACATATGAACAAAGTATCTGCTCGTGGAAATGCGAGAGCCTGTAAGTCTCTGCCATTGCTTACTTGTCCTTTCTGGATGACCTTGGAAACCACATCTTTGGATGGAAGCAGCAACATCATATGAAAGGAACCTGGATCCTCAGCCATTAAATAGAAGAGAGATATAACTTCCTGGCGGTGGGGTCTTCATTCTCATACTAAGTCAATGATCTTTTAGGGTTTGTCTGTGTAGTAGCATGCATGAACACTTAAAAAATGTCTGATTCATTTCCAGAAAACACCCTGAGGTTAAGTACTTTATATAGAAATTTCATGCTCTTTATAATACCCGAGAGGAGAAACTGAGACTCGAAAATAGTTAATATTTTACACTGATTCACACATCCCACACCATTGAGGGTACAATCACCAAAGCCCATACTCTTTCCTCTTTACCTAATTTTTTCATCTCTTTTGCAAAGTTTTCTTCCTGCATATGTCTCAAAAGTATGTTCTGTAATTCGATAAGGTAAAGATAGGTTCATGCTACACCTTTATTTAATTATGACTGCTTTTAGAAACCAGGCTTTGGTTGTCTGAGAATGATTGCAAGCACCACGAAAGCACTAACAGATTAGGACTGTATTTTGTCAAGTTCATGAAGGTGCCAACCTCCATGGGAAAGGAAGGCTGGTGAATGGACCAGTGCTATGCCAGTAGGTAGTTTTGCAATATAGAAACTTCTGAAGCTAGAGCAGGTTTGCCAGGCAATAATAAAGTTCTGTTAAAAGACACTGCCTGCCAATAAACATGGAGGGGCCCTGAAAACCTACAGTGTTCCAACCAAGTGTGAAGAAGGAATATCTAATTTTCTCTAAATAAATTCTGGTAGAATGACATCATTAGACCACAGAAACAGCAAATAGTAGGACTTTCCTATCCTGACTTCCAATTCATCTCAGGAAGCAGCCATTAGAAGCTAACTGGGCTCTCCTGTGAGCCCCTGCATCCTCAGTGGTCATGTGATCCAAGTGGGAGGATAAGCATTAGTAAGAAACAAAGGACACATGGAAGGCTGCCCACAGTCCTGGCAGGTCCAGTTTCTGGGGCAGATACAAGCTTTGTGTTCAAAGACTCGGATTAAATAATCTGACTTGGCTTACTTACTAATGTCTGTTGGTAGCTGCACACTTTGGGCAGGCAGAAGATTTTCTGTGTTACTTGGCATAAAGATGTGCAAAAGTTTCCTAATATGATATTCCTGTAGCTGGGGAAAATAAGTAACTCCTGCCATGCAACCCTTGTAGGATCATGTGCTAATGAAGAAGATGTTCTAATAATTAGGCCGAGAGCCCACTGAATGTAACACCTTCCAATTAGCACTCCCCAGCATGAATACTGCCATTATAATTAAACAACAAAGACAAAAATGGGTATCAATCCACATAATAGAAAATAATTGATGAAGTTGGAGGGCGTGATTATTTGTGATTACTTTACAGTCATGCACAGAAAGCAGGGGACCCACAGCTAGTGGCTAATCTCTGGCTACCTCTTTGAAGATAATGAAATTGGCTTCCTACTGATGATTATTCATTAACAATTAATTCTTTCTCAGTGATCTGCCTCATTTTCAGCTTCTCACTACAAACATGCAATGGAATAATTACAAGTGGAAATGAAAAAGCAATTAGTGGCAGATAATGCCAACATCTGATTAAAAAAACAGTAGAACAGATTACTGGTTTCGTAACAGAAAGTCTGCTGCCTTCAGCAGGGAGGTGTAAGTCACCCGGTTATATGGTTATACTGCACTTCAAGCTGTGCCTTCTCTTTTATTGCCTCCTCTCCATCATGGTTTGCCACATTTCCTGGATTGCTTTTATTCTAGGGGGCATTGGATTGTTGTAAATACTCTTTAAAGATTAAGTAGCATTTCACATGATTTGTGATCCTACATGCTGGAATTCTAATAGGTTCAATTTTATACCTTGATGACTGAGCTCTCTCTCTCTCTCTCTCTCTCTCTCTCTCTCTCTCTCTCTCTCTCTCTCTCTCTCTCTCTCTCTCTCTCTCTCTGTGTGTGTGTGTGTGTGTGTGTACCTTATCTATCTCCAAGTGTACCTTCACATGTCCACAATGGAAAGTTCCATTATTTGTTCACACACCAAAGTTTCAATTTAACTTTCATTTTGTGTCTTCAAAGGAAAAGTACTTCTAAATCTTTGAGTCCAAAATGATGTACCTGTCTCAGCAGCACAGCTCTTTTCCTATCAAGATCCATGGTTGCTTTGGTATTGTTGGTTCATTTAATTGCTTTTATAGTGTGAAACATTAGCTGTTTGTGAGTGGAGGTTTGTTGAACATTGTCAGTATTTGAGATGGTTCTAGATGTTGTGTAAATAAGCTTTCAAGGAAATGCTCATAATCTTCTCATTATCCATGATCTAACTGATAGGTCTGAGACAAAGTAAAAATATTTAATAAGATAGGGAACTGTCAGGGAGTGCCCAAACCTTATTTACAAGGTAAAAATCAATGCTTTAAAATAATTTTGTCATTTCCCCTTCCCTTTTCTCCCTCCAAATTCTCTAGCTTTCTTTCAAATTTATGCCCTCTAAATATAAATGCCACCTTCTCAGCCTATATGTTACATATGTGTGCATATATATATGCATATATATATGTAAATAATTTGGAAGATATGTTAGTATGAAAAAATAGTGAGATTTTGTAATGGAACTCGACATGGTTTTATAAAACAATGGGAGGTGTATCAACTTTTGATGTTTTGAGACATTGAGTTCTCAGAAAAAATACTGAATTGGGGAATCATTTGTTCATATCATATTGTAATAGATTCATGAGGGTCAAACAAATGAAGAATAAAAAGATGTAATACAACTTAAGCCAACTTGGAGAAGCTAGCTCAGCTGGTGAGCACCGTCTGGTTTCACTTATGATTGAATGAACAGCTATTCAGATTGTTTATAATTGTCATTAATTTGGAATCTCACTCTGGAATATATGAAGGTATTAAGCATCTCTTTACATACCTAGAGTTGTATAGATGCACTGACATTAAGTACAGATGGTATGTCAACCCTTAGTGAGCTTAAGAAACACATGGAAAGAAATGAATGGTGTAAGATAAAATGGTTTTAACAATTTGAGGCATTTGCAGGGTAAGAGAAAGTACTACCAGTTGTAAGCAGGTGTAGCAGTACCTGAAAATTCTTTATAAGCAGATGTTGCCTCAACTAAGCCTTGGAAGAAATGCCAATTAGTTTTTGCAAGGGGGATAATGAAACAAGATTAAAATGGGATAAAACACATGAATAAGGGCATAAGTAGGAAACAGCCCGATGTGTCTGAGAAATGTGGAGAATTACATATAGCTGGAGTGTGAGTCATCTAAATGGGAGAACAAAGAGACAGGCAGGAGTCTAGCTCAAGGAGGACTTAACTGCTTATAAAACAAAACCCTTCTGTTTGTTCAAGCAGGGACTTACTCAAGGTATTTACTTCCTCAGAGTTCAAAACGTACAAGGAACATATACATGCACCAGAGAGTTCTCTATAAAATCTAAATATCATGTGAAACATGAATCTTTTATAATGACATAACTATTGGTGGTGGCGAATGCCTTTAATCCCAGCACTCAGGAGGCAGAGGCAGGTGGATATCTGCGAGTTTGAGGCCAGCCTGGTCTACAGAGCTAGTTCCAGGACAGGCTCCAAAGCAATACAGAGAAACTCTGTCTCAAAAAAAAGCATAACAAAACAAAATAAACAAACAAAACAAAAAACATGACATTTTCACTGAGCCGAACTTCTGGAATCCAGTTGCAGAGAGGGAGGAGTGATGAGCAAAGGGGTCAAAACCAGACTGGAAAAACCCACAGAAACTGCTGACCTGAACAAGGGAGAGCTCATGGACCCCAGGCTGACATCTGGAAAACCAGCATAGGACTGACCCAGACTCCCTGAACATGCATGTTAGGAGGACTGGACAGTTTATGGGGCCTCTGGTAGTGGATCAGTATTTAGCCCTAGTATACAAATGGACTTTTGGAGCCCATTCCACAAAGAGTGATACTCCCTCAACCTACACACATGTGGGAGGGCCTGGACCCTTTTCCAAATGATATGACAGACTTTGAAGACTCCCCATGGAAGTCTGTTCCCTGGGTAGCTTAAAGGGGTTGGGGTCAGGGTTGATGGGAGGAACAGGGGAGGAGGGGAGGGTGGGGGAAACTGGGATTGACATGTAAAACAAGCTTGTTTCAAATTTAAATAAAAATATGTAAAAATAGAATATTGTTTAGTTTACCCTGAGATAGTATTAAGTTATCTTCTCTTGCATTGCTATCACTGAAGAGCCTCTTCATGTTATCCAGTACCTAAACCTGTGCACTAGACTTCTTAAATTTCTTGTTCATTCTTTCAAACATTCTCCATTGATGAAAACAACAAAGCTCTTAGCAATCTCATATAATTACTTTTCTATCAAAAATCTTCAGATGGCTTTGGTTCTCAAAAATAAAGAATTGCCTGAAAAGTGATGAAAGTAGAAATAAGTAGCATTATTATCCCAATGGTGTGAGAGATCAGGAGATCAAAAAGTCCAAAGTCCTTACCATGACTTTCAGGGATAGTCATGATCTAGTGTGGGCAGCCTCCCAAGTCACATTTCCTGCCACTCTTCTCATTGCTCACCCTTGGCTTTCTCAAAATTCTCTTTGTTAACATGATACAAGAGTCAATCAGCATAGTGACAACAACTTGAA
Organism: Cricetiscus sungorus; assembly: GCA_030556225.1. NCBI lineage: Eukaryota > Metazoa > Chordata > Mammalia > Rodentia > Cricetidae > Cricetiscus > Cricetiscus sungorus. Next base: position 19,981,475 of record JANBXA010000372.1, on the reverse strand, counting down.
TTCAGTTACAGACACATTGATTTTAAGGTGTTTTTGCTGTTCTAGGATTGTCAAGAAGCAGAGACAAAGACAGATCTGAAGACTCTGGGCCTAGGGCCAGGGGTGTCTGTGACTACAGACATACATGTGCAAGTCATCTGTAACTTTTTAACTAGATGTCCAAGAGAAAGGACATGAGAGATTCAGAATAAGGACTTGAAGAATACGAAGGCAGGAGATACTATGTGAGGGACCAGGAAGCATCCACATTGTGATAGAAGCAAAATAAGGACAGACAGGCATTTGGCTAAAGCTCAGGCTCATAATAAATGGGGACAGCTGGTATTGCCAATCCTTTTAAGAAGAAAGCAACAGAGAAGAGATGGGGCACATGCAGAAAAGAGATGTGTGGTCAAAGAGAGAAGGTTACTTTCATGGATGAAATTTGAACATTGCTAAAAGCTACTAATAATTGCCTGAAGAGAACAATGATAAAAAGAGGGATAAATACCATTATTATCTCAAGAATGTGGGAGACCATGAGATCACAAGCACAGCTGGTTAGCTTGTGAAGTTTATAGCAAAGAAAATAAACACATAATGGCTATCTAAAATAAGTGAGTAGCTGACATATTTCAGTGTAAACTTAATATCTTAAAATTACTTAGAAACAACTATCTGACAAAAAATGAAATATAAGATGAAGAATTATAAGATGAATATTTAATAAAGTTAAAAGACAAAATTCAAACACCCAGAGGGGGAGAGATCTATTACAAATGTAAACAAATAGAATTTATTGATTCTCTTAAAAACTTTCTGTAACTTGGTCAAAAAGGGATTATTTGAAAAGGCATGTAAAAAAAAGAAAGGCGACTCAGAATGTATAAAAGGACCTCTTAAAGAATGTACATATAAATGTTCAAACAAAAATGAAGCATTAAAAATTAATAAAACTAATCAATTGGGAATTCTTAATGGAACAAGTATTTTAACTCATTTTAAAGATTATTACAACCATGGTGAAGTAACAATCAGGATTAATTTTAACTCAAAGAATATGCTAATGCATAATATGAAGGACAGTGAGAAGGAAAACATGGGAGTTAGGAATATTGGCGGCTCTCTCTCTCTCTTTGAAGGAGCAGCACTCAAAGTTTCATAAGGTCCTTTATGAACGCTGTTATTAAATCATCTATTTAATGAGAGTATCATAAGTTCATGAACAGAGGATTCAATTATGAACACATTCTATAAAGTTTAACCAAAATAGACCATCCAGTTATTGTCACAAACACAACATAGGTGATATCATAGCTCATGCTGTCATCACATTTCTTTAGTAACTTTAGCTTAATAAATATTCAGAAGAACCTGCTTAAAATGTATTTAAATATAAGTCTGTTGGGATATTTAGTAATGTGGGCCAAAATATAAAACTCTGCCTCACTTATTCCTTGGATTTACTTCCTCTGCTAAGTATTTATAAGGAGATCTATCACTAAGTGTTTGCAATTTTCAGGATATTTTATTTATTCTAATGAGTTTTTATGAGGCCATTTAGACCAATATACTGAACCAGCTTACTGTATCAGGGCCATGTGTCCCACAGAGTCAAATCTACATTCATCATGTTCACTTTTCCTATCATGTGGAATAATGGGGATTTGCTTGCCTTGAGATGACAGCATTTGCTTATTTAAAAGAGAAAATGTACTGTCTACTGGTGCCATGCTCAGAGCCTCCTGAGGCCTGGTACTTGCGTGTACACGGGGGAGTCTGTGGAGGCGCGCGCACACACACACACACACACACACACACACACACACACACACACACACGCCCCATTTCAGAGTCTGCCAGTGTCCAGGTCCCTTCTCTGCAATGGAGGGAACCCCCTTTCTGGTTCCCTCCAAGAGCCTCCTGAGGACTGGGGACTGTGTTCAGGGGAGCCCATCCCTGCAGACTGGCCTTCCCAGAATCTGCCAGCATCTTGGTTCCACCTCCAACCATGGCAGGAGATAAACTTGGGCCTGTTTCTGGCCTGCTTTCCTGGTCCCTTCTCAGAGACTCCTGAGGCCTGGGGCCTGTTCACAGGGTAACCTGTCCCAGCAGACCAGCCCATCTGGAGCTTACCAGCACCCTAGTCACACCATCACCCACTGGAAGAGGAGAGCCATTGGATTATTGAACCTGCTTGATCTACTGGAAGAGAACCTTGGTCCTGTACCCACAGGAGAGGGAGAGACCTGACCAGAATGCACTGGAAGAAGAGATGGGTAGATGACAGTATAAGAACACAGCCAGCAACAGAAATATCAATATGATGCCCCCCAGAGTCTAGGGACTCCACAACAGCAAGACTTGAACATCCCAACACAGATGAAAGCAGAAGAGAATGACCCTAAAACAAACTTCATGAAGATGATAGAGTGATGAGAGATGTTATTCTGTAAATATGTTTCTCATACTGGTTAATAAATAAAGCACTGTGGCCAATGGGAAAGCAAGATAGGCGGGGCGAGGAGACAAGGAGGAAAGAGGAAGTAGTGAGAAGGAGTCAGCATGTAGAGCATGGAGAAAGCAAGATGCCTGCCTGCCGAGCAAGGATAAGATGACCATGTGGAAATACTTAGATAAGTAGAAATATGTTAATCATTAAGACAGAGTTAGCCCATAAACAATGATAGTAACTGGCCAACAGCATTGTATCAAATACAGCGTCTCTGCATGTTATTTGGGGCCAGCGCGCCAGGCCGGCAGTGGGCAGGCAGGCAGAAAACAACAAGCTATAATAAAGACCCTACCAAAGGAAATGAAAACAAACAAACAAAAAACCTTTAAAGAACTAGAAGATAAAACAAACCAAATAAATAAATAAGTAAGTAAGTAAGTAAATAAATAAATAAATAAAACAAGAAATCAACAAATCTCTTAATGAGAGGAAGCAAAGCCAAGATAAAGCAATCAAACAGATAAAGGAAACAATTCAAACAGTTCATGACCTGAAAGCTGAAATAGAGACAATAAAGAAAACACAAACTGAGGGAATGCTGGAAATAGAAAAGCTGGGTAAACAATGAGGAACTATAGATTCAAACATACCCAACAGAATCCAAGAGATGGAAGAAAGAATCTCAGGCATTGAAGATACACTAGAAGAAATAGATTCATTGACCAAAGAAAATCTCAAGTCCAACAAATCCTTAATACAAAATATCGAGAAAATATGGGACACCGTGAAAAGGCCAAACCTAAGAATAATAGGTGTAGAAGGTGAGGAAACCCAACTCAAAGGTGCAGAAAATATATTCAACAAAATTATAGAATAAAACTTTCCCAACCTAAAGAAGGCATGCCAATGAAAGTGCAAGAAGCTTACAGAACATAAAACAGAGTCGACCACAAAAAAGTCCCCTCACCACATAATAATAAAACGCTAAACACACAATAAAGAAAGAATATTGAGGGCAGCAAAGGAGAAAGGTCAAGTAACATATAAAGGCAAATCTATCAGAATTACACCTGACTTTTCCATGGAAACTCTGAAGGCCAGCAGGCCCTGGATAGATATGCTACCAACACTAAGAGACCACGGATGCCAGCCAGACTACTATACCCAGCAAAGCTTTCAATCACTATAGATGGAGAAGCAAAGATATTCCATGATGAAACAAGATTTAAACAATACTTATCAACTAATCCAGCCCTACAGAAAGTTCTGGAAGGAAAACTCCAACCCAAGGGAGTCAACAACACCCACAAAAACATAGGCAATAGATAATACCACTTTACCAACAGCCAAAAGAAAAATAGGGGGGGGGAAAACCATACATAATACTGCCAACAACAAATCCAAAACAAACAAGAATTAACAATCAATGGTCATTAATATCCCTCAATATTAATGGTCTTAACTCACCAATAAAAATACAAAGGCTAACAGAATGGATACGAAGACAGAATCCATCCTTCTGCTACATAAAAGAAACACACTTCAACTTCAAAGACAGATATTACCTCAGACTTAAGGGTTGGGAAAAGATTTTCCAATCAAATGGACCCAAGAAACATGCGGGGGTAGCAATCCTAGTATCTAACAAATTAGACTTTAAACTAAAATAATCAAAAGAGGTGAAGAAGGTAATTTCTTATTCACCACAGGAGAAATCCATCAAGATGAAGTATCAATTCTGAATGTCTATGCCCCAAATACAAAGGCACCCACATTTGTAAAAGAAACTCAAATCCCACATAAAACCTCACATACATATAGTGGGAGATTTCAACACTGCACTCTCATCAATAGTCAGATCCCACAGACAGAAACTTAACAAAGCAACAAAGGTACTAACAGAAGTTATGACGCAATTGGTTTTAACTGACATTTATAGAACATTTCATCTAAACACAAAAGAATATACTTTCTTCTCAGCTCCACAAGGAGCCTTCTTTATCATCGACCACATACTCCTCAATAGATACAAACCTCAATAGATACAAAAAAATTGAAATAACCCCCTGTGTCTTATCAGATCACCATGATTTAAAGTTAGAAGTCAACAACAACACAAGTTACAGAAACCCTACAAACTCATTGAAATTGAACAATGTGCAATTGCACCATTCCTGGGTCAAGGAAGAAATAAAGAAGTTAAAAACTTCCTAGAATTTAATGAGAATGAAGATACAACCTGCCCAAACTTATGGAACACTTTGAAAGTAGTACTAAGAGGACAGTTCATAGCACTAAGTGTCCACATGAAGAAACTGGAGAATAGTCACGTTAGAGAATTAACAGCACAACTGAAAGCTCCAGAACAAAAGGAAGCAAACTCATCCTGGAAGAGTAGCCACCAGGAAATAATACAATCGAGGGCTCATAACAATAAAGGAGAAACTAGAAAAACAATACAAAGAATCAATGTAATAAAGAGTCACTTCTTTGAGAAAATCACAAGATAGATAAACATTTATCTAAGCTAACCAAAAGGCAGAGAGATAACATGCAAATTAACAAGATCAGAAATGAAAAGGGGGAAAAAACAACAGACACTGAGGAAATCTAGAGACTTTTCAGGTCATACTTTGAAAACCTGTACTCCACAACATTAGAAATTTAATGGATATGGACCATTTTCTGGATAGATATCACTTACTAAAATTAAATCAGGAACATATAAGCAGTTTAAATAGACCTATAATTCCTAATGAATTAGAAGCAGTCGTCAAAAGTCTCCCAATCAAAAAAAGATCAGGGCCAGATGATTTCAGTGAAGAATTCTACCATAAATTCAAAGAACAGCTAATACCAATACTCCTCAAAGTTTTCCACACAATAGAAGCAGAAGGGTCATTGCTAAACTCTTTATACGAGGTTATAATTACCTTAGTACCAAGCCACACAAAGGCACAACTAAGAAAGAGAATAACAGATCAATATAATAAATGGCAATCTTGCCAAAAACAATATACACATTTAATGCAATCCCCATCAAAATCCTAGCACAACCCTTGAAAAAAAAAAACACTCCACTTTATATGGAAAAACAAAAGACCCAGATAGACAAAACAACCCTGTACAATAAAGGAACTTCTGGAGGCATCACCACCCCTGACTTCAGACTCTATTATAGAGTTATGTTCATGAAAACAGCATGGTATTGGCACAGAAACATATAGGAAGACCAATGGAATCAAATTGAAAACCCTGTTATTAACCCACATACCTACGAACAACTAATTTTTGACCAAGAAGCTTAAATTATATAATGGAAAAAAGAAAGTATCTTCAACAAATAGTGCTGGCATAACTGGATACTGACTTGTAGAAATATGTAGATAGATCCATATCTAATGCCATGCACAAAACTTAAGTCCAAATGGATCAAAGACTTAAACATAAATCCAGACACACTGAACCTCTTAGAAGAGAAAGTGGGGGGTAACCTTGAATGAATTAGTACATGTGATGGATTCCTGAACATAACACCAATAACACAGACACTGAGATCCACAATTAACAAATCAGACCTCCTGGAAATGAAACACTTCTGTAAGGCAAAGGACATAGTTGACAAGACAAAACAGCAGTCCACAGAATGGGAAAAGATATTCACCAACCGCACATCTGATAGAAGGTTGATTTCTAAAATATACAAAGAACTCAAAAAACTAATCACCAAAACACCAAACAATCCAATAAAAAAGTGGGGTACAGAACTAAATAGATAATTCTCAATAGAGGCTTCCAAAAAAGGCTCAAAGAGACCTAAGAAAGTTCTCAACATCCTTAGCCATCAGGTAAATGCAAATAAAAACAACTCTGAGAAACCATTTTACTCCAGTCAAACTTACTAAAATCAAAGACACCAAAGACAGTTTAGGCTGGAGAGGATGTGGAGAAAGGGGTCTACTCCTCCACTGATGGTGGGAGTGCAAACTTGTACAGCCACTTTGGAAATCAGTATGGTGGTTTCTCAGGAAAATGGGAATCATTCTACCTCAAGATCCAGTAATTTCATTCTTAGGCATATACCCAAAAGATGCACATTCATACAACAAGGACATGTGTTCAACTATGTTCAAATCAGCATTATTTTGTATTAGCCAGAACCTGGAAGTAACCTAGATGCCCCTCAACTGAAGAATGGATGGAGAAAATGTGGTACATTTACACAATGGAATACTACTCAGTGTGTGTGGCGGGGGGTGGGGTGGGGTGGGGACAATGACATCTTGAAATTCTCAGGCAAATGGATGAAACTAGAAGAAACTATCCTGAGTGAGTTAACCCAGTCACAAAAAAATACAGTATGTAAGCACTCATATATGGTTTTTAGACATAGATCAAAGGATCACCAGCCTATAACCCACACTGCCAGAAAAGCTAGGAAACAAGAAGTGTCCTAAGAGAGACATATGTGGTCCCCTGGAGAGGGAAAAAGGGACAAGATATGCCAAGAAAATTGGGAGCATGTGGAGAGGGGAGAGGGAGTTAGGAGGAAGATGAGGAGAGAAGAGGAGGGAAGAGGAGGGCATGAGAGAGCAGGAAGACTTATTCAGGGAAAGAATAGTAGAGAGCAAGAAAAGAGATACCATAATATATGGAGCCATTATAGGTTTAAGAGAAATCTGGCACTAGGGAAATGTCCAGAGATCTACAAGGATGATCCCAACTAACAATCTAAACAATAGTGGAGAGGCTACCTTTTATGCTCTTCCACGATAATGAGATTGACAACTACCTTATATGTCATGCTAGAGCCTTCATCTAGTAGCTGATAGAAGCAGAAGGAGGCACCCACAGCTAAACACTAAAGGAAACTCCTGGAATCCAGTTGCAGGCAGGGAGGAGTGATGAGCGAATGGGTCAAGACCAGGCTGTAGAAACCCACAGTAATTGCTGACCTGAACAAGGGGGAACTCATGCACCCCAGTCTGTTAGCTGGGAAACCAGCATAGCAACCACCCAGATTCCCTGAATGTGGTGTTAGTTGGGAGGACTGGGCAGCCTATGGGGCCTCTGTTAATGAATCAGTAGTTATCCCTAGTATAGAAATGAACTTTGGGAGCCCATTTCACATAGAGGGAGTATCCTTCAGCCTAGACACATGGAAGAGGGCCTGGGCCCTGCTCCAAATGATCTGACAGACTTTGAAGACTCCCCATGGAAGGCTTCACCCTCCCTGGGAAGCAGAAAGGGGATGGGATGGGTGTTGGTGAAGGGAACAGGGGAGGTGGGGAAGATGGAGGAACTGGGATTGACATGTAAAACAAGCTCTTTTTAAATTTAAATTAAAATTATATTAAAAAAGAAAATTTAAAACAAAAAAATACATCTTCAACATGATGACTTACAAAACCAATCCAAAGTATGTATTTGTTCTTATACATTGTGAATGATTTATCATCAAAGACAGGAAGCTTTTCTATGAGTTCCTACAGGAACAGCAATGTTTGAAATCAGAGCCAGTGTTTTTGCAAATCTTAGAAGATTTAATTTGCTATCCATAATGTGGTTGATAATCTATATTTTCACTAGGTTCTTTTATTAGGTCATTTTAAAAATCATCTCCAGTGGTGAGAACATTCCCCATGTGTGAAACAGTTAATAGATTGTGTTTCCAGTACAACAGCTTGAATACATGGAACAGTCATTCTTATTGGATACTATTGCACTAGCACCATCTGTGCATAACACAGCACATCCCTACCACGTGACTGTATCTTGAAGCTAGTGACAGTTTTAAAGTCTCTTCTGTAGTTGTAAGAGCTAACAAAGATTGGCCCAGAAGTATGTCCCATTGAGTTACTTCATTCATCCGATATCCAGCAGATACATAAGATCAGCCACAGCACTGACAATGAGTAAATCCCTCTTACTGTACAGGCAATGCTGTGGACTTCGTTGGATAGGGGAAAGTAAAGAATGCTGTATATGTAGGTCACTTCTGTCTCTGTTTCTGATAGAGTTGCCCCATCAGCTTCACTCCCCTTTCTTTGTCTTGTAGATGAACACTCACATCATTTGAAAACGTATTTGGGAATTGTCCCAACAATTGCTTGAGCTGTGACAACCTTGCCAATTGAAATCAGGGCTCCTGCAACTTGGCAGCTTCATCCCCTATCATCTCATGTTGGTGTTTCTGAATCCTGGACCATCCTCTTGTTTCACTCAGTAAAATCTTAACAAGAATGATGTCAATAGATATGCTAATGTGGGTAGGGGAAGGCTCAGTGGTTCCTCAATACTAGAGAAAGAACTATAGGTAACTAAGAATACTAAGACTGGAGAAAACAGTCTTTACCAGAGAAAACCCTCCCCCAATTAGTTATTGCAAAGTGATGAGCCTTTTAGCTGCATATTGACGGGTAATATCATATGAACTGAATAGGAGGGGTGTGTGTGTGTGCACGCTATAATTTGAGAGAGAGAAGGGGATACATGCGAGGGTTGGAGGGAAGGGAGGAATGTTGTAACTGCATTTTAATTTGAAAAATTAAAAGGCAAAATGACTCAATATATCTAGAATAATACAGGGTAGTCTTCTGACATTTCTAAAGTCATTTGGGTAGGATGCTTTTGTATAACAACTTTGTAAGTCCCCAAATATACTACAGCTAATGACAAAGTATAAATTCATTGACAGTCTGTAAGAGTTCAAGTTTCAAATAATAACCACTCTATTGGCATGCTACTTTGACTTTTATTGAAGCTGGTGATTTTTAATGGCAGCAGATGGTTCTGAATGATTGATCAATTTGGTCTTCCACCTACCCTGAAAAATGTATGAGTGATTTCATTTTTACCACCCTAGAATCAGCATTTATGTTAGTATCACTAGCGTTTGCTTTAAGGACATATTTAGAAGGCACTGATCCATAATGGGTCAAGAAAAAAGGAAAGCACAGTGTACCATTGTGACTGTAATTGACAACTGATATCTAGCATATTAAGGTGATATTAGAGCATTGCTGAAAAGAAATAATGTTGTAGACATTCCATACATGAGAATCCACAGTAGTGATCAACTAATCCAAATTATGCTTACATCCTAATAGTTTAATTATGAAAATGTTAATAGGTCTTTCTGTATCCCATCATGATTTGCACATGATCTACTTTGGGCATTTTGCCCACTTATCAACAGGCACATCCCATGTAAAAATCATTTTAAAATCACAAGTTTGACCAAAAAGTTTAGCTCTTTAATATATATTTAAATCAATGAATAGCTTTATTTACTCTAAAGATTATTATAAAACCTATGATATGCACATATGTATATATATATATATGTATGAAAGAAATGTGTTAGGCTTAAAGCTTGATAAGAATGTCAAATTCTTTGTGATTGAATTTCAATTTTAATATGTGCTCACTGCAAGACACCCAGCAAGTTCTTTACCCTTTCTAACTAAGCCTTAGTTCTTTTATCCATAAAGCATAAAATAATAGGACTTTCAATCTAAGTTTCTCTGTGGTCAAGACTTCAATGCTAGGAAAGGAAGAAGGTCATGGAAGCAAGGAGTTGAAGAGAATTTGAAGAGTCATAGACTGGTAAGACTCATGTGACTTTCTCTAAGTAAAGGATGGCACACAGACCACTAGGGAGCAGATGCCAGAAGGTACCCATCACATGCCAGCACACACAGGACACACATAGGCAGGCACAGGAACACAGGAAGAATGGCACATGGGCTTACAGAGACACACAAGCAGGCTCTCAACGGCAAACCCTGAAACCTCTGATTTCAAGGCCAAATTTATACAGGGTCCCCACAAAAGTGGCAGACTTCTAAATAGTAGGTAACACATTACACCACTGTTCAGTTTGTGATTCCCTGCATATACATTTTGTTATCCATTATGTGATGATATTTTCCCTCCCACCAATCACTAGTGATGGCTAAACACCAACACCCTTAAAGCCCTCTGTTCTCAACAGGGTCACATGAGGATCAAATGAAACCATCTCTGTGTCATGTCTGGAAGATAAGAATCCCCTAGTAAATCTTGACCATTGCAGTGATGAGCATTAGATTTAGGAGGATAAAAGCATAGTGACTCATATTTGAATATTAGCCCATCCACTCCACTTGTGGGTAATTAAGCAGTTAGCCAGAAGGAGGATATACAACAAGCTGGCCTAGCTGTGCTAAAGGGTCTTTCAGCCAGAGGAGTTAATGGCTAGAGAAGAACTTCTTATTGTCATGGTTTTGCAGAGTTTTATTTGCATAAATCGTTGCATTATTTCCCATGGTTTGCAATTTACTATTTTACTATGTTTGGAACTCCAATCTGTCGAGCACTGGCCATCCTCACTGCTTTGCAGTTGAGACCTAAAGTAATTCCTGCAATGGTTCTAGAACAACAGGTACACATCATCACTTTTCCTATTTAGCTCCATAAAATATATTTATATCCATTGTATCTTGTTGTCACTCAAAAGAAAAAGTCCTAAGGTCAGCAGCAGAAGAGTAATTTCTCCAGGATTGATCTAGTAAAAATCATGTTCCTGAAATACCAATATTTCTAAAAATTTAATTATTCCATAGTATATAGAGGCTAAATTTTGATTATTTTAATGTAGTAAATGTATTCATCCCCCTCTGCTGGAACAAGCACATATTTTAAAAACATACTAACGATAGACAATGCAAGGCTTAAATAACTCCCAGCATCATTACTGCTGCTGTGTTTAGTATATCCTACACTTGATAGATCCCATTCCACATGCAGTTTGATTAAACAAAGTATAATCTTACCAAGCATCATAGCAGCTTCCAGATCATTGAGTTAGCATGTCTTCTTTGACAAATCCCAGTTGTTTCCAGTTGAGACATCTAGACAAGAGAACAACATTGTTCACAGGTGTCCCCAATTTACATCCACATTAGATTTTTTTTCAAAGTGACCTGATAATTGCTTCCATCTGATCATAAACTTAAACCTATCTGAGCTGACCTGACCATCACAGGCTTTTGAAGATGAACCCACCATAGCTCAATTAACAGGGCCCACTAAGTCTAATCACCTAATCTCTGTGACATGAGTGAGTGCTGCACTACAATTTCATGAAGGCTGCAGTAGCTACTGTGAGAAATATCTACAGCTGTCATTTTGCCCCTTGAAACAATACTTGGTAGGAAAAGCTGAAAAACATTGCTCAATTCTTTTCCCAAAAATTTGGTAACAAAAATCTTTTATTTTCTTTTAAAATTACTTTTTAAAATATTTTAGGGAAAAATAGATGGCTCAACATCTAAGAGCATTTGCTGTGTCAGCCTGAGGACCAGGGTTCAAATCCTAGCCCCCAATTAAAGAATGATCTGTTACATGTTTGTCACCCGGGGAAGAGAAGGGGGTGGAGACAGAGCATTATTGGAGCTCACTATTCTTCATCTGAGATGAAAACCATGATAAGGTTCAGCAAGAGACCCTTCCTCAGAGCAACGAGGCAGAGATGATAGATGGGGACTCTGAAAGCTCTCCTCAGGCTTCAGCTACATCAGATACCCACAGCCACGCACACACATGCACACATACCACACACAGACACACCCATACACCTCACATACACTCTCACACACAAACATATTTTAGAGATTTGATTTTAAAACCATTTGGCAATCTAATTTCATAATTATACACAAGCAGACAGAAAAAATGTAAAAACTCTGAGTGAATAAAGTGTAACATCACTTTATTATTAAGGAATTTCATTATAAATGAGACAATATTGTATTTTCAAATGCCACGGCAAATTCCTATTTTCTTTCATTTAAAAACAATGTATGTGTAGTGTTTTACTGGACAAGGGGAGAAAAAGAAAACAAGACAAATGTGTCTGCTTGGAAGAAATTATTCTATCTTCCAACCAAGTCAAGTAATAAGAAAGTTTTAGTAATTTGCAAAAAAAAAATAATGCTGAAGGTATCTTTTTAGTTTAAAAGTTAGCAAACTATTGAGAACCTTGTGACTTGGTGTATAATACCTTACACCAGAAAACTAATGTAGCTAATAGCAATGTCCAAGAACAAAGCCAGATTCCCTGAGTATTTTCTTCCAGAAAACTATCAGATAACTGTGTCTCACAACTTCATTTTAAGTTAGTTTCTTTACCAATTGCATCTTATCACTACCATCCAATTAGCAACAGAAACCAAAATATGGAGAAAAACACCATTGGGGGGGAAGGAGAATGGATTATGCAAAATGGTAAAAAAAAAAAATGGGTAACTGAATGTTGGTTCCATAATACATGATGTAGGAAAAGAATCAACTTTGAGTGGCATTTTTACAAACTTGGAGTAAGGATGGAAAATATCCTAATAGTGTGTGTACCATACTCTGTTCATATGGCAGTAAAATGTTAGGGCCATAAAAAAATGCATTTCTGTGATTACAAAGACACGTCTTCTGAGCTTTGACTTCTTCAAGGGAGTGCTTAAATTATCATACTCAGAATATAAACAGGTTTTCAATTTCCATTTGCTCCTTCTAAAGTGTTTTACACACTGCTGCTTGACCAAGTTTGGAGGCCAGATAACTTTATAAATAAGTGATTTATTTAGAATAAAGATTTACAAGGAAAGATTTTTAGAACTTTTAGCATATTCCTACAACTGAACATTTGTCCTGTCTTCCAATTTATTGGATATTGTTTTTTAAAAGGAAAGCCTCTACTTGCTAAAGCAACATAAAATAAAGCTTCTCAAATATTATTAGAAGAAATGCCTTTGGAATGATCAAGTATTTGGACACTAAGATAGAGAAGCTTGTCTCTGTATGGCCTTGTATTAGGGCACATAACCCAACACAGCAGACCCTGGAGTAGCTGCCCAGCAAAGGGCAACATTGGCTATCAGAACCTCTGGCAGGGAGCCTTGGTGGTCCTTAATGTTTCTCAGAAGACTCTAAGGTCCATCAAGAACCAAGGAGCACTAATGCTGGGGAAGAAAAAGAAACTCCAAGAAGTCTCAATACTTCAGATCCCTTAACATCTAGCCAAAAGATGAGCAATTATAAATTTTAGTAGACAGCTTTCCAAGAGTCAAGGAAATGCATTAAATGAACAAGTAATTAACTTGATGCATTACAGGCATTCTTGCAACAATTTAAAATAAAACGTTTAATGAGAGATTTTTACCTCTTCTCTTTTCAAAACCTGGCAACAGTTTCATTGTTACAGCACAAATCAGTTCAAAAGAGCCACATGTTAAGTGCTTAAGAGCTTCATGTGCCTAAGGGATGCCACAGTGATGACTTTTAGTATTATGTGTTTCCAAGTTTCGGGCCTTATGAAGGGCTGGCTTTGTAGGTATTGAAAGGGCTATTGAATATGGTAACAGTCTATGAACTAACAATGAAAATCTTAGGAAGGTACATGTTTTAAAGAACTATAATTCAAATAAATTAAGAGTATGTACCATTCCCATTCCTTCTTTTTCAATACATATTCTTTTACAGAGAGACACACACACTATATAACTCTGTAATAGCTTAGACAATATATCCCAGAAGATTGGTTCTATTTTCATATTATTATTGTCTCTTGCATTCTCCTATCTTTGAGACAAAACAAAATGACAACAGCAACAACAAAAACCCTCTCCATATTTTGATTTTCTTACTTATAAAGTGGGGCTTGTGAAACATATATATCACAGAAATATAAGGAGAGTACATATATTTACCCATTTCATAAATGTCACTCAGTTATTTCTGCTCAGTGGATGTTAGCCTCAATGCATCATTTTGTTAGTAATATTTTGCCTTTTAATTTAATAATTTGGTGTTACTTTACAACATGAACATGCAAACACATGTATTTCCTTTTAGCATTATTTGGGTTGACTTTAGACTTTGCTATTATAAAAATGCCTGTATCACTCTATCACTCAATACATGAACCTGCATATTTAAGGACAAGTAAACACAAGGACACAAGAACAAGAATTCTACCTATATTTTATGTTTATATTCACTTATTTTTTATTTTAGAGAATTAAGGTAACATGTAGAAGAAATGTCACTAACATTTCTCACTCTCCATGGAAAGCACTAATATTTCAATGTCCCACAATAATTAACAAGTTAATTTCACTAATTTATCACATTAAAAAGTTTAATTATTTCTATAGATCATCTTGGCTTCCTTTTCACCCTATTAGAAAATGGAAGTAGTGCACTATAATTCAATTTGTATGACATGGTTATTTTATTAAAAACTCATATCATGAAAATAAACACATCTGAATTGGACTTTTTTATTGCTACACCATGATTATAATTACAAGGGACTGATGCCAAAGCCTCTGAAGGTTCCTTTGTCCTTACTCTAGTTAGACCCCTTATCTCAGGTCAGGGCATGAGCTGAGCTAAGGGAGTATGTTGTGCAGGGTTTCCCTCTCATTAACAAGAACAAGAAAAACAGGGCATCTCAGAAATTTCCTGGCAAGCTTATTGTGAGCACTTTCAAATAAGCAAATTGAATGGAACACCCAGGAAGGCATAGTTTTTAAAGATTATGTTCTATATAGACGAAGGATGAAGATTTACTTTTTTATATATAATTGTGGCCCCTGAGGCTTTGAACACCTGCTTCTCTTCCTGGCTTTGTTATCCTCCATAAAGGAAGAGATTTTCTGTTGAAAAGGAGTGAGAGGTTAAGCCTCCAGAAATATTGCACTAAAGCAGGGCATTGTAAAGGAAGAAAATCAGCCATAAAATAGCTTCACTTAGAGAGTTATTGTTTAGGGGAAGTTTCATCTCTATGTTGTCCAAAAAGATCTATAAAAGAAAAGCAGAGGCAAAAATTCAGCACTCTGAAAGAAAGCTATCTTTGGGAGTTGATCTTCCCTTTTTGCTTATCCTGTGGGTTTTTTCTTTTTCCCAAACAAGGCAGATGGACAGATGGAGACATGGAAAGACAGACAGAAAGACAGAAGTAAAGAACAAGTATATGTTGGAGAAAATGCTGGCGAAATAATAACCAAGGAAAGAATGTGAGGTCATATGACTTGTTGCATGTGAGTCGTGACCCCTCTAGGTGTAGCCCAAAGTGTCATATTGGAAATGAGAAAGGCTCAAGCAACTATGTGTGGAAACAACAAAGTACAAACCCTTCTACTCTTTTTAAAGGCAATTGTATTTGTTTGCTCTAGCACATTCTTCACTACCCTGGCAGCTTTTTGAACTGATTGAAAAGCAAGCTGGGAATCACAGGCTGAGAAATAGCTCTGAAATGCATGGGGTGTATGCATGTCTGCCCTGCCTTTCTGGCACTGAGTTCTGGTTTCAGAGTTGGTAACTGAGCATGGAGCAGGTGTCCCCCAGCTGGTTCTTGTCATCTCTCTTTTTTAGAATCTGTTACCAGTATCACTATTGGCTTTGCATTTTTGCATGCTCAATTTCCTCATTATGACAGGTGGTTTCTAGAATATTTTCCAGCTGTGGGTGGGATACGTGGAGAGGGAATTTACCTTTATTGACATATGCTGAAGGGGGCCTATCCCATCCCTCAAACCGTGCTTTCACAACCCCTTGCTTCCTCTCTTTTGCAGATAAGAGGCAAAGGCTTTGGCAACTGAGAAGCTGTTCAGACACTTAAAGAGCGATAGGAGAGCTGAAAGTTCAATTTGCATCCTATGCCCCAACTGCCACTGTAGACTGCTGTCTAACATTTTTTGACTGCCTAAAATTGTCTATATAGGGCTAATTAGAATAATTTTTAGATTACTAAAATTTGTTTTGAAAATGCCAGTTTCCCCTCATTATATCTGTCAATCACTCTATCCTATGTTCTGCTCTTCTGCAACTCATGTTTATTTAAATGTTTCCTCAAAAACATGTTTCTGTATATGAAAATCTGGAAACATTATTTTAAGGGCTTAAGAATTCCCTTGAGTCAGGTGAATAAATGTGTTTATACCTGCTTTTTAGAAAATTCATATTACACACACACACACACACACACACACACACACACACACACGCACACACACACAAACTGTCAGGCTCTTCCAAATTAGAGTGCAGTTTTGCAAACTTTCGTGAGCAATATCAAAACAGCTTCTGCTTTGCAAAAATGACAGCCATTGCAAGGAACACCTGTTACCTACACTGTTGTAGATCCTCAGTCTCACCCAGAAGTAGCTCCATGGGCTGCCTCTAGGAATTCATGGCAGCGTCAAATCTCATGTGAAGATGTAATCAGCACACTGACTCATCTATAGGAGAATTAATACAGACAGGAAAAATAAGCCTGTCACCCCTCAGACAATATCTGAACTCAGTCCAAGAATGGAGGCCTATGAGGAGATTTCTGAGCACTTGTAAGAAAACTCCAAGAATTATGTCAAGTCATGCCCTGTGATTGTACTCATGTAACTCCTTTTAACCTTCAGGGTATAATTGTATGATGCCTTAAATAAAAGTGTCTGCTGCATGAGCCTTCAGTCTGCCTGATTTATTTGCTCTGTTCTCCTAGGTCTCACATCCTCTAGACAACATGCTAAGTACTGGTGTGGTTAGACCTAGAACTGTCTTGGACAGCTTAGAGCACACAGCTCAGTACATGAGGACTGTGCTATCTGCAAGGCTATTTAAATATAAAATCATTTATTGTTGAAATTAAGTCGAGTTAAAAAATACACTGAGAGTTTTAAAAAACAAACAAACAAAAAACAGCCCTACTGCAGTGGCTCAGTAGCTACAAGTGAGTAGTGGCTGCCCTGCTGGATAGCCCTATTTTTAGAATATTTTTACCAGAACTTGAATGTAATAAATACCCCAAAGCTGAGGGCACCACATGGTTCAGACACATGACTTGGAGGAATATAACTGGAATGATGGAAAGCCTTCCCCTTGAGGACTAGTTTTCATAGTATCTTAAGGTGCTATGGAAACTTCACGGTGGAGGAGGGCAGGTAGGAACAATCTTAGTCTTACCTGGTTGTAAAGATTATGAACCACAACAATGTCTGGATGGGCAAGATATTCCTAATGGTATCATAGTAGCACATTTATCTTGGAAGAAACTGACAACTGTCTAATTGGACTAATCACCCACTCAATAGGGTGGGAGGGATTCATGCCTAGCACTGTAAATCTAGCCAGCTAACCATTGATGGAGGGATGATTTACACAGAAATGAACTTGCTACTGCCATTTTTCCTATACCAGTATAATTTCCAATTGTACTATAAATACTCTTATACCTGAAGGTAAGTTTAGCTCTCACCAATCTTCAAGTATTGTTGTTCTTTTTATAACAAATTCGAACCACTGCAAAGGTCCACCACTGGTCAAAATGCAGAGAACAAACTATATGGGGTACTTAGGCCCATTTCATACTCCTAAAATGTAACCATGAACCTAAAGTTCAAAGAAAATCATAAAAGAGGGAGTGGTAAGATTGTAAGAGCCAGAGGACAGGGATATCTGTTGTGAGTTTGTGCCTTCTAGGCAGGGAAGTAATACCCATGGAATCTCACCAACTTGATTGCCTAAACGAGACCTGCAAATGACACTAGTTGACTTGCCGCCGATGTGGATGGAAGAGAGCTTATGAGGTTCCACTCTTAATTGAAGAACTATAGACAATCAATATTTTGTCCCACAGATGAGCCCCCAGATATTGTTACCTGATCCCAAGTGGTCATCCATAAACACGAGTACAAACAAGCAACACAAAATGGACTCAATTGGCCACATATAAACACATAATAACTCAATAAATAATTAAAGACAAGGTCCTAGTTTGAGAGGAATTAAGAGAAGAGAAGGAATTGGATGGGGAGAAAGGGGTGGGGGTGATATGAATATAGTACTCATGGGAATTCTCACAAAACAAATAATTAGAGAGAGAGAGACAGAGAGAGACAGACAGAGAGAGAGAGAGAGACAGAGAGAGAGAGAGTCCAATGTTTGAAAGAGCTGTAAATGTACAGAGCTTCACAGACTTACTAACTTTCTATAAGTACTTGGATGTGCTGCTAGGACTTCCATTTAGTTTTATCATGTGCCAATCTCACGCTATGAAGGGAGTGAGTGAGATGATGATTGAATATGTGTCTTTGATATAGGCATTGTCATGTTGAGGAACCCAATGCCTCAGCCTCATGGGTTTGGCAAAGCCTCCCTTGGGTGAGGCCCACAGGGATGGCAAAGCCTTCTCTCTGAACCAAAGTGAAAATGTTGACAGTGTGAGCAGAAAATGTCCACCATCGTTTCTTTCTTTGGACACTTACTACCTGAAGAGTGTCCCCCCCAGAGCCTGCTCCCCACCTACCTCCTTGTTCAGTGGTGTATAGTTAACTCTGCCTCCTTATTTGTCTGTAGGCAATAACCCAATATTTCTGCTTCCCTGTTCAACTGTACAAAATAAATACACTGAGTTGTTGGAGTGCTGTGGCTATTCCATCAGAGAGCTCAGATCACACCATTCCAGCTTTTCTACATCTATTTATCTGTCATTTTTTTCAGTGTCTGTGTTAGCCTCATTTCCTTACTACCCCAGTTAGGTCCATCCCTGGAGCTGTGTAGGATGTGGCAAACACACCCTCCTTTATTTCTTCTCTTCCTTTTTTTTTTCCTCCTTCCCTCCTACCTTCCTTCCTTCCTCTTCCAGTACTCTTTTTACTGGAAAATCACACTAATTCCCCAGCTGTCAGATTGGGGTTTGTGACCCACTTGCTCAGGTCAGCTGTTTCTGTGAGTTTCCCTGGCATGGTCTTGACTACTTTGCTCATCACTCCTCCCTCTCTACAACTGGATTCTAAAAGTTCATGGGCCCCATTCTGACATCTGGGGAACCAGAATAAGACAGAATCAGGCCTCCTGAATGTAGATATCAGTTGGGTGGGGGCTGGGAAGTCTATGGAACCTCTGGCAGTGGAACTGGTATTTACGTAGTGCCTAAATGGACTTTGGAAGCCCATTCCCCATGGAGGGATACTCTCTAAGCCTAGATGCACAGGGGAGGGCTTAGGCCCTGCTCCAAGTGATGTGACAGACTTTGATGATCCCCCATGAAAGGCCTCACCCTCCATGAGGAGCGGTTGAAGGTGGAATGGGAATTGGTGAGGGTAATAGGATGGGAGAGGAGGGAACTGGGATTGGTATGTAAAATAAGATTGTTTTTAATTTAAATAAAAATTAATTTTAAAAATATCACATTTATTTCCTCAAGTTCATTTTGAACTCACAATCTTCTTGCTACTGTCTCCAAGGGAGTCAGGATTATAGATAGCTCTGTGCTACCACCAGTCCCAGGAGGTTTTTATTGATTATATAATTACCCTTGATTTTAAATTTTGTTTAGCACTTGCTCCCAGTAGTGTCTTTCTTCATCATGATTTCCTGACTGTTTTAACGTGCTCACTTTAAACATGAATTTTGACTTGCCTAGCTGAAGAAAATTCATGCATTAAAAAAAAAAATTTTTACTTATTTGCATGTGAAATATTCAAAAGAGAGATTTTCTTCAAAGAATCTTTGGTTATTACACCAATGTTACTTTTAAAAATTTAGGTTTGTAAAATTAAATCAATAAACATACTTCCCTTATGAAACTGTCATTTTCAGTATCAAAATCATATAAATTACATTAATAATACTTATTCAAATATAAAGGTATAGCCTATTTTAAATTTTATGAATGAAAATTCTGTGATTATGAAACATCTGTTTTGACTAAATGTATCTAAAATAGTCATATGTATGTGTATGCATGTGTATATCAAACATGCATTTTGAGGTAATATAAGCCACATTTGCAGTTACACACAGTTCCGTGAAGAGGGTTTGTTTGGCTTCCCTAGTGTTACATCAAACAGAAGAAAGATGCCAATGCTTTCTACTCAAAGTTCATTGGCAATGTCAATAGATATTGTAACCACAAATGAACTACCATTACCTGAACCCCAAAAAAGCTGTGCAGCCTCATCACAGTCATTGTTCAGCTAGGGACATATTCTTGGGACAATCAGTCCCTGTCTACAGCGTCTTTCTCAGCTGTGCAAATGAATAACATGCCAACTCTATCTGAGACCTGCCATTGGCAATAAAAAGAACAAACGTGGTATCAGTAATGCACAGATATTATAGGAATATTTTGCCAATGCATGGGAATATTTTGCCAATGATGTTGAGAAATAACTCCAAACACTGACCTCACCAATCTCTATGACTTCTCTATGTCACAAAGACAGTTTAATCATATATTGCCTCTTCTATGTAGATTGTTCTTCTATATTAGTAGTTTGTGTTTGCTCTGGCTCAAAATGGATTCTAATTATCCCCAGATCTCTAAGCAGCATGTTGTTTTAGTTTAACAATAGCTCTTCAGTCCAGACACAGTGGGTCATGCCTATAATCACAGCACTTAGGAAGCTGAGGAGGGAGGATTGCTGTGGGTTTGAAGCTAGCTTAGGCTTCAACAGTGGGTTCCAGACCTGCCTGGAATACAGTGTGATACCCTATCACTAAATCAATTAATTAAAAATGTAGTGCTACCATGAAGATAGTATTTGGAGGAAATTATTTTTTTTTATTTACAAAAAAAAGTTCACAACGAGAATTTAGAAGGACAAAATCTTACAGAACATGTGGCTTTCATGCTCAGCACTTCCCTTTTTCATTTAACTTTTTCTCACGGGACTCACTCACTTCTGCTTCTACTATGAGTGTTTAAAAGCACCAAGAAAACTTTCAAGGGAGCTGTTTCGTATTGTGCGCAAATGGGCTTATACACTGCCAATCTCACTTCTGAGTCGGTAAGGTCAATTATGAGGGAAGCTTCGCTAACGCTGGTATGAAGTCTGGAGGTAAGTTAGGGTTTAGTCTGTTTCCTAGAATTGTAACTTAAGAGATCCCCCAGGTGTTTCAGTAGGGGTGCGGAGTGAGGGGATTTCTGAGTGACCCAGATCTAGGAATGAGGTCATAGGAGCTCATGAAGCATGTGACTTGTGTTTGTTCCCTTTAATGCTACATCCTCCTTCCTCTGTTTTGATTTTCCCATTTGCTATGACTCAGCTTTCCCTTTTACTGGCTCCTTTGGCTAGTCACAATGACATTTATGAAAGAGTTCATCGAAGCAGAATTATTATTCACTTCATAGCTGTGAAATAGCAGTCATGTAGATATTATATAGCTGTCCGAGGAGATTGACCAAGGTCTCCCTCATATCAGAGCTGCTCACCTGAGAGCCATTTACCTATCACTTCCAGCTTTAGTCAGGTGACACCATTTTAGGCTTGTCTACTTCATCATTAAGCTAGACTAGCCTCAGAATGACTACCTTCCATGCCACTTCCCTTGTTTCAAAGGCCCTGCTAATAAATCCTACCCAGGTCCCACCTGGAACTTGTCTGCCATCTGGCCTAATGACCATTTGTATCAGAGTCTCACCTTGTATTAGCAGGCTTTATGTTAACATAACATGAGCTGGAGTCATCTGAAAGCAGGGAACCTCAATTAAGAAAATGCCTCCATGAAACCAGGGTGTAGACAAGGTTATTGGGCATTTTCTTAGTTATTGATGTGGCCCATTGTAGGTGGGGCCACCCCTGGGCTGTGGTCCTAAGATCCACGAGAAAGCAGACTGAGCAAACCAGGAGGAGCAAGCCAATAATCAGCACCCTTCATGGCCTCTGTATCAGCCCTGCCTCTAAGTTGCTGTCCTGTTTGAGTTCCTGCCCTGACTTTCCTACCACTATAGTTGGAGGTATAAACCTGGGAGATCAGTGCCTAAAGGTGAGGAGGACTATAGTTTCATGAAATAGGAACTTTATTCAGAGCATCAGACAATTCATACTTGAGGGTTAAGAAGAGTCATGCAAGTAAGGTGTTCTATTTCAAGGGCAACCTACATGTGGCAAACACATATTTTCCCATAGAGGCATATGAATAACAACAGCTAAAATGAACTTTCTCCTATCTGCTATACCTGGGAGGAGCATGTAAACATATTCCAAGAACAATTCTGTGTTTTGAAGAAACTGATGTCATAAGATTCTTGTTTGCTTGAGATTTTTCTCACAAGTACTCGGTATTCTCACATGATTGCATTTTTGGACCATGTTCTGACATTTGGATGATGAACAGTGATGTAAACTTTTTCCTTCCCAGATTGTTTTAGGTCTTGGTGATTAATCACAGCAATAGTAACCCTAAGTAAGACACACCCTGACTGGAAGTTAGAATCACCTTTGTAACTCTTAAGCCATATAGATACCTGGGTTTTACCCCAGATCAATTATGTGAGATTATCCTGGGGTGGGAATTGACATTCTCTATTCTAATATCATCCAGGGCCAAGGATGACAAGGGTACATCCACAAGTATATTAATCATTGGTCAAAAGTGACTTAGGATGGAATCAACCCACATAACTGTGTCATTTCAAATTCCTCTCTAATAATTCATACATTGATATTATCATTTATAATAATTGTGTACTTTCAATTTAATAAGTATTTGAACATTTATTAAGAGCTTATTATATACAAAACCTACTGTTCATACATGTTACATAGGCATGAACAATAGGTTTTGTATATAGTCTTCTCTCATCAACTAATTGAAATCACCCCCCAGGGAGTGGGTCACATCTAATACTGCTCCATCAATCAAAACACACCTATTACAATCAAAGTTCAGTCTGAATCCATAGTTTCTGTAGTTTTAAGAATCTTTACCTTTTGATACAGATACTCATTTGCTTTTTAAAATGGGTTTCTGCTTTATTTTTCTTGACAGTTTCCTACATTTATACAATACATTTTAGTCTTTAATCACTCTCCTCCCCCCCCCAGTTACTTTCTCTTATCCCTCCCTTTTGTTGAAAACTTGCTTCTGAACAAGTCCCCTTTCTCCCTGCTGTTTTCATTTGTATGCGACTACTTCCAAGTGTAGGTGGGAGGGGCCACCTACTTACCTGCTTAAAAACATTCCCAAACAGTTGCAAAGAAAACTCCATCACTGCTACTACAGACACTTCTCATTCAAATGTCACTGATGTGATGTACAAAATGATCTGCAGGCTAAGTTGTAAAAAGACTTAATAGTCCACAGGAGGAGTCTAAGTGAACACGTCTAAACGAACACGTTAGATTTCTAAAGACTATTTTGAAACACTACACTGCCCCCAGATAAGAATTTCATGGTAATTGGCTGGAAACCAACTTCTCCCTCCTCGCCTTGCATTTCATGACTTGTTCAAAGAGGAAAAAAAAAGCAAAGGTTTCAGTTACCGAGTAAACAGCTAAAAATGTACATCCTGTGAAAAAGGCAGAGGATGCGAGTCCACGGGAGTCTGAAGACTCAGAAAGGCCAGAGGACTCCCAGTCGCACAAACACACCTTTGTTCCTCCTGGTCATCTCCTTCCGTCCCTTAGAAGTTCTCCCTCATGTCCGGTTCCCCTCCTTTCAATAACCATTCACCTTTATTTCTATGGCCTGTGACTCATTTCTGAATCTCATATAAAATGAAGACATTCACGGGAAAAATGAAAATAATAAAACGCCTTTTATCAGTTGTCTTCATTTTGCATCCCGTGCTTCCTATTTAATGGGAAAGTCTCTCACAGCTCCTGTACTTGTGAGTTCCAAAGTGTCTCCCAGAATAAAGTCCATCTCCTTTTAAAGATTTCCTAATGTCTAATAAACTAGGTGCTTATTCCTCAGAGCAAGGCTAATACCATATTCCCATTTTAATGAAAGGGTATTTACTTGGCATCTAATGTGTACTTTGCAAGACCTCTATTCTACAGTAAGGTTGCCTAGAATTTACTATTAATGCATTGGTCACTACAATACCATTAGTAAGTAGTTTTGTGATAACCTCTTTGCAAGTTCACATGCTTGTATTTTATTTGTCGAAACAATAAACTTCCAATAGTTGATGTAAATTTGGCACAGCCTTGCTCACACCTGGCAAGGAACTACAAAACAAAACATCCATAACTGATTGTGTTCATATCACAAGTGGATTAACACCAGCCTTTATTGACACTCAAGTGGCCGACTGAACCCAAACGTGGAAATGAGGAAATGTGTGACTTTACTTTCTTTGTGCTTGGTTTTTGTCAACTGTTTGAGGTCACGTTCCTGAAGATAAGAAGGCACGCCACACTGCAGAGATGTAGATGTATAGATATCTATACTAAGAATTGATACAACAGCTTCAAACTGTCACCTACATTTCCCAGACCGCAAGCTACCTCCACAGGCTGGAAGAACAACGGATTCTCTCACACCATTGTTGTTGTTGTTGTTCACTGTTAAGACGTGGACTGAGGGTCAAGTGAGTGGAGCAGTGAGTGGCAACCTTTGGTGCCCCTTATCTGATGGTTTCCCAGTCCTTCCTCTCACCTATTCAGAGGGCCCTGGAGTGAAACTACTTCACTGTGAGGACCGAATCTGCCAAGTGTAAGTGACCCTGGGGCACAGACAACAGACTCACGCTTCACACTGGGACCTTAATCAACATTTTAATTGTTTAGCAGGCAGGTATTTAATGATGGTGCTGATGCTTCCTAGTTTAAACCACAGTGCTGGGCCCTGAAACACCCTGAATAATCAGCATCATTACTATCATTTGGGGGAAAGGAGCAAAGGACTCTCTCTCTAAAGATGATCTCTCTCTTATAAAGTACATCCCTGCTGCTGTAGTTTAATTTAAAGGTAAAAATGACCAGAATTTGCTTTTAAAGCTTTTAGGATTTTGGTGAAAGGTATATAGGTTTTGAAGTATGAATAACTCATCATAGATGTCGCTTAGGGCCCATTTGGCCTTGGATGGTTCATCTAAGGACTCTAATGTTCACTTTCTTCAATAAAAGGAAGGGAAGGAACAGCCACCACATAGGCTGTGTGGTGTGGGAGTCACACTATGGATGCAGTGGATATTAACTTGTTCCTTCGGTGTCTCTAAAGAAACACTGAGTTCACAAGTTTTATTTATTTTACAACAACTCATTTTTGAGATATTCTTGAGAAAGACTTCATAACTTTAAATTAACTTAAAATAAGATTTGTATGGCACCTCTAAGGCTTGTTACTTTCTGAAATAGCAAAGAGAATGATCTCAATTAGTTTAAAGTGTAACTCAGGAGCCCACAGTGGACCAATAAGGTACCTTAATAGGAAAAGGCACTCGCAACAATACTGATGACCTGAGTTAAATTCCTATGGATTGGAGGGAAAAAACCACCTCCTGCCAGTTGTTTCCTGACTCATGTTTGCATCTTCTCAGTCATTAAATGCCAGATACTCACAGAAGTGATTCCCAACTCTGTGAACTCTGCAATCTTGAGTGTCAGTCCCACCCTTTAGCTTGATTGACATGGGGTAGGTTACTTACCTTCCTCTGCAAATTGAGTACCATTGTAGAACCCACCAATGAAGATTTTCCAGGATGGTGATCTCAATCAAGTTTTGTAAACTACTGGGAAAACTGCTTGTCTATGGAGGCTCTTCCATGTAATTCCTTAAACAAAAAGAGCACACCTCCAAAAATAACACCAACTATAACAACTTATGCCATACTAAACCTTAAGCTAGACAACAACCAGTTCTTTAAAGACTAAAATATTGCTCTGACAGTTATTAAATAATTGTCTAGATGTATACATGAATATTATACCATTTAATACATAAAAATGCAAATCACATCTACTGTACATTATTTATTATGTAATCCATTTAATGTATAAATGTTACTGTTGTGTTGAAAGTTGCAAGATCTAATTGAAGACATGTCTATTTTTACTCTGCATATATATATATATATATATATAAAATTCAAATGTCTAAATTTACTGCCTTTCACATATATGAAAATTGTTTTTATACAACCTATTCTGTTTCTGTTCAAAAGTTGTGATTGACTTATCAACACAGCATCTAAATTACATTATTCTCAAGTAATAAAAAAAACATGATTTCAGAAACAGTCTGTACAAAATCACCAGGGATCTAAACAGTCTGTATTAAAAAAAACCATAATTACAACATGGGTTTGGCCTGAAATAACCCCATTTTTGATCTTCAAATACTTTTTTTAAAAGTCAGGTAATGAGAGATATTTTCTTCACAATGGAAACAAGAGCTTTCATGTCTTATACATGTAAAGCTCAAGCTTACCCATCCTTGTTGGCTATCAGGAGTGCTTTGGAGCTAGCCAATTGATACAGATTTCTCTGCAAAGCAGCTACATGCTTCTATTGACAGACCTCATGGAGGATATTCTAGTATCTATATCTAATCACTGTAAGGTATTTTTCTATTTATGTTATGTTAATATATATTTAAAACTATACCTAGAAAAAAGAAAAAAGTACAATCATGACCTAAAGACCAATGGAACAAAATATCAAATAAATGACTATTTGTAATAAATGGAAAAAACCACCACCAAGTGGACACTTATGGAGCCCACTCACATCTACAAACACTCCTGAATCTAAGGCTTAGGGAACAAGATGAAAGAAAGAGCTCAAAAACTGTAAGAGCAAGGGAATCAGGGAGTTTGCTGTGAGATTGTTTCTTCCTCTAAAGCTAGAAGCTATACCCGTAGGGTCTCACAAACATGATCACACAAACATAAGCTGAACAGGGATAATACCGATGGACATGTCAAACTAAAGAAAGGCCCAAGAAGCCTCAACCCTACACAAAGAACTACAGGCAACTGAAGAAGCTGGGAACAGGAGAGGTGTTCTTCCCCAGGGAAGAACAACCAATTGGTTGCCTAGTGCCAAATGATTAATCCTGAAAACATACATACCTGTAATCTCATTTTGTTACATTTAAGAGGACCTTTAATTTTAAAGAGATCAGGGAGGGTATATGGAAAGTTTGGAGGAAGAAAAGAGAAGGTGGAAAATGTTATTATTATATTATAATCTCAATTTTCAAAATATCTCTAAAAAACAGTAGACACGATTATTCACTTTTAGTTCTTAATTTTATCAACTGTTTGGCTCAGTAAACCATACTGACTTTTTAAAACCCATGAGGCCATATGCCTGAGGGTTCCATAGCAATGAGCCTTCCTGGGACAATGTTGGGAGCCACGGAGGTGAAAGCACTGGTGAACTGTCTTCTCCCTCTTTGAGTATTGCCTGAGAGCAGTCAGCCCAAGAGGGGGCATGCGGATGCGATCTTATTTTCACTTTGAGTCAATTTTAGTTTAGTTTCTCTGGAGTGGGAGTCATGTCTGTGTCATTTTTATATGTGTCCAGGACATTTATCAAAGACTCTGTACTAGATGAAAATATATTAACTCAAATGAGATAAATTGAGACTCTAAACAGAGCTCACACACATGCATATGTGCACACACACACACACACACACACACACACACACACACACACACACACACACACACACACGTGAACAGGTGTTTGTGCTACAGGTCATGTATGGAAAAAAGAGGACAATTTGTGAGAGTCAGTTTTCTCTTTCAGCTGTGTGCCCTGGAGAATGAACTCAGGTCATCAATCTTGGTGGTACATCCCTTGAGCTATCACACTGGTAATAATAAATAAGCAAAAATTTAAAAAGAAAGTACCAAGCAATACAGATGTATTTTAGTGATGATCATGCTAATTGAGATTATTAATACATGGTATGGAGTAATTTTCTTAATGTAGGGAAGAAATTCTACACTTAAAATATATTTGTGGCATTGTTTTTAACCTTCTATGACAGGAAGTGTTTTTTTGAGAATTATTTGATCCTTGACTTAAGCATACATACTATTTCTTAAAAAAAAAAAAAAAAAAGCACATTGGTTAAATAAACTACTTTTTTTCTGTACTTCATTCCTTTCCTAAACTAAAATGACTCTCTAGATAACATAAGCTATCTAATATTGGATTAGAACTCCAAAAATCACAGTGTGAAAATGGCATGTCTTGGGAAATTCATCAACTTCAATGTTCAGTTTAGATGTTGCTTATTGATGGCATTGTATGTATTTTCTGCATGTAAAGGCTTCGTTATAATCTGCAAGAATGTAGTCTTTCTATGTTCAACTGACACATTCAAAGGTAAATTCAAACAGTTTTATAGCAAGGCACAGGATACAGTTCCCTTTGAGCATATTAATAGTGAGTATAGTAAGTGGTAATACCGAGTATAATAATAACTTCATTATATACTCATAAATGTTGTACAAGAATTTTATTTTCAACAATTAAGAAATTAATAAAGCAAACCAATGGAAGCTAAATCAGGCTGAAATGGCAACAAGATGGGAATGAAGAAGAAAGTTTTGAGACATAGTTAGTGGATGGGATGGACAAATTTTATCAGGTAGTCCATAAGATAAAGAAAAGGAGAAAATAAAGTCCATGCTTGACTTCATAGGTAGATACTGATGTTATTTACTGAGATCAGGAGCACAAGAAGAGGAAGGTATTAGTAGTTAATTATGATGAAGACTGGGAAGACAGTGTCATTTGGGATGTCTCTGAGGTGTGTGTAGACATCTAAGTAAGGACAGACATTAAACAGGATATCATTAGTTTGGTAAGGAAATTGACTAAAGGTAATATATCTGAAATATTAGCATATAGGAAGCCAGTCAAACTCTGGCTAGGTAGAAGATCATTCTAAAAAGCAAAGCAGAGTAAGAAGAGGAAAAGCCCAAGGAAACAGTTTCCTACATCACTTATCTTGTTGTTAAGAGGCATCATCTTGTTGAAACATTGTAAGGCTTCATATGTGTGCTTTGAGAGTGCTGGGTGGCGGCATTTCAACAACAGCATGAAGCTAGCACAGCTGTAATTAATTTTGCTTTCTAAACCCTTCAAACATCCTTTTGTTACACACTGTGGTTTCCTTAAGTTACCACACTCTACCTTCTTGAGCAGATAGGGCTGGCTGGTTTCAGTTTATGCCACACAAACAAGCACGTGGCATAAGATTAAGTCTTCTTAACCACACAGAGCATTGTATATTCATGTTTAGCAAAAATACAGACTTATATTAAAGAAATTAAATTAGAATTATGGAAGTCATCTAGTTCGTTATAGATAAAATTGTTTATAAAATGATTAATATTATGTTTCGATACTGTTCATTGATCCACTTTTCTGGAACAACCATCAAAGAATAATTTATTAGAACTTTGGCCTTTTTTCCCTTTTATTTGTGAGGTGGTGTGTGGTGTGTGTGTGGTATATGAGTACACAATACAGCATTTTATTATTTTTATTTTATTCACTGTTGGCAAGATCTCCCACAGAAGCTGGAACAAGGCTGCCAGTCAGCAAGCCCCAATAGCCCCCTATATCCAGCCCTGTGTTGCAGGTGATATGGGCCTATATGGCCACAACCAGTTTTTGCTTGTTTGTTGGGGATATGAACTCAGGTCCTTATCCCTGAGAAACAGGCAATCTTACCCACTGGACCATTTCCCCAGCCTCGGGTCTTTGTTTCTGATCTTTGAACATCAAGAACTCTGAGTTCAAGTGTTTAATAATTTCTGTTCTCTATCTGGTCCCTATTAATCACAAAAGATGTTCTGCTGACTTTAATCTCTACCTTGAAACTTTACGAAAGTAGAAACATTTCATGCCTGTGTCATGATGATCCTGTTAAGTTGGCTCATGAACAAAATCATCCTATCCAGGCATAATATTATTACACATAATTTTAAACTGTATTCTGCGGCCAGAGCATTATAATGGCTGGTAAATATTGTTAAAGTTTGGACTGTTTCCTTTTGGTAAAATATAAAAGTTTGAGAAATGTAAGTGGTCTCAGATCTAATTCATCAACCTGCTCCTATTCCTAGTGATAGAAGGCAGGGCTACAATGTCAAGCCCTAAGTACTCTCTGAAGGCCCTTTGAAAATTTCTAATTCAATTCAAACTTCACATATAGAGAGCTAATCTGTGTTCTCATATGTCATGACATTTTTGGTTATAAAGTCATCGAGTCTTCTCCCATAGTAACAATATCTTAAATGCTGTGACTTAACGTGGGCCTATTATGAAAACACAAAAATGGTTTGCTAAGGAAGAAACTATGTTTAGTATGCTAATATAAATAGGATCCATGCCCATATAATATATGATGTTCTATTGATGCCTGTGGGTCCAAAAGAAACCAAAATGACATACACTCTCGGGTTGTATAAGGCAAAAACTGAATCACAAAGTCTTAAAATCTTGTAATGTTTAGAAATCAAAATCAGAACTTTGTTTTTAGCATCTTGCTGAATGTTTCTAATGAAAACATGAGGTTAGATGAAATATCAGAAATAGTTTTAAACATGGAGCAATCCAGACTTGGAAAAGTTCTAGGAAATCAAATGTTTAATTAAGTACAAAAGGGGGTGGGGGGTGTCAAATAACTCCTTATGTTCAAGATAAGTATTTTATTTTTCTATAAGAAGCAAGAGAAAACCCCACTCTCCCAATATTCTAAGTAGTTTGACTCATTTCACTGAGAATGAATCTTCTCTTGTAGAATGAATGGGACTTAGTGAACAATGGTGACAACTGTTTTGGGGTCTGAAGCTCCAGGATTTTTAAACAGGGCCAGTGTTCTGGAATGTGCCTAAATTTCATTCTGTTCAAACAAAAGGAAATATCCTCTCTTCTTTATGTATAGAGTAATTTTGAAATTAAACTTGTACATGTGCTTTCTACAGAGCTAAGCTATTATGAAGATTCAATAACAATCAGAATTACTATTAAATACATTATTTAAAGTTCTGTGATTTGGGCATTACTTAGCTTTTAGCAAATACATCCAGTTTCTTTCCCTGTGAGAGGTAAGTTAATATGTGTCTACTTTTGAAGATGACATGAAGACAGAGAGTTTACATAAAGTATTTAATACAGAGTGCACAGAGTAAAGCTTCAATAAATGGTAGAAAATGCCACTAATGTTAAAAGTGATTTTTTGTAAGTAGTACCATTATTTCTTACTCCTTGTTATTAAAATAGAAGAATAGGAATTTTGTTTCAAAATATCTACATAACATAAGTTTCTATAACTTCTCCCCCTCAATCACACTTTAGTAACAAAACGATGCTAAAAACATTGCTCTGGAGAAACTGCTAAGACAGGGTACTGATCTCATAGAGGACCAGAGTGTGGTTGTCAGCATTGATGCTGGCTGCTTCCCAATGGGCTATAACTATAGCTCCTGGGGACCCAGCCCTCTCTTCTGGCCTCCAGAAGAGGCTCACAAACATGGCACTGTGAGCATGTTTGTGTGCATGCACACACACACACACACACACACTTAAAAAAAATGCTATTTTTTAAACAAAGAAATGGGGTCAGAGATATGGTCAGCACCTGCTACTTTTGTAAAGGACCAGAGTTTTATTTCTAGCACCCAGGTCCAGCGGCACACCAGTACCTGTAACTCTACCTCCAGGAGATGCATCTTTGTCTTCCAGCCCCCATGCACACCAGACACACAAGTGATGCACATATACACACAGAGACAAAATATTCATCCATAAAAGATGAAAGATACTAAAATACACTGTAATGGATCCATTAGAAAAATTGTAGAGAACAGTGGCTATCATCACCACATGATAGTTTCCTACAACTCTCTGTAATTGGAAGGGAAGTGGGTTAGCACTGTACATGAACAGTAAAGGCATGCTGTTTTGGAAGCTGTATATGAGCAGCTGTGGAAAAAGGAGGCATTTTATTCCTAGAATCTCAAAAGCTCCAAATTTGACATTGAGACCAGGGAGTCCAAGATTATACAATAATGATAATAAATTGAGAATATAAGCACATAGAGAAATAGTGAGGTGGCATTTCATACTGAAAACTGAAAACATGACTATTACTTATTATAAATAATAAAATGAGTGTGACTGGAGAATAGATGATGATAAAGAAAACCAAAAGTGGCAAAAGAGCTTTTTTCAAACATATAACCACTATTTTCTTTCTTATATTTAGCTATAATATACACTGCCTATAATTTTGACTATTTTTTTAAAACTCTATATTTAAGAAATCTGTTTATTCACGTATACCATTTCCTACAATTTTTTCTTTTCCAACTCTCCTAAAAAGTCAAGAATATTACTTTCAAATGTCAGACATCCTACAATTATTGATTTCTTAAAGGACCTCTATCTTGATTTTTAATTTAGAGCATTGCTTTTTCTCTTGAATTTTCTTTTGTGTTTTGAGGCAGTATACATTAAAACATATACAATTAAATAATACATTATTTTAAATGAACTAAACATTACATTTTCACCAGCCCACATTCGCTGAATAGTGCTAGCCTTACCCTAGCAATATTTGGTAATGCATGTTTTTTTTCTATAGGCTGCTAATTGCTTTAGGCTCCCATTTTACTGATAAGCATAAGCAAAATATCTTGGAAATGATTCAGAAGCATCATTAAAGGTCTGTAGAAATCAATTTATAGATTAATAGTCATTATTTTTGTTTTCATGGAAGCATAATTCATCACTAGTAATAAGTAAAGCTTGGAATTATAACCACCAGATATTTGTTTTCTTTATTACTATAATGATCCAAGGTGGAAGTAAAAATATTTGTTCAACTGCTACTTCTCTTCTCAATTCTATAGATGCCTACTCACAGCACCATATAATAATAAGTTGACATTTCAAAACTAAAACATGGCCCTGGGAAGATTTCTAAAGAATCAATGTCCTGTAACAAAGATCAAGAACAATAAGAGAGAGGAAGAGAAGGAGAAAGAGGAAGAGGAGGGGGAGGAAGTGGGACCAGGGGAAGGGGAAGGACAGTAGGAGGACAAGGGCAGTGAGAAGGATGAGGAGGAGAAGTAACTTGAATGTAGTTTTTTTTTTTTTTTTACGTTTCCCCAACTTTGAAGAAATAAAAAATTGTTACATAAATATAGATGAAAATAGAAAGTATAGAAATTTCTCAATCCACACACTTATGATATTGATTTGTGCTATAATCTAGCTTTTTTTATTCTAATAGACCTTTTTTTTGTGTGTGTGGAGTATGTAGAATCAGAAGTGATGACACCTAAAGTGCAAGAAGAGGGAGGTACTATCTAATTTAATGTATACAAGGAGGATGGACTGATGCTCTGCATTAATCAGAGTTCATGGAAAGAAAGAAAACTGGTATGAATAAAATTCTCATTTTTGTATTATGGTCTAAATAAGTAGAAAATAACAAATAAAATTTCTTAAATTAGTGTGTATAATTAGATAAGCCAAAACTATTAACTAAATGACAGGATGAATTTGAATGAATAAGAAAATCTAGTTCTATTCTCTGGGTCTCTAAGACCCTTTTCTGCTCCACATGTATTCATGCTCATGTCATGGTATTCACACTATCCATGCCCAGGCCCACAATTTTCATGGGACCCTAGTCTATCCATTGTTTGATCTAATCTCATTGCACAACAGAATTCCTTTTGCCCTTGGCCATGATGACTTGTTTGAGATAAGGAATGGAATCAAAATCAATTCTCCTCAAGAGTTTTTGACAAAGATATCATCAAAGAATCTCTATTGAAGCACAGATAATTAATCTTTATCAATAAAAAATTGGGAGTCAGATATCGGGTAAGAACCTGAAAGATGATTTCAGAAATACCAAGAAACCACATACAAATGCAAAGCTTTATAGAACAGCTCATTATAAAGGCAAACTTAAACTTGTAGAGAAGTATACCATATTTCTTCTGTGGCTAAAATGTGCCAGATTGCTACTATGCTCATTTGCTTGACATTAATCTGTGCATATCATTTATTTTGAGTATCCCTCATCCAAATCTGAAATGCTCAGTTTATTTGTAAAATTAAATACATAAGAATAGTTTAGAAGAAACAGATGGATTGAATTTAAGTGAGAAAATAAAGCTATAAAAGTAATAGACAAGCTACATGAATAAGTATCAGCTAAATCTTGAAATGAGAAGCTTTCTAGTTTGGTTCCAAAGTTTTATAAAGCATAATAAAAACAAGGAAATTTGACTACAATATCTAAATGAAATAATACATCAATACAAACTAAAAAAAATATGATCCATGGAAGAAAACTACTTGCAACCTACTTTGAAAAATGGAGTTAAATTTATAACTTACAAAAAAAAAATACAGCACCTACAAGAAGCACACAAAAAAATCAGTTGGAAGAAATGGCTATGTGGTATGAGAAGACAAACCAAAGGAAAATCAACAGCCAATAATCATGTCAAAAATAATCAACAAAGATGAAAGTAAATTTAACTGTGTGATTTCACTTAGGCAAACAACAGGATAGATGTGTTATAAAGGGGGAAGTAGAAAAAATGAGGTGAAAAGAGATCAGAAATGAGGAGAGGGAGGGAGAGGGACAGGTAATACAAAGTATATTTGATATAGACTCAAAGACTCATATTGTTTTATACGTGCGCACGCACACACACACACACACACACACACACACCTCACTCTTAATGCAATTTTTGTTTGGGCTGACAATGATCCCTACAGGGGACATATATTATCTAACAACACATCTCCCAATACCAGTCTTGAGAAACCTCCATTTGAGTTTTCCTTCAGGAGAGTCCAAGCAACTCCCAAAATAATATGTTATTGTTGTTGATTACCTCTCCAAGCTTGAAAGTAAGTCCTATTGTTAAACACACGGAACACATAGAACACAGGACTTAAAATATTTGAGGTATATATCACCTGAAAGTGTCCTTCCTGAAGCCTAGCTTTAATAGTACAAAAAAGAACTGTGTAAGCTGCCAAGGGAGGAAAGCAATTTATAGTTCTACTGAGCCGTGACATCAATGAACCACAACAATGACCAACAGGGTAAGATAACCCTAAAGGTCCATTAGTAGCACTCATGATTTGATAATAGCTAACAGCTGTCTAATTGGACTTAAGGTCCGCTGAATAAGTGGGGAATCATACCCTTACTGGAAACCTAGGCAACCTGGAGCTAGTAGAATCATGGGTCTTAATAGAGAAGCTACTACCATCATTTTACCTACCATACCATGTAATTCCTAATGGCTTTATAAAATGTATCCTTAGACTCACAGAAAAGTGGAGCTCTTAACCCTCATCAAAATGCTTATCCTCATGGAGAACAGAGACCATTACAGAAAGCCACAAGAATCATAATGCAGAGATCAACTGATTGTGGAGATTCTACCTCCAATGGATACACACCTAACATTACTATTGCATCTAAAGCTCAGGAATATTGAGAGGCAGACAGAAATATTGTTAAGTGCCAGAGGACCAGGAAGTCTGCTGGAAGATTGTTTCCTAGAAATTGCAAGGAAGCTCTATCCATGATACCTCAACAACATGTCTGCCTTAAGACCCAAACAATATGAACAGCAACAGATTTGCTAATGTGAAAAGGGGAAATAGCATGGGATTATACCTCTGGACAAAACTACAGTTACTGATGACTGTTGAGAGAGGGAGCATTATCTATTTCAGGGATGAGCCCCCATGATTATGCAACACAAAGCAGTCAGCTCTAAAATTAGGACTCAACAAGTTGTATTTGTCATTTATTCATACATAGAATAAAGAAAAAGAGGCCATCAATTTGAGAGCAAGTCAGGGTTGGAACTGGGAGAGATTTTAGGGAGGGAACATGGGAAAAGTAGTGTGATTATATTCTATTTCTTAAAAATTAATGTAAAATCATTAGTAATGCCAGTTATTGATAAATGTATAAAGACAGAGGTTTTCTGTTTCTATTTTTTAAGACAAGTTCTCATAATCTGAACCAGGTTGGCCTATAATTCAACATGCATCCAAGACTAGGTCAAAGTCTTGATTTCACTGAAGAGTGTTTAGATTATGTGAGAACTCATGACTGCACCTAAGGTCATGAAATGGGTTTTCTACTATATTGTTGGAAGAGATATGAGTTGACCCAAGGTTTTGAAAGACAACATTTTCTCATTTGCAAATTACAACTATTTTAAACTATTGGAAGGCCCATAAGAAAGCAAGTAGACAACAAGATAAACACTAACACAATGAATACTAAATATGCATCAAACAAAAAATTCATGGTTTTACAGGAAAAATTCCTTCTACAGGAGGCATAAATTAAAAAATTTATGAGAACAAATATGCAATTGAGTCACATACCAGTTATAATTTAGTATGTATCATGTGCATTTCCAATGTACTGCTTTCAAGTATTGTGGCACAAAAGTCATAGAAATATGAGGATTTCAAAAATCACAAATTTAAAGGACTAAAGGATTCAATATTTGACACCAATTCACCCTCTAGCAAAAGGGTCCTTGCTGTGGAAGTGTGTGTTAAACAAGAAACAGAAATGTTTCCTCAATGCCCCTGCAGTAATAAGTGGTAAAATTCAAAGAACGCAGAGTTCATCCCAGGACAGGGATACTTTTGTAAGAGGACATTTAGTTTATATGCTACAAAATGTTCATTTTATGAAAAACTGTTGTTTTAATAAGAATTAATGTATTTGGTAAACAAGTCAAGAAAATTAGGTCAACTGAAGCCTTTCACACTATACTCTGCTAAATGAAAAAAATGAAAAGTGAGAAGATTCACAAGACTGAATATTTACCTATACCTCCACATTCTTTTTTATTTAAATTAGAAATAATCTTATTTTATATAGCAATTCCAGTTTCCTCTTCCTCCCATTATCCCATGCCCCCCACCAACCCCCATCCCATCCACATCCCTCTTCTGCTCCATAGAAAGTTTAAGGCCTTCCATGAGGGATCATCAAAATCTGTCACATCATTTGGGGCAGGGCCTAGGCCCTTCCCCATGTGTCTAAGCTGAGAGAGTATCTCTCTATGGGGAATGGGTTCCTAATGTCCATTTGTATACTAGGGATGAATGCTATTCCACTACCAGAGGTCCAATAGACTGTCCAGACCCCCTAACTGACACCCATATTCAGGGTACCTGGTTCCATCCTATGCTGGTTTCCTAGCTGTCAGTCTGGGATCCATGAGCTCCCCCTTGTTCAGGCCAGCTGTTTCTGTATGCTTCTCCAGACTGCTCTTGACCCCTTTGTTCCTCACTTCTCCCTCTACAACTGGATTCTGGGAATTTGGCTCAGTGCTTGGCTATGGGTCTCTGTTTCTGCTTTCCTCACATACTGGATGAAGGCTCAATGGTGGCATATAAGGTAGTCATCAATCTCATTATCAGGGAAGGGTATTTAAGGTATCCTCTCCACTATTGCTCAAATTGTTAGTTGGGGTCATCCTTGTAGATCTCTGAAAATTTCCCTAGTGCCAGATTTCTCTTTAAACCTATAATGGCTCCCTCTATTAAGCTATCTCTTTTCTTGCTCTCCTCCATTTTTCCTCTGACTTAATCTTCTTGGTCCTCCAGATCTGCCTCCCCCTACCCTCTCCTTCTTAATATTAAGTAAGAGCAACCAAAGGGCTGGCCATGTGCATCAGTGGTAGGTTATTTGTACAGCATGCACAAGACCCTCCATTTAATCATCATCCCTAAAAATAAAACAAAAAGCCAGTAAAAGGAAAGAACAAGCTTTCCAAAACTGACCTTTGACCTACACATATTTCTATAGTTGCAAATGTGCATGAAAACACACACACACACACACACTCACACAGAGCACACTTTAATTATTCTAATACCTTATGTTCTATTCTGTTTTTGGAAAAATTATAATTGTGTCTTAACATTAATGTTTCAAATGTATGTTATCAAAATTGTCCACATTTTATTGACTTTTAGCACAGGGTTGCACAACATGAACTGAAGCCCTCGGGGATTATCAGTGCAAAGCTACTGCCAGTGACCAAGTGTCCCCAGGAACTTTGGACCTGTGTGGTTCTAATCCACAAGGTAGGAATCCAGGCCAGCAGAGCTCTCCATGCAGGGAAAAAAGCAAGCCAAATGCTAGCAGTGTTATGTTGATGGACATGTGTGGGTTATTCTGTGGTTCTAAAACCCCTTTAGAGAGTGATTTTCAAAAAGCAAAAATTGTTTCTATATGTTTCTGTGAATTGCCTTAGGTCTTTAAAATTTTTATAATTTTGAGTTCTGAGCAGTTTGTTAAAAAAAAAAATCAAGATTTCCAGCAAAGGTTGCCCTACTATAATTCAGAACCAGTGGACCAAACAGAGCTACAATTCGTTGATGGGAGATGTTATTCTGTAAATATGTTTCTCATACTGGTTAATGAATAAAACCCTATTGGCCAATGAGAAAGCAAGATAGGCGGGGCTAGGAGACTAAGAGGAAAGAGGAAGTAGGAAGGAGGAGTCAAAATGGAGAGCCCAGAGAGGTAGCATGCCAGCCTCTGGCCGGTAACATGTGCCACGTGGAAATACTTAGAATAGTATAAATGGGTTAATCATTAAGACAGAGCTA
Organism: Cricetiscus sungorus; assembly: GCA_030556225.1. Lineage (NCBI taxonomy): Eukaryota > Metazoa > Chordata > Mammalia > Rodentia > Cricetidae > Cricetiscus > Cricetiscus sungorus. Next base: position 19,942,601 of record JANBXA010000372.1, on the reverse strand, counting down.
GCCGGTAACAAACTATTACCTACAACGTTGTATCAAATATAGAGTCTCTGAGTGTGATTTGGGGCTGGCATGGCAGCGGGACCAGGCAGGCTGGTGGAAAACATACACACTTCAATTTGTAGACCAAATACAGTTCCAGGATGGCTATGAGAGCTTCATCATATGGAGTTCCTTTTTAATCTTCCACCATTGCATTTTGCCAGCACAATTCAATAACGAAGCATTCAGTACTGAATTGAGAAGACAGAAGGAAGCCATTCTTACATTACTTAAAGTAAAATGAAACAATAATCTCATTGTGTCATATGAATGGCTTCCCCCCACCACTCCAAAGCTGCATTGCACTAGATCCAAAATCAAACAGATGAGGGAAATTAGAAATTACACCTTGTGTATTGATGAGATAAAAATGCCTCTCTTAGAGTGTGAAGACCTGAGTTGGGAGACCCCAGCATCCACGTAAAACATAGAGCTCAGAAAACCTAGTGCTGGGAGCTAGAATCAGGCAGATTCTGTCACATAACTGCAGAGCAAGACCAGAATCTGCACAAACACACACACACACACACACACACACACACACACACATGCATGAACAAATAATAATAATCTGGAAAGGAGACATTATATATTGTGAGCCTGCTCACTTGAGGCTTATCAGAAACTGAGTCATCTCAAAGCTGCTGTGAACATGAAAGACACTCCATGACATGAGCCTTAACCAAGAGTCAGGTTGTTAGCATTGCTCCTCCCTTGAAAACTGATCTGACAGTGAGTGGGAGAAGATGGCCTCTCCACTTCCTGCCAGTGGTCAATGTAAACTTGCCTGTGCGTTCTTGGAACATTATCCAGTGGACAGGTGGTTCTTTACATTTTTATTAGGAGTTCATCTTTCTTGAGCTGAGAAACTACAAGGATAAGTGCCCATAAAATGCATGTGCAGATATTCAAGGAATTAGTTGGAGTCAAGGAGTCATCAATTCTCTTGTCTCACATTTGCTCTCTGGAGTTAAGAAGTGGATACTCAGGTGCCCTCATCTATCAAGTCATGGCATTCTTAGACTTCAAAACTGCAGGAGGAATTTTCTACATGGCCTGCTTCCCCATTTCCTCAGAGAGGAAAAGGCAGTTCTTCAAATATAAACCATAAAGGCTGCCAATTTATATCACTTTTCTCAACCTAGTTATTAACAGGACTGAAACAACAGAAGCCAGCTTTTAACCTTGCTGTCATTCCTCCATTCACAGTTGGAAAATGTACTGTGCCACTCCATACTTGTAACTCAGTAGGCACAGCTAGCAAGCCTTTCTAGCAATTACTTTTGCTGCTATAAAAGTAAATCTGTAAAGGTCGGAACACTACAAGACCAAACCACTGTCATTCTCTCCATCGGTTTCAAGGCAGCTGCTTTCTTAGTCCCTGTGTAATACACTTTAAATTAAACTATTAGGTCTCTCTAAATCATCTTCTTTTCTATATCATTCACTACCAGCATGGCCTTTGCTTAAACAACCATCTCTTGTCTAATTAATTACAACTGTCTCCTAAGTGACACCAGGCCTGCCTTTGATCAAGATTCGACACAATTGTTTGCGTGTTATTTTTAAGAGACAAACCTGACCATACTTCTTAGAATCCTTTAATGACAGTTAAAAGAGTAAAAAGAAGAAATCCTAACTGCTTAGATTTTTTAACAGAAGACCTTATTTTTTTTATTTTATGCTTTTGAGATTATAATTATAGTTCTTCCTTGCCTTTTCTTCCTTCGAATCCTCCATATTCCCCTCCATGCTCTCCTTCAATTACATAGCACACCTCTCTCTTTCTTCTCACTAATTGTTACAAGGTTCTTTTAAATCTTGCATCAATATACCCTCCCAGCCTCCTCACCAAGCACCCACCTTCATCCTTCCATTCCAGGAACTACTAAAATACACTCAGTATATGTTCAGCATTTGCTGTAGTGACGGGTGAGTTATTGAAGGCTGACACACAGAAAAGTTCAAAGATATATTAAGTGACTGTCAGGAGCAGGACTATAGTTTCTGAACAATGCTTTCTATTTTCTAAGCATGTAACACCATGAAAGAAGCACATGACTGCCTTATGTTTACATATTGCACCAAGACCCGACATGTCAGGAATTGTGGGTCTTTCTCTTTTCCATAAGAGAGACTGTAAATCTTGGTGAGAATGTAGCAAGGGTCTGGATTGACTTACAAAGTTGCTTCTATATTCATATTCTCTGTTGATCCTGCCCCTGGATTGTCTTTCCATTTCGATGCACATATATTTAACATATGCTTTCCCTGTAGGCTACCTTGTGGAAATTACCAGCTTTGTAGTGAAGCCTGGGAGTTAAGATGTGGGCTCTAAGCTACAGTGGGTTGCTTTACCATGATCCCTTATGTCTTTGACAATTTGCAATTCTATAAATCACAACATAAACATAATTTTAAAATGATTTTATTCCTAGGTCTTAACTCTCCTAGGGAGCCATGCTGTTTAATACATTTAATAAATCATTAAATAAACAAAATGGAGTAGAATGTGATATAAATAGACATGAAAGGCTTTCCCTGGATGGAGTTTGAGTGTAAAAATGAGCCAAAAGACTTGGCTGATGGGAAGGCAGCCACCAAGTCTCAAAGGGGAAAAGATGTGACCTATGAACAGCTGCATAAGGACCAGGGTTAAAGTGGCTCCTACTTCCCTTGTTCCTCGACACAACCAGTTACTCTTGCTTTCATTTACTCTTATTAGTAGAATGTTTTCATCTCACACTTTGAACAGGTTCCTTACAGAGCAATATTTCAAATTCCTGCAGATTCAAAATGCAGAAATATGACTCCTTTTTCAAAGCCATGGAGGTTTTATTGCTTTTCTGATCTTTCCAGCATCTCTAATGCTTTATACCCTCATATTAAATTAAATACAAGCGCTGTCCTTAACTTCTCAGTTGTCATGTGAAGCAAATTAAGTTTGTACTGTTCTTTTAACCTCCCTCAACCCTTCAGTTCTCCAGTACTTCATGGGTAGGATGTAAAGACATCACTGATTATGTCAATAGTGACATGAGTGTGCCAGCCATCATTCTCAATATTTTTTTACAAATATATTCTTCAGTACCTTTTGGTAAAAACAAAGTTGATAAAGTAATTGTGTAAAAAAAGATAAAATCATGTCTTCTAACTATATAGATAATTAATTATGACCTTAAATCCTTAATGAATGAAGGAAAAGGAAGGGATGGATAGAGAGAGATGGAGGGAGGGAGAGAGGGAGAGAGAGATGGAGGGATGGAGAGAGGGAGAGAGAGATGGAGGGATGGAGGGAGACAGTGTTGGAGGGAGGGAGGGAGGGAGGGAGGGAGGGAGGGAGGGAGGGAGGGAGGGAGGAAAGACTTTCCAAGTCAATATTTCCCCACTGCTCTTGTGCTCACACTGAAAAGTCTAGTACTGGCACAAACTTGTCCTCTGAAAGCTGCCTAACAGCAACTAACCTCTTATTTGAGATCCTGGACACCAGAAAGATTGGGTTAGACTATTTCATCTTTAAATACCCCTAATGTGCAGTATTCTTTGATTCCTCTATGCCTTTTGTACACCAAGAAGTTACTTCATCTCCCTAGGGTGATTTCAATTCCAGCCACAGGAAAATAGTTTTTTCTATGCACAGCATCAAGAAGCACAATATCTTCCTCTAGGTCAGAAGTAAAAGTACAGTTCTAGTGGTCAGACACATCACTCTCTCCTTTGATTACCCTCACATGCATTGCAACTGCACCTTGAGAGCACAGACCTGAACCATTTCCTTCTGGTCAGTAAGAAAACTAGTTATCTAGAGAAGAAGAATCAACTGGGCTTTCAAAGTAATGAAAATGTCCTTACTCAAGCTGGCCATATCTAGTATTTCATAGAACTTATAACTAAAAGGCTCAATGCTTTAAAATATATATATATATATAATCATTAGCTTCTCATAGTGGCTCACATCTATAATCCAGGCACTCAGCAGGCCAAAGCATGAGGATTGCTATCAGTATAAATCCTGCCTGGGTTACATAGTGAGTCTCAGAGCCATGGCTACAGCATGAGCCCACACGTAAAAATTCAGAACAAACACGTGCTGTAAGTAGCCTTCATATCTGGACAAGGAAGAAGTTTCTTCCACGTATGGGCAAAAGAAAACCAAAGCACGTAGAGCCAGAGTCTCTGCCTAAGAACAGAGCAAGTCAGATACTCCTCACTCTGCAATGAAATCAAACTGGCTCCAACTGGTCATGGTTAAAGAATAAGAGACAGTAGAATTGGCCCTAAAAGGAACATATACACTATATTTACATCTTAACGCTCAAGGGACATTGAAAAAGGATGCAGGAAGGGGAGATGTGTGTGTAGCTGAATATAAGAAAACAATGTCTTCTGGAAAGAATAGGATGGGTGCTTATAAGAAGCAAAAACAGTTATGGTAGCATGGTCAAAGATTTGTAAAAGCCAAAGCCATACCAATTAGGGAGAAGGGAGAGGACATAAATTTCCTCTCCTAGTCCAGAAGCTGTTGGCAATTGATCACTACTAGGAGCAGGAGAGTCATTTTCTCTCAGTATATAGGGCCTGGTAAGTTAACTATTCTTTAATGGAAGGCCATACATCCAAGAGTATTTAGACAGTACAAATTGGTCTTCATAGGTTTACATTAAAAAAAAATTACACGAAGTCAAGTGTGTGTGTGTGTGTATGTGTGTATCTGTCTGTCTGTCTGTGTGTGTCTGTCTGTCTGTCTGTTTCTCTCTCTCTCTCTCTCTCTGTGTCTGTCTGTCTGTTTCTCTCTCTCTCTCTCTCTCTCTCTCTCTCTCTCTCTCTCTCTCTCTCTCTCTCTCTCTCTGTGTGTGTGTGTGTGTGTGTGTATGCTACACACACTTTATCAACTCTTAACCTGGTCCATGATTCTCTCCCTGAGCCACCTTTAGCTGGATCAATGTGGTGTGTAAGAATTCTTATCATTTACAGAAATGAACATAGTTCCTCTAGGCTCCATCCAGATAATTTGCATTATCTCTCTGCAAATGTGATCCTTGCACCAACTACATTTAAAATGTCAAAAGTATTTTGCTGCCAAATGTCAACATCTTTGTCCTCCCCAGTCACCTTAGTGACACAAGAGGCCAGTGACAGTCTTGAGCTAGACTTCCTCTTTCTGTCTTCTCTGTAGAAGGTCAGTTCTTCATCTACTAGTAATTTTTAGAGAAGAATTCATTTAAAAAAAACAATGCAAATTACAACTGATTCATAGGCTTATGTTATTTCTGATTATCCCTGAAAACCAAGAGTGAAAATCGATCTTAGCTCTCCCTCTCTTCCTCTCTCCCTCTCTCCCTCTCTCCCTCTCTCCCTCTCTCCCTCTCTCCCTCTCTCCCTCTCTCCCTCTCTCCCTCTCTCCCTCCCTCCCTCCCTCCCTCCCTCCCTCCCTCTCTCCCTCTCTACGTCCCTCCCTCCCTCCCTCCCTCCCTCCCTCCCTCCCTCCCTCCCTCTCTCTCTCTCTCTCTCTCTCTCTCTCTCTCTCTCTCTCTCTCGTGTTTTAGTAACACAGATGGAGGAAGCCACTGCTCTTTATCACAGAGTTCAGCATGCACCTTACTGGGAAGTGAGAATTTTGGCAGAAGCCAAAGGAGCTACAGGCAAACTGCTGCCCCAGGACACAGGTAGGTCAGCAGATGGTCATCAATGGATGAAACCAGCAGCAGAGTTGTGCTCTGAGCTGACCCTTAAAGCAAAAAGTTTATAGCTTACCAACACTCCTGTACTGTGTGTCTATCATTCTACATTAATCTAGAAGTAGACAAGTGGGAAATTTGCAGCATTGTACTTCCAGTTTAGCTAATGCAATATAATGGAAATCTATCATATTTTTTCTGACATCCTCTTATAGATGAGAAACAAACAATACCCAAATCTTAATTTTCTTTATTTGACAAGTTATCATCAGAATTGCAACAAGAAAAATGATAACATAATCAAGCTTCAAGATTGGTTTTGTTTTTTTTTCTCAGAATCACATAGTGCTTTGCATAGACTATGTGCCCATTAATATTACTGCTGCATTTTACTCCATTACATACTTCACAGCCCATAACTAGTTATGTAACCAGATCTCTCCCCATTATCCAAACTAATGTCTGTTAGTCATTTGGTTGGACCACATATTGTCAGCTCTTTTATGAGTATTTACCAGCAATATATGTCATAGTTCTATTAATGTTTGGTTCCCATAACTCTGTAAATTGTTCAAATTCTGAAGAAAGTGTTTGGTGACAAATAGCTTGTACATCTAAACATTCATCCAGAAGGAAATCATTTAACTGGAGTTTTGTATTGCACTTGTTTGAAGGCATAAACACAACACTTGCTTTGTTACATTCTTCCACTAACTGCATTTTTTTTCTTTTTTTTCTTTTCTTTTTATTATAAGATATGTAGACTTGTCTCCATTGATGGAACCCTGCTTACTTCAACACAGTTTAATGTTTGAGAAGTCTGCTCTCATGAGAATGTTTTGAAATCACTTAAAATACAAACATTTATTATATACAGTTTTCAAGGAACTTGGCCCTCTGCAATCCAGCCACAGAACCTGTAGATGCCTATTAGACTCCCAGGGAAAGCATCCTATTCTTCTTGAATAATGACTGCCATTAAAAATAGTTGAAGTCCCTATAGTACTGATTCAAAGGCATCATATCTCACTAAAATCCCCATTTTGATTGCGAGATTTTCTAAATCACTTTTTCTTTCTTTCTTTAATGTTTTTTTTTTTTTTTTAAGAATGATGAATAGCTACATGAGGCATTGACTGGCTCTCTGACAGTGCTTTGAAAAGTTGCCCTTCATCCATGCAAACTATTTGCATTAGCAGTTTGAGCACCCTATTGATGCACCAGCATAGGGCTTTGAATTTACATGATGTCAAGGTTTTTAGTTTGTTTTAAATCAGTATGGGTTATATGAAGATTTATTCATCTTTGTAAAAGTGTTCTTAATTTCTCTGATCTTATTTTCTAACTTGGGGTACAGACCTTCCATAATTCTCCCCACAGGCTGGTGATGTGCTGTGAAGGTTTTGGTGTGGGTAGAGAAGCCCTATCAAGGAAGAACTTTCAATTGCAATACTTGAACAGGCTTGCATTTGCACAGTTAAATTTCCACAATTTAAAAGGCACCCTATCTTGCATGGACATGATTTTTGTTTTGTTTTGTTTTGTTTTGTTTTTTAGCTTGTCCATATCTCTATAGCTTGCCCACTATCTACACTGTAATACTGTCCTGATTTATAATTATTTTCTGGTATGAAACTGAATTCAAATCTGCTTTGCACATGTTTTAAATTTTACTCCTTTCCTAGTTAGTATAGGTTTCCTACTAAAATGTTTACAACTGAAAATGTTTTCAAATCATGGTCCTTATTTTTAACGATAAGAAAATTATTATTTTAAATCAGTATTTTTTAACCCCAGTAAAATGTTTAATCAGAATAAGAAATATTTACTGGCATAGGAAAGAATAAATACACACACACACACACACACACACACACACACACACACACACCACTTTAAAGGACTTTCTCTTGAGCAAGGCAGCAGGAGACTATAATACATTGCCACATCTTCTCCCAGAGGGTCTGGCCATGTAAAGCAAAGGTCAGCCAGAGCGCATTACCCATCCTCCTTAACTCCATATGGCTCCAGTCTAACATCCTCAGGGAAAGGGGGTTGGGGAGATTCAATCTCCAGTACCAAATAGCTGAAGACCCTGTGGTTAAGCACCTTGGATGGGACAGTGGGGACAGCACACTGTGGTATTTTACTAAAGCGCTTTCTTCCCTGTTATATTCACTTTCTTCTGCTCTTACATCTCCCAACTAATAAGGAGGTTTGAAAATTCCTCATCTCAGAGGGTTTGTGAACCTCTTTCCTCTAGCAGATTCTGTTGGGTGCTTGAAGAGACATGAACCTAGTGAGGTAGGGCAGATTCCTGTGGATTGACTGAGTCTCAGGAATGCATGACTGTGTTGTGTGTGCATAGGTATGTGAGGCTTCCTCCCAGATTCTGAAGGACCCTTAGGTAATCTTATGTGATAGTCACTACTCACCAGGGTTCCAAAAGAACTGAAACTGTGCCAGAAAATTAAAGGACTTGCTTTTCTTTTGCTAGTTGCGATGTTGAAATTTATGGGTCTGACTGTTTTTTTTTTAATTAAAAAAAAAACACAAAAAAAAACAAAGATAACATACTCAGTGTTTTTTCCCTAAAAGAGGGTGATTAGAAGAGGGCCAGTTGGAAACACATAATTTAGGTGCCTCAAGCTGTCTTTGTCATAATTACTGCATGAATATATCTCTACACCATTACATGGTAACTTAAAATATATCCACACATGCAAAATCAGTGTAGAAAGATAATCTTCTATGTAAAGTAATGCTAGACATCACAACAAAAAGTAAACGTGCTAAATACAAGGTGAAAATTAATAAGAGACTCTTTGTGTAACCTTTTAACAAGCTCAATATTGTGCAACTGTGCACATTTGTTGAAATTTAATTTCACACTTGCTGCACATATAAGTAGAAAGATCTAATTTTGAGTTGTCCAGACAATTTTCAAATTGTTCAATTCTTGACAAATCCAAGGAATTGAAAATATTAACTGTACAGCATTAAAGTTGTACTCTATTAAACAAACAACAACAAAACAAAACAAAAACAAAAAACAAAAAAACCACCAACCTATTCTTTGTTAGACAATCCTTTGTTAAGCCTCTTCCAAATTTGTCCTTTAGAATGGGCTACACTGTTTTGATAATATTTCCTTTGCAAAATAGACAGTAACTCCAGAAAACACAAAGCTTCCTAAGTCTTCTTAATTATGTCTTCTATTCTATGCCCATTTATGAGAGAACTCAAAATAATTGCTGATGCTGATGTAGTAGACTATACAACATATTTTATTTTAAAAAGAATGCAGCTGTCTTTTTGAGAGCCTTCAGAAGGTGAAATTACATGACTCATCCACGTGGGAAGATCTCAGAATTTACAGCTTGCACATGGAATTTTTCCAGTGCTTGCTCTTTATATTAGGAGTGAATGCCTAAATTTGGAAATGCTGTCTTTCCACTACATATTCAAGACTTCTGCTGTATTCAAGCATGATTTTAAATCCCAGAGTTATAACCTGCATGAGACTGAACTAGATCCTCTGAATGTGGGTGACAGTTATATTACTTGGTCTGTTAGGGGTGGGGTGGCAGTGGCACCAGGACCCATCCCAGGTGCATGAACTAGCTTTTTGGAGCCCATTCCCTATGGTGAGATATCTTGCTCAGCCTTGATACAGAGGGAAGGGGCTTAGTGCTGCCTCAATTTGGTATGCCAGACTTTGTTGATGCCTCAAGAAAGGCCTTAATCACTCTAAGAAATGGCTAGGGGTGAGAATGAGGGTGATGGGTTGGGAGAAGGGGAGGGAAGGGGAAACTGGGGTAGGTATGTAAAATGCAAACATAATTTTTAAATAAAAACGAACACCCAGACTGCAAAGCTACATGTTTTTTTTTAAACCATGCCCACCCTCTGATGATTGCACCTTCTAATGTTGCAAGCTGAGATGTGAATAACTCCTCATCAATATCTAAGGAATCTAGTTTGAGGTAATTATGTCATGAACCATAATAAAAGGATTTTAAAGCATAATTATAAATAGTGAGATGTCGTCCCTACCACAAAAGCAAATGTTGGCATTCAATCCATTATCTTACACAGGAAATAATGCCATTTTTACCTGATAATATGAGATGATGTGAAGGGATATTAGCAAAAGATTAGGCAGCATCTCGGGGTTACCAAGACTTGTATCAGTCCTTGTTTTACCATGGAAGACTTAACTCACTCAGAGCATCCACCTTCCTCAAGCTCCACCCACAGTGACCAGCTGGATTTCATCAATAGCCTTTTAAAACACCTCAGCTGGCGATCTAGGATTCAAACATAGGAGTTCATGGAGCACATTCCAAACACAGTTTCCCAGATCTGTACCAGTGATTCTTCCATAGCAAGCTGCCCACTGGCTAAGGGACAGGAGTTTGTAGAAATTTGCATCCTTAACTCTGGCTGACCTGGTAGACATATTACCTCAGCTCCCTGGGCACTGACAAGGACAATCTTTGCAATGTACTCTCATATCTGGAGAGTGGCTTTGTCTCCTACACCAGCATCAGCAATTATTTTGAGTTCTCTCATAAATGGGCATAGAATAGAAGACCTTGCACTGGCTTGGCCTCTTTTCTTTCCCATTACCAGTATCTAGATGAGTGGTTGTCAACCTGTGGGTCACAACTCTTTATGGGGGAGGGGGGTCATATTACCCTTTCACATGGGTTGCATAAGACCATCAGAAAACAGAAATATACATTACAATTCATAACAGTAGCAAAATTATAATTATGAGGTATCAACAAAAAATATATTTTATGTTTGAAGGTCACAACAACAGGAGGAACTGTATTAAAGGGTTGGCCGCAGCATCAGGAAAGTTGAGAACCTCTGGTCTAGATCTTCCTAATTATTTTTCTTGGAATTTATCAGTAAACTAATTTCCCATAAACTTTCACCTAAGAACCTGATTTTAGGGAGCTGTAATATGAGACAATGATGAAGAAAAGGGGAGAGAAGGAAGACATAAATACTGATAACTTTCATGAATCAACTGAATGGGAAATCAGTGCCCAGATGTTTGCTTAAACATTATCTGTGGATGCAATTTTGAAGATACTTCTGGAATGCTAATGTTTAAATTGGTAGACCCAGGGAAGCATAGTGTCTTCCCACTATGATCATCATCCCTTGAAGGCCCAATTAAAACAGGAGGCTGGGAAAAAAAATGAACTCATTCTTTCTACCTGGCAGTCTTTGAGATGAGGTGTAGTTGAGGCTTCTTCCTGTTATTAGCCTGTGATTTGAGTGAGTTCCACTAGATCTCTTAATTTCCAGGTCTGTAGACTATGGATCCTGGAACTTCTCAGCTTAAACAATTCCATAAGTTAATTTTAGTAAGTTGGTATGTATATTTACCTATCATTGACCTACATATTTCCATTTATCCATCTACCACCTATTGATCTATCCATCTATGATTTATCCATTCACCTACCATGACTTTAGTTTTCTTGTTACTATGACAAAGGACCTGACAAAAATAACATAAGGGCTTGTTTTGGCTTATGTTCCAGGGTACAATTAATCATGGTGACACATGCATGACAGTGAAAACAGCTTTATATGTGGGGACAGGTGTACATAGTCATGAAGCAGTGAGAAATGAATACTGATGTTCAGCTCATATTTTCTTTATTTAGTCTGGGAACACTGATATGGGCATATGATGGTTCCACATTAAGGGTGGGCCTTCCTTCCTTGATTAAATATTTCTGGATGAAATTACACAAGGTCTTGCGATTTAGCCAAGGATATCGTGGAACTCTCTATTGTCCTGACTATATCTCCTAAATGTTGAAGATTACAGACATTCACCACCATTCCAGCTATGAATATTATTATAAATGGGAAAAGCATAAGAAATTATAAAGTTCAAGTCTTGACAAATATAGACCTTCAGAATATACTTTATTAATTAGTGCCTCCACACAACTCCATTCTCCCCACATGCTTGGTTGATTAATTTTTCTTAAGAGTGAAATATCTGTGTAAAAGAGCAAATAGAAAGATGACTTAGTTTGGGTTTCTGAGTAATAGAAGGGTTAGTGTTTAATTAACAGCTGAAAAAAAAGTTTTTAATTGATTTTGACATCAGATCTTTGTAATTCCAAACATGGTATGCTCTTATTTTCAACATTTTAAAGATTCTGTCAATCTTTCTTTTCTGTCCCTTCGTCCCTCTGTCCCTCCATCCCTCCATCCCTCTCTCCTCCCCTCCCTCCCTCCCTCCCTCCCTCCTCCCCTCCCTCCCTCCCTCGTTCTTTCTCTCCCTCCCTTCCTTACTTCTTTTGTTTCTTTTTTGGCTTCCACCAAATAATGTCTTGCTTGCATGATGATCTAACTGGCAATTATGAAGAATATACAAAATCCATCTGTTTAAATTGAACATGATAACATACCAAGTATGTTTTATTACCTTGTGTGTGCGTGCACATGTGCAGAATTTATCCTCTTCTTCCACCATGTGGGTTTCAAGGAGGGAACTGGTCACTCCAAAATGCTAGAAGACGGATTTTATATGTTTTTACTATAATTCATGGGTGGGATTGCGACCCATATGACTGAGAGTGCTTGCTGTAAGACCATGACCTACAAGTTAAGAATCCTGATACCCATGTAAAAAGTGGGTATCACTGGAGCCAGAGCTTACAGGCCAGCCAACCTACCAGAATTATGAATTCCAGGTTTAGTGAGAAACCTAAAACCTGAGGTAGAAGATGACCATGAAAAACACTGCAGTATTAAACTTTAACCTCCACATGCAGGCACACATGGAGAAATGATGAGTGTTTGAGTCAATGGTTATTTTAGAAAAAATTAAGCATTATAGAATGGACATCTATAGTGAAATGTTATATGCTGTCTCTTAAATATATGTAGTATGTCTGTTTTATGTGTTTAAAGTTAACTTAAAATAATATCCACCTCATAATATAAGGCACTAAACTGTGTGATTAAATTCTTCTACAATGTACATTAACTTATTAATATATCTGGGTAAATTACTTCTGCAAAGTAGATGAGTTTTATAGGGTTATGTTCCAAACTTTTCATTATGAAACCTCCAAACACAGAACAGTAGCAAAATAAGCATCCAGAATCTTCTGCCTTTATTCAAGAAGAAGGAACACTTCTGTCATATTCCCTTCATGTCTACATTTGTGGCAAATTTTCACAAGACTCTCTTTGACTATGCCAAACTTCTTTAGGAAATAAGAATGAGATTACCTAAAAAAATGCTATCATATACTTAGATGTGTAAAACAATGCAACATCTAGCAAAGGCATTCATTGTGGAGCACCATTAGGTTATCTCATAGTAATGTTATATTTTCTGAAATTCTACATGTACTGAAATACTCTATGTACTATTTGTGCCTCTTCTGATCAGCTCTTGAACAGAAGTCCCCGGATGCTCACAGCATTACAATGCTTTCCCATTGGATGGTGTGTTGTATGACAAGTTGATGCATAAGGTAGAGAAAGACAGAGTAGGGATGAATAATGATCTGGAAACTTAGTGTAAAAGTGCTCCACAAAGGTCCCTGTGCTGAAAATATAACCCCAAGTTCATACTCATGGTATTTAGAGGGTGGCTTTCTGTGGGCAATGAGGATCAGAAGAGGATAAAGAGCAGACTCTCCAAGATGGCATCAGTGTCTTTGTCAGAAAAAAAGCACAGATAAGACCTAACATGCTCAATCTATATCATCATGCCTTGTCCTCTGCTGCGGTTTGATGGAACAAGATGGCCCACACCAGATGTTGAGTCCAGATAGTGTGAATGTGGAAGAATATTATAACATTTTCTCGACAATTCTATGGTTAGGGAGACTTTTATAACAAAGTCTAAAATTAAGTTACCATATGACATTCATGTACTTGATAGAGGGGAAGCTGATCCCCAGGACAGCCTAGGGGACCTGGCCAAGATTACAACACAGGCTGCTCCTCATATCCGGCTTTGTTACAATAGGAAAATAAATGGTAGACTTGCACTTGCTCCTCACCCTGTATGTAGCATCTTCTTTTCAAGACAACAGTAATGCACAGGTGTTACAGCAAGTCTCCCTGCCGGCCTCCCGGTCCCAACGCCACGTTGGGCGCCATTTGTAGCATGTAAGTTTCCGCCAGCCCGCCAGTCTGGGCCCACAGCCGCGCCAGCCCCAAATAACACTCAGAGACTCTGTATTTGATACAATCCTGTTGGCCAGTTACCATTATTGTTAATGGGCTAGCTTTGCCTTAATTATTAACCCATTTCTACTTATCTAAGTATTTCCACGTGGTAGTCTTATCGGGGAGCCGCGCGGCAGGCTTCCTGCTCCTTCCCAGGCTACATCTCGACTCCACCTACTACTTCCTCTTCCTCCTCCTAGTCTCCTAGCCCCACCTATCTAGTTTTCTATTGGCCACAGGGCTTTATTAACAGTATGAGAAACATATATACAGAATCACATCTCCCATCATCTCCTCTTTTCTGTCTAAAGTAAAAGAAGGGGTTTAACCTTAACATAGCAAAATATACCATACAACAGTTATCAAATAAGAATCACAGTTAACAATATTTAGTCCATTAACATTTTGTAAGACTTAAAGAAAATATCATCTATCCTATCTTTGTCAGTCTAAAGACCTATATGTAACTTATTTTTAATCCTAACTAAGAAAAACTATAATCATAACTATCTGTCTTCAACTCCTTCAAAGACCACAGAAGGATAATATATAAACTCTAGAAATGACAGAGACAATGCATTGCCTGGTCAGTCACCCGAAGTTCTTCTGTAATGTTCCATCTTCAGCCCATAGGCCATAATGTGTGTCCAGACTCCTCAATAAGGCAGGAAACTTTTCTCTGTGTCCTGTAGTCTATCTGGCTGTCTGGCAGCCTCTTCCATGAAACAGGAATCCTGTAGCAATGTCCATCTTGCACCTTTTTGTGGGTCCTGCATGTCCAGTTTCTACAACATAAAGTCAAACAGTCCAGAAGAACAGTATCTTGCCCAAATGGCTAGTTTTGCCATATTAGAAGCAAACTTCATAACGAGTTTCTTCAATGTCCATCTTCCTTTCTGATGCAGGTGTTGTTACCAGGCGCAGTTATGCCTCATTGTCAAGAAAAACCCTAAACCATTTTAAATGCCATATTCTATAGGTCTTTGAAAGATTTGAAGAATGCCTATCCATCTCAAATACATCTCTATATATCTAGAAATCCAAACTAACTTAACTCCCATAGGTAACTCTCTATAATCTGTACTAAATTATTACATTACATTTTCTAATGAGCTATATAAACACAATACCTAAACAAGAGGAGAAATATACATATCACAAAATTGACCTTAAATTGTATCAATAAAAGAAAATCCATTCCAAAGCAAAGTATTCATATCTATACCTTAATTCCCTTTTTTACCTTTACAAGGATTGCTTGTGTCATTAACCATTTATAACCAAGCCCATATAAATGAAAACAAACATTTATAAACAATATTTGGGAATTTGGGCGTCGTTCTTTCCAAACTACTTCCTGCTGGTAGAGGGCGCTGTCATGGGGATCCAAAGAAGACGCAGAAATCTTGGCAGTAGTCTACAAGGCTTTGTCTCAACTGCTTTGAATGTTGGATCACCTGGGGATTTGTCTCAGGGGGTCTGGCTTGATCAAACCACATAAGTCTGGAAAGAATCCATAGCCTTCCATTTTCTGTGGAAACAAAAATAGAAATCCTTTTCCCCAGTAACTTGTCCTTAGGCTCAAATTTTGGAGTCAAAGCATTTTTAAAATATATAAATTGAATTAATCCAGCAGCATTTCTTTTATCAGTAGTTGTTTTCTCAGCAATCAAATAATTTAAAGACAACAGAAGCACGTATAGTATCCAAAATCTCTCTGTGTTTTCCATCTTTACGTGGCTTTTTTATTATTGTATTTCTTCTACTTCTATTTTTACATATTTTGAGACAGGGTTTCTCTGTGTAACTTTTATCTGTCCTGGAATTCACTGCATACCAGGTTTACTTTGAAATCACAGAGATCTGCTTGCCTCTGTCTGCCTAGTGCTGGGATTAATGGCGTGTGCCATTACATCCATCCATTTAATTCCTTTTTTCTTTTTAAACCATTGTATCCCGTTTCTTTTTCTCTCCCAAGCCAGCGTATTTTTTTAAAACATAGTGTAAACCTTCATTGCAGCTCTCGTACACACCAATGAATTGTTAGCAGAGCTCTTTAAAAGCAAGGCGGTTTTCTTGCTGCTTATGCTAATTTTGGAAACCTCCCTTAAAGGAGCCGCAAAAATCTCTGTCTACAACAAAACAAATCCAACTGAGAAAATGCTGCTACTAAGAAGTCTTGCTAGTCTCTGTCCCCTTGTTTCTAAAACATTTCTTAAGCTCTTATTAATTTTAAGTGAAAGTTCTTATAGCCACGTTGGGCGCCATTTGTAGCGTGTATGTTTCTGCCAGCCCGCCACTCTGGGCCCTCAGCTGCGCCAGCCCCAAATAACACTCAGAGACTCTGTATTTGATATAATCCTGTTGACCAGTTACCATTACTGTTTATGGGCTAGCTCTGTCTTAATTATTAACCCATTTCTACTTATCTAAGTATTTCCACGTGGTCGTCTTATGGGGAGCCACGCGGCAGGCTTCCTGCTCCTTCCCAGGCTACATCTTGACTCCACCTACTACTTCCTCTTCCTCCTCCTAGTCTCCTAGCCCCACCTATCTAGTTTTCTATTGGCCACAGGGCTTTATTAACAGTATGAGAAACATATATACAGAATCACATCTCCCATCACACAGGGATTGAAATAACAAAATAACATTTGATTCCCAACCTTTTTATGAGGAAGGCTCCCATTCATGTTTTAGGGTTTGGCTCTTTATGTGGCCATGCCAATGAGTCTCTTATGTAGGGTGAGTTTTCCAGACATTAGACCATAGCACTGCTATAAGATCTGAGGGATTTCAAAGGAATGAGCAAATAGGTAACCTTGGTGAGCCATAAACCTGCCATTGACTTAGGTGCTTACTTAAGCTACATTTGTTGGTGCCTGTGGGTTTAAAGACTTTCTTATTGGGTCCTCTTCACCCTTTGATATTTAAATATACTTACAATGATAAAAATAATAAGGACTAACCACAAATCTATACAATTCACATGTTTCCTTAAACATAAATATAGTCTAACTCTTAATACAACTTTAATTGTAGAAACACCTGATGTTAAAATTAATATAGAAGATATGAAGTTGTGCCCTTAGCTCTGATGCATCCAAGATTAAAATTGTTGTTATCTTAAAATTATACACAGACAAAAATGCTACAGGGTTTTAATATTTTTATTTATTTGTTTGTTTCAGGCCCTATAATATGAATTTAGTGAGGAAATTAATTTTGTGTATGTGTTCATGTGTATAGAATATACATGCAGATATAGGTATGTGTCCCATGGATGCCCAAGGTCTTCATAAGTCATGTTCTTTGAGCCCCAAGTGTTTTTGAAACAGGGACAGTCATGGAACTGGAATTCACCAACTGACAATACTAGCTGGTCATCAAGTTGAAGGATCCTCCTGTTTCTGTGTCTCATCTCTGGGATTACAAGCACATACTGTCATGCCTGATGTTTTTCATGAGTAAAACAATGATCCCAATTCAAGTCTTCATGTTTGACTGTCAAGTACTTTATCTCCTGAGTATGTATTTCAGGAAACTATTTCACATCACTATCAATTAGCTGTTTATATCTGAGCAAATCCTTCTGTTGACATTTCTGAAGCATGGGAGATCTTAGTGGTAAAATTTTGTTCTTCATGAGAAATCTGAGATTCAGCAAACAAGTCAGGCCTTTTCTGCATTGTTCTGGGACAGGCCCATAAGCCATTGTTCTTGATTTATAGGGAAGCTTATACCATGTCCAGAGCCCTTGATGTCCTGTACACGAAGGAAGAGAATGTCCTCAAATTCCTTGCTACAGGAACCCACTTAGGTGGCACCAACTTTGACTTTCAGACAAAAGGAAAAGTGATGTTGTCTATATCAATCTGAAGAGGAGCTTGGAGAAGCTGTTGCTTGCAGCTTGAGCTATTGCTGCCATTGAGAACCCCGCTGATTTCAGTGTCATCTCTTCCAGGCACACTAGGCAGCATAGAGTGCTAAGTACTATAGTTGATATACGACTCAAAGACCTAGAAAAAAATGGCAGAACAATCTGCTCACATGCCTTCAACTTGGCTTCATTGTACTGACACAGCCTCAGCTGCTTTCATGGACCATGAAGAAGCAAGATGAAACACACAGGAGGGAAAATCCTGGGATTCATTTATAGGGATGTAAAACACAAAAAGCCTCCATGGACTGTGAAAAAAGAAAAGAAGTCAATTAGTAAAGATCATGTGTAATAATAATATTCAAACCACAAGACTCTTCAAATCTACTTCATCTCCCACTCCTCTTACTGAAATTTGTTGATACAGGCTCTCTCTAAGTAGCCCAGACTTGCAGAAAATCCCAAATCCTCTTGCTTTAGCCTCTCTACTGATGGAATTGTAAGCCTATTTTATTACATCCACCATTCACATTTCTGTTATTTAAGCAGAAGATGTGAGTCTGTATTTACAAACTCAAAAAACAAACAAAAAAAACTGTGCCACCCCTAAAAGTTCAGAATTATAATTAAACAAACAGAAGGTGTTATTTCTATAATCCAGATTGATGCTCTTTCCTAAGCATCTCACATTCCCCTTTTGAATTCTACTTTAGTGGTGCAAGTATGTGTCTTAGAGGTAGAACATGTATCCAGTCTTGAGCTTTACATGATCGTTAGTGCAGAGAACTTCCAGTAAAGTGCACTAATGCCCTTTTAGAAAGGGTCCTTGGAGAATTGCTAACAGAAGAGAGCAACCGAATTTATTTTTAAATGATTCATGTTATTAAAGTTTAACATAATTGGACACGAATTGTTATTGGAGTTTCATTTCTGTATCCTGAAGTACACATGGTGGGAAACTTTTAGTCATAAAGCATTTCTCTCTCAAGGATGTAAATGCCTTTGACATTGTTGGATGGTTCTGTCACTGAGGGAATGGGTACCATCTGTCCCTGCTTAACTGTGCTCGGAGCATTGACCTGACAGCACACAGAGAAACTGGAGAAGCCTGAAGGAGTATCACCATTCTGTTTTAACCCCGTAATGAGTTATCTGAAGTGTTAGAAAACCATGAGTTTCTCTGAAATGAAGACAGTAGAATTATTGTCAGTCTGGAAAAGATTAATTATGCGAGTTCAGAGAGAGAATGAGACAGAAGCTATCTGGGTTCAGAACCAATAACCTTTTCCAGCTGTCATACAGCAGTAAAAAGGGAGAGAGATACTCTCTATTTGCTGGGAATTTCACAAAAACCGCTGCGTTAGATGGAGGTAAGAAAACATATTAATATGAACAGAGACTAAGCAGTGAGAGTTAGATATTCAGATGAGGACTGTGTTGTGCTTTATCTAAACAAACTCGGTAATTGCAAATCACCTTTCATCTTAATCTACCATAGTGAGCACCAAAGAGAAATGAACACAGATGTCAGATCACTGGCAGAGGCTTAATTTCCTGTGACCCACACGTCTAATTTTATAACCAGTCTATTATCTCTACTTACATTACATATGTGTAGCTAATCAACTCATCATATTCTCCCTGAAACATTGGTTTCCTCTTTCTTTGGTGCATCCACTTTCTGTTCCTGGAAACAGTATCATTTGCCCAAAGCCTCAGACCCGCCATAAACACCACCCCTCCCCCTTTCAGTTATTTGTCAACTGGTTCTACTTCCAGAATACATCTCTACCTTGTTACATTCTCTTTGTGTTCATTACCACAGCCACTGGTCAAGTCCTTCTTCATTACCATTTGTATGCTTTCTAAATGTTATTCACTTATATTCCTTATTCTCAGTCTTCTCTGAAGTCTAGTTTACAGCTTGTTTTCTTGCAGAACAGTTTACATCACAAGTCCTATATTCTCAAACGTTAGCTATTCTAAAACTATTCATTGAAAAAACCCTAAGCACAGGCAGATACCATGATTGCACATCCAGAGTCTCCATGCTTTTGATATAGCTCTGTACTTTCTGCCCTGGATATTGTTGCCAAGGTACCTATATTTTTTAGGGTTCCAAGACCTAGGTGGTCATCATTTTCTTTTAAGACCTCAGTCAAAGCTCAAATCCTCCATAGGATTGGATTCTTGATTTCTTGATTCCTAAATCTGTGGATGCCAATGGTAGTAAATATTCCCTGCAATAGGGTCAGAAGAATTTGTCTAAGAATACTATAAAGATTAAACATTAAAATTGTATACCTCTGGACAACATGGGCATTTTTTTCAGTTCAGAGTATCTTGTTAAAAATGACAGTGAGATGCCCAGCACCAGTCTATAACCTAAGGACATTGAAAAAAAAGACATTGAAAATAAAGATGGATGAGGCCTCTTATCACACTTGGAAATCTGAATCAATCTGTAATAAAAAGAAGTACTGATGAGCATTTAGAGTACACACACGTGCATACATGCCACTCATGTTTTTGAAAGGAATCTTGACTGAATAATGTGGTACATTCTTTGATAGGGTAGAGAAGCATGCAAGTGAAACAGATCCCAGAGGTATGGTTTTATATGTTGTTGATGAACACCTGTTCTCCTCACTCCATCCCCACATTCTGTAACAGTTACACGCTATACTTACTATGCCCTTCTCGTACTTCCACACCTGTTCATTCTCTTCTTTGAACCAAATTAAAACCACTTCTTTTTATGCAACTTCCTAAAGTGAAAAGTAAATTCACTTTCTTCTTCAATTTCTGGGCATGTCATAACTGCAGTGATACCAATCTTTATACTGGTGTCTGGGTTTATTTTGTTTGTTCTTTACACCATGTCTATTCTCATGGGTAAGATCCTGGGTTGTGAAAACTGAATAAGTAGTCAACCTGTGAATCACTAGGATCTAGCAAAATGCCAAATAAGTAGGCATTTCCTAAGTACCCCTAAGTGAAAGGATGCGTGTGTATACAGCAGGTGTGCAAACTCTTAAGTTTCAGAAGAAAATGAGAAAATGCAACTAACTTGCTGGTATGAAGCCTAAGATTTCATCCCAGGGCTTCCTCTCATGATGAAGCTAACTCCTCCAAACAGACCAATATACATGAAGTCGCTTGCTAAATCCTTGAAAGTAAGGGCAACTCTTTGAGACTTAATGATTTTTAAAAAGCAACAAATGACTTCACACATAAGCTTAACTTTAACAGGCTTTAAATACAATTACATTTCTTGGTTGTGACTCTAGCCTTTAATGGCTGAGCCATCTCTTCAGCCCACAATTAGATTTCTTTACGCAGCACATTTGCAACAGATTGTTCAAGTAAAGCAAAACAAGATGGAAATAATGTTTGAGAAAGGCATATGTATCTGTAAATCTGCTTTTCACAGGACTGTCAGATCATTAAACTCAGTGGAGCAGGGCTTGAACTAGTATTTGACTGAACTATATTTCAGCATGAAAAAATAATGAGGAATGTCTCCCCAGTGTTTCTGGTTCCATGGGGTATTAGACAACTAATGCAACCTGCTCACCATGTCAACTATTATTTTAGTCAAGGATAGGAACCATGTGACTGATTTTCAAAACAAATCGATTATTTCAGGTTATTTGAGATTGTTGCAAGTGATTGCAAGCAGAGTAATAGCAGCCAAATCTCAAGTCCATATTGTAAGCTGATTAGCTAGGTATCCCATTTCATAATTGAGTCCAGCTGTGTCTATTTGGGACCTGGTGGTTGGACCACTCCAGGAAACATTTCCTCTACCAGCACTATATTTAGAAATGACAAGGCTACTAGCAAAGATGAAAAAGAAAAAAATAGTTTTGCTTATATAAGCATTGAGATAAGACATTCCAATTTTAACAAAGGAATAGGATATTTCTAAAGGACACAAGCAGCCCTATTTGTAGAATGAGCTCTTTAATTGTTGGAGTTTATATTCCCATACCCAATCGAATTGGCCATCAAGAAATGAGAGGTCAGACTGTGTAGGTCATTAGTATGATGTGTTCTTGCTTCTTCTTATGCATTCCTTTCCCAAACCAGTTTTAAAGAATCATTTGTAATTTTCTGTCAATTTATGCAGAGCCGCTGTTATGCTATGTCATTTTGGTCAAAATTAGATTGTACAAATTCAGAACTATAACCTGAGATCATTCAATTTCCCAGATTACTAGATTTACATATTAATAAGTTTTGTGCTATTTTCCTTTTTACTAGCTATAATTTAAACCAGAATTTATGACTTGGAATCTTTAAAAATTCCTAATGCACTGGCAAAGTACTTAAAGCCTGCAGCCTGGCCACACGGTCATGGAGACACAAATCTAAAAAGCTAGACCTCTGAGTTTCATTCTGTCCTTCCCCATGGGATGGTTCTCACTACATTATTTATTATGTACTCAACACTCCCAGAAAACACCAATGCCAAATGATAAATATAGGAGAGTGTTTGTGGCCCATTGACTAAAAATGTGATCTGTGATCATTTTATATCATCTTTATCATAACATGTACATAAAAACGAGTAAATCATAATATTCACCTCTGGATTCACCTTGCCAGCTTCCATAGCATCTATGAATTAAAAAAGAAAAGGTAAAATTTTACTTCTATATGCATGTGCCATAAGACATAGGTTTTGGGTGTCATACTTCTGAAATAGCAGAGCTATCTGTGGGGAAAAAAGGATACTAAAAGGGTTTGACTCATTCAAATCATGTCTCTTCTCTTGGATGTTAGAGGGAAAAAAACAAACACTGTTAGGTGATATAATTCTCAATTAAGTTTGAAGTGAATTTATTCCTATGTACAGGCTTACTGGCCTATTAAAGAGTTACTGCAACAGCTATAATAGGTTGCCTTTGACTTCAAATCACCCTTGTTTTTAGTTAACAACAAAATAAATAGGAAAATGTTTCCTACTGAAGACCTGTTTTTTAAAAGAAAGGTCTCTGCAATGCACAGCTTGCTTGGGTATTGTTTAATAAAAACCCAGGACAAAGACCTGAAGCAGAATATAGCTGAGATGAGGAACAGGGTCAGAGATGGAAGGAACTGAAGAAATTATATTCATCAAAAAAAAAATCTCTGTGTGCCATGTAATTTTGCACATCATTTTAAAACAATTGCTCTGTGCAGGACACAAAGAAAGTCATTGCAAGGAATGTCCAGCTGTAACTCAGTTCCTACACCTGCACCTTCTCACAGGGCTGGCACTCACAAATGGCACAAGGGAGGAGGTAGCTGCGATAGAAGAAGCGCAGATAACTGCAGAGCAGCTCATCAGTTCATCCACTGACCGACGAAAACAATGAATGCTTTGTAGACTAGATTCACGTAAGCCAGGCCTAAAGAAGGAAATTTTTGTCAGGTTGAAGGTGAGATATATTCTAGTTAATATAAATTAAGAACAAATCACAGAGTGGTGAAAATATGGGGACAGTAATTGGCTTGATTGATTTGAGAACATAGCAAAGAGGAGACAAGATAGAAGTACCACTAAAGTCCATGTAGGGTTATATTAGAGAGGTTGAAAGCTTCATGGCCTTTTAATTTTTAACTGCTTCTCTAGTTAAAAATTCCAGTGAAAATTCCAGGAGATTCCAGTGAAGTCAACTCAAACTGACTTGACCTTGGCTGACCACTCTTATGACTTACTTCACTTTGGAGCACCAGAAAGTTATTTATCCTTCATTATTGGTAGCTGTTCAGACATAATTGTCTGAAATGAGCCTTAGATGAATCACTAAACCAGTTTCTCCAGAAGCTATCTCCTCTGCTTTTGGAGTATATTAATAGTGACCCATGTCCCTGTAGTTGAGACTATCAGAGTTGACCTCATGCCATAAGTACAGCATGGGCTCTAAGGACATGTTGTGAGAATCAAATACTGACTCTGCCACATACCAGGTAGCTTCTATAAGCCAAAGCCCCTTTGACACCTTGATTTAATTATAACACAGTTACAAGGGTCCCGCCTTTATAGATTTGTTCCAGAAATTGAATGAGGCATAACTGATGATACATGTACTTAAACTTTACTGGTGAATTAGTGAATATTTGTGTTCAATATTAGTTGTTACAATATTGTCATTTCAGTCAAATATAAACACTGAATTCAGCTTGCTATGTTATAGTAGAAGCATGAAACAGAAAACATTGGTGCATATCTTTGGGGCACTTGAAGAATTCCTATTTGTATCTCCCTTCTCTGTCTTTGAGCTCTGTTCTTCATTTCTACTGAAGTAAACAGAAGCTCTAACAGTCAGTGACTTTCCAAGATTCTCACAGAAATCCACAGGCCAAGCATCTATGATTTGAGTCTTCCAGTCAGGTGGTCATAAATCACTTTCAAAATACAAAATGAAGTTCAGCCAGTTAATCGCTAGCCCTTACCTTTTAGAAGCTACCCTCACATCACAGATTTCACTGCTCCATTTAACATGATTGAGCTGTGCTCCTTATGCAGATGTTCTATTTTGTAATGTCTAGAGATGCAACACATGGAAATGTTGACAAGACACAGGAATGGAAGAGGATTAAGGCCATTCAGCAGCTGAAAACTCATGTCCCACTATTTTTAGATGACAGTTAAACTTACTGCTTTTAATAGAATTTGAAAGTTCCATTTTCTCCTCGGCCCCAGACTGCGGTTACAAAGGAGAAAAAAAAATCAGCATTTTATCTGTTTATCTTCCAAATTTCCCAGGAGACAGTCCTTGAGACTTTAAAATGCTGTACTCCATATTAGGTAACACATGGCAGGCTGACTGTATAGGCTGCTTCCTTTTAATGAGCAAATGTGTTCTAACCCTCCCTTTCCCCAGCTCTGGGCATAAAGAAAGGACATTTCTCAGGGCCCTTGGTCTTTTAGATTGGAGATAGGCTTAGCTCTTGGGAAACAATCATGAAATATTGGAGGAAAGGCTGAAGAACAAGGTCAAGGTCTTTCTCCTTTTAGCTCCCTGCCTCCCAGGGCATCTTTAGTACCACAAACTCTCCCAATTTACAGATGGTGGTCTCTTACTCTATGGATTCAGCTGCTAGGCTCTGGCCACCTACCCTGGTATTCCAGCCCTAAGTATGTGAGGTTTTTCTGCTAAAATTAAACCTTTGGTTTATTCACTATCTGTTTCGTGGCTCACAAACTATGTAAACTGCCCAGTGTGGAAATTCCTTTGTAAAGTTCATGTTGAATATTTCCCACCTGGGTTTGATCCACCATTTAATCCAAATGTGTTGGTTGGGGTTTTCCTACTGATCTTACCCTAGGAGTGAATCAGATACCATTTTCAAGTCTTCACAATTCTCATTTTACATCTATGTCTATTTCAATGCTTCCCATGCTCTCAATGGCTTGGCAGTGTCTTCTGATTTTGCTATCACTAATGACTTATTCTCCTTTTTCCTTTTCTACTCTATAATTTCTCTAAGTGTCCACTGTGAAGATTAGAAAGCTAACTCATTGTTTTAACTTTCAATAAGAAGATTATCTACTTAAAGTACCATCTTAGTTGTATTATATACATGTATCTGTGTGTGTTCATGCAGTGTTAGGTTATAGGCATACTGAGGTTATAGGACAACCTTGGGTGTTGTTCTTTGAGTTCTATTCATCCTCTGTCTTTTTGTTGTTGTTGTTGTTTGTTTCAGACAGGCTCCCACTGGACTGGAGTTCATTGAGTATGCTAGGTAGTCTCTCCATTTCTGAGATTGCAAACATAACACCATGCCCGTTTTTCAAGTGGTTAATTGGGATTAAAGCAAAGATCTCATTATAGAAAGGCAAGAACTTTCTGACTCCAAGTTTTTAGTATAATAACATAACACCGAGGCTAGAAAGTTTGTAATGAACAAAAAATTGTTGGGTTATAATTAGTCCTAGAGTCTTGGAAGACCAAGATCAGGGGGTCAACATCATCAAGACCCTGATATCTGTGAAAGTCCTTGTGGCTGTGACATCCTTTGGCAGAAAGAAGAAAGCAACAAGAAGATAAGAGACTTGAACTCACCTTTTCATAACACTATCAATTTTACCTATATGAATATATATTACATAAGGTGCTAATCATTTCTTCAATTTCACATGAATACTGTTATGATAGCAAATACATTGTAGCATGAATTTGGAGGGTACAAACTCAAATTATAGCATTTTCCATATCTGGAACCCTTTCAGTTTAGCCTGTCTTTTTAGCAGCATTTATGCTGTCTTAATTATCTTTGCTCAAAATGTCACACAATTCAAATCCATCCTCATCATTGTGATGAGAAATTAGTTGCCACCAACAGGCAATGTGCACAATGGCTCCTGTAACCACTTCCTCTCCTTTCTCTCCTCAATATCACTGCCACACTCAGACCCACCTTAATTACTTGGATGGCTGTGTGAAGTTCACTTGAATCTGCTTCTCTGCCCCTAAGTGCCTGCAGTTCTTATCAGTCTTATGAACAGTTAACCAACCTTAACACCTTTCTTACAGCTCTTGATCTTCCCTTTGTTGATATTGCTAAAATTCAACTTGGCTTTTGTAGTCTTCATAGTCCAAATACATTCCCAGCAGCAATAAAATGTATAAAACCTCCTTCTGGTCATTCTGATGAATTCAAATTAAACTCTGTGACTTATTTCTACAAAATTTATTCCCAAGGTACACATGATAATCAACAAACAACACAGTTGACTTATGTTTGGTTCACCTACGCATCAAGTGCTAACAAGTTCTGCAGGTAGTTGTATTGTTCTGTATCTCACTGAATATTTGGTGTCTTGTCCTACCTGGTACTAATCTACTGGGTTACTGAAAGACTAAGCCAGGCCTAGTGAAGAAGAAGGTATAAATATGGGAAAACTGTATTTGCATTAACTTAAATAATCTATTGTGAATATAGCAATGCTTTCTGTTTTTTGTTTGTTTGTTTGTTTTGTATATATCCTCTAAGTTCCATGTAAAAAATAGACTGCTGGTAACACATCACCTCTTTTGCAGGAACCCATTTTGTTCCACACAGAACCCACGAGCCACAAGGAATTTCAGAAACAGAAACTTAGAGGAGCTAGGGCTCCTGGAGAGGCTGAGGTTTGATTGAGCAGGCTCAGATGCTTTCTGATCAGACCACTACTTCTGTGTTCAGAACCCTTCAAGTGGAAGGCTCCATGCTTACTGACATGTGCAAAGACTTACTGAAGAACAAGCTAGCTAGCTGATGATATTTAGATATTTAGGAGGTCTCTATAAAATGTTCAAGAAAGAAAATATGAAGTTGTATGGTTTACTATTGCCAATAAATACACTATTAATTTATCTGTGCTAATGAAAGCTTCAGAACAGTTCCTAAATCTTTTGCTGAACATCTGTGCTAAATGTGGGTGGTCACGATAGCAGCAAATAAACGTATTTTTTGGTTATTTATTGGCCTGAATTAAAATGTATAATGCAATTCATTTACTAAAGACATGGTGCTGAAATCATGACAAATTGGTTTTGACTTGAAGAAATATATTTTCTTTCTTATGGAGTTTTCTAGTAAAATTAAGCATTCTAAAATTTATTTTACAAAATAATTTAGATGAAAAATATCTTAAAAACACATTTGAAAAGCAAACACATAACTGTCTGTAAGTAATGGTTGGAACAGTTATTTTTACTTTTCTTTAAGTGAAGTTATGTGTTGTCATTCATCTTTTCTGCCTCCCAGATTGAGTTAGTCTTCTCCTGGTTTCTACCTACTAAACCAGGAGACATGTCCAGAACAATGGAGGACTAAGTGTGTCTAGCAGCAGGATCCTTTGCCTTGCTCCTAAGCTCAAAGCTGGAAGATTATAAATCCCTACAGTTCTGATAAATGGTCTTACCATATGCCTCCCAGTCATTAATCCCTGACCTATCTCCCTTAATGCTGTGCATTTGCAGAACTTGGCAGGGAATGACAAAGGCAGACATTGTATGAACCCAGAGTATACAAAGACACTAAACAAGACTGCAATATCCAGACCCTCTCAATTGCACCACCCACAGTAACCAAAAAATGCAACCTTCATTGTCAAGTACCACACATAGATAGTTCTTAAATGAAAAGACTATTCTCTCAGGATATATAATACATAGTGTAATATAATATGTTAATATGCTCATAGATACACGGTCACAGAAGAAAATAAAACAAAACCACATAGTAATCTGAAATTGCTTTTTTGAACTTAGGCCTGCATATGTAATAAATTGTGGCAGGGAAAAATTCCTGTCACTTAGAGGCTAACTAAAGTTTGACATAATCAAGACATGAGAAATAGGAGTGAAGGGAAAGTAAGGGGAAGCAGGGAGCAAACCTCTTGGATTTTATTAGCTGTTAAAATGGTTGAGAAAGACTTGGAGCATCATCATTATAATAAGAGAACATTAGCAACTCTGAAATTAGCAAATGAGAGCTCTGGATGTCTCATCTGTAAGACTAAAAATTTATACTGCAGATCTAAATAATAGAATGAAAAAAATGTGGCTTTGGTTCCCAACTACTTGTCTTATGTCTTTCCCTGGGTTTTTTTTTTTCTCCACAGATAAACTGTATCACTTGATTTTGATCTGTAATTGTGAAATTGTAATTTGGCCTAAACAGAATGATAGGCAAGGGGCAGCTAGAGACAATTATTTTCATGCCCTAATTCATGAATGTTAACAAGCCCTATAGACAACAATAATTAATTGCTTTTCTTCCAAGTCTCTTGACTTAATTTAACAAAGAAAATACTAATGGATTTTGAGAGAAACTAGAAATTATCTCTATATAGCTAATTAGGAGACTCAAAATATGCTGAAAACCTATAACAGCATAATAGGAAATATCTTGAACAGAAACAAAGGCTTTGGAAAACTAAATATATTGTTGAACCAATAAAGGGATGTACGGTAATTTGAGTATAGGAAGAATAAAGTATTGAAATAAAGATAATTAACTAAATTTAATATCAAATAGCTACAAATCAGTAAGGAAACAATGATGGAGTAAGAAGTTCAGAAAAAGAACTTCATATGTTTACACAGGCACACATGATTAGATTGCCATAAATGTTTTCAAGGTAAAATTCTTAAAAATCTATAAAATATTTTGTGGGGCACACGTGGTTGTGGGACCATGGCGGCAGGACCAGCGGCAGCCAGCAGGGAAACCTGCCGTAACTTAATGGTGTCAGAACTGGGATTTAGAACTTTCACTTAAAACTTAACAAAAGCTAAAAAAATAGTTTTCAGAAACAAGGGAACAGAGACTAACAAGACTTCTTAGTAGCAGCATTTTCTCAGTTGGATTTGTTTTGCTGTAGACAGAGAGTTGCAGGGCTCCTTTAAGGGAGGTTTCCAAAATTAGCATAAGCGGCAAAAACCGCCTTGCTTTTAAAGAGCTCTGCTAACAATTCATTGGTGTGTACAAGAGCTGCAATGAAGGTTTACACTGTGTTTTAAAAAAATATGCTGGCTTGGGAGAGAAAAAGAAACAGGATACAATGGTTTAAAAAAGAAAAAAGAAATGGAATGGATGGGTATGGTGACACATGCCATTAATCCCAGCACTAGGCAGACAGAGGCAAGCAGATCTCTGTGATTTCAAAGCAAACCTGGTATGCACTGAATTCCAGGACAGATAAAAGTTACACAGAGAAACCCTGTCTCAAAATACGTAAAAATAGAAGTAGAAGAAATAGAATAATAAAAAAAGCCACGTAAAAATGGAAAACAGAGAAATTTTGGATACTATACGCGATTCTGTTGTCTTTAAATTACTTGATTGCTGAGAAAATAACAACTGCTGATAAAAGAAATGCTGCTGGATTAATTCAATTTATATATTTTAAAAATGCTTTGAATCCAAAATTTAAGCCTAAGGACAAGTTACTGGGGAAAAGGATTTTTATTTTTGTTTCCACAGAAAATAAAAAGTTACGGATTCTTTACAGACTTATATGGTTTGATCAAGCCAGACCCCCTGAAACAGCTCCCCAGGTGATCCAACATTCAAAGCAGTTGAGACAAAGCCTTGCAGACTACTGCCAAGATTTCTGCGTCTTCTTTGGAACCCCATGATAGCGACCTCTATCAGCAGGAAGTAGTTTGGAAAGAACGACGCCCAAATTCCCAAATATTGTTTATAAATGTTTGTTTTCGTTTAAATTGGCTTGGTTATAAATGGTTTATAACCACAAGCAATCTTTTTAAAGGTAAAAAGGGAATTATGGTATAGATATGAATGCTTTGCTTTGAAATGGATTTTCTTTTATTGATACAATTTAAGGTCAATTTTATGATATGTATATTTCTCCTCTTGTTTAGGTATTGTGTTTATATAGCTCATTGGAAAATATAATGTATAATTTAATACAGATTATAGAGAGTTACCTATGATAGTTAAAACTTGGAGTTAAGTTAGTTAGGATTTCTAGATATGCAGTGATGTATTTAAGATGAATAGGCACTCTTCAAACCTTTCAAAGACCTACAGAATATGGCATTTAAAATGGTTTAGGGTTTTTCTTGACAGGGAGGCACAACTGCTCCTGATAACACCACCTGCATCAAAAAGGAAGATGGACATTGAAGAAACTCGTTATGAAGTTTGCTTCTAATATGGCTAGACTGGCCATTTGGACAAGGTACTGCTCTTGTCTCTGTTTGACTTTATGTTGTAGAAAGTGGACATGCAGGACCCACAGAAAGATGACTGCTGATTCAAGATGGACATTGCTACAGGATTCCTGCTTCATGGAAAAGGCAGCCAGACATTCTGCAGGACACAGAGAAAAGTGACTGACAAACTGCCTTTACAGGTGGACAGTTTAAAGTTTCCTGCTTTGTTGAGGAGTCTGGAGACACACTATGGCCTATGGGCTGAAGATGGAACATTACAGAAGAACTTCAGGTGACCGAGCAGGCAATGAGTTGTCTCTGTCATTTCTAGACTTTATATTATCCTTCTGTGGTCTTTGAAGGAGTTGAAGACAGATAGTTATAGTTATAGTTTTCCTTAGTTAGGATTAAAGATAAGTTACATATAGGACTTTGGACTCACAAAGATAGGATAGATGATATTTTCTTTAAGTCTTACAAAATGTTAATGGACTAAATATTGTTAACTGTGATTCTTATTTGATAACTGTTGTATGTTATATTTTGCTATGTTAAGGTTAAACCCCTTCTTTTATTTTAGACAGAAAAGAGGAGATGATGGGAGATGTTATTCTGTATATATGTTTCTCATACTGGTTAATAAAGCACTGTGGCCAATAGAAAACTAGATAGGCGGGGCTAGGAGACTAGGAGGAGGAAATAGGAAGTAGAAGGAGGGTCAAGATGTAACCGAGGGAGGAAGGAAGACGCCCGCGCGGCTCCCGATAAGACGACCACGTGGAAATACTTAGATAAGTAGAAATGGTTTAATAATTAAGACAGAGCTAGCCCACAAACAATAATGGTAATTGGCAAACAGGATTGTATCAAATACAGAGTCTCTGAGTGTTATGTGGGGCACACGTGGTTGTGGGACCATGGCGGCAGGACCTGCTGCGGCCGGCAGGAACAATCTGCTGTAACAATATTTGGGGAAACAGAGGCAAATTTAATTGGTCCTTTGTGATAGGGTGGACATTTTTAGCTTTAAACATAAACTATAGAAATTGTTGAGTCACAGATTTGACAACATAATAATGTCTCCACCCAGCATCAATTTTTATTTTTACAAAGGACAAATGGATATTTACAACATACATGAAAAGGCACCAGCTCTGTCTCATTTCCCAGCTCAATTTAAATATGCTTATGTATTTATGAAACAACACTGGGGAGCATCAAAAATGTAATCTTCCCCTGCACAATCTTAGGTTTGAAGTTGCTGTGAAATGCACATTTTTAGCTTCCAGGAAGAAGGCATTCATCTGAGAAAGTGTCTCATACTAGAAACTTACTATACCCAGCAGAAACAAGTTATAGTATAATGGTAAAATGAGACCAAAGGAAAGAACAAAAATGATGGCCTGAAGAGCCAAGGCACGGGTGGGAAGATGTGGAAAAGTCAAGAACAAGAGAAGTCAGGAGTTAGAAGTATCCTATCCCCGTGTTCTTAAATAAAACCCCAGATACTAGTGGAAACATAAGAAGGCAGAGAGGCACAGAGCTGTAGTTTTGTCATAGAGCTCTTGTCTAGCATGTCCAATGCCCTGGGAGAGAGGAGGTGGTTAAAGGGTGGAGAGAAAAGCCACAGGTGAAAGGGCTGTGCCCTTCTGGAGCGATGAATTGGATACAAATGAGCATCTCAAGTGGTTATTACAGATGAGACCCTGAAGGAAAGAGCTTCCTTCCCTTCTAGGAGACTGAATATGATTAAGGCTTGAGTATAGCCAATTCAACCGCAGCAAAATGAAGTGAAATAGAATTCTGGCTGAGATGTAAGCAGAGAAGGCAAGTCAGCTTCCAGACCCTTACCAGGCCAGGAGAACAGCAGTAGGCATTTACAGCCAGGCAGGTTGTTATTGTAGCATGCAGAGTCAAGTGCTGAGTAAGGCCACTGACGTATTTGCTCTCCCAGCAGCCAGGATACTATTTCTGGCACTATGTAAGCTGACCAAAAGGAAAAGAGGGATTGATTTCTCTATGCCCTACATCCAAAGTGAATGCTGTCTTCAGCAATAATGTCTTACCATTTATTTTTGGTAGAGAATTAAGAGAAATGGCAATAGCTTATACTATTTTGAGTCTCTCTAGGGTCTCCCTCACCAATAATTTGTAAGGAAATACCTTATGACTGGCATTGAAATTTTCATTCAATAACATGTTATTTCTGGGTATTATTTGTTTACCGAAGGATGGTACTCTTGGTATTCTGTTAAAAGTACTTTTAAAATATATATTCTAATTTTTTAGTTAACTTACAAACTAGAAGATATTGCTAAGACTTTTTCATATATTCTTTTTAAAAAGTGGGCTAAGAACAACATAAAAGACAAATTTAAAACTCACATAAAAAAATATTCTGTTTCATTAATAATTAGTAAAGGAATATATATGAAATTAAAGCAACACACCCTTTGTTATCATTATGTGTAGGCATACTTGTTTTGGGGGGCATACATACTACAGTGGCACTATGGAATTAAGAGAACAAATGCGTTTTTCTCTTTCCCACTTTTACATGGATGCCATGGACTGAACTCTGGTATTAAGGTTTCCATAGCAAGTACCTTTACTTGATGAGCCATCTCAACAGCTCAACACACCCTTCTGTGTCTACCAAACAAGTAAGCATTCACTTTTATACACATGGTGCTGGAGATACTGCCCAGCAGTTAAGAGCATTAGCTGCTCTTCCAGAGGACTTGGGTTCTATTCTCAGCACCCACATGAAGGCTCACAACATCTGTAACTTCTGTACACCCTCTTCTGGACTCTGTAAACACTGTACTCAAGTTGTACAAGACATTCCTGTAGGTAAAATACCCATACATATAAAACTAAATTAGTTTAAACAATGAAAACATTTCTTCTTTAATGTTATATGGTACTGAGAATACATAGATGCAGTTCTGGGGGAACTTAGTAACATTTTTTTGAAATGTTAATTACTTTGTGTTCCTTTCAAGAGAATAATCTAAGAGTCACATGATAACATATCAAAGAGAACTTTATGAGGTAATTGGTCAAATACAGCTCCCTACAAGAAAGATGATCAATGGGATGACTAAATATAGACAAGGATGTCTAAATATAGACAAGGAAAAGAATTTCATGATACGCTGTTGCAGAAAGCCAGTTTTGAATTAATATGCTATTTAGAAAATAAATTATAGCTGAACAGATTTAAGCAAAGCCAAACAGTAGCAGTAGGCTAGGACATTTTTATATCATAGGAAAATAGTGTTCAAACATTTTTAGTATTTTCAAAGACTACTTATTCATAATGACATTTCTCCTTTATTGTAGAAGGAATAACTTCTAGAATATTCTTTTAGTTATCAGAATCACGGAAGTAGTTATGGCTAAGAATAATTGGGGAGGAACAATGCTAAATGTACATTTATTCATGTCATCTCTTAGTTTCATATGAGAACACTGTGCTTACTATCAGCCCTTAACTATTGATAAAGAAGCTTGGTTACAAAGCAATTAAGTAAATTTCATGAGATCACCAACCACAAAACAGCAGCTTTGTATATTAGTATTATAGAGGCAGCTTATTTCACTATTATGATTCTTCAGACCTTTGCTAGTAAAAATGTTATTGCAATGCCAGTATCTGCACTAAGAGGGGAGAGTGGTGGTTGTACATGTCATCTGGCCCAGAAAGGCCTATCTCTTAGGTGTGCTTGATAGACATGGCCAGGCTTCAGCCCTCCCTAAGAAGTCTTTTACACTCCCAAGTCTACAGAGGACTTAACATGATTTCTACAAAAGTAAATAACAAGACTCAATTCTTTAATATCCAAACATTAAAATGGTGGAGATAGAATAATGTATACATGACAAATCAGAGGAATACTACCAGAGGTCTCATTGCAGAAAAGATTTGGAATCTGAAAAGCATGGAAATAGCCCCATCCTGTAAATACTGAGCCAAGGTCCTCTCTGTACACTCTAACTGGGCCCTCAGAAGGAGATGGTTTTAAGAACAGTTTCATGGTAATGGCTGGTTCAGCCATGCATGTGAACTGGAGGAATACCTTGAAGAAAGCAAAATTAATTCAGATGTGGTGGTGCAGGTGTGTAAGCCCAGAACTCACTCAAGACACAGAGGCGGGAGGAACAGAAGTTCAAGGTCACCCAACTATGCAGCAAGTTCAAGGCCTCCTTAGTGGTCTGAGACATCCATATTAAAAAGAGAAGGAAAACAAAGGATAAGCAGAGAAAGAAATAAAAGGTGGTCTATCCACTTGCCAAAAGTTAATTGCTGAGAACTCTAATTTTGGGATCAGCAGTTCATGAGAGGTGTGTTCACAGCTAAACCAAGTGGTGGAGGATTTAGCAACTCCAAAGAACCAAAGTGCTGGAGTAAAAACATTTGGGGCAAAGTTTGAACTGAGCACCAAAATGAAATGTACCAGAACAGATTCCATTTTTCCCTACTCCATTGACAAGCCTTGAACTTTCTCCAGACATCAATATAGAGAGGTAAGAAAATACCAGGTTCCACAGCTACAGGTATGTGGGAGCTTGGACATGTCTTGCTTTTAACATTCAAGAAAACATGTTCTCACCATGGCATCATAGACAAACCGAACTTAAAGGCAAATCTCTGTGCTCACCTGTGTTTCTTTCTGAGTGTAACTACTGGGGGATCATTGAGGTAAAATATAAACCCACACACAAGCAAACCAACAGCCATGCAGTAATCACTTTGAGTAGGTACAATTCCATATACTTTGTCTATATTTTCTAATATACAGTATTGAAGTTTCAACATCAACAAAGAACAACTTTATCTTAGGAGAAATAATATTGGATAGTTCCATTTAGCACTGACCAGTTAATTTTTGCCAGGGTATCTAATAAAAGGAGATGTTCTGTAACTCTGGTCTTAAACAAAGCAGATATAATTCCCTTTGTTCTCTGGTAAGAATCATGACTGCAACAAACTTTTTTTTTTCCTGCTGAGATGATAAATATCTCTATTCAGTGAACACAGTAGAGAGGGTCCACAGGATTTTCTCTTAGTTGAATGTTTGGAGATAAGATGTAAAACACTGCACTCAGATCACTAAAGTTTTATCATTTGGAGGTGGTATTCTAGGTTCAAATCAGTGACAAATTAAACAAACAAACAAACAAATAAATGAATAAATCAGATTTTTGAGATGGTGTTATTAAATGCCTGGCTGCAAAATGGCTCATTGCTTTTTCAAGACATTAAGCTGTTGGCAAACAACCAAATCTCTCTGCAGGCAAAACCATAAATGTAAGTAAGAGGCCTTTCAAAATGATGACATGTAGAGATGAGGCCCTTCTCCCATTCTCATGGAACAATGCGAGTGGGTTTATCATAAAATACAGAGAAAACTTCAGTCCTCTCTAAGTACTGCGTAGTGCCTTGGGAAAGGAAAAGCCTTCCTATATGCAGACACCTCCCTCTTGCAGCTCCTTAATACCCATTTCACACACATCAGGACGTGATGTGTCCTACACAAGCAGCTGGTTAGTAGAGCCCATCATGATTAGTGACATACTAGGAAATGCTGGAAACATGCCAAAAGAAAAATATCCCATTAAGAAATCCTATAATAAGTGGGCATTGGTGGTGCATACTTTTAATCTCATTTCCAAGGAGGCAGAGGCAGGCAGATCTCTGTGAGTTCAAAGCCACCCTGGTCTATGGAGTGAGTTCCAGGATAGCCAGGACTGTTACAAAAGAAACCCTTTATTGAAAAAACAAACAAACAAACAAAAAACCAAAACTCATATAACCAAAGTATCTTAAGCACACTTGAAGGTTCACATTTGCCATTTTACAGTACAAGAAACCATTTTCTCAACAGGTATCAAACTAAAGGCAACAAGTGCCAAGACTAGTATAGACCTTTCCGTCCTAAACCAGCAAGTCACTCTTAAACCATCAAGTGTTATGGTGGCATGTAAACACATCTTCACTTTATTATGGATTGAGGAGTATTAAAAGACACTCTTCATTTTCTGAGACTTCACTATTCATTTAAATGTCCAAGCATATTTTGTGCACATTGTACAGTATTTATGTGTATATAGGGATGCTTGACTATGTGTACACATGTGGGTAGAAGCCAGAGGTTGATGTTTCTTGTCTTCATTAGTAACTCTTCACATTGGTTTCACAGCTGGCTAGACTGGCAGGCCCAGAACAAGCTTCAGAAATTCCCTCTCTCTGATACTCCATAGGGGTTACAAGCATATGCTCTCATGCTTGGCTTTTTGCACAGGTTCTGGGTATCCAGGCTCATACAGTAATAGTTTTACTGCCATTACATACTCTTTTTTTTTTTCTTTTATTTTCTTTTTTTTTTTTTTTTGAGAAAAACCCTGTTACACAGAGTTTCTCTGTATGACAATCCTGGTTGTCCTGGAACATGCTCTAAGCCAGACTGACCTCCAACTCACAGATATCCACCTGCCTCTGCCTTCTGAGTGTTGGGATTAAAGCCATGCACCATGCACCATGCACCACTACTGCCTGGACCACTACATACTTTTAATAATTGATTCAATTGATCATTTTGGTTTCTTCTCAAGGAGTGTGAAAATTTTTAAGTGTATTCTTAGGCAAAGGACAAGAATATAGTCCAGAAAATAGTCAAGGGACTGTTACAGCAGGTTCTTCCCACCGGCTGCAGCAGGTCCTGCGACCATGGTTCCGCCATCATGCCAGCCCTAAATAACACTTAGAGACTCTGTATTTGATACAATCCTGTTGGCCAATTACCATTATTGTTTATGGGCTAGCATTTTCTCGGTTGGATTTGTTTTGCTATAGAGAGAGATTTGCGCAGCTCCTTTAAGGGAGGTTTCCAAAATTAGCATAAGCGGCAAAAAGCCGCCTTGCTTTTTAAGAGCTCTGCTAACAATTCATTGGTGTGTACGAAAGCTGCAATGAAGGTTTACACTATGTTTTAAAAAATATGCTGGCTTGGGAGAGAAAAGGAAACAGGATACAATGATTTAAAAAGCAAAAAGAAAGTAAAATGGATGGTTGTGGTGGCGCACGCCATTGATCCCAGCACTCGGGAAACAGAGGCAAACAAATCTCTGTGATTTCAAAGTAAACCTGGTATGCAATGAATTTCAGGACAGATAAAAGTTACACAGAGAAACCCTGTCTCAAAATATGTAAAAATAGAAGTAGAATAAATAGAGTAATAAAAAAGCCACGTAAAGATGGAAAACACAGAGAGATTTTGGATACTATATGCGATTCTGTTGTCTTTAAATTACTTGATTGCTGAGAAAATAACAACTGCTGATAAAAGAAATGCTGCTGGATTAATTCAATTTATATATTTTAAAAATGCTTTGAATCCAAAATTTAAGCCTAAGGACAAGTTATTGGGGAAAAGGATTTCTATTTTTGTTTCCACAGAAAATGAAAAGCTATGAATTCTTTCCAGACTTATATGGTTTGATCAAGCCAGACCCCCTGAAACAACTCCCCAGGTGATCCAACATTCAAAGCAGTTGAGACAAAGCCTTGCAGACTACAGCCAAGATTTCTGCGTGTTCTTTGGAACCCCATGACAGCGCCCTCTACCAGCAGGAAGTAGTTTGGAAAGAACGACGCCCAAATTCCCAAATATTGTTTATAAATGTTTGTTTTCATTTAAATGGACTTGGTTATAAATGGTTAATGACCACAAGTAATCTTTTTAAAGGTAAAAAGGGAATTATGGTATAGGTATGAATATTTTGCTTTGGAATGGATTTTCTTTTATACAATTTAAGGTCAATTTTGTGATATGTACATTTCTCCTCTTGTTTAGGTATATGTTTATATAGCTCATTGGAAAATGTAATGTATAATTTAGTACAGATTAGAGAATTACCTATGATAGTCAAAACTTGGAGTTAAGTTAGTTAGGATTTCTAGATATGCAGAGATGTATTTGAGATGAATAGGCATTCTTCAAACCTTTCAAAGACCTACAGAATATGGTATTTAAAATGGTTTAGGGATTTTCTTGACAGTGAGGCACAACTGCTCCTGGTAACAACACCTACAGAAGAAAGGAAGATGGACATCGAAGAAACACATTATGGAGTTTGCTTCTAATAAGGCAAGACTAGCCATTTGGGCAAGGTACTGCTCTTCTGGACTGTTTGACTTTATGTTGTAGAAACTGGACATGCAGGACCCACAAAAAGGTGACTGCTGATTCAAGATGGACATTGCTACAGGATTCCTGCTTCATGGAAGAGGCTGCCAGACAGCCAGACAGTCTACAGGACACAGAGAAAAATGACTGACAAACTGTCAATACAGGTGGACAGTTTAAAGTTTCCTGCTTTGTTGAGGAGTCTGGAGACACACTATGGCCTATGGGCTGAAGATGGAACATTACAGAAGAACTTCAGGTGACCGAGCAGGCAATGAGTTGTCTCTGTCATTTCTAGACTTTATATTATCCTTCTGTGGTCTTTGAAGGAGTTGAAGACAGATAGTTATAGTTATAGTTTTCCTTAGTTAGGATTAAAGATAAGTTACATATAGGACTTTGGACTCACAAAGATAGGATAGATGATATTTTCTTTAAGTCTTACAAAATGTTAATGGACTAAATATTGTTAACTGTGATTCTTATTTGATAACTGTTGTATGTTATATTTTGCTATGTTAAGGTTAAACCCCTTCTTTTATTTTAGACAGAAAAGAGGAGATGATGGGAGATGTTATTCTGTATGTATGTTTCTCATACTAATTAATAAAGCCCTGTTGGCCAATAGAAAACTAGATAGGTGGGGCTGGGAGACTAGGAGGAGGAAAGAGGAAGTAGTTGGAGTCGAGATGTAGCTAGGGGAGGAAGGGAGACTCCCCAATAAGACGACCACGTGGAAATACTTAGATAAGTAGAAATGGGTTAATAATTAAGGCAGAGCCAGCCCATACACAATAATGGTAATTGGCCAACAGGATTGTATCAAATACAGAGTCTCTGAGTGTTATTTGGGGCTCGCATGATGGCGGGACCATGGCCACAGGACCTGCTGCAGCCGGCGGGACGAACCTGCTGTAACAAGGGACAAGAATATACTCCAGGAAATGGGAAAAGTACAAGAATATACTCCAGATAATAGGCAAAGGACAAGATACTACAGATAATAGGCAAAAGGCAATATACTGCAGACAACTACCAGGATGCCCATGTGGCTGTGTGTTTGGGAAGGGTTATTAAAAAAAAAAAAAAAAAAGAATTGATTCACACATTTGTCAAATCTAGTCCTTGGTGAAGGTGAAAAGGCTAGAGACTATGGAAGAGCTACATTCTGAGATCACAGGCAGTAGACCAGCAGTAATCCTTTTTGCTTGGGGAGATCAATTTTTAGGGCTTCAACTGATAAGAACAAAAGGCCTACTTGTAAGAGAGGACAACCCACTCTAAATCCCACCATTTAAATGTTAACATCTCCAAAAATACTTTCACAGATGCATTCATATTAATGTTTAATCACATGTCTGCTCCAGCCAAGGTGCCATAAGGTTAATGTGCATGAGCAAGGACACCAAAGTAATCACAATCTCATAATATGTCTGACCATAGCCAGGTTAGATTATAAACCACAGCTTTCCATATCCTTATGACTGGCAACGTCTGACTGGATGGCTTGGTCTGCTCATCCTTGTGAGCCCACTGACATCTCAAAGGACACTCATTCTCTTTATAAAAAGAGTTGTTCAAAGCTGTAAATGCTAATGTGTCATGCCAAAAATCCCACACAAAGCAGAGACCCATGGGAATTGCTATCTGAATCAACAGCACACTCAGACTTCTCCATTCTAAGCATCAGGGAATATTGGATAACTAGCAGGCCTTGGGTGAAGCACCTACCCTGTGGCCTTATTTGGTGCTTCTTGATTCCACAGATCTCCTGAAACTGGATGCCTAGTAGTTGATTGTTAGAGACCTGAAAGATGCCTGGGAATTTAAAAACAAAAACCTAGGACTACCAAAGACCTGGATTTAAAAAAAATTAAGAGGAAAGAGACAAGGCCAAGGTAAAGCTTTCCATTGGAGCCTGGGTTTGCTCACCTCTGTAGAAAGACACAGACATTCCAAAGCCCTATCTGAAGCTTCTGAAGCTAGTCTGCAACCTCACTTATAGTAGACAGCACTGTGTGATGTGTACTTATCTCACCCCTTCAATAACATAGAGTCGAGACTTCTGACCTTGAAATTCTAAACCCTACTGCATCAGGTCAAGTTACATTTCCCCAGAGCTTAATGGTACAAAACAAGAAAGCCTTAGTCCTATAAATGGCTATCAGCCAGTATCAATGAGAATCAAACTCATACTCTTCTTAACACTTAAGTAACAAATTATACTAATCACTATGATATGAACTTCACTAAACACAAATAACCTACTATATGGTACTGTATTTCAAGATGCTTCTAGACTCTTGGAACTACTAATTAAACATAGACCATTATATGGTGTCATGGACTCTCCCTGGGTATGTGGGGCATGTCAGACCATGGTGATGACTTAATGGCCTTTTCCAGCAGAAGAGTCTTTCATCATTCCCATGAAGACTGGTTGTTTGAGCTTATCATGATCATGGCAGCAGAAGTGCCCTGCAATCATTCAGAGCATTAACAATATAATAATAATAAATAGTCCTTCAGAAGGTGTGGCAAAATCACAGACTTCCTTGACGATCTCCATTCATTCACAAAGGACACTTTAAGATAAGATAACTCGATGTCTTTTAAAGCCCAAAGTTGTAAAAATGAGAAATAAACTAAGACTCAGAGGAAAAATAAAACATAAATGAGTCTGAATGTTTCAATGTTTTGTATTATTAGAGCAAGATTCTTGGTAAATGTAGCTTTTGAGTATGTGGTCATTCTACACTTTTCAAAGCCAAAGATCATTGATGAAACAATTTAGTGTAGACATTTTCTGATTTTGTGAGAACAGGCTCACAGACACAATTCTAACCCATTAGTGGGTACAATAACACAATTCATTTTTATTGGCATAAATAAACTTTAAATTTTCTTACTTTTCTTGGTCCTATATGACATAAATTCTCAAAATAGTATTCTTATCACTTTATTCCTGGAAATGTAACCAGATTGATTCTGAATTATCAGTTCTGATTTTAAATTAGTCTTTGTGATGATAGTTAGTACTATGATTTGAACGAGTCACCTAAAGCTGTGTGCTAAGAATCTAATGCCAGGGTAGTATTGAGGGGTGTAGCCTGTGAGGAGAGCCCTACTCTCATGATAATGAGTCACTTATTATGGAAAGCAGGTTCCCCACAAAAGGGTCAGTTCAACTCCCTGTTCATATTCTCTCTAGTTCTTCTGCCCCCTGATACCACAGAACGAAATACCAATTAATCCCTCACCAGATACAGTCTACCCATACTACAGATTGTAAGAAAGAAATCTTTGCTCTGTAAGTTACAGGATCTCAAGAATCATGATATAGTAGTAGAAGGAAGGAAGGAAGGAAGGAAGGAAGGAAGGAAGGAAGGAAGGAAGGAAGGAAAGGAAGGAAAGGAAGGAAGGAAGGAAGGAAGGAAGGAAGGAAGGAAGGAACAAACGAAAACTATGGTTTATTTACACAATTTGTGTAGACCCATTGGCAGAAAAAGTTCTGTTTGCACGAAAATCTTTTCAAGGTTTTATAAATGCTCAAAAGCCACATTTTC
The DNA here is from genome assembly GCA_030556225.1 of Cricetiscus sungorus. Classification (NCBI taxonomy): domain Eukaryota; kingdom Metazoa; phylum Chordata; class Mammalia; order Rodentia; family Cricetidae; genus Cricetiscus; species Cricetiscus sungorus. The sequence goes on along the minus strand of JANBXA010000372.1, from coordinate 19,900,352 downwards.
ATGATTTGGACTCAAAGGTTAAGCAGATTACAATAAGCATTTTAAACTATTCTCTTTGTTCAAAGAGTAATGTTTTAAACACAAGCAGACTTTATGAATAAAAGTTTCATCAGTTTCCACGTTCACAAAAACTAGCTGCATAGTGTTTATATTTGATAGTTAATTAGAAGACATGATTTTAGCCTCATTAAAAATATTTAAAAGCATCAACTTCAAACACATCAGAAATAGTGGTACTATTTTCTTTCCATTTTAAACATTTATATATGAAGGTAGGTTAAAACTTCACTTTAGCTAAAGCTATAAAAATGAATAAGAAAAAATTGTTCAGGAAGTGGTCTCTTGTACCAATTTGTTCAAGAGTACCTCCGACTTTCTCTTCTAAGAGGTTCAGTGTGGCTGGATTTATGTTGAGGTCTTTGATACATTTGGACTTAAGTTTTGTGCATGGTGATAGGCATGGATCTATCTGTTGTCTTCTACACATCAGCATCCAGTTATGCCAGCACCATTTGTTGAAGATTCTTTTTTTCATTGTATAAATGAAAAAATCAGATAATTGTAAGTGTGTGAGTTAAAATCAGAGTTTTCAACTCGATTCCATTGGTCTGTCAATTTTGTGCCAATACCAAGCTGTTTTCAGGACTAAAGCTCTGTAGTAAAGCTTGAAGTCAGGGATGGTGATGCCCCTGGAAGTTCCTTTATTGTACAGGTTGTTCACACATAGCACAGACACTGAGATCAACAATTAATAAATGGAACTTCCTGAAACTGAGAAGCTTCTGTAAGGCAAAGGACACAGACATCAAGACAAAACGGCAGCCCATAGACTGGGAAAAGATCTTCACCAACCCACATCTGACAGAGGGCTGCTTTCCAAAATATACAAAGAACTCAAGAAGCTAGTTACCAAAACACCAAATAATACAATTAAAAAGCGAGGTACAGAACTAAATAGAATTCTCAATAGAGGAATCCAAAATGGCTGAAAGACACTTAAGAAAGTACTCAATATCCTTAGCCATCAGGGAATTGCAGATCAAAACAACTCAAAGATACCATCTTACTCCTGTCAGAATGGCTAATATAAAAAACACTGAAGATAGTTTATGCTGGAGAGGATGTGGAGAAAAGGGCACACTCCTCCACTGCTGGTGAGAGTGCAAACTTGAATAGCCACTTTGGAAATCAGTATATGGCAGTTCCTCAGGAAAATGGGAGTTAGTCTAACTCAGGATCCAGTAATTCCATTTTTAGGCATATACCCAAAAGATGCACATTCATACAACAAGAACATCTATTCAACTATGTTCATAGCAGCATTATTTGTAATAGCCAGAACCTGAAAGCAATCTAAATGCTCCCCAATTGAAGACTAGATGGAGAAAAGGTGACACATTCACACAATGGGGTACTTACTACTCAGTGGAAAAACACAATGGAATCCTGAAATTTACAGGGAAATGGATGGAACTAGAAGAAACCATCCTGAGTGACAAAAAGACAAACACAGTATGTATTCATGTATGGATTTTAGATATAGAGCAAATGAATACCAGCCTATAATTTACACCACCAGAAAAGCTAGGAAAAAGGAGGTCCCTAAGAAAGACATACATGGTCCCCTGAAGAAGGGGAAAGGGACAAGATTTCCAGAGCAAATTGGGAGCATGGAGGGAGGTGAGAGGGAGTTAGGAGAAAGAGAAGGGGAGAAGAGGAGGGGAGGGGTGGGCATGAGAAAACAAGAAGATTGAGATAGGGAAAAAATAGAGGAGACACCATAATAGAGGGAGACATTATAGATGTAAGGAGAAATTTGGCACTAGGGAAATGCCCCCAGAGATCTACAAGGATGAACCCAACTAACAATCTAAGCAATAGTGGAAAGGGTACCTTTAATAACATTCCATGATAATGAGATTGCCAACTACCTTATATGCCATGCTAGAGCCTTCATCTAATAGCTGATGAAAGCAGAAGCAGACACCCACAGCTAAACACTAGCTGACCTCCGGGAATCCAGAGAGGAAAGAATGATGAGCAAAGGCGTCAAGACCAGGCTGGAGACACCCACAGAATCAGCTGACCTCAACAAGGGGGAGCTCATGCACCTCAGTCTCATAGCTGGGAAACCAGCATAGGACTGACCCAGACCCCCTGAATCTGGGTGTTAGTTAGGAGGACTGTGCAATTTATGGGGCCTCTGGTAATTGATCAGTACTTATCCCTAGTATACGAATGGACTTTGAGAGCCCATCCCACACAAAGGGATACTTTCTCAGCCTAGACACATGGAGGAGGCCCTAGGCCCTGCCCCAAATGATATGACAGACTTTGAAGACTCCATAGAAGGCCTCACCCTCTCTGGGGAGCAGAAAGGGGATGGCCTGGAATTTGGTGGAGGTTATAGGGGAGGATGGGAGGGTGATGGAACTGGGATTGACATGTAAAACAAGCCTGTTTCAAATTTAAATTAAAAAAGAGGGAAAAAAAGAAATAGAAGAAATAATTAAGTCTCCCAACCAAAAAGGCATGCTCAGGGCCACGTGGTTTTGGTACAGAATTGTACCTGTCTGCTCTCTTAATACTTGAGACAGAATAAACCCTTTTATCCTTAAGTTGCTTTTGTTACAGCAAGGATATATAGTATGTTAGTAGTAGGAGTCATATAGATAATTCTTCCACTCCTCAAAGTTTACTAAGACTGGTTACAAGACAGTATACTAGAGTATTTGAAATATTATATATATTTACCAGAAAAAAGAAAAAATTTGTCACAAACTTCTTCACCTTTTAATATTTGGATTGAAAAAATAACTAAATCAAGTTTTACGAGAAAACCCAAGGCAAAGCTGTATACTATCTGGTAATGCTTATCACTGGGTACGGAGACCATCTCATAAACAGTGCTACCGTAGTTGACTCACCTGTAGTTGGTTTTGTTTAGTTTTCTTTTTTCTTTCTTTTTCTTTTTCTTTTCCTTCCTTCCTTCCTTCCTTCCTTCCTTTCTTTCTTTTTTCTTTTCTGTTTGCGGGGCCCTCTACCCACCCCTCTATATTAAATACATGCAGACTAATTTTTACTTATGATGCCCAGTCTTAGCTTGGCTTGTTTCTACCGGCTTTTCTAACTTAAATTATTCTGTTTCTCTTTAACTGCATTTTGCCTCCTGGCTTTTTAGTTATTTTATTTTATATGTCTTTCTTTCCTTTTACTCTGTGGCTAACTATGTGTCTGTGTCTGTGTGTATGTGTGTCTGTGTGTCTGTGTGGCTATGAGGCTATGTGGCTAGGTGGCTTTGTAGCTGACCCCTGTTACTCTCTTCTTTTCTCACTCCTCCTCTAGATTTCTCCTCCTATGTATTCTCTCTACCCACCAGACCCTCCTGTTTCTCTCTCCTGTCTACCTTCAGTTCTTTATCAAACCAATCAGGTGTTTTAGGCAGGTAATATAACACAGCTTTACAGAGTTTACAAATGTAACATAAAAAAATGCAACACATCTTTGTATCATTAAATAAATATTCCCCAGCACAAACAAATGTAACACATCTTGAACTAATATTCCACAGCATTCATCTGAGTACACCTGGCAACCTTCTACAAACTCTACTCCTGATAGATAACCAGATATAGAGCTCCCCTTTCCTCCTTCCTCCCCTCCCTCCCTCCCTCCCCCCCTCTCTCTCACACATACACACACACACACACACACACACACACACACACACACACACTCACACACACCCACAAATTCATCTTCAGTTCCCAGAAACAAGTGGGTCTTTCTCTCCCAGGATCTTGATTAGCTGCTAACCTTGTCCAATCCTTATGCACACTATCATATGCACTCTTATATACATACAAAATAAGTAATAAACTGTTTTAAAACTACTAAAAGTGTGTTCCTTTTCAATAAATTAGATGTATCTCTCTTGTATAGCTATCTGCATAGTGAGATGCATAGTGAGACAATAAAAATCAAGTTTCCTAAAATAAATTAAAAGCCCAATTACCAGATACCCCAATACTGTAAAGCATCTATGCTTTGGTTCTATATCAATTCTGTAAAGTTTGAAGAATTGAAGGAAATTATCCTGCAGAGCAGCTATGACCTACAAAATTGTGCTGATAATTAGAAACTCTCACAATCACTTCATGTAACTTAGCAAGGTGAGTACCAAACTGGGGTGACTCGTTAATTCATAGATGATGGACAGACCCCCAAAGTAAATAATACCTTGTCTACATTACTAGGGTAAATTGAAAGGCAACACCATCACCCAATCTATTGTCTAGTTTTCTCAAAAAAATATTATCATATATATGAAAAAGAATGACTATCACCAACATTTACTGAAGTCCTACTGTTCAGGAAGGAAAACAAATCCATTAGCACCCACATCCTCCATGTTTTACCTCAGGACTCAATTTAGTAATGAAGAATATAACCACAAACACATTAGAGGAACTGAAGACTGGGTGGGGTCATCAGAGCCTCTCACAAGGTGTCAAGAATTACGATAAGACAACCATCTTGCTATCACCTTACAGTTAAAACATAACCAACGATGTGAATATTTAGTCCTAAACTCACTACCAAGTGACTTTTTGACAACAGTTTCTTGTTGGTTTCTATCAGAGTGTTGTGTCAATCAAAAGTGTGTTTAAGGGAAACTTTTATATGTAAATACTGAAAGTCACAAGGTGATATATGTCCCTATTCCTATTGTTTAAAGTGCTTTTCAGTAGGCTTAAATGCTTCCTAGACATAAGCGGAGTATATCAACAATAAAGTAAGTTTTTGTTTTCTTTTTAATAAATGGCTAGCTGAGAAACTTGAGTAACACAGTCTTAAGAATTATATTTCAATAGCATGCCTTATTGTGATTTGTGAGTAAAGAACAGTCAAAATGTATCATAGAGTTAATTATCTTGGGAGTTAACTTTGGACTGATAATCTGGGTAACTATGTATACCACTTTGTGGTCCTGCTGTCCATGTGGGGTCAAAAGCATCTATAGGAATGTCTTGGTGAATTTTTAAAACCAGTATCACTATAAAGAGCAATGAAATTAGCTATACTCTATAAGCAAGGACAGCATCAAGAAGCGTCACCCTCCTCTGAATTAAAGGAAAAGTCTTAGTCAGTTCTGCCCTGGTTCCAGAGAAGGATACCAGCTTGTCACTCTGCTAAACAGATGGTATCATTTGTCTTTTCAAATGTAGTTTAATTGAAAGGGAACTGCATCACTTTGCCCCTTGTCTTGTGCTTTGTCTGGAGCACTTCCTTCTCCTAGCCATTCCCAAGTACTTTACCTCAAATCCCTCCTATATCTACCCCCCCAATTCTCAAGGTTTTTCTTCAAATATTATTGTTAAGTGTGTGTACCTGTGTCTGGGAGTGCTTGTGTGTGTGTGTGTGTGTGTGTGTGTGTGTGTGCGCGCGCGCGCGTGTGTACTTCTGACTTCATTTTTGTTATTTATGTATATATGGCTTCAGGAATGGCCATCTACAATGGGCAATTAATGAGGAGTCTCATCCTTGGGAGAAGACTAACTCTCCTCTCAAAAGTCATTCTTTGCTCATAGTTCTTTACCTAGAGATATGACCCCCAGAAATTTTCCCTTCCACATTAGCACATGCATTGACATTGCCCTTGCTCTGATCTTGTGTATGTATCATTTTTTAGAGAGACTGTTTCACAACAGGCTTTCTGGTATTCTGGCTCTTACTATCTTCTCAATTCTTTTCTGAGTTGTCTGAACTATAGACACAGGAGCCATGATGCAGCTGTATCCACTAGAGACGGGCTCCCTGTTGGTCTCTGCATGGTATTCAGTTATAGTTTTCTGAGATTGTCTCCATTTGTTGTAAAGAGAGGCTTCTATGATGAGGTAGCAACACATATCTGAGAATTTGGAGCTAGGAACTGTAGGTGAGAAAGAATATTCCTAGGTCAGGATTACCTTATTTAATATAATCTTTGCTAGGTCAATCCATTCATCAACAAATTTTATGATTTATTTTTTTCTCTACAGCTCATTATGTATATTCATCACATTTTCATTGTCCATTCATCCTTTTAAGGACATTTAGGTTGTTTCCATTTCCTTATGTTTCCATATTCGTTGTTTGCGAATAAGGTAAACAGCTATGAACATTGCTGAAAAAGCATCTCATCTCAGGAGCAGGACATCAAATCTTTTGGGCATAGGTGATAGATTAATTTTTAACTTTTTTGAGAATCCCCAATATCAACTTCTAGAGTGATTTACCAGTTCACATTCCTACCAACAGTGAATATGGATTCTTCTTTCTCTACAACCCCACTAGCATTTGTTGTCAGTTGTTTTGTTGATCTTTGCCATTATGGTTGGGGTAAGATTAAATCTCAATGTTGTTTTAATTTGCATTTCCCTAATTGCTAAGGATGATGAAAAAATTTAAAGGGATTTCTTAGCTTGCTTTCTTTCTTTTCTTCTTCTTTCTTTTTCTTTTTTCTTTTCTTTTTTATTTTATTTATTTTTTTTTGAGAACTCTGTTTACAACCCTAGTTAATTAGTTGGGTTATTTGCTTCCTTGACTATTTGCTTTTTTGCTTTTTGAGCTTTTTTTCTTTTCATATATTATGGGAATTAATCCTCTGTTGGGTGTATAGCTGGCACAGATTCTCACCCATTCTGAGGGCTTTTTCTATACTATATTAGTCTACACATCCCTTTCTGGGCCAGTATCATATTGTATTTATTATTCTAGCTCTAACATATTATCTTAAAGTCTTGAATAGCATTCTCTTCTGGGTTCACTTTGCTTGAATTGCTTTGGCTATCTGGGGTCTTTTCTGGTTCCTTGTGGATTTTAGATTTTGTTTCCTTTTCCTCTTTCTGTGGAGAATGTTTTGGGCATTTTGATTGGGATTACACTGAATCTATGCATTTCTTTTGGTAGCATGGTCATTTTCATAATATTAATTCTATACTGAATCTATGCATTTCTTTTGGTAGCATGGTCATTTTCATAATATTAATTCTACCAATCTATGAACATGAGATGCCTTTCCATTTCATAGTGTCTTTTTCTATATTTTTCTTCAGGGAATTGAGTTTACATTGTAGAGAGCATTCATCTTCCTGGTTAGGTTTATTCTAGGATATGTTATTGTCTTTGCTGCTGCAGTAGCATTTACTGAATACTCTTTACAAATAATAACTAACTCATCAGGTCCATAATTATACAATTTTACATAGAGAGAAATAAGGGAACACAAGGTTTAGTAGCTTGTCTGAGGTTTTCAAGAAGTGGGGACATAGAGCTAGAGCTCAAGGCCAGAATGTCCATCTCCAGAAATTCACTCTTACCCTGGTCGAACTCCGCACTTGTCCACCTTTCTGATAGCACCCCACAAATACTGTCTTAACTGGTTGACTCTCTCCTCCACTTCTATTTGATAGTTCCCTTCTTATGAAAGGAGCAATAAAAGAGCTGGAAACTTTTAGTTTTATTACAATGAGTTCACTAAGGTAGCAAGAACTTTAAAATTCAAGGCTGGCAATTAAGCAAGTGGGGACATGAAATGTTTATTTGTCTCCAGGGAGTCATTACATTTCTCCTCATGTAAGTGATGCAGTGTATGCTTTCGAGGGTTCGACAAAACCCATATGTCAGTTGCCCCAGCCAGCATTTTCGCGATAACTCCATGAAACCAAGGCCTTGTGCATGTGTTTTAAAATGTATTAACAGTTGGATATTAACAGTTGGATACTGCCAAAACTCAAGTTCCAAAGAGTTAGCCCAAACACATGGCTTTTATCAGCTTCCCAAAGCCCAAGAGAGGTTTCATCGGCCACCGATCAAAGGAAGCAGCAGGAATTGATCCAAGCACGAGGCAGCACATGTGCACAGGCCCCCACTCAGGCACACTCTGGCACAGAGCTTCTCTGGGTACAGGCACAGCACAGAGGCACTGTTTTAGGTATCCAGTGAAGTGGCACCTGTGCAAAGGCAAGACCCCGAGTCAGTCTTAGGTAGGATCCTGACCTTATGCAAGGATGCCCAGCCTCACCTCACATGCTCTACACTATTGGCAGAGACATTTTACCAAGTGAGGTTCACGCCAACTTATTTCAATCACAAATGAAATGAAGCATGACGACCATGGGGTTTCTCAGGTATGTTTAGCCCTACACACTTAGAGCTATTTTATTCAGCAACATGATGAAGGAAGGAAGGCATCTGCAAGCCATGATGCTTCTCAACCAGTTTGTTTTCTAAGTCAAGTACTTGAGGTACTCACAGCCCTAATTAATGTCTCTTACACATGCAGCATCAGAGCTAACAGTTACTTGCCTAATCCAAGCCATATGCTCCTTCCTTCATGCTAATGATACAAATGGAAAGAATGGGCTTTTTAATCACTGAATATTTTTATCATGAAGAAAAGTTTTTTTGTCCAGGCTGATGTTGTGTGCCATGATGATCAATGCATAAGACAAATCCTTTCTAGAAAATGAGTTTTCACGTGTTCCTTTACTTATAGCTTCAAAGCAGTAATGAGGTCTTCCATGTACTGTATATCTGCTGAGTCTGAAGTTCAACAGAGGTAGAACTTTTCACACTAGAAAAGATAGAGACTACCTGAGAGGACAGCTGAACCTAGAACACAGTTTTAGCATTAGTACAACATCCATCAAAGGTCAAGAATGGCTCACACTTTACTATAAGGTTTCAAAAATAGGTTGCTTTTACCCAGAGCTAATATTTTTGGTGGTGAGCCTAGCCTTTAATGGCTGAGCCATCTCTCCAGAGCTAATAGCATAAGTCAGATTTCCTTACCTTCTCTAAATATACGTTCATAGTTTTTCTTTGTTTCATTTACATTTGAAACAAGATTGTTTTACATGTCAATCCCTCACCCTCACCCTCCCACCCTCCCCTATCACTCCCACCAAATCCCAGTCATTCTCCTTTCTGCTCCCCAGGGAGGGTGAGGCCTTCCATGGGGGGTCTTCAAAGTCTGTCATATCATTTGGAGTAAGGCCTAGGCCCTCCCCGTGTGTCTAGGCTGAGATAGTATCCCTTTATGTGGAATGGGCTCCCAAAGTCCATTAGTATACTAGGGATAAATACTGACCCATTACCAGAGGCAGCATAGACTGCCCAGTCCTCCTAACACCCAGATTCAGGGTGTCTGGGTCTTTCCTATGCTGGTTTCCCAGCTATCAGACTGAGGTGCATGAGCTCCCCCTTGTTCAGGTCAGCTGATTCTGTTCACATTTTTTCCACTGGGACAAATCCCTTTATTATGTGACTGTAATAAGAAAAATGTACCAATACACCAGGCTTTGGTGCTGGGAGACACCTAGTGACCACTAGACAGGTAGGTGTTTATACACATGAGATACCCTAATGCTTAGTGAGCCTGAAAATCCTGTTCCCAAGAACTAATAATTCAATTTCTCTAAGATAAAGCTGGTAGAGATAGCTGCACTGTGTTTCTAAATGTCTGAATGGCTTTAATATATGTCCGGGTTTAGAAAACACCAATCTTGTCTATCTATCTCCTGGGCAGGGGGCAGTGACATTAAGCATCCAATGGACATAGATGGTTGATTGTAGCAGAACAGAACCTTAACCTCAGACTTACATCATCCACATCCACATACATTTTCCTCAGATTCTCTATAGACCTTTTTAATCCCTGTTTTTCAAAAAGTGAAATAAAATCAGTAGAGATAAGTTTCAAGAAATAATCCTAGAACACATTACTACCATGCACTTTCACAAAGGCTGCGTTCCTTCACCAGCTGAATTAGTGTCACCACAAAAACCCACAATTAACATGGAAATATTAGCAAAATATTCCAGAATTGCCTAAATAGATTTATGTGAACAGTATAAAACCCTCCAAAAGTGGATCTTCTTTGCTCTTATGACAGAAAAACCAGCAGCCAGAAAAATGCACTGTGTGATGGGGGGGGGGGTTAGGGAGATAGATTGTTACATTACATCTTTGCAACTACCTATACAGTCAGTATCTTAGTATGCCATTTCAAAGATAAGACACCGATCCTGGGTGTGGGCACACATCTTGTGTCCCCAGCACTTTGCCACACAGCAAGTTTAAGGCCTACCTGAGCAACATGAAATACATGAAAACATTGCCAAAAAAAAAAAAGAGCAAGTATGTGTATGGGGGAATTGTTATACTAAACTTAAATAATTTCCTCAAGCAGAGTCCCCAAATTTAAGTAATTTTACATGGTTAGAGACTGTTAGTCAGATGGTCTTTTATTACTAATGTTTTAAGTTTAGTTTTAAGTTCATAGCATGGAAATGCCATTGAAGAGCTACTTATTCCATTTATTCTGGATAAACTCATATTTACAAACACTTCTGCTTGCTTTTGAAGACAGGGTATCCCTGTAGTCTTCCCACAGTTCACTGTGTGGTCAGGCTACCCTTGTACTCATGGTAACCCTTCTGTCTTTGCTTACAGAATGCTGAGATTATAGGTGTGTGCTACCACACCTGGCCTCAGGTATTTTAGGAAAAAATATTATACTCATTTTGTATCCATTCTCATAAATGTACTACTAGCTGTATTGGCCTCACCATCTTGCTGGAGAAGGACAAACACTTGGGGATATTCAATGCCTTCATAGGGTAAGAAGTGGCCAAACATAACTTGGAACCTTTGTGAGTCGACACACAATGATGTCCTGCATTAGGTTCCACCTAAAGACTGTTTCATGGTTCTGTCAGGTATTTCATATGATCAGACCTGCCTGGAAACTACTATAAAACTTAGAAACAGAGAAAAACAAACACTTGTCTATTCAGATTAAGTGACTAGTTATACAGGAATCCCTGGACGCATTAAGAAACAAAATAATTGTGGCAAATCTCCCATAAGACTTTCTTGCATATCCTTCTATCTTTATTCACACAGTCTGTTTGCTGAGCTGCAGTAAAGGATGCGTGGACTATTTTTATTCGAATCCAGGCTGAAACAGCAGCCAAGCAGAAGGACCCATCCATGACCAGAATGCAATGGCCTTCATTATCTTCCAGCTCACTCCTAAGTGACTTGCAGAGTGCTGCCAGATGGTGTTTTCCCTCACCCCTTGCCTTGCACTTATTTAATTATTTTAACATAGCATTTGTTCTGCTGCCATGATACCTAACAGGCAGATATATCTAAGAGTTGGCTTCTTCTGCTAATAGTGACTGGTGCATCTAGAAAATGTTCAGCCTTTAAGCTCTCCATCAAGTGAGGGCATAGCATAATGGTGACAAAAGCATCTGCCATTAATAACTTACACAGATTCTCCTTTTAATCATTCAACAAATCACAAATGAGGAGGCTGATGATTGCAGGAATTAAGGGACACACTCTGAGCTAGACAGCTTTGAGAGATCTGAGAGATAGAGGCAGAGAAGCTGAGGGAAGACACTACTGTCAATCACTATGCATTATTCTCAAGGCAGAAGCTATACATTTGATAATAAGAGTTAATAAAATACAAATAAAACTAAAAAGTCTAACCATTTGCAAAGAGGTAAATGTATAGACATAAGAGTGGTAAGACATCCGGTATATATGTGATGCTCTGTGCTCTCCCTCCATCAGCCACAGGAAGCTTAGGTACTTCCTGCAGCTTCTGGCTCAACCACCTTGATCATGCCTCACCCTTCCTAAGGCAGTCTGCGTCCTATACCTGTGCCATGTGTAGGTAGGTATAAAGGCCAGTCCATGTAGCTCAATGGTTTGATGGATAGTATTCTTACTGGGTGGTCTAAGGCTTTTTACGTTGTTTAGACCAATTTTACTCTTTCTCTGTCTGATACTGCTTTTGTTCTCTGTCTCCAGCTTGCAATCCCACATACAGAGTCCTGAGGGCATCTTTGGCTGTAACCATACTTCAAGTTCTTTCAAAGAGAAGAAACATGGATAGTGTAGGAAGCTTTTGAGTGTTGAGTTCACACAAGTAGATGCACCAAATAATACATTTTTGATATTAGTCTTCAGGCACTATGTGTTTAGAGGAGTGAAGGTGTTTGAAGAAAACCATCTACCAAATCTCTTTTGTTCTAAACTAATCAAGTGGTTCAGAAAAGAAAATACTCTGCTTTCATAATAGGACACAGAAGTAATCAATAAGCTCGTGGAATCCCACAAATGAAGGCCTTTACAAACCACCACATCCTCACAGTCTATAGTGCTTCTCCTCAATAGAATTCTATTCAAACTGTGATTTTATTAAAAAGCAGACAATTCTATACTGCATTAAGATTATTTTTATTAAATAATAGAATATTTGGAACAAAAAATATTGCATATTCTAAAAAGCAATCATAGTAGAATTGAAGAATGTATGGACATATCTGGGGACATTAAAACTTCCTGGTGCTATAGCCAGGCTTCTATAGGGAGCAAGAGATGAGGAAGGGACAGGACAGCAGTGCCCTCTTCTCTCAGGGTCTCTTCAGCAGAGAGTAAAGGGCATGCACCTGTAAATTCCATACTCTTGGGTGATTTTAAAAAGTGATCACAGCCACATGGGACTAGAAGTGGCCTTCATGTCTTATCAGTGGAAAACTCTGTATTAGAGTTTTAATCATACTATGAGAAAGGTGTCCTGACTTACGAAGTTGAGGAATATAAAGGAAGTCGTGGAGAAAGGGAGGAGAAGAGGAAGAAAAGGAATGTCTTTAAAGTTTGCTTATGTAGAATTTCAGAGACTGACAACCTATGAATAATATAAGTAGTCCAATTTTTAGAAAATGTGATCAAGTGTTAGTGATGGATGGAGAGATGTCTCAGTAGTTAAGAATACTTACTGTTCTTGCAGAGGACCCCTGGCTTGGTTTCCAGGACCCAGATGGATGCTCTCAGCACCATCCATAAGCCATGTATGCAGTGTACATTCACACATGAAGAGAAACCACTCATATATGTGTACATATGTATGTATAAATCTAAACAGTTTTTAATGTATTTAAATTGTACATACACATAGTTTTTTTTAAAAAAAAAAAACTAATCATAGTTGCTCAGTACTTAAGAGCACTTGCTGCTCATGCAGAGGACCTGTGTTCAGTTTTCAGCACCACATCTAGCAGTTCTTGGCTGCCTATCACCACAGCTCCAGTAGATCTGACATCCTCTTCTGGCCTCTGAAAGCATGCACATGTATGGCTTACATTCAAACATATGTACACATATACATGCAAATAAAGATAATAGAAATAGTTTTTAAAATATATTTACAAGTCATATAGATATACTTGAGCAATAACAGGAGAAGAAATACTCATTTGAAACTAACATGATTTGATTCCTTTAAGTACAAATCTTACACAAATTTTAAATCATGCCATTTCTCTTTCAGACACAGAGCTTGATTTATCTTAATTTTCCTTCTAGTGTCAACTTAAAATCATTTCAGAAAGCAGCAATTTAAGTGACTCTTACACAAGGCAGATTCCTTTAAAGGTACATACTATAACAAAATCATTATATGTTGCCTGACTAAAGTCAATTACATTTGTTCATGGGAACATCAGGAGAATCGTGTTTGGGATCTAGGCACTCCTAGCAAAGAAGTAAAGCTGAGTGGGGGCTTTCTGAAGCATGCTGTGGACCCCTCCAAAGACTCAGGCATGACTTCTGTGCCTGAGCTTCCCTTACTCCCCAGTCCCTGCTGAACCTGAGCTGCCCTCACTCCCCAGTCCCTGCTGCCTCTGCTCACCTGCAAGGGAGGGTAGTAGTCACTTTCCTGGTCTTTTCACCAGGGCACTAACAAGACTTCAACTTCAATAGTTGTTAAAGATGCAAAACAGGCTGCAGTTTCTTGACTCCTCTATTCTCAGGGCAAATGATGTTGCAAGACCGAAAATTTCCAGCCCCAAACTTATTTTTTGAAATTTTGGAACATTTATTTGTTACTATTATCTTTAACTGTTATTTTACTATTTAAGATTATATCACAGTTCCCTTACCTCCCTCCAAGTCCCCTCATATATCCTCTTATTCTATTAAATTAATCTTTTCATTAATTATATATAGTTACAATTATATAAACAACTAATAAATATATACATCCTTATATACATATCCCTAAACACATAAATACATTTTGTTCTGTCTGCATAATGTTATTGAAAAGTATGTTTTCAGGCCTGACCATTTGACAATGGATAACCAATTTGTGGGCTCCTTCCTGAGGAAGACTATCTCTCCTGCTTTGGTTGCCTATAGTTCTTTGTATAGTTGCATAGGACTAAGTCTTCCTGGGCTCACTGAACCCCACATCCATGTTAAAATGTCTGTTGTTGTCCTTGTTCAATTCATGTTTAGGCGATCATGTTGGTTAGAGACAGTCTCACAGCAAACTCCCTAGTCCTCTGGCTCTTAAAATATTTCTGACCTCTCTTCCAAAATAATCTCTGAGCTGTAACTGCAGAAGTTGCAGTGTATCCATTGGGGCTGGGCTCCAAAACTCTACATTTTGATTGGACGTAGTTTTCTGTAATGCTCTCTGTCTGTTGCAGAGAGACATTTCCTTCATGACAGACAAGGATTACACTTACCTGTGAATATGAAGACAGATGGTTAGAATGTGATTAGGCATTATGTGGTCTTAGTAAATTGAGAGTTCAGGAAGGCCCATGGACTCACTAGCCCTGGGGAGTTTGTTAAGTTTTCAGTGCTAGGCAAAGGCATTTCCCTCATCTGTTTCGTTTGTTTGAGACAAGGTTTCTGTGTGTAACAGTCCTGGCTGTCATGGAACTCACTTTGGAACTTATTTTGTAGACTAGGCTGGCTACAAATTCATGGAGATCTGCCTGCCTCTGCCTATTGTTAGCAATTTCTTATAATTGTGTCTACGATAAAATAAAGCCTGTAAGAGCTGTGCCAGGGGATGGGGACAGCTTTGACTTTAGTCAAAGCAGAACACATCTAGATCATAGTGCGAAGGGTGCTGGGGGATAATGCAATGTTAGTTTCACACACTCATATCTGAAGTGTCCTGTACGAATCACAATGGTCACCACACCCAGAACAGTGACATGTTCCCATGGTAACTGGACTGTTTGTACAAAGAAACAGGAATGTTAAAAGAGGAGAAAATAAAGTAAAAACTGGAAGTGATTACTCAGAAAACTGTATGGCCACGGGGTGGGGGCTTAAGGACACATGAAGAGAGAGTTTTGCCACATAGAAGGTAAGATGTAGATCTTGTGATTCTTTAGAATAGTTTTTAAAGTAGGAAACAAAACCAATAATAAAGCATTTAGAATAAAATAGTTGAGAGAGAACAAGGCAAAAAAAAAAAAAAAGAGAGAGAGGATGACACCTAAAGAAGTAAAGTTGCCCCCTCCCCATCAGATCCACCATCAGGAACGTAACAGAGAGAAATATCAGTGATTGCTTCATTGCTGGTTCTCAGATGTGATGAGCAACTGTGATTGCCAAGAGGGAAATGTCCCTGATTAAAACTGTCCACTGTAAGCATTGACAAAAGTCCTCACCAATTCTCATTGTTACTATGATAAGAAATGTTCATCCAGAAAGTAAATTATTGCAGAAGTTTGAGTTTAATTCATTCATCCAGTTTTGGATTTTGAGGACAGAAAAGCACATGTTCCATTCTCCACTGATATTTTCCAACCCATTTATGTCAAAATTAACTCTGTCCAGTAAACAAAAACCGAGGTTTTGAAGATGAGCTCATATAAATATCTAATGGACATAGCGCTAGGTGTTTGTCATGTGGAACCTCTGATGTGTGCTTTAACCGTTGCACTTTCGTTTGAGTTGACCTTTTCCCAGATTTACTATAGCACATAAAATGTGCTTTATCGTTTTCACCTAAAAGTGAAATTACACATGATTGTCACCAACTGGTCACCAAGACTTGATGTCCAACTTACATTGCAGAATGGAATAAAACCATAATTCAGGCTGCATCTACAAAGTAGCTTGCCTCTGAACACATCAGCATTTTAGAGAACATCCCTAGTGTTACATCTGGAATCACCATGCTGATCAAAGAGTGAAGAAACTGTGCTTCAGGCCCTCTCCTGTGCACACAGGATTCATTCATTCAATGGGTCTAGAATAAGGTCTAGTGTACTGCATCTCAGAAGCCCATGTTGCTGGTAATGTTGTTGGGATCACCCTACCTTAAGTAGTGAAGCTTTGGAGAATGACCATCTTCTTTTAAATGTTTTCCACTTTCTTTCTAATTTGTGAGCAATTCCTTTACAGTCTTCACTTGGAGACTAATGAAGGCCCCCAGACCTTTATGCATCTTGATAGCTATGAAAGAACTATATAAATAGATTTTCATTAGACATTTATAAGAATTGCCTCCTTACAGAAACTTCCGTCTGCTTGCTTTCCTGTCTGCTTTTGGTAGCAGTACATTGTTTAATTATCTAGAGTATAATTCTTACAGCAAAATTTACTGCATTTATAAAACACAATGATATAAAAACATAAAAGTGTAATCATAGATGCAAAACACAGAATTGAGCAGCAATGATGTTTTTGGCAACACATAGAGGAACAGGAAATTGTGATGAGTTTCTTTTACTCTCCCACAAAAAAACCACAAACTACATTTCATACTCTTATTAAGAACAACAGAATCAACATTCTCCATATGGGCCAGCTACTCAGACACCATTAAAATGATATTAGAACCCATGAATTGCAAAGCAATGCAGGTAAATAACATAATGATATAAGCAGAACACAGCAGGAAGCCCACAAACCTTCAGGGGGATCTTCTATGGTCTTAGATACACTAAAACAACACACAGAGAGATGTAGCAGTGGTTTCTTCTGCTTTTACCTTCTAATTTTACACTCACTACAGGGTGAAGCAGTAAAATCCTCGTCACTAGTTTCTGAAGCTCTACAGTCATTCATTGCAACTTTGATGCATCAATACATGCCAATTCCCACTGTAACAATGCCCCTGTGACTGAAAAAAAATCCCTATGTGTGGGTCTTTGTCTTTTTGCAAGAATCATATAAATAGAAATGGAAATGTTTAGGTTCTTTTCTCCTCCCTCTTCATCCACAAGCTCTTAGGGCAATATGAATCCATTCTATTCACTTTCTTAATGTCTTATTTTTTCATGAGCTATAGATAATTGAACAGGTAATTTTGTAGAATAAAGAGTAGAATATCGGTGTATTTTTTCCATGTTCAACTAGCACTCCTTTCACTTATCCAGAGCTTGAACTAACATACAGGTCTGACAGCAGTAGAAATTGCAAGCTGTTTTTAATAGCTAGATGTTTAGCCACTTCCAGTGTAGACGTGCTTGTATGAAAACCTACAAGGCCAAATTTCAACTTGTAAAAGTAAAGAGAAGAAATTATGACTATTGGGGGCTGAGGGAGGAGGGCAGAGTTATCAGCCAGAAGTTATGAAATATCAGTTACACAGAATAATTTGGGGGTTTATCTCTATAGGCACATTAAGGGGGCTCTTAGATGTTTTCATATACACAAAAATTAAATTTGTGAGGTGATATATTAGCCAGTTTGGTTTAGTCACAATGCATAAATAAATAAAACCATCACATCACATTGTCAACTGTACATAATGACATCTTAATAGGTAAGTCACAGAGATGTGGATATTTAATCCTTTACAAAATATCAGTTCAGATACATTGAACCCAGACAATACTGCTACAAATTATTATGAACTGAAAATGAAGTTTGAATAATTTCAATACACTACTAAAATGTATGTATATATCTATGAATAGATCACAATGGCTTAGAAACAGATTGATCCAGTCCCATTCAAGCAGTAACTAACTATATCCCAAGCCCAGAACCGAGACAAGCATTGCAATTTCATCATGGTGTTGAAAGATAAATTAGTATTGTTTTATTTTCTTTGGAGACAAAGGTAAAACTGAATGTCCTTGATCCAAAACCTCTGCTTTAAAGTGCCAGCTACACAAAAATTGAAAGGAAGATGTTTCTTTTACCTTTATTCTCAGTATTCTATTTGTTCATACCCTTTGAAAAACCAAACCCTAGTTAGTAAGGCTTTTTGCTACACGCAGAATTTTAACAGCCTAGAAAATATCCTGTATAGGTTAACACTTGCAATTTGTCTGATGCATTTGTACTTACAAAATTCTGACCCTATACAAACATTAATAGTGAATCATATATTTTCTTATCATTTAAATAACAAAAAAATTGTTTGCTGAATTTTGTACCTTTTACACCTTATATGAGTTATTTTTCAAAAATTATGAGGCTTCAATATATAGAGAAACTATATGATACACACACACGTATGTGTATATATATATGCACATATATATATATTCATGTCTGAATATGTATATTCAGACATGAATATGGC
Source organism: Cricetiscus sungorus (assembly GCA_030556225.1). Classification (NCBI taxonomy): domain Eukaryota; kingdom Metazoa; phylum Chordata; class Mammalia; order Rodentia; family Cricetidae; genus Cricetiscus; species Cricetiscus sungorus. Next base: position 19,881,942 of record JANBXA010000372.1, on the reverse strand, counting down.
AAATCCAGTTCCTGGAAGAGTAATATCTTACTATTCCCATTATATACAATTATAGTAGGGCACTACCTTTACAGTTACCTCTCACCTCAATGATTCCTTGGCAGGTTTCTATTTCTCTAATCTGTCCAGGCCACACTCAAAGGTAGTGTGAAGGGTATGGGTTGTTTTGTTTGCTTGGCTGTCTAGAAGGCCTTTTCAGGTTGATATTCTGACAGTGTGTTTTAATTTTATTTGGAATTGTGCAATTATTTTGTTATATTCTAAGCTTGTCACTCACCTTACTTCTTATTTGGCCATAATTTTATCATAGTTTTATCATTTCAGCTTCTCAGCTTTTGTCCTCTTATGTGTTTTTTGCTCTAAGTTCTCTATGATGAGTAAACATCACTGTAACACACACACACTCACACACTCACACACTCACACCCACACAAGCATCCACTATGATATGCCCAGATACAAGGAAAATGAGCTTTGTCTTTTCCTTACACCTATATGTCTTTTCTACTTTATGTGGCAGTAAACCATACTTCTTGGTACTAGGGAATGCTCAGCACAAATCAGTTTGGACAGCATCTCAACAACTCTTATGCCCCTGGGCATCCTGGACCACTGCCTCCTAATTTGTACGCTGTTTAGCTGTGGGTCTTAGCTGCTGGCAACATTATCTTGTTCTACTGCATGCAAAGTTCAAGTCTTCTCATATCCCTCTCTGCAGTCTCTTCAACTCTCAGACAATGGAATTTTCTATTTAACGAGTGAGCACAGCTCTTGGAGGGAGAAAATCGGGTGTTTGTTCTTCTGTCCACTATAATACAAAGCCTTGTTCCTCCTCCTGGGAGAACAGAGGCTGGCTGGCAGTCAGTTTGACAGAAGGAGAGCAGTGCAGCGGAAAATTGGATAACAGGATAAAAATCTACGGGGCCACAGGAATCCCATCAAAACTGGCTCCTCCTGTCAAAACCAAGAAAGAAGACAAAGGTGGACATAGAATGTTATTTATATTTAAATATTTCTAATGATATCATAATTATTCTGCTGCCTCCGTTAAGCAGCCATTTTCCTGTGAGCCACAATTCTGCAAACCAAATGTTTTATGTTGAAGAATATCTACATAAGAATGAGACAGCTTCCATCAGACATCTGGAAAAGCCTATAAACTCCCAAATAGCTGTTTCTAAAGGACAAGGCATAAAGGCTTTTTTTTTTTTTTTTTTAAAGACCTTTTCCTTAGAGTACAATAGTCAAGTTAAGAAGTAGAGGTCACTCCTGACTCTCCAGCATGAGAAAACTTACCTATCAAGCAGATAGATAAAAAATTAATTTCATATAAAATTAAAATTGCTAGTATGAAAAATACCCTATTTACTTTTTTTCATAATATGTTATACTAGGCAAGTCTACAGTTCAAATTACTGACTGATTCTTTTTATGTATCAACTTTATACTAAATTCCCCAAACTGGTGTTTTAATTGCTTGAAGATAGAAACTTTCTTATTTACAAACTTGGACCAAAGTTTTGATATAGATAGTCTAAATTGATATGTATTCTAATTAACTCTGCCATTTAAAACCTGGCATTTTGGAGTATTTTTTAACAGAATATACTGCAAGTGATGTCAGCATTTATAACATAACGAAAGACAAAAATGGATGAACATAGAATATATAAAGTTAATCAAGTTCATGCAATCTCAGAAAGAAAAAAAAATTGCATTCTCCCTCATTTGTGGGATCTAGTCAATAACTGAGGTATGTGTATTAGACAGATGTACATGTATGTGGGAAAGAACAAGAAAGGCTATATTAGGGGAGGAGGGAGGACCAAATACAGGTGATGGAGATGAGTCACAAAAGAGGATATTAATGCTAATTGTTTCCCCAGCTCTTAATCTCCTGGAGTTTTTGAGTTTGGTGGTAGATAGCTGCATAAGACACATCCAATTGCAAAACCCAGTGTAGCCACACAGCCTCCATTCCAAGTAACTATGCTAACTATATATAGCTCATTGAGATTGAAGACTTTGAGTCTAGGTAATTTTGGTGTGTGATTGTTTTTGTATTTACAGGGTTTTTGAAACAAATTCTAAAATGAAAACTAAGATTTAATTCTAAAATACACTTTGTGTTGCACCTCCATGAGATTTTAATTCTAACATTCCTGAGGACTCACTGACTATTTTTATTTAAAATGTATTTGTTCTTTTCTTTATGGAGGAATGACTATACACAAACATGTACAACAGAAAACAAAGTAGAACATTCTCAGAAGAAGATTGACTTAAGATCATTAGTTTACAGAAGGGCCAATACAGCCATTGCTTATAGTATTCAAGACATTGTGAAAACAGTTTAGATGAGAATCTAACATACATGGGCACTTCATTCTTAACAATACAGCGTTAAAACTTATGCTCCAGTGCAGGCCCAGAGGATGAAGTGAATGAGAGCTATCCACTGCCAAAACACCTTTGGCTCAAAAGGCTGCTGATGGTCTGAAACCATTTTTTGGTACAATTTCATCTCCTGTTGTTGCCACCTTGTTCAGCAGCCTCTCTCTTGCTCACGTGTACCATCCTCGTTCTGCCTTCTCTTACCCATACTCATTTTCTGCCTGTAGTACTTGTAATCCTCCCTCTTTAATCCAAAGTCTTTAAAAAAATAATAATCTGATACAGGATCTCATATAGCCCAGGCTGGGCCCAGGACGCATTATGAAGCCAAGGGTGATCTTGAAATATTGATCCTCCTGACTGTACCTGCTAAGTGCTCAGATTATAGGGGAATGACACCACACCCAGGTCACAGAGTGCTAAGGATCAAACACAGAGCTTCATGAATGCTAAGCATGCATGTTACCACTGCTGCCGTCACCTCCCTTGAAGACTTTTTCTGACACAACCAATGTATTAGTTACCTTGTATGAGGCAATGTTCTAAATTATTAACACATATGACCATCTTAATTTCACAAAATCAGTGATAAAGCATTATAAAGCAGAAAAGAAAGGCCCAGGGCATTAAAAACACAAAAAACTCTCATATAGCTAAAATGAAAATTAGCAGAGTCTAGAATCAAGCCCCTTCTGTATGAATTGGAAATCAATACCCACCCTTACTCATATTATGCAGTGCCTTCTCTAACCTTTATTAACTGAATTTATTCTAATCTAGATGGTGCTGTATAACTTGTGTTTCTGTGTCTCTGCACTCTGGTCTAGACTCTTCCATTGGACTAGAACTATGTAGGCATTTATTGAACCAGACCCTAGTCTGATACCAACATTTAACTTATTGATGACCTAAACATGACAAGTCAATAACAGTTTAATAAATCAGAAGGAACTTAAGAGTTTTCAGTACCTGTCATGTTTATTACTAGCTGAGGGTATTTATAGTTCTACAAACACTACGGAGCTATTTTCCCTCTGGTGCACTGCAAAGGAGCTCACAGAAGCACTTTACTCTTCATTCACTATGTTATAGTATACATATCACTTCCTCAGTCCTATGGGGTGAAAAAATAAACTAAACTAAAGAGGTCTAAACATTCCCTCCTTCTAGGAACTGTACTAGTTTGTTCCAGAGAGGTTTCAGACATTTAAGCTCATATATAACAATAAGCAGATGTTACATAGACATTCCCAAACAATTTTATACATAAATGTTATGGAGATTTCTTTCTCAGCCTGGTCCTGCAGCTCTTCAGCCCCAAATGAGCACACAAAGACTTATATTAATTATTAAACTGTCAGCTGATGGCTAGGGTTTCTTATTAGCTGGTTCTCTCTTAATTATTAACCCATTTCTATAAATCTATGTATTTCTATAAGGCCTTATTTTAACAGAGAAAGCCTGGCACGTCCTATCCTCTGGCTCCCTCCATGGTGCCTTTTTGCCACATCCCTCTGCCTACCTTTCCCAAAATTCTCCTCATCTCATCTCCTAATCCCACCTGTCTTTCTGCCTCTCCTGGCTATTGGCAAAACAGTGTTTAATTTATTAACCAATAAGAGAAACATATATACAGAAGAACATCCCCATCACATATAATATATTTTGTGTGATTTGTAAATAAATAATAATACATTCATCCAAAAGATCTAATGGAGAACATGATGGTAATAGTAATATTGTATGAAATCCTGGAAATTCTTAAAAGTAGAATCCACCTGTTTTTCCATGCATTTTCAAGCTAGTAATAATGTGAGGAGACTTATATGCTAATTGAGTTGAATGCAATAGTCATTGCACTATGAATATGTACCAAAAACATCACATTGTATAGCAAAAATAACCCATACAGTCAGTCACAGCTTCTCAGTACTAAATTGTCACTACTGGGGATTTGCAATAACCTATTACTATGGTCTTAATCTACTAGTGGAAGCATCTTCAACAAATGTCCACTGTGTGTCTATTCAGTGTGTTCTGGAACTTGTAGAGTAGCAAAGCCCATGTTGAGAAGGAAATATAAAGATACACTGAAATTTTTCTTTACTTTTTAGGTTTATGTGTCTGTACACACTTATATGCTATTGTCCATATAACCATGTGTGAGTGCAGCTCATAGGACAATGTGTCAGTCCTCATCTTCCACCTTATGTGAGACAGGGTCTCTTACTCACTGCTGCCTATGCCAGGGTACTGTCCCTAGAGCTTCTGGGGACTCTCCTGTATCTGGTTCATGTCTAGTTGTGGGAGTGGCCCAATGGCAGACCCTTGTGACCTTATCTATCTTTATGTGGGTGTTAGAGACCTGAACTCACGTCTTCATACTGGGCAGGAAGCACCTCATCTACTGTTTTTTGTTTGCTTTTGTTTTTGTTTTGTTTTTTGTCTTAAATTTAGCTTTTCTGAAAAATGGCAAATGGACTAAGTCTCTGGAGTGAGGTCACTTCATCCAATGCCTTTTCTTTTGAAAAGAGCCAAAAGGAGTTTTTAAGTAGACTTAATTTAGATCAACTCTGGATGTCATTTTAATTTTGCTATTAATGTAAATATATAAATGTTCTCTCTTGTGTTTGTTTTTCTTACATGGATTTGGATACATTAGCCTAGGGTTAAGTAAATTAAATGAAAAATATCCCCCGTAGTTCTAGTATCAAAACAAAATGTGGTTCCTTAGTTCTGTGACTTATTTAATAGATCACAATCAGACATCAACTAAAGGCTTGTAATTTAAATTATGAGCAGAGGGGTTCAGAGCCGTAGCTAATTCATTACCCACACAGCTCCAGTTGAAGTAGCAATTTAGAGTCGTGTGTGTCACATTAATTGTAATCTTGTTTCCAAATGACAAGATAAATATCTCAAGGAACATAATATATTACGGTCATAGGTCAGCCCAAATGAATGTCTAAAACAGATTAGCACTAAGTATATGCAATATGTCATGTTTATAAAGTTATAAAAGGATAAATTGTATTAATGTTTAGCAGACTGTTCATTGTACTTCATCAGTGTTTAGTTTTAAGCAAATTAATACTGCATTTAGTTATATCATTCTTTGAGAATACCACACACAGAGAAACAAAAAAAATCTCTGACTCAAAATCTAATAATGGAGTTTAAGTAAATAAATATAAATTTTACCTTTCCCCTCTAAAAGTTCACTGCTTTGATTACACACACACACACACACACACACACACACACACACACACACACACAAACTCTCTCTCTCTCTCTCTCTATATATATATATATATATATATATATATATATATATATATATGTATATATGTATATATATATATAGCTGAGTCCCCAGTGACTCAACTAAAGGACCATAGAACAATTAACAAAATAGAAATATCACAGTGCAGGTCCTACCAATGCATGCTGATCAGTTTCTGCTTATACATTTCCTCCTCAACTGGGACTGTATTAAAACCTCATCTATAGTCCTAGAACAGAAAAAGCAAGTTGTCCCTAAACACATGACAGCATAAGCATGCAGGCTATCCTTATAATTGAAGCTGAGAGTTACATTTCAAATCTGAGCAAAATTAAGCTGATATGCAATGTGCATACTTACTGGCTCTGAGATTATGGGGGAAGTATGTAACCAACTCTTTTTTTTGTAACCATATCTACATGTACTTGCATGCTGTTATTTTCACAGGTCAGTATCCCTATTGAAAAAAGCCTCAGCAATTCTTTGCATTTCCTTGATAGATTTTTCTCTATTAGGCATGCACTGATTTCTCTGAGAAAAAAAAAAGTAAAAGTTTGTTGCAGCTCACAGTTTAAGGGTAACCTATCATGGTGGGGGAATACATGGCCGGCCACAGAAACAGGAAACAGAAGATCACATTGCATTCATAGTCAGAAAGCATAGAGCAATGACTGTACCCAACACACTTCCTCCTTTTTATTCAGCCTAAGAATTCATCTCATGGATGGTTTCATTAACATTTGGGAAGAGTTTTCCAACCTAGACTAACCTAATCTAAATCCCCCTCATGAAGATACCCAAAAGTTTATTTCCATGGTGATTGTAAGCCTCACCAATTAGACAATCAAGAGTAACCATCAAGAATGTATAGAAAGTCTCTTTGGGCACAGTGATGGACAATGGAGAAAGATCAGGCCATCTAATTCCAGCTTGCATAAATGGGTTACTAAGCTCTCATAGGTGTTGCCCTTTGCACAACTGTTTGAAGTTTCATTGATTTTGTATGTCTTTAAGATGAGGTTAGCAACCTCTAGCTGATCAACAGCTTGTTCTGCTCCAGACTTAATCACACTAAGTTCAGAGCTTCACCAATATTCCCTACAGACAACTGAGTATCATTAGTGTTCTTTGTAAACAGTAAAGAATATCATAGAGTACCATTTCTCTTCTGATGATGGAACCTATGTTTTGCTAAGTGAAGTTTGAGTGAAAATAAAATGATCCAAGCAGCCAAGGGGTTTTCTTAGGGTCTTTGCAATAAGAGATTTTTTTAAAGATACCTTTTAAATTAACAAAGAGAAAATTTCCAGATAAACAATGAACTATTTAATGGGAAGTCTCACTAAGTTTCTGATTGGCTGTGTATGATGGGAATCTCATCCTCTATACAATATTTTACTGGGCCAAACACACTATAGAGCTGCAGTGTTCTGGAGAACTGAGGAAGTATCGGGTGTCTCTGTAACACAGCATCATCCTGGACCACATTTGGATGACACCAGCACTAGGCAGGAATCATTGTACTAAAGGTAGTACAATGATTTTTTATTTTTTATTTTTCCTGTTTAACATGTTCACTGGGAGTTGTATCTGACACAGCTAAAAATGCTGACTACACTTGAGTGGCAGCTATGAACTTGACTCAGTCAATCTGATGCTCAGTTAGACCCAAGAGAATGATAAAAGGACAGAGTGACTCTGAGAGATTTTACACCTCAGCCTTTCCCAGGCAAACCTTGCAACATCTCTAAGGTGAAACTCAACATTCCAGGAAATTCAGAATTAATCTTTTAGTCAGGCTGTTCCAATGATGATCAAAACAACTTTTGAAATTTCACTGGAAGCTCATTTAGAAGCTATGTCAACAATTTAGCTTAAAATTTAGAATATGATTGTCTCTGTCATCTTAAATTGACTGAGAGATGGCTAGAGGGGTAAGTCATTCTACTGGCTGTTTCCAGAGAGAATTTGGTTATGAGGATGCTGATCTAATCAATGGCACATGCAATTAATAGACTGAAAATCTGATGGATGAACTATTGGGAAGTATAGAAACTGCAAGGTGGGGCCCAGCTAAGGAAGTCAGTCACTGGAAGTGTTTGTCTTTGGAGGGTATATCCTGGCCTGGCTCCTTCTAACTTCACTCTGCTTCCTCAATGTCATAAGCCAATGGCCCTGCCTTACCACACACTCCTCACCATAATGGATAGAAACCTGTGAAACCATAAGCAGAGAGCGCCCCCCCTCCTTTGTTCTCTCAGATCACAGTAGTGACCTACAACAAGCATACCTAGCACTTAACAAAAAAGAAGCACTCTTGTCTAATATAATTTCTATGAATAAATTAAGGCATAGTCTGATTGGGATATTCTGACCATAAGATTGCAAGACAACAATGGAAGGCTTGACTGGACTGATTACACACTTCCAGGATGAACAAGTTGTCAGTATTTGTAGGCAGCCTCAGTTCCTCATTATGCCAACTTCCTCAAAGATCTGCTTAACAGCACTTAAAATCTGGCAGATGACTTACCCTAGAGAAAATGATCTAAGAGAAATCAAGGCAGAAATGACAATGTTTTTTATGAGTAAGACTCAGAACCTATACGGCACTCTTTTAGTGGAACAGCTCAGTTCCGATGCCATAGAGGACAGATCTACAAAAGGAGACTGCTAGGCACACAGTCTACATCCATAGGAGTTATCAATTGAACAGCTGCCATATCTGATCAATCAGATGTCCATGCCAGGACTGTGAAACATGTATAGTTATATAATAACAAGGTAACAATCAGATATTACAGCTCAGCACAAATATTAAGTTGGGACTGTACCAGCAACCACATCTCAGATAAAGAAAGGCCTTTGTATGTTCTGGATTGTGTTTATCATCACTTTGCAATTTTAAAAATTCTTCTCTGCTTTTATTTCTAAGTCTCTCAGTTCTGGGGCAATTTCTCTTATTCTTTCCCTGGTTTTTTAAAAATATATTTTCTGGTTAGTATCTTAGCTTATATTGTTTGGAACCAAGAACCTTAAATGATACACTCTCTAACGTTTCCCATCTTTCCTCTGCTACAATCCCCAAAACCCCATACAGTATGTCTTCCCAAGAGTCAATAAAAGTGAAACATCTTTTTCCATTTTTCATGTCTTTGTGAGAAAGCTGACACCTCTTACATACCAACTTTAGTCAGAAAATAGTATATGTCTTCATTTTCCACATTTTATACTTCCCAACATATTTTTGCTATGAATTTTAATTCAAAAATTTAAAAGATGTTGGATGTTGTTATCCTTTGACACAAGGTCATTTGACACAAGAGATTTCAGATAAACAATCTCTTTTCAGTGACTTCTTTTCCTATGAGAAAGCCAAAATATAATTAGAAGTTTGCTTCATAAGCACCACATTGGAAAGGGGGGTTATTGTTTGATTTGGTTGTTCGGTGCCATCTGGTGAAGGAGGCATGTCTGAGAAGTGAGTAATGGTCCTCAAGCTAGCTTTCCCACTGGAAATATGACCAGCTACCTCCCCTCCACCAACTGCCTCATGGACTTTTTTGATATGTGATCTCTTTCCAAATCCACATGTGATGATCCAAACACAATTTGTTTTAAAGAGGATTTATCACTGAAGATTAAAAAAGCAAGAGAAAGGAAACAGATTTTTTTTTTGGAAAGACTACAAGGTTTAAGTTTTTAAAAATGAAGTGCTTTAAAAAAAAAAATACTCGTGTCACCAACCTGAGATATTATGAAGCGCTCAAATATTTTTAAAAATTCCAACAAATAGCTTACTCTCCAAGATAAACACAAAAGGAATTCAGAGGCAACCTCTTCAGAGGCAACCTCTTGAACTCCACTCTTCCTTAGTCAAACAAAGAAAATTAGTGGAAGGTTACACAGGACAGGGAATTACCTTGATCTCCCCTGTAACGGTCTTTAACAGTATTAAAGCTGAAAGGAATATGGCAGAATGGGCAAGAAGGCCCTAGAACCCCTAACTAGACACAGCTCCAGCATTCTGTGTGGTGATATTTTGTTTATGATCTAACAAATAAAGCTTGCCTGAAGATCAGAGTGCACAGTTAGCCAGTCATAGAGGTCAGGCAGTGGTGACACACACCTTTAATCCCAGCAGCCACACTAGTTAGCCATAAAAACTGGGTGGTGGAGGTGCATGCCTTATTCCCAGTAATTAGGTGGGTGGAGATAGGAGTGTAGTGTATTTAGTTTGTAGTCACACCAAGTATAGGATCATCCCTTTTGTTCTGAGCCTTGGTAGAGGTGAGAACTCTCTAGTGGCTGGCAGCTTTGCTTTTCTGATCTTCAGCTTGAATCCTAAAATCTGTTTCTGGGTTTTTGTTATTTGTGCTAGGAGTCTGCCACCACACCCACTGCACCTAACGGAACCTCTTTAGAGCATCCCTGAGTCCTTTATCTGGGTATCTCTAGCTCCTGTGCTTGCCCTGCTTTCTGCTAGGCCACTGTCCCATTCACCATATGTCACGCAGGGAGGCCTTCCAGTTAGTCCAGAACAAAGGTTCCTCTTCACAATGTTCTAGAGTTCAGGAGCCAATGCCTGAACTTGGGGCATGGGTCTCTTCATGTAAAAATCACTTAAACACATTTCAACCAGGTTGATGCTCTGATGGATCTTGAATAAAATGTCATAGTGAAGAGATCCTATTCTCTCTTAGAAACAACCAAATCACAAAATATCCTGACATTATCCCTGCATCAGTAGATCCCTCCTCCATTTATGTAGTAAAGATGATTTTCACACCCCTTGTCTCACTCTCAGTTATGAAAGTCTGGTCCAGATAGCATTCACCTAACTAGAAAAGCAGCTTAGAGCTACTCAGAAAATAAAAATTTGTTTTCAATTCCCCCAGGCACTATGTAAAGGGAATACAAGTCCATGGTTATTAAAGGTATTGTACAAAAATGTGGAACTGATCTGAAAGACATAATACAGTAGATGACTGTACCAGTTACCGGAGACTGAACAGCAAACCCAACTGCCCGAAACAGTAATCCTTCTTAGACACAGTCTGTGTGCATGGAAGGAACTCTGGCATTTGGAAGCATTTATTTCAAACCTTACCCCAGCCCATTTCCATGCACATAGCAATTGGTTTTGGATGGGCGCATGACTCAATATCAACTTTGAGAACTAAGGTTTTGCTCTGACATTAATGGGCAGAATGTTTCTCTCCTGTTAGATGAGCTGTGCAACCACTAAACAGCCTGTGTTAAGTGGAATCAACAGAGAGGAAGTGAAACTAGCAATAAATCCTGCGCCTATGAGAGACAGAGTTCTCCACAAAATGTTGAACTTCCCTTTGGGCTGAGTTATTTTGAAGGGTGATTTTTGTTACTTTCTATCAAGAGGTTTTTATGATGCACGCTAACTGGCTGTTTACCAGGAGGTTTAATCAGTGTGGTAAGTCGTAAAAGGGAAGCACATTTGGTTTAAACCCATGCCTACTGTCACCACCCTAATAACAGGAAGTAGGGTTTAATTGGAAATAGGTGACATGGCTCTAAGAATAATCATCCAAGGCTAACTGCCTGAGTGGGTTTGATGTCAGATAAATTGGCTCTCTTGTTATAAAGTGCATCTCTCCTGATTAGTACTTGATTAAACAACAACAACAAAAATAACCTCTTCAAGCTGAAATATTAGCAGCCTTCTGGGTTCCACTTCCCTCAGCAAGATAATGAGCATAGCACATTGTTTAGCATGTTTTAATTGGACGAATATTTGATACACAATGGTTTTTCTATCACCTTCTCTGATAAAAGTTCCATTACCACATGAAGAATTTTCCTGTATTTTCTATTCCTATGTAGAAAGACAATTGCTACACCTTAGCCATTTATAAATTTAAGTTTTCTTTTAATTTTTCCATTTGCGTACATACATCAGTGGTTGAAAGCTCTTTGCTTTTGACCATAACTTCTTCTTTCCAAAATAGATTGTTTTAAGAGTTAAAATTGAAGTGGATTTTTGTTGTACCATTAAATTTAAGCAATTACTGTATGTTCTTTATATATATATATATGTTTATATATATTCTTATGAATATATATATATATATATTCATAAAATGTGTTCCTAGCCCTCCAGAATTTTTTAGGCTAGCTCTAGTTAACAAAATGGGTACGGTAATGAATTATTCTAGTTTCAGTTATAGAGAAAACTACAAATCAATGTAAAAAGAATCAAAAGTGGAAAAAATAATTGGTGCAGAGGCTCTTGGGACGTTGTATTTGATCATCCAACAGGAATAGGTCAATCAAGAAAAGTTGTATCAACGTTACAAAGTCACATGACACCCTAAAGTGAACACTGTTTAATTGTTCATCTGTTGTAAGTCTTCTTATACTTATTTCACTTTGTGACCCCTTTTGTCTGAGAAACATTTACAAGAGCCTTAGTATATTCATATAAGATAGGTAAATAATCAGACATTTACTAATAATAAATCATGAGGAAATATATGGAGAATAATTTTTGGTATGCATAAAATTTCACAATTTATTAAACAGAAGTAAATTAATATATTAATGAATTAGAATTCCTTATTTACTTTTACATAAAAGAATCAAAATATTGGCTGAATATTTGACATTGTGGGACACAAAGCATCTTCAACACATTTCAGACTTAATATCTTGATTTGATAATCATCAATACTGAGAACATCACTTTGCAAAACCCCATAGTAAAATGTGACACAAGTGCGGCTTGCCTAGCTCTCGCTCGCACACTCGCGGCCTATTGTTGTATCTATTTAATTCAAGAAAATGGAGACAGAGCAGCCAGAAGAAACCTTCCCCAACACCGAAACCAATGGTGAATTTGGTAAGCGCCCTGCAGAGGACATGGAGAAGAGCAAGCCTTTAAAGGATCTAGAAACACCTAGGAGATGGTGGAACTCGGCATTTTGCTTCAGAGCAAGAACGCTAGGGGCAGTGATAGGAAAAGGTGTAGCTAGTTGTTTTCCGCCAGCCTGCCTGGTCCCACCACTGTGCCAGCCCCAAATAACACGCAGAGTCTCATATCAAATACAGAGTTTCTTACTGGCTAGCTCTGTCTTAATGATTAACCCATTTCTACTATTCTAAGTATTTCCACGTGCCTCATCTTACTAGCCAGAGCTGCTGGCGTTCTACCTCTCTGGGCTCTCCATGTTGACTCCTCCCAACTATTTCCTCCTTTCTCCTAGTTTCCTAGTCCCTCCTATCTTCCTTTCCTATTGGCCAACAGTGCTTTATTCATTAACCAGTATGAAATATATATATATATATATATATATATATATATATATATATATATATATATGACATCTCCCATCAAAAAGGAGGCAAGAATATTAAGGCACTCCGTACAGACTACAATGCCAGAGTTTCAGTCCCAGACAGCATACTGAGTATCAGTGCTGATATTGAAACAATTGGAGAGATTCTGAAGAAAATCATCCCTATCTGGAAGAGGGCCTGCAGTTGCCATCACCCACTGCAACCAGCCAGCTCCCGATAGAATCTGGTGCTGTGGAATGCTTAAATTACCAACACTATAAAGGAAGCGACTTTTACTGCGAGTTGAGACTGTTGATTCATCAAAGTCTGGCAGGAGATATTATTGGTGTCAAAGGTGCTAAAATTAAAGAACTTCGAGAAAACACTCAGACAACAATCAAGCTTTTCCAGGAATACTGCCCTCATTCTACTGACAGAGTTGTTCTTATTGGAGGAAAGCCTAACAGGGTTGTAGAGTGCATCAAGATCATATTTGACCTTATATCTGAGTCTCCCAGATATAAAGGACGTGCACAGCCTTATGATCCCAACTTTTATGATGAAACCTATGACTATGGTGTTTGATGACCACTGTGGATGTCCTGTGGGATTTTCCATGTGAGGAAAGGTGGTTTTGACAGAATGCCTCATGGTCAGGCTGGGACCCCCATGCCTCCTGCTAGAAGAGGTTATGAGGATATGAGCCCTTGACGAGGACCTCCACTACCTCCTCCTGGTCAAGGTGGCTGGGGTGGCAGCAGAGCTCAGAATCTTCCTCTTCCTCCTCCACCACCACCCAGAGGGGGAGATCTAATGGCTCACGACAGAAGAGGAAAGCCTAGGGACCACTATGATGGCATGGTTGGGTTCAGTGCCAATGAAACTTGGGGCTCTGCAATTAACTCATGGAGTCCGTCAGAATGGCAGATGGCTTATGAATCACAGGGTGGATCTGGATATGATTATTGCTATGCAGGGGGCCGTGGCTCATATGGTGATCTTGGAGGACCTATTAGTACTACACAAGTAACTATTCCCAAAGATTTGGCTGGATCTATTATTGGCAAAGGTGGTCAGCGGATCAAACAAATCCATCATGAGTCGGGAGCGTCAATCAAAATTGATGAGACTTTAGAAGGATCTGAAGATCGGATCTTTACCATTACAGGAACACAGGACCAGATACAGAAAACACAATATTTTCTGCATAACAGTGCGATGAAGCAGTGTTCCAGAAGGTTTTTCTAAGACTAGTGAAGAATGAAGGAGTCCTGCATCCTGCATCTTTTTTTTTTTTTTTTAATCTGCTTCTGTTTAAAAAGCCAACATTCCTCTGCTTCATAGGTGTTCTGCATTTGAGGTGTAGTGAAATCTTTGCTGTTCACCAGATGTAATGTTTTTAGTTACTTACAAACAGGCTTGGGGGGAGGGCATGCAAAAACTAACTTGAAATTTTAAAACAGCAGCAGAGTAAGTGAATTTTATTTTGTGTTCATTGTTGGTGGTATTAAAAAATTACCCCCGTGTAACTATTGTGAACCCTTGCTTTGTGGTCACTGTAACATTGGGGGTGGGACAGGGAGGAAAGTAATAGTCTACATGTTCCTGGCATTTGTTCAGAGCAGTGTGCAGAATGTAACACTCTTTTGTAAGAAATGTTTTATGATTTTTAAAATAAATTTAATGAATCTATTTTTTGGTGGTCTTTTTTTAAGACAATTTTCAAATGGTGGTTGAGTTTTCCAGCCCACCCCTAAACTAAACACTAAGTTTGATTTTCAGCTCCTCTGTTGGATTGGACATAGGCAAAACACATTGGCAATTTCAGTTTGGGTGGTTTCTTCATGGTTGGAAAGATGTGGCTTGATAAATTTCCATCACATAATCATGCTTATAATAAGCTTGGGATTTTGTTTGTTTTTGCAAATGTTTGCCACTACTTTTCAACCATTTTCTATGTTAGTTGTGGAGAACTAAGGTGGGGAGCAATATTAGAAGAGTTAACCATCTTAAGTATATGCCACAATCCTGATGGGCAATGAGCTTTATTAATCAGAATAACACTTAGTTATGGAAGTGGCTGATACTGAGTAAATCCTGGTTATTTTTGTTAGATAATCTCTCACCTATAGACAAACTGTCAACCTGCTAGTGTCAACCTGCTGCTGATGACAGTAAAAAAAGTCCACCTAGGTGTGGCAAAAGAACTCAAACTTGTGGGGTCTGCCTATATTTCTTTGCTTGCATTTGTCTGCTAGCCAAAGGCACATTTTCAACAACCTCTATGCCAAGCACACTGCAAAGCTGAAAAAAGAAAATGTTTTAGAATTTATGTTTGTAAACAAAGACCATTATATAATGTATTTCTGAAATCTTTTATGCTTATTTTGGAAGCTTTTAAGAGAAAGGCTTTCAAAAAATTATTCTTTCATAAAGGGAAAAGATTTTACAATCTTTGAAAAAAATTAGAGATTCTACCAGGTGGGTCAGTACCATGTCATTGTTTTAATTGCCAGTCCCTTAATGATGTGTTGCAGGAGACAAAGCAGGCATGATTTGGTGGCCAGACTATCTTGGCACACTTCACTTCTAAATAAGAAGCATGGCACACCATGCTCCCAAAGGTAGAACACTGAATTCTGAAGAAGAATAAGTAGCTGTTACCTGGCCTTTCCACTAACTTTATTGTCCTTCTTCCTCACAGAGACCCTGGTAGTATATGTTAACCAAACATAATAGATAGGCTTTCACTGTGTAAGTGGTTGCTCATGTGCAATAAAGCAGACAATGTTCCCTGAAAGTATGTCCAGAGTGGTTTGTCTCTAAGCCCTTTACCAATCCATGGGCACTGTGATCTTGCCAGGGGACATCCTGTAACAATGGCAATTCTTCTGTCTGCTCTTAAGCTATCTCTGTCTATTATTCAGTAAGGTGTCTGTTCAAGTATCTTCCACATTCTTAACCAGTTTATTGTTTCCTATCATATGATTTTATAAGTTCTTTATACATTGCAGATAATGGCCCTTTATCTGGTACTGGTTGGAAGTTTTCTCCCAGTCTGCGTTTTTCCTCTCTCATTCATTCTTGTGTCACATATCATAGAGATGTTCTCATTTTTTTCCATTCTATTTATGAATTCCTTCATTCATAAATGGTGTCTTTGGTTCTGCATCTAAAAGGTAAGTTCCACAATAAAGATCTTTTAGATGATCTCCTAACCTATTTTCTAAGACCTTCCTAGTTTCATGGATTGCATTCATACTAATGATCCATTTTGAACCAATTATTGTGAATGATATAAGGTTGGCATTGAGACCGTTTTATTGTCTGTTTCAGCACTCATAGCTATGTTATCTCCCAGTGACTGTGATTCTAACATCCCTGGACTCTCATAATTTCTGCTTATATTTTTCATTGTGAAATAGTTTTCCCACCTTTGTCTTATGAAGTCATCCCTCATTTTTTTTCAGAGGACATCAGTATAATAACCAAATTCACTAAGTAAGTTATACCTACATATTTTCAAAAGCACCCGGCTGTTTGTCCTCTACTAGCACATAATCATGAGCATATCCAGGAAGGAGTGGTCATTGAATCCACCCTTATTACAACTTCAAATAAAACATCCTAAATATCATCATCTATGGAAAATTAATAAATCATTGTACTTGCCAGTTTTCAGGGTCTCATGTTTTGCCCACAGAATTGGAAAAGATATTCACCAACTCCACATCTGACAGAGTACTGATTTACAAAACATACAAAGAACTCAAGAAGCAAGTTATCAAAACACCAAATAATCCAATTAAAAAGTGGGGTACAGAACTAAATATAGAATTCTCAGTAGAGGAATCTAAAACGGCTGAAAAATGCTTAAGAAAATACTCAACATTCGTAGCCATCAGGGAAATGCAAATCAGAAAAATTCTGAGATACCATCTTAATCCTTTCAGAATGGCTAAAATTAGAAACATTGATGACAACTTATGCTGGAGAGGATGTGGAGAAAGGGGAACACTCCTCCACCACTGTTAGGAGTGCAAACTCGTACAGCCACTTTGGAAATCTGTATGGCGGTTCCTCAGGAAATTGGAATCAGTCTACTTCTAATCTATCTTACCGCTTTCTCTTTCCTAATGTTTTTTGAAATGTGACCACTCCAAAAAAAATTTACTGATTAAATTATGCCTGAAGAGAAGAAATTGGTAGAGTTATTTATGGTCTGTAGGCTTTACATTTAAAGACCTATTTGTCAAGATATGTAATCTATATCAGGATTTAAATGTTTATTCTCTTGTCTTTCTTTGAACTTTTTTAGGATTTAAAATAAGTCAATATACTACTGAAATAGATACATGGTTCAGAAAAAATAACATCTTCTTGATACAAAATTTCCAAGTAGAAGAGACATTATAATGAATAATTATTTTATTTCCATTATTACTAAGATTTATTGTACCAATTGTTAATATTTGTAAAATGAAACAGCAGAGTTTCTTGTTTTAAAGATTTATTTTACTTGTGTGTTCATGTGCATGTGTCAACATGTATGTAGGTACATGGGGAAGCCAGGTGAGTGTATCATATCCTTTGGAGATGTAATTACTGGTGTTTCTGAGCTACCTGGAATGGATTCTGGGATCTGAACTCCAGTTCTTATGATTGAACAAGTGCCCCTAACTGTTGAAACATTTGTCCAACCCTAGAAAAGCTTCTTAGGAAATTGTATATAACTCCTTTATTTTTGATAAGCACATACACACACACACACACACACACACACACACAGACAAAATAAAAATAAAAATAAAATGAGGAAAGAAAATACGAAGGGAAAGCAAGAAATGGCTATTGGGATATACTTAAACTCTGAGAAGTGTAAAAAGAGCATTAAAACAAAATGGCCATATAATTAAAGAACTTACTATTTCACCATGAATTTCATTTATTGAAATCCCAGCTACATGAGGGATCATTAGTTTTGAGTAAACAAAGTTCCACTGCCCCGCCCTACGGTCTGCGGAGTCAGTCGACCAGGACCCTGAGGGAGGGAGGGAGAATGAGAGAACAAGAGATGCGAGAGATGGAGACAAGACAGTATTCTGATCAAGTCTTGTTTAATGAATATAATCATAGGGCTTAAGTAGTGGAGAAATGAGGGAATGAGCCAAAGGGAGAGTGTAAGGGAAGGCAGAATGTCCTTCCAAGCAGGATGCAGGTGTTCTGCTATAAGATAAATTGTTATACGGTAAGACTGAAGCTGGGACTCTTTCAGGGTCAGGCTGCATTATATGTTTAACAAGAGAACAGTCATGGGAGAATAGAAAATTATCAATATGTTAGTATCGAAGACAATTGTAGGAAAGATGAGTGTTAAGATGCTAACTTTGCTCTGTGGTTCCTCACATTCCACTAATGTTCCTCAGAGTCCTGAGCTTGATTTAAGAGTATTTTATAGACACTAACTTAATGAAACAGGAGTAATTATCACTATCCGTTTGTTTCAGTGTCTATCAACTGCTGAGGCTTACAGCAATGGCATTCAACAATTTTTATAAATATGTATAAGTCACTTCCTTTGCTCTTGATTATAGTGAGACATTATTTTAGCATCTGTATATAGAAGCACACAAAATTGTGGGACCTCAAATGGATTTTTACAGAGAGCTGAAGATGGGATGGCCATCAGTCTGAACTCTCCTCCTTGGAAGCTCTCTTTATTGTCCAATCTTGTAACACACAACTGCTTTCTAATGAAGAAGAGAAGAACTACAAATGTCAACATGTTATTTTCCTCTGCAATTGAAGCAGTAAGACTAGTCTAACATAAGACTTGTTGCCAATATAAATGACTAAAACATATGATCTCAACCTCATTACAGAATGGGGTTTGGTTACACTTTTTTTTTTAATTCTATTCAATTTCAAGTATACTACAAATATTTTGCTATTTTTTTCAATAACACCTTTTTTTTGTTTTTTTCAGATAAAAGACATGATGACCTCATGGTTATTGCCAAGTGAATGCTTTGCAATAAAAGCTGTCATTACTTCCTTATATTCATTGCTCTCTGTTAAAAAAAAGAAAGGGAAAGAGAAAAGGTTTGCAGGCTGACTGCTACCATTACAAGCCAACAAAATAAGATCATCTTTAAAACTTCTGCCCGGACCTCCATTTGGGTCTGCTTTTCAAGAGTGAGATTAGATTTTCATGCCACTGAAGCAATAAATTTCTCCTCCAAATGACTTTGCATCCCTACAACCATGGGGATGTTTTAGTTGGTATGCAAAAACAATGGTCACTGAGTTGGAGAGGGGATATCAGATTCAGAACTCTGGCTGCTTTAACATGAAATTAGGTTTTTCTCATGTCCTTTTATTCTCAGCAAATAAATAGCCCTGAGCTTTTTAATAGCAATGACATGAAACAATTAGATTGGCATGGTCCTTTCCAAGTCATCAGCTGAGGAATGGGCTATTGAGAGGGCTAGACTGGAGAAACAGTACCCAGTAGTCAAAGAATGCCCGTACAAGACATATGGGGTGACACACCCCATGTTCCCCAGACCCACAGGGAAGTACTGCAGTGAATGGTGTTCACACAGCTGTGGGTTATTGGGAAGAAACCTGAAATGAGCACAGAGCCTCCCTTGAGGGTCATTCACTGTTTTCATAACGTTAACTGTAACCTGCTGAACCTGCTGGTAGTGAAACCACATAGTGTGGCCCAATCTATCACCATTGTTTGATGCTGCCATAAACTACAAAGAGGTCGCTCTCTTCTATGTATTGAGAAAATAATTTTATAGTGATTGTCAGAGACTAATACAGGTGGCTTTTTTTCTTAAACCTGGCTTGTAAAGCTGTTAAGATCTTACCATGACCTTATTAAGCAGATTTTCGTTCAAAATATACTCCAAAAAAAAAAAAAAGCAAAGAGTCTCTAAGTAGTTTTTGGGAGGATCATGTGAATCATCAAGTAAAATTATAATTTACAAGGAATATTATATTTTAGAATGATAGTGTGAGTAAGTAAGACTCCATTTCTCTGTCTCTCGGACACACACACACACACACACACACACACACAATATATATATAAATATATATTGTGTGTGTGAATTAACCAAAAATTACTTTATTGCAGATAGTATCTTTAAAATATAGTATTTATTAGTAAAACTCAGTCATTATGTAAAACACAATAGTTTAAAAATAAGTCCAATCTGAACACTGTTATTTTATAGTAGAGAAGCCTGTTTATTTCTCTTTTGAGTTTCAAGTATGCCAATATTTGCCTAAATACATGGGGGGGGAGGGCCTAGGCCCTGCTCCATATGACATGACAGACTTTGGAGATCCCCCATGGAAGCCTCACCCTCCCTGGGGAAAAGAAGGGGGATGGGATGGGGGATGGGGGGCAGGGGAGGAGGGGAGGGAGAGGAAACTGGGATTGACATGTAAAACAAGCTTGTTTCAAATTTAAATTTAAAAAAGGAAAAAAAAAGAATGCCAATATTTAGAAAAATGTTGTAACAAAATAAGGGTTAATAAAGCAGCCTAGAATAGCTGATGACTATTGTTCTTTCCACATGTCAGCACTTTGTAAGCACCTGTTGTGTATCAGAGCTTGAGACCACCAAGGATTCCTTACTGCAGCTGGATTTAAGAGCCCCTCTTTTGAGGGGCATGATTGTACAGGCTTGGAAGGAAGAGGCATGGAGGCATGAGGACTGTAAGTTCCACACCCGCCTAAACTATACAGTTAGGCCCTGTTTAAAAAAAAAAAAAAAAAAAAAAAAAAACAGGTGCCAGGCCTCTCTCTTTGGAGACAACAGTGATTAAGTAAGTGACTGCTGGAGAGAAAGTGGGCAGAGCCTGTATGTTTTCATATATATTGAAATAAATAAATAAATAAAAAACATGGACACTCTTTAAAAATTGAATCTGCCCACTAGTTTAATAATAACAAAATCCTTAAGAAATTTCTATATATGGACTTGACAGGTTTTGATGATCCCTTCTGGAAGGTCTCATCCTCCCTGAGTAGTGGGTGGGGTATAGGATGGGAGGGGGATGGGGATGGCATGGGATGATGGGAGTGAGAGGAAACTGGGATCTATATGTAAAATAAGAAAAATAAAAGAAATCTCTATATATGATGCAGAGCTAGGAGGCCACATGCCTTGGTTTGGCCTCAAATTTGAACAGCAGCCCCTCTTGTTTCCAAGTGCCCTGGCAGCTTGTGTGTGGGTTCATAGGAATGTTGCAATACATGTATGCAAGGATATGGTTGTGGTGCTTCCATTAACACCTAGCACTTTGCAACAGCTCAGGAAGACTGAGCTATGATAGTATATCAGTTGGAACTACTAGGTTTATACATTTTAAATAATTACTTTTTTAGTTTTTATGAACATGTGTGTCTGTGTACTACTTACTTGTCTGGTGCTCATGAAGGCCAGAAGAAGGCAATAGATTCCCTGAACACGGGGTTACAGATTATTGTTAGCCATACAGAAGGGCTAAAACTCGAATATGAGTCCTCTGGAAGAGTAGCCACTGCTCTTAGATGCTCAGCCATCAATCCAGCCCCTGGGTTTATAGATTTAAAATTTACTATATATATTTAAAATTTATCTATCTTCTTATAAATATGTGGAAAATAAATATGAATATACATGATATGTCCAGAGAAGATAGACATTCAATGTGTTTAATATTTGGGCCTGAAGTGAAGAAGTCAGTTGGCTCTTTAAAATTAGGATTTTGTTTGAAATAAAAAAAATATGTAGACTGTAATGATTATGAAATACAAACAAAAAGACATTGATGGAGCTTAGGAGACATCTCAATAGGTAAAGTACTTGTTTCATAGTATGATCCATGTTCAGATCTCCAGAACCCATGCAAAATGCCAGGCAGTGGGGCACCTAATTCTAGAGAAGAGGAAGAAGAGACACAGGAATCCCTCAAGCTCACTGGCTGGCTATTTTTCAAATAGGTGAACCTCTAGTTCCTGTGAGAGACCTTGTCTCATGCTTACCTCTGGCCTCCAAGTATATGCGCGCTCTCTCTCTCTCTCTCACACATACACACACACACACACACACACACACACACACACACACACACATACATACTCAAAGAAAAAGAGAAGATGTGGCTAAATTGGCCACATTAAAATTAAGTCACAATGTAATGAAAATAGAAAATGCCCCTTCAGCTTCAGCAGCCCTTTTCCAATAATTTGTCAAAATGACAAGCTCAAAGTGAAAGGGATGAGGAGACTGATATATGTTCTCTCAGTCTTTTAGGGAAGTTGAAGTTGTTCCTTTGGCCACACGCATGCAAATGTACAAGAGGTGATCTTGCAGACATCAAGGGAATGGGTACTGTTCAAAACAGGAAAGGCTCATAACTGTTACCATGGCAAAACTGACAGCGTTCACAACATCACTCAGCATGTGTGACCATCCTTTTAAACAAGCAAGTTAAGGGTAAGATCATTAACATGCACTTAATGTGTGCACTGGGCCTATTAGACATTCTAAGAGCAGAGACAGTTCCTGAAGTGCATTAAGGCAAACAAACAAAAAAAAAAAGGTCAGGGCCAGGGCCAGAGAGAGAGAGAGAGAGAGAGAGAGGGAGGGAGGGAGGGAGGGAGGGAGGGAGGGGGGAGGGAGGGAGGGAGGGACAGACAGCTGCACTGGGAGAGGCAGCCAGTGAGGATTAAAGCAAAGGATTGGGAGCTGCTGGAGACCATACCACATGAATTTATGGCTTAATGTACAAAAAGAAACTTACAACAGTAGAGGTGCTTTCCTTTAAAAACAAAATAGCAAAGCCAACCACAAAACAATAAACACTTATAATATGTTTACTAAAGGTGTCACTATGAAGTAGCTACATGTGTAAATTGTAAAGATGAATAATAAAAATATGACAGAACATAAGAAAAAAGCATTTTACTCAAAAGAAATACATTTGACTAGTAACTAAATTAAATTGATGGATCACTTGAAAATGGTGTATGCAGTATTGTGATTGGAATATTATCTATAAATAATTGAAAATTTTAAAGAAATTTGGAAATACAAATGGGTCCCTTTTGGACATGTCTGAAACTGAATCCAGTTTTGAAAATAGTTCCTGTAGTTCTAAGCCTGAAAGAGCCTCTTAGTTGCATACCCTGTGGCTGAGAAACCCCATTCTGCATACATACAATGTAAACATTTGCACACACCAGGAACATACACATGGTGAGTCCCTTAATTATAATTTAAAATAAAAAACACGTTGAACACTTCAAATGCCCATTAACAAAAAGTAACTAAGTAGCCACAGCACATATTCAATGACAAGCACTTATCAGATAGAATAGAAAAAAATCCACTATCAAATTTTAAAAGATAAGCATATGTTTATGTTTAAAACAACCAGAAAGAATTTATATGACATAATTTTTTTCTTAGGTTTGTAGGTGGGAAAGTTCCTAAAATCTGTAAATATTCTGGTTACTACTATGATGTTCTAGAAAGCACAGGTTCTGACATCTTGGGCTTTGTAATAGGGAATTTGGAAATTACACAAAGCCTGTGGACTTTAAAGTTATAGTAAATGTCAATAAAGCATTGGAAACAGACCAAGACAAGCGATATAGAAACAAACTCAAATCAAAGACATTTCTAAACAGGAAGCTTGAAAAACTCCCTAAAGGAAAGAGCAGAAATGTTTTGAGGAGACTTACCCAGGCTCGGTGTCTACTCAATTGGTCATATCAAGTTCAGCTGAGGTGCATTACGTGCACCTGTTTCTTCACATGGCTGTTCCTACAGACATACCTCATGATTCATCTGATTTTAGCTCTTTCCAGTTCAAGAGGAATTAGGAAGTGCAGTTAGTAGGAAAAGGTAAATACATGCTAATTTTGTACTCGTTTAAGAAATATATATTTTGTACAACAGGTATGGTGCCTGGAATTGGAGAGTGACACTATACAAATGTGACAAGACTCCTGCCTTCAGGCAATTTACAGTCTCATGGGGACTGGAGTGCTGGGTAGAGTGTGTGGGGACAAGAGAAGCACACAGTGCTTGAATACTTTCAGTATCTCCACATTATGAATACACAAACCAGGGTATACCTCAGTTGGTAAAGCCAAGAATGAGGACCAAAGCTTGGTCAGAACCCACATCAAAATGATGGTATGATGGCATGAGCTTGTAATACAGCCCCATGGTGGCAAAGATAGTGGAATTCCTGGGGTACCCATGTCAACCATTCTAGTGTAATTGGTAAACTCCAGGCCAATGAGAAACCTTGTCTCAAAGGAGGTAGATAGTATTCATGAAGGCCACTCGTGAAGTTGTCCTCTCAATTCCACAAGCACAGACATGCATGTACATGGGTACACACATGTGTACATTCACCCTCATAAGAAGATCCACAGGAATGTGTGCGTGTGGGCAGAGAGAGAGAGAGAGAGAGAGAGAGAGAGAGAGAGAGAGAGAGAGAGAGAGAGAGAGAGAGAGAGAGAGAGAGAGGGAGAGAGGAGAGAGATGATAGATGATAGAAAGATGGATAGATGGATGGATAGATAGATGAATGGATGGACAGACAGACAGAAAGATGGATGGACTGACTGACTGACTATAGATAAGTAGACAAGAATCCACAAGCATATCCCCACATCAGTATTCTTGTGCAAGAGGATCCCTAAGTCGATGGAAGCTCTATGGTTTAGGAGTTCTTAGAAAATGAAAATCCTAAGATTGGATTTTAAGTAGGGACAAGACATGCTGGACAGGGTTTGCCTGAGAAACATCGGTTACAGCATGAGAAACTTAAGAAGCACATTAAGATGTTTAAATGTTATCTCAAGGATTATCAGAACCTTGATATGATCAGCACCTGGAATGAAGATCACTCTACAATCTGTGGAAGCACAGACTGATTGATCTGAACTTGAGTAATGAGGAAGAATCAACCAGATCAGGCTGGTGGTGAGAGGAAGGGAGATGAAAGGTTTCTTGCCATCGTGCTTGGATAACTTTAAAACAGGCACTGACTTGGACACAGAACATTTAAACATCATTCTACTTAGCTTGGACTTATAGGGAATATGGACATATATATTTAGATAGGTTTTCCACCCAGAAATGTGGATGTATTTTTATACATTTGTGTGTATGTGTGTGTGTGTGTGTGTGTGTGTGTGTGTGTATAATTTTATTTAATCTACCAATCCATGTGTGTACAGTGTAATTTATACCAAGAGAAATTTTATAGAGGGCTATTGGCTATATAATGATAGGAAAATTATTAAATAGAGTTAAATTGGCATTTTGTCTGTTTTTAGCATATAATTATTCCATGACACAAAGTTATAATTTCAGAATTGTATCGGGAATTTTTCAGTTCAAAACTAGTTATAATGTGTTAAGTGGTCTTCATTTATATGGCACAGAAATGAGCCATGCCTTGATAGATCCTTGGAACATTCTAGAACAGTGAGTCTGAAGCTGGTCTGAAAATTACAATCGCCTGGAGAGCTTACAAATCCCAGGCTTCTTTGTGGTTGCAGAGCTATTGAGATGATGACCTCTGTGCATGAGATGAAGGACCAGTCGCTGTGTGCTTCTGGTGGCTACTACATGCAGACAAGTTTGGGAACCAGTGGTCTATAACAGGAACACAAAAGTGAACTGAAACTTCTCACTCTGTGACAGAGCTTAGAGGCCACAAAATCAGGTATGCAAGAAATAGCTTCAGTCCTCAGCAAAAGTTAGTAATTTCTTTAATACCACAGCATAAGAGACCTGGGTCCATCTAGGCCTTCACTCTCTCTTCTCCCCTGTGCCATTTCCTAGCTTTAGCTTGATGTGCAACACATCCAGGGAGAGTCATAGGGTGTCAAGGGAGAAGAGTGAGCTTAACAGGGGCCAGCATACACATAATCACCATCAGCGATCTGTGCTGACTCTGTCAATATTTGTCTTCTCTGTCAGTTTCTGAGGTCACCAATGTATCTACCACATCCTATCTAACTGTTGTCTACAGGCTCTGGGCTTTCTGCTTACATCCTCACTGCTCACATCCTCACTGCTCACAACCTCCCTGCTTGCATCCTCACTTCTCAAATCATCACTGCTCGCATCTTCACCGCTCACATCCTCGCATCCTCACTGCTGACATCTTCACTGCTCACATCCTCATTACTCACAACCTCACTGTCTGCATTCTCAATGTCCGCATCCTCACTGCTCACATACTCACTGTCCGCATCCTCACTGCTCACATCCTCACTACTCACATCCTCACTGTCCGCATCCTCTCTGCTTACATCCTCACTACTCACATCCTCACTGTCTGAATCCTCACTGTCCGCATCCTCACTGCTCACATCCTCACTACTCACATCCTCACTGCTCACATCCTCACTACTCACATCCTCACTGTCCGCATCCTCTCTGCTTACATCCTCACTACTCACATCCTCACTGTCTGAATCCTCACTGTCCGCATCCTCACTGCTCACATCCTCACTACTCACATCCTCACTGTCCGCATCCTCTCTGCTTACATCCTCACTACTCACATCCTCACTGTCTGAATCCTCACTGTCCGCATCCTCACTGCTCACATCCTCACTACTCACATCCTCACTGCTTACATCCTCACTGCTCACATCCTCACTACTCACATCCTCACTGCTTACATCCTCACTACTCACATTCTCACTGTCTGCATCCTCACTGCTTACAACCTCACTACTCACATCTTCACTGTCCACATTCTCACTGCTCACATCCTCACTGTCCCCATCCTCACTGTCCGCATCCTCACTACTCACATCCTCACTGTCCACATTCTCACTGCTCACATCCTCACTGTCCGCATCCTCTCTGCTTACATCCTCACTACTCACATCCTCACTGTCTGAATCCTCACTGTCCGCATCCTCACTGCTCACATCCTCACTACTCACATCCTCACTGTCCGCATCCTCTCTGCTTACATCCTCACTACTCACATCCTCACTGTCTGAATCCTCACTGTCCGCATCCTCACTGCTCACATCCTCACTACTCACATCCTCACTGCTTACATCCTCACTGCTCACATCCTCACTACTCACATCCTCACTGCTTACATCCTCACTACTCACATTCTCACTGTCTGCATCCTCACTGCTTACAACCTCACTACTCACATCTTCACTGTCCACATTCTCACTGCTCACATCCTCACTGTCCCCATCCTCACTGTCCGCATCCTCACTACTCACATCCTCACTGTCCACATTCTCACTGCTCACATCCTCACTGTCCCCATCCTCACTGTCCGCATCCTCACTGCTCACATCCTCACTACTCACATCCTCACTGTCCGCATCCTCACTGCTCACAACCTCACTACTCACATTCTCACTATCCACACCCTCAATGCTCACATACTCACTGTCTGCATCCTCGCTGCTCACATCCTCACTACTCACATCCTCTCATCTTCACATCCTCTCATCATCACTGCTAACAGCCTCACTCACTGCTTTGGGCAGCCACAGAAACTCTGTAATTTGCTACTTTGCATGAATTTCAAGGGACAGAAGAGACTTGAAATAATAATTCAAAAGGAATTGCGAAAGATTGATGGGAGATGCCATTCTGTAAATATGTTTCTCTTATTGGTTAATGAATAAAGAACTGTTGGCCAATAGGAAAGGAAGATAGGAGGGACTAGGAGACCAGGAGGAAAGAGGAAGTGGTAAGAAGAAGTCAACACAGGGAGACCGAAGAGGTAGAACGCCAGCCCCTCTCGCCGGTAAGATGAGACCAGGTGAAAATACATAGATTAATAGAAATGGGTTAATATTTAAGACAGAGCTAGCTGATAAGAAATGATAGTAACTGGCCAACAGCATAACATCAAGTACAGAGTCTCTGTGTGTTCATTGGGGCTGGCGTGGTGGTGGGGCCAGACCGGCAGGGAAAACCTTACTCCTAACAGAAGATGAGAAAGACTTCTCAATAACATCAAAATACGAATTGTGAGAACTCTTCACACTACATGGCTGATTGATTGCTAAAATCGGGAACAATGTTTGTATGGTTATATTTAAAAAAAAAAAAAAAAACACGTGAAGTGTGTATACCAAAGCATTCACCAGGCAGAAGGCTTTCAGACAGGAACGACTAAATTTCAGCATGTTCACTCATTTTGGAATTCAGTAGCCTGGCTACCTAAACAATAGTTAAGGACTTCACATGGTTTAATAGAACAAGCTCAGGTTCAGAACACAACTCTCTAAATGAAATGACATGACTTGGTGTGTGGAAGATTACAGAAAAAGAGCTACAAAAAGAACATGAGTATGCGAATTTGTACATTTGTTGTCTTTACTGAGGAAAGAATAGTATGCCACTCTGTGGTAGTCTAAATGTAATTGGCCCCCATAAGATCATAGGGGGTAACACTATTGGGAGGTGTGGCTTTGTTGGAGTAGATATGATCTTGGAGGAAGTGTGTCACTGTGAGGGTAGGCTTTGAGGTCTCACATATGCTCAAGCCATTCTCTGTGTCTCAGACCACTTCCTGTTACCTACAGATCAAGATATAGCTTCTTCTCCACTCTCAGCTCCTTCTCCATACATGCCTGCCTACATGCCACCATGTCACACCATAATAATAATGGACTGAACCTCTGAAAATGTAAATGATTTTGTCTTATAAGAATTTCCATGAAAATAAAATTTAAAAGAATAAATGAATTATGAAAAAAAAGAGTTTCCATGGTCATGGTGTCTCTTCACAGCAATAGACATCCTATTCCTATTAAGACACACCCTGACTCATTTAGTTTTCTCCCCTTTTACTTTATGTACTTATTCAATATTTTCAAAAAATGTTTTGCTATGTTTCCCTGACTTCTCTGCTACTCACTATATAGTCCAGACTAATATCTTACCTGTGGCTGAATATCTTCTATCTCAAACTCCCTAGTACTAACTGAGACAAACTTTCACATGAGAGAATTCTTTCAGACCCAGTGCAAACAGTACTGGGTTCTGAGGAGGAAGACAGGGCCAAGATAGACTCACCTACTGTGATAAGAAGCCAAGGGGGTAGATATATCTAAATTTAAACAAAAATGCCCAAAAGCAGATCCCTTTCCCTTCTTGTGTGCAAGAATAGAACTTTTAGGTCTCAGGTTCATTTGGTACCTGCTTACAAAGGCAAGAGTTTCCAAAAATAATTTAATCTTATAAATATTTTTCATATAAGGTCATATAAAGAATTTGTGTGGGGGCAGAGCTAAGGAATAACTGGCCCATAAAAGAGATGACTCAATGTAAGATGTGATGTCTCACTTCAAGCTTTATGGGGTACATGGTTTTGAGTAGATGAGGATAACAGTACAATTTCAATAGATTAGATGTGACAATATTTTTTCAGAGGGTAATTAGGACAAGAGCCAAGGTAAAAGGTAATGACAGGAGAGTGCTGGATTATGTGTGAAGCAGAAAAACATTACCACAGACAGAGGGAGTGACAGTCAGACTCCAAACAGAGTTAAGCCAACTGAGGACTTGTTTGGCCTGCTCAATAGTTTAGTTTTCTAGCTAAAAACAGTTTTATTTGAATTAACAGCCAATATTTAAACATAAGGGAATTGCCCACACTATTTCTAAAGGATCAGCTACTCTTGAAGAATAATGCTCTTGAAGAGATAATGCTCAGTCTGCTGTTCTTTGTCAGTGATCAGTAGTGATCATTAGAAGCAACTCTTCTTGTTGCCTCTGCAAATGTCAGTTTCCATTTATCATAGCTACACTGGCTATATTATTACTGTTGTTTTGTAGTGCATAATGTTTTCTTTATACCATGCCTCACATATTTCTCTGAGATCTGGTCTCTATGTATTTGAGGTTTTTATCTCTGCCATAAGGGAAGATCAGAGGACATTCATCCTCAGCTAGATGTTATCCAGATGGTGGGTGGACAATATCAATGCTCAAAAATCATTAGAGGACTTCATCTGGTAACTAGATAAGTGCTTGTAAAAATTTAACATGGTAAATGGAGGTAAAATTAATGGAGAAGGAGATGAAGAAAGCACAATGAGAAATTCCTTCATTATTTAAGTATGAGGTAGAGGGTGGCAGCTAGGATGGCATAAGTAGCAATGGGAACAGAAAAAATTAGACCTATAATGCTACATGAATGGAAGTAGGTGGCTTCTAGAACTGAAAAAGGAAATGGACAAATTAGAGCATCATAGAACATAGTCATTTATTCCATCAGAAGTAAAAGTAATGAAAGTCTAGGAGAGATGTCAGTTTTCTTAAGTCCAAAGAAAATCTTAACTCCAACAAATCCTTAACACAAAACATCGGGAATTGTAGGACACCACAGTGAAAAGGTCAAACCTAAGAATAACAGGCACAGAAGAAGGTGAAGAAGCCCAGCTCAAAGGTGCAGAAAACATATTCAACAAAATCATTGAAGAAAACTTTCCCAATCTGAAGAAAGACATGCCTATGAAAGTACAAGAACCAAACACCGAATAGACTGGACCAAAATTAAAAAAAAAAAAATGTCCCCTCACCACATAGTAATCAAAACACCCAACATACAGAATCAATAATGACTATTAAGAGCATCGAAGATAAAAGGCCAGGTAACATATAAAGGCAGACTTATCAAAATTACACCTGACTTCTCCATGGAAGCTCTGAAGGACAAAAAGTCCTGGATAGATGTTCTACAAATACTGAGAGTCCACTGATGCCAGCTCTGGCTACTATAGCCAGAAAAACTCTCAATCACTATAGACAAAGAAAACAAAATATTCAATGACAAAGCTAGATTTTCACAATGCATATTAAAAAATCTAGCCCTATAGAAAGTTCTGGAAGGAAAATTCCAACCCAAGGAAGTTAACTACACTCACAAAGACACAGGCAATAGATAATCTCACTTTACCAGAACCCAAAAGAAAAAGCGGGCCAAATATATGCACAATACCACCACAAACAACAAATCTAGAACAAACAAGCATTAACAATCAATGGTCCTTATTTTCCCTCAACATTAATGGTCTTAATTCACCTATAAAAAGACACAGACTAACAGAATGGATATGAAGACAGAATCCATCCTTCTGCTGTATACAAGAAACACTACTAGGCTTCAAAAACAGATATAACCTCAGGGTAAAGGATTGGGAAAAGACCTTCCAATCAAATGGACCCAAGAAGCAAGCAGTTGTAGCTATCCTAATATCTAACAAGTTAGATTTCAAACCAAAATCAATCAAAATGGGTGAAGGTCATTGCATATTCATCAAAGGAGAAATCAATCAGTACAGAGTCTCAATTCTGAACATCTATGCCCCAAATACAAAGGCACACACATTTGTAAAAGAAACACTACTAAAATTCAAAGCCCACTTAAAACCTCACACACTCATAGTAGGAGACCTCAACACCCTACTCTCACCACTTGCCAGGACCACCAGGCAGAAATTTAACAAAGAAACAAAAGAACTAACATAACTTATGTTCCAATTGGGTTTAACAGAAATCTATAGACTATTCCATCCAAATGCAAAAGAATATGTCTTCTTCTCAGCTCCCCATGGAATCTTCTCTAAAATTGACCATATACTAGACAACATAACAAACCACAACAGATACAAAAAAATTGGAATAGCCCCCTGTATCTTATCATATCATATGTTTTAAAGTTGGAATTCAACAACACAACTTGCAGAAACCCTACAAACTCATAGAAACTGAACAATGCTCAATTGCACCATTCCTGGGTCAAGGAAGAAATAAAGAAATTAAAGATTTCATAGAATTCAACGAGAATGAAGACACAACATACCTGAACTTATGGGACACTTTTAAAGCAGTGCTACAAGGAAAGTTCATTGCACTAAGTGACTATATGAAGAAAACAGAGGATAGTCACATTAGAGAATTAACAGCACAACTGAAAGCCCTAGAACAAAAAGAAGCAAACTCACCCATGGGAGTAGATGCCAGGAAATAATCAATTTGATGGCTGAAATCAATAAAGTCGAAACTAGGAAAACAATACAAAGAATCAATGCAACAAAGAGTTGGTTCTTTGAGAAAATCAACAAGATAGGAAAACGTTTATTGAAATTAACCAAAAAGTAGAGAGAGAACATGCAAATCATCAAAATCAGAAATGAAATGGAGACATAACAGCAGACAGTGAGGAAATCCAGATAATTTTCAGATCATACTTTGAAAATCTGTACTCCACAAAATTCGAAAATTCAAAGTAAAAGGAATTTTTTTCTGGATAGCTACCACTTACCAAAATTAAATCAATAACAGATAATTAATTTAAATAGACCTATAACCTTTAATGAAATAGAAGCAATTATCAAAAGCCTCCCAATCAAAAAAGCCAAAGCCCAGGGCCAGATGGCTTCAGTGCAGATTTCTACCAGAAATTCAAAGAAGAGCTAATACCAACACTCCTCACGTTGTTCCACACAATAGAAACAGAAGGTTCATTACCAAACTCTTTATGAAGCTATAATTACCTCACAGAGCCTCACAAAGACACAACTAAGAAAGGGAACTACAGACCAATATCCCTCATGAACACTGATGCAAAAATACTCAATAAAATACTGGCAAATCAAATCCAAGAACATATCAGAGAAATCACCCACCATGACCAAATAGGCTTTATTCCAGGGATGCAGGGATGGTTCAATGTACAAAAATCTATCACTGTGATCCACTATATAAACAAACTGAAAAAGAAAAATCATATGATCATCTCATAGATGCTGAAAAAGTCATGGACAAAATCCAACACCCTTTCATGATTAACGTTTTGGAGAGATCAGGGATAACAGGAACATACCTAAACATAATTAAAGTAATATACAGTAAACCAACATCAAACAAAATGGAGAGAAGCTTAAGGCGATTCCTCTAAAATCAGGAACAAGACAAGGCTGACCACTCTCCCATGTCTCTTCAATATTGTACTTGGAGTTCTAACTAGAGCAATAAGACAACAGAAGGAGATCTAGGGAATACAAATTGGCAAGAAAGAAGTCAAACTGTCACTATTTGCAGATGATATGATAGTTTACATACGTGACCCAAAACATTCTACCAGGGAACTCCTACAGCTGATAAACAAATTAGCAAGATTCAAGATTAACTCAAAAACAAATCAGTAGTCCTACCATATACAGATGATAAAGGCGCTGAGAAAGAAATCAGAAAAACAACACCCTTTACAATAGCCACAAATGACCTAAAATAACTTGGGGTAACGCTAACCAAACAAGTGAAAGAACCTCAACAGCAAGGACCTTTTGTCTTTAAAGAAAGAAATTAAAGAAAATATCAGAAAATGGAAAGATCTCCCATGTTCTTGGATTGGAAGGATAAATATAGTAAAATTGGCAATCTTGACAAAAGCAATCTACAGATTCAATGAAATCCCCATCAAAATCCCACCACAATTCTTCACTGCCCTTGAAAGGATAATACTCAACTTAAATGGAAAACAAAAGACTCAGATATCCAAAACAACCCTGTAAAATAAAGGAACTGCAGGAGGCATCACCATCCCCGACTTCAAACTCTACTATAGAGTTGTAGTCCTGAAAACAGCTTGGTATTGGCAAAAAAATAGACAGGCAGACCAATGGAATCTAATCCAAATCCTGATACTAACACAAACCTATGAACACCTGATTTTTGACAAAACAGCTAAAATTACACAATGGAAGGAGGAAAGCATCTTTAACAAATGGTGCTGGCACAACTGGATGATGGTGTGTAGAAGACTGCAGAAAGACCCATGTCTAACACCACAAACAAAACATAAGTCCAAATTGATCAAAGACCTCTACATAAATCCAGCTGCACTGAATCTCTTAGAAGAGAGAGTGGGGGGTACCTTTCAACAAATTGGTACAGTAGACCACTTCCTGAATATAACACCAGTATCACAGACATTGGGATCGACAATTAATAAATGGGTCCTCCTCAAACTGAGAAGCTTCTGTAAGGCAAAGGACACAGTTAACAAGACCAAATGGCAGCCCATAGACTGGGAAAACATCTTCACCAACTCCATATCTGACAGAGGGCTGATCTCCAAAATATACAAAGATCTCAAGAAACTAGTCACCAAAATATCAAATAATCCAATTAAAAAGTGGGGTAGAGAACTGAAGAGTTCGCAATAGAGGAATCCAAAATGGCTGAAAGACACTTAAGAAAGTGCTCAACATCCTTTACCATCAGGGAAATGCAAATCAAAACAACTCTGAGATACCATCTTATGCCTGTCATAATGGCTAAAATTAGAAACACCAATAACAACTTATGCTGGAGAGGATGTGGAGAAAGGAGAACACTCCTCCACTGCTGCTGGGAGTGCAAACTTGTACAGCCATTTTGGAGATCAGTATGGCAGTTCCTTAGGAAAATGGGAATCAGCCTACCACAGGACTGGGCAAACAACCTCTTTGGCATATATCCAAATGATCCACATCCATGCCACAAAAACATGTGCTCAACTATGTTCATAGCAGCATTATTTGTAATAGCAAGAACCTGGAAGCAACCTAGATGCCCCTCAACTGAAGAATGGATAAAGAAGATGTGGCACATCTACACAATGGAATACTACCCTGCTGCAGAAAAACAAAACAAAACAAAACAAAAAAAAAAAAAAAAAACAATGGAATCTTGAAATTCTCAGGCAAGTGGATGGAACTTGAAGAAACTATCCTGAATGGCGTAACCCAGTCACAAAAAGAGGAACATGGTATGTACTCACTCATATATGGATTTTAGACATAGAGCAAAGGATCACCAGCATATAATTCACAGCGCCAGAGGAACTAGGATACAAGGAGGATTCTAAGAGATTCATATAATGTCCCTCACAGAAAGGGGAAGGGACAAGTTCTCCAGAGCACATGGGGAATAGAGGGGGAGGGCAGTGAGTAGAGAGGGAACTAGGAGAAAGAGAAGGGGAGGAGAGGAAAGCACAAGGGACTAGGAAGATTGAGTCAAAGAAGGAATAGAAGAGAGAAAGAGAAAGACAGAGATAGGGAGAGAGAGAGAGAGAGAGAGAGAGAGAGAGAGAGCATAAAAGAGGGAGCCATTATAGGTTTGAAGAGAAAACTAAACTTAAATGTCTAGAAACCTACAAGACTGACATCAACTAACAATTTCAGCAACAGTGGAAAGGCTACCATAAATGTTCTTCCCTGATAATGAGAACAATGACTAACTTATCCACCATCATGGAGCCCTCATGTAGTAGCTGATGAAAACAGAAGCAAACACCCACAACTAAACACTGAGCTGAACTGGAATCCAGATGCAGAGAGTGAGGACAAGACCAGGCTGCAGAAACATATAGAGACAGCTCACCTGAATAAGGAGGAGCTAATGGGTCCCCAAACTGATTGCTGGGAATTTAGCATGGGACATGCTGAACATGGGTCTCAGCTAGAAGGCCTGAGCAGTCTAAGGGACCTCAGACAGTGAAACCAGGATGTATTCCTAGTGCACAAAAGGACTTTGAGGGCACATCTCCCATGGAGGGATATCCCCTTAACCTAGAGACAGGAGAGAAGTCCTAGTCTCTACTCCAAATGACTTAACAGGTTTAGATGACCCCTCCTAGAAGGCATCACCCTACATGTGGAGTTGGGGGTGGGTGGGAGAGGAGGGTGGTCAGGGTGCATGTGAGGGTGGGAGAGAGGGAAAGAGGGAGGGAGAGTGAACTGGAATCGATTTGTAAAATAAAAATTAAAAAATAAATTAATAAAAAATATCTTGGAGTAACTCTAAAAAAAAAAAAAAAAAAGATGTGGTACTTTTACACAATGGAATACTACTCAGCGGAACAAAAATCAATGGAATCTTGAAATTCGCTGGCAGAAGGATGGAACTGGAAGAAATCATGCTGAGTGAGGTAACCCAGTCACAAAAACAGGAACATGGTATGTACTCACTCATATATGGAATTTAGACATTGAACAAAGGATCACCAGCCTATAATTCACACAGCCAGAGAAACTAGGATACAAGGAAGAATCTAAGAGATTCATACAAGGTCTCTCACAGATGGAGAAAGGAACAAGATCTCCTGAGCATATTGGGAGTGGCGGGGACAGTAAGTGGAGAGGGAGTTAGGAGAAAGAGTAGGGGAGGAGAGATTGAGTCGGGGACCAATATACTAGAGTAAAAGAAGAAATACCGTAATAGAGGGAGCGATTATAAGTTTGAAGAGAAAACTGACTCTAGAAATGTCCAGAGACCTACAAGGATGACCCCAACTAACAATCTGAGCAACAGTGGAAAGGCTATCTTAAACGCCCTTCCCTGATAATGAGATTGATAACTAACTTATATGCCATCATAGAGCCCTCATCTAGTAGCTGATGGAAACAGAAGCAGACACTCACAGCTAAACACTGAGCTGAACTGGAATCCAGATGCAGAGAGGAAGGAGTGATAAGAAAATGGGGACAAGACCAGGCTACAGAAACCCAAAGAGACAGCTGACCTGAACAAGGGGGAGCTCATGGACCCTCAGACCAATAGCTGGAAATCCAGACTCCCTGAACAGGAGTCTCAATTAGAAGGCCTGGGCAGTCTAAGGGACTCCTGACAAAGGAACCAGGATGTATTCCTGGTGCATGAAAGGACTTTGGGAGCACATTCTCCATGGAGAGATACTCTCTTAGCCTAGAGGTAGCAGGGAGGGCCTAGACCCTAATCCAAATGATTTGACAGATTTTGTTGATCCCTGTGGTGTGTGGGGGTGGGGTGGCGGGGTGGAATGGGACAGCAGCGGGGGTCGGGAGGTTTGGGAGGGAGGGAGACGGAACTGGGATTGATATGTAAAATAAGCAATAATAATAAATATTTAAAAAATGCTCTGAGGCATGGTTCCTCACTCATGAGTATTTGAGCAGCACAAGTTGGGTTTTATCGATTTTCTTTTTAAAAACAGGTCCAATTTTCTAAGGTGTCATCCCATTAGCATAAGGCTAGAGGTTGTCTCCCAAGAACAACATATAATTTAGAATTAACTAGCCAGGAAGATCACAGAGGACCCTTAGAGGAGATCTTTGCACCCAGCCTCTTGGGGAGGGGGTGTTGCCTTCAGCCAGTTCCTCAGCAGGACCAGCACCAACCTTGATTATAATGTTTGCCAAAATTCTCTCATTAAAGCAAATAATGGGACAACCTCTCTTCCAAACACTGTAACCTCACAAATAGAAAAGCTTAGTTTGGTCATGTGTATTTCTGTGATCCTTTGCCACTTTCTAGTTTAGGCAGAATGTATTATGGCCACAGTCTCTAATTCCTCACTGAACTATCACCAGGTTTAACAGACATTAAAAAAAAATATATATTATGCAGATACAGTTTTCTATCTAAAGATACGTCTATTGTTCTTATTCAAGAACAATAATTTCTGGTTATCTGGAGACCCTGAAAAATAGTTCATCATAAGAGGGAGAAAGATGCTTTCTCCCAAATTCATCATTTTAAATGTTCAGGATTTAAAATATATTTTGAAATACTTGACCTGAGTTAGTTAAACTGTGACATATATCCATAAGTTTAAGTCCTCTTTGTCCTTCACTCTTAAAATGTTCACAATTCTTTAAGCTCCAAATTGACAACATTCAATTTTAGATGCAGAAGTTTGTTCTGCTGGCTGGATATGACTGTGAACAAGAAATATGTTCAAAACACAAACCATTTTATGATCCTGTGATGAGCAAAGACCCCTTGAAGATACGTTAAAGTGTACCAAATTGATTTTAGGTAGTGAGGATCTACCAGTAAGAAGTGTATTCAGACTATTAAGACTTCACAGAGATATTTCTGATGAAGCTATGCCATGTACCTGTCACACATCCTAATATTTCTCTCTTGAATACAGTTTTCACAATAAAATTGGATAATCAGAATTATTCCTAGTGTCTGTGCCTGGGTCCAATGGTATATAACTGAATTTTTGGAGAGACACTAGAAATTAATTATTTTAAATAATTATTAATTATTAATTAAAATAATTATTAATTATTAATGTTATTAAATATTCCCTTTATGATCAGAGCTCTTTAAATTTAACATCCTACTCAAACAAAATCATTTGGAAGCCCCTTGTTTTCTCTTGCTTTTGCAGTTTACTCTATTCATCACCTTACTTCAGTAAGGTTCTGGATGACTTGTTTTTATTCTAGGTAGCATTTGTGTAAGAATAGTTTAATCATGTTAATGACTGCTGGCCCATCCCTGTGGCCGTGTAACGTCCATAAAGTCAAATCCATTTCAAACTGTGCTAATCTTGGGAAGGCATGTGCTGTCCACATGGGAATTTCTGACTTATTAAAGATGATTGCTTCTTTGTTGCTGTTATTATCTTCTCCAAAGAGAACAAACAGTGCATGTGTGCCATCTTTCTAAGAGACGAAATCTCAAGAACATATTTAATGATCCAACTGAAAAATCTTCTGACAATACAGTCTTTCCTGTTTTTTCAATTTACTACAGGTGCAAAATCCCTGAAAAACCCAGCACAGTGAACAGATTGAATCACTTTTTAACAATTTGAATCTTGAATGAATTCCAAAGTTTTTGGAGTCAGGCTGGTTTCCCATTTCTTTAATATTTCAAGTTAAATCATTGTCTTTGAAAGTTAGCTGATAGTACTAGTAAAGTATGGGATTTGGAAAACCACATTCTTTATCAAATAAGTATTTAGGTGTTAGAATTACAGTGGTAATTTTAATTGATGTTGCCATAAATGTGAGAGCATGAACTGTGTCTTCAAATCTTTTTTTGGTATATAGACCGACACTCTCTGAAAGACACAATTCCAAACTTTCAAAAATTAAAACATGATTGAGATGTTTCTGTCTGTAGATGTTATAATGGGGCAAAAGTAGAAGGCTTTCATCACTGGGTACACTAAGGGTATTTTAGAATAGTCTCCCAATGAGTATTCTATAATTGCACTTCAAACTACACAGTTTGAAGGTAAAATTTCCAACAGTTATAACAAGGAGAAACTGTGCAGAAAACTTTAAAAGATGGCTGATAATCTATCAAATCAAAATGCAATCCAGGAATAGTGGATCATATGCCCCTAACACTAACACTTAGGAGGTTGAGGGGGGAGGACTTTGTTGGTAAGCTCTTGTCTCCAAAAGTACAAAGAAAATGATAATGCACACAACAAATAAAAATTAAAAAGCTTGTCCAGCTAGCATGCTAGCTCTAGTGAAATTTGATTTTAATAGACCTAAAATGATTTCCTTCTGTTCGTTGACTTAAATGAGTAGTTCCTCAGGAGAGAGCTATATTTTTGATTCCAGACCCAGAAGAAATAAGTGGCAGCAAAAGTGCTAGCTAGGAAGACTTATCTCTGTAAGAAGAGAAGGTG
Organism: Cricetiscus sungorus; assembly: GCA_030556225.1. Classification (NCBI taxonomy): domain Eukaryota; kingdom Metazoa; phylum Chordata; class Mammalia; order Rodentia; family Cricetidae; genus Cricetiscus; species Cricetiscus sungorus. The sequence goes on along the minus strand of JANBXA010000372.1, from coordinate 19,842,452 downwards.
ATTTTTATGGTCGTCTTATGACAGTGAAGCCCCTTCAGTTGAGCCATTTCATTTAACCATATGCACCAAAACCACCATCATAGCCACTGAGGTCACTGAACATTCCAGAAATGATAATGTAATGTGAAATGAGCTGAGATTTTGCTCTCACTATGGGGTGTTAAGTCATAGATAAGTCGACATTCATTCACAATGAATATGAGCTATTTGGGAGAGGAAGACATACATTATAAAAATCATTTATCTTAACAGTTGCTTTAAAATTTGAGCATTTAAAAATTCAAACTTGGCACCTGTGTTTTATGAAATGCACAGCTACCTAAGAAACCCCCACCTCCTGTTTTATGGAGAAAAAAACAAAACAAAAAAAACTTCTGTTTTCCCAGTTGCACTGTTTGAAAGGGAATCTGTATACCAGAAGGTTGTTCAAGATTATGAAATTTAATGCATTTTATCACAAGCAAATATAAACACATTTGAGGAAGGCGCAAAGCAGGAGACAGGAAGACCATGTGTTTCTAGTGCTCTCGGTGTCACAACAGTACTAATCTCAATAAAGGAGCTGCTAGCTGTGTTAAATTGTTTCGCCAGCTAGCTTCCAAAAGTTACTTGGAAGAAAGTACATTGTACTCCATGTTCCATGGAATGGGTAAAAATAGTTTTCCCCAGACCAGACATATTACATTCATGAGCTATTTTGTAGGCCATAATACTTTATAAAATTTCTGAGCTTTATTGCTCTTGGGTTAGTAGCAAAGGTAGAAAATGAGATAAGAGAGAATAAAGGCTTAATTTCCTGGAAATTTTTTCTTAACAAGCTGTTGAAACTCCTTTTACTTAAACTGGTGTTTTGACTACATAAACAAAGCAGGGTGTTTTCCCTTCCCAAGGGCTGAGATTTCTCTCTTCCTTCTTCTGGCACAAGCTTCTAACCATTCACAGGCTCTCTCCCTCCACATTGCTCCCTCTCCGTGACACAGAATAGAACCGAGCATCCTTCTAGCAGTTACATGCTCTATGCTTGCCATTCACATCTGCGGCCACATTGTGTGCAGATGACTTAGTAGAAGTATCACTTCTACTAAAAATTACAACTAGAATGTGAAACATTTCTTAGACTTTCCCTGTTTCTCTCACCGGATGCTCTTTGCAGGGTAGGCATTAAAAGCTGTGCCCCCTTAGACACAGGAAAACCATCCAGCTTGGCTCCCATGTCCTGGCCTCATTGGATGGTGAGTGGGCTCACTGTATGCTACAGCTCATCAGGTGTCCCATCTAATCAATATAGCATACTTTGGTTGAAGGCAGCACATTGAAGCAGACTTCTCCTCATCTAGTGAGGTCAGCTGTATCTCAGTGCAGACAAAATGTATTAAGTGGATTCCTCCTCAGGTAGTAGTTGGCAGTGGAAGAAAAGAAGCTGGCAGCCAACAACCTTCCTGGGGTGACAGAAGCCACCAGCTTCTGTTCCATCAGCCTACCTGACTTTTCTTACAAATCACAAAACCAAAAACACAATTACTTAATGTTTCGAATGTTGTCTCTAGAACCAAGACCATCATGACACAACACAAAACACTAGATCAGGTTCTCTTGAGACCAACCTCACATGAAAAAGGCATCCCCAATGCCTACTAGTTTCTTGTCCATAATCCGTCCCCTTGTCAAACAACCCTCACAACTCCTACCTACTCTCTTAATTGAAGGCTTGGGCTTTCTTAGAAATTTTACAACCACGTTTCTACTAAAGACAAGGAAAATTTATCTTTGTTTTAGTTCCTTTTTCTTTTTTTATTTTGCTTTTTTTTTTTCTTGTCTAGTTCCTTTTTTAAAGTATATTTATTTGTTGTTGTTACTATTTTACAAATGAGCAAGCTGATTCTAGGAGTACTTACATAAAATTTATACTATAGATATAACTTTAAAAATCATGATTTTTAAACTTTTTATTTGTGGCAGGGAGCTGAGAGACAAGTGCATAATGAATATTTCTCAATATACAGGTGACATCTGATGATTTTTGAACTCTCACTTTTACCATTGACTTTTAAGAAAAAATAAGCATATGTCTTAATGTATGATATTTTTGTTTTATATTTTTTCTTTTTACATATATTTTATTTTGTATTCATTTTACATACCAACCACAGTTCCTACTCCTTCTTCTCCTCCTACTCCCTCCACATTCTCCTACCCATGCCCATGCACCTCTCAGAAAGGGTAAGGCCTCACCATGGGGAATCAACAAAGCCTGGCACATTCAGTTGAGGTATGAGTGACCCCCCTCCACCCCAATCAAGGCTGAGAAAGGCATCCCACCTAAAGGAAGAGAAAATTGTGTATAATATTCCATTCATATCAGAAGCCATGTCCCCACCCAGGGCCACCCAGGGCCACCCAGGACCAGAGGTATTGCATGCTTTTAATCTAACGTCCAAGGAGGAACAGGTATGGTGTTTTCCTTTCTGGTGCTACCAGAAAAATAGGAAATAGTCAAAAGGTGACAATGAAAGACTGGCCCACCCTCAGTGGCCTCCCAGACTACAAATCACCATGTGTTTATCTAACATTACATTCACCCAAAAGTTGAGATCCTAAAATTATTTAGGAAATGGATTGAAGTTGAGAATAGATAGAAGAGATTTCTACCATGAACATCCAGAAATTCAATTCTAAAGCTATTCAGTGTCTAGGCTGAACTTTTAATCACATCCCTACATGTAGCTTCAAAGCAGGGATGTTCCTTCAGGAGGACTGAGATGACAAGAAACCAAATATCCTGTCTGGCATTCCTGACCTCTGACTTGGATAAAAACTGAAGATATTGTTTGCTCAGGTCAAAGATAGGGATAAGACTGTGTATGGGCTCCTTGCCTGGTAAATTTCTATTTTCTGTGTTAGGATCATGTCACAATAATTAGTAAAAAGATTTCACTATTTGTGCAGCATTTTTGAATACTCCTCACAGGAACACTACATCAGTAAGTTTCTAAAATTTTAGTTCATTTTCATCTCAAGAAATAATGATTTAAATCCACAATACTAAAGTTATCATTCTGTTAAATTACATACATATGCCTTAATGTCTTCACAAATACTTATAACATATCTTTGTGTGCATGTTAATTTTGTTATACCTGTTGAAAATTGTAAACAACTTTCTTTGTTTTGATTCCTTTACATTCTGACTATTCGAGTTTTCAAATGCTCATAGGAAGTGAAAATAGGGTAACACAGTAATCCCTGAACCTTAGTGATAATTTAATAAAGATTTCAATGGCAGTTTATTTACCAGGGACCTCATGTCAAGCTGTCTTACAAAGGCCCTCTGAGTAAGTCAACAGCCCAAGAACCTCAAAACAAATGATCTTCAGGAAATGAAAACACAAACCACAAGTCAGCCCTGAACTGTAGCTTTAAAGACAGGGTGGGTCCTACAGGGAAGCACATTGTTTACAAAATAAAGCAATTCAAAGAATGTTAAAGCAGAAGACTGTGCATGGGATGGGCATGTCTAGATGCCTCTATGCTCCCAGTGCTGTGCTGGGTCCTCAGAGGAACCATGTGAGAGCACACATATGTTTGTGGAGCAATAAGGAGCCACTTAATTATGAGAGGAAAAGATCATTTGATAGATCAGAAAGAAATTATCTCATTGCTATTGAATTATTTATTTACACCCTATTTTTTTTTTCTTTCAGTCCAAGGAATGGTTTATTTTACTGTTGAATTACTAAAAGGCATGGAAAATAACAAACATATAGTTTAGTAGGAAATTTCAACTTCTTGGCTATCCATTTCCCAACAAAGGCATGTCAGACTGCAAAAGGCCCCAAAGAATCCATGTCACCTTGACCATATCTCCATTATATGCTATGAATAATCTTAAGCTAGTAAGTGGAAGAACAAGGCTTTTCTGCTTGGGTAACTCATCCATAGCAAGATTTTACAGGATCCTCTTATTCTTCCAGTGTCACATCCTGCTCTGACTTGCTATTGGCTGTCCAGTTTTTAATATAGCTAAGGGAGGAGAAGGAGCTGAAACAAACCAAAGTAAAGTCGGGTGATTTCTGCCAGCCAATTCCTCACCCAAGGTCCTGAAAGACTTGGAGAGCGTGGACCCTCACGCCCAGACTCAGGAAAGGCGCCCCCGCACCCCAATCACTCACGAGAAGCGGTCTTGATGCAAAAGTATGAGATCTTTATATTCCAAGCGCACTGGGGTCCACAGCCATACGCCACGCAGGGGTAGAGGACTGGGGACCTTGGGTACAGAATTGAGACAGCTTTTATAGGGCTACAACAAAGCCCGCTCATCGTAAACCAATCATCTTATAGCATCCAGAGCCCTTGTGGTGCGGACCAATCAATTTAAACTATCCAAGACCGCACTTAGCCCTGGGGGTCTTCATTTGTGCGGGCTCCTGGGTGGGGTGACAAAGCTCATTTCCTGTGTTCACTTACTCACAGGTGCTGTTGTAAATAACCCTGTTGTAAACAGCAAAGAATGTGACCTTTTGCCTACTCACTGACAGGGGACAGGGTCTGGAATTTAAACTTCTAGCTTCCTGGGGTCAGTGGAGTTAGGCTAAATTTTTTCATCCTTACAGTCCAGTGATGCCCAAGAACCAACCAGAATTGTCCTAAGATCCTGGGCTGACTTGTAGACTCTGAGAAGCATTGTGTAGATCTTTGTCTGTGCAGATCCCACGACATTCGAACAAAAGTAAACATTGTATTAGTTTGCCATATTTCTGATAATTTCATCTCCTTCCTTAGAGAGTCTGGTTTCACTCACCTTGTTGAGACCCATTTGATTAATCTTTATATATACATTTTCAATTTAAAGACTAGTCCTTTTAGCGGCTTTCCTTTAAAATAATACTTAGGGTTAACTAAGTTTATTGCTTTCCAAAAATCAAGCAGAAGTGTCAGTGAGAAAATAAAAGCCATTTCACATTTCCATTATAATCAACAGTTTTATCCATGTCTCCATAGGAAGATAAAGTATTCAAACTAAATATTAGATATAATAAATACAAATCTTGCCACTAGCACATTCTAAACACAGCCCAATAGGGAAAGGCATTTACTTCAAGGCCACACTATATCCCACAATCATTTTCAACAGTGCAATTAAGGAATTAAAAATCTTTGGTTTTCTAGATACTGCAAAAGATCGTTAACTGGAGAACAATGTGAATGTTGAACTTTAGCTTTCTACTATACTGTTCCTTTTACATTAAACTGTGACTTTTTAAAAATTATTTAGCATGTCGTCTATAGTAGCATGTTTTAGCCACCTAGCTGTTTCTACATATGTTTTCATTTTAGCTATGACAGGGGCAGATAGCCTCTTATATTTGGTGACAACACATAAGTTACGCCTGTGTATAGTTTGCAAAACACTTGGCAAACCTTCTCAGCTTAAGTACATCTAATATCACTAATCGATTCTTAGGACATGGAGCAGAAATAAGAACTGATAGAAGAGACCCATGTTCAGGGATTCTGAGTTGGTCAAATGCTGGATTCCCAGCTATCAGTCTGGGGGGCCCATTAGTTCTTCCTTATTCAGGTCAGCTGTCTCTGTGGGTTTCTGTAGCCTGGTCTTGTCCTCCCTCTTTGCATCTGAATTCCAATTCAGCACAGTGTTTAGCTGTGGGTGTCTGCTTCTGTTTCCATCAGCTATTAGATGAGGGCTCTATGATGGCAGATAAGTTAGTCATCAATCTCATTATCAGGGAAGGGCATTTATGGTAGCCTTTCCACTATTTCTCAAATTGTTAGTTGGGGTCATCCTTGTAGGTCTCTGGACATTTCTCTAAAGTCAGTTTTCTCTTCAAACCTATAATGGCTCCCTCTTTTATGTTCTCTCTCTCTCTCTCTCTCTCTCTCTCTCTCTCTCTCTCTCTCTCTCTCTCTCTCTCCCTCCCTCCCTCCTCTCTCTCTCTCTCTCTCTCTCTCTCTCTCTCTCTCTCTCTCTCTCTCTCTCTCTCTCTCTCTCTCTCTCCTCTTGTCTATTCTTCCCCTGACTCAATTTTCCTAGTCCCACGTGATTTCAAGATACTCAATAGAGAATAGATTGTCTCATTATAATTGAAAAAAAAAAAACTGAAAAAAGGAATTAAGCCAATGCATAAAAACTCTTCTTTCTAAGCAAGCATATGTATAGCTGTGGCTATCAGCCTTGCTCTTGGGCATCAGTTTCCAGTTTCTTTGGCATCTCACTGCAGAATCATCCAGGGAGTTTTCCAGGACTTCGACTTCCCACTGGAGCTTTCTTGTTGAGCACCTTTGTTCTGAAGCTTACAGCTCTGGTACTGAACAGCTGATAGATATCTAGGTCTTCAGCATGTAGAACATGTAGAAGAGCATACAGCCTCCAGTCCACCACACAATATAGTATATAATGAGTCCACACATATAATCATATATACACATACATATACACACATTTCTCTCTCTGTCTCTGTCTCTGTTTCTCTCTCTCTCTCTCTCTCTCACACACACACACACACACACACACACACACACATATACACACACATGGTGTGTGCATGCATGTGCATGCATTTTCTTGGTTCTATTCCCCTGAAGAACCCTGACACAGCTGTGTTTGTAAATAGAACTGATAATGTCTTCATCATAAGATGTAGTTACAGTCCCAGGATCCCATTCACTTCATCCCTATAGACCCTCTTCATCTGGTCCAAACAGATGGGCCTTAAGGGGAGTTACCATCTGAAGTGAGCAATTTCAGTGCAAGATTTGCTGGAATTCCATTGTTATTTATCTATAAAAAAAATTTCCAACATTTTTGTCTTTAATGCCTAATAATGTTTACAGCTCATGTTCTATATTTTCCCAAATGTATAATCTGTGTGTCATAAATAAAAGACAACATCTGTGAACATATTTTAACTTTGTCAGTAGCTTATCACTGTTGGCTGAATCTTGAACACCCATATTGTCAGGAGACCATAAACTATTCCTTTGGCATATAGCAAATGTGTTTGTCCAAATCACAAAGATTCACATTCCCACAGTCACCATAGTTTTTCCTGGATTCTAGCCTAAGTCAAGGCCAAAAGCAAGATTTTGAAGAATCATGTTTGTTGATCTCTTTCCTCCCACAACAACAAAGACTAACATATCATCATTTCCTATAGTCATTCTTTTCAAATTACTTGTAGTCTGAGTTACACTGGAAGACTGGAAGGAAAAAATCCCTAGGCTTAATAATTTACTGACTGAGCAAAAAGAAAAAAAAAAAAAAAGAGAGAAATTATGCTAGAAATCTAACTCTTGGGGTTTGAAACCAGTTATATAGAAAACTGTGGAGGTAATAACTTGGCCAGGCTCATATCCCATTGTGACTGATAACACACTCAGCTCAAGACCCTTGCTGGTGGACATATGCAAGTGGTACCTCCTGATAAGCAGTTTCTCTCCTTTGCAACTGCATTTGTAAACACACTAACTTCATAATGATTATTATCTGGGTGGAGTTTTCAACTTTCTGGATCTTCCAAAGTGAAACATAAAGTATCTACAGAGGTCATACTACAGTAGCCCTCTGAGACAGCATATCCCATCCCCTGCAGGACTTCAAATGTTGTTGTAAATCCTTTATAATATCATATCCAGCACATGACCTCCACCTACAAACTCAAGAAGACTAAAAACCTAAGAACAGTGCAAGACTCAGATAGACTTTGAGAAATCACTAGTTTCTTGCTTTAAAGCCATATTTCATGTATCCTACATCAGAAACTGTCCTAATTCTATGACTGCCACAGAAATATTTTCCAGTCTTCTTAAATATCCTATTACAAACCTATAGTATGATCCTTTTATGTAAAAAAGCATCTTTTCTTTTCCCTCATGTTACATTTTTACTTTGCATCCTAAGAAGTTTTTTTTTTCTATTCTAACCCTTTGTTAATTTACTAGCTCTCCTGAAAACATGTCTTGCTTTATTGCAGTTGCCAAAATCACTTTTTAAGTCAACCAGTATTCTTAAAACAACTGTTTTTTTTCCTGTAACAATGAATCCATGATGAAATGAAAATGCTACATGTTTAATGCTCAATTTATGTTTCAATTACTCAGCAGGATTTCTGAAGTTCTGCCTTAAATGTCTGGGTGTGAACCCAAGAATGCTCCCTGACTTCTGTGTTTAGGATCACAGTGGCCAGCAAGCCTTTCCCACTGTTGTTCAGAGTGTCTCTGCCAGAGAGACACACGGAGAATCTTATATTGACTAATGGGGTCTCAGGCAAACATTGTCTGGGAAGCTTGGACTTTCTGGCATGGATTATACAAATTACACTTGTTATTCTCAACCCCTAGGATCAAACCTTGAAAACCGAAGAGTAATTTTAAAGGTGTTTTCTCCCACCACACAGTATATCCTTTAAGGACCATATAATCATAGACATATACCAAAACTGATGTGTTCACAACTTCCCTCTCCTATGGAGAGAACAATTTTATTCTCTTCAGTCTTACCACCACAATTTATTGAAAAAATAATCAAAGCAATGCTTGTTTATAAAACTCAGATTTTAAAGGATTTTTAATACAATGTTTGTCTTTAAAACTCATTATTTTTCTATGGTATTTTAATGTGACCACCAGAAGTGGGACAATGCCACTCCCATAGTGTTCTTATTGTTGCTCATTGCCCTCACTCTCTTCTCTGTCACACAGTTTATATAGCCAGTGCCGATCCCCCAAACACATATTGTGTATATAGTCTCTCATTTCATTCTCAAAACATCCCAAAAGAATGTTATTCTTCCTTCATAGTAAGGCTGAGATGATGAAGACTTTGGGGCATTGAGTAAAATACACTCTGAAACACGTGGCACTGACTGCCATTGTTTGTGCCACCATGCTTCCCTGACTCATTTTTATAAAGGAAGGTAACACATTGTGTTGAATCAAATGACACAAAAGGTAAGTCTCCACTGAAGCAGGTTTGAGTTTTCAGCTTTATAATGATGTGAAATTGTGTACATTCAATAGACATCATGCTTCAAGTTTGAGTTTTGACCTTTCCCTGAGTATTATATGCTAGGAGAGAGTATTATATGCTCTCCCGGTGCTGTCCATAGCTCTGAGCTTCAGTTTCTTGTCACCTGCACCATCACCAGGAGATGCTGCTATTCTGCAGTTGATTGTGCTATGAACTGCTGAGGTAAAAGCATTTTCACCTTAATGAGACTCTTCTTAACTCACAACAGGCGTATCAGAATGTATTCCCATTGTAAAGAGAGAAGCACTTATACTACATAAAAATGTCCATGTTAAATATGCTATACAGTTATATATCATTGTTTACATATAGTCTCATTTATGCATATAAACATGTTATTACATATTATTCATATGCATAAACAATGTATATTTTGGTTAGAAATCATATACAGCATAAATATATCTTATTAGAAAATTATATAATTCTATTAGTTGATTCTTAAAAATATTTGAGAGAAAATTTATTAAAGAAAGAAATAGTTATTATTCAGCTCATTTTTTCACGCCTTTCAGTCCATAGCTGGTTGCCCTACAACTCAAGTCAAACATCGTGATACTTGGGGTGTGAAATGAAGAAAGTTTCTTTTTCCTCATGGCTAACAGTGATGAAAGATGGAAAGGGGATCCTGGGAACAAGACATAACTTTCAAAAGCTCAGTTGCCACTTTCTCCAAGTAGGCTCTACCCTGTGAAGTTTCCACCACCTCCCAAAATATCTTCACTTGCTGGAAATCAAGAATTTAATCCCAGCCTGTGGTGAACATTTCATACATGAACCATATCAGTAATGTAAATGAGTACATTATATGTGAATCCCATACATAATATTATAGTACTTGCATTCTGAATAATTTTGAAAAGATTTGAGATTCCAACTGATTTTTATTAGATTTTATATTAGATTAATTGTAACTAATAATTACAAGTCAATGTACTATAATAACATATTCTATATTCAAAACATCCTTGGCACCAAAGCCACAGAATGCCTGCAATGATGAGTCTAAAGACAACAGCCATTCTCAGGCTTCTCCGCAGGTTAATGGTGATGGCCTTGACTGTTATGCTATCTTATAAGAATTGTAACTGTTCATTTCAGTCAATAGCAAGTATGAAAATACTTTGTTAAAATAACATGTTTTGTTTATACATAATACTCTAAAAAGATATTGTTTACAAATTAGTCCTTTGTTGTAAATCATGCAGCAAAGTGTTACTCCCATGAAAACACAATGGTAAAGCAAATATATCCTTATTTTTTTATTCTAACCAAGAGTTACCGGTATACTATACAGCAGAGAAGCAGCTTGTACCCCTGATGATTGATTGCTGTCTGTGCTACATTAGGCATTAGTTTTTACTAACCCAAGTTACATAAATGTATATGACTTGAATTATCCTGTGATTGCATTAGAGTAGAAACTACAGTCTTTAATAAGTAATCTTGACACTCCTAATTTTATGTATTCTGGCCTATAAATAGAAGCATATAGTTTCTTCATGGACCATTTAATTCGTTTTCGAAGTAAATGAGTTTAACTGAATATTTTGCCTGGATATGTGTACTTCTGTTGTATTAAAGTTAATAGTGTTAGTGTTAAGAGTGTAGCTCAGGGCTAGAGCTCTCATGCATAAGACACTAGGTTTAATCCCTAAACTCACAAAAATATACAACATATAAAGGTGAAAATATGGAAATAAACCAATGAGCAATGTCTGGGGGCTGGGGTGATGACTTAATTGATGATGGCTTGTTCCATAAGCATGAGCGCCAGAGTTCAGATCTCCAGTTGCACATATTTGTGAACACAGCATTGAAGGCTGGTGGGAGGCAGGCAGATTCCTGGAGTAAGCTGGAAATGTGTTCCTGTAGGACACCTTATGTTAAAGAAAATTAAGATGGATATATGCCCAAGAGTGGTATAGCTGAATCTTGAAGTAGATCAATTCCCGACTTCCTGAGGAACTGCCAACTTCCAGCAAAGCCCGTTGCTGAGGACAACAACTGAACAACTCATTGAGCATGGAAAAGTTGAGCTGGTGTGTATATGAAACCTTTACCTCTATGTTCTAGTGTCTTTGGTGTGGGAAGATACTCTGCAGGCTACCAAAATAAGAAAAGAAAAGAAAAAAATAACATAAACACCAACCCAGCCACAAAACCTTTGACCAACCATCTGTCCTGCCTACAAGATATGCTAGGACAATGGTGGCACAAACCTTGAGGGAATAATCAACTGATGTCTGATGGTTCCACTCACAACATTGCTAGGGTGACCCAGAACCAGAGACTAAATAGCCCAGAGACCAAACACTACTGCTCCTCGAAAGAAAGTAGCAATAAAATGACACCTAATGGTATGATATATTTATAGATGAGTGCTTTACCCAGTCATCATCAGAGAAGCTTACTTCTGCAGTAGATGGAAACAGATGTTTAGACCCACAGCCAGACATTTTACACACACACACACACACACACACACACACACACACACACACACACACACAGAGAGAGCTTTAAATGAGGTATATCTATTAAATCCCTCCCCTCAGAGGTCAGGGAACCCCTCAGAAGAGGAGGTGGAAAGAGTGTAAGAGCCAGAGGGGATGAAGGACCCTAGGAGAGAAAGTCCCTCTGAATGAACTGAGCAAGGCTCATATGAACTCACAGAGACTGCACAGGGCTGACGCAGCTCTACATGGGATTCCTGAGTGTGTGAACGAGTGGGCCTCTGATTCTTGTGCCTGTTGTTGGGCCTCTATTCCTTCTGATGGGTTGTTTTGTCTACCCTCAGTGTGATGGGTTTTGTTTTACCTTATATTTTATGTTGTCATGCTAGGTTGTTATCTCTTAGAAGCCTGTTTTTTTCTTATGAGGGACAGAAAGGGAGTGGATTCAGATGGAAAAGGAGGTGAAAGAAACTGGGAGGAATAGAGGGAGAGGAAACTGTAATCAAGACATACTGTATGAGAAAAGAATCTATTTTCAATAAGAGGAAAACCATATAAGGTGGAAACTGATAAGGAAACCACTTAGTGTTGACCTCTGGTCTCACAGTCACCCTCATATACACATGCACATACTCATGTAAACACACCCCCCCACACACACACACACACACAATGCATAGTCTAATGAAGCATTATATTAAGTAAGAAAGAAAGGAAGAACTTCTTTTTAAGAGAAACGTTTTGTTGTCAGCATAAATCTGTAATCCCATCACCCAAGGGCTGAGCAAAAGGATCACCATGAGTTTCAGGCTAGCCTGGGCTATTAAGCAAGTTCCTCTCATGAAAGGAAAGAAGGAAGGAAGGAAGGAAGGGAGGGAGGGAGGGAGGGAGGGAGGGAGGGAGGGAGGGAGGGAGGAAAAGAAGAAATTTAAGGATTAAAATAATAATAAAAAGTTTAGCCAGGCATGAGGCATGCACCAGCACATTTGTATTTGATAGATCTGTCTTTATTTCCTACAATAAATGAAAATGAAACAGAATTAACAACTTGAAATGGCCACTGTACAAGCTGCTGCCTAGATATGCCTCCTAAAGCTGAGAACATAACTTTCCAGAAATGAACTTTATTTTTTTCTTATCTATATCATTCTTTCATTGTCTGGTATGTCTAGCATGTCTGGCAGTGATTTCAAACAGAAATATCTGGTTTTTTTTTTTTTTTTTTTTGACATGGCTTTTGGCAGAGCAGTAGTTTCACTAGGCCAACCAACAAGTGATAGAGGGCAGAGAGTCTGAGAATTGAAAACTAAAGAGCTAGGTGGATGCAGAGCCAGTTGTGAAGCCAAGGTGACAAAAAAATACATATATAACACCAGGGTAGGCATGGGAAGATATGCAGTTTGCTAATAGGTGTGAATATAACATAAATGCTCAAAGAAAAAGGTGTAAAGTAAGATGAAAGATAAATTAGTCACATGTGCACAGCTGTGGTTCCTGAAAGGACTTGGTGAGAGCCTCACCAGGAAGACTACGCACAAAAACAGCACACCCCAAAATGGAAGAATTACCACAACAACTACAAGTAATCAAAGCCCATAAGATGTCAAGACCACACATTCCTGTTGGGTTATGGCTGAAGACAGCTTGGAATTCATATGAAGTTTTGATATCTTAGAATTCTGCTGTGTTTGACTTAGAGTTGAAGCAAGAAGAACGACAGTTTGCCTTTCATTCCCAAAAGCTAGACAGAGTTCCTAAGAGGGAAGACAGAGCATAACTTGTCATCTGAAAGTAGTGTGTAGTAAAGGTGGGGGAAAACTGATGGTGAATCCTTCAAATGTTTGAGGATTTTCTGTTCCCTAGTTTAAGATTTGCCCCGTAATCTTCATTATTAACCAAGTGCTTTTGCAGTTGCTTGTTGTTATAGCTGAAGAATAGCTTACAATTTTTATTAGAGTCTTCCATCTTGAGTCCACCCCATCTGTATATTTATCCTCTCTACTTCTTCACTGTAGCTGTAGTAATAATAATAATCTGATCATCATAAGTGACTTCTGGTTAAAAGTAAAACCACCAAATGGGTTTAATTACGATCTGAAAATGAGTTTGTTGGGTCAAGAATCAAACATTTGCTTCTTCTGAAGCCCTGGGCGGTGACTCAGTGCCCTTGAGCACTTTGTGCCTGTGTGCTCAGCACAGCTTCCATATTTCCTGATGGCTGCAAGGCTGGGAGAACACTCAATGCTTTTCTTCTCCAGGAATTCATCCATTCTGTTTTCCCCATCAGCACCTGAGGAAAGAACCTTTTGACTGTCTGTAAAGTACTTCACTAAATGCCACTTGCTCTGGTCACAGGACTAATGTAGAAGATGGTTGTCTATAGGGTATGTTTAAATCTCCGAGTATGTCCCTTCACTATTCAAAGACTCAAAGCAAAGAGTATGCACAAAGTACACTGTAAGACAAAAACAGCACATGAATCAAGTGGAAGCAAGCTTTGAGGTACAAATAACATAATCATGTGACATATTTGTATTGTGTGTGTGTATGTGTATATCTCTTTATCTGTGTGCATATGACAACTTTGAGTTGTATTTATGTGTTACATCTTTATGTGTGACATCTTCGTATGTCTGTGTAACATCTTTATGTTGTATATGTCTATGTGACAGCTTTGTGATGTGTGTATGCATTTACCTTTGTGTGTGTGACATTGTGACATCTTTATGGTGTGTGTGCATATGTGTGTGTAGGTGAGAAAGAGGGAGAGAAACATCTTTATGGTGTGTAGGGGGGAGTGTGGATTGGTGTCAGAAATAGCTTGAAAAACAGACTTTTTAGAAGTCGTCTTATCCTAAGCCAGCAAAGGGAGCAGTCTGCCTTCACCTTTACTAGACTTTGTTGAAAACAGATGTTCATTTACTCTCTTATGCCATTCATTAAATTAAAAAAAAAAAAAGATGGTCTTGTAAATTTTTTAATTATGTATGACTGAATTTGAATTTGATTATTTATTCATTCCAGAGTATATTCCCCTGTTTTACTGGATGAATATCAATGATTCTTTTATAATTAGTGTTAGTGTGTGTGTGTGTGTGTGTGTGTGTGTGTGTGTGTGTGTGTGTAAAATTTTGCTGTGTATACCAGACTGGCCTTGAACTCACTATATTGCCCAGACTGACCTTGAATTCCCTGCAGTCCTCCCTCTGGCTTTGGCATCCTCAATGCTGGGATTATAGGTGTATGTCACATGCCCACTGATAAATGATTATTCTAATCACGCTTAAACATGGGACAGTCGTAAATAAGTAGTCCAAAAACAATGCACCTGGACTGGAATGCAAGTAGGAAGTGCTGTGTGCACTGTCCTTCTTTTCTGCTTTCTCACAGAGCACAGTGACTCTCTTACTCTATATTAATGTCATTCCTTCACCAGCTCACCCACCATCCTCTCGGTTCTGGTCGCACATCTTTTCTTCTCTCTGTACTGGTTTTACGCAAAGATGTGATGTAATTGCCTGCAACAGAATTTAAACATTTTACCATTAGACATTTTCTGTTTTATTCTTTTTTATTTATTTAAATCCTTGCAAATTTAGACACTATAGAAAACTATTATTTGTCTCATAATGGCCTCTTCAGTGTCTTTCACAGTCTTTTGTGGAAAATAATGACATAATGATAGTGTTCTCAGACCTATATTTTCTACTTGATAAACTAGCAATTATATGATTAAAGCATTTTTTAGAAACCCACATTAAGTATATGATACTCTAGAAATCAGTCCATCATGTAATTACACAGTCAGGAAAGAAATAATTTACATGACTAAAAACCATCTGAAACAGTATCTGTGACCAATCTGTGATTTTGTAAATGGGTAAAGAATTAAGAAATATCAAATGGTTCAATATATAATGTACTTTTAACAATAGGTCTCTAACGTCTTTAATTTTTTAAATTAGGTTTCAATTTTTATTTTTTGTCATTAGTAACAGGAAGCTATATCAAACTCAGCTGGAAACATGCTGAATACATTAGGAGAAGTCACATAAATCTAATGATTTCTCTTCAAACAAAATAAAATAAGCACTTACAAATCACAGAGGCAAGCAGATGCGGCTTGGGTGTTTACATTTCTGTGATACACACCAACTTTGCAGTGATATTTTTCCTCAATGGATCATAGAGTCTAGATATCTGTCTTGATGATGAGAATGTCACAGTTTTCTTGAAAGTCAAAAAGTCAAATTATAAGTCAAGAGCACCAACATTGTGGTCAGTTGGGAGAGATATAAAAACCAACCAACAATACACACAGCATTTTTATTAGAAAATAGAAGGGACATTTAGCAAGATGTAAAATGGGTCCTATCAGGAAATATTTTGAGGACACATCTTCAAGACCAAAGTAGGCTACTATATAATTTTCATTATTTTGTTCAACTCTTTAAAACTAGTTACCCAGATTTCCACACTGTTCTCTGAGGAAGAATCTAGAAGCATCCAGAAGTTTTCCTTAAAGAATAATCCCACAAAGTCCCATGAACTAGTATTGCCTAAAAAGGGTGTGTGTGTGTGTGTGTGTGTGTGTGTGTGTGTGTGTGTGTGTGTGTGTGTGTGTGTGCGTGTTTATATATCAATCCCAGTTCCATCTCCCTCCCAGCCTCCCATGCTCACAACCAACAATCCCACCAATCCCACCCCCCTATCCAATCCTCAAGGAGGGTAAGGCTTTCCCCAGGGAGTGTATCTCTCCATCCAGATACACGGAGGGGAGCCTAGGTCCTCCCCCAAATGAAGTTTAGCTATATTAAGAAGCAATATTCAGTGCTCTGATCCGTGCATGTTATTTTACCATTTCTGTGGTTTTTAAAGAATAAAACATGTATACGCTCAAACTGAGTTGCAGTTATAAGACATAAATCTCTTTAAATAGATAAAAAAGGGGCTGGAGAAAATGCCTCAGTGGAAAAAGAAACTTACTGTTCTTTCAGAGGACCCAAGTTTGGTTCCAGCACCTGTGTTAGGCCACTCACACTCACCTGAAACTGTAGTTCCAGGAAACCAGATGCCCTTTTCCAGCTACTGCAGGGCCCACACACATCTGGGTGAACACTCACACAGACATACACATGTAAACATGAACACATTAGGAAACGTAAAAGAAGGGTCTCTCTTCAGCCAGGATTGAATAGGATATATGTGAATTAGACATTGGGCCCAGGCAGTAAAGGAGACTTTTACAGAAATCTACATGCTTTCTGCATGTGTATGTGTGTGTGTGTGTGTGTGTGTGTGTGTGTGTGTGGTGTGTGTGTGGTATATGTATGTGTGGGGGTGGTGTGGGAATGGTGGTGGTGGTGTGTGTGGTGTATGGGTGTATGCTGTGTGTGTGTGTGTGTGTGTGTGTGTGTGTGTGTGTGTGTGTGTGTGGTATGTGTGTGGTGTGTGGGGATGTGTTCTGGTTACTAAGTCATGCTTAAATGCAAGAAAGAAGTGAGATAGAGTAAGTGCTCTTAGCTCTGAAGTGCTTTAAGAATGAAAATTACCATAGGGTTCAAACCTCTAGTGCCACAAATAAATGAGAAAAGCAAACGCTAGCAAATATCTACACCTCTTATTAAAGGGTTATTTCATTGCTACCAAAGCTTCTCCAATGTCACTGGCTTATCTGCTTCCTAATTCAATACAAGTTAAAAAGTACAATACATTTTATATTACTATGATGGGATCACAACAGAATGAAACCATCATGGGACACGTGTGGCCATGCCTAATGATAAAAAAAAAATGATAGTAAACTCATAATCCTCCTGACTCTGCCTCCTTCAGCAAATCCTACCAGCATGTGTCACCAAACCAGGATACAGAAACACATAGAGACAGCTAACCTGAACAAGGAGGAGCTAATGGGCCCCCAGACTGATAGCTGGGAATCCAACATGGGACCAACTCAGACCCCCTGAACATGTGTCTCAGTTAGAAGGCCTGGGCAGTCTAAGGGACCTCTGACAGTGGAACAAGAATGCACAAAAGGACTTTGGGAGCACATTCCCCATGAAGGGATACTCCCTTAACCTAGAGGCAGGAAGGAGGGCCTAGTCCCTACTCCAAATGACTTGACAGATTTAGATGACCCTGCCTGGAAGGCATCACTCTACATGTGGAGTGGGGAGGATGGGAGGGGAGGGTGGCCGGGAAGTATAAGAGGGTGGAAGAGAGGGAAAGATGGAGGGAGGGAGGGAGGGAGAGAGAGAGGGAACTGGGATCAATATGGAAAATAAAAAGACAAAAGAAAAAATTATAGTAAATACATTCCACTCTTCATGAGAGAAAGCCAGTCATCACCATACTCAAAAGAAACCTTATCTTAGCCTCAGTATTGTCCCTTGGGGCACACATCCTCAAAATTCCTGCCATTCAAGTACTACAAGGAGCTAAGAATGTAATCAAAGGAAGATAGGGTACACCCACCCATACCATAAAAACCAAGCTGATATGAACAAAGGCATCTGTTGTTCTTCCACATTGACACTATGTAGGTTATTCTTGCTAGACTATAAAATCACTCAAGTTGTCATTAAGAAAACAATGCAGGAGCTGTTGATGGAGATGCCCTGAGACACCTGTAAAACTCACACAACATCATAGCACACAGAACAGCAATGAGAGGCAGGTGGGGCAGGGACATCACATGCCTTTTCATCAATTAAGAGTGAAAGGCCTGCTCGAATGTGGGCAGGCACCCATCTCAGGTCTTGTGGGCTTGTGTCATATGTTGTAGACCAGATTTTCATGACCTCTTTTTTTCATTGTTATTGCATACATATATGGATATGAATATCAAATTATTTTCTTACATATAACTTGCTCAATCTATATAATGTTACTTGTATGAATGTTTTCAGGGCACACTGTTAGGCACTGGACAAGCATTTGGTGTGCTTTTCTTTGGGGAAGACCACTCTTCTGCTTCTAACATTCTGCAGTTGTCTTTAGTTCTTTGTATAGGACTGAGGTCTCATAGGCTATTCCCAGTCCACTTTGGCCTGTCCATGGGTGTCATTGTTTTTCAGCTTGTGTTTATACAGTTATATTTGTGAGATTCTGTTGGTGTAGCTTCTTACATTACGAGGAGAGAGTCTCCCTGTTCACTGTTTTTTTTTTCCCCTAAAATTTCATAGTAAAGTTCACTGAAACAGGGCACATTGCAACAGTTTCAGCAAATATCTTCTTACATATGTGCATACCAGACCCTTATTACAGTCTTACACCCTAGAGCAGACTGTTCCACAGTTGTAAGTAAATGAGGGGTGCTATAATGACATAGACAGTATGCAGTTAGAGAATTTAGTGTCTAGTCTATCACCATACTACCCTGAACATGCCCAATCTCATCTGATCTCGGAAGCTAAGCAGGGTTGGGCCTGGTTAGTACTTGGATGGGAGAGAATCTGATGTCTGTCCCTGGCTTAGCTATCTGCTCTATGGTTGACAGCAGATAGCTAAACCAGGTGTGCTGTCTTCACATTTTTAGCATGGAAACCATGATTTCTGCCTTACAAGGCACTCAAGAGAGTTGAATTGTGAATGTAAGAGAAACAACCCAAGGATGCTATGTAAATATAAGGAGGTCATTTTATAATCACTAGGTATTGAAACCATAGTGACAAGCACAGTGCTAAGCTTCTGGTCTACTATACCAGACACCATGGCATGTGTGCAATCTCAGAACTTGGGAGACTGAAGCAGGGAACTCATCAATTCAAGGCCAATCTTGGCTATATAGTAAGACCATGACTCAAGTGGAGGGGCAAGGGCAGGAGAGCATGTTGGAGAGAAAGGAGGTGGGTAGAAGCAGAGAACGGAATCAAAGAACCCAAACTTTAAAGACAATACACAAATAAGATTATCTATCATTTTTCCTTACATCACTATATTGTTACAAGTGTGCGTCTTCTGCTCCTGCTTGCTAGGCAGAATGCAAAAATGTCATTTTTTTTTTTTAAAGACGAAGAAGGCAGCAATACAATAGTTGAGTTTTTCGATTCTTTTCAAAATCTCTGTCCCAGTTTCTTCACTAGAAATAGGGACGGAACAGCACAGCAGACAGGTAGGGATGATTGATGGGTTATTACAGGCTTAGAGTTAATGCAATGTCTACCACAAGTCACTTCAGACATGCTGCTCAGTTCCCTTACTTATTGGTAAAGACCAATGATCAGAGTTCACCCCAGATTCACCTTCATTCATAAGCCTTGATTTGTATTGTCTTTTGAGATGAACCCTGAGTGACCCCTACATTCAAGTTCACTTTGGTCACCAAAACATCTGATCCTAGCTAACTGGCCTTATAACAGTATAACGCTTATAATTAGTGTAATAATAGTGCGTTCATTCTAAATTCTTATCATGTGACCTGATTGCTTCATTCATCTTAAAAAGAAAAGACATGGTGTTTTAAAATCACTGTCATACACTCAGCATTAAGCTGATGAGTGGAAGGTATATTCTTTGCCTATCCATGGGAAAGAAAAAGTGTAACCAAAGTTATTACATTTAAAAAAAAAGCTAAGATATAGCTGTAAGGAGTGATCTCAGTGTGAAAAAAAATAGAACTGTGGGTCTGTAGCATTAAGAGGGAAAAATATCAAATTATAATGCTGAGAGAAAGTCTGAGGGAAGGATAACTTCCCTGAAGGTACCATACTCTAAATACAAGGGAGACAGGAGTTAACATGGAGCCTTGATGGGTGTGAAACGTTGCCGTGGAGACTGATGCCTGGAGAGAGAGCAGGGAGCATGTGGCAGGGAGATGGAAGAACAAGCCAAGCTCACCTCTGGGTGGGAGAGATTCTAACCCAAAATGCTGAAGCAATGGAACCATGGGCACTTGGTAAGTTCTTAGGAACCCACCCACACAGTAAACTGCCAGAGAAAACAGTCTGAAGGGGGTAAGTGTTGTTGCTTGCAAGATTCTTAGGAGGAAACCTAGCTTCCACATGTGTGGGACTGAACCTCTGAGTGGAGCAGCTAATCCAGAGGTTTTGCAGGTGCTGTAGAAACAGCTTGGATCTCATAAAATCCACCTCTTCCCCTTTTGTTGCCCAGCTCATCATCCACATAAAGGCATTTTCCTTTTGGAATATTCTAGAGAATCCCAGTAAAGGTTAATGGTGGGTAAAATGGTGGATTCCACACACATTTAAATTCATGAGGGAACAGTCAAATGCCAGTTCCTAAAATAATTGGTAGTATTCCCCTCTAGGTAAAAGTCCTTGCTTGGTACTGCTATAAAACAACACTGAAAAAAAAAATCTGGTGAAACACAGTTTTACTAGAAAGATGGTATAGATAAACACCATTTATAAGAAATTACATTTAAAAAGTAGCAAAACCAAAAAACTCAACCTAAAGAAAAGAAAATACATGCTTGAACACCATAGGGTCATAGACAACAACACATCCAATAATAATTTTAAAATCACCGAAGGCCTTGCTTTTAGAATCTGCTGGACCAGAGCCATTGCCCTGGGCACATTGGCTCCCATGATTGGACCACTAAGCAACTGTGGGTTTATGTGTGATGGTCAAGGCACTGCCTCATAATTTCACAGCAACTGAGCAAATTCATATGTGTGCGCACACAGGCACAGATACCAACAGACCTAAGACAGGCTAAGTCCATACAGCTCACAGAACTAGGCAGAAAAACACAAGAATGCCTCCTTGCCACAAACAGGCTCACAAACACCCCTCAGAATTTTTCTCTAGGATAAATCTTTTTCTCCTAAAAGAAAAAACAATTAAATCATTGGCAGCCTGACTCTCCCTGAGTAAAAGCAAGACATTAATTTCAATCATGCCCATTGAGAAGTTATTGCACAGCAGGGATTTCCAATTACATAATGCAGACCAGGACTCTACTGTGTCACTTGGCTGCCAGGATCCATGGGTGAGCTGTATAACACCCTCTGTCATGTAGCTCATGTGAGAAGAGAATTCTGCTGTTCCAAGAAATGGCACTCATCTTGGAGACCTTCCCAGTTACACAAAAGAGCATAATTTCCACATTATCCCTGGGCATACTGTCTGAGATGATAACTGTGTGATAGCTTTATGTGTAAATTATAGATGCAATGCTCTAAGGAAAGGCACACAGACTGACTGCACTTGGGTGGTAGCAGTGTGGAAAAACAAAATAATTTTTTCTTTGATTTTTATGAAATGATAGCTAAGCCCTCCTATGATAGTCAACAGACACTTGCGGGTTAGATGGTAGATAAGGTATTTGCATGGTGATTATCTATAGAGCAAGACAAGAGCTGGAAAGCTGTGTGGAGATAAAACTAACTTGTCACAGACTAGTTCATTATTTGTATTTTAAGTCTTTCACAGTTTAAACCGAGTATTTATCTGTTTTCCCTCAGGGACTCTCTCTCTCTCTCTCTCTCTCTCATATATATATATATATATATATATATATATATATATATATATATATATGCAAATAGTACACACACACACGCACACTTGCAAAAGAGAAAGGAAGTAAAGGCTATATCTTTCCTATTTGTTGGCAAAATTCCATATATAATGTATACTATGTGCCAGACATAGGGTTAAGCTGCAAGAAAATTTTCTGTGCTTTTCTCCCAAAGGCTCCTGAGTTTTTATGGTAAGAGTCAAAGTTGTGTTTTTTCCACATTGGCTCTCAGTGTCTGGTGTATTCCTCCTTATTTGGTTAAGTAGAACTATATTTTAAACTAAAGAAGAGAAGAATTATAAAACAAAGGTAGGCAGAATGATTCTTGTTTCTCAAGTGCTTACTTTATCCAGGTATTATTCATATCCAATCTCTATGATAATTTAATCTCTATATTTCAATCTTCGTTGTAAATCAAAGCAACCTGGGGCTCCTGGGACAGACCCTACACATAAAGAAAGGGATTCTTTCTTCTGGCCTCCATTCCTACCTCCAAGTGCATTCAGAGTCCGTAAGGGCAATGATGGAATAGTTCAGACTGATTCAGAGTACCGTGATAGTAGAGCCTAGACCAGGGAAGGATTTGCAGTGTATGGAGAGAATGGTATTGATTGCCAGCATGAAACATAGTCTGAGTCTAAGCAAGATTACAAGTGTGTTTGAAGCTCCAGCCAGGAGATTTTACCTATTCCCTCCAGCCCTCCAGCCCTCCAGCCCTCCAGCCCTCCAGCCCTCCAGCCCTCCAGCTCTCCAGCCCTCCAGCTCTCCAGCCCTCCAGCTCTCCAGCCCTCCAGCTCTCCAGCCTTCCAGCCCTCCAGCTCTCCAGCCTTCCAGCCCTCCAGCCCAGAGTCTGCAAACAGCTTCTGAATTACAAATTTTGCATTTAGAATTGTCTACTTTACAGTAGGGTTGGCATGGTATATATTTAGTAGAAACCTTGCTTCAAATTCTGAAAGTGAATCTCTTCTGGTGGCATGAGATAATATATATATATATATATATATATATATATATATATATATATATATATTCTTGGGCAATAGCAGCAGTAAGCTACATCTCAGAGGTAAACGTGAGTTCATGAGGATAATAATGCTACAGAGTCCTGAATCACTTAGCTAAAATGCTTAGTCAATCACTCGAATTAGATGTGCATCCAGTTTTATGATACTTTCAATTTGACCCCAACTAACAATCTAAGCAATAGTGGAAAGGCTACCTTCAATGTCCTTCCCTGATAATGAGACTGATAGCTAACTTATATGCCATCCTAGAACCTTCATGTAGTAGCTGTTGGAAACAGAAGCAGACAACCATAGCTAAACACTGAGCG
Organism: Cricetiscus sungorus; assembly: GCA_030556225.1. Taxonomy (NCBI): domain Eukaryota; kingdom Metazoa; phylum Chordata; class Mammalia; order Rodentia; family Cricetidae; genus Cricetiscus; species Cricetiscus sungorus. The sequence goes on along the minus strand of JANBXA010000372.1, from coordinate 19,819,131 downwards.
GAACTCCTGGAATCCAGTTGCAGAGAGGGAGGAGTAACAAGAAAAGGGGTCAAGACCAGGCTACAGAAACCCACAGAAACAGCTGACCTGAACAAGGGGGAGCTCATGGACCCCCAGACTGATAGCTGGGAATCCAGCATTGGACAGACCCAGACCCCCTGAACATGGGTCTCAGAAGGCCTGGGCAGTCTGTTACCTCTGACAGTGGAACCAGGATGTATTCCTGGTGCATGAAAGGACTTTTGGAGCACATTCCCCATGGACAGATACTCCCTTAACCTAGGAGGGATGGCCTAGACCCTAATCCAAATGACTTGACAGATTGTGATGATCCCTCCTGGAAGGCCTCACCCTCCCTGTAAATGGGGAATGGGATAGAGGGGGTTCTGGGGATTCAGGGGACATAGGAGGATGGGAGAGTGAGGAATCTATGATCAATGTGTAAAATAAGGAAAAATAATAACAATAAAAATAGTAAGAAAGAAAGAAAGAAAGGAAGGAAGGAAGGAAGGAAGGAAGGAAGAAAGAAAGAAAGAAAGAAAGAAAGAAAGAAAGAAAGAAGTTTTATGGACATTGTTTCAGCCTAAATTGATAACTGACTGAATTTCTTACACCAAAGTCAAGATGACCCTTTAAAATCTGTCAGATAACCACTATTAAACTTAAAACTTTCTAACACAAACACTCTTATGCTCAAAACATTCCAGCACACTTGTGTTTACTAGTTTTATGTCAACTTGTCACAAGGTAGAATCATTTTGGACAAATAACTTTAGTTGAGAAGATGACAAGTACCAGATTGGCTTGTGAGAAAAATCTGTGGTACTTTCCTTGATTAATGATTGATATGGAAGGACACAGCTCACCGTGGGCAATGCCATTCCTGGGTCAGTGGTACTGGGTGTTAAAGAAAGCATGCTGGACAAGCCATGAGGAGCAAGCCAGTAAGCAGCACTCCTCCATGGCCTCTGCATCAGCTCCTGCCTCCAGATCCTTGAGTTCCTTCCATGCCTGCTTGAGTTCCTTCCATGACTCCCTTCATCGACGGACCAAAATAAACCCTTTCCTCCCTAAGATGAGTTAGTCATGGTGTTTTTGTTTTGTTTTGTTTTGTTTTGTTTTGTTTTGTTTTTTTTTTATCTACAGCAATAGAAACCATACTGTGACAACAACTTAAGTTGAAGAGTGAAAACCTAGGTATGTGCGATGCTATATAAAGCCTGCACAATGATGTTAAATGGTAGTTTGGGTTTTAAATTAAAAATGTAAATTCTGCAAACACATATTTATCATTTTTTGTTTATTACTATATCCATATCCCAAGATTAGCACCAAGCATTTGTAGCTTCAGGACACTTCATAGGAAAGCAGTAACCAGAACCTGATGGACAACGCAGAAGAGAAGGAAAGAGGAAAGGAAGCCATTTTATATTGTATAGTTGCCTCACCTCTCAATTTCTCAGTAACCATCATCTTATGGCTGGTTAAAACTACCATGGTGAAAGTTAATAAGGATCAACCCCTAGTTACCTAGTTATGGATAAGGCAGTCTAATCTACTGAAAGAATGAAGGGGCCAAGAACTTAAATCATAAACTCTGACAAACACAGACATTCAGACACCAAATCTTGACCAGTATTTTTAGTGTAATAGTTTTAGAAGACTTAATATTAAATCCATATTCCCACAAGACAGGTGACCATGTATCAGAAAACAAGGAATTAGAATAATTTATAATTTATCAATTATTTTATAAATTTAAGTGAATTATTATCAATTTAATAATTGTGTTTTGATCAATTCTAAATATTGTATAAAAAAGAAATAATATTAGTTACTAAATGTTTAGCATATTCCAGAATCTTAACATTTTAATATATTACAAGAACATTGTCTCTTTTTAAGTATTTATTTGCAGATATTTATAGGATGCAGTATGGTAATTCAATACATGTACAATGATCAAGTGCCTTGAGAGGCCCTTAACCAACTTCTCACTATCCCTCCTCCCCTATCCACCCTTCCCAGCTTGTATTAATTACTACTAAACATTTTTGAATGAATTTTTCAACATCCACATATGAGAAAGAATAAAGAATATTTTGTACTTATGTCTCTGTGTTTGTTTCATTTACCACAATGTCTGCTAGTTCTATTCATTTTGTTGCAAATGATAACATGACCTGTTCTTATCCCTCTCTCACTTTTTCTCTTCCTCCTCTTTTTTTTTTTTCTTTTTATTTGAGACAGGGCCTTACTTGTACAGTCTACACTGGCCACAGAATGTCAATCTCCCTGAACATGCCCCCCTGAGTTAGAGGTACACACTAGTGCATATTTTTTAATGGTTACTTACTATTTCACTGTATTTTTTTTTCATTCGTTTCATGCTACCCACCCATCTTTAGATTCCATATCTCACATACTACCACTAGTACAGCAATAGGCATAGCATGCAGGTGTTTCTCAAATGTGTTGATGTCATTTCCTTTGGATATGTACCCAAAGTAGAGTAGCAGGATCATGTGATGATAAACATTAGAGGTCCGAGTAGCCTCACGTTGTTCTCCAAGATGGACGCTCTATCTTGGAAGTTCCACTAGCAAGTGTATATTAGTTCTCTTTTTCTACAGTGCCACCAATATTTCTTATTTTCTAATCATTTTAATAAAAATTCTTCAAGGTATGATCTTAATATGGTTTTGATTTTAATTTCTTTTAAAAAGTGTATATTAATATTCTTTGCTCATATTTAATTGGCTTATTTTATGGGTTTTTTTTTCCCATGGGAGCCTGCGCATGACCAACCTAGGCTCTCTGCATGTGTGTGACAGTTGCGTAGCTCGGTCTATTTGTGTGGCTCCTAGCGGTGATATCAAGACCTGTCCCTGGCTCTTAGCTGGCGTTTGAGAACCTGTTCTCCATGGTGGATTACCTCCACCAACCAGATACAGGAAGAGGAGCTTAGTCATGCCTTTACCTTGATGTGCCAGGCTTTGTTAAAGCCCACTGGAGGCCTGCACCTTCCTGAATAAAGACTGAGACTGAGGAGAAGAGGATGGGGAGGGGGTAGAAGGGACCTGGGAAGGTGGGGACAGGAACAAAGGCGGGAGGGAAAACTAGTCAATATGTAAAATAAATGAAATAATTTTTAATAAAATCGAATAAATTTTTAAAAAATTCCTGGATATGCTTGGTATTAGTTACCTGAAAAGCATGTGGATTTTTTCCATTGTGAAAATTGTAACTTTTGCTGTTTCTTTATTGAAATAGATGCATCATAGTTTGAAACAATTTCTTTTGTCTATTACTACTTTTGTTTCCTACACTTTGGAGGTCTTAGAAAAAAATCTGTTGCCTATAATGATATCTTACTAGTTTTGTGGGTTAAGGTCTTCAGTTTAGGCTTTTGTTTGCTTGTTTTTTTAGCTGCTTTTACAAGTGAGAGTTGGAAACAAAATATCAATTATCTGCAAATGTGTAAATGAATATCAAGTTTGCCCAGAACCACTTATTGAAGAGGCTACACTCTCACACTCTGTCTGGTATGTTTTTGGCATCTTTGTCAAGAATAAGTCAGCAGTAAATGCTATTTAAAAAGGTTATTTCTGGACACACTATCTTGTTATAGTGGTGTGTGTCAATTTTATGCTAATACCATTAAGTTTTGATGGTTTTGCCCTTGTAGTCTACTTTGAAAGAGCCACAAAAATGAAAGTTAAAAAGTCTAAGTTTTCTCCAGGAATACCTCTTAAATAGATTACTATCCAATCATGGAGGTTTGATATGTATAATGAAGTTACAGTGGAAGTTTTCTAGCCCTAAAAATTCATACCAAATGTGATTTTATTTTAATTTTATTACATTTAAATGTGTGTGTGTGTGTGTGTGTGTGTGTGTGTGTGTGTGTGTGTACCACTATATACATGTAGAAGTCAAGTTATCTAGGGCAGTAGTGCCACACTCCTTTAATTCCAGATTTTGGGAGGCATAATCAGGTGGATCTCTGTGAGTTCTAAGCCTGCCTAGTCTACAAAGTAAGTTCCAGGACAGCCAGTGTGGTTATACAGAGAAACACTGTCTCAAAAAAAGCAACACCCCCCTCCACACCCGTCAAAGAAGAAGTCTAGTTGTCGAAGTTGATTCAATAGTTCCCTACTTCCCCCAAGTATGAACCTGGTCATGACATTTGGTGGCAAGCACTCTAGGAGCCATTTCACTGGACACAAAGTGAATTTAACTCAAACATATCCTTATGTCATGTGGCAGAATATTGGATATCTGTATATAGCAAGCAGCCTCAAATTCTAGGTAAACAGCCCTGAGTAAAAAATACAGAGGCCAGCATACAACATTTTTGAAGAGCTGTAAGATTACAAAATAAAGTTGCAAAGTGATCAGTTTCCATGAACATAATAAATAGACAGTATGAGAGTAAATAACATGAAAGGCTTAGCAAAATGAGATAGCTAATGAGGGCTGTTCTTGTTATTTTGGCCAAGATTTAAAAGATAAGAAAGGTTGGGCTGTAGCACAAACTTAAGGACAAACATTTTATATGGTGATGAGATTTTAATGCTGCAAAGAGTTCAGCATTTCCTCCTAGAAAATACAGATGCCAGGGTAAGAGGATCATAACAACAACAACAACAACAAATAAATAAATAAATAAATAAATAAATAAATAAATAAATAAATAAATAAAACAAGTAAATTGCCCAAGATATGGGTGATCAGATCTTTCATACTTATAAGACATTGTAAGGAGGTCAGATTTTTATTTTATTTGAAACAGGAAGTATTTTTAAAGACTTTCAGGAAAGCCTGATTTGACCTATTTTCCGAATTTGGGAGCTCACAGGTGCTCAGCATACTTGATGTCTATAGTAGAGTACTTGAAAGAGAGAAACAATTAGGATATTTTTGTGCTCATGTCAGTGAATGAGCACTGTCCTCTCAAATAACTAGGTTCAGAGAAATGAGATGAAGCAAAGGAAATGGATTGAAGATTTAACCTGTTGTAAAATCCTAAAAGATAGGTTTTAGGTCATGATGGGGGGGATCAAAATGGACTTGTAGATCTCAAGTTTAAGCCAGTATGTGGTTGGTGATGTCATTCATGGAGAGGGTGAAGAAGAGGTAGCTTTCAGAGGGGAAATTAGAGTTCTGTTCACAGTCAGCTTGGAGGTTGACTGTGAGTCACCAAATAGAGATTTCCTGAGACTAACTACAGAAAATTAGTTCACAGCCCCAAAAGAGGCTCCACATGGTAGCACAGGGGAAAGGAAGTTTCTAGGTACTCTGTGATGAAGAGATGGACATTAGAGTCTAGGTAGATTAAGAAGACCATGCTGTGCTGTAGATCAGTTGGTTAAGTACTTGCCTAGCATGTACAATGTCTCAAATTCCAGCCCCAGGACCACATAAAGCAGGCATGGTAGCACACTTGGAAAGTAGCTCAAGGCCATTACTGTCTAAATAATGAGTCCAAAGCCAGCTTGAGATTCATCATAACATGTTTCAAAAAAAAAAAAATGGGGTGGTGTTGAGGAAGCAAGAGCTCTCTCAGCAAGTGTAAGGATTATTCAGGTATTCAGAACTCATGTAAAAGCTGGGCAGATGTGGAAGCTGCCTATAATCCCAGCAATCAGGAGGCAGAATCTTCAGGGGATCCATGGAGCAAATGGGGCTAACCAGACTAGTCAATCTGTAAGCCCAGGGTTCAGTTAAGAGATTCTGCCTCATTGAATAAGGTGGAGAACAATTGAGGACAATACCAAGTGTCAACTTCTGGCCTCTACATATGCCCTGTGCTAGTGTACACATGCATATAAACATGCATTTACACACACAAACAGACATAAACAATAAAACAAGGTGGCTGTAATTCACAGGAAAACAAAAGGGCTGAAAAGAATTTAGGAGAGTCGCACTGAGTCAACACAAGTCTGAAGAAAGTCCTTCTTTAGTGCTAATCAGTGCTCTGATCATCACAGCATCTCAGCAAGAGAGAAACGCAGACTATTACAGAGAATCATTCTTGAAAGCTGCATAGGGAAGGGATTATCCTATTTGCAACAGCTAGACAGCAAAAATCCCATAGTCTAGAACTCTGAGCAAGTGCTCTTAAGGACCTTACCTTAGTATTGGGAACTGCCCTAGGCTAACACACTGTGATGCCACCTGATGTTTTGAAAATAGTATCTAAAAGGATCACATTGCTTTTCAACAACCATATCCCAGAATGAGGCTCATGAAGTAGCCATATGTATAAAAAACAAATACCCAATAAGGTAAAATTCACAATGTGTGCCCTCTAATCAAAATTACAAGACATATGAAAAAAAAGGAAAATATGACTCAGAGAAAAATAATGAAATAAATCAACGGAAAAGCAATCAAGAAATGGCAGCAATGTTGGAGGTATCACACTAAGGTAATTCCCACACTCTAAAATTCTGAAACAGAGATGTGAAAGATGTAAAACTGACAACACAAAACTATCATGGCTGAGATTCTCAGTAAAGTTAGGTGAGTAACACATTGCATATTTTTTAAAATAAGATTCAATGGACTAGAAAATACAACAAAAGAACTATCATGATGAAAACCTGAAGAGAAGATAATTGAAATATAAATAGTCCTTCACTGAGATAATTTAAAACTTGGCACGAAAATGCAAAGATTGAAAATAATATAAGCAGCTTACGAACATTGAAGATCAGCACTACCTCATTTCAAAAAAAGAGATCACCAAGGAGATGGGTTTGGGCATGAAAATAAACAGATCACTAGAACAGGAAACAGGGCATAAACATCTGCCTACCCACATATAGAAAAATGTTGTTTCCATCAGTATGAATAATCAGTTCAATTAAGGAAGAACTCTGTCAAAAAATAATATTACATATTTTCAGACTTTAATATAAGATAGAAAATGACACAACTCAAAAATGACAGAATATTTGAAAAAACACTTCTCTTAAAATGAATACAGACAGGATTTACATCATTTGTTACTGGTATATTCAAGTCAGAACTATTGGAGATAACAATACACATGTACTTTTATAATTAAAATTATAAAATGCTAAGAATTTGCAGGATGGGGAACAAAGACCTTTCCTATACAGCTGGAAGGAATGAGAAATGATACAACCACACTAGAAAAAAATGTTTGGAAAAATTCTGAAAATTAAAACCTAAAGAGTTCTGGCTGCTGTCTAAGACAGACCTGCCATTCCTAGGTATTTGCGTAGAACAGATCAAAACATACACCCATGGGCGAGTTTGTCCGTCACTGTGAGTTACAGTTCCAAACTAGAAACAGCACAAATACCCCCTCCAGCTGGCAAGTAGATATTTGAGGTATAATGGGATCCTACCACTCAGCAATCACAGGGATGAATTGCTGAGAAATGCAGCAGCACAAAGACTCAAAATAATTAGGCTGGGTAAAAAAGAAAAAAAGAAAAAGAAAAGGCAAAAATGTGTTATTTGTGAGAGAGAACCTGGAAATGAAGGTTTGAGGAGACTTTTAATTTTCATTGTAATCATTGTTTTGCTTGGGATTTTAGTCTCGCTTGTGAGTATATATGACAAAGCATACCATAGTGCATATTTTAAATATGCACAGTGAGTTCTATGTTTATTATTCTTCACTGACTTGGTTAGAAATAAATTCAAGTGGAGAAGCAGAATGAGGAGAATGAAGTAAGCACATTTTGTTTTATTTTGTAACTTTTTATTGACTCTTTGTGGATTTCATCATGCACCCCATTCCCACTCATCTCCCTGACCCCTTGCTTCTGCTCTTGCAACCTCCCACCCAAAACAAATTTTCAAAGTAAAAACAAACAAAAGACCAAAAGAAAAAAAAAAATCTCAGCATGGAAGCTATAGTGTGGCCCAGTGAGTCACACAGTATACTCTTTAGACCATGCATCTTTACTTGTAAGTGTTCATTGCTATGAGTCATTGGTCTGCTTCGAGGCCTCTGACTTCTGCTATGCTATGGATACTGGGCTCTCACGGGACTCCTCTTGGATATCCTATTGTTGCATTGTGTCATGAAGACCCTGTAGCTTTGGATCTGCAGGTCCAGTCCCTCCATATGCTCCAGTAGTTTATAGATAATGTGGGAGTTGGGGTGGGCTACCCTGCAGTCCTGGTTCTTGGCCAGGGTGGTACCTGGGTTGGTGAGCCTGCCAGCTTTCCCTCATTGTCACCATCCAGGTGAGATCTCCAGCACTTTCTTGCTAGCTCAATGTAGCAGACAGCAGGGAGCAGGGCCAGTTCTGCTCTCACACCCTTGTGTCTGACTCACTCATATTTACACCACTAGGGCCTGCTCTACTGTTTTTGCCAGACAAGGGCCAGGGCTTAATCTCTGGAATGCTACACTTGGTGAGAAGCAGGACCGGCTCTACTGTTTTGTAGGTGGCAAGAGGTGGGGGGAGGACAGCATTTTTTCCCTTACCCTTGCCACCTCATGACATATGACAGAGGTCTGGCTCATCTGTGTACACCTCCACCCCCTTCCCCATCCCCAACAACAGGGTCATCTCTATTGTGCTGCACAGGTGAGATGCTCTCCTGGATCTCCCATGTGCTGGAGCTGGTGTAGGGCAGGGCCAGCTCTCCCACCGTGAAATGCCAGTGCTCCCATACTCTGGGTCCCAGGGCCTAGGGACCTCAGGACAAGCGCTCATACCTGCCATAGGTGACAAGGAGCAGGAGGGAAGGGCTCTTCTCCCCTCACCCATGCCATCACATGGCATACTGGGGGGGGGTGAGGTCAATATTCCTGCTCTCAAGGATACTATTTTTTCCAACAGTCTCTCCCATGCTGCTTTCTTTTATCTTTCTTTCTTTCTTTTCTCATTCTCTCCCTCTCTCCCATTCTCCCTCCCTCCCTTCTTTCTTTCCTTTTTTCTTTCCTCTCCCTCCCTCCTATCCTCCCTCTCTCCCTTCATTCTTTCTTTCTTCCTTTCTTTTTCTTTTAAATAGTATAGAAATGCTAGATAAGATGCTATCTCCTCCTGTTGGCTGACTATGTGTCTTCTGGTTCAACTGTGAATTTGCATGTTTCTTTTTTTCTACTTCCTTCTTTCTCAAATCGCTTCTTGTGTGGCCTAATCACCACCCATGTTTTGAGCTCCAGCTTCCTAAACTATTTGTCTTTTTATGAAATAAAGACAGCTCTTGGAGTGAGCCACATTGTCTACCTGTCTAGCTTTGTTTATTTGCTAGTTCCTGTGGGACCTGGACAGCTAGGGTTATCTCTGATGCTTAGAAGGCATGTTTGTTCAACAACAAACAAATACACAGACAAGGTATAAACCTTGCAAATACTCATGACATGATGATCTGTTCCAGTTTGTAACAAATTTATTTGAGGGACATTTTTCATAAAAACATAATCAGCTCATGGTTGTTGGTCATGGGTAGGTGTGGAAAAGCTGGGGGAAATGACATTTGAGAGTGGTGTCTCAGCCAGTATGAGTTCATTTGGTCTGAAGCCAGGGCTTCCGCATTCATTTCATATTAACTTCCTATAGAGCTTGAAGTAAACCAAAGTAAATTAAAATGAAACATGTGACCAAATTCACAAGTATGCTGACGTCCAGAGAAACTCTGTCCCCAACGCCTGTGATACTTCACAATCACAGAGGAAACCAACTTAAAATTCGGACCCTTAAGTTATACGTTTCCAAGTTTTAACTACAATTAGGTTCATTTTAGTGGCTAAAGAACTAAGGGGAGTTAGGAATGTTTTGTCCATAAAGATGTTGCTTATGGAAGACTATGTTTCCTCTTTTCAGAGAATCAAAATTACTCATCAAGTTCTTCATCTAGGTCACAGTTTATAACTAAGAAAAAGTGTCATCTATAGCCATACATTGCATAAGCTTGGCCTTCACAAAGCAGCTGTCTTTAAAAAATTTCTTTAGGAATAATTTCGTTGTATTTTTCTACACAAAATGTTAGCACATACAGCTGTAATGATCAGAAATTGTACATAAACCCAACTTTTAAATTTGCTTGTATTTAGTAAAGAAAGGAGTATATTGGATATTGATATATATATAGAAAAATATGAAAGAAACTAGAATTAAGTGATGGTAGAGAAATTAACCTTTCAAACTTCTTTATCATGTTAGATAAGGAATATACGGGTTATACAATAACACAGCAAAAGGTTTCCTACACATAGTAGATTTCAAGACATACATTTTTAAAAGATTTCCACACTCATGCATAAAGAATGTTTCCAGTAATGTGAATGCTTTTCTTAATCTTTGAGTTTGGTGATGATTTTCAAAACTGAAAGCACTAGGTGGAGGCTCTCAGTGAGATTGCCCTTATTGCTCTTGTCATAATTCTCCTGGCACCTTTCTATGTTTACCAAATAGCAGATGCCATCAGTGCACATGCACAGTTTACTGAGAAACCCATACTCTTCAGGATTTGATAAAGCCTACTTGAAAAGAATCCACATTTATGAAGTTTTATCATGGGAATAGAATATGACAAATCTCAAGGGAGTGACTACAAGTACAAGGTTGGTAAGTCAAGAACATTTATAAAAAGTGTTATCTTAACCAGTTGGCCATCAATGAGTCTCCGAGCACACCGTGTGGCAGAACACTTAAACACGGGAAAAGGAAGGAAGGGTCTTCTACATTCTTCATTTTAGTTACTGAAAGATTCTCTACCTGTGACCCAAAGCTTACAAGATGAAAAGTCATTGTCTTTGCTCAATAGATTTCCTAACATTAGTTTTCTCTATTAATAAGATTGAAGTACATGATTTGTATTTAAAGTTTGAAGATACCATAAAGGAGTAAAAACATTAGATTTTGCTATTAAGCAAAATACTAGGGTATTTACTAAACTACTCTAGACTCTAATTTTTTAATTAACTTAAAATAAAAGCATGTCTCTTCAAATGTTACAGAGTCGAGGTCTAATATCCGTACTAACTTTTTCAGAACACACTCAAATTACAATCACAAATTCATAATGAAAGCAAGTTTCACCTCTGCTTAGCAGGCACAAACTTTCCCCTTGAGTCTAACATTGTAGTTTTTCAGCATGCTGACATGATTTCAGAAGTCTAAGTTTGAAACAATACTGCTAACACTTGCATACAACACACCCATTCTGTAGGCAGAGGACCTAAGGCAAAGCACCAGCCTGCTGAAGGGCCACCATGATCTGTTGCTGCCTGCCCCTTTCAATCCATAGAAAAACAAATTAAAGGATAATGAAGAAGGGGATTTCTCTATTCACATTTCTTGAGCTACTCTAGTTCACATAGTCAAAAGATTTAAAAGCCCAGCATTTATCATGAAAAGAAACAATTACAAACAATTAGGATTTGGTGCTGCTTGGCAATTGGCACATATGCATGTTAGAAATGTAAACTCCTTTTGTTGTTTTAATCTGTAACTCCCACCCCCATTTTTCTTGTTTATAGTATATATATATATATATATATATTTTGAGAAAATTATAAAGTTTGGATACATAATTATTTTGATGGGGGAAATTATTATTTTTTTTTTTTTTTAAAAAAAAAGCCCTAAATCTCAGAAAATAAACTTCAGATTTTTTGGACAGTTTCAGGGCTCAAACAACTTTTTTTCTCTTCTAGAGAAAAATAATGATTAAACTAATTCTATAATGCCCCAAATGGATCATGATATGAATGTCTCTCCCTTACTGTTCTTTTCCAAGTTATGCCATTGATACTCACTGGAAATCCTGTAACATGTGCATTGTAGAAAAACAAGTGTATCTTCTCAAATAAAAATTGCTATGAAATGTTTATCACACTTTCTGGAAGTTTAAAGGTAAAAGTAGCTTTGTAAATCATTCCGTCTATTTAAAGTGTAGATGTCTGTCTAAAATTCATCATCTAATGCCAATGAAAAAGAGCTAAAAAGTGCAAAATAGAATCAAGACTAAGAAATGTGAAAATTCAAGTCATTGAAAACTGTAATAAAAGAAGCACTTTCTTACCATGAAATATGGATTTTCTGCCCATAAGTTATGTTCTAAATTACTCAAACTATTTATTTTGCTTCTTTCTTTTCACATGTTTAAAGCCACTTTACTCTCAGAAGTTTGTGGAGTATAATAGCACTGACTTAATGTTATCTTCCTCTGGGCACTCTTTCCTGGTCCAAGACTCTGTTGTGTAGAATCACTTTGGTAGCCTCAAATGCCCCATAAAGAGCACCTGATGGTTATAAGAGCATTCAGGATACATGGCATCATAGTAAGAATAAAATACATCAGTAAATGACAAATGTCTCCTCCCCTGCCTCCACCCACACCCACAGGAATTCAGAGACTCCAAATGATAAACAGACAAGAAGTGACCACTGTCAGGAACCTATGACCTAGCATGCCAGAGCATTCACATGGAACTCTAGAGAAGAATCAACAGTGAACCAAAGCTCTGTAGGTCAGAGCTGAATGCCAAGTCACAGTAACAGTGGGGATGGAGAAATGTCAGACTGAAGTTGCTATAAAGTTGTGCATTGACCAGACTTATTCTATCCACTTCTGCACACGTGTTTCTTGGTTACTAAGCTATGGAGATACCCATGTAATAGAAGGCCATCACATCCTCCTCAATTACACAGGCTCATGTTATTGATAGAAAAACTCCACCTAAGTATCCATGTATAGTTAATACTGCTCTTTCAATCTCTCTCTCTCTCTCTCTCTCTCTCTCTCTCTCTCTCTCTCTCTCTCTCTCTCTCTCTCTCTCTCTCTCTCTCTCTCTCTCTCTCTCTCTCTCTCTGTGTGTGTGTGTGTATGTGTGTGTGTGTGTGTGTCTTTCTTGTGTGTCTTTCTTTCTCTCTTTGTTTCTTTCTCTCCTTTTTGTTTTTGTTTCTTTTGTTTCGCTTTGTTTGTTGTTGCTGCTGTTCACTTGCTACTAAAAACTATGCACCAAGTCCTTCTTTAATGTCCTTTAATGTCCTCTTTTTGCATGTTTAACTTTAGAGCAGCACGAAGTCCCAACACTCTTAGATTTCAGTGGAGTGACAGGCAACACTTTAATAAGCAAGAGGTTGTCATATTTTTATGAAGCCAAATGAGAAGAGTGTAAGTTACAGGAAATTAGTTACTTTAGATGGTGTGATAAGGAAAGTTGTTTGAGAAAATAAGTGATCAGAAACATGAAAAAAAAATTGAGAAGTAAGTCACAAGGATGAACAGCATAGTTTTGAGGAGAGGGCATTTGTAGAGTAATTAATAGTGAGTGGGGGAGCCATTGTAATTGATGTGCCATGAGACAGGGACCGAAAAGGCTGTCAGTCAGATGCTGGCCACCAGCCAGGTGACACAGCTTGGTAAGTGCTTTAGAAAATGAACATTCACAGATATTGCTAGGGCAGTCTCTCAAAGGTGCTCTCACTTGTCAACATTCAGTCTACGAAAACAGGCTGAGTGTCTGTGCTCACCTGAGTTTGTGTATCTACAAAGCTGTCTGCCAACCATTTAAGTTTGCTTTGGAAAATCTACTTGTAACTTGAGATGGTATGAAGAGAATAATGTTATAAAAGCTGTATTAATGCGAATATTCCCCAGAGTCTGCTGATAGCTAGAGCCCAACATGTCTAGATATTAGATCCATCTGCAGAGATATGATAGTTTCACAGGCTGAGACAGACTAGTATAATCTCACATCCCAGGGCTAAAACAGGAACCTCAGATTTGTTTGGCCAACACAAAGCTATTGGAAATTGCTGAAAGGCCCAACATAAATAAATAAGGCAGAATTTTCTAGCTTTATGTTAGATGGAAATCATCTTGCAAATAGTTATGTTCCTCATTTTAGAATGGAGTTACTTCCTCATGGGTCATGTTTAAAATAATGGAATACATTTATGGGAAGGTTTGGAGAAAAGAAAGGGAGTGGTAAATTATATAATTATATTAATATCACAATACTAGAAATATTGAATATATTTAACATAGTTATTAGTATACAATGCATACATAAATAATGCATACAGTACGTATTAGAAGCCTCTCAGTTATTGCATGTATACAGAAAATGTATGTAGTTTATGCATCTGTCCCTCCAAGCACTTCAGGTTAACAACATAGTTTGCACCAATACATCACTCACTCTCTTTATTTATAGCTAGCTATTTACTGTTGCTCCAGACACTGCCAGCACCATGAACAGCCTGCCACAGATAGATATGCTAAGAAATGCAAAACATCACAATCCTAAGCACACTCCTACTAAATGGGCATTGCTTTTGTAAGCCTTCCTGCTAAATTGTTGATCTTCAACTATAATTGTTATAAAGCAATTTAAACTGATAAATATGTTTGTGTTCATAGTGGTTGTGTAAACTTGCCTCAAAACTTCCGGTTTCGGCATCTTGAGTTGACAACCTTCCTTCCAAACCCAGAGTACTTCCTCCAGTCTACACAATAGAACCTGCCCCCCATTTCATATGGGACACTTGGGAACCCAGAGTCGTCTCGTGTCACTCACACTCTATGTGATGCCACATAAGCCAGGCCTGCCTGGCCCTTCCACACCCCACAGAGGACCCACCCGAAAGGCTCTTCCTATCTGCAAGCCAATGCCTTCACCAGATCCCACTTAAAGGTACCTTCTGTCCTGTTTCCTTTTCACTTACCTTGTGAAGTCTCATCCCCGTGACCCTGGCAGTGGCTTTGGGTGTTGGCTGAAGAGAGAGCAGCAACAGTTAGAAGGTGATTTCCTGTAAAGCAGGCAATTAAACACAGCTCGGGTCAGGTCACCTTTACTCAAACCGAGAAGTCAGTAGCAGGGCATGGTCAGGATGATGAACTTTTTCACTGAGTTACACCTGCAGTGGAACCTCTGACTTGGTTTCTTCTGAGTCACTATTCAAAACCTATTTTTTGACTTACAAGTCTTTTGTGGGAGTCTTCTTTCTGTCAGTTATCTAGGAATCATTATTTCACACACACACACACACACACACACACACACACACACACACACACACACACACACCCCACATACACAAAAATGGACACTTCAATGAAAGGATTGTTTTAATGATGAAAGATAAACAAATTTTTTTTTGGCCTGGAAATTTCAAAAAACACCCTGGGCTAGGAAGAGATAGGGGCATTCTTTGGTTCTTACTTGTGCTTGCTAATTGGATGAAGGAGAAGGTGGGGGAGTGGTGTCATTTGTCTTACTCAGATGAGAAAATTCTGCTGAACTTAACAGCTAGAAAGCTCTATTCAGTTCCAAAATTCTATGTGCCAGCCTTGTTGACAGTCAGGATTTAGGGCACTTAGTTTAGATTTTCTGTCTTTCCTAAATCTTGCTGCAAATCTAAACGAATGATCTTAGGCATCAGCACCCTGCCTAGAGAGCACAGTATTACTGAGAAAATGTGAATGAATGGAGTCAAACGTGTGGGTTTGGGATTGTCAAGACTGGAATCTAAAGCAAGTGTATTTCAGGGAATTAATTTGAAACCCACAAGAATATTTATACCATTCTTTAAAAAATTATATCTACTCAGACTAGATGATGACATACCTGCTCCCATTTCAGCTTTATGTATTATAAATTTGCATATCCAGTTCCAGAACACTGAGGTACAAACAAGCATTTGAAACAAAACCCGATTCACTGGAGTTTGCTTATGGCCAGTATATCTAGCAAGATATCTAGCAAGTTTTTTTTTAACTTGTTTGTACTTGTGGGTACATTTTTTAATGTATCTCTTGTCTTATTGTCATGGGTTCTATAAGAAGTAACAGAGTTTGATTAGTATCAGATCTAAACTTCTCTATGAGATGCCTTTCTTCTCTTAGGAGGAAGGAAATTGAAGTACCTCAAAATCTATCTTTCCACCTGACACAAATCCCACACTTGGGCATGACACTCTGCTATCTTTGAACATTCTTTGTAATGCCAGCTTTAGTTATGTACATTCATTCCTGAATTGAATTTAAAACCTCCCCACTTAGTTAACTGTAAATTGAATCCCCTCATCTGAAAACAATACTGCACTTTTTAAAAGTTTAGTACTTTATTCTTAGCTGTAATTAGATCTGTTTTCTCAACTTGCCCACAACAAATACCGCCTCACAACAGACAAGGGTACCAAGCAGAGATCAACGTCCAACTAGGTAAAACAGTGAGTTTATCATACTTACTTATAGAACACATGTCAGTTTACTTAGAGGAGCATAGGAAACCCAAAGCAACCCAACTACAATAAAAGCAAACTCCACCTCCTGGCCTAGAAACTGGGCACAGGGCTCATACACTCCTTCTGCCCTCTATTTTTATCCTATACTCTATATGTACCAACAATTTTTCAATATAATTATCCATTTAATGAAAATCTGTACATTGTTTCTGTTTAAGTGGTGTCTTGGTAAATAGAATCATATATTAAACACACAATACAAAGATTTAAAAAAAGGTTTGTGATTCAGTTTGTCTATAAAGTATTAACCCAAATTATTTAATTTCCTTGTTTTTGACAATGAAAAGTTTAGTTCTCAAACAGAAAATAAATTCCATTTTCCCAGGTTGTTTGTTAAAAATGGCTAATTAAGTAAAATAATAATAATAATAATAAAATAACAATAAAAGTGGAACCATATAAACACTGCAATTTGGAGAAAAACAAACTAATAAATGCCCCAACACAGTGGCTTATTTCTATCCCAGATCACAGCTACTCAATTTTAGTGTGGAAAGATAATGTGAGTGTACAACCCACTGAATTTCTCTTCATCAGTGGCCTGAGTGAATGGGAATAGAGACACTCCAGACCATTCCTGCTGGCCTGATCAGACACAATTAGTAGGTAAGGCAGAGAGTGGGTGGGTCGCCAATCATATTTACTGTGGAAACAGTAGACACTGCCTCTTCTTGCCTCTTCTGACAGTTCTGTGAGGAATTAAACAGTAACATTAACTGAACACAATTGGACAATGGAGACCTAGTCAGTCACCAGTATAGGCCCTCATCCTCCAAAAAAGTGGCAGGTAGAGACACACTAGCTGATACTAATAGCATGAGTGAGCTGGAGGCTCTGGCCAGTTGATAAGCATTTACAGGGCTTTTGTTTTTTTTTTAATTCATCAGGCCATATGCTGCCAGGCTTTCATGCAAATAGACAAAATTACAAATAATAAAAAAGAACCAACTGTTTTAGTGGTCAGCTGTTTTCTGTCCTCATTGCTATCCATGTGAGAAGCCAGTTAATAAAAGGGGTGTCTTGGGCTTCCAGCGACACCAACCTAAAGGGAAAGATGCTTCAGAAGCCAAGCTTCGTTGGAAGCATGTTAAACCTCTGCCCTGGAGTACAACCGTGCCAAGTGTCTATTTGGCTGGGAAGCAAGGATCCTGGCCCTCCAGCTGGCCAGGACACTGGGCACGAGGCTCAAGTGCTCCCTGCAGCTGAGGCCCATTGTCCACTGATGTGAGAAGAGATAAGAGGTTAAGTTTCATTTAGGCAGGGTTAAGTTGAGGTTCATGGGTTCACCAGAATTTCATACATCAAATAATCATTTTTAGAAACAGAAAGGGTTCGTCAATATAATTCCCAGTTCTAAAACTATAACAAAATTAGTAACCTTTTGGAAATCTGTAACTCTTTAATAGCAAAGACTGCAAGACAATCTCTCCAAGCAGACTCTAAACTTTCTCCTGAAATACTTGCATTTAAAACTAAAATGTTGTTAAACTTTTGAATAATTTCTGCCATCTCTCTTCTTATTACCAAGTCTCCCAGTCTGTACAAATGGAGAGTTTCACACCCTTGATAGAATTCACACATTTGTTTCCCATTTTAAAGCAGCAAACGTCCAACAAAAAAAAAAAAAAAAAGAAGAAGAAGCAAACCAACTGAATTCATGTCTATGTGTGTTTATTTAAAATAGAGCCATTCTAGAGATGTTATGCTAGCATTCGTTTACACCTCTACTGGGTTACTTTGAGACAATAATTTACACCTTTTTAAAAATGATTCAAAACCAGTTGTAGTCAATTAGTGTGCAACATGTTGCAGTTCAAGAATTGTCAAAATAAAGGTATCACAGAAATACATTCAGATGCATGTGGGTCTCCTGCAGCAAAGAGAGGGTGTGCTTGAGAGAGCCCTACCCAAGGTGAACAAATGTCTTGCAGGCATGCAGCAGCAATGTGCATTCTATGCTGTCCACTCTACCACGCCACCAAACCTTGGAGTCTTCCTGGGTTTGATTTGCTCTACAGACTGATTGCAATCCAACCAGCAAGGTCACCTGGTCTTTCCTCTATTACCAAGAATGGTTACTAAATCTACCAGGCACATAGTGTCATAGAGATTAGAACCTAGCCCTCACCAGATCCTCATTCATGTGCCCCACAAAAATGATGACTTCAATGAAGAAATCGGTTAGTACACAAAGGAAATGGCCATTCCGAAGGAAAACTAATTCACACTGTAGATAAAATGGGGACAGATTATATTTCCAGGAAACTGTCTCAGAGACTCCCACAACTGGAAGTAGGGGCTTCCATTGTTACTGACACTCACAATCCTGTTTTCCCAAATCAACTGAAACCGTCTTCTACTGTGCAAGTGTTTGCTTAGCTAAAAAAGGAGGTTCCTCCATGATGCCTACTGCATACATTCTTACAGGTAATGGTCCAAATTTCTAATTGAAAGTTGAGAAAAATAGAACCCAGATTGACTCTAGCTTGAATAAATGTGAAAGCCAGAATTATTGTACATAGGTCACAAGGATAAGACAAAAATTTCAGACATTTTTATGCTATGGGAAATTGTGCAAGTGAGGCGTGGGAGAACAAATAGGCAGTGATCTCCTGCGACCCTGGAACACTTTGTAGTCTAGTACTTTTGACATGCAGAACTTAAAATGCACGTTTAAAAGAGTAAAAAGCCTTCTGTTCTAGGAAAATCCATGCCAATAATAGGCAAGATTATTTATATGGTGGAAACTAAAAACTATTGTCTACTCAAGAATGATGTGGTCTCTCAAACAGTGCTAAAAAACTAATCACATATTAATAAAGCTCTAGCCTTCATCAAGTAGAGTACTAATGTCATATATAAATAAAATATAGATACTCTGATACATATGAAGCAGGTGCTTATCAACTTAATCCATTCTTATATTCTTATATTGCATTAGCAATACTGTGGTTTGGGTTTTGAAATAGGGCTTCATGTATCCTTCTCTATTTAGCTAAGGATTACTTTGAACTTTTGATCATGTCTCCTCACTCCCTGAGTGTTGAGATTATGGCCCTGTGCCAACACACACAGGTTAAGTGGTGCTTGGGATAGATTTTGTAAATGCTAACAAATCACCCCACCAACTGTACTACATCCCTAGCCCTACAATTATTTTTTTTACAAATTTTAATTAAATTAGAAACAATCTTATTTTACATATAAATTCCACTTCCCTCTCCTTCCCATCCTCCCATTTCTGCAACTGACCCCCCATCCCATCCCCCATCCACTCCTCAGGGAGGGTGAGGTCTTCCATAAGGGATCATCAAAGTCTGTCAAGCCATTTGGGGAAGGGCCTAGGCCCTCCTCCGTGTCTCTAGGCTAAAAGATTGTCCCTCTATGGGGAGTGGAACACAAGGGATCAGGAAGATTAAGTTGGGGGATAAATAGAGGAGAGCAAGAAAAGAGATACTTTAATAGAGGGAACCATTATCGGTTTAAAGAGAAACCTGGCATTAGAGAAATCTCCAGGAATCCACAAGGATGACCCCAGCTAAGAATCTAAGCAATAGTGGAGAGGCTACCTTAAATGTTCTTCCCGTATAATGAGAATGATGACTACCTTATATGCCGTCCTAGAGTCTTCATCCAGTAGCTGATGGAAGCAGAAGCAGACACCCACAGCTAAACACTGAGCGGAACTCCTAGAATCCAGTTACAGCAATGGGAGAGTGATGAGCAAAGGGGTCAAGACCAGGCTGAAGAAAGCCACAGAAACTGCTGAACTGAACAAGGGGGAAGCTCATGGACCCCAGAATGATAGCTGGGAAACCAGCATAGTACTGACCCAGACCCCCTGAATGTAGATGTCTGCTAGGAGGCCTGGGCAGTATATAGGGCCTCTGGCAGTGGTACCAGTATTTATCCCTAGAATTATTATTTTACATTTTAATTTAAATTAATTTTCAACAGATACAAACACACATTAAAATTATATAGAGTAATATATATATGTGTGTGTACGTATTATGTATGTATATATTATATAATGTTTGAATCTGGCTAAATGTTCCTTTCCAATAATTTACCATTGCTTTACACTGTTGACTTTCTAAGTATAGAGATTTAGAATTTTAGTCTAGAATCACCTACTTCTCATTCCTACCTAATTTAGTACCTGCTGGTCAACCCCCTCATCTCCCTCCACACTGCTGTTTATAGCCTCTGCTATCACCATTCTATTTCTCAATTTCTGAGACTCGCTTTAATAGATTTGAAATATTGGTGAAATCAGGGGAAACCTCTCTCTCTGAACCTGCCTTACTTCACTTAGCATAGTTATCTCTGTTACCATCTGTGTAGTAACTGATAAAATTTAAACTTATTTAATGACTGAATAGCTTTCCATCTGATGTAATACTGCATTGTCTCTATCCATTCATTAGTTGATAGACACTAAAGTTGTTTCTGTCTTGGCTACTGTAAGAAGAACTGCAATGGACACTATGTTGCAGATATGTCTCTGACATAAAAAATAAGGTAGGGGAGCTAGTGAGATAGCTCAGTAGACAAAAAAAAAAGCCCCTTTCTGCCTAACTTGACATTGACTTTTATTCCTGGAATCCACATAGTAGAAGGCGAGAACTCATGTCCCATAATTTTTCTCTGGATTCTACATATACCCTATGCCATAAGCATGTGCATACACACACACACACACACACACACACACACACACACACACACACACACACACGTACACATGCACGCACACACTAAATGAATAAATACAATATAAACTCAAATAAATACACTAAGAAATTACTAAAAATAGTGAGGAAGGTGATTGTAGAAGACATTCACCATTTGTCTCTGGCATCTACATAGAAGCTCACACACATGCACACATGTTCATGTACAATGGTACTCACACATGAACACATGAATGATCATGTGTACACACATACATACACACAAAAAAGTAACTGCTTGAGAAGTCAAGAGTTGTCTTGGATATCTAAAGCTGGTACCTTTCTTGTGAAAAGCACAGGCTCATTGACTAATGGGACACTCCTAGACCCACAGTCTTCATGAAGCCACACTAAGCTCATAGAAGCCATTCAACATTATTATTGCTTCGTGTGTGTGTGTGTGTGTGTGTGTAGAGAGAGAGAGAGAGAGAGAGAGAGAGAGAGAGAGAGAGAGAGAGATAAAACCGAAGTTTGAGTGGATTAGGTGGATTATCTGATGTACCACAGCTCAACAGACAAACAGCTTTCACAATCGAGAAGTAGAAAACATGGTGCATATCAATTTGCTTTAAACCCCGTGTTAGTGGGACATGCATCTAAAAGTCATGAGGAAGTCTTTCAGTCCACTTCAACTGTGAAGAATCTATGTGATAAAGGCCTATTTAATGAGATAGCTCATAACACTACATGGCATACTACTGAATATGTGAAGTTCCCACTCTCAAAATATAGTTTTTTTTTCAAGATTCACTTAAGAAAATGCTATTTCTGGGGTACTACACATATGTGCATATATGTAGAAAACATTGGGAACAATGCTTTGAACATTACAAGATGGATCACCATGACATTATAAATCTACACCACTGTATTTAATTAACCACACTAGAGAGATAAAACCACAGAATACCTATAAAGCAGTTCTGACTGTTACCATAATCCATAACTCATACCAAATAAACTAGAATGGTATGAGTATGAAAGCTATTATAACTCTTTTAGGGACAGAAAAAAATAGATTTAAAAAGTGTAAATGGCCTTGTCTAAGGTGACAAAGACAGCACCAAAGACAACTGAAATTCATGCCTGTGTGTTTTTACAAGAACATCTAATCCTTCACAAATACGTCACAGAGTCATCAGGTGCTTAAGCTACTGATACCATTCAGAAAGCCATGAAGAAAAAAATGAATCCATTCCTTTTTAGAATTCTTCACAGAAGTGTAAATATGACTGTGTTCATCTGCACACACACTGAAATGGAGAACTTAAACAAGGAATGAAAGAAGCATGTCCCTCTGTCCCTCTGAAGCTTGTCTTTCTTCACAGTGTCTCATTCACACATTGTTTCTCTTTCAAAATGTTACATCAGTATATTCCCAGCCATTTCAGCTTCCAGTGTTGGAGCATTGTCTATCTGGCTTATCTGTTGTGGTATATTACTTTAACTAGGCAAAGATGTGTTACATTTGTTTATGTTACAGAATATTACTTTAACTATGTAAAGGTGTACTATGTTTGTTTATGATGCATTTATTTACCTAGCCAAAAATGTGTTGCTGTTTTACCTTGCCTTCCTAAGACACCTGATTGGTCTAATAAAAAGCTTGATGGCTAGGGGGGAAGTATCTAAGCTCAGGGAGAATGAGAGCAGAGAAGAGAATGGGGGAGAAAGAGAGGGTGATGCCTGAGGCCAAACAGGCAGCTGCCAACTAGTCAGACAGAACAAGAATACAGGATGAAAGAGAGGTTAAAAAGTCACAAGGCAAAATGTAGATGAAGAGAAACAGGTTAATATGAGATAAAAGTGCTATCAAGAAATGAGCCTAAGTTAAGGCCAAGCATTGATAACTAATAATACAACTCTGTCTGTGCCATGACTTTGGAGCTGGCTGGTGGCCCCAAAGAAAACCCATTTGATACTTATCTTCTTGCTTCCTAAGGATACTGTAAAGAAGCACATGTGAGTAGTTACAACAGAACAATTTGCTTCTAGCATAAACCTAAATGTAATGTGTTTAATTACAGGAGCAATAGGAGATAGGAAGATAGATGTCCTGAGCATCCAAACTGTTTCGTTAACCAGGAATTTTTCACTACTATGGTAAAGAAATTCATGACTTGCAGCTCAAGCCCTGAACACAAATAACTTTACCAATGGCTTACTCATAGACTTGTTTGCAAAGTTCTACTCCAGTCTGTTAAATCAAATGTTTGAAGCACTTCATAACCCTGAGTTCTAGAAGATATATGGATAAATAATTAGGCCAACAGACCCCATTGTTTTTATACTCAGCTGTTTTGAGCTAAGTTAACAGGCAGTGGCCATGTTTGGTGCCACACTGTTCCCACCGATAAGCATTTGTGCAACACCACTTCCACACTCACATTCTTGTCTTCCACAGGCCTGACTCCAATGATCAGTGACTGGCCTGCCATTCCATCAGTCCTCAGGTTTTTGTTTATTTTCCTCTAACTGGGAAAGCTATTTCTAGTCATTCTCACTGGTGGTGCTCTGATGTGGTGGGAAAGAAGCTGGAAAGAAAAGAAAATATTAGCAGAAAGGATACAAGATACAGAACTGTCACCCTTCATGCCCAAGGATGTTTAGTGTGCATAGGAGGAAGTATGATGTTGGCTGTAGGTATAATAGCAATTTTCACTGTATCCCATGTTTTCAGAAGTGCTCTTGATTGGTTATAAGACAGCTACCCTTTAGGGAAGAACGAAAAACATTCTTCCTTGATCCTTGATCTCTGTTTTCTAATTAATTGATTTATACATTCTCATTTTGATACATTGAAAAAAAACAAGCTTAGAATTTCCTTTTTCAGCAGTGATTAGTAACAGCACACACTGAAACTTTCACTACTAAAATAATTATTGAAGTAGTTGTTTACATTAAGCAACTCATAAACATAAAGCCTAAGGAAAAATTTGGAACAAAAATCCCTGGAAAGCATGCTTATAGATGTTTGATGCTATCAGAGTTTTCAGAAGAAATAATAAAGACAGTGCTGTGGCCATTTGCAACTTAAATAAAGAATTCTGCAGTATGATTAATATTTGTATGCAAAAACACATTCTTGCAAAACTAAAAATGGGTAAAACCTTATATTTACTTATTTGTAGGGCAGCTAATAACTCATTTGATGAGATAGAACATTTCTGTAGCTATGTAGAAAAAGTTCTTGCCAAATTATGGTCTGTCTAAATTATACTAAAATAACTCAGTTTTGAAATTTCATTTTTCTGATTAGATAATTCACTTTGTAATTGTATGGACTCTACTTTCAGATAGCAAATGCCTCTTGCAAATCTCTACATGGTTCCACCTAATTCTCTTGTTTGCTATGATGCTAATTTATTTACAAATTGATATATTTTGGGTTTGTCAATAGAATCACCCCAAGATTCTCCACTCATATAAAAGCACCAGTTTTGTATTGCTAAGTATGGAATATTACCACTGAAATTATCTGATGGTCTCCTCTGATCTTTTTAAGCCGACTGCCCAAGACACTGCTCTAGGGTCTGTCTTGCTGATTAACGCTGGCATTTATTGGAAAGCCATGGGCTTCTTCCTGTCAACTCAGGTTTGTATACAGATAAGTCATGTGTTGAAAGCATACTGAATGCCACCCTAACAGATGTCCACAAAATGTAAAATATAGAGGTCAGTTTTTAAAAGCATCTCGGGAATGAAATCATTTGCTGAGATAGTCTTAAGGGCCTACTGAGGAATACAAACTTCCCATTGTTGTTGTAGATCTGACTGGGTTTGTTGGAACTGGACTCCCGAATTATTTCAAATATATGACTGGAAGAATCCCTATGTGGAAGCCCGACTTCATAAGACAGCAGAAACCACTTGACATAGTGGCATCAAAAGACTCATTTGAGAAGGTCACTAGTCACTCAAGATTGTCTTTATTGTCTTAGAGCATAAAGTTACATTCAGTAAAACTGCATGTAACAGAGGATACAGAAAAGATCATGAAGCAAAGATAGGGATCACAGGCAAAGCTTCATTTTACAGATTTTATTAGGGCTGGTCCTTGGTTATAAAGAGAGAACTGTGCAGATTAAGATGTAAACATTTTCCCCATCATTGACATTCAAGAATTTTGAAGCAAGATTACTGATCCAGATCATCTGAAATGTTCCTTTTCTCCCCTCAGATCTAAGTTCTCATAATTATGCTTGCGGAAAAAATCAGTATACATAAGAATATCTTGCTTTGATTCGCATCTTGTTACGGACTTTCATTGTTATTTTAAAATTTAGAAGATGAGTCCTGATTCTTCATTTAAAGATCACCTGGAAAATGTTAATGTTGGCCTTCTCATGCCTGAGATAAGAAAGTCTTGTCTGGCTGCTGTGTTGCCACCAGTGGCTGCTTCTAGTCTAGACCCTGTGCTGTTTCCTGGCATCTGGGCTTTGACTTTCATCCTGTCATTGTCTACCAGCTCTCCTTCTGCTTGCAATGCATCAGCTCGCTTCTTTCTGCCCCTGCTGTTGAAGAGCAGTTAGATCCCCAAACCTTGCATTCTGAATCAGATTTTAGGTTCCACCCAGCTCTCCTTTTTGACTTGCCTAGGTTTACCTTGTTTCCCCTTTTAATACAGTTTGAGTGATTTCCATTTGTGTGTGTTGTCTAGCGAGTATTCCAGGTTCCTCCAGTACTTTTCAAACTTTATTCTGAGTCACTCGAATACCTTGTGATAATACAACTACATCTCAGTAAAGTTGTATGGGTCAGAAGCCATACATATCGATTAAGCTTCTTCATGATGCTCAATTTCTTCAGATAGGGCTAATACGCCATGGTATCTACTTGCTCTAAATTCATCCAGGTCAGGCACCATGCATGGCTTTCTCAAGTCTATGTCTCCAATAAATCTCAGACTTCTGAGCATATCACAATACTAAATAAATGCTTATTTAGTTATTGACCAAATGAATAAATATGTTATTAATATACCCTGGCATTTAGAAATGTCTACTTAAAATAGAATATTTTTTGACCTCCACACTCAGTTTTTGTTTTTAACTAAAATTGAGTTGAAGACAGATATCAATCACATTATATTTTATCTCCTCAAAGAATTACATGTGCCCTGTGTCCACAAAAAAATAGACAATGAATATAAATAGTAAATAAAAATCGACAAACAAAAGACTTGATTAAATAAGTCACAAGAAAAAGAGGTGTATCAGATATAGATTGTACATAAGGTATCTAATAAACAAGAGTTGTTTGTCACAGTGGACACATTTGAGGATAGAAAGCCTCAAGACCAGTGAAAGAACACAGAGAGGACAGGGATATTCAAATGAGCAACCAGGAAAAATGGCCTTTTGTAGACACAGACACAGTCTAATGAGAAAAGTGCTTTAGTTAGTTGAAATGCCAAGCCAGTGGTTGATATGCTTGGGAATAAAACCAAGCATTATCACAGGGGTAGGCAGATGGCACATTTTCCCTTAATTCAAAGCTTCACTTTTGTAAATAACAATGGAAATTGAACAACTGGCACATTTCGAGCTTTGCAGACTACATTAAGAGGTCTCAGAAAACTAACCTTCTCAGCCATTTTTGCTTTTGGAACATAAAAATATATGCTAACTTGCGGGGCTATTGAGTCATTGTTTTCACCTGTGTGGTCTAGATCTGTTCCAATGCAGGCCATAGCCAGGAACAGAGACACTATATATGTGCTAGGTGTACAGTGATGCTTGTTATGTAAGTAAATAATTGAGCAGATCTTGTGGCATACATTCCTGGTTCCTGGTATGGTTCTGGAGTTGAGGAAAGAAGAACAGGGATAGGCCAGAAAGCAGAAGTCAAGGCATGGCACATGAATGGACTTTTGGACTAGAGTTGGGAAGGCACAGACACAGCTATAAATTTCTTTCTTTCTGGCATTTTCCTTGCTTTGCTCCATTATATTTATAGAAGGTACACTAGCTTTGAGTTCTGCCATCGGCTGGCTCTTTGAAATACCATCATGGAAATTGGTGAAAACTGTGTTGCTCCTGAAACACATAACCACTTCACCAAGTATTAAGTCTGAGTCTATCACAGGATTATTGTAAGTAAGCTAGATGCAAATAATTTATCAAGAGAGGTGACAAATGTTGGTCTTTTGAATATATTATATTTAACAGGAAAGTAACAAAGACATACGTAGTCTATTTACAGAAAGCCATACACATATGGATGGTAAAGACAACTATACAATTTGAAATGGACTGTCAATGTGATGATATTAGGCTCATGTTTTAATCTATTAATATCTACCTATTATATAATTACTGAAAGAATTATGCTTTTATTTTGTCCAAGGCATGGATTCTTATAGGAACATAAGTGTTTCTTATATGTAGAGTATTTAAGTCAGAATGAAATTAACAATCTGTAACTTAAAATTATACATAACATTTAGCTTCATTTAAAATTAAAGCAGTAGAAGGAACAGATTTTCATGGCATTTCCATTATGCAGAGAGGTAAACAACAAATAAATATGCCGCACATGAATATGAAATTCACAGCACAGTAATTGCTGTGCTCCGTTGGCGTGTGCAATATTAAATCCTCAAATAAACACTTACTTAACCTCATCCTCACTCACACTTATTCCTTTTATCAGAGGCAAAATCACCTGAAACACTCAAACTAACACAACATCCCCCAGTGAGTTACAAAGTCGACAGGAATCACTGCTGTTCCCCAGAAATTTCAGATGTTATTTCTCCACCAACTTCAATGGAGCCAGTGTTTCTAAGAACCATGGACAGGAGAAGTGGAGGTCAGTTTGAAAAATGCAGCTTTCCTGTTATTGTTTTGCCTGCCCTGTCATCCTTAACTCCTCTGCTGTTCAAAAGCCTTATGCAGTTCATCAGTCTTACAGCCACACCAGGAACCTCTGCCTTCCTGCTGAGACCACACCCCAGCTCTCTCTCTAACACTCATTTTATGATATTTGTGCTGTTACGCCTTATTTTCTGCAAAGATCTTCCTTTTGTGTGCTCTTCATAATAGCTAATGTCTGTCTTGTGCTCTGTCTTGCCTGAAATTTAACCCTGAGCAATGGTTCTCTGTTTTACTCACAGCCTCAAACTGACTCATTTATGAAGAGGCCTCTGCTAACCCTGGAGTTTTTCAACAGGCAAAGGTTAAAAGGTCAACCATGGTGTCATTTCTGTCTTTATGTGTAGACAATTGGCAGAATTCAATTATGTGGAGGTAACATGCTGAAGATGTATCATCATTTTCTACAGTGTGGCCAATGGTAAGGTACAGAAGAGAAACATGGTCTGTGTACACGTGGGACCATGTCTCCCAGCAGGGGACATCAGTAACTTTTTTAGAAGCTAGGAACCAGAACATAAGTTGATTAAGCTCAATTCAGTAAAAGCCAAAGAAATATGAAATCCAAAGAAAGAAAAACCATGTTGCTCCACGTAAATACCATTGTCGTGGTGATGAAATTAATACATCTTTGTTGATCGAAACTTAAATTTGACTCGATGGGTAAATTCAAGCCTGAGGCTTTAATGCCATTATCAGAGGCTCTGTCAGTGAGTGCTTTAACCTAATTACATTTGATGCAGCAGATCAAGAAAACCACTGCTGGTTATGACCTCTGCCAAGAGCACTCACGAGCTAGACAAATGGAGCTTAAGATGTTATTAGTTGTTCATTGCAGAGTTCCAGATACAGCCCGACAGGAGGCTGCGGCCTGATGTGGGCATGCACCCTCCAGATGGCACACTGCATTGGCTTGTGGCAAGGCTCTTGGGGATGCTGGCACATTTTCTCCGTCAAAATGAAAGTTTTCCAATTACAAGGAGATAATGTGAGGAGATGCAAACTTAATCTCTTGAACAAAAGGTTGCAAGCTGTGTAATAGCCATTTCAGAGAGAGATTTCACTATAGTTCAATTGATTTAAACGTTGCAGATCACAAAATGGGCTCTTTCCTAATAAGACTAAGGACCCAGCTGCAGTAGATTCTACATGGAGTAGGGTGCCAATGGGCTCACCATCTTAGGGACTGTTTCTCTTAACTCAGTGTTCTTCTGTCAATTCTAGTCAGTGATTATTTTTGTATTCTATTATGTGTGAATGAATAACAAGAAGCAATTTCCTTTTAGTGAAACAACAAATGTCTTAAATGAAGGCTTCCAGGTGTAACAGTATAACACCGCTACTAGATAGCAGATCATAGACTTTCATCAAGACATATTAAGTTGTAAGAAAGTCTCATTATTATCAAAACCCTTCAGACAATTAAAATGTTAGTCTTGTTTTTCTGTGTCAGGAAACCCTAATACAAATAGGGTGATATGCCTCAACATGTGTCCCCAAATAACTGACATCAAAGCTAGTAAGCCTAAACTTACTAAGGCTTAGGTAAGGATACCTCTTAGGAAGTCATGCACTTGACATTGACAAGAACATGTTATCACAAAACAAGAAAGCATCATGTACCCATCCTTACAAACCAAACAGGGATACTGCCAAACAGGAGAATGCATGTGCACTACCACTGCACAGTACATTATGGTATGTGTGTTGTGGGAGGAATTGCTGACATCACGGTCTTGTGCTAAAGGCATCCAGCTGATTTTCAAGAGTTAAAAGATTAGTATTTAGCTCTAATATAAGCAAGACCCTTCAATATTGTTAGATTCCTTTCTTTTGTGATTTAAGATTTCTTCCTGATACTTTCACAGCACAAAATCCCATACATTCTCATAGAGAAAACATATCTCTCACAAAATTAAGGCAATTTGCATACAGAAAAATATTTCTATAATAAATTCCAAGATATTATGAACTACATTTTAGACACTGAGATGATAGATGAAGTATGTTTGAAAAATCTCTGAACTGCTGCTGATCAGGAAGCTGGCTTCTGTCATTTTAGGAAATAGGTAAAGAATTGCTATTTCTTCACTAAACAAAGCAGGATTATAAATTCTAAGTAGTCTCAACTGCAACACTGTAGGCTGTAAATAAGTCAAAAATATAAGCAAGCCCTTCCATTCACTCAGGAAACTTAACAGAGCCCCACTGAAGAGTTAATGTACATGAGCAATGAGCGTTTTTTAGAAAGTCCCACCATCAACATAAAGTGGTCCACAGCAGCTGCTGTAATGCTCAACACCAGTGTTATGTTGGCTCAAATACTAAGCAGCGATCACAATGATGTCCCTCAGGAGGTATTTAAGGGCCCAAGCGTATAGCAATTTTAAAACGAAGCAGAAAATCAAAACTAATACCTAGTCAGTCTGTTTACAAAATACTTCTCGCTGTGTGCTTGTACCACCATCTAGTGGCTACATAGCTCTCAATCTGATCATTAATAAGAAAGTGACCTGGAGGAAGGAGAAAGAGAGTAGAGCAGAAAAAAAAAAGCAGGAGAGAAATAAAAAGGAAATCAGAGGGAGAAAAGAAGAAAGTAAAAACTAAAAAATACAGGTGCATATAATTTCCAGATCTTAAAATTTAATTCATAAAACACATAGGGCCCAGCCAATTAAAATCAAGACATTATTTAAAGCCTTTTGCTTTGTGTATTTATCTCAATATGAAAATTCCACAACTGATATATATGCCTAATTTTAAAACATACAGCTGAATTTCTAAGGACATAGCCCACAACATAAAAATACAGAAATGTTTGCCTATGAATCTACTGATATGAATACAAGATCATATGACTGACCAGCCTCAGAATAGGTAAGTAGACTCTTTACATAAAGTATGATACTTTACATTTGTAAAGGAAGGCATGAAGTCACTCTTTATGGTTACTATAGAACCATCTCTATTGTACTTGTTTAAATGAGGGAAAGCAATTATATGGATGATGTGTTTCATATTTCACCCCTTCTATAAAATATATGTATTTTATTATATGTGTATAGTAACAGGAAAGACTTACACAGGACAGAATTAAGTGAGTTGGAAACCAAGGATGAATAGATATGCTATTGCTTAAATCATATACATGCATTATTATTCAAAACTAAATGAATTTTAAATCTAAAATATTTCACACAATTAAAAGAAACTGCCACCTGTGTGAGTTTTAAATTAATAAAAAACCCTTCCTGGCAATTTCCCATAAGAAGAAACATAAGAAGCATTTTATGGAAGTGTACATTTATTATAAAATGATAAAAAAAAATGATGCTTAACCTTTTTCTATATAAAAAGAAATTCAGGGATCTGGAGAGATGACTAAACAGTTAAGAGCCCTTGCTGTTCTGACAGAGGACCTGGGGTCAGTTCCCAGCACCTACACAGCAAAGCAAGCAGCTCCCAAGCCTCAGGAACTCCAGTTCCATGGGATCTGATGCCCTCTCCTGGTCTCTGCGGGTACCAGGCATGCACACAGTGCCCATATATACATGTAGGCAAAATCCTCCTATACCTAAAACAAATAACATTAACAAAAATAAAGACATGCAATAGTTCAAAGGGAAAAGATAAATTGCAAATGCCATAGAAACTAAGTGATGAAAATTTGAAACTATTTTACTGTCAGCTTTGATGTGCTTTACAGAGCCAGGAAGAGCAACGTTCTTATGTGGAGATTCAAGATGTTCACAACCTCTAGTTCCTGTCCAAATGTTTAGAACAGGGAAGAAAAGTATATTGGGGTGGCTCTAGTTAGCAAACAGGTGACTGAAAGTAAAACTGGACTTAGTGAGTTAAAAGGAGGCCATGGACTGGGGAGTGACCCACGTTGGGCATGGAAAGGTAGAGGGGGAGTTGGAGGAGGGTGTGGGGTGGAAATACAAAATTAATGGGTACTGGGAAGATGGCCCTAGTACTTGTTGCTTTCTCAGAACCTGGTTTCAGTTCTCAGCACCCAAACAGCAGCTCTCAATCCTGAGTCAATTCAGGTCCAGGGGCTCCAACACTCTTCTGACCTCAAGGGTATGAGGTATGCCAGTGGCACACATACATACAGACAAAACACTCAAAGAAAATAAAGAAATATAAAATAATAACCCAGTAAGTAGAAGGGATGGGATCTGCTATGAGATAAAAGAGGTAGTAAGAGTGTGCCAGCAGGTGTTCAATGGTGTAGGGATATGATCAAGATGGATGCAGCTTGTCTTTCACTAAAGACTTTAGCCCAGATCTCACAAGGGACTCTGCCACAGCCAAAGTGACACATAGACACTGGTAAGATGAGAGCCGTTGAAGACCTTTTGTACATTTTTCATTCATGAACTAGAAACACTTATTATATGAAATATTTTTTGTTTATTATTTAGGCATTCATCGTTGTGGAAGCTTTATGACATGAACATTGTGAAAAGTCCTAGAGGAGACCTTGAGAGCATGGATGGCTGGCAAGTAGGTTTGGAGAGAAGAAAAACAACAAGTTACCAATTTTAGCTCATGGGATGGTGGGACAAGAGAGTTCATGAAAACCCTGAGTACCGACTAATCTGTTCATCATTATGATTTTGCCACTCAAGGGTGTTACATAGATGGAGTCATTTTACATTTCGTAGCCTTTGGGATCACTCTTTTCACGCAGCACAATTCTCTGGAGAAATATTCAGCTCCAACCAAGTGGCTGACAGACACTGCTTCTTCAACTTCTGAAGATAGGAGAGATGCATGATATAGGTTTTCTTTTCCTTTCCTAATCTAGTTAAGGACAATGTTCTAAGGCCATAGACCTATTTCTCTTTTTATTTCTGTAGCTTGCTATATCGTCAATATCCTTCTATACAACTTTCCAGGTACTATGTTCTGTAAAATATTTCTCAAGTAAATATGTGAACTACTTAATCTCAGAACCTAAAAAAAGAGAGTTGTTGGAGACTTGGCATTAAAGGTAAAATATTCATAGTTAGTATAGGCTATGAACTTAATATTTGGAATATTGAAAACTAACAGCAAATCATCAAAGACAGGTATATATCAGAGTGAGCGGGTTCTCTTTGGTCAAAGCTGTAAGGAAGAATGCACAAACAGGGGAGCACAGCGAGGCCTTTCCTTGAGCAGACTGGTCCAGCAGCATAGCTTCGCAGTACACTGCACTGATGCTCCCTAGCAGAAGAGCTGACACATTTCTGCATCAAATGTATGCACTATGTTCAACAGGATATTTTTTCAATCAAATATTTCACTTTCAAAGGCTTATTATACATTTGCATGCAGTTACAAGAAATTAGATTCTGTGAATACCACACACATCTTCTTTCAAAAATAGCATTTTACAAAATTATAGTGCAACATCTTTACTAAGGGATTGGCAGAGGACAAGATACAGATATTCAGCATCAGAACCATCCCTCAAGTTGCTCTTCTTAAAGCTTCCATCAGCCCTCAGACATCTCACCAACTTCGTAGTATTCTATGGCCACTATTTGTTCACCATTATAATTTTAGAACTTCAGCAGCATTATATAGACAGAGAGATTTATATATAAACCTGGGGTTTAATCATGTTCACTCACAGCATATTTCTTGGGAGATATATTTGAGTTAGTGCCTGTACCGGAGTTCATTCCTTCTCCCTGGGAGGTAGTGATGTCTTTCCTTCGCATGAACCACATGGATGCATCATAGTTTGCTTAAATACTTATTGCAGAGCATCTAGGGCTGTTTTTAGTGTGAAGAATATGTAATTAGTTCTAAAAGGCTTTTGAAGAAACATACTTCTCCACTTTTCTAGGTTTCTATTGCCATGAATACAGTACTTGGATAGTTTTTGTTTTATTTTATTTTATTTTAATTTTTGGAATATCATGTAGCTGAAATCGAGTATGAAGCCTTTTTCAGACTTGCCTTTTTCACTTAGCAATAGGTGTTTTAAGTTCCCTAAATGCCTTCCAAAATTACTAGCACATCTTTTTAGGGATGAATATTTCACTGTGTGGATATACCACAATTTATTCATCATTTCTCCTATTGAATGACATCTTGATTGCTTCCAAGATTCGGCAATTATGAGTGAAGTTTCTATAAAACATCCATATGCACATTTCTGTGTGACAGTAAGTTTTCATCTCCTTTGGGTAAATACCAAGGAGTACTATCATGAGAAGATATAATAAGTGGGGGCTTCGTCTTTGAGTCTGCCAAATTGCTTTATAGAGTGGAGGAACCATTTCACATTACTCCCAGCATGATTGAATGATCCAGTTTCTCTGAATCCTTGCCATCATTCGGGAGTGTCATTTTGTTGTTGTTGTTTTATTTTTTTCTAAGAGGTATGTAGTAAGATTTGGAATCTTAATTTGCATTTTCTAAATGACTCCACCACTAAAATGCTCTGAGTCTTCTGTCCATTTTCTTACAGATTTAATTTATAATTTACTATTTAGCCCATGCTGACCTTAGACTTTCATCAATCCTTCTGTGTCAGCCTCACAATTACTAGGATAACAGGTATTTGTCACATGCCTAGCTATTGAATTTCTCTTTAAAATATTTAATTTTAAGGTTCTTCATATATAGAACTATAAAGAACACATAATTATCAGACATGCTTGCCATTACTTTCTCCAAGTCTGCAGATTGTTTCCAGCTTGTACTTTTTATATTCTTCAGCTTAATATAACAGACTGAATTTTTTATTTTCAGTATCAGAGAAAACTTAATAAATGCTTTTGGTTAGTGTTTTGTTACCATTTTGAGGCCTATATTTGTGTGAGATATTTGCACATTTTTGTTGTGTCTGTGATTTTGCTATCAGATTTATACTAATAACTTGAAATAATTTTCCATCTCTTTTCTAAAAGAAATTGTGCAGAATCTATGTTAACTACTCTTCATATTTTTAATAAAAATTTCTTGTGAAGATATCTGGATCTAAATATTTTTTGAGATATTTATATACTAAATTAATTCTGTTAAAGATCATGGGGCTCTTAACATTAGGTGAATTGTGATAGCTTGAATATATTAATTCTTTAAGTTTCATATATGTATACAGTACATTTTGATAATATTCACTTCCACTCTTCCACTTTGTTGTAATTTAAGTGCCACACTAGAGAATAAAGAAAGATGCCATGTAACAGGATTCGGGAGGAGGGTTTTTTTAGGGAAAGGGATCATACAAAGGGGAAAGGGAAGTGGGGAGACCAGTCTCTGGAGACAGGAGAAGCAGGAGTTGGGAGAGAGGAAAGAGGTGGAGAGAGAGGAGAAAAAGGGAAAGAGAAGAAGAGGGGGAGAGATGGGATGGGGGGGAACAGACAGACAGAGGGATGGAGAGAAAGAGGAGGATGGGAGGTGGGCAGGGACTTTTTAAAAGGGAACATAGTGATTTTGCACAGGCAGTGCTCTTAGTGGCTGAAGCTGAGGGCCTATCCTGTCAGAAGCCCAAGGACAGACCAGTGCAGATGCCTGAATACTAACACCCTTAACTCCTCCAAACTACACACCTAAACACCCACCACCTCCCAACTACACATCCTTTTTTATTTTTTTATTTTTCAAAAATCCATAGAGTCCAATCTGTGTTGTCTATGTAGTCATGGGGAGGGTGGAGCCCTGCACTTAGGCATGGCTGATCTACAAGGAACCACACTGATAAAGAAAACTGACTCTCTTTCTTCCCCCAAACCATCAACTGTCCATATCTCCTCAGCCAGGGATGAGGTTTCATGAATCCTCATCTCACCGAATTTGGGCAGTTGACTTGATGTGCAGGCATTCACAGCTGCTGTGAGTTCCCGCGCAGTGGTTCTCTCATGTCCAGAAGACACTGTTTTGGTCTTGTCCATACCCACACCGACCGCTGGCTCATCCAATCTCTGCTTTCTCTTCTGAAATGTTTACTGAGCCTTGCAAGGAAGCCGTGTGATGTAGATGTCCCATTTATGGCTGAGCCCCCCATCGACACTTATTCTCTGCAGTTTGGCTATCTGTGAGTTTCTGAGGTAACCAATGTCTGCCACACAAAGAGCTGCACTAATCTCTGTGTACAGAAATCAGATTTAGAGGGTAGTTCAACACTATGTCCATTTAGCAAAATTATAGTAGGAGAGTCACTTCTGGCTCTATGAACTCTTTGGCCATGAGTACTTGGTAAGATTTACAATACCAGGTATGTGTTTCCTCCTGTGGAGGTGTCCTGAAATCCAGTCAGGGAATAACTGATTACTCTCATAACATTCACGGCACTATTGTACCCCTGGGCATAGCCATAGTTATTGTTGTATATTGAACTCCTAGCTAGGTAAGACTTGATCTCTTTCTGACCCCCGCTTCTTTCTGGTACTATGGAAGGTAGCAAGCAGGAAAAGAAACATCTGAGTCACGGTAACTTGAGTTCTCAATATCCTGTAACCAAAGTATGTGGTGTCACCAGGAATGGGCCTTACCAGCCAGTTCTGGTGGGGAACCAAAAGCAATAGCAATAGCCTTGTTGGTTTGTTTGTGGAACACACCTGACTAATAACTTGGGAGATATCTATACCCAACACTGGCAACCTATGCCTTCTGGAAAGATCATTATTCCACATGCAGGGAAACTACAGTTGATATCTTTTATAAAGTTTTGGTAAAATCTTTCACATCTTTCAAGGCTCAGTTCAGGTGTTTGATTTCTCTACAGAGATTTGAATGCCTCTTTTTTGGAAGGACTTTGTTTACATATGGCTTTTTCAAACACTGTTTTGTTAGTTATCTTTTTCTCCACCCCCCACCTCTACCCTGCCCTCCCCTATACTCCCACTAACCTCCCTTTCTCCTTCATATCATCTAGGTTCTATCACCCTTCCCTTAAGGTCTTGTTTTCCTCTCTGCACCAATGGCTTCTTTCTAGTTTGCTGAAATAGAAAAATAAAACTGTAGAGATATCAGAGGCAGTGTAATAAGGCAAAGAGAATATTTTATAGAAAAGATACTGTATGAGTGCTAGAGATAAAAGTCACAAACTTCAGGCCTCATGCATGTGCAGCAGGCACATTACTGACAGTTATCTGTAACTCCAATGCTGGGCTAAAGAATGGTGCTAAGACAGGCTGATCCCCGAATCAGTGAGCTTCAGGTTTAGTCAGAGACTGGCATATACATGGATGTGTATACACACCTATGTGCACACATGTGCATCACACACACACACACACACACACACACAAGTTTAGAATTCTAGCAAATAGCTTGTAAATGCGTTAATAATAAGAACGTATAAAACTAAGGTCAAAATAATGTAAGCAAATTTTAGAAGGACATTTGAAAAGGAAATAAAATTAGTATTCTATGTCGCTTTGCTTTAGATTTTTTAAATCATCATAGTAATACATCATTGGATGCAGTTTTCACCAGATGTGACAAGATTTGAGAGGAATGTGATGAAGGAAAATGGGAGAAGGTAGGGTAAGGGGCACAACAGAAGCCTGGGCAATGTCTCACAAGCTTGGTAGTTCCATTTTACTGTAACCAAACACTGGTGTTATTTCCTTTAGAAACTAGTTTGACAAAATAAGTAATGGGGATTATCATTCTTTCTTAAGACTTATGACAAACAGAGCAATGCTACTCCAAATACAAGTGTCTCCTGCTTCTCCCTTCTTTCCCTCACAAAGGGACCAATAGATCCTCTGCAGTAAAGGGTCTAATGTGTAGCCTAGCAGGTATTTGTCTGCATACACAG
This sequence comes from Cricetiscus sungorus, assembly GCA_030556225.1. NCBI lineage: Eukaryota > Metazoa > Chordata > Mammalia > Rodentia > Cricetidae > Cricetiscus > Cricetiscus sungorus. The sequence goes on along the minus strand of JANBXA010000372.1, from coordinate 19,781,489 downwards.
AAAGATGTCTATAATGGAAGCAGCTCAACAGTAAGTAGCTATGATGCTTAAATAAGATTAGATCACTGTTTCCAGAAATTGGATCAAATACAGTTTTAGATGTTCTGTGAAGCTAACTTTGTGATGGTACTAACATTTAAACCAGTAGATTCCATGTAAGGCATAAGCATCAAAGGAGAAGCCACTCCTATCAGTTCAACACATTAAAAAACAATAAACTAATGTGTCCCCAAGGAAGATGGAATTATTCTTTCAAGTATCCTCAAACTCAAGCTCAAGCCACACCTGTTGTTAAGGTATCCAGCCTGCCAGTATGTGCTCCAGTTTGGACTTGCCAGCCCCATAATCACATAAGGCAATGCCTTAAAATTAAATTATAATACACAAACAAACACAAATGAGTGTGGAAAGGAAAAGAGGAAAGGGAGGGGAATGTGGTTCCATGTCTCTTCCATAGTACATAAGGACATACAGAGAGCAGTTTTGGACTTTAAAATGGATGGATCTGAGTTTGTACTAAGTATATTGGGGCATGCTGGTAAGAAGGCCTTAGAAAATGAAAAACATCAGCTGGCAAGGTGGTTTCCATGAGTACAAATGCATAAGTATTAACTGACAAGGCATGCTTGCTGAAAGACTTAAATTTCAATAGTATTATGAGTGATGCTATATGGGTAAACTTTTCACAATAATCTAGTTGTACATCTTCTTATAGCCAAATCAATGATGGGGGGGGAGCTTGAGAGCTTAAGTTGTAGAAAACAGGAAGGAATCACACTTACCTACTTCCAAACTATGGAAAACAGCTTGGAATCCCTACTGTCTTGAATTCACTGTATTTTCTTGGATACATTATTGCATTCCTCTAATGTTGTGTCCCTACATCTATCACAATGGGGACAATTATACCTCTTGTATGGCTATGGGGATAATTAAAGAAAAGGATGTATGCAAATACAAAACCCGTATTACCATGGACAAGAAAGCATTAAAGAGTAATGAGCATTAGTTGCTTCCAGGGAGCAATTTAAAGGATACAAGATTTTAAAGTGACTCTTCCTGACAGAGTGAGTTTAATATCTCTCTCCTATCCCAGAGGAGGAGAAGGGGGGGGAAAGAGGAAGAAAGGCAAAGTACTGATCTCCAAGAAATAAAACAACCACCATGGAGGGTAAAAGTGTAGCTGGGGGGGGTTCTCTTTCGAACAAGCTCCATCTATAGGAGCAAGATGGGGGGCTGGAAAAATATTTTGTTCTTCTTTGAATGCATAATGGAGTTAAATGTTTAATATTGTAATAGGTGGCACCAGGATTTCTCCTAGGAAGAGAACTGTCTTCACTTAGGAATATACTTTGGTCACTTTCTCCATCATGGTACAGAGGTCAGTGACAAACATAGCATCAGGACAGGATGCTGCTTTTCACAAGGGAGGGATTTCTTTTTCTTGTCTACTTTTGTTTTGTTTTGTACTTACTGGATAAAAGAGGCAAACATGAGAAAAGTAGAAGAAAAAGAGGAAAGAAGAGAGGGAAAACAAAGCTACCTGGAAAGATGTCAGATGAAGAACAGGCAAGTCCTCTTGTCTCAATGTGATGACAAAACAGTGTTGATGTTCTGAAACCATGTCTGTGCATGCCCAGAGGCTTTCCTGTGTGCACAGGACTTTCTTTCTTAGGGACATGCCTTTTATTTATTTATTTATTTATTTATTTATTTATTTATTTATTTTTCTTATTTTTTTATATCGATCCCAGTTCCCTCTCTGTCCCTCCCTCCCATGTCACCCAATCCCTCTCCCATCCTATCCCCCCCACACACACACACATACACACTCCACAGGAGATTGATGCCTTCCAGGAGGGATCAACAAAATCTGTCAAGTCATTTGGAGTAGGGACTAGGCCCTTCCTCATGTCTCTAGGATGAGGGAGTATCTCTCCATGGGGCATGTGCTCTCAAAGTCCTTTCATGCATCAGGGATATATTCTGGTTCCTTTGTCAGAGGTCCCTTAGACTTCCCAAGCCTTCTAACTGAGACCCATGTTCAGGGGATCTGAGTTGGTCCAATGCTAGTTTCCCAGCTTTCAGTCTAGGGGTCCATGAGCTCCCGCTGGTTCAGGTCAGCTGTCTCAGTGGATTTCTGTAGCCTGGTCTTGCCACCAATTTCTTATCACTCCTCCCTCTCAGCAACTGGATTCCAGGAGTTCCGCTCAGTGTGAAACATGTCTTTTAAAGTCCCTAGGAACACAAGTGTAATCTACAAGATCCAAAGAGTCTACAAGTTTTCAATGCATTTACTTTCCAATCTTATTTCTTCCCAAACAAAACACACTCCCTTGTCACCATCATAGGCATAGCTGATAAACACTCTATCATTATCATAAGAGGCATTGCCACCATCTTCTCCACCTCCTGCTCCTTGGTTAAATCCAATACAAGGTTTGGCTCAGGCTCCTTCTTCCAGGAAGCCATCTTTGATTATCCCATCTCAAAGCTACTCTCCAGAACCCCAACTTTTAATGTTTAGGATATACATATATAACATAAAGTTAATGACTTTTTTCCCAATTGATGCAAGTTTATTTTGGGATACACCCCAAATTAGCCAATCCAACTGATCACCCTAAATCAGGATTTCAGAAGGTAGCTCCTGTCAGCCTTTTGAGGTCCTTTTTATAGGAGAGATAAAGTGTTGACAGGGTGAGAGTCAACTGTTATACATTGTTAGAAAAATACAATGAGTTTGATGGTGGTGGTGCACTCACTTAATCCCTGTACTCAGGAGGCAGAGGCAGGTGGATCTCTGTGAGATCAAGGCCAGCCTTGTCTACAGAGCGAGCTTCAGGACAGACAGGACTGTTATATAAAGAAACCTTGTCTCAGAAAACAGCAAAACAAAAAAAAAAAAAAAAAAATGAAGGGAAAGGAACAAGTGTAAGGATATACATCATGGAAATGGAGTCACAAGTTTAGTGTAGGTTGAAAAACATGCGTTGTAGTTTACATCAGGTCTAAGAAACAAGAACTACTTATTTTTACTTACTAATAGAAGTATTAACTGGCAAGGACTTCACACACACACACACACACACACACACACACACACACAAAATAAAACCAAAAAAACAGCAATTTATTCTTTAACTACAAACAGAAACCTTAACCTGCATATGTCAGACAGAATTCCAGGACAGTCAGAGGTATGCGGAGAAATCCTGTATTAAAAAAAAAAAAAAAAAAAGAAAGAAAGAAAAAAGGAAAGAAAGGAAGAAAAAAAGAAAGAAAGAAAGAAAGAAAAGAAAAAGCATGATGGAAGGCAACTGATGGTGACACCTGACATCAGCTCCTGACCTCCACATGCATTTGAGCACACACACACACACACACACACACACACACACACACACACACACACACCACACCTCACACAACTCACACATATACATACACACACAGAGACACATACACACACAGACACATAGACACACACACGACACACACACACACAAACATACAAACACACACACACACCACATAAGGTACAAAGAGACATAAAAATAAAAATAGTTTTAAAAGACTTTGACAATGAAAAAATAAAGTGATTAGTAATATAATAAACACTGAAACTACTGAAAAACTCAGAAAGTAATAAAACATTACAAATATTTAGTATAAAGCAATACAAATTGTGAGGCCAAAATAGCAACCATATACCTTGCAGGTTAAAGTTTAAGGTTGCAATTAAGGCAGTTAAGAACTTGATGGCATTTTAATCTTTTCATATGAATCTATTTTAATGATTGTGTTATGTGACAATTTTACACATGTAAGTAATGTGTTCTGATTATTCTCTCCCCAACACCCTCTTGGCCCTGTTTCATCCCTGTCAACACACATCCAACCTGACACCTACAGATCCCTTTCTGGGATTCATGACTCCTGGTTTTGTGATCCATTTCATTTAACCAGAGCCATCTGTGTGACAATTGGTCAAAACTATCTACTGGAACCCAATGGACTCACACAACTGAGGACATTGACTTCCTCCTCCTAACAGCTCAGCAGTGAGGAATGAGCCCTCTCAGTTCCTCTTCCTTGCATATCTGAAGATTTTAGAGCAGACCCAAGGCAGGCATCCATATAACAGCTGTGAAATAATATGTGACCTTTGACCTCTAAAAAGAGTCTAAGCTTCTTTGGGGTGGGGACTAGTTAATTCAGTAATTCACTAGTTAATGAAAAAGATGAGTTTTGCTGTTTGATATGGTAGAGGTAAATAGCAAGGAATGTATCTATGGTTTTCACCTTCCTACGTTTAAAACAGGAATTTTTGCTCAATCATAAAACATGATTTATTTCTTTGAAGTTATATACTAATTATGAGTCATACTGGATAGTAAATATTAATTCAATTTCATTATAAACTATAAGAAATTTAATATTAAAGGGCTAAGGTAGCCTCTGCCAGTTGAGTAAAACTAGCTATAGTGCTTATTTATCAAATGCTATGACTAGCTCTTCCTCAAGATTCCCTGTTCACATAGTTTCCAGGAAACAAAGTAATTTTGAATGGGTTCTCCAAACAACAACAGCCCACCCTTTAATTACATGAAATGAATCAATTGTCATACTGATTTCTACAAATAATAAGTGCACTGGAACCAATAAACTATCCATCCCTACAATTAATTTGTTCTACTTTGTATTGATTACTCACTTTCTGTTTCCTATGGTTTTGGTCAAAAAAGCAGAATGTCTAGGGCACATGTGTGTCCTACAAGACACTCTTCTGTTTTCATTGACCAAGTATTGCATTGGGATGACACTAGCCAGCTGCAGAAGAGTACACTGCTTGGGAGAAAAATACTCCTGGCTAACTCCATCAAAAACTGCTGCAATTTACCACTACAAAAAAGGATAAGCCCTGTAAATTTGAACCCTGTATTTTATGAAATAACTCTTACTGGCTTCTAAGCCCCAGGAGGAATCAGTTTATGAGGCTGTCACTATAATATGGTGTGTTAACTGCAGTAAATAAAATGATGATATTCTTCTTGTTGTATCTCAAAATTCACAGAATAAAAATAAATCACTGAGGATGGTTCTTGCCTGAAGTCCTGGAAGGAAAACCTCTAATGTCGAGTAGCATTGTAGTGCAAAAAAAACAAAGTAACTTGTCTATATGTTAACCAATTGTTACTGGTGTGTATGAAAATCACATTGGATGTTTATTAAACGTAGATTCTTGGATTAGGAGAGAAAGCTTGGGCTTAAGAATATTTGCCACACTAGAGTAAGGGTCTGAATGTGAATTCCCAGAAGTCATATGGAAGATGGGAGGTAGAGGCAAGAGAATCTCTGAAAAATCATGGTCCAGCTAGTCTGGGCCATGTATCAGCAAAACAACAAAGAGATTGTTTCCAGAAAAGATGAAAAATGAGGAAAACACCCAGTGTTATTCTATGACATCCACATGCATGCCACACAGGATGTGTACACCTCATTCACAAAGACAAATGTGTATATATGCAGACACAACCACACACACAAAGTAGATTCCTGAATCAGTTTGTAATGCTGTTACAGTATATTTTTGAGTGGGGCTCAGCAATTTATATAATAGCTAGCAACTTAAATGATGAGTTATTGGATCATGTTTAAGAAACATTGCTTTGTTCTTTTATATGATGTGGCTTCTGTTGTCTCTGAAATGAGAAGAAAAGACACTGATGACCTTCCCTCATAGGACCAGAGCCAACCCAGGCTCAAAGGCAGCTAATCACATCAAATTGGCCTGGGTTAAAAGGGACTTAGGACTTAAAAATTCCAACAAGGTAGATCATGCCTGGCATTTACCACAGTTGTAGGGAAGGTTGGTAATTGGTTTCTATGTGATCAAACCTAAAACTTATAAGACACCAAATCACTTCAATGCTGTATTTTCAGTGTGGAGTGGATGACATGCCTAAGTTCCTCTTTGAATATTCATAACTTGGTTAAATATGTCTGGGTCAGCTACTGTGGACATGGTATCCTTACAGTAACTATTACTATTACGTTTTGGTCACCAGAGTGCTATAACAAAAAGCCTTTACAGTTATGGTCCAGGTCTTAAATTCCAGTTTTGTCATTTGTTTTATGACTTACAGTGTCAAAACCTTTTATATTAGGATTTTGGGAGGTAACCACATGTGTAGATGGCTAGACACTGGCTCTTACTTGCATCCCAGTGATGCTTCTTCAAGGACTCGTTATTCACAGTAACTCTGAGGCTCATCCTCATTTTTATGGGACTACACTAAGTCTATATACCCTGTTCCTTCAAGTTTCCCTATGAGCCATATACCTACTTCATCAGGCCTATGTGCTTTGTGTATCTCTGAAGTAAAATGGCCTCTCATGTTCCTCCATGTCTGAGAGGGTATCCTGCCTCAGAATGTCACAAAGCCTTTGATTTTGCAGTGCTGCACAGTTCCCCATGAAAACGAACTAGTCAACTGACCTATGTGAGAATACAGAAAATGACCGTGTTCTTTTATGTCTCTTGTGTTGTAAGATTGGACTCAATAACCCTTTGCCAACAAGGACCGTGTGTGTGTGTGTGTGTGTGTGTGTGTGTGTGTGTGTGTGTGTGTGTGTGTGTGTGTGTGTGTGTGTATTAGGAAAAAGAAAGTCCACTGCTAATTACTCCCCAGAGATCACAATTATCTCTATTATAGGCAGTATATATCAGATGGAATCTGTTTTCATGTATTTCAACACATTTAGATCTCAAATACAGACAGAAAGAGGAACTGTATAAGTTAGAAATGTGACCAAGAAGTTGGCTCATTCAGTAAAACACTTGCCAAGCATTCATGAGGACAAGTTTGATCCCTAGAAACTATGGAACAAAGTCAGACATAGTGAACCTCGTGCTTTCAATTCCAGTTCTGGGAGGCAGACAGGCAGACCCCTGCTGCTGATTAGCCAACTACTCTATTCCATTTAGGGAACTTCAGATCAGGGAGAGACCCTGTTTCAAAATCCTAACATTCACATGGCTCAGGAAGATAGATATCTTGTGAGTTTGAGGCCAGCCTGGTATACTTACAGCAGTGATTCTCAACCTTCCTAATGCCCTGGTCTTTTTCCTCATGTTGTGGTAACCCCCAAACATAAAATTACTTTATTGCTACTTTATAACTGTAATTTTGCTACTGTTATGAATTGTAATGTACAGGATATCTGATATGTATCCCCAAAGGGTTGCAACCCTCAGATTGAGAACCACTGACTTGAGAATTTTAGGCATATCAAGGTTAGAGCGTGAAACCCTATCTGAAAAAGAAAAACAGCAAACACCCAAGGTAGAAGGCAGTTAAAAATTACACCCAAAGTTGACTCCTGGCCTAAAAAAAAAAAAAAAAAAAGACCTTTACACAAAAAAATGTTTCTCAAAAAGAAAATAAAAACCTGAATGATGTCTTTAAGAATAAATATTTCAAGCTATATAACTTTAGCTACTTTGCTTGGAGCTGGAGAGATGGCTCGGTAATTAAGAGCACTTGCTATTGTTACAGAGGACCAAGGTTTCATCCCTGCGTGCTGCCCCACAACCATCTACAATCTGTAACTCAGGTCTTGAGATGCTGATGCCCCTTTTAACAATAGTCACACATGAGGTACACAGCCACACATGAAGGCAAACACTCATACACAATACAACAAAAGTAATTTTAAAAAGGTACAGCCACCTTTTCTTACACTAATTCATCTAAATTATTTCTGAAAGCTAAGCAAGGATATGTGTTAAGAAACTAGCAAACTAATTAAATGATTTTCACAAATTGCATGATCTATTGTAAGTGGAACTTAAAAATTAGAGCAAAATTATGCACAATATAAAATAATGATCATAAATATAAATTTTATTGTCATATTTTCCTGTTGCTAGTTCCAAGTACAAAGTTTGAAGGTTTGGTCAATGTTAGTATGGGTACAGTACAACTTAATGGTAAGCTTAAAGCTGCTAGAAAAGAAAAAGCCCTGAAACTGGTCCTCTATACATGGTCCAGGAACCTGTTCTCAAAAAACTGGTGGGGATGATGCTCCACATTCAATATGTACTTACATGAGAATTTACCTATGTAACATACTCACCATACACAATAAACATATATAACCAATTTTTTTATAAAAAGAATGAACCTCTGAAAAAAGGTCAAGTGTGTTTAGGACTTAATATTGATTTATTGATTTGGCTTATTAGATGTAATTTCTGAGATTCAGACAGAGACCTCCTTGATGAACACCAAGGAGGCTTCTCATGATAGATGCAACACTCTACCTGCCTTTATCTTGAACTTCTCATAGCACTTATTCAAAATCTCATCATTGCTTGGAAACTTACTTGTCAAACAAAAGGTACTAGCTATAGATTCAGTTAAGCCTGAAGCTAGAGCAATCAAAATAACTTAGACAGCCAAAAAAGTAGAGTATTTTCCTGAAAATAAAGAATGCAAAGAACTGTTTGCAATTTTTCATGTTTGGTAAAACCAGTATCTTAACTCAATCCTACACAGTAAACACTACTAATATTTGCATGTTACAAATAAAAATTTAATATACAGAGCTAAGCAATTTAGCCATAGTTAAACAGCTGGCTTCGCTGACAAGCTCATGGTGGTAACTAGCATACTGCATGCCAATCTTACTATCAGAAATCCAGTCTGTTTGTTTGTTTGCTATAAACCAGAAAACACTTCTTACAAGTTTAAAGATAACTATTGGGTCATTCTTCCTCTCTGCTGAACATAAAGTTGAAGTATGAGTCCAGACAGTTCAGGGTTTTTTTTTTTTTTTTTTTTGTTTTTTTTGTAAAAAGCACTGCATGGTAATAAAACACTAGGTTCATAATGACTAATACCAGGCTACTATGTTCAAAACAAAAACACATTATGCAGATGATTCAAGATGGTATGAGTGTAAAACACGATTAACATATCTGTGTTAAACTCACTAAACCATGTATTTTACAACTACAATTCCAAAGAATAACAATACTAAATGTAGAAACAAGTTTGGTGCAAAACATTTGCTTCTATTTATTACCTTGATGTCCTACTTTAAGATATGAATCAATTCTTTTGTAAGAACCTATGTCAAGGAGTGCACAAGATCTCAAGCACATGAGGCAGGAAAGAAAATCCTAATCGTGTCAGGGTTGAATAGAAGCATGAAAGACCTCAGAAGACACCTTCAGAGATAGTATCTCTTAGATGAACCTCAAGTTAACAAGAGAAACACACACACACACACACACACACACACACACACTCCTGGAATTCTCAAATTCCTGGCAGAAAAACAAAGTATCCTTCAAACATACTTTGTCAGACAAAATTTATAAAGACATGTGTGTCAGTCACAAGGTTAGACACATGAAAATCATAATCTTATTTTTGACCTGATATCTTTGGTAGACAAACAGGAGAGTCTGCCACAGTCCCAAGAGAACAATGGTTCTTAGGTTTATGGGAATTGGAGGCAGAAGTGTTCCAGGGTACAGGGAAGTTGCATGATGACCTTAAGCAGCTTCCACCTCCCTACACCAGGCAACCCTTGTGTTCAGGGAGGAAAGTACAGGGTGGAGATGGGAGGCAGCAATGGCAGCTCAGGGTTCTCAGGGATACCTGGGAAGCCAGTGAGAGATAGTCAAGGTAGCAACAATGCAATGAAAAGATGGCAGTTGGGAAATTTTGTCACAATCATTATCTTTGCTCAGGCAAGAAAGGCAAATTTTGAGGGATTAAAGCAGAAGAAAGCTATTGGTACATTTTCTGATTTGTCCCTAAGTTGTTGGTCTAAGACAATGCTACTGCTGTATAGGAATGTAGGAAAATCCTTGATATCAAATGCCTAACAAGCTTTTACTGAGTTCCCAAAAGACCTCTGTGCTTCAGAAGGGTAGCCAGGAAGACAATTCAAATGGCCATCCCAATTACAAGAAAGACCATGGCTATAGTTTAACTGAGGAAGCCGGCCTAAGAAGGTGGGGTGTGGGAAGTGATTTCCCAGGTAAAGATCCTTGACAGTGGTGATAGAATAGCATGTCCTATCTCTGAGCTACTAAAGCTTAAAGATAGCAGTCATAGTGCAGTCATAGTTTTCTGCAGGATGAAAGGACCTTGAGGAGAAACTATTCAGGATAATATTGACAAACTTACCAGTTACCAGTGATGAATATTTGGTAAATTATATTGTAGTTTTCTCTTTTTTTTTTCCAATTTGGAAGGCAAAACAACTTCAACCTTTTTTTTCTTTTTCTTTTTCTTCTTTTTTTTGGTGCATATTCACTAACAACATTTGTAGAACATATTGGTTATTATGCTTTAAAGGAATAAAGCTATTGGCGTTTTAAAGTTTTACTTTTCATTTTGGTCATGTTTTTTCCCCCTCCCTTAACCCTTCAGCTCCTTCAAATCCTCCCCACCTCCCTACCCACCTAATCTCATGTTTTCTCTCTCCCTTTCCACAACACACACACACACACACACACACACACACACACACCAAAATAGACAAACAAATTGGAAACATTCTAGGTGTCAGTCCACCGATGGATAATGAAAGATGGCGCATTTACACAATGGAACATTATTCAGGTGTTAAGAAAATTTCTCCTCCTTGGCTCTTGATGTTTGTCCAAGGCATTTTCAAGTTCTTAAGATATCTTAAAGCAAGTTTTGATGAGGTTTTATTAAGAAAAGCCTGCAAAAGCTTGCAACATCTAATACCAATTTTTTTTTTTTTTTTTTTTTTTTTTTTGCTGTACAACATTAAGTGTGGGTTTCTAATAATACAACCTACTACAACAAAGAAATGAAGATCCCAACAATTTTGAGGCCCTGTGCCTACTGGTTTTTCTTCTTAACCCTCTTGATAGTATTATATGCAACCAACACTAAAGCCAGGACTTCTAAATTTGCAAAGATGAGAAGACACCTTCAGAGCTTAAATGAGAAGCTTCTTCTGCTAACACTTTTGGCAAAAAGGAAAATCCTGGCTTACCTTTGCAGCTTGTCAACAACTCAGAATTCAGTGCCAGACCAGGAGCTGCCTGGGGCTGTGCTGCTACCCACTCAAGCCCTAGCATCAAGTTAGGAATATAAATTTGCAAGTATTTCCTACTATGCCAAACTGGCATCCTATTCTAACAAGCCAGTCTAAATCATGTTCAAAAATGTATGATGATCCCTATGTGATGGACTGTATTTGCCATTAAGATATCTGCCCCTGCACACCAGAATTATAGACCTACTTAGGGGCTTATTGGTCAGGTAGACTTTGCTGTCTAAATCTCCCAGATCAGTGTATATTTCACAAGGTTCCTCAGAGGATTCCTTCATGGTTTAAGTTGGAAGCTGAAAGAGGCTGACATCCCCTATTCTCCTAGAGGATTTTTCCTTGGGGGCTTGTTGGATCAGGCAGTAGCTGTAATGCTTTGGGCATCTTTTCACACTTGCAGTCAAAATCTCTCATACTTGCTTCAAAGCAGATGTGGACAGTGACAGTTTCATGAGCTAGTCAGCTGTATAATAAAATTAAAGTGTGACCAATTCCTGTCATAGCCACATTAGAGACATTGGGCAATTGTTGTATTTTGAGCTACAAAATCTCTAATGATAAAATTCTAGGAACAACAAAAGAGTAAAGAAAGCCATGTGAGGGTTTGTGATAGTAAACAAATCAAAATCAGAAATGCCACCACTGGTTTTGTCTGGTTTCACACTGAATTCTTTTCCTCCAGAGTTAATAAGAACTGACTGGAAGAAGAATTTGCTTGGGATGACCTGTCACTTAGATTTGCTTCAACCACACACCTGCAAACTAGCATGAGTGTAGATGTTAGTACTGAAGCCAGTAATATGTCACTGGTTTGAGTTATCTAAGAATTAGCTTCAACTGAGCATATATCTGGTGGGTTAGGGTTAGGAGTTGATGTCAGAAGAGTTGTATATACACCTTATAGCCCCCTAAATACTCCTAAACACCCGCCACTACAAGTCTGGAAACCCAGTATTGCAAATATTATTACAGGATAGAGAGGATGGTTAAAGATCACAGTAACACAACTCTTCAACTTTCTAACCAATCCTGATTCACAAGTCTAACTTCCTGAACTGATAGTCACTAATCAGCTGACGGAAATTCTATATATAATTCTATGATTGCCACAATATTATTAGTTGAATGAGACATACCATCAGAGTTTTCTTTTACACATACAGAATGTTATTATATGACTTAATTTTATGAACACAGTATTTGCAAAGCCACTACTTTCATTCAAAGCATCAAAAACAGATATAAAAAGACTAAGCAAAGGTATGTCTTGCTTTTAATACTGGCCACTACACAAGGGAGAAAGGACTTAGGGGAAGGTGGACATGTGGGTTATGAAGAGCTGTTTGGTGCTGTGATTGGAAGTTGCACCAAACATCCCTTTAACTGACAACTCTAAAGAACACATAACTATACTCAGTTGCTCTTTTCAAGAATGGACACAAGCAAGTAAATTTTCCTAAAAATATCAGTAAAGGGAAATGGAGGGAAGGTGAGATGTACTTCCCAGGCTTTCTATCACATACCATGAGTCAACTATTCTCCATGGTTAGAATTTTATTAGTTCCTGACAAGCATATGTTATATGAATGTTTTATATCATGTCACTAAGCTTTTATCCAAACCTATTTACTTACCACACTCTGAAATGAAATATGTAAAATGTTTATTCTATTTTCCTAAGCTTTCTAAAGTATGTAGCACTACCAATAATAAAAGCATGGCATTTTTCCAAAGAAATGAAACTGAGGGTCCAGGAAGAAGTCGATATAACACCTTCATCTTTTATTTAATATACAAGTATTCAAATCAAGTAAAATTAATATTTAAAGACTGTTATAATTATTTTCTGCTACAAACTGAATTTAAACCACGTCCCCTCCACCACCTTAGTGAAGCTGGAAAGAACTGAGTACAGATGGTCTGATCCACTTCAGGCTACTTCCTTGTTCTTGCTTAGCCTCGGGCACAAGATAGGATTCCTTGTTCCAATGGACAGAAGTTGAGAATTCTGGAAGCTGGAATAAAGAATATATATATACATGGCTGTGTGCTTAGTGTCTGTCCACATCACTTCTGGAAAAAAACAAGAAACCCTCCCCCCCCCCAGAAAAAAAGGGAGAACAAAAAACAGAAAACCAGGAAAGTGAAAACCTCTTACTGTAGGAGTGGAAGGAACAGTACTAAAAGAAACCCTGGAAACTATGCTCAACACGAATTTCCTCCTTAGAAGAATGTAGGAGCTTGTTGACACTACATGCAAAATAATTCTAATTCCTAAAGTGTTTCTGTGACTCTGAATTATCTAGAAATGACTGACAAGAGCAGCCCTAGAATATACAAATCCTAAGTGAACCTTAAGGCAGCTACCTTATATATATAAACTATCCACCCTTAAATAAGCATTGGCATTCTTAAATGTAAAAGAAATTAGAAGGCAGAAGGAAATTAGAGGAAAGAGGAGGTGTGGGTGGTAAAGAGCTGTTTGTTACCATGATGTAGGAGAGTTTTCTGAAACATCCCTTGAACTTGCAATTCTAAAGGATACATTGCTATACTCAGTTGCTCTGAGTACATCAAAGGAAACAGATATGCAGGAAGACAAACATGTCTGTCTTCAGTAATGAATTCCCATCTTCAGAGCTGAGATAAAAACAAGCAAGCAAGCAAGCAAGCAAACAAACAAACAAACAAAACAACAAAAAAGACAGGACATAGTCAGAGACCAAGCAAAACCATGTTCTACGGTGAGGTGTCATGTTGCATAGAACTTAATGGCATTTTCTCACAATGCCCATTGTGTTGCCACTAAATAATTTTCTCCCTCAGTACAATTTTACAATGTTGTTCATTGGCTTTAGCCCAATTGTACAATTGAAAAAAAAAAAAAAATCAGATTCCAAGAAATAGGAAAAAAAAATCCCAATTACAGAACAAGATAACAAATAAAACTGGTGGTGCTAATATTTGGATTTGAAGTTCAGTTTACTAAAGACCTAGAAATTAGAACTTAAATGTCAACTGTCATTATAATATTGTATTTGCTAGCTATTATGATACATTTCCCTGGTTTACTGAGAATACACTGAAAATTTTAAGTTGTGAACCCCATGTTTGTTCTTTTAAAAGGAAACTGTCAGAGTATGACTGCCTGCAAATTTGGTAATGTTTTCATAAATGTAAAATGTAAGTTTACTGGAAGGCAGGTTTTGACAGCAATATTTAGAATCAAGGGCAGGATTCCAGTTTTCAAGCTAAGCTATTATCCCTACTTGGTAAAATAAGCAGATTCTGATCATTTTCAGAAGCTGTCAATCATGGGGTAGGGCACATCCCACTGAGTTGGTCTTCTAGTTCCATTCTTTGAGGATACTGTGCTAAGGAATAGTTTTCCAGGTGGGTTCAAAACTGTACATGCTAAGAAGGAGGTAGCTGTTAGAAGACCAGTCCATGGTACGTTATTTGAGATGAATCTACATGTGGTCAGAGTACCTGTGTGCAATGTATTTAATTTCAGAAAAAGAATTTGCAGTAACAGCATAGAATGGATAACTAACATTTCACCAAAACCCACCACCCTTTGTGACCTGGGATTCCCTGAATATCAAGAAAATACAGACAAATCTGACTTGGAGAAGCAGAGGAAACTTTATTGATCTCTTTAACCTTCCAGCAATGAGAGCAAGCATGACAATATTTGTAACTCAAGCTCAAAAGAGTATACCTTTTTCCAGAATTTAAATGGGTTAGATGGTTTTCCCAGTGTCGTGCCTCCCTAAATCACACCTTCTGGTCCACCACCATCATCATCACCACCACCACAGGTGATACCCACACCTCAGTGCCAAAGGGAATGTGTTAGTACTTTCTCCCCAGGAGTCCCCACTGGAACATTGATCGTCCCGTGGGCTTTTGTAATCCTGTGATAATTTATAGTTAGTATTCCTAAATGTTAAACAGAACTATTAATCCTACTTTGAAAATACACGAAGGAAAAAATAAAAATACAATGAGAAGGATATGACAAACTACAAGGCAAAATACAAAACAATTTTTCGTTTTAGTTAGGAAGATACAGGACTTCAGAAATGCTAATGGATTTATGACACACCCTTCTATAAATACTGACTTGAGAGACTGTATTAATTGCAGTCCTCTAGCCCAGGCATATATGGGGAGTGCAGTTTAAGTGTTTGAAAAGAGGCACTAAAGGGAATACACTGAAATAGAGAGGTGACTCCTCTGCTCCTTTAAATCACTTCAGTAATATGTGAATATTTCAGCATACCATGAGTATAATGAGTGGTTAACTTCAAACCTGGGAGATTTTTGTGCACAATTAAATATAACCAAGTACTAGTTAGCCTTACTAGAAACACCACTATGATGACAAAACAAGTGACACGTGTCAAATTGCTATGTAAGACTTATCCACCAAACAAGAACTTGCCTACTCATGAAGTCTCATTTTATGAAGGTGTCTATACATAGTTAAAACCATTATATGTAGTTTGTGTCTTTGGAAGCTAAGAGTCCCAAATACTCAAATTCTGAAGGGAGAAAAGTACAAAGTAGCCCACTCATCACTGAATTATTTTGAACTAAACAGAAAGCTCAATTTTAGTCCTGCCAAATGCTCTTAGGTACAGAAAGCAATGTGCCACCTCGCCATCTGTCCTTAAGCACCAAGCCCACATTTAAAATATGAATGTACCTAGGAAAGGATTTTAAACAATGCATGTGTTGGTGCTTAACTGAAACTTAAACATGGTCAAAGTCATAGGGCTACATCTATCAACTTTCAACTACTTCAAGGAAAGTACATAGGTGTCAGAGTATCCACAAATTGTAGTGTTACCAACAGAAGGAGACCAGGAAGTGTTCATAATGTATCACTAGAGTTATTTCTCTGAGTAAGTATTTACAATGGATAGATGGAAAGGTTGCAGTTAGCAAGAGTGATCCTTGAATTTCACTACAAAACAAGTATCTGGGGTGGCTGACATGGACACTGCTTCCTCAGAGTAGTAGTGGCACAAAGTAAGGCTTCTGCAGAATGTGAACTTGCATCTGTTCAACAACAGGCAACTCCTAGTCATATGAGCAAGAACTCATATGGAGCTTGTATGTGCTAGCAGTGTGAAGAACTGTTAGACTGGAATCTGCATATGGACAAGAAGGTATTCTTTTAACAAAGTTCTTGTAGATAAGGATAACCAGCACTGGATTTAAACAATAAGGCCAGAAAGGAAAATAAACTGACCCAAAGTTCTTTAGAAGTTAAACAAAGCAATTGTCAACTTGCCTCTATATGAAATGTTACAATAAAAAATATTACAATTAACTTGGGAAAACAGGCATAGCCCATTTAAGTTCAGAAAAAAAAAAATTACACAAGTTTGTACATGAACAATTACAGCAGTGTTTTTATTTTCTCCTTTGGTGTCTTCTACAATCAAACTTAGACCTAATGATAGCCTTGAACAAAACCATACTTGTAAAAGTCATCAATGCAAAGCATCCCCTAGGTAACTAATCAAAATGACCATTTGAGTCTTTACTTAATTCCTCAACGCCTTCTGATGCAAGGAGCCCATTCTGACTTCCCTAAAACTCCTCACTTCCTTTCCAGTTACTTCCATTTTCCTGGGTTCCTTTTCTGAGACTCTTTATGATATAGAGTTGAGCCCTAGCAGCACTAACTTGATAGATAAGCTTGGGCCTTTTCACAGGGTGAATGCTGCATCTTCACAAAAGCACACACCTAGCTCAGACCCAACTGCAACACAGATTTGCACATCTACTGTCTAGAAACACCCACTACAGTGTTTAATCAGGCACTACAAACCTCTTAGCTTTCCTCCTGACCCTGTTCCCTCTCTACTTCCTCACAAATAGATCCTTCTGGTCTGCTCAAGTCCCAGTCAAACTTTATCAAATAGTTAGCCTTATCTTTAATCCAGGTACAGGCATGTTTTTATAATGATACTGTTACCCAGATTAAAGCCACTGATATCATTTGTCTAGACTACAGTATTAGTCTCCTAACTGATCACCCTGTTCTTAAATTTCCCTACTTATCATCTATCTCCCTTATCTATCCTCACTCAGTCCCTTTTCTTTCCGAACAGGAATCAGGAAATCTAACAAAACCTGTCATCTTGTACCTTTGGGGTAAAACATCCTCAAAGAGCTTCCCATTTATGATAGCCAAAGCTCACGTAAGACCCCAAAATCATTCCATTTACCTCATCTTGACCTAGCTGTGTATAGTGCTCACCCTACTCCAGACTCACACACTTAATTCTTCTTGAATAAGTGCTTTCCTACTATGGAGTCTTTCGCCTGACATTCCCTCTGGTATATATACACACATATTCAGCTTATCCTTCACGTTTACCTCTTTCAAGGTCTTATTTTTCTGCACATATCTTTCCTGGCTACCCTCAATCAGCTGTTGGGTCTTTAAGGAGCAGTTTTATTGGGAGAATGAAGATAACATATAATCCTAAACAAGTAAGATATACAAGGATCTGAAAATCTCTATCTCTGTGTCTTTGAAGACTTGGGACCATGATAAAGGATACCTGCTTTCTAATAAATACTGACTTCCCTTCTCCCTCCCAACACTCACTATTTCCTTCTCCTGCTTCAGTTTGCTACATTTACGATCTAACAAACACTCCCTATGTTTTAAAGTATTTAAGAATAGGGATTTTTTTTTAAACTCTACTCTCTGCTACTACTAAGCATATTAATTTGCCAAAGTAAACAAATAATAATGTATTGATGGCAAAATAAATTAGATATATATTTCTGGAAGTCTCATTAATGGAGATGGCATACAAACACAAGTAGAATGCAATATGCATTTTCAAATGTGCCATTTCAAAACCTATAGAAAGCTTTCTCATATATATATTATAATCTTGATCACTGTTTGGATATAATTATAGCCTTCACTGTTTGGTCAGGACAAATTCAAAAGAATAGTGTTCCACTAACAATGATAAAAGAGCAGATAAGGGGAACCAGTAGATCACTGTTTACTCCCCTTAGCCCTTTATACTCCACACACACACACACACACACACACACACACACACACACACACATCATCAATTTAAAGATAATAACATGAAGCTGGACATAACACTCCCAAACTCAAATCACTAGAAAACACTACACTTTCCTTGGGTTCTCGACTGTCAGCCTTCTAATGCCAGCACTGTTCAACCACCCACTTCTCAGAGGGGTTTCTTCCATCCTTTTCACACTGATGTGGACCCAGTTTGCTCAGCTGATTTAAACACTTGTAAGTGAAATAACAGGAATTAGAAAGTCACTTTCCAATTAGACTTATTAGGACAACTATTGCAACAGAGTAAAAGCAGACTTTTGATTGCATGTTATTATTCCATTTCCCCTTCTCATAGACTCTGTTACAGGAAATCCCACTAACCAGTTTCAATATTCAAGTGCAGCTCCCTACTACAATATAGTACATTATATACTTCTATGTAGTATTTTTCCTTATATGCTTCTTTGTGGTTTTTTTCTTTTTACCAATAAAGGGGTTAAGAAAATACCAAAGATAATGAAAAATTGTGTACAGTCATAGGAAAGAATGATTTCTGGTGTGCCAATGAACTTTTAAACTTTTAAGATTAATTCATTCTTCCTTCTAAGACACCAAAAAAAGTGTTATTACCTGGCACATTTAAGCAGGAATAATCTAAGCAGCATTTACGATGTAAAAAGCACTGAAATTGGTATACTAAGGAATTAAAGGAGACGTACTTTGTTATGCAGACAAATGCCATGTGGTGTGGGATAGCTTTACGCTGAAGATTTACCACTATGCTAAAATCATCATTTAGTTAGTAGCTACTGAGACAGAGGAGAAAGATATATTGTGTCTTCCCAAGGCTCACTATCCAAACATATGAATATGGTATTAAACCAAACAAATTAAAATGCCAAAAGAAAGCCACACTGACTATTAAGAGCAATTTTAAAGAATATTTTTCTCATTTCCTTTTTGTATATGTACAATGTCTAAGAGGAGGGCAGGAGATGGAGTGTGTTTTTTCTTTCCGTCTTTAACATATATTCTGGGCTGACTCAGGTGATCATGCTTGCATGGCAAGCACTTTTATCTGCTGAGCCATTTTGCTAGCCCAAGAATATTTTTAAAATGTTAGTTTAGTATTAAGAATATTGACTATTTTATAGATTGAGTAAATTTATTGAACATTATACCAATGTTTTTATTGTTATGTCGGCAGGCTATCTGTTTAACTTCTCACTCAGCTGAAAATACATTTTTTTTTTTTAAACAAAGACATGTTTTTCTTTTGCTAGGGAGAAAAATCTATCTGGACAGGAAAGTGATAAACTACCTAATACAGATGTAACAATGTACTCATCTGTGTATTTTTCACTCTCTAAATAAACCAATCAACTACCAAGCATTAAACTTTGAAGAACAAAACCTCAATGTAAATTAGCTAATGGGTTATATAGTATATGCAACTTCTAACCACTACCTGCCCACCCCCACCCTGCCTTTTCCAAACTGAAAAAGATAAAAAGGAGCTCTTGACTTTTAGGGAAGGCACCTGGGTTGTTGCTGAAAATGGAAAATAAATACATGCTTGATTTTTTGTGATACTTGCGTCAGAAAAAAAAAAGCGGACAAAAAGGTAAATGAGATCAGTGCTATGGAAGTGTTCAAAGGGGTG
Organism: Cricetiscus sungorus; assembly: GCA_030556225.1. NCBI lineage: Eukaryota > Metazoa > Chordata > Mammalia > Rodentia > Cricetidae > Cricetiscus > Cricetiscus sungorus. The sequence goes on along the minus strand of JANBXA010000372.1, from coordinate 19,761,639 downwards.
GATAGGAGATAAATTGTGGGGACTTGGGGTAAAACTTTCAGTGACTCACATGCCACAGACCTCAATGAATAATGTAATCACCGTGCTTACATCCCAAGTGATTTACTTTGTCACGCTCTCCTCTTGTCTTAGAATACACCCAGGAGGACTAAGCTCCAGTGCTCTGTTGCCTAACCAACATTTAATGACAAAGACTAAAGGATGTCTGTGTCTACCTTTATGCCCAAATCTGGGCCATAGGCTCTTTAACCCTGCCCTTCCCACACCAACACACAAGTTTAGCTTCTTAGATTTATGTATGTTGACACTGAAAGTTCTTACTTAAAATTTATTCTGGCCTTCCAGTCCAAACACAAGCAGTTGGAAACACAGCAGGTGACAAACTGGAAGAGGATGGTTCCAGGGCATTCCCTACAGAGAACTACTTACGAGTTCAGTCAGGAAGGAAAGAAAAGGAAGTAGCAAGAGCAGAAGCACATATACCTTTGACAGATGTGCACAGGCTTTTGGAGGGGGCATGTCTCAGTTCTAGGCTAGGAAGGTGGATGCTGTTTGATAGTGAGCAAGGCTTTAACACTCATTATCATTGGTGAAGCAGTTACATGAACCACTCAGCAATTCATTCTATAACCATTCTGAAAGCAGTAACAGTCCACCATGCAGAAATGCTCCACTACACACTGGAGACAAACACCGAAAACACTGAAGAACTTCCTAAGGAAAAACTGAGGAGTTAGTGAGATTTCACTTCAATGTTTATATACTAAAGTGTAATTATTATTACTGGAGTACTGCTTGAAAACACTCATGTAACTAGATACAAAACTGGTACATTTACTTACACTGAATAAGGAACAATAACAGAACTAAAACCATGATGCAATTATTATAGAATTAATCTCTTAAAGAGGTTTGACAAAAAAAAAAAAAAATGTTTCAGCTCATATTTTAAATGATCTGTCCAAAGTCCACAATATAAACTGTAACTAAAAGTGTGTTAATAACATATTCATTAGCATGATGGTAACTGATGTTTCACAACTAACACTGCCTCATATTTACAGCAGTCATTCCCTATTACTGGTATTGAATACCAGTGGACTGACTCAAGTTCTTTACAAATCGGATAGCAAACTGAAAAGTTCTGAGAAAAGATAGCATGGATCAAAAAATAAATTTTTATCCCCATAAATAGTTAAGATTTCCTAACTCAAAAGGGTTATGTCCAGATAATTAAAATATTTATATGCTTACTCAAACTTTGCAGTTATATAAAATGGTTTTGTAATTAATCAAATAATTCTGTTACAGGCTATAGCTATAGCAGGTATGCATATCTGACATTGATTTGTGTACCGCCCAGCTCTTCAGAGGCTACATGATCATTACACTACAAGTCTGATGGGATACATGGTGGTTTGGCTATTCCCACACGTATTGTAAGTTACACTTGGAATGGCAATGTAACAACACTCTAATATTCAAAGTTACACTTGGAATGGCAAGCAACAATACCCTAATATTCATAATGAAAGCTTTCCAGCACCGAGAGAAGCTTATTACTCTAAAGTGTAGAATGACCAATCTCAGCAGTTGGGTGAAGTCCTTTCTACAGCTTACCATAGTTAATTAAAATAGTTTTGACTTTCATATAAGGCCTTTACTCTCCTCACATTGACTTGAACTGTAAATTTTTAAATTTCTGTTTAAGAATCAGTTTTCCAAGATAAAGCTTATATCTTCTAAACATTAACATGTTATTTGCTGTTCCTCTATAAAAGGGTATTGGTGTGTGTGTGTGTGTGTGTGTGTGTGTGTGTAGTACTTGTAGGAAAAATATAAAACAGCTAATTTTAAGTTTTCCTCTGATTTAAGGTATCTATGATCAAATAGTTGAGTAGAATCCCCCTATTTTAATAGTGGTAGTCTATGTTACTATATGATTTTCTTCCCTGAAGAAATGTCTTTGTGTCTATATGTGTGTGCATGTGTGTGTGGTGCTGGGGATACCAAGGCGGCCTCTACCACTGAGCTAATATTCCCCAGCCCAAAGCAATACTTGCTTTAATCCTAATAATAAATTTTCATAAACTTTATGATGGTACTGTATTACCATATTCAGGATCAGAAGAGACACTGACCACAGATAATTTATTCCAGGCACAGGGAAAATAATAATACAATTATATTGTTTACAATTCTCTTAAGAAAGCTTAATAATTACAAGCTAAATAGCATACTTAATAATTACAGTTAGAAGTAATTTAACCTTTAAGTCCTTACAATTTAGTATGTCTTCAACTCAGAGTGCCACATTTGCACACTAAAACACTGTCTACCTTCAGGGAAAACAGGGCCTTTGAGCCCCTGGCAACACTTGCTGGCCATGTTAACAATAATGCACCATAAAGAATCAAGATCAGGATTAAAGGGAAAAGCACCATAGAAAAGCATTCTCAGAATAGCAATTATCTGACAATATTGCTCAACTTTGAATAGACATCACCAATTTGGAAACAAAATGTTCTGTAAGACATTGGAGAAAGTCCTGCAAAGCCCAGGACTTCATTTTCAACTCAAATACTACATTATCAATGTAAAATTTATGTCTTTTTTTTTTCTTTCTTAAAGACCAATTGTTTAAATCCAGCTTCACGTTTAAGCCCACTATATTCTCTCCTTAAAGGAAAAAACTCTACACACTTAAGATTTTTAAATGTTTTCAATTTAATAATTCATTCATGTGTACTAGTCCTTAATAATCAATCTTCATAGCCACATCTTTATTTCATCAACAATCATCTCAGACACACCTTGTGACAAGACTTTCAACATTACGACAAGAAACTATGCCTTCAGGAGCATGTTTATTGTGTTTGAGATGATACATCAGTGCTCTCTGAGCTACAAAGGGTAAAAGGAAATCCTCTCATTACAAACTGACAAAGGTAAAAGGTAAAACATTTTCACAACAGCATGAACCACATACTCAGAAATAGATCTGGGCTTAATACAAATGACATAATTCCTAGTCATCTACAGCTACTTTTATAACTTCATACAGATAATGAATTAGGCTAAAATGCACTATAATATTTGGTAGACTTCAGGACCAGTATCCTTAGTACATCACAAAATACATTTTGATATCCCAAAGAAGCAAGACTTGCAAGTAGGCATTTTAAACGTAACTAATCTACAGCTACAAAGTTCTACTCTTGATAGCATTTACCTTTTGGGGGAGTCTCCCAGTCTCCAAAGGATAAAGGCAGAGAGTAGAATCAGTATAACATATACACAGAAGTCCGTATTGTAAAGGCTATAAAGATCCGCAGCACAGTGGGAAGAGGCCTTCTGCTCCTTCACACTGCATACAAATCATAAGAATTATGTAGCGTATCTCTTGGTCCACTGTCTGGCTATCCTGTCATGTTCTGCTCTGTTGGTCAAATACTGAGTTGCTATGCTTCCAACCAGAGGATCCGCTAGAAAAGTGAAAATGACATTAAAACATCATGTGTGATTTCAATGTACAGTTCTAAAATGGCATTACATTAAAGTTACATTTTGGTAGCACTTTTTAATATAGAATGTTTTGATTTTTTTTCCTAAGAAAATAATTTAACTGGCTATTTACTTTAGTATTAAGAAAGTCAATAGTAAAATAATAATTTCTTAAGAGATGTATTTTATTTAACAAATACTTCAAACTTTACTGAAAATCATACATGACTACTGTATTTGCATTATTTCTACTTGCATCTCTCCCTGAACCATGGACTCAAATTTGAGACCTCTTCTTTCATGATCATTGTTATGTATGTATGTATGTATGTATGTATGTATGTATGTATGTATGTATGTACATCCTTCCCCAATTTAGTTCCATGGGTTTAGGGCTAATCTTTAGAAGAGATATATTATTGCTCCTAAGCAGCCAACTGATTGTAGTTCTTTATTTATGGTAGGGACTTGTGATACACGCGCACACACACACACATAGGCATGCAGATTGCTGATGTCATTGTGCATGTCTTGCTTAGGCAACCTATATTATTCTGTTGTGATATCATGTATACAGAGTCCCTGTCACGTTATCCTTGACATTTTATTCAACTATGGAAGTGTGGTAGAGAGGCTGTATTTCTGTAATGTTATGCATCTTAGCATAGCTTTTACATAAAGCTTCCATCCTCTACCATTCCAAATGAAATGCTCCCTGATGAACACACAGTTATACCTCTCATTTATACACATAAACCACTAAAAATCTTACCTGTCATTTCATTTTAAATATTTTGAAGTAAAAGTTGAATCTGAGATAAAAACTATTATAAGCAAAGTATGTGTACATGCTACATGCAGAAAGTGTTCCAAATAAAGCCAACATATAACAGTAAGAGCTTTCCCTTCTAGACTCCAAAGATTCAGGTTCCTTCCCTGGCAAACAGCTACTAACACTTTTAAATTTTTTTTTCCAGATATTCTATACATTCCTTATATCCAGGAATTAACAATGAATGTACTTTTCAAAATCCTTTATCTTGACATACTAGATCTTAAAGACTGTCTCGGTAACTTTAGAATTGTTCCATTCTTTAATAGTTACAGTATCTTAGTGGACACTCAGGTTATTTCTAATTGTCTGCTTAAACAATTATCTCTTCCTTCCTCCTTGAGTCCTTTCAAGTCTAAAGCCAAGCCTACACAGTAATAACATGTGAAACTCTAGGTCTAAACATGACTCTAACAAGTCTAGCACCTGTGTTCATTTCTTATGAGGCATTTCAGAAGTCATAAATTATACATTAACTTTGAGATACAGTCTCAATATAACAATCTAGACTGATATATGAGTTGTAACTCCAATATCCATTACCATTCTATTTAATAGAATTGGTTTCAATACAAAAAGAAAGAAACCCTCAGTTACTGGGAGAGTACAGTAAAGCACATGGCAACATAGGAGAGGAATCAAGAGACACAGCTTAAGCCAGACAGAAAGGATCTGTACAGCCCCACAGGTTAGAAAGTAGAAGTTCCACCCTACTCCAAATGACTTGACAGCTTTTGATGATCCCCCCTGGAAGGCATCACCCTCCCTGTGCAGTGAGGATGGTGGGGTGGGAGGGGGATTGGGGGGCATGGGAGGGAGGTAGAGGGAACTGGGATTGATATGTAAAATAAGAAAAAAAAGTAGATGTTCCATAGCGGACAGTACAAAAATAATCACAGAAAAGGAATATCATTTTAGCTATATAAAGATGTGTCACATTTGTTTCTATTGCCTTTGTGAATGCTGCAAAGATGTGTTTCATTTGTACTACAGTTGTTTAATTATGTAAAGATGTGTTGCTGTTTCACCTGCTTGTATAAGGCTCCTGGATTGATCTAGTAAAAAGCTGAACGGCCAATAGCTAGATAGTAAAAAGATAAGCAGGGCTGGGGGGGGGGGGGCAAGGGAGAAAAAGAGGGACATGCCAGGGGTCTGGTAGCCACCCAGCCACCAAACAGACAGACACAAGAAGCACTGAAAGTCGGACATAAAGGGTGGGGAGAAAGAGACGGAGGAAGGGAGGGGAGGGAGGGAGGGAGGGAGGGAGGGAGGGAGGGAAGGAAGGAAGGAAGGAAGGAAGGAAGGAAGGAAGGAAGGAAGGAAGGAAGGAGCAAGCAAGCCCGCCCCAAGGCAAAATATAGATAAAGAGAAAAAGATTAACATAAGGGCTAAAGTAAGGCCAAGCATAACTGATAGTAAATCTCCACGTCATGATTTGGGAACTGATTGGTGGCCTAAAAGAGAGCCTGCTACATGACAATAATAAACTAAATGATTACTAAGAAAAGTTTGGCCTAGTGTTTAATTGAAATAACATTAGTTTCTCAGAATTGCCTTTAGTGTTTTGAAAGAGGGTCTCACCAGATAGCCCCAGCTAACTCAGAAGTCTATATGAAAAGTCAGTCTCAGACTCAGTAGTCTGCTTACTCAACCCCTATGCCTAGACCTTATGCTGACTTCCTATAATATTTATTTCTTGACCAACATTAAATTAAGAAGCCTTATTTGTAGATTTACAAAGATTTGCTTACCAGGGTTGCAGTCTGTCAAAAGAGAACAAATTGAGAGCAAAACCTTTGAAATAGTCAAAGCAGGACTCCAGTTGTCTTTTAGAATATCCAGGCAGATGACTCCCTGACTGTTGATGTTGCAGTGATAGATTCTGGTTCGGAAGGTAACCTATACATGGTCACAGTAGAAACAGGAAGAAAATAGGGCTTTCACCAATTTATCTCAGCAGTAACAGGTCACAGATGATGCTGACAACAAATAATGAACCAGTGCTACTCTTACGTTGGGTGTAACAATACCTTTTGTTAAAGTTATTGTTTTTTTGCTGCTGTTGTTTTGTTTTTGATACGAGGTTTTTAGACATGTAGCTGTGGCTGGCCTGAACTTGCTATGCAGACTAGACTGGTTTCAAATTTACAGCAATCCTCCTGCCTCTGAAGTGCATGCCTATACTCCCAGTACTCAGGAAACAAAACGGGGGGGATATGATGGCATGGGGGTGGGGGCAGCAGCTGCTAGACAATTTCCACTAACAATACTAAGAAAAGTGTAATTGTAAATGGCAATTCCTCATATACAAATATATCCTGTTAACTCTCTCCCCCTATTTTTCTAGTTTGTTAAAACCAATTTCCAATATGAAAAACTAGGCATGTAGAAGGATCTATTTATAAAAATAGACATAAAGTTTACTAAAGTTTTATTATACCGAAAACAATCAAAGAATAAAAATCCAGCAATCAGTAATAAGCTGACATTAAATATGTATCATTCGCATGAGGATCCAATGTGTGGCACCATAATATGAGAGTTCTGACCCTTGATTTGACTTAGAAAGGCAGGCCTGCATACCTGAAGAGCTTTTAAAGATAACTTTTAGGACTTAGATTCTAATGGGCCAAACTATAAAACACTGAGGAAGTAAACCTAGACCGAGAAAGACAAATATGGTATGTATTTACTTATAAGTGGATATTAGCTATTAAGTAAATGGTTATCAACCTACAATTATAGACTAGAAAGGTTAAGTAAAGAGAGCTCTAGAGGGAACAATGCATGGACAACCTTGGGAAGGGGAAATAGAATACATTTTGTAAGTGGACTAGGGGGTTAGAGATGAAAGCAGGAGGGATTGGGTGGTGGTGGTAGTAGGGGTGTGTGTGTCTGTCTGTCTGAATCTGTCTGTGTGTGTGTGAGAGAGTGGGTGTATGGTGTGTGTAGGGAGAGACAGCTGGAGGACTCTTAGCAATGGAGAATAAGGAGTCTTTGTAACCAGGCAAGTCTTCCAGTGGTGAGACTAGGTTGCATTCAGTTGAGCGTTGGCCCAGATTCTTACATAACTCAGGTTGATGCAAGGACAGAGTGTTACTCTCCACAAAGTGATAGCAGGGCTGGGTTGCTGAGGACAATATCCTCATTAACTCATCGAATGTAGGGTGTTGAGCTGTTGCCTACATGCAGCCTTCACCCCTACCTTCTAGCCTCTTTGGTGTGGAATATACTCTGCAGGCTAGGAAAGAGAAACCTGAACACGAAGCCAGTCCCAAAAACCGTAGCCATACAATCTGTCCTGCCTGCTAGATGTGCTGGGGAAATGATGATGGAGAACATGTGGAAATGGACAAACAATGTTTGCTTTAACTTAAAGCCCATGCCAGAAGGAACCCATGTCCTATGCTGCTTGGATGGCCAAGAACTAGAGAATGGATAGCCCAGAAACTTAGGGTTGCACAAAACATGACTGACAAAAGACAAAAAACAACACTGTGCTATGAGTCCCAATAATATTCCTCTGTACTCATAGTTGTATGACATTTCCAGTCATCATATCAGAGAGGTTTTCTCTCTGGGAACAGATGAAAGACCTACAGCCAGATATGTGAGAGAGTCCAAATTAGAGGTCTCCATCAGGTCCCTTACCTTGGAGACTGGGGAATCTCATGGGGTGAGGAGATTGTAGGAGTCAGAAGGTATAGCAGACACCAGAAGAAGATGGCCTTCTGAATCAACTAAACAGAGTTCATATGGGTTCACAGAGACTGAAGTGGATCTGAACCAGGGCCTCTGTATATATGTTATAGCTATTAGCTTGGTGATTTTGTGGGGCTCCTAATACAAGAAGCAGGTTTGTCTCTAGCCCTTGCCTGTTTTGAGACTCTTTCCTCCTATTGGGTTACCTTGTCCAGCCTCAGTATGAGGGTTTTTGCCTTTTCTTACTGCACCTTGTTTTATGTTGTTTGGCTGTTTTCTCTTGGGAGGCCTGCTCTTTTCTAAAGAGAAAACTAGAAAGTGGATATGGAGGAGAGAAGAGATGGAGGGGAAGGGGATGGGAGGGGTAAAGTTTGGGGAAACTGTGATGGGGATGTACTGTATGAGAGAGGGAAGGAGGCACAGAGGGAGGGAGGGAAGGATGGGGGAGAGAGGGAGGCAAACAGGCAGGCGCAATCCTGTTTTTAATTTGAGGTACACACCACTAGGTAGGACTTTGTTGAAATGTATTAGACAATACTTTCCAGAAAATGTCCTTTCTAAAAATTCAATCTTTACAGGCACAGACATCCAATAGACAGATCTCTCTCTCTCTCTCTCTCTCTCTCTCTCTCTCTCTCTCTCTCTCTCTCTCACACACACACACACACACATATACCATTACATATATTTTCAGAGTGTTAGTATTTAAAAAGAAAAGCATTTCACCCAGAGAAATCCCAGAAAAATCAGAAACTTTCTTGGCCTTTTGTTTGTTTATCTAATGTTATTTTGTTTTAGGTGCCTCTTTGTGTCCCAAGGAGAAAGAGAAAGAAAAGGTGAATTTGGGTTGATGGGGAAGAAAGGCAGATCTGAGAGAAGTTGGAGGAGGGAAAACCATAATTGGAATGTATTATATTTTAAAAAATTATGCAATTGAAAAAATGGGGGTAGGTGAAACACTTTACTAGTTGGGGGCCATGGTCCTGTAAAGCTTCCTGGCACACTGGTTTCCTCTGTAGCAAACTCAGTTACACAGTCTAAGCTCCAGGTTTTTTACTTGAGTACTTTATAAAGGAAGAAGACCTTTAAGTATCATGTTTCCTGTTTGTTACCCAGCTGGACACTCAGGTTAAATGAATTAAGAAGGAAGAAGTGAGCCTGCCACTCTACTTTACACTACACTCAGAGAAGGCAAAACCATGAGTGTTTAAAAGGATTAGTTTTTCCTTTTCTTTGTCAGTTTTCTGCTTATCTATAAACAAAGACAAAAATCCTTATTATTAACCTATTTCTGAAAGCTGTCAATAAGGTTTATTTCACAGTAGTTTCACATAAGTTCTTATTTATGTTTTAGTCAATGTATAGTTTTATTTACTATTAACAAACTATTTTGAATATAAAATTATTTTTAAAAGGCAGAAGTCTATTAATTCATGAGCAACAATGAAATACAATTATTACATTAATATACATGTAAATTCTAAAATACCTGAGTTTGGGAGAAGGATAATTAATCAATGTATATCTAGGTTCTTACCTTTGGTGGCTTAAATGGATAATCTGAAGAAAATGTGATATCCAGAAAAAATACACCACCTTCATATACAGAACCTGGTGGACCAAGTATAGTTGACCTCCATTCATAAATGTTATCTCCTTTAGGGCCAGCACTATTTAAAAGAAATCAAAAATCAATATACACATCCTATATAAACACCTACATACACGTCTACAAAAATTTAGGTTAACACCTTAAAATAAATGCAAAATTAGAATTAAACTTAATAAGCAATCTGAAGCAATGAAACTAAATTAAATGTGCACAGGCACACATGCATAACAAACAGCAATTACAACAAAAACACAAATACTATATAACTTTACCCAATAACTCATGTTATCCTTTTTATTTGCCTCCTTTTCTCCCTCCTTCTCCTGCTACCCCCTACATACACACATTTTAAGTTGCTTACATTGTTATCCTTTTCATGTAAATATTTAACATGTACCCTTCCGAAAAAATAATTTACAAATCAACAGTTACAATTTCAGTAAGTATGTCATCCACAGTAATCTATAATCTGTATAATAAAATTGTCAACTAACTCTGTAATACACTTAATATTTCCCCCAGGTACAAGGTCTTGAGACCAAGAAAAGCTTGTATCTTATACTTTTAATATATTCTGTGACAGGATTTTGCTATGTAACCCCAGGCTGGCTTAGAACTTGAAATACACTTGCCTGCACATTTGCTCAGATATGTTCCAAATTTCCTACTGCTTAGTTACTACCTTTTCCTGCAACCAATGTATTCTTTGGTCAGATTACAACTATGCAAATAGCCTACTCTTCATTCAAATTCCTCCTCTAGATTTAACACTCATTTGGAGTCCTCTGAACTTTACTATGACATTGGCATAATCATGATTTTTCAACTTCAGTTCCTCCTCTACACTTAACAGCTGTCTTGAGCCCTGTCTTGCCCTAAATGTTTGTAAGTTATGTTACTGATATGGTCTCCTAAATTACTACATCTTTTAAATGCTTTACAATTTACTACTGCTTGTAATTATTTTGCTCCTTGAATCATCCCAGATTTGCCCAGTGGGGGAGCCTACAAAATAGCTCCAACAGGCTTCTAACATGCTGGCATCATTTTAGAATCCATTCTTCCTTTCTGGTATGAAAAGACGCTCTACTCTTCCAGCCCTGGAATCAGCTTCAAGAGCCCTGGTGTTTGTAGGAGAAATGTTAAGGAATCAAGACTTGAATTCTACTGAACCACATTAACATTTTAATGCAATGTGCTCAACATCAGTATCATTTATGGAATAAAAATGAACAGTTCAATATAATTTAAACTCACAATTTGTAGTCAGTAATGCAACTCTATGATTCCTATAAACATCCTTCAATACACCTTATAAATTGTTATTTTCCTGTATTTGTTTAAATTTTCACTCATACCTTTAATCATGTATATATAGGGATGGTGAGGGGAAGGAGGACATGTACACATGAGTAAAGGTGCCCACAGAGTCTAGGAGACAGTTTCATAGCCTCTGGACTCGAGGGCCACCTGAGTGGGTGTTGGGAATCAAATTCAGATCCTCAGCTAAGGCATCACATGTCCTAAATGGCAGAAACACCCATTTTTCTCTAGGTTTTTACACCACAAATTATCCTGACTTTCTAAATATAAGTATGCATATGCTTTTGTTCTTTTAAGCTACCCATCAATTTACAAATGATCTTGAGGTCCTACTTAAATAATTGTGAAACAGTACTGCAACCATATTAATAGGGGCATCAGTTTAACTACATTTTATTATTTCTGCAAGACTGACACTGCAAAACTAGAAAACTTCAGAAAAAAAAAAATCTCAACAAAGGCTATTCTATAGTCTCAAATGTTTCCATTTGTTTCATTCATTTCATTGTCCCTAATTCTGTTCTCCCTGCAGACTTAGCAAATACTTACTTGTGTAATTACCCAAATACATAAGACTCAACTTCCAAATAACCAAACTGCCTCAAAACACTTAAATTTCAGATCACTGAACAGAAAGTAAGCTGAAGTCAATGCATTTTAATGAACGATAGACTGAAAGGATGGTGCTTTGGACAAATCCACCAACCCTTGAGGAAATCAAGATGGACAGGGTCAAGAATCCATCTTAAATCCCATTCCCAATGTGAAACTAAACTCTTGATCTAAAGTTTGCTTGTTTTCTCTCTTATGCTACATGAAAACATGAAAAGGGGTTCATTTAACCCTGTTACAGCAGGACAGTAAGTGTAACAGAAACACCTGGCCTAAAGAGTCTCACCCCCTCTACCCCCCTCAGCACCCCCAATCCCCAAGAGCCTGTCCTGGAACTTGCTCTGTAGACCAGGCTGGCCTCGAACTCACAAAGATCCACCTGCCTCTGGCTCCCAAGTGCTGGGATTAAAAGTGTTCACCACCAATGCCTGGCCAAGGAATCTATTTTTATTTCTATTAAGGCATCATTTGGAATAGAGAGAGGCTGGGACAGATCCACCAAGAGGTTTGGGAAAGAGCAGCTTCAGGACTGAGTCCATTAACTCAAAGATTTCATAGGCTAGCAGCAGACCTGCCACTGAGGCCTCACAGCTGAGTGGTGAATGGGGGGGGGGACACAACCATTTCCCATATCTTTTCTGTTTCTGTCCCTTCCACAGAGCAGAACTCTACAAACTTCCACTTTGCCTTATACCGTCTTAGTTCCCTCCCGGGTAAACAACATCCACAAGAATCCCACAATGCCATTTCCCCCAAACGTAATAAAAAAAAAAAAAAAACCCAAAATCAAAAATAAAGAAACCTGTTTCTCTAAATCTTTCAACTTTCACCTCAAACTACTGTTCCTTTGATAGAAAAACATCCTTCAAACTTTTGTGGCCTCAAGCCCATAGCAATTTGACTTGGCTTTGTGATAGGATTGTATTCAGAAATAGCCAAAGAAACAAGCACTTCACAGCTATAAATTGGCCTTATGTTTAGAATCACATAATTTGTACATAGCCCAAAATTATACAGATATACATTAGTGATGTGGAAATATATAGTGTCTGTACCTTAACTGAAAAAATAATTAACTGAACATGTAGCTAACCCTCTGAAAAACAAGTTCAGTAAAAGAACATCATTAAAGTCTATCTCATCTATTATTCACTGCAAATAAACTCCAAAAAAGTTCTATATATAATGCATCAAAATTTGTATGTATCTGTCATTAAAGAACACTACAGAACTGGTTCATTTCATTTAAAAAGAAATAATCCTGGATATGAAGCTGTTTACTATTAGCAACCCTAAAATAAGCAGTAACTTCTAACACTGATACATATTTCCAAAAGAGGCAATCACCACAGCCTCTTAGCTACAGAAGGAAAGGAAGAGATTAGAGAAAAGAACCCTCAAATTAGATGAATCTTTTCAGGATAATAAAGAAGACTAAAACAAGAAGTTCACCAAAAACCCTCCAGTTGGTTGCATACATTCCCGGGATTATGGTAAGGTTCAATAAATTAATGTTTATGCATTCAAAGAATATTAAAAGTACAAACACTAGCATTTAGGGCAGTACAAAAATCACATAAAACCTAAATTTAAATATTCATAAAAAAGAAATACATCTGCTAGTCACTGTGGTACCACCTGTAATTCTAGCTAGCACTTTGCCCTCCTGTGTCCAAATATTCCTGTGCCCTACTTCTTCCCAAATTTATGACCGCCTCTTTAGTTACTACTAACATATGTACATATGCTCATACATATATGTATGGATTTAGCTTACTGTATGTTTTTACTGCTGTTCTTATGTACATGTATCCAGGATGACCACTTGAAATTCAGAAGCCCATACCTTCCCTCTCTCAGCAGCCACTGGACTACCTATCACCTAAGAGAGAGTCAGGTGGAATTTCTCTCACCCACACTGGCATGTTAACTAATATTATCATTATGCCAGTCCTGCCCAGGGACCATACTGTTCAGATTTCATGGGTACCTTTTCATTGCTATATTTAAGGGACAGGATCTCCCAGTAGGTGTTCTGGGCCTATTGGTTCTTATAACCTCTTTGTCCCCCCTTCTGAGTGGGGTAACCCAAACCCAGAAAGACAAATGTCACTTGTAGATCTATCTCCAAATCCTTAGATTTGGTATATAGCCTGATACATTTAAAGAAGCCAGGAAAGAGAAAGGGACCATAGTGAAGAAAGTGCTTAGGAGAGAAGTAGTTTTAGAAATGGGAATAGGAGACAGGTGCTCCAATGGGGCAATGGGCAAAATGTGGGAAGAATTTGAAACTGAGGAGGGATAGGAAGAGTAATAGAGAAAGGGGAAGGAAGGAAAGGTAATACCAAGGATATTGAAAAAGACTGTTCTAAAATATATAAGCATACACACATGCACACACTCCATTTGCAAGATCATGTTTATGAATAAATTAATATTTCTGGTAGTTAGATGTACACAGAAAAGGACTGATGGATTCAAAAAGCATGTATAGCACCTGCTACATTAGTTTTTCATCTAAACTACTACAAAGCTCATATTTTGTCTATCCTGACATTCATCATAAAGTTGTATACAGCAAGAAAAAATGTTTTAGAAGACAGTTAAGAATGCCAATCCAGAAACAATTCACTATAAAGCACACCTGTGTAAATCAAGCGAAATACTTCTAAAACTAGTCTTATATAAGTTGAAACAATTTTTTTTTTCAAGACCAACCTCGATTAGTTAACAGTATTTTGGTGTCTAAGAGATGATGCTATAAGAACAAATTAGGAAGACAGTAAAAGCAAATTAGCATCATCTGTAGCTATACTCTCAAGTCTCTCACAATCGTTGCAGCATGTAATACTAAATTTAATTAAAATATTTACCTGCAAAAAGTTGCTCTACAAACCCCTAGCTTTTCTCACTAAGTGGAGATACAAAAACTCCAATTCCCTTCTTTCATTTAAGTCTCCCCTAGCCACCCCTGCCCTCATTTCTAAGTTGAAGCCTATATAGTTCTAACTTTACCAAAACATTGTGTGGGGGGGTAACTTTTGTTATCTATGAGTTGCTCACTTTTATCAATGATGGCTGGCAGTTGGGGTATGGAATATCCCTAGCATGTAAGACAGATTACACTAACTACAACAAATACTTACATGGACACAGTAACCTCTTCTGGAAACATAGGAAAACTTCCTCCTAAATTTTTCTAAAGAAAAAAACATGCGACTCTATTTCTTTCCAAATTTCAACTGCTTTTTAAGTGAGTAGTTACTATTGCAGGGGTTGTAGGAAAAGTCTTTCAGTTGAAAGTGAATCAAATATTCATGTTTTATTAAGAATAGCTAAGTGCAGACAATTGCAGAGGAGGTAGTTGTGTAAATGACATAGGAAAATAAGGCAACTAAAGAGGAAGTCCTGAACATTTGCTAGTTCTAATTACTTTGTAATTCTACTCTCCTATTACAGAGAAAGCCTTTAAAAGAACAAATGTGTAAATTTGATAAAATCAATTTCTAATACAACCAACTAGGCCAGAGTACTGCTTATTCATCCACATTGTAGTTTGCAAAAATGAATGCACAATGAACTGAATTTTCATAATTATAAAATATTGTACTTAGTACTTAGATTCAATAAAGAAAAGTGAAGTAAATGTAGCCTTTCATTGGAGATTTAATGAGTTCAACTATTCTATTATGGGTACTTGTAACAAGAATGATACAGAGGCCCCTGATTATAGCCTACTTGGGGATAAAGACCTTAACTAAATAACCAAAATAAAACAAAGCAGAAATGTGACAAGTATACAAAGGAGAAGTCTGCCTTGCTGAATGCCAGGGGCATGTGAACTACTCAGGAGTATCAGAAATGAGTGTACTAGTAGAAAGCAGTGGGTAGAAGAACATGTTGATAAGTAAAACCCTCACAAGACTGAGTGGCATATGCAAATATGGTGGGGCAACAGGCAAGCAAACTGAACAGAACATGGAAATCAGAACAGTGTGGTAGAATCCATGAGACATGATGGCACAACACAAGCTGAGTTCATGAGAAAGTAACCAATGTTCCTAATGGACCTGTGTTCAAGCATGTAAAGATACTAACCTTTATCCTGAAGACAACAGAAAATATTTGTCAGCTACATAAACAAAGTATCTGAGAGGGTTAACTTGCAAAATGAAAGTTAATTTTGCATCAGTTTTAAAGATTTCAGTCCAAGATTTGGAAACCCAATTGCTTGGTCTTTGTTGGGGTGCTAGAGAGCATTGCCAGAGAGCACAGTGAATGGCTCCACTAAATAGATAGGAACAGATACAGGAGAAAGACAAGCTAATGATTTCATACCCTCCTTTCATACACTCCCAATGGCTTACAGTTCCATTTCCCAAAAATGTTACCTGGGGACTACGTCCATGGTTCTCTCTCTGAGTTGATGTAGACATATTAGAGAAAAGAAAGTTTATGCAGATGATACTTAGATTTTTGTAGCACTTCCTCTGGGGCCAGTGCTAATTTTCTTCTACTTGCTGTGGGTTACCGCCACAATCTAGAGTGAAAAGAGGATGGTATGGTGCACTATGGTGAAGGAAATATGGAGAAAACAATGGAATTTAAAGGATTTAAGAGTATTAAAATAGATTTGAGGATACAGTTATTCAAGCATGAAAACTGAAGTTTAAATTTTCAAATCTACACAAAAAATGCCAGGCATGACCCTGTGTGCTAGTAACCTCAGATTTGGGATTGGAGTGGGTGAGATCAGAGAAAGGAAAATGCATCTTAAGAACTCACTGGATAGTCAGTCTAGTTCAAAACAGCAAGCTTCAGGTTCAATGAGGGATGGTATCAAAAGAATAAGAGGAAGAACCTTTATAAAGGACCAGGTGTTCTACAGTAAAAAGGAAACCCACCCATTGCTGTCTATCTACCCTGAATTGTCTCAATTGATTAGAACACTCAGAGTTAAAGAAGCATTGCAGAAAAGTTGACTAAATAAGCCATGAGTACCAAACAATTAACTTCTATGGCATGTTTTAAAATCCTTAGTCCTAAATCCGACAAAAAGGTTGCCTAACAATAAAATCCCACAGGTTGTTAGGAGTGCTTAAGCATCCTGGGTACTACTAACATTTTATGCAACTTCTTTCTGTCCATATTGACACTAAGAATCCATCCCAAACTTTAAACTATCTTATTTCTATCACAAGTCAATCATATTTGACAGGTGTATCATCTACATTTTCTACCTTCTATACCGAGACAAACCATGTTGGATAAAATACAACCAATAGTTGTTAAGCATGTCACACTCTAGTATTGCTTGTAATGAAGTCAGTGGTGGCCTGAATGAGATGTCCCCTCATTGTCTTGAGCATGTGACCATTTGTTCCCCAACCAATGGCATTAATTGGGAGATTCAGGAGGTATGGCCTTGTTTGAGAAAGTCTGGAGGGTAGTTTTGAGAGTTTAAAGACTCAAACCATTTCAAGTTTGCTTTTTGTTTCCTGCTTGTAGTTCAAGATATGAACCCTCAGCTTCTGCTCCAGCAATTATGCTATTTGCTGCCATATCTCCCATCCATGATGAACTCTGACCACTCTGGAATCGTAAATCAAATCAACCCTTATGTCTCTAAGTTTTCTTGGTCATGGTGTTTTATTACAAGAACAGAAAAGTGACTAATAAAAATCTTAAACTCAAAGAGGACCTATTGGTAGCTCATTATTTTCATTTTCTTTAACCTGTTTGATTCATGAAGAGCAAGTTTGAAATAGTGGCTTTGAACAAAAATTTGTGTCATGTACCAACTTTTGTCTAAATACGAATCTTAAACAAAATTTCTAAAATACACAAGGTTTTCAAACTTTAACACATTTATTTCATGTTTATTACATGTCATCATCTTCCATGGGAAATGAGACTACAATAATAAAGTTTATTTTGTAATACCATGCAATTATAAAGTGTAAGCAATGGTACTCAGAAAACTCTGTGTTGATTTGTCTCAGTATCATTTACTAAGTACCTCCGATGTGACAGATCCCTTTTTAAGATACTTAAAAAAAAATAATAACAACCATGTAACAGACCATGCAGTTCTGTTCTCATAGGGACTATATAAGCAGACTAAACAAAATTATCAACATAAAATAATGCTAGGCATTATTTCCCCAAATAAGAGGGCTAAATAAAAAGTATTAGAAAATTGATCCTATAATTCTTTTTTCTTCCATCATGTCCAAAACAAGGCTGTATAGACATCGTCAACACTGGTTCATTCAAGTAACAAGGGGACAATTAGGGGGGAAATCAGTACAGAAAATATTCCAAAACTAAGTTTATTAACAGTACTACTATTATTGGTCCCAATGCTGCTAATATTGGCTACCTGCTGGAAATGCTAAGATTCACCAGTCCCAATCTCAGCCACTCCAGCTCCAGCAATTCTGAGTTTACGGGTAACATACTGGTGAAGCTGTATGATTCAACACTGAGGAAAAGAGGTCTGATACACACAATGATGGTTAATAACTAATCAAAGTATTCCACTGCTCAGAACAGATTAAACCAAGCTTTGTAATTGTTTCTCCTACTGTGCAGATAGATGTAACATTCTATGGTAGTTTTTTGCCAAGACTCATTACATCTGTGAATTTTGGTACATTTATCAACATAATATTGGTCTATTCAGTCTCAGCCAGAGGCATGCCAGCTATCCTGGAAAACTACCGCGTCATCACCTCAAAAGCTTAGGACCTCTAAAGAGGTCAGATGTGAAAATGTTCACAATGTTCTTTCTTATACAATACGAGAGTGATTTTTGCATCTACATTTGTCTTTAGAACACAATGTTAGGTCATTTTAGAGTCTTTTTCTGCTTTCATATATTCTATTTTCCTTTCTATTTGTAAGTTCAAATCAGGCTTAAAAGCATAAACACTAGGTAAAACTACTAGATTATACATGTAAGCACCTCAATTAGCACCTGACTTTAAATTCAAATATGTAACAACTCACAAAATAGAGAAATATAGCCACAGAGTTGATATGTGGCAGACTCTGAATTCTATCATCTCTTATGATCGATTTTTGTATTATTTTATCAGCAGTATTGGAATTTCTTCAAGTTTTTGTTTTTCTACTTCCTCAATCATTCCTGTTTCCTTTAATAGTCTTTATTTGAACTCAAGAAATAAAACGAATGTCTTGTACAGAACTAAGACTGACTTCTCCCTCATTCTGAATTTATCTAATATATATCACCATCTGACTTTTTAGGTAGACCTCACTGATGGAAAGCCAGATAGAATACAATAGCACGCAGTTAAGTCAGAAAATGTGAACCATGTAAACAGCTGCTGAAGATACAGAGAACAACTGAAATCTCACAGCAGCTTTGAGGCTAAGAATAGAATGAACAACCAATATTTATTGTATCTTTATTTACTAACAGAGGCAAATAAATCAATCTCCAAATAACCTGAAATCTTAGGATATGACTGAAAATTGGTGGGCTACACTAAATAGATAAGACAAAGTAGTTAATGGATCTCAAAATAAAAAAAACTGAAAAACCAAGGAAAAAAATCTGAGTATGTCCCAGACATTAATAATTTACCAATATTAACTAATTATCCAAAAATAGAACATCTCTACTATTTCTCATGCACACTGGCTTCCTAAATATCTTGGACAAGTAACACTAAAGTATTTACACTCTCCAGATCTGCAAATAAAAGATTTGTTCAGATTGCCTTCTATGTTGTGATGGGCATAAGTTCTTTTCATAGTCCAATGCTCTTCCAAAGCATACTATCTGTTACAAGGGGGCTTTGCTGTCACCCAATCCACCAAACGAATTCTGTGTTATTATCATCTATAAAAATGTTATAGTTGAAGCTTTTATTACATCTATTGCCTCTGTGTGGAGAGACAAAGGGTTTTAGCTCAAGTGTTGACACTCTATGGAAACTAAAATGTACTTGAGAAAGAAAAATGGCTATGAATCTAAAAAGCATTTCTCTCCATCACATGCCTTTAGAGATGAAAAAATGTGCAACACATCAGTGGAAAGTTTTCAGAGTATGCATTATGAAAAGTCAAGTCACCCATCCCTCTGGGTAGTCAGTGGAGTACCTGCACAGCCTAACTAACCAATTAGAGCAGCCTAACAATATGACAGAAGGGGAGACATTTTATTTTTTAAAAAAATCTCATTGTTTTGTTGTGTGACATTTTAAATGATGATTGTTTTAGTATCACAGGGACTTCTTTTGTCACGAGACAGTTTTTCTACTTTTAACCTATGAACCCCATGAAAGTTTTGGTGACCACTTACCAACATCCTTTATATTGCACCTTGTATTAAATAGCAATTATTTTATTCTAGCTTAAATGTGTATATTACAGCATCTTAAACAAACTGCTTATAAAATGTTTACCGTTTAACACATCCCTAAATAAATGCCACTGAATAAATATCAAACATGATAAAAATGCCTCATAGCCCAAAATCAACTCTAATGAAAAACAAATGTTTCCTATCTACTATTTATTACTTACTTACATACATACATACATATATATTAAGCCCAAAACTTTACTTGTGACCCATAAAAAATGAATGCCAACTCATTAAATTAAAAGACATGAAAATGGCCAAATGCAATACAAAATAAGCAGAACCAAAGGCAACTAAAACTCACTGGACTATGAACATGTTTATCATTATTTAACACAGTACATCTCACACATGTGGGTCACGATCCCAGGGGTAGAACTACCCTTTTACAGGTGTCGCCTAAGACCATCTGAAAACAAAGATATTTACAATGTCATTCATAATAGTATCAAAATTACAGTAATGAAGTAACAAAAAAAATTATAGTTGAGGGTCATGAGGATTATTGGTATTAAAGGGCTGCAGCATTAGGAAGGTTGAGAATTACTGCCTTAACACACTGAAGTTTATGAATGCCTTACTGTGAGAAAATTGGTTTTTTTCTCCAACTAATATGTTTTTTAAAAAACTGTCCTTAATCATATAAATTATTAGAGATGTCAAGAAAATACAGATATGTCTAAACAAACTTATACAGCCACGGGTGTTCCACCTGCAGAACTGTAGAAACAAAGTTGTATCGCCAAAAACAATGAGTAGTTACCAGGGAGAGGGTAGAAGAACCTAACACAGTTATGTAAAATATTTACTGGTTTTGCTACAGACAGTTCAAAATCACCAAATAAACTAAGTTACTTTAGAACTAATTTTTTCTCCATAACCATGTTTCACAAAACTCCTATCCAATAAGCCTTTACGTTACTAAAATACAGCCCTTCTGATTTTGCTATGGACTCTATTAAGAAATTTTACGATTTCCAAAATTAGTAATAATACAATCTTAAAACAAATGGCTTCTCATTCTGTATCTTCAAATAAGCATTTTTCCATGATTTTAAAAATGCTTCAATTGCCTTTGTAATGGTGTGATTTAAAGTTTTCCATTTTAAAGTAAACAATCCTATAAATTCTGACATGTGCATATAGCCCTGCAACATTTCTACCACTTCAACAACATTTCCTCCTCATGTTTAGCCACTCCTTCCCATCACATGCTCCTGGAAACACCAAATTAACCTCTCTGAAACTCTTGGTAGAAACACACAATGTATAGTTTTTTATGACTGCTGATAACTTACATTATATTGCCAAGTAAGATATTGAATTTAGAAGGGAACACATCTATTTCACGAACAGGATGTGATGACCTCTAGTATAGAATGAGAGTTAACTAGGCCTTACTCAGAGGCTTTGGGGTTCCTTGTCATTCTGCTACAGTCCCTGAGTTACCTTACTCCATACCTCTCTCTTCACAGTGCCTTACCCCCTCCCATCCCATTTATGCAGAAACCAGGCTGGTTAGTTTTGCTACTGTTAGATCTCAAAATATCTTTGCTTTCACCTGGACTGACCCTGATACCCATGTCTCCACACAGCTCACCTGGACTGTTCTGCCTCAGGGATTCCGGGACAGCCCACACCTATTTGGCCAAGCTCTGGCCTCTGACCTGCTTTCTCTGCCTCTCCCCAAATCTAAACTCATACAGTATGTAGATGATATTCTACTTTGCAGCCCATCCTTAGAAGTCAGCCAGACTAACACCTCTGCTCTTCTAAATTTCCTGTCCAACAGGGGTTATAGAGTCTCACCTTCCAAGGGCCAACTTTCTACTTCTCAGGTCACCTACTTGGGACTAACCATAACCCCAACTCATAAAGCTATTACCCTAGACAGAAAAAATCTAATCCAATCTCTTACAGCTCCTTCTACTAAAGAGGAAATTTTGTCTTTTTTAGGAATAGCTGGCTTCTTACGCTCCTGGATTCCCTCTTACTCTCTCCTTGCTTGCCCCCTATGAGGCAGCCCTTGGCTCCCCTTACGAACCTCTCCTTAACCCCGTTACTAAGCCCTTCCAAAAACTCAAACAGGCTCTTCTCCAGGCCCCAGCTCTTCACCTGCCAGACCTAACTCGTCCTTTCTCTCTATATATAACAGAAAAGGAAGGATACGCGCTTGGAGTTCTAGGCCACCAGCTGGGACCTTCCTTTGCACCTGTAGCATATTTGTCAAAAAAAACTAGACTTAACTGCCCAAGGATGGGCACCCTGCATACGTGCTTTAGCAGCTGCTGAACTCCTCATTCGTGAGTCAAAAAAACTAACCTTTGGGTCACCCATGACTGTCTTCTCCCACAATAACCTGTCTCATCTCTTAACTTATAAAGGCTTACAAACCCTACCTCCTTCTAGAGTTCTTTACCTCCAGGTGGCACTAACAGAAGATGCCACACTTACTTTTCAATCCTGCCCACCCCTTAATATCACAAATCTCCTACCTCAACCTAATACTAACTATTCCCCATCTCATTCTTGCATTGAAACTTTAGAGGAACTATTGCCCCATCCTACACACATCCAGGAGGGCACACTACCTCAGGCCACCTATACCTGCTATACAGATGGCAGCTCCTTTTTACATAAGGGGACCCGTAGAGCAGGCTATGGCATAGTGTCAGATACTAAGGTGGTAGAGGCACAGGCACTCCCTGCCCATACTACTAACCAACAGGCTGAATTAACAGCCCTCACCCGTGCCTTTCAATTAGCACAGGGACAGACCCTAAATGTCTATATAGACTCCAAATATGCCTTTCACATCCTCCTGTCCCATGCTGCTATCTGGAAAGAGCAGGGGGCTGCTTACTACAAAAGGAGGATCCATAACTAACTCAGGCTATATTATGGCCATGCTAAAGGCCTCTCACCTCCCCAAAGCTATAGGGATTATTCACTGCCGGTCTCATCAGACTGACAGCTCCATTATCTCTAAGGGAAACAACAGGGCTGATGAAGCAGTTAAAGCTGTAGCCCTCAGAAGCCCACACTCACCACACCCACCACAGGGAGTCCCGACACTACTACCCACATCCTCACAGTCACCTCCTAATACTCAACAAATTCTGTCCTATTTACACCAGCTCTTTCATCCTAACAGCAAGGCTCTTTCTCATTTTGTCAAGGCTCACCTCCAGCCCACTCCTGAGGACTTGGGAGTTCTTAAAAACTATCACTGCCTCTTGTAAAACCAGTCATATGTCAGATCCTAACTCTAGGTATAGTAGCTTCCCTTTTCCTACCCACCAGGCCAGGGGCTCTATCCCAGGGACTGACTGTCAATTTGACTTTACCCACATGCCTACAGTCATGGGTAGAAGCTTTTCCAACTACTAACAAGAAAATTCGGACAGTCTCTGACACCCTTCTCAGGGAAATAATTCCATGGTTTAGAATCCCAGCTTCTCTTCAGACAATGGTCCTGAGTTCACCTCTCAGATTTCACAAATCTTATCTAAAGCTCTAAACATCCCTTGGCATTTCCATATCCCCTATTACCACCAGTCCTCAGGGAAGATAGAGCGCACTAACCGTTCCCTAAAAAGTGTTCTTGTTAAAATGTCACAGGAACTTCACCTTGACTGGGTAAAACTTTTGCCTCTGGCTCTACTCAGGCTTAGGGCCCTCCCCAAACGACCCCTTCTCATCTCACCCTTTGAACTTATGTATGGGAGGCCAGTTCTAACACCTGGTCTCTCACCTGAACTGTCACCTCTCCCTGACCACCTGCTTACATCCTTACTTCATCATCTCCGTTCCCTCCTATGGAACTTTACTGACCACTCCCTGCCTCCAGCTTGTGCCAATTTCTGTACATCCCCAATTAACATCGGGGATAGGTCCTTCTCTCTCCCGCAGACCAACGCCCCTCACCCCTTTCCCCTAAATGGCAGGGCCCCTTCAAGGTAATCTTTTAAGTATTTTGTATTTTCCAGTCATCATGAGATAAATAAATAAGCAATAATCAGACTGATCAGAAAATTCTCTAACAAATTAGAAGTCTGACAAGGGATGTATATGATAGATGTAATGGGAATGCCTTCCCATGTATATGTAGTTATTATTCTGGTCTACTTTGTAAATAAACATCTTACTATGAACACATTTAAATAAATACCTGAAAACATTTTAGTAGCTACCTATATGTTTGCTATCAATATTCTGGCATTAATAATTATTTTTATAAATATATCTTGATATATCTTGGTTTTAATAAAAACTATCCAATCTAGGAAATGAATACAAATCATTTATTAGGTAACTTTAGTTCAATTGTAGTAAATAGGATTTGTGATTACTGTTTTAAGTGCTTCACTTTAGGGTTAATTGAAAGAGTTAAAATAATTTTCATGATTTCCTTACCAGGATAGACAATTTAAAAGGAATTATTAAAAATGTTTTAAAAACATTTAAAAAAAGCAACAGCCTTTCTTGTGGCTTTAGTCTTTTGTTGGTGAATTCTCGAGTCTGAGACAGGAGAAGCTAAACATTACCTATTCTGAAAAAAGTCCATAATTCATTGTTTCTCAAAATCTCAAACTTTTGTTTCACGGGTCCAAAACTCTACACCCTAACCTCCAAGATAGTTACATTGAGAACTCAGGAGCACTAAAGTATTTACAAAATTAACTTCTGGCTAGATTATAAATTGTATCCATACCAAAAAATGAGTTTGTGTTTATAAGTGGGTCTCATCATCAATTATATCCTGTTGAATATATGAAAATATCCTAAAATTGAAAAACACAAGTTCTGAAACATTTAGCCCATGCCTCCTGAATCAAAGTTCCTTGTCTGTGCGGTCACATTAAAAACATCAATGATTTCTCCCATCTAAGTACTAACCAGGCCCAACCCTGCTTAGCTTCTGAGATCAGATCAGGCACGTTCAGAGTGGTATGGCCATAGACAACATCAATGATTTCTAACAGCACTAGTGTTCTGGGGCACAGGTCCTACATTAGGGTAGGTTTGGAATTTGTTCAGAAACCACATACTTTGACCAATATATTAAAATTCTTAAATGGAAGTGACCTGGGCTTGCTTTACAGGAATGCTTTTACATCTTCACAGTATTTTATTTGCCAATATGACATCCAGTGTCTACTGTTGATTTTGTCATTGAAAACATTACCTATTTTCAAATTTGAGATATGAAAGTAAATTCAGTTTTGTAGATAACTGACTTTCCTTCTTCATTTATTCAAAACACAATTTCCTGGGACCTAAGTCACTTGGGCTATTCTTTTATACAATTGTTATCTGAATATATAATTATAGTTGTTAAATATCATGTCACTTTTTTTTTTTTTTTGCATTTTGATGACTACCATGCTATAATTTTGTTACAGAACTGAGAAGCGGAGGGTTATTATATTCGTTCTGGAATATAATCATGTATTGGCTATTAATAACCTTCCAAAGATCTTCATATGGTAGCACTGAGTAACCAATTTCATATGTTTAAAAGAAAACTGGATGACTTGAGGGGAGTGCAACAGGGCAGATGCATGAGCAACCTCGTCCACATAAGTCAGAAAGCAGATCCTGTACAAGTTAAGTTTCTAACGACAAAATTCAGGGACCTGTTTCCTCCAGTCTGTACTTTGCCTAGTTCTACTACCTCCCAACTACTCTGATTGTGGGCAGGGGGGTTGTATCAGTGAATTAATCTATCCAATTAGGCCACAGACTCAGGAGGATCTCATCATTTCTGAAAATGCAGCAGCAGAAACAAGAGCTGTGTTTTACTGAGCTCAATACAACCACATTAGCAATCCAGATAAAACGTGAAACTTGTCAGACTTAGTCCTAGCTATTTAATATTGTTGATGTTACTATGAACTGCATCATCAATGTATCCCAATGTACATATATACCCATTCTGCTACGTAAACTTCTTTTTATCTACGTCAATATATTTTCATTCCTGTACTGATTCTATTGTCTAGGAACCAACCATAAGGACCTAAGTGGGCTTCCAGCTTTAAGCAGTGATACAAACCTTTAATTTTTTTCATCAGACAGGGTCTCACATTAAGTAGGCTCCCATTTGACTTATTACACAGCTACAGATGACTCTGAACTTCTGATCATCCTGTCGCCACCATCTAAGTGCTAGGCCCACAGGTGTACACTACTATGCCTGGTTTTATGGGGCGCTGGAGATCCAGTCCAGGACCTTTGTCCATCACTCTGCTAACAAAGCTCCATCTATTCCCACACATAGTTCTTTTGTGTTTAGAATGACGTGGTATTTCATTACTAATCTCCACTTGAATACCATTTTAGGGGTAAGACACAGGATCATGTCTAATGAACAGCTGAGGACCCTTCTCAGAAACCATCTCAGTTAAGTGTGCTTGCTAAACTGGTTTGGGTCTTGGAGAACAGTTTTTATAAGAACTGCCTAGCAGAGCTACCTTCCCTTTAAGTGGTACCAATATCATCAATTTGTTTCTATCAAAGGCTGATATGAGCTTAGACAAAGTCAGTTATTCATAACTATACTCTCATTACATAGCTATGGGCTCTATGAATACAGAATGACAACTTCAAATTGCATACATTTTTCTAATTTATTTATAAAGATGTCAGATAATGGTGGAACTTGAATACATTATGCCAAAGGACTTAACAGCTCAATTATAAATTTTAAACATAAATATAGTACATAAACAAATAAATACATAAAGTTGGGTGTGTACTTGAATTATTCATATGCACAGAATACTATACAGTCATTTCAAAATTAACTTCAGGTATAACAATATGATAGCTGTGATTATTACATGTTAAACTTCTATATGACTTCCAGTTACATGACTTAAAATTGCATACTCATGACTTAAAAAAGCATTCATATCCATGCATGTGCATCCATATCCCCAGACACATCTTGATTTTTAAAATTGTAATTTATTAATAGTACTGAAACTATGGCCTAAACTCAGCCTATGACCTCAGTTCTATCCCTGCAACCCACATAATAGAAAATACTGACTCTTACAGATTGCCCTCAGACACATCACACATACTACACACTACACACACACACACACACACACACACACACACACACAGAGAGAGAGAGAGAGAGAGAGAGAGAGAGAGAGAGAGAGAGAGAGAGAGAGAGAGAGAGAGAGGGAGAGAGCGAGACCTAAACTAACTAGGTAATAATGAATGAAAATAACAAATAACAACACTGAAATGGCAACTAACAAGCACTTTGACAACTGGACTCTCTCTCTCTCTCTCTCTCTCTCTCTCTCTCTCTCTCTCTCTCTCTCTCTCTCTCTCTCTCTCTCTCTCAATATATATATATTACATTTAACACTTTCTAGATAGCCCCAGCACTCAGGAGGCAGAGACAGGTAGATCTCTGTTGAGTTTGAGGCCAGCCTGATCTACAGAGCGAGTTCCAGGACAGGCTCTAAAAAAACACAGAGAAACTCTGTCTGAAAAACGAAAGAAAGAAAGAAAGAAAGAAAGAAAGAAAGAAAGAAAGAAAGGAAAGAAAACAACATTTCTGGAAACCTTGAGCCTCCTTACGTGTATAGGTAGTTTGTACTCATATATACATGTGTATGTACCATATGCATGCTTGGTGCCTGCAGACGTTAGGACATAAGATCCCTTGAAACTGGATTTTGACAGTAGTGAGATATCATGTGAATGCTGGGGATTGAACCAGGGTCCTCCTGCTCTTACTGCTAAGCCAAATCACTAAATAAAACCACTAAGTCTAACCAAATCATGGCTATCAGTCTATGCTGTGTTGCTGCAAGACAAAAACAAAATAAAACAAAACAAAACAAAACAAAAAAAAAACATGTACTATTCAAAACTGTCAACTGCAGATACAAAAGCATGGGGCTAACAGTAGCAGTGAGCTTGTCCAATATGAGAACAGCCCTGGATTTGATCCCAAGTACTATAAAACCAAACAAAACCATTGAAGGTTCCTTTGCAAGACAATTTTTGTTTTCCCTGAGAATAGAAATTAAGTCTTCTGATTTGCAGTTCAGCAAAATATAGTTGCCTTTCTACATAAAATGACAATTTAATTCTAGCACAGAAAAACACAATGTATTCTATAAAATCTATTTTGTTTAATAAACCTCATAAACAGAATTTTAAATCAAATAAATAATAATAAAAATTAATCCACAGCATGTGTTCTTTTTTAAAGCAGTTAAAATAGGAAATGACTCATTTGTTTTAATATCTAAAATAAATCAAAAATAATAACAGAAACCATTTTTCTAAATGGTTTGTCAAAAGACATCAGTGATCTAAACTGGTACAGCTCACAGGTTGCCACCAACACAAAAGATGACAAACATGGAAGGACTTGTACTAGAAATTAAGTTCCAAATAATTCTTCTCAGCCCATAGTTCTTCTGACACCAGGGCTGATTTTGTAAAAGAAAATGCTGCCCATTTGATAGTGAAATGCCATAGAAAATATTGGGTTTGCTATGGTGTGAACATCTCATACAAAACTTATGTTTAAGCTGAATTGCCAGTGTGGCATCAGAATGTACAGTGAAAGCTGATTAGGCTAAAAGGGTCACTCTCATGAATGGATTAATTGATTGCTATGGAGACAGGCTACTACCTTCTATGCCTATCTCCTTTTTTCTCCTTCCATGAGATAAAGTAACAAGACGGATGCTTTACTAAGTATCAGCACCATAATGAACTTCCTTACCTCCAAAACTAAGCCAATTAATTCCATTTGGAATAAATGACCTGATCTCAGGAATTCAGTTTTAGTGACTTAACACTGAATAAGTCAGAACTGGAATCTGGAGATCTAGAATCTTGATCCAGATCTTACTAAGGTGGTGACTTGACCCTGTTTCCAAGTCAGAGAATCTCTTAATTCCTGGGAATTTTACTAATTCTAATTCCTCTAATTTTACTGAGAAGCTTGAATTAAATTAGCCTGTAAACATCCTACCTGTTATATTCCAAGTTGAAGCTGAGAAGTCATCAAAAAGTTATAACTTTATTATAAGAATCTTACAAAAAAGAAAAAAACATCAACATTAACCAGTACAAATTTCATCTATGAACTTCTGTGCAGTTAAGAAAGCCTTTTTAAATCTGTAGAGCTTCTCATTAGATTTTACACTTTCACTATCAAATATATTTTTATGGACTTATCCATGACCAGGAAAGAAAACAAACAAACAAAAAAATCCAAGAAAGTCCAAACTAGAAAATTAGCTTTATATTCTCTTTTGCAATGACTCAAGTGTCCTTTACCTCTATTCAATTCTTGTTACCTAATATTTACCCTTTCTTGTTCTTCTAAGTTATACTGTGTATATATATTGATTTATATGTATATATATACACATATACATATATATATATATCTACATAGATACATATACCCATATTAGACTAGGATCTACAAGAGGAAAAATATTTCCTTCTGAGCCTGTTACTTCATTTAACATTACACATTCTAGTCTAAGAGTACTATAATCAACAAAGCCAGCTGTCATAAATAAAGGAGAAATAAATGTTTCATAATAGGTAAGAGTTGATGAAGTTTTCACAAGACTGACCCTTCAAAGCATGCTTAAGGGAGACTTACACTAGAAGCAAATGACTGATAGAAAACATTACAAAACTGAAGTGCAATACTCAACAGTACAACAAATTCATACACACACACAAACACACACGTACACACACACATACATATGTGTGCACGTGCGAAAATCAAACTGTACTATTGCAGAACATCCCCAAACCAGGAAGATGAACAGGAAGGGAACAAAGGAAATACAATGCATCCTGAAAACAAATTAACACAATGATACAAGTGTGCCTTTTCTTACTAGTAAAAGACCTGAATGTAAATAAATAAAATTTCTCAATGAGAAGATATAGACAGATAGGTTCAATAGCTAGAAAAACAAATAAATATACGCTACCTACAACAAATTCACTTACCAGTGAAGACCTACATAAACTGAAAAGAAAAGAATGAAAAGAGATTTACCATATATAGAAAAGTTAAAAGCAAGAGATGTTTTACATGTATTGTAAAATTAAAAAGAAAATCAATCTATGTCAAAAAGGTAAAAGTGAGCTGTAATTGCAGCCTTTATAGGAGGGTGAGTGAAGTAGGAGAAGCACTAACTCAAAGCTCACAGGGGATAAAGCAAGACCCTCACTCCAAGCAGGGGAACACATTATGCATCACCAAGGAATCAATGTAATAGGAGGAAATAGTTTTAAATGTATATAGCCATACCATATCCAAGCAGCCAATTCCACAAAGTTAACACTGCAAGATCTAAACAGATATGGAAAGAATTGGGGGACCCACTCAGTATAGTAACTGAGAAGTTTAATACCTCAGATTCAGTGAACAGAACATACAGACCCCTGTACCAAAAGAAAACAGCAACTAAACAAATACTAAAGAGCAACTGAATCCCATGATACTTTACTGACGTGCTGCAAAATACACTCAGTCTTATAGCTACAGAACATTCTACCACATGCTTTCAGTATAACTGACACAGTTTTTCACTCTTCGTTGTTTATTCTTAAACATATCTGTGGGGCTAGGAGATAGCTCAAAAAGTAAAGTGCTTCTCTCCAAGCCTAGGGAACAGAGTTCGAGCCCAGAAAACCATGTAAAAATTGGAGCATGTTGGCATATACACTTGTAATCCAAGGAATGGGTGTGTGGGATTCCCTGGCCAGCCAGCTCAGACTGTTAAAGTCCCAGACCAGTTAGACCCATCTCAAAGGAGGTAGAAGGTATTCCTCAGGATAATTCTCCATATGCATATATACACCGATGTACATAGTATCAACACATATACACATAAACATAAAAAAATGAGCCTGTATTTTAATATTAATTACTTGGGATGACTAATATTTTCAACTTGACAAAATCTGGGATCACTTAGGAGACAATCTTCTAGGCATGATTAGAAAGGATCATCTAGATTATGTTCACTGAGGCAGTAACAACAATTTAACTGTACATGGTACGTGGCACCATTCCACAGGTTAGGGGCCTAGGCTCATTAAAAAAAAAGAGAGAGAAAATGAGTTGAGTAAGAGAAATCATCATTCTGTTTCCTGACTATGGCTGCAATGTAACCCAGGGCCTCACGTTACTGCTGTCATGGTCTCAACCATAATGGACTGTATCCCCAAACTATAATTCCAAAATGGACATGAACCTTTCCTTCCATAAGTCCCTTCTACTTAAGTATTCTGTCATAATAAGAAAAGTAATCAATGCAATACTATTTATATTTTTCACGTCTAGTCTGATATATGGTAGCAATTATCAATCAAATTCCACTGAAGCCATGGCATATGGATTTTACCATAATGGAATAAAAGCAGAAATCAAGTTTTTGAGCATTAAAGAGAACTAAGCCTACTATAGAATGAATAATGGGATAGTGAGGAAATTAAAAAACAAACTAGGTAACAAATGAAAATAAAACTAGCACACACAAAAAACACAGCAAGCAATACTAAAGAGGGACATAAGTTAAGAAAAGGAGGGAGGAAGGAGTGTTTAGATGAGCAACCTGAAGACACAATTCAGGGAACAAAAGCAAATCAAATCCAAAATGATACAAGGAGGGATGTAACAAGACCACAGACAAATAAACGAAATAGAACACTAAGAATCAAAACAGTTCCTTCTCAAAAGATAAACACAATTTGAAAAAAAAAAAAAGTTATCTAAACAAGAAAAGACCCAAATAAAATCTAAAAACATACTGCAAGAAATACCATAGAAATGGGAAGATAATTTATGTATGTAACCCTAGACACATATCATATATCCTAACCAAACTTGAACCATGAAGATATAAAAAATCATTCCAAACACTAAAAACCCAGGACCATTTAGTATACCCCAATAATTAGTTTATATGTAACTATGTCTTATGCCTTCATAGATATTTGGGGTGTGTGTGTGTCTGTACATGTAGGAATGTGTATGTGTGTGAAGTAATGCAATGTTCATCTGAATTTAATTTTAATTAAAAACTCACTTATCCTGCCACCCTGGACTTAGCAGTAATAACCTTCATAGAATTTTAAGGAGACAAAATCAGAAGCCCTAAAGCCCAAAAAGAAACTGTATCCTAACTAGAGAAGTGAAGTCATGCTTGGAGTCAACATTATACCTGTGAACTGAATGTTGGCACTAAAGAATCTTCTCAGAACTTCTGCAATACTGCTCTAGTCTAGTTCTTTTGTTTCTGTGCCAGCCCTAGCAGCCTCCTACAACAGCCCTAAGTCATCCACTGGTGTTTAGGTCAGAGCTCTTGGTTCAAGTTACTATATACACTCAGCCAAAATCTTGACCTCAGGCTGTTCTACAGTAATTCATGACTTCCAGCTGAATTCTGGGAAAACTTGCTTTGGTATTGTCTTTTGAAAAATAAAACCAAATAACTCAAACTGCTTAAGCATTTTTATTACTTCATTAACTAAAACAAATAACTTCACATTCACAAAAACACATTAAGACACTGTTAGCAAAATTATTAGAAGCATAATAGCACATCTTTGCATTAAATGGAATAAAGATGTACAACTGCATAACCATAACAGATTCTTCCAATCTTGACAATAGCTATAAATCAGAGAACCATATCCAAATGCCTCTATGGTATTACATATACAAATTAATTAAACCAATATGAAAGGGAAGGTGAGATGAAGTGTAGAATGCCTGTCACTCTAAAAGAGGCCAGTACTGATTCTGAAATGCTATGGTAAGTCACTTCAAATGTATGTCCCTTTTTAAAGCCACCTCAACCTCAGAAATAAGCAATGGCTCCAGCACAAACAAAACCATACTCATCTGTCAGCTTCACTGCTCTCACCCTACAGCGACTGGTCACTGATAAGTTGAATGAATTAACAAAATCAAGACATAAAACTTACATAACAATATAAACAAACTTAATGACAGAAACCATATAATCACTCTCCAGCTGAAACAGCATTTGACAAAGTTTAAGAAAGCGTCCTACAAGTGCTGGTGACATTAGGAATTGATGAACACCACCAACTAAAGCAACCCTAAGGAGTAAGAATCCAGCTAGAAGCAACACAGTATGTAAGGGACATACATTTGAAGGGACTTATCATAGCATTTCAGAATCAGTACTGGCCTCTTTTAGAGTGACAGGCATTCTACACTTCACCTCACCTTCCCTTTCATATTGGTTTAATTAATTTGTATTTGTAATACAAATTATACTACAAGAATCTATCGTGACAACAAAGGTATCCTGTTCCCAGTATTGGCATAAAAATCAGACTTAAAAAGCAAATAGAGGACTTGGCAATAAACAGACAAAGCTATGGTCACCTAATCTTTAACAAAGTATTTAAAAAACCACACTGTAAAAAACACAGCCTATTCAACAAATGAGGCTGACAACTGGATATTCACCTTCAGGAAAATAAAAGAAATTTGCACCCTTCACCTTTCACAAAAATAGAGTAGAACTGGACCAGAGACCAGTTTAAACCCCGAAACTACTAGTAAAAAAACACTGGGATATTTGGACGCAAGCAAGAACTTTCTTAGCAGAGGTACAATGGCAAAGAGACAAACAAGCCCCAACCATGGGCAGGATGCCATAACATTAAAGTTTCTGCACAGCACGACAAAGAACTACCAACTGAGTGCACACAAGCAGGCCACGGTGGGAGAAATCTTTATCATCTATATTTCAGATATGGGCTAACACCCAGAATTTAACAGTATATCCAAAACTAAAACACCAAGAAATAGAAAATCATCAAATGAACTGATGAAATAACAGTTCTAAGGAAAAAAAAATAATAACTATTGTTAAAAGTGTTTAGTATTTCTGGTCATCGGGAAAACATATATTAAAACTATTTTGAGATGCCACCTCATCCCAGGTAGAACAGCTATCATCAAGAAATCTGACAACAAATGTTGGAAAGGATGTGGGGAAGAGAAACCCTTACTACTTACAGGAGTGCAAATTAACAGTTATTATGGAAATCAGTTTGAAGGTTCCTTAAACAATTAGGAAGAAAACTACCACAGGATCCAGCTGTCATTCTTGGGCAGATGTCCAAAGCCTCCATACCCTACTACAGAGGCATCTGCACACTCACAATTGCCCATGCCCTATTCACAACAGTAAAGAATGGACCAATCTGGATGTCTATCAACAGATGACTGGATCTGTGGTACATGTTCAAAATGAAGTATTATTCAGGTGGGAAAAAAAAAAAAAAGGAAAAAGCATCAGATTTTCAGGAAGTAGAATGGACTTGGAATGGAAGCAAAGTAAAAATGAAAATATATGTGCATCTCCTCTCTCATAGGTAGACCTAGTCTATAATGTATTCACACACACATACATGTGGATATAATCTAAAATTCAGAAAGAGCAAGAAAGGATAATGATGAAGGATGGCATACAGATAAAAAGACATGAGTCATGAAAGAGAATATACAACTTTTTCTTTTCTAGTTTCATCTCTAGATTTTTTTCTTTGTGGTGGATATACAAACTCAACTTTCTGAAGTAGCAAAAACCATTCTGTGAATTCCAAATGAATCCAACATGTTACTCCTTCGAGGTGGCGATGGTGATAATTTGGCTGTATTTTTATTTTCACTGACCACTAATCCAAAGGGAATTAGACATAACCTGTCATGGAAAACATCTGTCACACTGACCCACTTAGAAAAAAAGTGACTTTAAAAAAATTTGTCTTAGTGAGAGGTATTATAATCTGAAATCTTCTCCTTTTCTTCTGTTTAAAATTATTATCACAACATTCTATTATGGTGTTAATTAATATGTAAACTACACTGCTCAATGTAAAGTATGCCTCTGAAAAAGTAAAACAGATGCTAGAGAGATGGTCTAGCAGTTACGGGAACTTGCTTCTCTTCCAGAAGACCTGGGTTCAATTCCCAGAATCTACAAGGCAGCTAACAACCATCTGTAATTCCAGTTCCAGAGGATTTGATGCCCTAGTCTGTCCTCCAAAGGCACTAGGCACATACACGGTGCACAGCTACATAAACACCTATACACATAAACTAAAACAATAGAGACCTCTCTTGGGAGGAGCTAGATTGAACAAGAACACAAGTGACCCATGGGAGTCCTAGACTTAAAGAAGGAAGGGAAGACAGGCCAATAACATGCAGAGCCAGAAGAAAATCATAAAATTTTTCTAAAATAGATAAAAATTTTAAAAGACTGCTAGTGGGTAACTGACTGCACACATAACAGTGATTTTCCTATACAGTGTTTTTCTAATGCACACATAACAGTGATAAAATTCAGCTGTTTACAAAGATAGGCAACAATAGATAATACTAAATAGGTTAATGTTAATTATGCCATAAACAAACACACTTCTGAAACGGAGCCTAGGATGGAGAGTCCCATTATGTGGAAAGGTAACTCAATCTGAAGGGTGAAGCTGGAAGGATTACTAGTTACTTTATGAACATAAAAAAAAAAAAAAAGTGTGTTTAAAACTGGGGTCAACTGAGAGGACGGAGTCTGTACGATTTGAAGGTAATGAAATCATAATGGTCACACAGACCGTGAGCTTTTTAATTATGTGCCCCAGTTTGTTCTTGAGTTCCTATGACTCCAACAATATGATTTGATACACACATGCTATTTTTAAAAGCAATTTACACAAAACAGTGTTAAAACTGTTGCCAGAATGCAGCTACACACAAACACAAACTTTGACTTTTATTAAAATCATTTGAAGGGTCTGGTGAATGGCTCACCAGGTAAAGCATGTGCTGCATACGATGAGCAAACTAAGCTCAATCCCTGAAACCCATGGGAAGGTAGAAGCAGATCACTGATTAAACAAACACACTGAAGCCAGGGCACATTACCCCATGACCATGCCCCCCTCCCCCCCACACACACATACCACGAATGCATACAATTAAAAAACAATTATGTAAAATATTTTCTTTGTAAAATGTACTCTTTTAGGCTTCACACTAGCTTTCAAAATGAGATTTGACAAAAGGCCAGGAATGTTTCCTAGTATAGTCTTTTCATAGTTGTCTTAGTGTGTGGGTGCTATGAAGAGACACCAAAGCAACTTTTACAAACAAAAAGCATTTAATTGGGGGCTTGCTTATAATTTTAGAGGGTTAGTCTGTGATCATAATGGTGGACAGCATAGAGGCATGACACTGGCACAATAGCTTGGAGTTTTACATCTTTATTCATGGGTAACAGACAAAGAAAGACAGGGACTGGTGTAGGCTTTTGGAACCTCAAAGCCCACCCCCCAGTAACACACACACACATTGTATAACACACCTCCTAATCCTTCCCAAACAGTTCCACTAGGCAAGGAACAAACATTCAAACATAGGAGTCTATGGGGATCATTCTCGGTCAAATTACAGAAGCATGGGGACTAAAATAAACTTCCTCTCCAGAAAAAAAAAAAAAAAAAAAAAAGAAAAAAAGAAAGAAAAGCTCTAAATACAAAAATACAATCAAAATAAACTCTTGAGTATTATTGAGTATTACTGATATGTTAACTTTTAAGCCTCCAAGTCAATTACTTAACACAAATCTATAACAAATGAGGTTTAAAATATTAACGTTAATTTTTACAATACACAGTATCTCTCACAGTGTCAAACCTTAACTTTAAAAATGATTCTATAATCTTAAAAGCTAGCAATTGTCAGATTGTTATATGAGGGGAAATGGGGGGGAAACTGACGTACTGGATTAAACTGCTGAAGTTTACAGTATTAACCATCCTTCATGCTCCACTGCCAACCTCACATACGTACACACATTGACGATAACACTATGTGTGGTAGTTTGAATGAGAACGGCCCCCATAGGCTCATATATTTGAATACTTGGTCCCCAGTTGACAAAAGCATGAAAAGTATGATACAAACAGGCTTTAATACTTTTAGAATAAGAAGCTAACAGAAGAGAGTAGAAAACAGAAGGCACATTTTCAAGCAATAGGTGAAAATCCTATTAACACAGGTTTGCCTGTAAATAAAACTCATTAATAATAATAATAATAATAAAAAAACAAAGGAATTCACAGTGGCATTTATAATAATGTGTATATGAGTATGTGTGTGCAGGCATGCATAATAACCCCATAACTCTCAAATTCACTGAGATCTCAGAATGAAATAGGTGTAAAAAGTGAAATATTGAGGGAATAAAGTATTTCTTTCATAACAGACATACACAGTGTGTGTGTGTGTGTGTGTGTGTGTGTGTGTGTGTGTGTGTGTGTGTGTGTGTGTGTGTGGTGTGGTGTGTGTAACACCTTCCAGGGTCATGAATGCTGGTCAGTAGGGGTGAAGCTTCTAGTTGGGTACCAGCTAGGTTCTCCATTTTCAATAGTATCACATAGTATTTCAGCAAAAGGGCCTCATCCCCACTCTCTATGAGGAGAGTAAAGAATATGATCAAACATATTGTACGAAAAAATTAAAACTAATAAAATGTCATAAAAATAAAATGTAAATTGCCATTAGCAAGTAAGAACATTTGCTGCTCTCATAGATGACCAGAATTTAGTTCCCCAAATCCTCGTGGGGTAGCTCACAACTCTACAACCTCAGTTCCAGAGGACCTCTTCTGGCCTCTGCAGGTAACAACACATAAGTATGTGTACATACACACAGACATCTGCACACATGGAGATACCTACACAGAAAACTAAATCTTTTAAAAATTATCTTTTATTTTTGAGACTTTAATTATAACATTAAAAAATAAATAAAAGAGCAATAAAGATATCAAGTAAATGATGACCTCTACATGCACCCACACACAGGCAAGCACATCCCCACATATATGTTCATACATGCATATACACACAAAATTCTACAAGGATAATGACAGTGGTACCCTAAAGCATTACAATTAATTGAAAGACAACAAACAGGAGTTAATGATTCCAAAATGGACAGTACAAAACTGACTTGTCTGATGAGAAAGAAGGAGAACACACTGCTGAAGAGGTATTTATGTACTTGACCTGCTTTGACCACATACCTTACACCATTGGTGTGTAATGATTTCTCTTACAACTGTCACAAAACACTTAACATAAACAATTGAAGGGGGACATGGGCTTACTTCAGCTTATTAGTTCAGGGGATTTTATTCAATCAGGGCAGACAACTATAACTGGGGTAAACACCACTGTCCCTGATGATAAGAGCATATAACACAGGTCTCTGCAGATGAAAGCAGAATACAGAAAACAGGACCAGGCTACATATCCTCAAGGACTGGCCCCTTTGGGAAAATCTCTGTCATCCAGGACCTACCTCCTTAAAGTTCTATAACCTAACCAAACAGTGTCACCACCTGGGACCAAATGTTCAAAAGCATTAGCCTGTGAAGGGCTGTTCAAGTCAGGTAAAGTCAAAAAAGACTGAGAAGTCCTAAATGTCTCCTGATAGAAAAATCATTCTGTGTATGAAGCAGTTTTGTTTAAAAGAAAAAAAAAGAAAACAGGAAAAGATGGACTCAGTGGCTGTCTTGGTTAAGGTTTCTATTGCTGTATTGAAACACTATGACCAAAAAACAAGTTGGGGAGGAAAGGGTTTATTTGGCCTACACATCTATACCTCTTTTCATCATAGAGTTAAGACAGAAAATCAAATGGGGCAGGAACTTGGAGGCAGGAGCTGATTCAGAGGCCACAGAGGGATGCTACTTACTGGATTGCTCACCATTGCTTGTTCAGCTTGCTTTCTTATAGAACCCAGGACCCCCAGCCTAGGGATGGCACTAACCACAATGTGCTGAACCCTCCTCAATCAGTGAGTAATCAATCAAGGCCTTACAACTGGATCTTATGGAGGCAGTTTCTCAATTGAGGCTCCCTCCTTCCAGATAGTCATAGCTTGTGCCAAGTTGACATAAGACTAGCCAGCACAATGATAGAAAAAAAGGAAAGGGGATAGAGATAGAATATGAATTTAGTTTGTCTCTGATCAAGTGCCTTTTGACTTAATTCCCAAATTTAAAAATACACCAAGGAAATAAAAGATATTAAAGTCCATAATAGGAGTCTAATAAGCAAAATACAGATCACAACAAATTTAGCTCAGATTCTCTAATAAGTAAGTTGCAGTATGGAAAAAAAAATATGGAACCCAGCCATAAAATTAATTTATTGTTACTTCACAACTTTAATTGTGCTACAGTTATAAATTACAGTGTAAATATCTGATATGCAGAATATTTGGTAAGTGACCCTATGAAAGGGTTGTTCAACAATCCCCCCATTCCCCAAGACCAGCCTGCCAAGGGACCTTAAGTACCACTGCATTAAAATTTCATCAAGCAATCTTGATTTACCTGTTTTATTTGGATTCTGGCTCAGGTTAAGTCTGGGAGAAGCCAAGTCATTCACAGCATGTTTGTAATTTTGAATAATGACTAAGTAAATATGACCTTGTAGTTAGTTGAGAGTAGTCAGTATCTTCTGGGAAAGAGTACTACAATATCTATTTTAAAAGAGAGAGATGAAACAGTGCTGAGGTCTGCATGTGTAATATGGAGTCAAAGGAATAGAATGCATAGATGAGACAAGAGGAGCCAGGGAAAGGTGACTATTGCAACTACATAAAAACTGTAGAGTTTATCATGCTGATCTTTTTTCTTCTACATGCTTAATATTTTCATAGAAGGATAATTGAAAAGAATTAAGAAGCTTCAACAAAAAGTAAAACTGATCATTTACAACATATTTCAGAGTTCAAAGAAAAGATCAAAATGAATACAATTCAAACAAAGTCCTTTAATAGAAATGCTTACATTAAATACGAGAAAATTTAACAAAAATGTCTCAATAACATTATGTAAATAAAATGAAGAAAGCCTCTCCCATAAATCACAACCATGCCTTAAATTGTGTTTGTAGTCCAAGTGGTTGATTTTACCTCATTGCAATACTAGGCAAACAGCAGAAGCATGTATACCACACATCCAAGAAACAGCCAAATGCCTTAGTATGAAGCAAGAATAAAATCATTAAGCCAAAGCTTTACTGCACTCTCTACATTTTGCTGTCACTACTTTTTAAACTGAGAAAACTACAGAAAGCATCAGAAGCCATAAAAAATATGCAACCACACTTCTTAGATTCATTCTCTTGGGGACTCTGAATAAATGGATTCTCGACCTACTAAAATTTAATGTAAAAAAGGATACATTTGTAAGAGACCTATACAATTTTAAATAACAAGTCTATCTAGGAATAATCACCTTCAGAAGGGAAATAAATGGTGTTTGGTGTTTATAAAAAGTGAGACATGGATGTAAAGGGAGGATCATCATGATGATTTGTAAGCAAAGAGAAATAAAGAGGTAACAAAATTCATGCTTCCCTAGGCCTTTCATTCAGCCCAGAAGATTGAACGACACTCCCAAAAGCAATCTCAGACTAGATATGTCTCATTTTTCCCCAAACAAACAGAATGACAAAGTATATTTGCTCTGGGACACTGGAGGAGCAAAAAAAAAAAAAAAAAAAAAAGCAAAGAAAAACTCCTCTTGATAAATGACATATAACTGGTTAAAATCCCTCCAAACAGGCTGACTAAACCTATGGCAGTGAGTACTACAATACTGAGATTCCTTCCCATTCTTTCCAAAGTTTTGTTTTAAAAAAGCCATAAAACTTTTATACACAGTAAAAGCCAAACAAAGGACTAGATCTTTAAGGTTTAGAAACACTAAACTTAATCATTATTAGTGATACTACTTTTAATCATGACTGAGTATCACAGGCACCATAAGCCTGAGTCATTTACTTATAAACTGCTAAGACATTAATACATAAGACGTCAAGGTTTGGAATGTAATTTTAAATCAGCATCTAAACAAACTACAAGGTACAGATTTGAGTGACAAAGCTCTATAAAGCTGGCCAGTCATTTTAAGAACATACCAATTTTGCTAAAAAGACTAGCCTAGAGACATACATATTAGAGAAAAAAATCCTCATAAAATATCTGAGAACAATTTTTGTATAAAATCATGTTCAGGAGAAATAAGTTTAAATAAACTGTGACACTATTGAAGAAATAATTTTGAGAACTCCAATAACAAGCCTACATCTGTAAAACCTGGATCTGGGACCAGTATTAGAAGATGGACATGCATGTTCAAGCTGCTATCAGCTTGAAACTTCCCTTAAACTCTTGTGCCTGATAGCTTTTTTAATAAAGCACACAAATTCTTAACTACACAGAACTTTTTATCAAGTTCAACACAATCCATTAAAAATAGACTGCTTTCACAATAAACCAAAGAAAAATGTAGATTTCTCATTTGTCCACAAGAAAGGCATACACAGCAAAGAAACTACAAAGCAGAAAACAAAAGATTCTTTTTCCCATTATGAACACATTCAGATCTTTACCTCTCTTCTTACAAGGAGAGCTGACAACCTTGGGAATTCTTCCTTAGAACAAAATCCTTCAGAATATCACCTCCAGCTCGGAGAAGAGAAGGACCAGAACCCCTAAGCTGAAGAAAGCAACTCTTTTTTCCCAACTGAACTTCTTGAACCTTACTTTGGGCCAGTTTCTAAAACCATATAGTACCAACATTTTGGATACTTTCATAGATGTACAAGACAGAAGAATACATTTATATTAATCACACATCCAAAGACCCATAAGCTCTGAATACTTTTCATCAGGCTTTTCAAGCACTATTGTTGGGGGTGAAAAAAAGCTGACTTTCATACCTGCAGTAGCTGACTCTCTCATATACACATACTACTTCTAGATCTCTCAATAACTCTTAGATTTACTTTTTTAAATTTAAACTAAAAGAGATATTCATCCACTTGTTATGATTTAAACAAAACACTGCATTAATAAGTTATTAAGCTGAAAGCCTCCTGCAGTACCAGGCTGCTACTCAACTATTTCCTCTTTACTCTCAGGGGGAATGAGAGTCATCTTCCATGGAGTATATGTTCTTGCAGCAGAGAAATTGGTTTCTCATGGAATGTCCATGAACTCCCTCACATTTCTCAGTCCCCTTGCAGTTAGTCATGGCTATGAAACCAATTTGTGTTTTATTTCTAAACCAAAGCACTTATATGACACAAGGCAGTTTGGGTTCTGACCAGCGCTTGTTCCAAGTGGCAGGGCCACAGACAGAAGCATGGATGGTGATTTGCATGGGGAGGGCTCCACAGAAGTCCCTGAACCTGCACAGAATGTCTTCTGAACAAGAAATGCACCTTCACTGGCTGAGCCAATAACTCTTTTAAGCTTCTTTGTAATCACAGCACAGCTAGAATAATTTGGTGTTTCTTTTTACAGTCCAATTGTACTTAAGTGCTTCAAGACAATACTTATTTGAAAATGGCTCATCTTGTGTGTGTGTTAAAGGACATCTTTTCTGTGTAATTTTGTATACTAGAGTGAATAGGAAAATTAAAAGATAGCATTTTGAAAGCAAAGTGGGAAAATAATCCAATATATACAGAACTTTAAAAAGAAACAGACACAATTTCACTTTAAGAGTAAAGAACTCTAAAACCAACAATCTAATTTTTTCCCTAGTGAACACACAAGATATATATATATATATATATATATATATATATATATATATATATATATATAAAAAGCAATGATCCAAAACAACGGAGAAACTGAAATCCACTACTAGTGAGCAGGTAAAAGGAAAGCAAAGAAACTGTAAAACTTTCCACTGCTACAGGTTAGGATTACCACCCAGCCCCACATGCTGGATCCCAAGAACTCTGAAGAAACAAATTTTTTAGTAAGGTTGGCACAAAATAATTTGGTAGCAAAATCATCAAATTAAGCACTTATCTTAGATGACT
Source organism: Cricetiscus sungorus (assembly GCA_030556225.1). Lineage (NCBI taxonomy): Eukaryota > Metazoa > Chordata > Mammalia > Rodentia > Cricetidae > Cricetiscus > Cricetiscus sungorus. The sequence continues at coordinate 19,718,670 of JANBXA010000372.1, read as the reverse complement.
TATTGTTTCTACTCATCCCATTATGATTATAGAATGCTGCAACAAATATAATGATCACATAATGGAAACTTTCCAAAACCTGACAATTCATGCATCCTGAAACATACCTGGACTCAAAAGTTTGAAATAAAGGAGTGAATCAGATGCAACAGTATTGCAGTCCAGCAGGCTAGTATTTCAATAAAAAGCAAATGAAGAGCATGACTTTTTTTCTCTTTCTTTGAGGGAGAGTTTATTTCACTTTATAGGTTACAATCCAGCATCAAGGAAAGCCAAGGTAGGAACTCAAAACAAGGGCTCATGTCAGGAAACATGAGGCTTGTTCAGCTTCCTCTTATACAATGCAGGCCCACTTACCTTGGGATGGGTCTTCTCACAGTGTGATCGTGTGCTCTCCCCTCGTGCATTAATAAGAACTAAGAAAACGCTTCACAGATATGGCCGCAGGCCATTCTTATCTGGAAAGCTCATCAGTAGTATTTTACTTTTTCAAGATGACTTTAAGTTTACATCAAGTTAACAACTAAAGCTAATTATGATAGTATCCATTTGAGTTCACTTAGGTCAGACAACAGTTGGTCAGCTTGAGCATGACTTCCTTACTAGTGTATATTTCAGTTAGTTTAAAACTGAGCTTTGATGACCCACCAATGGTGTTTTTTTCTTGTTCTGGTTTGGTTTGTGGTACTGAGAATTAAAGTTAGGGCCCTACACATGCTAAGCAAGCACTCTGCCATGGACCCCTTATCTCTGCCCCTGCATACTTCTCCCTTATGTTTCCTTAATATACCTTGAAACACCACAGATACAATAAGCCAAACGATTATTGTGCCAATGGTACTATTAACTATTACAAGACCTTTAAAAAAAAAAAAATACCTGCTGAAAGCATTTCTGAGTTCAAAAGCTATAATTTAGCAGATATTCATGGTACCAATTCCTGTGGCTTCATACATCGAAATATAAGACACATGTAAACTCTAATAGGACTGGCAAGACATAGGGGCTCATTAGGAGAGGTGAATGAATACATTAAAGCTGACATCACCAGGAAAGCAGTCAAAAGCAAACTCCATTGACTTAAGAGGCAAAGTACAGGATCAAGTGTCTACAATGTTCCTCCCAGCATTACAGATGCTTTTGTTCTGATGATTCTTGGCGGGGGTGGGGGATGTGGGGGGAGGTATGGGGGAGTGTGAAGGAGTTAACCAGTATCTATGACTTCTACCCACTAAATCTAGTGGTGTCCTTTTCCAATTCTCAAGAACAATTATATCTCTGGGCACTGGCAACTATCCCCCCCAAGATGAAGGACAGGAGCGCTGCCCCAGCACAAAACCACTGATCAAGAAGCAAAAGAAAAATACTTAAAAAATTCAATTCATCCTCTAATATCAAGGCCTCTAGTAAAATGGCCAAACATAGTTCCCTGTTGAAAGACATGAGAAGACAGTAATATTCTATTCTCTAAACCAGTGCCTGGTGTTTTCTCCCATATTTGTAAAAAACAAAAGGTCAAGTTTTGCCTTCTCAATCTGAACATCCAAGTAAATCTTGCTGATCTTCCTGATAATTGAATACAATACACCTGTTATAGCATCCTATTCAAGAAGAAAATAAGGCATAAGGTACCAAATGGTTGCATATAGAGAGACTAGAATTTGCAGTGTGTAACTTTTAAAAGCACTTACTGCTCCCACACACTTTCTGACATTATTTGAACTGAGTGTTAACAGATCCTAATAAAACTATGACCTTTCAGGAGTGCTGTTTTTAGTTACTCCTCTGGGTGGGAGAAAGTCAATTTAGTCTTACAACAGTCTCAAGTTCTTCATCTATATTGGTTTATAAACAAAAAGGAAAATTACTGTGAATATCAGTTTTTTCTTATAAACAAATAAAAATGGTAACTAGAATTAGAATTATCATAACTGAAATAAGGGCAAACATATTTTATCTTTAATGTTTTCGCCAATCCATAATAATTATTTTCCTAGAATTCCACACTGTTTAGAACTGAGAAAAATGGAAGGATAGAAACATAGCACAGCTTGTTAATAGTGACATTCTACTAAGTAGCAGCATAGCAAGGATATGAACCCAGATAGTCTTATTTTTACACTAGAACTTTTCAAATCTTAACAAACAAAACTTCAAATCTTGTTACATTCAAGGTTCAGTCTGATTCCACACCTCTGGTAAAGGATGGATGAGGCAGAGGGGAGTGACACTCGGTACTCCCAATAATTCCACTTGTGATGCACAGAATACATGCCACCCTACCAGTAGCAAGTGTCTGATCTACCATAAAAAGCAGTTTAAGCAAGGTCCAGGGGACAGTAGAATAAAATCTGTGATTAAGCCTATGAGCAAGGGAGACGTTACTAGCTTCTCATTTAAAAATCAGGCTTCCAGTTTTACTTTTTCTTCAGGGGTAAGCTGTCAAAATTTGTATGCACCTGATTTTATATTTTATCTGAAAAATATCATTATAAGCTTAAAACTCTAATATCTATGCCAAATAAGGCATTCCCTACATCTAAAAACTATCTATCAATACCCTGTCTGTATCATAATAGATTCAATCTTAGAATGCTAAAGACTATTTTAGAAGCATACAATTGTACTTCTTTATATACACAGAGAAATTAGGGGCTTAATTAGAAACACAGCACCTTTCTAAACTTGGAGTTTCTACAAGTGGTGCCTGTAAAATGAGATCACCCTTCCAGCACATTACTCTATGGTCATGTCAACAGGTTTCTCTCAAGGCAGAGCAATGCCCACACAATTTTCTTTCAACTTTTCTAGCATATAAATAATTGGTCTGGATAGCAAGACTATAAATAAATAAATACTATCAATTTATTTATTTATAAGTAATAAATAAACACTGCATCTGTGACGGCTAATCTTCATAAGCAACCTGCTGGGTTTGAAATCACCTGGGACTGGGAGATGCCCTTCTGAGCATGTCTGTGAGGATGTTTCCAAAGAGACTGAACTGAGTAGGGAGTCTGATCCTGCCTGTGAGCAGCAGCACCTCATAATTCCAGAACTAAAACACAGTCAATCACTGGACGGAACATCAGAAAAGTAAAGCACCCAACCTCTACCAGGGCTCAGATCAAAAGGGATGCAATCCTGTCCTCAGCAGGATTGCAGATTGCAGACTGACTGACTCCTGTCTCCTCCTGCCTTATACTCCTCTCTAATGCTGGAATTAAAGGTATGTACCACCACTGCCTAGCCAGTATAGCTGACTAGTGCGGCTAGTTTTATACTCTAATCTTCAGGCAAGCTTTATTTGTTAGACCATAAAGCATCATCACACAATTCAACATCTAATTCAGTACCTGGTCATTCTGGGTGATTAGACCTAACTTAAGAAAACTAATTAAAAAAAGAAATGTAAGAAAATTCTTCCTAGTCTGAGTACTTTGGCTTTTTCTGAATTTTCCTGGATTTCACTCGACTTTTTTCCTGAGATACACAGATACATTTCTGCCTTGAAGAATTAAATCTCTCACATACTTTGACAAGCTTGTTTAAAAAAAAAAAAAAAAAAAAAAAAATCACATTAAAAACTATGAGTGGTATTCTATCTAAGTATACACAAAAAGTCAAAAGTTATTAGGTCTTTTACACTGCAGACAATATAAACCCACATATCTTAAGAATATGAAATTTCATTTTAATGGTAGCCTAAATAATGATTAAAGTTAAAGTATACAATCTCCACAGCTTTACAACAAACATTTAAATATTTATGAATTTAAAGAACATTGTGGTATTCTTCCCTAGATCTGATATGAAGACCTCCCCCCCAAAAAAAAAAAAAAAATCACAAATTTAAGTTTGTCTGTCAAAATTCTACACTTCCTGATCTAAACACTACACACTCATTCTACAAAGTTCCTACCCTAGATAAGGAGTATATCATTCACCCAGAATTAGACATGCTCAAGTGTCTGGTCTTTTTACCTCCAGATATACAAGCGAGGACAGCCTAACTTCAAAATACCAAGAAACAATTTACATTGGCCACTTGCTTTCTGATTAGTTACAGCTTCAAAGAAATACAGATACTAAAGAGACAGAGAACTGAAAAATGTCACCTTTAATAGTGACATTATCAAGTGCAGCAAGGGAAAACAGGCACAAACAGCTGTGCACAAGCATGCCCAAAGTCTCACTAGTCCACTAGTCTAATGGTCAAATGCTAAGCACTATCTTATGGACACGGAGGAAAAACTCAGAACAAATACAACTCTCTGCCCCATAGAAAGCCTCCCTTTCCTCTAACGTGATTCTCAATTGCTCTGAGGGCAATCAACACAGGTCTACCACAGTGTAAATTCATTCTTGTCCCTGGAATTGTGCTGTACACATATTGCAAATTAAGTGATTCTTCCATAGAACAAACTTAACTTGACCTTTTTAAATGAACACAGGTTTTACACACCATTTGGGAGGCTAGACAAAAATACTTCAATTCACTTATTTTTAAAGCAGCAAATATATGGCATTACTCATAATTAGTTGTAAATTTTCTAGTAATTAGACTATATGGAAAAAAGGTGAAAATAACTCTAATGGCATTTATTAAACATAATCATATTATCACTTCAATATGTAACAGCAGAATTTTATGCTCTGCTAAGCTTTTAAAATCCAATGCATATGTCACACTTTTAGCAAGTCATTTTGAACTAGTCACAAGTGAAGCTGCAAGTGGCTAGTGACTACTGCATCGGATAGCATAGCTCCTAAGTTTATATTTTAGTTGGACATACCTACTTTTAACAAGCACAACTGCTTATTTCCAAAAACTTCATTGGAAAATTAAGACCCAGATCACCTTATCAACAGAGCTAATGAATGTACACAGTAACAGGTCAATGGTTACATCTGTGTCTACAGCTGACTTCAGAGATGTGTCTGAACAACAAAAGGAAACAGAGTTTGTAGCAGAAACAGATTAAACACTAAATCCTTTCCTACCAAATTATAACACTTCCACAACTGCACCGGACAATCAAAAGCATCTATCTCTATGTAAATCATTTAAATTTATCTTTTAATTGGATAATTTCATAATTCATATAATCACTGTTCAAAAATAAAAAGTACAGCATGTAAGATGAAATTAAAAAAATGATAAAAATGTCATTGGCTACTTTTGATGCATCTTAACATTATTAAACACAACAATCTTATTCTTTCCAAAATTACAATTTACTGTCTACTTACCTAAGAATTAAAGTAATCAGAACAATTGCTTAAAATGTAAATAATTCCAACAATGCACCCTCAGAAAAACAACTGAAACTATTACTTTAGGCTACACAATTTATCCTTAAGACCAGTTACTAATAAATCAAACAGAAACGACTACCCTCTTATTCACTGCACTTACATTTTCTAACACCACATTCAGCAATTTCTAAATTTGGAGGTCAGTTCAGAATGCACACAAACAGTTCTTTAAAGCTAAAAATTTTAGAAATCACTGAAATACAGTTATGAACAAAAATGTTCTGCAGACATACAAGCAAAATCAGCACCATCCACACTAATTTCAGAAGGCAAATCCTGTGTTCCCAAGTTCACAATGAATACATGCTATCTTTTCTCCCATCTTTATTTAGTTAATCTGAATAATTTTAGTTCAGTGCACTTCAAAAGATAAAACAAATGAAGCCAGCTTTTTAGGCTGCACATACATCCAGGCAAGATCGTTAATTTCTCAATATTTATCCACAAATTGAAATGCAAACAAAATGTGTTTCTTACCTGCAGTTGGGAGGAGGATCAAGGGTGATTTCAGCTAGCTCCTTCTGAATTCTGTAAGTGAAGTGAGAACAAACAAAAAGGATCTGAGGCAGTCTACAGAATAACCGGGGAATTACACTGCCCTCTACCACCATGCAGTTAAATGCAAGGCTGGCTTTGCCTTCAGTAATGCTAACATGGCTGCTTCCTCTTTGTTCTCAGAGGCATAACCCAAATCCCTCAGCAGAAACTTTACAGCTCTTTTTCTTACGTGCTACTGTAAAAAAGTGTGTCATTGACACCTGATTCGAGAAGTAGTCCTTCCTGACTACTAAGTGAAGGACATATAATCTGTTAAAAAACAGTCTTTACCAAAGAAATTCCCTTTTCAAGCTTATATGCAAATGAGACAGAAAGGGAGGAGGGAAAACACCAGAGAATTTGACAATGATTTCAAGTCACTTTTTACTGAGCTAAAGATTAATAGGCAGCTACTAGAGCACATTAATAGTTTTTGGTGATATTTTATCTGTCAGAAAAGTTTAAAAATTATAAACAACATTGCCAATGAAAAATTTCAAATTGGCACTCACATACTGTGACTGTTGCCTCTGATTTTTACATATACCTGGAAAGTTCTATAAATTTACAGCAGGGAAGAAGATGTAAGTTCAAGTTACAGGCAAAAGGCAACTCTAATTTTCTTCAAATTTAGGATGTTTTCAAAACTTGAGACATGTTTAATATGCTCCTCCACAAGATTACAATGAATTGGGCACTTTAGATTATTTCAAACACTCTTCCTAGTCAATAAAATATTCTAAAGCTGTTAGTATTTGATTGGTGGTTAAAATCCATATAGAGTTTGGATCACAATACATTTTTCTTTATTTATGAAAGTAAAAAAAAAAAAAAACACCTGTACTGGGTAATGTGAGCACATTTTAATTGGTAGTTTCTCTACATATCACAATACAACTACCACTCACAATCCCCATTGGCAGGATTTTTTCTGTCATCCCAGCATATGAAAATCAACAGAAAACAAGCGATCTTTAATTCTGACTCAATCCCCGGCTGTTGAATAGCCTGTCAAATAGATCCACAAGTTTGAGAGAGAAGAGGAAGACGACTCACTGAATGACATCTAAACTGTAATTGGCTACTCTTCAGTTTTATCTGCCCTCACAAGGAGGGATAACAATAATTTACCCACAGTCACTCCTGCGCTGCAAGACTTCAAGTCTGGTTCCTACATACAAACTGTGGACCAATTTAAAGCACACTCTAAGGCCTGCTTCCCAATATAGACAAGCCAGGTATTTACCAATTGTCTGGTAAGTAGTATCATTTCTGATCATCCATTCAGTTTTACAGAGAGAGGCACTGCTGTCCTCTAGAATCATCAGTTTCACTCAAGCAAGACCCGTAAGAGGAAACCTCTCCAAATTTTCCTTGCCACCTCCCTCATCTATCAGGGTCACCCCCAGCTCCTCTTGAGACAACTCCTCAAGTTACCACAGTCCAGAACGAAGTACACTTGCCTTAAAGTCGATAGCTGTAGGAAGGCTGCTTATATGCCGCATACAGAATGACAGCTCATTCAAGTTCAAACACATTTATTTGATGGAGAGGTATTTTGCCACTGTTGTTAAACCGACAAAACCACCGGATGGGACAGAAGGCAACCCGTGAGTCCTGCCTTGCAGACATTACCTTTTAGCACTAGTGGATAACTTAGCAGTCGTTTTGCTAGAAAGTTTGGTGCTCTTCTTCTGCTGGGTGGCGGAAGGTTTCCTGTCTTCCTGTTCCTCAGGCTCTGGAGCTGCAGGGTCTCGCTGGTCTGCATCTGAACTGCCACTGCTGGTGCTGGGACTCTCATCATCCGACCTTTGCCTATCACTGGACATCTTGGTGAAGTTATCTCTGGGAAAACTTCTAAGGAGAGAACGACCGTCGAGAAATATTAAACCTCAAAACAAACACAGTAATAAGCCAGCAGCATGTTCTTCTCTCTATAAGCACCTATGCGTCTTTTATTGAAAGATTCGACAGTCCCCACACAGCAAGGGTACAGGGTGGCTGATGTGTCTTATAAAGCAGGCGTTGAGGGATTTACCAAACTCAAGTTGGAAAACCCACTCACATTTTTTTCCCTCATCCCTTAGACAATCTATCAATTGTCTACTTTCTCAGAAGGCATGAAACAGATTTGCCAGGGAACTTGTGGCAACGGGCATTAATAACATATGACAACAGTAAATAACAGATCTCGCTGAGAATGTTCAGAAGTCACTAATAGCGTCTAAATATTTACAGGCTGACACCGGTCTGAGCTACCAAATCCTCCTTCCCAGAGGGAAACATACCCTGTTAGTCGCCCATATGCTTATTTACGGTGTCAGGTCCTCCCGTGCGCACCGAAAGCCTTAGAACACAACACTCAAAAATTTAAAAAAAAAAAAAAAAAAAATCAACTGGCAGCCGCCCCACCGCCGTCCCCAAGGCCAGCGGCGAGGATTCACCCGGCCAAGCCGGAGCTGCCACCCGAGGAAGGGCAGGATCCGAACTGCACCTTCTTCTGCAAAGCTCCCGGTGCCACCACCGACGTCCCCCGCTCAATTCCTCCCTCACCGACCGACATTTTGTCCAAAAAAAAAAAAAAAAAAAAATCCGCAAAGCGGCCAAAAGCCCGAGGGCAAAACAAACAAACAAACAAAAGCCCTCCCCCACCCCCCACCCCCAGAAGTGCAACAAATTGGCGCGGCCCGCCCCGGGGCGAGCGCCGGGCCACGCAGCTCCGCGGTCCTTTGTGGGGAGGGCCGCGCAGGGGACCGCGCCACTGCGCCCGCCCGCCCGCCCGCCCGCCGGCCGGGGGATGCGGGACCCGCCGCCCCGCGCCGCGGGCTGACGAGCGCGGCTGACTGAGGAGCGCGGCGCCCGGCGCGAACAAAGCTGCCGCCCCCGCCCCCGCCGCCCCCCACGCGGGCCCCGGCCCCGCCGCCTTACCTCGGCCGCCCGCCCGGCCCGCTCGTGCGCCGCTACGCTGTGGGGGAGGGAGAGCGCCGCGGAGCCTTCCTTGAGGAAATGGAGGCAGCTGGGGGGGGGGGACGGAGGGGGGGGCGGGAAAAAAAAAAAAGCTGCCGCCGAGGCTCCGGCCCGGGAGTGTGGAACATCGAAAGTCGCAGGCGGCCGTGCAGTGCCGCGCTGCGGCCGGAGGGTGGCGCCGCCCCGCGCTCCGGGAGCCACGGTGGGGTGGGCGCTCCGCCGGCCGAGGCAGGGACGCGGGAGCCCCCCGCGCGCTCAGCCTCCCGCCGCCCGGCCCGGCCCGGCCCGGCTCGGCTCCTCCCGGCCGCGCAGTCAGCAAGTTCCGAAGAGAGCGAGCTGTGTGCTGGGGAGGGGAGGGGAGGGGAGGGGAGGGAAGGGGGGAGGGGCGGGCGCGGCGGCGCGCGTGCTCGCCGCTCCTGCGCGCCCCCGCGCGCCCCCGCCGCGCCTCCTCTCCACCGACGGGGGAGGGGGCGAGAAAGGGTGTGGGGGAGGGGGGGCAGATGCGCGCGCGGCCGGGACAAAGAGCGCGGCGGGGACCGGCGGGCTGGCCCCAGCGCCCTTGGCCGCCGAGCTTGTGCGGGAGGAGAGGGAGGAGGCGGGGGCGCGGTCTCGCGGGGCCGCGGGTGGCTTCCGGCCTGGGCCCGCCTCCCCGGGGGCAGCGCTGCCCATTGGACTACCCGCCCCCCTCCCCCCCTCCCCCGCTCCCTGAGGCTAGCTGGCCCCGGGGTTGCCCGGGGATCCCGTACCTGAGCTGTGGCCCTGGCGCGTGGCTGGGGCTTCCCGGGTGCCCCGAGAGGCACGAAATGAAGGGTGTTGTTTGAGGAGGCCGAGCACTCGGGCAGAGGGAAGCTGCTGCCGGCCCCTCCGTGAGCTGAAGGAAGTGGCAAGGTGAAGCCCTGAGATCTGAGGGAGGTGGACAGGATTTTGCGACCGAGGGGGGTGGGGGACCAACCTGAGCCAATGTCTGTCTCCCACCCTGCAGTGTGGCTGCCAAAGGGGACTGCCCCCTGGACACTTTGAAAACTTAGAAATCCCAAACTGGTTTTTAAATGTCCCGCTCAAGATGTACAAAGTGGAGTGAGGCAGTTTGGGGGGCTATAACCTGACATTTCTGCAGGCTGACTCCGCCTTGCAGGAGAGACACCAGGTCTGGATAGAGAAGCCCTGGGTGGATCTACGGCCTCGTAAAAAGTTTTAGATAGGGATCATGAAGGTTGCATTACTCTTGGGTTTCTTTTTGCAGGATCTTACATGGAGACCAGTTTTGCCCCAAGCACAGAGTAGACAGAAGTACAAAAACTTCCTGTTTGCAGCTCCTGAGAACGTGTTCCAGTGATGGAACCTCACAGGAATTTGTGCTTTCCTCTCCCACAAGTGTCCAGGGCAGGGGTGCTGGGAGAATGAGTTCACAGAGAAAGCAAAAATGGCAGAACTGTGAGATGAGCCAATGTTCAAGAGAAAGAAAAAAAAAGAAAGAAAACAAAACAAAACTGAGCCAACGCACTATTTTTCCTCCACGTGGAAAAGTTGGGGTAAAAGAGTTACTCAAAACTGTAAGTCACATGCTTAGCTTTCCAAAGACATACATTGGGCAAGCTTAAACTAGACACACAAACCTGTCCCAGTTGGTGTGTCCGAATCCAAGTCCCCTTACTTCCTGCCAGGAGTTCCATGTCTTGGGAAGGACTCCATTACTGAAGTACTGGATGTGAGGAAGGGAACAGGATTCCAGGTAGGACAAAGTCCTGCCTCCAGAGGGACCTTGAGCTGTGTGTGCATCAACACACCACCACTTTGATTTGACTGAAAGGGTACAGGTGGGCAGGGTGAAACAAAACAGAAGGCTCCCAACTTTCCATGATGAGACATTGCCCCAGCAGTTTGGAGTTTGAGTACGTTTGGATGCAGCCCTGGTTGTATGTAAAAGGTGCCTTTCAGAAGGAAATTCAAATACCCTAAAAATAGCCTGAAGGCCCAAAGGCTAATGGTTAACAAAAATTCCATGAATCTGTGGTGTTTGTATTCATGGAATCCCAATCAGAATATTTAGGAACTACCAAATGCTTATGCAATCAGGAATGCACTTGTAATCTTCAGTTTGTAGCTGGGTGGGAAGAAAATAGATAAGAAGTACTGTATTACAGGAGGGAGAAATGAGATTGGAGCATTATTAACTATCAGTTAAAAACTGTCAGTGGTTCAGAAGCAGCCTTTCTGTGGAGAGAGAATAACTGTGTACAAAGTAGAGATCATCCAACGTGTGACAACATTTGTGTAATAAAATGCTGTTTAAAGTTATAACTAAGGGTGGGGTTATTAATGCAGCTTGGAGGTGTGGTCATGGGTTTGAACCAGGAGCCTGGAGGGATCAGTAGACCTGAATAGTCAGGTGAAAGTATGCACAATGAAGACAATGTTCTTGGCAAAGTATCTGAAAGCCGGTTGGGGATACACAGCTCAGTAATAGAGTGCTGGCCCACGTACTTGAGTACCTGGATTGATTCCCAGCACCAGCCAAAAGAAAAGCAAAAAATAGAACTTTACAGGCAAGTATCACATCATACTTCCTCTGCTGTTAAACCGACTATGACAACAATGAAAGGATCTGTAAGTTTAGAGAGAGAAGTATCAGCTGCCACTGCACCAAGGACTCAGCTACCTCCATCCAGTTTACTAACAGGGCTGTTCAGGTGCTTTTTTTGGCTGCCTTGCAGGATGCCATGATGTCACCACCCTGACCCAGGAGCAACTCTCCAATTAGGAACTGTTTTAACCTGAAATCCTCTCAAGACCCCCTGCTTTGCACTTGGTTTTATTCTGTTTTTTTTTTTTCAATGTCTGCATTTGAAACTGGGGAATGTGATGAATCACCACTTCAGGTGGCATATAAATCTAATCTAATAAAAATTATCCCCTAAAAAATAGTACTTTCCCCCATAAGGTGCCACAAAATAGTACCAAGAAGCTATATGACTGTTCTCACTCCCTAGTCTCTCTCTCTCCTCTCTCTCTCTCTCTCTCTCTCTCTCTCTCTCTCTCTCTCTCTCTCTCTCTCTCTCTCTCTCTCTCTCCCTCTCTCTCTCCCTCTCTCCCTCCCTCCCCCCCACATCTCTTTAGTTTGGGAGATGTTTTCCATGGACCTTCCCATGTTACCTATTACACACCCATCATTTTTTAGTTGCTTGAGAAGTTTCTAAGTTGGATTTTTGTGTAAGCCTGGGTGAGACTTACAAATCTACACTCATAGCCAATACACACACAGTATCTATATAATACAAACACACTAGTCTATTCTGTGGATTTAGGGTGGGGCTTTTCGTTGTTGTTTTTGTGTGTTTTGTTTCACTCTGTAACTTTTTCCATTTTCCCCTTTTCCTTTGTAATCATGTATGTCCTTCAGGCCCTAAACTTTTCCTTCTATCCCTAGTCAGTGAACTGGATTTGTTTACTAGACCAGCTGTATTTAACAAGGCTGTATCTGCCATAGTCTTCTGGCAATCAAAGTCCAGTGAGCTGCTTAGCACTGGGGGTGGGGGTGGGAGGCTTTCCAGGATATACTGTGTGAATCCTGCTGCGGGGCTGAGACAGCAAGGTAGGAATGTCTATATGCCTGGGCTTGGCTTGAGGAGCTTTAGAACAAACTGATCATTCATTCCTTGCTTTATTTTTTTGACGTGATTCTGAGGGCGCTAAAGTGCCAATAGAACTCTAAGGAATTCACAATGAGAAGCGTGAGCACCTTAAGGAGTGAAAAAGACATGTACAGGAAAAACTAAAGAAATGTTGTTTACTTGTTGGAAAAAGAAATGAAACTTGCTGATAGAATAAAGGGTTGGAGGAGAAGACAGAAAAAGGAGAAGGGGTAGGGAAAAAAAAAGGGAGGGAAAGAAAATGGGAAAAGGATCGGGAAGAGGAAGGAAATTTCCAGGACATAGTGGTGCACATTCAGGAAACAGTGAACCCTGGTAGACATTATGAGATTCTCAAAAAAACAAAACAGACAAAAAAGTCAAAAAACCTAAGCTGGGATACCTCGTATTCAGAAAAAAAATTAGTAATCAAGTTCTGGCAAGTTGAATTTTTTACATTCCCTTTGTCCATTTTCAGAGGTGATAAAAGTTGGTAAACCCATTAGAAAAACAGTTTTGAAGTTTCTGGGGTTCAGTTTAATTTTTACCAGCTATCAGTATATAGCTCTGACTGGCCTGGAACTCAAAGAGCTTCACCTGCTTTTGTCTCCTAAGTGCTGAGTGAAGAGCTCTGTACCACCACATCCAGTTCAGTTTGGAAATTTTAACAGAAACCTTAAATGTACTCAACTTCCTTCAACCAAATCTGTCCATTTTAAGAAATGCCATTCTGGCCAACATGGCAAGTCCCTGTATCTAAAGAAGAAGGGAGGAGGGGCAGGAAGAGGAGAAGGAGAAGGAGAAGGAGAAAGGAGAAGAGATAATGTGATTAAAGGCAGCATCTTTACTGCCTGTTAGGGAAATGTCACTGTGAAGGTGGAAAGATCTAAGGGTAGGAACACAGACAGCTCATTCAGCCACACCATGAGACTTGCTGCTGTCAGTGATGCTAATGATGCTAATGAGGTGTATGCACAAATAACAGAAGCAGATTTTGAACTAATGTCAATAAAGGCAGTACTTTGTCTTATTTATTGTGACATAAGAACCTAGCAACATGCCAGCACAAAAACAACAAATTCTGTTCAGTAGATATTACAACTTCTAATACAAAAACATCTAAGAGTATTCCAAAAGGTTGCATGTTTTGTAATGGACATGGATGAGCTCTTTCCCCACTACACTAATTGTTGTCCTGCTTTAGTGAAAATGGTACCTTTACAAAAGGAAGGAGGAAAAGTACGAATAAGCACTCAGGTGTGAATTTAGTATTAAAAATAAAAAAAAAATGCTGTTTTCATGTTTTAAAGTTCTGTTCTTAAATTAAAATGTGAAAATTCAGGCAGGCTATTTTAGAATTTGTCATAGTATTAAAGTTGATAAAAGAAAAAACTGAGCTGGGCATTGGTGGTACAAACCTTTAATCCCAGCACTCAGGAGGCAGAGGCAGAGGCAGAGGCAGGCTGTTCTCTGTGAGTTCGAGGCCAGCCTGATCTACAGCGCAAGTACCAGGACAGGCTCCAAAGCAAAACAGAGAAACCCTGTCTTGGAAGAAAAAAAAGAAAGAAAAGGAAGGAAGGAAGGAAGGAAGGAAGGAAGGAAGGAAGACCTGAAAGACCATTTCTTAATCATGAAAAGCACAATAACTAGTTAAATTAACATGATACTTCATCTAAATCAGAACAAAAAGGACTGTGTAATTAACTAAAAGTGGATTGACATAACTAATCACCAACATGAAAGCAGATTATTTAGAGATAGTACTTATACTTGCTTTAAAGTATTTGAAATGTATACTAACAGAAGGCCATACATTTTTGCACCCCAAATCTAAAAATATAAAACTACAATATCAAGTACCTGTGAGAATACTGTGAGTAGGCCCTTACCTGTATTTCTGATTGCAGGGGAAATTGAGAGAACCTTTATGGAAAGCTATATGCAGTAGGTTTCAAAACCATAAAAATGTTCATACCCTTTAACCTAGTGATTTTGCTTCTGGAAATCTAACCTGAAAAAATAATGCAAAATAATTTTAAATTCTATATGCCTGACAATGTTTGTCCCCATGTAATTTCTTTTCTATAAAAATGAAAATCACTCAAATTGTCCACCATAAGAGCTAGAGTTTTGTAAAATATGGCTCATTCACTTGATGGAAAATGATAGTGAATGTAAAAAGGTGAGTAATATAACCATGGTTGTTACCATTTCCTTTGTGTGGCTAAGTCAGTTTCTCTAAGGTCTGCACATGACTCATTGAGTAATGAGAATAACCAGAGATGTTGGGCCTCATTGATAACTGATATCTTAGCATTATCATGTAGCTTTTTCTAGATTTTACTTTACTGTATCTTATATGTAAAATCAGAATAAATATGTCTCTTTCAGTAAATAACTATATGTACAGTGATCACTTGGGGAAATATATAAAAAGATTCAGAGGAAATATGCAAAGAATATTTTGGATTAAGGGTACTGTTTACTTGTGGTTTTGGCCACCTTGTCCATATTGCACAAATCATATCTAATTGGAAAAGACTGAGTATGGAGCAATATGCTTTCATTTATAAATAAAGTAGTTTAATCTGACATAGTATGTTTACATTTCCTGTGAACATCTTGATAACTAAGGCACAAAACAAGATACCATTTAAAAGAGGATGTTTCTATACCAAGAATTCTATCTTAAATAACCATAAATCTCATGAAAAATTTAAAAGATATGCCTAAAAAATGTCAAGGTGCATGTGATTTTTAATCTCTCTGGGTTGTGACGTCCCAAAGTAACTCACATAAAGTGAACAGCACAGAGTAATGTCCATGAACTAAAACAAAAGTAATACTTTTGTTTACTTGACTCATAAAGAGTCGACTATCTAGTACCAGTACTTGCATGCAAAAAAAAAACCAAACAAATAAAAAAAACAATATTAGCATACTAGTTATTCAGCCAAGAAAGATTAGGATCTGAGATACTAAATGAGTGACTTCCTAGATTCCCAAAGAAAGATAGCTCCTAACAGAACAGTAAACAGAATTTGGGAAACCAGGCAGGGTAGTTCATGGCATTAATTCCAGCACTGGAATGAGGAGGCAGGAGAATTGTCACAAGTTCAAGGCCAGCCTGTATGGCCTTTGCTTCCATGCACACAGTAATCTCCATAAAGTGTATCTAGAAAATATAATTATTTGCATATCTAAGACTATGTTCATTCTGCAAGTCTAGTGCTTGAATGCATTTTTTTTTTTAAAAAGAACAATACTAAAGGATCTGCACCAAACAAAATTTATACTATCAGCTCTGCTCTAAGGGGTTTATAATCTTAAGAGGATGTTTTAAAAAGAAAGAGGCCCTCGATGTCTAGAAACTGGAGTTTCCTGTGTCATAAACAATGACAATTTCACTTATCTGTGCAGTATGAAATAAGTAGCCTCCAAGGATCCTGCTTTTACTGTCCTGAAGTGCATAAAATGTATAAGGCAATTTAATATGCTTATTCAACAAATACTGAGTGTTCACCAAATGAAAAAATAATATTTTTGTATGCATGTGACAAGGTCTTCAAAACCATACACACACACACACACACACACACACACACACACACACACACACACACACACACCCACAGAGATCAGGTACCAATGAGCTGAACACTGGTGGAGCAGAAGAGAAACAAGTTCTATCTTAGGATAATGATATGGTTAAAAAGCATCCATTAATTATTTTTTTTTCATTGTGGTAAGTTGCCCTTCCTTCATTTTAAAGGAGAATTGAACGCAGAGAGCAGCTGAGCTACATTAGATGTTGGGCTCTCATTCACTCCCTGCTGTCACAGTGTATTACCAATGCTATGTATTCTGTTGGTTCTTAGTAAGCATTTCTTGAATAAATATAGCAAACGGGTGGTAGGGACTACCTTTCCATTGCCCATAATACATACTCATTTGTGAAATATTCTCTCTCAATGACCCAAATGAGGCCAATACTCAAACAGGTTAGTGTCGCAGATGAGGAGACCCCGGTATACAAAAATAAATAAAGCAACTTGTTCAGGGTTACATGACTATTCATGATGGCTTCTGACCCCAGAAGCCCTACTCTTGTCTTCTATGCACTTTCACTTCTGAAGAGAGGGAGAAGTAATATTGCAAGTGAGGGAGACCCACAAGATGGTGCAGAAATAATTAATAGTGTTCTTGGCACCACAATTAGCAGTAAAATATTGTGTCATCGCAGAACCCACTGGAGATGCTGACAGCCAGTCAGGAGTCCAAGGAGTGTCAGGTGTAGATGAGCACTGTATAGTGAGGTTGGTAAAGACTGTCCAAAGACAAAGAAACCTGTAAGTAAACTCTTGGGGGAATATAAAACAGAATGATTGCATTCCTGGGCAATTTTTCTACCAATGCCTCTGCAATTTGCTCTTTTTTTACATCCTTTTTTGTCCCCCCACCCCACAAACACTGTTCCTTTTAGCCTGTGATAATGCTGACCTAAATTGTTAGTCATTCTGTTTGTTAAATCAAATATACAGATCACTCCACTCTGTCCACAATGCCATTAAGAGAAAACAGCTGAAGTTACTTCAAAAATGTGACTTTCTGGGCCGGTCAATGCAGGCCAATGACTTTTAACAGAATAATAATAATAATAAAGTCTGATGTTGATTACCAAGTGTTTATTGTCACAAATTAAATCTTAGTGCTTTGTCACTTCCATATTAGAAGACACCGGAAATGTTAAACACAAAGCATTTATTGCTGAAATTTAATAGTTTCTTTAGGGTTTTAAAAACATCCCCCAGATCAGATTTGGGAACATCTTGATATTAAGTAGAACCTTCATTTTATAAATGGAGCAAGACCTTTGAGTGTATTTGATATGGGGTGAGAAACTGTTTATAGGATGCAGAAATGTCTTTCTCTAAAGAAAACTAAAACACGTTTGTGAATGAACTCATTTGAGAACATAAAAATAATAGTTCTTGATTGAAGTTGTTGTCTGGGTAGAAATTCCCAACATGGCTAGGCAACTTATGCCCAGTCTAGTACAGTGTTTGGATTGATGACTAGGTACATACGCATCTACACACAGATGTAGAGAGACCAGGTAACAAGGAGGACTCATGGAAGGACACCAAGACACCAGGATCTCCCTGGGTAGGGGAAATAGAAAAGATCTGTGAGTGGACTGAGGGCGTGTGGGGATGGGAATATGAGTGATCAGGTTGTGTGGGGAGGTGGAGAGGTAATGAAAGAGACAACTGGAAAGGGGTGGGGGACATTTCAGGTAAAAAACATGGTGCATGAGATTGATAACTAACTTATATGCCATCCTAGAGCCCTCATCTAGTAGCTGATGGAAACAGAAGCAAACACCCACAGCTAAACACTGAGCGGAACTCCTGGAATCCAGTTGCAGAGAGGGAAGAGTGATAAGAAAAGGGGTCAAGACAAGACTATAGAAACCCACAGAGACAGCTGACCTGAACAAGGGGGGAGCTCATGGACCCCCAGACTGATAGCTGGGAAACTAGCATTGTACTGACTCAGACCCCCTGAACGTGGGTCTCAGTTAGGAGGCCTGGGCAGTCTAAGGGCCCTCTGACAGTGGAACCAGGATGTATCCCTGGTGCACAAAAGGACTTTGGGAGCACATTCCCCATGGAGGGATACCCCCTTAGCCTAGAGGCATGAGGGAGGGCCTAGTCCCTACTCCAAATGACTTGAAAGATTTTGATGATCCCTCCTGGAAGGCATCACCCTCCCTGTGGAGCGTGGGGGGATGGGATAGGAAGGGGGTCAAGGGAGAGAGAGGGAACTGGGATTGATAAGTAAAATAAGAAAAAAATAATTATATACATATATAATTATTTTATTATATATATTTGTGTCTTTCTTTAAAGACACAAAGTTCTTGCTATATAGGTCTTTCACTTGTTTGGTGTTACCCCAAGGGTGATGTTTCTCTGATTTCTTTCTCAGCTCCTTGTTGTCTGTAGGGCTACTGATTTTTTTTTTTTTTTTTGAGTTTATCTTGTATCCTGTTAGTTTGCTGAAGGTGTTTATTAGCTATAGGAGTTGCTTGGTAGAGCTTTTCTGGTCACTTATATAAACTATTATATCATCTGCAAATAGTGACAGCTTAACTTCTTACTTTCCAATTTGTATCCCCTTGATCTCCTTTTGTTGTCTTATTGCTCTATCTAGAACTTCAAGTACAATATTGAAGAGATATGGAGAGAGTGGAAAATGGGAATCAGTCTACCACAGGACCCGGCAATTCCACTCTTAGGCATATACCCAAATGATCCGCATCCATGCAACAAAGACATCTGTTCAATTATCTTCATAGCAGCACTATTTGTAAAAGCAAGAACCTGGAAGCAACATAGATGCTCCTCAACTGAAGAATGGATAAAGAATATGTGGCACATTTACACAATGGAATACTACTCAGCAGGAAAAAAAACAATAGAATCTTGAAATTCGCAGGCAAATGGATGGAACTTGAAGAAATCATCCTGAGTGAAGTAATTCTTTCACAAAAAGAGGAACATGGTATGTACTCAATAGGGTATGTACTCACTCATATATGGATTTTAGACATAGAGCAAAGGATCACCAGTCTATAATTCACACTGTCAAAGAAACTAGGATACGAGGAGAACCTAAGAGATTCATACAAGGTCCCTCACAGAAGGGGAAAATAACAAGATCTCCTGAGCATATTTGGGGGGAGGGCAGTGAGTAGGGAGAGAGTTAGGAGAAAGAGAAGGGGAAGAGAGGAGAGCATGTGGGACCAGGAAGATTGAGTAGGGGGACAAAGAGACGAGAGCAAAAAAAAAAAAAAACAAAAAAAAACAAAAGAGAGAGAGATGGCATAATAGAGAGAGCCATTATAGGTTTGAAGAGAAAACTGACTCTAAAGAAATGTCCGCAGTCCTACACAGACGACCCCAGCTAACAATCTGAGCAACAGTGGAGAGGCTACCTTAAATGCCCCTTCCCTGGTAATGAGATTGATAACTAACTTTTATATGCCATCATAGAACCCTCATCTAGTAGCTGATAGAAACAGAAGTAGACGTCCACAGCTAAACACTGAGCTGAACTCCTAGAATCTAGTTGCAGAGAGGGAGGAGTGATAAGGGGTCAAGACCAGGCTACAAAACCCTATAGAGACAGCTGACCCAAACAACGGGGAGCTCGTGGATCCCCAGACTGATAGCTGGGGAACCTGCATTGGACTGACTCAGACCCCCTGAAAGTGGGTCTCAGTTAGAAGGCCTGGGCAGTCTAAGGGACCTCTGACAGTGGTACCAGGATGTATTCCTGGTGCACAAAATGACTTTGGGAGCACATCCCCCATGGAGGGATACCCCCTTAGCCTAGAGGCATGAGGGAGGGCCTAGTCCCTACTCCAAATAACTTGAAAGATTTTGATGATCCCTCCTGGAAGGCATCACCCTCCCTGTGGAGTGTGGGGGGATGGGGTGGGAAGGGGGTCGAGGGAGGGAGAGGGAACTGGGATTGATATATAAAATAAGAAAAAAATTATATATATGGAAGAAAAAAAAAACTTGGTGCAAGGGAGTCTCCCATGAATCTACCAGAATGACCCCAGCTAAAACTCCTATCTATAGCAGATGCATAGCCTGAACTAGCCATCTCCTGTGACCACACTGGTGCCTAGGATAATTGTCATCAACCAAACATTAGAGTTCTGGGAACCCCCCCCCAGAAGAGGGACAGAAAGGATTATAGGAGCCAGAGGGGTCAGGGACACTACAAGAAAACACAGAATCAACCAACTTTTGCTCATAGGAGCTCACAGAGACTGAACCAACAACCAGGGAGCCTGTATGGCACTGACCTTGGCACTTTGCATATATGTTAACAGTTGTGTAGCTTGGTCCTCTTGTGGGAGTCCTAATAGTGGGGAAATGACCTATCTTTTACTGAGGCTATCCCTGACTCTTTTACTGGCTTTTGGGACCCTTCTCTTCATATTGGGTGGCCATGTCCAGTCTTAATACATGGGGAGGTGCTTAGTCTTACTGCAACTTGATATGCCATATTTTGTTTTGTTGATACTCATGCCCTTTTCTAAACAGAAACGGAAGAGCAGTGGATTGGAGGGTGAGAACAGAGCAGGGTTGCCGGGGGCAGGGTAAGGACGGAAAAAAGAGGTAGGTGAAGAAACTGTGGCAGGATGTAATAAATGCATTAAACACAAGAAATGTAGCACAAATAATAATAATAATAAAACAAAGACAGATATTAGGATTCAAACTGAAGATCAGAAAAGCAAAGCACACACTAGCGAGTTCTTACCTCTACCAAGGCTCAGACCAAAAGGGATGCAATCCTGTCCTCAGCGTGACTGCAGACTGACTGCCTCCTGTCTTATATCCCTCTCTAGTGCTGGGATTAACGGTATGTACCACCACCACCTGACCTCTATGGCTAACTAGTGTGGCTGCTGGGATAAAAGGTGTGTGCCACCACTGCCTAGCCTGTAGGTCTGACTAGTGTGGCTGGCTTTACACTCTGATGTTTAGGCAAGTTTTATTTGTTATATCATAAACAAGACATCACCCCAAGAAACTTCTGCATGCATGTGTATGTGTGTGTATACACAGATAATGCTACAAGAACAAGAATGTGTCTGTTAGAGACACTGCAAAGGATGATCATCACTGCAATATGCCCAGCCATAGAAGTTCATAAATACATCTCAACTGAATATTGTGAATACTAAATAAATAAAGCCAGTATGAGAGACTGACACACCAGGAGCTCTATTGCACGAGTCACATAACTACTGCGAGTTTCTGTATCCTACATGTGACGTAAAATTTAAATCAAATGATGCCATTGTAAAGAGATTGATTTGAGGTTAGGGAAGAGGATATGATATTCATCTCTGTTCAGCTCCTTAAAACTAATTTACTGCTGTGGTTTGTAGAAGTAACAGATGTTTATTTGAATGAATATTCGTTCACTGCTATCAAGTCCCAGTAGATGACACTTTCCTCTTAAGAGGTCATATTTTCCTCTTATATGGTGTTTGCCGTTGCAGTTGCCAATTGTCTATTTAGAAGACATAACATTAAGGAGCTATGTAAAGTGGAGTATTGATGGATAATGATGTAGTGTCTGAACCAGAGGTAAATATGCTAATTAGAAGCAGCAATAATACCGGATATAAACATCATAGCAACGACTTCCCTTATCTGCCTTGACAGCATCATGATCACTACTCGTCAAGCAATTTTGATTTTTCTTTTAAGTTATCCCTTTAGTACACTGCTAAAGCTCTGAAAACATTTAAGAAGAAAAATTACTAAGAAGTAAGGTGACTTTAAATCACCATAGAAACCAAATACAGAATTTTATTGTGAAGATTTTTTTAATTATTAAATTCTCATAAATAGAAATTATTATTATTTGTAAAGCTACATACATCCCTTCCACTTGCTGTACAAAGTCTTGCTTTCTTCCATGGGTGTTTTAACAGCAAACCGTAAAGTCAGAAATTCTGATAGCCTATTAAATTGTTTGTTTCATAAGTTTGGGTATTGCAGGCAGTTTGTCATACCTAAAGTTACTTTAGCTACACAAACGATTATTTTATCAGAAGTTATATTAATGTGTCAAGTTGTCTTTTAAGAGAGTTGACTGGGATAACTGTCCAAGATGGCAAGTTATAAATTTTAAACCTTGTTACTGCTGACTCCAATTCCCCTCCCTCAAGACAGTAGTAGAACTTCTGTGTTTTTGGAGGCAAAGATCCAAATGCAGATTTGTAACTCTATTCCAGAAACAAAGAAGATAATTTTAAGAGCAGAGTTATAATGAGGCAATGGTCTGGTTATAGTTTTTGGTTCATGAGATACTAATGTAGTTAGTAGCATATCTAAATCTCCATTTTCTATGGTGTTTTGTGAATGAACAGAACTTGTACATCAAAATCTGTAGCTAATTCGGAAGTATTACTGCTATTTGAGTGAGCCTTCTTTCTCGAGTTCACAGATGTGTTTCCTATTACCTAACTCTTTATGTCAGTGCTTCCCAACTTTGTCTGCACAGTATAATCATCTGGGGATGATTTTGGGGCTTTTAAGCAAGTCTTGATGCCCAGGCTACAGTCTACATCTCTTGAATCGTAAGCCACAGGGCGAGCCAGCCACCAGTTTGTTTGGTGTATCTTTTTAAAAGCTCTTCCAGGTGGTTCAGTAAAGTGGTAAAGTGTGAGGACTGCTGCATCATCCAGCTTCCTGGTAGGGGTGCCAACAATCAGTGAAGAAAAATCCAGTCAGAACAGGTGGTCTAGTTACTAAATGAAGGAAAGAAGAATGTTAGTGATTGTTCAAATTGCCATAGGCTGATGATGTATATAAAGAGGTTGGTGGGCTTTTTCCCATGAATGATTTGAAAATCATAACTTCAGTTTTATCTAATGTACAAGAGAATATTTCTATATTATATAAATATATATTTATTGATGTGGAAATATGCCAGTGAGTAAGTTACCCCTAATATTTTAATCTATAATAATTGTTTTTAAATGTATAGAGCTGTCTTGACAACTATTTTTACTTTATGGGCTTTTGTTCAAAAAATATTATTTTTAATATACATATTACAGCTTAGCTTTGATATAGTATGGATAATTTTCAAGTTGTAGTTGAGGGTTTCAGGCTGGCATCCATTAGAAGCTGATTTTAATCATTTAGAGGAAAAAGGGTGAATGTTTAAATTATGATAATTTTAATTAAGTGTATTTCCTTCATAAGAATTATACAGTAAGTATATAGACTATAGTACACAAAAAATTCCTCTGAGGAGAATCATAAAGAAAAACAAAATCCATGACTGTGGGAAAGTGACCTGTAAGGAAGAGGGGTTGGGGATAGCAGGAATGGATGGAAGAGATATTTAAAATGGTGTGGGGGTGAGAGTAATCAGACCGCATCATGCACATGCATGAAATTGTCAAATAACAAATTTAATATGTAAAATTTCTCCCTGACTTAATTTCAGTAAATTAGAAGCAGTTACTTATTTACTTAGATATACTCCATGTAATTACATAGAAGCCAATCCAGTCCAGTAATCAGAGGCAAATAAACCAGGGCTTAAAGCCTACCTTGGTCTTCAAAGCCATGACTTCTAGAACATCATTTCCTGAGCTCAGGGACTCTTTATATATATCTTTGCAGTGATTACTGTCCACTGTCAATGTGACTGGATTTGGAATGACCCAAGAGACACCCCTCAGTACATGTCTGTGCGGGCATTTCCAAAGAAGGTTAACTGAGGGAGTAGCACTGACCCTCAAAACAAGCTGTATCATCCCCGTGACAGAGATCCCTGAAGATGGACCTGCTGGTCTCTAATGTCCCTGCTTCTTGACTGCAGAGGCAATGTGACAAGCTGCTTTGTGTTCCTGCTACCACTGTCCCTTCCTGGCTGACTGTACACAAGTTGAACCATGAGCCAAAATAACTACTTCCTCTCTTAAGTCATGAGGCATTTGTCACAACAACAGGTAAGGTAATTGATGCAAAAGTCTAAGTAAAGTTGTTAATTGTGGGAGATTTAATAAGGAAGTTTTGAGAAAGCCCTTATCATAGTGCTTGCACACAGTAGGTCCTGAATACAAGTTTTTAATTGTTCAGACAGTATTTTGTTTGTTTGTCTAATGTATGACATTGACACTGCTGAGAGCCACAGAAAACCTTTCCATAATCCTTCATTTTGGCATAGAGTAACAGGGAGAGTGTAGGTTTCTGCATGGGTACTCTTAAGGCTAAGGCTGTGTGAGTTGAGTGCTTAACCCACCAGGCTCATTAGGCAGCTGAGCAACTGTGTCCTGTGCACTAGACCTGAGACATGAGCAATATGTGTTTCAGGAAACACAAGTCACCTCCCATTACAGCCCATTTCAGCAGTCACTGAAGGGTAAGGACCCCAAATGGCCACATTCTAATAGTCTCCCTACAAATTTTAGCATCTCTGAGATCAAAATGCACCTTCTAATCAATGATGTCTTAGATCATTCTCAGTCAGGCAGTTAATACCCAGGGCATCATGAACTCATGGGTTCCTCTTCTCACCATTGTCATGGATGATGAAAATCCAAGCCCAAATTAATTTAAGAACAAAAATTTCAAGAAATATAGTATAAAAATTTAAGTAACAAAAAGTATTGAAGTTAATTGGCAGGGACTTTCCCCTCTATTCTGGATCACAAAACCAGGATACAATTTTAGAATAGCATCTTGAATTTAAGGTTTTTGTCTATGCTGTTGTTTAGTTGATTGTTTTCTTATAGGTCCATAAAATGATGATATAGCCTTAGGATCAAAGTTTAGATTCATGTAGTGACAAGGATGAAAATATAAGATTAGTAACGATTACTCATACTTGCCAAATTATTGAACATGATTATCAAGGGAGTAAAAATTATAGTTATATTTAAGTATTTGTATGTTAGGCTAGTAGCCAGTGTGTTAGGGACAACAATATAATAAACTTAGAAAGTATTTATAGCTGTTGATTAGGTGACTACATGTCAAACACTAGTCTCAGTTCTCTTATGTCCTGAT
The DNA here is from genome assembly GCA_030556225.1 of Cricetiscus sungorus. Taxonomy (NCBI): domain Eukaryota; kingdom Metazoa; phylum Chordata; class Mammalia; order Rodentia; family Cricetidae; genus Cricetiscus; species Cricetiscus sungorus. The sequence continues at coordinate 19,693,595 of JANBXA010000372.1, read as the reverse complement.
AGTTGATTGTCATTTGGCCCTAGAAGGGAACTATTACAGCTGTTATATTTCAGGATACAAAAGAAAAATATGTAGTAAGTGTGGAACCGGAATGTAAACTCAGGTGGTTTGACTTCAGAGCCCTTGATTGAACATGTCATAATGGCAAATGATCATCACCAAGTCTTAGGAGAAGAAATAAAGATAAGCATGTAATTAAAATAGAATAAAACAATTATCATAATGGAGTTAGAGCCAAAATACAAGAGCTGCATAGGAAGATAATCATCTAAGGTAGTTTGCCATGACAATATAGTGAAAGTAATGTCTGTCTTGGTAACTGTAAGTTCATCAATGGACAGGGACTTGGCCTGTGGCTTCATTGATTTATGGTCAGTTTTTAGGGAGTGCTACGTACACTTGTTTTCATTTTGCCTTTGAACACAAAGAAGACTAAGGAAAAATAATACTTGAAAAGGCAATGCTAACTTGAGATTGTTTTTGTGAGTCTGACAATGTGTTTCAAAACTTTTACAGTGGAAAACAATACATTTTCTCAGCACTAGAATGCCCATAGTTCATTTTAAAGAAATAATAAAATGAAAATACTTTATCTCTAATATTTCTGTATGCTATACTTTCAGGGCTATGTCTGTTAATGCAATATATAGCATGATACGAACCTCTTGTTCCTAGTAGATGTTTACATTCTGCTCATTGGAACCTGTGAAAGTTTTAGGCTACACAGCAAAGAGAAGTAGAGCTTTTGATGAGATTAAGGCAAATACCTGATTTTCAGATAGAGAGAGGATCCTAGATTACCAAGGTGAGACCAATAAATCATAATGTTCATGGAATGTGACATAGTGATGTAGACAGACTTTTCTGTCCTGTCAACCTACTCCTAAATAACCACACAGAGGCTTAATATTAATTATAAATGCTTGGCAAATAGCTTAGGCTTGTTACTAGCTAGTTCTTTCAACTTAAATGAATTCATGTTTCTTATCTATGCTCTACCATACGGCAGTACCTTTATTCAACATGACTAATAAGGGATGTTCTTCTGTATATTTGTTTTTCTTATTGGTTGATGAATAAAAACACTGTTTGTCCAGTAGAGGCAGGAAGATAGGTGGGGCTAAAAGATGAGGAGAATTCTGGGAAAAGAGGCAGAGAGACTGCAGGAAGATGCCATGTAGAGACCAGGAAGATAGGATGTGCTAGGCATTCTCTAGTAAGATAAGGCCATGTAGAAATACATAGATTAGTCATTGTAGGTTAATAATTAAGACAGAGCTAGCCAATAAGAAGCCCTAGCCACCAACCAAAGGATTTATAATTAATATAGCACCTGTGTGTTTATTTGGGACAAAGTGGCTGTGGGACCAGGTGGGACAGAAAACTCCATCTTCACATGGTATGTTCATCTCCTGCTTCCTCTGCATTTGGTTGCCAACTCTGCCCGTCTTCTTCCCAGCATTCTCTCAGTCTGGCTCTTCTTCCACCTTACTCCATTCCTGCCTAGCCATTGGCAAGTTGACTCTGTATTAAACCAAATGAGAGTAATACATATTCAGAGTATACACAAGGGTTATTTTGCAGCATAGTGAAGTCCAGGTAATGATGAAGATACAGTATGAGTGGGACTTGAATTTACAATTGTGCCAAAAACCAGAGGATGCAGAAGCTGGAAAAGGCAAGGAGAGACTTTCTCCCTATAGCTACCAATGAGAAACATGTCCTTCATTGGGACCCACATCAGATTATTAGCCTGCAAAATGTGTGGTAAAGTGTAATAAAATATCCATTACATATGTAACACAGTTGGGACTGGTGTGTGTAACTGGTGTGTAGCTTGAGAATTTTGTAGAACAGTAGAATTTTCAACCAATATGCTGGTGCCTAAATGCTAGCTGTGGAATTTCCTGCCTTGTTATAAGAATCATTACTTAAAATTTAGGGGAAATCGTCAGACTATAATATGGCTTTCCATAGGAAAGATAATATAAACATAGCATAGAAGAAGAAACTTCATTTTGAGAAACAAATTATACTATTTTTATCGTTTTGCTTTATCCAAGGACTGATATATAGATATAGATATAGATATTGCTAGTTACATGATGTAACCTAACATGGAGCTCATATGCCTCATGCATTTGACCAATTCTAGTACATGTAGAGTCACATGAAATTAGGGAGATTGGTATAAAAATAGCAACAGGATTCTTTCAATTATAAATTATTAATATGGTGTTCTTAGGACATTGTAATTTTTCAAAATTAATTCTCAAGCCATGATCTAGCTGTGTAGCCTAGCTGTTATCAAACATGAAGTCCTCTGGCCCCAGCTTTCCAACTGATGGGATTAAAGGCATTTACCACCATGCCTTGCTATAATTACTTTTGCTTCAGTTTTTTTTTTACCTTCCCCTTATCTTTGCTTCCTAACCTACCTAAACATGGGTTATTAGCTTTGTATAGTTGCTGTAACAATTTACCATTAATACTGTATCTTAAAGCAACAAACATATTTTTTTACATATGTGCTGGCTGAAATTAGTTTCATGGGATAAAGTTAAAGCAAGGGTTGGACTGTGTAGTAGACTGAGGCTTTACTCAAGAAACTGTTCCCCTGGCTGTTCCCGCTCTGCAGATGTAGCCTGGCCCTTCTAGACCCACGGCACCTTCCTTGTCTTCCAAAGTTAAGAGCATACAGAGCGTCTTCACATCTCTCCAACAAAATAGTGTTGCGGCTTGCCTTCTACATAGCCCAAACTCTGCCTCCCTCTTCCAAAGATATCTGAGACTGCAGCAGAGTCCACTCAGATAATTATGGATTTCAAGATCCATAATTTAATTTATTCTCCATGTTTTCATTTGTAAGTATCATTCATCAGGGTCTCTTTTCAGCATTATCACTTTTGTCAATATTTATTTTATATTCACATCATATTGCTGCTATGCTTATTTTAAATTTAAATAGGATTGCTTTCTTTATTAGAATTCTGACTTACATATAAAACGTGTAATCCATTCTGAGATGTACAGATTTTAGAAAGCTCTGCCTGTAACTACCAGAAAAAGAGGAGTCAACACAATTAAGCAGTTTTGATGAATAACTCTTTTTCCCCACGTGATGTCTTTTTACTGAAGGCCCTCTTCCAGATAGGAAACTATAAACTATGTGGGAAAACTCTTCATTTACATTGAAAGATTCTCTGACAACCCTGGTATGAAAGTGGTACCCAGCCTGCTACTGTAGAACCACTGACTTGAGACTCTCTCAACAAATGTGCAAGTATTCTCTTGGCCAGCAGCTAATTCTTTAGCTGGCTGTCACTAGGAAATAAAAGTGTAATGTAAATTAACTAGGAGGGCTCTTTTTCTCCCCTTCAATAGATCTGCTTTCAGAGAACTGGAAGATTATTTGTCCCAAGGGTAAAGACATTACTAAACACTCTGGAACTGACATCAGCAGACCTGGCCTATGTGCTCCCAACCCACCTTGTGCTCAAATAACTGCTGGAGAAGAATTTGGGCAAAGGGAAAAGTCTGTAATCACAGGTCCTAGAAGATGAGATGAAGCAATCTGTATACTCAGATTCAATATCCACCTTCAGATTATTACAGGCACCACAAGGCTCCTAAGCACCCCAAAGAGCTTTCAAGGTAGATGGAAAGAGGTCCTTCTCTCAGCTACTCACCCCAGCCATGTTCACAGCAATCTTACTCTGATCTACTCTATAAACTGTTAGGGTCTGTGGTAGTTTGAATGAGATTGCACCTATAGGCTCAAATGCTTGAACAACTGGTCCCCTGTGGTGACATTCTGTTTATGATCTAATAAAGCTCACTTGAAGATCAGAGTGGAAAGCTAGTCACAGTCATAGAGGCTGGGCAGAGGTAGTACACACTTTTAATCTTACCACTCAAGAGACAGAGGCAGATGGATCTTTGTGAGTTTGTGAGTTCAAGGCCACCCTGAGCTACATGAAAGTGAATCAGTCTAAAAGAGAAACAGAGCTCACACCTGGTGGAGACAGAGAGGAGACAGGAGCACAGGACAGTCTCAGTGAGTCTGAGCAGCACTGCAGTTGGGAGCAGTTTGAGTTCTGAGGATTGCTCAATTCTATTTGGCCCGAGCATCGGTAGAGGTGAGAACTGTTTAGTGTCTGTCTGCTTTGCTTCTCCGATCTTCAGTTTTAACCCCAATATCTGTGACTAGACTTTTATTAATCATGCTACACTCCCTAGACAGTGGAACTATTTGGGAAGAATTAGGAGTTGTGGCCTTGTTGGAGGAGGTGTATCACTGGGGTTAGGCTGTGAGGTTTCAAAAGCTCACCCTAGGCCCAGTCTCTGCTTGCTACCTCTTGAGACCAGGATGTAAGCTCATAGCTACTGCTCCAATGCCATGCCTGCCAGCCACAGATTCTCTGCCATGATGATAATGAACAGACTTTGAAACATGAACAAGCTCACAATTCAATGCTGCCCTTAATAAGTGGCTTTGGTCACTGTGTTTCATCACAGCAATGGAACAGTTACTAAGACAGGGTCTGTGTAAAATTTTATCGTAAAAAGTGACTTAGCTGGGTGTTGGTGGCCCACGCCTTTAATCCCAGCACTTGGGAGGCAAAGACAGGTGGGTCTGTGTGAATTTGAGTTCAGCCTGGTCTACAGAGCTAGTTCCAGGGCAGGCTCTAAAGCAATACAGAGAGAGACCCTGTCTCGAAAAGCAAACAATCAAAAAACAAAACAAAACAAAAAAATGACTTAACTATTTTGTTTTAAAGTGAAAGTGATTCAAGATTTGGATGGTGTTTGAAAAACACCATCTCAAAAATGTATGCTGTGTGATACTGAGCTTGCTGATTTCAGTTCTTAGGTACAGATAGAATGACTCCTGCATTTGTACAATGGTGGTGGTAATAATAATAATAATAATAATAATAATAATAATAATGATGATGATGATGATGATAATTTTCTGAGAGGATTTTTTTTGAAAATTGAAAGGTACCTGACCAGTAAAATCTTGGCCCACGTAAAATCAGGAGCAGGACAAGGTGACATGCCATGGTACCTTGTATTCCATATTGAGGTAGCAGCATTGTTAAAAAGACAAGGCACAGTACAAGGTACAGAGGTAAGAAAGGGAAGACAAACATCATCATTACTCCTAGGCAGATATTAACATGAAAATGCAGATAGTTCAGCTTCAAGTACTGACTCTCCTTGTTTGGTTTGGGCAAGTTTGTCTAAAAATGTTTCCTATGCCTCAGTTTTCACATTTAAAATAAAAACAATAGTAGTAGCCACTTTGCAGTCACTAATTATTTATAAAGTTTGCATAGATATAATATGTATATACATATATATATGTAAGTACAAGCATCATCTAAGTGTTCTATTATTAGCTTTTGAGCCAATTAATAGAGTTTTTCATGGAAAAATCAAGACTATTAATGGCCCATAGACCTACGAATCAAAAACAATAATTTAATAATTCTAAAATGTATGAAAGGGTTGCAAGAAATATTAGCAATAAATGCAACAAAATATGTGCAAGACATTTGTGAAAATGTTTCTTATTTTTAGAAATACCAAATAATACCTAAAATAAAAAACTTTGCCATATTTATGGATTATAGATTCACTAGTATAAAAATATCAACTCGCTCCAAATTATCCTATAAATTCTTTGCAATTCCAATAAAAATCCTGACTTAATCCTGGTATTCAACTTGACAAGTAAACTATATGATACATCAGAAAAGGCAAAGGCTAAAAGTAGCCAAAACAATTTTGAAGGGAAACAAATTGAAAAAGTGAGCTCTACCAATATGAAGACAGAAAGCTATATTAAGGCAACATGGTGCCAGTGTACAAAGAGACAAATAGGCTTGTTTGACATAAACAGAATAAAGGCGAACAAGCTAGCAGTTGGGATCAGTTGGGGGGAAGACTTTAATAAATATATCCAAATCCCACTCAGTAAACAGGCTTATCCAACAAGCAGAGCAGCCAGCTAGACACCAGTGCTACATAGCAGCATTTCAGAACATCGGCATTTCATTTCACACCTGGGCAAAATACTAGATTCACCTTCTGCACAACACTAAGCTTCGAGTAGATTAAAGACTGTGTATGAGTAACAAAGCTTTGACATTGTTGAGAAATATTTAGAATTCTGTTCACATGATAAACATTTATCAAAGATACTACAAAAATTGAGGAGATGACTCAAAGTCATGAAGAGGATATTTATAAAATATTAATATCCGTAGTATCTGAGCTCCACTGAGATCGTCATGGAAATGACAACACAATAGGAAATGGTTAGAATTCAAAGCAAGCGATTCATGAGGAAAGATGACTGGCTACTACGTAAGTGACATCTCATAGACAGTCATATTCATGCCACACAGCTGGCCAATGGCTATTAATTTTAAAACATGGGTTTCCATCAATTCAGTTTAAAGATGCAACGCCCCAAGAAAATGGTATAATCTGGCCACTTTTTCCTGTTTCCAATGGAGATGCAGGAAAAAGACTAAGAAAATAGGTTTGAAAACATTGTGAAGGTTTAAAAGTGCGTTGCAAAACCACTTATTCAGTCTACATCACATCAGAAATGAAATTGTTATTTGAATTTAATCTTAAAAATTCTTGTGGTCAATCCCAAAGTTCTACACTGAGGCTAGCAGGAAGTCCGTGAGAAAAAAGTCATCAATGAAGACACCCAAGCCTTGCTCTGGTCAGTCTCCAGCCTTCCCTGCTGCTCATTGCACTACTGACTTTCCTTAAAATAAAAACATTTAGAAGATTTTTAAAATGTTATTCACGTTTGTATAAGGGCAGGTGTCCTGGGAGGATAGAGTCTTAGGATACCTTCGAGTTAGAATTACAGATGATTGTGAAAAACTGGCCTGGATGATGGGAACCAAACTAGGGTCCTTGGCAAAAACAACACATGCCCTTCACTTAGCTTATCTTAGCCCTTATCTCTTAGCCCTTCACTTAGCCCTTATCTCTCCAGCTCAACACTGGCTAACTTTCTATTTCATTTCATGTTTTTTACACAGTCTCCCAGGCTGGCTTTGACCCTTTGATCCTCTTGTCTCATTTTGGAGTTCTGGGATCATAGGCTATGCAACACAATACCTGCCACTAACCTGATTCATAACGAACTAAGCTATGAAGGGCTAGCTCAGGTGACACTCAAATAGTTCTTTTAACAGTATACAGATTTAAAAAGTATATTTCTCAGGGCTGGAGAGATGGCTCAGGGGTTAAGAACACTGACTGCTCTTCTAGAGGATCCTGGTTCAATTCCCAGCATCCACATGACTGCTCACAACTTTCTGTAACTCCAGTTTTCTAGGGGATAAAACATCCTCACACAGACATACATGCAGGCAAAATACCAATGTACATGAAGTAAATTTAAAAATTATATTTCTCCTTTATAAAACGGAGGGAGGATTATATCTCATATCAATCAGATACCTTTCCTTGATTCAGTTAAAATGTATTATACAGAGAGATCTATATTTTGTTTGCTTCATAGTTTTCTGTTGTAACTTAACATTTTTATATTACTAATATTAAAATTATAACAATATAATATGCTTAGGCTTTAATAGTTGAATAGTAGGTGGTAACAGAATGTGAATCAAAATTGTTATTTTGGATTACCAACTGAACCCAAGTAATTAAGAAAATTTTAAAACACTTTCATGTTAAAATTAGCAAATATAATAAAAATATTAGTCATTTAAATTAGTAAGCAACTACATTTCTTAGCATTATCAATAATTCTGGAAGTTTGAGTTTCCATGCAGAGGTAATATCTTAAAATGCTTGCTTTTTTTTTTTCTTTTCTGTTTTTTGGTGTGTTTCCGTACTTTTTCTTTCTCTTGTTCTTGCAATCTAACATAGGGAAAAAAAATAAAAATTTCTCTATTGCAGATCTGAGAAAAGCAACAGTGTTAATTGAAGAGTATCACACTATTGATCATTCTATCCCAAAACTTTCCATTTCCATGAGCATTAATGACTCCTAAAGCCCACCAGTCATTCTTGGGGCAATAAAAATGCTCTGTTACAGCAGGTCTCCCCGCAGGCCTCCTGGTCCTGCCGCCACATGGGCCCTCTGGGCCCTCTGCCGCGCCAGCCCCAAATAACACTCAGAGATTCTGTATTTGATACAATGCTGTTGGCCAATTGCCATTATTGTTTAAGGGCTAGCTCTGCCTTAATGATTAACCCATTTCTACTTATCTAAGTATTTCCATGTGGTCGTCTTATCAGGGCGCCGCGGCATGCATCCTGCTTCTTCCCTGGGCTACATCTTGACCCTACTACTTCCTCTCTCCTCCTCCTGGTCTCCTAGCCCCGCCTATCTTGCTATCTCATTGGCCACAGTGCTTTATTAACCAGTATGAGAAACATATATACAGAATAACATCTCCCATCATCCCCTTTTTTCTGTCTAAAGTAAAAGAAGTGGTTTAACCTTAACATACCAAAATATAACATACAACAGTTATCAAATAAGAATCATAGTTAACAATATTTAGTCCATTAACATTTTGTAAGACTTAAAGAAAATATCATCTATCCTATCTTTGTAAGTCTAAAGTCCTATATGTAACTTATCTTTAATCCTAACTAAGGAAAACTATAGTCATAACTATCTGTCTTCAACTCCATCAAAGACCACAGAAGGATAATATATAAACTCTAGAAATGACAGAGACAACTCATTGCCTGGTCAGTCACCCGAAGTTCTTCTGTAATGTTCCATCTTCAGCCCATAGGCCATAGTGTGTGTCCAGACTCCTCAACAAAGTAGAAAACTTTTCTCTGTGTCCTGTAGACTGGCTGGCTGTCTGGCAGCCTCTTCCATGAAGCAGGAACCCTGCAGCAATGTCTATCTTGCATCAGCAGTCATCTTTTTGTGCGTCCTGCATGTCCAGTTTCTACAACATAAAGTCAAACAGTCCAGAAGAGCAGTACCTTGCCCAAATGGCTAGTCTTGCCATATTAGAAGCAAACTCCATAATGTGTTTCTTTGATGTCCATCTTCCTTTCTTCTGTAGGTGGTGTTACCAGGAGCAGTTGTGCCTCATTGTCAAGAAAAACCCTAAACCATTTTAAATGCCATATTCTGTAGGTCTCTGAAAGGTTTGAAGAATGCCTATTCATCTCAAATACATCTCTGCATATCTAGAAATCCTAACTAACTTAACTCCAAGTTTGACTATCATAGGTAACTCTCTAATCTGTACTAAATTATACATTACATTTTCCAATGAGCTATATAAACATAATGCCTAAACAAGAGGAGAAATATACATATCACAAAATTGACCTTAAATTGTATCAATAAAAGAAAATACATTTCAAAGCAAAGTATTCATATCTATACCATAATTCCCTTTTTACCTTTAAAAAGATTGTGGTTATAGCCATTTATAACCAAGTCCATTTAAATGAAAACAAACATTTATAAACAATATTTGGGAATTTGGGCGTCGTTCTTTCCAAACTACTTCCTGCTGGTAGAGGGCGCTGTCATGGGGGTCCAAAGAAGATGCAGAAATCTTGGCAGTAGTCTGCAAGGCTTTGTCTCAATTGCTTTGAATGTTGGATCACCAGGGGAGCTGTTTCAGGGGGTCTGGCTTGATCAAACCATGTAAGTCTGCAAAGAATCCATAGCTTTTCATTTTCTGTGGAAACAAAAATAAAAATCCTTTTCCCTAGTAGCTTGTCCTTAGGCTTAAATTTTGGAGTCAAAGTATTTTTAAAATATATAAATTGAATTAATTTAGTAGCATTTCTTTTATTAGTAGTTGTTATTTTCTCAGCAATCCAATAATTTAAAGACAACATAAGCACATATAGTATCCAAAATTTCTCTGTGTTTTCCATCTTTACGTGGCTTTTTTATTACTCTATTTATTCTACTTCTATTTTTATATATTTTGAGACAGAGTTTCTCTGTGTAACTTTTATCTGTCCTGGAATTCACTGCATACCAGGTTTACTTTGAAATCACAGAGATTTGTTTGCCTCTGTTTCCCGAGTGCTGGGATTAATGGCGTTTGCCACCACAACCATTCATTTTACTTTCTTTTTGCTTTTTAAACCATTGTATCCTGTTTCCTTTTCTCTCCCAAGCCAGCGTATTTTTTAAAACACAGTGTAAACCTTCATTGCAGCTCTCATACACACCAATGAATTGTTAGCAGAGCTCTTTAAAAGCAAGGCGCCTTTTTTGCCGCTTATGCTAATTTTGGAAACCTCCCTTAAAGGAGCTATACAAATCTCTGTCTACAGCAAAACGAATCCAACTGAGAAAATGCTGCTACCAAGAAGTCTTGCTAGTCTCTGTTCCTTTGTTTCTAAAACTATTTTTTAAGCTTTTGTTAAGTTTTAAGCGAAAGTTCTCAATCCCACTTCTGACACCAATATGTTACAGCAGGTTTCCCCACCGGCCTCCCGGTCCCGCCGCCACGTGGGCCCACAGCCGCGCCAGCCCCAAATAACACTCAGAGACTCTGTATTTGATACAATCCCGTCGGCCAGTTACCATTACTGTTTATGGGCTAGCTCTGCCTTAATGATTAACCCATTTCTACTTATCTAAGTATTTCCACGTGGTCGTCTTATCGGGGAGCCGCGGCATGCATCCTGCTTCTTCCCTCAGCTACATCTTGACCCTACTACTTCCTCTCTCCTCCTCCTGGTCTCCTAGCCCCGCCTATCTTGCTATCTCATTGGCCACAGTGCTTTATTAACCAGTATGAGAAACATATATACAGAATAACATCTCCCATCAATGCTCTATAGAAACCCCATGTTCTTCTGCAGTCTCATACAATATATTGCATCTTGTATGCACTTTCCCCCCAACTCAATACAGGCAATGCTTATTACCGTTTCACAGAGATGAAAACTAAATGAAATGTGCAAATTAGTCAACCTGCAGACCACAGACAATGCTAAACCCCATCTTTGAAATGGACAGCTATTGTAACACGCGGTGCTCAGTGGGCATTAAGCCCAACCATGGCCTCTGTCTCAGACATTTTCTGAGAAGAACCTCTAAAAGCACACTAGACACCATTAGGGACAATCTTTAAGGTTATTAATATTATGATCTAAAGAAAATTACTTGAAATTATTTTTAAATCCTGTCCTGATGTAACAGACTTTTTTTTTTTTTTTAAATAAAATGAATCAGTTTAGATACCCTGAGAATATGCCTCAAAAAGCCACTCTGAATTATTAACAATTTGATGACTTTACACATTTTCTCTTTGTGGAATAATGGAGATGCATGGTTGTAGCTAACAATTATATGCTGATGAACTACAAATCTTTAAATGTAATGCTCGCTTTTCCACACACCTTTCTTGTGATACAATTGTATTGCAGCCACTTTCCTAAGGGGACATACAAGACTTATTAAAATGACTAAAATGAAAACCTTTCCCTCCAGTTTTACATACAAATCCTGTTATAATTTTATACATTGCATTCTGGTGTCTCCCTTCACTGTCTTTGTCACAATTGTCTTTGTTGCATTTTACTGTCCAGCCCAATTTAGTGCAATTGATAATTCAATCTTTATGGACTCGTGCATTTTTCTCCATCTTTAAAGGGTTAGAGCAGGGATTACATTTATTATGCTCTCACATTCTCCCTAGAATATAGAACAGTGTGTGACTTAAGGCAAAATTAAAGGGAAAGGATTGAAGAACATGTGAGACCTGTAGCTTCCTGGGAGTTCAAGGACTTGGCCTATATATAGCAAGACCCCTGGCATGTGGACCTGCAGTCTGAGCCTAGAAACAGAAAGCAACCTGGCTGTGCTCCTCCAGGCTAGGCTAGCTCAGGTCCTGAATTCACCCTTCTCTTCACAGAGTCTTCAGTGGTGTTGGACTCCATGCTCTGGTTTCATACTCTAGTGCTGCTTTACTTTCTGCCAGCACCGCCTTTCTGAAGAAGCATTTGTCAGACTGTTCAAATCCAACTTCTCAGAATGTTTTCTCTCCTTTCCTTCTGCTCTGTCCCACAAAGCACTTACCTAATTTCGCTTTCAGCTGATTATATTGCCAAAAAGACTCTACAAGATTTTAGCAAAGCCTCCCTCTCTTTGAGAACTAGTATTATTCTTAATATACACACCCTTAGAAGTTGCACAGTGACTATACACTCTACATCATTGGTTTCCAAATGGAATATACTGTGTGCGCACTTTCACAGGTTTGTTCCAACTGGGATCCTGTTTTTCATGATTGCTCCCTCAACACAATGAAAAAGTTTGCATTTTTGTTTTCATTCTCATAATTATTTAAGACAGTAAAAGCAGGAGTGTCCTGAAACATCACAATGCTATGATGACCACTTTGTTCATTATCCCTGTTAATTCTATGTTTATGACATCATAGAACAGTATTTTGTGTGTGTGTGTGTGTGTGTGTGTGTGTGTGTGTGTGTGTGTGTGTGTGTGTATGTGTGTGTGTCTATGTATATGTGCATATCTGTGTGTGTCTGTGTTATGGTGTGTCTGTGTCAGGGTATGTCTGTATATGGGCCTGTGAGTCTATATGTATGTTTGTATTTCTCTCTCTCTCTCTCTCTCTCTCTCTCTCTCTCTCTCTCTCTCTCTCTCTCTCTCTCTCTCCCTCTCTCTCTCTCTCTCTCTCTCTCTCTGTGTGTGTGTGTGTGTGTGTATCTTGTGTTTTGTGGGATCTAATGATAAAATAAAAAAATGTAATAAATAATCTGCCTACATTTTGACATTCACTTCTCAGGATGAAGATTGCATTTCTCAGCATCTCTTGAAGCTAAATGTAGTCATGGATATACATAAAAACATAAATGTGGCTTGCTGGATGTTGTGAGGCATGCCTGTATGTAGTTCAAGCACTGGGAGGATGAAGAATTAAGAGTTTGCTGTCAGCCTAGAACACATGAAAATGTGTCTCAAACAAACAAACAAAAATACATAAAAATTAAAGAAATTTGGCTTGGGCAGTCTCCAGTGAATGCCCTTACGAAGAGAAAGGATGCTTTTTAGAAACACGAATACAGTCTCATGTGTCTATAAACTGTGGCTCTGTCCTATGGAATGCAGCCTCATTCTTCTGAACTGTGGCCTTCTTATTTAGGGTCACAGAGGGCCAGTTAGGCAAAGTAGTAAGAAAACATACAAGGAACCTGAGTGCCCTATACAGTGTGCTACAACAGTCCTTGCCATATTTTCAACCTTTTATGAGACAGTCATAGCATCTGTTCTGCCTATTTTTGTTGTTTGGGCTTTCTGTCACTTTATCTGAACCCAATACTGAGAGGTGAATGGACTTAAGATCCCAAAATTCTTAAGGGAAGATAAAATAACATCAAATGGGCCATATACATTAGAATTCAGTGTTTGTATGGGGGACAAAACAGTGGATGCACCAAGTTGCCACGAGTCTCTACTGTGTAGAGACAGACTAAATTCTGAGAGCATAGCTCTGCCACAGCAGGTGGGCACATATTCAATTTGGAAACAGGTGCCTTGCCAGAATGGAACATCATCCCACACCTTAATGTTGTTACATTTAAATTTACAGCTTTCCAGTTTTTTATATTTTATACTAGTTGTAATCAATTGCATTTTACTCTCCCCTTAAAATAGTACATACAGTAACATAAGTTTTACAAACACTGACCTGGGTGTCTATTGGAATGGCTATTCTCCAGCCTCAGCATGTGACTTACTTGGTACCTAATGGGATGTGGGAATGTATGATTTTTCTGCTTCAGGTGACTCAAATGTGACTTGTCTGCTGGGAACAAGTGTGGATTCTTCATGGGCTCAGCTGTCCTGTGAAAATTGGCCTTTTCTGTTCCCAGTTTCATATTTTACTGGCATTCCCTTACAACCCTGGTTAATGACTTCAAGTGCCCCCACAATTTTGAACTCTATTTCTCCTCTATGCTTTGACACATATTTACCTTCTACTTGAGGAACTTTCATCCAACTTCTTTTCATCTGACTAAATCCTGCTTATCCTTCTACAGAGTTCATAAAAAAATAACCCTCATTCTCCTGATCTTCTCCTTGATGCTTATAGTTCCCAGGGCCGACACTGCTATTTCCATCATTTATTGCTGTCTATCAACATGGTTATTGGTGCACCTGCCCAATTAGATCTAAGTTGGGAGGGCAAGATGAGCACTATTCAACTAGATATCCTACTTTCTAGTGTAAGGCGTGGCCATAATAGGGGCTCAGCAGATGGTTTCTACATGGATTGACGATAAATTGAATGAACCACAAAAGATAATCCAAATACATGAAGTTCTTGACATTTTATGATATATGTACCTAGACATGATATCATGACTAAGACATCTACTTGGTAATTTTTTTATTATACACTTAGTTTGCATTATTAGGAATTTCACCACGATGTAAAAAAAAAAAAAGTTTTACACATATCACAGAAACACAATGGGTGTACTAAATAGTTTACTAAAGTTGATTATGGAAATCTCCACCAAAAAAAAGCAATGTTATGATGTATTTTTCCCTAAGGAGATCAAGTTTAATACAATGAACAACCCCAATTCCAACTACCAAAATAAAATTAGACCAAAATTTAACACAGAAAACTAGTAAATATAATGTTTTCATTCTTATTCATCACCCTGTAACAAATTAGCTCAATACTTTGTGGTTGAAGCTAAAAAATAAAATATTTATCACCCTACAGTTTCTGAGGGGTAGGAATCTGAAAATGACTTGGATGGATAAATAGCTGGAGGTCACTTATGGAGGTCGGTCCTGCTGCTAGGCAGAGCTGTAGTCTCATTTGGAGAAGACTTAGCAATCCTCAAAAGGCCCACCTTCATCACCACTCACATGGGCCTTCCACAGGGCTCTCACAGTGTGGTGGCTAGCCCCTCCAAACCAATTCAAGCAAAGAAGAACAAGATACTGAGCAAGAATGTCCAAGACAGAACAATTGGTTTTTTATGTTATACTATCAGAAGCAATATAACATTACCTTTGCCCAACCATATTTCTTAAAAACGCCTCACTAAGGCCAGTGTACAATCAACAAAGAGTGATTGGTGTTTAGGGTGTGGGCAGAAGATGGTAGGGCTCATTAGAGAGCTCCTCACAAGATGTCTAGCAAAAACATTTTCCCTGTTTCAGATATAGACACAGAACAAAGTACCAGATCATGGCCCAGGTTCAAATGGTGGCAGGCATTTCAGTCCTGTTTAGAACCAAATGTATGTTGTCTCCACTTTCTTTCATCAAATTTAATAATAGGATTTAATAATAGGACTCTACTTATTATAGGAAAGGCACACATGTCATAGCTCCTGGCTGGATGACACTGAAAATTTGATAGACAACACAGGAATTGCAACATGCCTCATACTTGATCATGTGTATATATAAAGTGATCACTTGGAGATGTATTCAGGATTTGCTTAAAATGCTGGAATCTCTTTATGTATTTATGGCCACTTCATGGTAGAATTCCCTTTCAGTAATTTTCTATATTGGATGTTACAATTTCAAAATTCAGGTAACACACATGTGCACACACACACACACACACACACAGAGAGAGAGAGAGAGAGAGAGAGAGAGAGAGAGAGAGAGGAGAGGAGAGGGAAGGAGGGAAGGAGGGAGGGAGGGAGAGGGAGAGGGAGAGAGAGATTTTTTTCACCCCATCTGTGGCTTTAAACATAATATTAGGCTATTTCCCCCAATCTATTAATTCAGGTTTCTTTCATTTTAATAAATATGCTGTGATAAACTTGTCTTTACATAAAGATACTGTATCTAAAGGAGGTAATCAAATGTATGCCTTTTTTGTTTGTTTTGGTTTGTTTTGGTTTCATTGAGATAGGTTTTCTTTGTGTAGCCCTGGCTGTCCTGGAACACTCTCTGTAGACCAGGCTGGCCTCGAACTTATAGAAATCCACTCTGCCTTCTGAGTGCTGGGATTAAAGATGTGAGCCACCACTGTCCTGTAAAATGCTATGCCTTCTTAAGGTTTTTAATACATCACCGAATGATCTTTCTCATAGTTAAAACAATTTTTATTCTCATTAGCAGGATACAACATTATAGTATCATCAAATGTTCCTAAATTTAAAGCTGTCTCTGACTTACCAGGTCTAATCAGTGCCAAACACTCATTTGTCTTGGCTTGGAAAAAGAAGAAAAATAGGTCACGATCACATACCGTTCATTAGTGCCATAAATTGTAGGGTAAATGGTCTAAAACTCATGTAATAAACATTCCAGTCTATTTACACTGAGTCCATTTGAAATGCGCATGTGAAATGCCTAAATATAGAACTCTTATATGCCCTAC
The DNA here is from genome assembly GCA_030556225.1 of Cricetiscus sungorus. Lineage (NCBI taxonomy): Eukaryota > Metazoa > Chordata > Mammalia > Rodentia > Cricetidae > Cricetiscus > Cricetiscus sungorus. Next base: position 19,677,204 of record JANBXA010000372.1, on the reverse strand, counting down.
AATTGTCTTGTTATCCTTCCTTTCCCTCCCTCCCCAGAGAACTGTTTTTTGTTTTTTGTTGTTGTTGTTGTTTTTTGTTTTTGTTTTGTTCTTTTTTTTTTTTTTGAGGTACTTGGATGCTCAAGGTGCTATGTGATGTATCAACTGTGTGGTCTCTACCTGGCTCCATTCTGCTCTGCAATACTGAGTTGAGAGATGATCATCATCACCGTCAGCAGCAGTATCAGCAGCAGCAGCAGCAGCAGTCATCAGAAGGAAACTATTTTAAGAATGATTTTCTTTTATAGCCCCAGGATTCCGATTAAACATGTCAGTGCTCAAATATTAGATGCACAGGTTATTTTCCCAGTGACCTCTTACATATTATTTCAGCACAGCTGTTTTTATCCTTGAACAGAATTCATTGCTTTGCATTTCCTTCATTTGGAATTTATGAAAAGCCTCTTTGCAGACAGATGAGTATCCCATCTTCTAGCACAGTTGTCTGGAACAGAGAGCAATTTAGAAAAAAGCCTCTCTACAGCCTTTATTAAAGCAATGTTCTGAATAGAATGGAACAACAATTAAAAATAAGAAAGACGCAAGGAAAAGTGAAGACTGCCTCGAAAAGAGAGTCAGAAAGAACAAAAAGACCATCTCAAAGTGACAGGAAATTGAAATAAGTTTTAAGTTGAAAATCTCCTTATATTTGATTGCCTAAATAGTTTTAAATTTTGAAAATCATGCCCTTCCCTATCTTTGAACGCTGCTAAAATTAATCTTGCATTTAGGAAAGCCTTTATGTAATCACCAGTGAGGAGTGCTTTTATTTTACTTTTTCATAGATGGAAAAATTTGGTTTAGAGATTTCCTTAGTTTGTTTTTGGAAGTGGCTTATAAGCAACACAGTAGTCTCCTCCTAAACACAAAGTTGTGATTACATATAGCTTTGCATATGTAGAAATTAAATACAAAATTACCAAGTGGCATGATGTTTTAACTCAAAGCAGACTGAGCTTATAGTTTGCTATTTTAGGACTTTTTCTTTTTGGATAAAGTTAAAGCATTCAATGGTAAAGCCATTTTTGTGTGGTATTGTCTATTTAGTTTGAGTTGCTGTATCACAACACTGTAGACTGACAACTTTCAATGAAGATATTTATTCTCACAGTTTTGGATGCTGTGAGTCTACGATCAGCTTTGAGCAATGAGCCATCCTAAACTGAAAACTGTTGTCTTCTCATTAGATCCATTCATCGTAGGAAGACAGCAAGCTCACTCTCTGGCCTCTTCTTACAAATGCATTGATTGCATTTATAAAAGTAGTCCTTAAAGGTCCCATCTCAGGGTTACCAGAATAAAAGTGAATCCCAACATAAGAACTTTAGGGGTGGCAGAGTGGCAGGGTGTCAAGATGACCCAGCAAGTAAAAGCACTGTCACACAAGTCTAACTGCCTGAGTTCAGTCCCCACAATCCACAGTGGAAGAGAAGCAACTCCTGAAAGTATGCCTGCACACACACACACACACACACACACACACACACACACACACACACACACACACACACTGAATAAGAATTTTCTAAAGAACTTTTAGTGGTGCATAAGTGTATCATATTTTATCCAAGCAATTTTTATTTTTTTTCTTCACCTTTATAAATACATTCTCATTTTCTTCAGGAAAAATATGTATTATTGAAAATACTTATTTCCTGATGCCACCTGCCATTTGAGTTAGCAATGTGACACATACTGTAAAAGAGGCAACTGGGAGCCTACTTTGGAGTGTCAGAATCTTTAGATGTCCTAAAATGCCCACATACTCCTTTCTTCTTATTCTTTACCAAAATTCAGGTGTGTATTGTGAGGAGAGGGGTTACAAGAATTGCCTGGAAACAAAGGATGAAAAGCAGAATAAAAATGACTACAATGGTGGGAGACAGAGGTGAAAAGAGCCCGTGTTTTTGATTACATCATATGCATCTGTCTAAACCCTAAACTGCACATATCTAGTTAGTTTTCTGTGACACAAAATGCCTGTCTTGTTTAAGCTACAATGGTGGTTTTCTGTTATTCTGTTTCTATTACTGTGTTCCTAACATACATAATGACCTTATTTTTTAAACAAATCCTTAGCCTTAGCTATTTAAATGAACAGTGTTTTTTTAATATATGTTTAACTATAACTATATAGACTTCATACTTAGTGGTCACTTACTCTTTTTCTCATATCACAAATTTATATTCTTTTATAGTATGTAGTAAAACACAACGAACCATTACTAATTTTCTGATTTGGAGTCCAAAGTTATCTAATCCCAATCTCAAGGGACTAATATGTCCATCAGGAACCTCTAGCTTTCTGTTTTACACCCCACTGTCTTAACGTGGGATGGAGACTTGGAGACTTGTTTCATAAAGGCCACCAGTCTCCGTGTTTAATATACTTGTTATCATTATAGCAGGTATGTCTTGTTCTAACTCAGATATGCTTATGATAAGTTCAACCAAGCAACATTTGACTTCTTTCCCTTTTCCTTGCAGATGTCCTGAGAAGGCAGACCTAAGTCCTTCATGTTTCTGTTTCTTCTTGTTCTTCTATTTAAACCTTGCAACCTTTATGGTACAGAAAAGAATTGCTTTTAAGAAAAAAAAAAACTTTATCCATGTTTTGGTCCTGAACTTTATTTTTTTCTAATAAAATTCAACAAGGATACTATTGTTTTATATCAATGAAATTCTTATACAAACAGAGAACAAAACTAGGAAGAACTTACTTAATACAACAAACTGCTCTGTTCAATAACAAAATGTTATTAAATCTTATTTGTATCACATTATAATATGTGTTACTGGCAGGTTTTTCCCGCCAGCTGCCGTTGGTCCTGCCGCCATTGTCCCGCCGCCAAGTGAGCTCCAAATAACACTCTGAGACTCTGTATTTGATACAATCCTGTTGGCCAGTTACCATTATTGTTTATGGGCTACCTCTGTCTTAATTATTAACCCATTTCTACTTATCTAAGTAATTCCACGTGGCTCATCTTATCTGGGAGCCGCAGCTGGTATCTTCCTTCCTCCCTGGTCTATATCTTAACTCATGCCAACTACTTCCTCTTTCCTCCTCCTGGTCTCCTAGCCCCACCTATCTTGTTTCCTATTGGCCACAGTGCTTTATTAATTAACCAGTATGAGAAACATATATACAGAATAACATCTCCCATCATCTCCTCTTTTCTGTCTAAAATAAAAAGGGTTTTAACCTTGATATAGCAAAATAAATCATACAACAGTTATCAAATAAGAATCACAGTTAACAATATTTAGTCCATTAACATTTTGTAAGACTTAAAGAAAATATCATCTATCCTATCTTTGTGAGTCTAAAGTCCTATATGTAACTTATCTTTAATACTAACTAAGGAAAACTATAACCATAACTATCTGTCTTCAACTCCTTCAAAGACCACAGAAGGATAATATATAAACTCTAGAAATGACAGTGACAACTCACTGCCTGGTCAGTCACCCAAAGTTCTTCTGTAATGTTCCATCTTCAGCCTATAGGCCATACTGTGTCTGGCAGACTCTTTCATGAAGCAGAAAACTTTAAATTGTCTGCCTGTATTGACAGTTTATCAATCATTTTTTCTATGTCCTGCAGAATGTCTGCTTCTTCCATGAAGCAGGAATCCTGTAGCAATGTCCATCTTGAATCAGCAGTCACCTTTTTGTGGGTCCTGCATGTCCAGTTTCTACAACATAAAGTCAAATAGTCTAGACAAGAGAAGTACCTTGCTCAAATGGCTAGTCTTGCCATATTAGAAGCAAACTCCATAATGTGTTTCTTTGATGTCCATCTTCCTTTCTGACCCAGGTGGTGTTACCAAGAGCAGTTGTGCCTCACTGTCAAGAAAAACCCTAAACCATTTTAAATGCCATTTTCTGTAGGTCTTTGAAAGGTTTGAAGAATGCCTATCCATCTCAAATACATCTCTGTATATCTAGAAATCCTAACTAACTTAACTCCAAGTTTTAACTATCATAGGTAACTCTCTATAATCTGTACTAAATTATACAGTACATTTTTCCAATGAGCTATATAAACACAATACCTAAACAAGAGGAGAAATATACATATTACAAAATTGACCTTAAATTGTATCAATGAAAGAAAATCCATTCCAAAGCAAAGTATTCATATCTATACCATAATTCCCTTTTTATCTTTAAAAAGATTGCTTGTGTCATTAACTAGTTATAACCAAGCCCGCTTAAATGAAAACAAACATTTATAAACAATATTTGGGAATTTGGGCGTCGTTCTTTCCAAACTACTTCCTGCTGGTAGAGGGCGCTGTCATGGGGGTTCAAAGAAGATGCAGAAATCTTGACTGTAGTGGTCTGTAAGGTTGCAATGTCCCATTGACGTTGCTTCAGGGGGTCTTGCTTGATCAAGCCACATTAATCTGGAAGAAATCCACAGTTTTTCATTTTCTTTGGAAACAAAAATAGAAATCCTTTTCCCCAGTAACTTGTCCTTGAACTTAAATTTTTGAGTCAAAGCATTTTTAAAATATATAAATTGAATTAATCTGGCAGCATTTCTTTTATCAGTAGTTATTTTCTCAGCAATCAAATAATTTAAAGACAACAGAATCGCGTATAGTATCCAAAATTTCTCTGTGCTTTCCATCTTTACATGGCTTTTTTATTACTCTATTTCTTTTACTTCTATTTTTACATATTTTGAGACAGGGTTTCTCTGTGTAACTTTTATTTGTCCTGGAATTTACTCTGTATACCAGGTTTACTTTGAAATCACAGAGATCTGTTTGCCTCTGCCTCCTGAATGCTGGGATTAATAACGTGCGCCACCACACCTATCCATTCTACTTCCTTTTTTCTGTTTTAAACCATTGTGTCCTGTTTCTTTTTCTCTCCCAAGCCAGCGTATTTTTTAAAACACAGTGTAAACCTTCATTGCAGCTCTCGTACACACCAATGAATTGTTAGCAGAGCTCTAAAAGCAAGGTGGTTTTTTGCCGCTTATGCTAATTTTGGAAACCTCCCTTAAAGGAGCTACACAAATCTTTGTCTACAGCAAAACAAATCCAACCTAGAAAATGCTGCTACCAAGAAGTCTTGTTAGTCTCTGTTCTTTTGTTTCTAAAAACTATTTTTTGTTAAGTTTTAAGTGAAAGTTCTCAGTTCCACTTTTGACACCATTATGTTACATGTATTAAAGAGCAGAACTTCCTATGAAAAGATAAAATCACGATGCTCATAAATTATAAAGTGAATACATACAAAGACTTTAAGCCCATTAATTTGAGAGCCAGTAGATGTTACAACCATTACAAGACAACTTACAGCCAAATGAGAGAAGCTGAAATCAAGAGATGTGTGGATGGAAGTCTGTCAATGGGTCAAGTGCGGAGAAGAAAGCATGTTATTATTTATAAGGATATGATCAATAATATCCCACTATAATGTATAATTATGTAGATAGGAGGTATTTACATTATTGTTGGTTTCCTACATACACTAAATGTGGTTGTTAGATTTTTTTTCATCTAACCAGAGCATTTCAAAGTTTTCCAAATTTTTTTCTGTGTCTGTAACCTGGCAAAGTACAACCAAAAGGCTGTGTGCTTTTCTGATCTCCAGGCTGTGAACTGGCTTTATAGGAACTGGATTGATGACCTTTGTCAGTTAAAAATTGGACTCTTCTGAACCTGAATGAAGAAAAGCCAGCAAGGCAAAATGTCTTTTTTCACTTCATTCAGGAGGATGTTAGGCGCTTGGACCCTAGAGCCACAACATATTTCTGTCACTGACCATGTGTGTGACTACTGGATAAGTTATATTTAGTCTTCCCAAACTCCAATTTACTTATCTGCATAAAGGGTCATTAGTAGTACCAAACTGATGTGCTTGTTGAAGAGGATAAAATGCGATGACCCAAGTAAGATGCTTTGCATAATCACTGGCTTTGCAAAGTGACAATTAAATGTTAATTGTCATCATTAACATTTTATCCACATTACAATTGTCTTTTAAATGCAACTGATATGTTAAAGTGAAGTCAGCTCCTAAGTGTGGAATACCATCCAGTTTATTTCTTTAAATAGCATAACTGGGGTATAACTGGCATATAATAAACTCATTGCATTTAAATCACACTGCTGGGGAAATTTTAGACATATGTACTGTGAAACCATGCCTATATGAACAGACCATGACCCCCCAAATTCCCTATGACATTATAATCTCCCTGTTATTATCCCCATTTCCTGCACATATATCCTGACCATCACTTCCTACAGCTTATAAGTTTTAGAAACTGCATAGAAGATACAATATACATCCTCTTTACCCAATTTCTTTCATTCAGCATAATTATTCTGAGCTGTATTCGTGCAAGAGAACACTTACTACTTTGTTCTTTTTCTACTGTAAAGTAGTGGTTCATTGTATCTACACAATCACCTCCTCTTCCATTTATCTGTTATTAGATAGTTTGGTTGTTTTTCATTGGTAATGATTACAATAAAGATATCAAATGCTCATGAAGAAGTGTGGATATAGCTTGCTGAGTGGAATTACTAATTCACAAGATAGGTGCATATTTAACTTGACAGGAGACAGCCATTCTATTTTCCAAACCATGTGGGTTTTCTTTACTGCCAGCAGTCTGTGATCCCCTACTGCTCCGTGTCATCATCTTCACTTCATATGATCAGCTTTTTTTTGACTAGTCTAATGGCTGTGTGATTGTATCTTATTATAAATTGAGCTTATATTTCCCCCATGACTAATGAGATTAAGCCTCTTTTGTGTATCTATAACATGAACTTCTGATTTAATATTAGATGCTTTGCTGAACTACTACAGGACATTGGTCAATCAGGTGATAAACTCATGTTTAATGTACTTCAATGAGCATAAATTCACAGGCATAACAGAAAAAAATGTAAAAGCAATGCATAGAACACAGAACATAAACATCTCCATGGTGTGAATCTGTGAAGCTAATGATGAAGGCCTAGCATTTAGTTCTATACACTGTGAAATAGGGTGTCAATGGTGATAGACATTTGAAGAAGATAAAGAAGAAAGCTTTTGGCTATTTTCTGACTTGTGGATGACTCCCTCCCTGGGCCCCTCAGGAAAATGAGAGCAAGAGAAGCAAGAGAACTTGACAAATAGATGGAATACGTAAACTGCAAAGAACAAAATCATGAAAAAAAAATAACATTCATGATAGAAACTATCTTAAACTAAACTTCATTTGGCAATTAGTGGTTGCCCTGGGGAGGGTGTCAGTTTTCCTCGGTGGTGTAGCCTCTGGTAAGATGCTCTTGGTTCAGTAAGTAATCCTCCACTCTTGCTTGGGCAAGACACTCTGATTAAAATCAGTGGGTCACACAAAGAAGGCATAAGAGTAGAACGGGGATGTGAGAAAGGAAAGGTTTCAGAAGGAGAATGAAGGGGACAAGAGACCGAATTATTGGGTGAAGATGATGGATAGTTATTAGCCAAATGTGTGGAGCAACCAGATTACACTTTTTTTTTTTTTGAGACAGAATTTCTCTGTGTGGCTCTGGCTATCCTGGAAGTCACTCTGTAGACACGGCTGACCTTGAACTCAGAGATTTGCCTGCCTCTGCTCTGAGTGCTGGAATTAAAGACATATGCCATCACACCTGGTTCAATTTTTGAATGAACCTTTATTAAAAAAATGATAAAAATTGCAACTAATTGGGAAGAGTAAAAAGAACTTGGGATAAAATTATGTTAGTGAGGAAACATAACAACAACAGGCATGACTGTAAGAATTAGTGTGCCCATTGCACTTTATACACTAAGAACAATCAAACTACCAATCCACAAATAGATTCCCCAGATTAAATCCTTTTTAATGGTATGATAATAAAGAATATAAAACTCAGTAGCGTTTTTTCTTCAAAAAAGAAATGAGAGTGATTGCCATTGTATAAAATAGAAGGAGAGAACAAAATGTGTTTAAAAACACACAGAAGCACAATAAGATTTGTTGGCAATTAAAACTACACCAAGGATACAAAATATCAAAGATGGATGAATTCTAGCTACATGTGGTAAGTTCTATGGGTTAGACAATATCTGTTTCTGTCAGTGAATCTCTAGCAAAAGTAATGGCAAGTTTAAAAAACACTTGAGGTCCAAGAACATAGCTCAGTGTTAGAACACTTTCTCATCATGAGCTAGGGCCTGGGTTGAGCCTTAGTACTGGGGGGAGGAGGAGCATCTGAATGCATTTGCTTCTGTGAACACTAAAGCCATCTCTCCTTGTGAGTTTTATATCAATGATGCACTCTAGAGTCATTTGGGAACAAAGATTCTCAACTGAGAAATGCCTCTATTAGGTTGGCCTGTAGTTAGGTCTGAAATGAATTTTCTTAATGGTTGATATGGGAGGACCCAACACACTGTGAGTGTGCCTTTCTGAGGCAAGTGGTCACAGAATATATAAGAGAACAGGCTGGGTAAACCATGGGCAGAAATCCCATAGGCAGTGTTCTCTACCTGCTTCAGTTTCTGCATCCAGGTTCCTGCCTTGAGTTCCTGCCCTGACTTTCTCCCATTTTAGACTGTGATAAGAAGTGTAAGCAAAATAAACCCTTGTCTTCCTTGGTCATGATGTTTTATCACAGCAACAGAAACAATAACTAAGACAGAATGATATTAAAACCAAAACAACAGAATCCTGAGTGAACCTTCCTAAACCTATTAGTCCCTGATAAACACATTTATTAGTCTATGGTTGTATGAATTCAACTTTGGTTTCACGTATATTCTGTGTCAGCCCTATTTCATTTAACACAATGTTTAAATACTAAAACATGTCTCCTTTTTTGAAATATATATATATATATAATATATATATATTTATATAATATACTCAAGGTTTGCTGGCAGTAGATCATACATATGTGCCCTCCACAAACAAACAAATGGAAACTATATAAAGCCATAGATAATCTGCTGAGTTTGACTTGTATTTTGTAATGCATACTCACATATATATATACCACATTGTATATCTTAACTATGTACATTTATAATTTTTTGTTATACTTTAACAATGCTTGAGGAAAGCAGCAAACAGTATCAGGATAGAGTTTATTGAGATCTGAAAGTTATGAAAATCAAACAAAAGAAGACAAAAACCCAAAGTGAAGCCTGATACTCAAAATATACCATCAAGATGCTTATATGGGGATATATGTTTCACCAGACACTGAAGCCATGGATAGTGCCTGAGTGTTCAATGTTGATCATGAGAGTTTGTAAGACCATCACAAGCCTTACAATTGTGTGAGTGTATTACAATTGTGTGAGCAAAAATATTATTTTTATGATGACAAGAAAGTGGCGAATGTGAGCTTTTATTATTTAAAGGAATAAACACATGCATTTTCCCCACAAGAACTTGGGGTTTTACTCCATTAGCTGAATTTGGAAAGGGTTAGGAAGTTATTGTTATTTCTTATATTCTTTTACATTGTCATGCTTGTATAAAAATCATTCCAGAGTCCCATGCTGGTACAAAGTGTTTTTCTTTTATAGTTGTACTATGTAATGCTTTAACTTTTAGCCTTGGTAAAAAAATTTTTCTGTGTAATTTAGGGTACATCTCCTTTTCAAAGGGAACTGTTTGTCCTGCTAACTTGTTTTTATGTGGAAATATTAGCTGGATTATTCAGAGTCATAGAGAGATCAGAAGCTAATTATGTTGGTAGTGAAAATTGTAAATAAAACTTTCCCCATTCTCTCTTTTGGAGATTTCTTAAATTGTATTAGAAAATTTTCATTTATGAAAGTTATCATATTAGGAAATAAAATGACAAAATAAAGCCCAGGATTCTCAATTAGCTATCTACCCAAGCTGAAGAACTTAATTGTCTTTTGGTTCTGCCTCTTCTAATGAGGAATGCATTTCCTCTCGAGTGCTGATGACTGCCCTTACAGTTCTTTGCTTTCCAATGTAGTCTCTACCTCACAAATAGTCCCATTTTCCTTTTTTCTTCTTGTGCTGTTGACATGCTGTGTTGCTTATATTAGGGAAAAAACACGCCTTTTACCAATTTATACTATTGAATGTAAAACATTTCATTTGCTGTTTCTCTAGGTGACTTGTTAATCTACTGAAGACAGTAAGAGTTCCTTTTTTAACTTGGTTGGTTTAAAGCTACTTAATTTCTTGCAGAGCCCATCCTTGTCTGTGTGCGTGTGCATTTGTACCTGCACATGTGCCTGACTGTGTGCATGAGGGCGTGTGTGTATGTGTGTGTGTGTGTGTGTGTGTGTGTGTGTGTGTGTGTGTGTGTGTGTGTGCGCCTGTGTCTGTGGACATGTGTGTATATGTGTGGTATATTCATACATGTGTCCTGCTCTATAACTCTGCACTTTATTCTCTTAAGGCAGGCTACCTCAGCGAACCTGGAGCTAGACTGGAAGCCAATGACCCCAGTGATCTTCCTGTCTTGCCTTCTTCAACCCCGACCATGGAGTCACAGGCATGTTGGACTGCAACTGGCTTTCTCAGAAGGTGCTGGGGATTTGACCCAGGTTTCCATCTTTGAATAACAAAACACTGTTGCTTGCTGAGCCATCTTCCCAGACCCTGTAGCCATCTTTAAGAAATGTATAAAATGAATGGAAGCTTACCTTTTTTCTTTTTCTATCAATTCATCCCTTCCTTCTTTCTCTATTTTCTTGTGGTTGGATCCCAATGCAACAGGCTAGGCAAGACAGAGGTGTGCATGGAGAGGAGTGGACGTGTTTGCCCCAGTATGGTGTAAGAGTGTTGTGAAGACACTCAGGACTTGTAGGTGCTGCATGTCCAATGATGTCATCAGGCCTCTAGGACTTTCCAGTACTATCAACCTGGCTATTTTAGTTCGAGGTTTAATTGAAACAAATGTTTGAACATAACTATCATTCTAATGCCTGAGTTAAGCCTTATCCCCACTACTGAGTATCTGCCAATATTTTTACTTTTACTTATTTTACAAGCATAATTTTTATTCTTTGAAAGTTACTTGTGGCTTTTTTTCAATTTACCTAAAACCAGTCTTAAAAATCTTTCTGTATCAATGAATATTCTTTTAGAGGATGATTGTGATGTACACAAAATACCCATTTCATTTAACAGCTTTTCTCTTTTTAATCTTTTTTGTGCCCAAGGGTTTTGGAGTATGTTACACAGGTGTGTACTATGTGCTGGTGCCTTGAAAGAACTAAACATTAGGGCATATAAGATAGCTTCATACATACGGAAGAGTTTTCTCACACATAGCTTCTTTCATACAGTTACTCTCTTGGGATAAATGTCCAGAGGCAGGAATCCTTGTGTTAGGATTCTCAGCCATTCCTCACTTGCCATTCAATGACCACTCCATGACTGTTCTTGCCAATCTGTTCTCTATTGCCTGGGATCCCTTTTTTTATTAATAGCAAGAAACATAACACTCCTGATACACATGGTTGTTTTCTTGGGATTGGTATTCTGTTTCTTTGCTCAAAAAAGTATACTTTAACTTCACTCACTGCTTCACATTGTGTTGTTTGTATCTTAAGCAATGCTTGCATCCATACCCTGTCACCAGGATTTATCTGAATAACAAACAAACAAACAAACAAACCCAGAAACTATGATGTGCCACTTTGAAGATTCTATTAGAGTCCATTAGAAATGACATTGGATTTTGTGATGTCCTCTTTCTTCTTCGTTTGCCTACTCTGTTGGAAGTCACTTGCCATATTATAAGACAGTCACTTATGGAGGAGGAAATACAGTGTTCAGTTAACAACTAGCAAGGTACTAAAGCCTTCCAAGTTTAGTGAGTGATTCTTTACCAGTTTATCTTTTAAAGAACTGTAGCCTCTACTGGCAGCTTGGCTACATCCTCCTGAGACACTTTGGACTAAGAATATCCAGCACATGGGAAGCTGCGGTAAGATTCCCAACTCAGAAAAATTGTCAATGCATGTTTGTTCTCTTAAGCTGTTAAAATTTTAAGATAATTTTTCATTCAGTAATAGAAATCTAATACTCCCCATACTGCTATAGAGATTGAGTTTTTAATAAAATCATTCTACACTGTGGAGTCCAGATGGCTTCACAGGTAAGTTCTATCAAACATTTAATTAAGAAATAAGATCAGACTTACAGAAGCTCTTTCAGGAGAAGCAGACATACAAGTCACCATTAATTTTATGAGATCAGCATAATGCTATTACCTAAACTAGACAACATTATTATAAAGGAAAACTGCAAACCAATTATATCTCCTAATCATAGATAAAAACAATCTTAATAAAATATTGGCACATCAAATTGAGTAATATATTAAAACCATGCCATATCACAATCACATTACATTTAGAACATAGCTGCAAGATATTGTTTTGTTTTGTAGAGATGGGGTCTCAATATGCAGCCTATGTAATCTTAGGCATTAGAATGATGGGATTACAGACATGCAGTAGTATGCCCAGCAAAATATTTTCAAGTATCAAAATCAATATATACAGAGGACATCACTCAGTAATAGAATGCTGTTCTAGCATATACAGGTTCAAGCTTCAGCTTCACAACAAATAAAAATAAATAATAAACAATTTAGATTGCATTGCAACCAACTTAGGGGAAAAACCCAAAATGATGATTTCAAGAATTGCAGAAATAGAATTAAAAGATGAGCCTCTGTATGTAACAAATAGATGGAATGCACTTGGGAGAAGATTACTGCTTAGTGTTGAACTATTAGAAAAACTATCACCACCTCTTCTGACCATCACTGTTGTAGGAAGATGTTCTAGCCAATCTAATAAGGAACAAAAACTTAAGATCAGAAGGAAATATTTAAAAACCTTGGTCCATGTTATATAACTTATGTCCAAAAAAGTTCCAAAGCCTACAATAGGTAAGTAACTTAATCTGTTGAGAATCTCATCACTATACAAAAGGCAACTACTTTTTCTATACATGAGCCATGTACAGTTGGAAACAGAAATTTTACAAAAGAAACCATTTGCATTAGCAACCTGAAAACACAAAGTTCCTAGAAAATGAACTCATAGACAACAGCCAAGTGTGGCTGAGGACAGCTAATGCAAATGGACAAAAGCAAAAATGGGCATCTTGTTCTCTGTGGGGAAACTCAATGAAAGACAGAAATACTTCATCATCAGGCCTGTATATCCAGTTCTATCTTAACAAAGATAACTGCAAAGGATTTGGGAAAGTTGTCAGGTCAGTTTTTCAAAACCGACATGAAAAATTCAAAGGAGCACAAAATAACACTAGGAGGAGAAGAAAATTTTACACTGCTTAATTTGTCAAAATTCAGTGGTACAAGCAGTATGGTATTGACCAAAATATACACAGATAAATCAATAGAATAGAAAAAAAGAAATCCTGAAAGTACACCCATTTTTGGTCAAATGATGTATCTCTAAATTACCAAAGCAATTCTATTGCGAAGGGAAATTTATAACCAATAGTGTGGGAACGTTTGGATATCCATGTGAAAGAAAAGTAAACCTGCCTACTGCTTCCTACGTGGTATAATCCTCAGTGGATATGAAGGCACATGGACTCAAGTATAAAAGCTGCACACATAGCGTTTTAAAACTCATGATGCTGAAGCTTTTCAACACTGGGCAAAATGAAAGTATCCACCTTCAATATAAAATGCAGAAACCACAAGATGAAATTGGTAATTGTAATTAATCAAAATAAAAATTTCTGTTTTGCCAAAGACATCAGTTATATCTATAGTATATGAAGAAGTCCTAAAATCCAGTCAAAAGAAAAGCCCAGTTTAAAATGGGTGAAAGAAAAATATATTTATTCATTGTTAATGGCCTAAGAAAAGGCACCGGGAATACAAATTAAAACCATAACAAGGATGTTCCAGCCTCAAATTAGAGATAAAAAATAGAAAAGCTTGTGTCACCAGTGTCAAGGATGTGAAATTTCAGAATTCTCACTGTGCTAGTGGGGAGTAAAATGGAAAACAAATTTGGGAAGACAGCTTGGCCGTTTCTTACGAAGAAGTAAAGAACATGGTACCTTTTCTGTTTAACCCAGAGAAACAAAAACATAAATGAAATGAAACCTAACAGAAGAATGACAGTGGTTACTATACTCACAAAAATACAAAACTGAAGAATGCCAGGGGTCTTTGCCGATCAATGGGAGAATGAATCAACTATTGTTATACTCATCCAATAAAATGTCACTAAGCAATGAATCACATAAAAATTATCACATGAATGTGTTTTTAAAGGCACATGTTGTCTGTTTCCACATAAATGAAATTCCAGACCATACAAAATTATTCCACAAGGACAGAAATCAAAATGTTTCTAGGTTGAAGAGATTAATCACTAGAAAAGGCCCTGAAACCTTTAGAATGCTGTGTGTCAAATGGGTGCAAGTAATAAAACAAATGGTACTTCATGCATTTAACTATATTTCAATAAATCATAAAATATGTTATTATAATTCTTTATTGGAGCCTTCTCTTTATCAGTTCATTGACATACATTAGATCTGCTATCGAAAGTGCCCATAAATATGTACTTGAAAGTTTTTTACTATTAAATTTATTTATTTCACATCCTGACCCCAATTTTCCCATCTTCTTCCCCAACCCCCAATCTACTCCTCCTCATTTCTGTTCAGAAAAGGGCAGACCTTCCATGGGATAGCAAGTTACCATAAGACTAAACACCTTCCCTTGTATTAAGGCTGGGCAAAGCAACCCAGTATGAGGAATGGGAGGGAAATCCTGGCATTTTCAACTCCTCTTGAAGATTGTGGTGGTTTCAAAACTTCATTCAACCAGCTCAGCATAATAATACACACATTTACAGATGCTCAAGGTGTCAACAATAACTCTGAATTTTAATAACTTCTACCTAATGTATTACTTTTTTCACCTTCCTTCATCTACTACTGTTTTTAGAGTAAGCCACCCTTCTTATAACATAGATTATCAAAACCTTAATATCTTTTTAGCACATCAGTGATTTTTATTTTTGTGAAATTTTTTTGTTTGAATTTTTTATTAATAATGGAATTTAAACATTTTACATGTTGATCCCAGTTTCTTCTCCCTCCTTCCCTTCCTCCCTCCCTCCTTCCCTCCTTCCCTCTTACCCTTTTCCCCTTCACATGCACCCTGACCACCCTCCCCTCCCATCTCCCCACCCCCATTCCACTTGTAGGGCTATGCTATCCAGGTGGGGTCATGAAAATCTGTCAAGTCATTTGAAGTAGGGACTAGGACTCCTCTCAGGTGTCTAGGTTAAGGGAGTATCCCTCCATGGGGGATGTATCCACAAGGTCCTTTTGTGCACCAGGAATGCATCCTGGTTCTACTGTCTGATGTCCCTTAGCTGTTCAGTCCTTCTAGCTGAGACCCATATTCAGGGGGTCTGAGTCAGTCCCTTGCTGGATTTCCAGCTATTAGCTCCTCCTTGTTCAGGTCAGCTGTCTTTGTGTGTTTCTGCAACCTGCTCTTGTCCTCTCTCTCTCTCTCTTTGCATCTGGATTCTAGTTCAACTCAGTGTTTAGTTGTGGGTGTTTTCTTCTGTTTCCAACAGGTACTAGATGAGGGCTCCATGATGGTGGATAATTTAGTTAATGATCTCACTATCAGGGAAGGGCATTTATGGTAGCCTTTCCATGGTTGCTCAAATAGTTAGTTGGCGTCAGTCTTGTAAATCTCTAGACCTTTCTTTAGGTTCAGTTTTCTCTTCAAACCAATAATGGCTCCCTCTTTTATGTTTTCTCTCTCTCTCTCTCTCTCTCTCTCTCTCTCTCTCTCTCTCTCTCTCTCTATCTCTCTCTCTCTATCTCTCTCTATCTCTCTCTCTCTCTCTCTCTCTCTCTCTCTCGTGTCTTCTATTCTTATCCTGATTCAATCTTCCTAGTCGCATGTGCTTTCCTCTTCTCCCCTTCTCTTTTTCTTAGTTCTTTAGTTCTCTCTCCATTCACTTCCCCCACCCCACTTCCCATGTGCTTTGGAGGACTTGTCCCTTCCCCCTTTTGTGAGGGACATTATGTGAATCTCTTAGAATATACCTTGTATCCTAGTTCCTCTGGTGGTGTGAATTACAGGCTGGTGATCCTTTGCTCTAGGTCTAAAATCCATGTATGAGTGAGTATATACCATGTTCTTTTTTTTGTGACTGGGTTACCTCATTCAGGATGGTTTCTTCAAGTTTCATCCACTTGCCTGCGAATTTCAAGATTCCATTGTTTTTTTTGTTTTGTTTTGTTTTGTTTTCTTTTTTTTCTGCAGCAGGGTAGTATTCCATTGTGTAGATGTGCCACATCTTCTTTATCAATTCTTGAGTTGAGGGGCATCTAGGTTGCTTCCAGGTTCTTGCTATTCCAAATAATGCTGCTATGAACAAAATTGAGCACATGTCTTTGTTGCATGGATGTGGATCATTTGGGTATATACCTAAGAGGGGAATTGCTGGGACCTGTGGTAAACTAATTCCCATTTTCCTGAGTAACTGCCATACTGATCTCCAAAATGGCTGTACAAGTTTGCACTCCCACCATTCAGGCGACAAAGAGGCTGAGAAAGAAATCAGAGAAACATCACACTTTATAATAGCCACAAACAACATAAAGTATCTTGTAGTAACATGTGAAAGACCTATACAATAAGAACTTCGTGGCTTTAAAAAATTAAAGAAGATACCAGAAAATGGAAAGATCTCCCATGCTCTTGGTTTAGGAAGGCTAAATATAGCAAAAATGGCAATCTTGCCAAAAGCAATCTTCAGATTCAATGTAATCCCCATTAAAATCTCAGCACAATTCTTCACTGACCTTGAAAAGATAATAATTAACTTTATATGGAAAACAAAAGACCCAGGATAGCCAAAGCAACCCTGGACACTAAAAGAACTTCAGGAGGCATCACCATCCCTGACTTTAATCTCTACTACAAAGCTATAGTTCTGAAAACAGCCTGGTATTGGCACAAAAATAGACAGGTAGATCAATGGAATTGAATTGAAAATCCTGATATTAATCCACACACCTATGAACACCTGATTTTCGGCAAAACAGCTAAAAGAATACAATGGGGGGAGGAAGGCATCTTCAACAAATGGTGCTGGCACAACTGGATGATGGTGTGTAGAGGACTGCAGATAGACCCATGTTGATTGCCATTCACAAAACTCAAGTCCAAATGAAATTTTTTATTTATATTTGCCTGCAAATTTCATGATGTCATTGTTTTCAACAGCTGAGCAATACTCCATTATGTAAATGTACTACGTTTTCATTATCCATTCTTCAATTGAGGGACATCTAGGTTGTTTCCAAGTTCTGGCTATTATGAATAACACTTCTATGAACATAGATGAGCAAGTGTTCTTGTGGAGTGATAGTGCACCCTTTGGGTATATGTACAAGAGTGGCATAGCTGCATCTTGAGGTAGATCAAGTCTGAATTTTCTATAATAACTGTATTGATTTCCAAAGTGGCTGTACAAGTTTGCACATCCACCATCAATGGATGGGTGTTCCCCTTGCTCCACATCTTCTCCAGCAAGAGAAGTCACTGACAGATGTAAAAGATGGAATCTCAGAGCATTTTGACTTGAATTTCCATGATGGCTAAGGGCATTGAACATTTCTTAGTGTTTCTCAGCCATTTGAGAATCTTCTGTTGAAAATTCTTTGTTGAGATCTGTACCCCATTTTTATTGGATTATTGTGATTTGTTGATGTCTAGTTTCTTTAGATCTTTATATATTTTGGAAATCAGCCCTCTGTCAAATGTTGGGTTAGTAAAGGTCTTTTCTCATTCTGTAGATTGCCATTTTGTTTTATTGATGGTGTCCCTTGCCTTACAGAGCTTTTCAGTTTCACAAGGTCCCATTTATATATTTTCAATCATAGTGTGTGTTCTGGTATTCTGTTTAGGAAGTTGTCTCATGTTCCAGTTCACTCAAGAGTATCCCTATTTTCTTTTCTGTCAGGTTCAGTGTATTTGGGTTCACATTATGGTCTTTGACCCACTTGTACTTGAGTTTTGTGCAAGATGATAGATATGGATCTATTGTCATTCTTCTACATGTTGACATCCAGTTAGACCAGCACCATTTGTTGAAGAAGATTTTTTCCATTATATAATTTTGGTTTCTTTGTCAAAAATCAAGTTCCATAGGTATATGGATTTACATCTGGGTCTTTGCTTTGATTCTATTGGTCCACCTTTCTGTTTTTATGTCAATATATCAAGTTGTTTTTGTTATTATAGCTCTGTAGTAGATCTTGAAATCAGTGATGATGATTCCTCTGATAGTTTTTTTTATTGTATTAGATTGTTTCAGCTATCCTTGCCTTTTCTGGCTTTTCCATATGAGTTTGAATATTGTTCTTTAAAAATCTGTAAATAATTATGTTGTGATTTTAATTGAGATTGTGTTGTATCTGTAGATTGTTTTCAGTAAGAGTGCTATTTTTACTATGTTAATCCTACCATTCTTGATCACTGAAAATCTTTCCATCTTCTGATATCTTCTACAATTCCCTTCTTTAAAGAATTGAAGTTCTTGTCATACAGGTCTCTTATTTGCTTGGTTATATTTATCCCAGGATATTTTATATTGCTTGTGGCTGTTGCCAAGGGTGTTGTTTCCCTGATTTCTCTCTCTTCCTTTTTATCATTTGTATACAAAATGACTACTGATTTTTTGTTTTTTTTTTTGAGTTAATCTTGTATTCAGCAATTTCTTCACAAAAGGTGTTTATCAGCTGTAAAAGTTCTCTGGGAGAATATTTGGGGTCGATTATATAAACTATCATATCACGGACATATAATGGTACTTTGACTTATTCGTTTCCAATTTGTATCCTCTTTATCTCCTTCAGTTGTCTTACTGCTGTAGCTAGAACTTCAAGTAAAATACTGAATGGATATGGTAAGAATTGGCAGCCTGGTCTTGTTCCTGCCTTTAGTGGAATGCTTTGAGTTTCTCCCCATTTAGTTTGATGTTGGCTGTCTTTTTCTGTTCCACCTAATAGCTCCCAAATAATGACACAGAAACTTCTTATTAATTATGAAAGCTTAGCCTATAGCTTAGGCTTGTTCCTAACCAGCTTTTATAACTTAAATTAACCCATTTATATTAATCTATGTCCTATCATTTAGCATTAGCTCTCTGTCATTTAGCACCTCATGTTTCCTATCCATGTACCCTGACTTCCCCCAATGACCTAGATTCCTCCTCTTCTTCTTTTCTCTCTCCAGAAAACCCTGCCTATTTGATGTTCATCTTTTTATTACACCAGTCACAGCAGTACCCCTTCACACAGTTCACAAACATCCCACAATATTTGTGTGCTAGAAGCATCTTGCTCTGGTGTTTTGGGAGTGGGGAGGGTTGGGAGACTTTTAATGACTACTTCTATTTCCTTAGGGGTTATATCTATTTAAATTGTTTATTTAATCTTGATTTAATTTTGCTATGTAGTATCTATCAAGAAATGTGCCCATTTCTTTTATATTTTTGTATTTTATGGAGTACAGGTTTTTGAAGTATGACCTACTAATTCTCTGGATTTCCTAAGTGACCATTGTTATATCCCTTTTTTGTTTTTTATTTTGTTGATTTGGATATTTTCTTTCTGCCTTTTAGTTAGTTTGGATAAGGGTTTGTCTATCTGATTGATTTTATCAAAGACTCAACTCTTTGTTTCAGGCATTCTTTGTATTGTCTTCTTTGTTTCTATTTTATTGATTTCAGCTCTCAGTTTGACTATTTGCTGTGTGTTTGGGTGTGTTTGCTTCTTTATGTTCTGAAGCTTTTAGGTGTGCTGTTAAGTAGCCAGTATGAGATTTCTCCAAATTCTTTATGTAGACCCTTAGTATTATGAATTTTCTTCTTTGTACTGCTTTCACAGTGTCCCATAAGTTTGGGTATGTTGTGCATTAATTTTCATTGAATTCTAGAAAGTCTTTAATGTCTTTAATTTTTTTCTTGACACAGTGGCAATTCAGTTGAGATCAGTTCAGTTTCTGTGAGTTTGTATGCCTTCTGTAGTTTCTGTTGTGGTAGAAATTCAGCTTTCATCCATGGTGATCTGATAAGATACTGGGGGTTCATTTTTTTTTAATTGGTTGAGCCTTGTGTTGTGAGCCAGTTAATACAGTCAGTTTTGGAGAAGGTTCAATGAGGTGCTAAGAAGGTACATTCTGTTGTGTTTGGGCAAAATGTTCTGTAGAAACGAGACATCATCTTGGTGGATTTTGACTTAATGAGTTTGAAATATTCTTTTTTTGTTTTTGGTTTAAAGTCTATTTTGTTAGATGTTAGGATACCTACACCAGTTTGCTTCTCAGGTCTATTTGTATTTGGTTGGAAAATATTTTTCCAACTTTTTACCCTGAGTTAATGTCTATCTTTATACTGAGTTGTGTTCCTTGTATGCAGCAGAAGGATAGAAGGATGAATCCTGCTTTCATATCCATTCTATTAACCAGCGTCTTTTTATTGATATATTGATTCTATTCATATAGAGAGATATTAATGACCAGAGAATGTTAATTTCTTTTCTTTTTTTCTTTTCTTTTTTTTTGTGGTGGTGGTGGTGGTGGTGGTGGTGGTGGTGGTGGTGGTGGTGGTGCTGGTGTGTGTGTGTGTGTGTGTGTGTGTGTGTGTGTTTCCATCTTTTGGGTTTTACTGGTGTGAGATTATCTGTTTCCTGTGTTTTTCTGGGTGTAGCTAATTTTTGGGGTTGGAGTTTTCCTTCTATTGCCTTCTGTAGGGCTAAATCTGTGGAAGTATAATGTTTAAATTTGACTTAGTCATGGAACATTTTGTTTTCTCCATCTATATTAATAGAAAGTTTTGCTGGATATAGTAGTCTGGGCTGGCATCTGTGGTTTCTTAGAGTCTGCAAGTTATCAGTTCAGGCCCTTCTGGATTTTAGGGTCTTTGTTGAGAAGTCAGGTTTGTAATTCTGATAGGTCTGTCTTTATATGTTACTTGCTCTTTTTTCCCTTAAAGCTTATAATATTCTTCCTGTGTTCTGTATGTTTAGTGTTTTAATTATTGTGTCTTGAAGTGACTTCCTTTTGTGATCTGCTCTACTGGGTGTTCTATAAACATCTTGTACCTTTGTAGGCATGTCCTTCTTTACGCTAGTAAAATTTTCTTCTATGATTTTGTTAAATATATTTTGGGAGTTTTTGAGGTTAAGTTCTTCTTCTATTCCTATTATTCTTACATTTCATAGTGTTATTGTGTCAAGTTCTCCTTGATACTTTATATTACAAGTTTTTGTTTTTTTTTTTTTTTTTTTTTAGATTTAACATTTTCTTTGAATTTATTTCCTCTATTGTATCTTCAACACCCGGGATTCTCTCTTCCATTTTTAAGTTCTATTGGTGATGCTTATACCTGTAATTCCTGCTTATTTACTCAGATTTTCCATTTCCAAATTCCTTTACTTTGTGTTTTCTTTATTCCTTCAGTTTTAATTTTCAGGTCTTGAGCAGTTTCCTTCACCTGTTTGTTTTTTCTTGGTTTTCTTAGCATTCTTTAAGGGATGTATTGATTTCCTCCAATTTTTTGGTTGTCTTTTTCTCAATTTCTTTAAGGGTGTTATTCATTTTCTCTTTAAGGTACTCTCTTATCTTCATAAAGTTGTTTTTAAGGTCATTTTCTTGTGCTTCAGCTGCTTGGAATATTCAGGTCTTGATGTTATAGGATAGCTGTGATCTGGGGTCTCATACTGCCCTGGCTGTTGATTATATTCTTCTACTGGCATTTAGACATCTCATTTTGGGATGAGTGTAGGTATAGTTCCTGATTTCTGAGTTTGTCTTTGTTGGATCGATGTTTTGTTCCTTGGTTTCTGGTTTTTGTTTGTTTGTTTGTTTTTTCTTTTTTCTTTTGGTCTTCTATTCTTTGTGGCTTGTATTTCTATTGGCCACTGTTACCTCTGTCCTAGCAAGGAGTGTTTGTTTACATTGGGAACTGGCCTTCTTGTGGTTAGTTTGGACTTTGCTGCAGCATAAGGTCTCTGTTCGTCTGACTGCCGTGGTCTGTTTTTCTGTGTGGATTGAACCTGTTCTTTTAACTGATATAGACTGTACCTGAACCAATAAAGTCTGCTAGAGTGGGGGAAGGGCTGGCTGTGGGGTGGATGATGTGTGGTAAGAGAACTTGGGCAGCAGAGAAATGGGTCTTAGGGGAACAGAATTCAGGAGTGGGACAATCCAGTTGGCAGGACCCACTCCTCCAGCCAAATACCTGAATCTTTATGAAATTGAGTGTTGCTCATTGTCTGCAATGATAGTATACATTTTGGTGATGCCTATGTAAAGTTTAATGTGTCTATGACTGTCTCCAATGTGTTATAGCAATTCTAACTGTAGCTGAAGAAATTAGACATGGAGAGCAGTTTTATAAGTATTATCATTCTGCTCTTGGTTTTTTTCATTTTCTTTTCATTGGTATGTATGTGTGTGTTTATATATGTGCATGCTGCTTTATGTGTGTGTACTTCATTTTAATCCATTTGTTTTGTTTATTTAGCTCCATCAAAATATCATATAATTTCTTTTATTGCTTATAAACTTGGATTTTGTTATAAAATGTCAAGTACATAGCATATAAAGATAAAAATCAAGAACTGGAGTAAACTTCTAACCTAACTTCAGTAGTAAGGGTGTGAATGGATATGAAATAGGGGAGTTGGATAGAGGAGGAGGTGGAGAGAATAAGGGAATCATTTAGAGTCCTTATCAAGAGGTGTCCAATGATTGACTGAAGCATGAGTCAGACATTCAAACCTTTTTCAAAGTTGTTCAAAATTATAGAAGACATGAGAAATGAACACTCAATTACAGCATGCTCACTACAAACCTTTTCACAGGCAATTAAGAAATTGTGTGATTTAGTGAAATTTTAGGTAATCATTTGAATGTAGCCACACTTTGTGGAGTGGCTTGCACAGATTTTTTGTTATAATAGCAATATCCCTTTGGTACTTCCAACATCCTTCAATACTCAGGTCAAGGGCATTGGTGCAATGCAAGTAGTCACATTCAGTGCTTAAGAAGTTATGCCATTTTATAATCGTATTTGATGGTAATGATAGTGGTGGATAATACCTCTTGAATTCTTTAACTGTGTCAGCATCCAGCTGGTTCCCAGGAGTTTATGTAAATCAACAATCACAACTCTAGGATTTAGTAGTGTTATTATTTCTACTTTAGAGATGAAAGAGATACTCAAGACTGTATAACACACATCTAATATTCTTCATCCGATAATGGCTGAGCCCAAAGTGTCCCTCTTTACCAATATGCTGTTATCGAAAGATGTCAATTTGCCTGTGACTGAATACTTAAACAAAGGCTTATTTCTTTTAAAATAGTCTATTCCAGATGTGGGGTTAGGTTTGCTGAACTTTGTTTCCTTAGGGTTGATTGTTTATTTATAGCAATAGTGTTATATTAGTGTTTCTAGATTCTAAACCAAAGCTTTTACTCAGCATGAAAACATTAATACAGTTTTCCCCAGGGAGATGGATTATTAGTGAAAATAAATGACAACATTCTCTAGCAAAAAAAAAAAAAAAAAAAAAAAAAAAACAATAGAGTGACACACAGCAGAAGCAGAAGTAATGGCATCCTTTAGAATAATCTTAGCAGAAAATGGGTAAGTCACCTTGAAGGAGATAAAGTGTTACAAAGTACTGTTGTCTAATATGCATTGACAAGGACTGGCAGGATCCTTCCAGAGAGTGAGAACCCACAGGCCCATGTGTTTTAAAGGACCAAAAGGAGTGACATGCTTACAATCCCATCTAAGTGGGATGCAGTCAGATTTTTCTCTATTCTAAGATATTATTTCTAGGAAATGATAGCTCATTTGGGAAGATGACAACATCTTTTTCTTGCTCTCACTGGCATCCATAAAAGGAGATTCAGGACTGGCAGAGATTCCACAATCCTGCTCTTAGGATCCATATCAGACATCCTCAGCAAACTAGTGGTATCAAACTACTGTGTAACATAACAGTTTAAAACCTACACTGTGTTAAAAATTTGTCTCATAAATTATCATTAATTTATCTTAATATATATATAATTTATCTTATATCAGTGCAAGTAAAGTTTTAAACAGATTCATCTTATCACTCACCAAGGTGGGGTTTACTTAGGTGCCTTGAAAGCAAGGTAGCTTTGGTGGATTCAATGTGATGCAATAGACAATCTAAGTTCTAGGAGAGGAAACCCATAAGAAAACTTTTGTATTCATGGGTAGAGGGGCTATCTAAAGGTTAACATGAAATCCTGCCTCACACTGAATAATTATTTGATCCCATAGAAGTGGAACATGTAATAAAATTTAAAGACAAAACCTAATATAAGAAACATGTTCAGAGTCAATGTGACATTGACCACAGCTTTCAATACTATACCTCTTGTAAATCATTTAGAAAAACAATGCTTGGAGTAACAAAGTGTATAAACCATACTTTAAAGGGCATGAAATTCAAATGCCTATTACACTTGTAAATTGATGTTCAACCATCCCATGAATCATAGGAATGCAGGTCTGAACAACAGTGAGGCCTCATTTCCTAAATAATCACAGTCACATTCAGAAGTGACAGTGTGCAGTGATACTGGGGTGTCAGGAAATGCACCATCTCCTGTGTCACTTGTGATTTTTCAATGGCTTATAAGGATAAAAGAGAAAATGGTACCTTTCAAAATTTAAACTATGTATATTTGATTGATCTATTCTAATTCTTGTTGTAACAGCTTTAGAATGATACACATGTTTATATGTGTTTATAAAATCTACTGTTGGTCTAATGTGAAATTGATGGAATTTTAAAATTACCCTCAATAAGCTTTCAATCAGATTCTCCAAATATTAACACTTAATCACATTTGCTTTGCTTATCACACACATTGCTTTTGTTTAAACAAGACATTTATTTTTTAAAATTATTTTTATGTATTAATTGTTTTCACTTACTTTATGTCCCAAGCAGTGTTTTCTTTCCCCTCTGTCTCCCTTCTGCCCCCTATCTATTCCTGTTTTTCTGAAAGGGACAGGCCTCCCATAGGCATCAACAAAACATGGTATGTCAAGTTGAGTCAGTACCAAGCTCTTCGCCTTGCATCAAGGCTAGGCAAGACACCCAAACATGGGGAATAGGTTCCCAGAAGCCATCTCAAGCACAAGGGACAGGCTCTGATCCCACTGCTATGAGCCCCACAAACAGACAAAGTTGCACAACTGTCACACACATTCAGAGGGCCTAGGTTGGTCCCATGCAGGCTCCCTAACTGTAGTTCCAGAATCACACTACCCCAGGTCATCTGTCTCTGTGGGTTCCCCTGTCATGACCTTTGCCCCCTCCCTTGCAATCCCTCCTCCCTCTCTTCAATTGGACTTCTAGAGCTCTGTCAAGTGATTGGATGTGGACCTCTGCATCTGCTTAAATCAGTTACTGGACAATTAGGGTAGCCACCAATCTGATTACAGATGACCAATATGGGTACCCTCTCCATTATTGTCATGAATGCTAGCTGGGATCATCTTTGTGGATTCTTGGGACTTTTCCTAGCACAGGGCTTCTACCTAACCCTGAAATGGCACCCCTGTCTTTCATTACTCTCTGCCTCCATCCCTCCCTCATGTTCCCATCCCCTTACCTCCTCTTCTCCCCTACCCAACCTGCTCCCAGTTTTTCCAAGAGGTCCCTTCTATTTCCCCTTCCCAGGGAAATTCATGTATTTGCCCATTGCTTTCCTTGTTATCTAGTCTCTCTGGGGCTGTGGATTGTCCTTTACACCGAAAATTCACTTATGAGTGCATACATACCATGTTTGTCACTCTGTGTCTGGGTTACCTCACTCAGGATGATTTTTTTTTCTAGTTCTATCTATTTGCCTGCAAATTTCATGAAGTCATTTTTTTTCAGCTGAGTATTACTCCATTTGTATAAATGTGCTACCTTTTCTTTTTTTTTTTTCTTCTCCTTCCCCTCCTTCTCCTTCCCCTTCCCCTTCCCTCTCCCCCTCCCCTCCTCCTCCTCTTCCTCCTCCTCCTCCTCCTCCTCCTCCTCCTCCTTCTTCTGGTCTTTAGGGCAAAAATTAATATCATGAAGAAGTTTACAAAAATAGATTGATGTTATTTTCTTTATCCGTTGTTTGGTTGAGGGTCATTGTAGGCGCCTACCCTCGACCAGCAAGGAAGACGCAACTCCGGGAAGATCTTCTTCATGCAGTTTATTTCAGGATCCTTGAAACATGCTTCTTCTGACCTGCAGAACCCGGGACCCCGGGGGACCTCTGCCCAGGCTTAAATCCCCTTGTGCTAACCAACCCCAGTGAGCTATGTGGACCCTGCAGATAGGCTATTCTAACACAGAAGCAGACAGGCTGAACAGACTTAACCAAATAAGGGCTTGTTTACGCCAGAAAGCACTCACCCTTGGGGAGGTGGAAGGCAGAAGACAGCGCCATCTTTAAGGCACGGCACTTCGGAGTTCTCTACAGGTCATCTGGGTTATTTCCAGGTTCTGGCTATTATGAATGTACTGCTATAAATACAGTTGAGGAAGTGGCCTTGTGGTATGATTGAGCATCCACTGACTATATGCCCAAGATTGGTTTAGCAGGGTCTTGAGGTAGACTGAGTCACAATTTTCTCAGAAACTACTACACTGGTTTCCAAAGTGGCTGTATGAGTTTGTACTCCCACCAGCAGTGGAGGGGTATTTCCCTTTCTCCATATCCTCTCCACATAAGCTGTCATCAGTGTTTTTGATCTTAGCCATTCTGACAAGAGTCTTGGAGTTGTTTTGATTTACATTTCCCTTATGGTTAAGGATATTGAACAATTCTTTAAGTGTGTCTTGGCCATTTAAAATACTTCTGTTGGGAATACTCAGTTTAGATCTGTACCTCATTTTTAATTGGATTATTTGGTGTTTTAATGACTGTTTTTTGACTTCTTTGTATATTTTGGAGACCAGCCCTCTGTCAAATGTGGGGTTGGTGAAGATCTTTTCCCATTCTGTGGGCTGCTGCTTGTCTTGTTGACTGTGTCCATTGCCTTACAGAAGTTTCTTAGTTTTATGAGGTCCCATTTATTAATTGTTGATCTCAGTGTCTGTGCTACTGTTGTATTCAGAAAGTCATCTTCTGTGCCAATGTGTTCACACTTATTTTTCTTTTATCAGGTCTAGTGTAACTGGATTTATGTTGAGGCCTTTGATTCACTTGGATGTCATTTTTGTTCAGAGTGATAGATATGGATCTATTTCCATTCTTCTACATACCAGGATCTAGTTTAACAGCAACATCTGAAGATAGTTTCTTTATTCCATTGTATAATTTTGTTTGGCTTGTTTCTCAAAAATCAGATATTTAATATTTATAGGTGTGTGGGTTTTTGTCAGTGTCTTCAATTTGATTCCATTGATCCACTTGTCCATTTTTATGCCAACTCCAAGCTGTTTTTTTATTACTATAGCTCTATAGTGGAGCTTGAAGTCAGGGATGGTGATACCTCTGGAAGTTCCTTTATTGTGCAGGATTATTTTGGCTATCCTGAGTGTTTTGTTTCTCCATATGAAGTTGAGTCTTTTTCTTTTGAGGTCTGTGAAGAATTGTGTTGGAATTTTTATGGGGATTGAATTGAATCTGCAGATTGTTTTTGGTAAGATGGCCATTTATACTATGTTAATCCTACCAATCCATAAACATGGGAGAATGTTCAGTTCTTGCTGATGTAGGAATACTGTGTTTTAATGATGCCATATTGCCCTTTCTGTTGTTAACTGTATCCTCACACTGGTGTTTATACTTATGGGTTTGGGATTATTCTAGGTCTGAGTGATGATTCTTGTATTCGTATTTGGTGGATGGATTTTTTTTTTTTTTTGTATGTGTTTTGTGCTGTTTTCAGCCTGAATGGCTAAGGGTTCTGGTGATTGGCAGATCTTCAGGTCCAGTAGAATATCTTATCTGAGAGTTTTGGGTGTTTGGGTGCCTAGATCTAGCTTACCCTCCTGTTCTGAGTGCTGTGAGCTGTACCAGTGACTAGCCTAAGGAATATTTTCTTCCAATGTTGTGGACTGTACCTGTGCCCATAGAATCTGTTGGTGTTGCAAGGAAGGATTAGCCATAGGGAGGAATATGAGGTGGGTAGGATTTGGAAGCAAAGTGGGTTTTGGGGGAACAGAATCCAGTGAATGACAGAGTAGTGATGCAGCCTTCAGGCTGGTCTTTTGCCCACTCATTGGCTGCTGTGTAGTGCACCAGAGTAGTGAAGTTCACTAGAATTGGAGGGAGGAGATGGGAGAGGGAGGAGCATGGGAAGTGCCTTGGGGCTTAGGAACTGGAGATTAGGGAAGCCAGTTATTCACCTGTTCTTCCAACTGGTCAACAAAATCACTTCTTTATCCTGAAATTTTATCCTGAAATTTATCTAGAATTTTATTGGATTGTATAATTTCTACATATTTTTCACCATTAAGAAAGTAAAATCGATAATCCTATGGTCTAGAGAATGATTCATATTTTGTCAATTTTACCAATAATGTGCTTATAGCGAGAAAGTAATGTTGTATTCATTGTCTTGTCCTTCTAGGTCAATCTGTAAATAGCTTCTGTATTTCTGTAGATGCTATGGTATTGATATTTTTTCAAAGTAGCAAGGTGGATCCTGCC
Organism: Cricetiscus sungorus; assembly: GCA_030556225.1. NCBI lineage: Eukaryota > Metazoa > Chordata > Mammalia > Rodentia > Cricetidae > Cricetiscus > Cricetiscus sungorus. The sequence goes on along the minus strand of JANBXA010000372.1, from coordinate 19,648,417 downwards.
CATCTGTGTTAATCTTCTGTTGTCTCACAATTATGTTCATAAAAGACATGTTTACAGAAACACCCCAGAAATTCTGTGAGCTTTTTCTGGGTCCATGGTGTCATGGATTTTTTATTTCAGTCTGCCTCCTGCATGGTAGCATCATATCTGACAAGCTAGTTAAGTACTGCTTTTCAGTTTTTTTTTTTTGTTTTTGTTTTTTTTTTTTAAGATGCCATTTATCTCTTTATCAATTGAAGGAATTTAATAAGTGTATGTTTTGGGGGTCATGGAAATGTTTGAATACTCCTTAATTTTTAGCCATTCATTAATTCATTTTAGCCATTCATTAATGCTGTTTAAACAATTATGATTTTTTAATTTTATTATATCCTCACATCTGTTTTTTACTGTCAGGAAGAGATTTCACTTTTTCTTAATCATTATTTCTTTTATATCAGAAAGTAATAATAGAGTTTAATTTTACTCAATAAAAAACTACATATAAATATTTGTCAAGACCCAGTATTGACACCACAATTTATACTAAGAAATACTCTCCATGTGCAGGTGCTCTAATTGCACTTACAAGCACCAGTAAATGGTGCCTTCTGCAAGATAGCAACTATGTCTTTTGGGTTCTTCTCAGTCATTTTTAGAACACATTACTAGTTCTTCACACTGATGTCTATGACAGACATTGTTTATAGAAACACCCCCATCTCCCTGTACTTTTCCTAGCCCTGAAGTCGAGGAATTACTTTTTATCCATCTCTGTGTCTTCAATTTTCTGGGAAGTCCTATTTGCATTGAGTGGGGAAAAATATTCATAGACAACACTCTGGTCTTAAAGTACACAGGGAACTTTTTAAAATAATTTTGAAGATTTTCCCACATTGCCTTCAATAGTGAAAAATAGAAACAATATTAAAATTTTTTAAAGAATATATTAAATATTCTAATGCATAATAATTAGAGAACTCACCCATGGACTACCGTACAAGCATTGAAAACAATGGAGGGTCTATTTTATTGATATAGAAGAGAGTTTAATATATAGTGTATTTTTTAAAAAAGGGAAACAAATTCATGGCCATTTTGTATAATTTATTGTAAACAATATATATATATATATATATATATATGGAAAAATGTAAAACTCTGAAAGTCTGCATACTTTATTAGATATGTTTACTTTTGCTATGACAAAAAAATACCTGGCAAAAATATTTTAAAGAAGTGGTGTTTTGGGATTTTGTTTGAGGGGATACAGTCCATCATGGCATGGCAGCAATGGAGGTCACATTTCATATGCTGTCAGGAAGTAAACAGATGAACAGTGATGATTAGGATTTCCCCTCTTCTCCCTGTTTAATATAGAGCCCTGTTCATGGAAATGCTCTGCTCACATTCAAGGTGGGTTTTTCCTCCTCAATGATGTCTCCCAGAGGTGTCTCTAGGAAACTATAAATCCAGCCAAGTTGACAAGGAAAATTAACATATACTAAATCTTTTTGTTTCAACTTGAGGCTGGAATAAAAAAAAATGAAAATTTTGTGTATTTGTGGTTTTGTATGAATTTTATCTAATTAAAAACTTAATGTGAATTTGAAATCAATGAGAACAAAGTCAAAAAACAAACTAATTTGAATATTAATTGCTTAAAAAAAGAAAAAATAATATATAGGAAGCTTAGGAAATTGGACCACATTGTACATCAGTCATACTCAACAATTATAACTCACTAATCTGTTTGTAACAATTGCTTCAATTGGTGTTAGTTTTGTTCAAGTTTTATTTAGTATCTATTAAATGCTTTCTTGTGTGGATTAATTTTAATTTAACTGGGAAAAACTTAAACTATGACCAAATAGGATGTATTTCTCATCTATTTATCCACACTTGGTTTCTATAGAAGCTATAAGGATAATTATGCCATCATAGACTCACTGTCTGGTGACATTCACCAGCCTGGGTCACATGCAGCAGTATCCATGCTTATCTCATAGGGTTGGATGCTGTTTTATATGATATATGTAAGTGGAATTTGACTTAAACTTGAAGGTAGCTGTGAAGAGTACCCTACCAGGTAGATACACCATGGAGAATGTCCTGAGATGGCATTGTGCCCACTAAATGAAGATCAGGGGGAGGCCTGTCTGGAGAGCAATGACTGAGGGCTGTGAGAGTGAGTGATAAGTACTTAGTACAGGGGGACAAGATAATTTATACAGGGGCAAGATAAGAAACAAGGATGTTACTCAGAAGTGAGTAAGATGATTTGGTTTCTACTTTAAAATGCCATTTGCTCCCATGTGTGGAGAAGGCAACTGTGGGGAGGCCAGTAAAGGATTTTAATAGGAGACTATTATAACAGTACAGATGAAAGATGTGGATGGTTTGGGATAGAAATAAAGATGGAGGTGATGTCTTCAAAGTTGACAGGCTTTACTTGTGGAATAGATGAGAGGCAGGGATAAGGCATGGATAGCTTGAGGTTTTATTCTGAACATTGAAAGGAAAGGAATTGATATTTCCTGACAGAGAAAAGAGGCAGGGAAGAGAGTATTTGAGAAGAAATTCACATGATGGAATTTTTGTGTTAATTTAAGCTGAGTATATGAGCCAGGGGTTTGTTTAGAGAAATAGTTAGGGACTACTCTCTGTAACCACTATTTAAAGCCTTGAGATGAAATGATTTCACCTGAGAAGTCATCTATAGATGTGGCTTAACCTGCATATCTATAGAAGAGAAGGGTCCAGGATTGGCCCAGGGATTATATACTCCTAACTCTAGAAGATGATATTGTAATAAGGTTTCTTGGGATCCAGGAGTAGGTATGTATGAGAGGGGGGAGGGAGGGAGGGAGACAGAGAGAGAGAGAGAGAGAGAGAGAGAGAGAGAGAGAGAGAGAGAGAGAGAGAGAGAAGCTACTGTCATGGGTTGAAAGAAAATGACCCCCATAGGGAGTGGCACTTAGGCTTTGCTGGAATATGTATGACCTTGTTGGAGGAAGTGTGTTCCTAGGCTTTGAGGTTTCATGTGCTCAAGCTATGCCCAGTGTGGGACAAAGTTGTTTCTACTGCCTGTGGATCAAGATGTAGACATCTCAGCTTCTTCAGCCTCATGTTTGCCTGTACACTGCCATGAAGATAATATACTAAACCTCTGAAACTGTAAGCCAGATTTATTTAAATATTTTCCTTGATAAGAGTTGCTGTGGTCATGGTATCTCTTCAATAGAAACCATAACTAAGACAGACAGCAACCAGATGTGTTCTTAATTGGGTTGCTTTGTTCTTCTATATTTTCAGCCTTCTGAAGTCATTCCTTCAGAATGCACCTCATGTTGCAGATTATATCATCCTTGTGTTAATATAATCTACTATTGCCTGAAATATGCATAATTTCACAGAAACCCTTCTGTGACCAGAATAAAAAATTTTTAAATTATAGTGACATGGTAGACTAAAGGAAACCAGACTTCATAGTTAGTAATATACATGTTGAGTCACAAAATTTCTGTATATAGATACAGGTCAAAGAATCTCCAAATATATGTTGTCGAACTTATTTCTAAAAGAAACATATTTGGTATCTCATCATTACGTAGTTTTTTTTCCCAACATTTAATTTTTACTTTTGTGTGTGTGTGTGTGTGTGTGTCACATATTTGTGAGTACTAGTAAAGGCCAGAAGAGGGTCTCCTGGAGCTGGGGTGTGCAAGTTTGGAACCCAACTGCTGTCCTCTAAAAGAACAGCAAGTGCTCTAAAACACTGAGAAAACTCTCTAGGCCCTCACTCATCTCATAGTCTTAAATAAAGAAATGAAGGTTTTCAGTTGCAGTAATAAGATTAAAATACCAAAAGCTATTCTTTAAATAGAGAACACAGATATGCATGCCTACGCACACAGAGCTATAGTTAATGACCGCTAGCAAAAGCATTCACTTAGGGATACAAGAAATTTTTTCTGCAAAAAAAATTTGCAGATTAAATTTAAGGGAAATAGGCTCATTAGCTCTCAGGAAGCCTACAGCTTTGTCATTCTTAAACTACTCTCCCATGTAATCAGAGTATTTATAGATCCTTAGAACTAAGGGAAATTGGAAGAAAAAATTCAGTTTCACTTAAAACATATTTATGTGTTTGTATATATATGAGTGTGTGTATGTGTGTACATGTGTGCTTGTTTTATGGCATACTTTGCTCTTAAAGAACACCATTATTGTTGTATTTGGCAGTAATTATTGGCCATCAATGGTGTACAAAGTTTCTATTACATTTTATGCTCATTTGTTCTATAAGTTTGCAACTATTTTTAATCAATTCAACTATTAATTTCTTAGTGTCTAAAGTGTTCCTCTATAATATTAAAAATATTGGCCCATTGTCTTTTAAATCTTTATGATATGTGTGCATGTTTATGTGTAAATGTGGGTATGTCCATGCTATGGAATGCTTGTGGATATCAATGGACAACTTAGATGTTTGTTCTTGCCTTACATCTTGAAAAAGACTACCGTGTTCTTTGCAAGTGTTTAGGTCAGGATATCTGGCCCATGAGGTGTTAAATATTCTGTTTCTACCTTCCATCTTGCTGTATATGATGACCTGTGTGCTTTGTCGTCTTCACAGAATCTAGAATCAACAGAAGAAAGGAGATTTTCCTTTGGGCCTGACTGAGGAGAGTATCTTGATTATATCAATTGAGGCAGAAAGAGCCACCCACTGTGAGTGGCACCATTCTTTTTTTTTCATACAATACATTCTTTATGTAGCTTTCCCTCTTTCCACTCCTCCCAGTTCTTCCCCACCTCTGCTCTCCTCCATATCTACTCCCCTACCTGTCTCACCCCAGAAAAGAGCAGGCCTCTCAGGGACATCAACCAAATATGGCACAACAAGATTCCAGGCACAAACCCTTATAACAAAGCTTAGCACAGAAACCCAGCAGGAAGAAAAGGGTCCCAAGAGCAGGCAAAAAGGTCAAAGACACCCCTACTCTCACTGCCGGGAGTCCCACAAAACACAAAACCATCAACCTTCTCTGATTGAGACCAGGGACTGTGTAAATGGAGGGAGGTGACTGAGAACCTGTCTTCATTCACTATTCTTTACTTTCTGATTGTGGCTGTTTTGTGATCAGTTATTCCAGGCTTCTTTTGCTTTGACTTCTATACCATGATGCATTGTACCCTTGAATTGTAAGGGAGAATAAACCCTTTACCCTAAAGTTGATTTTGTTACATTGTTTTATCACAACAATGGAAAAGAAAGGAAGATGCTGAAGGGGCACAAATGTTGGCTACTGTGCTTTACAGGTGTTCTGGGGATTCAAACTCAGGTCATTACCCTCACACAGAAATCATTTTGCCCATGGAGCCATCTCCCCAGTCTTCCCTTGTCTTTTCTTTATCTGGTTTTACAAAAAAATAATACTATGAGATTTGATATATGTGTCTGTCTGGTTCTTTAGGGTAAGTACACAGAAGAAGGAAGAGTTGTATTATTTGTAGTCACAAACAACCCAACATGTTAGTTAAACTACAAACATTTTCCCACACATGGTATGTGCTTACTAGAGGTTTGTTGTAATACTCCTCTATGTTTTCTTATCTCTAGAAACAGGCTGAAGAAACAGTATCCATTCAACATGTTCTTTTCTTTAGGCAGAGAGAGAGACAAGGCAAAATATGGACTCCCCATGCTTATGCAATCACTTCTATTCATTGGGCAAGTGCAGTAGGAAGAGAATTTATTGTCTTTCCAAAGGTAGGAAGCAGAATATTTGGAAAATACAAATGTAGTTTTCTTTAGACTTTAAGAAATAAGGTCAGGCAATAACTTTTTTTCTCATCACCCAAGGCCTTTCTCCACTTAACTTAAAATGGCCGTTGAAGTATTTCTTAGAAACCAAAGGCCCTCTCTGGCTATGAAATTCATCATACGGTCTGTATCAACTTAGACAAAGGGCAATTTTTGAAGGCTGAGTCATTGACATTCTTTTTATTGCAGAGTTCTTATCACCCAAGCCTTCTGTACAACATTCCTTTAAGCTATTTATTCCTGTGGAAGACCTTGCTATTTAGGTCTATCTACCATCACTTATTTAGACGTACACTATCATTAACCTCCGACTCTAACTCTCCTTTATGTCCTTCTGATGGGCATTTTAGAGAAACTATAATTTTCCTCATGGTTGTATTACAGTAAAAAAACCCAGTATTTTAATTTGAAGAAAATCTGTTTTGTTATGTCTCAGAACATTGATGTCCCTATTTAGTCTTCCCACTTAAGGCAGTAATTGACTCTCTGAGAATCCCAATTTTGTCATCCTTCTTATCTGTTGTCTCACATAATTGCTGTGAGAAAGTTGAATTAGATAACACACGTAAGGTGCTTCTTAAGACCAACAGGAGGAAACATGGTATTTGATGTTGCTATTGTCACTCAGGATGTGTTACTAATACACATTTCCTGGGTGATATTGATTCCAGAGTATGAAAAATAACAGGATGTATCATGAAGCTCCAATATGATGTTTTCCTACTTACTTCCTTGTGAGTAAAATACTCTATTTTGGAAAGAGACTAATCAATGATACAAATGAAAAGATCAAAATTTTCTAACGTGTGATTTCACCATAATGTGCACATTAAAGATCAGACTCAATAAATACAGTTTCTCTTTCCGAGGATCTGACATGACTGTCCCCGGTAGAAGTGGCTTTTGATATAGCCACTTCTTCATCTGTTAGCAATCACTGTAACTGGAGACCTACTAAAGGCTTATTTTGGCATGTAAGAGTTCAATTTTTTATAAGCCATGCCAAAAAGCCTTGATTGATACATGTCAGGAATAGTAGCAACTACACTTCACTGAATAATTACATTACAGCTGAAGCTGCCAATTCTTTATCCAGAGGAAATATGTGTGCTAGGAACATATTTCTCTACTTGTTTTCTGCTTACATCAGAGAGGAAAACATCTGGTCAACCTCATTCATCACAGTGAATTTTTCCATAGCATAAGGTATTCTTGCTCACATTCTTGGCTAGCCTGTTCTTGCTAGAAAATAAAATACCATTAAAATATGTATTAAAAGAGGAAAGCAGATCTCAAAATTTTGCTGAAAAGCTAGGCATACTTCTACCTGAGAGATTCTGAAGTGTAATATGGCATGTAGTTAATTTGAGATTTGAGGATGGAAGTTTCTGTCCCACCTGGTCCTGTAGCTGTTTAGTTCAAAATAAACTCACAGGGGTTTATATTAATTATAAACTGTTAGGCCAATGGCTCAGGCTTCTTATTGGTGGTCTTTCTCTTAATTATTAACTCATTTCTATTAATCTCTATGTCTCCACATAGTCTTGGTTTACTGGTGATACACAGACTTCTGACTTCCTCAGCAGCTACATGGCATCTCTATGGTGACTCACCCACTCTCTGTGTTCCTCTTCTCAGTGTTCTCCTAGTCAGGTAGCCCCACCTATACTTTGTGCCTGGATACATCCTGCCTGTCCATTGGCCAAAACCAATAAGAGAGACATGTATTCACAACATACAAACCCCATCAGAAATTTCTTTCTATTCTTTTTTGAAAAATTATGGATAGAGATTTATAAAAATGATTTTGAATAAATGAAATATCTTAAAGAATAAGAAAACTTAGGTGCATTGATTTAAACCAACCCATGAGTTGAAAGACCTCAAGGATCTTGCTTTCTCCATAATATTTACTATATGACTCTCAACGGCATGTGGAATTAGAGTATGAATGTTTTCTGTGATCTTTTATTTCAAAGTGAGTGTAGTCCTAATGAGAAGGTATGATGATATACAAGGGGAAACCGGGACTGTATTTAGGATTAGCTGCACCATTTGGAATCTATATGATCTTTCAGTTATCACTATCCATAAAACAAAGGTGATAATTACTGTAAATCTGTCTTGTATATACTTTTGAAGTTTATATAAGGTTGTTGTTTGATAGGCTTAAAAAGAGTATTTAGTCATAAAATGAAAGTTAAGAATATCAGCTGGATCTTTGCTTCAATCTAGAATGCAAGCAATCACAAAACACACTAGAGACTATTCTCCCTAAAACTATTCTGATTAACAGTTACATAAGTGAAAAGAAAAGATGCAATTATCAGATTTGAGGTTAGGTTTTTTTCTTTTTGAGGCAGGCCTCAAATGAACTATGTCAACACGTATGATTTTCAACTTTTGGTCCCTTTACCTTCACATCCCAGACGCTGCTAGACATCACCATGTCCAGTTTTATGTGATGGTGTGAAACAAACTCGGAGCTTTGTGCATGCTAAGCAAGTACTGTACCAGCTGAACTATAGTCCCAGAAGTACTAGCTAATTTTATGTCCACTCTACATAGGCTAGGGTTATCTGAAAGGAGAGAACATCAAATGAGAAAATGTCTCCATAAGATCCAGCTAAAGGGCATTTTCTTAATTAGTGAATGAGGGGGAAGGGCCCAGCCCATTGTGAGTGATGCCATCCATGAGCTGATAATTCTGGGTTCTATAAGAAAGAAGGCTAAGCAAGCCACAAAAAGCAATAAGCAGTACCCCTCCATGGTCTTGGTATCAGATTTTGCCTTCCAGGTTCCTGTTTTGTTTGAATTCCTGCCCTAACTTCCCTCAGTAATGGACTGTTACCTGGAAGTGTAATCTAAATAAACCTCAAGTTGCTTTTGGCTATGGTGTTTTATCACAGCAATGATAATCCTAAGACAATAATCATTATTTGATTTCTTTTTTTAAAATTACACTGTGAGCCAAACCCAGGGCCTTACACTTCCTAGGCAAGTACTCCCCTACTAAATTGGGTCTCTAGTGTCAAATAACTGGATTGTTAAAAATTTGGCAACAAAAGGACTCAAGTGCCAAAACTTTATCTTGCAAGCCCAAATTCAAAGCTAAATGTCAGCCTAGACTTGGAATTACAAATACATGAACACAAAAAGCAACCAGCAAGCAGGTTGTGTGAAACATACCTGGAGCCATGGTGGGTTGACCACATGGTTAGTAAGATTATTGTAGAAAATGTGGACCCTTTTCTCAGACACAGTCATCAGGTCTCATTGATCCAATTTGTGGAATATAGTGGACATGTCAAACAGTTACTTTGCTCATTTAGTCACCAGTTTCCCCTTAATTCAAAAGAGACATTTACAATCTGCACCATGGCCAGTGGATGATGTCAGAGAACTTTGATCTACTGAAAAGGTTGAAGGGTACCACAGACAAAATTAACCAGAGGAATCAGGGTAGTGAAAAGAACCCTAAGAGCTGTCTTTAAACACTGAAAGGACTGTCAAGTGATGTTATGGGATTAATTCCATTTTGTCATTCCTGGGAGCAAAGAGAGGGCATATTGTAGGCTGCAAGAGACAATCTTGTACTAACACCTCAATCTTTAAGAAAAGGGCTGTGTGGCAAGAGAGCATGATCTGTATTGGAGGTTTCAGCTAAAGTTGGCTGCAATCTATTAGGTGACTCACTCGACACACTTCTGCCTTGGCTGGTTTCTAGAATTCTTAACAACTCTGAAACTCCGAAAGGTTTATGAAGGCATTAGAAGTAAGTCTATATTTTTAAGTATACTATATACTTAAGTGTTTATGTTCACTTTTCTTATTAACTAGATATTAATAGACACTTTTCAGTGGAAGTATAATTTTTCTGCCCATAGGACAATTTGAAGAAGCTAGTCAACCCTTAAAAACTGCTGATTTACCATCTTAGAGGTCTTTTTTTTTTTTTTTTTACTTTACAGAAGTAATTTATTGCACACAATTATGATATATAATACATCTGGCTTATTAAGCATGAAAAAGCCATGTTTCTACAATATTATGGGTGAGCTTTCTACCTTATAAAGCTTAACTTTGATGGCTAAGGTTACTATTGTAACCACAACGCAATTCTTTTGAACTATAAATTACTTTTTATTCCTATATGTTAAGTTAGATTCTTTATGTTTGTATAATATCTAACTGCTCAAAATCACAACTACAGTTATTTCTGTAAAGATAATAAATCAAATAGATTAAAAATGTGTCCCTTAGTGATTATTAGAACAACCATCTGAAGTAGTCAATATAACAAAAATAGAATTAGGATCTTATGAGAGAGGTAAAGAGGTATAGTATATTATAATGTGTATTATAGTAAAATATGAAGAGATAGTAAATCACAAATACTATGTTGTAGGTTTATTACATTTGCTGAGGTGCTCTGTGGATTAGCAGTGAAGTGAAGAAATGCAATGACTTGTATTTCCTATGCCCATGATAAATATGCATTTGTTCTTTACTGATTTTAAATACATTTTCAGAATTCTTCTCAAAACACTGTTGTAAACAGTCACTGTTAGTGGAGTTCAATAATTTTCTATTTTAATTTATTTGAGAGATGCTTTTCTTGTCTGTGGAGAAAAGGCAATAGTTTGTATACACTGCACTCATGAGCTTCTGCTGTTGCTAGGGAAACATCTAAGAGGCTGTTTATACTACTTACTAGACTTGAAGGTACAATGATTCTGTCATCACTGGTACCACAGAGGAATGCAAGTATGTTTTATTGAAAAGATTAGGGGGTTGTAAAACTCAAAAGGATCTAGTTTTGGTATTTGGTTAAAGAATTTAACTTCACCGAGTCCTACTTTCTCCACTTGTATAAGTACATAATAATGTCTATAAATAATCACTGAAGAGAAAGCTCTTAGGACATTTCATGGCACATGCCCTAGGCTGGCTAAGTGGTGAGAGAAGACGGGACATGTGCCATGCTGACTGAATGCTGATGATTAATGGGAGTCTGGGCTGTTGTAGTCAGGTAATCTTCATACTCAAATGCTCTTTGTAGTTTAATTGTACAACCAAAGGGAATGGGAAACTTAGATCATGTTCAGCCAGTAATCAAATTTGGATTATTATAATTTGTTTCATTTCCTCCGCTGGATTGAAATTTCCCCGAGGGCAAAGATAACATTTAGTTTGACTTCATGTCTGCAAAAAGAACCTTGCATTTGTAAGATTAAAAACATTAAAAAAATGACTTTAGCTTAACATGGCTCAAAAACTACAGGTGAAAAATAGAAGTTTTTTTCTGGTGGTTAGAAACTGTCATGACACAGGTTTAGTGTGAGCATGATGAATGTAATTTAGGTGAGGAATAATGAAATACAACTGGTGAGATGGATAAGAAAATGGTGGCTCAAACCAAATTCCACAGATTAATAGGACAGTGCTATTTGTTGTATATCATTCTCCAATTTTCAAGATTATTAAATATTGGGAAAATGATATACTATCTCATACATTTTTCCTAATATGATTGATATATTTCTTCAATACGACAGGCATTAGCAAACACCCTTTTTGTAATGTCTACTATGTTGCTTGCAAATATATCTTTTCTTATATTGATTGGTAATAATTTACAAATATCCACAACAAAAATAATAACAATGTTAAGTATTATAATAAAACTACATAGGAAAATGCATACTATCAGATTCAGATTGGAAAAGATGCAACAGTGATTATACAATAATCTCTAACATTCCGATTAGGGGAAATTCAAGTGGAACACATTGATGATTTAGGAATGTTGATGCTTATGAGAAAGTGGTCTGAAGTGGGAGGAGCACAACCATGATAAGAAAGAGAAGTATTTGCCTACAAAACTTACCTATTGCAAATGTTAGAAGGAATTTCTAATTTCTGTAGACTGCTTTCAGGGACAAGGAGATCTCTTAAGGTAGCAGTACTTCACTACACAGAACTCAACAAGGGGCAAGGAAGAAGAAAGAAACACGAAGGCACAACTCTTCCAGTCTCAGACAGGACACTGCATCACAAAAACTTCATTGCTGCTTTAGTCTACAGCTCATTTCCAGCAAGTGGTTGCACTGCAATTTCCCTGTGTGCCATATAGAATTGATGTTTGTCCACAATAGGCTAAAATAACATTGCTTTTTGCCTTTTTTTTTTATACCATCACAATACTTAAACAAATCACTTAAATTTCTATCCAGGAAGGCAAAACTTCTTTAAGAATTGGCATCATTTATTTGTGTGTGTGTGTGTGTGTGTGTGTGTGTATGTGTGTGTGTGTGTGTGTTTGAAAACTTGCACTCTGACAGAAACTTGCGAGTTTGTTTGGCTAAATTCTCCAAGAATGTTCAATGCCCATTACCAAATGCAGGTGCATATCTATTATCTATTTTATTTCTTCATTAATGAAACTATCTGATTTAATACTCAGCATTCAACATTAAGGTGTACAATGTCCATCATGTATGTATTTTCTGCTTCAAGATATATGTATTTATTACAAATTAATAAATATTTTGAACATTCCAGTGCCCACAGTCAAAAATGTCCCTAACTAAAATGGGTAACAGTAAAATAATTCCAGCTAAAGTCCAGTTGATATTTAGCAAAGACTATTTATTCTGCTTGTATTTTCATTCTTTGTGTGTATGGTGTCTTGTAGCATTTATCTTATTTGATATGGCATGAGCTCAGTTAGTTTTCTAATGGCCAAGGACATGATTTTAGAGTCTGAAGCTTGTGCAGCACCTCCTATTAACACTAGTTGTCATTAAACAATAGTCTCTGAAAGGACACTGGAGGAAAATCATGAGCTTGGGAGGAGGACAACAAATGAGAATAAAGTATAATGACAGATATATGAAGATACTACGGTGAAGCCTATTACTTCCTATGCTATTTTCAGAAAATGAATACAAAACAAGACAATAGAAACTAAAGTTGCGAGCATCATTTTGAAAATTACTGTGTAACCTGATTAAACAAAACCACAATGTATCAAATGATGTACTATTAACAAAACTACTCTTTTTCTTTTCCACTCACCCAGTCATCCGGTTAAGTATGCTTTACCAAGCTGCAGACTCCCACCTAGCTGTTTCATGTTTATAAAATACTCCATAAACCTGTAAGCCATATTGAAGTTTGTCCTTCCGTTTTATTTAGCTTTTTCTGAATTTCCCAGTCAGGGGATATTAAATCTCAAAAGCCAGCACCCCTCCTAATCCTTTCCTCCTTGCTTAGTTTCCTCTAACCTATTAATATTGCAGTTGTGAGAGAAACTTGGAACACTCCTTAATAATAAATAAAGAAGAAGAGAATGGCAATGCTAGAAAGCAAATCCCAACTTCTGGTACAGATGTGCTTACAGCCAATGATGAGGAACATCAGGGAGGGCAGAAGCAGAGAGAGTGACTATATGGACACTTTGAGTCAGGAGGTGGTGTTCATCTGGTCATGTCTCTTTACTGCTTTGTTTCACATTAAAGCTCATTTGCCTTCTCCACTTGGAAGTAAAGACTGAACACAGCTGGACCAGGGGTTTCCTCTCGGCCTTTCTCAGCCTTCCCATTCCCAGGCTCTGATCGTCCTGCCTTTCTCCAGGCAGGAACTATTTGCAGCAGGGTTTCATGCTTCCTGTTCTCTAATTGCTATCCATCTGTTTCCATTAACTTTCAGAGCCACTTGCCTCATTTAAATACCGTGTTCCTTTTTAAAAAATACTTCAAACAAAATTATAACCTCATATATGTGCATAGCATTTCCAAAGATTTCTGTGTCAAAGGACAGCATCATTATCTACTTTTAAAAATAATTTTTAAAGATTATAATTATATCATCCCCCTTCCTATCCTCTAAGGCTTCTCATATACCCTACCTTGCTATCTTTCAAATTCATAGTCTTTCTTTAAACACGCACACACACACACACACACACACACACACACACACACACACACACACACACACAGAGAGAGAGAGAGAGAGAGAGAGAGAGAGAGAGAGAGGGGGGGAGAGGGAGAGGGAGAGGGAGAGAGAGGGAGGGAGGGAGAGAGTGCCCTCCTGCTTCGGTCCACAATGTTACTTGTACTTCTGTTTTTATCGCTGACCCTTGGTGTTCCATATACTATTGGTGTGCTCCTCCCTGGGGAATGTCACACCCTTCCTTCATGTGTAAGTTACCTGTTGGTCTTTGAGGGATAGTGAAGACTCCTTTGTTTTAGCTTGTTTTTAGCCCTTGACCACCTCATGTTTAGGCAGTTACATTGCAGAGACATCATGGGTGTAGCTTCTTACTGTTCTATTAGACTCAGTCTCACAGCAAACTTCCTCTTTCTCTGGCTCTGACTATGTTTCCACCACCTCGTCTACAATTTTCTCAGAACCTTAGATGCAGGAGTTGTGCTGTGGGTGTATCAATTAGGATGGGGTTCATTTCCTCCATTTTACAGAATGGGACTCCGCACCCCTCACAATGTTATGTAGGTGATTTTCCCCGTGTGTTAGAATGCCTACACATGTTGTCATTATGCATCACTGCCTTGGTAAGTGGAATCCTAAGTTCACCATTTTACAGTATATTTCATAATTTAATTACAAGAGTATTTTAACTTCAATATAAACATCTTAACTGCATTTCTTCTGAGTTTTTTTTTTTTAATTTAGATTTGTAACATAACAAAACTGGTCAGAGCTGCAGGTAGTTTGGCAATCCTACTGTGTTTCCCTAGAAATCCCCCAAAATATTTTAACAACATCCCAGAATTCGAATTCATCTTTTCCATATGAAACAAAGAATTCCATAGAATGCCATGAATAAACAGCCTATGCTATGTTTACTGTGGTGGAAGTGATAACTTGTTTCCCCAGAGGTAACCTACTGAGTGCAGAACACTTCCAAATTGCAAAAATCTCCCTACCACACTCTTATGCAGAAATACATTGAGTGTATTGATTACTGTTTACTTAGCACAAATTCAAATGTAAGAGCCTAAAGTGACTCCTTAATGTTACCTCTCTACTTGGCCACTAGTGTCTGACTCCAGTATAGTCCTGGTGTCTCTTTAACTTGTGAAAAGCCACAGGAAAAGAAGATAGCTTTTATCATATTTTCCTTAGCTCCTGGAAGTCCTGTGTTTGCTTCATTTCCACCATTCTTCCCTTATGGCTTCTCCCATGTTTTCTCCACATTCTTTCAAACTCATGACCTATTGTTTAGCTACTATTGCTACACATTCACACAAACACACATGTAGATAGATATAGATATATACACTTACATAAATATGAGTAAACCTGGAATCTATTTGATGTTGCTCATATCTCTAAAACTCCTGTAATTGGATAACCTATCAGGTTTTCCTCCCTGGAGAAGACTGATTTTCCTTCTCTCAGCATCTATTAATTCCTTGTAGCTCTTCGTCTGCAGATAAAGCCTTGTGAGATTTCTTGTGCATTGGAATGTCAACACATGTTGTCATCATGCAGGTGTTATTTAAGCAACAATATTGAGATTTTCTGAGTGTAGCTTCCCTCTCATAGAGAGAAGGCACTATCTTGAAGCAGATATCCCTGGCTCTTACCGCCTTTCTGTCTCCTCTTCTGCAATCTTTGCCAGGCCCCAGGTGTAAGTGTTTTGTTGTGGAAGTATCAACTGATGTTGAGCACCCTGATGGGAGATGTTATTCTGTAAATATGTTTCTCATACTGGTTAAGTAATAAAGCCCTATTGGCCAATAGGAAATTAGAATTTTGGGGCTAGGAGACTAGATAGTTAGGAGGAGTCAGGATGTAGAGCATGGAGAAAGAAGATGCCGGCGGCTGCTCTCCAATAAGATGACCACGTGAAAATACTTAGATAAGTAGAAATGGGTTAATAATTAAGACAGAGGTAGCCCATAAACAATAATGGTAACTGGCCAACAGGATTGTATCAAATACAGAGTCTCAGAGTGTTATTTGGGGCTGGTGCGTCAGACTAGCAAGCAGGTGGGCTGGCAGAAAACATACATGCAATACCCTATACTCTTGCTGTTTTCTGTTGACCAGTTGCAAATTTCAGCAGTCATCTCTACCTGCTTCAGGAAGAAGCATCTTTGTAGAGGAATGTTAACTACACCTTTTTATCTGTGAGTATGTCTTTAGAATGCTGTTGAAAATTATATCAGTTTATGAAAGAGGCAGAAGTCCTCCTCTGTGGTCCTTACCAGACTTTCCTTATTGGAGTAGGCCAATTAGATGTCTGTTGGCTACCCACTACTATTACACTTCTAGGAATACCTTGCCAGGATGGTCCTTATTGTAGTCCATAGGTTTTACATTTGGGTATGAATGTCCTTACTTTTCACTTGGCAGCTTTTATGTCACCTTCAGCCACTATAAAAGCTAGTCCTTAGGGAGGAACCTTCCAGGTTGGTTCCAGCTCTGTTACTCCAAATCCTGTTTCTGAAGTGAGTGTATAGTGTCTTTAGTAATAAGTCTTAATGTTAAGTTCTGGGAAAAAACCAAGGAGAAAACAATGGCCTATATTGTTTTTGAGATCCCTTAGACTCCTGGGACCAACAATTTGAAGAGAGGTTTCCTCTGCCTGGGAATTGGGGTTTTGTGTTAGATAGTCTATGGCTCTTGTGGGGAGCATTATCACTCCAAAAGGTATAACTACATTAAAATATATGCTTATTCTTATACATGTTATATATTGTGGTAGTTTGGATGGAAATGATCCTCATAGGGAAAGGCACTATAAGGGAGTATGGCCTAGTTGTAGTAGGTGTGGGTTTGTTGGAGGAAGTGTGTCACTGGGGGAGGTGTGTGCTTTGAGATCTCAGACGCCTGTCCCTGTGATTCACTTGATTTTCCTGCTACCTCCAGATATAGGTCCAGATGGAGAACTCTTATCAAATCTAGATATAGAACTTTCATCTACCTCTCCAGCATCAGATCTGCTTTCATGACACCATGTTTCTCATCATGATGATAATGGACTGAAACAGTAAGTCTTCATAAGAGTTGCCATGGTCATGTGGTCTCATCACAATAAAACCCTAAGTAATGTATATATTTTTAATGATCATAAAATAGTGATACCATATTTTTTAAACATCCTTAGAATTATTTATCCTTCCTTCTTCTTTCTCTCTTATCTGGTTAGAGTCTGCCATCCAGTTTTTCCTCTTCATTACCTGTGTGCTATTAGCCCTATGACTTGAGCTTCCACTGCCCTTTCATTTTATTATGCTAGTTTCTTGGTTATACACTCTCCTCCAAAGAGTCAGAGCAAGGTCACACAAACATAAGAGAACATGAAGCATTTGTCTTGCTAGACCTGGGTTGCATCACTCAATGTAATATTTCCCAGTTCAGTCCATTTGTCTGCAAATTTCACGACTTTATCTAGATTCATCAGAATTATCAAAGTCACAGAAAGAAAAGATTAACAACTTAAATATACCCATAACAAAGAAAGACTTTGAAATGGCAATAAAAATCCTTCTAACTTAAAAAAAAAAAAAAAAAAAAAAAAAGCGCAAAGCCAGGCCCGGATGGATTCACTGCAGAATTCTATCAGACATTCAAAGGAAATCTACAATAAACATTTCTTCTTCATCTTTTTTTTTTTTTTTTTTTTTTTTTTAAGAAACCAAAGGAGTATTTCCAAAATCTTTTTACAAAAATAGTAGTTCTCTGTTACCAGGTAAGGCACTGCAAGCACAAAATAAAACAAAACAAACAAAACAAAACAAAACCTCATAGTTATATAGATCAAAAGATCACCCACCACAGTCAAGCTGGTTTTATCTTGGAGATGCAGGGATAACATATGAAAATCACTAAATGTAATAATAACAATAAAAAACACCTGGTGGGAGATGCCATTCTGTAAATATGCTTCTCTTATTGATTAATGAATAAAGCCCTGTTGGCCAATAGGAAAGCAAGATAGGTGGGACTAGGAGACAAGGAGGATTCTTGGAGATGTAGTAAAGAAGAGTCAAGATGTAAGCCACGAGAGGATAAGAGTTCTGGACTCTCTCTCTGGTAAGACCACATGGAAACATTTAGATCGATAGGAATGTGTTAACATTTAAGACAGAGCTAGCCAATAAGAAACACTAGTAACAGGTCAACATCTTTATAACTAATATAGAGTCTCTATTTTGGGACTGACATGGCTGTGAGACCAGGCTGGCAGGAAAGTACCCGTAAGAAATATCCATGGACTTAAAGCCAAAATTCACATGATCTCTCAATAGATGCAGAAAAGGTCTTTGACAAATCTGATATGGATGTATAATAAAAGTTTTAGAAAGAGTTAGACTGGAAGGGACATTCCTCAACATAATAATGACTATATTTGACAAACCTACAGCCAATAAATCCTAAGTGGAGGAAAACTCAGAGTATACATTAAAATCAGAAATAATACTGTTTACTGTCTCTGCTCCTTTTTGGTGAAGTGCTTAAAATACTACCTGAAGCAGTTAGACAAATGGAGGAGATAAAATTGATGCAAGTAGGGAAAGATATTAAATTATTCCATTTGCAGATGGTATTATATTACACACAGGAGACCCCAAAAACTCCACCAAAAACTTCTAGAAATGATCGACAATTTCAGAAAAGTAGAAAGAAACAAAATCAAATTCTAAAATATGTAACCTTTCTATATACCAACAACAAATACATTTAGATGTATTATATGTATCTTATATAATCTTTCCTTTGCTCCTTTGCTCATGGAGTCCCTTTGTAGTTTAGTTTCTGTGGGCCACTTTCCCAAGAGACGTACATGGAAATAAAGCTTAAATTCAATGCCTTATAGTGGTTTCCTTTTCCCCTATATGCTACTTTACTCTTAGAGTATGTGCTTAGTTGCTGATATTCATAGAATCAGTGGTATGTTTCTACCTATGTTTTTAGCTTTTCAATTTCTAGCCTTCTTTTTTCTTTGTACTTGTGTGCACTTTAGCTGCTTCTTAATCAAGTGCATGATCTGCAAGGAAAGGGGATTCTGTTGTCTCTTTTTTGTACTCTCATATACAGGAAGTCTTCTGTAATGACTTGGAATTTATCTACCAAATTTTTTTATGAGAAGAGTCCTGCTTGCCATGACTGAATTTTATATACCCTAGAACTTAATTATGATGATGTGTTCAGGATCCACTTATGGGATTGCTTTATAAATGAGAATGTTATGTAATGGGAATTTTTTGATATTTCATTAAGTAAATTCTCTGGGACAGTGTCCAAAATGATTCCTTTCTATAATAAGATTTATCCCCAAATCAATACTATTATAGCAACACTACATAACCCACTGAGCCCCTTGTCCCTCTTGCAGTATTTAAATTGAATTTGCAGATTACTGTTCTAGCCCTGCTTAGCTAAAGGCTGATAATAAAAAGGGAGCCTCTCTTGAGGTTTGGAATGTCACATAGTCAAGCCCACAGTGCCAGACTTCAGTATGGTAAATTCCTACTCAGATTCTACTTCCAACAGTACTTCCTCTCCAACCTCTACAGCATTCTCTTTTTATCTTTTCATCTCTGGATGATGATGTCCCTTTTCCTGTTTAAGAATTGCCTTTTTCCCTGTTTCTATTCC
Organism: Cricetiscus sungorus; assembly: GCA_030556225.1. NCBI lineage: Eukaryota > Metazoa > Chordata > Mammalia > Rodentia > Cricetidae > Cricetiscus > Cricetiscus sungorus. The sequence goes on along the minus strand of JANBXA010000372.1, from coordinate 19,628,970 downwards.
CTGTTTTGGGTATTTTTAAGTGTAAGAGTATTTGTTTCTACACAATTTGCATCTTTATCTTTAATTGATGTTTGTAACAGTCCTTTGTGCGTCATGCTGAATTTTCTTCTGAGTTCTATGACAATTCTTGTGTCATCAGATTTTGCACAAAAAATTGCACTGAGTGAGATCAATTGGATTGGGAACTAACATCTTATACAACATACACAGGAAACCGTGTGCACTTTATCCTGCTTTGTTTCCCCCTGCCCAATCCCTCTTTGTCTTCTATTTTGTCATTCTTCAACCTCCTCATACTTTCTTTCAGTCAGACATCAGGGATAATTTTCCCACTTTTACTTCTTGAATTTTGATTCAAGCCCATTATATGCCTCAGTGGATTTCCTGATACTATTGGCATCTGATTTAATTGGTATGACAAGAACTAATCTTGGGATTTACCTGTAATTCTTTTTGGCTAGGGCTCAAGTCTTGGTTTTCCTGGCAGTTAGTGCTTGGAAAGGGAATACTTGGTTGAGAGTGTAATACAGAGGGTCCTTTCAGAGTGTGTCCACATCATTCGACAAGTAGATTGTGCAAACTGATTCAAGCTGTCTCTTCCCCTTTGAATCAGCTCTAGTTTCTGGTAATGCAAGGAATTAGTTAGGGGGATCAGGAACAAAGTACTTATAGATACTTTAATACATGTTCACTCATTCCTGCTGTTTTAGATATTCTTGCCTTTTATATTGAAACTCTAGTTTTAAAAAAAAAACTAGTGCTGGTGAGATGTCTCTGTCAGAAGAGGTATGGGCCTCTGAGGCTGATGATCTGTAGTGTTCAGCTCTGGACTTCAGCCTCTGTAGATTTGCACGGCCTTGCACAGCCTTTCTTTAAGGAGCTTTCAGTCTTTAGGCCTGTGCTGTGGCTGCACCATTGACTGTCTTTGTTTTGAGGTTTCCAGCCAGCTTCATGGACTGAACAGCAACTGGTTTCACCCAGCCCAGCTCTCTAGCCTCTGATCATGTGAGCCACTATAATAAAACCCCCATGCACTTTCACCATTTCTATTGCTTCAGCCAGTTCTGATTAAAGCAGCCAGGCGCCATGCCTTGGCATTTCTTGTTCATTAAGAAGGCAGGACTTGCTCTGCATTGTTTCGACTTATGTTGAGTTAATTTTACTGACCTTTGTTGCTGTGGGATCTTAGAGGTGCCATAAGCCTATGGTAGGAACATCACTAGGGAGGATGCAGTGCCAATCATCCTGCATATTATATCAGAGAAGCTCTGTTTTGTGATTATTCACATACCCTATAGGTTATTATATACCCTACAGATTTCCAAACAACAAATAGTATTACCCCAATGAATAGGCTATACTATGTATAATAAGACAATTATTTTTCTCCATTTTCTGCAGTTGCATTGAGCTACATGCATTCTAACCTTACTTTATATTTTATCTTATTTTTCTGCATTATCTCTTTTCTTTGCCTCAATTTTTTTGATCAAATTACTATGCTGTGGCACACTAATTTATAAGGTATTGTGATTCTGTTTGGGAGGAAGACAGAACATTTAAAAAATAAATAAGATGATAAGATCACTTTAAGGAAACTCCCAAATTGCAGTGCTATTTGGAACACAGCATGAAGACTCTTGCACCCACAGACATGCAGGGAAACCAGAAGGTTAGTCATGAAGGGATGTCTGCTCAAAGGAGGAAATACCTGTTCTTCTTCCCAGACAGCTGGGAACTGAAGGTGATTAGCAGCCTACTATTCTGTGCTATCTGTTGAGCCAGGCCACATCAAGCTCTTGCATTCAGGACTGGAGTTGGATATTACTCTAAATGCCCCTCACAGCCAGGGCCTCCCCAGGCTCCTACAATCAGGACAAGAGGTACCAAGTTATCTAAATGACCCTTGCATTATCTGTATAGCCAGAGGCTCCCCCAAACTCTTGTAACCAGGACTAGAGGTGGCTAACAGCCCAGATGACCTCTATGCTATCTGTATGACTGATACCAGGCCAGATCCTTCTGTAGACCCTTAAGCTAGTACAAGTAGCCTATCTCTAGAACCCATCTTCTTGGAAGAAATAATATGTATCCTGAGTTGAGTTTCATTGTAATTATGCTTTCTTGTGCATCAGGGCTTATATTACATGAGGATACTGCACAAATTGTACTATTTTAAATATGCTGGCAATAAACCAACTGGCATCAGACTCCCAAAGTCTGATCCAGATTGATGAATTCCACTGAAACAAGTTTTCATTCTCACCACTCTGGGGTTTGTTTCCCTGCCTGGACACCTGCAGGGTCACCAATGCAGTTACTAGAAATGATGTCTGAGCACCAAAGAAGTTGTGCATTTTTTTTATTTATTTTATTTTTTTACTAAATTTGTATTAGTTTTGAAGTTTTTAATACAATGTATTTTTAGCATATTTCCTCCTTCCCCAAGTTCTCCTAGATCCTCTCCACCTCTCTAACCATCAAATTTCATACTTGCTCTCACTACCTCAATAAACAGAAACACAAAACAAAGTAAAGAACAGAGAAACAAACCAAACAACACACACAAATCATGAAGTCCATTTTGTGTTAGTTAACTACTCCTGGGCATGAGGTCTGCCATGGCATGTGGTTGACATACCCAGTGTCATTACACTCTAGATACTGAATATGTCTCAACAGATATTAACTGCAAATAGCTTCTTGGTTAGTGGCAGAATTTTGTGTCCACCTCCTAATCTCCATGCTGGGATTTTGTCTATGTTGAATTTGATATTGTATAGGTCTTATATGTGCTTCTACAGCTCTATGAGTTCACATGAGTATCATTCCTATTGTATATGGATGCTGTTTCCTTAGAGTCATCTACCATCTCTGGTGCTTAAAATCTTCCTACCTCCTCTTCCACATAGACCCCTGAGCTTTCAGGGGGAGAGGTTTAATAAAGACATCCTATTTGGGACCATGTGTCCCAATCTCTCATTCTCATCACATTGTCCATTTGTGGGTTTCTGCATTGATTCTTATCTATTTTCTGTTTGAATTTTTTTATTAATAATGTAATTTAAAAATTTTACATGTCGATTCCAGTTTCCTCTCCCTACCTCCCTCTTAAACTCTTTGCCACCTCACATGTACACTGACCACCCTCCCCTCCACTCCCATTCCACATGTAGGGCAATGCTATCCAGGTGAGGTCATGACAATTTGCCAAGTCATTTGGAGTAGGGACTAGGGCTTCTCTCCTGTCTCTAGGTTAAGGGAGTATCCCTCCATGGGGGATGTGTCCACAAGGTCCTTTTGTGCACTAGGAATACATCCTGGTCCTACTGTCTGAGGTCCCTTAGACTGCTTAGTCTTTCTAGCTGAGACCCATATTCAGGGGATCTGAGTCAGTCCCAAGCTCTGGATTCCCAGCTATCAGTCTGGGGGGAGGGACATTAGCTCCTCCTTGTTCAGGTCAGTTTTCTTTATGTGTTTCTGCAACCTGCTCTTGTCCTCTCTCTCTGCATCTGGATTCTAGTTCAACTCAGTGTTTAGTTATGGGTGTTTGCTTCTGTTTCCAACAGGTACTAGATGAGGACTCCATGATGGTGGATAATTTAATTGATGGTCTAACTATCAAGGAAGGGCATTTATGGTAGCCTTTTCATGGTTGCTCAAATTGTTAGTTAGAGTCAATCTTGTAGGTCTCTAGACCTTTCTTTAGGTTTAGTTTTCTCTTCAAACCAATAATGGTTCCCTCTTTTATGTTCTCTCTCTCTCTCTCTCTCTCTCTCTCTCTCTCTCTCTCTCTCTCTCTCTCTCTCTCTCTCTCTCTCTCGGCTTCTATTTCTACCCTGACTCACTCATCCTGGTCACACGTGCTTTCCTCTCCTCCCCTTCTCTTTCTCCTAGTTCTCCCTCCATTTACTGCGTCCCCCACTTCTCACGTGCTCTGGGGAGGACTTGTCCCTTCCCCCTTTTGTGAGAGACCATGTATGAATCTCTTAGAATACACCTTGTATCCTAGTTCCTCTGGTGGTAGGAATTATAGGCTAGTGATCCTTTGCTCTACGTCTAAAATTCATATATGAGTGAGTGCATACCATGTTCTTTTTTTTGTGACTGGGTTACCTCATTCAGGATGGTTTCTTCAAGTTTCACCCACTTGCCTGCGAATTTCAACATTCCATTGTTTTTTTTTTTTTTTTTTTTCTGCAGCAGAGTAGTATTCCATTTTGTAGATTTGCCACATCTTCTTTATCCATTCTTCAGTTGAGGGGCATCTAGGTTGCTTCCAGGTTCTTGCTATTACAAATAATGCTGCTATGAACATAGTTGAGCACATGTCTTTGTTGCATGGATGTGGATCATTTGGGTATATACCTAAGAGGAAAATTGCTGGGTACTGTGGTAAACTAATTCCCATTTTCCCGAGTAACCACCATACTTATCTCCAAAATGGCTGTACAAGTTTGCACTCCCACCAGCAGTGAAGGAGTGTTCCCCTTTCTCCACATTCTTTCCAGAATAAGTTGTCATTGGTGTTTCTAATTTTAGCCATTCTGTCAGGAGTAAGATGATATCTCAAAGTTGTTTTGATTTGCCTTACCCTGATAGCTAAGGATGTTGAACACTTTCTTAAGTGTCTTTCAGCCTTTTTGATTTCCTCTACTGAGAATTCTTTCTTTAATTCTGTACCCCATTTTTTAAATAGGGTTATTTGGTGTTTTGTTGATTAGTTTCTTGAGTTCTTTACATATTTTCGAGATCATCCCTTTGTCAGATGTAGGATTGGTAAAAAATCTTTTCTTAGCTCTGGGCTGCCATTTGGTCTTGTCCACTGTGTTCTTTGCCTTAGAGAAGCTTCTTAGTTTGAGGAGGTCCCATTTATTAATTGTTGATCTCAGTGTCTGTGCTTCTGCAGTTATGCTCAGGAAGTGGTGTCCAGGGTGGAATACTACCCGGCTGCAGAAAAAAAAAAAAACAATTTGTTCAAGGGTACCTCCTACTTTCCCTTATTCCAGGAGGTTCAGTATGGCTGGATTTATGTTGAGGTCTTTGATCCATTTGGACTTGAGTTTTGTACATGGCAGTCTTCTACACACCATCATCCAATTGTGCCAGCACCATTTGTTGAAGATGCTTTCCTACCCCCATTGTATTCTTTTATCTGTTTTGTTGAAAATCAGGTGTTCATAGGTGTGTGGGTTAATATCAAGATTTTGTATTCGATTCATAGGTGTGTGGGTTAATATCAAGATTTTGTATTCGATTCCATTGTCTATTTTTGTGCCAATACCAGGCTGTTTTCAGGATTATAACTCTGAGGTAGAGATTAAAGTCAGGGATGGTGATGCCTCCTTAAGTTGTACAGGGTTGTTTTGGCTATCCTGGGTCTTTTGTTTTTCCATATAAAGTTGATTATTATCCTTTCAATGTCAGTGAAGAATTGTGCTGGAATTTTAATGGGGATTGCATTGATTCTGTAGATTGATTTTGGCAAGATTGCCATTTTTACTATATTTATCCTTCCTATCCAAGAGCATGAGAGATTGTTCCATCTTCTGGTATCTTCTATAATTTCTTTCTTTAAAGCCACGAAGTTCTTATTGTAAAGGTTTTTCACATGTTTGGTAAGCATTACTCCAAGATACTTTATGTTGTTTGTGGCTATTGTAAAGGGTGATGTTTCTCTGATTTCTTTCTCAGCCTCTTTGTCGTCTGAATAAAGTAGGGTTACTGATTTTTTTGAGTTTATCTTGTATTCTGCTAGTTTGCTGAAGGTGTTTATCAGCTGTGGGAGATCCCTGGTAGAGTTTATTGGGTTGCTTATGTAAACTATCATATCATCTGCAAATAGAGACAGTTTGAGTTCTTCCTTTCCAATTTGGAAGCTAGTTCTAGCTTTGCTAGAATTTCAAGTACAAAATTGAAGAGATATGGAGAGAGAGGACAGCCTTGTCTTGTTCCTGATTTTAGAGGAATTGCCTTAAGCTTCTCTCCATTTAGTTTAATGTTGGCTATTTGTTTATTGTGTATTGCTCTTTTTATGTTTTGATATGTTCCTGTTATCCCTGCTCTCTCCAAGACCTTTATCATGAAAGGGTATTGAATTTTGTCGAAGTCTTTTTCAGCATCTAGGGAGATGATCATATGGTGTTTCTTTTTCAGTTAGTTTATATGGTGGATCACGTTGGTAGATTTTCTTATGTTAAACCATCCCTGAAACCTAGGGATGAAACCTACTTGGTCATGGTGGATGATTTGTCTGATGCATTCTTGGATTCAGTTTGCCAGTATTTTATTGGGTATTTTTGCATCGATGTTCATCAGGGATATTGGTCTGTAGTTTTCTTTCTTAGTTGTATCTTTTTGAAGCTTGGGTACCAAGGTGATTGTGGCCACACAGAAGGAGTTTGGTAATGTGCCTTCTGTCTCTATTGTATAGAACATTTGAGAAGTATTGGAATTAGCTTTTCCTTGAATTTCTGGTAGAATTCTGCACTGAAGCCATCTGGCCCTGGGCTTTTTTTTTTTTTTTTTTTTTTGGTTGGAAGGCTTTTGATGACTGTTTCGATTTCATTCGGGGGTTATAGGTCTATTTAAGTTGTTTGTCTGTTATTGGTTTAATTTTGGTAAGTGATAGTTATCCAGAAATTTGTCCATTTCCTTTGAATTTTCAAATTTTGTAGAGTACAGGTTTTCAAAATCTGACCTGAAAGTTGTCTGGATTTCCCCTGTTTCCGTTGTTATGTACAACTTTTCGTTTCTGATTTTGTTAATTTGCATGTTCTCTCTCTGCTTTTTTGTTAGTTTTGATAAGTGTTTGTCTGTCTTGTTGATTTTCTCATAAAACCAACTCTTTGTTGCATTGATTTTTTTTTTGTATTGTTTTCCTGGTTTCTACTTTATTGATTTCAGTCCTCAAATTGATTATTTCCTGGTGTCTACTCTTCCGGGGCGAGTTTGCTTCTTTTTGTTCTAAGGCTTTCAGTTGTGCTGTTAATTCTCTAATGTGACTATCCTCTATTTTCTTCATATGGGCACTTAGTGCAATAATCTTCCCTCGTAACACTGCTTTCAAGGTGTCCCATAAGTTCGGATATGTCATGTCCTCATTCTCATTGAATTTTAGGAAGTGCTTAATTTCTCTGTTTATTTCTTCTTTGACCCAGGTATGGTGCAATTGCACATTGTTCAGCTTCCATGAGTTTGTAGGGTTTCTGTGATTTGTGTTGTTGAATTCCAATTTTTAAGCATGGTGGTCTGATAAGATACAGGGAACTATTCCAATTCTTTTGTGTCTGTTGAAATTTGTTATGCCACCTAGTATGTGGACGATTTTAGAGAATGTTCCATGTGGAGCATAGAAGAAACATAACTTCTGTTAGTTCTTTTGTTTCTTTGTTGAGTTTCTGATTGGTGGTCCTGTCTAGTGGTGAGAGTGGTGTGTTGAAGTCTCTCATTATAAGTGTGTGAGGTTTTATGTGAGCTTTGAGTTTTTGTAGTGTTTCTTTTACGAATGGTGGTACCTTTGTATTTGGGCCATAGATGTTCAGAATTGAGAATTTGTGTTGATATATTTTTCCTGCGATGAACACAAAATGACCGTCTTCATCTCTTTTTATTAATTTTGGTTTGAAGTCTAACTTGTTAGATATTAGGATAGCCACACCTGCTTGCGTCTTGGGTCCATTTGATTGGAAGATCTTTTCCCAGACCTTTACCCTGAGGTAATGTCTATCTTTGTAGCTTAGGTGTGTTTCTTGTATGCAGCAGAAGGATGAATTCTGTCTTTGTATCCATTCTGTTAGCCTGTGTCTTTTTATAGTTTAGACCATTAATTAATGTTGAGGGAGAGTAAGGACCATTAATTGTTAATGCTTGTTTGCTTTAGATTTGTTGTTGGCAATGGTATTGTGAATGTTTTTGTCCTGCTTTACCCTTGGTTTCTGGTGAGTGTAGTTAACTTTCTTGGGTTAAAGTTTTCTTTCCAAAACTTTCTATAGGGCTGGATTTGTAGATACGTATTGTGAAAATCAGGCTTTGTCATTAAATATTTTGTTTTCTCCATCTATAGTGATTGAGAGTTTTGCTGGGTATAGTAGCCTGAGCTGGCATCTGTCGACTCTTAGTACTTGTAGAACATCTACCCAGGACCTTCTGGCCTTGAGAGTTTCCATGGAGAAGTCAGGCGTAATTTTGATAGGTCTGCCTTTATATGTTACATGTCCTTTTTCCTTCTCTGTCCTTGATGTTCTTTCTTTATTCTGTATGTTAGGTATTTTGATTATTATATGTCGAGGGGTCTCTTTTCTTTGGTCCAGTCAGTTTGGTGTTCGGTATGCTTCTTGTACTTTTGTGGGTATGTCCTTCCTCAGATTGGGAAAGTTTTCCTCAATGATTTTGTTGAATATGTTTCGGCCCCTTTGAGCTGGGCTTCCTCACCTTCCTCTATGCCTATTATTCTTAGGTTTGATCTTTTCACAGTGTCCCATATTTCTTGGATATTTTGTGTTAATGATTTGTTGGATTTACAATTTTCTTTGGTCGATGAATCTATTTCCTCTAGTTTATCTTCAGCACCTGAGATTCTCTCTTCCATCTCTTGAATTCTGTTGGTTATGCTTGCATCTGTAGTTCCCGATCATATACCCAGTTTTTCTATTTCTAGCATTCCTTCGGTTTGTGTTTTCTTTATTGTCTCTATTTCAGTTTTCAAGTCTTGAACTGTTTTCTTCATCTATTTAATTGTTTTTTTCTTGGCTTTCTGTACTTTCTTTAAGAAATCTGTCCATTTATTACAATTTTTTCTCATTTCTTCCAATTTTTTTTGTTTGTTTTTTCTTCCATTTCTTTAAGGGATTTTCTCACATCTTCTTTGAGGGCCTCTATCATTTGTATGATGATAATTTTTAAGTTGTTCTCTTCTCCTTCATCTGCTTTGTTGTGTTCAGGTCTAGTTGGTGTACATTCCCTAGATTCTGGTGGTGTTATGCTTGTCTTTCTATTTTTAGGTGTTTTCCTGTTTAGCTGTGTTTTAAAAGCAATGTTCTTATATTTACATGTTTGGAAAGGAAATATTCATGTGTTTATACATTTAAATATATAAGACAATACGGGTCCTTAGACTTGTATGTTAAAAAAAATTGAATAATTATAGGGAGAAATTTTCATGTGCAGTACTGAAATTGTCCCAATAAAAAGTAGGCTGGGATTATGCTTGTGTGGCCGAGCAGCTAATTGTCATTTGCAAGACCCTGGTTTTGATCCCTAGCACTGCAAAAACAAAAGAAAACAAACTAAGGTTCTAAGAAAAAGTTCACTTTATATTAAAATATGTATTATTTTTGGTCTTTTGATACTTAAGTCACAGTTTTTCAAACTTATTATTCAATTATTTTTATAAATCATTCACATAGGTTTATTTGAAATTTATTGTTTGAAACACTGTATAATTTTTTTGTTTGTGAAATTTAAAAATTCATAAAGTCCATTTATTTTTTTACACTGTTCAGCATTGTACACATATTCTCTAATTAATATTGCATGCTGCAGAAAGTTTGAAATTCATCCAGACATCCTTGTGGCCTCCTGCATTCCTTCTGGGTGTGGAATATTTACAGCCATATGTGTGCAACTAGGAATCTTCTCCTAAATCTAAATCTTTAAGTGTTAGCAACACCACAGCTGAAGCAGCTTTTAATAGAAAATCCAGACAGAGAAATAATCTGCTAGTTTCCTAAAGGAAAACTGTAAATGGCATAGGATATTTGTACCCACATGGCTTTACCAAGAAAGGAAGGGACCATTTGCACTTGGTTGTCTAATGGTTGCATCAGTGGAAAAAAAAATGAGCTCAAGTCATTTACTGTGTGTAAACAATCACCTTTCAATTCATCACATAGTAGTTTTGATGATAGGAAACCTAATTTATTTATACAGATTACTGTGTGTGTGTGTGTGTGTGTGTGTGTGTGTGTGTGCTTATTTACCTGCTTTTGTGTGTAATTCAGAATGCTGTAACCTTACATATGCAACAAACACATGTAAGAAGGTATTAGGATAATATTGGTTGTCTGTCCTTGCCTTCTATCATGTTTAAGACAGAGTATTTTTTTCCACTGCATTTACTAGGCATAATACATAAGCCTTCAGTATTCTTCTATATCTTCTTTCCATCTTTCTGCAGGAACTCTGGTATTAAGATACATACTACTTTGTATGGCTTTACATGATTCATGTTAAATTTGAAATAGTAACACCTTGAGAGGTAAATGAACATTAGAAACAATGTTGTTGAGCACTTTGAAGCTTGAAGTACTTGCTAATGTTATTTTATTCACTTTTCAGAATGTTATTATTTCAAATTTAAATCTGGAGGTGTTGGTAAAGTGATGGGAGATGTCATTGTGTAAATATTTTTCTCTTATTGGTTAATGAATAAAGCACTGTTGGCAAATAGGAATGCAAGATAGGCATGACTAGGAGACAAGGAAGATTTGGGGAGAGGTAGGAGGGGATTCAACCTGTAGGGACTTGAGAGAGCAGAATTCTGGATCCTCTCTCCAGTAAGCTAAAACCATGTGGAAATACTTAGGTTGATATAAATGGGTTAATATTTAAGACATAGCTAGCCAATAAGAAACGCTAGTAATAGGCCAACCACTTTATATCTAATACAGTGTCTTTGTGTGTTATTTGGGGCTGGTGCATCTGTGGGACCAGGCTGGTGGGAAAACTAATCGTAACAGTAAATAATTTATGCAAAGGCAGATACCCTTTCATTAGAGTAGCAGGAGGGTGAACAGAGGCCTCTGGTTTCCAGATTCTGCTCTCAATCTCCATCATATACTTGCTGTAATATCGAGCATTGCTCAGGAGTATCAGTAAACTGTTGCTAAATAAAGTTTGTTGCACAATGGAAACTACATACATTATGTAGGGTTTTGACAAGATGTCATAATTCAAGCAATTCATGTAAGGCTTGATTGTCTTAATTGTGAAACATGTATCATGTTTCCTATATGGAGCATATCAGCCATTCTAACCTGTACTCCTGCCGTGCTTCACTGTGGTCCCCTCATTGATGAAGGAGCTACTGACAAACGACTGCATGTACTTAGGGTATTTACCCTTGATTTTATCAACAATAGCTTAAAAGGTAAATATCATTCAAGAGAATCATCCATATCCAAAGGACCACTCATAAAATTCTTTTTTAAGCAAAATGCCATAGCAAATCACCAACTTCATTTTTAAGGTGCATGAATTATAAATGTTGCCCAAAGGTTTAGAAGGTGCAGTGGCCTTAGTAGCTTACCTCATATTGCCCCACTTTTAGAATAACGACTTTTAAGCTTACTTTTCTATTTAAGTGTTCAATAAGACTGTCAAATTTTACATATGGAGCTGAGTTGCATTTCTTTGAAGAACTCTGGTTTTCCTCACTCCAGGACAGCTTTACAACCATCCTAGACCAGAATGAATGGAGGTAGGGCTGTACACTGGACACTTTGAATACTCCCCACTTAGTTGGAATATGTAGTTGGAGACTGAAAACTATGAGTCTACGTGGCTCCCATATTTAAAGGAACTGTTTTCTGAACATCAACAGTCTGTGTCATGTTTTCAGTGCAGCCACTTCTTGAGTTGCATTTTGCTTTCTTTGCCTGATGTGCATATTCCAGAAATGCCTCCAAGATGAAACTTTTTAAATCACACATAATTCTTATTTTAAAGTCATTATAGAACCATTGAAATTCCAGAGAATCACTGTACCATACCCTTCCTTAGGTTCCTTCCAATGTATTTTCCCTACATAACTATAATAAAACGTGAAAGGCAGAATTTGAACAGCGTTTTGTATGGATTTATACTGTTCTAAAACACATGTAGGAGTATGTAACCATCAGTAAAATCAATAAAACTAGAACTCCCTCAAACTCTACACCATGATCAACTACATACCCGATAATACCCCAGTTCCCGGCAACTATTAATTTGTTTTCCATCTCTATAAATTCATCATTCCAAGAATGTTACATAAATGGACTCACATTGTATGTCTTTTTTTTAGATTGTTCGATTTGTTTCAATGTCCTTGATACCCATCTAATTTCTGTCTGTCAATAGTTCATTCTGTTTTACTGCTGAGCATTCCAGTTTTAGGCTATTACACATAAATAATAATAATGTTTTGTTTCTCTGGGACAAGTGCACAGGAGAGCAACTTCTGCATTATCTGTGCAATTATCTTAAGAAATGGAAATATTTTTCAGAGAGTTAGGCATGTTCCTATCAGCAACATGCAAGGGATGAAGTTTCTCTGTGTCCTTGCTAGCCTTTGGTATGGTCACTTGATAATTACCGTTTATATTTCAGGTTGTTTATCTCATTGTAATCTTTACTTGGAGTCTCTCAATAGAGGGTCCTTTCTCACCTGTATACTTGCTGTATGTATGTCCTCTTGAGGAAACTCTGCTTTCCTCTCCCCAGCCCACATTTTCTAACAGAATTATTTTTACTGTTTAGTTTGAAGTGAGCTTGATGAACATTTGTGTGTTTGCAAATATTTCCTCATGTATTGTGTCTTTTCATTGTCTTAACAGAATCTTTCACAGTGTGGAAGTGTTTAATTTTAATAATGTACAATTAATTAATTTACTTCTCTGGATTTTTTTTGGTGGGTTAAGTCTATAAAATGTTCATCAAATTTTATATCCTGGAAATGTTTTCCAGGACTATATTCTAAACAGATTTTATAGTTTTATATTTAGACCTCTGGTTCATTTTCAGTTAATTAGTGTAAATAGAACTTATGTCAGGGCTTTATGTTTTTGCCTATGGATGCCATTTGCTTCTAACTATTGAGTGAGTTCATGGTCCATTGAATTATTGGCATATTGGTCAAAATACTTGTTAGCCTTCTGGTGCCTGACTGGGAAAGAATGACATCATCTTACTGTTTACCTAGTTTCCTCTGCAGGTCCTGCTGGAATTAGTCCCGTCACCCAAGGCACATTTTAATAGCCTGACTCTTGTATATATGTCCACTAGATCCACCTTACAGGGAATAGGTGAACTTGTTACCTTGGGTTTGGTAGAAGTTCAGGGCTCTGTTTACCCTCTATGTTCTCACTTGTTACCATAATGGGACATTTTGAACTGGCTGACAAGGAAGCAAGTCTCAACTCCTTTTTTTTTTTCCTTTCCTATTCTTGCTTTTCTTTCATCAATATGGAGAGGAAAGGTGCATGGAAGTTTTACAGCTTGTCAAGGTCACATGATTGGACTTGACACCCACTGCTGCATGTCAGGGCAAGAGTACACCATTTTAGGTGTTGTTTGATTAGGGTAAATTGGTTGTTACAAACATTTTCTGTCTTGCTATGCTTTCTGTTTCCCAATCCTTTGGCATAAGAAAGCAGGCTTTTTTTTTTTTTTTTTTTTTTTTTTTTGAATTTCTTCCTCCTCCTTCTTGCCTCTTCTTCTTTCTCCTTTTCCCTTTTTCTCCTCTCCATCTCCTTCTTCTCTTCCCCCTTCTTCTCCTGCCCCCCTTCCCTCTTCCTGCTACTTCCTCTCATTCTACTTTGCTGTGTCTTTCTATTAATATTTTCAAATTTCTGGCTTCCTTTTTAACCAGTGTGAGATGTATAGACCAAGAGGAAAATCCAGGGAGCTAACTGCTATGGAAATCCTTTAGATAAGACTTTTCTAGTTTGTCTTCTTTCTTGTTTCTGCCTCTCAGAGTCTTTGCCCAGGATTTTAGTTATATCATAGAAGGCTTGGCTAAAGGGTAAAACATATGTGTCATTATCTTCCTGAAAGCAATCCCAAAGTTAATCTTTACATGCCATTTCATTATAATGTTCATAAGACCAATGTCCAAGTTTTAGGAAGTAAATAGAAAATAAAATTTACTCATGTGTATAATAATGGTGAGAGATCTTTTGGTACATTCTGTGTTCTATGATATTGAAAATTTACAGCAAAACCTCTTCATTAATACTACTCCTTTTATTGATGAAATTTGCCTCTGAGTGATTAGGGGACTGGTTTTGGTTACTTTGGTTTTACAAATGTTAGAACCTGAATTTTGTAACCATAATGTAGTATTACTTCAGCTGTACTTCCAAAGTTTCTTATCATAACTTACGGTATGGGGGTATAGTAGGAGCCATGAGGCAACTGATATTTAATATAAAATGAGACAAAAGTCCCTCTCAGAAATGTTCAGCTGTAAAATGAGGACTGAATCTTGATTTGTAATCTTTTGATTTGCTAATAATTTTATAGATATTCAAAAGTTTTGAGGAAAAATGGCATTTGGGGTTCAAGATAAGAGAATCAGGGTCATCTGTGGACCTCCATCTTCAGCCATGTAAGGAGCAGCCACAAAGCCAAGTGGAAATGAAATGAGCAGACACTGTCAGAACTTTCTTCTTTAATAGTTATCACTAGATGTATGTTTGCACCACCTGTTTCTGGACACATTGGTTGTATGAGTCATGGAATAGCTCCCATGAGGCTTTGCAAAAATAAAGCTGAAATGATGAAATGACAACTGTGTGAAAGCCATCATCCCTGCACTTCACTGTAGAAAATGCATGTGAATGTGTAGGTCTGATGTTCTAGCTGCTTAATGGGTGGGTGGGGGCTATGCATTGAGTACTTTGTTGAGTGGTTAACATAAATGGATCTAAGCTCATCTATGTGGTGTCTCTTGTTATTATTCTACCAACTTGTACCAATTGTTTTTATTCTTTTGCTTTGCATTCAACCTGTTTATATTATTTCATGTTCCAAATATTCTTGGATTTTTCTGAAAGGAAAAGCATTTTGTCATGTGAAGAGATAATGGATTTGTGTATCTGAAAAACAATATTGTTCTCATGCAGCATCTTCTTACGAACTGGGAAAATAATTCATCATAAAGTCTGTGCTTTTCTTCCCACAGTTCCCCTCATTTGCTATCTTTCTTTAAATCTACACTACATAAACATCTAGCAATGAATAAGGTGATTTTAGGAGGCATTAAAATAAATTTTACAATTCTTTAAACATTAAAACTTTGCATGATGGGTGGTAACTATTTGTGGGAACACATGTGGTTATACTAATGGGCTTCTCCAGGATGACAGTAGTGTCTACTCTGGTAAGTAATATGTGTCTATTACATGTGTGCATGCTTTTGAAAAGTCATTTTAAATGATATCATATATGTAAAACAGAAAGGTGAGGTTATAAAAGTATGTTCTCTGTGAACTCTGGGTACAGAGGCTTTGCAGATGAGGGGTTGTTAACAGAGACAGATTCCATTAGTGCTTAGCACAATTTTCAATACAGAGTGAGAAATAATGACTGAAATTCCACTCCTTGTTTTGTTTTGAATTTTTTGTGTATATATATATATATATATTAATTTTCAAAATTAGCATACAAAGGTATTAAATACCATTGTGGCATTTTTGAGGAAAGTATGTTTTAGTAGATTCTCCTCAACTCTATAATCCTTCCTGCTATCTCTGATGGCCCTTGTGTCCTCTCTGTCTCCTTTCCTCTGTTACGTTTCATGTCTCTGTTCGCCTATCCCACCATTTTACTTTGGCACCTATCACTACCCTTTCTTGTCCTCTTTTCTAGTGAATTAACCTTTATACACACACATGCACACACACACAGAGAGAGAGAGAGAGAGAAAGAGAGAGAGAGAGAAATTTCCACATATGAGAGAGAAAATGTAGTTGATAGATCAGATTTCTTCTACAGGCAGAAGAGGACAGCAGTGGAAGTGTGACTTGATATTGTGAACTTTTGTAATGTATCATTTCATTCTGGTGGTTATATTATATTTGAAATAATTTGGGGAGGGCTAAATACCCAGAGTCTACTGAGATCTATGAAGGTACCTGGACACTAATAGTTTATACCTAAATTGCAAGCAAACAAACATGAGTACAGGGTAATTTTGTGCAAGACTCACAATGTGGTTTTTAATATGTAGAATTCAGTTACGTCCTGGGTTCCTACCATTCTTTTCATAGTCTTTGGAAGTAGTTAAGTCTGACAATAAAGAAGCTAGTATGATGTGCTGATTTCCTGTTTGTTTTGTTTTCTTTTGTTGTTGTGTTTTTCATGAGATTTTACCTGACTAATGATCATGCCGAACTTCTGCATTGCCACAAATAAAGTCTTCAAATATTTCTAAGCAGACCTTGTAGCATCTGGTGTGGGAAATTCTGTAAGACTATGACGATATGTGCTCCTGATCAGACTTTGCTGCCAGGATGAGACAGTGTCTGGCAGAAGATGTTTGAAATCCAATTCCATACACCTACCATCCCAGAATGACAGGATGGTATGACAATAACATTCTAATTTGCCTAATGAATTTCAGAAAAATACAAAAGTAAGAGGATTTACATTGTTCTTTATTACTTGGTTTTAGTTTAGTCAAGCTTGACACTAAATTGTAGATTGGGAGCCACTGTAGAAATCAAAACAGCAAGCATATCAAGTAGGTAAGTGTAAATACTGTAACTACTGGACAAGGTAAAAAGTAAAGATATCGAGAAGTAGAAACTATAGAAAGAAACCAGTCCTAGGTAAGAAGGAAAAGACATTCAGGCATGCATTGGGACAACCCTGATGCTAGAAGAAGGAAGTTTCTACTGTAGGCCTGGCAGAATGGCTGCCCCTATATAGAAGATGCCAAAAATCCTTGAACTCTGTTCCCATATTTCTTTTGTACCACAAAAAAACAGTCAACCAACCAAAACAAAACACCTGAAAGGGAAAGTGACTTTGCACCCTGGCAGTCTCTCTCCAGGGTCCCTTATTGCCAGACCTGAGAGTGACCCAAAGGCCAAAAGAGAAACGTAGTCAGCAAAGGCCAGCCTGGCACCACAAGGCAGAACAAAAGGAATGAGTGGAGGTGAGAGTCAATAAATAATAACCAGCACAAACCTGTTCATCAGTGCTAGCCATCTCCTTTCTGGCACAGTATCACACAAATCAACAAACTCATAAATAAAGTTTCCTAAATGTGTGTCAAGGTTTAGATATCATGAATGATTTTGAAGAAGGATTTAAAAAAAACCAACTAGACACTGTTTGTTAGTATTCATCATGGAATCAAATAATGTGAGCATAAGGCAGGTCTTCAGATGTCACCATGCCTACACTCAGAGTATGCACAGTATGCAGCATAATACCTATACTTTACATGGATTTTGGCTGTTGTACGCAAAATTTTCCTGTCCCGCAACCACTCTCAAATAATCACTCAGGATCACTCAGGGGCTTAATATTAATTACAAATGCTCAGCCAATAGCTCAGGCTTATTACTAGCTCTTACATTTTAAGTTAACCCACATTTCTTACTTATACTCTGACACATGGTGGTTCCTTTATTAGCATGACATGTTCATCTCCTACTCCCTCAGCATCTGGCTGACATCTCTCCTGATTGACTCAACCCTTCTTCATCCCAGCTTCCTTAGTTTGGTTGCCCCACCTTCCTGCCTGGCTATGGGCCAATCAGAGTTTTTATTAAACCAATTTGAGTGACAAATCTTTACAGAGTACAAGAGGATTATCCCACAGCAGGCTGTAGTTCAGTATTTATGTTCTCTTAGAATACTGCTAACACTGATGAGCCCCTTTCTGACCTACAAAGTTCAATTTTCCCCTCTGTTTCTTCTTACACTGTGTAAACATCTTCATTTCTTTAAAAAAACAATGGAACTATCCTAGATGCCTATCAACAGATGAATGGAAACTAAAAATGCAGTACCTGTACTCAATGGAATCTTATTTAGCTAAAAGAAAACATGACATTTGCAAGAAAATAGATTTATTTGGAAAATGTAACACTGACTCAAACTCAGAATGACAGAAAACTGTGTTTTCTTTCTCATACGTGGATATTAATCTATTGTGGTGTGTGTGTGTATGTGTGTGTGTATGTGTGTGATTGTACAAATGTGTGTAAATGTGAGTAAAATCTAAACACTAGAAAGGAGAGCAATAGAGGGTAAAGATGTTGCTGAAGAAGATGCTGGGGTGATATGAAAGGGGGAAAAAACTGGGTAGGGAAGGTACAAGGGTGACCACGGTTATAAGGGAGGTTTGTGGAGGTGAGAGAGGAATCTACTATAAAGGAAGAAGAAGGAGGAAAAGGAGGAAGAGGAGGAGGAGGAGGAGGAGGAAGAGGAGGAGAAGAAGAAGAAGAAGAAGAAGAAGAAGAAGAAGAAGAAGAAGAAGAAGAAGAAGAAGAAGAAGAAGAAGAAGAAGGTGGCAATAATAATGAGGCTGGACAGTGGTGGTGGTGGTGCACAGTGCACATCTTTAAGCTCAGCACCTGGGAGGCAAAGGCAGGTGGATCTTTGCGTTCCAAGCAAGCTTGATCTACAGAGAAAGTTCCATGACAGCCAAGACTACATGGAGAAACCCTGTTTCAAAAAGACAAAAGGGGAAAAATGCCATAATGATATCTAATACCTCATGTGCTAATTTAAAAGCCCTTATACAATTTAAATTTCAGAACAAACAATAGTTTTATTTGCTGTTGGTCCTCATTCTATACTGAAAACTCCATGCTAAGCTCTAATGACAGATTTTTTTTTGTCTTGTCTCCACTAAGCAACTTTTATAGGGCAAAGTTTCTGTATCCAAGGCTCGATGAAGGCATGCTCCTATAAAATAACAAAACAACAAAAATCCAATACAAACGAACAAATGAAAAACAACCAACCAGCCAAAAAAAAATCAACATGATTTCATTTTTTTTTTTTTTTTTTTTTTTGCAGCCTTCATTATATTCTGGTGTTTAAAAAAAAATAGGCTCTTTCTTTATTTTTTTAAATATCAAATTTCATTGGATTATTTTGATCTAGGAAAAATACTGTAAGTATATCAAGCATAAAATTCTGTGCTAATCCCCCCCATATTCCCTCTGACAGCCCTCCAGAGGGTGGGGGGGCAGGAATAGTAGAAATGGAATGGACTATTTCTCTGGATCTCCCAAGCCTCTTAAATTCCAACATTGGTCTTGGAATCAGAGGAGACTAAGTTTATCTCTGACTATGAAGATGAAAGTGAAAGCTGAATGTTAAGTTGAAGTACTTTTAAATTATTCTTCAGGGCGTGCTGATATATTTATCCCCTTCATATTGCCTGATATAAGCACTAACCATGCCAGGAAAGAATTAATTGTTTACAACATGACATTTGCAATGGGTGTTACTTTCCTTACTCTTTCTGGCCTGAAATCCAGAGTCCTGATTGAAATTGGTTTACACATCCAGGACGCTATAGGATCTATGCTGATATTTGAGCATGTAGTTTTGAAGACAAGAAAGTTATTCCCTTAAAAATAATTTATATCTTTGTGGATCTTGTTACCACCAAGGGCTATGCAGATACCTGGGGTTGAGCCAGCCATTTAAGATCATGTTGGTGTCCAGTAGGCCATAATGCCTCCAGAGCCATACTGATGTGGGTGACCTGAGCTGCCACCTGCCACCAGGGTCATGGTCATGTGTAGGCTCAAATGCTACTAAGGGCCATATCTGGGTACATAGTCCTGCTTCAACTGGGGTCTATGTTGATCTCCATGGCCCATTTTACCACAGGGGGCCATAGAGGGCTGTACTGACCTCCACCCCTCACTGGTCCTGGGAGACCTGGCCTTGCCACTCACTGGTCACTGCAGCAGAAGAGCTGATCCCACTTCTCACAGGAGAGATGGCCCCACCATTCATCATGAACATTGGACACCCAGCTCCATGATCTGGGTGTAGAAGAGCTGGCTCTGCCCCTTTCCTGAGGCAGCCAGTCCCCAGCAGCCAGGATGGACCAAGTCAGCTGCCACCCAGATACAAACCCAGGGCTTTGAGTTGGTATACCCCAACATCTACACCATCTAAGATCTGCTGAAGTGTTTGAAGGGACTGGTCTTATGAAACCATAGCCACAGGACCTCCATGACTCAAGGCAACAGCAGGACATCTAAGAGGTTTGTGAGGTTCCAGTATTGATGGTGTATCAGAAGCTATAGGCCTTGAAAAAGATCAATAACTTACTTCAAGGAACATTAGCATGTAAAGCTGAGTGGACAAAAGGGTATACTTTGTGACATACAGCAGCTTCTAAAACCACTAAGGCAAGAGAAGAGGTATTGAAGAGGTAGGAAAGACCAAGAAGTGACATGGTTTGTTTGTTCTTTTTGTTTTTAATTTACATTTTTAAAATTTTGTTATGGCAGAGATGTCATGGGGGTGAGGGGCAGATATGGAAGGACAGGGGGGTGAGTGGGATTGGGGTATATGATGTAAAATTCCCAAAGAACCAATAAAAATTATGTTAAAATAAATAATTCATGTACAAAATATATTTTATTATGTGCAATTATATAAGTGAATAAATATTACTTTGCCACATACAAAGTTTAGTTTAAATACAGCATAAGTATATGGTATTTTCTTTTCCCAGAATGTTCTTTTCTTAGTCTTCTGCTTGATTAATTCTTTCACATCCTTTTAATCTGTGTCCAGATTTCCTCTTTCAGTGAGGTCTGGATTGAACAACTGTTTACAAACTGTACTTCTCCATTCTCTTAGTCCCACTGTTCCTTTCAGAGAACACACATTTTCTGACATTTAATGTCACTTATTCATTTACTATCTCAAAGGCTTTATGGTAATCTATTCTCGCCTCATCCTCTTCCCCTCTGCAAAGGAAATTCCTTGAGAGTATGCAGTTCCATCTCTTTGGATTTTTGCTTCATGGATCAAGTACAATAAATATGAGCTAGATGAGCATCAGTTTCAGTACCCTCTATAAGTCAGTGGTCAGTATGGTAAAGAGTATATTCTTAGTTCTCATACTGAGTTTTTGGTAGTTTTTTTTTTTTTCAGTTTCTCTTCTGTTGCAAAACCCAGCATCTTTACAGTTTATTTTGACAGGTTGTCTTGGTTGGTGTCTCATTATGTAGGTTCCTCTCAGGCTCTATATACTTAAAGTACAGGCTTTCTCTGACCAAACTGGAGGATTTTGATGCCACTGAGATGCCAGTGATGGGACTGGGATGTTTCTCTGCTCAGCGGCATCTTACATCTAAGTCAATCGCAGATGTGAAGACACATTGACAGATGGTCAACTTATAGAACCTCTACAATGTATACAATGAACAAAAATAAGTTATTGCCTAATAAGATATGTTCCAATATTTATTAAAGACTGGCACAACATATCTCTATCACTGTTCTATTTAAAGATATGTTAGCAATGAGTCCTTGATAAGAAGTCTAGGTAAAAATATTCCCATTCAGCCATCACACTCATGACTCTGACTCCTTATCTTCAAACTCATTGACTTACAACACCACCATAGAAACGTGACATTCCTTCTCCATAGGATATCTATTTTAAATATAACAGTCTATAATATAAGCATAAAAAGCGACTACCGGTGAACATATTCAATGCAGAAACTTCTTGAAATTTTTATATGTTAAGCAGTCTTTCAACATTATATGGTGTCAAATAACTTACAGTAGAAACTACATAGTAATTTATGTTTCACAAAGTAATAGTAATGAGATGCACTGCTACTATAAATGCATTACATCCTTTAACAATTTCATTTTCTTTGTCCTGCCTATGAATTCAGCATGGTTATTTCTTTTTCAGGTAGGGGGATTAGTTTGTGCTTAGATAATTTAAGTCACAAATCAGACAAAGCAGACTAGTGTAAAAACCATTGACTATGACCACTTTGCCTGATCCATCCTGGGAACCCTTCCAAGGATGACATTGTGATATTGTAAGCAAGATGTTTCAAAACTAACAGTAAATGAATTTGGGCATATTATTGCTATTTTACTTCTCCTCCTTTTCCTAAATGTGAGGTTATAGATCTCTAAATGAAGATTTCAGGAAGCTGATTTCCCCATGCTTTGTGAGCATTATCTACATTCCCCTTTAATGTTTGAGCTGGAGCTTGGATGGATAGTATGATGCAGAGCCATCTTTGTAGGCCTGTGTTCCTCACCAGCTTCCACTTGGTTATTTGGGTATCTCTGTTCCAGGTTTTCTCTGAGGTCAAAAAGCCAGGTGGGAGCATCTGTAAGTCATGTGCTGTCATGGGACTGCTTCACTTTTTATTGCCATTCCCTGAAGGTTGTTACAGTGCATCAACACTGAAGGTAGGATTTCCAATGTAATTATATCTGACAGACAACAAAAAATGTGAGACAGACATTGAAAAAGTATAATAACCTGAAACTCATAGCAAATATCCCATCAGTTCATTCTATGATTAGTTTGACTTGGCACTTTTCAAAGCATGAATCTAAGTTCTTGAAGTAATTTGTGCTTCGTTTTAGTTTGCAAATGCTCGTTTTCCTTAGAAAGTTGCTAAGCTTTGTCTTGATTGACAGCCAGTTGAATTTTGTGCTAGAAAAACAGGAGACTATGAAATAAATTACAGTTTCATCTGTTTGGTTGGAGGATCAAACACTGGTAACTGAACTGAGCTCTGGTCTATTAACCGTTTTTGATGAAATGGTTAAGTTTTGGGTAAGCTGACTTTGTTTTTAATTGGTAGTAACTAATATGACTAGTATATAATGAGTTCTCAAAGACCAAGGAAAACTTTATGGATTGTTATCAAAGTTAAAATCATTTTTTAAACTCCCCTCCCCCCCCTTTTTTTTTTTTTATATTGGCAGCCTTTGTGAGAAGAGATCACCAGCTGAATAAGCAGAAAGCTGTAGGTACCCAAGTGGAAGAGTGGAGACAAGTGATGTGAAAGTCTATACAGGCGGGCCTTGAGGACAGGCCTTTCTGGGAAGGATTCATATCATGTATGTGCATTAAGCCTGGAGATAGTCTGTTCTTATGCTGTAGGAGATATAAAACTTCAGTACATTAAGCCCCAGGAGAAGTTTCACAAAAGTATAAATATGGGTAAAGCTCATACCTGGGAAACTGGTAATTGTAGTAGTCAATTTACGTAGTTACTATCCCTTAGGTCAAAGCTCAAAGTGAAATAAAAGGAAAGAGTATGGATTCTTTTCTTTTTCTTTGTTTAAATTAGAGCAGTAGAGATTTGTTTATGAAAACAACTCCAACAAATTATTACAGTTGCATCTACACAGTTCATCAAACATGGAAAAGTTGAGCTGGTGCCTATATAGAGCTTTACCCCTATGTTCTAATGTTTTTGTTGCAGGAAAATACTCTGCACACTACCAAAAGCTCTGTTTCTTATGCCTTCTCTTGTAGTCTTTTATTCATGTTTGTTTTGTCTAAATCCACAGTGTCACTTTTTGTTTATGATATTATATCACAATATATGAATATAAGATATATTACATATTATTATTATCCCTTAAAGTTATGACATTTAATTTTGTTCTCAGAAACACGTTTGATGAGGAATTGTTCTGAAAGAATGGTCTTGGAACAGAGTCCTTATTTAATATCAGAGTTTATTGAAGCAGGCAGAGATGGGATGCAAATGAGGATCATCTACAGACAAATCAATAGGATATCAGATGTCAATGTGAGCTCATCACAGACATGACTGTTCCTCAGGGGCCAAGGATCTGACAGTATCCCAAGGAGGATGGACGGACTCACCAATAAACACCAGAACATTACTGCTCATTGTTTGTTCATTTTGTTTCATTATATTTACATATTGAATAAAAAATAACACATAATATTTAGTTTATTTATTCTCAATGAACATTTCGGGTGTTTATTGATTTCAAATTTAGTTTCATAGTTCCAAGTTATGTGTGAAAATACATAAAGAAGCTTAAGTATTGACATATTAACAATGTTTATAAAAGTTAATCCATTTTAAACAATATGATGCATCAATAATGATACATATCTAATTGCATGACCTCTACCTGGTACTCAGTATGAGAAAAATAGATAATTTCCTACATGATTCAGAAGGAAGAGTAGGGAACAAAGTCCGTTGCTATCTTCTGTGTTACAAGTCACCCAAGTGGTCACTGCATTTTGGGGTACACTGCTAGCTAGAACAGAACAGCTTGGCTGTTTTACAGAGTGCAAACCTCACCAGCAGTTGCTCAAGCTGCTGGAGCACCTGTCTCTTCCTATGTAACAAAACAGCACAGTCCTAAATTGATGCTAACACGGGCATGCTTCTTTAGCTCATACACAAAAATGGCTCTATAAACAATTGCACACATTTGCAGACATTTTCAAAGAAATGTTTAAAGGAGGAAGATATGGCATTTTGGAGCATGGTCTTAGCAGAACAATTTGTACAATCTGTGATGAAATACGTGAACAGAACATGGTAAAAATAAAAATAATTGCATTATTTACATATTGAAATATCAAAGTATGAACCACATGTATCTTGCCTCATGGTTAGAGCACTAAAAGGCATTGCTAACTGCATTTGAACAATTAGATCAAAATAGAATTTTCTCAGTCAGAAATCCACAGTTCCTCTATGGCAGATAGTGCTTTATTTACTCCAGCTGTCAGAACTGAAATGCTAAACTGAAGTAATCATCGATGTGGCACTTTATAAATAGCATACATCAAATGAAGAATGAATTACTCATGACTTGTGACCAAAATAAAATAACAATGATAAACCTATCACAAAACTGTCTAGAAATAGGAAAAACTGTCACAGGGGAAAATACTGGAATCAGATTATGTAAAAGAAAAGCTATGACTTTGGAAGGAAAAAACTCAACTCTTGAATGAAATATTACCTCTAAACTTATCCTGAAGTTCGGCATGTTGAGGATTTTGTGTCTCTCAAAATAAAGTACACATTAGGTACTTTTACTTTTAACATCTAATTCTTCAAATAGTAATTCTGGGTGTGGTGGTATAATCTATTGGATTAATATTTTTATTCTAAGATAATTCAGAAGCATGTTTTTGTCTTTTATCTAAAGTGCTTTGAAATGGTATTTTACCAAAAAAGAATTGAACTCATAATACTTAAGAATTCTAAATGTTAAAGAATGAGCTTTGTTAAAATTTGTGTGTGTGCATGTATGGCAAGTGTGTGTGTGTGTGTGTGTGTGTGTGTGTGTGTGTGTGTGTGTGCACGTGTGTACATTTGTGCATGTGAGTATAACTTTATATGGCTGAATCCTGGCATGTGTGTGTCACAGAAGGTGTATGTTCAGAAGACACCTTTGGTGTGTGTTCTCTCCTCTAACTTTTTGAGATAGGGTTTCTTTGTTGCTTTTCTCCAGAGTATACCACATTAGCTGATCTGTGGACTTCTGGGAGTCCTCCTGTGTCTACCTCTCATCTCCTTGTAGAACAGTGGTTCTCAAACTGTGTCTTTTGACCACTTTGGGGGTCACATAACAGATGTCCTGCATGTCAGATAGTTACATTATGACTCATAACAGTAGAAAAATTATAGTTATGAAGTAATAACAAAATAGTTTTATGTTTGTGAGACACTACACAGAAGGAACTGTATTAAAGTGTTGCAGGATTAGGAAGGTTGAGAATCACTGATGCAGAGACTCTGGGGTTACAGGTGCTCACAATGCATGTCTGGTATTTACTTGGCTTCTGGGGATTTGAACTTTGGATCTCATACTTGTGCTGCAAGTGCTTTTACTCACTGAGCTATCTTCCTGCACCCAAAGTATAAGCTTCATTGTTAAATATTACAAAAAGTGCTTCCTATATTGAATTACAGGGCATACCTTCATTTTTCTAATTATTCAGTTATAGCTATAAATTTACAATATTGGGAGAATAAACAAGATCCAAGTATCTCATACTCTGTCAATTTGTCCTCTAATATTCCTGGGTCATGTTAGATCTTGTTCCATTATCCCCAAACAAGCAAATCGCTAATATTTTAGCCCCTGCTCAAGTATTTTCATGATGTGGTTTACACTTGCACTCTTTTAGTGTCCTACACAATGCCAGCAACATAGTATGCACTCAGCAAATATATTCTAAAATGTCATGAGTTAGTCCTCCACAAACAATAGTTCAGCTAGGTAGAGTCAGGAACTCACTGTTTTGGCAAAACTTTGGGGTTTCCTCTAATTGTTATTTCCCCATTAAACTGCTACTGAGCACTCAATGTGAGGTGGCTGCTTTGATGGCCTTGTCTCCACACCCCGCTTCCCAGCTCATCTTAATGATGTCAGTGGTGGGCTTACAGTTGCCTCTTTGGCCACAAAAGGCAAGATAGAAAAGTGGATACCTTTTGCATTTGTTGATAGGGCCTTCTCTCCTTTAAAGCTTTGTCTCCCAACATTCCTCTGGGACTTTGGGAAGCAGCTTCTGCAAAACAGGTATCAGTGGGTACTCCTCTGCCTCACGAATTGATCCTGTCATAGGGTTCCTCTGTTAATATTTAGCTGCTACCTGGGGCTCAGCATGGCTTTCTCTGTTCAAAGAAAGCTGACTCAGTTAATATTACAGCTGATAACATACTTCCTCTCCTGGCTCAGTCTTCACCCATGCCCTGTCAGTAGAGTTTCTGGCCTGGCTCCCTTTTTCCTCTAGAGTATCTGTGAAAGGCTGTCTCAGCTCCCAGCTCCCTGTAAAGCACTGGCTATTATCTCTTCATTTTAACTCCTATCTTGGTCCATTCATGATCTCTTCGCTGTCTTGTGAATATTGTTTCCACAAGCTGCCTTCCTCCAATCTGTTCTATATAGTTTTCCATCTCACATGCAACCCATATTAAAAACAAAACAAATAAAAAGTATGTTGCTGTGGTTGACTTACAGCTGGCTACTTTAGTTGATCTTTTCAAGCTTTTACTACTCAGTCTTCATGTTTACTATGGAAATCACATTAGCACTTACAGACTTTTCATTCAAACAATACATATGCACCCTTTTAAAAACAAAACAATAGTTCAGGATTTACAATGACAATAGAAGTGCCCTGTCCCTTGACTCTCAAAGGCCTGGGATTACAATTTCATGACTTTTTAAACTGCTGCAGTTATTTATTGATATCCTACCATAAATGATTACGAATTAGATTTCTTCTGCATACTCTTCCATTTCTTTCCCATTATTTTCCCATTAGCTCTAGAGAAATGAATAGCCGCTTTGTAGGCTATCACTGCTAGCATGCACTAGTCTCTTAATAATCTTTATAGTCAAACTGCAGACTTCCATTGGCTTTTACTTTACTTCTCTTACTTTTGTTTTTCCTTTAAGGTTGACCATTCCATTTTGTTCCGAAATTGGTTTGTTTAGTTTTCTTTGATATATTGTTAAATGATTAATTACTAAATATCTCCCAGTATGGCAACATCCACTCTCCCTCCTTGGCAACAGCTGACATCTGTCTTCCACTTCTCTTTCCTGTTTACTTTCCCTTCCCCCTTCCCCTCTTCCCCTCTCTTGCTCTTCTTTTCCTTCCCAGGGGAAGTTCTGTTGTTTTGACTGGTCTGGAATTTGTGAGCCCATGTAAACCCAACCTGGTCTGTCCAGTACCTATAGCTACAGGAGCACACTACTGTCTCTGGATATAAAATTTTACATTAATTTGAGTGCCTTTCTTCCCCAACATAACTTTTATTTTTTTTGAAAAATCTTATTTATTCTTGAGATTTTAAATTTTAATAATGAGATATCTTGTAGGTCCGTTTTAAGTTACTGGGGTTTGAGGAATGCTCTGAATTCATTCAACTTTATATGGTTCAGTCTTTGAAAATGTTGGTATTATTTTACTGATTTTCCCTTTTTATTCTGAAATGATATATCCTACATAATCTGAAATGAGCCTCTCATTTAAAATATTTGCAATTTTGAATTTCATGATTTTGATCGTCCATCCTCTACATTCCTTCCCCTAAAATTCTCTTCTAATCTTATTTCTTCTTCCTCTTCTTCAATAAAACAAAACAAAACTCAGAGACCACTCAGTGCTGCTAGTATATAGTGGAGCATGGATAGCCTTTCAGGAGCCTAAAAAACAAAAACAAACAAAACAAAACAAACACAAAAAACAAAACAAAACAAAACAAAAACAAAACACAAAAAAAAAAAAACTCGTCCTCTTCCCAGGAGCCACTCCTCAGCGCCAGGGGTGGGACTTGATGCCCAACTTCCAAACCCATGCTTGGATTTTGTCTGGCTTGATTTTATGCAAGATTTGTGCATGCTGTCACAATTGCCGTGAGTTAATTTGTACAACTATCCTGTTGTGTCAATAAACTGTTTCATTGCTGTCACCCATTGCCTCTTGCTGTTAGGGTCTTACATTCACATATTCTGTAATGAATCTTGGATGGAAGGGGTGTTGTATACATGTCTCATTTAGGGCTAGGTACTCTGAAGTCTCCAACTCTTTGCATGTTGTCCTGTTATATGTATCTACTGAAAGAAGAAGTATTTCCCATAAGGGCTAAGCAATGCACTAATCTATGTGCACAATGAGAAGCCATTAGGGGTTGGTTTAATATTACCCACTTGGCAGAGCAATAGTAGTTAAGATTCTCCTCTGGAACCTCTAACATATTTAGCCATAGATTCTTGGCCCCAGTAAGAGTGCTAGACACGAATTCTGTCTTGTGGGTCTGGCCTTAAATCCAATCATAAAGTGGTTGATTACCCTGGTAACATTTGCCCCACTGTTGCACAGTGAGCATATTGTGCCAGCCTGGTGTTGTTGTAGCTCTCCAGCTTCGAAGCTGGACATGACTGAGGATGCCTTTTCTCCACTGGTAGTGTGCATAGCACCTTCCAACACTGTGAAAACTAGCCATTGGGGGAGGGGTGAAGCATCATTTCTCTAGCATTTTCTTAGTCTTCATTGGTGTTATTCATTTGTTTTACTCTATAGTTAATTAATTTAACTTTTTGTTTCAAGTTAAACTGGTTAATTTGTTTAATTATATTTTAATGGGTATGGTTTATTTTGTACTCTGACTGTCCTCCTACTCTTTTAAAGATAGCATCCTGTTTTTCCTTGCCAATGCCACTTCTGTCTCTTTAGAGAAAGCAATTATATTTGCTGGGTTTTCCTTGGCTTCTCACCTTGTCTTTGCCTCCTACAGTGTTCTTACGTTTGCTTTGTTCTGATCCTAGAAGTTAGATTCCATCTATGCAAGTCTGGTAATCTTGGTTACCCATTCACATCAACACAGAGGCACCAGTGGAACTGCCAGCAGAGGCCTACCTCACTGTGGATGGTACCCATACAGGCATGACTTTCTTAACCCCCAATGGAATTATCAATAAATCCTTTCTTTTAGATTCTTCATCAAGGGAGGCTTTTAATCAATTCACCTTTTCTCAGCCTTGCCTTATATACTTGATGCCAAAGATAGCTTGTACCTCCTCTTCCAGTATTTTGTGGAATTCAAATTCAATCACTTTATTTTTTAACTACTCAGCCCCTAATCAGTTGCCTCTCTCCTCTGCCCAGGCACACAGCAGATAAGAGGAGGCTAAAACCTAAACTGGTTCCAATATTTATCTTTCATTTTTATCAAATTTGTTAATTTATACTATATACTATAATTTTTAAAATTATGTGTGTGTGTGTGTGTGTGATATAAACATGGTAAAGAGTGTGAACATTCATACATACAGAAGCCAGAGAAGAGTCTTGGGTGTCCTGCTCTATTATTCTCCACCTTATTCAGTGAGAGACTACAAACCTGGAGCTAGTCTGGTGGCCAGAAAACCACACATGTCCTCTTATCTTTATTTCCCCCTCCCCATTCTTCTTTCCAGTCCTAGGATTACAGTCTTGTGCATGATCACATAGGCTTATTCTGGAGGTTTTGTAGACTTGAACTCATATTCTTATGATTTTAGCAAGATTATACCTCCTAATAATGCCACTCCTTGGGGGTCAATTATTCAAACACATGAGTCTATGTTGCCAATCATGTTTAAACCACCACATAAGTTTATCAAGGGAACTCAATGGATTGAGTCAAATTGCGGCAGGGTCATCTGAGTTTAATCAACCTTAAATGAGAAGGAGACAAAATTAAGATCACTTAAGCACTCAAGGTCCCCAAATTAATAGCATTAATACTTAGATTATTATATATACAAACTGTTTGCACCATGAAAACACGTCATTTCCAAAGCTATTCGTTAAAAGGCATGAGTATCTGAGCTGGAATTTTGGTCATTTCTAGGCAGCATTGGAAAGGGGGAAAATAAGAGGCCACACTATAAAAAAAGAGTTGCTATTATAGTTAGCTTTGGCTATCAACTTGCTATAACCAACGGTCACCTTGAGAGAGGGAACCTCCATTGAGTAACTACCCAGGTATGATTTTTCTGTGGCCAAGTCTGTGAGATGTTTCAAAATTGCATAGGGTTTATTTAATTGCCATCTCATGTAGATGGTTCCACTGCTGGGCAGGAAGACCTGGGCTGTATAAAAAGGCTCACGAGTAAGCCAGAGGTAGCCAGCCAGCATGCAGCTTTCCTCCATGATTTCTTCTTCAATTCCTACCTCCAGGGTCCTGCCTGAGCTCCTTCCCTTCCTTCTTTGAATGATGGACTGTAACTTGTAGAATGAATTAAATCCCCTCCCTAACATACACAGACATAGGATACACACCTACACACACCTACACACACACACACACACACACACACACAGAGAGAGAGAGAGAGAGAGAGAGAGAGTGAGAGGAAGAGAGAGAGAGAGAGAGGAGAGACAGGAAGAGAGAGAGAGGAGAGAGAGGAGAGTCTTTGTTAAGTCCAAGAGGAGCAAGTTATTTTGATGTATATATGGATGCAATTTAACGAAAATCACCTCAAATCATTCATTATTTCAGAATCATGTGACTCTTTGTCAAGGTTCAGGACTTTCAGAACAGTAGATCTTTGGAGGTATGATGGTGAATTTAGCTGAAAGTTGCTCTGATGTGAGCAGGTCTGAAATGAACATAGAATTTAAACCATGTTGAAATGGAAGCACACTTCACAGCTTTTCCTTAATTAAAAATAAAGCAGTTCACTTTTAGGAGAGAATTCACAGATATTGGTAGTACTTTGGTAAATGATTAAATGTTTACTTGAACATCATTTATATACTATATTTAAGATATTAAAGAAAGAAAGTTTTATTTTCTTCATTATGTTTATTTATTTATCATCAATTTTGTCATATCCCAGAACACTGTTTTCACGTGGCAGTATTCTCAAAGTCAGAAAGATAACTTTGTAATATTTTCCCTTGGTAATTAGCAATTTAAAAATTGCAGATGAAAATCAGAAGATAGTCTCACATGATAAATAGGGAACGACATTTTAAAAGCTGTAAGTTGTACTACTCTCTGGGGAAATTATATACTGCCTATTTTTAGGGAGATGGGTTTTGAAGTGACATATAGATAACTCATCAGTGTAAAAACTCAGTTACTTGATAGCTTTCATATGTTATGTATATCTTCAAAAATTATAAAACTGGATATACACAGTTGGTCTAACACATGCCATATTCTCAGAAACATATGGCTTGGCATACAGTAGTAGTCACCAATGTCTCTGCTGGTCCCTTCAGACAAAGTGAGACATTGTCCCTGTTTTGGAGCAATATCAGTAAATAAAAGCAAAATCTCAACTTCTGCTACCAATTTTTGTTCACTTCCTAATGTTTAAGTTATGATCTCAATAAAATGTTTGGTACTCTCTCTCTTGTTTACTCCCTCTCTCTTCCAACCCCTTATATGAACACATAATCACACAGACATTATTTTCCCTGCTATAGATAAGTAAATGAGTATTAAAAGGTTTTGTTTTAATTTTGATAAGTTAATCTCACCTTAATAGTAGAGATTAACCTATGATGTTTCTCTTTGTTGACTTTGGACATTAAATTGATTTTTTATTGGCTAAATGAATTTTATTTACTCAGCAATATTGAATGAAACAGTATATAATTTTTTTAGTTATTTGAGTCTTATTAAAAATCCAGAATTCTGCACACTGGAATACAAACTAAAGAAAATGATCAAATTTATAAGTTCTAACAGCAGCATATCTAAAATAAAACAGGGCAGTACTTAAAATTGATGTTTCCATTCCTCATGTATTTATTCATTCCCTAAGTTTAGCATTTATTTGTGTGAGTACAGTTTAGTATTGACAACTTTCCACCTTCTTATTGACAATACAAAATGGGCCCTATTAATAAAATCTAGGCTGTAATTTTTCCTGGAAAGAAGAAAGGGACAAGGGTAAGTTACAAAATTTGAGTAACAACAACTTCTAAGATAAAGAGTTCTTATATTCTTTGCCATATGACATTGTGGACAATGCCATTACTCTATAGGACTCTTAACTTTGTGCTGTCTCTTAAATAACTTTAACTTGGCTCCATATATTGGCCACTAGTTTTTAAATTAGCTGTGTCTACTGAAAAAAAAAAGCTTCACATAATCTTTTCAGAAAGCTTGCTCATACAAACAATTATTTGGCACATATTTGTGTATTGCATATTGTTTTATGTTCTGGAAACATGCACAGGAACCAAAAAAATGGGCACAAACCCAAGCCTGTATATTCTATTTCACTATATTCTTGTCATATACTGTCATTTTATTGGGGGAAGATATATATTAAACAGAATTATTAAGAAACATCTACTGAAACTTATTTGAAATTACAATATTAAAGAATAAAAAAGTAGGGAAAGAACATACATGATTTAGCAGTGAGAGTAGCTGTCAGATATTAAAGGACATTATTCTGAAAAGAACAGTTGGAGAAAAGTAGTCTGAACAAGAACATTTCAGATAGAGAGACAAGAACCCAAAACCCTGAGATGGGAGGAGCCTGCTACCACAAGATGAGTCCAATTTTGCTGTACACCAGTGACTACCATGACTGCAGTTAGTGATGAAGCCTGAGAGATCAAGAATGCAAATGAAGAGGGAAGCAAATCAAAGGTTTGTTGCTATGGAATAATCCTTTTTTACACTAAATATGTATCACTCTCATGATTTAATAAAGAGCCAACTGGCCAATACCTAGGCAGGAAGAAGTTAGGCAAGAGAGCCAGAGTGAGAGAATGCTGGGAGGAAGAAGAGCAGAGTCACTGGAGTTACCAGCCAGATTCAGAAGAAGCAGGAGATGAATATGTCATGCTGAAAAAAGATAACACCATGTGGTAGAGCATAGATATAAAATATGTTAATTTAAGTTGAAAGAGATAGTTAGCAGCAAACCTAAGCTAATGGCTGAGCATGTATAAATAAAAAGACTGTGTGGTTATTTGTTAGACTGCTGATGGAACAGAGCTGACTGGAAGGACAGAAAAGTCCCACCTACAGTGTGTGCTCTGGATGGAATCAGAAGCTGCTACCATACCTTGACAAAAGGCTGGGTGTGGTCTTATGTGTTTTAATAGTATTATTTTGACTACTAGGAGGGTGGAATGACAAAGGGCAAGAGGAAGAGAATAGATAGAAACTAAGGAACAAATCCAGAGGAAGACTGGTGAAACTAACCTGGGTGAAATCAAAATCAGTAGAGATTCTGGGCTGAGGTTAGGCTTTGAAGACAGAGCAAAGAATGCATGCCAATAAATGGTATGCTAGATGTGACAAAATGAGGGGGTGGAGAATGATGGTTAGTTTTGGCTTGAGCAACTAGATGCCCTACTAACACAGGTGGGATAATCCTTCTGGGGTGGCTCTCTTGGGCAGGGCATGAGTTAAACAGGTATAGTGTGGATCATTTTGAGTAAACAAGCCCAGTCAACACTGAGGTGAAGAGCCTGGGAGGGAAGTTGGTTTCACAAGTCTGCAGCTCAGAAGGGGGCAGGGCCAGGTGATTTGGGGACCACCAAGACACACATGATACTTGAACTTCGAAACTGATGATGAGTGTCATGAAGACTGTGACAGATTTATGCCATTTTTTAAGGAAGAGTTTGGGCTGTCAGGCTTTAAAAGTTATGCTGTTTTTAAGACATTGCTCTTTTAAGGCCAAAGTCTTCAGGTTTTGTAAGACTTAGTAAAGTTTTCAATCTTAGAAGGACTGCAGTCATAAATGTTTTACATAAAATATGGAGAAACGTTTAAGTTCAAGTGTTAAAAACAAGGAAATGCAGAATTGTGACATCATATATTCAGAATCATGTCAATATCTTTGGCAAAATGTGAGTGAAACAAGGTTTTTAATAGCAATTGCTTACGATGTGGGGAATATGGGTAAACATCCAAATTTTCAGACTTTTTCTTATTCTTCTTGCCCCCCCTGCAAATATAAATTATTGAGGTTCTTTTTTGAGAGTTTTTACTGAAGTCCAGGCTTCAGTATGTGGCACTCACTATGTGGTTAGGCTGATAGCAATACCCTTGCCTCAGCTGGCTGAGTGTTGGAGTTACAGGTGGAACTACCACACCCAGCTATGAAAGTCACTTTTGCAGAAGGAACAAAAAAAGGGGGGGGTAAATTTTATCTGCTGAAAACTATGGATAGTTTTAAAATTTCCTCCTGTGAAATATTAAAACTTGGATGTATAATGGAACCCCAACTTAGCTGCACTGTATTTTCTTTCTCAGTGTGTCAATTATGACAACAGGTGGGATCATGAGGACCAAGCATGCAGATAAATGTCACTCACCAGCCTCATGTGTACAGCATGTAAAACACTATCAGTCTGTGAGGATTCCAAGAGGAAGACAGGCCCCATATTCATCCCACACCATGAATCTCACTACGGTCAGGCTCTCCATTATTTTCCACTCAGATTGATGCAATTTTAGCTCCCTTTCTGGGCTCTGATCGCCCTTCTCTAGCACACAGGCTCCCTTTGGGATTTCTTTTTTAGCACAAACTTTCACCATGGGGTTTTTTCCACCTTGTTCTTCCAGACACTGAAGGGGTTTGATTCTTCAAGGTTTATTTCAAAGCACTTGAAAGAGAGACCTCCTGCAGGGAGGTAAAATAGATTTAACAATACCAACCTACCTCATAAGGCTGCTGTGAGGAATAATAATATAAAGGACTACAAAGCACTTTGTAAATATAAAGTTCTATACAAATGCTTAATAATAATTACTCAGTGCAGTGCACTGCAGTCTCTTGTGCATTTATAGAAGTACCAATGAGGAAAGGCTTCCCTCCTCCAGCCATTCTTCCATTTTTATAATCAAAGCATTTCATTTTTAACTCACCTATGGAACATCCTCTTTCTCCAGGTCTTGGATGTATTCCCAAGTCAGAAGTGAAACAACGTCAGGCTATGAGAAGGAAGCTCTGTGTCCTGGGTGCAGCTGTCTTCATGTTTGAAGCTGCTTTGCACAGCAGGGAAGCAGGGATGGGTAGAACCGTGCTATTTCTTTTCTCTGAACGGGGCCCACCTATGTGCTGTCTTTAGCAGTACATTTGTTGTGTGCAGAGCCCCGATTTCAGAACAATGTCAAGTGCTGCTTAAATTGACAATGCTTTAAATTTTAAGTTAAGCAGCTTCAAATTTGTGTGCTGTGTGTATGTGTGTGCATTGTTTTTGTCTGTGTGTGTGAGTGTGCATATGTGTTTCTCTATATATATACACACATATATAAACATACATATGTATATATATGTACCTCTTAGTTCACTAGAAATGTACAGAAATGGCCTCTTGGTCTGTTCTCTTATCAGCAGCCCCAAATTCCCTGCATAAACTTCAGTTTCCAAAGCACCCATGGCCACTTAAGAAACTGTCTGCTTGGGTACTAGTTAAGTGTCCTCATGAATTATCTTTCCTGATCATAATAGTTAAGCAAAGTATGAAATGGCTTAGATAGGCACTGTTGCATTAGCCTTAGTGGTGACCTGATTGCTTTTTTCCAAATATGAGATCAAGGTCCCTAAAAATTCACAGAAGATACAGAAGGCAGAGGGATGTCATTTCTACTTTATGTCAAAAAAGCAGTCTATGGTATATTGAAGAGTGGGGGACTCCTCATTATTCTTACCCTCAAGAGGAAAGATTCCTGTTTGATTAGGCATTCATTATTTAGCAAATATTTATTGAGGAGTTACTGAGTTTAAAGTACTGAGCATAATGATAGAGAAAGGTTAATAATAAATAAGGTATAATCTTTGGCCCTTGCTGATCAAAACCTGATGTTTGAGTCACATGAAACCTGATTAAGTTAATGTACATGCCACTGGGGCATCACACATATTGAAGAAGCAATTGAGAGGAAGGACAGATTTTCCTGGAGTCAAGTGTGAACTTAGGTGACCTTTGACCTGGCATATGAGTAAGCATTGTGTAAGCATTTGATGACTTTGGAGAATGGTAAGTGATATATGGGTGAATAGGACATAACTGACAAATGATCAGAAGTGCAGAATGGTTGGAGAATTGCCTGGAAGTTGTGGGGTGAGAAATGGAAGCAGAATGGCTGGGGCTATATTAAGGAAAGCCACAAAAGTTATGAGAAAGTCTGAGACTCTGCTATGTGAAGTGGATACATTAGTTGAAGTTATCAGAATCACATTTGGTGTTCTAGGGCAGTGGTTCCCAACCTTTCTAACACTGTGACCCTTTAATACAGTTCCTCATTTTGTGGTGACCACCGACTGCAAAATTATTTTTGCTGTTATTTAATACTGTAATGTGCTACTGTTATGAATCATAATGTAAATACATTCTGACATTCTTAGGTGACACTCTTGTGAAAGGGTCATTCAACCCCAGGAGTCACAACCCACAGGTTGAAAACCATTGTTCTAAGGTAATAACTTTGATAGCATACAGAAACCAGACTAATTAAAGGAACCACTGAAACAATTCTTTAGAGGTGAAAAAGAGTCTGTGTAACATTGTCTGCTAAAGATAAGCTTTCAAATCCTTCTGTGTAAATCTCAGACTCTCATATCTATATTTCAGGTGCTTCAGATGGTCCTCTTTAGTCAGTATCTTTAGTGTGGTCTACTACTATCTCAATGTTGGTCTATGTCTTCTTTCCAGAAAAGACACCATTAACAGTAGCTAAAAGCCAAGTGAAACCTTTGGTCATTACAGTAGCAGAGTGAGCAGCAAGTATCTCCAAGACTGGTAGGACTCTATTTTGTAGTTTTTGTTTAATTGTTCTAATAACTCTTTCTTCCAAATGGAGAATTGTCCTTAGAGTTCACATGACAGATTCTTTTCTTTTTTTTATTTTACACTTTTCAATTAGTCTAATCATACTACAATTAAGGCAATAACAATTATACTTTATGTTAATTGCTAATTGCCTACAAGCTAAGGATTACTTACTTTTGTAAACTGCTACCTCAGGTTTATAAGGCATCATATATTTGATCAATAATGGTGCCCATGAACAGCATAAATTTCAATTTCTCTTCATAATATGATAGATAAATTAGCTGTTTCCGCAAGGCATTTCTTTTCCTACTTATGTTATTGCCTAAGATACATGGATTTTCATGCATTGCTTTCAAGTATTCTGCTTTATTTTTAAATAAACTTTACTGAAAAATTATTTATTGGCAAAAGGCATACAATTTAAAGTATACCATTAAGAGTATCACAATACCCTTAATGTATATATAAAAACACACATAATATATATATATATATAAACACATACATATATGATGCATACATAAACAAACACACATATAATGTACATGTAAACACACATACACATAAACACACATATAATTATATATAAATACACATATATAATGCAGATATAAACACAATATAATATATAAATGCACACATATAATGCATATATATACACACATATACATGAACATACACCTAATATATCAACACACATATAATGCATATATAAATGCACATAATATAAGTATGACCACAATATAATATATACACACACCTGTATATAATATAGATATAAATACACACACATTTTAAAGTTGTTATTATTAGCTCTTCCTCTTCTATCAGTCTTCTTTTGAGATGGATTCTAACTATTGTGTGTGAGAGTAATTTAACTTTCCTTTGATAATTTTTGGAAAAGCATGAGTACACCACAGGTATCATAATTAGTTATAGTTTTATTTATTATTGATTGAATTGCTGTAGGTATAAATACAAAAATCTTTCCTGTGGATTTGTATATGTGTATTTGTGGGCAGTAGTATGCTTGTGGTTGCTCACTCTTTGAGCTGTTCACTTGGATTTTTGACTTGTTTTAACAGAATATATGCCTCGTATTCCATAGGATTTTAAACTTTTTGTTGTTCAAATGCAGCTTTAATTAGTAGTCTGATAGGATGCAGGGAGATATTTCAATTTTCTTTTATATGCTGAG
The DNA here is from genome assembly GCA_030556225.1 of Cricetiscus sungorus. Lineage (NCBI taxonomy): Eukaryota > Metazoa > Chordata > Mammalia > Rodentia > Cricetidae > Cricetiscus > Cricetiscus sungorus. The sequence goes on along the minus strand of JANBXA010000372.1, from coordinate 19,590,709 downwards.
ACTTGCTTTGCAACCTAGAATGGTCAGTTTTGGAGAATATTCCATGAGGTGCTGAGAATAAGGTATATTCTTTTGTTTTTGTATGAAATGTTCTGCAGCATAGATATCTGTTAGCTCCATTATTTCTCTGTTTACTTTTGGTCTGGATGACCTGTTCATTGGTGAGAGTGGGACATTGATGTCTCACACTATCAGTGTATGAAGGTCAATGTGTGATTTAAACATTAGTAGTGTATCATTTACAAATGCGATTGAACTTTTATTCAGGATATAGATGTTAAGAATTGAAACACAATCTTAGTGGATTTTTTCTTTAATGAGTACCAAGTGTTCTTTCCCATCTCTTTTGATTAATTTTAGTTTAAAATTAATTTTGTTAGATATTAGGATCGTTACACTAGCTTGCTTCTTAGGTTTATTTGCTTGGAAAATCTTTTCTAGCCCTTTACTCTGAGGTAATGTCTCTCTTTGATGTTGAGGTGTTTATTGTATGCAGAAGAAGCATGGGTCCTCTTTTCACATTTTTTTTTGCTGGCCTGTGTTTTCTTATTGAGGAACTGAGTCTGTTGATATTAAGAGATGTTAATGTTAGTGTCCAGTGATTGTTAATTTTTGCTGTTTCTTTCTTTTCTTTTCTTTTCTTTTCTTTTCTTTTCTTTTCTTTTCTTTCCTTTTTTTTTCTTTTGGTGGTGATGTGTGCATATGTTTTTTTCTTCATTGGACTTGCTGGTATGAGATTATTTATTGCTTATATTTTCATGGATGTAGTTAACCTTCTTGCATTGGAGTTTTCTTTCTACTACCTTCTGTAGGACTGGATTTGTTGACAGATGTTGTTTAAATTTTATTTTGTCATAAAATATCGTGTTTTCTCCATCTACAATGATTGAAAGTTTTGCTGAGTACAGTAGTCTTGACTGGCATTTGTGATCTCTTATAGTCTGCAGGTCATCTGCCTTTTTAGAGTCTCCATTGAGAAGTTGAGTTATTCTAATAGGTCTATGTAACGAGTATGTTTTCCCTGCCGGTTGGTCCCACTGCCACAGCAGCCCCCAATAATAATACATAGAGACACTGTATTTGATACAATCCTGTTGGCCAGTTACTTGTTTCTTATCGGCTAGCTCTGACTTAATGATTAATCCATTTCTATTAATCTAAGTATTTCCACATGGTCTCATCTTAACAGACAGCGGTGGCCTGGTGTGCTGTTCTATCCAGTGTCTACATGGTGACTCCCCATAACTACTTCCTCTTTCCTCCTAGTCTCCTAGCCTCGCATATCTTGCTTTCCTATTGGACAACAGTGCTTTATTCATTAACCAGTATGAGAAACATATTTACAGAATAACATCTCCCATCATCTCCTCTTTTCTGCCTAAAATAAAAAGAAGGGTTTTAACCTTAACATAGCAAAATATATCACACAACAGTTATCAAATAATAATCACAGTTAAAAATATTTAGTCCCTTAACATTTATTAAGATTTATTAAAAGAAAATATTTTATCATCTATCCTATCTTTGTGAGTCTAAAGTCTTATATGTAACTTATCTTTAATCCTAACTAAGGAAAACTATAACCATCTGTCTTCAACTCCATCAAAGACCACAGAAGGGTTATATATAAACTCTAGAAATGACAGAGACAATTCACTGCCTGGTCAGTTACCCAAAGTTCTTTTGTAATGTTCCATCTTCAGCCTATAGGCCATAGTGTGTCTGGCAGATTCCTCAGCAAAGCATGAAACTTAAAACTGTCCACCTGTATTGGCAGTTTGTCAGTAACTTTTCTCTGTGTCCTGCAGAATGTCTGGCAGACTCTTCCACGAAGCAGGAATCCTGTAGCAATGTCCATTTTGTATCAGCAGTCACTTTCCTGTGGGTCCTGCATGTCCAGTTTATACAGCATAAAGTCAAACAGTGTAGACAAGAGCAGTATCTTGCCCATATGGCTAGTCTTGCCATATTGAAAGCAAACTTTGTAATGAGTTTCTTCAATGTCCATCGTCCTTTCTGATGCAGGTGGTGTTGCCAGGAGCAGTTGTGCCTCACTGTCAAGAAAACCCTAAACCATTTTAAATGCCATATTCTGTAGGTTTTTGAAAGGTTTGAAAAATGCCTATCCATCTCAAATACATCATGAAAACCTAACTAACTTAACTCTAAGTTTTGACTATCATAGGTAACTATCATCTGTACTAAATTATACATTATATTTTTAAATGAGCTATATAAACACAATACCTGAACAACAGGAGAAATATACATATCACAAAATTGACCTTAAATTTGTATCAATAAATGAAAATCCATTCCAAAACAAAGCATTCATACCTATACCATAATTCCCTTTATACCTTTAAAAAGATTGCTTGTGGTCATTAACCATTTATAACCAAGCCCACTTAAATGAAAACAAACATTTATAAACAATACTTCGGAATTTGGGCATCGTTCTTCCCAAACTGCTTCCTGCTGGTAGGGGGTGCTGCCATGGGGGATCCTAAGAAGTTGCAGAAATCCTGGCTGTAGTCTGCAAGGATGGCTTGTCCCAATTGTTTTGAATGGTCGATCACAGTTCCAGGTGGTCTTGCTTGATCAAACCACATTAGTCTGGAAGGAATCCACAGCTTTTTATTTTCTGTGGAAATAAAAATAGAAATCCTTTTCCCCAGTAACTTGACCTTAGGCTTACATTTTGGAGTCAAAACATTTTTAAAATATATAAACTGAATTAATCCAGCAGCATTTCTTTTATCAGTTGTTGTTATTTCCTCAGCAGTCAAACGATTTAAAGATAACAGAATAGCATACAATATCTTAAGTTTCTCTGTGCTTTCCATCTTTATGTGGCTTTTTTATTACTCCATTTCTTTTACTTCTATTTTTACATATTTTGAGACAGGGTTTCTCTGTGTAACTTTTATCTGTCCTGGAATTTACTCTGCATACCCAGTTTACTTTGAAATCACAGAGATCTGTTTGCCTCTGCCTCCTGAGTGCTGGGTTAAAGGTGTGTGCCACCATTCTATTCTTTTTCTCTCCCAAGCCTACCTATATTGTAAAACATGTTACAGGCATGTTTTTCCCTGCTGGTCGGGTCCCTCTCCCACGCCAGCCCCCCAAAACATGCTGAGACTTTGTATTTGATATAAGGCTGTTGGCCAGTTAATAGTTTTTTACCTGCTAGCTCTGTCTTAATTATTTACCCATTTCTACTAATCTAAGTATTTCCACGTGGCTCATCTTACTGGCCAGAGTGGCTGGCATTCTACCTCTCCGGGCTCTCCATCTTGACTCCTCCTTACTACTTCCTCTTTCCTCCTTGTCTCCTAGTCTCACCTATCTTGTTTTCCTAGTGGCTAACAGTGCTTTATTAATTAACCAGTATGAGAAACATATTTACAGAATAACATCTTCCATCAAAAACATAATGTAAACCTTTAGCGGTTTTTCTTAATGTGAATCTGCCTTTACTATAAATCTTTATCTTTTTCTGGCCATGAGTCTTTATCTGTTAAACAACGTTGCTAAAATGAAAGCCACAGTTGTTTTAGCCATGGTCTATCCAAGATGGTGGCGGCTACCTTTACTGCCAGAAATGAGAGCTGTGTTCACTGCCTTGGACTAAGCTGCCATCCAGAAGCATGCTGCCAGCTTAGAGATGTGGTCACTGCGATCGCCAGCTCTTGTACACACCAATAAATTGTTAGCAGAGCTCTTTAAAAGCGGTGTGGTTTTTTTGCCGCTTATGCTGAGTCAGGAAACCTCCCGTAAAGGAGCTGCGCAAATATCTGTTTGTCTCTAGCAAAACAGAGTCCAACTGAGAAAAATGCTGTTAACCTTGCTTGTCTCTCTTCTTTTGTTTCTAAAACTCTCTTTTAAGCTTTTGTTAAGTTTTAAGTGAAAGTTCTCAGTTCCATCTGACACCATTTGTTACCTGTATGTTTTTCCCTGTCAGCCCAGGCCCACTGCCAAGCAAGCCCCAAATAATACACAAGAGATGCTGTATTTGATATAATGCTGTTGGCCTGTTCCTAGTTTCTTATCGGCTAGCTCTGTCTTAAATATTAACCCATTTCTATTAATCTAAGTATTTGCACGTGGTCCATCTTACCGGAGAGAGGACCTGGACCTCTGTTTTCTCCAGTCTCTGCATTTGACCCCTCTGTACTACTTCCTCTTTCCTCCTTCTCTTTTAGGCCCTCCTATCTTCCTTTCCTAATGGCCAACAGTGCTTTACTCATTAACCAATACAAGAAACATATTTACAGAATGACATCTCCCATCAGGTCTACCTTTGGGAGTTACTTGCTTTCTCTCCTTGCAGCTTTTAATATTCCTTATTTGTTCTGTATATTTAGTGTTTTGATTATTTTGTGGTGATGGGACTTCCTTTATCAGTCTAATATATGTGGTGTTCTGTATGCTTCTTGTAACTTTATTGGCATCTCATCCTTTAGGAAAAATTATTTCTGTGATTTGTCGAAAATATTTTCTGGGTTTTTGAGCTGGGATTCTTCTCCTCTTTTCTATTCCTAGTATTCTTAGGTTTAGTGTTTTCATAGTGTCCAGATTTCCTGGATGTTTTGTATCTGGAATTTCTTAGATTTATCATGGTTTTTGTTTGTTTGTTTTGGTTTGGTTTTGGTTTTGGTTTTTGGTTCAATATACCTATTTCTTCTATCGTATCTTCAATGTCTGAGATTCTTTCATCTCTTGTATTCATTTTGGGATGCTTGTGTCATAGTTCCTGTTTGGTTACCTAGATTTTCCATTTCGAGAATTCCCTGCTTATTTTCTTTATTGCTTCTATTTCCATTTTCAGGTCTTGAATACTTTTATTCATTTCCTTCAACTGTTTTTTCTTGGCTTTCTTTGAGGGATTTACTAATTTCCTCCAACTTTTGTCTTTCCCTCAGTTTCTTTAAGGGGTTTATTCACTTCTTCTTTAAGGACCTCTGTCATACTCATAAAGTTGGTTTTAAGTTTTTTTTTTGTGTGTGTGTGTGTGTGTGTGTGTGTGTGTGTGTGTGTGTGTGTATGTGTGTGTGTGTGTGTATGCTTCAGCTATGTTGCAATATTCTGGGCTTGCTGTACTAGGATAGCTGTGCTCTGGTTGTAACATATTGCCATGTCACTTATTGATTGTATTCTTATGATGGCATCTAGACATCTGGATTTGGGATGATTATAGGTCTAGGTGCCAGTTTCTGGGTTTGTCGTTATTGGGTGGGTATTTGTTTTTTGGTTTCTGTTTCCTCTCTGGTCTTCTGGCCTGTGCTTGAACAGGGGGTCTCCTCCTGAATTGGCGTTTGAACTTCTGGTGACATCCATGGCCTCTGATCCAGCAGGGATTCTCCCCCAGAGTTAGAGGATGGTAGCAGGAGGTGAGGTATTCTGGAGATAGTGTTGGGGAGGGGTCACTGAGAGAGTAGATGTGATCTGCGGGCAAGCAGCCTACCTAGAGTTTTGAAGGCAGGTGGCCTCTGGTCTGGCAGGTAGTCTTGGCTGGTGTTGGAGGCTGGGATATGGAGATGAGGAGAGGAGGGAGTTTGGGAATAGTGTTGAATGTATCAGGAGAGTAGAGGAGGTCCCCAGAGGCCTCCTGGTCTTCTGGCACGCATGGCCAATGGTTGGTCATGAGGGAGGTGAACAGAGTGCTATCTCTCAGTAGCATCCTAGACTGGCTAGCTTATCAGCAAGCCTCAGCCAGCCCCAAGGGTCTGCGGGTCTCTGCTTCTCTAGGGCTCTGATCACAGTTATTCACTATTCTGCTGGAGCTCCAGTTCCAGTGCTCGTATACCAAGGACTTTACTAATTTAGCCATTTCTCTGATTCCCTTGAGGTGTTTGAGAACACACATTCTTGTTTTCTTAGAAAAATACCACATTGGGATGTCTGTATCACACCCTTCCTCAGGAGGCTCAGAAAGCTGTGCAGAAGAGGAAGTAGAAAGAATGCAAGAACCAGAGGTGATAGATGACTCTAAGGAAACATTTTCCAGACACAACGGGGCTGATGCATGTAGCAACTCACAGACATCATGACAGCATGCACAAGACCTGCACAGGTTCAAACTAGACAAAAGCCCAGCACAGAGAAGGGGAAGCAGACTCAAAATCCCTCCTCTAACTAAGACATTGTTTTAAAGTTCATAGCTGCTGGGAATGCGATTTATCAACCATACTCTAGCACAGGCTGCACATTCATGAATAGTTGCCCAGGTCAAAATATACTCCATGGTATGTTTGTGTTTTATTATCATTATTATTGTTATTATTATTATTTGTATTTTGTTTGTTTCTCTTCTAAAAGAGAAAGTGTTACAAAGTTGAGTGCATAGGGACAGGGGAGATGAAGGAATTGGGAAAGGGGAAAGAATGTGAGCAAAATTTATTGTATGCAAAAGGAAAGCAAGAAAGCAAGAGAGAAAGAGAGAAAGATAGAGCAGAAGGAAGGAAGGGAAATGAAAGGAAGGAAGGAAGGGAAAAAGAAAGGAAGAAAGCTGCTGTTTATTCATTTTGACAGGGTGTCATTTTTATTTCTGAGCTGAAAACATTTTATTTTTATTATTATTATTATTTATTTTTTGGTATGTTCTAGAAGGACTTTGTCCTTAAACTTTTACTGTTTCTTTTTCCCAAACTTTTAATCTCTGTCTGCTCTCCAGCTTTTCTTCTTCACTTTGTCTTGGAACATTGATTGACATGTTTCAGGTTAACTGCGCTCCTTTAATCTATAAGCAGTAATTTTTTTTTTTCAGGAGAATTGGAACATTTTCTCCAAATCACTACTACAATTCTCTGGCTGTTACATGAATGTGGCTTTACCTGTAAGCAAGTACCTAAGGAAACAACTAAGTAAATGATGATGTTGGGGAAACAGAAGACGATCTCTAAATGTAACATACTGCTGCATGGTCAATTTCAAAATGTGTCAAAGTGTAAGGAGATTGGAGATATGGTATCTTGGTAGAATTGATGGAAAGAAAGATGGCAATGTGAAATATTTAGAAGCAACAAAATGGAATAAAAGCCTGATACAATTTACTGAAATTTCTTATCTACAATAAAATGAAACATATCTTCGTGGTTCTAACACATGAGCTTTGAGATGGGAAATCAGTGTTATGGTTGTATTCTCAGCTAGCATACTTAATTTGAAAATGGTTAAATAAAAACGATATTTATTGCAGGAAAAGTGTAGAGAAAGATATTCTAAATAAGACAGTTCTCTAGTAACATCTGTGGTCAGATAAGGCAAGAAAGAATACTGGGGCTGGAGAGCTGGTTCAGTGGTAAGAGCACTGCCTGCCCTTCTAGAGTACCTGGATTCAATTTACAGCATTCACAGGGCAGCTGACAACCAGTTGAAGGGGATTTAATGCCCTATTATGGCTTCCTTAGTACCAGGCACACAAGCAGTACACAGACATGATGTAGACAAGACACTCACTCAAACATAAAATAAAAAGGTTAAAACTTTAAAAGGAATCCACAAAGGGAACAGCATGAGAAATTCCAGAGTGCTATTCAGATAAGGCGATAACATGAGAAAAATGTCATTCCTAGAAACCAGGAATGCAGAGGCTTGGCTGGACAGGGTTCGCACTAGGACCTACACATTCAGATGGAGGGATCAGAAAATTTGTGGTATAAATATGATGACATTGCTCTTTCCCTTCCTATTTATCTTAGTTACTGCTCTTCATTAACCCTGCCTAGTCCAATAGGCAGGCATTACATTCACCCATGTTGATCTTCCAGGAAATAGAGCAGGCTGGAGAGAGTTGAAATATTTACAGAAGAAAATGAGTGTTGTTCTGTGCTGTAAGAAAGGAAAATAATTCTTTACATCTATATATGAATTATATAATGCTAACTATTGAGAACACTCATAGACTCCACTTCAATCACTCTATATAATTATTCCAAATAATAATAATTTGCTTTTAATGTATATATTAAAAGTAAACCTTTTGTAGAATAGTTGACCTTCTCAAGGTCACTCAGCTAGGAAGTGCAAAGAACCTACATAGCCTGGTTTTGGATCTTATCAAATCCTGGAAGCTTTGAATTATTGAACTTTAACAAGTGTATTCTTTTGTTCAGATGGAGTAAGTGGCTGTGATAGAATATAAAGGAATGACAGATACATCAATCATCCTTTTGTTTCTGAAACAAGGAAGGTACTCCACAGTGGCTTTCTTAGGGATGATGGAAAAAAATAATGACCAACTTTAGAATTTCCATTAAGACAAGACTTAAATCACTACCCAGTTATTCAAGCTAAACAGGACAGCAAAATTAATTTTACCTGCTTATTCATTAAGAGGACTCAGCTTTGAGTTAGGGCCACGCTAAGTTTTGTATTACATAGGCACGGGCTGTGAAAGGAGGGTGAAACCTAAATATGTGAGCTTCCATACTGGCTCAAAAGTAGATACTATACAGATTAGAAAAAAACATTTTTGGTTTTTTTCTGCCTTTCTAATTGGTATTCTTGGGATAAAGTCATAAATGAAACCTGATTAAATTAGAAATACAGGGAAGAGAATGAAAAAAGTAAACATTTTTTTTCAAAGAAAGATGACTAAATTAATCTGACAAATGTTGAACATTCAGTGAAATGTTCATTGAAATAGGGTGTTTTTAAGTTTGCAAGAAAAGGTTTAGCACAGTGCTGTAAGACCTGCATGGCAAATGGCAGAAACACACTTTCTGTTGGGCTTTGTAGCAGCCATCTGATTATAAACACATCCTCACTCTGAGCTGTGACTCTCCTGTGTATCTTTTCTTCCTCTGGGTGTTTTTATCTTTGCTGCTGTTAAGAGGTTCTAGCAAGGACTATGTATCGAGAGCTTCTTTTGAGCATTATTTTATTGGCACCCTGAGATGCAGTCACATAACCTGTGCCTACTTCTCCAGCATGAATATGTCACCTTTGAAATCTTTGGAACAATAATTTACACTTATCGCTCTACGAAATACCAATGATTCACAAAACAGTCATAAAATAGTTTCACAAGATTCAGAAATGGGGCATTAAAAGAATATTCATAAGGACAATGAGGTGAAAAATCAATATAGAGTGAACCAAGATTTTATCTCTCACCAGAGTACCAAGGACACATTGCCACAGAAGTGAATGCATATGGTTCTTAACCACTTTTAATGCACAGAGTTATCACCATATTTCCAGAGATTTAAGGGAATTTCAACTGTCTTAACAAATGTTTACCTTATATAAGGTAGTGTAACTTGTTACCACTATATGGGCATTTTGTCTAAAGTTAACAGGTAATTGAGTAAACAGTCACTCATGAGTCTAGAACAAAAATCTCTAGGGACCAGGAGTGAAAAGGGTTCAAACAGTTCAAAAGTAAGTGGAGACGGAAGCTCAATGGGCAGGTAGAAGAACACAGAACAAAGTGTTGAGGAATGGGTATGAGGCTGGATGGAGTAACTTTGGTCTCACAATTGAGGGAAAGGGCAAGAATTCTGCAGGGAAGATCGTTGAAGTTAGAAATACTAGCCAAGAGGGAAGGTTTCAAAAGGGACTCTTATCTGCACACTGGGCTCAGAAGCATTTCACACCTTGGTCTTGGTGGGACTGAGCAGTTGGCTCTGACCACAAGAGAAGGCAAAGCTGCTTCAGGAAACCAGTCTTGCAAGTCACTGAAATATGTGGACTAGAACCAGGCAAACTTGTAGGGAATGATCACAAGCCAAGTGTGGAGATGATCAGTAGTCTGGCACCTACCATGTTTCTGTGCTACCATAGTCCAGGCATGATTATGGAGAAGAACGTAAACAGTGTGTTAGTGAGGGCATAGGAGGGAGACATCTCATCAAATCCTTGCCCTGGCAGGACTCACATTTTAATTATTTAAGGGTTAATCACAGATAAACAAACATAGAAGCAAAATAAGACATGCAATAAGTAAAATGACAAAAGGATCACATAGCATCAATTTAAGGGAGGCTATTTTATTCAGGGTAGCTGGAGAGGGCTTGACTCATGAATTGATGTTTAAATGGTACCCTAAAAGAAATGATCAAGCCACAGATTCACAGAGAAAGCATACCTGGCAGAGGGTATATCTGGGCAGTGTGTTCAGAAGCAAAGACTTCATTAGTTAAAAGGTATCAGAGAAAAGTGATATAGAAGATTATTGCGGTTTAATAAGGGTCAGAATAAACAAATAGGCCAAATAGATGTTTATTAAGGGAGAAACAACTCATAACACAGACAGATGAACACAGCAGTTGGAACCAGATGCTCCTCTCTCCGCATACCACCAGCAAGAGAGTGTTCCCCGCCTCCACTCAGATCTAGTTCCACAGGTCACTTCTGCCCCTGGCTCCACCCCTCAATGGGTATGGTCAGTGCCATAGAAGCAGACAAATTGATTATCCCACTAAAATTCCCCTTTAGTCTAAAGAAAAGATTTAAACTTGATACAAAACTATATACAAAACAGTGAATAACAAGTGTGCTCTAAGAAGAGGAAAATCAAGAACAAAATAAAAACATATCTAGTACTGGGATGAAGGCATAAGGGAGTTTACAATAGAGTTGTCCTAAGCTGGAAAACTTAAGTCTAGTACCTAATATATCTAACTAGGAAGAGAGAATAATACTTGTGATAGTTTAATCTACAACCTCATCAAGACCTGAGAAAGGAAAATAACGATACTAGGGTAGACAGGGTATAGCTCGGTTAGAAATGTAATGTATAATTTAGTATAGATTATAGATAATTACCTATGATAATCAAAACTTGGAGTTAAGTTAGTTAGGATTTCTAGATATGCAGAGACGTATTTGAGATGAATAGGCATTTTTCAAACCTTTCAAAGACCTACAGAATATGACATTTAAAATGGTTTAGGGTTTTTCTTGACAGTAAGGCACAACTGCTCCTGGTACCACCTGCGTCAGAAAGAAGATGGACATTGAAGAAACATGTTATGGAGTTTGCCTCTAATATGGCAAGACTAGCCATTTGGACAATATACTGCTCTTGCCTAGACTGTTTGACTTTATACTGTATAAACTGGACATGCAGGACCCACAGAAAAGTGACTGCTGGAACAAGATGGACATTGCTACAGGATTCCTGCTTCGTGGAAGAAGCAGACATTCTACAGGACACAGAGAAAAGTGGCTGATAAACTGCCAATACAGGTGGACAGTTTAAAGTTTCCTGCTTTGTTGAGGAGTCTGGAGACACACTATGGCCTATGGGCTGAAGATGGAACATTACAGAAGAACTTTGGGTGACTGACCAGGCAATGATTTGTCTCTGTCATTTTTAGAGTTTATATATTATCCTTCTGTGGTCTTTGAAGGAGTTGAAGACAGATAGTTTTGGTTATAGTTTTTCTTAATTAGGATTAAAGATAAGTTAAATATAGGACTTTAGACTCACGAAGATAGGATAGATGATAAAATAAATGTTAATGGACTAAATATTTTTAACTGTGATTATTATTTGATAACTGTTGTGTGATATATTTTGCTATGTTAAGGTTAAAATCCTTTTTATTTTAGGCAGAAAAGAGGAGATGATGGGAGATGTTATTCAATAAATATGTTTCTCATGCTGGTTAATTAATAAAGCACTGTGGCCAATGAGAAAGCAAGATAGGCGGGGCTAGGAGACAAGGAGGAAAGAGGAAGTACTGAGGAGGAGTCAACATGTAGTGTGGAGGAAGCAAGATGCCGGCCACCGTGCTCAGATAAGATGACCACATGGAAATACTTAGATAAGTAGAAATGGGTTAATAATTAAGACAGAGCTAGCCCATAACAATAATAGTAACTGGCCAAGAGGATTGTATCAAATACAGAGTCTTTGAGAGTTATTTGTGGCTCGCGTGGCGGTAGGACCAGGTGGCCTGCGGGGAGGAACAAAGACTGGGTCCAGGCCAGCAGAGAAAAAAACTACTTGTAATAGAAGATGAACTCCTACACTGAGTCTATGGATGGCAGCTGATGAAGGGTAGCTGGTCCTGTGTTTGGAACTTCCAGTTTGGGCCCCAGGAATATGCCCTGATTTGGAAGGAGAAAACTGTTGTGGTCTGTCAAGTACTCTTGACCTTAGCCACATTGGGTACCAGATGGTGCGAATGCAAAGTAGGGAACTGGCCAAAAAATGAGAAGCAGTGAGTGCCTTCTCAGGGCCACTGTGGAGGTAAAGGAGTTGTAGGGCAGAGGCAAGTCCCACAAGTTGTGGTGTGTCCACCTGGTTAGGCAAGGGACCCTGCCTGTTCGAGGATGGTGGGGGAAGGGAGCAGCGCCTTCTGCCACCTAGGTGAAAACCAGGTCCGGTGAAAATCCGGATCGCACTTCTGACACCATTAGGTTATGAGCAGGTTTTTCCCCCTGCCACCGGTCTGGTCCTGCTGCCACGCCAGCCCCCAATAACACACAGAGACTCTGTATTTGATATAATTCTGTTGGCCAGTTACTATCGTTGCTTATCGGCTAGCTCTGTCTTAATGATTAACCCATTTTTACTTATTTAAGTATTTCCATGTGGTCATCTTATCGGAGAGTGGTGGCCTGCATCTGTTTTCTTTCGGCTTTCCATGCTGACTCCTCCCAACTACTTCCTCCTTCCTCCTTGTCTCCTAGCCCCACCTATCTTGCTTTCCTTTTATTGGCCAACAGTGCTTAATTCATTAACCAGTATGAGAAACATATTTACAGAATAACATCTCCTATCATCTCTTCTTTTCTGTCTAAAATAAAAAGTGTTTTAACCTTAAAATAGCAAAATATATCACACAACAGTTATCAAATAATAATCACAGTTAAAATATTTAGTCCATTAACATTTATTAAGACTTAAAGAAAAATATTTTATCATCTATCCTATCTTCTTGAGTCTAAAGTCTTATATGTAACTTATCTTTAATCCTAAGGAAAACCATAACCATAAATATCTGTTTTCAACTCCGTCAAAAACCACAGAAGGATAATATATAAACTCTAGAAATGACAGAGACAACTCATTGCTTGGTCAGTCACCCAAAGTTCTTCTGTAATGTTCCATCTTCAGCCTATAGGCCATAGTGTGTCTGGCAGACTCTTTCATGAAGCAGGAACCCTGTAGCACTGTCCATCTAGTTTTAGCAGTCACTTTTCTGTGGGTCCTGCATGTCCAGTTTATAACAGCATAAAGTCAAACAGTCCAGACAAGAGCAGTACCTTGCCCAAATGGCTAGTCTTGCCATATTAGAAGCAAACTCCATAATGTATTTCATTGATGTCCATCTTCCTTTCTGACCCAGGTGGTGTTACCAGGAGCAGTTGCGCCATACTGTCAAGAAAAAACCTAAACAATTTTAAATGCCATATTCTTCAAGTCTTTGAAATGTTTGAAGAATGCCTATTTATCTCAAATACGTATCTGCATATCTAGAAATCCTAACTAACTTAACTCCAAGTTTGACTATCATAGGTAACTCTCTATAATATGTACTAAATTATACATTGCATTTCTAAATGAGCTATATAAACACAATACCTAAACAAGAGGAGAAATATACATATTACAAAAATGACCTTAAATTTGTGTCAATAAGTGATCCATTCCAAAACAAAGCCCTATACCATAATTCCCTTTTTACCTTTAAGAAGAGATTGGTTGTGATCATTAACCATTTAAAATCAACTCCATTTAAATGAAAACAAACATTTATAAACAATATTTGGGAATTTGGGAGTCATTCTTTCCAAACTGTGTCATGCTGGTAGGGGGCCCTGTCATGGGGATCTTAAGAAGACGCAGAAATCCTGGCTGTAGTGGTTTGTAAGGCTGCATTGTCCCATTGACATTGTTTTATGGGGTCTTGCTTGATCAAACCACATTAGTCTGGAAAAAAACACAGCTTTTCATTTTCTGTAGAAACAAAATTAGAAATCCTTTTCCCCAGTAACTTGTCCTTGAACTTAAATTTTGGAATCAAAGCATTTTTAAAATATATAAACTGAATTAATCCAGCAGCATTTCTTTTATCAGTAGTTATTTCCTCAGCAGTCAAACAATTTAAAGATAACAGAACAGCATACAATATCCAAAGTTTCTCTGTGCTTTCCATCTTTAAGTGGCTTTTTTATTACTCTATTTCTTTTACATCTATTTTTACATATTTTGAGACAGGGTTTCTCTGTGTAACTTTTATCTGCCCTGGAATTTACTCTGTATATCAGGTTTACTTTGAAATCACAGAGATCTGCTTGCCTCTGTCTCCAGAGTGCTGGGATTAAAGGCATGTGCCACCACACCCAGCCACACTCTGTCTTTTTAAAACCATTTTATTCTTTTTCTTTTTCTCTCCCTAGCCAACGTATATTTTAAAACACACTGTAAACCTTCATTGCCAGCTCTCATACACACCAATGAATTGTTAGTAGAGCTCTTTAAAAGCAATGCGAGTTTTGCTGCCTATCCTAATTTTGGAAACCTTCATTAAAGGAGCCACACAAATCTCTGTCTCTACCAAAACAAAGTGTAACTGAGAAAAATGCTGCTACCAAGAATCTTGTTAGTCTCTGTTCTTTTGGTTCTAAAAGCTATTTTTTAAGCTTTTGTTAAGTTTTAAGTGAAAATTCTCAGTTCCACTTCTGACACCATTTTGTTATGAGAAGGTTTTTCTCCACTGCCAGTCTGGTACTGCCGCTACACCAGGCCCCAATAACACGCAGAGACTCTGTATTTGATATAATTCTTTTGGCCAGTTACTATCATTGCTTATTGGCTAGCTCTGCCTTAATGATTAACCCATTTCTACTTATCTAAGTATTTCCACGTGGTCATCTTATCGGAGAGCAGTGATCCGGCATCTCCTCTCTTTTGGCTCTCCATGCTGACTCCTCCCAACTACTTTCTCCTTCCTCTTGTCTCCTAGTCCCACCTATCTTGCTTTTCTATTGGCCCACAGTGCTTTATTCATTAACCAGTATGAGGAATATATTTACAGAATAGCATCTCCCATCAGACAACTATAGGAGGATCAGAAAGAAGGCTGGAGTAATATGGTCATGGCGAAAACCTTAAGTGGATGCTGGATCATTTCTTCTAGGATTTAAGAAATTACTCCCTGACAACCAAGAGTGTTCATATAGGAGCTTAATTGACAGATGAGCATCAGAGAAACCATAAGAAGAAAACACCAATATAGTATTTCACTAGTCTCCAAAGAAACAGTTGCTATAATTTAATATACTTATATAGAACAATATAAATCCCTGTAAGCCAGTTGAGCTCAATATAGGACAGCTATCAAAATTTTATACAAACATTTAATGGAAAATAGTTTAGACTCATAAAAATATTTAGTGGAAAATGATTGAAGAAATTTGATTGAAGTTAGCACAAGAATGTATGTTGTCAGCACTATTATTTAACATTTTACTGAAGAACCAAGCTAGTGCATCAAAACCAGGAACAATTTAAAAATAGCATAAAGAATGGAAAAGAAAAGCCAGAGTAATTTTGATTTGTAGCTGATAGGATATCCATTAAGTTAAAGAAACCCGTGGATAAGTAAAGAGTATAAAAGAATTCCTGAATATAAAACATGAAAATAATTCTATGCATCAGCATTGAACAAATATGAAATTTATAGCTGGCAGATAGCACCAGGAACTTAAACACATGGACTAGCTTTAAAAAGATGTATAAGAATTTTATGAAAGAATTTACAAAATGTATTTGAAAAACATAAAATAATGTGAGAATTTGCCATGGTAAAGGATAGTAGACACAAAACTATATAGATGTCAGTTTTCCTCTGTATTAACCCCCGAGGGTAATGCAATTCAAATAAAATTCTTAATAGTATTGTTACATGGAAGAAGAAATACTCCTCCTCAAATATATATGGGGAATCAAAATCCAAATGATTGAACAACATATTTCAGAAAAAAGTAAGGCAAGAAAGGGGCTGTGTCCTAGCATATCATATTAGTGTGAACTTGTAGTAATTAAGATAATATGGTATCAGTTAAGCGTCTATGAGAGATTAGAGCATGAAAAAGAATTCAGTTGTAGATGAAGCTATTGGTAAACAAATGATATTAGGAAACTTGTTTTTCAGAGAGAATATAGGATTAGATATGGCATGTAACAGTCACTTTCATTTGTATTTGGTAATATATTAGAAATAGTTTCTAATATATTTTCCATTTTTTCTTCTAGCCATATCCTTTCTGTACCAGAAATTTCCCTGAGGTCTTATACTCCTATTTAACCAGAGTTTTAAAATCAGAATTCTATCAGCAGTAAGATATAATTACTACTACAGGGTGTCATCTGACTTAATAAAAGGGAATAGCGGGTTTTGTAAGAATTAGATTAGGCAAAACATATTTCCATTTTCATATCGTTTTAACATAATTCCACTATTGATCTCTCTTTTGATGCTCTGTGTACTTTCCTCTGGTTATAAGAAACGTTAATATTTGAAAACATAAGGGAAATATTTTTAATGTAGCAAAGTAATTTATTTCAAAAGCTAAATTCAAAGCAGATCCACTTTTGACAAATTATCTAAAGAAAATGGAAACATGCAAAGGGTGTGTTATATATGATTCACAAGACCTTAGACACAGACCTATTCACTAGAACTTCATAAACAAATTATATTAATGAGTAACTTTAATGATACAGGATTCAAAGCATGCTGGAAGAAGTCTCTGCAGGGCACAGCCAGTGGTTCCTCCTTAGTATGTGCCAAAAGTAACTTTGGAAGGCTGTTAAAATGAAGATTCCATCTCAAGAGACCCCAGCTACAAAGTGTAGAAGGAAGCCTGGAGCTCTTCATTGATAACAGATCCCCTTATGACTCTTAGACCACATTTTGTGAACGTAGGGTAAGAAAATGAGCAAGGGAATTTTCTTTAAAAAAAATTATATCTTCATTATTCCCATCTTTTTTGCTCTGACAATTCAAAAGAAGTTGAAATGAGTAGTCACAAGTATAGTCATGGAGAAAAATACGAATGTGTTATTTAAGCTATGTTTGAGTATTGGCTTGAGATTCTTTGCTATTTTGTGGATAATGTTCAAACATGCTCTAAATTATGAGTCCAAACCCTGTAAGTTTGCTTTTTATACATGAAGTAATGGCAGAAAATGGAATAGCACAAGAAACAGCAGTGTGACATAATGCAAAGCCATACCTTCATTACAATACTTTATTTAGTAAATACAATGTAAGTATGTATTTTCAAGATGAGCATTCCTTTTTGTACTTGGACAGCTTTTATTCCTTTGAAATGTTACTGAACAAAGGGAAACATTACTGTAAGTTTCAATGAGATTGTGAATTTCTTTTTCTTTTTTTCATTTTTAGATTTTTATGTATTATATATACAGTGTATACAGTGTTTTATCTGCATGTATGCTTACAATCCATAAGAAGGCACCAGATCTCATTTTACATGGTTGGGAGCCACCATGTAGTTGCTGGGAATTGAACTCAGGACCTCTGGAAGAGCAGCCAGTGCTCTTAACCTCTGAGCCATATTTCCAGCTATGGGATTGTGAATTTCAATCTTTACCCCTGTGATGGTTCCTTTTCTCATGACAATGAGCAAAATACCCAAACAGATTGAAGGGTGCATTGTAGTTTTGGTTCATCACAGAAGGGGAGGCATGGTGGAGTACAAGTCCACAGTGGCAAAGTAGGCAGAAGCATCATGGTAGCAGAACTTGTTAAGCCTTGGTGGATCAAGAACCAGAACCTACACCAGGACCATAATTGGGCCATGCCCTTCAAAGGCCTGCCTCTTGTGCCAATGTATGCCAGCCCAGCTTCACCTCTTAAAGGTCCCATGGCCTCTTAAAGGAATTTTTTCAGCTGGGGACCATGCTTTCAAACACATGGGGAACCTTTCACCTTCACACTATAACAACCATGAATAATAATATTCACAGACCTTTGTTGGATGATAAAAAATATAACCAAACCCAAAACAACAACAGAAAACCATCACATGTACCCAGCAAGAATGACAATAGGATAAGAGCATCCCTATTTCTTGAGGTATGAATTGTCACCACCATCTATGTAAGATGAAAAGTGTCCCTCAAGGTTCAGTTGCCCTAATTCCTGAGGCTTTCTCATAAACATGGAAATCAGTGCTTCCTCTAAAGATAAAGTGGTGAGTAATGGGTCATTTTGATCAATGTGAAGGGTGTTATAGCTTGGGGTTTTTATCTGTTTCCACCAGTAAATGTTGCTATTGTCATTTGCTCCTTGGCATACAAGAATCATCATTTTCTATTCAGCCATAAAATCTCTTACAGAGGGAGCATTGAGCAGCTGCCATATTTATCATCCAGGTTATAACTTCAAAGTCAGATGTATCAACAAAAACATGTATCTGGTACATCAGTGATGAGACAAATAGGCTGGAATGGATTTCGAGTCTTAGTGACACAATCATGAAGTTCTTCAATCTGGTCTTAAGTTGCTTCATGGTAGTATCCCTTGCATTACTTGGGGTCCACTTTGGTTAATGATTTGCAGTATGAATAACTCAAGTACTGAGCACAGAGTGTCCTGGTCTCTTTTCTAGTGCTATAATTGATTAGAATTGATTGGTTGAAGAATAAATATTCACATAGCTCATAGTTCTAAAATCTAGGATGTTCATGATAGTCTAGCTGCACCTAGTAATGTCCTTATTGCAGTTGAGAACTGTCTGTGGAGTCCCAAGGCAGCACAAGGCACCACATAATGAGAAATAATGTTCTAATTTAGGTCTTGTTCCCTCTTATAAAGCCACAGTCCAATAGAATTTGAATCTGATTCTGGTGTTTTTGTTTAACTTAAATTGTCTTCCATAGATTGCCTTCCAAGTAGAACAGTCAGATCAAGGTAAACTTTTTTTTTTGACACAAGATCAAATATATACAATTTCAATCTTGAATTTGTTACATAGCCTAGGAGATGACCTTGAACTTCTTATCTGGTTGAGTTAACCTTTTAGATTAAAGACATGCACCACTGTGTCAGGTTTTATATCATATTGAGGACTGAACCAAAAGTTTCATGCATGCTAGGTAAGCATTGTGTCAACTGAATCATAGCACTAGACCCAAGTTTAAATTATAGCATGGATTTTAGTGATAGTGTTCAAAAAATACCAGGAAATAAGTTAAATTTAAAAACATTCTATTTTGATAGTAAACTAGCATGTTTTTCATATATGTGCTTGCTTGTGTGTTTTTGTGTGCAGGTGTATGTATGTTTGGGTATGTGTGGAGGCCAGAAGACAGTCTCATGAATGCAATCAGTCATTTTGATTCAGGGTCTTTCACTGGGTTTGAGATCACCAATTAATCCAATGAGTCATAGGCATCCTTTTGATGCTACCTCCCCAGCAGGAAGATTACCTGATGAACCAAGAGGAAAACAGAGAAGAAAAAAGCCAAGGCATATCCCACCTACAAAAGGTTCTGGGTACACCAGGAATCAAACATTTAACATGTTGACTATGAGAGACACATAAATTCTGTTCCAAGAACATCCAAGAACTAACATGTGATTACAATTTGAGATCCTACATTCTTTTAAAATGAGACATGTATTCATTTTCTTTATCTTGTCCACTATCTCCTGCTACCTTAGAGTTGATCAGTTCCCAACACCAAATGTATTTGGCCACTTCAAACATTTGTCTGCATACATGTTCTCAAATGATGTAAGTTTGTCGTTTCTTTTTGCTTGATGCACAGATACAACCATTACTAGTGGATTCACATATCAAGAGTTTTACTGTGTCAAATGTCACCTAAGGTTGGTACTGTATTTTGAACTTATTAACAACAATCCAGAATTATAAAAAATATTTAAACAAAGCACTCTGCTTTCACATTCAGTTTTTTCAAAATAGGTTTCTTCCCACTAGAAATATTTTCCAGCTTGTAAAATAGTCATGAACCCTACAAAAATAATAGTTCATTTGATTTTGGCCAACATCAGAAGTATAAAACCAAGGTCATTTTCATTTTAATTTATACTTTTCTGTACAGACAAGGGTTATTTCAAGTAGTAACTTATATATAAATTGTTATGAGCTGAAATCACAGCAAACTAAAAATGTGAATATTGAATCTGTTTTCTCAATGGTGAGGCAAAAACATGACCCCATTGGCTCTCCATTTCTCTAATGCAGACTGGATATCATAGTTCATACTGATTTTGTGAACATAACAGGAGAAATATACAGTTTCATGGTACATTGTTGAACACCCAAACTTATAAAATTGTGTGCCAATTGACTTCTTTCTTTCCAAGCTGCATTTGTAGATTAACAAAGCAACAGCATCACACTTGGCATTCTTGGAAAGGTCAGTGTGAAGCAGTACATGTTCTCATCAACAAACTGGAATAACTTACTACTTTTGTGTGCCACTGTGACATATATACTGTGTTAGGTTACTGTTGGTCAAATACATATCCTACTCAGGAGTTCCACCAAATCAACATGGAACCATTAGAGGAAAAAGAAGGAAATACTTCTGTAAAGATGGTAAGTTTTTGTAGTTAAATTACAAATTACACATACTTGATCTTGGTTCCTTGCTGTTTGTGTAGCTCATACTTGTCTATTCAAGTTGAATGATTTTGAATTTTTATGTGCAGGTATATAGCTCCACCACCCTGTGTCATGAGAACTCAAAATCAATAAAAAAATAAGGGACAATTGCTATTGTTACAGCTAAGAGAAAAAAGTTTACTGAGTCATAAATTAATGCACACTTTTGTTTCTCTAGATTGTCCTTCTCATGTGAGGCACATAATGTTCTATAATGACACAAAGACCCTTTAACCTGAGAAGGGGAAAGTTTTGATTTTATAGTCTTAAAATATCCTCCTCTAATACTTTTGTCTGACTCTCATTCATAATTGTTTGTTTATTTCATTTAAAATTTGAATTAGGAACAATGTTATTTTATATATCAATCACAGTTCCTCTCCCTCCCATTCTCCCATGTCCCCCACTGACCCCCATCTCATCCCTCTTCTGTTCCATAGAAAGGGTGAGGCCTTCTATGGAGATATTCAAAGTTTGTCACATTATTGGGGACAGGGCCTAGGCCCTTTCCCATGTATCTAGGCTGAAAGAGTATCCCTCCATGAGGAATGATCTCTGAATGTCCATTTGTACACTAGGGATAATTCTGTTCTACCATCAGAGATCCCATAGACTGCCCAGACCTCCTAACTAAAATACATGTGTGCAGGGGACTGGTTCTGTCCTATACTGGTTTCCAATCTGTCAGTCTAGGGTCCATGAGCTCCCCTTTGTTCAGGTCAGCTGTTCCTGTAGGTTTCTCCAGCATGGTCTTGACCACTTTGTTCATCACTCTTCCCTCTCTACAACTGGATTAAAGGAATTTGGCTCAGTACTTAGTTGTGGGTCTCTGCTTTTGTTTCCATCAGCTACTGGAAGAAGACTCCATGATGACATATAAGGTAGCCATTAATCTCATTATAGGGAAGGGCACTTAAGATAGCATCTTCTCTATTGCTTAAATTTTTAGTTGGGGTCATCCTAGTATATCTCTGGACATTTCTGTAGTGCTAGATTTCACCTTAAAGCTTTAATGGCTCCCTCTATTAAGGTATCACTTTTCTTGCTCTGCTTTATTTTTCCCCCCATTCTGTCTTCCTGACCCCTCATGTTTTCCTCCCTGCTTCTCTTCTCCCCTTTCTCTTTGTCCTAACTCCTCCCCTCCCCTCATGCTCCCAATTTTCTCAGGAGATCTTGTCCCTTTCCTCTTCTCTGGGGGACCATGTATGTCTCTCTTAGGGTCTTCCTGGTCTCCTAGAATCTCTGGAGGTGTGGATTGTAGGCTGATGATTCTTTGCTCTATGTCTAATATCCATATATGAGTGAGTGCATACCATGTTTGTCTTTTTGTGACTGGATTATCTCACTCAGGATGGATTCTTTTAGTTCCATCCATTTGCCTGCAAATTTCAAGATTCCATTGCTCCCCGACCCCCTGGCTGAGTAGTACTCATTGTGTAAATGTACCACATTTTCTTTATCCATTCTTCAGTTGAGGGGCATCTAGGTTGCTTCCAGATTCTGGCTATTACAAATAATGCTGCTATGAACATAGTTGAACAGATGTCCTTCTTGTATGAATGTGCATCCTTTGGATATATGCTTCCTGAGGAACATGAGGAACCTATATTGATTTCCAAAGTGGCTTTACAGGTTTGCACTCCCATCAGCAGTAGAGAATTGTTCCCCCCTTTCCACATTGTCTCCAGCATAAACTTCCATTAGTGTTTTTTATTTTAACCATTCTGACCATTGCAAGATGGTATCTCAGAGTTGTTTTGATATGCATTTCCCTGTCTTGGAGATATCGGGAAAACAGGAACACATCTAAATATAATAAAAGCAATATACAGCAAATCAACAACCAACATCAAACTAAATGGAGAGAAACTCAACACACTTCCTCTAAAATCAGTAACTAGACAAGGCTGTCCACTCTTTCCATATCTCTTCAATATTGTACTTGTAGTTCTAGCTAGAGCGGTAAGTCAACAAAAGGAGGTCAAGGGGATACATATTGGAAGGGAAGAAGTCAAACTTTCACTATTTGCATATGATATGATAGTTTACATAAGTGATTCAAAACACTCTACAGGGGAACTCCTACAGCTGATAAACACCTTAAGCAAAGTGGCAGGATACTAAAAAAAAAAAAAAAAAAAAAAAAAAATAGTAACCCTACTATATACAGTGGATAAATTTTCTGAGAATGCAGTCAGAGAAACAACACTGTTTACAATAGCTACAAACAACATAAAATATCTTGGGGTAATGTAACCAAATACATGAAAGATGTGCATAAAAAGAACTGTGAGTATTTAAAGAAAGAAATTGAAAAAGATATCAGAAAATGGAAAGATCTACTATGATCTTAGATAGGTAGGATCAACATAGTAAAAATAGCAATCTTGCCAAAAGCAATCTACAGATTCAGTGAAATCCCCATCAAAATACTGGCACAATTCTTCACAAATCTTGAAAGAACAATACTTAACTTTATATGGAAAAACAAAAGACCCAGGATAGCCAAAACAAACCTGTACAATAAAGGATCTTCAGGAGTCATTACCATTCCTTACTTCATGCTCAATTATAGAACTATACTCCTGAAAACAGCTTGGCACTGGCTCAAAAATAGACAGGTAGACCAATGGAATCAAATTGAAAACCCTGATATTAACCCACCCTCCTATGAACACCTATCTGATTTTTGACAAAGAAGCTAAAATTATGCAATTTAAAAAGAAATCATCTTTAACAAATGGTGCTCATATAACTGGAGGCTTTCCTATAGAAGACTGCAGATAGATCCATATCTATCACCGTGCGTTAAATTTAAGGTCAAATGGATCAAAGACCTCACATAAATCCAGTAACATTGAACCTTAGAAGAGTAAGTGGGAGGTGCCCTTGAATAATTTGTTGCAGGAGACTGCTTCCTAAACATAACACCAGTAGCACAGACACTGAGATTGACAATTAATTGCTGCAGACTGCTCAGTGCATAATGGGTCTGCGTGGAGACCAAGACTCAGATGATCAGGTCAGGAGTGGCTTCGGTGTGACAGACACAAACACACTTGAGGTGGTTTGTGTACTGCTGCAATTTTTACTTCAGATCATCAGGCTTTTAAGCAGAAAGTTCAAGGAACAGATCTTTGGCCACAATTCAAAAAAAAATTACAGATAATCTACAGAAATTAATGCACATTAATAATTCCCTTGAAGCATGAAATCACAAGCACATAGCTAGGAAAACTCCTTCTATTTTGGCCTGCCTGTGGTCAGCCTGCCAGACACTTGGTTCACTGAGTTTAGAGAATAATCATTGTTTTTGAACATTAAACTTACAACAGCATTGACAAGAACTCTTGTACTGTTTTACTGAGTTTAGAGAATAGTCATTGCCTCTGATCAGTAAACTTTCAACAGCATTGACAAGAACTCTTGCACTGTTTTAGGGGCCCTAAGATCCCCAAAAGACAAGTTAGAGTTTTGTAGTAAATCCCACAGCAGCTTTGCTGTGGGTGGGCTATTTTCAGGCAGGGTCACATTGCGGGCAAGTTCATACAGCTTCAACCCTATTAATTTCTCAGGACTTGAGCTGACATTTGTTTGCTCAACTGGTGCTGTGGGTCTTGTGGTTGAGAGCACAGAGGACATTCATTTGCTGATCGCTGGTCTGCATCTCTTTCAATTCTTGAAACTATATATAAATGTTCTCTAGGCTTCACTGGACTAACAGTGGAGCTACAGGCTAAAACATTCATAATCAAAAAGCATTATTGTTAACATAGCACAAAATACATCTAGCACCCGTTCCAAACAGCCAGCCAAGCAAACACCTGCAGGGACCTGGAACACTTTTCCCCAGGAGGCGTAACCATGTGTGGTGTGAACCTCTGAACAGGTTGCCATTGAGATTTCTCTCAGCCATTGCTACACTGTCTCGGCTGGGGCTGGTGTGGCAATTAATAAATGGGACCTCCTGAAATTGAGAAGCTTTTGTAAGGCAAAGGATAGGGTCAACAAGACAAAACAGCAGCCCACAGAATGGGAAAAGATATTCACCAACCCCACATCTGACTGAGGACTGATTTCCAAAATATACAAAGAACTCAAGAAGCTAGTCACTAAAACACCAAACAATCCAATTAAAAAGTGGGGTACAGAACTAAATACAGAATTCTCAAGAGAGGATTCCAAAATGCCTGAAAGACACTTGAGAAAGTGCTCAACATTCTTTGTATTTGAATCTTAAAGTTTTTGACATACATAACCGCACCCTTAAAAACATGGCATGTGTCTATGTTCAGTTACTTTTAGTATAGCCCCCATAATAAAAATACCATTAGTTCAATTGCTTTTTTTCTTCTACTTGGCTTGTAGTACAAAGATTATTTTCTTTTGTAAACATACAAAATGACATTGCTTAGTTTTCTAGGTCTTGCAAGTGGTAATTTTGGGAGAAAATGGTTCTCCTACTATAGCTGTTGTACAAAATGACAAAAGTGAAAAGAAACAACTGTTTGTCCAAAAGGCACCTCTGTCCACATTCAGAGTGAATGTCATTCCAGGAATCAATTACGTGTTGAGAAAGAAACCACTTGAGGCACCAGGCTCAATGAGAAAGAGGAATCTCCGGGTTATTGGTCTTTTACTAAGGAGAAAAGCCTAGATTTATTCTCTCCCCCTTATCCTTGATAACTTCAATCTCACAAATACACGAGCACATTGCTGTATGTTTCCATTTTCCCCAGTGGAAAATTCCACGGCAGCTCACATTAAGCAACATCTGGACAAAATGACATTCATCCCTAACTTGCTTGTCTAATTCTATTAGCTTTAGTGGGCAATAGAAATGATTTTTAAAAAGAAAAATTTAAATCACCCATTAAGCCAAATATTACATATGTATCAGTGCTATTAAGTGCCATACTGGCATTAGCATTTCATTTTATCCTGTGCGTATGGTATAATTTTTTGGAAAAGAATTGCTTACTAGGGATCAGATGTGTAGGTGGCACATTCTATTGGAGGAGAATAGAACAAAATCTGAGATAGACACCAATTGACATAAATGTGAAAATTGGAGTCAGGATTATGAAGATGCCTTCTATTACACGTGATCATTTGAATAAGTGTTATCTTCCTTGAGAAAGTCATTTTATTTTTTTACATCAGAGAGACACTGAAGACATGAAAGCTTTCTCAAAAATTGTGGGTAAAAATCTACTTAATGGGGTAGGTGTTTCCTAGACTTATTATTGCATCTGGCATTTAAAAGTCTAAGTGTGTAGATGAGTGACAATTAGCTCAGCTTCATGAAACAAACAGCCTTAGCCAATTTCACACACTGTACTAGTGCTCTGAATACATGTGTAGTAGTGGCTTGGAACTGTGCAAACAGATTCCAATGGTCTGTTACTTGTTCAGTTCAGTATTTTATAATATTTTGCAGGCTTTCTCTGGAAGACTGGCTGAATCTAAATGGGTTGTTAAAACATTTTAACAGCCTGCTGTTTCTTTCTTGTCCATTGGTTTCTCCCACACAACATAAAAATAATCATTGGATTTGAGCGTATTCCAATTCCATTTAAAATCAACCCGTCTCCTGTAGGTTAAATTTTTAGCTGGTGCTTTTAATACTCCTGCAATTTGAGGAGGGGTCATAATATCTCTGCTTATTCATAGGAAAACAGTGATGTTAAAAAGTATTTGGTTTGCATCTCACTTTACTTGATTATTTGACAAATGTTTAAAGGTGTGTTCTCTCTATCGCAACAGTATCTGAAATGCCATGGGGCAGCCTGTGTTAAACCCTTGCATGGTCTATCAGTTACTTTTCTAGTTGTGGTGATCAAATACCTGATAATAAGCAGCTTGAGAGAAGGGTTTACTGTATCTTACAGTTGAGAGGATTCTATCAGAGAAGGCATCCCAGCAACAGTGAGAGGCTCTTTCTCACATTGTATCTGTAGTCTGTAAACACACAGCAGACTGTAATCACACAGAAATGAGACTGTGCTTTCTAACGATAAGGCCCACCCACAAGGAATGACTTCCTTCAGCAAGGCTTGACCTCCTAAAGAATCTACAACCTTCCAAACATTTTAATGTATACACTTTAAATATGATGGCAAATTCATTATTTTATTTTAATAATTTGAGATTATACTATAATTACATGAATCCCTACTTTTCTTTCTTCGCTCCAAATCTTATCATTTATCCTTCAGTTCCAATGCTCTTTAAAATTCATGGCCTACCTTTTATTTTTTCTTTTCTTTTGTATGTGTCCTTATAGTTATGTTTCTGACCATATACATACATACATACATACATACATACATACATACATACATACATACGTGTGTGTGTGTTTTCAGAGCTGACCATTTGATTTTGGATAATCAGTTGGTGTGTTTTCTGCTGGAGAAGATTGTTTCTACTGGTCTCTCTATCCCTTAGTTGTTTGTAGTTCTTTATGTAGGGTTGAGGCCTCATGAATTTCCCCTATCCAGGTTAGCATAGCTAATGGTGTCATCCTTGTTTAGGTCAGGTTTAGGCAGCCATGTTGGTGAGAGTTCATGGGCATTTTTACATTTATTGAGATGACCTAATTATTGTTAATCTTTTGAACAATAAATTATCCTGAAATTCTTATATAATATTGGTCTTTTCTTGTATTCTGAGTATCAGGCCTTTAGTACACTGCCCTTTAAAAGCAGTCTAGTCTAGTCTAGAGGTTCATATTTTTGCCCTTTGTCCAGCTTAGCCATTGAAGTTATGAAATTATTTTTGAATGAGTTAAAGAATTTTCCAATGCTCAGAAATCATTTATCTAAAAATAATATGAATTTCTAAAGTAAATCACAAGGTAGGGTTACTATTTATCTTACGTCTGAATCTTAGGTGTAATTTTAGAAAATCTGATTTTCTAAATCTAGCCCCAGAAGCATAGAACAAGCTAAGCCTGTCACATATCAACATTCTTCACTCCAGAAACTGCATGCCTTCACTGCTTCAGGTTGAGGCTGTTGTCTTTGATACTTCTTTAAAATAATACATAAATAAATGGAAGTAGTAGTTTCCCTATCCTGTGATACCTCAACAATATGGCTTCCCTAAACAAGACCTGAACATTGACAGTATCAATTGATGTACTAATCAGGAAAGAGAAAACTTCCAAGTATCATACCCCTAGACAAATTAGCCTCTCCCAGGGATAAACCCCCTAATTGGTTATCTGATATCAAGTGGTCATCTAGCTTTGAAATTATGCACACACAGGTAACATTAAGCAGATTCCGTAGGTTGTATTCATATTCTTACTCATATATATACATGTAACAATAGTAGTCAAAGATAAAGAAACTATCAGTATGACAGGGAGTGATGGAGGCCATGGGAAATGCCAGAAAAAGAAAAGGAAAGGTAAAAATTATGTAAGTATATCAATTAAAATAAAAATAAAATAATAATTTTTTTAAAGGATGATCTCTCAGGTACCAAGTTTTTTAATATGGTCATTATTTGATAGTTGTATGTGTTTTTCACTATCAAGATACATTTATTTTTATGTGCTAATTATGCACAAGTTGGGTTAAACTCTATGGTTGATTGTTTGCTCATTTCATTTCTACTTCTCTGTTGCTGCTCACTATATTTCTGCTGTTAAGATCAGAGTACAGTGTTTTAGTACTGTCTCTTCGATCTTTATCATTCCCCTTGGTTCTATTTCAACCAATAATGACAATTTTATACCTGCTTTCCCTCTGTTGTTGTTTATCTGGTAAATTTGCTACATTTCCTTTTTTAAAATATTTTTGTGCTGTGTTTTCTGAGATGCAACTTTTGTTAGTGTTAAAATATAGACATAGATTTTATTTCATTTTTATCCAGTTTAGGAAATTTGCTGACATTTACTGTCTTGCCAAAGTTGAAGAAAGATTTATACTTATTTACCTTTTAAAACTCACATGCATTTCTTGACGTTTTGATTTTTCAGTGTTTCTTTACAAATGTAAACTATTTGTTGGTATTAGTTTTGACTCTTGGACATCGTCTTCAAAACTTTCCTGAGGCCTTCCCTCAGCCTCACAGCTACCTTTGCTGAAGAGATTGAACATCTCAGCTTCCTTCCTTTGTAATAACAACTTACAATCTTCACATGGTCTTTTCTCTCTGATTGTTCCCAGGCATCCCTTGGCAGTTTTCTTTTGGACTAGATGGATGTTAAGTTTAAGATTAAGACCACTTGGAGTACCTTCTCTAGGACCTTCCTTTCCTTTTGACTTTCCTCCTATTAACCCCTTCAGAATGAATTAATTGAAGATATCTTTTCTGTATTTTTTTCTTTTGTTCCTGGTCGATTTTCTTCTATGCTATATGCCTGCAGATCCCATCTCTGTAACATTTCAATACTTTAAATCATGTATTTTCATTTTCAAGATTTAAAATTCATGCTGTTGTTTTCCATGCTTGAGACAAATTTCTCAAATTCCTCACATCCATCTTAAATCTTGATTTTTAAACAAATTTACTTGTCTCCTTTTACCATGTCTTTCCTTCAAATGTTTTAATTGTCAATAATGCTATTATAGCGTATTCAGGATGACTGGTCAGTGAAAGCTAGTTCTGATCGTCATTTCCTTTATTCAGAGTTTGTGTATGTACAACCACATTTATTGCATTAACTGTGAGTAAGCTTTCTTCTCATTACTTAGCATAAGAGGGAGAGGTAGGAGGAGCTAATTTGAAAGGAATATTTGCATCCTCAAATAATTGTTATGGGTCTCTTTGTAAGGCTTTCTGCTCCTGGTTCTGAGTGTGGGACAACTCCTACTCTGCAGCAGTCTCTCCTGTCTTGAAGGTTGTGGGTTCTGTACCAGCTTGATTCTGTTTCTTCCCACATATGCATTTAGGATCAAGTGATTATTCTTAATGCATATGTGGTATATACACATGTAGGTACAGAGGTACATGAATATACTTACATTTATTTGTAGGTACAGAGGTACATGAATATACTTACATTTATTTATACTTTCTAGTAATTTTGAGTTGAAAATAAAGTAGATTGCATATTCAGCCTTCAAAGGCAATGCTTCATCAATACATATTTAATCTGTAGGCAACCACCACTATATCCAAAGCATTATTATGCTAGCACCATTGATAATCCAAAGCTGATGTGAGACAGTGACCATCTATAAAAGTTAAAACCCTACAAGGCATATATCTATATTGTTTTTTATCCACTAAAATTTAATAATTTATATTCACAATGATAACTTCAAAGTTTTGAGTGAAAAATCTCCCTATTATATTTAATTTAGCAGAGACATACTTGTTGCATAAAAATGTTTTAAATCACCTGCGCGTTTCAGTCAGCAGTGCTTTGGAGTTTAGCTGAAATCAATGCAAGCTTAATGTTTAGGGGGCTTAAGTCAGAAGAACAGGAGATGTTTCCACCCACGGTTTATGAGATTTATGATAAAGAGTTGTTCTGGCTGCACTGCAATGCCAGGACCCATGTTACTCATGTCCCTGGTCTCACCTTCCAGAACAGTAGATTGGCAGTCCAGCTTTTTGTACTGTCATCTTACACCAAATCAAAGGCAGGAAGGGAGAGGTGGGTGGTACACAGAGTAATCCCACCTAGGACCTGCTCCTCACAGCTGCTTCTTTCATTTGGTGAGCAATCTCTTTGCTGGAAAACTCAGCACACAGAAGTTCGTTGAAGCATCACTAGGCTAGTGTCGGCTAATCTTAGTTTGCCGGGGCTTAGACAGACCAGTCTCAGGAGAAAAATCAAAATTCTTAACAAAAACACTACCTAGGGAGAAGCTATTGGCCATTGAACAAGATTTATAGAATTTCATTTCACTAGTTTTCCCAAAGGTAATTATTCCTTTTTCTAAGTGGCAAAATTACATAGATTAAAATTCAAAAGCCACAGAAGAATGTGCAGTGACTATTGAGCTTCCCTGCTAACTTGTCCTTCAGCTATCTAGTTCTCAGGTCAGCTGACCTGTTCAAACTTTCATCTTTCCTTTTAGTCAAGGTTGATAAACAGGGTACTAGTCAGATAATTACACAAGAATGGCCTTTAAGCTCACTAGGTATGTTGCTTTCCCAAAATTATTCAGTATGTTTAACATTTGGTGACCAATATCCGTTCTTTTGGAATGCTGTTTTTTTTTTATTTACTGTTATATTAGCCACTTAATTATTTTTTTGTTTTTACATCTCAACCGAAGTTTCTCCTTCCCTGGCTCTTAAACCCTCCCACCTCCCTAAAACCCCATCCACTCCTTCTCCTCTACCTCTCTCTAGAAAATGGCAGGCCTCCCACAGATATCAACCAGACATTATATATCAAGTTGTAATGAGACTAGGCACCTCCTCTCCTATTAAGGCTGAATGAAGCAACACAACAGGAGGAAAGAGTCCCCAAAGCAGGAAACAGAGACAGCCTCTGCTCCCACTGTTAGGAGTATCACAAGAAGACCAAGCTATACAACTGTACCATATACACTAAGGGCCCAGGTCAGTCCCATGCAAGATCCCTGGTTTTTGGTTCAGTCTCTGTGAGCCACTATGGGCCCAGGTTAGTTGATTATGTGGGTTCTCTTGTGGTAGCCTTGACTCTTCTGGATCCTACAATCAACAAGGTATATTTTTGTTGTTGGTAATAAAACCACATATTTTCTTTTTTTAATTTACTTTTGTTCTTTAAAGCAATAGACTGAGGAATCTGTAGAGAAACATAGGACTAGCCCTGGTCTCCCAAAGTCCAGCCTAGTGTGTCTGGTCTGAGAAAAATGTTATGATCTCAATGAACTGTCGCCTTCACAAGAGTTTTCTTGGCCAACTGAACTCCTGCACATGTGAGACTCTGTTTTCAGAGACCTCTCTAACCAGGAATGGGATATTTTCTAATTTATAATGCTGTTTTGACTGAATTACAAGTAACCCAGCCTCTGCAGAGGAAAGTATAACATTTCACACCATGGACAGTGGGTTTGAGCCATCTTGTTTTGCTGTACAATAAGAAAATCATTTTAAGTTAGGTGAGGTAGCTCACACCTTCAATCCCAGCAGAGGCAGGTGGATCTCTGAGTTCAAGGTTAGTCTAGTCTACAGTTCCAGGGCTACACAGAGAAACTCTTTTTCAAATACCAAAAAGAAAAAGAAAATTATTTTATATCTTTTTTACATGTTGAAATAACATTGAATCAGAACAATGTTTTAGCTGACTGGCTGTGATGAATTTCATATTTTCTTTTTATTTTTAAAATGATATGTCCCACTTAGCTGGCCAGTAATAGATAGTTCCCTGAGACTAGAAAACACTGCCTAGGAACATTGAGGACAAAGCATTACTTCTGCCCCTCAGAGAACTTGCTACCATGCCACCTACTTATAAGTCAGATGCTGTGAAGTAGATTTTGCTTTTATTTGATTTTTGAAGTAATAATGATCTCTAATGTTTAGTTTAATTTGGAGTCAATTTGCTTAAAATAACATTACTTGGGTTCATTTGTCTAGGCATATTTAACACATGATCAAATTCATGTAGAAAAAAGGTCCTCCAGTTTCAAACTTTGCTAAAATGTCCTCCAGTTTCAAACTTTGCTTTACTTAGGAAAATATTTTCTTATAATTTTCAGTGACTTAAAATTTTTAAGGTTTGTGTAGAAGAGAACTTCAACATGTATATGTTTAAAAATATTTAATTCCCAAGTATAAACTTTTAAAGTCAAGGCTTTCCAAAGTTATTAACACTCATAGTAGATCTCTGTCCAGTGGAACAGATGTTGCCTGTATCTACAAATATTTCAAAAACAGATTGAAGGCATGCAACATGCAATCTCTCTTGGCACGATTCAAGTACATTTTGCCAGAAAACATTTGAACAGATTTTTAAATCTTTCTGCTCATTATTTTTGAAAAAAAATATACAAACTTCGCACACTTTTTTTTTTTTTGCAAGGTGTCTATTACAAGTTCTATGCTGTGAGTGGTACCTTTTACCCAATCTGTTTCTTAACATAAAAAAATGTGATTCTGCATAACATGGAAAGATGAAGAAAAGGTCATGTGTACAGTAATTATTAAAAGCAGACACAGACAAGTGTATGTTAATAAAAATATTTAGCTTGATAGGGTTCATAAAAATTAAACTTGAGAAAATTCAGCAGCTTTGATATTCCAACGTGGTCAAGAGGCATTGCTTTGTTAAGAATGTGATTATGAGAAATCAGCTTCTCCTGTCTTGTCATGCAGTTATCACTGGAGTTTGGCTAAGTACAATTTTTCACTTTTCTAGATCCTCCCAGCTCTCTTCAAAGGGTTTGTTCTACCTGGGATGTTCTTCCCCAGTTGTCTCTATTTTTAGATCCTTGATTCATAACCTGTTGGTCAAGACCTTTTTGGTGGTCAAATGATCCTTTCACTTAAGAGCATTGGAAAACACAGATAATTACATTACATCTCACAACAGTAGCAAATTACAGTTATGAAATAGCACAAAATAATGTGTTGTTGGCGGTCACCACCACACAGCTGTATTAAAGGGTCACTGATTTAAATGGTATGGATGTGGGGCTTACATCTTGCAGTTTGGTAGAACAGGAGGGAAAAGGTGGGAAGGTGGACTGGAGCCAGATAATTGGAGAGACTTTCTTATTCTGCTAATTTTAGAAGTTTGCAATTAGCATTACAGATTTGATGGAACCACGGATGGGTTTTAACTGAGAGGATGAACAGCAGGATTGGAATTTCATTTTATATAACATAGTGAAGGTTGTCTCATGGAAAGTGAATTTCAAAGAGCAAACTAGAAACAGGGTGGCCAGGCAGAAGTTTGTTACTATACTTGAGACATACAATGTTTATAATTAGATCAGTGAGTTCTATCATGCTTGCTCTCCTCATCTTTGTGTTGACTGCTTAAAATTAAAACACTGGCCACATGTATTGGTTCCCATAGTCAGATCCTCCCATGCACTGGCTTTCCCTCTGCTTCACCATACCCCTTCCCATCATGTCTGGACATGTCCCACCATCCTCTTCCATGTCTGTTTTATTTGATCTGCTTCTTTAGTATATCCACTTGCTGCTTAGACTATCTCATGTCTTAGCCTTCACTGAAAACCAACATCTCTGGCAGCTGACTTTATGCTGATTATGACTTTTTCTCACCAAGTTGAGAGGGTCAGAAACCTCATACCTCAGTGCCATATTGATGGGATTATAATTAAGTCAGAGCTAGCCAATAAGAAAACATAGCAAATGGCCAACAGTTTCATAATTAATATAGAGTCCCCTTGTTTCTTTGGGTCTGTGAATGGCAGCAGGACCTGCCAAGCCAGAAAGCTAATTCTAAAAAAAATGGCACCTATAACATTTGGCAAGAATTTCCACGTAGAATGACAAAAGTTTAAAAGGGATTTTAGAAATAAAAGAACAAAGTCAAGCAAGGCTTCTTGGTAGCAGCACTTTCTCAGGTGGTCTCTGTTTTGCTAGAGACTCACCTGGCTCCTTTAAAGGAGGCTTCCTGACTCAGCGTAAGTGGAAAAAACTGCAAGGCTCTTTTAAGAGGCCCTGCTAACAATTAAATGGTGTGTATGAGCAGCTGGCAATGGCAGATGTGCTTGATGGCAGCATAGACCAAGGAGGAGATCTGTACAGATAGGCAGGAAATGACATAGCTGGGCAGAATCAAAATATAAGCAAGGACAAACAGGAAATCGCTCTCTTCTCTGCAGAGATGTAACAAGCTAAGGAGATGCAGGTCCGTCATTCCCGGTAAGTCAAGATCACATGGAAATATAAGATCGATAGAAATGAGTTAATAATTAAGACAGAGATAGCCAATAAGAAATTCTAGTAACCAGCCAACAGTTTCATAATTTATACAGTGTTTCTGTGTGTTATTTGGGGCTGATGCGGCTGTGGGACCAAGCTGGCAAGAAAGCTAGTCATTACACCACATCTAGACATAGAACTGCTCATCTTCCTTTTCATCCTCTGAGGCTGGTGGCTCTTTTACAGCATCACCATATGTAGTGTTCTCACTGACATAAACTTTCCAGTCACTGTTCACAGACATTTGTACTTTCACACTTCCTGAATCCTATTCCACACCAGTCATCATTCACACTCCCAAACAAAGTCCTAGCTTCTCTTTGGCATGTTTCCTAGAGACTGAAACATTCCATTCTGCAGGGAATAAGACATAAAGGTAAACAACTCAAGTTAGCTACAGGAAGTCCCTAAAATGGACCAGATTCACTAGGTCCCCTCCTTCCAAAGAATAAATAAAGACTGAGAAAGTCACTTTCAGACAAGCCAAGATGTAAAAAGGGTTCTGAGACCAGTGGAGCTGCCTGGAAGAAGCAGAAACCAGCCAAGATGCCTGGAAGTGGTTTAAACTAACTGAGTCACTTGGACAGGACACTCTCCAATCTATTGAGCTGCTGGCAGGCTGTGCAGTAAGATCCAGGTTCAAAGATTTTGTAAGCAGCCATCTGAGCTGGACTGGACTTTGGCAACACAGCTGTTGTTGAATCATTTGTGCTCCTGTAAGTGAACCCTTGTAAGTAATTCCAATGAAACTCATTGGTCCACAAAGTTGGGCTTCAACAGCATCAGTAATTTGATCATGGGCTTCCTATCTGGAGTGAATAGGCATATGTGTTGTGTCTCTCCATGAAGAGTCGTGTCACATGACAATGGTTTTGCTCACTCCAATGATGTTGAAGTTTTTTCCATTACACATTTTCATTTCTACACCTCCATCTGAATCATATTCCTACCAGAAAGTCAACCTCTTTTGAAATATTTGTAAGCTGCTCTGAGGTCACCTGCTCTGATCTTCAGTCTCCCACAGTTCCTTGTTTTTTTATTTCTACCTGTGGTCCTTCCTTTTCTTCACTTCCTTCACCATCAATACCCTACTCTTTGAACTCCTTCCTGCACATTTCTTGCTTCCTATTTCCTTGAATACACCAGCAAAACTCAGTTTTTAAGCTTATTTGTATGCCCACCTTCGTTCTTCTTCATATAGTTCTAAGTGTGACTGGGGGGAAATGGGCAGAAACTAATGCACTTCAGTCTTACAAATTAACCATCCTTGGCTAGCTGGTTCTGATATTTTGTATGGCAAGTGTGCTCCTGTTGATTCTGTTGTCACACCAGGGTTTTCCCTGTGTTTGTGTTCTTCTTCAGTCTTTGACACATCTGTCTCACACTTGTCTCAGTAAAGACTATTCATAGGGACGGGTTACATAGAACTATCTTGCACTCCTTCCACTCTTGTGTTTATTTCGCTAATTCTCCCTCTTCACTTGCCTCCTTCCATTTCTAGAGATATCCCTCCTTTGGTTCAAAGTTCTTCTGGCTCTGTATGCTGTCTTCCCTTGCTTCTTTACATCTAGCACTTCATGGGTCACTTGCCATGTGCTTTTTTCTCCAGTTTATCTCCTCCATAGATAAGTTTCTTGAAAGTTAGTCTTTTATATGCCACTGCCTCCTACTTCCTCCTACTGCCTTCCACAGCTTGTATATCTCAAACTGAACTCGCCATCACACCACTGTCTGTTCTTTCAAAATCCACCTCTAGTGTGCCTCATTGGGCTAGACGGAGCCACAGCTCACTCTTGCTAGGTCTGAGGCCTTACTTTCCTTCCTGGATCTCTGGTTTTTAATTTGCTAGAGTCCAGTTTGTTAATTCTTGCCTTGTTTCCAGAGCTGTTTAATTTCTCCAAAAATTCTTGTCTGTGTCCAGATTTTGTAGTCTTTTCTTCTCGCAGTGCTTGCTCCTCATCTCCATGTATCCTAGGGATAGAGGCCCTCCTGTCTGTCTTATACTTCTGATTGCACCCTATCTACCCCACTTTCTGTGACTCAGCTATATTAGATTTCTAGCATTCATTAAACATGCTATTCGCTGTCTTGTCGACCTTCAAACAATGATGAGAGAGTTTTATCCATGTCTAAAATGTTCTTCATTCTCACCTTGACCTTGTATGAGTTTGTTTCAATTACAGCATCTGTTCTGGGAAGTAGTTCCTGACAATCTAAGTCTGGACAGATGCCTCTCTGCTGTATATCCAGGAAACAGGGCAATTTTCTTAGCTTCAGCACATCAGAGTGTGTTGTCAGCATGATTGACCGCTTGGTGCATTAAGTACAAATGATGGGTGGACAGGACTTGTGTTTACCTTTGAACCTATAGTGTGAGGCACTATGTGTAGCGTTTATTAAGGGAGTTACAACATTTGTGCGATTAATGAATTAATAACTGTCTAGAAGTGTCATGCTGATAAAAGGTAGCCATCTGTTTTGCTCCACAACTGATAATCTCTGCCAGAACCACTTCATTAAGGTTGAACAAGTTAGAAATGAGTAGGGAATAAGGAGGCAGAGAAAAGGTTAGATTTATCTGTTGAGAAAATTAAATATTAAACAATTTTATTCACAAAAGCAATAATACAGAATCTTGAGAGCTACAGTTCTCATAAAAGTTAAAAAGCTTGATGGGGGTTAGGAGAGGTGTGTGAAAGAAGAGTTAAACAAATGGCTAGAAATATCATATTCTAGCTAAGAAGCAAAATTGTAAGATGTAATTAATTTTTAAATTATAGCTTTAATGAAAGTTAACATAAATACTCCTTTGGATGTTAATTAATAGTTTTTACCGTAAAAGTGGTTCACATTTGTGGGAAAATAGGTAACAATCCTTCTTTCTCCTTGCTGTAATATATATACATATATGTATATATTGCATGAATATGTATTGTACATGAATATGTATTTATAAATATACATATATATCTTGCTTTATGCATACAGACTCTCTTTTTATGTTAAGCAACAATTTTGTTTAATCTAGAAGTATAATTCATACATCATTCTATGATTCTGTAACATTACATATGCAAAATACCTTAAACTTCCATTTGTTTGTGTTTTGGTTTTGGTTTTTTGAGACAGGGTTTCTATGTGTAGTGCTGGCTATCCTGGGACTTGCTTTTCAGACGAGGATGGCCATGAACTCAAAATTTTTTGTACCTCTGCCTCCGGAGTGCTGGGATTAAAGGTGTGTGCACCTCCTGCCCAGCTTGCACCACTATGCCTGGTTGTGCTTTTAACATTTAAAACCAAAAATCTATCTTACAGGGGCTGGGGAGATGGGTTAGTTGTAAAGTATCGGCTGTACAAGCATGAAGGTTTGAGCTGGATCTCTACCTTAAGTAAAGTGCTGGACATGGAGATATATGCCCAACTATGGTCTTATTGCAGGACCTCTAAGCTTTCTGCCCAGCTATTCTTGCTGTCATCAACAGAACATCCAAGTCATCCCCCTCCTCCTTCCCATTTCTATTTGCAATCCTGAAATTGTCATTGTGATTTCTTTGGGCATCAATGACTGCTACTCGTTTTTTAATTTTATGTAAATTCAATCATGCAGGGCTTTTTTGTGCTTGGCTTCTTGTACTCAGCATTTATCTGTGTCATTTTCTAGTCTGGCTTTCTTTTCCATTGTGATGTTACATTATTACATGACTTTAAAACAATTTGTGCTTTTTGCTTTTAGGAGATACATGAGTTGCATCTGAGTGAGAATATTATAAACATAGCTGCCGGGAACATTCTTGTGCATGCCTTTTTGAGAATATAGTCACATATTTCTGTTGGGTATTTACATAGAAGTAGAATTGCTGGGTAGCAAGAGAATTCACATATTTAATTTTAGTAGATATTGTCACAGAGATTTTTGGCAGAATTATAGCAATTTATGCTTCTTTAGTAATATGTTTACCATATGCATTTAAAGATACAGCATATTCCTTATATAGAAGGTATTATCATTTTTTAATATTGGTTATTTTCCATCTTCTACTTTGAATCTATATTCATTTCCTTATGTAAATATAGCTATAATCACATTATTAAAGTAAAATGAAAACGAGACAGAACTTTAAATTTTGCTTAGAAAGTATCTTCCCCAAATGTACACTAGAATTATTTTTAAAGAGAAAATACAGTTTAAGTTCTTTATAGATGTCACAATCATTAAATTGCATCCCTGAGAAAGGACACATACATAAATGAATAGAACATACTTTGTTTCTAACAGGAAAATTGAAACTAAATGACTGTTTAAATCAGATGATGGTCTGTCCACTTGAGAAGAGGCTGAGGAGTTACTACAGACAGCTGCTGTGCCTCTGGGCTGTGCACATGAGGAGAGAGGTGGAGCTGCAGATCCCAAGGATGAGATGTCTAAGAAATATCTCAAATATCTCTGAAAGCATGGTCTGCCTGTATATGTGGAGAAGAGCCTGGAGAAACACAGCCATTGTCCAGGGAGCAAGAGGGTAGCATGCCTGCTCTCCCTCTTTTGGTGCCTCCCACTGCAAGTTCTAAAACCCCTCAGATGGGCAAAAACCTGCTGGAGACAGTGACAGAGCTACTGGCATCAGGGATGCACCAGAAGAAAATATGGGAAAGAAGACATCTCAACCAGAGGACACAGGAAGGCTTCATAAACATTTTGGCTTCAGTACCATTGTCGTAAAAATATGATGTTAAGTTGACTTTTACTTCACATTACATTCTAAGAAAAATACAAAAGAAAGATACAATCAAATGTCAAAAGCATATCTGAAGAACAAAATCATGTGAAAAAAATTTGGAAGAAGTGCTTATAATGCACAAAAGCAAGAAAATGAGTCTAAATGAAATGCTGATGTTCTAAATTGAAAATAATTGTCTGTACAATAACACCCAAATTAAAGTACTCTTGAAAGTGAGACAGTAATTTGAATGTATATAAAAAAAGACTAATGCAATCGATATGGATGCATGATCCTTCATAAAGCATAAATAAAACAGCATGAAAACACATGTAAAGATATCCAACTTCCCAATAATCAAAATAATTCAGATTTAAATCCTGATATTTATCCACTACACTGACAAATACTATGAAATATTATTTTAATACTACACTTTTGGCATTAAACCTTGTCACTACATCACTATACAGTATAATACACAGCCATACAGGGGTTCTGAGAAATATTGGTGCTGAGTATAATATTCCTGATAGAGCAAAAGTGAAAACAATCAGCTTTTAAATTATGTTAAAAATTAATAACAAAATCAAGCAACAAGACACTCAAATAAATGGCATGTGATAATGTACTAGGGGGTTGGCCAAAATGATCATTTATGGGCTATAAGACTGAAGGAAATTTTATTTAAATATGTGTCTTTATGTTTTACATATATTATGCAGGGAGCCCCTATAACCATAATAAATAATTATGGGGTAGAGGAGCACATAGTTCTGAATTGATTGTTTACAAGGAAAAAGATGTACACATTGCCAAGTACACTGGAGAAGAGCTAACAATTGAAGATCAAAGGAATTAAAAATGGCTGGTGAAAGGAATCTTGGAGGCAGGCAAGCATGTGGAGAAAGCCAGGCTTGAGCAGATGAATACAAGAGAAACAGTTAAGGAAGTATGTGTGGAAACTGAGTCTTGAAGGTGTTCTTGTTTTCAGACCCTGCAGTTTGGAAGGCAAATAGCTTATCTGGGAATGCAGCATAGTCCTCTGATTGTTCACTAAGAGTACACACTTCTAGGAACAAAACACTGATAGCTTAGGAGGCCACTCTGGAGACTTCACCATGAGTGCATGAGGTCCAAATTGGGAGACTGTGCTAGAAACTAGGCTGGGCAGGAAAGAGATGAGTCAGATATGGAAAGGTGGAAGGAGGACCCTGGAGGTATACTACAGTGATGGAATGAAAGAGGAGTGGAAATGTACACTCTGTCTCTATTGAGCCCCCATAGTCTCAGAACCCAACTTTTGCCATTCGCTTCCCTCTACCTTGTTGTTTCAGAGCTCTTTGTTTGTTGTGTGTGAGTGTAAATTTGCCATACTTTTACTAATGGATGCCATTACTGAGGCAACTATTTGAGAGCTTCAATTAGTATTGTTGGAAGAATGGAGGAAAGCCAGTGTGCTCAATTTTGGAATCATGGTACATGCTTTTGCAAACCACTTCTTTGAACAAAACACTTCTCTGAAGACTGTGCAGTCAAAAGCATTGGTTAAACTGGCAATAGCCTCTGTGAGCAACTTTAATATTGTGTTCGCTGGACTAGAACTAGTTGAAGGTGTTAGTAGATCAGGGTTCTTAAGAAGACTAATGCTGTAGAGCTTTGAAGGAATGGTGACTGGAGCTGCTTACATGCCCATCAGTGATGCTCAGGAATGGAACTGGGTGCTCTTAGCTCAGTTCCTATCTACTTGAGCCAGTGGCACAGACCAGTCTCATTCTTCACTGACATGTGAGGTCAGACAATGAATCAGCTTGACGTTGTGTCTCTAGGGCTCTGTCTTATTAACTGGGGATTCCTGTAAAATTTCAGTAATTGAAATAGAATCCCATTACTATATACACCCTTATTCCGTAGAAAGAGCAAATATAAGAAATTGTTTCTGAGGATCATGAAAGGTAGGAAGGAGGAAACAACGAAGAGTTATAGCTCTTTTATATAAAGTTGACTTTTGTTTTAATCATAGATGGTTGCATGCACACACTCATGAATACCAAGCACTTGGTTACTTACTCACCATTTTCTCATGGCTCTGGATACCTTCCTTCTAGTCTTACTCTGTAGTAAGAAGTTTCCATCCTAAATCTAGTTTTTAATCTGTGGTATTTTAAGATCAATTTTTCATATTTTCATGAATATAGTAGGCCTCTTTCTGGTGAACTTTATTAATTATAGTCAATTGCCCCAAATTGGCTTCCTTGAATTCCAATGTATTTGCCATTTTACTTTGAGAGATGAATTTGATTGATTGTCTTTTAGTGATTGATGCAGGATCATACAGGACATGTGAATAAAATTTTTATTGCTCTCTAGAAATAAATAACAGTGCAGAAAACTCTGTTTTGATTTAATATTTCACTGCTAAAGATTAAATAGTTCTCCTAAATAAATTATCAGTGCTTCCGAACTCAAATTGTTTAGCCCCCCCCTTTTTTTTTACAGAAACTATTGGACTATTTAAGTTTCCTAGAATGGAGTTGGCTAGTCTACAGGTTGCCCTCATCTATGGTAATGTCTCTGTAATGAGAGTGACCCAACTGTGTCATAACCTTTCAGGATGTAACCTCTTACATTTACATAACCCAAATTACAACATGAGAACCCTGCTTTCTTTAACTATTCAACCTTGGCTATTGCAGACATGGATGGTTTTTCTTATGTGTGGAAAAAAATATTGTCCACAACAGATCTGTTAATATTTGAAAGAAAGTTAGAATAATACAATAGGAGTCCATCACAGGGATTTTTAGCATCAGTGGAAAATTCTACCTTTGGTGAGATTTCTTTTTTTAAGATGAGTTCTTGCTATATAACTCAGGTTGGCCGGCCTCCAACTCATGATCCTCCCGACTCAGCAGACCAAATGTTAGGATTATAAACACACATCACCAAGCCTGGCTTACTGTTGTGATTTTTGAGAAAATAAACCTTGCTAACTATTTTTATTTTTAAAATGTCTTTATTAACCATGGTCACATTTGAGGCTCAGATTATTAAATAAGTAATGCTATTCAGTTCCCTGATTCAAATAAAAAAACATCTTTGTCAAGTTATTTTAGTGTATTTATATATGTTACATTGATCTTCTAAACTTGTAGTATCTTTGTAGTATCTTCATATTATTTTAGAATTAGAGATTTATATTTCTATAATTGTGTTTGAGCCTTGGTTGTGTTTTACAGGTTCTAAATGCTGAAAAGCTGGAGAAACCCACAGAAACAGCTAACCTGAAAAAGGGGGAGGTCATGGACCCTAGATTGAAATCTG
The DNA here is from genome assembly GCA_030556225.1 of Cricetiscus sungorus. Lineage (NCBI taxonomy): Eukaryota > Metazoa > Chordata > Mammalia > Rodentia > Cricetidae > Cricetiscus > Cricetiscus sungorus. The sequence goes on along the minus strand of JANBXA010000372.1, from coordinate 19,548,185 downwards.
GGAAACCAGCATAGAACTAACCAAGACCCCCTGAATGTGGGTGTTAGTTAAGAGGACTGGGCAGTCTATGAGGCCTCTGGTAGTGGATCAGTATTTATCCCTCGTATATGAATAGATGTTGGGAGCCCATTCCACATAGATGAAACTCTCTCCGTCTAGACACATGGCGAGGGCCTAGGTTCTGCTCCAAATGAAATGACAGACTTTGAAGATTCCCGATGGAAGGCCTCACCCTTCCTGGGGAGCAGAAAGGGAATGGGATGGGGGTTGGTGGAGGGGGGAACAGAGGAGGAGGAGATGGTGAGGGAACTGGGTTTGACATGTAAAACATGTTTGTTTCAAATTTAAATAAAAATTATCAAAAAAAATAGTAACGATGTCTTTTTTATATGGTGTGGCTCAGGCTCTTCACTTTTCTCTTTAGGAATTTTCTGAACCTGTATGTCACTAAAACATGAAAGTGCTAGTTTTGTGCACATTAATATTAGTACATTTTAAATCCTGCCTACTTATCATTTTTATATTTTCTTTTGATTAAAAATACCTGTGGATTATTTTCAAATGCATTACTATTAACTTCATTGAGCCATGTCAGCTTAAATCGTTTATCTGATGAAATACTATGTTATACAACCAATTTCTGTAAATCTGCTAGAGATTTCAACTAATTTGTTCTTCAGAAACTACGGCACAATAATTATGCTTTGATTTTGTAAATTAGCCAAATGGAATATTGTTTATAATACAATTCAAAATGAATTGCATCAGGTGGTGTTTCTTGGCTTCTTGTTTAATGGACCTTGGTTAATGTATTGTGCATGGAAAATGGCACAGCTTGATCCAGTGGGGTTTACAAGGGCAGAAAAACCTGCCAATCTCCACTGGTGTTTTCATTGTTTAGTAAATAATAAGAGTCAAATCGGTCTATTTCAACAGATATTTAAATGTAAGTTAAGGGTTTCTATGATAGAGGCAAGTTGTTCATTCATGCTTACACCAGTGAGAATTACAAATGTTCAACTGGCTCCTCTGAGGTCTCTCCAGCAGTCAAGAAGCCCTGGCATTCCTTCAGTGGCTGAGACCACCAACCTTCTGAATGCAAGCTACTCTAAGTCTTGAGCCCCATCCATAACCATTTCTTCCTTATAATCATAGACTCTAATATTTGCTCTCTGCCCAAATTTAGATTCTTAAAATCCCCTCAGTTTTGCTAATCACATTCTGACTTCATCAAGATCTTGATCTTCTCAACCATTTCAATTTCCCTCAACTTCTTATACAGTAAGAATTTAATTGCAATTCACTAAGCATTTATGAAATCTACTCATTTTATGTGTCTTGGTTACTTTTCTATTGCTATAAGGAAACATCATGACCAAAGCAACTTATAAAGGAAAATATTTAATAGTGACCTTGCTTGCAGTTTCAGTGTGTATGTGAGTGGGGGGGGGGAATGGTCCATGACCATCACAATAGGGAACATGGCAGCAGGTTGGCAGGTATGGTACTACAACAGAGGATGCATATTATTTGAAAGGGAGAGGTAGAGAGACCTGCCTGGCATGGGTTTTTGAAACCTTAAAGCCTATCATCAATGACACATCTCCAACAAGGCCATGCTGTTGCTAGAATTTGCCCTGCCAGGTACTGCTGCCCTTCTCAGCCCCTGAATAAACACACGGATGCTATATTAGTTATAAAACTGTTAGCCGATAGCTAGGACTTCCCACTCTGTCTTAATTATTAGCCCTTCTAATAAATCTATGTATTTTCACATGGTCTTGGCTTATGGGAGAACACATGGCATGTCCTAGCCTCCTGGTCTCCATGTGGCATCCCTGTGATCTCTCTCTGCCTACCTTTCCCAGAATCCTCCTTACCTCCTAGCTCTACCTCTCTTCCTGCCTCAACTGGCTATTGACTAAACAGTGCTTTATTCATCAACCAATAAAAGAAGCATATGTACAGAAGAACAGCCCCCATCACCACACCTCCTAGTCCTTTCACAAAACAATTCAACCAATTGGAAGGACCAATGGTTGAAACATATGAGCCTATGGGGCCATTCTCCTTCAAATCATCACAATATGCATTGTCATATTTGAAACACTTCACATGAGGCAGGGATTGTTGTTCTATTTTAAATCTGAGAAACTGTTGTAACAAAGAGATGAAAAGAATCATTAAAGAAAAGTGAGAGGGCCTGGAGCAATGGCTCCATGGTTAAGAGCCCTGGCTGCCCTTGCAGAGTACCTGCCTTTGATCCCTAGCAACCACTTGGTAGCTCCCAAACATCTATGGCTCCAGCCCTAAGGCAGTCCACTGCCCTCTTCTAGTCTCTGGGGTCACAATGTGCTTGTGGTACACATAGGCATACACAAAATAATAAAATATAATAAAAGAAAGGACAAATATTCAAATTCTAGTCTAATTCCAGATCTCATACACTATATAGTTCTTCTGTATATAATCTTCAATGTGTAATGTCACAATCATTCAATCCTCCATCCTTAGATCTTTTTCTCTTACTGGATATAATCAAGTTGCTAAGGACCACTGGAGATATCACAGCATCATTAGATCTGGTGACATTATCCTTTGTTGTCTCTATGTGCACTATGTCATTACTGGCTTTCCTTTTCTACTGCAAGCTGGAATTCCTTTATTTCCTGTCCCACTATTTCTGTTCATTAAACTAATTCAAAGTATTAGCTGTTAATATCTTCCCTCACCATAAAATACCTATGAACAGCATGGACATGACTGGGAATACTAAACCTAAATCGTGGACCCATTTAATTTAATTTAAAATTTTTCACTGTTTTTATTATTTTTACTAGTTTTTTAATCATGTGTAGGATGAACTTGAGAGGTTTTTTTTTTTCTGAAGCTCTTACTATCCCTCAATTTTTCTTTGTTCTTCATAACATTGTTGAGTAATTATGTTTGTCACTCTTACAAAGATAATTTCTAAATAAATAGAGAAAATTATTTGCCATCAATACATTTTTATTAACATATTTTCTAATGATTAGATATATCTGATTTTCATGAAATTGACATGGGTCCTATACAAAGATAACTTTGATTTCAAAATTTCATTGCTTAATGATTTATATATAATGAAACTGTATGTACTGCTTTTTTTTTGTTTGTTTGGTTGATTTTGAGACAATGTGGGCTGAACTCAGAATTCTGGTCTCCTGTAATCTTAACTCAACTGTCAGAGTAGTTGGAAACAGGTATACATACACCACCACATCCAGTTTTGTCTTCTTTTTTGAAAACATTTCTTTGCAAAATTATTTTTATTAAGGCATATGGATATCTCTGTATGTGGGTATGTGCACAAGAGTGCAGTTTCCTATTGGAAGCCAGAAGAAGGCATCAGAGACCCTGGAACTGAAATTAGTGAACAACCACATGTGGATACTACAAATCAAACTCTGGTTCTCTAGAAATGCAGTAAGTGCTCTTAATGGCTGGGCCATCTCTTCAGCCCTTGTCCCTCTCCTTCAATGCATATTTTCTATTTTTACTGTGTGTGTTCCTTTTCATGCTTGAGTGAAAAAAGATTCTAGCTGAGCTGTGTGCTTTATTTCCTATGGGTGCTTAATCTCTAGCCTCACTGTTTTTACTGAGAAGTCCTTTCTTGCTGTCAGCCTTGTTTTATCATGTTTTTGTCCTTGATTTTATTATTTCTTACAGTTTTAGTTAATTGCCTTCTTTTTTATGAGCATTCATTGGCTTCTAAGTGTTTAAGTTTTAACTATGTGTTGTAGTTGTTTGTTTTGGAATCCCCAAATACTGCCCTGAAATTTGTGAGATCCCAATTGCATGTGTCAGATGTAATTATTTTCTATTTTTTGCTTCTGTTTGCTTTTCCTGCTTTCTATTATTATTTTCTCCTCATGCTTAGAGAATCAGGAGATGTTCTGTTTCCACTGGGTAGCTCTTCCTTTAGCCATGCTGCATCTGTTCTTAAGTCTTACCAATTCAGTGTTTTGATTAGTCTATTATTTTGTAAGAAAAATACACAATGAAACTTACCATTTTATCCATTAAATATATCTCAGTTGTGTTAAGTGTGTTCATATTTCTTGGAAGCAGACCCCCAGAATGAGTTCATTCTGGAGTTTTTTTCAAAACCAAAACCCTGTGTGTGATAATGGATATGTTTTACTCTTCCCTGCTCCTCCTAATTTTTGTATAGATTTGACATTCCAGGGCAGTCATGGCGTCAGAACCAGAAAGTATTTTTCTTTTGCTGACTAGTTTCTTTCTGTTAGACTAATACTCTCAAGATTCATCAATGCCTGCATTTGACAGGACTTCCTCTTTTTTAAAGCCTGAATAATATTCCTTTGAATTTATAAAATACATTTTGCTTATCCACTCATGTGTTGGTGAATTTTGGGTTGTTTTTATTTGTCAATATTATGAATAGTACCTCTGTGAATTCTAGGAATACAAATAGCTTTTTAAGGCAATGTTTTTCTTAGTATCCACTTAAAGAAAGTTTGCTATCTATGACATATTCAATCTGTTCCATGATTGCTTCTTATTAAAATCACATGCCATACATATTGTCCGTATCATGAAAATTAAATATTAACTTTTCAATCATTGCTTCACACGACAATCCAAGAAAATTATTTGTGAGTAGAAATTGAGGCATACTTCTTTTTTTTCTTTCATGTTTCATGGCCACAATTCTGAACACACAGTATATACTCAAGGACGATTTTGGAATTACTATAGATTGAACTGTGCTTTCTCCTATTGTAGATCTCAGTGATTGAAAATGTGATCTTATTTTGTAAAAGTGTCATTGAAGAACAGTTAAAATGAAGCTATACTGGAGTAGGGTGGCTTTGTATTCCATTGCCCATTATTACCAATGCCTCCTGAAAAGTAAAATTTGGAGAGATGCTGTTAGCAAGAGAATGTTATGTGATGATGCAGGCAGAGATTGGGGCAAAGCTTTTATCCCTAAAGAATACCAAAAATTGTCAACAAACAATCAGAAGCTACCAAAAAGCTCTGAGGGTTAGCTGTCTTGTTGATACCTTGATCTTAGCATTGCAGTCTTCGCAAGACACTATAAATTTCACTGGTTATGCTTCCCAGTTTGCAGCATTTTTCTGTGGTGGTCCCAGCAAAGGATAAACACTTTGCTGGACTTCAATGGTTAGTGATCAGTCTGTAGGTTTGAATGTTAAGGTTACAAGTGCATCTTCGTCTGGGCATCTGCATTTTTCCCTTTTGCACTATTTCATACTCTTCGTTAGTAATACATTTTCCACATTAATAGCCAGAGTGTAATCAGAGAGATGGGAGAAGTGAGCCTCTGTTGTGATATTCACTCCTGTTTTTCACTTTGGCTCTGTCTTCTCATATTTAGCATCCTACAAAAGTAATAGCATGTACCTGTAATTTTGCTGTTTCTGCAGAGTGAGCTTCACTTGGAATTCTAAGTTCAGGGCTAATTCTGGTCTCTTCTTCCACAGTAAGCATTAAAATGGGATTGATAATTACAAATATACCAGTGTTATGCTTTTTCTCTAAAGTCCTCCAAAGATTTATGTATTGAGGTTGGTCCTCAGTTCATGGCATGTCAGGATAAGAAGAACCCTTTAGATGTTTTGGCCCATGCAAAGAAATTTTTAGGGGCATACCATTTTGGGGGATATTAGAGTACGAACCTTTCCGCTCAGTGCTTGAGAACTCTATATACAATGCTTTTGGGCAAGAATGACAGATTAGCACAAACTAAATGATGTTATACGTTGGGACATCTTGAGAGGAATTAAGAGACATTGATGCTATCCTTGTTCAGTTCATGTTTAGGCAATTGTATTGATAAGATCTTATGGGTATAGGTTCTTATATTTCTAGGTAACACCATCTCACAGCAAAGTCCCTGATGCTCTTGATTTTATAACTTTTCCACCTCTCTTCCAAAATGACCCCTAAGCCTTGGGTATAGGAGTGGTTTGTAAATATAGCTACTGGGACTGGTCTCCACAACTTTGCATTTTGATTAGGTAGGGCTTTCTCTAATGGTCTTCATTCATTGAGATGAGAAGTTTCCTTGGTTCTGGCTTAGTAAAGTGGCAGTTGTGGGTTCTTCCCAAAGATGCAGGACTTCACTAGACTTAGGTCAGTTAGAGTTCAAGTACCAGGAATGACACTTCTCTTATTGTGCAGGTAATTAGTTTTATGTAGTATACTCTTTTAGTCTTATTGTGTCATATAGGTTGTTGTTGTAGTTCACAGGTATCACAGAACAGTAGGATTGTTGGTTGCCTATCTCTTTTGGAAGCTTTCTTGGAACATTCTGGCTAAAATATAGACCAGAAAAAGCTCACAAGTTCTCAACTCTAGACAGAGAACTAAAGAAAACTAAGAAGTGCTGAGAACAAGAAAAATAATAGATTTTCACAAGGCAGAGCACAGCAATTGGTTAGAAAATCATAAATGATCAGCCCTGAGAACACAGAGCAAATGTACTTTGTGTGTGTGTGTGTGTGTGTGTGTGTGTGTGTGTGTGTGTGTGTGTGTGTGTATGTGTGTATGTGATGTATCTTTGTAGCAACAATGAGTAAAAAGAGAGGTCATGAATTTGAACGAGAGCAAGGAAGGGAAATCCTGAAGGTTTGGAAGGTAGAAAGGAAAAGAGGAAATTATATAATTACATTATAATCTGAAAACATAAAAGAAATAACTTAAAAAGAAGACATGCATGCTAACACTCAAGAAAATGTTTTGATTTTCAGTATATTTATAGTCCATTGAACTAGAACATAGTAATTTCATTTATCTGTCACTTACAATATGTCCAACATTACTTCAAATGCTTAAAAGAAAAAAGACTGTCTTATTTAATTCTCATCTTGACCTAATTAGTGGATAACTTTCCCCATTGCATTTTAGGTGAGAAGATTGAATTCTAGATTGGGGTTTTCAGATTTAGGGTTTCATAGACATCCTGAAGTGGCATTGAGAAAAGGGGACATTTGAAATTAGGGCTGGGAATGTAGTTCAGTCTAGAAAACTTGTCTAGTGCATGCAAGACCTCAGGATTCATCTCTAGCAGCTCAAAATAAAGCATTATAAAAATTATTTATTTGCTAGGGAGATCTTGTCTCTTTCCCAGGAGAGGAGAGGGAGTTAGGAGAAAGAGAAGGGGAGAAGATGAGGGGAGAGGTTAGCATGAGGGAACAGGAAGATTGAGACAATAAAGAATAAAGGAGAACAAGAAAAGAGATATCATAACAGAGGGAGACATTATAGATTTAAGGAGAAATCTGGCACTAGGGAAATGTCCAGAGATCTACAAAGATGAACCCAACTAACAATCTAAGAAATAGTGGACAGACTACCTTTAATGCCCTTCCAAGATAATGAGATTGACAATTATCTTATATGCCATCCTAGAGCCTTCATCTAGCAGCTGATGGAAGCAGAAGCAGACACCCACAGCTAAACACTAGCTGAACTCCTGGAATCCAGTTACAGAGAGGGAGGAGTGATGAGCAAAGAGACCAAGACCAGGCTGGAGAAACCCACAGAATCTGCTGACCTGAACAATGGGGTGGGGGGCTCATGCACCCCAGTGTGATAGCTGGGAAACCAGCATAGAACCTACCTAAACCCCCTGAATATGGGTGTTAGTTAGGAGGATTGGGCAGTCTGTGGGGTCTGTAGTAATAGATCAGTGTTTATCCCTAGAAAATGAATGAACTTTGGGAGCCCATTCCACGCAGATGGATACTTTCTCTGCCTTGACATATGGAGGAGGGCCTATATGCCTCAAATGATATGACAGACTTTGAAGATTCCACATAGAAGGCCTCACCCTACTTGTGTAGCAGAAAGGAGATGGGCTGGGGTTTGGTAGGGGTGATAGGGGAGTATGGGAGGGTATGGGAACTGGGATTGACATGTAAAACAACCTTGTTTCAAATTTAAATTAAAAAGGAAAAATTATTTGTTTACATTTTTATATTTAATCTGAAGCACTCTAGATGTAACCCATATTTTACTAGTTGTGAATCAGTTGTATGTTATTTATAATGATGTACTTGGTTAATCCTTTGTGTGTGTGTATATATGTGTGTGGTATTTGTATGTGTGTATGTGGATATGGGTGCCTACACAGAGGCCAGAGATGAATGCCAGAAATATTACTCCATCAATCTCTGCCTTATTGCCTTGAGATAAAGCCTGTCACTGAACTAGAAGATTGCTGTGTCGACTATACTGGCTGACCAGCAAACCACTAAGATCAGCTAGTCTCTTTATCCTAATAGGTACATGCAACATGTCTTACTGTTTTGATGAGTTTGTGTGGTTGGGAGGGGGGGTCACACATAAATCCTTAAGCCTGCACAAAAAATACTATTACAGAGACATGGACTCATCTCCTTGGCCAGTACTTTAATGTTTTCATGTTTCTGTTTCTTTGTTATTTCAGCTCTGAATCAGAGATTCATCTCAATGACAATTACTTTTTAAAATAAGGTGTCATTGTTATTCATCTTTCCATATATGAAGATACCATGAAACAGTATTCTTGGTTGACTTATTTGTTCTTCAAATTCGATCTAGCATTTGATATCATGGTGTCAGGTAAAATATGTGTATGTATACACATAAAATTCAAATTGATTGAACTGATGTTTAAATTTCTTTATTTTTTTATGTAGTGTGTGTGTGTGTGTGTGTGTTTGCATGAGTGTGTATACATCAGTATATACAGTGTCATGTGTAAAGCTTAGAGGATAACTTGAGTGAATTCTCTCTTACCATTTTGGTCTCGAGGAACAAGTTCAGCCTGTCAGGCTTGTTAGTCTCTTTCTCTCTCTCCCTCTTTTTTTCTCTCCCTCACTCTTTATCTCTTTCTCTCCAGCTCGCCACTCTCTCTGGAAGACAGAATTTGTTGAATTTGTCATGTAAGCCGTAGATGCCAGCATCGTTTTGTTGCTCACAGTACCTAATTTCCAAACTCCCTTCTACTCTCACACTTTCCAGAACTGTCTCCCTGAATTTTGTACTTTGTATTCCTCCAGTAATTCCCAGTGGTCTAGGACTGAATCTGCAGAAAAGCCCTAGTGTCATGTTGTGGAAACTAGGCTGACTTGCCTTGAGCAGGCTGTCTGTTTTACTCTCAAAAGAAGGAAAAACCAATACTCCTACTACACCCCTGAACACAGTGATTGAACAAATTAATAAATAGCATCATAAATATATTGTTAAAATATCAAAGCCTTGAGTCTGTTTTGAAATGTGTGGTGAAATAAGCCTCTGTTACTAGCATTCAGAGGAACTGTGGTCCCTGTCAGTGAATGTGTTGATTTCTTGGCTGGATTTTTGTGTTCTTAAGGAATTATCCATATCCAGGCAGCATCCAGCCTTCAGAGTCCTTCCTTCAATGGCTACTCCAGTTTGCTTTCATATACCTTCTCATTTTAAAGACTAGAGCAACAAAAGTATGCAAAATGTTTGATTTCTGTAAAGTGGTTCTTTTCCTTTTAAAATTATGTTTTTCTGGGAAATACAATTTAGAAACAAATGACAGCTCAGGATTCAATTTTCTAGCTTGAACAGGAACTCTGAGCATATGTTTTCCAATTGGAGTTGGTGTGTTTAAACTTTCAAAGGGAGGTCAGAATTTTCTGTAAGGGAAGCTAGCGTTGAATGGTCCACGGGGAGGATATAGGCTCACACCTTCTTGTGTTCCTTTTTGTTCTTTTTTATCCTTGTGCTTACAAGAGCTTTTGTGACCTTTCCCTCCTTGCTCTCAAGTGATGAAGCCAATCACATTGACTACTACTGTTATTTGCATTTAAGTTTGTTAATGAAAATGCATTAAAATAGCTTTTAAACCAGCAAAGTGTAGGTACCAGATGCTGCCGGTGAGTGTGTGGGTGTGCAGGTGATGGACTTCTCACCTCCAGTTCTAGAGTCTGGCAGGATGACTCATTAATGGTAATTATCTCATATTGTTGTCGACATAATGATGAATGCTACATCTCCATCTACTTAGAAAATTGTTTTGCTACAAGATCTGATAGATGTTTGAGTGACTCAGGCAAATGATCAATTCATTTTTGTAAGTGGGTGGACTGACTGATCTCATTCTAAATTAATTTAGACAGTTTGGTTGAAGAGATCAGACATTTTTATGTCAGTATATTATGATTTATTTATTTAATCAGTAAATATTTCTGGCCTGGAAAGCACTGCATAAACATTCTTTATGTTTTATCACTTTGTGCGATTCCTTAAAGCTGAACGCAACCATCACTGTTGTGTTACTTGTATGATATTCTAGTTACACTAATTAAAATCTGCTGTGTTTACTGTGCTTGCTGGAATAATGATCTAAGAGTGGTTCAGTTCAAATGGAACCAATCCTAGATTTCAAGGGAAATAGGTTTTTGAATTCCCAAAAATAAAGAGGTTTTAGGCTAATTTAGTGAAGATTCTTGGTTAAACATCTTGTTTAGTGTTTATTGGAAAGTCATCTCTCAAATGTGTATTATCACCAAAAAGATCTGACAAGATGAGGTTGGCACATAAGTAATTTTAGAAAATAATTTTAATGTTAATAGCAGCTAGAGGTCATTTTGAAACATAGTACTTAGCAATTACAAATAAATAATACATTGTAAGAATATTATTTCTCAATGATTATCCTCAGATACTATTTACTCTTTAATTTTTTATTTGTGTGTGTGGCGGGGGATGGTTCAAATGGCATACCATGAATCTTTCTGTAATCTCTATAGTGAGAATTAATTAACATCCCTATTGTCTTCTCAGAGAATTCTCACCTCTTATTAGCCCATTTAGCACATTGAATCTTCATTAGTTTTGACCTGTTTTCCCTACAAGCCTCTCTATCTTAACGCAATGTTTTATTCACCATTGTGTTCCCACAGAGCCAGTCAATCAATAAATACTGTTGAATGAAATGAGCACGGCATTTACCTGAGCAAATGTTTTATTAAATTTTCATTTCAGTTCTATTTTTGTTATCATTTCTAAATGCTTAGCTTGTCTTATCTTCCTGTTGCATTTGCCACCTTTGTAAATGTTTACTGCCTCTGAAGGCTGATAGTACTATACAGAAAACTCCACTGCTCTGAAACTGTTTCAATTTCTTCTCCCTCCTATATGTGTCTCTTACTCTCCTGTTCTTGATTGAGACTGGGTAAACTTTCATGAAGTCATTCACTTATTTTTGGAATCAAAAATGTCTACTATCAAATCATAACTTGCAGCAGTAATTATAGAATGTAATTAACTATCCTAAGAAGGGTGGCAAAATGCTACCCTAATACAGAAGCTAGCCTCATATCAAGTGTATTTTGGAAATTTAGTAACACAACAAAGTCATGGTAATTTACCAAAAGATCAGATAGCTTACCAGCCAATAAAACAGTTATTTGGGGTTCCCCATCGACAGGCCTTGGCTAGAGGTGAGTCTGGGTCTAATTCCATTGGGGTGGGTTTTCCCCTACACCCTTCCCTGGGAAATTCCTGGGTGGGTCCCAGATCTCGCTGCCCTCATTGAGAGTGCTCTTGTAGCTCTGATACATCCCCACCGACCCCCCACCGAAAGCCTGCCCTCCCCCTACCATCTGCCCTACCCTGCCCACTGTCCCACTGCTCTGGTTGAGCACTGAGATAGAGGGTGGAGCCAAAAATCCAGCACCTTAGAGGAAATTCCTGGAGCTCATCTAGCACAACAGACCTGCCTATCCACGTGAGACTATCTGTAATTTCCACCTACCTGGTCCCTGACCTCCCTACCACCAGTCTTCTACTGGAGTTCTGGCCCCCTCCCAGAGATCCGCCTATCTCCATGGGGCGTCTCTGAGTTCCTGCAGACTGGGTCCTTGGCCCCCATCCAGGGCCTCTGCTAAAGAGGCCTCACTCAGCTGGAGAGTGCTGGTCCCAGCTAGACCCAACTATCCCTGAGGACACATCCAGTGGGCTGGCTTCTGCCAAAGAGGCCTCAGCCTTCCTCAACTGAAGCATGATCTTTGACCCTCATCACCGGGTTCCTGCCTGCGGAGAGAAAGAAACAGAAAGCATAACACCACCAGAATCTAGGGAATCTATACTAACTAGACCAGAACACAACAAAGCAGATGAATCAGAAGAGAACGACTTAAAAATTATCATCAAAAAATGAGAGGCACTCAAAGAAGATGTGAGAAAACCCTTTAAAAAATGGAAGAAAAAACAAACAAAAAATTGGAAGAAATGAATAAATTTCTTAAAGAAAGTACAGAAAGCCAAGAGAAAACAATTAAACAGGTGAAGGAAACCGTTCAAGACTTGAAAACGGAAATGGAGACAATAAAGACAACACAAACTGGGCAAACGATCAAGAACTACAGACGCAAGCATAAACAACAGAATCTCAGGTGCGAAGGATAAACTAGAGGAAATAGAATCATCAACCAAATAAAATCATAAATCCAACAAATACTTAACACAAAACATCCAGGAAATGTGGGACACTGTGAAAAGGCCAAACCTAAGAATAATAGGCATAGAGGAAGGTGAGGAAGCCCAGTTCAAAGGGGCCGAAAACATGTTCAACAAAGTCATTGAGGAAAACTTTCCCAATCTGAAGAAGGACATGCCCATGAAAGTACAAGAAGCATACCGAACACCAAATAGACTGGACCAAAAAAAAAAAAAAAAAAAAAAAAAAGACCCCTCGACATATAATAATCAAAATACCTAACCTACAGCATAAAGAAAGAATATTAAAAGCAGCAAAGAAAAAAGGACAGGTAACATATAAAGGCAGACCTATCAAAATTACGCCTGACTTCTCCATGGAAACCCTCATGGCCAGAATGTCCTGGATTGTTCTACAAGTACTAAGAGTCCACGGATGCCAGCCCAGGCTACTATACCCAGCAAAACTCTCAATCACTATAGATGGAGAAAACAAGATATTTAATGACAAAGCCAGATTTTCACAATACATATCTACAAATCCAGCTCTAAAGAAAGTTTTGGAAGGAAAACTCCAACCCAAGAAAGTTAACTATACTCACAAAGACATAGGCAATAGATAATCTCACTTTACCAGAAACCAAGGGTAAAGCAGGACAAATAAATTCACAATACCACTGCCAACAATAAATCTAAAACAAACAAGTATTAACAATCAATGGTCCTTACTTTCCCTCAACATTAATGGTCTTAACTCACCTATAAAAAGACACAGGCTAACAGAATGGATATGAAGACAGAATTCATCCTTCTGCTGCATAAAAGAAACACATCTAAGACTCAAAGATAGACATTACCTCAAGGTAAAGAGCTGGGAAAAGATATTCCAAACAAATGGACCCAAGACGCAAGCAGGTGTGGCTATCCTAATATCTAACAAGTTAGACTTCAAACCAAAATTAATAAAAAGAGATGAAGACTGTCTTTTCATACTCATCACAGGAGAAATCCATCAACAAAAAGTGTAGATTCTGAACATCTATGCCCCAAATACAAAGGCACCCACATTCCTAAAAGAAACGCTACTAAATCTCAAAGCTCACATAAAACTTCACACACTTATAGTGGGAGACTTCAACACTCCACTCTCACCACTAGACAGGACCACCAATCAGAAACTCAACAAAGTAACAAAAGAACTAACAGAAGTTATGTCTCAACTGGGTTTAACAGACATCTATAGAACATTCCATCTAAACACAAAAGAATATACCTTCTTCTCTGCTCTGCATGGAACATTCTCTAAAATCAACCACATACTAGGTGGCATAACAAACCTCAACAGATACAAAAGAATTGGAATAGTCTCTGTATCTTATCAGACCACCATGCTTTAAAATTGGAATTCAACAACAACACAAATCGCAGAAACCCTACAAACTCATGGAAACTGAACAATGTGCAATTGCACCACACCTGGGTCAAAGAAGAAATAAAGAAAGAAATTAAGGACTTCCTAACATTCAACGAGAATGAGGACATGACAAACTCGAACTTATGGGACACCTTGAAAGCAGTATTACAAGGGAAGTTATTGCCCTGAGTGCCCATATGAAGAAAACAGAGGATAGTCACATGAGATAATTAACAGCACAACTGAAAGCCTTAGAACAAAAAGAAGCAAACTCACCCCAGAGCAGTAGACGCCAGGAAATAATCAATTTGAGGGCTGAAATCAATAAAGTAGAATCCAGAAAAACAATACAAAAAATCAATGCAACAGAGTTTGGTTTTTTTTTGTTTTTTGTTTTTTTTTTTTTTTTTGAGAAAACCAACAAGATAGACAAACCTTTATCCAAACTAATGACAAAGCAGAGAGAGAGAACATGCAAATTAACAAAATCAGAAATGAAAAGGTGTACATAACAACGGAAACAGGGGAAATCCAGACAACTTTCAGGACATACTTTGAAAACCTGTACATGAGAGAAGTCCTAGTCCCTACTACAAATGACTTGACAGATTTTCATGACGCCACCTGGATAGCATAGCCCTACAAGTGGAATGGGGGTGGTGGGATGGAAGGGGAGGGTTGCCAGGGTGCATGTCACAGGGGAAAGAGTGTAAGAGGGAGGGAGGAAGGGAGTGAGGGAGGAAGGGAGGAATCGAGGGAGAGGAAACTGAGATCAAATGTAAAATTTTTAAATTATATTATTAATAAAAAAATTTAAAAAGAAGAATTTAAAAAAAAACAGTTATTTGGGGGCTGTGCTAATGTCTTTGCTTCAAGCATTCTCTGTTTCTTAAATGCTACAGCACTTGAGCCCTATGAGATGTCTTCATTCTCTAGATTAAGCTCTTGACTTCCCATTTGAACCAACGGATGAGAGTCTAAAATGATGCTATTGAAGCAGATAAATGGGCATTTGGGGAACTCTGTAGTTTTGAGAGAGGTAAAATTTAATGTAGGTGTGAATTAGGTTATAACTTCAAAACAACAGACTGTTAGAGAATGATAGTTATTCACAGGTCTGCCCTCTTAAATTTGTACTACACCTTCCCTCTTTCCTCTTCCCTCCCTCCTATCATCCTCCCTCCTTCCTTGCCCTACCCTCTTCATAGCTAGATTGGGGGGTTAGTTATTGCAGTTCATGACACATTGTCATTACCAGTTCCCCTAAAATTCTTTTGTTTGGTTAGTTTATTTATTTTTTATACTACTGTCTTCCATTTGCTCTCTCCTGTGTGTACAATGGTTTACCATGTAAACCATATGATAATATCTTCCTATATATCTTAAAGTTATGTAAAAGTTACCATAGATTTCCCCCATAATTTTTACCATTTATACATGGTTTTTAAGGCACACCTTTGTTCTCAGGACACTAAACCTCTAACCCTACAGCAGTAAATAAGGAATGCAAATTCTTACATTAGGGATATTGGCAATATTCTGCACTGATTCTTCTAGGGATAATGATGTCTTGTCATCTGCACCCTCCACCATTATCCTGTAAAGTTCCCCACTGGTACCTAGAGGGCATCTGGATGTAAATTCTCAGCTTGTGTGTCCTGTTGTCTTGTGTGTCCCCTGAATTTATTTGGAGATGAAATTCTGGTAAAGTGTTATTAGACTTCAAATCTACATCTCCTTAATAGCACCAAGAATTGCCATCTAGTGCTCCAGAAGGGAAGACTACACAGCTGTGCAAAAATGCCAGCTGAACCAAGGCAGTTTCTCTTCTCTAGATCCTTACCAAAGTTTAATTTGTTTCAGGTCTTTAGAATTTAATGTGGTGCTGATTATGTTGATTTCCTTTATTTTTATCTTCCACCACATAATTATTTAACATCTGGGATTCTCTCTCTCTCTCTCTCTCTCTCTCTCTCTCTGTCTCTCTCTCTCTTGCTCTCTCTCTCTCTCTCTCTCTCTCTTCCTCCCTCCCTCCCTCTCTCCCCCCCCTCTCTCTCTCTCTCTCACACACACACACACATACATGCTTCATAATCAACTTTGGTTTACTTTCTTATTTTCCTGAATCAGTTCCTTCCAACCATATACAGTTCTCTTAGCAGTTTAAGGTATTAAAAAAAAATAGCCTTTCTAAAATTTTATTTTATTTTTGTCTGGGATTTTCTATTTGAACTAAGGAATATACTTCCATGTGTTCTACACTATTAATATAAATCATCCCTACACATGCTTGTGCACATACATGTACACACACTATAAATGAGGCTGACCCTGCACTCATTATATTGCTTAGGGTGTATCTGAACTCAGAGCAATCCTGCTAACTTAGCCTCCCAAGTTTTAGACAAAGTTCTAAACTTTGATTTAAAGATTATATTTTTTATCATCTCATTTTAGCTTTTCAGTGTGTCTGGTAGGCTAAGTGCTGACCCAAACCCTCAACCACAAATTTTGCTCATTTTATGAAAAGAAATGCTTATTTAAACATCTATTAGCTACTATTTTGGCTTTATAATGGCATATATGTCTGCCTGAAATCTAGCTAGATTTTAATTATTACACTATTCTTTTATTGATGGTAGCCCAGGAAAACATGGTATCCTAAAATCAGAATCCTTTCTTTTATGTACTGTGGATGTGTTTCCTCATTGTCTTGTATGTTCAGGACATTATTTTGAAGTTAGATGGCAGTCTGATTATAATGTATTTTTTTTAAACAGTCTGATCTTTCTCTTTGTAATGCTCTAGAAACTTTTCTTTATCTTTGATAATTTAAGTTTTTACCATAACGAGCAATGATAGATAGCATTTATTATTTTTACTCATGCTAATGATCTAATCCTTAAAGAAAAGCCTTTATTTTGTCTTTTTTTTATTTCACTTGAAACTCTGTTTCTGGTTGTTGTAACTTTCTGTCTGTGGTAGGATCTTTCGAGCCCATCTTCTAGGAGGTCATATTTGGGCTTTGCAATGCAAATGTTATTTATGGTTTTCATTTCATTCCCTTCCCACAAGCTTATACTTCATTTGGCTTTCAAATAAAAATCACCTGTACACACAGTTGATCATAGTTCAATTTCACCACAGATCATATTATGAGCAGCGGTATTCTCCAATGCTTCATTTCTTATTACAGAAAGCCAGCACTCTCAATTATTGTTGGTTTGTTTGATATTAATCTTAATGAACAAAAAATAAAATGTAGTGATGTTTTTCTTCTAGTATCAGGCATTGTCTCTTGACTTCTTCTTTTGAAAAATAAAAATTTTGCCCTTCAAAACAACTATCTCCCTATCTCAATTGCTATCCCAGCCAGATGGATATTTAAATTTTGATTATAAAACAGATTATTTACATTATATAGTTGTAATGTTTAGGTCATGTAACACACTCTGCTTTGGCTACAACAAATCTTTTCTGTTAGACAAATAATAATGGTTGGTTTCCTAAATTTCTATGCTTTTCAATTATTTAGTTGCAAGCTTTTACTAGACATGTAGATGTCAATCAGCAAGCTTATCTAGTAGGTAAGAAAGACACTAGTATTTGCACCTTAACCCATTCCTTGATATGCCTGCTGTATTCTACACCCAGTGTACCCTTCTATTCAAGGGAGAGCAACACAAATACCCAGTTCTTGGCTCTTGGCTCTTAACTGTGTGTGTAAGCCTGTAACTCTCATACAAAGAGTTATTCCTTTAGTAGATTACAAATATCCCATACACAGAGTGATTCATGAGGTTTTAGCTGGGTTCTTTGTGTGCACTATTCACTATCATTATGTAAAGGAGAAAAGAAAAATGGACACATACTGACATACAAATCTGTATTATTTCATTTTGCAAGCCCCTGCTATAAGTTTGAACATGTACCCCAAAAGATATGTGGATTAGTGTTTGGGGATCATGAAGGAGATCATTAACCTTTCATAGTGTGAGTAAATTGGTAACTTCCATGTTCCTGTCATTGGTTCAGCCTTCTTTCTTGAACTTATCCTTTATACCTACTGAAAGACATTCTTTATATACTTTAGATTAATGTCTTTTTTGTTGGAGACACCGGTTCTTTACATTTTTTTCAGTCATGTGTGAGAGGTATCTAGACCAATGTTTAGAAACACAACTCTTAAACTAGATTGCCTGGGTTAGAGTCTTAAGGTTATCTCTCAATAGCTCTGTAACACTGTTCTCATATCTATACAGAAAGAACGCATAAAATTAGAATTGTTATTGAAGATCAAATAGATTAAAAGGTGCTTAGAACAGTAGTAAATTATTGGCATATTTTAAGCATAAATGAATAAATAAGTAAACCCAAACCCAGGACCTGTGCTAGGATCCTGAAGAAACTATTGTCATGTTCATCAAGTCCCTCTATCATCTCACTCCATTGCTGAAAATTACCAATAACTACAAATTTAAATCATTCTTTTAAATAAAGAAATCTGTAAATGTCTGCCTGATAAATCTTATTTATAATCTTCACTGAGGTGTTTAGTATATTTGTTGGATGATTTAATAAATCACATATGCCATATTGTAATTTTATTTTTTGTTTATCTCACCAATGCAAGTTAAGTTCTTGGATGTCTGGGTATTTTTGTCATTGTTGCAGCAGTGACTTGAAGCTGATAGGTACAATATCTGTTGCCAGGATGAGTGAAGGAAGGTGTTTGATTAGAGAAGAATTTATATCTAACAGGTAGAGTTCCATGTGGCAGTATTGTTCTGAAAAATTCTTAACTCCTCTAAAGTCAATAAGGCAGAGGAAGTAATGTTATGTTGGCTTTAGTTGCTGTCAGCTTTAGGAGAACAAACATTATCTCAGATAGATCACTGAAAGTACCAAAGACATCTAAGGCATACTAAAGTAAAGCCAATTATCTTGGCTACTAAGGGCATTTTGTGTTTGCTGAGGCTTTCACTTCTGGAGATGAGGATGTATTTTTAGTAAAAATTCAAATGTTTGCACTTTTAGGTCTTTCTATGAAGCTTCAAGAACTCTTCTAGAAATAGAATATTATAATATTCCTGACTAAGGGGACCCACACTGTTGCAGTATTTATACCAACTTGCATCAACTTGGAGAGAGAACAGAACTAATAAAGAAAATAAGACATGAGCTTTTCACACACTGAAATATTGTCCCAACTAACTATCTTACTTTCAATAACATAGAACCTTTAAATTGGGTGTGGTTAATACTATGAGTAATTGGTAATTGCACTACCTAATGAAAAGTAAATCTTTTACAGTTGGCTCTGAATTAGCACTATGCTGTATGAAGAGCAAAACACCCAGTGCTCAACACACTGCTTCAATTACATACCCAGGTATTGATTGGTCTACTGACAGGAAAGAGCAAAATAAATAATGCAAAGACACATGCATGAAGGCAGATGTTCAAAGATAATGCAAATAGACATGCCAGTCTCCTCACTTTTACATACAATCTCTGCTTGCTAGTGGTTTTTCTGAGAGGTTATTCATCTGTATTGTCTTTCCTACCACCTGAGAAAATTTGTGAAAGAATTGTCTAGGTTAAATAGTCTCTATGACTATTTCTTAACTAAAACAATTATGAAAAGTCAGTACCTAACACAGTGGTAAGATTGTGCAACCAGCCCTTGCTCTGTTCATTGTTGTCACACTGAATGGGCAACTATTTTTATCCTGCATCATTTCCATACCATTTGCAATGCAGTATTTTAAGCCTTATAAGTAAATTTCAGAAATTGTTATTTCTATGTAGAGAACTATGATTCTCCCAGAAATTGTTACTTCTTTGTAGGGAACTATGATCCTGAAAAAGCCATGCATAAAATCAGTTGTTAAAAATTAAATCTATTTAGTAAACACTCATTGCACGCACACATGCACACATGAGCATGCGAGCACACACACACACATACGTTTTGGAAGGTCAGTATCAGAAAGGTATGTAATGCAAGAGATGAGAACACTTGGGTCAAAAAGAAGAGAGACATGTTAGGAAGCATGAGCCCAAGGTAGAGAGGGCGTTGGAGAAGTGGCATAACCTTGACAAGGGAGAGAGTATGTTGAGGACTTGAGGTGAAGGTAGCTGTGCTGGAAGGCACAGAGGCGGAATAATGAAAGCATCAGGAGCTTGCAGGGAGGCATCTGTCTTCCAGAACACTGTGGGAGATAAGCCAAGTTCATACCATTGACAGTCTTGAAGTCCAGCCTACGGAGCTCTTTGAAATTCTGTCATTTAGATGACTACTTTTCATACTTTCTCTGCGTGTTTTACATTTCATTTATCTCTACTCTGTGTGCATGTGTGCATGAGTGTGAGAATAAATAACAGTCACTCTGAAGGTAGGATTTTACATCTGCTATACCTTTTTAAAAACATCTATTTATTTATTTATTTATTGAGGAATTATTAAGTAATAAATGTTACTTAATAATTCATCTGTGAAATTTGATTGTTATATATACAACCATGATACATTCACTCCACCTGTAACAATGCTTGTATTCATCACCCCAGAAACATCATTCCTCCTTCTGTATCTTTATCTCTTCTACTCTTCCCCATCCCTAGATAAGTAATCTGATAGCTCTATAAATTAGAGCCCTTAACCCAGAGTTCTCTATAAATAGATTGGTGTAATAATATGCTTTTCTGTCTGATTTCTTTCAGTTCATTTGTTTTGAAACTCACCCTTCCTGTTGTGTGTATCAATAGTTTAGCCCTTATACTTGGCTGGTCCCTCGTCTGTCCTGAGAGTGATCTGAGTCCCATTTACTTCATTAAAAGCATTTAAATTCTTTCCCTATGTTGGCAATCACAATGGGAGCTACTGCAAATTCTTATGTACATATCTTTGTATGTAAATATGCCACTTTTAACTTAATTTGCTGCTATGACATAATGCTAGACATGTCATTTTTTATTTTTAGTTATTTTATTTTCTACAAATTCCCCTACTTGACTTACTATGCAAACAGATTATGAGGGAGGGAGAGGAAACGGGGATCAACATGTAATTTTTTAAAATTATATTATTAATTAAAAAAAGACATATCATCTTTACAAGAGATAAATTGATTCTGCATCTCTCTGTAGGCTAGAAAAACCAAGGTCAAGAGACTATCAGGTTTGGTATCTGGTAAGGGGCCCAGTCTCTACTTTCAGTATAGCATATTTTGAAGCTCCAGCACCCAGAGGAGACAGACTGGCTGAATTTACATGGAATAATAGAAAGGGGTGAAAAGGAGCAAATTTCTCAACCATGAGTTACTTTGCAAAGATGCTAGCCACCTCCTTGAAAGACACACTCTTGATAGCTGCCTCAAGAATTCAGTTTCAACAGATATTTAAGTGGAGACACTTCAAACTATAGTTCACCACCCAACCCCTTTCTCGGGCCAGGTTGCTAATTTGCAGTGGTGTGTTTAAGTTTTAAAGGAACCGATAGTCTCTTTCACTAGCTATTCAAGAGAGTTTGCTATTAACAACACTTTTATTTATGATCACCCTTGGTTTTGTTATTCTAATTATTAAATACTGATATCTCATGAGTTGAATTTGAATTTCCCTCATGGCTAATAATGTTAGGAACATTTTCCTGCTTTTTGCCAATCTGGTTTCTTGAGCCTATGATCAAATCTTTTTCCTACTGGAAAGTTGTTAAGTTTGAGAAAGTCTTAACAAGTCTGGACGTTCAGGTTTTTAAAACTCAGCAGTATACAGTTTGTATGCATTTTCTCCCAGGCAGTGGCCTTTTTTTTCTTTTTCTTTTTTTCTTCTTTCTTCTTTTGTCTTATATCAAAATAGAAATACAGACAAAACTGCATATAACCAATGTTTTTAGTGTTTGCTTTGTTGCCACTGAGTGAAGTATAGTTGAAATTACTTTGTTTCTCCCTTCACTTTCTTCTTTTTGTTGTTGTCTTGTTTTGTATGACAGGTTTTTTTCTGTATTGCTTTGGAAGTTGTCCTGGAACTTGCTCTGTAGACCAGGCTGGTCTCAAACTCAGAGATCTGCCTGCCTCTGCTTCCAGCGGGCTGGGATTAAAGGCATGAGCCATCAACACTTTTAAAATGTGTTTTGTATATGAAGGCCATACATGTATTTGATCTCCATATTTATTTTTGACTCATGTGCTTGTGATGGTTCATACTGTCAACTTGACTGGATCTTGAACCACCTAAGCGGCAACCTATGTATATACTTGTGAATGATTGTCTAGGTTAGATAAAGTCTGGACACATCTTGAAGGAGCCATCTAGCTAATTGATATGGGAAGACTCACTCACTGTGCACAATGATCTGTGCATTCCATAGGCTTGGATTCTAGATGGAATAAAAAGGAAAAAATGAGCTGATCAGTAGCCTTCAAGTGAACATCAAGCTCCTGATGACTCAACAGCTCTGCCATGATGCATTGTCCTCAAACTGTAAGCAAAAATAAAACCTTTCCCCTTCTTTTCCCCCCTTCAATCAGTTCCATGTCCTTTTTGTTTTCTTTTAAATTTATGACCTCTTTGTTTATTAACTGTTGAACTGTTGTTATATACATATACATATGCATATGCATTTACATATATATTCCTAAATACAACCTTCACAGTTTGTGTAGTGTTGTATGTATGTATGTATGTATGTATGTATGTATGTATGCATGCATGTATGCATGTTTTCAGGGCTGACCCTTTGCTATTGGGTAACCAATATTCATGCTCTTTCCAGAGAAGACCATGTTTTCCACTCTCAGTATTCCTTAGTTGCCTATAGTTCTTTGTTTAGGGTTGAGGCCTCATGGGCTCCCTCCACTCTCATCAACTTCATCATGTCTATTGCTATCATCCTTCTCTAACTCATGTTTAGGTAGTCATGCTGCTGAAAATGTATGTCTATAGCTTCTGACATTACTAGGATAGTCAGTCTCACAGTGAATTCCCTGACCCTCTTGCTCTCATAGTCTTTCTCCTTTTCTTTGGCAATGTTTCTGGAGGCTTGGGTGGAGGGTTTGCATTGTAGATTTATCTATTGGGAATGGGCTGCACAACTCTGCATTTTGATTGTGGTTTTTATAATGGTCTTGTGTGTTACAAATAGAAGTTTTTCTGGATAAGGAGTAAGGGCTACACTTTTCTGTGGATATAAGGTCAAATGTTTAGAATGTAGCTAGAAATTATATTGGTTTAGTAAAGTGCTGGTTGTAGGTTCTCCAGCAAGATCCATGATTTCAGTAGCCCTAGGTAGTCAGGTAGGTATCCAGCACTAAACATGTCTCTTGTCTTAAATTTAATTAGTGAGCCATTAGTTACCAACAAGGTGTGCATAGCACTACTGCAGCCTGAGAGTTATTATGCCATGCAGGTCATTGTTGTGGTTCATAGGTGCCATAGCTGAGTAAGACTGATGGTTATTTCTCTCCTTTGGCAGCTTTTCTGGTACCACAAAAGTTAGTTAGTCCTTACTGAGTGGGCATTCAGCTCAGATCCAGCTCAGGGGTCCCTGTGATCTATGTCAAAAGTGCAGAGTGTCTTCAGCAGTAGGGACTTATCTTCCATTCTTGAAAGCAACCAAGGGTAATAGCAATATCCTGTAATATTTTGAGACCAATAATTCAAAAGAAGGCTTCTTATGCTTGGTGTGATGGTTTTTCTTTTTGTTTTGTTAAATGGTTGTTTTGGCTCTTGGGGGGTGCATAACCCATTCAGATGAGAATTTTTCTTTAATATATATATATATATGCATATTTATACAGAGATGTGTATTACAGGTTTTTTTACTTTGTAGGTAGATAGGTAACAATTTGATTCCTTGTGACTCTTTCAGACACACTGTTATTTTGCTCTCTTCCCTCTAATTAAGGGAGGGAAGGAGGTAAATCAAAAGATGGAAGGATGAGGGT
Source organism: Cricetiscus sungorus (assembly GCA_030556225.1). NCBI lineage: Eukaryota > Metazoa > Chordata > Mammalia > Rodentia > Cricetidae > Cricetiscus > Cricetiscus sungorus. Next base: position 19,524,335 of record JANBXA010000372.1, on the reverse strand, counting down.
GAACCCTTTGTCAGGTTCATTTTGTGAGCTATTTCACCATGGTAACATGAAAAGTAACTAAAATGACACTGCTCACCAAGTTTTTTTTGATAATATTTTTTATTTAAATTTGAAACAAGCATGTTTTACATGTCAATTCCAGTTCCCTCACCTTCTCCTCTTCCTTTGTCCCCCCTCCAACTCACATCCCATCCCCTTTCTGTTCCCCAGGGTGGGATGATGAAGCCTTCCATGGGGGAATCTTCAAAGTCTATCATATAATTTGGAGCATGGCTTAGGCCCTCCTCCATGTGTCTAGGCTGAGAAAGTATTCCTCCATGTGGAATGGGCTCCCAAAGTCCATTTGTATACTAGGGATAAATACTGATCCACTACAAGAGGCCCCATAGACTGCCTAGTCTTCCTAACTAACACCCATGTTCAGGTGCTTCTGGGTCGGTACTCTGCTGGTTTACCAGCTATCAGATGGGGTCCATGAGCTTCCTCTTGTTCAGGTCTGCTGTTTCTGTGGATTTCTCCAGCCTGGTCTTGACCCCTTTAGTCATTACTCCTCCTTCTCTACAACTGGATTTAAGGAGTTTGGCTCAGTGTTTAGCTGCACCACTAAGTTTTATAGTATGCCCAAATGCATGTATCTGCAACACTGGTCAGTGTTAGGCTTTTGTCGTTTGTAGAGTGATACATATTTTTAAATTACCTTCAGAAAGTTTTGTACTACTTTCTGGCTGCCTATCCTCACTTTGAATCGGGAATGTATCAGATTGTTTACAACTAAAGACAATTTTCTTAATATGGATGGCACATGAAAAAAAAAATTCAAGTTTTAAACAGTAGATTCAACACATATACCCTCATCCAGGATCTAGTTTGTTATAAAACCAAAAAAACCAGATAAAAAAGAAACCAAGAGAGCACATTGTCAGCTTCAAGAACCCTTCAGAAATAAAATTCACAATTAATCTAATATCCAACCAGGAGCTGAAAAGACTCAGGGGCTTACCACTCAAGTTGATTATTCTCCTTTTAGTTTTGTAGGTACTGTCTAACTATGAATCAGTTCGACACAAGGCAGAGATTACCAGGGAAAACAGAGGAGGAATCCATTAAATACACAGAGAAAGAGCCAGAGAATCATTTTGTCAATTGGCCTGGATATACTACCCAGGTCTATAATCAATCATATTCACCCACTGTTATATTTAGTCGTTCATTGTCCAATTTAGGATTAAAACTATGGACCAATAGTCTTTGAAATCTAATGTTCATAAAAAAGTTTGAAGAGATTAAAAAAATATTATTTCATGTATAATTTCTGAAGTTTGGTCATACTGTAGATCCAATGCTGGGAAAATTGGTCCAGGTGTGAACAGAGGTAGGAGGCAGTGTCTCTGGGGAACACCATTGTTATAGTTTTATTTTTGTTGCTGTAATATTACAAATACAGCATAGGGAAGGCAGGCTTTCTTTGCCTTACAGTTCTGTATTGTAGCCCATTACTTGGGTAAGTCAAGATGGGAACGCACAGTACCACATCCATAGTCATAAGTGAAGAGTGTGGCGAATGTGTGTGTTCTCCTCTGCTGACTCATCTATCTTTTCTCTTGTCTTGTAAAGTTTAGGATCGACCCAGGAAACGAAGTCATTCACAAGGCTGGGGCCCTGTGATATCAATTCACTAGCAAAACCTGTTTCCAACCTGACTTAGATATTTCTTTAGTGTCTCTTACCCTAGATTATTGATTCTAGGTTGTAACAACTTGATACACTGCGATACATTGTGATACAACATTTAGATATTGGAAAACATGGAGAATTTACTACCAAGAATCTGCACACATATTTGCTTGTTTCAGAAATACCACAAAAGCAAAAACTGAGAAAAATTTGAGAATCAAAAAAGTCCCTTTTGTCACAGCAAGACATCAATTTACTGATTGAGAATGTACCTATAAGTATAATCATGACCCAATCACTGAAATGTGAGATTTAATAAATAATGGCTAAAATTTATTGCTTAACTAATGCCTTTTCAATTTTTTGAGGTTACAATATAATTGCATTGCTTTCCTTCTCCCCTCTCCTCCCTCTAATCCTCCCCTGTACCCCTCCCCTCCTTATTCTCTTTCAAATTCATTGCCTCCCCCTCTCTCCTTCCCCTCCATCTCTGTTAGGGAATGTACTTCTGCATGCTATGAATATGTGAATATATGCTTCTTTTATTGCTTGATGAATAAAGCTATTTCAGCCAATGGACAGGCAGGATTTAGCCAGGAAGAAAATCCAAACAAGGATAGAGACAGGTAGTAGTCAGAGTCAGATAGACTCCCCACAGTTGCCAAGAAAGCAAGGCATCACCAGTAAGCGAAGACCATGTGGAGATACACAGATTAATAGATACAGGTTAATAATTAAAAGAGAGCTAGACAATAAGAAGCCTGAGCCATAGTCCAAACATTTTTATAATTAATAAAAGTTTCTGTGTGTTTATTTGAGACCAAATGGCTGTGGGACCGGGCGGGACAGAAATCTGAAGAGAGCAGGAGAAACAATCTTTCCTGGGGAAGAGCACATCAATTGGTTGATTATCCAATACCAAATGGTCAGCCCTGAAGTGTGTGTGTTGGGGAGGCGGGGGGTGATATGTAGTCATTTGTTTAGTATTGAAGCTTTCTAAGCATCCCTCCTTCCATGCTAGTATGCCTGTTGGTATCATGCTTATTCAGGGCTTGTTTAGGCAGACATATTGGTAACACTTAATGGATATAGCTTCTCTGATGTTTCTATAGGAAACATTACACAGCAAGTGTCATGTTTCTCTGGCTTTTTCAATTTCTGCCCACTCGGCCATAGTGATCCCTGAACCATAGGTGCAGGAGTTGCATCCCTCCTCAGTTTCCTGCTTTCTAGTCTGATTTCTATGTGTTTGTCAATACTGCCCACATGGTACAACAGTGCTTCTTGCATAATACAAGTTTGAAAGATTAACTGGCATCCATCTACAGCCTCTTACCTGTACTAACCCTTCTATATGCAGCATTGCATGACCTTTCTGTAACTATGAATTATTTAATTTTTATTTTACAGAAGAGTAAACAGAATTTCATAGAGTTCAACAAACCCAACATAGCTGTTTCTTATTTTTACTTTTTGTTATTGCTATTACTAAACTGAGTAGCAGAGTTAAAATATCAGAGTGAGCCATGTGACTGAAGCCTACCGCTTCCACCTGTATTGTCACAGCCTCAGTGATACAGCAAGGTTGACTGTGGCCTATTTCATTCTGGACAGGTGTGTGTGTGTGTGTGTGTGTGTGTGTGTGTGTGTGTGTGTGTGTTACTGCTTGTTAGATATTTTGAATGTCCATCGTGTTCAAACTATAACTCTTCCAAGAGAACTTTATTTGTAACAATTTTTAAGGTAGGGCCCTTTAGTTTCTAGGCATTTGTGGGTGTCTAACCAGACTATGAAATAGATTCTCCTTGAGGACAGTGACTTTCCTGTTTACTACTTTTACTTTGGCTCCTGAAATGATATTATTAGGCATGTGACATATGCCTAGTCAATATTTTTCTAATTGACTAATAATCTATCTTTTTGCTTTAAAATATTTTTGCCTAGAATTAAATTTTTATTTTCCTGAGTTTTAAATTCAATTTGACAAATATTTATCAATTGACTTTGTTCCATTCTTTTTAATGGGTAAGCTCATTTAGTGTACTTTTGAGGAGTAACATACATATCCCTGTTTTGGATGCCTGGTGCTCTTGTTTGTATTTGTTCCCCAACACAATGAATGATGCTGATTTCAGGTAAGCACTATAACCACATTATTCAAAGATGTACAGGATAAATGCCTAATCTGAGAATCTGTGTTAGTGGTTGACCACATGCATTTTTCGTAATTAATATATGTTAGTTCGTTGCTGTTTATCTGTTTTGTTTTTATTCTTTGACTTTTTAAGATTTCTTTCTACATTTTTTAGTTCATTGCTACATAGTTTGTGCTCCATTAATAATCTCTAATACTTAAAAATTTCTATTAGTTATTATTGTCATGTAAAAGCATACTCAAATTACATATTTTTCAATTTTAATCATCTAAAGCCATTATTTACAACTCCTGAAGAAGAGCTAAGTGTTTGTTCAACCCTGTTATTTTCAGATTCTCTTGATATCATATTATCTACCTGTACAAAATGAAAGAAAGAAGATTTCCAAACGCCAAGAAATTCATGTGTGCTGTAGGATAGACCTTAGCTATCTTCCTGTAACTTCCTTTCCTTGATCCTTCTTTTTTTTTTTTTTTTTTTTTTTTTCAAATCTGTTCTGGTAATACAGCATAGTTCTTTGGTTCTGGTAGATAATCTTTTTGTAAATGTAATTTACAAATGTATTTAATTACACTTTATTGAATGCTTCGATGAAAGGTTTTGATTCAATGCTAGTCAATGAAATGTGGCAGGCACTTGGCTAGGGGTGCTTTTCAAATTCTTTTTCTAAATTGTCTGAAGCAGATGCCAAAAGAGACATTCAGTCTGAATGATTATGTCTGGATAGAATTTATGTAAGGACTTCAGCATCCCATAACTGAGATGGAAGCCAGCCTGCAGGCAAAATGTTTACAGCACTAATGTGGGTGACGAAATGCGGAAGAATCTGGTTTCTTGATTGGGTTGAATTATCTAAACTGTGTTCTACCTTAACCGCTGGACCTTGCTCTCTGAGACATCCAATGCTAGTGAGAGAATACTTTTTTTTTAAATCACCCATAACTACATACGTCGTAACTGGTAGATATTCCAATGCACCCCCAGTTTTCTAAGTGACATACCCAAATATAATTTTATGTCATTTGTTGGCTTTATTAATGATTCTATGCATTACAAAACAGTTTTTGGCAGGCAAACATAAAAGAAAAATTGAAAGAAAAAGGAAGAAAGTAAAAAAAATAAAAAGAAGAGGGTATGAGAACTAAGAGATAGGAAAAAGGAAGGAGCCAAATATAAGATGAAGCATGAGAAAAGAATGCAAGAAATGAAAATGAGCTCTATCCTTATTCATAAGTGGCAATATGCTGACGTCATACTTAACACAGAAAAATCATTTTTTCTCTCTGTTTTAAGAATGAACAAAACAGCAGAAGTTATAATTCATTTTGGAAATGCATCTAGAGTTTGTTAATATTTACTTTAATAATAGTGAAAACAAAATATTTCCTGTGGAAATAAAATTTTCCTTTAATTGTTTTTGTGTCTTTAGGGGCATTAATGGCAAGTCACTTGTTTGGCAAACTATCATTGATTTAACTGATGCCTGGTTCTACCATAGGATGGTGTGGGAACATCACATTGCTCTAGAGGAAGCATCACCAGGAAATTTAGGTAATTTGGAATGAACCTGACATATAGATAAAAGAGCCAGTACTATGCTCAGCATAGAGATATAAACAGAACAATTAGAGGGATTTGAAAGGGAATTAGAGGAAGCCACAAGGCAGTTGAAATTATGTTTTAGAGCAGCACACTTGGACATTCAAGAGCCCAGAAACATCTGTGTCCAACTGAAAGAGGAGAGCTGAAGAAATGATGGGAAATGATAGGTATAACGTCTGGTGCACTTGAAGAATACAGGGACACTGTCTTTAAAATTAAACAAAATTGAGGTGATTATGGTGCCATATGTAGGCTTAAGAAACAATATAGTGAAATGCCTTCTGGTCTACCCTTTGCCTAGTGTTTATCTGTGGAAACAAATTGTAGAACTAAGGTGCAATCACAACCAGGGTGGTGAATTTTATACAGGACCACCCCCCTCAAGAGCCCCCCTGATGATCTTCTCTGTAGGCACATGCCTTTCCCTCCCATGTCTGGTCAGTACTAAATCTGTAATCTATTCTCTATTTCTACAATTCCATCTCAAAAAGTGTTTAAATAGATTAATATATCAGTAAAATTAGGTTGTGGTCTTTTTCATGTAGTATGATTCCCAGGGAACTTGTCTGGGTGACTGCATGAATCCACAGCTGTTCTGTTTGTTTCTGAGTATTTCACCACAGTACAGTTGTCCCACTGTATGCTTCACACTTTCCCCATTTAAGGACATTTGGGTTGTTCCAAAACTACAATGGATAAACATGTGATGGTCTTTCTATGCAAGTTCACTTAGAGTACAATTGCTAGATTGGATGGATTCTTTTGAAATACTAACAAAAAAATGTCTTCTTGTAGGCAAAGTTGTTTGACATAACCACTAGTGTTTATGAGTGATCTTTGTATTTTTATCAGAATTTGATGTCCACACTTCATATTTTAGCCATTCTGATAGGTTTGTAATGATATATCACTGGTTGTGGGACACTCTCAAGTTTTTCTTTACCAATTGTGGGGCAGGACACACTTCTACCTTCGTATGGAGGTTAGGGAACTGTTGGGAAATTTAAGTTCTTGTCCCTTACAGCTCTCTTCCTCCCCATCCAGCTGTAGAACTCCCATGCTCTCAAGGTTGATCAAACAAGTTTGCTCTCATAACTTTCCGGAGTGCAGTGCCTGTGCCTTGACCCCAGGTGTGGGTGGTGCATGATTTCTTCCTGTGCTTAGCCCATCCCCTGGCTTGGGTATATAAGCCCATTATTCTCTGTAATAAAAGGCAACAGCTTCTTCACTTCTTGTGGTGGTGTGTTAAGTGTTGTTTTAACCCTGGCATCCTTCACCAGCTCGGCATCCGGTCTCACTGGTGCAGTAGAGGACAACATCCAGGAGACGGTTTTGTCTTTCCCTCATATGTTCTAGGGATGGAACATGGGTCCTCTGGAGTGCATAGCCAATGCTTTGACCTGCTAAGCTACCTCACTGGCCCTGGATGTGGATTTCATTTGCACTTTCTTGGTAGCTAATGACCTAGAATGTATTTTTAGGCTTGTCACTAGTGTTTAGTTATTGGTAAAATGTTTATTTATAATTTTTGCTCAGGGTCTAATTAGATCTCCATTTTGACGTTTCTTTATAACGCTATAAAAACCCATCCTTTCTTGAATATGTGTTTTGCAAATACTTTCTTCCAGGGCATATGAGTTGTTTGCACAGCAAAGGATTATGAAATCCATTTTGGTACTTTTTCCTTTTGTGAATTTTAATTCTAGTATTAATTTATAATAACCCCTTTTCTAGTCCTAGATCCAGAGGATTCATGTGTTTTTGGTGGTGGTGTTTTTGTGTTTTTTTTCCCCTAAAAGTTTTATAGTTTCATATTTTATATGTAAGCCTTGGAATTTATTTTTGGAGTATGGCAAATGTGAGATGTAGTAGCTGAGGTTTTTCTTTTTCTTTTTTCCTTTTTCTTACAAAGTCTAAATTCTTCGGGGCCATTTGTTGAAAAGCCTTTTTTCCATTGCACCTTTGTCAAGGCTCAGTCAGTCCTATTTGTCTGGTTTATTTCTGGATTCTGGGCTCTATTCCATTGATCTATGTGTCAATTCCTTCTTCAGTGCCAACCAGCATTGATTACTGTAGCTGCATACAGTGTGTTGAAAACTGGCAGACTGATTCTTCTCATTTTTGTACTTTTTACAGAAATGTTTTAGTGTCTAACATCTTTTGCTTTTTTCACATTTAATATTTAATAAATCTTTTTTATAAGATCTCTTTTTTGTTTGTTTCTTTTTGTTAGCTAGTTTTTTTTGTTGTTGTTGGTTTAGTTTTGTGTTTGAGACAGGGTTTCTCTGTAGCTTTGGAGCCTGTCCCGGTGCTCGCTCTGTAGACCAAGCTGGACTCGAACTCCCAGAGATCCACCTGCCTCTGACTCCCAAGTGCTGGGATTAAAGGCTTGTGCCACCAACACCCGGCTAAGATCTCTTTTCAATTTCTATGACATTAGTACAGAATGGGCATATTTACCATCTTGAATACACCCCATGTTTTTCAGTCTATAAACACAGTATATCTCCCCTTTCATTTACATGATTTTAATTCTTTCATTGGCATGTACAGATTTCCATACACATCCTTTTCAAGTTTGGTTACATGTCTAGTTAAGTATTTCTTTTTTATCCAGCCATTATAAATGTTATTGTATTTCAATTGTTTTTGTTTACATGTTCATTCACTGCTTGTTTATGTTAGAACAATTGTGTTTTTTTCTTATATGTTTTTCTTATGTTTTATAACTTGTTGAATTTTGTGAGGCTGTTTTTATAGGTTTTCTTTGTTTTGGAGTTTTATACATAAGGAATCATTTGTGTAAGCAAAGAATTTTACTTTTCCCTTTTTGATCTGAAGAAACTTAAGAACTATGTTCCTTCTATCTCTGAATCAGGTAGAATTTTCAACAGTTTTCTAAAAGTAATGAGAATAAATTCATTTCTGGTTGCATGAAGGATCACTGGGGTTTTCAATATTAAATAAAATGTGAGCTGTAAGCTTTCCTAGATGGTTTTATCACATGCCTTACAGATGATGTGACTGTGGAACAGATTTTTCTTTAGTCTGTTAAAATTGTAAACTACATGGATTGATTTTTCATTATTGATAAAAATCTTATAACCTGCAACAGACAGTTACTTGATTTAAAGTATATAATTTGTAAGAATTGTAAGTTATTTATGAATTTTATAAGACAAGGCCTTTTAAAAGATTTTTGCATCTATATGCTTAAAGTATATTGCTCTAAATTGTTCATTTTATTCTTTTCAATGTTTTTGTACTTTTTTGTTTTGCTTTTTCTGGTTTATTTTCAGGATAAAATAAATTTCATAATTGTAATTAAAAATGTTCTTTCCTGTTCTATATTCTAGAAGAGTTAAGTTAGAATTGGTAGGACATGTTTTCATGTTTGATAGAATAACCCGGAGAAGCCATTGGTGCTTGAAAATTGGGCTCAAGGAGTAGATTTTTGAAACAGAAAAATTTATCAACAGAGGTTTTTGTTTGTTTTGTTGTTGGTTTTTGCTTAGTTTTAAGCAAAAGCTTAATACATGCAGACAGACATGACTGAGGAAAGGGTAGTGTATACCCAAAACAGGTATAACCTTCTTAAGAGAGCCCTACTTGTCAGTAGTTATCTATATTATTTTGGCAGCTTCAAAGTTTCTTGTTCAATGGGTTTTTCAAGCTTTTTGTTGTTTTTGGTTTGTTTTCTGTAAATTGGACTATTGATTGGGTACTGAGGTATACTGGACAGGAGTATAGATAATAAGAGAAAATTATAAGTTAAAGGGTTGCACAAAGGAGCTAAAATTTTTTTTATCATAAATGAACTTTATAATCTTTTTTGTGGAGGTCTCCAGGAATTTTTGGGTTCCTATCTGGTCAAGAAGAAAAGCCATACTGTGTCATTTATACAGGCCATAAGCATGACTTATTGCTATTTTGATATTCTTATTTGAGATAACTTTTATAAAGAGAATACTATCTCCATGTAAAAACATTTCACAGGAACCTTTGTTAAGTGTGCTGAAATTCTTGACTAACATCTAGAGAAAGGCTCCTATTGAGACCCCGTATTGAGGGCATCCTTCCAACCCATATTCCTTAGTTTCCTCCTGTTTTTGCCATGCTTTAATTTCCTGGGGATGGGAACAGATTTTAAAATTACAAACTCATTATCAGTAATAATTATGTGATTATTTATATACTATATTTTATATTGGGTAGACTGTGCCTGTTTGCAGTTTTCAAAGAATTACTCGATTTTGTCTAAATTGTCAAATATAAGTAGGCAGAGCTATTTATAGTATTATCTGTTTATTATGTGGATAGCTGAGGAGTTTGTCATAATACAGTGAGCCCGAGGAATTAGGACCTAATGCAATAAATAGCATTCTGCAAACAATAATGTCTCTGCCCCTGGAGCACTAACTGGAGCCCATGGTGAGTCTATGTAGATGTATTTCCTGACTTCTTTTTTTATCTTTTCTATAATTTTAACAGTGAATGTGCAAGGGAAAGCTGGTAAATAATTTCTTTCCCCAATTCTTCCATATCTATATGTAAATATAGGTATATAGTATCATTTTCTCTTAATCCAGAAGCTTCACTAACAATGAGGTCACAAATTTCATTTTGGATATAGTGAGTTTCTCTGTCTCTGCTTTATAGGAGTTTTGTTCATTTTTATTGATCTTTAAAATGAAAACAAACAACTCATTCCATTGATTTCTCTTTTTGCCTTGCTTTTCTGCTTGTTTAGGATGCTGTTGAAATGCTTATAAAAATCATTGCACAAAAACTGAAAATGTGCAAACAAGAATAACATAGTAAGGGCTGTAATTCTAGCACTTGGGTATGAATAAAGTCAATATTTATTGGATTTGTTGATATTTTACCTTTAATCAAGTGTCCAGGGCAAGTTTTATTACACTCTAAACAAATTTGCTTCATTCTTCAGAAAGAAAAAACAATGTATATCCTTTCTATAATGTTCTTTACAGTTTCTGATGTACAATTTTTATGGGTAGTTATAAATGAGAAGCTTCATCATTTCTTTGTGATTGAAAACTTTATATTAAGAGTCTTCCCATAAGTCCTGATGAAGACACAAAAACATTTGTACATCATGAGACAAACTGCCAGGATAGTATGGAAAGTGTACTGATACCTGGCTTTCATTCTGTAGAGAGAGGGTAGAGTGGAAATCAAAGAGATGACTGAGATGTGTTTTGAATGAAAGAGTCATTACTGAGCTTGCACGGACTATTACCAACCTCTTGGGAGGAATGCAAGCCATCCATCCCTCCTTTCTTGTCACCCTTCCTTCATTCTCCCTCTCTTCCTCACTCATATCCTTCCTTCTCTCTTTCATTTCTCTTTAATATGACCAAGAACCCTTCACGGGAAAGCTTGAAATACTGAAAAGCCTTACTTAAATATTCAAAGCAATTATTTCTAACTTACAATTTCTCTGATGAGTAGATTCCCATATGTAAGCTTGTGTTTGCTTGTTTATTTTTCTGTTACTGGACATTCATGCAGTTTCTGTATTTCAATATCCAGAAAATACTTTAATGATAATCCATGTATGTTTTTCCATGTGTATGTTTGAGTTTCTTTGTGCTGAAAATGCCTATAGTCATAGGAGAAGTTGGGTTTTAATGTGTGCACATCTTCACTTTTGTTAGATATTTTTAAATTACTCACCAACCTAATTTAACTTAACTTGTATTTCCAAGAGCAGAGTAAGTGCTGACTCTTTCCTTTATCTTGGTTTTGTAAGGTCTTTTACTATGTTTTCCCAAAATGTTCCATGTGTTCCCATAAATCATTGAATTAATGTACATTATGTGGTACCTTAATGAGGCTGAGTATTTGTTCATTTATTTACAGGCTAATTAACCATTTAGGACTTAACACAAATGTAGAAAAATTAGTTCTTGGCTGTCATTCTTTACAAAATAAGATATTCCTAATGCTCCTTGAATTTATTAAAACTTGAAGATAGGTAACTGCAGTCATATTTCAGCTTTGATTTTGATCTTCGAATTTAGCTTAAGAAATTCTTCCTTATTCTGCTATAGTTTAGAAGTATTAGTTTTTAAACCTTAGAAAACAATGACAATGTATTTTTGAAGTGGATATTTTCATTGTCTCTACATGATAGTCAGTTATTATATTACCCATATAACCAGTTTTTGCTATGAATACTGCATCATGAATTGTTTATTCTTCTCCTTAGATTATTCATCTGTCATGTACTAATAAATTATATATGCTTTTCCTTTTTAATTGATTAATTAATGTTGTTTTCTCTACTTCTGTTTTATTGTATTTCTTAGTACTTGTCAAAGGAAATTTTCATTTATTCTCTACAGAATTACTGTATCAGTTGCCAGAATTGTAAACTTTGTGAGTTGCAAGCTCTGAAACTTTGTGGTTGCATTTAAATTCTGTGGGATTCTCATTTAAATTTCACTCAGTTTCTAGCTTAGTTGGTGAAGAATTGACTTCATACCAATGTCACCACTCCATTAGAAAATCTAGACATTTAATCACATCTTTTTTGACCTTCAATATTGACTGCAATCTTCTCAACCAAAGTATTATTTATCTTTTTCTACATCCCCATTGATTGTTGCTATTGTTATATTTTATAACTAGCTTATATTTGTATACTATAAAGTGATTAATTTTTAATACAGTTTTGTATTCAAGAAATTTTGTCTCCTTTCTTATTAGTAAAATTATTTTATAATTTCTTCAGTACTTTCTCTTCATCCAAGAGTACTGCCAAGGAATTAATGTTACATTGTTTCTTCTGATTCTTAAGCCTATTTTCTTCATTTTATTTAATTGCAAGGACCTATTCTTTTGACTTTGGTAGCACTACTTCTAAAATGTCATCTCTTGCTATGGCACTGACAATAAATTTTTTATCAGATTAGATCCACATCCTCTTATTTCTTATTTATGAATATTTTATTTTTAAAATACAGTTTACTATATATTATATAAAATCATTTTTTCTATGATTCATAAAATAACATGTTTTCTATCAGTCTGTTTATGTAGTTAATTATAGTACCAAATATTTCTCAGTCACGTATTTTCTTTTAGTTAAAAAATACACTGTTAAAAATTAGTTTGCATCTAACCCAAGGTTATATATCTATTAGTTATATTGTAAAAGAGGAATAATCATTTTCTTAGACTTAAACTTCACCTTCTGGCTGTTGTAATTAGACATGATAACTGAACATTTGCTCTTCTAAAAAGCATTATTTAGGTATAAAACAATATTATTTAAATCAATATAATTTAATGAAAAGAATCTTATTTGGGGTTACGTGGTATTTTCCTCCTTTTGCTTATATTTTTTCTTAAAATTGTTTAATTAGGCTCTCTTTTCATAAAAGACTGCATGGAGACATACAGATGAGAAATGAGCAAACTGCTAAAATGAGCTTTATTGTTGTTTTGCCACATTTCTCCTACAAGAACAGTTACACAGCCAGAATCTGTAGCTCAGCACCAAATTATGTTTTTATTCACATGTAGTTCTGGGTTGCCTGTTTCCTGGAAAGATAGAGAACTAAGGACACCCTCACTTTCAGTTTTCTTAGTCAAGTGGTAGCTACTTCCCTTGGTACAAATAAATGTAGAGTTTCCCACAGAATTATCAAATTATATTCATGTGAAGGTCCTAGGTGGAAGGTATTAGAAATTCGATTTTTCTTTTGCTGTATATAAGAAAACTTTTAATTAAATTATTTCAAAACAATGTCAGCAGCACTGTGTTATTCACCTGCCTATTACTATGATGGACATAGGAAATAGATTTATAGGACAATACTTTCATTTTTTGCCAGGCAAGATGACTCAGTGGGTATATGCACTTGTGACACATATGATGACTTGAGTTCCATTACTGGAACGTATGCATTGAAAGTATAGAACCAACGCCTCTAAGTTCTGTGACCCCACACAAACATCATGTCATATGTACTCCCCCAATCACAGGCACACACATGCACACAAAATATTAAAATAGAATGATAAGGGTCTTGTTGTTGAGTTAAATTCCTGGTGGTAGTGTAGTTAATTATAATTTGAATAATTACTAGATTTGGTTCAAGAAACAAAAATCAATAGGAAATTAGTAAAAATGTTGACAGGCTAAAAACAACTACAATGATATAAATTGTCCATATTCTAAGTTTTACTTAGCTTTGATGAATATGAATTGATAATTTAATATTTGTTGTCTGTGGACATCTCTCCATTTTTGTAGGAAATTTACAACATTTTAACTAAAATTATAAATGAATTTCACTCAGAATTAAAATAGTTTTAAGAAAACTTGAGTGTCAGTGATACCCATTCTAAACACTTTAAAGAATAAGTAGGGAATGGTGTGTGTATTTATTAAATGAGTAAATATGAAGTAAACTGAAACTCCTGTTTGATCAAATATAAGTGCTTGCTGTCTGCTGTAACAGCTATCAAAGCTCATACTACCTAAGGGTCAGATAAAACAGACTTACCTAGAATTGAAAAAGAGGAAATAGCATGATCAATATATAAGATGTCTAGAATTGACCAGACTATTATATCTGGCCTGGATGAACTAAATGGTTACAATGGAAGTATCTGGCTGGCACAAGTATTATGTGTCCTAGAAGCCATGATGTGAACTCCGATCATCTCCATGCTTTCTCCACAGTCATGAACTATAAGCCCACATGAATCTTCCCTCCCATAACTTGTTTTGCTCAATCACCTTGTTACAATGATTACTCTAACCAACAGAGAAGTACAAAAGCTCCACTGGGACAGGGTGATCAGAAGGAGGCTTCAGTGATTCTTTCTGTGCCTAATGAACCGGGGGGTGGGGAGAAGATGGGACAGAAAAGGCCTTACATTCAGTGTAGATCTAAGAAAGTATTGGCTAGGCTGATGGGTTTCTTAAGACAAAACTGCACCAGGGTAGCTTCTTTGGGTAAAGTGATTATACATTCCAGTAGAGAGGGGCAGATGGCAATTAGACAAGCAGAATAGAAATCGAGCCATAGTGCTGTACATATGATGGGAAAATAAGCATAGAGAAGGGACAAGTTCTATCCTACCATACTGGAATGATGTAGAAGACCTCCTCCAAAAGGAAACAACCAGACAGATGTGCCACTGAAATGAGGGACTAGACCACACAGATAGAATAGTGTGTATATTCTAGGCAGAAGAAACAGCAGTGGCCAAAGCTTTGGGTCCAAGTGTTCTGGGCCTGTTAGCAGAGTGGTGTGGAGGCTGGTGACCTGAACCGGAGAAAGACAGAAGCAGATGGTGGCCAGAGATGATGCTGGAACAGTAACTGGACCAGGAGGAAATGTTGGCCTTGCACATCACTGTACTGAGTCTGGATTTACTCTCTCAAGATGGATGCCTCATGTAGGCTGGGAAGGTTATATACCTAGGTAGTATTCCTGGGTCCTGCTTCTTCATGTTTTTGACAACACATGTATTATTAAGTTAAACTTTTATGCCAATATAATAGATGCAAAGTAAAATTTCCTTACATTATTAATTTGAATTTCTAAGGCTACTAACTGATACTAAGTATGTTTTTAATAAAAGTTCTAATTTCTTTTTGAAACAAATAAGCACAGAAAACCTATAGCTAGGCTATTCAATAGAGTTTTCTCCAGTCACGATCACCTACATCTGTCCAGTATATGGCATAAGAATAGCAATCACTGAAAATATTTTTATTTGAATTTGAAATTTTTAATCTTAAGTATACACAACCAATGTTACAATATTTGACAGAACATATTTAAAATCTCAGGTTTTCCAGTAATCCTTGCTTCTATAAAATGGGCATACATAATTTGATGATTTAAATATCCATTGTTAAAACTGGTTTGGTTAATGTTTTATTTAGGTGGCTCAGTTTGTCTTTCACCTAGCATATTGCATCAAACTTGAAAGATACTAGGCAAGCTGAGTGATAAAGAATTATATTCTGTGTAGAGAGAGCTGGTAAAGAGCTAGTGAGCTTGACTAATAGAGTCTTACCAACACAATTTTACTGATTTTAATGTTTGGTGGCAATATATGAAATAAATATAGAATGCTCATCTTAAAAGCATTTATTTTCATTAATTTAAAAGAACCCCAGACTAAGATTTCTCATTAATTATCACAAGTAAAACTTTTTTTTGAAAGGGGGTGTTATGGAACTGAGTACCTTGTAGTTCTCTGATGCTTGAAATGTAGTAATTTCTTTTTAATTTGAATCCTTAAGTGAGGTACATATTTTTTAATGAAAATTTTAGCTTCTCTGAGATCAGACAACTGCATGAACACTTAAGACCTAGAAATAAAAAGAAGCCACCTTTTTATATGACAACTGTGACTTGTTACAAAATCTTGTACATTGCTTTCTTTATTGCTTATTGTTTCAATAATGAATTAAATTTTGATGAAAAACCACCATCTGCACTTTATGTTACAGATTAAAAAGAGAAAAAAATATTTTTATTAGCTCTAAACTCAAAATTTTTTAGATCTAAACTAGATTCTACATTTTACTATCTAAAAAAGTTATTTTTATAAATCATTTTACTTCAAATGACAAATGACATATATTTTTTCAAAACTGACTATGTTTAATGTTTTGAAACAACTAACTTGTAGATTGTTACTATTTTTAAGATATTTCTAGTAGGCTTTAATATTTTTGACATGTATGTATGAACATTACATAGAGATACATGATTGCATAGAAGCACTTCTAGAATTAAAACCCACAGAGTCCCATCTCATGAATGATCTCATTAATCAGATACACACAAACGCTGGAGCATTTTAGAATTCCAAAATATAGTTTTTGGAAACTTAAAAACATGAGTCTCATGTAAATATAAAATGAACACATCAATAATATCTTAACTCATTTAGTGCAATGGTTTTTAGTCTTTGGGTTGTGACCCCTTTGGTTGTCACATATCATATATCCTTTAAGTCAGATATTTGCATTATGATCCACAACAATAGAAAACTTACAGTTATGAAGTAGCAACAAAATAATTTTATGGTGTGGGATTCCATGATATGAGGAACTTTATTAAAATGCTGTAGCATTAGAAGGATTGAGAATCACTGCCTTTAAGTGTACACTGACCGAATGTTAAAGCTGATTAAGATAAGAACTTTTAAAACAAACAACAGTTTGTGTTATCAATGTGGGAAAAAATGTTGAAGTAGTTTAGCATAATTTGAGACATAATCGTTTAATATTGCATAGCCAATGAAGCATAATCTTTATTTTTCTCCTTTTTCTGAGGCAAATATTTGTATCTCTAATTAACAAAAACTATATCATTGAAAACATTCTTAGAGCAGTGTTCTAATCAATAGCAAGTACAACAAAAATATAGCCCCAAAGAACTAAGGATAACACCATTAAGAACCAAAGAAACAAGCAAGTGGTCTATTTATGTTCAAGTTTTTCATATTAACAAAAACATTAATATGAAAATATGGTATTTTAGACATTTTCATTGGGATGATACATTTTACAAACCTGCTGCTCTGTTACGGGGCTAGCATGATAACTTAGTTGGCAAAGGACTTGTATGAACATGGGGACTTGAATTTGATCCCTAAAACACACAGAAAGGGCCAGCACTAGGGACACGAAGGGGGGGCAGGTGGTAGATTTCTGGGGCTTGCTGTCATGTTCTATGATTAGAGAAATGCGCCAAAAACCAAGACGGACATCCCCTAAGGTGTTGACCTTTGACCTCCACACATGCGCACACACCCACATGATTGTGAACACACGTGCACAAAACCTCTAAAATAACAAGTCATTGTGACCTTTTGAAAAGAGACTCCTGGGAAATAAATGCTTTTATGTCACAGTTTATGAATGTTAGTAATGATGTTACCCTTCACAAGGAAAACGTTGCATATTTCGTTATGTTAACAGAAAATTGAAGACTCACTCTATAAGTAAATCAAACTAGCAGTCAAGTTTGCATGCTGTTTTCCATCAGCAAAGACAACTACCATTTCAGAGACCACCCTGCTACCATCTGGCAGGCAAAGGCTCTCCAAAAACTAAGAAGACTCTTGGGAAAGTCTGGTTGTTGCTGGTGGGATGGGATCTAAACATTAAACTGAAAAGTGGTAACAGTATCTCTCCCTCCCTCTCTCCCTCCCTCCCTCCCTCCCTCCCTCCCTCCCTCCCTCCCTCCCTCCCTCCCTCACTCACTCACTCACTCACTCCCTCTTCTCTCTCTCTCTCCCTCCCTCCCTCCCTCCTATCTCTCTCCCTCCCTCCTTCCCATCTCTTTCCCTCCCTCCTTTCCTCCTTCCCTTCCTCCCTCTCTGCCACCCTCCCACCCTTCTCCCCTGCCCTTCTTCCTTCCATTTTCCCTATGCTATGATAGGACTCAGGTTCTCCCTTTCCTGCATAGTGCTAGGGACTAGAACTTAAGCTGAGGAAAGCCTCAGGTGTCCCCAATCCCAATAATTTCTCCCCTCACACCTGCCTGGACACTCCTGTTCCCATTCCCACCCACCCCCAGTCCACCCACAACATCTATTTTATTTCCCCTTCCCAGGGCGATACATGTGTCCCCCTCCTTGTTATTTAGCCACCTTTCTGGGTCTTTGGATTGTAGCATGAGTCTCCTTCACACTTTTGCATGCATTTGGGACCCTTTCCTCCTGCTGGGTCACCGCAGCCTTGATATGAGCATTTATTCTTAGCCTTATTGTAATTTGTTATTGTATTTGTTATTGTAAGTTGATATTGCTGGAAGGACTGCCCTCTCTTTCAGTCTTTCCCTCCCCCTAGGAAAATGGAGAAGGAATGCCACTGGGGGATGAACAGGTGGGGAGACTTGGAGGAGTCAAGGAAGGAGAAACTGCAGTCAGGATATATAAGAATGAGGTTTTAAAAAACGAGGAAAGCCAAACAGCGCACTGTTGGGTGAAGTGAGAATAGTGCCATTGGATAAGACACACAGATCATCATAATCAAGTGAGCAAATGTAAAACCATAGCAGCAGATGCTTCTCCAAGAAAAAGCTATATACAGTCTGAGGTTCTATGCAAATTTGGAAGCTGATATCCTGTACAGGTAGGGTCTCCAATTCCCCATGTGGGATGTTATTACAAAATTTTCTCCCAAATTCCTCTTTAAATGCAATGAAGTTCAGTTTAGAATATGGGGACAGGATGTGGATATTTATATATTAGGTTTTAAAACACATGGTAAAACTTGTAGTGATGAGAACAATGACAAGAATAAGTGTCAGGTGACCATGCAGATAAGGGTTCAGCATAAAAAAGTGTGTGTGTGGGTGTGTGTTTTATAAATGTTCCACACATATCAAGGCTATATTTTTAGTTTTATTTTCTTTTATTATTTTTTACTATCCCTCTGTTCTATACTTTTATGAATAAGTCTGAATCACCCTGTACCATTGAAGCCTACAACACAAAAATTCACAACTGTATGTGTATGTACAAATTTTATACCTTCCAGCTTTATTATGTACATATTTAAATAGATTTTCTTTGACTTTATGTATCAAATTAAATCATAATAAGGTAATACAACATAAGATACTTAGATATATATCACAAAGGGAAGCAAGCAACAGTTTCTCACTATTTAGAAGATAACAGAAGCATTACTTTTTTACACATTTCCAGATTTTAGGTTCTCTGGCTTTTTTGTGAGAGAAAATCTGGCAGAGAAACACATGTTTTCAGTTTTGCTCCATGCAAAGATAATCTCCACATTAGTATTCATTATGCACAATGTATGCAAAATGCAATGAGCCAACTGACTCACACTTTGGTGTCATGCAAATAAAACCTAAACACAAGAAAGTGCAACATCTATTTAAATGTGCATAAAGCCACAAAGGCTAAGATAAGAAAATGGATAGCTGAAAAAAGCAATTAGCACTTTTACTGAGGGCAACCAGCAGGATTTGGAGATGAGCCATATAAATATAATCCTCTGCTTTTGGCTAAAATAATGTTATATTTATTGGCAAACAGTGGTCCACATTTGCAGAGAAGCTTCTGCATCTGATAAAAATGAAAGTGAAAGTTTCTATGTAGATCGATAGAAAAAGACAGCTGCACGAATGTGCCAAAATATCATCTTCAAGTAAAGAAAAGATGGGGTGTGTTTCTTGGTTTCAGATGTTTAAAGTGGTGCTTCTGTCACCTTCCAATATTGAGAAAATGTTTTTCAATCATTCAACATTTAATAATTTAGACAAGAAATGTGATTTCTTCATACAAAAACATAAAAATGTATCTCTTCCCCCCCAATAGTACCAGGTGGAATATGTAGGTATAGATATTTATTGATCTTTTATTCTAAGCTTAGGCTTCTTTTAATCAATGCATACACAATCGATTCCACTGTTTTGTCCAAGTGACAAATTAGAATTGATTAGGGAACCCAATGAGCTCCGATGTTTAAGTCACTGATGGCAACTGTTATCATGGAGTGGGTGATACATATAAATAAATGTGTTTGGGTTGTTGAGCTTTTACTAGAAACCACCCTGAAATAGAAGATGACAGCTAAAGCTTACAGACTAGATTGGGGCAAGACCTCAGAGATGGGGATAATAAGGGTGCTATGAGATCACTGGCTTTCTACACACAAGAAAATCATTCAAAAGAAGAGAAGCAAATTAAATGCCCTACACAAACCAAAAATCATCAGGGTTTGTTTTTTGTTTCCTTTTTCCTTTTTTTTTTTTTCTTGAATGTTTCTGGGTTTATTTCACCTCCTTTAGTTTCAATTACACATGATCATAAGCAAACGATATCTTAGAATACATAGAAAAATCCATAGCCCTCTCAGAACCTAAGGTATTATGCTTCTTTATATGTCTCTTTGCATGAATAACTGATTGAAGATAAATACTTTTTAATAGAGTGACGGGCAAAGGTCAGCAATCCTCCATGCTACTCTGAAACCACTGTGAAAGGCATGAACTAGCTTTTACTTCTGCATAACAAGCCCTAATCTGCTCAGAGCAAAGACCCTTTTTGTTCCACATTCCATCTGACAGACATCACAATGACCATATGTATCTTTAGTTGAAACCAAAATACATTTTACACATTACTCAAAATTTGGCAGTACACCCAGGAAACATTTGTCGTGTATACCCATATACCCCTCCATGCCAACGAAGGGCAACTGGCGCATTTGATCATTTTAGTCATGTAAGAGACATATAAAATTTTGGAACAAACACTACCTGCAGCAAAGTAACAATAAAGTGGTCATGCCATCTCTAGCTGACATCGGGTAGGAAGACAAAAGACATTTGTGAGAGCAAGATGATTGTATGGCTGAAAATGGAAAAAGCTCCTTGGGCTCTTATTTTGGAATCTTGTTTTAATTGACATGGGAGCCTATCCAAATGTTTGTTGTTGATGTGTATTTACATGTAAAAGTGTACAATCTGTGAGCTTTGAGTGGATCCTGACAGCTGGTAATTAATTTTTTATTAATATTCCCCACTATATTCTTTGAAATTATTTATTCACGGGTAATTTAGGATTTGATAGCATTTCTTGCTTAGCTGTGTGGGAGTGTGAATTCTAGACCTCCGTGGGATTAGCTGCGTAACTTACACAACTGACTTCATCATTTTGTGTCTGTCCAATGTGCTTCATTAATGAGAACTTCTTAGCGTTACTGAGAGAGCTGAGTAAGATAAGCCATGGGAATGTATTCAGTACGGTATGTCTATGTAAACTGTTGTGCATTCCACCCATGCCCCAATTTTATCATGACAAGATTTGAATTTATAAAAACTAGAGAGGATGAAAGGCATTAAAATGAAAATAGTGAAAAGTGTACAATGTTCAAAAACAGAATACCACAGCACTTCACTGACATTACTAACCAGAAGAGAAAATACATCTGGAAATGAATTTCAAAAGCAATTCCTAGCAGAACATAATCATGCATTTAAAATTCCTTATAAATGATCAGATTCTAATCCAATCAATCGTGGCTTTTTAAGTTTTAAATACAGCATAGAGAACATGTATTGAGATTTAATTATAGGGCAATTTTTTGCTGAAATAATGCCCCCATAATCCCCTGCATCCTACTTTTTATACCTCCAGATTTTTAAAACCTGGAATACTAAGACATTATAAATATGACTGTGCAATCCCACAATGATGAAAGGTGTGAGGTCTGCGGAGTTTAAGGGACCATGATAATGTTGTTGAGCAACTTCCAAAAAAAATCTACAGAGAAACATAGAAATAAAACTTACTCTGTATAAAAATGGGGTATTTCATGTGGATATATTAGTATCAGAGGAGGTGTGTTTCTTCCATCTGTTTGTCTTTGATATATTGCTACATGTACCAAACAGCAAAGAAGACATAAGCCATAAGAGTCTCAGAATTACATGAAACATAATGAGGGAAATCAATTAAAATAATGATTGCTTTTTACTGTGGAATATTGTTCTCAGAATTCAGTGTGTAGTAGTATATGTTTGCAGAGCTACCCAGAAAGTAGAGCCAAAAGTCTTAAAACATAGCCAAAATTTTCCCAAAGAATAATAGCAAATTTATTACTTTTTTGAAACACACATTAAAAACTTCAATATTTGGGAAAACAGATGAGATATAGTGACCCTTTCTGGAAGATGTGTGGCTAAGCCTGACACAAACAGGCTTCAGAAAGCTACCCAGGACTGTGACATATCTGAGGCCTCTGAGGTTGGTTCTGTCAAGTCCAAGGCCTCTGATCACCCCAGTATATGTCAGACTGACCAAGGGGTGTGCCTGTACATGTAGAAGCTGGTTACACCTCAGGTCATGAATGCTAGCCTGCATCCGTCTTTACTCATCCATCCTCTACTTACAGGCTATGGGAAAACATTAGCTACAGAACTGCTCTTCCATTTTCAGGGTAAGACCAATGCTTACAAAGTAAAACGCCGCCATAGTCTCTTACGCTCAGTGACACCACTTTTGAAAGGGTGAGTTTAATTTTGTTGTGTACCTCCCTGCTGTGCTTGCAGCTTCTTAGACACCAAGATGTTTAAAAGGAAAGAACAAAGTGTTGAGCTGAGAAAATTGCAAAGGCACACTTCCTCACTTCAAAAAAATTAAAAAGATTTTTTTGAAAGTAAAAATAATCCATGTGTTTCTGGCTAATACACAAAAACATAATCAGAGTTATATCAAGTTCAAGGGTCTTGTGGACTTTGAATAATTATGTAAATTTTCAGTGGGTGGTCACTTTATCTTACAGATTAGTCTAATCTTTCCTGGAATGTCACACAGAAAAGGCCAAGATCTGTCTCACAGGTCAGTTATAGGGGACTCAGCACCTGCCTACCAGTGAAGAATATCTGCTTGGAAAACTCAGCAGTCAGTCATTCGTGTTGAAACCTGTCTTTAGATTCTTTTAACCTCAGTTCCTCACCAGGGTTCACTGACGTGAGCTTTCCAAAGCAAGCATTTAAACTGAAAACAAAGACAAAATATAAATAAATTTCCTTGCTTTTCCATCCTGAGCTGCTTATTTTTATAACATTGTTACCCTGAAATAACCCTGACTAGTTTTCAAATGCAAAATCTCCAAATAAACCTGTGTGGTTTAGCTCCTGGGATGGGAAAGTACATCCCCCCCCGCCCCGTTTATTAGCAATAATTTCTGTCGAGGTAACAGTAAAATAAATAGATAATTTTGGCAGACCCACAGACACTACAAATTCATAGTTACAAAGATGCCTTTAAAGGCTCTAATGCAGTGGGATGGAAGTTGGGGTGCCGTTGTGAATATCCTGGTGGATGCCCCAGTCAATGGACACTGCAGGCTTTCACTTTCTTTCTGCTTAAGTTTCCCCAAATCCCACTAGTCCTCAAGCATGTATAGCATCATAAGATTTGTATTCTGTTGAGAATAATATACTACAATGGGAAATGGAGAAGAAAGTATAGACAACTTGGTTTAACTTGATCCAAGAATAAAAGTTGCTGAGATTTGCAGGGTCCAATTCAAAGACTGTATGGAATCCTGCCATTTTCTTTTGCCCTTGTGTCTCATGGGTCAATTCATAGGCAAGATGTTGAATGATTTGATGAAAAGGTGATTTTTTTTCTCCAAGAAAGAGTAAGTATTTATATATTATTAATCCATAAATTCTAAACATAATGAATTCCTGTAGTTATGCAAGTCTAGACATTAGTAATTAAAATGATGGAAAATAAATTGAACTCTGAGGAAAAAAAAACATTTTTGGGTCTGAAAAAACTTATAGGTGAACCCTTCTCAGCTCCACATTGGCTTAGGTTAGATTTTACAACTCTGATACTCTGATATTACTGGGAGTTTATTGGAGGTGCTGTGCTAGTAGTTCATGTCTAAATCCAACCATGGGGCACAAGAGAGGAAATATAGGAATCTAACAAATACATAATGATAAATAGTTTGCTGCTATGGGCAGTGGTGACTCAAGCCTATGAACAAATGACAGTTTTCATGTCTGAGTTACAGGTCAGTTCCAAATATGTTTGCCATCTAAAACCTCTCTTCTTCCTTTTGTCTGTACCTACAAAAAATCCTAACAATTATGCATCATTTTTGCATAATTACAATACACAAATGAATATTTGCTAGAATTCCTAGGCATAAAACTGATTTACACTGAATATTCTATTTCCATTTAGAAATTCTGTGGATATGTTGGTCTTGATTTGAGAAATCTTAGAGATACATACCTGTTCAACTTTAACTCAGATTTTTTTCTATCGCCTCCTTCCTTATCCCCTCCCCATTTTTTAACGATACATTCGTTGATATTCCTTAGAACACATTTGTGGATTATCATTGCAATCAATATATTATTCAATTGCATGTTTAAAAGTCATTTAATATTATTAAGGTTTGTAATTGGGAAAATTAATCTGCTTTTGCACATTTATAAAGGTTGAATGAGTCATGATAATTTACTTTGCCCTGAGATAATATTCAAATCAAATTTTGCTTATCTCCCTTTTACATGAGCTTTGTCCTTTTAACATTCACTTTACCAAATATGGCAAAAATTCATGTTCATCTCTCACACAGCTAGGAAATCTTTTGTGGTGTCTGTGCAAATACTTTCTTCCCGTATTACCTAGTGTACATCTATTTGCACTGCTCTGTCAATATGTTTGAGTTGCAAATGTAAACAATGAAATGATCTGAAATTTCCTCTGACAGAGAGATTTTTCTCCACTGATGCTCATTTCTTCTTGTATGTGTATCTGGGTGAGCAATTTTTCTCTGTGTTCAGACACTAGGGGTTTGCCAGAGGCAGGAGTTTTTTTTCACTAATACATAGAATGTTCTGGATATCTCTCTTTCATGATCTGTGAGGAGAGCAGATGAAAACAACACATACTCTAAAGGCATCAGTAAGTGCAAAAGAGTTCAAAGACTGACTGTGGCTGAGGACTTCTTCAAGTTCAACATATAGACATCTAACTAAGGAGCTGGGGGGCACAAAAGGGGGGTGGTGGGGGTAGGGGAGGGGGAAGAAAGATAAGGAAGCAGAAATGAGAGAGGACAGAGAGTGGGGGAGGGGAGGAAATCTGCATGTGTTATGGGGGAGACTCTCTACCAGCCTTCTTTCAAATGCCACTCTCTTGCATTTAGACCAGAATAGCAACTTTCTAGTATATTTGCATTAGAAAACATAGTTTTGAGATAACACCATGAGTTAGTTGATCATTACTAATGCAAGAATTTTTAAAACTTAGAAAAGTATCTATATTTAAGGGGAAACGGAATGAATAGAGGTAAAGCATGGAGGAAGCATTATTTTTGTCAAATCTTATGTGAAACTACCTAGAGGAAGTAAAGGAAACTCAAAGAAAGCCCAGGACTATCAAATGCTCCCAGAGCTTATGTGATTGAGTGGATTAGGCACTTTCACTAATGAGACTCAGGCTTAATCTAAGCTTTAAAAGGGACTTGCAGAATTTGCAATAATTCTCCCTAGTGTCCACAGCACTCTCTTCCCCCATTTAGTTTTCTTTTCATTAGCATGCCTATGATGAACACTAATGTGCACCACATTATTTTGATTTAGACTTGTCTCTGAGGCTCTCAGAGCTGGGGGATGTTTTCAGCCTCTACTGTTAATCACGTTCATCAGTATGAAGAAGGTAGCAGCAAGCACATAGCCCCATTTTATAGACAGATAATAGAAAGTGATTTGCAGAAGTTCATGGAAGGAAACTGGAGTGAACACAGGTGGATAAGGAAAGGTTAGTCACTTGATTACCCCAGAGCTTGGTACTCCATTTTTAGGGCCTAGAACCTGAGAAAGCAGGTGGCATGTCCTTGGAAGCTAAAAGTGGTGTATAAAAAGTCTGCTATTAGTTCCCCCAATGCTGTAGCAAGGTTATATAACAAGACTGTTTGAGTATTAAAATGTGAAAACTTGAAATGCAATAGAGCCTCAGGGGTTGACTGTGAATGGTCAGCAATAATCCAAAATGAACTGCATGAATTCAAAAGTGGTTTGGTTCACAATACAATCCTGAATATAAGGGCAGCTTTCCCTCTTGGCTGTTACAGTGTTAAGTCCATAGAAAGAAGACATACAAATACTTTTCTATTTTTTTCTGGACACACACACACACACACACACACACACACACACACACACACACACACAAAGCTACAAATGTAAAGAGCAAATTAGATATTGATATTACTATGTTAGAAAAATGAAGTGCCAAGTGAAAAATCTCAAATCTTGTTTTACAACCACTACGAAGCTGCAGTTCTGGGTTCACACTGGAAATATGCCCGGCCTCGTATGGAATTCGTGGCCTGTTCCACAGGCCAGCACCGAAAATGCTCACCAGTTAAGGGCTGAGTTAGGCACAAATGATCATCAAGAGTCTACGTTCCCTGAGTTTCTGTCTAGAGAACCCTGTTTGTTAAAGGCACCAATGTCTTAGAACAACAAAGCTGTGCGAAGTAGCGCAAAGGAAAGAGGCGGTCAGGCTGTAATCAGGAATCCGGGAATCCATTGCATTTGGTGTCTTTCATTCATTTGAATTGTTGGGAGCCATTAAAAAACACTGCAGCACTGCAGAGAATCCACATGATTCATACCAGCCAACTTTTGTATTAGTTTTCTATCTAGCTGTTACAAACGATCATAGCTCAGCTGGCTTTAACAGCACACATCTATTATCTTTCAGTTCTAGGGGCCAGAGATGAAGAAATGAGTGACTCTGGGCTGAAATAAAGGGATAAAAAAAGACTGCATTCATTACCCCAGTCTCCAGGGTTTACCATTTAGTTGCTTCAAGTCCAAGAAGGGTAGAGACAATCTTTCTCATGCCTGATCTCCTCACCTCTGTTTCTGTGCTCACACATTTATCTCTCGCATAACTCAGCAACTATCTCTCCCTTTAGTGTTCAGCAACATTGTACTTACCCCGAGCTACCATGAGAATCAAGATTATTTGAGAAGCCCAAGAATATCTGAAAGTCAGATGACTAGCAACATTTAACCCATTTGCAACATTAATACTTGTATGCCTCATAACATAACAGGCTGGCAGGTTCCAGATAGGGATAGGTGCCTCCTTGGGGGATTTCATTGTCCTTGACATTTCTCTAGCTGCCCATCTTCCCGTCTGGCAATTTGGCACCTGTTTGGCAATTTGGCACATACCTCCGGTATTTACACCATGAAAAAAATAACTCTGTCTTTGAAGTTTTGTTTAATCTTGCTTTTTAATGTTTACTAAAATGTTCAAAATATTGCTGTTATTAATTCTTAAAATACCTAAAAATCCCTTATTTTCAAATTGAAAAAGAAGACAAGAACTAAATGACTGCACCATTATTAGATATGGGAATGGTGTGTGTGGGTTAACAGTGGTTTTCTCTTTGTGTGTGTGTGTGTGTGTGTGTGTGTGTGTGTGTGTGTGTGTGTGTGTGTGTAAATACAGGCATATTGTGCTATAGCCTGTCTTTGAAATTCAAAGGACAACCTCAAGTATCTGTCCTCAACTTCTGCTTTGTTACAGGCAGGTTTGTTAGGTTGTTTCTCCACTGCATTCACTAGCCCAGCTGATCTACCAGCTTCTGGATATTCTCCTGTCTTGGTCTCTGTTTCTCTATAGGAGTGCTAAGATTACATATGCATACTACCACCTCCAGGTCTTACATGGCTTCTGGAGATTTGAACTCAGGTCTTCACACTGGAGGGACAAACACATTTACCCACTAGGCCACCGTCTCAGCCCCTTAACACCAGATTGATTGCTGATAGGGTTTCTGTGGCCTCTGCTCTATAGCTATTTCTTATGTCGATCATAATATTCTACACAACTACATAGAAGCCAAACTCCTTACACAGATTGTAAATGTCTGGGAACATTTGTGGTTCATGTTTGTTGATGATGAGAGGGAAGTAATACTACACTCCCAAGACAATTAGTAAAATTAAAGAAAACATATACAAACACTGACATCTTAAGAGCAAGAGACTGGTGGTTTCATAACTGAATTTTGTCCCCTTGGCTGAAACATGCTTAAGAGAAACTGGTAAGCCTCAGAAACTGTGGGATACTCCAACCTTGCTATTCTATACCAAGCTGGGATGACAACTTTTATTTCCTGCTTGGGCTATTACTTTACATTCCTGAGGTAAGTCAACAAACATAAAAGTGGAAAGCATGATTATGTGGGGACAGTTTTTTCATTGCATACACAAGCATTGTAACCCATGAGTTAAGGAACAGAGCATTGGAGTGCACTTGTGTTCTTAAGGCAAACAGGAAACCCACTTAGCAGAAAGAAATGCAGCACCTTGGGTATCAAACTTCTTGTTGCTTCTTTCTACATTTTTCTGTTAACTAAAATTCAAGATGACACACCATGCTAATAAGTACATTTCCAGAAGTGTGGGTCAGGCCCCTGTGGAAAAGGAAATTCTCTTCATCAATCTTCTGTGCTGGTGAGGTCAGGATCAGGTAGGAATATAGCACTTACAGCATGAGGACCAAGGTTCTGGTGCTAGAAAATTAATTATGTCAGCCTGTGTGTTTCTTATGATGTAACTGGTTCTAGAAGGAACTCAAGGAGAAATATGTAATTTGAAAAAGAATAAGTGACACTACACACAGTGATCTGTGTGTGATCCTTTTGCAAATAATGTATCATTCTTAGTATCAATAGGAAGAGAAGGCTGCCAAAAGAAGAGCTGAAATTGTTGCACACAATATTTTCTCTTTCCAATTCTTCTATTCTAGTGTTGATTTAACATACGGTGAACACCCTATAATATTGCTATGGAAATTTCTAATCACGGAATTTCTAATCAGTCTCTGTATAAGTTTAAGACAAGCAATGTGTTAGCCAACTCTGGTGCACAGCTCTGACTGAAGGATGTCTTGTCATATTATTCTCTCTTGCTTCCAGTCTTTGACAATGCTACTAGCATTTAGACAACTGCTTTCCACCTCTTCTCAGTTGTTTATTGTTCTGACATAGATATTAAAAATCTACCTATTAAAGGTTTGTTTGCAAGCCTATGACACCACTGGGCACTAATGTGACCCTTGGGAGACGGGGTTTGGTTGCCAGACGTTATCTAATTGAGGATACCGCCACAGAACAATGTTTGGACTATGGTCCCTTTCTCTTTACTTCTTGAACATTATGAAGTGAGCAGCACTGCAATCCCACATGCTCCCTGATAGGATTTCAACATCTTTTTACCTATACAACAGGAGCCAAGCAATCAGGATAAAAACCCTGAAACAGAGAGGAAAAGATAAAGCTTAACTCTCTTCTCCTAAATTGATTTTGGAGTTTGATGAAGAACATTTTGTCACAGTGACAGAAATCTGACTAACACACTGAAATGGGCAAAGAATAACTTACAAAAATTGACAGGTCTACATGGCCCTCCTCATTTCCACAAATAACTGAAAGTAAGTGTATCACTTCAAATAAAAGTTTATGACTTATCTAACTACAGGGTAGATATTAAATCCCTTCTTCCTAATGCACTTGCACAGAATTTGTTTCGTTTTGAATAAAATGGCAGTGTCAAATTTATTAAGCAGGCACTTGACGACTTTCCGAGTGGTAAAAAGAACCCTGAAAAGTAGGAATTATCTCAGGGAAATCAAAGCAAATCAAATTCTGCATAGCAGTGTTGATTCTAAATCCTGATTTCTTTAAAATATAAATGTTCTCTTATCACTTCCTATCCAACTGTGCTAGCCTAAGATTATTACACTTATGTAAATCATTTTAGTGTGTACTTATCACATTTTCTAACATGAAAATCTCAATTTACTTTTATAGTTCCTTCAAGTGCCATTTAATTATTCATATATACACGTATTTTTTTCTTTAATGGGAACATATGCCTTTTGAAGGGTAGGACTTCACCTGTTGATTTTTTTTTCTTTTTATGTTTTCCAGTGTCTAGTGAAAAGCATAATTTGACAATTAGCAAAATGTAATGAGGACAGTCACATTGGCTTACTCATTGTTGGTTGAATATACTTTTATTAAAAAATTGAGATATTTTATTCCTTTTATTGAATATAGAATTTGTTTTTCTCTGTTACACTCTCATTACAGTGTCTCTTCCTTTACTTCTCCCAGTTCCTCTTCACCCAGCTCTTCCTCCTTTTTGTCTCTCATTGGAAAACAAAGAGGTTTCTAAGGGATAATAATAAAATACAATACAATAAGATAAAACAAAAACTAACACAACCAAATTAACCAAAACAAACAAACAGAAGGAAAAGAGCACAAGGAAAAAGCACAAGAAACAGATATAGATGCAGAAACACATTCATATACTCAGGGAATCCCTTAAGAACACTAAACTGTAAGCCATAATATATATGCAGAGAACCTGTAGGGCAAAAACAGAAAACATATATAATAAATAAAAATAAATTAAAAATAAGTAAAAAATGAGACTAAAATGGGGGAAAAATTAGGAAAAGTTCTGACAAGACATTATGAAACAAGAAGCCTCAAAAGATTTTGCTGAGGTCATTTTCTTTTGGCCATCCTACTGCTGGGCCTGTGACCTAGCCTTAAGAATAGTTTGTTCCTCCAGTGAGATTCTATTGGAAGACACTATATTTTCATTTGTAACAAGTTATCAATTGGAGATAGCCTCTGGGTTAGGGACCAGGTATGTGTCCATTTCTCTTTGTAGCTCTAGGGCTCAGCTGGGATGCACACATATTTTCACCTAGTGTTCAAAGATATTTATAGAGAGAGAGCAATTACTTTATAGCTTAAAAAATGTATGATTTATAGAGAGAGAACAATTACTTTATAGCTTAAAAATGTATGAAGCACTAACAAAAAATGGGGACTCTACTAAATAGAATTAGAAGAAAATAGATGTTATGAGACTGTGTATAAAGAATTTTTCTTCAGGCTGTTAAAGCTTGTTTCCTCTGATGATACTTTGTGTCAGTTTGGACTATTTTCCTCTGCACAGTATTTTTTTTTTCTTTTTAAATTCAGTCAACTTATTTTTTTAAACAATGCATTCTAAAACTTTTCTGCAATGATAAAATTATCTTCTTTGGACAACTTAAGAGACTGCTAATGAATGATCTTGGCATTTGGAATCAACTCTGTCTAGGAAGATAAGTTGGTTACAATAAAAAGGAATACCCTGTTTTGTTTTAAGATAAAATTAGGGATAGGTCACATGTCCATTTCTCCTTTCAGCTCAGCAACTTCTGCGATGCACGTAATATTTTCATCAAGAGATCAGAGCTATTTATAGAATCAGCAATTACTCCACAGCTTTGCAAACAAAGTGTATGAAATGCTGTACACACTTTGACATATACTCTCCTGACTTTTCCTTAGAAGCCTATGGAAACTCTCAATAATACTACAAATTTGTGTTTTGACATGCTGTTGATGGGATTTGGACATTTTAACCACTAAGCAGATTACTCATGATCGATCCTATCTCTTGCCCATGTGACTCAACAGAGTTTGCATGGAAAACAGTAAATGGAGAACATGAATTGTCTTTATTTCCTATCTTCTAATTTACAGATGAGGAAGCAAGAATCTGTAGTCTGCTGAGAATTGAATAGTAGTCCCTCAGGTAAGTGCAAGTTTTGTTATTACAGATACCGTAGAATAGGACTTATCTGTACTGAAAATATTTATGTTCAGTACTTTAAATGAAGGAATAAAGGAAGATAGTAAAAATAGAACTTAATAGCTAGGAAAACTAAAACTAAGATAGAAAGGAGAAATCCCTGAATTATTTTAAAGTTGAAAACTATTTACTTTATGGAAAAATCAAGCATGTTTCAAAAAGTATTCTGTGGTTTTTAAAATATTCTAAAAAATTAAAACTTATAAGAGTTTAGGAAAGGCTCTACTCTTGCCCCTAACTCTTTAGTGCTAGAGAGAACAGATACTCCTCAATGGCATGCTAGGCAGCTAGATTTAAGTCCCTAAAACTAGAAGTGGAAGATTGATGAAGAATCCTGAATGGATGGACACACACACATACACACACACACACACCTACCTCAGGATATGGAGATTATAAAACTAATCTATAGATAGAAGGGATCAAGAACAATCTTAAAAAAAACCCCACAGAATCAACTAACCTGGGTTCACAGAAGCTCACAGAGTCTGCATGGGACTGACTTAGGCCTTCTACATATGTGCACAGTTGTGTAGGTTGGCTTACTTGTGGGATTCCTAACAATGAGAGCAGGGTCCATCATTAATAGTTTGGCTAGATCTTGGGAACCTATTCCTCATACTGGATTGCCTTGTTTGGCCTTTATAAAAGGGGAGGTGCTTAGTCTTACTGCAGCTTGATATGCCATGCTTTGTTGACATCCATGGGAGGACTCTACCTTTCTGAACAGAAACAGGCGTGGATTGGGGTAGGGGCAGGTGGAGGGGAGGTGGAGGAAGGGGATGGGAAGAGAGGAGGGAGGGGAAACTGGAGTTGGGTTGTAAAATAAATAAATTAAATAAAAAATGTAAAAATATAACACCATATTAAACTCATAGGAACAATTGTTTTTTAAAGGTGTGTGTGTGTGTGCGTGTGTGCGTGTGTGCGTGTGTGTGTGTGTGTGTGTGTGTGTGTGTTAATCTAAGGATTAACCCTGAACTTTGGTCATGCTATAAATACTGTTATAAGCAGCTTTAAGAAATTTCACCAGAATTTCCACATGTAATTGGGAAACTGCAGCATCCTCTTGGCATTATCAGTCCAGTTAATAAAATAATTTAAGAGTGTATTCAAATGGAAGTCCCAGAACAATCTTATTATATTTTAAAACAAAGACCCAAGGGCAGACATGTTATAACCCTTGCAGCTGCCTGAAGGAGGGAGGAGAAGGGAAAGAAAAGAACCAAGTGTTTTGAGCCCAGCTGGCATGGAAAGCAGCTGATTGCAGGAAAAGTAACCAGAGGGCAAGAATGACAACTTTAGAGAGAGTGAAGTCCAGAGGGTTGGGGGAGCTGGCTTAGAACAGGGGGGAACTCAGGAAAACAGGTGACCTAGGAGAGCATTCTGCAGCTCTGTAAACTGCATAAGAGGATGGGATTTGGGGAATGAAAAATACATAAAATGGATAATTATTCCTCCTGTTTCTTTAGCATGGCTTAGGGAGAAACTGCTATTTTTAGGGCTGATCCCTTGGTCAGGTGACTGATGGCCCAACTGGACTCCTGTTTTGAATATCTTAAAATATTAAGTCTCAACCCAGCCAGGGAAATAGATATCCCTAGTGGGCCTTTACAGAGCTCTGATAAAGGCTATTGTGACAGTGCAAGGTTTACCACTGACACCTCCAGCTTGCAAACAGCTATACAGCAAGGTGTATAAGACT
Source organism: Cricetiscus sungorus (assembly GCA_030556225.1). Lineage (NCBI taxonomy): Eukaryota > Metazoa > Chordata > Mammalia > Rodentia > Cricetidae > Cricetiscus > Cricetiscus sungorus. The sequence goes on along the minus strand of JANBXA010000372.1, from coordinate 19,490,943 downwards.
TACATACTATAGTGACAACATATGATCTTACTTAGGAAAACGAAAGGAAATGTAGACAAATGAAGAGCCATGTTATTTTCATATTAAATTCAAATTTATCATTGATTTAATCAAATGCCAAGATCTTTTTGTTTGTTTAGAAGTTGACAGCCGATTCTAAAATTCATATGCAAATGCAGAAGAATACAGAATACTTGCAATCTTGAAGAAGAAAGATATTCAGGACACACTTTGATTTTAAGAGGTCTGCAGGGGAGGGAGGAGCCAAAATTGTAAATCTGATAGCTTATACAAGAGATGCTCCCCCCACCCCCCGCTGAGAGACAACATGAATTTCATATCTATGTAAATAAATGTAAATAATATTTACTGTGACTAAAAGATCTCTGACTTTCAAGCCTATGAAATGAAAACAGATGAGTCTCAACTTCATCCTCCTCTGAAATATATATTATTATTCTGTGCAGCCTATAATATAGAAAATGTATAGTATTAAATAATGAAGAGCAAAAGTTTTTGGGAGACAAAAGGTGACCTTTCTTGTCTTTATATCATGTGGAGTTCCATTGCTTAAAACACCAAGTTGCTTAGAAAAAATAAAGATGAAAAGAGCATGCCATAATGTTTATACACTTCCATATTTCTTTGCCCATTCATTTATTCATTCACTCATTCATTCAAGATAGTCTCATGTAACCCAGGCAGGTCTTGAACTTGCTATACAGCTAGGAATGGTCTTGAATTTGTAAGCCTCCTGCCTTTAAATCCTGAGTTCTAGGACTACAAGTGTGTTCCACTTTGCTGGTGGCTGTGGTACTGGGGATGAAATGTAGAGTTTGAATTTCCTGGGTAAGCTTTCCACCAATTGAGCTTCATCTGCATTGTGTCCTATCTATCCATCAGCACCACCTCCACTCTCTTGCCATGGAAGCAGCAATGCATACTGTATCACAGAGACAATTGTGACTTTGTGTCAATGAACCTTATTTATAAAAGCAAGCAAAGAACAGAATTTCCTTCAGGAATATATTTTCGTGGTAGTTAATTTTAGGAATTAACTTGACCCACTTAAGAGACACACATTATTTCTACATATGTCTACAGGAATGTTTCTGGAAGAGATTTGCATTGGAATGTTCAGACTGTGTCCACTTATCATCTAATCCTTTTAAAGCCCAGACAAAAGGAAAAAAAAAAGGAGAAAATGGGTTTGTTTGCTGTTTTTATTGGCACTTGAGAGCCTATCTTCTGTCTTCTCTGGCTAGAATTCCAGGCCTTCTAGCCTATGGGCTACAGAGCTTTCCATAGCAACCCTTAACCATTCTTCAGATCCTAGACTTACCCTGGCATCTCCCTACATTCTTGGTACCTCTATTTTCTTGACATTGAGAGTTATGGGATTAGATCTCTTAATTCTCAGGCTTCTGAATTCAGAATGAATTGGGCTGCTGTCTTCCCTGCTTCACTAATTGGCAGGTAGAAGTGGAACTTCCCAGCCTCCATAATTAACATAATGCATAGTCTCTTGCAAGTGCATCTGAGATGTATGTATGTATGTATGTATGTATGTATGTATGTATGTATGTATGTATGTATGTATGATCCATGTTTCTATCATCTGTCTATATATTATGTACATATCACCTACTTATCTATATATATATATCTATTATCCATTGTCTCTCCCTTGTTTTTCTTGAGAATCCTGGCTTATATATTTATTTAAAATGATAGAAATAATACCAGTGGCTATAAAATGAGTAGGAATTATTAACTAATGGTGGTTAAAGGACTTTGGAGAGTAATAGAAATACTTTTTCATTTTGATTTGGATAATGCAATATTGTATGATTTTTTTCCAAAATTCTTTGATATGTGTTGTTTAGATTGTTGTATTTACTTGTATAAAATTTAACTTTGTTTTAAAAATCACTAATTATTCTTGTAGCTATTAAAAGACAATATAAGTACACTATGAACAATTTTATTCTCGTAAATTCACAATTACTTTAATTAGTTAACACATAGAACAGTTTCTTAAACACCAAAACTGATGAAAGAATCCAATCAACATGAAATTGATATTCTGAATAGCTACACAAAAATTGAAAAAATTAAATTTATAATCACAAATTACATGAAAAGAGTTTCACTGGAGATTTTTACTGCACAGTTAAGAAGAATCAGTCTAATCCTATATGACCTCTTTCACAACAGAGAATGGGAGTATTGCCCAACTGGTGTTATAGAACAGCACTAAACTGATGCTAAATCAAAGATGATAAAGTAAATGAGAAAAGCAAACTATAGTTTAATATTCTTCACAAATACAGACACAACATACTCAATAGAACATTAACCTTGAATTCTCTATCCATATTATGATGAAAAGAAGCAGTCCTCTAATGGCTTAATATTTGCAACCCTTTCCATGCAGAGAGTCATGTCAAAAACAAAAACGAAAACAAAACAGAACTGAAAACAACCAGAGATCTGGAAAGTCTTGGACTATGTGCAAAGTAATAAAATCAGTGTATTCTTCTATTCTTTTCCGTTGTTGGTTTTATTACTGTTTCTTTACTGGCAGAGTACATTGCTGTGTAGCTAGGTCGACCTTAGATTTATCACAAAGCTCAAGTTGACCTTGAATTTACTGGGTAGCATCTTTGACCTTGAGCTCATAATGATCCTTCTGCCTCACTTAACCTCCAGGTACTAAGTACTAAGAATACAGACATGTGACACCACCCCTGTCTCATTTTACTTTTCAAAGACTAAATGTGAATCAAACAATATGCTTAAATGGTAATTAAACACTGAAAACTAATATACACCTAATCTGATCTCTGAACAGAAAATGAATTCTCATTTATGTTTGCAAGAACATAATTACATCTACCCTAGCATGTAGATAGAAGAAAAGTAAAAGGATATTTTTTAAGTGACATGTTTGTGAATAAAATTATATATAGCTTTAATTTTTATTTTAAAATATATTTCCTATACTTAGATACAATAAAATAATCTGAAGATACATATGTAAATCCTAAATAATTCTAAGCATCATTTTAATATTGAAAATGATATTAACTGTCAATATAAACAGTACAATGATGCTAGAAATATTATTCCTATGGATAATGTCTCTAACTATTTGTGGTTTTTAAAAGAAATGTCTTCAAGTAAATGCATGAGGTATTTTACCATTATTTTAAACCAATGACTAACTAATCAGGCTTACACAGATTATAAAGAGAGACTAATTGTAATGAAGTGATACAATTTTGAGACAGTAAACCATTATGGCCAAGTCATGAGAAATTATATTTATAAAACATACTTTAAAACACCAGCTTTCCATTACCACAAATTAGGTGTCTTGTATGGAAAGTTGCTATTCCAAAAATACAAATGGAAAGTGTATCTGTGGCCATTACTATACTAATAGTCTACCATTAATATAATGTCCTGGAATCAGATGTAATTACACTGAAAGCTTTGTGGCTTAGATTTGCCACTGATTTCTTTAGAAAATCAATTTGGGAAGCAAAAATAGTGAGTCTAGGGGCATCTTTATCTAAAAGAAAATTAGAGTTTCATTAAAAATAACACTTCAATTTCTTTTTTAAGTAGGCATTAATGAATAGAATGTGTGTTTAATATAATAACATAGAATCCCAGATGTTTCTCCTTTTTGGTTAATGTGTTTTGTATATTAAACTATTCCAATTCCTCCTATTTGAACATTGTATATAGGACTTTTATCTCTTGAATGAAGGAAGGCATCTAGGCTAAAAGAAACATAACCCAGAAAAATCTTTCTTTGATGGGTTCTGTAGGAAATACACACACACACACACACACACAGAGAGAGAGAGAGGGGGAGGGAGGGAGAGAGAGAGAGGGGGAGAGAGAGAGAGAGAGAAGAAGAAGAAGAAGAAGAAGAAGAAGAAGAAGAAGAAGAAGAAGAAAAAGAAGAAGAAGAAGAAGAAGAAGAAGAAGAAGAAGAAGAAGAAGAAGAAGAAGAAGAAGAAGAAGAAGAAGAAGAAGAAGAGAGAAATAGAACTTCACGCATCTGGGTTTGAGTGTTAGAAGCATCATCATAATTTACTTTAAGATGAGAGCCAGAGGAGCAGAGGAGCTGGCAGGACAAATTGAGACAAGTTACTTAGTGGCCCCATAGATTCCCCAGTCCTTCTAACTGAAACCCATGTTCAGGGGGTCTGGTTTCCCAGCTATCTTACTGGGGTCATGAGTTCCCTCTTGTTCAGGTGAGCTGTTTCTTCAGCCTGGTCTTGACAACTTTGCTCATCACTCCTCCCTCTCTGAAACTGGATTCCAGGAGTTTAGCTACTAGATGAAGACTCTAGGATGTCATACAAGATAGTCATCAATCTCATTATCAGGGAAGGACATTTAAGGTACCCTCTCCACTATTGCTTAGACTGTTATTTGGGGGTCAACCTTGTAGGTCTCTGAACATTTCCCTAGTGGCAGGTTTCTTGATAAACCTATAATGGCTCCTTCTGTTATGGTATCTTTTTTTTTTTTTTTTTTTTTTGCTCTTCTCTATTCTTCCCCTGACAAAAATCTCAAAATCTTCCTGCTCCCTCATGTCCTCCGCTTCCCTCCTTTTCTCACTTCTTTTACCTGACTTCCTTTCTCCTTTCTTCCTGCTCCAAATTTGCTAAGGAGATCTTATCTCTTTCCCCTTCTCCAGGGGACCATGTCTGTCTCTCTTAGGGTTCTCCTTAGCTTTTCTGGCAGTATGGACAGTAGGCTGGTAATCCTTTGCTCTATGTCTAAGAAACATATAAGAGTAAGTACATACCATGTTTGTGTTTTTGTGACTAGGTTACCTCACTCCCTGGATTCTTCTAGTTCCATGCATTTACCTGCAAATTTCAAGATTCCATTGTTTTTTTTTTTGTTTGTTTGTTTTGTTTGTTTGTTTTTCTGCTACTGAGTAGTACTCCATTGTGTAAATGTACCACATTTTCTCCATCCATTCTTCAGTTGAAGGCATTTAGGTTGCTTCCAGGTTTTGGCTATTACAAATAACATTGCTATGAACATAGTTGAACAGATGTGCTTGTTGCATGAATGTGTGGTTTTGGGTATATGCCTAAGAGTGGAATTACTGGATCTTGAGGTAGACTGATTCCCATTTTCCTGGGGAACTACCATACTGATTTCCAAAGTGGCTGTACATGTATGCACTCCCACCAGCAGTGGAGGAGTGTTCCCCTTTGTCCACATCCCCTCCAGCATAAACTGTCATTGGTGTTTTGATTTTAGCCATTCTGATAGGAGTAAGATGGTATCTCAGAGTTGCCTTGATTTGCATTTGTCTGATAGCTAAGGATGTTGAGCACTTTCTTAAATGTCTTTCAGCCATTTTGAATTCCTTATTGAAAATTCTCTATTCAGTTCTGTACCTGATTTTTTAATTGGATTATTTGGTGTTTTGGTTACTAGCTTCTTGAGTTCTTTATATATTTTGGAGATCAGCCCTCTGTCAGATGTGGGGTCGTTGAAGATCTTTTTCCACTCTATGGACTGCCATTTTGTCTTGTTGACAAGATAAAGGTTTGTCTATCTTGTTGATTTTCTTGAAGAACCAACTCTTTGTTACATTGATTCTTTGTATTGCTTTCCTAGTTTCTACTTTATTGATTTCAGCACACAATACGATTATTTCCTGGTATCTACTCCTCCATTGATTTGTCTGAAGCCCCCAGGCCAAGAGATCCCAAAGAGGGCAAGGTGAAGCCATCCCTGAGATAACCCCACACTTACCTCTTCCCTGAGAGGGGGCGGGACTAACAGAGTGATGTCAGCAGACTCCCTCCCTCTGTCATTTTTAAGACAGAACCAGCTAGGAAACTTTCAAATTTAAGAGGTTCTGGAACTTTACTTTTTCTAAAATCGAGCTTCAATTCAAAACAAACAACCCAGTTTGTTGGTCATTGAAATTCTCTAGCTTTTAAACTGTTTTCTATTCCATGGGCTTTTCACAGTCTAATCCATGGGAAGAAGGTAATTGTGGGCTTAAGCTTCCTTAGACTTCCAGTGTTGCTTCAGATCCATCACACAGATCCTCTTGCCAGCAGAGTTCTAGTTCAATGCACTGATGAGTGGCACTCATGAGCTGTGAAAGGAGGAAGGGAAGAACTACACTTCTCTAGCATAACACAGACTTTAGAAGTTAGTAGAAGGATTCCTTTAGGAGTGGGAGAGACTTTGAAGCCTAAGATTTCTGAGACTCTTAGAGGTCCTTTCCCTACAGTCTTTGCATATCCAGGCTAGTCAAAAGCGGCTCTCCTGGCCTTCACTCTTCCCACTTTCTTAAAGGTCCACAGGTCTCTAACTCTGATAAACTCTTTTCCATTCAACATACAAGTACATTTCACTTTCCTGTCCCAAACCGTAATCAGTAGTTATGCTCTTGCATAGAGGAAACAATAATCATAGTATGTAATGGTGTGAGGAAGAATGAGCTTATTAATTTCATCTCTTTGAAAAGTAAATGTTTTACTAAGAAACAAAAATAGACTGAACATGTGAAATAACAACTTACTGTCGCTACAGTCAAATGATTAAAGCAGTTTGCATCATGGAAAAACAAAGCCCCCATCCAGTTTTTAAATAAAGACATTATTAAAGTAACCCTTATAAAACTGAAATATTAGGAAGTGGTAAGATGATAAGAGTACCATGTAAATATCTGAAAAATCTAAGTCATGACATGTTTAAGTCACAAAACTTAAACTTTATATAGTTCACCTTAAAAACAATAAAAGCTTTGATTATTCTCAGTATAAATGTGATGAGAACACAGTTTTAAATCCATGACACAGTCACATTTTGAACAAAAAGTGCTGGTGATATATTGACCTTTTTTTGTGTAAATATGTGTATTTATGAAATGCAGATATCCACCATCACACAGTTATCTTCTGTTACTGCAGAAGCATTTCTTATTTGGATATCCAACTCACCTCCCACTTGTACACTCAGTCTCACCCAAGATTCTAATGGCCTGGGTTTAATGTAAGATGTGTTCATGGTACTTTAGTGGCAGGTAGACAGTGTCCTCTCTCTAGCCCTAATTCCTTGTTCACATTGAACATGCGATTAGTGTTCAATTTTTTCTTCTTACCTACTTTCCTTCAGTAAATCTGAAGTTCTGCCACTTCTAGTCCTGATACTTATACACAGACCCAAAATGTCTGTGATGGGCTCTCAGCTCTTGACCTTCTGGATTCTCCCATCATGTGAACTATGTCTGATTATTAAAATGCCATTTTCTTCACTTTTGAATCCCATAATATTGATGAATATGTTGAATGTTGTCTAAATATCTATGCATAGTGTCGACGTGCTTATAAATAGTAAATGAAAAAGTAAAGGACAAAATGAAGATTGCTCACAGAAGACAGAGGCTAGTGATGTCTCAGCATTGGAACATGACAGTGTGTTGACACTGTCCTGTAGAGATTCAGGTCATGCAGACATTTAGCTATGAAGAAGCATAGATGCTTACCTGCTTGATAAAAACCAACTCCAGACTGGAGCTTATTTTTTTCCATGAAAAGTTAGAGACTATAGACAGCCTGTTCTCCCCCATATGGCCAAGTTGGCATAGCATTCTGCCCATCCTGAAGCCTACAGTTGAGAAGGGAAGATACAGGAAAGAAGCTGTCTTCATTGAACCATTTGACCAGAAGTCTCATGTTATCATTTTTGCTCATCAACCCTTGTCTATCAGGTGACCATGTACATGAAAAACAGAGCATTTTCTAGTGACAATGGCATGTTTAGAACATTAGTCAGTGTTTTCCAAAGGAACAAAACCAATGTATGTTTTAAGGAACCTTATTAGGTTGGCTTATGCAATGTAGTCTGGGTAGTCTAACAGAAGTTGTCTCATACCAGAGAGATGAGAACCTGATAGCTGCTCTGTACACAAGGTTGAATATCTCACTAGTTTACTACTGAAAACCTAAAGGTTTCCTATAGAGCTGCTGGGCTTCAGCCAACATCTGAAGCATGAAGAATCTGATTCATTGTAACATCAGTGAAGGAATATAGCAATGGCAGCAACAGAAAAGATGAACTTGCTAGCAAGAGTGAAGCTAAGCAGGCATAAAGCAAAACTGTTTTCTTCTATCCCCCTTACATCCAAGCTGCTTCCAGAAGTTGCCATGTACAGTCAGGATAGGCCTTACCATTTCAAATAAGCTGTTCAAGAAAAATCTCATGCATAAGTGCAAAGTGGCTTCACCTTTAATAGATTCCAGACCTAGTCAAGTTAACACAAGATTAGCTATCACATCTTGGATAAAATGCAGGCAAGAAGGGATAGAGGGAGAGAAAGAGAGGGATGGCGGTTGGTCAAAATTTTCCAGACTTGCAGGTTTTGACAGGTATGGGATTTGAAAGGAAACTGAGGTGAAAATAAAGGCTTCCTTGCTCATTCCTCAGTGTTGTTCTGCGTCTCAGACCTGCAGGTTATGGGATGTAAAGATTTTAAACAGAGACTCAATATAATCAAATTTACCTTTAGAATGAACTCATCAGAGAAATTAAAAACAGGCAGGGGTCAGAGAGGCATTTATGAAGGGCAAGAGGGATGGCAGCTAACAGAAGTACTTTCTTATCAACAATTTTAGACTCTTTTACATTAGTAAACAACATTGAGGACTTAAAAGATCTTTTGGTAGTTGAGTTATAACTTGTTGATTTTTAAAAGCCACATTAGAAAGGAAAGGTAAAAATAAACTAACACACAGTAAAACACAAGTGCATATTCTATGAATCATCAAATTAATTGTTTTATCTCAGGGCATAGTAAATTCTGCTGAATATTTTAGATAGAGCAAGAGTGATCTGGACAAATATATAAATATTTTAATCTCATTAATCCTGTAAAAGGATCTTGGGGTTCATTGTGGTCTCTGGTCATTCTCCCAAGACTACTGGCTATAAGAGACTATAAGGAAAAATTAGTTTAGAGCCCCAGAGAACTCAGAAATGACAATATATGTGACAACTTATAAACACAAACTGCAATAGTTCTATAAGCCATTGCTGCTTTCCAGTCACCCTTTAAGGAGTCCTGTTTCATAATCGATTCACTCAATCTTTTCCTTAACTCCATGATGTAATACATGAAGCTTTTCTATTGTCGATACACATAATGAAAAATGTGTAATTGTGTTTAAGCAAACCATAGAAAATGCCTTGGCTGCCCAGAACTCATAGTCTTTGAAGATTATTGAATAAGGCTTTAAATGATAACTTTTGATAAAATCCTCAAGAAACTGTTGCTTATGGGAGTTTCCCTCAGTAACAAACAGGTTACTGGTGAGTTTATTTATCCTGGTTATGATTCCTGCTCTTGGTACACAGCAATGCTCACTTCTCAACTCTCCTCCCATCTGTTTCTCCTGACTCTATCTTTAACATGGATTCCATTCTTATTACATCACTAAACTTAGTTTCTCAACACCTGTTCCAACTTCCCCCTTGTTACTTCCATACCAATCTGGTATGCAAACTGATTATCTTATATTGCAGTCAGCAATCTGGTCCAACTACTTTTTGATAATTGGAAACATCCGAGTTTGCAAGGTGATACTGTAGCCCTAACAACTGCTATGGTCAGTTCATAGAAAAGTTTTTCTTTTTTAAGTCTTTGCATATAAAATATGTTTTAATGATACATAAAAAGACTCACAGTTTTATGTCAGATTGCATACCTATTATTTCTCTCTTACTGAGTCTTCAGCTACCAAAGCTTGGCTAACTTCAAAAAACTATTTTGAGAAAAATTCAACTTCTGAGAATGATGTATATTAATCTAATTAGAAAAAAAGAGGATCACATCACACTCTTTTCTGTGCCTTTCTCCTCATAGAGTTATCATTAACAAGCACAGAATGAATTCTCACACTTCATCTCTCCTAAGAACAAAACTCAAAACATGTCTAATGGAAAAAGGATCTGTAGGAATTGATGAAAATATCTGTAGCCAATAGTCCATCTGAACTTAGAGGGAAAATGTTTTCATATTAAAAGAACTTACTGTCATGTTCAGATCCAAAAAGGATTTCAGTTAGTACCATTGTTTCTCTAAAAGAATTCTAGAAATGATGTTAAAAAGCATCATTTTTCATTTCTAGCATGAAGAAAAGTCTTTAGATTTGCATGGCTTTGAGCATTAATTTTTCAGGTCCTGATAGCACAGTTAGGAGACTGTAGTAAATAAAACAGGTCAATGATAAGGGCCTAGAAGTGTGGTCCTTTAAGAAAAATTGCTTCTTCTAAAAATTTATACTATGGGAAACAGAAAGCATCTTCCACAAATGGTGCTAGCCTAACTGGATGTTGGAGTGTAGAAGAATACAAATAGATCTATATCCATCACTCTGCACAAACCTCAAGTCTAAGTGGGTCAGAGACCTCAACATAAATCCAGATACACTGAACATGATAGAAGAGAAAGTGGGAAATAGGCTTGAGCTAATTGGCACAGGAGACAACTTCCTGAACAGGACACCAATAGCACAGACATTAAGATCAACACTTGATAAATGGGACCTAATGAAACTGTAAGGCAAAAGACACTGTCAATACGATGAAACAACGGCCTACAGAATGGGCAAAAATCTTCACCAACCCCACATCTGACAGAGAGGGCTTATCTCAGAAATATCTCAAGAAACAAGCTATCAAAATACCAAATAATCCAATTTAAAAATGAGGTACACATTTAAACAGAGAGATCTCAATAGAAGGATCTTACATGGACAAGAAACACTTAAGGAGATGTTAAACATCATTTGCTATCAGGGAAATGCAAATCCAAATGACTCTGAGATTCCACCTTACAGCTTTCAGAATTTCTAAGACAAAAATCACAAGTGACAGCTCCTGCTGGAGAGAATGTGGAGAAAGAGGAGCATTCCTCCATTGCTGGTGGATTGCAAACTTGTTCAGGTACTACAGAAGTCAGTGTGGCAGTTTCTCATAAAACTAGGAATCTATCTACCACAAGACTCAGCTATATTACTCTTGGGCATTTACCTAATGGATGTACAATCATACCACAAGGACACTTACTCAACTATGCTCATAGAAGCTTTTCTCATACTAGGCAGAACCAGGAAACAATCTAGATATGACTTAATGGAGGAATGGATGAAGAAAATTTGGTCCATTTACACATGGAGTATTCCTCAGGTGTTCAAAACAAGGACACCAGGAAATTTGCAGGCAAGTGGATGGAACTAGAAAAAAAAAAACATCCTGAGTGTGAAAACCCAGACACAGAAAGACAAACATAATATATACTCATGTATAAGTAGATATTAGTTGTAAAATAAAGAATAACTATGCTACAATCCACAGACCTAGAGAGGCTAGGTAATGGGGAGGGGGGGTTCATAGGAGGATGCTCAGATCTTCTCGGAAGGAGGAATAGAAGAGATTTTGTGAGTGCACTGAGGGTGAGTGTGGATGGGAACACGAATAACCAGGTTGGGGTGGGTAGCTGGAGGGGGAGAGTACAGAAAGAGATGACTGGAAAAGGGGGACATTTTAGGGTCAATAAAAATCTGGTACAAGGTAATCTCCAAGGAACTCACAAGGATGACACCAGCTAAGACTCCTTGCAATAGAGGATATGTAGCCTGAACTGGCCATCTCCTGTGACCAGGCAAGACTTCAACTTTGGGGTATGGGCAACCAATTAAGCCATATAACATTACATAAGAACTTCGGGTGACTGACCAGGCAGTGAGTTGTCTCTGTCATTTCTAGAGTTTACATATTATCCTTCTATGGTCTTTGAAGGAGTTAAAGACAGATAGTTATGGTTATAGCTTTCCTTAGTTAGGATTAAAGATAAGTTACATATAGGACTTTAGACTCACAAAGATAGGTTGGATGATGAAATATTTTCTTAAATCACACTAAATGTTAATGGACTAACTATTGTTAACCCAAACTATCCCTTTTGAAGCTCAGAGAACATTACAGAGTATAAAGAATATAGGAATTAGTTGGTAGGGCACAGGGCTATGAAATGTGGCCAAGTGTTCTTGACATGACTATGGCGATTATGAAGTTAAAGCAACTAGAAGTTGCCTCCATAGGACTTGGATAAGATTAAGCTAGCAAACATTCAGCATAGAGGTCCTGCCTCATCCAGAGGCACTAGTAGCAGTCTATGCTGATGGAGGTCAGGAAGTTATTGTCTTCAGGGATGTAGTCACTAGTAACTTATGTATGCTTCTTTAGAGAGGTTTATACCCGTGACCACAAGAGTGGCCCTAGTTAACCCCAGTGGGTCATAAAGCAAAACTAAAAATAGAACATAACCACATGAAATTATAATGGGGACTGCTAGCCTATGGGGCCTCTGGTAGTGAATCAGTATTTATCCCTAGTATACAAATGGACTTTGGGAGCCCACTCCACATAGAAGGATATTCTGTCCCTGGAGAGCTAAAAAGGGAAGGGATGGAACTTGGGAGGAAGCAGGGGAGGGAAGGAGGGGAGGGTGAGGGAATTGATATTGACATGTAAAACAAGCTTGTTGCAAATTTAAATTAAAAATAATCATAAAAAAGAACAAAAAAATCACAAGAGAGGGAGAGGGAGGCAGAGGGGAGAGAAAGAGAGAGAGAGAGAGAGAGAGAGAGAGAGAGAGAGAGAGAGAGAGAGAGAGAGATGCCTAGCACAAAAAGGAAAGAAAAGAAAGGAATGGGGGCTGCTAGGAGTAGGGGTAGGGTGGGAGCAGGACCAGAGAAGGGGAGAGGGATTAGGGTGGTCAGGATATATTATATACATGGATAAAGTTGTCAACCAATCAGCTAAAGAAAAAAGTTAAACCTTTCTCTATGCTCTTTACTTTGCTATGAATCCAGTTATCATCTGTTGTTTTGAGTGGACTCTGCAATGTACCTCATAGGTTCCCTTGTTTAAACATGTGGTCGTTCTGTTTTGGGAAGTTGGAGGATGTTTGCAATGTAGTGTCTAGCTAGAGGAAGTAGGACCACTTCTCAGTGGCAACTGAGGATGGGAACCTGCCTCTGCTTGGTTCCTTCTCTGCTTCTTGGTAGTCACCATAATGTGATCAGCTACTTTACTGATGTAAGCCATGAGATAAAATAAATCTTTCTTCCCTTCTGTTACTTTTGTCTGTTATTTTATATCAACAATGAATAAAGTAACCAATACACCTGTTTTTCCGTTCTTTTTTCTCTCACAGTATATGACCATTTGATATGGGTCCACAAAAGGACACTTCCCAGAGTGACAAAGACCCCCAATAATTACACCATGAGAAGAAAAGAAATCAGAACTCTCTAGGGCAGGTCAAGCATGTATATAATTTTTTCTCGAATATGTGATTTGAAACTGTTACCATGTCCTTCTGAAAATATAGGTTAGTATATAAAAATTAGGGATAATACATGAAAGTGCCAATCTTTGACAGCTTTTAAATCTAGTAATGATAATTTTATATGCCCAAACTAAACACCAATGTCTCCCCTACACACATAGTGGTATACAAAACTCACTTTTACTTACTTAGGTTTTTTTACTTAAATCTATGCTGTAGATATTCCCTATTAGATAAAATTGCCTTAATTTCATTTATTGCTGTAGAGTCGACATTGCATAGCTCATACTTTATTCGGCTTCTCTCTGTTAATTAAATGGCAGTCTTTTTTCTATATTTGGCTTTGAAAATAGTGCTGCAATCAACAGTCTCATACATAATGTCCTTTCATGCTTATGCTAGTGTCACTTTGAGGATAGGTTCTTAGAAAGCAAATTGCTGAGTCAAATGAACATTTTGATAAAGATTGCTAACTTTTCTGTGAGTTGGAATTTCTACCTTCTTGCTAACAATGTGCAATTCTTATAGCATGGCTCCTTCCTTGCTTCGCATTTGTTTGAAATAGACTATACTCTTGTTTGCCCATGACCTTATTTTACACACTTACATACTTTAATTTATTTTCAATGTTCCATCTAGATTTAATTGGCATTCTCAGCATTCAGCTGCCAAAACTTTTTAGGATTGAGACCCGGTTGAAGATGTTGAGGTGAGATATTTGTTGATATGCAATATAATTGAGTACAAACACATTTGGGAACTCAGCCCAGTAATCTATACTGGTTTTCCAACATCTTGCTTCCCCATGCCACCCGGGACTCTCAGGTTCTAAGCAAAAGTGTCAATAAAAGCTTCCTGAACTCTCTCCTTTGCTTCTACTGTGTTTGTGAGAGTTTCAATGGTAAGGATCATGCCTTCCTTAACTGCTGCTGTATGTCTTTCCATGTTGTGTGGCATTCCTTTAGTTAGAGGTCACATTGTTTTTCGTATTTTTGTTGCTAGTGTTCTGCCACATCTATAGCAATTAAAAACTTGTTTCTAAAAATATAGACAAGGTATGAACTGATGGATGACATCGGCACTTACTGTTTTTGATATAAGGAGCAACAGGGATCCAGTGTAATTTTTCTTTTGTGTGCTCCTAACTACAAGTTCTTGTCAGTTTGAAGGAACAAATTGTACTTGAGATAATATTTACTTTTATGACTAAAGAATCTTTTCAATTTTTTTATTTTTAGTTTTTCTACCAACTGATACAGTACAGGTTTTGTAATATTGACTTATATAACATGTCACAAAACATATTATTTTTCAAGATTTTATTTATGTATAACATACATTAACTACTCATGTCTCTAAAACATTCTAAATTGAATTGCATTATGCACTGGTGCTGTGTATTTAAGTGGAACAGTGTGTATGCACACACTCATTCCCAGTAAAACACAAGGAATTCTGAGAAAGTCTAAGTTTTTAAATCAGACCATTTGGATGGAGTAATAGGTATGACTGAGAATGGAATGCTTCTGGGGTCTTTTATTTGCCGATTCCCCACAGAAAGTTTGACCAGACCACCAGTTCTTACCAATAAAACGAGCTACTCCTGGGTTAAGGACAATGCATGCAAATTTTTCAGTCTCTCTTACTTTCTATTGCAACTGAGGCGTTACTATTAATCACTGTACACCTATCAAGTAGTGAGACACCTGTCCACCTTCTGTGTTCCTGAGTGACTGCATGTGAATCACCTGCTGAGGTGTCTAAGATACAGAGTAAGAGAAGTATGTTTTTATTATATAAACTTACCGAGGGATTGATCTTTTGTTATGAAGAAGCCAAGTCATACTCAAAGATTAATGTGATGCTATCAATTCTATTCTTTCCTAACTTAAAGGTAACTGTGGTAGAGTAAAAAAAAAAGGAAAACATCTTTTAAATGTTTGCTTGGAGTAGACAATGGGGACAGAAGTGAATGAAGAGCAATAGACAAGATTGCAGTAAATGACAATGCAATGACTGTCTGCTTACTTGTTATTTCCTATGGGAACAGCAGTGCTAGGCTTGGGGGCTGTAAGGTAAACAGAGCAGTCAATATTCCTGCCTCATGGAGCTTTTACCTCAGAAAGAAAGACAGGCAATTCACATGTAATAAAATAACTATAGTTTGCTTTTGGTTTTTATTTTGTTTTTTAAGTATTTTAAAAGTGATTGAGAGTGTTGTTTTGAAAGAAATTACTAGTAGTAAGGCAGGAATTAGAGCAGAAGAAAACCTTTCTAGGCACATATTTAAACAGGGGCCTGGGGGAGGTGATGGGAATCAGGGGGTCCTGGGCAGGGGAAGAACACAGCCCTGGGGTGGGGATGCCTGGGTGGAGCAGTACTGACAAAGGGAAGAGGATGGCAAGAAAGCTGCCAATATGACTCACTCTCCTGATCCAGAGACTGAATCTTAGATTCAATTTAAAGCCCAATAGCTAGGCTTTACCACCTGTTCTAAGAGAAGTTCACATTATTTCTGATAAACTAATTGTTTTGTTACAATTAGTCTTCCTCTTAGAATGCTTCAGAATACTCATCCCTGTTGTCTACAATTTTCAATTTGTACTTGTTTCAATTAAAAAAAAAACAAAAAAAAAATATGTTCACCTAATATTAGGTGTTTTCCTTAATCACTCTTCACTTTATTTAATGGAACATTGTGTCTTACTGAACCTGGATCTAGTCAGCCTGCTTCTACTCCCACCTTTTGTCATTACCATCTGAGTACCACTTGGCGTTTATGTGGGTTCTGAAGATCCAAACAAAGATGTGCATGCTTAGGTGGCAAGTGCTTCATCTGTTGAGCTGTTTCTCCAGCCACACATCACGTTTTAATTTTAAAAGGACACTGAGGTGTGTGAGGAAAGGAAAAGAGAATTCTGTATAGACCCCGACACAGTGGTTGTTTGGCCATGGTGATGTCTAAGGTAAGGGTGTTGGTAACAGATATGGACCCAAGTGGGGGAATTTGGAGCATATTTTAGTAACAGGACCATCAGGACTTTCTGATACATTGGACACTGGAAATGAGGAAGATGGAAAATTCAAGGCTAATTCCCAGCTTCCCCACACAGATACCTGGATAATGAGGGTAAGTTGTAAAAGTACAGGTTGTTAAGAGAAATCAAAAGTTCCCCTCTGGGAAATTGAAATTTGAGGTGCTTTTGAGACATCAGATGACAAGGGAAGAGCTGGCTGTAGAAGTTTAACTCTGAAACTAGATTTAAGATTAAGATACAAACATGGAAAGAGTCCTCAGGTAGGCAGTGTTTATAGCCATGAAAGTAGATGAAGTGGTCTAAAGACAGAGCAAAGGTTAAAAAACATAGGAGGTGAACAAAGAATTATGCTTATGTCTGATTACATAACACACTTCAGTAGAATCCAGATTTAATCTACACATTAAATCATTTATTACATATTAGTACTGGAGAAGGAACGAGCCAAAATGTGGGAAGGAATCATTTCAAATGTCAATCAGTGGTGGGAAGGTAGAGACCTCTAAAATGAGAAACACTGTTTTGTTTTATTTTGGTAGGACTGGAAAATATATTTTTTACATTTAAAAATCGAGTCAGTGAGAGGAATACAGGCACCGTTGCTGTTTTGAATGTGTAAGTCTGGATCTATAAAACTACAGAATTCATGTCATTTCCACACATAAAAATGACTGAGTTTGGAGGAAAAAATTCTTTTCAATGTGTCTTCATAATGTCTTAAATGTTATAGTATGCTTGAGATAAGAACCAAATAATGCAGAATTTATAGTTCCATGTGTACATATTCAATCATCATGATAGCTTCTGCCTACCTAAATAGTCAGATTAAAGATAACTTTAGAACAACAGATACGATTTCCAATTACAGGATCATGGTTAAAATTTTATAGACATGGGCTTTCAAATCTCCAGAGAGACATGTAGAAAAACGCAAAACTTATTGAAGTAAAGCAATGTGCCTTCTACATTATCATGGCAACAAATCAATAACAGTATTACATTGAAATCTGATGTAATCACATTTTCCTCCTTGGTACTGCAGCATTAATCTTTGTCTCACAGGGGCTGGTAGGGATCACAAGACATATAATGGGATGGAAAATATTTTGCTTTTTCCTGCCAAAGTAGTGGGGCCAATAACTACCAAGTTTTTATTACTTAACACTTGTTTGTTGATTCTTTTTGCTTTTTGAAAAGCTTAAGTAACCACACCTGAGATTCCCCATCCTGACTGTTACTGTCAATACTGTGCATTTTAATATTATTATTTCCCTCTTTCCTTCATATGGCCTCTTGCAAAATGCTTAGAGCCTCCAGGAATGGCTTAGGTATAGAATTAACCAAACAAATGAAATCCAGGACTGCCTGTTGATTGCGTAGTCAATATCCATCTGGAGTTTCCTCAGTTGTCACTGGAGTAATGTCAGAAGAGGCACACCTACAGTTGGTTTATCTAATGCCAATTGTTCTATAATCAAGAAGGACCTGTAAATTTATAAAGAAATAAAAGAGCTTTAGCTTCAACAGTTTAGAATCTAGCTATAGTTTTTAAGTTTTAATGTTTTTCAGCTGCCTTAACTAAATTCACATGCTTGTAATGTGGTATAATTATATTAGGCAAATTACGACCTGGTTATTGTTTTCATTTGGAAAATAAGCATGGCATAAGGATATATGACTGTGTCGAGTTGGCAATGGTTGGACTTGTGATTATTATTCTTGGTTGTCAATTTGGCCACATCTGGAAGGAGGAAGCTTGTTCTCTCTACCTGCTTGCTCTTCCTGGGAAGTCCATTATTTCACTGACATTAGAGCAGAGCATACTTCTTCAGGATTCTGATGCATGCAGAAGAATAGTTGAGACATCCACTCTTGTTGGCTGAACAACTACTAGATGCTTGGACCTTCTGTTAGAATATATGCACACACACATATGATATTTAACATATCATATTGACTTCACATTGATTATATTATTTATTCAGTAAATAATATTGAATATAAAATATGATGAGTAGTATTCTTTCATCCTATAAGTTTTGTTCCTCTAGAGAACCCTGGATAATAAAAGATATGCTCTCCCCACATATATATGTTTAGTTTTATTACATATACCTTACACATCATCTTCAAAACCACATTACTAAACTGAGGTTGCAGAACCTGACAAATGAACCTTTAGAGACTCTATAATGTTCAGGAAGGGGAAGCATACAGAGAAGTCTGTCAATGAGTTTTCAAGTTTGGAAATTTGAACCAAGTCAAGCAAGCTTTTGTGACTTCAGGAAAGAGGGGAGGATGGCTTGCTCATCTGCAAAATCTGGAGAGAATTCAAGTTGCCAAATGATTCTAAATAATTAATGGAACTACAATATCTTATATTGGAGGCAATCAAACAAGACCCATGTGAGCAGTTAGTATAGCACTCACCTTAAGCCTTCTGTAAACAACTTCTGTAATCTTTCTTCAACCTGCATCTGCAGATCTCATTAAGATTCTTTTGCTGTCAGATACTTGGTGTCTCTGTGATAGACACTTAGCATCTTATTGGGGGCAAGTCCCACTACCTTGCAGTAAGCTGGTCCAGCAGGTAGTGAGCACCTAAACTGTGCTGGGAAGCCTATGGATAAACTTCAAAGTGACAGGTCACAGCTGCTAATCCAAGGATAGTTTGGGTAAATGAAGGCCCAATGTCAATCTGTCCCACTCACACACACAGCTGCATTACCTTTAATATGAAAATCCTTAATTTCTTCAGGTGAGAATGGACATTCACAATGCCTGGCACATTTTGATACTTAAACTCTACGATATTAGGATGATCATTGAGCACAGTGTAAACTTAAGGTGGCACTTGTGTGAAAGAATAGTGCCCATATATCTATACAACAAGCATATTCATTCCTTAATTATTAAGCACTCCCTGTGTAGATATATGCAGTTTATGGTCCACAGAAAAGCTTTGGAATTTATCAATGACTTAGTATCAAGTTATTATGATAATTAAAATATGAATCATATATGTAATATGCTAGGGATAAGATTATATCATATGATTATATTCTACTTTCATTTCTGTTGCTATGATAAAATATTTTGACGAAAAGAAACCTGCAGGAGAAAGGGTTTAAGTTAGCTCTGAGTTCTAGGATACAACTATCACTATAGGGAAGTCACTGGCAGGAGCTTGATACAGCTGATCTTATCATATCTACAATAAAAAGCTGAGATAGAATGAGTAATGCATGCCTACTTTCTAGGAGAAGAAACATTGTTCCCTGCATCAGTGCCCCTGCAACACCTTCTGTTGTCAAAAGCTTAACATTGTTGAACTCTGTTAAGGAAAAATATTGAAAGGATTCAGATATTTCTTTGTGCAACTGGGACTTGGAGCTGAGAGACAATAATCTGATAAATAATTTATCTACACAGCATCATATGAGGGGTCATTCCAAGAGTGTTTAATAAGCCTCCATTTAATACATATAGCACATTATGTGAAATATGTCAAATAACATTTAAATTCAATATGTTATGCCTTATTGTTTGTTATAGAACATACATGCATTCTAGTTTTACTGTTGAATGATGCTAGAGTATTAATTAATGAGTCAATTTGAGTTAATGGATAATATTTAGAAATATTAGAGGGCACCTTGGAGAACTCAAATATTCAGATAAATATTTATCTGCCTCATGTAGATAGAGAGGGCTCTTAATGGTGATACATTTTTTTTTTTTTTTTTTTGAGGCAGTCTCACATTGTAGCCCAAGGTGGTCAGGGACTCACTATGTAGCCTAGACTGGCCTTGAATGCATGCCAATTCTTCCTGCCTTGATCAAGTGCTAGCATTACAAGGAAGACTCACCATGCTTGATACCTAGCTTTCTGACTCTCTAAAGCCATTGAAATCACGGCAAGAGTTTTTTTTTTTTTTTCCTTTTCACTTGAAATACCATACAAATCTCCAATCCTTGAAATTCTCATGTTCATACAGAATGTATTTCCTAATTGATGAAAACATTTTCCTCTAGCAGCTTCATCACCTTCTTTCTTATATAAAATGAGAGTCTATTGTCATCTCATTAATCCTTAGTGCTCTTGAAAGGCGCAGTATAGAATTATCCATCCCATTTATATAGGCTTTACTTCTAATAATTGGTTTCATATCTTGTTATTAAGGACTACTTCTCTACCTTTTATATTTCTTATTGCCAGCAACTGACTTTTGTTTTGATCCTGAATCATAATATTTTGATAATTTGGTGCACAGCTTTTATATGACTTCAACTGTGTTGCAGCTTCCTAGATCACTGATTTAAATATCAGATATTTGGGCTTTATATATATTTAGTAATCATGTCTGAATCTATGCCCCTTACTGCTCTCTAACTCCAATTTGCATTTACTGTAATCATTGAGTCTCACCTAATATTTATTTAATATTTCTCTTCAGAATTAGTCTTTTATGTAAAAAAAATCTTTTGTCTTAATGTTTCATTAAATTAGATTTACAGCCTCCTACATGTTTAGTTTTCAACAATTTCTTTTAAATTTTACCTGTTTTCTGAAGTTTCTTCAAGAAAAATGCAAGAACTGCTTTAGGTTTAATATGTCAATGGCCTATTATTTTTACTCTAAGAAATTTATTTTTTGTAGTTGCATAATATATAACTTAAGAACTAATCTCTATTGTTTTGTTGAACAATGAAGGTTGTCTTCAATATTCAAATCTTTTCTTTATTAGTAGCTCTATTCATTTTTAGTTTTACATGACTAAAGTCTCTCTCTCTCCCTCTCTCTCTCTCTCTCTCTCTCTCTCTCTCTCTCTGTCTCTCTCTCTCTCCCTCCCTCTCTCTCTCTCTCTCTCTCTCTCTCTCTCTCTCTCTCTCTCTCTCTCTCTCTCTCTGTATGTATGTGTATTTCTGTATTATGTATTTTTAGAATATCAGTGAAAATCTTTGGAAAATGACTTTATCTAAAGTTAGTAGTTTAAGGTAAATGATATATGAACTAAATATACCTTTCCTTAAAATATACTATTTCATTGTTGTGATGGTTTGAAAGAGAATGGCCCCATAGTTTCATATGTTTGAATGCTTGGTCCCTAGAGAGTGAAAGTGTTTAGGAAATATTAGGGGTGTGGTCTTGGGAGGAAGTGTGGCCTTATTGGATAAAGTGTGTCATTGGGAGTGGGCTTTGAAGTTTCAAAAATCTATGCCACGCCTCCTTGTCTCTCTCTGCCTGCTGCCTCTGGATCAGTATGTAAAGCTCTCAGTTACTTCTCCAGTGCCAGCACCATGCCTTCTTGC
This sequence comes from Cricetiscus sungorus, assembly GCA_030556225.1. NCBI lineage: Eukaryota > Metazoa > Chordata > Mammalia > Rodentia > Cricetidae > Cricetiscus > Cricetiscus sungorus. The sequence continues at coordinate 19,469,178 of JANBXA010000372.1, read as the reverse complement.
TTCTGACTATGATGATAACAGACAATGTAAAAATGAAAGCAAGCCCACAACTGATGCTTCCTTTTATAAGAGTTGCCTGGGTCATGCTGTCACTTCACAGCAACAGCACAGTAACTAAGACAATTGCACTCATGAATTGTGTGGGAAAAAATGACTATTAAAATAATCTTTGATAGATAGAAAGCTTAAGAAAGAATTTGATATTTTATATTCTCCTTTCTCATAATCCTTATTTATAGTTTAAAAATAGTTCAAGGAGAATATAGCAGTTTATAGTTATGAGTTATGTTTTGGAACCATTCCTAGTTCTGGATACAGGAACTTGGTCCATTATTATAAAACTCTCTATGTAATAATTTCCCAGTCACTGACCTTAAGGCACTGGCTCTTCTCCATTCTTCTGATAAGCCAGGAGTCTCCTTTTTTTTTTCCAGATAGTTCTAGAACAAGGTATACTTGTGTTTTTGTTGTCCTGTCTTATTGCATTTTATTTTTCCCCCTCTGATTTATCCATATTCTCTGATCACTTCTCTAATTCCCCCCTTGCAGGTTTAGCTCAAATCTCCCTCTCTTCTTAAAACCTTTTCTCTCCATGGCTGGCTAGCTCCTAAGCTCCAACTCAGCTTCTTGTCCTTGCTGTTGACTTTAGTCATTCCGCAGATAGCATGTTTTTGCCTTGTACTCTTATAATCCTTGGTATCATTTTAAGTAGAAACAGACATTTATGCTTGGATGGACTGATGAAGACTTGGGTACATAACACTTATTATGGCTTATGGTCATTTGATGATAGCTTTTTGTGAAGGCTCTTAGTTTTAACTACTCCACTAATAGGAGACCCTCTCCTAATACCTTCAGATGCAGGAATATTTGTGCACTTACTGTTTGGAATTAATTGTCTTGAGGTTTTTGTTGTCATTGTTGCTGGTGGTAGTGGCTTGGTTTTGATTCTTTTGTTGTTGTTGTTATTGTGTGTGTGATTTTATTTTTAATTTTGTATATTTTTAGATTTTAAATTAAAACATTTTTATTTTAATTTGTACATAGCACCTGTTATATGCCAGGTGTTGTTTTGGTTTGATGGGAAGAAAATACCAAGTTTTAAAAGGCATTCCTTGTGGAACACTGTCTAGGAAGGAGACAGGTATGCAAATAAGTGTTTTAAATAGCTAAGTGTAGTCTAGACTTAGTATTCTGAGGAGTGGTAGGGTTGCATGTCAAATTAGGAAAAGCTTGGCATTTTGTTACATCCTGACACAAGGAGTCAGGAAATGAATTTTAGGTGAAGGTTAAATGATATGTGAAATACAAGCTACCTTAAATGCAGCAGACTGAATCTTTCCTAAACTCTTAAACCTCTTAGCCTTTATGAAAGAGAAACATACACACCAGAGCACATTATATCAACTTCTATAAAACTGGAAGCCACAGATACCTCTTCTCTTCTGCCACCTTGACCCTGAACATATACACTAGCAAGACTCTTTTGGGAACTTGATCTTTACAACAGAAATATGCTCACATCGACTAAACCAAAGTATTTATTTTCTAGTCAAATACAATAAATATTTCTTTACCAGCACAGTATAAAATGAACACCAGAAAGTAAAGTATGTTTAAATGTCAAAATATTTTTGAAGACTTACTAAGAGCCAATTGATGTTCAAAGTTTTCAATCTTGAGTAAAATTGGACTATATTTTATTCCTCCTGGATAAACATAATTTCTGTTGGAATTGTAATATTGGCTCTTAGAAAATTATGTGAATACAAGTGGAAAGTTGAAGGACTTTTCACATAGACACTCTTTCTGTAGTGTTTGTAAATACAGCTCTACACATAAATGCTTGATCAAACAGGAAATGAATTTGAAAAAAAGTGGGTGCACTCATTGTGTCCCAAATTAAGCTTTGTTCCAAGGTTGCTATAGCAACCTTATCTGTACCAAATGTCCTGCTCTAGAAAATAATTGAAAAAATTTTCCTCTTATTTGGGTAGAAAAATAAAACTAGTGGTTCATCTTTTTTTTAATCATTCCACATAAAACATAATAGTTTAAAAAAGAATCGGTAAACATTATGAGTGAACATATACACATGCATTAATATGTAATAATGACAGCAACATTAGAAGAGTAGGAATAAAATCAGATGAGTTATTCAGACATAGTATGACACAATGTGAAGTTAAATAAAATGTTTGAATAAAGACATTTTTCTTCTTTCTTGTATAACAAGAAGCCATGAAGTGTTGTTTGGGACTCTGTATATGTTTTAGTCACTGACAAAATATCTGACAAGACAACCTACATGAGAGGGATTTATTTTAGCTCATGGTTTCAGGGATTTTAGGTCATGCTTGGCTGTTTCCTTTGCTTTTAATCTTGTGAAAAGGCAGAAATATCACATTGGAAGAGCATTGCAGGGGTCAGCTGCATATCATACAGCAGTCTGGAAGCAGAAAGAGACTAAAGCAAGAGATCAGGGACAAGAGATGCCATTCAGAAGCATACCCTCACTGACCTACTTCCTCCAAAAGTCAATTTCATGAGGAGAATGAAGGTTGGGCTTCAGAAGAGCATGGGTTCCTGACCCCTAGTCAGGTTAATGTGAATTCCAGTCAGGATTTTGTTCTATATGCAGAATGAATTCACTGGCTCCTAAATGGGAGAGAATCCTGACTTAGGAAAACTATTATTGCATGGTTGAGGAGATGAGGGAACAGAATAAAGGAGCTGTATCTATAAAAACTTTTGGCCTGAATAACACTCCATGATGAGAGCTTTCTGGGATCATTTCCTATTGCCCTCCACACCCTTCCCAGACACCAGGATTCACACACTGCTTATTAACAGTTAGGCTTCTGCCTAGGAAAAAGCCTGTTTCACCTTGAGATGAATTTGAGAGCAATGGTTTTAGGCTGGTGTTTACCCCTAAAAAGTGTGAGGCAGAAGGTCACAGTACTTTGCTAAAAATTTGGACTGCAAATGACTGCTAATCATTTGAAGATGGAGCAACTGACTATTAGCTATTCAGTGCTTCCTAATAATGGAGACATTTTTTTAGAGTCACATTTAAAATTTATTATTTAAAAAGGATGCTGCATTGCCTTGAATACCTGGTGAAGGTGAATGTATACACTGAAAAATTTACTGTTGCCATTTTCAGAAAACGGATGGCTGTTGAAAGTCTGGGTAGTCTTAGAAACCCAAAGAATCCCATTCCCGAGTCTCAGGAGGAACAATAATAACTGACTGACTAAGAAAGATAAATTAGATTGCATAGGAAAATATATTCAGGTTTTTTAATATTGTTAGAAAATTGATCATGTTCTAGAATAACAGTGTTTTTTCTATGCAAATGAGTTTTCTTCCATTATTCTGAAGGAATTGAATGCAAATGAGGAGGAAACTTCACAAAACCTGTACCTTTGTCATTAATTTACTGCATTTCTCTAAGAAGAACCTGCTGTCACCCAACTGAGGATTTCAGATTTTTCTCTTCTGAGGGAAAAAAAAGAGGGAAAAACTTAATATGCACTCCAAACCTGTAATGTTTTAATTATTAGGGAACTGATTACATTAGCCTTTAATTAGTTCAAACTCCTAATTCCTAACCTAGATGAAACAGGGGTTAACTATGCTGTATGTAAAAGAAGACACGTTCGTTATTTTGATTTTGATTAATATTTATCCCTTATCCTAAGACTTATAAGAATAATTATAAATACCTCCACATTTGAGGAACCCTTGTGTTTTGATTTTGAGTATTACTGTGTCAAATACAGAATGTTACCAGCACGTTTTTCCCTGCTGGTCGGATCCCATCTCCACGCCAGCCTCCAATAACACGCAGAGACTCTGTATTTGATACAAACTGTTGGCCACTTATTATCATTGTTTATTGGCTAGCTTTGTCTTAATGATTAATCCATTTCTACTATTCTAAGTATTTCCACGTGGCTCATCTTACCGGAGAGCGGCGGGCCTGCATCTGCTCTCTCCAGACTCTACATGCTGACTCCTCCTAAGTACTTCCTCTTTCCTCCTTGTCTCCTAGCCCCACCTATCTTGCTTTCCCATAGGCCAACAGGGCTTTATTCATTAACCAGTATGAAAAACATATTTACAGAATAACATCTCCCATCATCTCCTCTTTTCTGTCTAAAATAAAAAGAAGTATTTTAACATTAACATAGCAAAATATATCACACAACAGTTATCAAATAAGAATCACAGTTAATAATATTTAGTCCATTAACATTTAGTAAGACTTAAAGAAAATATTTTATCATCTATCCTATCTTCATGAGTCTAAAGTCTTATATGTAACTTATCTTTAATCCTAACTAAGGAAAACCATAACCATAAATATCTGTTTTCAACTCCATCAAAAAACCACAGAAGGATAATATATAAACTCTAGAAATGACAGAGACAACTCACTACCTGGTCAGTCACCCAAAGTTCTTCTGTAATGTTCCATCTTCAGTCTATAGGCCATAGTGTGTCTGGCAGACTCTTTCATGAAGCAGGAACCCTGTAGCACTGTCCATCTTGTTTTAACAATCACTTTTCTGTGGGTACTGCATGTCCAGTTTATACAGCATAAAGTCAAACAGTCCAGACAAGAGCAGTACCTTGCCGAAATGGCTAGTCTTGCCATATTAGAAGCAAACTCCATCGATGTCCATCTTCCTTTCTGACCCAGGTGGTGTTACCAGGAGCAGTTGTGCCTCACTGTCAAGAAAAACCCTAAAGCATTTTAAATGCCATATTCTTCAGGTCTTTGAAAGGTTTGAAGAATGCCTATTTATCTCAAATAGATATCTGCATATCTAGAAATCCTAACTAACTTAATTCCAAGTTTTGACTATCATAGGTAACTCTCTAATCTGTACTGAATTATACATTACATTTTCCAATGAGCTATATGAACACAATACCTAGACAAGAGGAGAAATATACATATTACAAAATTGACCTTAAATTTGTATCAATAAATGAAAATCCATTCCAAAACAAAGTATTCATATCTACACCATAATCCCCTTTTTACCTTTAAAGAGATTGCTTGTGGTCATTAGCCCTTTATAACCAAGCCCACTTAAATGAAAACAAACATTTATAAACAATATTTGGGAATTTGGGCGTTGTTCTTTCCAAACTACTTCTTGCTGATAGGGGGCACTGTCATGGGGATCCTAAGAAGACACAGGAATCTTGGCTGAAGTCTGCAAGGCTGCTTTGTCCCAGGGATAATGCTTCAGGGGGTCTTGCTTGATCAAACCACATTAGTCTGGAAGGAATCCACAGCTTTTCATTTTCTGTGGAAACAAAAATAGAAATCCTTTTCCCAGTAACTTGTCCTTGAACTTAAATTTTGGAGTCAAAGCATTTTTAAAATATATAAATTGAATTAATCCAGCAGCATTTCTTTTATCAGTAGTTGTTATTTTCTCAGCAGTAAAACAATTTAACGATAACAGAACAGAGTACATTATCCAAAGTTTCTCTGTGCTTTCCATCTTTACGTGGCTTTTTTATTATTCTATTTCTTCTACTTCTATTTTTACATATTTTGAGACAGGGTTTCTCTGTGTAACTTTTATCTGTCCTGGAATTCACTCTGTGTGCCAGGTTACCTTTGAAATCACAGAGATCTGTTTGTCTTTGCCTCCTGAGTGCTGGGATTAAAGGCTTGTGCCACCACACTCAGTTACTTTACTTCCTTTTTTCTTTTTTAAACCACTGTATCCTGTTTATTTTTCTCTCCCAAACCAATGGATATTTTAAAACACATTGTCAACCTTTAGCATCTTTACTTAATGTGAATCTGTCTTTACTGTAAATCTTTATTTTTTTCTGGCTATGAGTCTTTTATCTGGTGAACAACATCATTGCTAAAATGAAAGCCACAGTTTTAGCTCCAGGCTATCCAAGATGATGGCAGCTATTTTACCGCCAGCAGTGAGAGCTGTGCTCACTGTGCTGCATCCAAAAGCATGCTGCCGGCTTGGAGATATGATCACTGCCATTGCCAGCTCTCATACACACCAATGAATTGTTACCAGAGCTCTTTAAAATCCGTGCCTTTTTTTTTTTTTTTTTTTTTTTTTTTTTTTTGCCACTTGTGCTGAGTCAGGAAACCTCCCTTAAAGGAGCCTTGCAAATCTTTTTCTCTAGCAAAACAAACTCCAGCTGAGAAAAATGCTGCTACCAAGAAGCCTTGCTTGTCTTTGTTCCTTTGTTTCTAAAAACTATTTTTTAATCTTTTTGTTAAGTTTTAAGTGAAAGTTCTCAGTTCTACTTCTGACACCATTATGTTACCAGCATGTGTTTTCCTGCCAGTTGGGTCCTGTCGCCATGCCAGCTCCCCCAAAACACGCAGAGACTCTGTATTTGATACAAACTGTTGGCAACTTATTATCATAGTTTATCGGCTAGCTTTGTCTTAATGATTAACCCATTCCTTCTGATGAGACAGCTCCTGGGGTTAGTAAGAGTGACCGGGACCAGACCCTAAGTCTATGTTAGTGCGGCCTCCACCACCCCTCTCAAGTATATTCAGTGAGCAGGCCAAATAATTAGAAAAGCGAATTTTGTGCTTAGCAACAGCCAATGCTAAGGACTTATATAACATATTCTATAGCAGTGGTGGGAAGGGGGCTCATGAGACTAAACTGAATGGTAGTCCATTAGCCAATGGGGAAAATAGCAGCCTCCCTAGAACTGAAAATTCAGCTATCTCTTCCACTTGTACTTTGAACAGTAGTGTGTCTTCAGAGGACCTGCCTCTGCCTCAAGATAGTAGTTTGGTCACTGCTCCTGTAAACAGCAAACTTGAAGATCCCATTCCAAAATGTCTGGTGTCCATAGGGAAATGGTCAGTTGTAGATTATATAGACCCCAAGAGTAAAGACAGCAGCTATAGCTCCCTACAGCCTCTGACAAGGCTGTACCAAAATAGGCCTTATGAAATGGTTATCCCAAAGACAGATACTTTGGCTGTGTGGACTTACGCTTCCTTCCAGAGTGACACTGATAAGGATAGACCTCCAGAGGGGAAAATCAAGTCTGACCTGGGAGAGCCAGGGCCACTTGGTGCAGACTCAGCTTCTCATCTATCAGATACACAGTGTTATACCAAGGGCTCTCAGAAGTTGGGAGAAATTAACTTCATAGATAACCAAAATAAGAACCAAGAGTTGGGTCAATCTGAGGATTGTAGAGAAAGAGAAATGAAGAGAAATACTGAAGTAAAAGAAAAGGTAGCAGTTGAAGAAGGAGCAGGTGCCAACATTGGACTCCACAGCATAGAAGGTTCCAATTTGAACCATGGCAGCAGAAACACATGGGAAAGAGAAATAGGACAACCCAAATTATCAACAGTTGACAAAGAGGAGGAACAGTCTAGGAAATTGATGGCAGGACTTGAAAATCCAAGTAAAGTAGTAATTGAATTGAATCAGTCTCTCTCTTCCAAAAGGGCAAAAATAGACTCATTTCCATCATTGCTCCAGAATCCGCAAGATGTGCCTGAAATATTTCTGCTGTCTCCACCTAGATTAGATGTTTGCTTAAAGAAGCCGGAGACTTAGGAGAGCCCAAAGAAACCAGAAGGGAGCCCAGAGAAACCAGGTGTGGAAGCTGTGGAGCTGCAAGATACCCACCCAGAACCAACAGTAACAAAAGAAAGCAAAGCCTTAGAAAACTTTGAAGGTACACACTTAGAAGTAGAGGGACTTGCAACCCTGAGGAATCTGGGGGGACATTGATTTCTGCAATGTTCATATAGAATGAGCACATAAATCACCAAGTGCCCTGTCACAGAAAATGTGTGAAGAAAATTCTGTACTATCTGTAGTGTGTAATCCTTCTAGTCCCAGTGACTTTGAACCAATAACATCTTTTACTGGGTTTCCATTAGAATCTCCCAAAACTTTGGTGCTTAATTTTGAAGCAGAGGGTGAACATAGTTCATCTAATTCCAGAAATGGGAGAATCACTTCTAACTGTCTAGACACAGGACACCCTGTAGAAAACGTTGGCCATGACTTGGGAGGTGAGAGAACAACAGACGGCTTTCATTCATAAAGTGCATTCCTGTTAACTAAGCTCATATCTTTCAAGGGCAACTCTTTCACAGGTATCAAAATGTGCAGAAAAGCTAAGAGCTGGTGGAGTCACTGGGATGACACAGGAGCTCCAGTTCTGGAATCCCACCTTCCTGGTGGAGTGGTCTTGGGCAGGTAGTCTCTGCAGATTCGAAGGTTCTCCCATCTGCAATGATGCATTGCTGTTAGGGCTTAGCAGAGCGCTTTTGCTCACCCCTTGGTTCTTGTCCTTAAAGCTCTCAAAGGGAGATCCCAGCCACCAAGATATCACAAACATTTTAATGACTACACATGAGTGTACATGTGGGCAGTTAGGTTTGAGAGCAGGAGGAACCTACAGTGAGGCTCCCCATTATGGCAGCAATGGCAGCAGAGTGGGCACAACAGAAAGTGTTATTTGTTCACGTGTGATTTAACACAAGGATGAAGAAGAACCTAAAAATCAGTATTTCCTCAAGAAGATGCTGTCTTGGCACTTTTACTCATTTGTTTGTTTTTCCTAAATCACCTATGTGAAGGCAAATTAATAACCCTTTCTTCTAGAAGGGGAAATTGAGAAAGCTGAGGTAACTTGTCTGAGGCAGCAAACAGTGTACTTGAGAAAGGAGCAGCACAGAGGTGTTCCAAGTGACATCATGAAGCCAGGGATGTGGTGCATCTCATGTAGCAGGCTGTCCATTCTCCCTGCCAAGGAATGCCAAACAACAAAATTTCAGACTAAAGAATTATCACCAGCCAGCACAATACAGAGACCAGAGGGATGTTGACATTATCGTAGAATAGGAAATAACATTGATTGTAAAATCCAGGTTCTAGGCTCTTTGTGGACCATTAAACTTCTTGAACTTCCCTTTCTTCTGCAAATGAAAATAATAATGGTGCTTACCTAGTGAAGTTTTTTTAAAGAGTTATCTGAAGGAAAGCGTGGAAACATTACAATTCCTGGCACATAAGCATAAATGTGTTATTAGTTGTAATAAGGTACTGAAGTCTCAAAGTGTTTCCTAGACTCTAAATTAATGGTTTCTTGTACCTAATCCCTGGAGATCTTGTTAAATACAAGATCTTTACACCGAATGAAACAGAGTATCTGCAAAGAAGGGGTAACACTTTGCTATTGAACCATAGGCTTTGGTGTAGTTCATATCAGCTACCAATACACGCCACCATCCATGTAGTTACCTCTATTCTTCTGGTAACCCTATTCTCAATTTACTTCTGGGGATTACACTTCCCATTGCTACTATTTTTGCTTTCAGCAGAATGTCTGATCTATCACTTGGGCCTTATTGGTACTTCTTTGACAACAGTGATTGGGATCTTAATTTTTCCCCTAAAAAGCAGATGCAATAAAACTTGACCTTTGCTAGGATGCTACATACAGCAAAGGAGGCATGCTCCCCTGCTGAATGTGGACCAGAAAGGACTATGTCTTGGGATGGCCTTTGATGCAGTAAAGAAAGATGGAGAGATACAAATCTTAGATTAATAGTTTAATTTTGATCTATCGTTTAACTACCTAAAAATCAAACTGACTTCTGCTATATTAAACCAACATTTTTCTTCACTTTGGTTACTATTTGACTTTATTTAGATTTTTAAAATTGTGTACCACCAAATGCCCTAAGAAGTCAGAAAATGTTTTTCGTGTTATTGCAAAATATATACATTCATTCTATACATATGACGTCCCTGATACTGTGGCGTATACCTTATAACCTTCAAGACCCTCCTGCCAAGTAGCCTTCTGTATTTCTATCCTCTAAGCTGATACCTGAAATAGCTCAAGAAAATCCTACCTACCTTTCTGTTTTGGTGAAAACTAGATTTTATTACTTGGATGTTGCAAATTCAAATTTCTAAGAGTTCTAGGCAGAGAACATGAATAAATAAAAGAGCCTGGGAACTGAGAATAGGCGACATGTTCCTTAAATGCAAGAAAAACATCAAATAACTATAAAATTACTATGAAATTCAACAACCAGTCTCACTGTTAACAAGAAAATAGGGGAAATAGAAATTAAATGGAGTATTTCCTTCCTTTAGGGGATAACAGAATGGAAAGCACTGGCCAAAAGTCACAGTGTGGGAATGCAGTCCCAGTATTACCAGTTAAGCATCCTAAATTTTATACAGAGCTTCTAAATATTAGCGAGTAATTCAAATTTTTAAAATATACAGCATGGGCCAATAGAGCAAGAGCCAAATTATATACAGCAAGCATCCCATGTTCTCCTCTGTGGGCCTTCTAGGAGGTAACAAAGTAAAGAATAAGTGGTGACTGGAGGAAGACTCACAACTAGATCATCTTGGGTGCAACTTCAGCCACACTGTAGAGAAAAAAAGAGAAAATGTCCACAGTGAACATGCTAAACCAAAAGGGATGCCTCTACTCCATCCATCTTATGGTCGTCACTGAACATTTTAGGAGATTATTGTGCTCTTCACTCACTTGAGATCATCCTCCTCTCAGGAGACAGGAAATTTTTAATCTCTTTCTGTAACTGATGTCTTGATACTAACCATGTCTAACCCCCTGTTTTCTTACTTTTCTCTGGTTGAGCTGGTAGGAACTCTGATTCCTTCTATCTAGAAAATATGATTGGCCAGAAATCTGGCCCCCATCAAGTGTTAAATTAACCCAACCCCCTGAGGAAGAATGGTCACTCAATACACTATTTTACAAACACAGGCTTTAAACAATAGCATCCACTTCCACTTCACTACACGTTCATCCTACCTTGTTCTTAGATATCAGGCAAGATCCAGCAAGATGATCCATGAACAAATTTTCAAAAGACATTTTTTCTTATGTATTCCTATAAGAGTAAAAAAGACAGCATGTGGTTTTCTCTTGCCATTTGTACACATATACTAAAGAAGGCCTTGCTATGTACTTTTCCCTCTTTTTGACAGTAAGCTTTCGCCTATGGCTTACAGTTTGACATTTAATTTATTAGCGCTGTTCTGCACCCCCTCCCTCAAGAGGGAGGACTTCGTATGGTTTATTACCAGTTGTTTTGTTTACTTTTCAGGTTTGTACTACAAGGTTTAATAATAAAAACAAGTGTTTTGGACAACAAAAAAAAGTTCAAAGCAGAGAAGAGAGGGAAAAATGACTTAAAAGTTATCTGGAAGTAGCTTTCATGGAAGTAAGATGATGGCCACTGTCTTTGCTCATGCCAGTGAAGAAACACAGGAGTATCTCTTCTGCTTACTTGGCCTCTTCCAGTGCATCCCCACCGTATTTGCCACCAGGTTTTTCCATTTGCACTTTAGGATCCAGGATTCTGGTCTGTTACTCTAATTTCTGGTCTAGAATAGTATGTCCTTTTATCCACAGGAAGCTATTGAGAAACTCACAGAAAGTTATTACTTAGATCATCAGAAACAGTTCCTGCCTCAGGAGCCAATATCTACTATCATCTTGCCTGTGTTAAGAAAAAGATGGGCTGGGGTGGGGTAGCATCTGAAACAAGAAAGAAAAAGGAAGATGAGGCTAGAACCTACACATATCTTTCATTTGTTGTTCAAACCTATAAAATCAGTAGCTTTGTACACCAAGACTTGGCTCTTCTCTCATTTGTAATATATAAGCGCCTTCATTTTACAATTTCCTTCAGTTAGGCAGAATCATTTAACTGATTCTAAGCTAAGAAATTAAGTAAGGTGTGTGTGTGTGTGTGTGTGTGTGTGTGTGTGTGTGTGTGTGTTTAGCAAACACAGTAAGATCTTTATATACTGTATTCACTTGAAAAAATACCACATACCATTACATCATATAGCACAAGTTTGGTTAATGTTACTATCAACTGGGAACCCCGAACCTCCATGTAAAGTAGAGGTCCATATCACATTGGGTTAACAAGGAGCTTATGTTGTATCCAAACAGTGAAGTTTCAGAGTGGAAGTCTATTTCAGCAGAGCATTGTCCATTCTGACTAATGAAGGGGATGATTTGAGGCAATGGCAATGATGTTTCCTATGGTCAAAAAATTAAAAGCAGGAAAGCAGATATTGGCAAGCCCTCCTCTCTTCCTTCTGCCTTCCTTCGAGACTTATTCTCCACAGGAAAAGTGCACCCATTCTGTCAATTTTCAGTTCTATATTCACACATATGCCAACTTTATGAAATGAAAATAACTGGGAAATATGTAAAGTACATAGCTTAGTCTTATGCATAATTTAAAAATTTTAAAATTATATATTCAAATGCATTTGCAAAGGGAGACATTAGCATGAAAAGCAGATGAGAAGTCAGATTTCAATTCTAGTTGATTTTGAATTCTCGTTGTCTTACCAGCTTTGCCAGCTCATAAACATATTAGTGTAAACTTACCTTTTCTCTTCCAAAAGCATACGGACATACAGGTTCCTGGGGACCTTTTCTCTCTGTTAAAATCTGACACTTCAGAAATCTTGAATCAAACACATTCATGCATTTATTCTTCAACACATGTTTTTGCTTGGCAGACAACTACATCTGTATCTACTCTCAAGAGAATGCTCAGGTTTTGGTAAAAACTAACACACAATTTTTTATATGAAGAGGGTTGCAGCAGACATCTGCACATGAACAGGGACTGGGAGAAACAGACATGGAGACAACAACATCATTCTTCAAATGCCAAGACTGATGTCTGGAGAAGGATGTGGTATTTTTCTCTCTAGAATACGGTTCCAGTATTGTTATGGTGGGAGTCTATAATGAAAAGAGGTGAGGTCAGAGGTAGGGAATCCCCTAAGGCCAGAGGCAATGACGTCATAAATATGATGGGGATAGTGAACTGAGGCAAAAATGACAGAGGCTAGACATGCATTTGCATTCGAAGAGTGAAAGAAAACAGTGTAGTTGAAATGTTCTAAATCAAGGCTGGTAACTTGGCTTTATTTCCCCCTCTATAATGGACTAATTAGTATATACTTGAGAAACGATAAGTCTCATGCAGTTTCTCTTTATCTCTTTTTAAATCTTTTAAACACAGAAAAATTGAGGAATTGATAATGGCTATAATTTGTCAACCTATGCTCTAGGCTAAGGTCTACCAGTTGGTTGGTGTGTGTTTATAAGTTTACATTAATACTATGAGGTAATCAAGTTGAGCTGTTTATGTGGTAAACAAATGTTGGTTTGGCTCACAGTTCTGGAGGCTCAGGGATATCCTATGTGTAGAAGAGCTTACATTGTCAAACAGGAAGACAGAAGTGGGAAGGAGGAGGAGGGGGAGGGGAGGAGAAAAGGGAGGTGGATGGGTGGGAAGGGAAGGGAAGGGAAGGGAAGAGAATGGAAGAGAGGGAAGAGAAGAGAAGCAAAGAGAAGGGAAAGGAAGGAAAAGTGAAAGGACTGAAACTGGGTCCCGACACCCCACAAGAATGTCTGAGAAAATACTTTGATGACCCAGTTTCTCCTACTAGGCCCCATCCCTTCAGGTTCCAGCCCTCGATCACAGTGGACCCTTGGGGAACATTAAATCATTAGCTAAACTATAGCAGGAAATGAAAGATCCACCTACAAAGGAAACTGAAAATATTGGCCATTGTTATTAGCTTATTTTTTTAATCACATATATAAACACTTCTTTTCAGTAAGATTAAAATTCTGACATCTTAATCAAATATTGTATAGTTTGGGTTTCTTTATCACAGGAATCTTTGATTAATGGGTACTACAGTGCTTTCAATACTTAAATACTTAGAATTAAGAATCTGTTCCATAATACAAGGCCATTTGAACATACGTGATATATGTGTGAGTACATGTTTGTGTGTGTGTACACGTGCAAGTGTGTATGTATATGTGTATATAAGCATTGTGTGTATACATGCATGTGTGTGTGTGTGTGTGTGTGTGTGTGTACTCAGATATATGTGTGAGTACATGTTTGTATGTGTTTACATGTACATGTGTGTACGTGTGTGTGTCTGTACACATGCATGTGTGTACATATATATGCATGTATGCATTTCTGTATGCATGTGCGTGTGTGTGGTATGGTGTGTGTGTGTGTAAGTGTGTGTGTACGTGAGTGTGTGTGTGTCTGTGTGTGTGTGTGTGTGTGTGTGTGTGTATTGAAAAGGTCAGTGTCTGGATCAATCTTCCTCTATTGATTTCCACTTTGTGTCTTTAAACAGGTCTTGTACTGAGGCAAACTGTCAAGACTGACTGGCTAGCAAGTGTTGGGGATTCACCCAAACACTGCTACATTCAGCTTTTATGTAGATGCTGTGGGTATCTAAATTCAGGTCTTCACGCTTATGCAACAATCACTTTATCAACTCTGAGACATCAACCTAGTCCTTTACATACTATTTCTTAATGATATATGCTTTTAGGCTTGATGTACCAGAGTATTCAATATATGCTTTTGAATCAATCAATGATAGTGCTAAATTTTCCATTAAAAAATAAATTCCTACCCATTTAAAAATAATCATCTATGCCATTGAATGTTGGTATTTATAAAGTACTTAGTAGGGTGAATGTGAGGTCTTAAATGAGTTCACCAAACCCAAGGTAAATGATAAATAGGTGTTTATTAGGGAGGAACTTACACAGATAAGAGTAAATAATGGTCATGGTCTTCCTCCTTCAGAAGTGCAGTCTCTGCTCTTCTGATGCTCTCAGAAACTCAAGGGAGCATGGGCCAGTTCCCACTCTTCCTTAATGGGTCACATATGCATGAAACCATGCCCAAAGTATGTGGTCACTACTACAAGTTCACTGGCAAGGCAAGATGTCACTACAATTTTCCTTTTTGTCTAAGAAGAAGGGTTTAATTCTAATACAAAAACTACATACAATGCTCAAAAAATATCAAGTACATTTCAGGAGAAGGAAAGGTAAAAACATATAGAAATTAAGACCTACAACCAGCAAGAGCAACGCTGAGCAATAAACTCATTCTACATACCCAGTCCCAGTGTAAAGGCCTATAACAGATTACTCCAATAGCTGTCATATGCTGGAGAGTCTAAGTCTTGTGTCTAGTATTTTCTGTCTAAGATAAGAAAGGACATTAGCTGTTACTGTCTAGTCTTCAGTAATACTCATATTTGTTACTATCTGTGGTTCTCATTTTCACTAAAGGATGAGATGTGTAGTTTCAAAAGTATAAAGCCATGTCTGAAACAGAATTTCAAGGCTTTCATGTATGGAAAATTACTTATTGTACTTCCTAATATTATTTAAAAATTAGAAATTAAAATACACATGAATTCATGAATACAATTAATTGTCTATTATCTGAGCATGAAGGAGACACTTTCATAAGGAGGGGTTTTGGGGCAGTGGTGTATGGACTAGGTCATTTCCACAGTGTGTCATCAGCTCTGATAATGAGCAATGGGTGGGGGGTCAGAGCTCTAGTCTAGACTCACAAACCCTGGTTCTTATGTCTACTTCTGCCACATCAGTAGCCCACTTAAAGTTGGACCCTGAACTTAAGAGTTATTTTTTGACTCCAATTTCAAAACCTTCTAAAGGTTTAGCCTCTCTGGGAAATGCAATCATTCTAGATCCTAGATGTGGCTTATTCAGTGTTTGATTAATTTTGACTAATCCCAAAGAACCATTCCATTTCAAGGATCTTATATGGTAAAATCCTATTTATTACACATGCAATAACATACAATTTGGGGCTGGAGAGATGCTTTAGCAGATAAGAACACATGCTGCTTTTCTGAGGCCCTAGATTCAATTCCCAGCACCAACATGGAGGCTCACGACTGTCTGTAACTTCAATACCAGGGAATCTAACACCCTCACAAATAATGTAGGCAAAACATCAATGCACGTAAAATTAAAAAATATTTTAAAACAAAGTAAACAAAAAACAACATACAATTAATATGTCAGTTTTTTAATTTCTAATTTCAGAGAACTATACTAAATATGTTGTCTAAACTTAAGAAATGATTACTTTAGGTTATGAAATATGAATGATATCACAGTCAGTCAACTCTTTTTTATGAACTGATTGCTTGATAACATCACTCACATTGTTTGACATTCTTTAATCCTATTACAAAGCATTATGTATAATAAATACAATATATGTATATAATAGATTGAGAATGGGAAATAGCACAGGACTATTTTATTATACTTTGAAGCTCACTGAGCTATTTTTCTATACTAGAAAAAACATTATAGTAAATGTATAATGTATGATGTATGCAAAAGGCTGATGTATGAAAAAGAAACAGTTTCAGAACAATATAAGGAACTTAATGTCACTGAGGCATTCAAATGCTGATGCATCTAATCAGTAAATGTAATCCTCCTATCATTGTCTCCCTTGGCCCCTTTCCAGAATCTTTCCTTCACAGGCTCTGTCTTGGATGATGTAAGCTCTACAAGGGCTATTCTGGAAGGCTTGGGATGCTCACTCCTTTACTCTCAAGACTTCCATGTTTCTAGCAATCTTTAAAGGTTTACAGATATTCCACTTCTCTGCCTCCCATGAAGAGCTGTCTCTGTGCTTGAGTGTATTCATGGCACTAGCTCAGGTCATTGCATCTGGAAGCGAATGTAAGGATTACCTGTTACAACCAATATATATCACAGTACACTTGAGTGTGCAAGACTGACTCTCTTTTTAAGATGGAATACCGTGCATCCCAGGCTGGCTTTGAACCTGCCATATAGCCAATCATGACCTGGCACTTCTGATTCTTTAGCTGTGATTTCCTGAGTGATGAAGTTACTGCTATTTTGCATCATAGCTTGTTTTATACAGTGCTGGGGTCTGATTAAGGACTTTGTGCATGATAGGCAAGCACTCTACTGACTGCTATATCCCAGACCTACAGTAGAAAGCCTAAGCATGAAGTGAAAGTAAGTGATATGGCATCGTTTCCAGAAGTCAATATGCATGAAGGATATATTGTCATTTAGAAAACCTGGAAAACCTTAATTATGCACTCTCTGACACTTTTTGTCTCAGTACACATTAAAATACACATTTACCAGAGAAACAAATTTCATCTATAGAATACTATTCTTTTACATATACTCTGTGCTTGCATAGTTCCTAAAGTTTAGGAAATAACCACAGATAAATATTTCCTTACTCTAAAAATGGATGACTCTCTTGTTATTATAGAAATATTATTAGGAAGGGTAGTCATGTGGGCACATGAATTATGATTCTATTAACCATATATTCTAAGTCATACATTTTAGGTCTCACTTCTTAAAGGTGATGGCAGATTACTGGAGGGTTGGTATGCAAGATGACTTTAGTTAGAACTGGAAAAAGTCACCTGGACATCTGCTTGTCCACCCTCATGAATGGAACCGAACAGCTTCTAAACTATTTAGGGTTATATACAAGTTAATGAAGAGGCTAAATGACACATAGAAAAACAAAACCCAAAGGGCAAAGAACCTTGACACCATGTGAAGTGAGATTAGCTAATTAACACACTGATCTCTTTATAGTTTTTGACCTTAGAAGAGTTATAATTTAGTTGAATTCTAAGATAGATTCTAGCTGTGAATTAATAAGGGCATTTCAGTTTTTTAAAGTAAATTTTACTTCATGAGTTTTAAAAGAATAATGCTCATCAGTTATAACTCAGTGAATTAAAATGATTTCACTATCATGATTTTTAGTTATTAAGTGGGAAGACATACTTGTAATAACATAATTTTAAACATGTTCATATAGTTTTTATAACACAATATTCTATTATTGAATATTTATATTAGAATCACTTTATTTTTGTCAAATTTTGGAAAGCACTCAAAGTAGGTTCATTTATTTTAGCACCAGGGATTGTAGTATTTAAAATGCTTCCTAAATAATTGGAAATAAAAAAAATAATTGGAAATAAAAATATTTTGTATAATGGCAAACTATGTGATTATAATGCTTACCAACTAAAAGTGATATAATGAAACAATACACATTTTCATGTTATGAATGCTATGGAAAGATAGTATCCAGAGAAAGAGGCTCATGATTGGAGTTCTAATAAGATGTCAGCACTGGATGCTAAGAGGCACCCAATAGAAAAAAAGATGTTATGTCCAGAGGCTCTACTCATACCATCTAGAGTAGATGAGGAGAACATTAACACATAGAGCAGATACTGATGCATCTGGTACCAGGGTTGGGATGCTAAGTTTTTCCTCAATTTGTTTCTTTTTCTTTCTTTAAAAATCTGGTCAGAAACTTTATTGCTACCCAGGGTAAAATGCCTCTTACCATTTTTGCTTTGTTTCTAAACATAACTATTTCACTTGACAATATTCAAGGGATTCCTGACACAGAAAATAGAAATGAGGATGAACAGGGGCCCTGAAAGCTATAAAGCATGTTGGATTTCAGAGGAGAATATAAGACAAATAGGCTATGGTAGTCCAAAATAGTCAGACAAAAAAGAAAGCCAAGAAAAAGTTACAAGTAATGACATTTCAATAATTATTTGTTATCTTACAATTTTAAAATAAAAATGTCAAGGGCTTGAGACTTAGTTTCCCAGCAGTGATAGTTTTCTCTAACCACGTAGCACTGGGAGTCTATTTAACCAGTTTAAATTTATTTTGACCAAGTATTGTTAACTTCTTCTTGTCACAGTTGGGTCAATAATTTCAGAGTCATGCTAGATATTGTAATTATCCTACAGTGAGATCATATATAGTAAAAACAACATGAAATATTTCTAATTAAATTATCACAAATTGGAATGCCTTCACTCCTACCAAGTAAATAAAATTATGGGAGAGAAGTAACTCTAATTCATTGAGTTATAGCAGATGAATGGAGTGTTGTTTTAAGTTTTCAAGTCAAGCATGGTGAATCTGGAAGCAAGTGACTCATTACCATACATTTAAATATTTGTGAAGAGAAATTTACTTTCAGATTTTTTATAGCTAATTAAAGGTTTAGAATTTGACCCACTAATCTCTTTTCATCTTCATCTTGGGAAATGCCACCTCTGGTTAGTTATTTTATCTAGTTGAGTTAAAATAGAGATGTGAGAAAATGTATTGAGGTGCATCGTAGGTCCAGCTTGCCTGGTGTTGAAATCCTGGCTCACCAGCCCATGACTCAATTAAACTAACTATGGCATGCAGCCTGGGCTTCTACATACATAACACTGATCTTAAATCCTGCTGTATAGGTTCATTCTAGAAGTGAAATGTAGTTATAAATATAAAGTTGCATTGCTTACTATCTATAGATAACAGGTGGCATTGGCTACCCAGGTATGTGAGCATAAGACCCATGTTTGTGACTGCCTTTTGTGAAAGTCCATGAAAGTGCAATACAACTTAAACTGGTAAGTCCCTTAAAGACTCCTGAAGGGCTATCATCTCACTCAGAAATCATTCTGAGCTCAGAACATGAATTACAAGCTTCAGCTCTCCTATGGTGTTCAATTTCTCATTGTTCTCATTTTGAACACTCAAGCTTCTATTTTGATTTTTGCAGCCCCAGTTAGACTGATACCATATAGTTTGCCCACATAGAGTCCATAGTGGCTTGAACGTGAAATATGCCCCCTCCCATGGCTCATGTGTTTGAATGAACATTTTGTATTCCAGTTTGTGGTGCCATTTGCAAAGAGGGACCCTAATTGGGTGGGTACACTTGCTGTTTTATAACTCAGCCCCTCTGGGACTATATCCCATAAAATTGTAAGTCCAAGTAAACCTTCCCTTCCCTACATAGTTCCTTGTTTGATTATTTGTTCACACTAGCAATAAAAATAACTGAAACATGTATCAGTCCCCTCTCTCATTGACTGCTTCTAAATGGTGTTGACATTGTTCTGGAAATTTTCTCTCTTCCTTTAAAAACATGCTTCTCCGCTGGTGTGGTTAAGTTTTATTTCTATTATGTTCCAGTCTGGCTTTTATTTTAGGAATTGAGATTCTGGTGTGTGACACAAATGATGATGAAAATCTCATCAAGCCTCTAGGACATTTTAAAGACAGCACCAAACGTGGAAATGAGCAACTTCAGTGAAGTTGGATTTGACTGGCAGACCAAATTTAAGTAAACCAAAAAATAATGAGGGGGCTGGCCGCACACACATGGTATGTCAGCACTGAAGGGGCAGATTCATGATGATTGCAAGTTGGAGGAGAATCTGGGATAGCTAGTGAGGTCCTGCCTTAAGAGCTCAATAAAACAAAAGAACAAGAAGAACAAATAAATAAATAAATAAAAACATTGCAGGTAAGAAATAAAATGAAGACATGGCCCTGTTCAGAGGCTACATCAGTTCAGATAATCTCTAGAGCTATCCTGTGTATTAAAACAATGTCCAGCCCCTTGTGGCTACTACCCTTTGAAATGTGACTGGTACCTAAGTGAGTACTTCTGTGACCATAAAAAGGCACTACCTGGTAAGGACTTAGTATAATCAGAATGTAAAGATTCTTATTAGCACTATTTAATATTTATTATAGGTTGAAATGGTAATAGACAATTTTAATGTAAATTATGTAGAATATATGATTGAAAGTGAATATGATTATATCCACTTTATCCTTTCTTAATATGGGTGGCAGGAAATTAAAACTGCCATCTGGGGTTTACATTTAATTTCTACTGGTGAGCCCTAAAAGATGGACTAGCCCTCTACTGTTACTGATATGTTCCAAGAGAATTTGCAAGAGGGAATATGTTCTTTATTTGGAAGTGCTGAGGTGTTTCTGTGATGGCTATAACTTCCCATTTAGGCAGGGACATTGAAAAATTAACTTGTAGACTCAAGGATTTCTGGGCCTAACTATGAACAAACACTGGACCCCAAGAAGTCAAATATTAAACTAAACAAGTTATGTTAGGTAAACCTAACTTCTATTCCTAAGGATGTCTGTGACACATTTGGACATATCACATGCTTCCAATGGTTGAGTCACTTTCAATGGGGCATGGGCACCTACTGAATGTCTGCTGAGCTAGCGTGTGGTTAATTGGCCATATGCCCAAATTGCTACAACCCTCTTTGGGTCAGTAAGAGTCCTGGCTCTTGGGTGAAGAACTGCTCACCTCTTGGAGGTAAATTAACTCTTTCAGAATACTATGGCATCATTAAGCACAGTAGAAAAAGAAAGTAATTTACTCAATGGTCCCCTAAAGACACCCTGGAGAAGAAGGTAGAAGTTGTGTCACGGTAAGCTCACATGGAAGTACTGCAAAATCAATTAGGGAAACAAGACAAATTAGATGGCATGTGATCTATCCAATTGAGATGTAAAGACAAACTCTATAAGCAGGATGTAATTGCCTCATGGATATATAGTTAAGAGAAATTGTGTTTTCTCAGAGGGACTTTGGAAGGAAAGAAGAAAGCATGCTAATGTTTCTGTTTCATATAAAAATACATTGCATGCTTGTATGCTTCAAAATTTTTATTTTCCAAAGTGCTGGTGTTTTCTTCATGTCTACTTTAATTTAACCATTGTACCCAATGTTTGAACACTAAACTGGTGATCAGGAAATTTGCGTTCAAGCCATACTTCCACTGTCATACATTTACCCAGCCATGTGAGCATGGACTGTTTATTTTCCTCTTAGCTTCTTATTTATGAGTTAGGGTTACGGATTGTGTTGGGTTACAGATGGTCATGGAAGGATTTGGTGAAGGGATCCAGGACGTGTGGAGAGACAAATACATAAGCAAGCAATGATGACCCCCAAGAAGCAGATAGTCATTTTATATTTAGCTGCGCCTTTGCCCCCACAGCTCTGGTAATCTTCTCTGTGCTTGAAACGCTGAAGCAGACTTTCTACACTTTCAACGACTGTAGGAAAAACAGGGACAGACTCCAAGTCATAGGTTTTGCTGCAATAAAATGGGCACTGGGTCAGCCACTTTGTTGTGTTACAAGGAGAATTCAACAGAAGTGGCCTCATTGCCACATATCTTACTGGTAAGTCTGGCCTACTTATGCTTTTCAATCTGAAGCTAGTAGAAGCTCTTCCTGAGTTAGAGTGATCTTTGTTGGGGAGGGAAGAAACAGTTTCCTGCCACTTCTGCTACCACCACTGTCCCATCATGCTGTGTTTGTGGACATATGTCCTGTCAAGCTGTGTTTGTGGATGTCTGTCCCATCATGCTGTGTTTGTGGACATCCATCTTAGACCTTTAGCACCAACCTGACTTAATTGACATCACTAGTTTCAGGTTTCTAAAAGCAACAACAATAGTTTCTGTTGGTTGTGCTGTCTTTCAAAAGGAGGTCTTTTGAGAAAGCTTATGAAGGACATCTATCTTAATAATTTAGATCAATGGCTTTCATGGCAATTATATTGATCCCTGCCACTGTGGCAGTATTCAGAATGTGTCAGGTGCCATTCTATGTGCTGAGATGCATCAACACATTTAGTCCTTCCAAACTGAGAAGGAAGGTTTTTAATCTGTCAGCATTTCCATTTGACTGATGAAAAGAAGCCCAGGTGTCATGGTGCGTGGCAGAGACAGCACTTAAACTTAAGGTCAGGGTCCTTGGCTATCAGAGCACAGCGCTGACTGTCTTGTGACAGTTCCCCCCTTTGTGCAATTTATTTTTCTAATATCTTCCACTTAAACACAAAACAGGTTTGAAGTTTGCAATCCCTTTATATTAATTTAAATCTTAGAAAGTGGTTCTAGCTGTATGTAAACTACTTATGCACAAGTGAACAGTGATTATCAAAGTGCTCTAATTAAGAACACACAACATATTTGTATTTGTTGTAGCTAATGTTTTAATTGCATAATAAAATTTACTAATCCACAGCAGTAATTACAAAGCATCTGAATTTCATTCCATTTTATGTAAAAATGCCATATAACCACGGAGTTGTAATGTTATTTGGTGCCTCTCCTCTCATTCTCTCTCTCTTCATTCAGGCAGGAGGAGGTGTGACACACAAATCAAGCACTTAGTCAAAATTAGCCATAACGCACATGACTGGCTTATGCTATCGTGCTGTTGTTAGTTAGGTTGCAGCATTTAGCAACCTATAATAGGCATTGCTGCTATTGTTCTGTTGGGTTGCTATGATGTGTGAAAAAATCATCCTGTGGATGCCCTGCCAGGGAAGATACACTTCAGGGACTAGTCTTGGTAAAAGATATCCACACATTATTACTCCTGAGGGAAAAATTCCTAAGCCCTAACATTGCTCAGTGGCAGCTTGGCACACAAAAGGGCAGCAGTTAGAGTCCCCAGTGTTCTAAATAATGCAGCAGGTAACAACCTCATCAGGGTTTTTAAATCCCTTAATGCGTATTTGAATTTTTCTTTATAAACACCTAACTAATAAAAACCTTCCAATTTTGTCACAATGAAATGCAAAGAGCTTGTGGTCTAGATTCTGCAACTAGAACTTCTACCTCCTCCTTGCTCCTCTCACCCCCACAGTTTTGCAAACACCACACACTGTTTCTTCCATCTTCTCTGACTTAAAAGACTATGTCAAACAGGAGTGGCAATGCAAGAACTTTCTCTGTAGCTCTGAAAATATACCTTTAACTTCCTTTACCCCAAGGGACTAGATCACACGTTGTTTCGCCACACAGGGCAAGTCAGAAATAAGTATCCCCAGGTAAGCAAAAGGCTCACTCTTTAAATACTAGCTGTTTCTTATTTTCTGTGTGGGTTTATTCTTTTTTCTTCTTCACACTTGGGTCCCTGTTTTTATTTCCTTACCTCACTTTCTTCCTCTTGGGACCAAAAAAAAAAAAAAAAAAAAAAAAAACAACCCTGTCTTAATCACTCTCCTACTCTCCTTTTGTCTTTCCTTCCCCCTGTAATTCTTCACTTTAGAGGAACACCACAGAGTTGAGAAGCTGGAGGAGTAGAGAGGTTGTCACAGCTGGACACAGAGAGGTAGCAATATCTCTTAATTGTCACCACCTTGCAGGAACAGTGGGACTTCCTCTTTTCTGCCTGACTTCTAAAACACTGCTCAACAAAAAGCAGGCTAGCTGCAGAGCTGCTGTTAAAATGGCCCCACTTTCCACCAAAGAACTTACAAAAAGTCAAAAAAGTGGCAGTATACCAGTGTTCTCAGCACATGATACATACAAAACAAATGCATCAAGCCTGCCCTACTGTAGTTTTATGGCTGCTCTCTGAGGCAGAAAAGGAGCTAGATTTACGGACTGGGATTTGTATTCTAATGACAGGGACTAAATTCTCCTCTGTACTCCACATCTGTCTCCACACTTCTATGTGAAATAGCTCCCGGAAGCACATGTGCTTGAGCACGCCATCCCCAGCTGGTGATTCTGATTGGGAAAATGGAGAAATCTCTAGGAGGTAGAGCTGAGCTTTAAGAGGTGGGTGCCAAAGCTGGGGATTCAAGGCTTCTGGGCTTCTGGATTTTAGCTCATCCAACCCTACTTCTGGCCCAAACTCTGTTTGCTTCCAAATCTGCTGGGCACCACAAAATTATCACCATGAGGCAGCCTCTGCCACCACATTTTTCCATGTCACGATGGACTGTATCCCAGACTATAAGCCAAAATAAACCCTTTGAGTTGCTTCTGTTAGGTATTTTGTCACTGTGAGGAGGAAATGAAGTCTTCCCGAGAATTTAAGGAATCACTGAACATAATTGGTTTCACAATAATAGGATCACAGGTCATATTTTCTTGTAATTACAGAAATTACTCCCAGGACATGGGCTGTTATTTAAGCTTCAGTATGGTTATTATACACCGTAGGAACAAAAGAAGATATGGGCTAATGAAGATGTTGTCCTCATGTTCTTCCCCCCCCTCCATGTTTTAGTTTAGCTTCAAGGCACACATCTGCCCTTGTGTTTTGCAGAATATGTCTTGTGTGCTTTGTTCTGAACACCAGCATTTCTAAGCACCTCTGCCTCTATGAGGTTTGGAGCTGAGCACTGGAGAGAGTAAAATCAACTTTTAATATTCAGTCTGCTCTGCCTCACATTTCAGTTATCCTTGGTTACCCACTTAAACTAGGAACCTTCCTCTTTATTGCTCTGTCTCTCCCTATTCATGAGACATTCTCTGCCCTTTACTGCACTGATCTACAGCAGTTATAATCCTGCAAGGAAGCCCTGCTTCATGAGAAACCACCCCTCAATTATCCACTACTCAAAGAATACTATCTCCTTGACTGGTCCTCTAGAAGGCCTTAGTTCTCCTGCCCCACCCAGAGTGGACACGTTTTCTTCTCCTAAGCTTCACATGACACAAATCTTAAAGAATTCTTTCCTCCTCCCCATGGGGCACATTGCACATTGTATGTGCAGAGGACAAAGAGATTATTCTTCATGCTTCTTTTCATTGCTTGTGATTTACATTGTAAGGTTATTGATGGCAGTACACTCTTATAAACACTTGTTTTAGGTTACACCTGTCTAGACATTAATTCTAAAAGGTTTGAATATAATTTAATTAGGAAGTGACTTCTAGGAAACATGGTTGAGAGCAAAGAAGTGACCCAAGGAAACAGAATAAGTTGCTGTTGCACATAAAATATGAGTCACATAGAAAAATCTGGAAGTCTGTGTAGAATCTGTCTTCAGATTGTCCCACATCAGGGTTAATTAAGAAAGCTGTGATCTTTGTAAAATCAACCCCCACCACCAGCAATGGGTTGAGACAATTGAGACATGGCTACAGACACAAAATCGAATCTGCAGATGCTGAAGGGATCATGTTGAAACTCAAGTTAATTATCCTAAAATTAGACAAGCTCCAGAACTAAACACAACATAATAATCTAACTCTCAAATCTGGTTCCCTTCTTTCTCTACTTTTTCTTTATTTGAGATAATGCTATCTTAAGAGTTAACTTCAAAAGACCATCAGAGTCCAATACAAGCTTGTATTCAAGTCCTGCTCATTCATCTTTCATGGGGATTTTATCTTGGCTAAGTTTGGCTTTACTTATTTTAATATTAGTTAAATATTCTTATCCCCTTTAGTAACAGACTTAATTTAGTTCCCTTTTACTTTGGCATCCTGCTGACTTATCATCCTCCTTGGGTTTTTAAATTCATTTTAATAGTATAACCTCTTGTGTTTGTCATCTATGGAGTATACGTTTTTAGTTCATCTGTTTTAAAACCACTAACCACTCAGGCCTTTCTTGCTTCATGGAAAAGACAAAGCTGATCATGATGATAGAGGATGCATGAGGGATCATCCCAGTACTGGTAGGCATAAAAACTGAAATGGAATCTTGTACTCTAAGGCAAAGGTTTTAATACAAAAAGGGATTGGAGACAACACAGATTTCAAGAGAGTCAGTTTGGCAACAGAAAAATAGACATTTAACTGGATTCATGGAGGGTCTGGGATTTGTTAGTCATGAAGAATGAAGACCTTCTGGCTTTTGGAAACTTTTTTTTTTTTTGATACTTTAAGGGGAATTTCCCAAGTGAGAGATATAAATCAAAGACCAAGTTGTCTCTGGAGACATTTTGGAATTATTTTTCACCTGGTGGTGTTTTCTCTATTATCAGGTGTGTAAAGCAGGTATGTTCCAACCCTGTTGATAGGAAGGAGAGACACTCAGTAGCTGAAAGTCTTTCAGGATGGTGGCAGGGAAACTCATGGCTTTTCATATCCCGGACTGTACCCATCAAAATTTTGACTATCTAAATGCCCCAGCCTTACTTACAAGTTTTCTGTAATGCCTCACAACATGGAGATTCGATCTTGGATTCTTGGGCATGGCTTATGAGCTTTTAGTGTGGCCTCTGTTCACCCAGCCGCACTCCACTCAATGTCTAATCTTTTTACACCTTCTCTGTCATCTAAAATAGGAAGCTATCTTCATATCAACAGAGCATACCCACAGATCCATGTCTTGGTTGACAATACACTTTTTGTCCTTAGTATGCCCAATACACTTTTTGTCTTTATTATGCCCACAAGCTCGCTTATTGCTGCTTCTTCCCAAGCAGGTATATACTGTGTTCTTCATATTACAGACAACTTAATATTTGTCCTTTCTGATCATCTCAGAGTTCGGAAGGTTTCCTAAGTATTTCTGGACAGGAACTTATCTTCATTAATGAAGTTGAGTTTGTTAAGTAATGTACAATTCTGTGTTCAACTTTGTGTTTTAAATGCCTAATACTATACTTGGTATATAGTATTCTTTTGGGACTACATTTTAAGAAAAATGAATAATAAAATTATTTTTTACATAATGTTTTTTCTCTTCCCAGTAGTCTCATTTGCATTGTTTTTCTTATTCTACTTTGAATATCTGGTATACACATAATTTTTAAAATAAAATTAGAAATATTAACTTCTTGTTACAATGAATGATTACAAACATGTCTCTCCAGAGACAACTATATGTCATCAATTTAATATAAATGTGAAATGTCTGCTAGCTTTCATACAAATGAATAATATTTTAAATAGCTATTTTCTTAAGTAATTTTTAAAAATGTGTACTTCATTTATGTGTCAAGAAAACACACCACTCACTTGATTAGCATAAATCAAGTTGCCACAAACTGTTATCTGAACCAGTACCATGCTGTTTTGGATGTGTGTTAAGTAGTAAATCAACTTCATTGGAAGTGTTGTGTATCATGATTATATTGAGAATGCTGTACACTCTTTCCAGAGATGCATAATTCTTTCACATCTCTGGAGTGTCTTCAATAAATTGCTCCCTATTTACTAAATTATCACACCACTAAATAATACAAAATAATGAAAGTATTAGAATATGTCCAAAAGCCACATCTCTGCACTCTTCTGAAACTGGACAGAATTCTATTAGCCTTCTCCTTTCAGAGATTTCTCATGCACCTTTGACCAACTTAGGACAACTATGTGTCAACATCCATTGGCTAACATCAGATAGTGTAGTATGCTTTTGGAGAGTTACTAGACTAAATGATAATAAAAAGTATAGTGAGGTATTTAATGAACAATATTATCCTTCATTGGATTATGAAAGCCATAGCATGCCACAAACATCGCCTGTATATGCATCTACTAAATTATCTATACTCTAGGTTTTTTCCATTTTATAGACAATTTATCACCAGTGTACTGAAAGCAAGAATAGTTTGGCTTTACACTTAAGCCTGTTGGCATCCAGGTGCTGTGAAGTGTAGTGTCAAGTTCATTGCAGAAGAATATTGTACGTTTTAAACTTTTTCAGGTAGGAGAAGGTACATTTGGGACATGAAAGGTTCTTTCTTGAATAGCGTGAATACAAGAGGGAAGCTTTTTTTCTTAAATTGAGATAGTTTACATGTCCCTTGTGACATGATTGCTTCTATTTTCCAGGAAGTGCACACATATATGATCTGCTCAAATAGAATAGTTCATGATTTCTAATCTGTGATCAGATATACAAAAAGTTAACACACATTAACTGGCTATTAGGATGGTGTTTTAGTCCACCCAGTTTTAGAAGCAGTTTTCAGTGCAGCTTGGTGCCTTGGTAGCAACTGTGGGTTGAGTGTTCCTTTGAAAGCACTTCCACAAATATTTCTGTGCAGGAATTATATGCTCACATTACATTTTCTAATGCTATCTTATAGCAGAACAAACAAATAGTTCAGATATCACATCACCACACATAGGAACAGTAAGGGGCACTCTGGTGAGTGTACCTCATCACCAAGAATCGCATCACTGATGTCTCATGATGGGAGATGTTATTCTGTAAATATGTTTCTCATACTGGTTAATTAATAAAGCCCTGTTGGCTAATAGGTAACTAGATAGGCGGGGCTAGGAGACTAGGAGGAGGAAAGACACAGTAGTTAGGAAGAGTCAGCATGTAGAGCATTGAGAAAGAAGATGCCGTCGGCAGCTCCCTGATAAGATGACTACGTGGAAATACTTAGATAAGTAGAAATGGGTTAATAATTAAGACAGAGCTAGCCCATAAACAATATTGGTAACTGGCCAACAGGATTGTATCAAATACAGAGTCTCAGAGTGTTATTTGGGGCCTGCATGCCAGACCGGCGGGGGGTGGGGGGGCTGGCAGAAAACATACAAGCTACAGATGGTGCCCAATGTGGCTATAAGAACTTTCACTTAAAACTTGATAAAAGCTTAAAAAGAGATTTTAGAAACACAGGAACAGAGACTAGCAAGACTTCTTGATAGCAACATTTTCTCAGTTGGATTTGTTTTGCTGTAGACAGAGATTTGCGCAGCTCCTTTAAGGGAGGTTTCCAAAATTAGCATAAGCGGCAAAAAACCACCTTGATTGTAAAGAGCTCTGCTAACAATTCATTGGTGTGTACAAGAGCTGCAATGAAGGTTTGCACTGTGTTTTAAAAAATACGCTGGCTTGGGAGAGAAAAAGAAGCAGGATACAATGGTTTAAAAAAGAAAAAAGAAAGTAAAATGGATGGGTGTGGTGGCACATGCCATTAATCCCAGCACTCGGGAGGCAGAGGCAAACAGATCTCTGTGATTTCAAAGTAAACCTGGTATACAGAGGGAATTCCAGGACAGATAAAAGTTACACAGAGAAACCCTGTCTCAAAATATGTAAAAATAAAAGTAGAAGAAATAGAGTAATAAAAAAGCCACGTAAAGATGGAAAGCACAGAGAAATTTTGGATACTATACGCGATTCTGTTGTCTTTAAATTATTTGATTGCTGAGAAAATAACAACTACTGATAAAAGAAATGCTGCTGGATTAATTCAATTTATATATTTTTAAAAAGCTTTGACTCCAAAATTTAAGTTCAAGGACAAGTTACTGGGGAAAAGGATTTCTATTTTTGTTTCCATAGAAAATGAAAAGCTGTGGATTCCTTCCAGACTAACGTGGTTTGATCAAGCAAGACCCCCTGAAGCAACATCAATGGGACATTGCAACCTTACAGACCATTAAAGCCAAGATTTCTGCGTCTTCTTAGGATCCCCAAGACATGGTGCCCCCTACCAGCAGGAAGTAGTTTGGAAAGAACGACGCCCAAATTCCCAAATATTGTTTATAAATGTTTGTTGTCATTTAAGTGGGCCTGGTTATAACTGGTTAATGACACAAGCAATCTTTCTAAAGGTAAAAAGGGAATTATGGTATAGGTATGAATACTTTGCTTTGGAATGGATTTTCTTTTATTGATACAATTTAAGGTCAATTTAGTGATATGTATATTTCTCCTCTTGTTTAGGTATTGTGTTTATATAGCTCATTGGAAAATGTAATGTATAATTTAGTACAGATTATAGAGAGTTACCTATGATAGATAAAACTTGGAGTTAAGTTAGTTAGGATTTCTAGATATGCAGATATCTATTTGAGATGAATAGACATTCTTCAAACCTTTCAAAGACCTACAGAATATGGCATTTAAAATGGTTTAGGGTTTTTCTTGACAATGAGGCACAACTGCTCCTGGTAACACCACCTGCATCAGAAAGGAAGATGGTCATTGAAGAAACACATTATGGAGTTTGCTTCTAATAAGGCTAGACTAGCCATTTGGGCAAGGTACTGCTCTTGTGGACTGTTTGACTTTATGTTGTAGAAACTGGACATGCAGGACCCACAAAAAGGTTACTGCTGATGCAAGATGGACATTGCTACAGGATTCCTGCTTCATGGAAGAGGCTGCCTGTCAGACAGTCTACAGGACACAAAGAAAAATGACTGAAAAACTGCCAATACAGGTGGACAGTTTAAAGTTTCCTGCTTTGTTGAGGAGTCTGGAGACACACTATGACCTGTGGGCTGAAGATGGAAAATTATAGAAGAACTTCGGGTGACTGACCAGGCAATGAGTTGTCTCTGTCATTTCTTGAGTTTTTATATTATCCTTCTGTGTTCTTTGAAGGAGTTGAAGACAGATAGTTATGGTTATAACTTTAATCCTTAGTTAGGATTAAAGATAATTTACATATAGGACTTTAGACTCACAAAGATAGGCTAGATAATATTTTCTTTAAGTCTTACAAAATGTTAATGGACTAAATATTGTTAACTGTGATTCTTATTTGATAACTGTTGTATGATATATTTTGCTATGTCAAGGTTAAAACCCTTTTTATTTTAGACAGAAAAGAGATGATGGGAGATGTTATTCTGTAGATATGTTTCTCATACTGGTTAATTAATAAAGCCCTGTTGGCCAATAGGTAACTAGATAGGCGGGGCTAGGAGACTAGGAGGAGGAAAGAGGAAGTAGTTAGGAGGAGTCAGCATATAGAGCATGGAGAAAGAAGATGCCGGCGGCAGCTCCCTGATAAGATGACCAAGTGGAAATACTTAGATAAGTAGAAATGGGTTAATAATTAAGACAGAGCTAGCCCAAAAATAATAATGGTAACTGGCCAACAGGATTATATCAAATACAGAGTCTCAGAGTGTTATTTGGGGCTAGCACACCAGACCGGTGGCGGGTGGGCAGGCAGAAAACATACATGCTACACATATCTCTTGACAACTTGTCAGAAGGAGAAACATGAGTGTTCTGTGAACAAAGAATAACATTGTTATCATTACCTTTAATCTCCAGCCTGTGACAAAATGGAAGTGTCTTCTTAAGGTCTATACTGAATTAACAGAATCACAAGAGAATATCACACTGAAAGTTTAAAAGAAAATTACTGTGTCTGATTAAAATGTTTTTTATTAATAGCAAATGTGGAAGCCATCCATACAAACACTTTTGATGAGTAAGTAGATGTTGTTTGTATTTATCCTGATAATTTAATCTATTACCTATTTGTTTCTGCAATTTTTTTTACTAGAATTTATTTATGTTTTCCATCAAATAATTACTATTTTTGTTTGTGAAACAAGAGAAAATAAAAATATCTGCTAGTTGATAGTAATTTTAGTTAAACACTTACATGAGTGTCGAATGATGGTATCTTTTTTTTTCCCTTCCCTTCATTTAAAAAAAAAAAAAAAGCTAATTCCAATCCTTGTAGGGAAGACCCTTAAATAAATGGGGAAAACCATAACTTTAATTCAGCTCAACAAACTGTGGCAATCATAGCAGATAGCAGATTTTAATGACCAGGCATCTATCTCACGTTATCCCTAGGAACAAGGCAATCACAGCCCCAATTCCACTGCCTGCAGCTTCGAGTTCTCATCTTTCATCATTTTCTTCCAGTGAGAAGGTTGCTTAGGACTTTTATCTGTCTGAATGCAAATGCTTCACGATACATGAATCAAATAGGAGCGTTAACACTCAACGGAAACAGCCAGTTCTGGGCGAGTGTTAGCACCTGGGAGCTATAGCTTGTTGTACACTCCGGGTGTAAACGAAATAAACTGCCCAGCTTCCAGATCTGCCTTTGAGATTTCTGAAATGTGTCATCTTGTAGAAAAATACAGTACAAATTAAGTACCAATTGTTCTGAGATTTACACTGGGACAACATGACTACTTCACTATATGGTGAGGGAGGGGGAAAGCTATGCTTAAAAAGATAGCTATTCTGTGATTGATAACTTTTTAAAATTCATATTTTTACAATAGAAATCAATGCATAAAAAAAGCTCCATAATTTTTCCTAGTTGCCTTACTCAGTGAGACTAGGAAAAGATCTTATGATTCTCAAACTCCTGTTTCACCCTAACCTGCCTCTTCAGAGACAGTGGAGAACCAGCTCAGCTCTATGAACCAAGTGTTAATCTAGATATCTTCTTTTATCTTCTTTCTCCCTCTCTCCCTACCAGCTTTCCGAACCATTCCTCCTTTCTTTTTGTCCTTTTATGTTTATTTTAAGTGAAAGAATCTCACTATAAACTGATCAGTACCCTGCTTGAACACGAGACCCTCCCAGCTCAGTCACCAAAATAATGAAATTGCAGTTGCAAAACTTATTTTAACACCCTTTGTTGTCTATCTTCTCAACCTGTACAGATAAATGAAAAATATGTAATGGCCTTAGACTACAAAAGTGCCCCTATTGTGAAAGTATTATTTGGAGAATGTGCTGTGGTAGAAAATATAGATTTTCATAGGAACATAAAATATGTGAGAAAATTACTGCTATCACTGATTATTAGGCTAAATAGAAGACAAACAGAAAATTCTACAAGTCTTAAACCAAGCAACAGCTGTTACAAGAGCAGAACGACAAGGAGGTGCCACCTCCCCAAGACTCTGATGTGCATTGGATGAGATTCTTACCATCAGCTACAGATTGTCTGCTTAATGGGACTTCTATTCAAACTTTTACTAGGTAGTTTCATTAGTGAATTTTGTTTTGGGAGAAAAGAAAAGAATCCAAAGTACAAAAACCACTGAGATGAATTTTAATTCTAAGTTATCCATGTTAACATTCTGCTACAGAAACAGTTTGCAAAATAAATTAAAATTATGAATCACTTGTGAACAGTATTTGAAAAGTGGGCAAACCTGAGATTTTTATAAGAAATTGGCCCCATGAAGATGGTGCTGCCTTTTAGCAACTCCCAGTTCAGCATTTCCAGTGGTCTCAGGACCTTAGCTACAGACCTTCCCCTTAGCTCCAGCACTCACTAGGCATGTTATCTGTATATGAATGGAAGTGTGGAGAGCCCAGAGAAGTGATAACAGAACATTGTTTGAGGTTTAAGGCAGAACAAGTCTGAGCTATGGATTCAGCTTACTCAGGGAACTTTTATTTTAATTGGAGAAAGCATTTCAAGAGTCTATAAGATACAAGACAGTGAGGTCCATGGTTTTGTTGGATAAGTTGAATAGTAATATGAAAGGTGCATTGCTGAAGAACAATCTTTATGCACTGTAAATATGTATTGTTCTTATTGTTAATGAAAAGCTGATTGGGTGATGGCTAGGCAGGATTTTGGGGGCAGAAAGAATGCCAGGAAGAAGGA
The DNA here is from genome assembly GCA_030556225.1 of Cricetiscus sungorus. Taxonomy (NCBI): domain Eukaryota; kingdom Metazoa; phylum Chordata; class Mammalia; order Rodentia; family Cricetidae; genus Cricetiscus; species Cricetiscus sungorus. The sequence goes on along the minus strand of JANBXA010000372.1, from coordinate 19,435,295 downwards.
GGACATAATCAGTGGAGTCCCCAGCCAGACATAGAGAGGAAACAGGAGGTGCAAGATGAAAGAGAGGTATCACCATATGGTAGATTGTTATTTAAATGAATTGATTTAAGTTGTAAGAGCTAGTTAGTAATAAACCTGAGCTACCAGCCAAGCATTTATAATTAATATTAAGTTTCTGTGTGGTTATTTGCAAACTATCTGGCAGGAAAGAAAAGTCTGCCTACATTGCCTCCATTCTAGGAGGGAGCAGAAATTCTGTTAAGAAACAGACACAGAATCAAAGGACATGGAAAGACCTGGGCATCTCCAAAATGACAAAGAATCAGCAGGCAGGACATAGTGAATATTTAGAAGGAAACATTGAAGAATGACCCTATGTTAGTATCAGAGATGGATAATGCAATCCTTGAAAAGGAGAACCAATTCTGCCTGGGATGGTATTAAATATATTTTTAAGCATTGAACTTGAGGGGAAAAAAAGAGCATTCACATTAAAAAATGTTTGCATTAGCATAAATGTTTATATTTTCAAGATGATTTATCATGTTGTTTTGTTAGAATCTCACAGCTCTTGGCACTATTATGTCTGTTTTACCTACAAGAGACTGAAGGTCAAATACACTGAATGAATTATTTAAGGACACACAGCGTGTACATGCTACAGAGCTAGGATCCAACATAAATGTACTGACTCCTAAGTCTAGAATAAATATTTCAATGCTTGCTTTTCAAAGAAAGAGAGTAAGAATTTGTCTACAAGATTTTGTAACTTACCGGTTGAGAGAACCTAATGAATGCCAAGCTCGAACAGCTCAGGTGATTCCTGAGGAACAGAAAGAGGGCAACTCAAAACCATGTGTTCATCGAGTGAACTGTCATGCACTTTATTCCTCTCCCTGTCCAGCAAAATGATTTTTTAAATGATATGAAATTTATCCCTTTCTTTAATCATTTCCCATACCACGTTCCCTCTTCTGTAATTTTTATCTGTCCCTTCTTTGTAAAAGCTAAGCTAGCTCTGGAGTTTTGTAGGGTATATTTAGGCACCAAAAAGAAGAGTAAAAGCTACATCAATGAGGATTGGGAAGTGTTTAAAAAGAGTCAACCCTATCAAGTGAAGATGCAGACATAGCCTGGGATATCTACTGACATGCAAATGATAGTGGTTATGCAGCCCTACTATAGAGGTCAGAAAGGACCAAATTTAAATTTGTGCTCTCAAGTCCCAGTGAACTCATGACATGTTGATGTAACAAATTTTGTTTATTTGATCCATATTCTTTTTTAATTAGGTTATATCTTATTTATAATATTTGGTAAAAACTTCCCAGTTGAAAATTAGTCAGTCTATGCTTTACTCAGAATGGAGGTTAATAAAATATTTAAAGCAATTGATAGATCTTCTCCCTCATTAGAAGATATGTGGTCATCTGTTCCACTATGTTCATTGCAGCATTATTTGTAATAGCCAGAACCTAGAGGCAACTGAAGAATGAAGGGAGAAAATGTGGTACATTTACACAATGGAGTAACTACTAAGCAGAAAAACACAATGGCATCTGGAAATTTCCAGGGAAATGGATGAAACTAGAATCCATCCCGAGTGAGGTAACACAGTTATAATAAGACAAACATGGTATGTACTCACTTATATGTGGATTTTAGACACAGAGCAAAGGATTACTAGCCTACAATTCACACCGCCAGAAAAGCTAGGAAACAAGGAGGACCCTAAGAGAGACATACATGGTTCCCCTGAGAAAGGGAAAGGGACAAGATCTCCAAAGAAAATTGGGAACATGGAGGGAGAAAGAGAAAGGGAGAAGAGGCAAGGAGAGGTGGGCATGAGGAAATAGGAAGATTGAGACAGGGAAAGAATAGAGGAAAGCAAGAAAAGAGATACCATAATAGAAGGAGCCACTATAGATAAGGAGAAATCTGGCACTGGGAAAATGCCCAGAAATGTACAAGAATGAACCCAACTAACAATCCAAGCAATAGTGGAGAAGCTACCTTTAATGCTATTCCAAAATAATGAGACTGATGACTACCTTATATGCCATCCTAGAGCCTTCATCTAGGAAACCAGTATAGGACCAACTTGAATGTGCTTGTTAGTTAGGAGGACTTTGAGAAGCCATCCCATATAGAGGGATACTTTCTCAGCATAGACACATGGGGGAGGGCCTAGGCCCTGCCCCAAATGATATGACAGACTTTGAAGACTTCCCATGGAAGGCCTCACCCTCCCTGGGGAGCAGAAAGGGGATGGGCTAAGGTTTGGCGGGGGTGGGGGTGATAGGGGAGGGTGAGAGGGTGAGAGAACTGGGATTGACATGTAAAACAACCTTGTTTCAAATTTAAATTTATAAAATGAAAAAAAAAATATGTGGTCTTAGTTTATTTTCTGTTGCTCTGACAGACTGTCTGGCTCTGGATAATTTAGAAAACAGAAATCTACTGGTTGCTTCTGGAGGCAAAAAGTTCACTGCATGGAGCTAAAAATTTGTATTGTTCCATTGGAGAAGGGGGAATGGCAAATCAGAGGTGCTGCCCTGCTCCTCAAATCATCTATCCTTACAATAACCAGCTTAGTCCCTCAGGAAGTAACCCACTTCTGAGAGAGTGACAAGCAACATTAATACCTCTACAATATTCAATCGTTTCCCTCAGTACTATTACATTGGGAAATAAATTCCCTGTGAATTTCAGAGGGGCAAAGCAATATTTGAACTGCAGTGGTTTAAAAAATATAGTTATTTAAAGAGAAACAGTTTAGGAAGAGAAAGAATAAAGTTAGGAAACTAATTTTCTGGGCCTGCCATGAACATATGTATGTATATGTATGTGTATGTGTATGTGTATGTGTATGTGTATGTGTATATGTATATGTATATGTATATTGGATGAGATAATTAAATGCATAACAGTCAGTGAAAAAAAATAAATGATGACATTTGCCTTATAGCCCCTTAGTATTCTTTCTTAATATCCATACAAAACACCAAAAAGGACAGAGATAGACATATGTCAAAATAGCAGCAGAAATCAGTTTAACAGAACTCACTAAACTCAGTGCTGTCTTCTAAGCTGTAAGACTGCTGTAATTACACTGCTTAGATGGGCACTCATCGAGGAAGTAGGAGAGTCCTTTGAGCCCCATCTTGCCTGGAGCTACTTACAGTTCAATTCCAGACCAAATGCAGTGCAATTTCTCCTCTGTTCCAAGGCTATGATTCCTGGGGCGCGGAGGAGGGGTAGACTTAATGTAGTCTCCTTTATATAACCCGAGTTTGCAACTCTGAACATCATGAGCACAGAGTGGAGTGGACCACTGTGGAAGGACACTGGTGTTGCACGCTTTAGCGTGATTCTAGAAATGATCGAAGTGAGTTTCTTTCAGACATTCCGGTGTCTGTATTCTGTTCTGCTGTTGTTTGATAAGACTGAGTTCAGATCTCCACACATGGCTCCTGCTTTTGTACCCGTTTCTTTCAAATTGAACCATCTCCTTCCGGTGGAAGAAGACTTCTTATATCCAGGAAGCTCCCGATTTACAGGATTCACAAAGCCCCTCCCAGAGATTAGATGCCCAGTTACAATCATCGTGGAGAGAAGAATTTCTAGCCTGTGTACAGGTCACAGAAGGAGCTTTAGGGAAGTCACTTTCTTGAGTCATCACCCATGTTAGGGTGAGAATTTGGTGACTTCAGTGCCCTTCAATTTACACACACTCTTGTAAGGAATGCCTCACTATGGTCTTGTGAGTAATTGGTTCACCAAGTTATAATTGGGCAATTATTCTCTGCCATTGGTACCCAATCTGGGATGAATATTCATTCATGGCTCCCCTGGAAAAATCACACAGTCTTTACATTTATTAAAGCTCTAGACCAGCTAAAGCATAGAGAAAGAAGAACTCTTAAACTCCAGTTAAGTGCCACTCAGATTTTTCTTTTGTTTGGTCTAAGATAAAATCATTAAATGTAAGACATGGGTTTGCAGAAATATTCAGTGTTATATTCGAGGTTTTGCTTTTCTGATATACACATCTTTTTTGGTACTCAATATTAGCACAGCACCTAAAAAATTACAGTAGTTTCTTCTCATCTACCTTCAACAAATATCTAAAAGCACACTATAGAACTGAACCATGTGTGTACTAAGTTTTCCTTTATATTTATAATGATGACACAGTTGAATCTATAAATTAGGCAGAGAAAGAATCATAGCTAATAATAAGAGAAAATTATAGAAACATATTACAATGATAGCTGTGTGAATGTAGTCTGAGTCTGTGCTTCTACTGTGCGTGATTTCTTGAAGATAAGAAGTAGAGTGATACTCTAATCTCTCTGACAGTCAAGAAAACTCAACACTGACTAGTAAAAGGAGAATTCACAGTATGGATAAAGAGACGTTCACAGTGTGTACATGCTGGGCAAAGGGGTAACTCCCATTCCAGGCTGGGATGAAGCTGAGCATCGTTAGCTTCCATCATGCTACTCAGAACAGTACACAATTCCAAGTTCATAAATTATTTCTGGAATTTTCTCTTTAATATTTTTGGCAGTTGACTGAAATACAATCAATGATAGCGTGGAAAATGGGGGTCATCTAGTTTTTGTGTCACCATGGCTGGTGTTAGATGAAAGGGGGTGGGAATTAAATAATTCAGTGTATATCAACCATCTTTAGGATCTTCACCATTATTTTTCTGTGTCCCAATAGAATCTTTTATAGATTTTCTTCCTTTACCATTAAAAAAAGGGGGAGGGAGAGAAAAGAAAAAAGTTGGAAATGCCTTATTAGTTTAGCTTAGTCATCCTCCCATGAATCAGTATAGTACCTAATTATAGAACAGTTAATGACATGTGTTACAGATATAAATGGTATGAAAAGATAAATACCCTGTGGGTAAAAAGAGAATAATGGCATTTGCTACACTTTATTGGTGACTAAACCAGGGCTATGCCCAATGTGTTCTGTGAGAGCCTATGGAACAGTTCACAGAAACATCATTAAACAAAATTGAAACTAAAACATTTTTATATGTTATGTGAATTAAATATAGAGCCCTTAATTTTTTTATTTAAATTAGAAACAAGCTTGTTTTACATTTCAATCCCAGTTCCCTTTCCCACTCCTCCTCCCCTGCCCTCCTCACCAACCATTCCATTCCCATTCCCTTTCTGCTCCCCAGGGAGGGTGAGGCCTTCCATAGGGGATCTCCAAAGTCTGTAGTATCATTTGAAGCAGGGCCCAGGCCCTCCCTTATGGGTCTAGGCTGAGAATGTATCCCTCTATGTGGAATGGGCTCCCAAAGTCTTTCATATACTAGGGATAATTACTGATCCACTACCAGGTTCCCCATAGATTGCCCAGGCCTCCTAACTGACAGTCTGGGTCAGTTTCCCAGCTATCACTCTGGGGTCCACGAGCTCCCTCTTGTTCAAGTCATCAGTTTTTTTTGGGGTTTCTCCAGCCTGGTCTTGACTCCTTTTCTCATCACTCCTCCTCTGTAACTGGATTGCTGGAGTTTGGCTAAGTGCTTAGCTGTGGGTGCCTGCTTCTGTTTCCATCAGCTACTAGATGAAGGCTCTAGGATGGCACATAAGGTAGTCATCAATCTCGTTACCAGGGGAGGACATATAAGGTAACCTTTCCACTATTGCCTATTGCTGCTTGGGGTTATCCTTGTATGTCTCTGGACATTTTCCTAGTGAGCCCTTAATATAACTTTTAGAAAGTTGATTTGACAGGGCTGGAGAGATGGCTCAGTGGTTAAGAGCACTTACTACTCTTATAGAAGCCCAGAATTCTCAGCATCCACAAAAAAAAAAAAAAAAAAAAAAAATGGCTCAAAACTGCCTGTACTTCAGATACAAGGGATCCAGTGTTCTTTCTGGTTTCTGTGGACACCGGCACATCCATGCACAAGAACACACAGACATAGACACACATATATGAAACTTGAAAAGAATAAAAATTTGACATTACTGCTAATGGTAAAGCCAATGCTATCTCGCTGGTAAGTTGTTCAGGAACAAAGTCAGCAGGATACAGCTTATTCTTTGATCATCGCACTTGAGCATTATCAATTGGACTAAACATCCTATATCATCCAACTTGACTGACTTGCCTGATTTTAGGGCTGAAAGTTAAACTGTGAGAAATGCTTTGGCTCTTATGAAATCAGGATAGGCAGTTGTCCTCTTTAACCATGGATTATAACATACCCTGGTGAGGTTTGGTTTAACCCTGCTACATATTTCTATTTGGAGCTCATTCTTAGTTATCTTATGTGTTACTTCATAGACTTTGTTTGGCAAGATGAAAATAGATTGTCTGCTACAAAAGATGACCCCAAAAGTTCATGTCCTGAGGACATTGTTTAGCTTTGTATCTACCTAGAAGCCTAGTTTTAGTGTTGCTTTTTTAAATGCTTATAAATAGCCATCCTTTTAAAATGCCTTCCCACTGTATTGATTCTGTCATTAAAAATAAAATAAATCATTGTTGAATATTCACTCCATTCTTTTGTAGCTGCCATATATTAATTTAAAATTGCATACAATGGCATCACTAAAGAAAATGGATCATCATTATTGCAATGCAATTCTTTTAGATAATGACATTTTAGCTAAAATATAAATGCATTTTTTAAGCTTTAGTTGAAAGTAGAAGGATAACAGAATGTTTCTGAGATATTTAAGTGTGTCAATAATAGTAATTCTGAAGCAAATGTTAATGTCTTTTGTTACGCTATAAATATACTTTATAGTATAAAATTTAAGCTGATAATAATAACTGAGATCAATTATTCCATACCTATGGCAGATAATCTTATGATACAGGACATTGGAAATCTTTTTGTTTCCAATATAGATGGGGTCTTAGAAGAGGATCGTGACTTAACCAGAACATACATATTTTTTAATAATGGTGATTAATTTCATAATCCATATAATATCCTTAAAGAAATGGTTTGAGAATAGAGAAAAAAAATAAAGAATTTGTACAGACCATAGAACACTTGGTAAAAAAGATTCAGAATATTGAAAATGGCATTGGAGATCTGCCAAACAATGCAAAACATAGAACACTTAGAAAAAATGGTTGAGAATATTGAATATGGCAATGGAGATCTGACATTAGAATGAAAAACATGGAACATAAAAAAGACCAACTAGAAGACAAAATTTGTTCCGTGTTTGCTGCTTCAATGACCAAAATAGAAACAATGCAGAAATCACTTGACCATACTAACAGAAACAACTTGTTCCTTGTCTGAGGAATTGATTAGAAAGATAACAAAACAAAACAAAAAACTGAAATATCAGATGGGAAAACTGGCAGATAGAATTTGTTCAATGTCTGAGGATAATGGCAAGGTAGCAGATAGAACATTGTTTCTGGAAGGCAGTTTACATGCCATTCAGATTCTATCTAAGGATAAGAATATTAAATCCTTCATTTCAAGAAACAAGAAACTAATTCAATGAAGTTTTTGGGAAATTATGTGGTTCAAGAAGACGTTCAAACACTAAGATAGTAAATAGATTACAGGCCTTAGAGGGCCTTCAATCTGATACACCAAAAGAAGAGGTATATGTAATAGGGCATGAAAGACATTTAAAATTTCCTACATCCTTCAGGGTCAGAAGAGACCTGCCTAAGTTCATTGTGTCATCTCCTATGGTTTTCCCTGTAGCTACTACTGAAAAACTGGCAACAACAAAAACAAAACAAAACGAAACAAACAAACAAACAAGCAAAACACCCAAAAGCTTTTGTTGCATATTAGTGAGAACCAATACATATAAAAGATTTCAAAGGTATAAAGGAAGCAGTAGTCTCTTATGGCATGAACTCACCATATGTGAGGCAATTAGTAGAGTCAAGGGCAAGGTATAATAAGGTAACCCCTAAGGATTGGGATCAACTAATATCAGCTGTCTTTGAAAATTCATCTCAAATAGAATGGAGGGCATTATGGAGGGAAAAAGCAAAAGCTCTTGAACTTCAGGGCTTAAAGAAAGGTTACAAAGCTCCCCATGATAAAATTCTTGGTGAAGGTCTTTATGCTAATCCAGAAACTCAAGCTATATATGATGAACACATCTTGTCTCTATGTAGTTGAGTGGCTTTGAATGCTTGAGATAAGGTTCATGAACCAGGCGTATATAATTCTAAATCAAGATGATGCAGGAACTGAGAGTACTCTTTAGTGCATTCCTACAAAGATTGTCTTGAGCAGAACAATTAGAGGTAGCAGACCCAGATTCTAGGTGAATACTCATAGAACCATTAGCTTATTTATGAGAATGTGAATCCACAATGCAAAGAAGTGATTTGGCCCTTAAAGATCACATCAGCACTATTGGATGAATGGGTTCTGTATACAGCCAACATTTAGTATAATGACCATGACACTGTAGCTTGGGTAGGAGAAGCATTATCCAAAGTTTTAAGAAGACATCAAGATAACAGATGTCTTAACTGTGGTGATATGGAAGCTTGGGTAGAAGAAGCAATCTCCAAAGGTTTGAAAAGACATCAAAATACCAAATGTTTTAATTGTAGTAGAATAGGACATATAAGAAGAAATTGTAGGCAAGTCATTCCTAGAAATAACACCCCTTCTAGGAATGAATCAAATAGAAAGCCTCAAACTTCTGGGTAATGTAAAAGATACTGTACCAATCAACGTAGAGCGACCATAGGCAAGCAAGGAAATCCTTTACACTTGGGAAACTCCTTGGAGGGGCCTCTCAAAGGCCCCCATGTCAAAAGTGGTTTGAACATTCCCAGTCACTTCAGAGGATAATCTTCCCCAGGATGATTAGAAAATCCAGTGCCTACTGTAAAAATATCAAAAATCATACTGCTCTGGATGACAGATTAACTATGGAGGATGAATCACACATAAATAGAGGAAACAAAAACATATATTTTGGCAAACTTCTATAAATAATAAAAGGCCTAAAATAAGGGTACAACTAAATAACCAGATGATTGAGGGGATCCTTGACACAGGCGCTGATGTGACCATTATAACTCAAAAGTCTTGGCCTCCAAGATGGCCCCTGAACGAGGTAAATGTTCAATTCTTAAGGATTGGAACCCTATCTCAGAGTATGAGATGGGTTAAATGTATGGGACCAGAAGGACAGAGAGGGAGGCTGGGACCATATATGGCTGATACAGCAATAAATTTATGGGGTTGTTATCTACCACAGCAATGGAATACTCAGATTAACATTCTTCCAGTATTAGATATGAACAATAAATGAACTCATGGTTGTAGAAAAAATATTGTAAAGCATTATACAGGACAGATACCAAATATCCAGGCTGTACATAAACAAAATACAAGTGTCAAACTAATAGAGAACCAAAAGCCCTACCCTTAAAGTGGCTCACAGATGAACCTATTTGGGTAGGACAATGGCCTATGATCTCTGAGAAGCTAGAGCCTTTCAAAAAGCTGGTTCAGGAACAGCTAAATGCTGGTCATATCAAAAAATCTACCAGCCTTTGGAATCCTTCTGTATTTGTTACCAAAATGAAATCTGGAAAATGGAGAATACATACAGACCTGAGAGCCATCAATAAAGTAATCCAGCCAAAGGGTGCTTTACAGCCTGGAATGCCCTTGCCTTCTCTGATACCTAAAGAACGACCTATAATAGTTATTTATTTAAAAGATTGTTTTTTCACTATATCTTTACAAGAAAAATATAGGAAAAAATTTGACTTCACCATGTCTAATTACAACAATTCTCAGCCGGTCAAGAGTTAGCAATGGTTTTGCCACAGGGAATACTAAATAGCCCCACCCTGTGTCAATATTTTGCACAAAACCTTTGGAAATAATTCCTAAACAGTTCCCATAATCCATAATTTACCATTACATGGATGGTATACTGTTGGCTATTTCTAAAGTAAAAATATTAGAAAAAAATGTTTGAGGAAGTAAAGGATGTTTTACCTCACTGGGGATTACAAATTGCCCCCCAAAAAGTACAAAGAGGAGATTCCATCAATTACTTGGGATATAAAATAGGTCTACAAAAAAATTAGGCCACAAAAAGTACAGATAAGGAGAGATCATTACCAGACTCTTAATGATCTTCAAATATACTAGGAGAGATTTCTCAACTACAGACCATTATTGGAGTAAAGGGGCATGATCTAAAATACTTAAACATGGCCATAAAAGGAGACAAGGACTTACATAGTCCACAAATACTATCAGATAAAGCTGAAAAGAAATTAGAATGGGTAGAAAAGAAGAAACTAAAAGCACATGTGGACTGTGTAGATCCAAAACTAGAGTGTATTCTGGTTATATTACCATCTAGAGAATATCCTTCAGGAATTTTGATGGAGGGGGAAAGATGTATTAGAATGGATATTTTTACTACATAAACAGAATAATTAACTAAAAACATTCATAAAAAGATCTTTGACTTGATTTTAAAAGGTAAATTAAGACTTTGTCAACTGACAGGAAGGGACCCAGCAGAAATTATAGTACCATCATCAAATGAGAAAATTTTCTCCTTATGGAAAGAATGAATATTGGCAAAGAGCTTGCAGTAAGTTTTTGGGAATAATTAGCAACAATTATCCCAAAAGTGAAACAGTATGTTTAACATGGAATATAGGTAGATTAACTTAACTTCTTGTGAATTATCTTCATAATTATTAGTTATATACAGCTTACATTGTTATAGATTCTTATATTTTGTACCTTATGTAAAATTAAGTTTGTATTCCTTTCTCAGATAATTTGTATATTAATTTTTGTCATATTGTGTAAGATCTTTCTGTTTATGATGTTTTGTGTACAAATACCTTTATAATTTTCTTTTATGCATACTTTTATATATGTTCAAAATATTTTGTATATTGATACAATTTAGGATATTTTTATCATGTTGCACTATACAGTTCTACATCTGGTTAAAGCATTTTAATTCTATCTCTGTTTTAGAGATTTACATGTATATATATATATATATATATATATATATATATATAGTTATATTGTATATGTATATTGTCCTTGGTAAGTTACTTAGGGAAGTTTCAACCATTTGTACAGCTAAGTTCCTGAATATTACAGATTATCTTCACCCATGTGTCTTACACCTATGAGATTAGTCAGACATAGATGTTTGATCTTCAAAAACTTCATAGGCCTGCAGAACATGGCATTTTAATGTTTTAAAATTAGTACTTTGTTGACATGAGACACTATTGCTCTTGACAATACTGAGCTATTCCCCAGAGTATGTTGGACACTGATGTCACTTTGTCTGGAGTCCATCATCTCCTCAGCTAATGGCCTCTTGGGCAAAGAACTGCCCCCACCTCAACCATGGACTTTGGACATGCTGACCTACTGTGCTTGTGGGAGACAAACACAGAAGGCTGCTAAAGCTTGCCAAGTCAGGATAAGACAGCCTTTCTATCTTCCTGCTTTGGTATTGGTCTGTCAGATACTTTAGGCCTTAGCCAAAGCTGGTTGTTCCAATGGTTGCTGTGAGACTTTAGGTGACTGTCCAGGTAGCCTGCTGTTTCTGTCTTCTCTGCACCTTTTGGAAGCTGCCTGCTGCACTTCTTGCCTACGCTAGTATTGTCATCTTCCTTCTCAGGTCTTTGATGAGGTTGGAGATTAGACTGTCACAATTATTATTATTTCTTCCTAGGTAGAAATATTAGGCACAAGACTTAATTCTTCCATCTTATGATAACTCTACAGTAATCTCTGTTATACCTTCACCCTAGGACTGGACATGTAGTTCTTGCCATTTGCTCTTGTTACCTCACTGGCAATAGGACTTAAGTGTGTATGTTCTTACTGTTCCTTCTAGAGCATGCTTGATATTTACTATCCTCGTATATAGTTTTGTATCAATGCCTAAATCTTTTCTTTAGACTAAATGGGAAATTGTAATGAGATATCTACCCTACCCACACCTGTTGCACTGACCATGCCCATTGGGGCATGGGGACAAGTGCAGGCATGACCTGGGGGGGAATTGGTCTGGGGTCCCGGACTCCAGCTCACTCACTTACTTCCAGGTCATAGACAGAGGTATCCTTGGAACAGGAACCTGTGGCGGTCAGGTCATCTTTTTCTGGTGTAAGTGATATCTCCCCGAATATACATCCATCAGCCAATATCGTGCCCTGGAACCTTAATTCCCATGCAACAGGTACCAACTTCAATTTCTTTCCTGTGAAATATTTAACACCTGAGAATAAAGAAATACTTATGCTAACAGTTATCAATTATATTCCCCTTGGAAAGGTCCACATGATCTCAATATGCTAGGTTTCAATAAAAAGTGTACTGTTAACTTTTGGTTTTTCTCTCCAAACCATCACACATAATACACTTCATTTTAAACCAATGGGAGCACCAATTAATCAGCCCTAAATACAGTAAATTGCATTTATTTTAATGAATTTCATCAAATTTAATTCAGTCTAAATCTCAATCTTTAAGCATCAGACAGAACTTTTGGTCTCAAATGCCTCAGTCTAAGCAATCTTTTGTGAAGATACTGTATTTACAAAACAAGGTGTAGTTGCTGAATGTGGTTGCCAGTTTCCTATATTTAAAGCATCTGAACAAAATTAATTAATAAGGAATATTTTAATCTTTCAATGATGCATTTCCATATTATATTCTTTGAACATTTTCTGAGTTTAATAACATAATTAACCAATTAATCTCCTATGATTTCTAGTGTTGTATCAGGTTTATGGCAATGAGATAGAAAATGAAATACCTAACTAACTCTGTAACTAACACGTTAGCGTTTAATTACTTTTAGATGTAGCACAGCAATTCTCAACCTTCCTAATGTTGTGAACATCAAATACAGTTTCTTATGTTCAGGTGACTGCCCCCAACTATAAAATTATTTCATTGCTACTTCATTACTGTAATTTTGCTACTGTCAATGGATCATACTGTAATTATCTGATATGCTAGATATCTGATATGCTACCCTCAAAGGGGTCATGACCCACAGATTGAGAACTGCTGATAGCATTATTATGGAGTAAATTGCCAACTCAATGGCTATTTAACATCAAACAAATGTTTGACAATAGTAGAATCATACAGATGGTAGAGTAATTGGGTATGATAGGAAAGTTAGGCTTCTCTTCATTTTCGTTTCTTGAATTATTATATAGTTGAGTTTTGATCCAAACGTGGTGCCTGGTTGTTAGAATAGACACCCTCCAGCTGATCCAGAGAGAGAATAAAGGATGGACATTAAATCAAAGGCTTAGACATGTTCAAAAGTTGCAGAGACAGTTCCATCTTTAATGGGCACATACTACAGAGCACTGTGAGAGTCTTCATTTTTATACATATTCATTTAAGGCAATATAGGATATGGTCAAATCAATCCAAAAAGATGATAGCCTGTCAAATAAAAGAAGGTTTTGGCTTCCTTATGAAGGGAAAATTTCACACACATAGCTTAATCTCCCACACCATCTTTAATAAAAAACTATAAGCACTTATTACTTTAGGTACTCTTTGAAAGCATACATTTATATCTGCTCTTTTTAATATAAGTCATCACATGAAGGCAAGAGAATTTTCTTGATCATGAGACAGTAAATGTTCCTTGCAAGTCAAACCCAGTTTATACCCTGTTTCTTTTTTTTATTTCACATTATCATTATTGTTCTTATTTTACATATCTATCCCAGATCCCTCTCCTTTCCATCTTCCCATACCCCACCCCCCCCCATCCCATCCCATTCCCCTGTTGCTATGAATAGTTTTACATTTTTAAATGTTTGGGAGAAAAGAAGATTGTTTAGCAGAAACTGCTGTGGTTCCAAAGCCAAACATTTACAACTGGAATCTACAGAAAACATCTAACACCCTTTATTTCAGAACTGCCATGACAGGTCCAACTCTAAGAGCCTTCTCTAACAAATCAGCAAACATTTTCTGTAAATGACCCAACAGTAAATATTTCATGCGTTGGGTGCCAAATGGCCTCTGATGAAAACAGGTCAACTTGACTGTTGTATTAAGAAAGCAGTCACAGATGATTGGAAAATGAATGTATGTGTCTGTGTTCCAGTAATGTGTTATTTACACTAACAGTAGGTCAGATTTTGTGTCAAACTTTGTTCTAGAAGGCTGCCCTGTAGTTTCAACTTGACCTGTGTACTTCTGTTCACATAGATTTTTGCCTTGTTCTCATAGACTCAGAACTCTATTTGCAACCCATCTTTTGCTTTCTCCAAGTACACAACCTTCAGTTTTATAGATTGTTAAAGATCTTGACAATGACTGTGTTCACCTGTACGCCTATCATCCACCCACCTATGCTTTGTCTTTCTCTGCCTATCTGTTCTGATGTCCAGATGAAGAACTCTATTTTAGACAGTCACTGAAAACAATTCTAACTTCAGAAGAATTCCTGTTTCTACAGAGGAGGCAGTTTGACATACACGAGCGAATACTTCTTCTCCGTTGATTCTCTACCAAAGAACCTTGGTTAGGTTTTTCTCTCTGAGCTCTTCTCCCCTCATCCTAGGCACCTATGCTTCAGCAGACTTTTTTGTAAATAGAGGTTGTATAAGACATTGGGTGTGCTCTGTTAGCAGCCAGTATCATCTTGATGATGGTGGGAAACCATGTCCGCAGTAATTGTCTCCTGCAATAAACTTTCAGATACTTGGCTAGTCTTCCTATGACACCATGTCCAAAATCTCTCTTTGCTTAAAGCATATCAAACAGTTTCCAGTTCTTCAGATGGTCTCTAATATTCTAATGATTTAAGTTCATATTCTCTTAGAACTAAATTTACTCCAATAGGGTAATTCAGACTAAAACTCTCTGAAAACTAAGGGTAAGGACTAGTTTGGGCCGTAGTGGTGATGAGTTGAAAACACCCACAAGGAGCATTCTGATAATTTATGTACCACATGCACTTTAATACAATCCAGATAACAGAGAGAAAGAGAGACACATAGAGTCACACATAACTAATTCTACTAGCATCTATACCTGTATTTATACTTCTATTTTTTAATCTAAGTTGTACTGAAAATGGAGTGTTTAATACTTAATTCCCATGTAAAAGATATATATATATATAAAGATTTATATATATATATAAAAGATATATATATATATATATATATATATATATATATATATATATATAAAGCAATGCTGGAGACTTATAGGAGTGTACATAGAATCATCTGGAAGCAAACTCATAAATAGGAATGCAGAGAATTTATTGGAGGTAATTCCTTGAAGAATAAATAGCAAAAGAGGAAGCGGGGCTATGTTAAAAAGCATTTAGTTATGATGAAGAGTCCAAAACTCTTGGTCAACACAACAGAGGGCTCTAGAGCAAAAGTTGCCTGTAAGAGGAGTCACATGCTTGGCAGCAGTGGCCATATCCCCTGTTCATACAGGACTACATTAACAGACAGTGCCTAGGAGAAAGATGGCCTTGTTTGAAATCTGAGGGAGATCTTTAAGATCAACCAGCTGCTGATCTCTACAGACTGTAGTGCACAAAGCTAAGCAAGTGTTTCTTTGGAGGGATAACTGACCAACATTCTTCCACAGCTGCCACTGTGAGACAAAGACCAGAAGAGGAAACTCCTGAGACTTATAAAATCACAGAAGCACGTACAAGCAACGGGTGTTAAGTACACATCCATGCTGAGAAAGACAGCATGGAACAAACAACAATTGAGTCTTAACTGACTTCAAGAATGAAAACAAAAGTCAAGAGACATCTTTCAAATGGTCAGTGTTTTCAGAGACAAATGTTTATGTTTGCTTTGGTTTATGTCTAAGTTACTGTTAATGCTTAAAACAGAATTTCTTAACTGCAGAATTAATTTTTACACTAAACATTTTTAGACTAAAATTCGTTATTAACCTTTCTGTTTTAAAAATACTTTTATGTTCAAACTTACTAGGGAAAATAATGAAAGATGAGCAAGGTAGCACAGCTCCTCATTGCAAAATTTCTTAGGGTCTTTAATATGGTAATATACATTAGAATCTCAAATAGAGGAAGAACACAATAGAGTGTACATAATTTCTAACATGTAACAAAGAATCACAACCAGTTTGGTAATATTGTACTAATGATGTTTGAGTTTATCAATCTGAAAAAATTAAGTTTATCCTTGTAGTACTTTGAAGCCTTTTCATCTAGACCAATTTCTACTTTGATTTTTATTCCCATATAAGACAGTACGTAGATAAAACCTAATTTCCAATTTCACCATTAAAGAAAAAATGTTCTTTCCAAAATAAATCTTATGTTTTGAAACCATTAGTTAATAGCCCTAACTAGAGGCTAAAGGCAGCTATAATTATTTGTATCATCATCTGGAATTGGCTTTTCTTTTAATAGAGCTCATTTGCACTATAATAAAAAGCATGATCGGAACTGATTAAAACTGGATAGAGCAGTTTTCATTTAAGAATTTCTCTTCCTGTGTCAGCCGATGTTTCTTAATGTTATTTTAATGCAATCATTTTGTGTTTGAAAATGAAGGCAATCATGTCAGTCTGTGAGATGGCAAAAGACAGTTATTGATTTTTACAAATCAATCACCTTTAAAAATCCATAGGAGATGAATATTTATTCTTTTGCAAGTACAAATCAGTTTCTGCAGAAACAAGAATGGATGCATGAGGAGGCAATGCATCTTAGAAGAACAAACTGTGAGATATAGCTTGCTTTAATGGGTTCTTTACCCTGTGTCATTGTAATAAACATCCCTCATTGATTCTCCCAAAGTAGAAGCATATTTTTTTTCATTAGCTTGCAGTGTACCAAATAAATAAATAAATAATTGATAGGGTTTGAAAATTACATAATCTAGAACCACCTTTTTCTTTCTTGAGTGACTGGAGCTTGCATGTGCTAGCACCAGTTCATCTAACTTCATTCATGGGACTGCTCCTGTAATGTGGTACAAAAATGAGTTGTTGGATAAGTTGGACCACAGGGTACACATGTAGGGGCAGAAGTTTTGAATTGTTTTCTACACACACTCTGGCAAAGAGCAGGGAGGAACTGGCCTTACAGGTTTCCCCAGGTTTCAGAGACAAAGGAAGAGCCCAGTGGTGCCCCTAGTCTCCCCCAGAGCCCATTTGTACCAAAAATTTTATCTGTTAGAGTTCTTGTGGTAGTAGTCCATTAGCCGTTTATAGGAACAAACCCAAAAGAATAATGAATAACCTAAAAATATTTAAATGTTTTCTGTGTGAATCCTTCAGAAACAAAACTACCAATACATTCTATAAGAATATGTCCATTTTGCACAAAAGCAAATGCCCAGATTTACGTGAATGTAGTATACTTTTGTGTAGCAAATGGTTGATGAAATATACCCCCCACTTTCTTCATTTATTAGAAGTCACCAAAATCTTTGGAAAAGAAATGATTCCAGAAAGTCTATGCAAAGGTTAAAGTATGGAAACATGAAATGTCTCCTTTTTACAAAGCTAAGGCTAGCTATTACAAGACCGTGGGGCAAACTGTTATTATTCAATAAACAATGATGACTTCCATATTAAAAATAAGTGTGAGGTTTCCTGCATCTTCACATTCCACCCCAGAGGAAAGCAATCCTTTCATCCCTTGCTCCAGGTCATTTTTTACAAGGAAGGCTGCCAGTCTTGGCATTAAACACCATAGAAATAATTAACTTGACAGATCAAATAAAGGTTAAAAGATCATCCAAATGTGACCTGGCATCCAGAGCAGGTAGCTTGCACATTGATAGCAGGTTATAGACATGTTAAAGCAAATCATATCCAATTTAGCTGGAACCTTATTCCCAACAAGACTAAGTCAAAGCAAGAGGCGTTCCTGTTACATGAGCTGAAGTAGTGAGAGTGTGTTCCTTCCCATTCTCCTGGTATGGAAAGTTTTGGTTCATTTACCACCTTAGCCCAAATGTCTTATCCTCATGGCTACACCAAAAGAAATAACTAAATGCTTTCATTTATATTAGACTTGGAAAAATAATTTTTAGAATGCATTAAAATGACACATTCACTTAATAACTTTACTCTTTCAGGTTTGAAGAGCGCACATGTATGTGTGTGTGTGTGTGTGTGTGTGTGTGTGTGTGTGTGTGTGTAACCTTGGCATCTGTGAAATGCTCTAAGTTCTAACTGAATACCTTTGTACTGAAACTTCCTATTTGTTTCAGCCATCAACCAAATATAAAGTCTGCCACCATTTTCTGGAATCACAGGAGTCTGCAAATATTTAGTATCATGTCTCCTTGGGAAAGCAGCATTAGATTATGCCAATGGATTCTGAGTGGCAGGCAAGGTCACTGCCAACATGTGGGGGTGAGATCAGTAGCATTGGAGCAAGCTCACCAGGCTCAGATTTAGGGGAAAATTCTCCATACACACATCACAGTCAGCATTGTGGCGTGGTCTTGCAAGTCAATTAAACTTTCCTACATCAATTCTAGTAGGGTTTATTTCTATTTTGAAGAGAAGGAAAATCCCAACTTCATTTGCTTCCTTGCATAATTAGATGTGTAACCCCCTCCCCACGCCCAGGAGAAACAAAGAGACCAAAATCACGTTATTTTTTTTAAGGACTGAAGTCAATAAATGATGAGATTCAAACACAGGATCCTAGAAAAGGAGATGAAAGTTGGTAAAGCCATTGCTGCATACAGGAAAACAAAAATCTTAAATAGGCAGTTTTTTTTCATATGAAAACATATTAATCTTTAATAGCAATCAGAGAAATGTAGACCAATTTTACCAACTTTCACCAAAGTTGGATGATACCTTCAGAAACTAACAATAACAAATAATAAAGATGTGTACAAAAGGGAAAACTTATCTATTGCTGATGTAAACACAAACCAATCTAGCAGATATGGAAATCAGCATAGATGTTAAACAGGTAATTTTAGCAAATATTTTTAAAATGTTTTATGTTTCAATTGAAAGATTGAAGTTGTACATATTTACACATGCATGGAGAACAGTTTCACATTCTAGTATGTGCATGCAATAAGGAACAGATCATAGTAACTGATACTTTATAACCTTAGATATTTATCATTTCTTTTTTGTGGATAGTTATGGAAATAAATATAAGTTTAATAGCGCAGAGGTGGGGAAATATCCAATTTCCCTAATGGCCCATCTTGGATCATCTTTGACTCCAGCTTGGTGCTACTAGGAGGTGGTAGAGACTTCAATAGGTGGGGCCTACTAGCAGTCATTTGGGTTCTTGCCAGTACAGGCAAGAAAAGAGCTGGCCCCTTCTGTACTTTCTTTCTCTTTGATGGTCTTCACTCCATCATGTACACCCATCATAATGTGCTTCATTGTCCACTGTGGTGAGGCTGCCAGCTATGGACAGAATCCTCTAAACTAGGAGACAAAACAAAAATTAAAAACAGAATATTTAAGTGAATTTTCTGGAGAGGATAGAGTTTCAGCAAGTACTTTTTTTCTTTCATATTTATTTACTTATTTATTTCAAGATGAAGTCTTGATAAGTAGCACAGACTGTCCTAGATGATTCCATCCTCAGGCCTCAACTTTTCAAGTCCTAAGATTACAGACATAATTGACCACATCTCCCACATTACTTTTTCCTTGAATTACTTGACTTTTAAACTAACTTTCCCATGCTCATATAGTATAAATGCTACCATAGCCCAGTTTTGAAAAATAGGTATTTATAGTACACAGAGGCTAATTCTTTTGCCCAAGGACACACATATGTAAAATGACAGAGCTAGAATTTATTGCTTTTACTTCATTGTTGTTGCTGTTGTTTGTTTTTGTTCTTGTCATCTAAAGCATGGTCTCACTGTGCTAGCCTTGGACTTCTAATGCCCCTGTTTCTGCTTGCTTCAGGTCTCCTATTGCTGAGATTTCAGGGCTACATCACCATTCCTAGCTTTGGAGCTAGCATGTCCATCAAACTTCAACCGTTTGAGTCCCAAAATCTAAATTGTGAATCTTGAGTTGGCTTCACTTGGCAGCATTTCAGAGTTGTATATTCCTGTGTTGACTACTCAGTGCCTTGAGGGCAACAAGCTTCAAGATGATCACATACACACCAAAGGCTGAGCAGACTAAAGCCTAAATCAGTGCAACACAGCTGATGTCTTAGTAAACCTGGTAAGGATGATAAATTGTTTCTCTTTCACAAAAGCACACTCATTGACTTTCAACCCAGTGCTCTATGTTATTGATCAAAATTCAAATATCACATATTTGAATAAAATTTAGTATTTCATTCATGGGAAGACATTGGGATTTTGCCAAATTCTCCACAGTACTTTTATCTTCACCCAGAGTTTACAAACATGACTCTAGATACCAAATACTGACTTTCATTTTGATTAAATCTCTGTGAGGTATCTCTATTGTTTTATGAGCTATGCTTTCTACACAATCCATTCCAGCTATCAAAACCCTAAAGCATTCAAATAAAAGCATTTCCATTTACCCCCAGTGGTTCTGGATGCAGGGGATAAAGAATGAAATTTGACACTGGGATAGAATGTTCTCTGCTGTCTTCCAGCTATCCCTGCCAATGGTGTTCTGATAATCTTTGACCAAGTTTAAGAATAAAAAGAGTAAGTGGAAAGTGATTAGTGTTGTTTCTGGTGGTCAAAGTCTAAGGCAGGTTCATAAAGGTGCACACAATTGTAAAGGGCAACTTTATTCAAAATGAAGAGCTAGTACTGATTGTAAGGGAAGACACTGTCAGGATTGACGGAGGGGCAAATGAGTAAAGCTAGTCAATGACATCAGGGAGGGGTTATGTCATTCTTCCTGTGTATATGTGAACAAACATCTCACCTGACACAGGGTATTAGAGACGAACTAAATTAAGAACATCATCAATGTGGTATCCAGTTCAGTGAGCCAGTTCAGTGACGTTATTGTTGTTCCTAAGGGGTGAGGGGTTACTTATAGGAGGATGGACAACTCAAAGAAAGATGAACCACCAAATTTTCACCTCAGCATTCATAAAGACCCATGAAAGCCTGAACTTTGGATTTCTTTGCTTTGCCTCGCAAATAGCCCCATATATTAGAAAGCCTTTTCCCTCAGCAATCTTTCCTACTTGTATAATCTAGTGAATCTGCTATATCGCAGGGATTCCCTCAGACTTGTGCGTTGTTTATTTCCTGAACTTTCAAGACCTTCCTTGCAAGATGGGGTACTTCAATTTAGAGGAAATTGCTATGCATCCAGGGTGCATTTGGGGTGGTTCTCTATTTTAGTTCACAGATTCAGTTACATGCTCATCTGTGTGCTGTACTTGCCCCTTCTTATAATGCACCTGATTACAGCCTTGTGCATAACTGGTTATACATAGACACAAAATCATCAATAGGATATTTTCCCTAGTAATTCACTGTGTGGCACCCTAAGTTTGCCTTATTGTGCCAGAACCAGTGCAGGAAAGATTGGCCTAACTAATTTTGTATCCCACACTTAAGACAACTGAATAGAATTTGTTTAGATTTCATGATTGCTGATGTGTGCGGGTCTTTGCAAACACCAGAGGTGGCAGAATAATGCGTGTATGAGGTAAGAAGGAAATCCAGTTCAACATGACTTAGTTAGTTGGTGCTGGCTCAAAGTTTAACCACAGGCAGTTTATCTTTGACATATTCAAGCGCAGTACAACTTTGGAAAAAAGTTTTCTAGTAACAATTATCACAAAAGACTTAATGCATGACTGCATCAAAAATCTTTTGCAAAGTGCAAGTGACCTTTCCCATAAGGATGGGTTCTATTGACTGAGAAACGATGCTCAGGATAGAAGTCTAGGGAGGAAGATAAAAGTCTAGGGAGGAAGATATTGTGTTTATCGTAGGATAAACATGATAGTTTGGGGGATGAGGGTGAGGTCTAGCCCCATAGATAGCATAGATCACTGGGCTATTAGCTACATTCATTCCCAGCTGTCTGGCAGAATCAGGTATTTATCCCTTCCTTGAAGAGACAAGCCCATGTGTTCCTGGTTTCCCTAGTGCTTATCTGTGAGCACAAGGACCTCATGCTCTCCACACTGAGGGAAAGAGAAATCTATTCCATTGTTTAGAGTAGGGTATACATGCCTCTTATTGAAAAAGGGCAGAGTCCTATGTTGCTGACATGCTGCTAACTGCATGATTTAGAGAAAGGTATGTATTCATAGTGTATACTGTTAAGGGCTCCTAGGCACCAAATAAATTATTAGGAGGGGTGTGTATACACAACAAACCAAGTGGAGTCCCAGGCTGCTAAACTATTCCCTGTGTTTTCCTGTTTCATTGTGGTGCAGTTAACATATATGTGGCCTTTGGGGGCAGAAATATAAATATGTGTTTTGCTTTTACCTTAAGGGTGCCCCTTTGGAGATTTCTAGATGACACCCTGTAAGAAATTACAACCGTAGCTGCCAGGAGAAGGCTTGTCTCTCCTTCTGACTCAACATTCTCAACCTTCTGAAATAGTGACCTCTCTGCTGGCAAACTGTGTCCATTACTTAATTTTTCTAGATTTTGACTTAATCATCTACAAATAATGATTTGATTAGTACTAGTAATCTTAGACAAATCATTTTTATATGCCTCATATGGCTCACTGTAGATACCCTATCATTAAAGTCAACATGCTGATCCATTTGCTGCATTTATGGGATGCACATACCATTTATGGGCCCCTACCTACAAGCTCTTTTTCTCCTTGTAGCAAGGCATCCCCATTCTTCCTTGAAATTTCTCAGAAACTGAAGTCTTGAATATGGGAGCTCTATAGTGGTGTTCACAGCTTTTGCCACAAGGCAAGGCTACATTAAACATGAATCAAATTATCAGTTTTATAAAACCACATCTTTAATATTTACCAAGTGATAGAACATATTTGGGAGACTCTTTTAAAAGAAGAAACATAGAGATGCCTTGAAAAATATATGTATATGAAAAAGATTATTCATTTCAAAACACAAATTACCAGGCTTCCTGAGATCACCTTCCCTTATCAGCTCAGCTACTCCAGGTACCCAAGATCCCTTCTTGGGTGATTTGCCTGTCCCCTGCAGTCATGGAGTCCTGCATTCTAATACCTGCTACCACCTGCTCTCAGAAGGCCACATGGCTTTGCAGCCCCTTTTACTTTCAGTGAGCAGATAAAATGAGTACAAGCAGCTTCAGGAACACATTATGGGGATATAGCAGAAGGAAGAGGAAAAAATGAAAGCCCTTAGGTAGAAACAGGCTTAAGCGATTCAAAATGTTGAACTTCAGGTCAGCTGGGCAATCAAAATAAGTTGCTGAAATTATCTAGGGGGGAATTCAGAAGCAGATAGCTAAGGTTCAGTTGTCAAGAGGGCTTAAGACCTTTACCACAGCTCCAGGTTCAGGATATTTTGGCGTGAATATCTGTGATAACCCAAAGGATATGTTTAGCTTATCAGCAAATAATAAATATACTTTTAAAAGAATATCTTTTCCTCTCCAGCTGGCTTTAAGTTTAAAAACAAACAAACCTGTGTGTCTGGTGCAGGGGCTGGCGTATGTGTGGTGCTGGTGGAAACCAGAGAAGGGTGCTGGGTGCTGAGTGCTGGGTGCTGGGTGCTCTACAGATAGAGTTAGAAGTCATTGTGAGCCACTAGACACAGCTGCTGGGAACAGAACCTGGTTCTGCAAAAGCAGTAAGTGCTCTTACACAAGCCACCTCTCCAAGCCCTTCCACTTGTTTTTTTTTTTTTAATATTATTTAGAAATATGGATATTGGTATTAATATTGACATGCCTTCTAACACCTTTTATGCCTTTGAATAAAATGCTGATTTTACGGTGTCCAAATTCATAGAAATCAAGAGAAGGTACATGCTAGAAAAAGAACAGCTAAGAACTTGAGAGTTCTAAAATGCTGAGCATTCTTTTAGGCAGATGAGACATTCCAGATCCAGAGCTGTGTTCTGTATCCTGTGTTACTAAGACTTTTTCTGCCCAGGAAAGAAGAACTGTTTGAGAGGCAATGGCTGATGCTGTGAAACATGGTCTGGAGTGGCCATCTCAGAAAATTCTGCTCCTTCTATTTTGTAGCCTTTTCCCTTACAGGTATAGCAGGATTGCTGCCCTCCTTGTAATATAAAGCATTACAAATCTATATCTGCTTTGACTCTTTCTCAAAACTTTAATGTTGATGCTGTTGTCCTTACTCACTGTTACCTCTACATTATTTTCATTTGAGGAAAATGCTTGTGTTAGCCACTCTGTCAATGAGAACAGCATTTCCTCTGCTAGGCTGGTACACCTTTTGCATTCGTCACATTTTCGCTTCTGCAGCATCTATAATGTTCACTATAGTATTACAGTGCCTTCATGAATTTCACCCTATTCTCATCCTTCATTCATGACAGACCTGTGTTGCCCGAATAGCCCAGGTGACTCCTGAATACATACACTGTTCTGACTGGAAGGCAGAAATGGCCACAGTCCACTGTACTTTAAGATTCAGGACAGACACATGCTATTTCCAAATTCTAGGCTCTCCACCTGAAGCAGTTTTCTGTAGCAGTTATCATGCACTGTGCACACACCAGACACCAGCATTTTACACTTATATTACAGTCTCAAGCTTTCCTTTCCTTGCGTTTGACCCTCTAGCTCTTTTTCTGTAAACATGCCAGATTTATGGTGGGAATTAGTTGATACTCTGTGACATTACCATCATTAAATAAGCCTGTCTTCAGCATTATCTTGTGCGTGAAAACACAGGTTGCCACAGTCAGGGTGTCTGACCACCCATCCCAGCTCCGATCTCATGGACTCTTGGTTACTCAGATTTCTTTCCAGTTCCCTGTGCCTTCCTTTTCATCCCAGAAAGAGGAAAGGAACACAAATTGCTTTATAGTTTTGCTGATAAGATTTAAATGACTATTTTCAGCCTTCCTTACCATGGTGCCTAGCTTCCTGTGACTGTTCTATAAACATTACCTGTGGTTAATTATGAATCTTAAAATTCTACATCGTCCTCCTGCTTTTGCACACATACACACAGAACACAGAAACATTAACTAGGATTACCATATACACTAAGTGCATATTGGAAAGGCATTTAGTAATACTTTTTGGTAAAGGAAAGTGCACAGTGTATTTTAAAAGTTACAAAATATGCCTCACATGACATATATTACTAAGGGATTACGTCTGTAATTCTCCTCACTAATGAGAAAGAAACATGAGAACCCAAAGCTGCAGTCCACCAAATCCCTAACACCTTTTTGTTGTGCTCCTTAAATGTGGGAAGCCCCCAAGATGGTGCCTGGCTGGATGCCAGGTAGTTCCGGCTTAGCTGTAAACAAGCCTTATTTGGAAGTGCTTGATGGACTTGGTGCGCTTCCTCCTTCTGTGGCCTATCTGGGATCGCCAGGTGGCATGAGCTGATTGGGTTCTGAGAGCACATTTAAGGGCTTGCTGGGGCTGGGAGAAAAGGAAGCTGATGGGAGCAGAGGAAGCTGATGTACAAAGTTCCTGAATAAACTGCTTGAAGAAGAGTCGTGGTTGCGTGTTTCCTTTCCGGCCGAGGTAGGCATGCAACACTTAAAGCAATCGCTGCTGATTCCACAACTCAGAACAGACCCTTACTAGGAAAGCTCTAGAATGACCTTTCACTAAAAGAATAAAATTTCAATACTTATCACTTGCTCATCTGAATGAAGTTGATTTCACAACCCTGTATGTTGTAAGTTCCATGGTCACTAAGCTAAATTCAGTTGTATAGAAAAACTTCCTTCCTTTCTTCCTTCGTTCCTTCATTCCTTCGTTCCTTCGTTCGTTCGTTCCTTCCTTCCTCCCTTCCTCCCTCTCTCCCTCCCTCTCTCCCTTCCTTCTTTCATGGATTTTTGTGTGTATGTTGTGCATGGGAATGTGTGGCTCCTGAGCATATATACAGAGGCCAGAGGGGGATGTTGAGTGTCTCCCTTTGCTGCTCCCTACCTTACTGTGCAGAGACAGGCAAGGTCTCTCACTGAACTGGAAGCTCACTGTTGGGCAGTTCACCTTTGAGACAAGGGTGCCTGGCCAGTGAGCTCCTAGAACCTGTGTGCTCCTGTCCCAGTGCTGGGTTTATGAACTCACACACCCATGCCTGGCTTTTTATATGGGTGCTGGGAATTTGAACTTAAATATAATCTTCACAGAAAATAGACTCACCAACTGTGCATTGCTGGGTTTCATAAAAATCATCCATACTAATAAAGTCCTTGTGAATGAGAGGGTCTAAATATTTTGCTTCTCTCCTACCAATGCCCAGCAAGTGCATAGCTAAGTGCTTAGTAAGACATCTGGGGCTTAAAGTGATAACTTTCCCTTTGTCAAAATCACTTAAAATGGGGAAACGGTAATTATTTTAGGGAAAGCAAAATCCTGAGTTATTAATGTGTTCTTAATAACTAAATTGCAGTTTTCCTTTTATTTCATTAACTTGTTTTCACAGTCAACATTTTCCCCCTTGAAGGATAAATCTGTGTACCATTATAGCCAGAGGGGCATTTAAGGCAGTGCTGTGCACCTGGAAAGCCATTTAATTACTGGAGCTGTCAAAATGTTTTATTGTAAACAGCTTTTCTGATAGATCCTGTTTCCCTCCTGTGAAGGATCTTCCCCAGAAGACGCTGTACCTTACAGAGAGGCCGAGAGGACAAGCACCATCACTTAGAGGAATGAAGGTTTTATGTCTTAAAATATCCCATCCTTCTTCTCATGTCTGATTAGGAAATATTATATACTTGTTTTTCCTACTTTATGGGTATCATAAAATGATATCATATTTGAAAATTAAAAATTAAATAGAATAGGCAACTGAAAATAGAGAAAAATGTAAAGTTTTATCTAAAATCTTTAAGAGACACTCAAAGTCATAACCTTCTGAATCTATTTAGAATATACACTAATGACGTAAAGGAAAACGTGTAAGGCTTATAAAATTTTATAAATTTTACAATTCACTTATATAAGTATCACAGAAATAAGCTGAAGAAATGTAAACCAAGTTTCTGCTTACCCCCAAATCTTCACATAATAACTCGTGTTACAGAGCTTTGTCTGGATTTGGAGAGATAACATTCAATAAAATGCTCCCCACACAAGCAAAAGGACCTAAAATTGAATCCTAGGGCCCCCATACAAGAGGCAGGGATGGTGGAAGGTGTCTCTAAGTCAAATGTTGGAGAGATACAGAGAGACAAATGCTGAAGCTCATTGGCTGTCCATCCTAGCAAAATACATGAACTCCAGGTTCAAGGAAAGACCTTATGTCAAAAAATAAGGTGCGAAGTGATTGGGGGTATTACACAATGTTAACTTCTGTCCTCCTCAAGCACACACATACATATATGTACATGTTCATCCATATACACACACACATATATATATATATATATACATATACATATGCATGTACATATACATATATATACACACCATACACACACTCTCTCACATGAACATGCATATATATATATATATATATATATATATATATATATACTCCTACACATGGTCATATATATATATATATATGTATATGTTTTGTCTTATTGATTTATAGTCCAAATCTGCTAAATCCCTCTTTCATAAAACCCTATTCTAATTTTAGGTATCACCAATCAATTCACCGAGAGTCCTCCCTCTAGTAAGTGCTTTGAGGCCACTTTTTCTTCTTTAATTAGAGCCTTTTATCCTTCTTAAGTCTTACTCTTCAATCTATCTTGTCTCCACTGTTTCCCCCTCTTTTCATTATGGCTCTATTTCTATCTTCTTGCCTTCTCCTCTCCTTCCCCTCTCTTTTCTGTCTTCACTACTCTCATACTGTTCAGCAGATTCCTCAGCTTCCAGGCAGCTAGCTCCTAACCAATCACTTCCATATCTCAGCTGCCTTGAGACTATTTGGACTGCATGCCTCCAAAAGAACTGCATTTAGGAGCAGGGCATGCATTGGGCTGCTTGGAAGCTGGGTACCAAATATCTACCCGCACTACAGCTGGGGTTGCTCAGGCAAGGGATGCCACCCTCACTATTAGGACTGTTTCAGGTCCACCATATTTCAGCTGTTAGGAAGTGGGCAGACATACTGCTTTCACTGGGCTCACCAAGTGCTTGGCTTTCACTGATGCTGTGGCTGCCTTCACTACTGTTCCGCTGTCTCTGATGTGTCTCTCTTCATGTTACCAACTCACCCTACACTATTGAAACTAGGCAAGAAAGACACTTAAAAATATCTATTCAGAGGGGTCCCTGCCAGTAGGACCAAGATACAAACCTGGTACATGAGCTAGCTTGTTGGAGCCCATTCCCTATGGTGGGATGTGATGCTCTGCCTTAATTCATGGAAGAGGGGCTGAGCCCTGCCTCAACCTATTGTGCCAGACTATGTTGACTTCTCATGGGAGCCCTTACCTGTGAGGAGGAGTAGACTGTGCATGGGCTGGGGGTGGGGGTGAGGGTAGGAGGTGAGGGGTTTCGGAAGGAGGCAGGGGGTGGTAGGAGGGGTGGGAGGGAGAACTGTGTTTGAAATTAAAATAAAATAAAAATTTTAAAAATAGAGAGGAAAAGAAATATCTATTTGATCTAATGCTACAGCATCATGAAAAACAGCAGAAGAGAGTGTCTTCTAGCCAATTACAGAATAAGTTCTGCCTACATAGCTCAGGAAGGGATGCTTGAAACAATCAGAGACTTGTTTCTTAGTGACACAGTTATAGAGAGGATTGTGGTTTGGACCACTCAATGCCTTTCCTGTCATCATTAATCACAGCACTCCCTCTGCTAGGTTACCAGGGGAAGAGCTCTTTTTCTAGCCAAAGTAGAAATGATTTTAATATCATCTAGAGTTCACCAAAACTCATAGCAACAAAAAACTCTTTCAAATGATTTCAAGGATCTCTGGCTGGGGCTGAACTCTCAGGACCAAGGCAGTAACCTATAACCTTTTGCACAGTTGTCTCAATTCATTTATAGAGTGTTGAAGATAGCCATCTGCTGACGTGAGGGTAGTTTGACTGTTAGGCTGAGTCCTTTTACTAAAGGCAGCTGGGCAGCAAGGGAGGGTCCAACCAAGGTAATATGGAGTCAAATGCTCCAAGAGCAATGGATTTGCTTATTTACAGCAAAACAAGTGGCAGGAGCACTTCCAATAGAGACTTACAAGACTCACCATTGACATTAATAACAACAAAGACAGGCACCTTGTAGTCCCACAGGGCTATCCCCAAGCTTGGAGCATCAAGGGCATTTAAAATTAAGGGATGCTTTTTCTTCTTAATGCAACAAAGCAGGGTTCCGCATTCATGAGATGTCAATTTTCAGTTCTGGAGTTTTCTCATAGGAGCACAAGAATGGTTGGTTAGGCAGATAAATAGTGAAGGCTGCATTATGCCTTGAAAAGATCATCAGTAGCTAATGGCCATAATTAGGAAAGAATAATTGGCATATTCATTTAAATTAGGCTCCTATCTAAAGTCCTATTGTGAAGGATCTTCTTATTTCCTTATGCAGTGATAGCTGTCACAGAGAAATATGGACAAATTAACAGTTCATGTGAAATATGTATAAAATTTAAACAAATGATTTCATTATTCTATAGGATAATTAACAGGGAACTACAGCCATAGTTTATGGATTATTATTGTTTTAAACAGAGCTCTACACTCAATCTTAAAGAATGGGGTCATTAGTACTTCTTCTCTGCTACGTAGTCAAATAGTCCCATCTGTTTTCTCAAATGAATATAGGCACCAAAATCTACACCATTAATGTTATTCACACTGTGCAGGTGTGGTGCTTTTACGGAAAATGGCCATGTAGGCTCACAGAGAGTGGTACTACTTGAAAGGATTAGGACACGTGGCCTTGCTGGACTAGTGCGGCCTTGTTGGATGTGTGTATGGGCAGCTTCAACTGCCTATCAAGAAAAACAGAAGGAGGCTGGAGAGATGGTTCTGCAGTTAAGAGCCCCTGCTGACCAATCATGAGGACCGGAATTCAAATTCTAGCACCAATAACAAGCTGGGCATCCTCTAAATGCCAGTGATGTCACCTCCATCTTGGAGGGACAGGAAACCTTCTTAGGGCCTTTGGGCTCACATAAGCATACACCTGCCCAGACATGTACATACACTTAGAAAGATAGACAGACACTGTCTGGGCCAGAAGAAAATTACCTTGGAGTTGTTCTAAAAACCCTGTGAGAGCAGATAATACATTGTCTGGTGTTCTCTTTCATCCCCCCCCCCATAATGCCTTTACTATCTTTTCCTAATTGAGCTGATTAAACTTAGTCTGTTTCTGTGGTTTCTTAACCTCTCCACACCCCTGAATGGATTCTGAGTTTGAATAATGAAAATGTAGATTTTTAACTGACATAATCCCTCACTAAGTGACTGAGAATTTTCTTTCAAGACCACAACAATTGTTGTGAACTCACAGGACAGGTTCAGAAGGCTTTTTGCCATTACTGCCATTCTCTCTCTGACTATGAGAAAACCTCGTTCACGGATCTTTAATTTCAAGGTAACACCATTGAGTTACATCTCTATTTCCATCCAGCTCTATGACTGGCACTCAATATAACAAAGTTCCCACCATGCTGAAGTATACAAGTTTGCCACAGTCCAAGTTCCTGCAACCCACAATTGCAATAGAGGATATAGCACACATGATCTCAGAGGGCCCAGAACGGAAAATAAAATGACAGTAGTTCCTTGAAGACTTTACGGATGTCTGTGAGGATGTGTGGTGGATATTTTGTCTTGGTTTTGCCTCAGGTCTTCCATACTCAAAATTCTGAAGCTCATGACTCATTAAAAAAATCAAACAAATTAAGAGCACATGGTTGAAATGATTCAGATTGGGTAGAGAAAATCCCTTGAGATGATTATGGCCTGATTGCCTCCAACTAAAAAGTGGTAAAACAGCCAACTAGATAATAAAAGAGAATTTAGAGCAACCAACCAGGTGATAACTTTCTATGATTGCCTCTAGAATTCCAAAATCAAATCGTAGAACAAAAACATGTCCATATAATATAGCCACACTTGTTTTACAGAGCGTCTCACCTGATTACAGGGAACTCTTTTATTAATATATTTTTGCCTGCAATAGTGGTTTCAGCTATACTGACTGTTGGAGGCTTGCCCTAACCACAGTTTGTTCTAATTGTGTAGTTCATGGACTCACAGCATCACCTGGAAGCTTTTTAGAACTACAGATTCTTGGACTTGTCCCAGACATAGAGGACCAGACCTTTGTGACTTGAGTCTCACAGTTGGTGACCTAATGAGCCCTTGGGCTGACTCTGATCTGCACTGATGTTTGATCTACAACCTAACTATCCCTCACAATAGGTGAATCCCTGGAGCCTAGGATTTGATTGTACTTGGTCCCAATTCTGTCATTTTTCTTTACTGTATCTCCACCGATTTTAGAGTTAAGTGCTGATATAGATGACAATAGGCAAGTATGGCACAAGCTTCTGGGATTACAGCTGCAGGTAGCAACATATTTTCTTACCATCCACCTATGATAGAAGATGGAAGAGACTCAAGGGTTGGCCATTCTCTTTTTTCCTAGGGGAGCACCCTGACCATGTCCCACTACCATTAGGAAAAACACTCAGATAAAGTTACCTCCTCTAGACTATCACATCAGAGAATTATATCATTTTACCTTGCAAATTTTCCTAATTTAACTAATACTAGAGTCACATTAATCCCTTGATTGACTGGGAAGGAGACCCAGAAGCATGACTGTCCTCCAGGAAAGCATTCTGGATATTATGAGTTACAGAATGCACAATTCAGGCCTGAGAGGTTCGGAGGCACATGGTCTCAGGTGTATATTCCAGGTACCAACACTGGTATTGCCTCCAAGAGAA
The DNA here is from genome assembly GCA_030556225.1 of Cricetiscus sungorus. Lineage (NCBI taxonomy): Eukaryota > Metazoa > Chordata > Mammalia > Rodentia > Cricetidae > Cricetiscus > Cricetiscus sungorus. The sequence goes on along the minus strand of JANBXA010000372.1, from coordinate 19,403,323 downwards.
CATTATTTAGTTGCTTCTACAAAAATTTGTAGAAAGCAATGGTACAACTAGAGCATTTCATTGTATGTTGTATTCATTTCCTAGGTGGTGATTTTAGATCACCCTCAATAAAATCATAGGTGGATATAGTTCTGTGATGGTTTTCATATGTTCATATGTTCATGAGGAATTTTCATGGTGTGTGTGTGTGTGTGTGTGTGTGTGTGTGTGTGTGTGTGTGTGTGTGTGTGTGTGTGTGTTCTTTCGCTCTTCTTCACCTGATTTTTGACACAAAATTTTCCAGACTGAATGTAGGGCTTACTGATTGACTAGACTAGCTGTACTGCAAGCTTAAGGAATCCTTCCTCTGCCTCTGCCTCTGCCTCTGCCTCTGCCTCTGCCTCTGCCTCTGCCTCTGCCTCTGCCTCTGCCTCTGCCTCTGCCTCTGCCTCTGCCTCTGCCTCTGCCTCTGCCTCTGCCTCTGCCTCTGCCTCTGCCTCTGCCTCTGCCTCTGCCTCTGCCTCTGCCTCTGCCTCTGCCTCCTAGAGGTTGGATTACAGGCATGTACCAACTTTTAAAGATGGGGGTTGGGCATCCAGATCAGTTCTCTAGGCTTGTACAGTCAGTGCTTTCCTCATATTCTTTGCCCCATCATTGCATGTACACTTTTAGAAGTCCTTCCACATGCCCCATCTCAGAACATTGAGGGTAAACAATGGTACTGTGTTGAGAGTGCAACTATTTTATTTTAAGTAGTTATTGGAAAAAAGTTCATGCATATATATCTGTGTCCATATGTTCTTTACAGAGGTCAATGCCATGAGTGCAGGCACTATGGAACAAACTTCTACAGGCTAGTCAAAGATAAATACCTGTTCCCTCTTAGAAATAATTAACTTCAGGTGCAAGGGCTCTGAGGCCCAGCTGCATTCAGGGAAACAATTTGAACTACTGGGTGGAGTACTTCTATTCTTGGAAAAAGATTATGTAGGCAATTTGCACAGTATATTGCCAAGCAAATTTTAATATCATCTATTTGGAAGTCATACTTTCAAAGTATGGACTAGGGCTGAAAACCAACCAAGAGTTATCTCTATCTGGTGGAGGGAGACCTCTGAAGAATACATTCTTATTCTGGCATAAAAGAGGAGAGAGCTACTCTCTGAGGACTTTCCTCTTGGCCTGAGGCTAGACCATATCTTTTTAGATAAGTGTGAAAGCAGCCAAGTCTGCAGCTGTGATTTACACATGGGAACAAATGATTCTCTGGTCATAGATCTCAAATCCCAGCCAACCGCTTTGAGAGCACTTGCCAATGATCAGAAATGGTTTGTAGAAGACCATGAAGCTGTTACTGCTATAATAGGGACAGCAAAGTTCATTTCACACCAGCACAAGAAGCAAGGGCTTCATCTCTATAATGTGTTTTGTTTAAATGGATTTCAAGGGGGTGTGAGGGTGAAAAAAAGAAACAAAGTAAAGGTGGATTTCAAATTACTTAATGTGGAAAGAGCCTCATCTTTTTTTTTTTTTTTTAACACATACTAGTTAACGTGTATATGTAAGGTGAGTAGAAGGCATTGCTGGTATTACTAGAAATATAATCATGACTCATTTTGCTTCTGTTTATGATTACCTCTCTTTTACAGACAAATTACCTATCTGTTGTTTTCTCATCAGTTTTAGGATATGTCAATCCTAAAACTATATTTTGCTTTTGCCTAAGTTTTTCATTTAGTATATTGCATAATTTATAATATATATATACATATATATATCTCACATATATATATAATAAAAACATGTATATGTAAGAAATATATATAAGAAATATATATAAGAAATATATATAAGAAAACAATAAAAGGATAAACCAAAGGGAGACTCCAGCCCAATATATATTTTAAATTCTAAGCTTTTTGTTGTTGTTCTGTTCTGAAATGTCTTCATTCAAACAGTGGGGGAGGGGGTTAAATTAAAAAAAAAACCCAAAACAGAAACAAATAACTATGTTCCAAGAACTTTATTAGAGTAAGTTTTGATAGCCAGAGACAACTAGAGGAAAACAACAATTAAAGCAGAAGCCCACAGATAAGGAGCTGTAACGGTTTGTGGGACAACTTGTCACTGAAGCAGAGCCGGAGTACCACTACTGGAACTTGTTCACAATAGAGTGCCTCAAGTTGTCAACTCAACACGTGTCCCTGGATGTGAATGTGTCAAAGTAATGAGCTTGTAAAGAAGCACTCTATAGACATCAGCCTTTACCAAATTAATTTATGGTGGAACAGAGTGTGATGAATATTCTGCCCTATCTATAGCCATGTGTTTCCAGATGAGAACGATCCAAGTCAGAAGACCTACACAAGGGCACTCAGTGGACTGGGTACAATATTCCACAACTAGCAAAGACAGTCACATTTTGGCACTAGAGTGATTTGACAGCTTTAAAGATGATTAAAAAGATAAAGCAAACCGGGCATTGGTGGTGCATGCCTTTAATCACAGCTCTAGGGAGGCAGAGGCAGGTGGATCTCTGTGAGTTTGAGGCCAGCCTGGTTTACAGAACTAGTCCCAGGATAGGTTCCAAAACAATACAGAGAAATCCTGTCTTCAAAAACCAAAAACCCAAAGCAAACCAACCAACCAACCAAACAAAAAGCCAGAAATATCATCAATGATGTTCCTACTCAATCTTTTACCCTCTCCAAATATCTCTCTGTTCTCTCCTCTGCATGAATCCCCTCCCTTCAGCTCCATCATCTTTCAAACCATCCCTGATGTAGCTCTTCCGATCTGCCCCATATCTCAGATTTTTCTCAACCTGGGAGACTCATGAATATAAAGAGATTAAGAGTGTCTGTTGTTTTTCATTACTTAAGTATGTTCTACATTTGATAGCCATTTCAGGTGTCATTATGGAGACTACATCAAAATATCCAGCTTTGCAATAGATATGTCTCATAAGAAAAGTCCAGTAATACTAGGAGATGTCACATTTTAACTTCTTGTTAAAATTTTACTGGAAATTGTATCAGATGACTCTCCTTTATGCTCTTCTATTCACCCTACCTCAGTTGTCTGGTTCTTCACATGATTGTGGAAGGCATTTCTGAGAGTGTATCTAGCCAAAGAGATGCTAGTGTGCCCTACTGGTGACATTTTAGGCATTCCTTTAGGCTCTGCCTGTCTCTGATACTCCCAGATCTTCCCTGTTATCCTAGATGGGGGAGTCACTCCCCATCTAGCCTTGGCACTCATGCATGCACTACTCAAAATGGCACAACCTTTTCACCAATTAGAAATGGAATATAGTGAAATATCATTAAACTTTCTTCCTCCTCACTCTGCATGGGTTCAGCATACATTGCTTTGGAGTATTCAAGCTCCTGGATTAGGTCATTAGGTTCAGCATACATTGCTCTAGGGTTGCCAATTTCCTGGATTAGGTCATTAGTACATTTTCCTGTTTGTTTCTACCTTTCCCACTTTCTCACTCTTGTCTCAGATTTGTTCTCTGAATTTTATTCTCTAATCAAGTAAGAGTCTTCAGTCCTCAGCCTGTTTTCCAGGCAATGTAGGCTAAAAAAACATATAGTGATGTATACATTTTATATTCCAGTGAGTCTCAGAATTATATCAGATGGTATTTACAATGTAAGACAACAGTTTCCAATTACATAACTAAATCTAATGCATTAAAAAAACATTTAAGAGCCTGTGAGATGACTCAGAGGGTAAAAGCATTACCTCAAAATAAAGGTGAAAGGAAAGAGCCAACCCATTAAAACCATCCTCTGACCTCTACAGAAAACTCAGGTTTAGTTCCTAGCACCCACATGAGGTAGATGCTAATTGCCTGTAATTCCAGCTCTGGGAAATCCCACATCCTCTTTTGACCTGCACTCACATACCCAAACTCACACACACACATCCACAAAATTAAAAATAAAATCTTTAAGACTGCGTTTTTTTCTATTAAAATTAAGTGGCCTTTGTCTGTACAATTTCTTACAAGTATTCAATTAAAGTAACCACCACAGGCTTATTTTATCTATGTATTAATTATTTTAGGTATGTATCAAAGAATTACAATCTGGGGATTTAATAGTGGACAAAATAAGAAAAATCTAGCCTTAAGCCCACAGAATTAAGTCCAACACTAATGCATTGATTGTGTAAATGAATATAAACCTGCAAATGCGAACAGTGTGTTAAAGAGGAGTTACACAATGAACAAGAGTTCGAATATCTAAAGAGAATAATAAATATGCTACTTGCTGACATAACTTGATTATAACAAATATTCAATGGAGTATTTCTTTTGAGGTTACTGATGGGTTAGAAATAAGTTTGTTTGTATTTGTGGAACAGTGTTTAAAATTGAGCTATTAAAAATGACTTTTTATTAAGTGTTTTTATTTTACATGCCAACCACATTTTACCCCACTCCTCTCCTCCCAATCCCATCCCCCACCTCCTTTCTCCCCTGCCCTGCCCACCATCCACACCTCAGAAAGGGGTTCTTAACCTCTGTGCCTTAGCTGAAATGACACATTTACCCATATTACTCTTCAGTGAATTTTCTTGTTACCACAATAACATATGATTGAAAAATTCTGACTAAATTGCTTAGAGATTTCAAATACATTGTTGCGATTTCCCCCCCATGACTTACATTACAATATTTTTGTTAGTCTAATTGCTAATTATTATCTCCATTTGAACTATAATATGGGAAATTGAAATTATGTAATCTATAATATAAAAGTCTATTTCTAGCTTGTATTGGGAGAGAGATCAAAGACATTTTTCTCTCAGCTTGAATCATGGCAGAAGCCAAAAGAGTAGTACCCTGTGGTCTGAGAAGAAAAAAATTAATGTCAAAAAAGTTTGAGGTTGAGAATTCATCCTTGCCTTCTCTTTGGTGGCCTACTGAATAAAATAAATAAACTGATACAAGAAAAATTTGCATTACTATTCTTACAACTCAAATCCCTAAAATGACAAAAACAATTTTGAAAGTAAAATTAAAACAAATGTCTCCTTCAAGTACTTCCCAAATAATCATGATTTTCTTGTTTGTTCAGAGTACTCCAGCTTATCATATACAAATTCTGGAACATCTATTTTTTCTTTGTCACAAGCTTCTCTGTGTGAACCTTTGCACTGAAATTAAATAATCTGATCTACAAGTTTATTTAAAAAGCCAGAAGATACAACACATGATGACGAACAGGTTCTCCAGTGTGAAAAGGGCTTCACAGATACAATGCATCTTGTTCATTTCTATAGATCATTGTTTTAAAATAAAAATCTAGAAATTTAACATTACCTTCTTAAAGTCTGGGGTAATATAGGGAATCTGTACAATTTAGTTTTTTTCAGTTATAATAGTTGATCACAAAACACACAAGTCAATTAAGAAAATACTACAAATTTAATACTACCTACTGTCAGCATCAAATATAGCAACTTCTTAAAGATTAAATACTTGGTGTAAACAGGAACAATCAGAAAAAACTTCATGGGATTATTCTAGGTAATGAGAAATCGATAGTCTGTGAGTAATTGAAGAGGATTTGGATAAAATTTCTCCTTAGCTTCATGGTCTTCAGGTAGAAAAGACTCAGCAGAGGCAAAAGCAGCAAAAATCTGAATGATCAGAACAAGTAGACGATTTCTCAGGTGGCATGGACAGATGCTTGTTAAAAACAAAAAAACAACAACAAAAAAACCCTTAAATTCTTTATTTCTTGCCTTTTGTAGAATCCAATACCTCTCATTCTTTGCCTCAGAGAAATTTGAGGAAGAATTCCAAACCAATAGATCACTAAACAACAGCTTATCCTCAAACACCCAATGCCTCCTTTCTCTTGAGTTCTTTCTCCACCGAATACAATGTAGACCATTATTGACAACTTGTTACCACACAGCCTGTCACCACACTAATTAATATGTCTACAGCTTGAAAAGCAATAAAAGAAATGACAACGACAGGCTGGGTCTCACATTTCATAAGAGATAGCCCTTTCCAAACATTCAACTTGCAAACTTTATAAATCTAGACAAGTAACTGCGCCTACCTTCCCAAACCACACATGCCAGATTGAAGTCAGCTTAATTTGATTTCTAAACACTAATTTTGTCTGAACAGAATAAGTCTGGCTCAAGAGTAAGGGAAGTATGGAAGTAAAGGCCTAAGAAAATGGAAAAACATAAAAATGTTTTTTGCAATGATAATATTTAGGATTAACACATAACCAGAGGAAAACATGGCATTATTGTGTTTTATCCCTTAAATTGTGATGGTTAAGTCAGAAACCTGGAAGGGGTATGTATCTGGCATGCCAGAGCACTTTTAACATGTGCTTTTTGTGCACACTCTTCCCCAGTGGAGGATACTTCTCTCATGTATAGCCATGTAATCCCCAAGGAGGACAGTCATTTTTGTTGGGGAAGCTACTGCAAGATGACTCAAAATGGCCTTGTGACACACCTTTCCCTGTTAGTCTGGTAGGTTCAAGCTACAACTGGGTTACTTCTTATTAAACAAAGGTTTCATCTTAAACAAATTTTATCTTTGTGCCCCCTGCATAGCAGCACCCTCTGATATACTCATTCAGTAAAAAAAATGTGTAGCATCCTGTGGTGTTCTAAGTGCTTGCTAGGGTAGGAGGATGAAATACTTGACTTGGGAAGTTATTTATTCAAGTCCCTTGCACTGCAATAGTATTTTACTACTCACATTGTCAAGGTACCTTGTTTATTTGTTTGCTATTGCCTTAGTTTTGTAAGCACTACCTTTTGTTTAAAGGCTACACTTAATAGCAGTCAAGATATACTAAGTTCATCTCTATTGACCTTACATCATATAGTTTAACCATAGATTAATTAGGCACAGATATAGGGATGAAAAGTGTATATCCTAGTGGCTGCCTTTATTAGTCACACCTTGCTTTTAGTATAACCAAAGAGGGATGGGTGGAGCTTGAGGTCATGCCTTCCTGTGACTAATTCATGATTTGGAATTAGCACTTGATCATTCATCAGAAGTAGACAGTAAACTTCAATAATAGACAGGGTAGCTTCTCACCACAAAGATTGCAGTAGAGACAGATTTCCAAACCATCATATGAAAACATTTAATTGTTGACAATCCCAATGCCCTCGTAATAAATTACAGCCTTGTAGAAGGAATTCTATAAAAGAGAAACTGTTATTCCAAGTTCATAAGGTACCTACCTGGGCTTGAAATCAAGTCTGAATCTCGGTGGAGCCAAGCTATCACGTTTTTACCTTTTGGTCACATGCTCTTTCCATTACCTGGAAGTACCACTTCTGTCAGTCACAGAGCTTTTCTGATCTTCCCTTTCTATTATTTCACTGTGTGTGACCATTGAACACTTTTCTCCTTGGAACACTGATTATTTGTTTTGATGCTCAGTTCAGCTCTGATCTCATCTCTTTGAAAACAGTGCTGTGTTTGTTTGTTTGCTAATTAACAGGGTCAAGTTTGTGAAGTCAGCATTGTCAGGGTCACATGAAGTGGTAACAAAAAGTGAACAAGGGGCAGGGATGCAAAACCATTTGTCCATGTCCCTAATAACTGTTTCAGCTGTGAAAAGGTGAGAGTAACCATCACCATTTATCGTATTCATGTTGATAAAATCAATTCTGAATAAAATGGATGCCAAGAGCAGCTTTCAAATGAAAAGGTATCCATTCACTCAGTAAACATTCACTGATTAATCACTATATGCCACTAAAGGTGAGATGAATGACACATTCCCTGCTCCCAAGCAGACAAGAAATAAATCACTAAAGTCCAGGGTAGTGAGGGCTGTTGTTTGCTAGGAGAGGAGAGAGATGCCATCCACACTAGGGGAGTCAGGAAGGAGCCTCTTGGGAGGGTAGAGCCAATGTCCTTGAAAGGCTCAGAGGACTAGTGTAAGAAGAATGCACAGAGTATTTCAAGCAAGTGACAAAGCCATGGGAAAGTTCCGTGTTGGGAAGAAGCCAGCAAGTCTTTCTGGGAATCTGGAAGAAGTTTGACATGACTGGCTTTGTGGCTTGAGCAATAAGAACAGAATAGAGGAAGAGACATTCTATCCACTTACATGTTGATAATGGTAAAAATGAATGCTCAGAGTTTGTAAACACTGTAAACACTGTGGATGCTGAGTCCCTATAGGGCTATTCTGCTCAAATCAGAGTCTGGGATGCCAGTTTAACTTAAGCTATCTTAGAAAATAATTTCTCCTTATGATTTGGGAAAGTTAAACTGATCCTATTTGGATCAGTCTTAGAGGTGACTGCATTAAAAAGTAGGAAGGACTGATCACATGGCTCAGTGGCAGAACATTTACACAGCATGTGCAAGGGCTTGGTGTCCAGCACCATAAATATTTAAATAATAAATGTTCTATAATGTCAATGTATTAAACATTTTATGCAGATATTAAAATAACATTAATTTTTTTCCTTCTAGATCTAAATTAAAAGCAAATCAGCTAGTTTGGAGGACCACATATTTCAGTCAAACAAACTGCACATTGTAATTCATCAGCCCTTCCTACCCACCACATGGGATTGCTCTCTTACAGTTTTCTCCTCATGGATGACTTATTTTATTTAGGGGAAGATTAAAGTGTTCACAAGAAATTTCAATAGTAATTTCTTCAGTTGAACTTAATCCAAATTCAGGTCTGTATACTACAGGCTACATGTATGGTAACTTCAAGTCCAGTGCCTGATTTTGAATCCTTTAATCAACATTCCCTCTCTGTAGTGTGCAGGTGTCAGTTTACCAAGTTTTTGTATAGACTTTCTTGTCTCTCTGGGAAAGTCAAGAAACTAAGGGGAGGATTTATTTCTAAAGACATAATAACAACCTGCAATACCAAATATAAAAATTTTAAAGGAGTATTGAGACTGTTTGGGAGGTAGACAGAACTCTGTCAATAGCAGTGATTGAGCATACCTCAACTTCTATATGACGTATATAAACAGAATCATTCATTATCTACTTCAAGATTTTCAAATCTCAAAACTATGTTTGAACTTTTCAATGGAAAATAAGAAAACGAAAAGCATGCTTTTGCTTCTATCAAGTGAGTTTAGACAGTTAACAACCTCCCAGAATAAAGAACCTTTCAAGTTGTATGCAGAGATGCTCAGCACAAGCTCAGTCCCAAGGTACCTTCAGTGTATATTCACTGGTAGCTATTCCCAGGCCTGCCATCTCTATTATTCACAGGAAACACTTATCTGCTGAATAAACATTTTTCTTTATCTCACATCAACTTGTAAACATACCAAGGCCTTTTGGAAAAGACCAAAGATTAAGATAGATGTGCCGGCATTTGCAAGTAATCCTAACATGGAGGAAGTTGAAACAGGAGAATCATGTTTGAATACAGTTTGAGCTACACAGTGTGGCCCTACATATAAACAATAAAATAAAAGCAGGAAAGATGGGCTGAAAGATTTTTTTCTAAATTTTATTAGAATGTAATTTAGAAATTTTCATTATAGATAAACTATCAGATTAGAACAACATCCTCATAATAAAAAACAAACTCTAGAATTAACATTTCTATCAGTAAATAAAGCTCCTTGGAAATCAGATGGGAAATAGTTTTGCTTTTGAAATATGCATAATTTATGCAGGAAAAGGAAGCATGAACAAAGAGAATTATTTTAAGCTTTAAATTTTCTAGCAGTCCTAGATGGATAAATACATGAAAAAGACATGCTTTGCAGAAAAAATGCTGTGCATGCCTTGGTCTCAAGATATTTCCAAAATAATTTGCACCACACGTCTGAGATCAGTAGATCTCATTTCTTCTACTGGTGAATAAAGGTGCCAAGCTGCCTAGGATACAGCTTGTCACAGTGAGAACTAGCATTAAAATAGAACACTCCTTTCTCTGGATTTCAGAGTTCTGATTCAGCAGACATCAGCCTTCCACTAAATACTCTGAAAATTGAACATTTTTCAGACAGGTTTGTGCCGATTGACTGAAAAGACTGTCAACATTTCAAGTGTTGGAGGAACTTAATGTCTTGTGAGCTGGTATATCCTCAATGACCATTTCCACTGTTGTTCAATGTTAGATGGTAGTACGCATCCAAGAAGCACACATTTAAAATCTGTATTTTTATTAAAGTACTTACATTAATGTCTTACAAGAACAACCCCTATCTAGACCTTGGATGAAGAGCCTCAAGTCTATGTTTAGGTAAGAGATAAAGTCTTACCTTGATATTGGTAAAGTGAATCAAGGTTTGCACAGTGTCAGCCCAGCCTCTTAAGAAAATCGAGTAAGTGAAAGAGAGATTGCAAGCATGCATACACATGTTAATGTAGGACTAGTAATGTTTAATACCAGGTCACATGACTAGTTTCATTCTGGATCTTTGGCACTGAACATACAAAAATTTAATGCTCAGTCTTTAAACACTTTTGGTATCAAGGAAAATAATGCATGCTTAGAAACATGTTTTTTGGTTCCATGGCCTTAATAGACTATTGAAAGTTGAACACATGCAGAAGAATATATGAACTATAGAAGTGTGAAAGAGAGAAAGATGAAATGAGAATAATCATGTGAAATGTACCTTTCATGTAATGGCTGCTTATTGGGAAAGCACTGTTCTCAGTACCAAACAAAGTACCATAGAGTTGACATATTACTGAGGAGGAAAGAAAAAAAGCTATAAATAGTCCTAAATTTTTTTAAGGAGGTCAGGAAAGAGAAGAGTTTTATAGGTAGTCCTCCTATTTCTTAATGAAGTTAAAAATGCTCTGCAAGAATCTATATTCAGAAACCCTGTCTCTAAAAACAAAAACAACCCCCCAAAACCAAACAAAAAATTCCCAAAACAAAACAATACAAAAAAGAACCCAGACCCTAGACACCTGACCAATCAGTTATTTCTCAGTCTTGAACTAGGTCTATCTGCCTGGGTTTGATTTGTTTGAAAGAAAGCACACAAACAAAAAATGACACTTATGGTATAGTTAGTATGGAGGACTCAGAAATGAGTTTTCCATAAGAAGCCTGAGTTATGGTTATTTAGCCATGGAGCAAAAGCTGCAGTGTTCCCAACAGTACCAAATGTTTGATACTTCTATAGTGTAGTATTGTAAGGGAGATCTCATTGGAACTCCAGCCTGCTAACTAGCACTCTTGTCACAGTAATACAGGTGAATAGTAAAAGGTGGATGTATAAGGCAGCTGTAATTCCTCAGGACATCTGTGGACACATAGTCCACATCTACCCATACATAGGGTGGAAAAGCATGCTCTGCCTTTAGATTGTTAAACTTTTCCTGAACACACCAAGATGAAATTGATATCCATTCTGTAGAAGAATCAAGAGACTAATTGATGTGGATTCAATGTCTATAAATTCTGAATATATATACATACATGGAATATATTACTACAAGTCCAACACTTAAGGGATAAATAGTAGTTCTGGGCTGTATTATCCAATGGACAAGGTTCCTATATAACACAATGAATTTCTCATCTTGCAGCTCACTATGACTTCTTTTTTTTCTATGTCTACAATGGCATATGTATGTTACAATCTAGAAGTGCTGCTGTAGGCTGGCTGTCTATTCACACTCATTCCAGTGGCCAAGTTCCCTTTTCTGAGAATATGAGAGTGAAATGGGGAGGGATGGGTAGGAGTGGATATTTTTCTAGAGTCGTGTGTGTGTGTGTGTGTGTGTGTGTATGTGTGTGTGTGTGTGTGTGTGTGTGTGTGTGTGTGTGTGTGTGTAATTCTATCCAAAGACATTGAGTGAGTGTTCTTGCTTCTAGCTCTTTCTTACTTTAATGCTCCCTTCTTTTATCCATTCAGAAGTGAGAAGGCCAGGTCTTTCTGTTTGTTTTCTGTCTGTCTGCCTGTGCTTTTGCTTGTATAAAATTCAATAACAAATTTCTCTAGGTTCGCACTTTGTTATACAGAATGGAGAACTTAGGGATTTATAAATCTCTTTTTCTCATTCCACAAAACTTGGCTCCTTTCAAAACTATACACTTGCTACATTTGACAGCAACTTTGTTCTATGAGTGCTTGGTGGTGCCTTCCCTGAGGAAATGAAGTCATGGCTCAGCATTGCAGATAGAATGTGGCAAGATGCCATGGTATATGAGAAAAATGAGAGAATGTGTAGTTTAATAATTGCAAAATATTCCTAAATCACTGGAGGGCAAATACCAATGAATTAAAATATAAAATATACTTAACTCAGAAAGTAAAATAAGGAAAGTCCAGATATCCAAGTTGTTAGAAGTGTAGCTGCTGCACCCTAGGTAGTTTCTGATGGTATCTTGACCAAGATATTTCTATGGTGTGGGGAAGAAAGCTTTGGGAGCTAATTAGCTGTAGGTTAGTACCTTAGTTAGGGTTCCTATTGCTGTGATAAATCATACAACAAAAAACTACTTGGGGAAGGAAGAGTTTACTTCAGCTTACAACTCCCTGGTCTCTTTATGACTGAGTAAAGCAAAAATGTCAGGCATCTGGAGGCAGGAACTGGAGCACTACCACTGCTTACAGGCTTGATCCTATTGCCTTGCTCAGCCTGTTTTCTTATACAACTCAGGACTACCTGCCTAGGGTCTGCACCATCATAAGTGATCCAGGCCCTTCCATATCTATCATCTGCCAAGGAGATTCCCACAGACTTGCCTATAAGCTAACATAATGGGGCATTTTTATCAATTTAGGTTCATATTTACAGATAACTATAGCGTGGTTCAAGTAGGCAAAACAACAAGAAAAATAAGCAGGGCAGTACATAATTATGTTGCTGGTATGGGCATGGAGGTTAGGCAGCAGAAGACATTTATGAGAAGAAGATCTATTAGTTCACAAGAGTTCTCAGAAAGTGCAAAGTGCAACATAGACCTCCTGACAGAAAATGAAGAACCTGAAGAACATTTTTGGATAAGAGCATGTACACAAATTTGCTTCTTGTTATTACCTAAAATATACAGCAAAATAGCTATTTATGTAGATTTTTATTTTATTAGATGTTCTTAATCATTTAGCATTGCTTAAAGTATGTTAGAAAGCCAGTTAAAAATGAGTACAAGACTCCAATATAAGACTGGAACATGTAAAGCAGTTGGAAGAAGGCACAAGGACACAATTCAAGGCATGAGACTAGGCAATGACATTTATTTATTTTACACTGGACATAATTATACATGTCTTTTTTTAAAAAAATGAAAATAAACATTTATAAACAATATTTGGGAATTTGGGCGTTGTTCTTTCCAAGCTGCTGGTAGGGGGCGCTGTCTTGGGAGACTCCAAAGAAGACACAGAAATCCTGGCTGTAGTGGTGTGCAAGGCTGCGTGGTCCCATTGACTTTGCTTCAGGGGGTCTTGCTTGATCAAACCACATTATTCTGGAAGGGATCCAGAGATTTTCATTGTCAGTGGAAACAAAATTAGAAATCCTTTTCCCCAGTAACTTGTCCTTAGGGTTAAATTTTGAAGTCAAAGCATTTTGAATATATATATATATATATATATATATATATATATATATATATATATATATATATATTAAATTAATCCAGCAGCATGTTTTTCCTTCTTCTTTTAATAATAATATAACTTAAAATTTTTACATGTGGATCCCAGTTTCCTCTCCCTTGCTCTCTCCAATCCTCCCTCCATCCCTCCATCCCTCCTTCTTTCCCTCCCTCTTATGCTCTTTCCCCTGTGGCATGTACACTGGCCACCCTCCCCTCCCATCCCCCCACTCCCATTCCACTTGTAGGGCTATGCTATCCAGGTTGGGTCATTTAAGTCTGTCAAGATATTTGAAGTAGGGACTAGGACTTCTCTCCTGTCTCTAGGTTAAGGGGGTATCCCTCCATGGGGGATGTGTCCGAAAGATCCTTTTGTGCACCAGAAATAGATCCTGTTTCTACTGTCTGAGGTCCCCCAGACTGCTCAGTCCTTCTAGCTGAGACCCATATTCAGGGGGTCTGAGTCAGTCCCTTGCTGGGTTCCTAGCAATCAGTCTGGGAAGCCCAACTCCTCCTTGTTCAGGTCAGCTGTCTTTGTGAGTTTCTGCAACCTGGTCTTGTCTCCTCTCTCTGCATCTGGATTCTGGTTCGACTCAGTGCTTGGTTATGGGTGTTTGTTTCTGTTTCCAACAAGTACTAGATGAGGAGTCAATGATGGTGGATAATTTAGTTGATGATCTTACTATCAAGGAAGGGCATTTATGGTTGCCTTTCCATGGTTGCTCGAATTATTAGTTGGAGTTGGTCTTGTAGTTCTCTAGATCTTTCTTTAGGTTCAGTTTTCTCTTCAAACCAATAATGGCTCCCTCTTTTATGCCCCCCCGACTCAACCTATCTAGTCACACGTGTTTTCCTCTCCTCCCCTTCTCTTTCTCCTAGTTCTCTCTCCATTCACTGCCCCCCCATTTCCCATGTGCTCTGGGGGACTTGTCCCTTCCCCCTTTTGTGATGGACCATATATGACTCTCTTAGAATACACCTTGTATCCCAGTTCATCTGGTGGTGTGTATTATAGGATGGTGATCCTTTGCTCTAGGTCAAAAATCCATATATGAGAGAGTACATACCCTGTTCCTCTTTTTGTGACTGGGTTACTTCATTCAGGATGGTTTCTTCAAGTTCCATCCACTTGCCTGTGAATTTCAAGATTCCGTTATTTTTTTCTGCAGAGTAGTATTCCATTGTGTAGATGTGCCACATCTTCTTCATCCATTCTTCAGTTGAGGGGCATCCAGGTTGCTTCCAGGTTCTTGCTATTACAAATAATGCTGCTATAAACATAGTTGAGCACATGTCTTTGTTGCATGGATGTGAGTCATGTGGGTATATACCTAAGAGTGGAATTGCTGGGTCCTGTGGTAAGCTAATTCCCATTTTTCTGAGGAACCGCCGTACTGATTTCCAAAATGGCTATATGAGTTTACACTGCCACCAGCTGTGAAAGAGTGTTCCCCTTTCTCCACATTCTCTCCATCATAAGTTGTCATTGGTGTTTCTAATTTTAGCCATTTTGGCAGGAGTAAGATGGTTTCTCAAAGTTGTTTTCATTTGCACTTCCCTGATAACTAAGGATGTTGAACATTTTCTTAAGTGTCTTTCAGCCTCTTTGATTTCCTCTATTGAGAATTCTTTCTTCAATTCTGTACCCCATTTTTTAATAGGGCTATTTGGTGTTTGTTGACTAGTTTCTTGAGTTCTTTGTATATTTTGGAGATCAGCTCTTTCTCAGATGTAGGATTGGTAAAAATTTTTCCCAGTCTGTGGGCTGCCGTTTGGTCTTGTCAACTGTGTCCTTTGTCTTACAGAATCTTCTAAGTTTGAGGAAGTGC
The DNA here is from genome assembly GCA_030556225.1 of Cricetiscus sungorus. NCBI lineage: Eukaryota > Metazoa > Chordata > Mammalia > Rodentia > Cricetidae > Cricetiscus > Cricetiscus sungorus. The sequence continues at coordinate 19,387,950 of JANBXA010000372.1, read as the reverse complement.
CACTTATTAATTGTTGATCTCAGTATCTGTGCTATTGGAGTTATGTTCAGGAAGCAGTCTCCTACACCAATTTGTTCAAGGGTGCCTCCTACTTTCTCTTCTAAGAGGTTCAGTGTGGCTGGATTTATGTTGAGGTCTTTGATGCATTTGGATTTGAGTTTTGTGCATGGTGATAGACGTGGGTCTATCTGCAGTCTTCTACACACCATCATCCAATTGTGCCAGCACCATTTATTGAAGATGCTTTCCTCCCCCCATTGTATTTTTTAGCTGGTTTGTCAAAAATTAGGTGTTTGTCGGTGTGTGGATTAATATTAGGATTTTTGATTCGATGCCATTGTGCCAATACCAGGCTGTTTTCAAGACTACAGCTCTGTAGTAGAGCTTAAAGTCAGGGATGGTGATGCCTCCTGAAGTTCTTTTATCATACACGGTTGTTTTAGCTATCCTGGGTCTTTTGTTTTTCCATACAAAGTTGACTATTATCCTTTCAAGGTCAGTGAAGAATTGTGCTGGGATTTTAATGGGGATTGCATTGAATCTATAGATTGCTTTTGGCAAGATTGCCGTTTTTACTATATTTATCCTTCCAATCCAAGAGCACGGGAGATCTTTCCATTTTCTGGTATCTTCTTTAATTTCTTTCTTTAAAGACACAAAATTCTTATTGTATAGGTCATTCACATGTTTTGTAAGCGTTAATCTGAGATATTTTATGTTGTTTGTGAATATTGTAAAGGGTGATCTTTCTCTGATTTCTTTCTCAGCCTCTTCGTTGTCTGAATAAAGACAACATTCTATCCAAATACAAACACATATACCTTCTTCTCTGCTCCACATGGAACCTTTATTATTGGGTCGCTTATATCATATCATCTGCAAATAGAGACAGTTTGACTTCTTTTTTTCCAATTTGGATCCCCTTGATCTCCTTTTGTTGTCTTATAGCTTTAGCTAGAACTTCAAGTACAATATTGAAGAGATATGGAGAGAGAGGACAGCCTTGTCTTGTTCCTGATTCTAGAGGAATTGACTTAAGCTTCTCTCCATTCAGTTTGACGTTGCCTGTTGGTTTACTGTATATTGCTTTTATTTTTTTTTAGGTATGTTCCTGTTATCCCTGATCTCTCCAAGACCTTTATCATGAAGAGGTGTTGAATTTTGTTGAAGGCTTTTTCAGCATCTAGGGAGATGATCATATGGTGTTTCTTTTTCAGTTTGTTTATATGGTGGATGACGTTGATAGATTTTCGTATGTTAAACTACCCTTGCAATCCAGGGATGAAGCCTACTTGGTCATGGTGGATGATTTCTCTGATGTATTCTTGGATTCTGTTTGCCAGTATTTTATTGAGTATTTTTACATTGATGTTAATCATGGATATTGGTCTGTAGTTTTTTTTTCTTAGTTGTATCTTTGTGAGGCTTGGGTACCAAGGTGATTATGGCCTCATAGAAAGAGTTTGGTAATGCGCCTCCTGTTTCTATAGTGTGGAACAATTTGAGGAGTATTGGAATTAGCTCTTCCTTGAATTTCTGGTAGAATTCTGCATTGAAGCTATCTGGCCCTGGGCTTTTTTTTTTTTTTTTGGTTGGAAGGCTTTCGATGACTGTTTCGATTTCATTGGGGGTTATAGGTCTATTTAAGTTGTTTGTCTGTTCTTGGTTTAATTTTGGTAAGTGACAGTTGTCCAGAAATTGGTCCATTTCCATTGAATTTTCAAATTTTGTAGAGTACAGGTTTTCAAAGTATGACCTGAAAGTTGTCTGGATTTCCTCTGTGTCTGTTGTCATGTACCCCTTTTCATTTCTGATTTTGTTAATTTGCATGATCTCTCTCTCTCTCTGCTTTTTGTTAGTTTGAATAAAGGTTTGTCTATCTTGTTGATTTTCTCGAAAAACCAACTCTTTGTTGCATTGATTTTTTGTATTGTTTTCCTAGTTTCTATTTTATTGATTTCAGCCCTCAAATTGATTATTTCCTGGTGTCTACTCCTCTTGGTGAGTTTGCTTCTTTTTGTTCTAAGGCTTTCAGTTGTGCTGTTAATTCTCTAATGTGACTATCCTCTGTTTTCTTCATATGGGCACTCACGGCAATAACTTCCCTTGTAACACTGCTTTCAATGTGTCCCATAAGTTTGGATATGTCGTGTCCTCATTCTCATTGAATTTTAGAAAGTCCTTAATTTCTCTCTTTATTTCTTCTTTGACCCAGGTGTGGTGCAATTGCCCATTGTTCAGTTTTCTTGAGTTTGTAGAGTTTCTGCTTTTTGTGTTGTTGTTGAATTCCAATTTTAAAGCATGGTGGTCTGATAAGATACAGGGGAGTATTCCAATTTCTTTTGTATCTGTTGGGGTTTGTTATTCCACCTAGTATGTGGTCCATTTTAGAGAAGGTTCCATGTGGAGCAGAGAAGAAGGTATATGTGTTTGTATTTGGATAGACTGTTCTATAGATGTCTGTTAAACCCAGTTGAGACATAATTTCTGTTAGTTCTTTTGTTTCTTTGTTGAGTTTCTGATTGGTGGTCCTGTCTAGTGGTGAGAGTGGTGTGTTGAAGTCTCCCACTATAAGCATGTGAGTTTCTATGTGAGCTTTGAGTTGTAGTAGCGTTTCTTTTACAAATCTGGGTGCCTTTGTATTTGGGGCATAGATGTTCAGAATCGAGACATTTTGTTGATGGATTTCTCCTATGATGAATGTGAAATGACCATCTTCATCTTCTTTGATTAATTTTGGTTTGAATTCTAACTTGTTAGATATTAGGATAGCCACACCTGCTTGCTTCTTAGGTCCATTTGATTGGAAGATCTTTTCCCAGCACTTTACCCTGAGGTAATGTCTATCTTTGTAGCTTTGGTGTGTTTCTTGTATGCAGCAGAAGGATGGATTCTATCTTTGTATCCATTCTGTTAGCCTGTGTCTTTTTATAGGCGAGTTTAAACCATTAATGTTGAGGGAGAGTAAGGACCATTGATTGTTAATGTTGGTTTGTTTTAGATTTGCTTTTGGCAGTGGTATTGTGAATTTATTTGTCCTTCTTTATCCTTGGTTTCTGGTGAAGTGGGCTTATCTGTTGCCTAAGTCTTTGTGAGCATAGCAAACTTCCTTGGGTTGGAGTTTTTTCCCCAAAGCTTTCTGTGGGACTGGATTTGTAGATATGTATTGTGAAAATCTGGCGTTGTCATTAAATATCTTGCTTTCTCCATCTATAGTGATTTGCTGGTTATAGTAGCCTGGGCTGGCATCCGTGGACTCTTAGTACTTGTAGAACATCTATCCAGGACCTTCTGGCCTTGAGGGTTTCCATGGAGAAGTAAGGTGTAATTTTGATAGGTCTGCCTTTATATGTTACCGGTCCATTTTCCTTTGCTGATTTTAATATTCTTTCTTTATTCTGTATGTTAGGTTTTGGTTATTATATGTCGAGGGGTCTTTTTTTCTTTGGTCTATTTGGTGTTCAGTATGCTTCTTTTACTTTCATGGGCATGTCCTTCTTCAGATTGGGAAAGTTTTCCTCAATGATTTTGTTGAATATGTTTTCGGCCCCTTTGAACTGGGTTTCTTCACCTTCCTCTATGTCTATTATTCTTAGGTTTGGCCTTTTCACAGTGTCCCACATTTCCTGGATGTTTTTTGTTAAGGATTTGTTGGATTTACGATTTTCATTGGTAAATGAATCTATTTCCTCTAGTTCATCTTCAGCGCCTGAGATTCTCTCTTCCATCTCTTGAATTCTGTTGGTTATGCTTGCATCTGCAGTTCCTGATCGTTTGCCCAAGTTTTCTATTTCCAACATTCCTTTGGTTTATGTTTTCTTTATTGTCTCCATTTCCGTTTTCAAGTCTTGGACCTGTTTAATTTTTTTTTCTTGGCTTTCTGTAATTTTTTATAAAGAATTTTATTCATTTCTTTCAATTTTTTGCTTGTTTTATCTTCCATTTCTTGAAGGGATTTTCTCAGATCTTCTTCAGGGACTCTATCATTTTTATGATAATAATTTTTATGTCATTCTCTTCTGATTCATTTGCTTTGTTGTGTTCTGGTCTAGTTGGTGTAGCTTCCCTAGATTCTGGTGGTATTATGCTTGTCTTTCTGATGTTAGGTGTTCTCTTGTATTGCTGTCTTCCCATAGCTTCTTCCAGTAGGTGTTGGTGGGGTTTCTCCCTCTCTCTATGGATTTAGGTGGGTCAAAGGTTCGAAGTCTGTAGTTCTGGGTGGTCCAACCTCTCTAGGAGGTCTCTCCATAGGCAGGGGCCCGATGATGGGGGTCAAAGTTCAGGCTCCATCAGAGACGAGCTGAGGCCTCTTTGGCAGAGGCTAGCCCGCAGGCTGTTTCCTGAGGGATAATCAGGTCTAGCTCTAGCCAAGGCCTCTAGCCAAGGCCTGTATCAGAGGCCTGGTGACAGGGACAAAGGCTGGGCTGATACTCAGGATGTTTCAGTACTGATAGGCAGGTCTAGCTGTCACTCTCCAGCTGAGTAGGACCTCTTTAGCAGAGGTCTTGAGAGGGGGCCAATGATCCAGCCCTCTGCAGGAACTCAGGGATAGGCGGATCTCTGGGAGGTGCCCAGAACTCCAGTAGAAGACCGGTGGTGGGGGTCAGAGACCAGGCACGTGGAAATTATAGGTGGTCCTACATGGATAGGCTGGCCTATTGTGCTCACATAGGCTCCAGGAATTTCCCCAAAGGTGGCTTGATTTTTGGCTCCACTCTCTGGCTCAGTGCTAAACCAGAGGGGTGGGACAGTGAGCAGGGTAGGGAAGAGCACAGGGAGAGGGCAGGCTCTTGGTGGGGGGGGGTCTATCGGAGCTCCAAGACCACTCTTGGTGGGGACAGGACACAGGGGCAGGGAGATCTAGGACCCACCCAGAGATTTCCTGGGGAGGGTGTAGGGGAGAATCCGCCTCCCCAGCGGGATTAGACCCAAACTCACTTGTAGCCAAGGCCTGGTGACAGGGCTAGGCAATGACTTTTAGACAAGAATGCCAGTAGCTCAGGAAGTAATAGCAAGGATTGGAATCAGGACGGAAACAAATTTGAAAAGTTTCATCTTGACAAAGAGGAAAAGTCAAAAAGGTACAGAGAAAAATCCACAAAGTAAAAATATTCTAAATATGCATCTGATGGGTGATTTTATATATGTGTGAATTGAAGAGAAACTTCACAATTGAGCACAAATAAAGCTTCCAAATAAGCACAGCAATAAATGGGGAAATTGATTCAATAGACAGTTATCAAAAGGAGAAACACAAATGTCATATTAGTATTTGGAAAATGATCAGCATCCTTCTCCATTGGATAAATGCCAATGAAGATTGCTTTGAGATTCCATCTCACATCAGTCAGAGGAGCTGTCATTAAAAAGAAAAAATAATTGTAGAGAAAACATAAGGAAAAAGGAACCCTTATTTAATGTTGCTAAGAAATAACTATAATGAAGCCACTATAAAAATCAGCAGGGGGATACCTCAGAAAACAATTTGAAACTACTATATGACTTAACCATGCATGTGTATGTAAAGGAAAATCTTATAGCATACCACATACTTATTGCAGCAATATTCCCAGTAGCCAGGATGTGGAACTGTCTAGACACCCATCCACAGATGAAAAATGAAGAAAATGTATATATGTGCATCTGAATTTTGGTCAGCATTAAATAATAAACTATATCATTTGCAGGAAAATGGCTAGAGCAAGAGATCATCATGTTAACAAATACAAGCCAGACTCAGAAGGGCAAATATATATTTTCTTTCATATGTAGAATATAAACCTATCTATCTATTGATCTATCTATCATCTATCTATCTACCATCTGTCTACCCATCTATCATCTATCTATGAAGCATGAAAGTAGGAAGGCTATGTGGGGGATTGAAGGGCTCTAAAGAGAGGAGGAAAGAACAAGGGTCAGTAATGCAGAGAAGGTCTTTTCTCTAGGCTTAACAATAGCAATAGGACTACTACAACAACACACACAACAGTATAAAAGAAGGAGGTGTACTATTGGAAGAGAGGGGTGATAGGAGATCATTCTGTATATATGTTTCTCATACTGGTTAATGAATAAAGCACTGTTGGCCAACAGGAAAGCAAGATAGGAGGGACTAGGAGACTAGGAGGAAAGAGGAAGTAGTTGGGAGGAATCAGCATGTAGAGACCGGAGAGAACAGAGGTCTGGGCCCACTGTCCGGTAGGATGAGACCACATGGAAATACTTATATTAATAGAAATGGGTTAGTCATTAAGACAGAGTTAGCTGATAAGAATCAAGTAATAGGTCAACAGCATTATATCAGAGTCTCTGTGTGTTATTTGTGGCTGGATGGCATGGCGTTGGGACCAGGCAGCCGGTGAGAAGACATACTCCTTACAGAGAGGGTGAATCAAGAGGAGATGAGAGGGCCAAAGGATGATAATTAGGACCTTAATAATCGAACAGTATCATGATGCATGTGTACGGGGATATAAAAATAAAGCTCATTCTTTTGTAAACAAAAATTAACTTTAAGATGTACAAAGAAGCATGAGACAAGGTACAGCAATAATATGCAAAACCAAGGTATTTGATACAGTTTATTAAAGACCTGTAGATCAGGGTATTCCAGGAGTATCTTGAAACCAGTGTCTCAGAAACTGAGGGCTGAGCTGTATTGTTAAAATCAAACAGAACAGGTTCACCTCTTAGGGAGGGAGATGTTGATAAACACAGCCAGGAGATAAAAGAATGAAGCAAGGGTTATTACTTTCAATAGAGAAGAACAACACTAAAGACAAATTTCAAACTGTCTCCCTAAATGTAGAAAGCAAAGAGTTTTCCTTTGGAGAAAATTGCTTATATTTATGTAACATGTAGAGGTAGCGTGGAAGTCCTGCTTGCTTAAGATTGCACATTCAGAAACTGGCATTCTGGATTCTTTAGAATGAGTAAAGTTCATTCTAGATTACCTAAAAAGAGGGAGGTTAACTCAACGATTGACTCATATTCAATGTAAACACCTCTAGAGAGACTTTAACCAGCTTTGAAAGAACATCAGCAGGGCTGGAGAGGGGACTCTGTGGGTAAGAGCATTTGCTGCTCTTGCAGAGGATCCCAGTTCAGTTCCCTGTACTTACATCAGGTGGCTTTCAACTGACTGTAACTTCAGTTCCAGGGGATATGACATTGCCTGGCCTCTGAGGGCATCTGAATGCACATGGTGCACATACAGACAAATAGACACATGCATACACAGAAATACAAAACAAATTAAAATTAAAAAGGAACATTAGTCATCTTTCAAAGTAATAGAATCTACCTTGCCCTAAGAGCAGGATATTGTCTCTGAGGACACTTTTTTTGGGGGGGCTAACACTGCCATTCTCATAATTGAGGATTGTTGGCTGGATGGTTAAGGACTTTGGAATCAAAAATACTGAACTTAGTATCTTGCTTTTATGACTTGAGGAGCTTAAAACATACATTCATGGGGTGTTTACAGTTATTTCATTCCAAGTATAAAATTACACTTTGGAAAAATGTGCATTTTGACATAGGAAAGCCATTTTTAATGCAATTTTGGCTTACACATTCATCATAGAAAAAAATGTAGGCAAAGTCCAAAGTATTCAGAGAATTTTTAACACTATAGCCCTCCGCCAACACCAGTGTTACTGTCTCCCATACAAATGGTTCAATTGCAAAAACCTAGTAAGGATTTTGTTGCTATCCTACATTTAACTGGGCAATCTCTGTATCTCTCTCTCTCTCTCTCTCTCTCTCTCTCTCTCTCTCTCTCTCTCTCTCTCTCTCTCTCTCTCTCTCTCTCTCTTTCTGTGCCCTTTAGGCCTCCTTTCTTCATTAAGTATGGGTTTTTATTTATTCATTTTGAAGGTGTGCACTGCACTTGATCTTTGCTCATACTTCTGACCAAGGGATTTTTCCTTATCCTTAAAGCAGTTCCTCCTCTAGGCTTCCCTGGAGGAGCTCCCTGGAAATTGACTCATGCTTACTAATCTTCCTCCTGTGAGCTACCAGATTAGGGCCAGCCAGCTGCCTAACCTTGGGGAAGGGAGACTTGCTGATTGGGGATGGTGTATAACCAGACACAGGACTAGGTACTTCAGAACAGAGAACACTAATTATTATAGCATGGAACAGTATTCATGACAGGATATTTGAATACGTTGTTCTGTCATGTTACAGTTTTTCTGTGCCTGTAGCTATGACAGAGATGACAGGAAAAGTTTTAAAGAAGAGGTAACTTCATAAGAGATTGCAGGTTGAGGGATTCAATAATCCCACTGATAATGACAGTTACAAATGCCTCCCTGGCAGGTCCTGTTTTGTGTGCCACACTGTGTCTCTCTGGTTAGTTGTGTAGTTGGGCTGACATCGCTCATTATTTCCACCATCTCACAAAAAATGCCTCATTGTCTTTGAAGACAGTGTGATATGTCATATTTGTTTTTGTTTGTTTGGTGGAAAGGGGTCATTTGGACCTGCTCACACTACAGCATCATTTAACTTAATTTTTGGTGCCATAGGAGTCAGTCAAGAGGAGATCGTAGCTTGAGCACGTCTGGCTATGAATGGCTTTGGAAGAAAAGATTATCCATGCATACAACATGCCGTACAATAGAAGCACAAGGAATTTTACACAGCACAGATGGAGCAGGTATGCTTGAATCAAAAAAGGAAGTATAAAAACTGTTTTATGTTTCGAGGTGCTCTAATGAGTGAAGAGAAGATGCTGAAGAAGAGAAAGGGAAGATGGGATAAAGGAGAGTCAAGAATTAAAATTAAGGTTGCTAGGGGAGCTGCAGTTGGCAGTTAGCATTAGAGTCAGTGTGGGCAGAGGGGATGGAAGGGATGTTCCATATAGCCACCTAGCAGCTGATTTCCCTACAGCAGTCATAGTCAATGGTGAAAGATTGAAGAAAAAGACAGTAACACTGTGGGCTCAAGCAGGTGACAGACTTCGAGATATTTGAAAGAAAAAAATGATTCTTTAAAAAAGAATATATATATATATATATATATATATATATATATATATATATGGAAGGCATGAAAACATTTTTTTAAAAAATATTTTCTCTCTCCATAGACATATTTTCTGTTAGCATCTGGCCTTGTGTAAAACATCTGCTCACACGAGACTTTTAGACTGTAAATCTCTTTACTCAGAACCTGAAACTTGCTGTTCAGTATTTGATAGCATGAATACTAATGTAGTGTTAGGGCAAATCACCCAAAACAAACAAAATCCCCCTTCTGCCCATACCAAGTGTTACATGGTTACCCAAAGACCCTGGTATGCTGGGTAGTTTCCATTGTCAGCTTTACATAAACCAGAATCTCCTGAGAAGAGATTATCTCAGTTAAGGAATGATCTAAATCAGAGTGGCTTGTGACTAGCATTGTCTATGAGCAATTGTCTTGATTCATGATTGACATGGGTAGGTCTGACACACTGTGAATGGCTCCATTCCTGAATAAAAGAGTCTGGGCTATATAGGAAAGCTAACCAAGCACTATCCAATGAACAATGCAGTAAGCACCGTTCCTCCTGGACTTCCAGCCCTGACTTCCCTCAATGATGGACCAAGACATAGAAGTGTAAGTTGAAATAAACTCTTTGCTCCCCAGAGTGCTTTATCACTGAAACAGAAGAACAAAACAGAATATCCAGGAGTGCCTTTTTGTAAGTTTTCTAAATATTCACAAGTATCTTCCCTGCCCCAATTTAGTTTCATACTGAGAGGGAGGTGGAAAGAGAATCTTTGTTGACTGGCTTGTCTTTGTCTTCAGTTTTTTTTTTTAATTTTAGGGTTCCTTGTGTCATTTTACAGTGAACAGTTACACTTGCAAGTTTTGGGTGAGGTCAGTCGTTCATTGTTCTGCACATGTTGAAGATTTAAAACCCACAGTTTAAAGTATCTGTTTTTTTTTTTTATGCCAGTGCTGTTCTGGCATAGATACTGTTGCCAAGAATCTGAGACAAGACAGGTCAAAGACTGTAGGGGAGAACCTCTACAATTATTCTGCTAAATGCACATAAGTTCTTAACTGATTTCTAACAATTTCTCGTTAGACCCATAGGTAGGTGCATCTTTCAGTTCTCATCAGAAAAGCTCCTTTTTTTTTTTTCTTCAAAAGATGGAGATTAACCAGGACCCACAACTGGTCAAAGAGCAGAGTATAAGACATGGTGGAGTGCTCATCCCTAAATGAGACATGTATAACTCACTTAGCCCAAGGCTTAGGAATCATTGTGGATGACATAGCAAAGAGACTCAAAGAGCCAGAGCAGAGGTTGACTACAAGAAAACAGTATTTCCCAGAAACAATAGGGAAATCGCATATTTGATTTCACAGAAATTGTGACAGTAGGGACCTGGGCTATATCAAACTAAACAAATTCCCATCATGGAAGAGGAAGGAAGTGGGCAAAAAGCTCTGTGGCTAAGAAACTACTGTCAACTGACCACTGCTGGGAAAAAAAAGGGAATTAGCTTTCTTATTTTTTTTTTAAATTATTGTCTTAAATCTTCTTTTTTATTAATAATATAATTTAAAAATTTACATGTTGATCCCAGTTTCCTCTCCCTCCCTCTTTCACTCCCTCCCACTTACCCTATTCCCCCCTCACATGCACTCTGACCACCCTCCCCTTTAATCCCCCTCCCCCATTCCAAATGTAGGGCTATGCTATCCAGGTGGGGTCATGTAAATCTGTCAAGTCATTTGAAGTAGGGACTAGGACTTCTCTCCTGTCTCTAGGATAAGGGAGTATCACTCCATGGGGGATGTGTCCCTAAGATCCTTTTGTGCATCAGTAATACATCCTGGTTCTACTGTCTGAGGTCCCTTAGACTGTCCAGACCTTCTAGCTGAGACCCATATTCAGAGGGTCTGAGACAGTCCTATGCTGGATTCTTAGCTATCAGTCTGGGGGGGACCATTAGCTCTTCCTTGTTCAGGTCAGCTATCTTTATGTGTTTCTGCAACCTGGTCTTGTCCTCTCTCTCTGCATCTGGATATTGACACATTTAGATGAGATAAAGTAAATATCAGTTGGGGGCTCAAATTATTGGGTGGTCCACACATGATCACTAATGGATTGCCAGTTGGAAGGTACTTGCTTTGTGTCTGGGGTCATTATACTACTTACTTTACATTTTGAAGTGTTTCAATTTTTTCACAATAAAAATTAAAGCTTGAACAATAAAAATGATAAAAATTGTGAATGATGAAGAGTGTGGTGATATATTATGTATGACTTGTTAAAACTTGCCTGAGGATTCAAGAAGCAGTCAACCTCAAGCTACAGAGATCAGTCAGTGGTGATATACAACTTTAATCACAGCAGCCAGAAGCTAGAAGGTGGTAGTACATGCCTTAAATCCTAGGACTCAGGATTAAGAGGTAGATGAATCTCTGTGAGTCCAAGACCACACAGATCTACACAAGAGTGATCCAGTCCTAAAGAGAAACAGCTCACACAAACATGATCTCACACCTGGGATCACACGTCTTCAATCTCAGCACTAGAGGGGTATAAAAGATGGGTACGTGGTCTTCAGTAGTCAGTATCAGGCATTCATTCTCCAGCCACATTGAGGAAAGAAAGACATTCAGTCTCAGGATTCTCCAGCCACTCTGAGGGTAGACTTAAGTCTGAGTTTGGAAGAGAAAGGTTCACATTTCAGTCTGAGGTAGAATGAGCGCTAGTGCCCAGCTACTTTGTTTTCTGGCCTTCAGCTTCAAGGCTGCACCCCAAAATCTGTCTCTGGATTTTTTATATATCTGGCAACAGAAAGGACAAAAAGACAGCTATCCAGATTAAAAGTAAATATTTAAGTTATTCTATCCTAACCTAACAAATTTAATCACTTAGATAAAAATTTATCATCTGAACATGTGTAGTGACTTCAGAAGAAATAAAAAACTCTATAAGAGAATCATTATGGGGTGTAAAAGAAACAGATTTTCATCCCTAAAAAGATGAAGTCTGCCCATAAGTAGACATCATGCACAACTTTGCTCAATGTGCAAGACACTAATATTTTTATATAAATTATTTCCAAGACTAAACAAAAAGCAAAGGCTTTTAAATTTATTTTACAAGTCTTGCATTATCACAATAGCAAGTTCCAAGCAGTACAATTTAAATAAACAAGAAAGTTACAGAAAATCTCATTTCTATATTAAATTCATTATTTTTAAATGTACATATACATGTGTTGATGAAGTCATATTTTCTGACATAACATAAAGCCACAAACCTATCTGTGTTTTGTATCTGCATTAATTACTTAAACTGTGTAATAAAGCATAACAGCAATTGAAATATCCAGCTTTCTAAATAGCCATCTCTTCATGTTTATGCATGTGTGCTCACACAGCAAAGTGAAATTGGGATCTGCTAAATATAACTTTATTTAGTTAGTTATTAATAAACATGCCATAAATATCTTTACATGTCAGGAAATATAAATATAATAGCCCATTTTAATAGCTACATAAAATTACTTTGTGACAATATCCTGCAATAAAGTCCTATTAGTTGGTAAACAACCCCAAGTTGTGCTCACATTATAAACACCATTCTTTTGAATACCCACACATAGAATAGCACTTTTGGATTTGTCAGAAATCCCTTTAGAATAAATATTTGGACTTACAATTAACATTTCATGAGCTCAAGGCATTTGCAATCTTATTCTTTACATTTTGTGAAGATTTAATCAGCTTAAGTTTCATCATGTTCTTTGAAAAAGGAATCTAGTGTCTATTTAAATAATTTTCCTCTTTTGTTTTCTTGCTGTTTTGTTTTCTTGCAGGTCTGAGAGCCCTGGGAATTTGTTCAGTTCTGCTTTTTAAGTACAAGCTGAGAGATAATTGTGAAAGCAGACATAACTTTCACCTCGTGTCACTGGCCATTTTTGGACACCTTAAGCTAAATGCCACCTGTCTTCTCTTTCTCAGTCATTTACCCAGTCACTGGTCTACTTTCTGACACAATTCAGTGACATTTCCAAAGGAAGTGTTCACACACATTCACTGGCTTTATTACTTCAAGACATCAGCAAGAAAAACTCTTATTGGACAGTTCACTTTATATACCAAACACATCCACTTACTGCAGTCAGCCCTCTTTGCCCTCTGCGGTGGAGTATTATTACTTAACATCCCTACAGCATCACTTGCAAACACCAAGTTCGATTAAGTAACACCAATCAGGACCCCAGTAATATTTCTTGAATATCTTACTCACTACCACTGAAATAAAAGGTGCATTCATGAGCTGTTTTTTTGTTTCTTTGTTTTATTTTGTTTTATACAGAATATGGAAAAAAAGCAAGGCAATGTATGGAGAATGTGAGCCATGAAAATGTATGTTAAGACAAAAGCTAAATTAATGAATTCTTTTAAGATTGTATGAATATGAAAGATTTTTACATGATGAAATATCATTTCTCAGGAGTACATAATATACCCTTTTAGTTGTTTCTTTTTGTATTTTCACTTGTATGATTAAATGGAACTAAAACACTGTAATTTTTAATTATACAATATTAAGCAACAAGATAAAAAGCTATAAATTCTACCAACATCTGTCTAATTACCAACATTAAATTTTTGTATAATATTCCCAGATATACAGATCTTCATGTATGCTCAAATTACAAGCTTGTAAAATGTACTTGTACTAGCAAAAATCTACAATATTTCTAACTTCTTAGTATACACATGTGTAAACACAGGAAATCTTGAAGCTTTATTATTTAAGATGACATATGCCAATTATTGTTATAATCAGTAAGTTGTTGTAATAGAACTATTCAAGCTACTGTAACCAAATACCACAGACTTGGTAAGCTACCGAAGAAATTCATGATATATTTCTGGGGCCAGAAGTTCACAAGACAGAAATATTTTTTTAGATTGCCTTTTCTTTTTTATATTTTGGGGAGTCTTATCTTTCAGGATTACTCTGATTCCAGCAACTCAACATTCAAAGTTCTAGTGTTTTAGGTTGGACATTTTGATGGCCTGAATCAAATCGACCTCATACTCCACAAGTGCTGCTTATAATGTATTCCAAACCGTCGCAAAACACTGATGTGTACTCCTTATTTAACTTGGAAAATATTTATGCTCTAATAGACATCTTCTCTTATTTCTCAATGTAACACCACCAAATCTGATTAAGATTCCTCTACTTTATTATCTTATCCCCACCACAACAACTTTGATTAAAACCTTACAGTTGTTTGAATCGATTCCTAGCAGTTTATATCTCTAGACTATTTGCTTCCTGGTTAAAACCTCAGGTGTATATGATCATCACTGTAGTCTTAGACTCTAACTTGGTACATACTGCAGAGCAGGCTGGCAATAAATTATCATCAGTTCAATAAATGAATACATAGAAAGAGCTATTGTATTTGTTGGAACTGTGACCTCCTTCTACACATAGGTTGAAGCACTGACTGAAGTAATTCAGTATGCAATCTTATTTTAAAATAGGGTCATTACAGAAGTGATGTAGTTAAAAGGAGGTCATTAGGGCAGGGCCTAAGCCAGTATGACTGGTGTTCTCATTAAAATGGGATAATTGAACACAGACACACACATAAAGGGAAGAGAAAGGGAAGATAGATAACTAGAGGGAAGATGGCCCTAGTAAAGCAATGAACAGCCCCTACTCCCCCTGACACACACTCGGTAGAAATAATCCATGCATTCACATGTTGTAAATTTTGATGTTTCTAATTTCAACCTTTGGACATTTGGGGCTGTGTTTTTCTCAGTTATGACAGACATGGAAGTGATGGTGTTTGGTAATGTCAGGGGAGGGGTAAGAGTGGGCAGATCAAATGAATAATTGAATACAACCTAGTCTTTATAGGGTATTTAAACATGATTAGTTATCTTTATTCTCTAGATTCAAACGTGATAGGGGTGAGGATGGTGTAAAGATCCTGGAGGTGGGGCTATGGCATTAAGATGTTAGTCATGTCCAGGAAATGATTGTGAGCAATAAAAGTGCATAGAGATACTCAGAAAATGAAAATGTCAAGAGTTGATATTGAATTGGCAAAGAAGAAAGGAAGCCATGTTATAGTTATTCAAACTAGTAAACGCTGTTTTGTAGAAAACATAATCCATTTGGTTTACAGCTGTTGGAAATAATTTGGATAGTTTAAAAGTGTTAGATAGACGGTTGAAAATATGTTTCCAGATTTCAGAATGAAGAAGATAGTTTATGATTGTAATTTGAGAAACTTGGGAGTTGAGTGGTCTGTTACAGTAAGCCAGAAGTGGAATGGGCATATTGGAGTAGAAGAAAAAGTGGCTCATGTTTGCAAAGACAGAACAAAAAAAGATGCTTCAAGGAAGAGTGTGTAGCAAAGAACATCTATGCTGCTGAGACTCATCCAGGAATACATGTACATGTTTCTCAGCACTGGGCCCTTCATTCTGCTCCTTGATGTGTCTCAGGTATAAGACCTTAGATCACAGTAGATGTTGAGTGGATAATAATTACACATTGTCATGGCTAGTTTTACATGTGTATTTGGCAAAGCTCAGAGACATCCAAATATCTGGCCAAGTACTTCTGAATGTATTTCTTGGTGGGTCCAGAAAAACAAGGTGTTTTAGTTTGTCAGCAGCTGAATAATAACACTCACCAATTTAGGTTAACATCAAACAATACAGTGAGGACTGGAACAGAAAAACACAGACAAAGACGCACCAAGACTCTCCTTTCTTTTATTGAATTAAGCTACCCAGCTCTTGCATTTTAACACTGAATGTTTTTGTTTCAGGAATTTAAACTTTGGAACCCACACCCTCTTACCACTCCTACCCCATTCTACCTTTTTAGGCCTTCAGCCTCAAGCTGGGAGTTACACCATCCATATTGTTTATGACACAATCACAACCTTAGAAACCTAGCTGCCTGGCTTCTTGTCCCTGAGGATGTAATATTCCTGGACTCCTTTGTAATGATGATCCAGTTTCCATAAATTTCCTCTTATCTACACATTTTCTATGGGTTCTGTTACTATGGAGAACTCAAATACAAATATTGAGTCAATAAGGTGAAGAAAGCAAGTGTGCTGAACATTAAAATTTGTGGGAACTATCAGGGTGCAGAAGACACAGTACATGGTTGAGGAAAGGCGAGAGCTATGGAGAAATTGGTGAGTGTTGGCTATCGTGCAAAATAGAATGTGGGTCCTTCGGGGAGACATGTGGATATGATTTAATTTATTTTTAAATAGAAAAATATTCAAATGTTTGAAAGAAAAGATCAAGCTGTGGGTGGAGGTTGAACATCTCCTGGGGAGAAAGGAAAATGCAAGGAGAAAGATTGTTGAAAAGGCAGCAGTAATGGGGATGGATGTAAGTAGCCTTAAGCAAGCTGAAAGACACACTAGCCAGATGTCATGAAACTGAGTCAGTGTGCCATGGCAGGTTGCATGCTGGAGCTTGAGCTAAGGCTCCTCGAGTGGCTCAATAATTTTCACTAAAATGTGGGTGAACTTTTGCTAAAATAAAGAGATGTTTGGTAGCAGAGGGAATTGAATGTTTAAGGAAACTGTCATCCATTTAGTAGTAATTATGAAAATGAAGAATGTTGACTAGTGATACTAACATAATTAAAGATATTCAGTCATATTAGAGACAGGTCATTATTAATTATAGAAAATTTTCTGCTGTGTTTTTATCAGCATAAGCAGGAGACCATCTTAAAATGTTTACTTAATAGCTATAGAGACCATGTCTGCTGTTTATTCTGGGCATAAGCAGAACAGTATTGTTTACTTGTATTTCCCCAGACACTTATTATAAAATGGTAACTCATTCAGTTTCAGAATAAATTTTGACTAATAAAATTTTATTGATACATGAATTTGTACAAATATATATGTGCATTATCTTTATAACATTTGGTAAATTGTGTTTTTATTTGAATATACATTCATATGAATTGAAATTCACATTTGATAGCGATGTATGTGAATCTAAAATGCTTTCATTTAATGTCAATATGACTGCTGTTTAACTGTACTTTCTCCAATATGGCAAAGTTGATTTAATTTAGAAAAATGACTTGCCAAAGATTAAATTCTTTCTAATCCATATCTGTACACTTAACAAATTCCATAATTCTGGTGGACATTAACTCACAGTAAATCAGTGATAATCAGCTGAATTGGCATGTCATCTTTTACTTCTGAGCACGTTAATATAATGATGTTTAGCTTTATGCACAAAATAAAGAGAAGACAATGTTGATCAATTTCTATCATATTATATTCTTTGCAGAAAATAGGCTTGGATACATATTACGGCAATCAAATTGAAATGCTGAAAGCAACCACACTATAACTAAGTATATTTTACATTTAAATATTTTTAAATATTTTAAAGTCAGATAGCTTGAGGTTTTTCTCAGATGTAATGTAAAGAAATTGATTGTTGCTTGAGAAAGAGAAATTACCTTTAAACTATGTTAAGGATTCTGAAAGGAAATGCCTGTTCTAGGTGATTTATTTTTTCGGTAACAGCTGGAAAGAATATAATTAACAAAGAGATGATGAGGAAATCAATTTTAAGGCTTTATAATTTCATTGATAACTTAGATCATTATTAGAATTTTACAATAATTTCCTAATCAGTATCTCCATATAATTTTAGCAGGCCATTCTTAGCAGGTTATAAAGACTAGAGAGCATAGAATGTAAAATTGAGGAAATACTCTAGATGATATAATCCAATAAAAAATTAAAAATAGCTGTAATTTAGCTGGTAGTTAGCAACCTTACATGGGTATTAATATATCACTTAGTGCTTATGATTAAATCTCACAAAACAATTGGGAATCAATCATGATTATATATGAATTTAGAATACATTGTGCCAACAGAGAAGACAGGGCAAAGGGGTGATAGTTTATAGACTTCACCAGTGAATCCCCCATACGTAACTGCTTCTTGTAGATTTGGCCAATCATTTTGAAATTGAGAAAGAGATTGTACTCTTGCCATTTCCCTGTTTTTGCAGAATCAGTGTGCTGGGTTTTTTGTTTGTTTGTTTTGTTTTTGTTTTTTGTTTGTTGCAACATTTCATCTTATATACACACTTGGTAATACATACTTGGTGACTGAAAGATCTTGTTCTCACAGGGAGTTCAGGTTTATGACAGTGGCATGGTTTGATTATTTCATTTATGGAAACAGATTTAAAAAACTGAAGGCTTAAATGATAAGAAAATTCAGGAAAAGGAATATAACATTAAAAGTCACTTACAGTTATCTTATTTATCTTTTGACTTAATGTTTGTCATGTTCTTGGTTGTACAGAATACATTAATATACATGAAATCAAATATGTCAATGTTTTACATAATGGTATTTGTGTCATGTCTCATTTGGGAATTATAATCTCTATATGGGAATAATAAGTGTTTTTCTGTGTTTTAATAATTTCTTCTTTATAACCTTCTTAGTAACTATAGAGTCAAAGGCAATGAAATTACATTAATGAATATTGAAAAAAGTTATAGGCATTCCAATTGGACACTGCTATGACTTGAATGAGAATTATCTTTAAGTCAATACTTGGTTCCCAGTTAGTAGCATTATTTGGGGCAGTTATGGAACTTTTAGGGTATGGAGGCATGCTGAAGGAAGAATATCAATAGGCATGGACTTAGAGAGCATATAGCCTCACCTAGAGTCACTTCCTACTGTCCTCCCTGATTTCTGTGTCCTTTGAGAATGTGATCAGCCACCTTCACACTCAGAACTATGAAATAGCCATAAGCCAAAATAAACCCTATCCTTTTTACCCTGCTTATGGCCAGTGTACTTATCACAGCACAAAAAGTAACTAATCCACATCTGTAAACAGCATTACAGAAGCAACTCAGTTTTCTGAGACTCAGAACTGCTAGAGGAATGGAGGTTCAGTGAACTGACAACATTCCTTAAAAAACAAACTTAGGAAACATTTCATAGTTGATGGGATAAAATTTGTTTGTAGCAAATTTGTAAAAGGTTTACACTTACATTTTGGTGACTACATGTGTTATTAAGATATTTTAAAATCTACAATTTCTAATGAAAGCTGACTTTAGGGTGTATAGGTTTGGTTGGTCTACCACCACAGAGGAGGTTGCTCAGACGAGAAAAAGGTTGCTTCATAATTCTGGAGTCTGAAAGTTTGAGATCAAATAGAGGTTTCTCTCAGTTTTACAGACATATCCCTCAGGCTTCCATGTATATATGCTCTATCGTCTTCCTAAAAGGACACTGGTCATGTAGTATTTGTGTTTATAACTTCATTTTAACTTTATCTTGTTACACTGCATTCAAACCCAGTCACATTTTTCACCCCACCTGGATGTCTGCCTACATAACCAGCGTTCCCATCTCTTGACATGGGACTCTAGTGCCTCTGGAATTGTGCTCTGTTGGTGTCCTCACATCTTCATACCATGTTCTGCCTAATCAGAAACAAGATGTACAAATGTTTAGAGGAGAATGCAACTCAAAATACATGTTTAATTTTTTATGGTTCTATTTGATATTTTAGTTTTTAGTGTCAGCTAACTCAACAGCACAGTAATTTTGTCTGTCGGGGTGTCTATCTAGCTATCTATCTATCTATCTATCTATCTGTCTGTCTGTCTGTCTGTCTGTCTGTCTGTCTGTCTGTCTATCTATCTATCATCTATCTATCATCTATCATCTATCTGTCTGTCTTTATCTACTTCTAAGTCATCCATTCTATCATCTATTTTTGCTGGATGTTTTGATTGAATTGCTACATAACGCAAGCTACAAAATTCCAAGCTGAAGGAGATGTCTCCTGAATTCCTTTGACTCTGGAAATTTGCCATCATTAAAAATATCAACTTAGCTAACCTAAAAACATCAGTGCCCCAGTGCAAATAGAACATAAAACTAACATAATTTCCTTAATTACCAAGTCAAATATAATTTGAAGTACATTATTCTTAAGAGATTTGGTTGTTAGCACTATTACAGAACACATCAGCACTTTACTCTGTTTGAAAGGAAACCAAAAGTTCTTGTGCTTTTTCAACCAATTAAGTGATTGAGTTTTTGACACTAAGAAAAGGAAATAAAAGTAAGACTTTTTCTGAAGATGGGGAAATATCTAGGATACATTTATACAGTTTCTTGTTAATAATGACCAGTAACTAGAAGTGGCATGAACATTTTGAGTCAGATATTAGCTATAATCAGCATATATTTAGTTATAATATCAGTCCATTTGCCTTCACAAATTGGTGATAATCAAATAAATTGTTCATTGATAAGCAATTGCATCATCCCATCATCCTACCTTTTGATAATATACAACACATCAGTGGATAACCTTGAATTTGGATTATTTTTAAAAGTTGGTGGCATATCTTAGGAAACAAATGACTAGAAATCTTATTGGGATCCAAAGCCTAAGGTGTGTTGAAGAGGTTAAGAATTAGTGCCTCACCCTGGTGGTATCATCATGTCTGTGTTTTGTTTTGTTTTGTTTTAAATAGTGCTTATAAGGATACAGCAGTATCAATAACATTGTGTTTAATTCTTCTAACCATAAAATGCTTTTTTTCCCTAGTGTTATGTTGTTTTCTGAAAAGCTAAATCAGGTAATCAGTCTTGTTTTATTCCTGTCCCTTTATAAACTTACAATCAAGTGTGCCTCTTGTCCTGATCCAGTAAGTCCCTTTGGCTATTTGCTGTGTAGGCGCCTCTGTTCTTTAGATGGTAAAAAGT
Organism: Cricetiscus sungorus; assembly: GCA_030556225.1. Lineage (NCBI taxonomy): Eukaryota > Metazoa > Chordata > Mammalia > Rodentia > Cricetidae > Cricetiscus > Cricetiscus sungorus. Next base: position 19,367,134 of record JANBXA010000372.1, on the reverse strand, counting down.
GCTCTTTGTTGGCAGAATATACACTTCGGCTTCCTGGGAGTATTCCTGGAAAGTAAGTTTTGATGCTGTCTTCCTTGTAAGACTTGTTATGGAACTCCAGATCAGTCAGTCTCCCCTGGGACTTGAAGGCTTGCTTCGTTTATTTTTCTTTAGGATATGATGTCAGAGCTCCCTGGTAGCTCATGCCATTTTTGTTCTTTTACCTCCATGTTGGAGAATATTACTTGAACTATGTGAAGATGTGTTACATTTGTTTATGTTGTGGAATATTACTTTAACTATGTAAAGATGTGTTGCATTCACATTAGTTAAATGAAATTAGCTAGGGCTCAGAAAGGCGAGATTAGCAACTAGTTGACAGGAAGCAGCAGGGAGGAGCATAGCATGGGTTCTTAAGAGATTAGTGATTAAATATACCACCGAGTGCTGATGGGACTTGGTGTAGACTGCTAATGAGGCTGCACTCTGTGCTCTTCTCAGTAGGTCTCTCCTTACTCCATGTGGGCCGACCTGACCACAGAACTCCTAAGGGTCCTCTATGAAAGCATCTGCTTAGGTGTGTGCTCATCTTCTGAGCACCCCGTGACACTCTTTGTTTATTGGTTTGTTTAAATACTAAAGTGGAGGCAGCCTGAGGCCATCATACCAGCCAATCTCCATGGCAGTCCTTGTGTTCTCTGTCATGAGTTTCTCTTACCCTATCAACCTAAAACTACAAAAAGCATCATCATCAGGCCTGTTCTCCCCACCTGTTGTTGGCAGCTGGTAGACAAGTTTAGCTTGGAAGCCAGTATTCTTTGGTTCCAGAATAATATTGTATCCTGTCCTTTGAATTTCCCTGCTTTCTCTTTCTGGTACTTCTCTTAGACACATGTTAATCTTTCTGGATTAACTCTCTAATTTTGTCATTTCTTGCATATTATCCAGTCTTGTCTTTTCTATTTCACAGTTCAAGGGATTTCCTTGAATTCCCTTTCCAACTTCTCCTTTAAACATTTTGTTTTTGATCATGTTTTTCACTACAAATACATTGCTCACACATTTTTTATATATAAATTTTAATTTAAATTTAAAACAAGCTTGTTTTACATGTCAATTACAGTTCCCTCACCCTCCTGTCCTCCCCTGTTCCCCCCAACAACCCCCATCCCATCCCCTTTCTGCTCCCCAGGGATGGTGAGGCCTTCCATTGGGAGTCTTCAAAGTCTGTCATATCATTTGGAGCAGGGCCCAGGCCCTCCCCAATGTCTAGGCTGTGTCTCTAGCCTGGTCTTGACCCCTGTGCTCATCACTCCTCCCTTTCTGCAACTGTATTGCAAGAGTTCTGCCCAGATTTAGCTATGGGTGTCTGCTTCTGCTTCCATAAGCAACTAGATGAAGGTTGTAGGATGGCATATTAGGTAGTCATCAATCTCATTATTGTGGAAGGGCACTTAAGGTAGCCTGTCCACTATTGCTTAGATTGTTAGTTGGTTTCATCCTTGTAGATCTCGGATGTTTCCCTAGTGCCAGATTTCGCTTAAAACCTATAATGTGTCCCTCTATTATGGTATCTCTTTTCTTGCTTTCCTCTATTCTTTTCCCGACTCAATCTTCCTACTCTATCATACCTACTTTTCTCCTCCTCTTCATAGCAGCATTATTTGTAATAGCCAGAACCTGAAAGAAACCTAAATGACCCTCAACTGAGAAATGGCTAAAAAAATCTACATTTATACAATGGTGTACTATTCAGTGGGAAAAATGAAATATTGAAATTTGCAGGCAAATGGGTGGAACTAGAAGAAACCAACCTGAGTGAGGTAATCCAGTCACAAAAAGACAAACATGGTATATACATCTATGTTTTTAGACATAGAGCAAGGGATTACCAGACTATAATCCGCACCACCTGAAAAGCTAGGAAAGGAGGACTCTAAGAGAGGCATACTTGGTTCCCTGGAGCAGGTGAAAGGGACAAGATCACCCAAGTAAATTGGGAACATGGGGGAAAGGGAGAATAAGTTAGGAGGAAGAGGAGGGAAGAGGTGAGCATGATGCATGACAGAGCACACAGTCTTCCTTGAGGGTTTTTTTTAATATTCAATTATTTCTTGGGTGCAACATTGTGTTCTCCATGCAATGATTACTTATGGGTTTGCTAAAGCATTTTCCTCTGTTCTTTCCCCTGGCTTTTGATTGTTGTGAATGTCTTTGTTGTCTTTTCTATTACACACTTTTCCTTAATTACTTTAGTTTTTCTCCACTGTATGTCAGGTTAAGACTAAGGCATCAAAAGCTTTTGCAGAAGACATGTGAACATAGATGTTCCCTGTTGACTGGTGAGCAATATAATAGTATACAAACAAAAATCCCTTCTTTCTGGAATCCACAAATGCCAGTTGGTAAACCTTTTATCTGGAGCCTATCACTTTCTCTGAACTAGGATGCTTCATCATTTTTATTTGCTTGGTAGGTTTTCTATTCTATTTATCCCTGCCTGCACTTTGGGCTTGTTAAAATGTGACATGTGGATTCTCATTCACCCTCCTTATCAGTTTAGTACCTCACCCCTCATCATGTCTAGTGTATCTGGTGCTTTTGTCCAGAAATTTCTGGCTCAATGTTTTCAGGCAATACCATTTGATTTTATCTCAAGAAAGAAGAGGCTTCACCATCAGCTAATTTAATGTGTCTAGGGTAGACTATTGTCACCCAGGTTGAATGGCAGGCTTGTAATACAGATTTTCAAATAATCCTCCTATCTCATCTGTTCACTTTACCCTGTTTGGAGATACTTTCTGAATTCCTATATGTATGAATTTATCTATGTTGATACTTCTCTTACATATCTTTTGGGTTATAATCTATGCTCTACCAAGTTCAATTTCACTTGGTTTACATTCTATCCTTAATCAATTTGTTTAACACTCTAGCATGCTGTTAACTCATTCTGTTGACTCATCTTGTATTACTTTTTATTCCTATATGTTTATACATCTGAGTGAAAGTTTAGGAGCTACAAAAGATATGAAAATATGTTTTTCACCATATTAAACCATGAGCTTATCTTTATACCATTTTACTTTATCAACATTGCATTGTATATTAATGCAGCTTTTAAATGTATTTGGTCAACAAATGCATATTGTATTTACCACTGCCAGAACTACATGATCTAGTGTAGATGTGCTCTGAATAAAATAGATGCCATCCTGTTCTTTATACATTTATGGTTTTTTTTTTCTTTACAATTTTGAGATTAGATTTCATTGTGAAATTCAGGCTAGCTTTAAATTCATGCTTCTTTTGCTTAGTCCCCCAACTACACACAGGTTCTACAGTCAAACTATAGTTTATTAAATGTTCCTTAGGCAAATAATCTTACAATAAAAACAAAAGAAGGTTAAACCAAAAATGAACTGGTAGCAATAGCTCTCTTAATTAAAATCTGAACAAATGAGTATAAGATAACTGATAAATAGGACAATGTGCCATTGGAAACCAGTCAGGTCAAGGAGATGGAAATGACAGCAACAGAGCTTACAGGATGGATGAAAGCACACTGGGAACTGAAAGGACACCTTTATCATTTTAACATCCAGTTAAAGACCTGGTGACACAGCTTGGTGATGTTGCATTTGCCCAGCATGTGTGAAATCCTGATACACAGGCCCTGGGGGAAGAAGACCTTTCACTACTGTTATGCTAAATGAACATAGTATTATACTGACACCTAATGACATTGCTAAACCCATAGATTAGGGCATTTCTCAACTCTCATGGGACGTTTATTCTGTAGTAGATGGCCATTAGCACAGAGATACCCCACTGGTAGAAAGGCAGTGCAACAGTGACTCCAGAGTCTGAAATAGGGCAACTGTATCACAACCCTCCTTCCAAGCCTTGAGGGTCATTTCAGAAAAGGGATAAAAAGATTATCTTTTTATATAAGGAAACAGGATTTGCAAGGCCCCAAAGGACAGGTGGACATAGGAACTCACAGCAGCTGTGACAGCATGCACATGCACAGGACCTGACAAAACTCCCACAGAGAGAGGTAGGTGGACATGGAACTCCACCCTTGGCTAGGGAGTTTGGGGCAACTGATAGTGGCTAGGAGAGAGAGAGAGAAGAGAGAGAGAGAGAGAGTTTAGGAATGTGGCTCCTGAAATGTGGTACATTTACACTATGGGAATGTAGGGGGTATGGGTGGAGTGAAATGGAAGTGGGAGGGAAATGTGGGAAATGTATAACTTAATAGAAAATAGATTAAAATAATAAAAATTTAATCTGAAAAAAGAAAGTGGCTCCTGATAGGCTGACCATATTCCGTTGAAAGACCATACATCTAAGAGCATATGATCAGCACAAGTTGGAATTACTGGTTTACAGAAGAATTGAGACTCAAAGATGAGTGGGTAGGGAAGGGGAATGGATCTGGGAGGAGCTAGGGAATGGAAAGAATATGATCAAAAGACCTTGTCTGAACCTCTCAAAGAATCAATAAACATGAGAGAAAACAAAGTTGGATAATTAGGGATAAAATCATAAAAGATCTTGGACACCTGTTAGGAATGTGGTTTGATGGCTTGTGAAAGATTTTAAACAAACTTCCAAAAATAATCCCATGTACAGTGTGGAGACTGGATTATAAAAGGGTAGGTGTCAAGTTAGAAGGGATGGGGGAGTAAGTGATGAGAGTCAACTCAACTGAGCAAACAAGAAGGAACAACAAACCATTAGGTTGTTTGAAGTGCTTACTGAATTGATTATGAAGCAGGCAGTGATGGTTTTCTTAGGTTTCAGATTTGCAAAAGTTCATAGACACTGGTGAAAGATACTGAGATAGGAAATGCAGGGCAAGGCCATGTTAGGAGACACTATTACTACAGCTCCTTAGATAATTATACATTGGCACATGAGATATCCAATTGGTAATTGAATATAGTCTAAAATTCTGAAAAAAGTCTGGGTTAGAGATTTGCATTCCCAGGCTTATGGATGGTAAAAAGCCAGAGGCATGGATTCAACTACCTTCAAAGAAAGGAAGAGAAAATGCATTTATACTTACAGAAAATAAAGGACTCATCTGCAAAATATTTGTAATTCAACAGATATGTTGAATTCTACAGAGATGAAGCCATCTTTAACCATTCACGTCACACTTGACTGCTGTATACAAATATATCATATATATATGTGTGTGTGTGTGTGTGTGTGTGTGTGTGTGTGTGTGTCTATTATTGAATTAAACCACATTGCTTGTTCTGAATCTCTTTTAATTTTCTGCTTATTTTTTGGTTTCCAAAGAATTATTGTTACCAACATTCTTCATCTAAATTTATGATCTTAAATTGACATATTTTCATAAAGCCTCCTGATATATCATTTGTAAGAAAGGATAATTTTTTTATTTACGCCATATTGCTATCCCTGCTATAATAACCCTGTCTTCTTAGTTTTCATAATTTTTATTCAGGTCTTATTTCTTCTAAACTTAAGATTTTGGCATTAATAACTAAGTATTCTTTTATTATACCTGGAATTCTACACAATATCTTCCTAAAAAAATTATTAGGTATATAGTATATATTACTAGGTATATAGTAGATAGTCAATACATGTTTATTTTAAAAATGCATGAGTGCTTTGGCACGTTCAGACATCATCCTCTTTAGCCTATATGTGAACTCTCAGGTCCTTGGCATATTAGTCTAGTATCATCATCACACTGACTTTTGAGAAACATCACACATATGAGTCTAGGTAGTTACTCTGCATTGCATTCATAATGTTTACCCTGAAGGAAGTAGATACATGTGCTTGTAGTTCTAAAAACTAGTAAAACACAAGCCAACATCACACTTTTATTTCCCCTAAGTTAACAAGCCAATCAGAAAGGAAAGACATACTTAAGTTTATTATTCATGCTTTCAGTCTCCAGACAGACTAGGGTTATGTATTTACCAGTATTATTCTAAAGGTATTTTTGAAAATGTTTGGAGAAGAAGGCTTCATAGTTTCCTTGAGAGATTTTATAATACAAGCTGTCTTTACAAATTGCAGATTCTTTATGATGAGACTGATGTTTTTAGCACAATCATCACAAAATCCATGATGAATATTCAAAACCACTCATCAGCATCTTCTATAGAGTACTCAATTATTTGAAAATGATTACTTTGCTGTTCCTAATTAATGTATTTAGAGATGACATAACTGAACCTTCTATTAATTTGCACCTTGTTTTCCACCTCAATATTCTGAAGTCCACTATTGACAACTTCCAGTTTCTATGTATTCTTCAATTTGCATTAGCAGTATTTTATTACATTAAATAATTACCTAACTCCAGAATTGCTTGATAGCTTTTTCACACTTTCTAAGAATATTAAATAAGTAGTACAATTAATGTGCATGCTTAACAGGTACTTTTTCTTGCTAAAATGGTTTTTGATTTTTTTTCTTGCTTCTCTATCTTAAACCAAAGCATTAGTTTGAAGGTTGAAATATTTGTATTGAAAAGAAATTCAAATTAAAATAATCCTCAAACAGTAATCCATAACGGAGGTTAATTAAAACTGTATGGTTTTCCCCTAGCTATCAACAACTAGTTTTGGCATAGATTATTGGATTTATAATTAAATGTAATTTGACTTAATTAGTTGGCTATAGCTCTTAATTATGGCATACCTTTTCCCATTATGACCACTGTAACAGTAGCTTAGGATAAATATCCGTGATCCCTTCACATGTGGGACTGACTCCCTCCCTTGGGTTATTTGTGTGATAATGAGGATGAGATTTGAGAAGCATGACAGACAGATTAGGGATGAAATACTGTGTTGGCAGCTTTTTAAAAATGGCAGCTAATTCCATCCAAAAATGAAGTTTTATGAGGATTATTATTGTCTTAGTATGGGCTGCTATTAGGAGAAACAAAAGGGAGACAGGTAAATAAAGAACCAAGAAAGCAAAGTGTTTCCATTGTATTTCTTACATATTAATATAAGGATTTTGTGAATTTGCTTTACCAAATAAATTAAGTCACAAATATAGTTTGAATCCCTTTGAAAATTTTACAGTGCAGGTTCAGACCTAACCTCAAAATATATTCTTGAAAAGATTATTATGTAATAATATTATACATTTTGAAGCTAAAAGAAAGCAATTTATGCAATGTTTCCTATGAATATAGTTGAAGCAAAGCCAATTTTCAAGCAAAAAAGTAAGATAAGCTTGGTAAAAATGGTTCTATGTAATTGAATATCACCACATGTTTGATCATGGTGCGAGAAATGTAGATTCTATATGTCAAAAAATTGTTTGGTGGCGAAAACAAAAATGCACGTGAAGATTATGTTATATAAATTTGGTTTTACTTCTTAGTCCAAATCATTCTTAGTCCATTTTTTAATAGCCAATTACAAGTTACTCAAGGGACATAGATCATGCAAATCAGCTCTTATTTCACTGAGTGACCATTTCTCATGTCTTTGGAGATATTATCTTCATCACAGTGTGGCACATGAATCCCACTCCATCTGTATTGTAATTGTTATAGATCAAGCATCCATTTGCCATTATTTATTACCAACTGCAAATAGTTTCAATAATATTTAGAGGGCAGTGCAATAAAGGCAATTATTTATTGAGTCTGCTTACAGGTCACTCAAGGTGTTCAACAAAGACAATATCATTTCTTAATCTTTTAATATTTATAAGATAGCATCACTTGCAAATGGTGCATTATGATTTATAAATATTTTCTTGCCATTTTTACAGGTTTAGTTTTTTGTTTGTTTTGTTTTGTTATTTTTTTTTTTGTCTTTTTGTTTTCTTGCAAAAACAATGGTCAGATTCTGTGAGGACAAATAGCAAGCCGAGCTGAAGTCCTGGAACCATGGGTTCCAGACCTAATCTTGTTTCTCTTTTTTTTTTTTCAAGTTCTTGATCATACCATTTAAAACTCAGCTCTAAGCTGTAAATTACCAAGGGCTGGCCAGAGTCCTTCAGCAAGGGAAGATGGGCATTAATATTTGAAAACACTGCTGCATTTTCTTCCTCACCTGAATAACAATAGTGATGGTGTGGAGCTTCAGGACACACAACTTCAAAGAAAAAGATATCAAATCCCAAGTTTACATTCTGTTTTCAGGAGTTTACTACAATACTACAAGTGTGAGTTCTGCCTAATGAGGCAATTTTGGCTTTTTTTTTTTTGGTTTATTCCACATGAGACTAGGCAACACTTTCTCTGCTTGTTCAAAGATTCTGCAGGCATGTGTGAAAACTACTTGTAAGATTGAAGGTCCTCCAATTCTATGAACCTTCTTGGGAGAAAGGTGAAAATAATTTGTTTTATAACATGCTTTGTAAAACTATTGCTTACAACTACTGAAGAAATGTATTACTCTATACCCAACTAGAAGAATAAAAGAATTTCAGATCTTGGATTCTTTCTTCTCTGTCACGTTCCCATTCTTTTTGTGGGACCTTCAAGCAATGGGTGATGTGCTGCTCCTGAGAGTCAGTATGAAATCTGATGGTTCACACTCCATTTCAGTGCTGGGACATGCCAATGACATCTGAAGACAAATTCTACTTCTTTACATATACTTACTTTTTTTTCAAAGGAGATATTTCTAATTGTCTTAGCAATTCTTTATGAAATAGGATTTCTCAGTCAAGATAATATAAACAGAAATTCAGCCTAATTAGGTATAATTCTGAATATATCCTGCATACCAGAGACATGAGAGTTCTAAGAGGCATATGTGGAAGAAAAAGGCTCTCAAGAAGCCCCTTGGACAGCTAAGTCAGCTTTATATTTATGACTGACCTCAGCATAATGCAGTCAGCCAAAATGTATGCATGCCAAGTCCTTGTCAGGGGCTGCAAATTCAGCAATGAGCCAAGCAGGAATGAAGTTTTTCCTTTCCATGGTGTGTGTGTGTGTGTGTGTGTGTGTGTGTGTGTGTGTGTGTGTGTGTATGTGTCTGTGTGTCTGTGTGTCTGTGTGTGTGTGTCTCTGTGTGTGTGTCTCTGTGTGTGTGTCTCTGTGTGTGTGTGTGTGTGTGTGTGTGTCTGTGTCTGTGTGTGTGTGTGTCTGTGTGTGTGTGTATATACAGGTGAATACACCCATGAGGGAACACACGGAGGCCAGTTTCTTTATTTGTCTCTCCATTTTATTATTTCTCACAGAATCTGGAGCTTGCTTTTCCAGAACTAGCTGCCCAGCAGGTCTCAGGGATCCTCTTGTTTCTGATACCTAGCCCTGCTGTCTCTTTCTCACACACACACAAGAATCCTTAATTACTTCTGACCCTGTCACAAAGAAGGATTTTTGCAAAAACTCATTTTTTAACTTTCTGTTTTTACCAAATGTGAGTTGTTCTGCCATGAGTATGACTACTGAATTTTTCAAGTGTTAATGCATAAGAAAGGCATTTCTTGTTGGCCTAAAATAAAACAGATGTTGGTAAACAAATATGTCAATATACTAATTCTGTTGATCAATGTGGGAGCCTTGAGCTTATCTGTGTCTACTCTGGGCTGGTTACCTTCCCTAGGAGCTCACCATATGCATGTGTGACTTAGTGCAGACACTTGGATGGTATAGCACACTGTATACAGCCCCAACTCAGGGGGATCCTCCTACCTCAGCCTTTGGAGTAGCTGGACTAGAGTGCCCTAGTGTAGAGCTGTACAGCATTAAAGATGTTCAGAAGATAGAAAATCTCACCAAAAGTAGGGAAATAATTATAATTTGATAACCTATAGCACCACTCAAGTTTTTACTGATATATAATTGAAGTTGTTCATAGATCCACTAACTTACATTTATATATATATATATATATATATATATATATATATATATGAGAAATATAATCACCAATGACATCTGATGCCCAATTAATTGGCTATAAAATTTTACAACATTCTTATGTATAATATCAAAAGTTGAGAAAAGCATACAATAGTCAGATAAAGATGGGGGGATGTCCTGCTGTATGCTGCAAATATGCATTGCTTTTATTGGTTGATAAATAAAGCTATTTCAACTGAGGACAGGCAGAATTTAGATAGGTGGGCAATCTGAATAAAGATGCATAAAGAGGAAGGCAGGGAAAAGAAGATGCTTGATAGCTGCTGGGGCATCACCAAGGTAAGCCACAGTCATGTAACAATACACCAATTAATAGAAATGGGTTAATTTGTAAGAGAGATAGCCAATAAAAAACCTAAGTCATTGGCCAATCAATTGTAACTGATATTAAGTCTCAGAGTGGTTATTTCATAGCAGCTATGGGGCCTGGATTGGCAAAGAAAAAACAGTTTGGAAAGAATGACACCCAAATTCCCAAATATTGTTTCTAAATGTTTGTTTTCATTTATATGGGATTGGTTATAAATGGTTAATGATCACAACCAATCTCTTTAAAGGTAAAAAGGGGATTATTGGCATAGAAATGAATACTTTGCTTTGGAATAGATTTTCATTTATTGACACAATTTAAGGTCAATTCTATGTATGATATGTATATTTCTCCTCTTGTTCAGGTATTGTGTTTTTTTATAGCTCATTTAAAAATCAATATAATTTAGTACAGATTTTAAATAGTTAACTATAATAGTCAAAACTTAAGTTAGGTTTTACCTATAATAGTTAAAACTTAAAGTAAAGTTAATTAGGATTTCTAGATATACAGAGATGTATTTAAGACGGATAAGCATTCTTAAAACCTTTCCAAGACCTACAGAATATGGAATTTCAAAAGGTTTAGGGTTTTTCTTAACAGTGAAGCACAACTGCTCCTGGCAACACCACCTGTGCCAGAAAGGAAGATGGACATCAAAGAAACGTGTTATGAAGTTTGCTTTCAATATGGCAAGACTCGCCATTTGGGCAAGATACTGCTCTTGTCTGGACTTTATGCTGTATAAACTGAACATACAGGACCCACAGGAAAATGACAAGATGAACATTTGCTTCAGGGTTCCTGCTTCATGGAAGAGTCTACCAGACATTCTGCAGGATATAGAGAAAAGTGACTGACAAACTGCCAACACAGGTGGGACAGTTGTTTAAAGTTTCCTGCTTTGTTGAGGAGTCTGCCAGACACACTATGGCATATGGAATATTACAAAAGAACTTTGGGTGACTGATCAGGCAAGTTGTCTCTGACAATTCTAGAGTTTATATTTTATTATCCTTCTGTGGTCTTTGATGGAACTGAAGATAGTTATGGTTATAGTTTTCCTTAGATAGTATTAAAGATTAAGTTACATATAGGACTTTAGACTCACAAAGATAGATGATGAAATATTTTCTTTAAATCTTGCTAAATGTTAATGGACTGAATATTGTTAACTATGGTTCTTATTTGATAACTGATTTGTTATATATTTTGCTATGTTAAGGTTAAAACCCTTCTTTTTATTTTAGACAGAAAAGAGGAGATAATGGGAGATGTCATTCTGTAAATATTTTTCTCTTATTGGTTAATAAATAAAGCACTGTTGGTCAATAAAAAAAAACTGCAATTGACTGCTAGGAATAAACAAGATCACTAGCCTGAATGACAAGTGACGACAGGATGGGTTTTCAGGATATATAAATATGTCTTGGTTCTGAGTGTCTTAGTCTTGTCCCCACTACTATAACTATATACCAGAGATTACATGATTTGTAAATAACAGAAATTAATTTCCTTGGATTTCTAGTGGTTTGGGAAGTTACAAGATCCATTCACCTGCCAACACCTTTGATGCCCACCAAGGGTTTCTCACAGCTTCCAAGATAGTGCCCTTCTGCTTTGTGCTCCAGTAGAAAGGACATAATTGAAGGAAAGGAAATGTACATAGACCTAGCAAGACTATAACCCATTTCAGAAGTCACCAATCACATTCAAGATACCACTGGCTTTGGTATTTAATTGCTTTCAAAATGGTCTCACTAAATAATATTGTCTCATGAAATTAAAATTTCATCAGGGTTTCAAATAGATTACATACATCTCTTTTACAGTTACTTATTTTAAAAATTGTTATTCATATGTGTGTATCTATGTGTGGGTGGTTGGCTGAGTGCCAGCCGCATGTGTGCAGGGGGGCTGAGGAGAGCCAGAAGACACTACTGGATCCCCTCAGACTAGAGTTGCAGGTGGTTGTTAGCCATTGGATGTAGGTAGTAGAATTCAGGTCCTCTGGAAAAGGAGTTTGTATGCACTCTTAATGGTTGAATTGTCTCTCTTGCTTGAAATATGTAATTCTAAACCATGGACCCTAAGAAAAAAAGCTCTGAGGGTTTAATGAGGATCCACTGCTATTAAAGAAGATAATACGTAGACCGTTATTCCCATTTTAACAGGAAGAATGGCCCCACAGCCTGTAATCCTTGGTGGGATGTAGTTTTAAATCACATCTCACCTGTCCTTTCATAAACATACATTTCACAGTAATACACATTAGTAATGCTATCTTCAATGGCTATAGTTCAATCACAGTATATGTTAATTAACTTAGGGTGAGAAATGCAATTTCATAGCAATTCCAGGCTATGAAGTAGCCTGGAATACTTGAGTTGGTCAATACATGGATAGACTTCCTGAAACCTGTTTTTTTATTTTAAATGGAACACCCATTAGAAAGCAGATTTACTTATTTCTGCCACCAGCAACCAAAACCTGTAACTATAGGCAAACCAAGGATAGATGCCCAGGTTCCTGTGAATCTCATAGTGCTCTTTTTCTGGAGAATCAAGGAATATCTGTTCAGTGTATTAGAAGGCAAACCTGTAACACTCGTTGCTTACTCGAGTGCGTCAAGCTCTGGTATACGTCAGCCCATCTGATGATGTGCTTGTCCCTCCCTTGCCAGATGCAGAACCAGAAACAGCACAGCTCTTCAGCACCCCACCCCAAGGCTGAGTATACATTCTATTTATATCCATCCTTCCCCCAAATAAAACAGAACATACATGTAGATTTTAAAATACTTTATGCATTTCTCTGTACCATTTCCACATCTCTTACTTCCAAGTGTTCCCAGGCCTTTTGGTTAAAAAAAAAAAAAAAAAAAAAAAAAAAAAAAATCACACACATTTTCTGAGTGAAGTATCCCTGTTTAATGGTGCATAGAGTTTACCTCTTCATAAATTAGACAGTGTCACATCCCTCATTTCCAGTCTCTAGGAGGGTATTTTCTTGTGGTCCCCATGCTCTAATACTATTCTAGATGTTCCAATTTCTCCGATCATCTGTCTGATGTAGAGATTTAAGATGTGCCTGTACAGGTTCCAAATGATCCGCTTATCGATTTGACCTTTCTCATCCTCTGACCAATCTCAGGCACAGAATTAGAGCAGACTCTGTTTTCCAGGCTTTGACTTGATACCTCTCTCTGTGGCAATATGTGTGTGGCTGCTGGTGAATGCTGGTTTCAATACCTTCTGCCATCTGCAGCTTGTGCTTCCTGGTAATGGCCTGTGCTTTCTTATCCTTGACTTTCTCTTCTCGCTGATAGGGGAAGACTGTCACAGGCCAGCTTCTACAATGTAAACATTTAGTAGGTTTAGGACTCTTTCTCTTTTCTCCCTTCCTTTTTTTCTTGTCAGAAGAAAACACATCTCTTTATCATGGAGACAACACACATTCTTTAAAAAGACATTTCCAACAAGATTGCTCTGTAGTGGATATTGGCTGTGACCTGTTAGAAAATGAATTGAACCATTCAAACATGTTAGTAGCCTGGCGCTGAAAATATATTCTCTCATTCTAATGAAAGATGATAGCTTCTTCCATCACAAACTCGGCCTGGTTTTATTTACATGCTGGAAGTGTCATTGGCAGAGGATCTATTGTGCTGCCTTCTGAAAAGACAAGCTAATGGTCACATACTGAGCTCAACTGGGCCTGATGTGGTATGACATGAAGGGTAATTTATTCTTATATTAAGTCCAATTAGGGGTGCACAATCCCCAAGACAGCAGAGGATTTAATGTCCTACGCAGAGTTTATATGGATTACAAAGAGATCTCATGGAAGGAAAATTTACTTTGAGATAGTCTGTTCCACTGTTTATGCCAGGAAAAAAATGATTTTTCTTCAAAAATTATTACTGATAAATATCAAAAGTCATTTCCTAGCCTTGAGATAATCATACCAACTATAAGTCTGGGTGCTCACCCATCTCTTAGTGTCCCAGAGGCATGAAATGATAAAGGAAGAGATGGTCCAGAGAGAGCCAGAGAATGATGGCTGGGGCCATACTAGCTATATACCTATATACCTATCTGACCCTTCATCTTCCTCCATTGTGTCGCCTAGAAAAAGGGATGATATTAAATAATGTCTAATATTAGAATTGATCTAAGAATTAAATACATTAAGACATGAAACAGAAGTGTTTCTTACTAACAGACAAAATAAAGTATTAGGAACAGATAGTAGTTATATTATGATATTGTTTTAACTATCTATGTATTATTTTATTATCCAATTTAGACTTAAATTCTGATACAATTCTGGGTGCTTGCTACAATTCACATATCTAGTTTTAATATTGTCAAAGTTACTTAAACTTCAGGTTTTTTATTAAAATAAGGTTTTGATTTGTTTTAATGTGACATGACAAAATGAGCATTCAAGAATTCAGGAGTTGAACCACAATTCCATCATTTTACTGCCTTGGTAATGGGATTGTTATCCTTCTTGTGCCTTGCTTTCTTTTCCACAAAATTGAATCATAACATTTATCCATGGCTAGTGTTTATTGAGCACTTACTGAGTATCATATATGGCTTTAGCCATATTAGGTTCAAGAATTTATTTATAAAACTGGAAGATGGTTTATTAGTTGAGACCATTCTGCTCTCTCGAAGGATCTATGTTCAATTCCCTGCACCCAGCAGCAGGCATACCATCTGTAACTCCAATTCCAGAGCCTCCAGCACCCTCTTTGGCTTCACAGTCACTACATACAGACTTGTCTGTAGACGAAATACTCATCTAAATAAAATGAATAGATTTTTAAAAGAATTAATTTATACTTCACAATTGTTATGTGAGGGAATCAGCACCATGTCCTACCTCTGAGGCTAGTAAATAGCAGAACTAGGATAGAAATCTAAGAAGCTCAACTCCAGTATTTCCAATTTAGAAGCAGCATGGATCCATTCTGTCAAAGTTTATTTCATGCTTTCCATGTTTCTTTTGTGCTGTGGGTCTAGCAATGAATAAAGCGTATGGAGAAAATAAACAAACAAATGCTTTCGGGACTCGTTAAGGTGGCATGCAAGTTTACATACAGCGCTACTGTCCATAAGAGACTTAATGTGAGCCACAAATATAAATCATATGTGTGTGTGTGTGTGTGTGTGTGTGTGTGTGTATGTGTGCGTGTGTGTATATGTATATTTCTGCAATCCACATTGTAAAATGTTAAAAGAAATAGCTAAAATTTACTTTTGTTCTATTTTATTTAAATTAAATTATTATCACTTAATATGCAATCCATATGAAAATCATTAATGAGGTAATTTTGTTTATATATTAAATTTTAAAACACAAGTATATGTTTAATATGGTATAGCTTAATTCACATTTCTTTTGTGAGATATGTGCATATATGTGTTTGGGCAGATGCATGCACATATATGAGTATGAATCAGAGGTCAGTGGACACTCTGTGGTGTCTTCCTCTGAATCTTTCCACTATTGCTTGAGACACAGTTTCTTGCTGTCCCGGAACTTCACCAATTAGGCTAGTCCAGTTGGCCTATGAACCACAGTGATCTGCCTGTCTCTTCCTCCCACCTCACCCAGATTTTTATTCTAGGTTCACTTCTGTAGCTGTGGTAAAAATTAACCTGGGGAAAACAACTTGGGGTGGGGAGTTTTACTTGGCTTAGAATTCCAGGTTACAGCTCATCTTTTGGGGGAAGTAAAGGCAGGAACTTGAGGAAGCTATTCACATCCATACTCTAAAGTAGTGCTAGATCAATGCAGGCATGGCTCTATCCTAGTGCTTAGCTCACCGTTTCCACTCTTTATCTACGGTCCAGAGAAATGAATTAAGGGAATGGTATTACCTGAAGAAGGCTACATCTTCCTACACCATGTAGCACAATAAAATTAATCCCTCACAGACATGTCCACAGGCTAACTTTATCTAGACAGTCCCTTGTAACTTTCTTTCCAGGTAATCATAATTTGTGTCAAGTTGACAGTTGAATTAACCCTCATACCTAGGCTCGATGGCTTTGACTCAGGTCCTTCTTTTTAACAACTGGTTCATCTCTTTAATCCATTTATTCATGTTTTAATAGCACCTATGACTTGTAGGTACAGTGCAAGTCAGAATAAACCTGTGATGAATGTCAGCCCAGAAGATGAGTACAAGACAGAACAGTGTTCATTTAAAGTCGGATCCAATAGAATTTCATCTTTGCAAACACATGTGCGCTAACCAGCCTTGAAAATTGTGTGAGAAGATGTAGTTTCATTCAGAGTTGGTAAATTCATTAAAGGTGATTTTGATTTCAACTAATTTTTATAACTCCCAAAACAGTTACAACAGAGGAAAATTAGCTATTCCAAATCTTCCATCCCTTCTTCTCAACAAATTTAGAAATAGCAGGAGTGTGTTATAGGGTCATATCAAGTATGAATGTCTGTCAATACATGAATGGTACTTTATAGATGATTTTCCTTTCAAATTCTAAAGCACATTCAGGATCTAGGACTCTGAAATTCCCTAAGCTGTGGGACCTGGCAACATTAAAGTCATAAAACCTTTCAATTCTAACAATTACAGGTACCTCCCCATGGGTATAATAATAAATATAATAATAATAATAATAATAATAATAATAATAATAATAATAATAAAAGATCCTCACACATCTTGTCAAAAAAATTATGTCCTTAGCTTCCTACTACCAATGTGTGTCCCGTTATGAATTTAAAAATACTTACCATGGAAATATTAGCTTTATCTTGCTATACAAACTTAATGATACTTCAAAGACTTGATCTCTAAAATGAAAATGGTCATTGCAGAGTTTCCTGTACTGACCCAAGCCTTCCTGCTTATTCAACTTCTAATTTACAATACAACTGCAGTTACATGTAATTACCGGAGAACTGAGAATTCAAGTCTGTACTGAGAATGTGAAGCTCCTTGGAAATACAGTTGGGGCATACTGACAAGCTACTACTTCTCTCATGGTCCTGTTTTCACTCTCCACAGATTACTGATTTAGTCATTCACCTGTTTTAAAGAGTGTGGCAGACCTTGAGGGAGGACACAGAAAGCTGATCTTGTAAAGATGTGGCTCTTGAGAAAGTTATCAACATGCTTATAATACAGATAGAGTGAGCTACACCTGCCTGAAGGTGCACGCAAAACGGTGTGGTGGTTGGAGAACGAAGGAAATTCCTGGAGAGACTTGGGCTGAGGTGAGTTTTCAACGATGTGGAGAATTCCTAAAGAAAGATCGGTAGTAAAAACAGGTGACCTCCTCAACGAAGATCACTGTATTCTGCTTTTAAGATGAAATCTCAACAAAAAGGGGCCAGGAAGAGAGCAAGGCCGAGAGGCAGAATGCAGTGACCCAGTTCGAGAAAGCTTTGAAAGGGCAAGCTGGACTTAGTAAACCTTATTCTCTGGGAAAACGGGTACCTAAAGAATTCACAGCAGAGAACATGCTTTCTTTTTTTTATATTTTAGAAATTCTGTCTTTTAAAAAATTCTTGCTGTCAGTGTGTATTTTTACAGGTCCACTTACATATGTATGTTCACGTGTTTGTGTGTGGAGGCCAAAGATTAACTTCCTGTGTTTCTCCTCAAAATCCTATTTAACTTGTCTTGTCTGAGAAATGGTCTCTCACTGATCTGGAAACTGTCTACAGACCTGTCTACCTCTACACTGATGAGATTACAAGTACCTATTGCTATGCACTTTGTCGTGGTGGTAGATTTTGTGGTTGTTAAAGTGGGTTGTAAGTGTTCTGGCAGGTGCTTTATCTGGTGAACTCTACCCCTGCCTGTCTCCCCTAAGTGGTTGGCATTTGTTCATTTAAGAAAATTATGGCTTCATTTTGTTACATGTTTAGACTAGTATTTACGCACTTTGACCATATTTAGCCCTACTTACCCTCTGGAAATTTTAACTCACTAAGCACTTAAGCTGAACTGGAAGAGAAAGTGTGTATTGAACAAATTTCAAAGTAGGTGTAGTGGGACTATAACAGGTTGCATCCAATAGTCCTTGTGACATTTTGAAACTGAATCTGAAGTCCCACACTGTGAGCAAAGCAAGTGCATAATGTGCATGAGACAGTTAATCTGGCAGGAAGGAGGTATAGGTTGGTAAGTGAGAATCAGATTTGGAAGGAGGTTGTTGGGGGTCAACAAAGTCTAGGACTACCCTCTTCATTCTCTAATCTGATAAATGGAAAGACATGTTTCAGTCAAAGTTCGAACAGTCTAGGAGGATGGAGCATCAGAGGCAAGACATAAAGACCAGTTCAGGCTGGTCCTCTCCTTGGAAGCCTGAACTTCTAATACAGTCCCTCCAGGCCACTGTCGGAAAACAGCTACTGGTTGTCTTTCTCCAATTATTAAAGCAGTGAAGTCTTAGTTACACTACTTGTTAACAAGGTAAATGGATAAACTGTGAACATTGAAATGCCAGACTTCATTTTTCTCTGTAGCTTGTTGTTTTCTGCCAGCCCGCCCGAGGCCGATCTGGCATGCCAGCCCACCATTATGTTACGTGTATGTATGCTTTCTGCCAGCCCACCTGGTCCCATTTTGGTCCCTCCCGCTGCCCCGCTACCATGCCAGCCCCCAATAACACTCAGAGACTCTGTATTTGACACAATCCTGTTGGCCAGTTATTATTATTGTTTATGGGCTAGCTCTGTCTTAATTATTAACCCATTTTTAACTATTTAAGTATTTCCACGTGGCCATCTTATCTGAGCATGGTGGGCCTGCATCTTGTTTTTTCCATCTCTACATGTTGACTCCTCCTAACTACTTTTTCTTTCCTCCTTGTCTCTTAGTAGTCCCTCCTATCTTGCTCTTCCATTGGGCACAGTGCTTAATTAACCAGTATGAGAAACATATTTACAAAATAACATCTCCCATCATTTCTCTTTACAAAAGAGAGTATTCTTACATTGTCTAGGGTTTTTGTATAATTTTTCCCTCTGTATTTGTCCATAGAAGCCCAGTTTACTGCTTTAAACTATATTATTTCCACTTTAAATGATAGGAAGACTCTACGCTTTTTAAAGCGATGTTATGATTGTCCTATGGTTTTGTCTACTGTAATGAAATATTTCCAGTCATTTGGCCTTTACCGCTCCAAATCTGTCTGCTCATCGAAGTTTGTATAAGAGCCCTTCATGCAGTCACCAAGCATCCTCTGGTCCATCTTTCGTCTCCTTTAGCAGTTCTTCTGTCTTTAATATTGTCAGTATGTAGAGATGGGCAAGTTTCTCTTCCAGATTCTGATATCTTTGGGAACACCAGTGTCACACTGAGCAGCTAAAAAATTATTAAAAAATGAATGTGTGTGAAATAATTTAGTTTATTGAGGACACTCTAAGTTCTGGGACATTATTTCTCAGCACTTTGCAATGCCTCCTCCTAAGTCTTTTGAGTTGAGGTTTTGCCAGAGGCAAGGTGAGGGTAACTCCTGCCTACTATGCAAATACAGAACTGGGGTATGGACCAGGTCTAAGTTCTTAATCTGTGAGCTTTACTCCAGTGGATCTGCCCTATAGCGCATGTCCCAATTTGCTATCCAGACAGAGTGCAAAGGAGAAATAAGCAAAATGAAGTTGGTAGCATTGACTTTGGATCTTGGACAAAGGCACTCACATAAGGAAAAAATGGGTTTTGCAGATCTCTGAAATAAGGTAGATTATATTAATATGTATGTCATTAAGACTTTTGGGAACAAGTGAGGAGACAGTACAGAGAAAATGAATATAATGAGTGGGAGTGTGCATATTTAGTTCATATTACCTTTGAGATGGATATCTTGACTTCTGCATTTCTGTTTTAGACACATGTTTTTTTCACAAGAACAATAATTCGCAACTAGTGAGGCTATTAATAACTGAAAAAATTTAAAATGACACCCATATACATCAGTAGATATTTGCAACTGGCAAAAAAAAAGAGTGTTTAGAGTGTTTGTTTGTTTGTTGTTGTTTTGTTTTTTAAAGGATCTTAAGGTTTTGAAATCCCAAATCAACCATTCTAAAATATTAAATTGCATTTCTTTCAGGGATGACCATTTGGCACCTGGCAGCAATTGGTACAATTTCCCCTGTGGAATGCCCCTCTCCCATTCCCAACTTTCCAGACAGTAATATTATAAAGACTGACAGGATTATATTTAGAAACATATATGAATACTTGTATAATGATTATACAAGTATTAGTGAAATGATTAGTGAAATGATTAGTGAAAACGAAGCTAAGAATTAGAAGGGGATCAGGGAGAGGCATCTGGGAGGGGAAATGTAATAAAATTATAATCTCAAAAATTTAAAAATGCAGTTGTTCATTCTTTCCTTTCCCTTACTTCCCTTTTTCCTTCTCCCTCCTCCTCATGCTCCTCCCTTTCTCTTCTCCCCACTCCTCACTATCCTGCACGTTAGTCTAGAACTCTCAGTTAGACATTCTTTCACCTCTGCCTCAGTGCTAGGATGACCACATTTCTTGTTGTCTATTATGAGTGACTATTGAGCCAATACACCCATAACTTACTTCTTTTATAGCACACTGGGTATTTCTTTAGCATTATCTGACTAGTCTTATTTTGTCTATAGTATTTGGTGAGTCCAATTCAGTGAATATATGCTTAGGAAACAGGGTTAGTCTTTTGTTGTTGTTTGTTTTGTTTTGTTGAGAGAGAGTGAGAGAGAGAGAGAGAACGTATTTGCTTTAATAAATATTTCCTGTTTGTTTGAATTTGTCCTGACAAAGCAATATAACAGTAAGAAATAACAGTAAGAAAGACAAAGGGCTATCTCAACTGCAGGAGCAAAGAATGGCTGAAAAAGAAAACCATGCTTTACCTCTCCTGTACACAGCCCATAGCAAGAGAGAGGAGTCTTTATATTGCAGTGTCTCTGTGTGCAGTACATGCAGGATATACTCCAGAGGACACAAGCACCTCATTCACAATACCCACTATTTGTTTAAAAGGAAGGCCTCTGTTGGCTCAAGTCGGCAAGGTTTTGCACACTATAACAATGACTTGAGATTCTGGATGAATCTAACGTTTCTTCATCACTCCTAAATCATGGACATGAGAGCAATTTTTAAAACCATTTGTAGGTTTGCTTCTCTTCTCACAGTAAGGTCATTTGCAAGGTATGCGTTGAATGTGAATATGTGTGTGTGTGTGACAGCTACACCAAATGGCTTCTGAGATATTATTAGTTTCTTTACACAAAATCTGCTAGGCTCTGACATTTGGAAACTTTACAGTATAAAGTAAAAACTTTCCAAACATTAATTGAAACTCAACGGGAAGCAAGGTCGTATATAAGCCTGGCTTACTGCTTTCAATTGTGCTCTTAATAAATCTCACTGTGTTAAAATGATGACTCTTGCATTCTGCCTGCATTAAAATCATTTAGAAGGTAATTGGTTTAGCTTATTATGAAACTGCCTGATAATATTTCTTTTCCTTTTCAAGCAAAGAATAAGGTACCATTAAATTACTGTTGCATGTGGAACTCGTGTATTACCAGTACTAGTGAGTACAGAATCTGAAATGGACTTGAAAAAAATAAATATACTTCGTACAGGAGCCTTACCATAGGCTTCACAGTATTGTTTAGCTCATTCAAACAACTTTCTGCTTGATGGGCTAAAATTACATGAAAGCCCATTCTATTTGTTTTTATTGTATTGAATTTACTAATTAAAAAAATAAAAATACATAACACATTGGTGTTTCTGTTTGGAAAAACCAGCTGACTTGACTTGAAATATTAAATATTAAAGGATTTAAGTAAAACATACCATTATGTTGAACTAAGAAATAAGACTTATCAGACTTTAGGTTTTGTTACTGAACCTGAAGCTAGACAAAGGAAATAATTGGGTTTACATAATTTAAAGGTAATTTAATAATAGCCTAATTAGTTAACAGGAAAACTCAAACTATTTTAAGAACTAAAAGAATCCTATGAATTATATATAGGTATATACTACATATATATATGTATTTGCATAAATATGTGAGTATGTGTATGTGACTTGTGTATTTTCTATTGGGGATTTTAATGTCACCAAATTCAGCATGATTTTAATTGAGTAGATTTAACAAAGAGCATTAGTAGCTGATTTTTGTTTGTTTGTTTTGTTTTTGTATTTTTTTCCTTCCAGGCTTGTTCTTGGGCACTGAGGTCTGCCAACCCACTGCCTGATTTTCCTGTGTTTTAAAAGAAGCCAGGAAACGTTGGCTAGGGATATGTTTCATTCAGGAAAATGCTGCTGCACAAACATGAAGGACCGAGTTCCATGCCCATAATCTATGCAAAAGCCAAGCAGAAACAAGTGGATCCCTGGGATTCACTGAATAGCCAGCTAAACTTCCCAACCTACTTCAGGTATAGTGACAGATCATGTCTCGAAAAATAAGGTGTATATATGGAGGAATGATATGCCAGGTTAACAAACACAGACACAGGGAGACACACACATGCACATACCTTTTTAAGTAAATTTTAAAATCAACTGAATAATAAGAAACTAAAAAACAGAAATTTATAAGAAAAAAAATGGATTTAGTCAGAGATTGTTCAAACCAAGGAAAGACTTTATTTCTCTTGGCTTTTCCTATAACAGACTTGGAAAAGATGAAATAAAACCCAATAAATACACATATGTAAACTGGACTGTGAGATAAGCAAATGAGGTAAGGTCCTATTGCTGGCAGCCTGCTTGGGCCTTTTCTCTGCTCTAGCATGGGTCTCATGGGAAAGTTCAGTTTCAACAACCTGAAAACTCAAAGGTGGGGCATGCCTGTTTTAGTGTCTTCTTTCCAGCCAGGACTTCTGCTTCCTGATTCCCGAGAAAGGGAGTGATTCTCAAAATCACCACCCAGAAACCTAGTAAACCTAGTGCTTCCTTGACATCCAGTTCAACTTGTTCTTCTTTTTTTTGGGGGGGTGTTTGTTTGTTTTTTTAAAAAAAGACTTCTGTTTTGTTTTAATACACTTTAAGTTAAAATAACATGACATCACTTCATTTCCCCCTTAGTCTTCTTACTTCTAACTCCTCCATGTCCCCAATTCTCTGATAACTGATAACCTCTTTTTCTCTTATTATTATTGTTACATACAACCTGCTGACTCCATTTTTTGTTGTGTGTTTATGGTTTCAACTATGCATTGGATAACCACTAAGGGCAATTATATCTGGGAGAGGTTAATTCTCCTTCTACCAGCAATCATTAGTTTCCCATAGTTCTTTATCTAGGGGTGGGGCCCTGTGAAATTTCCCCCCGTTCACATGCATGTCCATGAACAACATTGTTCCAGTGTTGTTTATGCATCCATTCCTTGGAGAAACTGCATCACATTAGATTTTCTGCTGTTCTCACTCCTGTTTCTGTCCTCTCTTCTGCAAGTTCTCCTGAGCCATAGATGCCATAGTTACATTGTGTGTATATCATCCAATGGGCAGTGCTCTCACGGTCCATTAATTTCTACACTGTATTCATTTGTTGTTTTCAGCTCTCTAATAGGAATTAAGACCCACTCAGTATGTGGGAAATCATGCCTGGCACTAGAAATGTAGCCAGCTTCCTGGTGCTAGTGTTGTGACAGACCTTAGGAAAGAATCTGCTAGATTCACTTTACTATACCTGCTTAATTCCTCTCTATATTCTAAATCTTATCCTCATACCCACAGATAAGTATAGGTACTATCTCTTGCCAAAGATCTCTTTATAGCAGACGGAGACAAGCACAGGGTCTTTTTACCACTCACCCAGCCTGAGGTTCATGATCCAGAGCCTTTTGAATGGCTGTGATTTAACTAAGTACATAGTGTATAATAGACAAGAAGGACCAAGATGAAGAAAATTAGAGTAAGAAAAGTCATGGCTAGTGGCTCTGAGCAGAAAGAACAGTGGGGTTTCTAGTGGTAGAAAGATGTGCTGGAGTGGGATGATCTGAGGGAAGTCAATGGCCATATTCTCTGTAGCACTACAGTTCATAAATTTAAACACATCACTAAGCTGAAAATGATTGAGAAACCAAAGGAACAAAAAACGTGTTTTGTTTTGTTTCTCTTTATTTTACATATAGACAAATAAAAGTTTACTTTGTGAGAGCCCATGAAAGACTTCTCTCTAAATAACTACTCAAATTGACTCTGGTACCAACTTTACATGTAACTTCACATCTCATTATCACAGTCTGGGTATTGTGCTTTATGAAATTAAATGGACTTTATGACCGAAGAAATTGAGTATTCCCCTTCATGGAGATTTCAGAGCGGAGGGATCTATGGCAAAAATGCAGTTTGAATCCCCATTTATTTGGGGGGAGATGTCAGAAAAGGTGAAATATAAGTATGTGGAACATGTCCCCTGTATAGTGCAGGCCATTTTAAAGGAGTTGGCCATGACAGCTGATAAGACAGAAAGGATTGTAGGAGCCAAATCTGCCCAAGGCAAAAAGTTCAAGTACCAATTAAGATAGGAACTAATAGGACTGTTTGTCAGCTATTAGTCAATTCTGCAGATGTGGGAAGTCTATTTGCTTTAGCAATTTGTGTGTGGTTTTAACCATACTTAGTGAGGGTCTTAAATATTTTCAGATTTCAGCTGGACTGAAGCGCTGTAGGTCGGGGATAAGATCACCATCACTAAAATGTATAACTAACAAATTCCCAAGGCTTTTGCTTTTTCAATCCCACTGGTTTAGTTTACCTTCTGATTTAATATTTATTTTTTTGTATATGGAAATAAAGTTAGGGGCAAGGCAATGAGGTGGCTCAGTGAAGGCACTTGTCACCAAGTTTGACAACCTGAGTTCAATGAGAGGCACTGATAAACTTTGATGAAGTAATCCAAAAATATTTAATATTTAAAGTACATAACCTAGCTATATATTACAATGCAAAGAATATTTAGAAAGTGTGCCCAACTGATGATCTTTCTATACACATACACAGCAAAAATTATTTGAATGCTTATTTTGTATTTGTCCCTCTATTATGTATTTTATCTAACCTTAAAAACTATTTTTTAAATGTTAACCTTTATACTTAAGATCTGACTACAGCTAAGTGTCTTGGCTTTTAGTCAACCCTTGCTTCTTTAGACACATTATCTCAGTCAAGGCACTGATTTCTTCAGGAATCAGTTTCCTCATTAACAAGATTATTTCTTTGACCAGTTTGGTTATAAATCACACATGAAATAAGGCATGTTATTCTATTTTTGACAAATGTGCAAATTAAAACTTTATAACTTTATGAGCTGGCCTTCATTGTTAGCAAACACAGTTGAGAGAGAGAGAGAGAGAGAGAGAGAGAGAGAGAGAGAGAGAGAGAGAGAGAGAGAGAGAGAGAGTAAAATTTCCTGGCAATAGTGAAATACTTCTAACCTCATTTCCTTGTTTTATATCGTGCATTAATTGCTAGCTAAAGAACACAAAATATTAATATTGTGTCTGTCCTTAAAGACCTTTGACAGGATAGCTTTTAGTCACTTGGTGGGCAAACTGTGTAAAATTAAAACTCAAAAGAAATAAGGGACAGAGAATTGAAGCTGGGCATCCCTCTTTTGCCAGTCTTGTTGAGTTCTCTCAACCTTGTAACTTCCTAAACAAAATGGGACAACAGGGCATGTGGGGCATATAATCTGGATCTGGAATGCTGAGTTCAAATCTCAGCTCCCCAATTTCAAGCTGCCTGATATCAAACAAGTTATCCAACACTTGATGTACCTTGGTTTCCACATCAGAAGCACTGAACTTATGAACAAAATGTTTTAAAGATTTATCGGCCATCATGGGAATTAAATAAACACAAATAAAATCATTATAATTCTGCCTGACATACCATTATTAGTGAGTAAATGATTGCAAAAACCATTAAGTGTTAATGCAGAAAACTGTATAAAGTGATTTGATGTAGTCCTATAGAATTATAAACAAACAGACTAATGGTTTGGGTCTGTGTGAATCAGATCTACCTTCATGTACAATTCCAACATCTAATTCTTCAGAGACCTCAGTGGACTGGAATTTCCATAGGAGAATGTGAAGGCATAGGATGAGGGTCAG
Organism: Cricetiscus sungorus; assembly: GCA_030556225.1. NCBI lineage: Eukaryota > Metazoa > Chordata > Mammalia > Rodentia > Cricetidae > Cricetiscus > Cricetiscus sungorus. The sequence continues at coordinate 19,340,810 of JANBXA010000372.1, read as the reverse complement.
ATATATATGTTACAGTACAGTTAACAAACTGCAATAGACATTCTTTGTACATAAAATCACATAATCATCCCACCACTGGGAGCTTTTTCCCCAGGCATGTGTCTATTCTTCTCTAGTTTTCTGCCGTCCATAGTCCCACCACCACCCACACCCCTACCCACCCCTACCCACCCCTATCATTGTTGTTCTGTTTGTCCTCCCTTTAACTTCTCCTTTGCTTTTGCATTTTTTTATAATTTCATATACAAAATGGTTTTGCTTCTATTTTTCTTAGTCCTTTTTTATTATTCTAAAGATGTCTTATACTATTTTAAAGCCGTGGTGGTGGCACACATCTTTAACCACAGAGACAGGCAGATCTCTGTGAATTTAAGGCCAGCCTGGTGTACAGAGGGAATTCCAGGACAACCAGGCCTGTTACATAGAGAAACCCTGTCTTGAAAAACCAAAATAAATAAATGAACAAATAATCAAAATCTCCAAGTATACAAAGAGGAAAGTTTGTGACATAAGAGGAAATGTCCAACTTTCAAGACAGTATCTTCCAACTATTTATTCGATTACTTTGCTTTCCTATTTTAAAAACCTACATCATTTTCCCATTACTTCTAGGGTAACACTTGAGTTCCTCTACATGCCCTTAAAAATCCTTTATTATGTGTGCATTAGTTTTCCCGCCTGCGTGGTCTCACAGTCACACCAGCCCCAAATAACACAGAGATGCTGTATTAAATATAATGCTATTATCCAGTTACTAGTTTCTTATCAGCTAGCTCTGTCTTAAATATTAACCAATTTATATCAATCTATGTATCTCCACTTGGTTTTATCTTACCAAAGAAAGGGCCCGGAATTATTCTCTCTCGGTCCTACTTGAAACTCCTCCCTACTTCTTCCCCTCTCCTCCTTGTCTTTTAGTCCCTCCAAGTTCCTAGCCTGGCATGGAAAATTACTTATGCCTTCAGATCCCCACCTGGATATGTATGGGACCTTGCCTTATGCCACAGAAAAGAATTTTGGAAAAAAATCAGTGTAATGCACAGTTGGAGTTATTAGAACTCTAGCGTGCTTAGATTAATATGTGTGTAGAAGAGCAAAACGAGACATGACTAAGTACATTAGGAAAATCTAAGTACATATAACTTTGTGACTTGTGAAGTTATATTTTTGGAATTATATAATGTATAACCCAGTTCAAAGCTTAAGAAAATAGAGGCAAAACCAGGCTACAGAAACCCACAGAGGCAGCTTACCTGGACAAGAGGGAGCCAATGGACCCCCAGACTGATAGCTGGGAAACCAGCATTGGACTGACTCAGACCCCCTGAACATGGGTCCCAGTTAGAAGGCCTGGGCAGTCTATAGGACCTCTGACAGTGGAGCCAGGATGTATCCCTGGTGCACAATAGGACTTTGGGAGCACATTCTCCCTGGAGGGATACTCCCTTAACCTAGAGAGAGGAGGGAGGACCTATTCCCTACTCCAAATGACTTGACAGATTTTTTGGTCCCTCCTGGAAGGCATCACCCTCCCTGTGGAGTGGGGGTGGGAATGGGATGGGAGAGGGATTGGAGGGATGGGAGGGAGAGAGAGGGAACTGGGATCGATATGTAAAATAAGAAAAAAAAGGAAAGACAAAATTCAAAGTTTTAAAATTAGGTAGAATTTAGAAAATTAAATATAAGTCAGGCATGGTGGCACTCTTCTTCAATGTCAGCATGTGAGAGGTGGAGGCAGGTGGCTCTTTGTAATTCTGAGGCCAGCTTGGACTGCCTAGTGAGTTTTAGTGAGTCCCTGTGTAAAAACAGTGACAGCAAGGATAAAATAGAGCTAGTGCATTTATTTATCTCATGTTAACAAATTCCCCCTTGTAAGTAAAATTTTAAGGTAGGTTATGAGGGATCTTCAAGTTCACAGTAAGAGTGAAATGCTAATAAAATTAAATTCAAATCCTTCAGCATTGCTTATGAGCTCTGTCAACACTCATGCTTGAGATATCTGTAAGAAAAAAGATTGCCTCTGTAAAGGCAATCTTCATATTGGTTTCTGTCACTGTATCAGAATTCTTGACTCTCAGCCAGCAAGAAATGCAAATCAAACCCCAGGGGATGAGGGATGTCTCTGTAATCTTCCCTGTCTTTTTGTCCCATTTCACTATTATGGGGTCTCTTCCACCTTGGCATTCAAAACATTTTCACATGAAAGAGGAGACCAAGTGTACATAAACATGCAACCTATCTTATTGGAGATATAGTCCAGGTCCTATGACCAACCTTCTTACACAATCAATGTCAGATTAAAAGAACTAAAATATCTTACTTTCTAGCAAGTTACAGTAAATATAAAAATGAGTTTTTTTGGAATACAATACTTATCACAAAAGAAAAGTCATTTCAAATGTCTATGCATCTTTTCTAAATGTGGAGTTTTGTTGTCATTTCAGAAAAGGATTGTAAAATGGTAGTTTACATTCTTTCTGGAACTTAGATTTTAAGATTATTATTTTAAAGCTCCTTGTGTCTTACTTAGAAACTGAAATTAATGAATTCAGTATGTACAAGGAATGGATTCTTAGGTAAATAGCTATTTTGAGGATCCTTTGCTGTAATTTTCCCTAGCTGGTTTACATATGTGACTTTATATAGTAAAGTTTGCCTGAGATGATTCCCCTACTGTTGGCATTCTTAGTGCATGTAAAAGACAGGCTAAAATGAAGAAAATTTTAGAATCTCTCCCTAACAATGCCAAACCAGATGTGTTAGAAGACTTGGTGAGGAACGGTGGTGTGAGTTGAGTTATGTTACTCTTAAAGACAGGCTGAAGACCTAACTTCTGGTTATTGAAGTGCACATTAGGTCAAAATCCTCATTTTGAGCGAGGCCCAATGGACTAGACTCAGCCATCCATCCCAACAAAACCAATCACAGATATAAGCAATGGAGGGGATAGGAACAGAGCTTTATTAACTGTGATCACACTGGCAAGGACAGAGGTCTAATGACCTCAACTGTGTCTGGAAATGGTTTACAGCAGTCACAGTAGTATATAGGAAAAAAGAAATAAAGGGCAGGATTGGACATTTCCATGGTAACAGTCCAGGTACTCTTGACCTGACAGGGCCATTATCTCAGAATCTGTTTTGCTTTGTGGCTGTCAAGAAAATCTTTGTTGCTTAGGAAGTAATTTGGGTTCTTTGCCTTAAGATTCTGTACTGCGATTCAAAGAAACTGCAGTGAAGAGGCATAGAATTCACAAGGAATAGATGGAGTTTGTCAAGCCAGTCATCCACCCTTCTTTCAGTATTCATGAATGTGGTTTTCTTTGGAAATGGCTTTTTGCAGATTTAATCACTTAAAAAGTTCATGCTGGGGTAGGATGAACTCTTTCAAATGGTAGATGCCTTCAGAGGTGAAAAGTTGTGAATGCAAGATTGAGGTTATAAGGCAATGCCTGGAGCTGTGGAGCTGGGAAAGCCTCCTTCTCTAGAGCTGTATGCCACACAGTCCTGCCAACTGGAGTTCATCCTCAAGACTGTGAGACAGGATGTTCCCCTCGTTTAGAACTCTCAGGTTTGTTTTGTGACACTTCATTGCAATGGAGGAAACCAGAGCTTTCTGTGGTAACTTGGCTAGGCAACCCTACTAGACACTTAATCGATACTAATTTGGGTGTTGCTGCTAATGTCTTAATAAATGTGGTAAACTCCAAGTAAAGGGGAGGATAATACTTTTAGTGATATATATGAAGAACCTCAACCAACAGTTCATTGCCTTAGGAATAGTAAACAAAGTTTTTCTAGAGAATTTCAAAGTCAAATTCACTATCACCTATGGCCCAAGTTACCTTCCTTCCTTCCATCCTTCCTTTTTTTCTTTTTTCTTTTTCTTTTTTCTTTTTTTTTTTTTCAAGACAGCCTTTCTCTATGTAACAGCCCTGGCTATCCTGGAACTCTCTCTGTAGACCGGGCTGGTCTCAAACTCACAGAGATCCACCTTTCTCTGCTTCTCAAGTGCTGAGATCAAAAGAGTACACCACCACCACCTGGCAGTCCCAAGTTTTCATATGTATGTATGTATGTATGTATGTATGTATGTATGTATGTATGTAAATTATTTTTCTTATTCGTTCCAAGTTTTCTTACTACTAACTTGCCTTAGAGATTTAATCTCGGCAGAGTTGCATGTGCCAATTCTTTGATGATCTCTCTCTCCCTTGCTTTACACACACACACACACACACACACACACACACACACACACACACACACACTCTTTCTCTCTCTCCCATAAGGTCCTTTTCCTTTTGAGGATAGTAAACAAACTTTAAGTTGCCTCCATAATCACTGCCTCCTGCAATTCTTGCCCTTATGCAATTCTCTCCTCCTGACTGTGGCTGAGACATGACATTTGTAACTTATACACAGGAAGGAATACACATCACTATATGAACACAAAACTGGTCTTACTGAGAGAAGTCTTTCCTTGCTTACTTTCAGGAAACAAATGTCTATGTTGGGAAGACCCACCAATCAATGAGTTAAGGACAACCTCCAACTGATAGCCCAAGGGAAAATGGTGTCTTCTAGCTTCTAACCCACAAAAAAACTGAATCCTGCTACAAGCACATTAGCATGGAAGTAGAAACTCTCTCAATCAAGCTGAAGATGAAGCAATGTTTTTCATACATTTTGGTGGTACCCTTTCAGAAGCAGAGTCATATTGTTTAGGCCACTTCTCATTCTTGTTAGGACCTTAGCAACTCAATGTGCTTCATTAAGTTATTGTGCCCATTTTCCTGAGAGCTCTTACTTGATGTTTCCCATGCTGACATACTAAATGGGAAAAATTAAACTGGGTCTTGGGTCATCAAAGTCCCAGTCAAGGGGCCTCTTTGTTCCTCTTGTCTTACAAAAACTCATATACAAACTTGTACCAGCATTGGTACAAGAGTGAGCATATGAGCGAGGATCTGAGCATGTACACATCTGTCTTCTATGCTTGGTGAGACTCTGATCGTATACAGTAGCGCTCATCATCATATATCCCTCTGCTGTTCAGCAATGTGGCAATAACAAGCATCAACGTAATAATTTTGTACGAGGAAATAGGGGGTTATTAAGCTATTAGCACTCAAGAAAATTTGCCCTCTCAGCCTCTAGCTTCCTGACTGACATTGATTCAATTGGAAAACTGCAGTGATATGGCTATTTCTCCTCCATTTAAAATAATTAGAATTAGGGAGGGAACATCTTATTGCCACCCCTATGGCTAGTTCTTATAATTATCATAAACTTCTGGGAAGGGATAGAAAGGAATTGCAGGTTGACCTATGTGAGCTGGGGGAGAGCTGCAATCAACCATAGAAGCACAAAATATCCCTTTCAGTAAGTTTTTCTCATTTATTTTCCCATAAATTATGATATTATACATTGTCTTGGCATTGATCGCTAATTACTGTATTGAGAAAATGTGAGGTTCTTTAGCTAGAAGCCTGATCAGGAACAATCACAAAAGTGCTACCCAGCAACCAAACTACTCAGTCCTGACCTCAGGGAAACAGCCTGAAAACTGGGTGTGCTAACCCTGCAACCAAAATGTCAATTCTACTAGATCCAGTGCACAGCGGCAGTAGATTTCGGAAAAGTTCCAGAGGGAAATAGGGGAATCCACCCTTTGTCTACGTGGCCCATCTGAGACATAGAATACTAATAAAAAAGTATCTTGAATATAAGAAAAGCAGTCTCATGTTAGATACAAAGATAAATTGTGATAATATTTGAGAGCAATGTGGGCATAAATAGTTTTAGCAAATACTGACCAAAACTGAAATGAGCACATGAAACACAGCTAGGCTTCATGTCAGCATTAGGCCAGGTGATATCACAGTATCTCTAAGAAGTGGGGGGTAAGAAAAATAACATGTTGATTGATTATGATGTCATCTGTGTAGAGATTATGTACAGATTATCTAAGTGTAAACATTATGTATAGGTTCTAGTCTTCTATAGTATGCTCATTTAAAAACAAAATTAATAAGTATTCCTAGAATAATATTAAAGTTATTGAAATGACAACGTTAAAACAATATGAAGAGAAGGTCTCCAATTTCTGATTATCTACATATAATATGTAATATATCATATTATAAGTCATGTATATATTATGCATGTGTCAACTCAACCATGATTAATAGCTTTCATCTGTAAGATTGTGATTAATTTACTTCTAAGTATTTTTAAATTTTATGATGGAATGATAATAATTGCATTTTAAGTGTTCAAATACTTGAAAATGTTAAGAGTCATAGTCTAAATTTCTCTTCGTCAACATTTTCCCTTTTAAAAGACACATTATTAGTTTATAATGTTCAGGGGCATCATGATCTGTTATTACTGAAGACTGAACAATGTCTTTTAATCTCCAACCATAGTCTGAGAACTTTGTCATTAAAGTAAACTTTTGTCTGAGGGAAGCATGGGTTGAAATTTTGGGTTCTGGAGACCATCATGGGCATTCTTCCTTTAAGACATTCTGGAAGAGGGAACAAGAATCTTCTTAGAATCTAGATAAAGAGGTAAGAACACAGGCTCTGGTTTGAACATCTAGTTCTAGCCTTTACTAAATGCTAGTCTTAAATGACTGATAAAGTCTCTTTGTGCGGTTGCATTTTTTCCTGGGTGATGGGAAAATTACAGTCCTTACCTCGAGTTGATGTGAGGGAAATTTAGTTGCTTAATTTAAGAGGTGCTTAAAAGAGTATTTGGCTCACATTACGCACAATATTAATGATTAATTTTAGCAAGCAGCTCAAATGCTTTTTAATAGCTTCTGTATTGCAACTCCATTCTAAACTGTTCCAAGGAGAGCAGAAAAAACTGTAGAACACAGAGAATCCAGCTTCTGCCACTTTAGATCATGTCTTGTGTTTCTGTGTTCTTGGATGTAAAATAATATAGTGATATTTGCTCAGAAATAAATACAAATATAGGAAATAAACATGAAAGTTTCTACATTTTATGTAAAGCTGCACTATAGTGTACACATGAGGGTATCAAATTAGGGTTCTGGGTGGAATGAGATGTCGGGGTTGGAGGGTCTGGCTAGCAAACAAAGCATTGTACTGGAGAAGTATAAAAATAAGAATCAGAGTCACAGAAGCAGGAGGGAGGAGTGGGCCCTCTGTGAGTGCAATTCACAAATAGTTGTGCTCAAAACACATAAAGATATTCCTTGGGACCATGGTGCATGCCAGGCTATAAAGCTTTCCGTTTCTTAAATCACATACACCTGCCAACTGGGACAGGCTCATTTTCCCTGTCAGCAAACTGGAGTGAAAGCTTTGTTGATCTCCATCCTGGCAGCTAGAAAATGGATCTCACCATCAATTTATTCTGAAAGCAAGAAGCTCTTTGCCTCTGGGAGAGATTATAAGATGGAGTCATTTTACTCCTGACACATTCAGAGTCAGTGACGTCTTGTGGGACAACTCAAGAGTCACACTCTGTGCCTTTGGCAAAAAAAAAAAAAAAAAAAAAAAAATATTTTCTACAAGCTACTGGCTAACACCTCACAGAGGAATTTTATTTAAGGTCCCCATGGGACTAGAAACCAAAACTCAATAAATTGACACTTTCTAGAGAACACAAAATATCTCAAGGCTGAAGCTTGCAGACTCCTTTTCTTTTCCTGCATGTTATAAATCACTATTGTTTTAACTGGATGATTGAATTCTGGAGATAATGCATGGTAAGTTTGACATTTTTCTATTCTCTCAATTTCTGAAAGAGATATGTAAGCCAATTCATCTTTCACTTTCACTTAGATGGCACACTGCTTTCTGTTTTATTAGAAAAACCACATGGGCTTCCTTTCTATGATAATTTTAAAGAGCCATCTGTGCCTAACATTTAAGGGATCTTATAGGAATTGTGACTGAGCTTGCTTCAGAAGAGCAGAGGTCAAAGCAATTAATTGCACAAGGTCACTTCTAAGCTTCCCTTGGGCATGTGTGTAGGGAGCTGTAGAAGCTGCATTGGGGGACCACATAGCTCTAGTGTTCTGACATCCAGCCACAGGAGCATTGATGCCATTGGGAGACCCTTATGTCTGCCTTATCATAAATCTCCCACTATCCAAAGACATCAGAAGCATTTCCATTGGCTTCCTCTTCCCAAGGCTCGTAGCTCTGGGAAAGCAAATTTACCAGAGTCTGGCTCTAGAGAAGAGGGCCAGTGGAGCGCTCAGGAAGTCCAGATTAAAAACTGTGGAGGCTGACATGTTACCAGACAAACCCGAGATCACACAGAGCCAGCAAGCAAATATATTGCTGTTTATCTTTGCTTCATACCATGTAGAAATTGAGTCTTCAATATTTGTTTCCCTAAAAGAAAAATTCAGGTAGCTTCCATGATGTGACATTGGTCATATCTAACTGAAGAAGCTTACTGAGAGACAGCTCTTCTTTTAACATCCTGTCTCTCCATACCTTCATTGTTCCAAAGTAACTTGTTCTCCTATGCCCTGGGAAAGATAATACCAGCACCAAAAAGCAAAGTGAACAGCTTTGCGGCTTTCTATGGGCTTTCTATGGACTATAGGCAGAATAAAGGTCCCTCAAGAAAATTTCAATGGCCAGGTGTTGTAGCACATATCTTTAATCCCTGTCTCAAAACAAACAAACGAAACCTTAATGGCAGTATCTTTTATGTATAAACACAATATTACTCACATTTTATAAGATTGTTTAATATTATATCTATCTATAGATACCAAGAAAAAAAATGAATTTAAACAAAAATAGTGCATGTGATGGTTTGAAAAAAAAAAAAAGGTTCCCAAAGGGACTGGCATTATTAGGAGGTGTGCCCTTGATGAAGTATGTCACCATGGGGAAGGCATTCAGGTTTCTTTTGCTCAAGCTTCACTCAGTGTAATATACAGACCACTTCTTGTTGTATATAAGATGTAGGACTCTCAGCTACTTCTCCAGCACCATGTCTGCCTGAATGCTGCTGTGTCCTACCATGATGATAATGGACTGAATCTCTGAACTGTAAGTGAGCCACCCCAATTAAATATTTTCCTTTATAAGAGTTGCCATGGTCATATTGTTTCTTCACAGCAATTGAAGTCCTAAGACAGTAAATTATAGTATATCTTGGATGGACTCAGCTATTTAATTTGTATGTTTAAATTTGTAATGTTGCTATGAGAAGTTACCTTATTAATACTCCATTTCTCGCATCTGTGAAATGAGGCTGTATAAATATACCTATTTCTTATCTGTTTTATGAGGATTTGGTAATATAAAAACACTTAGGACAAGCACAGAATGGAGATAGCATTTCACTGAAATTATTATCATGATAAGAATCATTTAAAAATGCCAATGGGATTCAAGAAAACTGGAAGTTATCCTGTTGGCATCTTCCACTGTTTTATCTAGAAGTTCTAGAGATAAAGCAAAAAAAGGTTAAAAGAAAAAAGTCTGTAGGTGTTTAGAGAAGTGATGGAGAATGAAACAGATGTGGCTGAAACAAAGTGCCACATATAAAAGGAAACAACGAGAAGGGTTTTGTCATGTTTCTATTGAAGGTTTTTTTTTTTTTTTTGCCTATGTGATGGTTGGAGACATAGATCAGCATTGATCACCCAGTGCCAATAGGCCACAGGCCATACAGGAGTCTGATATAGTTGAGAGAAACAACAAAAGTGTCTGATGATTATAACAAACCCAGTGCCATCTCCACATTCACCCCAAGCATTATCTAACTCTCCATCAAGGGTCAGAGTCATCTGGGGAGAAGAAAATAGGCAAGGTAAGGCAAGGCAAGTGTTCAATATTGGGGTCTGCATCAACCCCCACAAGCAGTAGGAGCCATAACCTGGGCCTCATATTTCCTAAAACAAAGTTGACTGAAAATCTGAAAAGCATCAGTTCCACACACAAGGGCAGCAATGAATGCAAACTACAAATGATAAGTGATCATTCTAAAAAATAAACTCTAAATAAACATAAACATAAGATAAAATATCAGAATATGATTCAGGAGCAAACATTTGCAAATATGAACACAAAGTCATACTTAGTCTCAAATATTTATCTTTTAAAATAAATTACAAGTGAATTAAATAAGTAAATATAAGGACTCCAGAGAATGAAACATTATTGCACTGGAAATGGGTTAGTAGAGCCCCCATTGGATAGAGAGAAAAAAAGAGTGAAAAAGAGAGATTTGGAGCAATGAAAAACTGTATATATCTTTAAAAGAAGGCATGTTTTAAAAAAAACAAAAAGACTCAAATATATTCAAGAATTTTTACAGTTAAAGATATTACTTTTGTCTTTTACATGTGCTAGTTAACCCTTTTCCATTCAAATACATGTAAATTTGTCCAAATGTAATAATTTCCCTTTCTTTAATGATTTTTATGAAGTCTTTATATTCTTCTTTAAGTGCCAAGGGAGAGCAACAATTAGTAGTGCCAACCATCTATACAGCCTGTGACTCACAAGAATGACTAGCCTGGCAAGATGTCTCCAAGGGTACAATAGTGACACTTTTACCTTGGGAATACACAAAAGCTTTTTAATTGGACCAAAGTCATGCTCAACAAGAAGGAATTCATGTCTGGTATTGTAAACCTAGCCAACTACCTATGGCTAATGAGGTTATAGGTCTCTGAAGAAGCTCACTGCTGACAATTTCTTAAATCAGTGTAATACTAAACTTCATTCTAAATGGTTATCCTTAGTCCTTTCACCCTCATCAAAGATGCTTACTTCATTTTTAGACAGAGATTTGCAGAGATAAAAAACTGATCAAAATGCAAATACAGAGAAAAATGACCATGGGTTCTCAATACCAATTAATATGTCTATAATGTAATTCCCATTACATTAAGGCTCAGGGAACATCACAGAAGAGGGGACAGAAAGAACATAAAAGCCAGAGACCCAGGATGTTTGCACTCTATGGTGCCTTTTAGACATGAGAGAAAACCTAAATAAATTAAATAAATTAAAAAAAAAAACAAAAATAAATTAAAAAGGATGAAGGATGAAAAAAGTTAAAAATCCAAGTAATATTTATTGATACTGATGTAAATAATATTGTTATTGATATTTTGAAGTAATATGCAATTTTTGTAAGTGATGAAAGAACTATGTCTGTAGTTCACAAAGAGCTTGCTATGCATATTATACTGTCAAAAGTTTTCATAGGTTATTTCTTGGCTCCATGCCATGAGAATGGAGGGAGATCCCATCTTATTCTCAGTATTAAAAGATTAGTAGATACATCTGATGGGAGATGTCATTCTGTAAATATGTTTCTCTTATTGGTTAATGAATAAATTCCTGATGGCCTATAGGAAAGAAAGATAGGCTAGACTAAGAGACAAGGAGGATTCCAGGAGATGTAGTAAAGAGGAGTCAAGACATAGGATGTAAGAGAAAAGGTCTACACCCTCTCTCCAGTAAGATAAGACCACATGGAAACACTTAGATTGATAGAATGGATTAGTATTTAAGACAGAGCTAGCCAATAAGAAGCTATAATCATTTGCCAACAGCTTTATAATTAACAGAGTCTCTGTGTATTATTTTGGAGCTGACATAACTCTGGGACCAGGCTGGCGGGAAACTGCTTATAAGAAAATGGCTCCCAACATGGAGAGTTTGCTTTTAATATGGCAAGACTAGCCATTTGGGCAAGAAAATGCTCTTGTCTGGACTGTTTGACTTTATTCTGTATAAACTAGGCACACAGGATCCACAGAAAAGTAACTGTTGAAACAAGATGGACATTGCTACACCGTTCCTGCTTCATAGAACAGCCTGCCAGACATTCTGCAGGACACAGAGGAAACTTACTAACAAACTGCCAATACAAGTGGACAGTTTTAAAATTTTTCTGCTTTGCTGAGGAGTCTGCCAGACACACTTTGGGTGACTGAACAGGCAGCGAGTTGTCTTTGTCAATTCTAGAGTTTATATATGATTTTCTGTGGTCTTTGATGGAGTTAAAGACAGATAATTATGGTTATAGTTTCCCTTAGTTAGGATTAAAGATAAGTTACATTAAGACTTAAGACTCACAAAGATAGGATAGATGATGGAATATTTTCTTTAAATCTTGCTAAGTGTTAATGGACTAAATATTCTTAACTATAGTACTTGTTTGATAACTGTTTTGTTATATATTTTACTATGTTAAAGCTAAAACTCTTCTTTTTATTTTAGACAGAAAAGAGGAGATGATGGGAGATGTCATTCTGTAAATGAATAAAGCCCTGTTGGCCAATGTGAAAGCAAGTAAGGTAGGACTAGGAGACAAGGAGAATTCTGGGAGTTGTAGTAGAGAGGGGTCAAGATATAGGCCATGGGAACAGTAAGAGGTCTGGATCTTTTCTCTGGTAAGATATGACCACATGGAAATACTTAAATAGATAGAAATGAGTTAATATTTAAGACAGAGATAGCCAATAAGAAACACTAGTAACATACCAACAGTTTTATAATTAATACAGTGTCTCTGCATATTATTTGGGGCTGACATGGCTGTGGGACCAGGTTGGCAGGAAACTGCTCATAACATACATCCTCATAATCAAAAGAAAGGTAGGTCCTTAGAACTAGACTGATGACAGTTCATATACTGGAAAATGAGTCATGAGACAAAAGGGGATGTTAGCAATGAAGGGACTAAAGATTCATGGTGGAAATTGTTCCAGTTTGTGGTTTAGTGTCAGATGTTTTTGTTGCACCAACATGCTTCCTATACACTATCTACCTACCTTGAATGTTCACTGTCTATTTATATAATACCAATTCTGTGTCCTCTTTCATGACATGCCTAATTGCCTGGTGGCTTCAAAATTATTCTCCATGTGATGTGGCTTGTCTGAAATAGCCCTATGTAAGACTGGTAATTCCTGGAGACACTCTATCCATTAGTCCTCCATCTACAGCTTAAATACATTTTAACATGAATTCGTTAATTTTCTATATTCTCCACCCTATTGTTAGAAATAGAGTTTACAAAACATCTATATCATGGCACCTTTAGAAAAATGACACAGAGATCCTTAAAGAGGACTAGTCACATCTTCACTGCTGAAAACTAACCTCTTTAGTGATGGTCTGAGACCTCCTTCCTGCTTGAAATGGTTTCAATATTGTGATTTCAGTGCCATGAGTGGCCTCAGAGTCAAACAAATGGAGCCTTTTGTATGATTATGGAAAGTAAACACTATTCTTTAGTTAATTCAACTGACCATTTCATGAGCCACCACTAATAATGCATGAAATGAATGAGTCATGATTTATTCATTTCCTTTAAAAGAAAATCTTAAAATAATTAAGATGAGCAATTATTTTACTATTTTACCAAAACATTCAGTCACATCAGCAAACTTCCATAGGTTTAGACTCTTCTGCACCCATTCAATCTAGAATTAGGAGAGGAACATATACCAGTCTTATAGCTGAGGTAAAATAATCAGATGGTAAGGCTAAAGGAAATAGCAACAGAGTTTATGCAGTAGTTGATACTGTTGAAGGAAGGTTCCTTTTTTATTAGACAAAAATATACAGGATCATCTTAACAGTAAATGAGAAGTTGGAATCCTGGGTACTCAAGAGAATATTGAAAAATTCTTCCCTAGTGGAAGATAATATAATAGTTGATAATACTACGATCAACAAATTCAATCTTTCTATTCTCAGGCAGTTTATCTAGTTCTGAAAATGTAAGCCAATATTAATCTATCATCTTCTGCCTCATGGATTTTGCTGAAAAATAAAACGTGATGTCACAAGCCACAGATGTTTTGATTGACTTTTACTACTTTCCTTTATATATAGCTTAAATGTATTTGCTGTATTTCTTTTCATTTCCTCTGTCACTTCTAGAATTAACAATTTTCACCAGCCTCTGGCTGGGTTTAACTTGATTTGCCATTAAAAGATTAAATGCTTAATTTGAACTGTATGAAGCTATAAGCAAAGAGGTCACTAGTGAGAGAGAGAAAGAGTAAAAGAGAGAAAGACAAAGAGTACTAGAGAAAGTATCCAATATCACACTATATCATCCTTGCATGGATGCTTGTTTTCCATCAGAAATGCTGTTCATGGGTCTATAATAAGAGACAGACGGAGACACAAACACAGACTGAGAGACATAAAGTGAGACAGTGACAGGGACAAAGAGACATGGAGAGATAGAGACAGAGGAGAGAGAATGGGATTAAATGGAGTTACTTTTAAATAAAGCAACAGAGTCACTACAAGACACTGCAATTTAACAAGTGAAAAGGCTAACCCAATAGGCTGGGGCAGGGTCTGGCCCCTCTCCCATACACTAAGACTAAGCATGGCATCCCACCATCCCATCTTGTTGGAATGGGCTCCAACAAGCTAACTCATGTACCAGGTTTATATCATGTTCCTACCAGACTATACGGACTCCTCATGGGAGCTTTTACCTGTGAGGAGGAGTGGACTGGGTGTGGGCTAGGGGGGAGATGGGGGAGGGTGGGAGAAGGGATGGGATGGAGAGCTGTGGGTGGAATGTAAAATGAAATCTAAAGATAAAAAAATGGAAAACAAAGGCCCAACCAGTGCTAGGAATGGGTTACTTCTTATGGAGTTGTTGGTAAGTAAGTTCTATAGACCTGAAACATTACTAGATATTAGAATGGCTTTTGGTTGCACTTTAGAATTTCATGATATGACCCTATTGCTGAAGACACCACATATTTCAGTGATTATACATGGAGAAATAGGAATGTACTCAACAAATATATGGGTTACATAATTATATTATAATCTTTAAAAAAAACTTTCAATGAAATTTCTCACAGAAATTTAAAAGAGTCTTATATTTCATATGGAAACACAAAATACTCAAGGTAGCTAAATAATAGTAAACAATGAAATAACTACAGAAGCCACCAGTATCCCAAGCCTCAAGTCATGATACATATAGTACTGACATAGAAACAGGCACATTTACCAAGAGATTAGAATTAAGGACCCACATGTAAGTTCACACTCTTAGAGTCACCTGATTTTTTTTTACATTCATTGTATAAAAAACATTATTTAACACCAGTATATTATATTAATAAATATTAATAAGACTATCACGAGAGAGGAAAAGATGACTATGGTAAAACAGAAAGTATTTTAACATATAGCTTTGTGCTATTCCTTAACTGGCAAGAATTGTGACTAGTCGGAGATGTCACAGTTTTTGCGATCAAATATTTATGCCAAGTTTTGAAGATCCTCCTAGCAGATATAAAACTACCTTATGAGAGACAAGGACTCCATCACTCATAATATTACAGGAATCATGAACAACAACATATTTTATCAGCTTTCTCACTTCCAGACATCATAAGTGACAGAGAAGAATATAGCTATATGGCACATGTGCAGTGGCTTTGTTTTATTACCAGAGAAACAATATATTGAAGAAACTTAAATTCTCTATAGTTTTGACTGTTATCCAAGAAGCTGTTATGGTATTATACAAGTAGAAGAAGACATGTCTCTATACCTAAACTCCTCACTGGAGGGAAACAGCTTGCATCTCTTTCAAAGCTGTTTACTTCAAAAATATTTTAGGAAAATAGTATTAAACCAAGACAGGCATTATTTCTACTCAGGAGTTGTACAAAATTGAAAGAAATTCATGGAAATTTTTGTCAAGAGGAAACAGCAGCCCTTAATTATAAGTGAGTACTACTGTGTATAGTGTAAATCTTGTGTGAGGGTAAAAAGTGAGGCCATCCATGTTACTGCTGCTAGGAGGCCTACTACATTTATGTCAGCAGTGGTTCAACAGTCTTCTTCAAAAGAGCTGAAGAGATAATTGAAAATGTGGTGATATAGACAAGAAATATAGGAATAAACACAGACAATGAGAACAATAAGTCACTGTAGGTAGATATGGTATCTAGATAAAATTTTAATTTGTATGTATGCATGTATTTGTGCGTGTGCATATGCGTGTGTGTGTGTGATTATACATTGCACACACATGAAAATCAAAGAACATATGGAGTGTGATTTTCCTCTTTTTCATGGGATAAAACTCAGTCAGCTTCAGCCACATGTTCCCTTATTCATTGACTCAACCACCAACCTAGTAGTTCTCATTTGAAATAGTCATTCTTTACTCAGAGTATGGAGATGGAATTATAGTCTATTATTGAGATGGAGATCGAGATATGGTGGAAGCTATGGAGATGGAATTATTGTCTATTATTGACATGGAGATAGAGATCTGTTAGGAGCTATACAAAGAAAGCAAACTGGTCCAAAATATCTATTCCATAGAGGAAGGAAGGCTATTTATTAGAGAAATATAAATCATATATATTATCACTAAATGAATATTCACCGAAATTTTGTAGATGCAGATACAGATTAAAGGATTGTCTGGATTGCACTAAAAAGCTAATTTTGCACCAGAGTCTGATCTGGTATGGAAGGTGGGGATCCAAAGGTGGATGGTAATGACAATTAGGGAATAAAAAAAACTGGATGTTCTAATGTAATCAGTTGTTGGAATGCAGCTGCTGTAATAATAGTTATAAATTGGAGATTAGAGAGGAAAATACTGGAAAGCTGATCTTGTTTTCAATGAAGTAGAGCTGGGGAGGAAAATGCCTTGAGGAGAGTCATGTCAGGGAATTGTAGTGCTGGATAGTTTGTGGATCACTGTAGTGGATAATAAATCAATAGACTGGAGAATTCAATGAGTAGAGTGTTCCAATAAAATCAGTTATGGGACCCCAAAATGGGAGAATATATGGGAAGCCAGTCAATAGCCACAAAATGGAAAGGGAAATGTGGGAAAATGCATCTCAATGGACTGCAGTCATTGCTGAAGAGGACATGGTTAAGAAACAGGAAGTAAAGAAAAATAGGAAAGATATTCTATGAAATAAAAAGACTTCTGTAACTTAGAAATAGGTGTTTGCACTTAAATACATACATTTGTATCATTGAAAGAAAATATAACCTTGAAGTGTGGTGTGTGCTTATAAATGACATATCAGGTTAGACAGCTTTAAAAATACTAAAGGGTAAATAATTGTTTCAGTATATGATTACAACATAATTATTTCATTCATCACTCCAAGGAATGACTTCTTTGATAAGGAGTAAATGATGGAGATGAAAGAGTGTTTGACTGAATAACCTTCTTCTGCACAGGGACACATCTAATGTGAAACTGGCAAACTATCCAGAAATGAATTGAAGGCATTCAATTTCACATAATTAATATTTAGTCTAAGCTTCATTGTTTCTGCATCTATATTTAAAGTGGAAATAAATATGATGAATAGTTGTATAGGTTGGGTAGCATTTAAATAGCAAATCATTTAATTAACTAACCACTTGAAAGCATAAAGGAAAAATGTGAATGTGTTGTTTAATTGTCACATTTCAAGAACACATATTTAGCTGGCTGAAGCTAAAAAGAAATAATAACATGAGATCATGAAAGCATTTCAGAGTAATAATCAGGCTCTGCTTCTGTTGATAACATATACAAGAGCACTGACAATAGTTTTGGAAAAACATGAATAAATATTTCAGAATAACTGGCAGAGGTATGAAACACTGGTGTGAGATAAATAAATTCTAATACCATCTCATAGGAAGAAGATAGATTTTGTTAAAAGCTATAATGGAAGGTATGTGTTTCTCAGAATTGCACAGTTCTAAGTAGTTCTCTTTGTAACAAATTCTGGATCCAGCCACATACAGTCACAGGCTGAACCTACCTGCTTATTAATGATTGATCTGTCATGTATCAACCACCATTGTTTTCATAATGAAGCAGCCATTGGAAGGGACATGAGCTTTGAGTAAATTCTTTTTCTGTAATCTTTATATTAGACATCATTTCTGCTATGATCAGAATTAATAGAAGTAAAGAACAAGTCCTTAATACTTTAAGGTACATAGCATTAGGATAGTTTCATAGTGATAGGAGTGGGGAAGAACAAATGGAAATCATGAATGTAGGAGAGAGCCTAAGGTAGAACTCACCAAGCCTGTCTCCTTTTATCAGAGAAGGTGAGTCAAGCTCCATCAATTGGGTTCACACATGAGTTCTCCCCATGGCTCCCTACAACCCCCCCACCCCCACTGCACTCCAGGTGTATTTCTGAATAGAAGCCTAGAACTAGTGGCCTTTGTCAAAATTTCTTTCCCATGTGTCCACAGGGATGACTGCTTCAACCCTTGTACTTAAACCTTTAGGAGATTTAGTCTGTTTGTGTCCTACTTAAAATATGATGCTCTTTCTAGAACAAGAACCTGACACTCCTCCAAACACCTTACACTTTGACCATTGTAGAGCTAAACCTTCTATTAATAACATTACTTCTTTCTCTTTTTTTATTGTTTGCCTTGACACCCCAGAGTTTAATATTTGTGAAAGTGTGGGCTTTTTATTCTGATATATCCTAAGTTTATAAGTAATGTTAGCATTTGATAAATATTTACTGGATAAGCAAAATAGTATGTTTAATATATTTTCAGAAATGGACACATATTGATTGTTTCAGGTGAAATATTAAAGAAAATAAAGTTAGAATGGTTGAGGTAATAGAATTGTGAAGAAATGCCACCTTTTAATTTTGGTGTTTAGTTATGGTTGCTAAAAATGTGTGTACTATAAAAATAGGAAAACAATAAATATAAATGAAACTACTTGTACAAAGAGATTCCCTTTTCTTTCATGCCAAGCAAGAATGGTATATATGGATATGGTTTACAAATTCCCACCATATATTCTAAAATGCAATGAATTGCTAGCCCCATGATCTAGTCAATAGTAAATGTGTTTACCTTCCTTTGAGTAGATTGAATCTTATATCAACAAAAATCAGGAAGCTCAGAGAGCCTCAGGCCTGAGATCACGCATCTACCCTTAGAAATTCCTATAACTAGATGCATAAAATGATTGTAACTGCAAATATATATTAGTTCTATAAAGTTCTATATGACATTTTGCTTCCAATAATAATGTTCCTTTATTTCAATATGAAGTGTTTCCAAAGGTATCTGTATTTCAATTAAAGCTGAATGATGAATAAGTCATAGGGCAACTCATTAAAATTATGCTAAGCATCATAGTCTTAGCACTTAAAGGATAAGCTCACACTTCTCACTTCTTTTTAATTCATAATAAGATTTATAGCATATTGAGTATAGGCTATTGTGTGAGGTGATTGATTTGTCAATGTAACTTGTGGGAAAGTGTAGGTTCCCTGCGTTGAGTCTCAGACTCTTTAACTCCTGAGTCATTTTCATGTGCCAAGGGTTAATCATCAAAAGTATTGTACAAAAATGTCTTACTTGCTATAATTTTTAAATTATAAATTTTTCTAACAAAAATGAAGAATACATGACTCACCTCACTATGAAGTTTTGAAACTAATTTTTGAAACAAGATGGTGTCATGAACATTCATTATTTTAGTTGTTTTCTCCCCCAGTTTTTGTATGAAATGAAAGAAAATACAGAGTATAAGAAAACGTTAAAAGACAAACTCCTGGAATCCAGTTGCAGAGTTGCAGAAAATGGCTACAGAAACCCAGAGTCAGGTGACCTGAACAAGGGGGAGATCATGGACCCCCAGACTGATACCTGGGAAACCAGCATTGTACTGACTCAGACCCCCTGAACATGGGTCTCAGTTAGAAGGCCTGGGTAGTCTAAGGGACCTCTGACAGTGGAACCTGGATGTATCCCTGGTGCAGGAAAGGACTTTGGAAGCACATTCCCAAGAAGGGATACTCCGTTAGCCTAGAGCCATAAGGGAGGGCCTAGACCTTACTCCAAATGACTTGACAGATTTTGATAATCCCTCCTGGAATGCATTACTCTCCCTGAGAAGTGGGTGGGGAATTGAATGATGGGGAGGCGGGGTCAGGGGATATGGGAGGGAGGGAAGGAGGGAGAGGATACTGGGATAGATATGTAAAATAAGAAATATATAAGAAAAGTTTAAAAGAAAAATAATAGAATTACAGTCATTTAAGGTAGTATGTTCTGTCAACTTAAAATTTGAAAGGGGAAAATCATTATGTCATATCTCATTATTAAAAATATCCATTTTTATTTTTTGAAAAGATTACATTGTTTTAAAAGCATGAGAAGTTGAGACATTAGGTTAATAGACTTCAAGCAGTGTCATTTACATAGCCAACCCTGATAAAGGGAAGGATACTTGCTTGTTTTCCACTTTATTCCCTCTTCCGTAACAGATGGAGGAGAAGCCACAGCCCTCTGTTGACAGCCAAGACTAGCCTTCATTTGAGATCCTTTTGTTTCCACATCTCCACTGCGGGGGTTACAGCTATGTGCCTCTATGCCAGCAAGAATTACATTGTTTTAAGCCCATATTCCCTGTGTTATAATTTATATAAAACATTATTCACTTTTAGTTTTATTAAATTTGTATCTCTAAGTATCCTCATGAGCATGTACCTCGGTGAATTTGGATACCAGAAGAGTACTTTAGAGCCCTCACAAGTGGAGTTAGAGACATTTGCAGAATAACCAGGTTGACCTGCTGGTGCTGATTTCTCAATTTGGGTCCTCATAATTGTATAGTGGGCACCCTCTTGCCTGCATCATCATGCCTCCAAACCATCATTCATACTTTTAGTTGTATAGATCAATGACTTCAGATAATTGTATGCAATGGCTAGATCTCTTCAATAATGAAGATATATATCTCACTCTTGTCATATAAATTTTTCTCTAAGCACAACATTCCACAAAGCTTCATGAGATATATTTTTAGTTTCATTCAATTCAAGACATTTTGCAGTTTATGATTTCTTTCTAGTTTTAGGGGGTAGCTAGAAGAATGTTGTCTGATTTCCAACTATAAAGATCTTTTCCAAATGTCTATAATTAATTTCTTGTTTGCTTATGCTATAGTATGTTAAAGTCAACATGTTGTATGACTTCAGTTATTTTAAATCTGTTAACACTTGCTTTCTATATCAGAGTAAAACCTAAGTTGGGGACCAATACTTAAAAAAACATATAAATATTATCATTAAGTATTCTAAAATTGATCATTAGGTGAAACTTGTTTATTGTATTCTGCAATGTTTCATCAGTTTATTTGAGGTGGGTCTACATTATTAAGAGAAGAGAACTGAAGTTGATAAAATTCAATGTGAACTTTTCTATTTCTCCTTTTGCTTCTATCAAGTTCTGTTTCCAGTTATTGGAGGGTCATTTTTCAAGGCACATGCATTGAGGAACAGTTTGCTTATTGATTTATTGTACTCTCATCATGTAATTTTCCTTTTTTTCTGTTTGCTGCCATTTTCCTAGTGTCTATTTTGTCTAATATTAATGTAGTCACTCCAGAATTATTTTTTCAAGTTAAGTTTTAATAAAGTTCTCCATTTGTATGTGTACTTATTGTTTGCATTTATTTGTTTGTTTGTTTGTTTTTTAAGATAGGGTTTTTATGTGTTATAGCCCTGGCTGTCCTAGAACTCACTCTGTAGACAAGGCTGGCTTTGAACTCACAAAGATCTGACTGCATTGCTTCACAAGTGCCAGGATTAAAGGCGTGTACTACCACCATCGAGATGTATTTATTGTATTCGTGGGTGAACATACATGCAAGCAAGTGCCATGTTATGCATGTGAAGACTAGAGGATAAGCCACCTGCAGCTTTCTCTTTCTATCATGTGGTTATGGCCATAGAACTCAAATAGTCAACTTTCACCAGACACCTTTACCTGACAGGATATTTTACTTGGTCAGCATTCTTTTAATTACTGTCATCAAAAGCATATCTTTTCCCACCCTTTTATTTTGATTTATAGTTTTCTTTATAGTTAAAGTGGTTTTAGCTAGACAGAGTAAAGTTACATGTAATTCAGTCTGGCAATCTCTGTCTTTTAATTAGTGCATTAAAACATTCTATAAAATATAAATATTTATACAGTTAAATTAAAATCTACCATCTTGCTATTTGTTTTCCATGTGTTCTTTGTTCCTTTTTCTCCTTTTGACTAATTATAATTGACTAGTCTACACAATTATATTTAATCACTGTGATTGTATATTATATACATCTTTTTCAAAAATGTATGATTTGCCACCGGCTTTGTGTGCAATAATTATAGTGTACTTTAAATACACTACCTTACCTCATGTAGAATAGTGTACTTTAAATATACTACCTTACCTCATGTAGAATTCAAACTTTCTTCTGCCTGCTTTTTCACCTATCATATTGCTGTTGTGATTATTGTATGTTTACATTTGACATAAGCTCTTCTCAGAAAGCCAATAGATTTTTGTTAAATCTACAATTATCATCTTACATAATTAAGGAAAATAAATTTATTTTATTATAATTATTTGTAGAGGCCTTTGTATTTTTTTTGTCTAAATCCAAATTTTCTCCTAATGGATTTTTTATTTAATCACTGATTGTCATTTGCATATCTGAAATAATATTCATTTATGTAAGCACAACATACTCAGTCTCAAAAACCCTATTCTATCTTTATTTTTGAAAGCTTTGTATAGTATTTCTTTCCTGCTTGCTTCTATTTTTGTCTTTTTGATAAATTCTTTATCTATTCATGCCTGTTCACTATGATTTCTATTAGAAATTATAGTTTGATGAGAATGAGCACTTAAATTTTCTTTCTGATATTTTCAATATCTGGGTCACTTCTAATACAGGTTCTACTGATATCTTTTGACTGTTGAGAGTGACTTCCTTTTTGTAGCCATGCTGTGTGAATGAATGACATATACATGTAAATGCTATTTGGTCTTCAGAAAAAGTTTATATAGAAATAATATGTTCTGGCTTTTTGTTCCCCCAGATATAATCCTACATTCTCATGCCCAGTTCTGCAGCAGATTACCTATAGCAGCCTTATTGCCCCACCCCCTTCTTCAGCTCCCTCTCCTGTGGATACCATAAATCTTCCCAATTCCAATGTCCCTTCCCCCACTGTTATGTCTCAGACCCCAACCCCAGCATGTGCTAACCCAAAGACTGTTCCTCCCAGAGCAACAAATAAACTGAAGGCAGACTCAAACCACTCCTACTACTACGGAGATCCAATCTCCCCAGTGTCATCCTCAGCTCTGTAACAGGGAACTTGTAGTATCTCTCTCCTCTGTAATCCCATCCCCAGGGATCACAAAGATCTTCTCCCCCAGTCCTCCTTCTGCCAGATCATACAACTATCTAGCTTTCAACAGCAGCAGGCATTTACTGGGAATGCAGCAGCTAAGCAGAACAGGGAAACATCAGACATTCCCTGGGAGTACTCTAACTAAGCAGGTCAAGAAAATAGGCAATGCATAACTATCAAACTCTCTAAAAATCCAGAAGAAAATAGAAACAAAGGAACAAAACAGCAATCCAACAAAGACAAACCCAGAAATCAGTACCTAGGTTTGCAATCAACCCAAACAGGGATGGCTGAAACTTTTTCAAAATGAAAAACCCAACAGGGATGCCTGAAACTTTTTCAATGAAAGACAGGGAAATATGATTCCACCAGAACCCTATCACAGCAGGCTGTGAACATCCCAGAATAGCTGAAGCACAAGAGAAAGACCTTGAAATAAGGAATATGAAGATGATAGAGGTCCTTAGAGATGAAAGGAATAAATCCCTTAAAGAAATCAAGGAGAACAAACAATTGAAAGAAATGAATAAATCTTATAAAGAAAGCCAAGAAAACAAAAAATGAACAGTTGAAGAAAATGAATAAAACTTTTCAACACAAAAATAGAGGGAATTGTGGAACTGTAAAATCTAGGTAAGTGAACAGAAAACAGAACTACAGAGGCAAACTTCACCAACAGAATACAAGAGAGGAAGGAGAGAATTGTATACATACAACAGTAGTGGATATACTACTGGTCAAACAAAATGTTAAATCTACGAAACTTGTGACACAAACCATCCAGGAATCTGGGACACCAGGAAGCAGGCACCCATAACTAAGAACTTAGTCATACTCCTGGAATCCAGTTGTAGAGAGGGAGGATGGATGAGCAAATAAGTCAAGACTGCGCTAGAGAAACATACAGAAGCAGCTGACCTGACCTAGTGAGAGCACAGGGACCCAAGTCATAAATCTGGGAAAGCAGCATTAGACCCAACCAAACCCTTTGAATGTGGGTACAAGTTAGGAGGCCTAGGCAGTCTATGGGACCTCTAACAATGGAACCAATATTTATCCCTAGTGCACAAATATACTTTGGGAGCCCATTCCCTATGGAGGGATACTATTTCAGCCCAGATACATGGAGAAGGGCCTAGGCCCTCCCCAAATGATGTGACAGACTTTGATAATTCCCCATGGAAGGCCTCACTATCCTTGGGGAGTGGGTGGTGTGGGTTGGGGGGGGTTTGATAGGGACTGTGGGAGGATGGGAGGAAGAGGCAAAGGGGGATTTATATGTAGAATTATTGTTTCCAAATAAAACAAATCAAAACAGAATAATAGGAATATAGAAAAGAGAAGAATACCAGCTCAAAGGCTGAGAAAATATTTTCAACAAAATCATAAAATATTTTCTTAACCTAAAGAAGGAGATGCCTATAAAGGTAAAAGACACATACAGAGCACCAAATGGATTGGACCAGAAAATAAAGTCCCCCTAAATCAGAATAATCAAAACATAAAACATGCATAACAAAAGAAGATTATTAAAACTTCAAGGGGGAAAGATCAGGTAATATATGAAGGCATTTCTATAAGAATTACACTTAACTTCTCAATGGAGACACTAAAAGCCAGAAGGACTTGGATGGATGTAATGCAGACTGTAAGAGAGCATAGAGGCCAGCCCAGACTACAATGCCCAGCACAACTTTCTATCACCATAAATGGAGAAAATATAATATTTCCTGATATAGTCAAATTTAAATAATATCTATTTAAATCTAGCCCTAAAGAAGGTGCTAGAAGGACAACTGCAAACTATGAAGGTTAACTATACACATGAAGACACAGGAAACAAATAATTTCATACTAGCAATATAAAAAAAAAGAACTCACTCTGTCTGTCTGTCTGTCTGTCTGTCTCTCTCTCTCTCTCTCTCTCTCTCTCTCTCTCTCTCTCTCCACACACACACACACACACACACACACACACACACACACTACCATCACCACCACCAAAGACAACAATAACAAAATAATAGGAATAAACAATCATTGGCCTTCTACGTCTCTCAATAGCAATGGTCACAATTCCCCAATAAAAAGACAAAGACTAGTTCCTACTCCAAATGACTTGACAGATTTTGTTGACCCTTCCTGGAAGGCAACACCCTCTCTGTGGAGTGGTAGGAGGGATAGGATGGGAGGGTGGCCAGGGAGCATAGGAGGGTGGGAGAGTAGGAGAGAGGGAGGGAGGGAGGGAAGGAGGGAGGGAAGGAGGGAGAGGGAACTGGGATTGATATGTAAAATAAGATAAATATAATAATAATAATAATAAAAGACAAAGACTAACAGAATGGATCCAAAAACAGGTTCCATCTTTCTTATGCATCCAAGAAAAACACCTTAACATCTCAACATCAAGATAGGAGTTACCTCAGGCAAAGGGTTGGAAAAAAATATTTCAACTAAATGAACCCCAGAAGCAAACTGAAGTAGACATTTTAATATTTAACAGAATAGACTTCAAACAAAGAAAAATCCACCATGATAACACTTCAGTTTTTAACATCTATGCCTGAGACACAATGGCTCACAAGTTTGCAAAAGAAGCAGAATTATAATTTAATTCATATATTGACCTTCACACACTGATTGTGGGAGATTTAAATGCCCCACTTCACCAATGAACAGGTTACCTAGACAAAAACTAAACTGAGAAATGCTGAAACTAATAGGTATTATAAACCAAATGAACCTAAAAGATATTTTCAGTACATTTCACCCAAACACAACAATAATATACTTTCTTCTCTGCCCCTCATGAAACTTACTTTAAAATTAACAACAAAACAAAGTCTCAACAGATAAAAGAAATCCTACCTGACTATCACGGATTAAAGCTGGATATCAACAGTGAAAGGAACAATAGAAATCTTATGAACTTGACCAAACTAAACAGCTCTCTGCTGAATGAGAAATGGCTCAAGACATAAAGAAAAATATCAATTAAATACTTACTATAATTCAATGAAAATGAGTGCACAGTCCAAATTTATGGAACACAATGAAAGAAGTGCTAACAGGAAAGTTCATAGCACTAAGTGCCTACATAAAATAATTGGAGCAATCTCATACTAGCAACTTACCAGTACACCTAAAAGTTCTAGAACAAAAAAAATTGTTAAAATTGTGGGGAACATCAGAGCAAAGTTAGCATTTTTTGTCCCCTTTATTTGTTTATTATTATTTTTTCTTATTTCACAACTTGATCCCAGTTCCCTCTCCCTCCCAACCATGCCCCCAATACTCCTCCCATCCCACCTCCCCCCACTCCACAGGGAAGGTGATGCCTTCTAGGAGGGATCAACAAAGTATGTCAAGTCATTTGGAGTAGTGTCTAGGCCCTCCCTTCTGCCTCTAGGTTAGGGGAGTATCCCTCCATGGGGAATATGCTCCCAAAGTCCTTTCCTGCACCAGGGATACATCCTAGTTCCACTGTCAGAGGTCCATTAGGCTGCCCAGGCCTTCTAACTGAGACCCATGCTCAGGGGATCTAAGGCAGTTCAATGCTAGTTTCCCAGCTATCAGTCTGGGGTTCCATTAGCTCCCCCTAGTTCAGGTCAGCTGACTCTGTAGGTTTCTGTAGCCTGGTCTTGTCCCCATTTTCTTATCGCTCCTCCCTCTCTGCATTGGGATTCCAGGAGTTTGGTTCAGTGTTTAGCTGTGGGTGTCTGCGTCTGTTACCATCAGCTACTAGATGACGGCTCTATGATGGCAGATAAGTTAGTCATCAATCTCTCTATCAGGGAAGGGTATGCAAGGTAGCCTTTCCACTGTTGTTCAGATTGTTAGTTGGGGGTCATCTTTGTAGGTCTCTGTACATTTCTCTATAGTCAGTTTTCTCTTCAAATCTATAATGGCTCCCTCTATTATGGTATCTCTTTTTTTTCTCTCTCTCATCTATTCCTCTCCTGACTCAGTCTTCCTAGTCCCACATGCTCTCCTCTCCTCCCCTTATCTTCCTCTTAGCTCCCTCTCTACTCAATGCCCCCCATTCCCAATATGCTCAGGAGATCTTGTTCCTTTCTTCTTCTGTGATGGACCTTGTATGAATCTCTTAGGTTCCTCCTTGTATTCTAGTTTCTCTGATGGTGAGAATTATAGACTGGTGATCCTTTGCTCTGGTGGGAGTACAAACTTGTACAGCCATTTTGGAGATCAGTATGGCAGTTCCTCAGGAATATCGGAATCAGTCTACCACAGGTCCCGGATCCACATCCATGCAACAAAGATGTTCAACTATGTTCATAGCAGCATTATTTGTAACAGCAAGAACCTGGAAACACCTAGATGCCCCTCAAACGAATAATGGAAAAAGAAGATGTGGCACATTTACACAATGGAATACTACTCAGCAGGGAGGGGGGGATGGAAGCTTGAAATTCAAAGGCAAATGGATGGAATATGAAGAAACCATCCTGATTGAGGTAACCCAGTCACAAAAGAGGAACAAAGTTAGCATCTTAACAGCTATTTTCATACTACTCTCTTAGATACTAACATACTGGTAATTTTCCATTTCCATAACTGTTCTCCTGTTAAGCATATGATGCAGCCTGACCCTAAAAGATTCCCAACTGCAGACTTATTGTATAGCAACTTATCTTATAGCAGGACTCCTGCATCTTGCTTGTAAGGTCAATCTGCCTCATTCACATCCTCCCTTTGGCCCATTCCCTCATTTCTCCACTACTTAAACCCTGTGGTTATATTCGTTAAACAAGACTTGATCAGAATATCCTCTTGTCTTCATCTCTCATGTCTCTTGTCCCCTCATTCTCACTCCCACCCTTAGGATCCCGTTAGACTGATCCCGTGGGCCAGGGCACAAAATAAGGTATGAAATCAATAAAATAGAAATAGAGAACAATTAAAAAATCAATGAAACAAAGGTTTGGTTCTTTGAGAAAAAGTCAGACAGACCGTTATTCAAACTAATTAAAAGATGAAGAAAGAATGTCCAAATTAACAAAATCTGTTGCTGGAATTTTCTTTCTCGTCCTGTTTCACAGCCACCTTGTCCAAAAATAAGCACACAAAGACTTATATTAATTATTAAACTGTTGGCCCATGGCTATGGCTTCTTATTGGCTAACTCTGTGTTAATTATTAACCCTTAAATACTAGTCTACATTATTTCTACATGGACTTATTTTACCAGAGAAAACCTGGTACATCCTATCTTCCTGGTCTCTATATGGCATCCTCTTGCAATATCTCTCTGCCTACTTTCCCCAGAATTCTCCTTGTCTCTTAGTCTTGGCTCCATTGACCAAGTAGTGTTTTATTCATCAACCAATAAGAGAAATATATATACAGAAGGACATCCCCCAATGAAAATCAGACATTAAAAGTTGGACATATCAATAGACACCTAGGAAATCCAGAGAATCATATGGACATTCTTTAATAACCTGTATTCCACCAAATTGGACAATCTAAAGAAAAGTGATAACTTACCAAAATTAAATCATGATCAGATTAACAATTTAAATAGACCTATAACCCCTAGAAAATAGAACCAGTCATTAAAATCTTCCAAATACTCCCCCCAAAAAGCCCAAAGTCATACAGCATAGCACACATTTTATAAGAATTTCAAAGAAGAGTTAATACCAATACTCCACAAATAATTCCCCAAAAGAGAAAAAGAAGGAACATTGCCCAATTCATTTTACTGGGCCACAGTTGCCCAGATATTCAAACCACATAAAGACTCAACAAAGAAAGAGAATTATAGACCAGTTTCCTTTATGAACATAGATGCAAAAATACTCATTAAAGTACTTGCAAACAAAATCTAAGAACATATCCAAAATATCATCCAGCATGATCAAGTAGGCTTTATCCCAGAGATGTAAGGGGTGGTTCAACATACAAAAATCAAACTTACACACTATAAAAAATGAACTGAAAAAAAAATCATGATAATTTCATTAGATGCTGAAAAACATTTTCACAAAAATCCATACCCCTTCATGATAAAAACCTTGGAGAAATTAGGGATACAAGGTACATATCTAAATATAATAAATACAGTTTGCAGCAAGACTAGAGATTTTAACAATTATGCTAATATTGGGAATAAGACAAGGTTACTCACTCTCTCCATATCTATTAAATATAGTATTTGAAGTGTTAAGTAGAGCAATAAGACAAGTGAGGGAGATCAAGGGAATACAAATTGGAAAGAAATACTATCATTTGCATATGATATGATAGTATATATAAGTAACTTCCCAAAATTCCCACCAGGGGATACCTAAAGTAGATAAACACTTTTAGTAAAATGGCTGAATACAGAATTAAGTCACAAAATTCAGTTGCCCTGCTATATGCAAATAACAAGCAGACTGAGAAAGAAACCAGGGAAACAACTTCTTTCACTATAGCTACAAATAATATAAAATATCTTGGGGTAACGCTAACCAAGAAAGTGTAAGACCTTCTCAGGCAGCCAGTGGGAAAAACCTGCTCATAACATAATGGTGTCAGAAGTGGGAATTTCATGTTCTTCAGAGTTATGTGGTACAGGAGCTAAAGCCTTGGAATTTTTTCTTAATTCATTTGCACATATAGAGTGCTCCGATTTAGTACGTGTTTGTTCTATGTACCAGACATGGAGATTTTCCTTTCTTCGTAGCCGGTTTACGCCAGAAAATGAAAAGGATGGGAGATGTTATACTGTAAATATGTTTCTCATACTGGTTAATAAATAAAGCACTGTGGCCAATAGGAAAGCAAGATAGGCGGGGATAGGAGACTAGGAGGAGGAAAGAGGAAGTAGTTAGGAGGAGTCAGCATGTAGAGCCTAGAGGAAGCAAGACGCCAGCCGCGGCTCTCAGATAAGCTGACCTCGTGGAAATAGTTAGATAAGTAGAAATGGGTTAATAATTAAGACAGAGCTAGCCCATGAACAATAATGGTAACTGGCCAACAGGATTGTGTCAAATACAGAGTCTCAGCATGTTATTGGGGCCCACGTGGCGGAGGAACCGAGTGTCAGCAGGGAGGAACAAAGAGTGGGTCAGGTGGCCGGTGGGAAAAACCTGCTCATAACAACCTTCAAGTCTTTAAATAAAGAAACCTTCAAGTCTTTAAATAAATAAACTAAAGATACCAGAAGATGAAAAGTTGTTCCATGCTCATGGATTAGTATGATAAACGCAGCAAAAATGTCTATTCTAATAAATGCAATCTACAGATTCAATGCAATCTCCATCAAAATTCCTACACAGTTATTTACAGAACTTTAAAAGACAAACAATTTTCAACTTCATATGGAAAAACAGAAACAGAAAACAGGATAGCTAAAACTATCCTGAACAATAAAAGAACTGCTAAAGATCTCACCATCCCAAATTTCAAGCTGTACTACAGAGCTATAGTAATACAAACCTCATAGTAATGGCTTAAAAATAGACATGTTGATCAAAAGAATTGAATTTAAGATCCAAACATAGATCTACACACATATGAATACCTGATTTTTAATAAAGAAACCAGAAATATATGCTGGAGAAAAAGAAAGCATCTTTAACAAATGGTGTTGGTCAAACTGGATGTCTGTATATAGAATAATGCAAATAGATCCATACTTATCACCATGCACAAAACTCAAGTCCAAGTGGATCAAACTAAATTAACCTTAACTAAAACCATATACCCTCAACCTGATAAAAGAGAAAGTGGGGAATAACTTTGCATGTATTGTCAAATGATATGACTTTCTCAATAGAACATTGATAGTGTAGGCACTGATTAAAAATTTAATAAATGGCAGTATGAATTATAATTCATACCTCCAGAGAAACTAGGATACATAGAGGATTTTAAGAGATTTATACAAGTTCCCTCACAGAAGCAGAAATGAGCAAAATCTCCTGAGCATATTGGGAGTGGGGGGGGCAGTGAGTAGAGAGGGGGCTAGAAGAAAGAGAAGGGGAGGAGAGGAGAGCATGTGGGACTAGGAAGATTGAGTCAGAGGAGGAATAGATGAGAGAAGAGAGAAGGTGTGTGTGTGTGTGTGTGTGTGTGTGTGTGTGTGTGTGTGTGTGTGAGAGAGAGAGAGAGAGAGAGAGAGAGAGAGAGAGAGAGAGAGAGAGAGAGAGTATAAAAGAGGGAGCCATTATAGGTTTCAAGAGAAAACTGACTCTAGAGAAATGTCCAGGACCTACAAGACTGACTCCAACTAACATTTTGAACAACAGTGGAAAGACTATCATAAATACCCTTCCCTGATAATTAGATTGATGACTAACTTATCCATTATCATTGAGTCCTCATCTAGTAGCTGATGGAAACAGAAGCAGACACCCAGCTAAATACTGAGCTGAACTGGAATCCGGATGCAGAGAGGGAGGACAAGACCAGGCTACAGAAACCCACAGAGACAGCTGACCTGAACAAGGAGGGGCTAATGGGCCCCCAGACTAATAGCTGCGAATACAGCATCGGACTGACTCAGATCCCCTGAACATAGGTCTCATTTATAAGGACTGAGCAGTCTAAGGGACCTCTGACAGTGGAACCAGGATGTATCCCTGGTGCAGGAAAGGACTTTGGGAACACATTCCCCATGGGGATACTCCCTTAACCTAGAGGCAGGAGGGAGGACCTAGTCCCTACTACAAATAACTTGTTATTGTGAAAATGATCCTCTTTTGAGCTTATAATATTACAAACAGAGACAGTAGAACATGATTCTGAGAATTGGAAGTGGTGCTACTGATGATTCCACTGAAAAGCTCATGTGAGGAAGCCCTATCCAGGCAACCTGGGAAGCAAGGTGGTCCCTTCTTCATGGGTCTTTTTTTTTCCTGTGCCTCTTGGCTCTCACTTAACTTTCTTGTTTATATAATGCCCTTGATCTTCTGGCAAAGATCCCACTTCTCATCATTTAAAATTTTATTTGTAATGAAAACAGTAATTGTAAACAGTTAATGAAGTGTAGCATGACATTTCCATACATATATAAAAAGTGTAATGATTGTATAAAGGTAATTAGTATATTTGACTCCTTAAACATTGATTTTTTTCTTTATTACAAAAACATTCAAAATAGTCTCATTGAGACATTACCTTAAGTGCAATAAGCCAGTCATGAAAAGACAAATGCCATCTGTTCTTGCTCATCTGTGGAAATTTAAAAATACTGATCTCAGACAGTCATGGTATTTCATACCTGCAATCCAGTATACTAGAAGCCAAGTTAAGATAAATTGGAGTTTGAGGTGAGCTATTATAAATAAGTAGCAAATAAATACAATAAGAAAAAAATGATTTTATAGAAATAGTGAGTAAAATTTCAATTATTCCTTTAAATGCACAGAGCAGGAATAGGTATATGGAAGAGTTTGGATGGAGGAAAGGGAAGGGAAGAATGGAATTATATTCTAATCTCAAAAATAAGATAAAAAGACATACTGTGTACACAACCAATGTAATATATATTTCTATACATTTATTACAGAAACTCAGTTGAGTAGATGGATCTAATCATTTAACAAATCATGCATGTAATTTGTGTCTCAATATTTATAAGTGTTACCAATTAATTTTTCTTCCTCTTCATAATTGTGTTTTACTCTGGCCATAACAATTCAGTGAAAACATCATTAGGGCACTTGGAAACATGGCTTTGGAGTCAAGAACATTTGCTGATTTTCCCAAGGACCAGAATTTAGTTGCCAGCACCCATGCCAAGCAGCTCATTACTGTCTCTAACTCCAGGAAATTTGACACTGACTTCTGTCTAGACTCCCTGTTGGGAATTGAGCAGTGGAATCCAGAACAGCCCGCAGACTGTTTTCATAAGCAAACTTGGCCTGTAACTAATTTTGTTTTCCATTGGTCGAGTGGAGTATTTGCTGCAGTGATTGTATGGCAGAGAAAGTGCCAATGTTTACTGCATTGCTCTCTACAGAAAGCTTCCCGTCCCTGATCAAGAAAGAATAGAAATTGTAAGAATTGTGCACTCTGAGATCTAGAAAAGCAAAGAATGGACACCTCACAGCAAGAGCTATTTAGAAAACATGCCTATTGACACAGGTCTATAGTTCTAGCCCTTCATGAAGATGAGGCATGAAGGCATAAGTTCAATGCCCATGATCCTAGCCAGGGTCGGGGAGAGATTGAGGCTCTGGTTCTGGAATAGAATGGTTACATAACATGTGTAAGTCCATAGGTTTTATCCCCTGTACCAAAACATGCTAAAACACAACACAATGTAAGTTATTCTTAGATTGTTTTCTTCATGTGACATTTTCTCCATTCATTAGCCAAATATCTTACACCTCCCCCCCACCATCTCTGGCACCACAATTTGGGAAACCATTTGTGTTATCCTTAAAAGATAGTTTTCTCAGCCTAGACACATGGGGAAGGCCTAGGCCCTGCCCGAAATGATATGACAGACTTTGAAGACTCCTCATGGAAGATCTCACCCTCCCTGGAGAACAGAAAGGTGATAGGCTGGGATTTGGTGCAGATGATAGGAAAGGATGGGAGGGTGAGGAAACTGAGATTGACATGTAAAACAACCTTTCAAATTTAAATAAAAAAAGCCATCAACTTTATATATATATATATACATATATATATATGTATATATGTATATATATATATATAAAATTTTTTCACGTTTTACATCTCGATCCCAGTTCCCTTTCTCCTTTCAATGCCATCCCCTTGCCCCCCCCCACTCCACAGGGAAGGTGATGCCTTCCAGGAGGGATCATCAAAATTTGTCATTTGGAGTAGTGTCTAAGGCCTCCCTCCTGTCTCTAGGCTAAGGAAGTATCCCTTCATGGGGAGAGAGGTTATCAACTTAAAAAAAAAAATGTGGCTTCAAGTTTAATAAATCTCTAGTGATGTTTTCCTTGCCTTTAAAAATTCAGGTGTCTTCTACAGTTTAATCAAAATATATACTTTTGAAATAACAGCACAGGCTTTTCCATGTGTTGTTAGAAGCAATTATGAAAGCTGGGTCTTAATTTCTACCTTAGGACTTCTTTCCACTGGCTTTTCAGACTCCAGGAATGAATAACTGCCCTTTGAACTTCAGCAAATCGAGGCTCAACAAAAACATCAACAGATTTAGGTTACAAATAATTGATTTTAACAGGCATACATTAACACTGTTTTTTCAAGATGGATTGGAAATATCTACTATAATCCTATTTTTCTTTCATCAGTGGAAAAGAAGTCAGAGTTTTAGCAAAAGCCAATTTTTAAGCATTACTATAATTACCTTCCCTTAGTTCAGCCCTGTGAGCAACAACATATGAAGAAAAGTTTCATTGGTGACAGCTTCTGAGTGGAAGCCTACTTCTTCCTTGATAACACATATACATACCTATAAATATTCACAATGTAGCTATACTTTATATGCATATATACTTTTATGACTTTAAATTATAGACAGTATTAAAAATCATAGTTTAGGGCTTTAAATGTAGAAGAAACAAAACCATTTGAAAATTTAAGAATCATCATACCACTTTTTATTTTGCATTTAACTTCCATTTGCAACCCCTGCCTCTGCCAAAAAAATATGGGCTCTCTTGAGTTTCCTTTACTCATTCTCCTATAAGCATACCAAATCATGTTTTTATTCCGTTTAAAAAACAAGATGGACAAATAAGACCATTGATAGTGCTTGTATTCTATCTTATATTTATATGTGATATAGATACACACACACACACACACACACACACACACACACACACATATATATATATATATATACATATAATATATACGTATATAATCTGACAATGCTCTTCACAAGAGCCACAGACTATCTAACCTTAGTGACAAGGCATTAGAAACTTTTAAAAATAACACATGCTATTGCTGTTACCTTTTGTTGCCTTTCAGAAGTTGGTAAACCCCTATGGTTGAAGACACTCTGTATTTCATTCACAGGTCTGAGAATATAGATTCAAGCTAGTTCTAGCCTAAAAGTCTCCTTTCTGTTTTCTAGCTTTCTTAGTACTAGAAAATCCCATACAAGTTGTCAAGGAAGGAAGGCAAACAATAATCCTACCCAGCTGCGATGCCTATGGACTATAATAATGACAAGATGTCCTGAAGGCACAATAGTGGCAATCATATCTTGATGGTAACTAACAACTCTCTAATTGGACTTAAGGCACTCAATGTAAGGGAAATCATGTTTGGTAGTAAACTACCTGGGGCTAGTGAGGCCACAGATATTAGGAGAGAACCTACTATGGTCACTTCACTAGATAAGTATAATTCCTACCTGAATTCTAAAACATCATTAAACCCACAGATAAGTTGAGCTCTCACCCCTCATCAAAGAAGATTCCTTTTATAGCAACAAAGACCATTACAAAAATCTGCAACTGATCATAATTCTGAAATTAGTGCATTATGGTTAAAGCAACCCCAGTGGATACAACTATAACAGAACCTTGGAATCTTGCAGATCATGGGTGGAAAGACTGGAAGCACCAGAGGAGCAGGACATCTGCCATGAAATTGTGTCTTCTAAAAAGGACCAAAAAAAAAAAAAAAAAAAAGGAAAAGGAAAAGAAAAACAAAGCAACACCCATGAACTCCAACATTATGGCTACGCAAACAAGACCTGAACAATGACAATAACAATAGACATGCTAGTGCAGAAGTACAAAATGTCCTAGGATCTCACCCCAAGACAAAAGCAAGCCCTAACTGTGAGAGGGAGGATTATCTTCTCTTGGGGAGGAGCATCCTAACTTGTTTCCCAATCAAAAATGGTATAACCCTAAACAGGGGACACAAGGGGATTGAGAGGGAGGACATAGGAAGTGTTTGAGGGAGAAAAAGGAAGGGGGAAAGTGATTTAATTATATTTTAACAAGAATGTTTTTAATACAAATAGTGTGTGTGTGTGTGTGTGTGTGTGTGTGCTTGTGTATGAGGCATGTCACCATGTACACATAGAGAACAGAGGACAACTATAAGGGTCTATCTTCATCCTTTCACTTTAACTTTTATAGTTCATATAGCAAACTCTGGCCATCAGGCTTGTGCATTTTGTTCTGTGAACTTCCCTCCCCTCAACCTACTCTCTCTCTTACATATGATCACCATATGTTTGAACAATAGAGGTGATGGCAGTAATGTTCTTTTCATGTCTACCTCCAGATTGTACATGTGCTAATTTATGATGCTGTTTCATAGAGCTGTTACTCACACTTAAGTAAATATTGGGCTTTAAAAACCAAACACAGGAAGCTAGAAATTTCAGGTGGTTAAATCAAGAACATGATCATGGAATGCTAAAATCCAAGGATATATTTTAAGAAGAAAAAAACTCATTGAATTAAACAAACAAACAAACAAACAAAAACATTATTTCCTATCACTGTCTCAGATGAGAATAGATTTGTTAGGGCGTGTAGAGAGATGGCTCAACATTTAGGAGCACTGACTGCTCTTCTAGAGGACCTGGGTTCAGTTCCCAGTACCTGCATGGCGGTTTGCGCCTGTCTGTAACTCCCATTCCAAGGCTTCTGATACCCTCATAGTCATATATACACAGACAAAGTACCAATAAACATTAAATAGAAATAAATTATTTTTTAAAATAATAGATTTGTTAGATTTGTTCTATTATTTTAATATGTGTGGTGGACAAAAATACAATCCCTTAATAAAAGGTGTCCAAGACCCAATTTCTGGGAGATGTAGTTATTTTAATGAATTTGTAAAAAGAAATTTCAGATATTATGTTAAAAAACCTTGAGAACACAAGACTATCTTTATTTTTGTTTTGTTTTGTTTTTATGGTTGTTTGTTATTGTTGTTTGTTTTTGTTTTTTGACATGTCATGGAACCTGTCATGGAACTCACTATGTAGACCAGGCTGACCTTGAACACTTGAGCCTATCAACTTCTGGGATTAAATGCAGCATGTGCCTCTATCACCTGGCAAAATTACATCTTTCTTTATTCAAGGTAATTTCAAGGGTCCTAAAGAAAGAAGGAAGAGGAAGAAACAGAGGGAAAGAGGGGCATGGATAAATTGCTAAAGGGATAAAAGTTGCTATTTTGAAAACAGACGACAAAAGACATGAGCTAAGCCATGTAGATCCCCTTTAAGAGGATGTAAGGAAAGAAAACGAAAGGAAAGGGAATGTCCCCCATCTTCAAAGATATCAGCTTCATAATCACCTAGTGAGACCATGTCAGACTTCTGACCTATATTACTTCAAGAGATTTTGTAAATAGTAAGGCTTTGATTGTTTGTTATTTAATAAAAATAAATAATGCACCATAGCTCTTAAACTTATTTAGGTTCTATTGATTTTTTTCTCAACTGTTTGATTAGCATTATTTCTCATTTCTCTATTTTCTGCCTTGACTAGGAATATATTACTTGAAAGACCTTCATTCCACTATATTCTAGGAGGAAGAAATGATTTTCTATACATAAGAATGTTTTATCAGTTACCCTTGTTGATAAACAGAGAATTTGATAGTATGTAATCATAATCTTTTATTAATTTATCATTCACCCTATGGACTTTGGTTCATAGTTTTACATCCAGTTCTCTTTCTTATTTCCCCTTGATTTCTCCTTTTCTTTTTCTTTCATTGTTGAAACTTCATGCTATCTATAACTTTTATTTCATATGCATGAATGTATATATTCACACCTCTGTTTTTCTCTTTTCCACTCACAGAGTTTTTGTTTGTCATTTGTTTGCTTCAAAAGAAAAATCTTTTCCTGATGCTTTTATTGTTGTTGCTTAGTTTTCTCTGTTTATTTAGTTCCTTGTTATTTAAAAATCTTCTTATTTATATGTGACCACATTCTGCTCCAATCTTCATTTTCCTCTTGAGGATGCCATTGCCCACTTTGCCTTGCTATAAGAAGACCATAGCTGTATACCAGCTCTTTGCCTGACCTGTGTACCCCACAAAGTGTACTTGTATGGCCAATGAGAGTATCACCACAGGTTGCTAAACTAGGGAACTAGGGAGGATATAGAGGATGGGAGAATGGTGGAAACTTTTGGACTTAAGTCTCCCACAATGATTAGCATATTAATGTCCTTTGCTTGGATGCAATTTTCTCAGTGTTTGAATGTTATTTCCTGATTTTTCTAATTTTTCCTAGAAATTTTATATCATTTTTTTATTTCACTACGTGTTTGGAAAGGACAAACGAGACATAAATGTTCCAATTCAGGTTATCCCAAAGCAACAGTTACCCATAAATTAAGTCTTCTCATGCTCTTTTTATGTTCAATAACGAACTGATTGTTCAAAATCAAGAATCACTCTGCTTCTTATAATTGTGCTATTATAAATTTGTGAATCTTTTACCAGATTTTTAAGTTCCCAAATGTTATTTCTGTAGCATCAGAACTTCTATAAGTCTAGCAATTTCTAAAAGTATTTTGCTCTATTAACCTAAAATCATCTTGCCTTGCTTCATTACAATAGCAATAAAAACTAATGCAGGTTTTATATCCATTGACTTTTGTTTTGTGTTTTTATCTAAAGGCAGTGCCCCTGTAATGCTGTGGAGTCTTTAAATAGGTGGTTACGTATAGTAAAAATGAAGCCCCTAGATAATATAAAGCAATCTAAAACATATAAAACACGATTTTCAAGGTCATCTTCCAACTGTAGCTGAACAGATGTTGAATATGTTTTATGTTAAGCATTGTCAATGCGATGTGTTCAAATAATCAAGCTTTAAAATTTTCCATTTAAGTCGTGGAAAGTAATTGTTCTGTGATGAAGACATTTTATTTCATATCACACTCTGTTTTATGAGATTCATTTGATTTTCCACATCTTTTAATTCTCATTCTGTGAATTTCTGATTAAAGACAAAAGACTGAGAAACGAGCTTTACTGCCCAGTCCTTGTTAAAATCAATTATGTTCAGAGTACCTAGAACAACATTACAAAACCATTTCTGGCCATAAGTAGAAAGGCTGGATGCATGTAGTGAATGACTCTATCAGTTGAGAAAGATTTACAGTATAAAGTTAGGAAAACCTATATGTTGAGCTCTTCTAAAAAGGTAGAATTTGCATATAAAAATAAAATTGGAATTTTCCCAAGGAACTTAAGCTTCCCTTAAAGGAACTCTTTCATAACCTACTGTAAAGATAGATGTTCTACTAATCAGATGATGAATGTGTGAATAACAGTTTTGTTTGCCATGTGTGGGGGGTCTTTTTTCTTTCTCTCCCTCCCCATCTCTTCTCCTCTTCCCTGCTTTCCCTTCCCCTAGTCACCTCCTTTCTCATTCTATTTTACTTATTGATATTCACTGGAAGAGTAAACAGCATTTCCCAAGATATTAAATAGAGTTAATAAACATAATTAATTGGATTATTTGGGTTATATTTCTTTCTTACAATACTCCAGAGAAAACTAAGCTGTTATGTTTTCTAAGGTCATTGTGGATTCTTGTTAAAAATGCAGATATTCAATTCCTACTCCTTTGAGATTTTGAGGGAAGCAATCTTTACTCCGTGTTTTCTGAAAGCCTCATGCAGTGACTTCATTGATATTTGTCTTATTGCTTTCTTATGAGAAAAACTGAATTCTTGATAAAACAAAAACTGGTCAGACAAGGTTGTGAGTTTAACTCCTGTTTATTCTCACATGTGGTGCTTTGCAATGGTTTGAATAAGGGGTGAATGCTTGAGAAGATAATAAAGCAAATTTTACTTCTGCAGTCATAGAAAAACCAAACTCATAGCTTTAGTAAATAAATTTCTTCACACTCCCATGTAATCAAAGAATCAGATGGAGACTCTGTTTCCTAACTCAGTGACCCTAAAGTATTTTCTCTAGCTCCAGGACTGTCATCGGTTTGCTTATTATAATCTGTGATAATCAATTTTGGTTGTCAACTTGGTTTGATTGAGAATGATTAAAATATTGGTCAAGTATAATTCTAGTTTTGTCTGTGAGGGTGTTTCTGAAATGATTGTTATTTGGGTCAGTAAAACAAGGAAGAAACACCACCCTGAATGTGAGCAGCAATATCTAACAGGCTGGGGACCTGGATAGAAGAAATATCAGATTTAATTTTGCTCTTGCATAAGGCTCCATTATTTTGTGTAACTGTCATGGCCCACAGACATCAGACATCAATACTTTTCAGATTTTGAATGTAGATTTGTATCAGTCATCTTCAGGGAGTCTCCATGTCTTCAGGCTCACATTGAAGCTTTACCATTGGCCTCTGTTGTCTAAAAGGCTTCTAGCATCTCGGACTGAGTAGCTGCTTTTTTCTTCAGTTTCCAGCATGCACATGTCCATATTGGAAGTATTCAGTCTTAGATCATATGATACAATCTCAAATCCCTTCTTACAAATATATATATATATATATATATATATATATATATATATATGCATTTTTTTTCTCCTCCAGAAAACTCTACCTCTCACACTCTGAGCATCACTCCTAGGCCATCACAGTGCAATAGCTCCCTTATCATCTTCAACAATTAGCCTTCCAATCTTCTTCCGAAGTGCTGAGGACTGAGATTCAAGAGAGAAGATGCAGTTTCTACATCTTTAGCTTTGGTTGATTCTTTCTAGGATATTTTCTGATTTCAGGGTAAAATTCCAATAGCTGAACACTTAGTGATATGACATGTCACATGATTATTGCTCTAATTCTATTGGCCTCTATCCAGGCTGAAAGGCGTTCATGTTTCCGAAAAAGACTCATTCCTCAATAACACAATTTCTGGTGTAGTGAAAGTTCATGCAAGAAGGCTGACTAATGTCGTCTTGTCTCCAGTAGATGTAACTTGGGTTCTGAATACAAAGAAAATTTCTGTATAAAGGAAGAACATGAATTAGAATGACTCAAACCTTCACATGATTCACCCCAGAGCAGCAATGAAGTATTGTTACCTTTAGAATAGTAGTTGGACAGAATGGCAAAGCATGCACTGAGAGCCTCAACAAATTATTATGCTGTTATGTGTGTTCTAAGTTGTGTAGCCTCGGCAGTCAGTAATTTTATAAGGGAAAGAGTAGCTCTTATAACTTCTTTGTGAATGATGAACAGTGCCAGAATCTGCCATTTCCATGTCATCTCTTTCAAGTCTGCAAAGGCTTCATGCATATTCAATAATGTAATTTGACACCCTCCTCAGCTATATTGGGGACTGACTTTTTCTCACTTCCCAGGCAGAAAGAGTAAGTTGCATGTCATGTTTCGGGGAGTCAGTGACAGAGTAGTCCTCCAAATGTTTATTTTTAATCATCCCGTTAGCAACAATACTCTTAATCAATTACTAAGTTCTTACGGTTTAATAAGCTATGTGGCACAGGGCTTTCTGTAAAGCCATTCAGAGCTAAAGAGGCACTTTCAACCAGCAGATACAGTCCCTGCCCATCTCTTAACTCCCTACATCATTCTATTTGTACTCTGCAATGCTGCTTCCCACAGAATGGTAAAACCCCATTTTTATTATTATTAACAATTAATCATGCCAATTATTTGAATTCACCCATGATGTTTCCATGCATGCATATATCATGTATTGATCATGTCCATCTGCCTTTCTTCTAACATTTTTTCCCATTTCCTTCTCCTCCATCTACCTGATTCCTCCCATTCCTTTATAACCCCTCTAAAGAATATTTTTGTTCCCAAACAGAATACTTTTCCAGTGTGCTTACTAGATAAAGCATTTCATTTCAAACCACAGAAACAGTGGTGGCTAAAGTGAATAAAATCAAAGTACAGTGAAAGTGTCTTGCATGGCCCTTGGCATTCATATTAAGTCTGGAGGGTCAAACTCTGCAAAAAAAAATATGTTCAGAATCAAACTATAAGCTTAATTTATTCAGAGAAATAATTGCTGAGCATTCTTCAAATATCCTTTTTAAACCTGCTTCCTTCCTACTACCATGATGTTAGAACCAAGTTCTCAATGTACAAACACCCCTGGGACTCGAGTTTTTCAGACACTGTAGCTACTTGGCAAGCCAACTCACATGCTTACCGCCTACTGAAAGGGGGGGGGGGTTTAGAATCCTTCTGAAACAAGAAATGTACTTCAGAGCTAAGCAGAAATTAAAACACAAGGAAGTAAGACTTCCCATGCATAGTGTGATGCTGAACCAAGATACAGACGTGCAGGAAGTGGTGCTGAGTGCTGGGGTAAATAAATGTTAACATCAGTTAGATACAAATTTTTCTTTGAGTTAATCACCAGCTTAGAGAGGATGGAGATGCCTGTAAAGCTGTGTCAAAACAGTGATAGACTAATAAAACTAAAAGGAAGAGGAGGAGGGAGAAAAAATGAAGATGTGCAAATGGAGTGCCTCTCAACCTATTACACAGTTCCTGTAATAGTGCTGTGAACAGGATGGTTTAGAAAAAGAAATCTACTGCACATGCTTCCAAGCTCGGAATTTCAAGGGCAAGGTGCTGACAGAGTCATTGTCTAGTGACAGCTTGATTTGTGGCTCATACCTGACCATACTTCTACTGTCTCCACACACATAAGAAAGACAAGAAACCTCTCTGTGTTTCTTTCAGATCACTGATTCTACAATGAGAGACCAGTCTCCATGACCCAGAAACTCCCAAGGGTTCTGCCTTCTAACAGCAACACAATGAGGCGTGGTTTTAGAGGCGTCCATTTTGAAGAAAAACTAGTGTTCAGTCTACAGTATTGAAAGACACGGAAATGACAAAGGAAAGTGAACAGAAATGAGATG
This sequence comes from Cricetiscus sungorus, assembly GCA_030556225.1. Lineage (NCBI taxonomy): Eukaryota > Metazoa > Chordata > Mammalia > Rodentia > Cricetidae > Cricetiscus > Cricetiscus sungorus. Next base: position 19,297,804 of record JANBXA010000372.1, on the reverse strand, counting down.
TAGAAAAGGAACGAGAATGTCAAAGAGGTTGGTGTGAATATAAATGGCTAAGTTTTAGAGGCCACAACATGCCCATCTCCACACTGTATTATTAAGAAGAACATTAATGCTTGCTAGTGGTAAAGCAATTCCTAAATATTCTGGGAATAACCTTCATATTAAGTAATAGCAATCCTATTTGTGTTGTAGCAGCATGGACACAGTGTGAGGATTTTGTAGACAAATATAAATATTGCACATTGGCCATTACAACAAGACAATTTTAGAAAAGATGATTTTATAAAATATCTGTGAGTTTTATATCAATAACTATGGAACACTCCATGGAACTTCTCTGTGTAGTAGCCCCCATCTATTCATGGTGAGTTTAATCCAAAACTGCCAGTGGGTGACTGAGACCATCTGAGGTACTAAGTACTGTTTTGTTTATTTCTACACATACTTACCAATAAGAAAGTGTAATTTATAAAGTAAGCACAATAAGATATTAACATTACCTAAATTATAGTTATATCAAAGTCTTCAATAAGAATCATATAAATGTGCTCAATCTCTAACTAAATTGTGCTAAACACTTTAGAAATCTCAGCATATAGATTTTTTGTTTCCTAATTAAGAACTTTCCAATTTTTTAATCCCAAGAAACATTATATGGCTTCATTTTGGATATTTGAATTTCTGGGTATTTCTACCTCATGTTCACTGGAGTCCATAAGTTTTACTTAAACATAAGCATTGTGATAACATACCACCTAAGGTAGCCACCAAGTGATTAACAAGGAGGGTAGCAAGGATACATCACAAAAAGTGATAACTAGCAGGGCATGAGATTTCATCCTTGTCCTCAAAACAGCAAAACTTAAAAATTATGAACTGTTTATTTCTAGAACCTTCCAGTTAGAATTTTCCATCTCAATTGGCCATGGGACGACGGAAAGAAAAACTGAAGGAAAAAGGCACTACTGTACCCAAGTGCTGGAAGTTTGTTACAGTGTGCGGGCCATTTTATTTTCTGTATTTCTTTTATTTTCACCTGGTGACATGTACTTCATTTATTTATAGATAACTTACGTGATACTTATATTTGTTATTTTAAAATACACTGTTTTAGAACTGTTTTAAGGAGAAAGGTGGAGAGGAGAAAAGGGAAAAGAAAGGCAGAGCTGTCCTTGAGAAGCAATCTTTGTTGAGGAATCAATTGACAACAAAAGCAGCTAACACCCCATTTGAGGTTTTGTGCTACGATCACATTTATCTGATATCTTAGCTTTCTCAAATATGTTTATATTTATGTGTGAAAGTTAGAAAGTTTAGGTATCTCATCCTGAATTCAGTAACAAATAATGTCTGACTCAAACAGGTTCTTTTTCTATTCAAAGTCCATATTTTCTCCACTGTACAGTATCAATAAATATTTTTCCTCCTAAGAAAGTTATTGACATACAAAACAGAGTTAATACAAAATGGTGATGGAATGAAAGATGGGAGAAGAAATAAAAAAGAAAAAAAATTGTAACTGGCTAGACTGGAGAAAGGAAGGTTGCTGTGTGTGGATTCTGGATTCATAAAATGTCACCACAAATAAGCAGTGAGCAGTGTAGCATTATAGGCAGCAATGTAGCATGAAGGTAAGCCATGTAATATCTGTGCTGAAGTTTATATCCTGTACCTAAGTACTTCACTGCACATGTGGGAAAATATTGCTTGAACGAACAATAAGTCATCTATTCGTACTATTGCTCTGTAAAGGGAACCCAAATAGGAAAAATCAAACAAAAGAGTGATAAATTCAACAATAATGGTCGAGTAAGAGTTTCTTAACCCTATATCACAGTACACATACAGAAAATACAGCCTGGGAATCGCTATTAACAATTAAGTGCTTCTCTGCATGGCTGAGGGAAAGATTATCCCTGTTAGTGTTATCAAGCCCATGACCTCGTGGCTGCTACTTGGTGGGCAGGCACAATGAGAGGCCAAGGAGGCCTCATCTCACTCCTGCTTCTTTTGGTTGTTTTTAGCTCCACAGGGTTTAGCATCAGCAGCTACAATTGCTTAAACCCTCAAGTCACAAGAAATCCAGCACACTTAACCCCAACTCTTAACTCTTTGGTGTATCTGGAAGAAAAGTCTAGCTACGGGATCAGAGACTTTTGAACTCTGATTTCTGGGTCATTTTGGCCAGATTGGAACTGCTGAAGACACTGCCTAAATACTGCCAGAAGAACCTGTGCAACAAAACACTAGAGGTGGAAGAAGGAGAAAAAAGAAGAGGAGAAAGAACACGAGGAGGAAAAACAGGAAGAAGAAACAATGAGACATCTTCCTCATTGGGAAGCTGGTATTTATGGAGATATTGGTTCTGCCAACTACTTGGAAGTTTTGTCTGTAAGTCATTGCTAATCACCTCCTTTCTGTATCTTCTTTGCTACTGAAAGACCCCCAAAGCCAATTATTATTTTCCCACTATATTTTCTTTGGAAAGGATACAATTCACTTGAACATCCTGGATAAGAGGAAGTGATCTAAACAGCATGGAAGATATCTAGCAGACAGCAAATACCCACTTGAGGAAGTTTAAAGGGTGAGCTCTGTGCAACTTCAGGAGGTTATATACTTCCTCCTTGACCCTGAGGAGGACTGGCTTTGTAGTGACAGCTTAAGTGCATTCTGGCAACCCTCAGAGATATCTCTCTGGCTCCTGGATAAAGTCCACTGGTGAACTCAGAACCTTTGGGAGTGAAGGAGCCAAAGGGATTCTTTTATCATTCTGTCACACTCACACAATACATTCATTATCTTTACAGTTGTTGAGTTGGTGTGTGAGTATTCCAGATGTGAGCTTCTGGTCAGGAGTAATGATTTTTATTTTTAAATAACTCTGTACATAAAACCCAGAGTCTTGAGCATGTAGGAAAGTGCTGTACCCTTGAGCCACACAAACAAGCCCAAGTAGAGAGTGGAGTCCCTGCTAGAGGGTGCTGGGCATTGAAGCACAAAGTTTGAACCAGAACTGATGATGCATGATTATAATCCCAGCACTCTGGAGGCAGAGGTAGGAGGACTACCATAATTCTAATTATATATAGTGAGTTCCAAGTCAGTCAGAGCTACAAAGTGAGATGTTGTCAAAAAAAAAAAAGTCAAATTAAAAAGCAATAAAGGGAGGAAGGAAAGAAAGAAATAAGGAAACACACAACATTAAATTTTAATTGTTGTGTTAAAGCTATGCTCTCCTCTGTTTTTCCTAGGAAAGTAGATTATCTTAACTTTCTCTACATAATCAAATAGTAAACATTCTGTTCTATGAAATGACAAGACTAAAACAAAAACCCCAAAACCAAAATAAAATAAAGTAAAATAAAATAAAATAAAATAAAAAATCAGCATCAGCATCAGCAAGACAATGAGAAACACTGTTGTTAATGGTCTCCTCCCCACAAAATAACAGAACAAATACACGTACATGACCATGTTATCTGTCTGTCTTGGCCTGGCCAGTATGAGTGCATTTATTCAGGAAAAAAAAAAACTGATTCCTTGCAATTTCCAACAATGAAATGTTTAATATGAAAATTGCTTTGGTGAGATATGGACCAAGCTGGCTAGTCTGCAGGCAGCTGCTTGAGGAGTAATCACAGGTAAGAGGAATGTCAAGCACAGGGAGGCTGGGGAAGCTAAGCTTTTGGTGAAATCTCAAATTATGTCATGTCTGGCCAGTGGGCAGCCAAATAGGGATGGTGGAGTTCATTCCCTGGGCTGCCCTATTTGGCGGCGACCCAAGAATCAAGGCTTTCTCTTTACTTTCCATGTGTCCTGCAACAACTGCCTGGGTTTTGCTATGTGTTACTTAAGGAGAGAGAAGGTATGAGATAAAAATTGAATACCAAGAATTCCCTATGTGGTATGATACTTCTATAAATGTATTATTATAATTCAAGAAAGAATGGACATGAGGCATTTAGCCTAAAATGCATGCCTGAGTGGCCTGACTGCAAGGGCTGTTGTAAAGCCGTGTGAAATACAGCAAGGTGATCCCTGTCAACACAGTGAGATCATTTTTTTTTAAACTTATTTAGATCTTAGTGTTTGTCTATTTATTTGTTTGTTTGCTTTTATTTACTTATTTTGTGCTTATCACCAACTTGAAATGAGAAAAGGGCAGGACTGCAGCATACCTGGCCTCCTCTAGGGCTATCTATTACAGTCTCAGGACAGTACTCACCATTGGTCATATTGTCACCAGTGTGGGTAGCTAGCCAGAGTCCCAGGACCCTTACCTGCTCCTCTCTTTCTGCATATTGACATGAAGAGACAAGGCTTCCTTCCCCCACTGCTATGAACAAACACTGAAAACTAGGGCAATTAACTCATCTGTGACACTAATGCCTGAAAATAAATCATTTTAAAATAGAACTATAAATTCAGAGTATGGTCCCTTACACGTATGAAAAATTAAGACCTTTTAAAATGAGGCAGTATTTACTTTTCAAGTGAAACAAGCAGCTTGTATATCATTATTATTTAATATTTAATGAAGGCCAACAGTGTGCTAGGCATTGTATATCATCCTACACAAACAGGTGTGTGTGTGTGTGTGTGTGTGTGTGTGTGTGTGTGTGTGTGTGTGTGTGTAATGATAGGGTCATGTGGCGTACAGATGAATGAACCACATCCCATAAAGGGCAGCTGAGACTGCTCTATCATAATGGTTTTAAACATTTTGTTTCCATATTCTTGATGAATTACCATTTATGTAACACTTCACGACTCATGTGGGACTTGCTGAAAATTATGAGCACTTGAAAAAGAGTTAAGTTTGCATTATTCACTTGTAATTTATCCTAAGATGAAACAGCTTTTTGCTTTTGTCATCACCTTCCTATGTGAAATATTCTATTTCTGTTAGACTTTTAAGTTGTCAATACAAAAGAAACTATGATGAAGAGAAGCATTCCTAGTTTCCTTTTTATTATGATAAAACCATGACCCAAAGCAACTCAGGGAGAAAAGAGTTTATTTCATCCTACAGATTATGAAGGGAAGTCAGGTCTAAAGTGGAGGCAAAGGGGAAACACACCTTGCTGACTTGCTCCTATGGATTGCTCAGCCTGCTTTTTTTATACAACTCAGGACAATCTGCTCAGGGGTGCCACCACCCACAGTGAGCTGGGCCTACCCATATCAATCATTATTCAAGAAAATACCTCCCCTTCCCCAGACTTGCCAACATACAGGCAATCTGATGGAGGCAATTTCTCAATTGGAGTCATTCCAAGATGACTCCAATTTGTTTTGAACTGACCAAAACTAAAACAAATCAACCAACAAAAGGAAGAACAAAATTAGCAGAGAGTAGTAACTGAATCAGACCCCATTACTTGTTCTAAAGAAGAAAACCATTCTACATTGAAAAGACTTTGCAAGCATAAAAGGACATGGTGAACTATGTGTCAAAAGCCATGTTTGCTACAGTTTTATACTTGCCAATTGGAGTTTATGGCACCTTGAAAGGACACTGTTAAATATAGTAGGCATAGCTGGGAGATTGTAGCACACACCTTTAATCTCAGCACATATGAGGCAGAGGTAGGAGCTCTAGGAGTTCCAAGCCAGCCTGATCTACAAAGCAAGTTCTAGGACAGCCAGAACTATATAGAGAAACCCTATCTTGAAAAACATACATACATATGTGTATGTATGTATATATGCATATATATATAACATATGATATACTTTTTAATAGTGAAAATCATGACCCAAAGAAACCCTGTATTTACATAAGGATAATACTTGAAAAGATTAAAAAGTCATAGCACATCACAACAGAAAGCTCTTAGCAAATGAAGTGGTCCCTCAAACAGTGGTTCTGTCCCATTCTTTGAGATTAGCTTTAGGGTGAAGAAAATAAAAAACAAAGCCAAACAAACACCCCCCCCAAAGTCACAACGTTTCAGCTCATTAGTTTTGATGTCTGACTTTGAGAAGTGTACATACATGAGGTCGATCTGCAAGCGGAATTGCTAGCTCTCTATAATTTAAGGTACAGGCAAGATAAATGTCCTCATGATCAGGGACGTGGGGATTTTCTTTTTTAGATGGGATAACTGTTGTCTGTGTACTAACTGATCCTCAGACAGTTCCAGCAGATGGGGCTTGACATAATCAGAAAGAACCATGGTGGCAGGAGGAAATAAACAAGAGTTAATGGAACTTCTGTTGAACACAGAGGGAATATTTCCGACGTTTGGCTAAGGGTTCAATTTCACACTCGAGAACATTCTATTCTGTTCTTTTTTCCCTGGTCTGTACCACTCACACTTCAAGAAGAACTGAAGACGAGCAAGCAAGCAAGCAAACAAGCAAACACATGAAGATCTGGCAGGGGCTGTGTGTCCCTGGAAGATACACATCTGCCAGAAAAAGCAAACATAGTTTTATACAAGCATGAGCCACCAGGGCACTAGAGGACACCTCATTTCATCACTCTTGTCTGTTTACTACAAGATATAAAGTCATACATTTGTCATTGGGGGACTGTTTCTTGAACTGAGTATTCTAATTCCATAATCAGATACTGTGGCTTTAAGGAACTAAATGGGCTTTTCCAGATGTTCTTGGAACTGAGTTTAGCAGATCAGGAGGTTAAGTTTGATTGTTTAAGAAGACCATTTCTCCAGAAAGGGTTTTCTTAAACAATCAAACATAACTGGAAAAGATAGGAAACAAGGAGGACCATAAGAGAGACATACATGGTCCCCTGGAGAAGGGGAAAGGGACAAGATCTCCCAAGCAAATTGGGAGCATGGGGGGAGGGGAGAGGAAGTTAGGGGGAAGAGGAGGGGAGAGGTGGGCATGGCAGAGCAGGAAGATTGAGTCAGGGAAAGAATAGAAAAGAGCAAGAAAAGTGATACCATAATAGAGGGAGCCATCATTGGTTTTAAGAGAAATCTGGCACTAGGGAAATATCCAGAGATCTACAAGGATGACCCCAATCAACAATCTAAGCAATAGTGGAGAGGATACTTTGAATACCCTTCCCCAATAATGAGATTGATGATCACCTTACATGTCATCCTAGAGCCTTCATCCAGTAGCTGCAGAAGCAGATAACCACAGCTAAACACTGAACCGAGCTCCTGGAATCCAGTTGCAGACAGGGAAGAGTGATGACCAAAGGTGTCAAGACCAGGCTGGGGAAACCCATAGAAACTTCTGACCTGAATAAGGGGGAGCTCATGGACTCCAGTCTGATAGCTGAGAAACCACCCTAGGACTGACCCAGATTCCCTGAATTTGGTGTTAGTTGGGAGGACTGGGCAGTCTATGGGGCCTCTGGTAGTGGAACAGTATTTATCCCTTGTATATGAATGGACTTTTGGAGCCCATTCCACATAGAAGGATACTCCCTCAGCCGAGACACATGGAGGAGGGCCTGGGCCCTGCTCCAAATGATATGACAGACTTTGAAGACTCCCCATGGAAGGCCTCACCCTCCCTGGAGAACAAAAAGGTGATGGGATAGAGGTTGGTGGGGGGGGGGACAGGGGAGGATGGGAGGGTGAGGGAACTGGAATTAACATGTAAAACAAACTTGTTTCAAATTTAAATATATATATGAAGATCCTTTCTGACCTGAACAAAGAAGTTTAGGGATTTTCCATCTTTTCCAAAAAGTTTGTTCAAGATTAGTGATTGCAAAGTACTTTTTTTTAAAAGCAATTACTCAAACACCTTTCCCACCTCTTTCATGACAGCTATTACTGCCCAGGTCTTCTCAGGCATGATGCTGTTTGAGTCATTCTTCAGGTCTGAAACACATGACAACCATTTTTAGAGGTTTATTTCATGAATTAGAATGAATTTAAAGCATTGTTTTGTTGTCTTGAATCAACCCCAAAAAATGACAAATTGACTCAGTTACCAGAACAAATTTTTTTCTCCTTCCAAACATTGTCCACACTGATTAATCTTGATATTCATTCTAAAAATCACTGTACTTTTTATGCTGTTATAGATGACTTGTTAGTTTTTCACAGATGATTTTAAAGCTCCTTTGTTTGTATAAAAATATTTAAATACACATGAAGGCCTGGTTATATCTTTTAAAAAACTTTTGATTAAAATAAAATTACGTCATTTCTCCCCCTCCGTTTCTTTCCTCCATCCCTTCCCACCTATCTTTTTTCAAACCCTTCTCATGTTCCCCCACTCTCAAGTTGATAGCCTCTTTCTAGGTGGACTGCTCCTTTATAAGGAAAATAAAATATGACTATGACATACAAGCCACATGAGACGACTGATTTGTGTACACACCAAGGCTTCACTGCTTTATCATCACTTCACTCAGAACCACAGGCTTCAGAAATAGGAGAATATGGGCTGAACTAAGTTAAGTGAGAGCAGTACTTCACGGCTCATGCATTCTGAAGGACTAGCTTCCCAGGTTGCATAGTTTGTGAATTGTGAGTACTGTTTACTCAGACATTGATAGTATTTTCTGCCCTAAAATTTTCTTCTGAATACGTCTAGCCCTGAAACCATATAAATACCCATTCCATTTGAGTTCCTGTCAAATGTCCCCCTCCCTTGTCCAAGCATTTATGAACAACAAATAGTCAACCTTGCCTGAACATGAACAGTAGCAGTTCTCTGTGGTCTTTGGACAAAGGCATCAACATGAATTATCTTTCTCCCTTCTATATTTTTTTAATTTAAGCGAGTAACAATCTTGTTTTACATGTCAATCCCAGTTTCCTCTCCCTCTCCTCCACCCTGGCCACACACAGACTTCCTTTCTGATCCCCTTTCTGCTCCCCAGGAAGAGTGAGGTCAGCAGGGCCTAGGCCCTCCCCATGTGTCTAGGCTGAGAGAGTATCCCTCTATGTGGAATGGGCTCCCAAAGTTATTTGTACATTAGGGATAAATGCTGTTCCAGAGGCCACATAGACTGTCCAGGCCTCCAAACTAATATCCACATTTAGGAAGTCTGGGTCAGTCCTATCCTGGTTTCCTAGCTATCAGTCTGGAGTCCATGAGCTCCCCCTTGTTCAGGTCAGCAGTTTATATGAGTTTCTCTAGCCTGGTCTGGACAACTTTGCTCATCATTCTTACCTGTCGGCAATTGGATTCCAGGAGTTTGGCTCAGTGCTTAGCTGTGGGTGTCTGCTTCTGCTACCATCAGCTACTGGATGAAGGCTCTAAGATGGCATATAAGGTAGTCATCAATCTCATTATCATGGAGGGGCATTTAAGGTAGCCTCTCCATGATTGCTTAGATTGTTAGTTGGGATCTCTGGCTCCCTCTATCATGGTATCTCTTTTCTTGCTCTCCTCTGTCCTTCCCCTGACTCAATCTTCCTGCTCCCTTATGCCCTTCTCTCCTCTTCTCCCCTTCTCCCCTTCTCTTTCTCATCACTCCCTCTCCCCCCTCCCCCAGGCTCCCAATTTTCCCTGGGGATCTTGATCTACATGAATTATCTTAAGTTTTCCTTGAATATTTAGAGACCTGTGTTTTCGTTGATTTCACAAAATTTGCGTGTCTTTCTTGAATCCAATAATATGAGTAGAAAAAGTTTGATTCTGCCATTCCTTCACTCACTCTTTTACAAAATATCCCTTAAAACTGTGATGAAAATTCGAATGTTGATTCTTTTTCTTCCCTGATATATTAGGTGATTAAAACAAAGCAGAAGCTGATACTGAGTGTTTTAAATCTTGAACAGTAGTCCCTGGGCTTTCTCTCTACTGCCTTCAACTCCCCAGTCCTGAACTTAACAGTATGTTCTATTCTGTGTTGGAAATAGTGACCTCTGTGAGTTTGAGCCTCTTTTAGTGCTTTGATTTCAGTGAGAAAAATTCAAAAGAAGCCAAATAAAAATGTTTAAGCCTTGAGTTTTCCTTAGGTAACATTGGCATTCTGTATTTATAAACATGATCTTGAATATTGTTTCACCTTTCTTCTCATACACATTCCTTTTAAGGTGTTTAGGCACTGGGAAGTGAGGATAATGGCATTGCTGAGTGTGTTGTTTCTATTCCAGGCCCCACTTTCTTTCCTATTTGAAAATAGTGACAGACACCGCAGGTGTAGTAGTTATGTTTTTAACTCCTTTTGATTCAAATAGAGACTCTTAATAAATTGTTCAGAAAAATCTTCCTTTTTTCTATATCTATATTATTGTCTCAGTATGCTTCTACTACAAGCACTCTGTTAAACTTCTTTTAACACTGCATCTCACAGGAATTTTGAGCTTCTATGGTTTGAAGACAGAACTCATTTCAGTGGAAATGAAATTCTTCCTCCTCCTCCTCCTCCTTGTCCTCCTCTTCTACTACTACTACTACTACTACTACTACTAATACTACTACTACTAATAATAATAATAATACCACTACTACTTCCTTTTCCTCTTCTTTTGTGTGTATGTATATGTCAAATGTAGATTTGAAAAAGTGAGATTGTCCAGACATTCCTCAAAGTGTAACCAGACATTTTTATTGTAAGGTCATATGCTTTGTATTTCTGTTTTTTTATCACTTAATGCCAAGAATGCGTACTTTCAACCAGTCAGTAAAGTGCTTGACATGCAAGTATGAGGTGCTGAGTTCAGATCCCCATTACCCATATATAAAGATGGGTACCATCACTTATACCTATAAACCTAGCTCCAAGGAGACAGTGATAAGAGGATCCTTAGAGATCTCTGGCCAAGCTCTTGCTGAATCAGTGAACTTCCGGTTCATTTAAAGACCCTTTCTCAAAAGGTAATAGCAGTAGAGAGATGCCCAGCATCAACCTCAACCTCCAAATAACCATGCACATACATACACACACACCCACTAACACACATGCACATACATGAACATATACCCATACACACTGTCAAAGAGATAAAGGTAGACCATCTATCTATCTTTGAATTGTCTGTTATCTATTATCTATCTATCTATCTATCTATCTATCTGTTCTCTGTCTATCCATCATCTATTTGTTATCTATCATCTAGCTAGCTATCATATATATATATATATATCAATTCTTTCATTTATCTATCAATCCTTCTATTATCTATTAATTATCTATTATTTATCTATCCTATCATACATCAATTTATCTTTCATCTATTATCCATTTATCATCTATTATTGATCAAGTTATCTATCTATCATCACTTATCTATCTTCTGTCTCTGTTCTGTATCTATTTATATCTACCTTCAGAAATACAAACTTTTTACGTCCATGTAGTATTCTTTACTTCCATCATAACAATCTAAGGAATTGAAACAGTGCTCTGAATATAACAGTCCATATCAAATTGTCTATAAGTTTCAAGTACAATATTTTGAAAGGTCCTTTGAGTTACAAATGTATTCCAGTTACTTCAGTCCAAAGTGATTCTTTCTATTGTCTATTCCTGATTATTTCCCAAAGCAAAGTGAAAGTGGTCTAATCAGCTTGCTACTGTGATTGATTGTTGCTGCCACTTCCTATGGTTGTTAAGGCAGATTCACATGCAGCTCTGTAGACAGTGTACATGCTGCAGGGACCCTCTTATTGACTTAGGTTCTTCGTTATTTGAGGGGTTCAGTGTTGCACTTTCTCTTCTTGTTACTGGTTTGCATGAAAATCACTTAGTCTATCTGGGCATTAGTGGTTCCTTTATTCCCAAAAATTCCTTGTAAGCTATTTATGTAAACAGTTCTAACTTTGATTGACTAGTGATAAACTTTGTGCATCAGCCTCAGGAAGTGAGAAATTTGATAAACATAAACATTATCAGTACATCTTTCTCCTACATACATATGTAGCGTGTATGTTTCCGCCAGCCTGCCAGCCCGCCAGTCTGGGCCCACAGCCTTGCCAGCCCCAAATAACACTCAGAGACTCTGTATTTGATACAATCCTGTTGGTCAATTACCATTATTGTTTATGGGCTAGCTCTGCCTTAATTATTAACCCATTTCTACTTATCTAAGTATTTCCACGTGGTCGTCTTATCAGGGAACCGCGGCAGGCGTCCTCCTTCCTCCCCGGGCTACATCTCTACTCCTCCTTCCCTCTTCCTCTTTGCTTCTTGTCTCCTAGCCCCACCTATCTTGCTATTTCATTGGCCACAGAGCTTTATTAACCAGTATGAGAAACATATATACAGAATAACATCTCCCATCATACATAGACTCAAACAGCCAGGTCCTGTGGTACCTGGAAGTAGGTACATTCAGGGAACAGCAGGAAGGTCAATGTGACCTGGCCTCAGTGATGGCCATCAAATAGAATTGCAGTGGCATGAGTGATCGGAAAAATACCTGCAGTTTTATAGGTGCTGAGTATAGGTACTAGCCTACTTGGTTACTCTAGGAGACTCGGACAAAAAATATACATACATTAATCATTAAATTCCTGGTTTGATTACTTGATTTTGCCCTCCACTTCAGAATGGCACAACAATATACAGCATAGATTCTGTCAACCTTATAGATCGGCCCCAGGTTTTTCTATCGTTCTAAGAATTCTAAATTTAATTCTATGTTAATTGGAAAGCTATTGAACACTGTTGAGCAAATCAGTGACAGAGTCCGATTTGATTAACCTGCTAAAGAATTGTTTGTGCTACTTTGTGGAGAACAAGCAATAGTGGCAACAGTAAGAAGGCCAGTCAAGATAGCTGGCTAGATGGCTCACTGGCTAAGAGCAAAGGGTACTCTTCTAGAGGACATGAGTTTGGTCCCCAGCACCCATAGTAGGTAGCTCACAACTACCTGTAACTCCAGTTCTGGGTGATCCAGTGGCCTCCTTAGGCCTCTGCAGTCAATGTGTGAACACAGGCATACAACACAGATATGACTTTTATGATCTTTAAAAAAACGAGAAATTAGAAGACTAGTGTATATGCACAATAAAGGTGTTTTTATTAGGACATTAATAATCAAGATACACGAAAACTTTAGGCCCAGGCAATATTTTAAAGATGGATCCTAGAAGAGTATAAAGGAATGCGCAAAATATGACTAAAATGCATGTGTTTTGAGTGAAAATGTCCTCCATAGACTCAGATAGACGTCTCCAGGTGAAGACATCTGGAAAATGTAGGATGTTACGGGCAGGTTTTTCCCGCCGGCGGCCGCTGGTCCTGCTGCCAGGGTCCCGCTGCCACGTGAGCCCCAAATAACACTCAGAGACTCTGTATTTGACACAATCCTGTTGGCCAGTTACCATTATTGTTTATGGGCTAGGTCTGTCTTAATTATTAACCCATTTCTACTTATCTAAGTATTTCCACATGATTCATCTTATCCGGGAGCCACGGCTGGCGTCTTCCTTCCTCCCTGGTCTACATCTTGACTCCTCCCCACTACTTCCTCTTTCCTCCTCCTGGTCTCCTAGCCCCACCTATCTTGTTTCCTATTGGCCACAGGCTTTATTAATTAACCAGTATGAGAAACATTTATACAGAATTACATCTCCCGTCAGTAGGAGGTGTGTATGAACATTTCATTTTCAACAAAACAGCTAAAAGAAGGAAAGCAAATTCAACAAATGAAACAAATGGTGCTGGCACATTTGGATGATGATGTGTAGAAGATAGAACCATGTCTATTGCCATGCACAAAACTCAAGTCCAAATGGATCAAAGACCTCAACATAAATCCAGCCACACTGAACCTCTTAGAAGAAAAAGTAGGAGCTACCCTTGAACAAATTGGTATAGGAGACTGCTTCCTGAACATAACTCCAGTAGCACAGACACTGAGATCAACAATTAATAAGTGGGACCTCCTCAAACTTAGAAGCTTCTGTAAGACAAAGGACACAGTAGACAATATCAAATGGCAGCCCACAGACTGGAAAAACATCTTTTACCAATCCTACATTTGAAAAAGGGCTGATCTCCAAAATATACAAAGAACTCAAGAAACTAGTCAACAAAACACCAAATAAACCTATTAAAAATGGGGTACAGAATTGAAGAAAGAGTTCTCAATAGAGGAAATCGAAGAGGCTGAAAGACACTTAAGAAAGTGTTCAACATCCTTAGCTATCAGGGAAATGCAAATCAAAACAACTTTGAGATACCATCTTACTCCTAACTTAATGGCTAAAATTAGAAACACCAATGACAACTTATTCTGGAGAGGATGTGGAGAAAGGGGAACACTCCTTCACGGCTGGTGGGAGTGCAAGCTCGTACAGTCATTTTGGGGATCAGTATGGCAGTTTCTCAGGAAAATTGGAATTAGTTTACCTCAGGACCCAACAATTCCCCTCTTAGGTATATACCCAAATGACCCACATCCATGCAACAAAAACATGTGCTCAACTATGTTCATAGCAGCATTATTTGTAATAGCAAGAACCTGGAAGCAACCTAGATGCCCCTCACCAGAAGAATGGATAAAAATGTGGCTCATCAACACAATGGAATACTACTCTGCAGAAAAAATAACAGAATCTTGAAATTTGCAAGCAAATGAATGGAATGTGAAGAAACCATCCTGAATGAGGTAACCCAGTCACAAAAAGAGGAACAGGGTATGTACTCGCTTATATATGGATTTTAGACCTGGAGCAAAGGATCACCAGCCTATATACAATTCACACCACCAGATGAACTGGGATACAAGGAGTATTCTAAGAGATTATAAGAGATATGGAAGGGACAAGTCCCCCAGAGCACATGGGAAATGGGGGGGGGGAGAGAATGGAAAGAGAAGTAGGCGAAGGAGAAGGGGAGGAGAGGAAAGCACGTGCATCTAAGAAGATTGAGTCAGGGTAGGAATAGAAGACAGAAGAGAGAGAGAGAGAGAGAGAGAGAGAGAGAGAGAGAGAGAGAGAGAGAGAGAGAGAGAACATAAAAATGGAGCCATTATTGGTTTGAAGAGAAAACTGAACCTAAAGAAAGGTCTAGAGACCTACAAGACTGACTCCAACTAACAATCTGAGCAACCATGGAAAGGCTACCATACATGCCCTTCCCTGATAGTGAGAGCATCAACTAAATTATCCACCATCATGGAGCCCTCATCTAGTACCTGTTGGAAACAGAAGCAAACACCCATAACCAAACAACGAGTCAAACTAGAATCCAGATGCAGAGAGAGAGAGAGGACAAGACCAGGTTGCAGAAACACACAAAGACAGGTGACCTGAACAACGAGGAGCTAACGCCCCCCCCCCAGACTGATAGCTGGGAATTCAGCATGGGACTGACTCAGACCTTCTGAATATGGGTCTCAGATAGACGGACTGAGCAGTCTGAGGGACCTCAGACAGTAGAACCAGGATGTATTCCTGGTGCACAAAAGGACCTTGCAGACACATTCCCCATGGAGGGATACCCCCTTAACCTAGAGATAGGAGAAAAGTCCTAGTCCCTACTTCAAATGACTTGACAGATTTACATGACCCCACCTGGATAGCATGGGGTGGGAGGATGGGAGGGGAGGGTGGACAGGGTGAATGTCAGAGGGGAAAGAAGTTAGGAGGGAGAGAGGGATGGAGGGAGAGGAAACTAGGATCAACATGTAAAATTTTTAAATTATATTATTAATTTAAAAAAATATAGGAGATGTGGCCTTGCTTAAGGAAGTAGGTAACTGGGGTTGGTCCTTGAGATTGATTTATGTCCTGCTGAAGTGAGCACAGGCTTTAAGATCAATACCCACCACCACTTCAAGTTTGCTCTCTCTGGTTTATAATTTTGGTTAAGGATGTGAGCTCTTAACTTTCTGTTCCATCGTTCATGTCTGCTGTTTGCTGCTTTTGCCTTCCTGCCATTATGGACTCTTAACTCTGTGGAGCCATAAGCGAATATAAACTTTTTCTTCTACAAGTTCCCTTGGTCTTGGTGTTTTTATGTTATTTGCAACATAAAAATAACTAATGAAAATAATAATATTCTTTATAATCCACACAGAATCAGTCATTATACAGATACATTTGGAAAGACAGATTTTCTTGTGTGTTATAGAAACCTCTTTTTTCATTTGTTGGTTGAGAACACTAATAGTATTTACCTAAATTATTGCACTGTGTCAATGTGAGAATCATATGAAATACTTTGTGTCAAAATATTTCTGAAGGCAAATATGATGCAATGATAATTATTACCTGAAGGCTGACTTCTGGGCATATTTAAGAATACATGTAAAAAAATCTTTCCTGCAATCTTAGTTTATCCTCTAAGGATAAACATTATCAGGTGTCAGACATCCCTAATAAACAGAGTAGGCTCCTGTCTATTTGAGCCTTTTCTTTTTTAAGCATTAAAGAGCCTTACATCACTTAGATGCAGTTGTATATAATAGCTTTTTTGTGATTAGGAGTTAACAGCTCATTGGGGACTGATAACAGTATAGAAAAGTGACACTGTGTGAACAATGCTCAATTTATGCTTCAGGAAAGAATACCTAGAGGAATTAAACCAAAAAGAGGAGATTTCATAGTCTGTATTTTTGTATCTCACAGTTTTCTCCATAATCTATAGTAGTTCCCATGCCCCAATGCCACATAGTTATGTTTTTAGTAAGAAGAAAACTACAATTTTGTGTTTCATAGTTTTTAGGTAGAAGTCTCAGAGAACCAATGAGAGTGACTAGAATAAGGGGTAATTTATTTTGTATAAATTAAATATAAGTAAGAGTTGGGGGTTGTCTCGATAAGTAAAATGCTTGCTGCATAAACATATGGTTCTAGTTCTGCTTTCCAGGACCCACATAAAAGGCAGCTGTGCCTGCCTGTATCTGTAAGAGAATACTGAGGGCTTCCTGGTCAACTGTTCTAATCAGCTGGTAATCTCCAGTCCCAGTGAGGGACACTGACTCAAAAATAAGGTGGAAAATAATAGAGGGTGACAGCTGACATCAACCTTTGACCTCCACATGTACAAACATGGATTCACACACATGAATACATATATGAATACTGCATGCACACAAAAATGGGGAAACAAAGAAATCTGTAACGTTTATTAGCAAATATGGTAGACTATAATTACTATAATAAACTGCATAAAGAGACAGATTACATGGGGAATGACTTATTGTGGCTCATGGTTTGAGTTCATAGTCAGCTGGCTCATTCTTTTTAAGCTAGCAGCAAAGCAGAAGCATTAAAGTGGAATGTCATGGTGAAGAAAACTTGTTCACATCATGGTAGCCAGGAAGCAGAGTGAGAGATTAAGGAGTCCCAGATAAGATGAAGCTCCCAGAACACACCCCAGAAACCTACTACCTACAATTAGGCCTCATCCATGACAGTTTACACAACTTCTCAATAACAACACCAATTAGGCCAAAGTCCTTGGACTCCAATCATGTCAATAGTTAGATTCCTCACCAAAGGATAAATCCTTCAATGCATGAGTCCTTTGTGGAGCATACCTCAGATCTAAGTGACAACAGGCAATTTCCTCAAAACTGTACCCAAGCTCATCAGTCTCTGAGGCTGCTGGCTAGAATTAGCATATATGGTAAGAACAAATTCTACTTCACTAAAATTAAGGTCTTTTTCCCCTTTGTATAACTTTTCCAGTTTTTAAAAATGTGTTAGGATAATTACAAAATACTATTTTGTACATAATTCAGAAAATGCCAATAATTTGATGTTTTCTATAAGCATCAGTTAAATCATAAAAAAAAATCATTTCATTTCTGAAGGTCATATGTTCAATATATGGTATTCATGTCTTCTTACTAATTTATAAAATTAATACTAACAGTATTCAATGCTATTTATGTGCTCATATAAAGACCTCTTCTGCACCACACTGACCTTTCTGTCCAACTGTATAGACTTAATGCTCTTATCTGCATTCTGGTGTCATGTGTGGGTGAGGTATGGTATTGTGTGTGCTCATGTGCAATACATGTAGGCAGGTATTGTGGAGGCCAGGTCAACCTCAGGTTGCTTGACTACATAATCAGTCCCTATATCACTTTTGGCTATGATTAGCCCATTTCATAGATGAGAGAACTGAGAATTGCCAGTTGTCAATTCAGTGGGGATCAGTTGAAAGGTAGAAAGACAAGACAAGAAAGTGGTTTAAAGAGACAGGTAGGTGGAGGAAGTCTGAGAAATTATAGAAAGCCACTGAATAATAAAATAGGTTTTAATCAAGATAATTTTACCATACACACACACACACACCCACACACACATATATATATGTATATATATATATATATACATATATATGTGGAACTTTGTGATACTACATTCAGTGGAATTTCTTTTGAAAATAACCCTTATTTAATAATCTTTAAAATGCCATTTTGAGTGATTTCATTTAGTATTGAAAAAAGTCAATTATATGTAGTTCTACAATAACACACTCTACACTTTTAGTGTCAGCAGTAAAATCGTCTACTCCCTGAAAAATCACTCACTCTTAGCATTGGCAACTCAGCATATTTAGTTCTTAGTGAAGTTAAAGGAGATAATGCATTTTGGGAATATGTATAATGTGCATTCTGTGTGTCACACTCTGATCTAGATGCTCTGGGGACACTGGAAATCAAATAGCTACAATCTGCCTCATGGGTAACTGTAGCATTCTAAAGGAAAAAAAAAGATTTCAGATTAGTATTGCAGAAGATCAGAAAGTCTCACAGTGGTCCCTCAAAATGATTAATTAGTCCCCAAGATCTCAAGTCTGAGCCTTTCTTACTTTTGAAAATTGTTTTGTAGAAGGGGTTGATAGACTTCCTCACCAGTGTATCTTGGGGATTGAGAATAATAATATCACATGGACTGAACCAAATATCTGTTTTAGACTTACTGAATGATTTGAGGGAGTTCCCAGGAAGCTTTAGAGAAGTTCTCAGAAGTTTTGATAATCCTGTGATGGTTAAGTTACCATGCTCGTGAGAAGACATGAGCTATGTAAGGTGTCTGTGAATGCCGAGTCTTTCTCCTTCAAATATGTACCTTAATATCTACCCATCATCATCTCTGGTTTCTCTACTTGCTAGAATAGAGAAAAACATCTGACAAAGATAATGGTCATCTTACAAAGGAATCTAGATGTAACTCTTTTCAGTGATAGCGCATGTTGAATATCTTCCAAATACATAATGTTTAATCAAAGAATTTCCACATCTGTAATATGTGGAGAAGTTAAAATGCTTGGCTGGCTTTTGTGTAACTGACAATTCCTGATGGACGGCCTTGGGAGAAAAAGTGTTTCTGATGTTCTTGAAAATAATAATTATAATGAAAGACACATTTAGCAGGCATGTAGAATGTGCTTTAATTTCTTTGAGTTAAAAATCTCATCATTGTAATAAAAACCCAGCTTTCCCATGAATGGAAAAGCCAGTTAGAAGAACTTTGGTCGTCAATTCTGCAAGATATTATATTCAGTAATTAATTTTATAATAACTGGTTCACACATATAAAGTAGTCCATTTGCATAAAAAATTACTGCTTAAATGACAAATCAATTATTGCACACAAAGTCAATTATTATACACTTGTTTAAAGCTGAATATCATAATTAAAATTTGAGTAATTTGCTGTTTTTCCTAATGCAACACAGTACAGTAATTAGTATCCTAGCACTGTGAGATTAAGCATCTCTATAAAGTCATTAAATAAAAGTCCCTAACTCTAATGCACAGTAGAGCCTGGTAATTGTGGTAAGGTTTCTAAGAAAGGTGCTCTTTCTCTCCTAATGGGGCTGATCACTGAACTCCAACTCCTTGCTACACCTCAAAAGGAGGTAAACACAACAATTGGGCAGTGTCAATACTCCTTATTTTCCTGAAACAAGCATGGAGTGAAGAGGTATGAACTCAAACCTGGGGAAATAAGCATCTTTCTGATTAAATGCAAGTCACCCTACCCTATAAAGATATTGCAATTCTTGAAGCAAACATCAAAGAGGAGCTTAGTGCTGAGTTTTCTAATTATCCATGTAACTCCCAGTGGAGATGAGTATTTAGTGTATTTTAATCCCACTGAAATGCTGTGTGAGAGAAAAACACTCACCATGGCAGCCAATTCATCATAGGTGAAATAAAGTCTGTGAGCAACTTATAAACAAGCTTAATTCTGAAGTGAACGCAGGCCCACACAGCCATGTGGATTAGACAAGCTATAGGGACTAAGTTTTATCCAAAACTGGCCCTTTTGAGATATTGTAATAGCTTCTTGACTTCATAAGGATAAGGCCCTAACTCACTGAATGGCTGTTTTAGCAAAATTGCAGCATGTTCAAAGTCATTCTTCTGTGAAAATCCTTGAGTGACTATCATCTCATTCACAGCAAGTGCTTATGTCTGCCATTGTTCTGAACCAGCAGGAATAAGGGTCCAAGATGGTAGAGGCACTGAGTGGGAGGGCTGGGAATGAGAGACAATGAGAAATAAAGACAAAGCAAAAGCAATACCTGGGGCTATGAGGTCTTCCACAAACTGATGTCTTATGCCAAGCAAGTTTATTAGGAAGTAGAGCATCATACATACTGTTTTCAGTGTGAAAAACACAGTTAGAGAGAGTATAGTCAGACAAGGTTAGAAAACAAACAAACAAACAAACAAACAAACAAAAAACCAAAAAGAAACCAAAAAAACAAAAAAAACCCAAACAAACAAACAAACAAACAAAAACCAAAACACAGATACCACAGACAGAGCTGCTTAAGGACTGACAACCACAGCCCAGAGGGAAGAGTCGGGTCCCCAAAAAACTTAACTTTGACTCCTGTAAGGCACTGGCTCCAACTGGCTCCAGTCCTAGACTGCCCTTGCCAACTCTACTCTCAGACAAGAAGACAGAACTACCCCCCCCCTTGTCCTTTAACCAGAAGGCCTTGGAGAAAGCTTGCATCAATATGGCTCCTCACAAGTACACCCTGAGTAACACAACATCCCCTTCCTGAGTCTGTCTTCTATTACCAGCTTACTCCCTCCATGTCAGCCTGTGTGGTCTCCTTTCTCCTGACTTTGGACTGGCTCACTTGTGCTCTGCTTAGTCTGAACAGTGTTCCCCATGCTCTCTGCATGCACATTCACTCCTTTATGCCCTTTGGGTCTCAGCTCAAGTGATAATTTATGCCTAAGGCATTTCCTTATACACCATCTTAGACCACTTCTTTTCCTCCTGAAATATTTGATCATTGTTCATTTTTATACCTCTATTTTCCAGCAAAAATATAAATTCCAGTAGGGCTGGAATTGTTTTGCTCACTGCCATACCTCAAGCACCCAGGTCAGTAGTTAGTATTTTGTAGGAACTCAGTAAACTGCTATTGGATGAAGGTGGAGGTATTCATAATATAGTCCAACCCAACACCACCTTCAGTGTATCTATCTAGGCTATGTTAATAGTGATGATGAATGAACAACTTTATAATGACCTCTAGCCATCAGTTATTTAATTATGTATTATTTGTTATTCATAATATGTTAAGATTTTTACAAATACTTCAGATCTAGCTGTGAAAAAAACAAATTTATATATCACTGATTGTGTATTTTATTGGTGATTACCAGCAACAAGGCTATATAATATAATATGTAATGAGACCTATGCTGATGAATAAAAAAAAGTCAGAGGATTTATAGTCTTCCAGATGCTGTTCCAAGAGAGCTGATGAGGAAAATCCTGTCCTGAATGAGACATGTGGGTGGGCCAAAATGAGTCCATGGAAGAGCTGTCAGAAGTATACCATGTGGTGAGGCCACTGTTGCCAGGTATCATATTGGAGAAATGGAGTTGAGGACAGGTGGTACTGAAGCACTGAGCTGGCAGTGTGGTAGCCAAGGAAGCTTAAGAAATATCTAGGGCATATTTTTCTAGGGCCCCAGTTACATGGACCTCTCAGCATGACTGGGAGCAACTGGTAGGTTGCCAGAGGACAGTGACTTGAGCTGCCTTAGATTTTACATGATGGATTATTGGTGGCTGCTATGTAGAAAACAGATTGAGAGGGAGAGTGCAGGATCTGGAAATGCACAGACTTGCAGGGAATGATTGGTCTTTGCACTGGTGGCGTGTTACTAAGGTCTCCTTGACATTCAGGAACTGAAATAAAAGGGCTGGGTACTCATTACTCAGGTACCAGAGCATGGTGGCTGGGTTCAACAAAGGTCATTGTCAAACTTATTTAAGATGTTTAGAAGTCCAAAATTCAGCACACCCAGGACACTGTCTTTCTAATATTGGAAAGAACAAAAATACTTTAAGAAATATAGTATTTTTCAATCTTTCAACTGCAAAGAAAGAAAAGCAGAATCAGCACAAATATCACATGAAATTAACCACCCAGGTCCACCCATCCTCCTGGGAAATCTGTGGCCAGATTGGCCCCATTAGTCAGCTATAGTCACATTAAATAAGACATTCGTGGAGGAAGTCATCCATAACCTTGGAGGAACAGTCAGAGCCTTGTCCATAGCAGAATGTAAGTTTTGCTCTCTCTGCCCTAACTTGCAGTTTTCTTGTTTCTAATCCTC
The DNA here is from genome assembly GCA_030556225.1 of Cricetiscus sungorus. Lineage (NCBI taxonomy): Eukaryota > Metazoa > Chordata > Mammalia > Rodentia > Cricetidae > Cricetiscus > Cricetiscus sungorus. Next base: position 19,275,344 of record JANBXA010000372.1, on the reverse strand, counting down.
ACTGTTACATAAGTGGTTCTGCTTGTTTTTCAGTAAGGAGAACACTTCATGCTACTCTACCTTGAAGTCATCAAATACTTGAATTAACTAAAATCTGCTAATTTATTCTTGCCATCTACCTATTTCTCTGTGTCATAGTCATATTGACTGTGACAGAGACACACTAATGAGTAAAGGTACTTCATTGTCTCATGGACCCATCAGATTTTGAATACCAAAGGGTTGCTATTTATGCTGTTGAATACTTTATGATTTAAGCCTGTCTAAAGGAGGTCTGATGCGCCACCCTATTCCAAGCTTTCCTGATTATTTCTCGAAGGACCTGCTATGCTCAGGTGGCTCGAATGCTTAGCCCAAGTCTCTCTTTAAAACTGTCTCCTATGTGCATGGGGTGTAGGGAAAAGTAAAAGCAAGTATCAGATCGGGCTCTGAATTCACAATGTCTAGATTTGAATTCAAGTTTTTTTTTCTTAATAGCTACACAACATTGCATGAGCCATTTAGTCTCTACATGCCTCAATTTTTTGATATATAAAACATGGGCAATCTCTTCTTTCTCCACTCATAGTATTTATCTCCTCAAATTAGTGTCCTACAGAATAGGGATCTGTAAAGTATTTATAATTTTGTCTACATCTGATAGATAACTATGAAGTTATTGGCATGACTGCTGTGACTCAGGAATAGGGCTGTTTCCTGCTAATCATGGCTTCTGATAATGCCACTTTGGAAATGACTATGTCTAGGCAAAATCTCCTGTTTCTAGGTCTTCTCCTTAGTTCTGCACAGAAGCAGAAAAATTAGAGGTCTTTGAACTATGTTAGGTCCTTGTCTCCTGTGTCCCAAACAGAATTGGGTTCCATCATCTTGACAAATTTGTGACATGTATATAATGTGTAGAACATTTCTAATCCTGACCTGATGAATGTTCACACCCATACCTTGCACCTAGTTGGAGAAAAGACTCCAAACCATCTTCTTCCAGCTAGATTTTACTTCCAAGAAAAGTATTGCTTCCTTTAATTGCCTAGTAACCCTTACCCCTCCCTACCAAATATCATAATAAACAGGAATAGATAAGAGTGTATTTCTACCGACAGTATCTTCATATAGTTGATCAGTGCACTACTTGATATGTTGAAGTTTTATCTACTGATATGGGTCATATCTAGATGGATTACAATATCTTGTTTTAAAGGGATAATATATTAAATACACCAAGTCATATATGGTAAATTTTTATTTATGTGTATGGTTCTTTTGCCAGCATAAATGTCTGTGTGCCAGGTAGATGCAGTGCCTTCAAAGGCAAGAAGTGCCTTCAAAGGCAAGAAGAAGGTGCCAGATTCCCTGGAACTGGAGACACAGACAGTTGTGATCCACCATTTGGGTTCTGGGACTTAAATTCAGGTCTTCTTGAAGATCAGCCAGTGTTCTTAACCACTGAGGCATCTCAGAAGCCCAATGTAGATTTTAAATTACAGAAATTAAGTCTGTACAGCTCAATGAGGTTTGATTTCTTATTCATGAAAATAATCCAAGATGGTTGTAACTATCTGACAATTCTCCTGAACATGATCATTCAAGGAATAGTTTAGAGTCTTTGCCTTTGGATGATCTGAATCCTAGTGTCATCTAGATCTTCTCTAGAGAGAAAGAGGAGCTTGCCTAAGACAAGCATTTCCCTTAATATGGTCTTTTCCGCTCTCAGTTCATTGTAAGCTGGTCCTGTGATCATATCTTATCTACCTCAGTTGTCAAAGGTATTCCCTAACCAAAATGATATCTTCTAGTTACATCTGCAATGGACAAAAGGCAGCAGTATCTTTTAGTGGGCAATTAGCCACCTATGAACATAGAAAAAACAATTCACCTTTCTCTAAGTCATTCAAAATGCACAAACTTTTAGTTCAACTCTAGAACTGGCTTAGTCCAGCTCAAGCTTAAAGTCCACAGGTGAATTACTATCAGACAAAAATAAATATCTTTTAAAAGGTGTAATTTTAATCAGCATATTTATTTTTTCTGCCTCCTTCTTTATAGAGAGTTGCCATCTTAAAAAGACAGGTTACTTGCTGACAAAGAACATTAGACACAATCTTATTCTAAAAATCATGTCTAGTAAAATTCAACCTTGACTGAAGTAACACAAACACATAAAAATGGTGGCCAAAATCCCTCCTACAGCAACTTTTTAAAAAAAGCCTTTCTACCATACAAATGATGACCAACATTAAGTCTCTCACAAATCCAGAGATGTGGTAAATAACTGACTTCACGACATTCATTAGCAATATTTGAAAGGCTATTTTTAACTTTAATAAGCTAATTCAATTCATACTCAGGAGTTGTTGAAATAACTAGATTTCAATGTGCTAAACAAATAGCCCCAATTCTGGCAGCCTCATTCTTTACATTACTAATGCATTACACATAAGCTTTCCTAATATTGGTGCCACTGTGCAAACAGTACTGTCACTTAGAACCATGCTCACCTTTTGTAAACAAATGATTCAATTAATAAGTCTCATCGGGGAATAGTACTTTTGACTTAAAGGTTGCCTTTCTCTGATTGCAGTATAAAAGAGGCTTCACATGCCAGGAGCTTATGACCTATGTGTGTTTCAGGATTCGCTAATGAACTGCCCAGCTGCTGAGCTGGGTAAATAGAAAAGGCCATTTCTCTTTGCTCTTTTCACACCTTTTAATTGGAAGAAGTATGTTTTGGTCCGATTCATGCCACTTTTATGTGCTAAGACTTGTGTGCATAAAAATTCGATTGAAATTCTACAGGCAGCAGGGGTCATATTTTTTAACATGGGCAGCAGTGTTGCTCTGATTCTACAGGACAAGGATTAATAGATCCTGAGTGACATGATGGATTGGTTGGAGAATTACATTCCAACCTTAGTGAGTTTTAACTCCCATAATGTGTCTGTCCACATTTCTAAAGCAATTATTTTCCAAGTAGAATGTACAAGGTGGCCCAAGGGGGTCAAGGGAGATTGTATTAGTCAAGATTCCTTCCAGTTGCAAGTGATAGAAGCACCTCAAATGGATTAGGCAAACATGGAATGTTCAGTGTATATCTGCGAAATGCCTATGTTTGGGTATTTTGTAGATGAACAGACAGATAGATAGATAGATAGATAGATAGATAGATAGATAGATAGATGATGGAGAGACAGACAGATGGAGGTATACATACACACAGGTGCACTCGGGTTAGAAGACAAAGATCCATTTATTCTGACAAGGACTGTTAGGAAGATATGAAAGCAGTGATAGATGAACTCACACAGTATATCTGGAGCAGCAGCAGAGCTGGTAGATGTCATTTGTACAATTAATAGATGAGAGGCAAAGAAGATTGGGTCTTCAAAGGAGAAAGGATGGTGTTATTGAAAGAAAAGAGAAGCTGGTGTTATTGTGGAAGTGCACTAAACAGATGTCAATTCAGAGATACAAGCCCAAGTCCTGTGGAGAATATTCCACCCAACAGATGCAACTATGTTGATTTTTCCCAAGATTTGTTCTATGAAAAGTAACTATTGTTGGTTGTTTCACACTCTTTTGGCTATTTGGCTCTTTTTTAGGGGCCTGTCACAATGTTCCCAAGTAAATCAACCACAGAGGCTAATTCTTAGTTGTAAATGCCAGGCCTTAGCTTGGCAAAGCCAGCATCTCTTAACTTAAATTATCTCTACTACCTTTTGGTTATGAGCTTTTCTTTTTCTCCCTTTCTGTATACCATACATGCACTCTTACTCCGTGGCTGGCTGGGTGGCTGGCCCCTGGTGTCTCCTTCCCCTTACTCTCTCATTGTTCCTCTCTTCCTCATTTCTCCTTCTTTTTAGACCTCCTGCTTGCCAGTCCTGCCTATCCTTTCTCCTGTGTTGCCATTGGCCATTCAGCTCTTTATTAGACCATCAGGTGTTTTAGACAGACACAGTAACTCAGCTTCACAGAGTTAAAAAATGGAGCGTAAACAAAAGTTGCACGCCTTAAGATAATATTCCCCAACAAGTAACTCCTTTTACTTGGGACACATCCATTTGAGAATCTGAATGCTTAATATTAGTTTTCTCATCTTTTCTGATTCCTCCAACTCAATCCTCTGGTAAGTTTCTTTTCCATAGGTGGAAAGCAGCTCCATTGTCTCCTGAGGCATTGGTAATATACTCTCAGCATTCATTAAGAATGATTTTGGGAAAGATGGCTAAGTTGTTAAGAGCACTGTCTGCTCTTGCAGAGGATCCAGGTTTGATACTCACTATCCACATGAAAGCTGACAACTGCCTGTAACTCCAATTCCAAAGGCTCTGATGCCCTTATCTGTCCTCCAAAGGCACTGCATACATGCAGTACACAGGCATATAAGGAGGTAACTAAAACATCCATACACATAAGATAAAAGTAAATTTTATTTTTTTAAAGAATAATTTGGTCCTGTTGAGGTGGTTCATCATTAAAGGAGCTTGCCACCAAGCCTGGCAACCTGAGTCCAATCTCTAGGACAGGGTAGAAGGAGAAAAATGACATTTGCAAGTTATCCTCTGACTTTTCTACTCCTTTTTAGAACCTAGATTCTTCTTTCCACGTATTCTCTCTGCCTGCCAGCTCTGCCTATACCTTTATTGCCTAACTATTGGCCATTCAGTTTTTTAATAGGCCAATCAGGTGCCTTAGGCAGGCAAGGTGAAACAGCAACACATCTTCACACAATTAAACAAATTCAACGTAAACAAAAGCAACACACCTTCCCATAATTAAACAAATACAGCATAAACAAAGATATAAACATCTTTGCCTAGGTAAAGTAATATTTCACAACAGGTTTCTAGATTGGTAGACATCAAATGGTTCATGGAATCTGAGGCTTACACCCTTTTTTAGTGCAAATTCTCTTTCCAGTACCCCACAGCCTCTCTGCTAAGATGATTCACAAGCATCTGAGTTCAAGAGATCCCAGATCACTGCTTCTTATGTTCAGTTTTTCTCAAATTGTAAGCAGACAAACACAGAAATAAGAAAAAAACATTTAATTTAAAATATCAATATAAATCAGAGTATAGTATCTAAGAAATACATAATGCTTATAAAAACTGATTCAAATAAAATACTGATTTTAAAATATCTATATGAATCAAATTCAGTGTCATGCAGGACATACATGATGCTTACATAAACTAATTATATATTGAGATGAAATTCTCATAAATATCTAGGCATGTTTGGTTCTTTATTTTTCTAAAGACAAGTACTACCTTGGTTAAAACTGTTTTAAAATCAATTTATGTTCTTTCTTATATTAATCTTCAGTGTCTCTTAATAAAAGATATGGCATATTTCTACCTACAGGCACACTAAAATTTTATCTTTTTCATAGCTCTGTCATTCTGTATACTTATAATATGTTAAAACAGCTGATCAGGTCAACTAATATCCCATAGGCTAAAGGAGGTGGCAATGTACAGAATCATGACAGGATTTAAAATCCACAGTGAGAGAGGCAAGCATAGAGCTATCTTACCAATGGTCACACATGACTTGAGCTTCCCTGCACCCACCTTTCCCAAAAAAAAACACTTAGCTACCCAGGACCTCACCTGCGTCGAGCAGTATATATACCCCTCTCCAACCAAACAATCAGCTCACTTCAACCTGTGGCCCCTAGGAATCCTGCATAACTTCCCTTTTGTGACCACATATATCCTCACATGTATCCAGAAACAAGGAAGAAAGCCAGTCTAGACTGGACTGGTTTTAGGTGTGTGTGAGCAACAGGGCAAACTGTGACCTCAGAATGAACTTTCAAGGGATATCCCCTATTTATGGTCATATGTCTATGCATGACTGAGCATGGACATGAAATAAAATCAGGTGCATTATGGGAAAAGTGAAACATGGAGAAGCAAGGCATGTACCTTTCTTCCCAAGTATATCACCTGAAACAGAAAAACTTGTACATCTTATCCTTACAAACCAAGTCCTCCTTCTGAAATCCATAAAAGGAGGCAACAGGCAATGAGTCACAGCTCTTGAACATGCTAACACAGGGAGACCTGGCTGTTCTATAGAGTATCTCAGCTTTATTTTGACTTGGCTTTTGAATAAAATCTCTTGGTGCTCCATAATCTGTGTGCTTAACTCACAAACACCTGATCCCACCGAGACCACATTAATAAAAGCAATTGCAGGCACACAGAAAGAACAAGCCTGCAGTTTTTGGCTTGTCTTGACTCAACAGAACGAAGACATGAGAGCCCCAGGGCAGATATCCAATCAGTAGATGTTAGAGAAGGGACTGGGCTTAGAGAGGCAAACACTGGAAGGCTACCATACCAAAGCACCATAAACTCAGACTTAGGATTTCAACTAAAGAGGCTCATTTTCCTTGCTTCTGCATGTTTAAAGTAGTAGAGTGAAATATTAAAGTTGTTTTGTTAAAAGGTGGGAATAAAATTTATTTATGCCTTTCTCCCAGGTCATTATGACTTGGTGATGTTCTTAGGACATCATTGTATGAAGAAGCACTCTAGAAATCTCCACCTTGACCCTCATGTGGTATTACTGCATGAGAATGCCTGCCTTTACATCCAAATATCTGTAATGGGGACTTCATTCTGGGGACAGTAAGAGCTCCCTCCCACTCTGAATGGTCTGCTCCTTACCTCCATTGCTTCTACAGAAACCTCCTCTCCAAATACATTCATAATTAGGGGCAATAGGAACAAGGACCTCAGAACTTGAAGTAAGAAGCATAATACAATTCCTACAGGACATTCCTACACAACAATCTGTGTTAATATATATATATATATATATATATATATATATATATATAAAACAGTCATAAAGTCAGTTTTATCAGATCAGATTAAATGTGTTTGCAGAGCAGAAGTAGCCATGGAATTAGGAACTGCATTAACTAGGAAGAATTAGAAGTTAAAAGGAGTGGAGTTTTTACCTGTAGATAATGGTTTTATGAATAGATTAAAACCACAGATTCCTCTGCCCACTTTCCCCTGCATGTGTATCAGGCTTTTCTCCTGGGCTCTGGCTCTGTAGAATTGGATAAGAAAGCTTGGTGAATGATAAATGGCTTTCTGAGCCTTGTTCTTTGTCTACTAAATAAATAGGTTAAATCAGAGCAATCCAAGTTGCCTCAGTGCTAGGCATCTGAGAGATCCTCTCCTCTCAGATTTCAACAGAAAAAAAAATGAACTTAAGATGCTGTCCTCTCTCCTATCAGGGAGATTGACATGTTAGAAGAACTGATGAACCCTATACCCAACAACTTTAACCTTGTCTGAACAAGAATTTTTCAAACTCCTTTTACCACAAAAACATTGTTTTCCAGTAATTCCCATTCTTCATGCTATGGAGCTAATGCTACAAGAGACATGGATCAGGAAACAACATGCCAAAGCCTATTGTAGACATAAATTGTCTCCAGGAAGAGAGAAATAGGATGCAAAAGCCGAACCAACAACTACATAACTGAGTTTCATCTCTTTTTAAGTCAGAGAGTCTAATCTGTCCTCTATGCTCCTGGCAGATGAAACTTGTATAGAAGATTCATGGCACACTTAAGCAAGGTCTAGTTTCTACATGTGGAAATTTGATTAAAATAATTATGTGTATAGTGCTGTGGAATAATCTTTTGTACACTATGAAGAAGTATCACTCTGATTGGTTTAATAAAAAGCTGAATGGGCAATAGCTAGGCAGAATTTCCAGGCATGGAGGATGCTGGAAAGATGTCAGCATTCTAAGGAAACACAGAGCAAACAGTATGGGCATTACAATGTATAAGTAACTGAACCATGTAAAAGAAAATAGATGAAAAGATATGTGTTAATTTTTATAAGACCTAGTTAGAAACATGTGTATGTTATCAGCTTTCATAATTAATAATAAGTCTCTATGTCATTATTGGGGAGCCAACAGTCCTGATGTAAAAATTCAGTTATAATCTAGCATTTATTTAGTTAGGGTTTCAGGTAGTCCAGAATGGCCTCAAATTTACTACATAGTGGAGGAAGACTGAATTTCTGCCCTTCCTGCCTCTATGTCCCAGAGTTCTGGGATTAAAGTTGGGTATCACCACAAATGATTTATGCAGTGCTGGGTACCAAACCCAGGGCTTCATGGAAGCTGGGCAAGCACTCTCCCATCTGAACTATATCATCTACCCTAAAAACTATTATTCATGGCTAGGAATACAAAAATGAAAGACATAGAGTACTTTCCACTTGATTTTAAACCATCATGTTATGACTCTGTTTTAATTGTAGAACACGGTCTCAGGGAAAAATATACATGGACAGTGCTGACAGCGCAAAGCTTACGAGAAACCATTTGGGTCTTAGATCTATTTGTTTAATCCTTATCAGAGATATCTGAGGTCAGTGCTGTTATCCTGGTTTTACATTTGGTGTTCAAAGTTATCACAGTACTGAGGAAGAGAATCTAGACATCTGTATTACTCACGACCTCATTACCATATAGTTCTGTAGAAATCCCTCAGAGAAGGGGTTTTCTTAAAGCAATTAAGCAGAATGAAGAAAAAGTAACTTGATCAAAAAGTCTTGTCCTAGAAATGTCAAGGAGGCTTCACCTCAACAATATGACTGCCTAAACAAGATCTGATCAAGGTGAATACCAACAGATAAGAGCGAAAGGAAAAATCTCACCAGACCCCACCCCTAGGAACTAAAGACAATTAAGGAATGTTGAGAATGGCAGAAATAGTCTTCCCCACAGAAAAGCACTAGCTATCCAATACCAAGTGTTCATCCTGAAATAACCATACAGGCATTAAAAACACAGACTTGGTTCAGTCTCTCTGTCTGTCTGTCTGTCTGTCTGTCTCCCTGTCCCCCCTTCTCTCTCTCTCTCTCTCTCTCTCTCTCTCTCTCTCTCTCTCTCTCTCTCTCTCTCTCTCTCTCTCCCTCTCTCTCTCTCTCTCTCTGTGTATGTATGTGATGATGATGATGATGATGACAAAGAGAAAAAAAGACCATGAATTTGAAAGGGAGTAAGGGGAGGATATATAGAAAGGGCTAGAGGAAAGGGAAGGGGGAAATGATGCTCTCTTACTTTAATAAAAAAAAAAGTCTTCATTTAGTACATCATACTTAATGGTGTTTAGTACAAATTATTGTCATTGTTGATATCAGTGCTGTTACTTCCAAACCAGAGTGAAACTGAAACAACAGAAGTACATTTTTTCAAGACCCAGATTTCACTGAACAATAGAAAGTGAAAATCTATTACTAAATTCTTTGGTCTGCAAGTAGATTTGTAGACCAATGCCAATAGTGAGAGAAAACAGAAGATTAATCAATTTTAAAAACTCAAATCCCTTGAAACAGCCCCAGACATGGATTAATCAATGGTTGTATCTGATATTCAAGGCTCCTGCTAGGTCTCTAGCATACTCTGAGTATTTTGAAGCTCCTCAATGTCACTAGTCAACAATAATTGGTAAAATGAGACAGTATGAGATCACCTAGAGAACCCTGAAGCAGTCAGTAGCCAAACTGGTTATCGACCACTGCTTCATGGGAAGTGCATAAGAAACACAGTAGTAGGATCCAAAGCAGCTAAAGAGCAGGTTGAAGCAGGAAGCATTTGAAAGGCACTGAAGCCCATTTCTAGCAGCAGAGCAGAGCTGGGGAAGAGCTGGAAGTCTCGCTGGCAGACAGAGCAATATGGCATGAAGCATCACAGATGGGTTGACTTTGTGCATAAAGGTGTCAAGCAGACTGTGAGGAAGCAAAACAGATTCTTCCATGGTGGCTGCAGACGCAAATGAAAGGGCAATCATTGTGTCTACAATGTGGAGAACACCACTTTGCATTTTCTTAGCATCAGCAACACCCATACATCCAGCCTGGGAACAAGCACAGGGTATACTGTAAATTTAAAAAACATAAAATAAAAAGACTTACCAGAAAAAAAAAATCCTTTAGGAACTCTGAGCATTCAATCCTTATGGTTTCCTATGGGATTCCTTGCTCAGTGCTATTCTGTTCCAACACACAGTTAAGATTCAGCACACCGGATAGTGACTTTTCTCTCCACAACTAACAGATATTTTTCTCCCAACCAGGATAAGACAAGTGGGATAACACTTGGAAAGGTAGGTGGTAAGGATTTCTCAAAATATTATTATGTAAATTTCAAAAGTATAATAGAAACTAGAGGGTTTTGTTAGAGAAAACAAAGCCATTTGTTAAACTGAACTGATCAAACTAGGGACAAAATGGATCTCAGATATTTAAAAGGTTATGCTACTCAAGAAAGCAAAGAAAATTGAAAAGAACAGAACAGAAACAAGTGGAAAGAAACCACAAAGATACAGAAGATACAGATTCTAGTTCAGTAAAATGGAGGCCTTTCCAAAGATACTTCAGACTTCTAGAATAGACTACATGAAGGTAGCCATTTAACTGTCACTGGTCAGTAACATTTGCTTGGGATGATACAAAATATAGAATAGCTTTATTTTATATTCAGACAGTTTATTACATTTAGTTCCCATTTGTTTGTCTCTATTTCTTCTCCTTGAAGACAAGGATGGGATGATCTGCCTATACTTATCTCTATAGAATGTAATAGGAAATATTAAAATAATAGGCTTTTAAAACCTACGATTAAATTGATTTAACAGCTTAGTGGATCATAAGACTATTGTTGTATAAAAGTGCAGCCATATCAACTCACATTGATTCAGTTCATTCAATCCAGAAGTGATCATTTGCACAGATATGTTAAAAATTTGAATTTTCTTTCAAGCTTATGGCCTCCTTTTCTTTAATTGTTTTACAGACAAGATGGATGTTTTGAGTAGAGGATGAGATGGTTTGAGTAGAGGAAGAAGAAGTAGAGAAATAATTATAACCTTAAAAAATTAAAAACTTAAGAGTCAGCTATATATTCTGTCACTCTCCAAGACATTGCAGTTCTTCGTTAGTTATTATTTAATGTTAGATCATTATCATGTATGCCAAAAGGACCAAGGTCACTTGACTAATGGCATTTTCCACTTGCCAAGTTTAAATACTTTTATCAGCTGATGATGATTATTTGCAGGAGAAAGTATCTGTTAAACATTCAGATTTACAACAGCCAAACAAAATTAAATAGCATTAGTCTATCCTTCCCGATCCCCAGCTCTTCCAAGTATCCTATTCAATTCGTACAAATGTAATAAATTATTAAAGAGACTTCAGTCCCTTCCTTTCAAAACTTAATCTTTGTTTGAATGATATACTCAAACTACCAAGTCGACCTTCAGATCTTTGCTCTTGAGACTGTCTTTAAAAATGTGGCATTGACATGCCTATCTTAATAGACATTTCATTAAGGTCACTGCTACATTTGCTGTAATAAATAGAGGAGAATTAAGAGCTCCTCGGCAGTGTGGTCATACAACACTGAAGAGCTAGAATTATGTGCTCCACGAGATGACAATGTTTCATTGATGACAGTTGGCAAACTGCTTAAAAAGCAGCTGCCTTGAAAAATATCTTTGGGCACACGTGTTTCCGTGAACATTTTTCCTCCTTCAGCATATTTTATTTTGACAAAATACAGCCATCAATTGGAGTTATCCTTTTAAGATTCACACTTGCGCTCCATCATTTAACTATCCTATAATGAGGTCTCAGATCCATGGCATAGCTGTTGTAAAAATCTGCCAAGCTCAGTAGAGGAGGGCTGATGGAACATGAGTGTTCTCCCAACTCGTGGGAGTGATGGCAGAGTACTGTTTACTTTAAACAAACAAAGAAGAATAATAAATATTCAAATGATGAGGAGACATGCTCTATGGATCCTGTGAAGGTATACTTAGAGGTATTTAAGACACCCTTGGTGTAAAATTGGGCATCAATCTATTGTCAAATGTGGAGAATGAGCCTGGAAAATCCAATGAAGCTACAAGCAGTTTACATTGCATCTTACCAATGTTCAATTTAAGAAAACATTGAAGAACATCGGGCTGCTTTAAAAACAATTTGTGCAGAATAAATTGGGTACTTGCCAACCGTTTCTCAAAGAAAACAGCTTTCAAGCAGAGCCTAGATGTCATGTGGCATGGGTTACCGGCACTCAGGCAAAGTGATTATCAGGCATAAAATTAGTTCAAGAAAATAGATACGCCACAGTACTGAATGTTCAAAATAAAATCAGTATCTGTCTTCAAAATCTACCTAGCTTTTGGTAACTGAGAACAGGTGGCTGTAATTTAACAAGTTGTTTTCTGTAGGACTTTTGTAATTGCATTCTGTAAATTAATAAAGAAAAACAACCACTACCTGTGAATTAAGCTTGTCCCTGCTCTTTAGAACCTGAGCCATGGAGAACCAAAAAGGTCAGGTCAGTGTGGGGTGGGAGAAGGTTCTAAACAGAGTTGATGGCATTAACTGTAATTCTAGAATGTACTGTGTAAGTTTAAAGGGAGTGGAACTTCAAAGCAGAATCAGTGACAGAGAATTCAAAGAATGCTTTTGTGGAGGGTATAGGACTAAAGAGAGATAGAGAGTTCAATAAATGTGTGGAGGGTATGGGATTAAAGAAAGATAGAGAGTTCAATGAATGTGGAGAAGTAAGGAGTAATTCACTGACCACAAAAACCAAAGTTCAGAGAAATCTATGGAGGCAGGACACTAGATGGTAGCTCTGCACATATTTTTGTTCTAGCACAAATAACTTAAACCTTCTTTGTGCCTCAGTTTCCTGATCTTCTGGGCTAAAGTATCTGGATGCTATAGTTTGGATCTGAAATGCCTCTCAAGATCCCATGTACTAAGGCTTGATTTCTAGCCTGTGGGTCTAGGGAGAAGTGGGAGAACCTTGAGAATGTGGCACCTACTAGACAGAAGTTAGGTGACAAGATAATGTCCATGAAAGGTGTTTAAGTTAGGGTTTATATTCCTGGGATGAAACACCAGGACCAAAAGCAAGCTGCAAAGAAAGAGTTTATTTGGCTTAAACTTCCATAGCACTGTTCATCATCTAAGGAAGTGAGGACAGGAACTCAAACAGGGTGGGAACCTGGAGGCAGGAGCTAATGCAGAGGCCATGCATGGAGAGGTGCTGCTTACTGGCCTATTCCCTATGGCTTGCGCAGGCTGCTTTCTTATAGAGCCAAGGACCCCCCAGCCCAGAGATCACTCCACCTACAGTGGATTAAATGTCTTACAGTAGTATGTTGTAGAGGCATTTTCCCAATTAGGGTTCCTTCTTCTCTGATGATTTTAGTGCTACATGGTGGGAGAGGGAGAGCAACGCCATGTGACAGAGGATTTTCTTAAGGGAAATGGGAAAGGAGAAAGAGAGAGCAGCCTCTGGAGTTTGAAATCATAGAAAAGAAGAGAGGGAAGAAGGCAGCGGATTCCTGGCAATTATGAGGGGATGTAGGGCATGTTCAGAGACAATGTACTTAGTGGCATGGCCTTTGGATCATGGGCTGGGCAGGTATCTGCCTGAATGCTGACAGTACATATATGCAGGGGGTGCTCTTAGTGGCAACAACTGAGGACCCTGTGAGCAGGCTAGTGTGCTGCCTGAAATGCTAATAAGCACATGCTCATAGGGAATGATTGTGGTTGATGACGTCTTCTGCAGGTCCCCAAGGACAGGTCAGCATAATTCTTGAATGCTAACATTTAGCTTGTGTCAAATTGACATAAATACAGCTAGTACAACGGGTATACCAGTATCCTGTTTGCTTTCTTCTTTTTGCCCATCATGACATTTTGCGTGAACACCTTGCACCAAAATGGGGTCTTATGACCCTGGACTGGAATCCTCAAAATTATGAACAAAATAAGTATTTCCTTTTTTTGCTTTAAGTTATATTTTGTAGGTATTTGTCTCAGTGACAAAAATGTTACCATGTGGGCCTAATAGGCTTATCTACCTCTAAGGGTTGGGTCAGGGATTAAGTTAGATAATACAAGTAAAGCTTTGGAGTTGTATTTAGCAAGCAATAAAAGACTAAAGATAACTATTACTAACATTGACATTTAAATAGTCTTGTTCACAAGTATCATCTGGGTTGAAGTATTTATTTCTCCAAAGTTTTTGTTTGTTTTTTGTTTTTGTGGGAGGACAGTAGAAGTAATAGACGTAACAATTTTATGCGAGGCACATGTCTGGCTTCCTGAGAATAGCTTTGCAATTATGTAGTTCGTTGTCCAGGGGAGTTTTGAGCTGAACCTCATACATTTCCTCTTTTGCCTTGGTTCCTACCACCAGTGACTGACCTGCCATGGTCCAGATCTTCATGCTTGATGAAAGTTCTGTTTTGTACCCTTCTTGGGTATCCTTCTGTCTGGCAGAATCTGAATACAGAGGAAATTCATAAAGACAAACACAGGAGGCTGTGATACTTTGTACATCAATTTTTCCTGAAGCTTGAAGAAGGTTCTAAAACTCAGGGTATTCTGAGGGGAGTTGTGGTGGTTTAAAGAGGAATAGTCCCCATAAGGTCACATATTTGAATGCTTGGGCATTAGGGAGTGGTACTACTTGACAGGAATTAGGAGGTATGGCCTTGTTGACATAGGTGTGACCTTGTTAGAGGAAGTATGTCACAGGGAGCAGGCTTCTCATTTCAAAAGCTCCAAGCGAAGCACAGCCAGTGTCTCTCTCTTCCTGATGCCCATCATTCCAGAAGAGAACTCCCTGTTACTTCTCCAGCACCATGTCTGCCTGCATGTTTCCATTCTCCCCTCCATTATGACAATGCACTACATCTCTGAAATTATAATCAAGCCCCAATTAAACTCTTTAAGAGTTGCTGTGGTCACAGCAATAGAACATTGATCAAGACAAGAGCTTGTTAAGACTGAAAATTCTAGAGGGACGTACCTTCAGATCCGAGGAGCAGGCAACTCAAGGGTCTCAGGAAATTCCTGATAATGACCAGATGCTTGAAGCTCCTTACTCCCCAACATTATATAACCAGTAAAGACTGCTGAGAAGACAGGTGTCAAGTGAACTGACACTTGACAGGTGAGTGAGCTGTGTGGAAGATATGTGCTCTCTGGCATGGCTGCAAGTTAAGCAGTGAGTTCCAGGTTTCTGGATTTGGTGAATTATCACCCATTCCAGGGTGCACTCAAAGTGATACAGCTGCTTTCCAGTCCTATAGCTAACCTCACACCCTGCTATTAACTCCATAAAAAGTCATCAGTCCACTAAATTGGACTTTGTCAGTACCCTCACTTTGCTCTGGTTTCCTATGTGAGCAGAGTCAATGTTTGTTCAATCTCCCCAGAATCTTGTCCCACAATAGCTGCTTCTTACTTCTTTTCTAAATTCTGCCCTCTCTTCCCAGTTCTTGTCAAGTTTACAGACAGATGAGTAGATCTTAAAATTTCCAGCCCAAGTATATCTACAAATGAGATGAAAAACTGCTCGTTCTTAAAGATGCCCTGAAGCCAATGGTTCTCTTGTACACTATTCACACATTTTGGGACAATATCCCTTACCTCCTTCCCTTCTCCCAGCCAACTATCACCCCATACACATACTTGAAAGAGGCATCAAAGGAAAAGGGTTAGGAAAGAATAGTGGGATGGTAAGTGATTGCTTTTGTGGGCTCATAGCAAGCATTTTAGTGAGTATTTGCTTGGTGAATTTCAGATCTGGGGCCTTACCTGCAAGTTCAAGAAAATAAAAATAAAATATCCCTGAATATCCTATAACATGTAAATGGCACTTAATGAATTAGATGCTTCCGATTGATGTTCAAAATTCTATTTCCTTTTCAAGTTAGAAAATATTAACCTGCTGCCTTATAGTTGTAAATTCAATATGCCATATTTGAATTCTCATGGCACTTTAATTCATAACACTTGATATATAATTACTGTATATTCCAACATTTAATAATACTTATAAAATTATTATTGTAATTATGTATCATTGCCTTCACTACTTTTATATTTAAAAAATTAGACTTATTTATCTTGTGTATAAGAGTTATTTATCTGTACATATGTATGTGCACTATGTGCATACCTGGTACCTGGTAAGTTCAGAAAAAAGTATCTTATATTCCCTGAAACTGGATTACAGACGATTGTGAACTATTGTGTGGGTTCTGGGAACTGAGCCTGAGTCTTCTGCAAGAGCAACAAATGTTTTTAAACATGGAGCCATCTCTCTGGCCCTGATTTTCCTCATTGTAAATAATATGATTGTTAAAACTATACCTTACATATGAATAGTATTTATATCCAACCAGAATTCAGAATGAACTGATTCTTAATATGGGTAGCTGAAGGAGCTTTTTGTAAAGTGAACTAAATTTTATATTTATGATAATATATTATAGCATATAAATGTGTATGAACTTTCTACAAATGGTATAGAAATATTAACATAAGCTTGAGTGGTAGGACCCTTTACAAACATATGCATTATATTCTTAATAGAAATATGGCATAAGGAAATAACTGAAATAAAATAGAATAACATTAAGATACTTACTCTAATGCTGTATTGACAAATGGCTTCCACCTGGAGTCATTGGACCAATAGGAAGAAAAGAGCACTAATTTTTACACATTAATTCTCATGTGAGCTTGCAAAAGGATAGCTCTAAAGAACACACAATTTAGGCAATATGAAAAAGCATTGGTTGAAGTCACACAAACTTGAATTAAGATGATTGAAATTAGTGAAAGTGAACAAAATTTGGAAGGAAGATGAATGTAGTTGACTAAAGAGGTGATGTCGTGTTTTCTGTAATTCAGTTTGAAACAAATACACATTTAAAACAAATAATTCTGAATTTTTAAAATCATGCACAACACTACTGGAAAATGTTTACCTGCGTATCAGCAACCAGAGATCACCCACCTTTGTCAGTAGCTAAAGAGTCGCCATGTCTTTGCCAAGTGATTATTCCATTCCCCAGATCAGGGCCTCTGTCATAAAGACTGTCGCTTCTTTTTGGATCTTATTGTCACTTTTTTTCCCCAAATCTCTATTTACTGGCCCATCTAAAGCAAACTGTTAAGTGACCTTTAAGAGTCATCAGTGGGAATGTGGCTAAGGAGAATTCTGCCAACCCATATTAGCTCCTAATGACTGCCATGGCATCAATTTAAATGTTTTTCTTCTCTTGAAAAAGCCCTTGGTGCTTTTTCCACTTGTCAAAAGCTGACTTTCCCAGATGACTAAAAGTAATAAACCTGACACCAAGGCTATGAGATACCTGGTGATCTCTTGAGTAAATTAAAACTTCAAAGCAAGTTAAGCACAAATTGCTCAGAAGCCACTCACCTCCACTATCCCAAAGCCACTCACCTCCCCAAGCCTTGACTATCCTGTGAAATAGTTTTTAAAAGCACACATATCTGTTTTATTTTCTCTAAAGCGGCCTTCGTGGGAGCAGAGTACCTAATAGAAACCCTACCTGGATAATTTAGTCTAAAATGCTGATCTATAGAAAACCTAATGTCTCATACTTCCAAACTCTCAGCCCCCTTGCATTCAGTGATTTGTATCAATAACTTCTAGTTCAAACCTTCTGTAACATTTTGTGACTTTGGTATTTCTGAGAATGTTCCTTTGGAACACAATGACAATGATTCTCAAATCAGTGATCAACTAAGGTATCTACCTGGAGGTCTAACCTGTATCTTTTTCCTTAACATAGATAAACCACCTGCCATAGCAATCATATTTCAATGTGTTTTCCTTTTTAAATATCTTCAGGTGTATTTCTGTTGCATAAAAATAGTTTAGAAAATTACTTTTTGTAATTACACAAGCATCATCTCAGTTGGGTTTGTCTTTAACTATACTAAGACCTCAAGTTCTCATACCATTGTTTGGGGGGCAGTTTATCATGATAATAGAGTTACTTTTGCAAAAAATAAAGCTCACACGGGGATTTAATGTAATTACAACTTTACCTTCAATTAACCTTCTCTTCAAAGGCTAAATTAACACAAATTAGACAGGATGCTATTCCTAGCTACACAACCTTACTGTTAAAACAGTGGTTATCTCATGAACACAGTATCCCAATTACGAAGAAGAAAATCATTTTGAATGCATAGCTACACATGGCTCTCATTTACCTTTTTGTCTTTATTATGCAGTGGCATTCCTGGAAATCAGTGGATACAGAATGGCAGTTGATTCTGCTTCTCTCTCCTTCATGAACTGAAATGTAACACAGCCAAAATAGCATTAGGTCTTCTATTTTACACTCATTAGTCATGAGGGAAATTAGTCATCTGACCATAGTGGTGGCTTGTTCCAGCTTCAGTAGGGTGATAGTTACTTTCTTTTTATCTTTAAAAATAGAAAACATAGCTGGTGGAAGAAATTAATATTAACAAGCGTTGAGATGGTCATAGTTTTGAACTAAATATTTTGCTTTCTTGGAGCAGCTATGCTTAACATTTTTATGATAAGAGAGTGTGTAATTGTACCCTTTACTGGAGACCTGCTGAGTTGACAGAGGGGACAGTTCACAAGTGAAGGATGGAAAGTAAGAAACTTCACATCTCATTACCATGCTGACTGACCACAGTCTTCTTGCCATGCCCCACTGCTATCTGAAGAGGTCAGTGATATGAGTCTGACCACTTCAGCTTTGATTATATTTTCCCCTAGAACAAAGTTTGAAATTCTGGAATTGCCTCAGCAACGGAGATTGGAGATGACTGTCTGCTTTCCCCGTGGAGGTGGGAGTTACCCATGGGGACAGACCTGCCTAAGTAGTAAATCATTACTTCTACTTTATAGTATTAGGCCCATCAAGATTTAGATGCTAGGAAGTTTGGAAATCCTATTTTGAAAATTAATGTATAGATTAAATAAATCAATAAAATTTAAGCTTATTATTTTTTCTATAGAAAATGATACAATGTTATTTTTGCTAATAATAGTGAATTGATAATAAAGAAGATTTTCTATTCTGTGATAGGTAAGCATCAATATTTATGTTGATTCTGAAAAGTCCATTACACAAAAGAAACACAGAGATGAGAATAAATCTATGGAACCACAAAAAGTCTACTATCAACAGCCTTAAAATATAGGGAATTTTTAGAAAGCAGAAAACAGTCAGGACACTTAGGAAAGCAAAATGTGTTAAAGTGAAGGAATGATCTCACTACAGGAGAACAAAGGAACAATGCCATACTCAGGAATAATGGATATTGAAGCTGACCACTAGTGTGCCTCTACTATTGCTAGTGACCACAGCAGTTTATTAAGAAGCAGAGGATATTTCCCCAGCATTCCCCACCTCAGGTTCTTGCTATAAAGTTCTCAACAAAAGAAAATAATTAGTATAGATCTTTGAATACTATAAGGTAGAAGGAAGCTCTTAGAATTATCATAGTGGTTCAAACTTGTAACACCAACATACAGGAAGCAAAAGCTAGAGAATCACAAGTTCAAAGCCAGTCTGGGATACATAGTTAGCTCCTGGCCAACATGTACTAAATAAGACACTCCCACACACCCAATCTAAATAGGCAAATGACTGAGGATGTATCCCAGCACTTGAGTAATGAGCTAGTGTTCACAAAGCCAAGAACTAGCAACAATCATAACAAAATGATAGCAGGAAGGAGAAAAACAAACAATAACCATGATGAGCAATGGGCTATCTAAAATGCAGCTCTCCAGTCATATAGGAACCAAGAGTAATATTATCTAAATTCACAAATTGAATCTAATATATCCTATTACATTTTTGCAAGAGAATAGAAATTGTCATTTACATAGGAAGATTGAATTGTGAATAAAAATATACCAAAGAATGCCAACCATTTGAGCAAATCATCCTCATACATCAATTACTTTCCAATAAAAGTGTTGATACAAAAAGAAGGTTAGAAAATGACTTAATTAGAAATGTGACCATTCTCAGATGAGATAAAAGGACTAGCTATAAAATTAAAACATGCAAATGTAGAAAAAAAAGAAGTAATTGCATCTTTGAAATGGAATTTCAGGAACATTTCTTTTTCTATCTAATCTTTTACATCAACTAAAGTTGGGCCCCTTGGCTAGCTCCAAACTCTCTCATATAAAGAAAAGATCCAAGTGCAGCTGCCTAGTATTCTAAACTCTTTTAATAACACCAGAAATGGTAACACCAGAAATGTTGAGTGATCTTCACTGGCAGCTTCTGTGTGATTCGCTTCCATGACCTGAGTCCTTCAGGACCCAGGGCTACCCATGGTGACAAGAATCTCTCCCCCTAACTACTTGACAATGAAAAGAAATTAGGTGAATTCACCATAAAAACAATCAAACAAAACAAAACAAAACAACAACAACAAAAGCAGTTGATAGGAAAAGTAAGAATGCACAGAGTGAGCCAGTCAACTACACAAAGAGAAAAACAAGAATCATCCAATACCAAGTGCTCAACCCTGGAATCCTATACATACAAGTAGCACTTAGCACTCAGTGGACTTATCAGGTTATTATTACATATTCATCCCTGCTCACATGTTTGTGGGGTGTGTGTGTGTGTGTGTGTGTGTGTGTGTGTGTGTGTGTGTAACAATAACAATTAAGGAAAAAGAGACAACAATTTGGAAAGGAATCAAGTCAGGGTGGTACACAAGAAGAACTGGAGAGAGGAAGGGGAAGGGAGAAAATTATGTAAAGACAATTTGATTTTTCAAATGTTATATCACTAACACAATTTTAAAAGTTTCAAAAATCTACTGAAACTGTATGTGAATGGGAAGTTCTGAGTGCCAAATAAAGTTGAAGAACTTCTAATGATAACAATATTAATAGTATAAACCTCATTAATTAGGCTAACATTAAATTTGCTGTTTGCTTTTTATGCCCAAGACCCTGGTTCTTAAACTTTATCAAATGAAAACATAATTTTGATGCTAATTTACTTGTACTTTATAAATATTTAGCTATATAACAAATAACAATGTTGGTGTCAGCACAATAGAAAATGATGTTTTCAAAACTGCAAATCTTAGCTGCTGAATATGCCAATAGCCAATGAATGTGTCTTTTTTGAAATATTGGGATATTCCTCCAGTTCAAAGTTGGGAAAATTGCTATGTGATTTCATATATCTAGCCAAGGTTGATTTCACTGTATAAGCAATGATCCTGGGGATGGACCAAACTGCATCATGATGGGCACTCGTACTCATACATGACAAAGGCAATGATCTGATATTTAATAGACAACTTTGGCATTACCTGATTTCTTGATGAGGTAAGGCCATTTCATAGATGGTTGAGCATCATTTTAAAGGTCAATGGCTGGAGGTGAACAATTCAGTACATTTTCCAAATCATAGGTGGAGTGGCTGTATGAGTTACATTGTTTCTTCTCCTCTCCCCCCACCCCCTATCCCTCTGCCCCCAATGCTAAGGCCTGGAATTCTGCAAGGAAGAAAGCTGACATAGCTGGCAGTGCTTAGAAAGCAACAATTTTCTTCCTACATGATAGTTTTAGGAACCAATTGATTAAAGTCTGAGCACAAATGCCATTTGTGATAGAAATCAGAAAGATCATAAGAGTGTACTATGATTTTTCATAAACCTGCTCCCCAAAAGGTATTTTCTAATCTTCTCTATTCAGTTTTATTTACATGTTTGAATAAAGAAGTATTCTAAAATATTATTTTTAATTTTGTAATGTCTTGTAAGTTACCCAAGAATTTTGCAGATGGCTTTGCATTTTGTCTAATCATTAGGCAAACTGTGCCAAACAAACTTTCATGGTATTTAAAGATTTCCAGGATGTATTACCACTTGACACAGGGTAATAAAAACATGCACTATAATGAAATGCATTTCTGGAAAAGAGATTCATCAATAATTAAAACAAGGTTTAGTGATTATCATTTCAAATAAGAAGGACACATGACATCACTGCTCAGTGTCTGTAAATATTAGCTGTGCTGAAAATGAAAACTGTCTTTTGTAATGTATAATCATCTATGTATACTCATACTGTTGTTTTCTCAGTTTCTAGTTGCTGTAGAATGTTCTAGAATCTAGATGCATAGGAATGCTTTACTTTCAACTATAAACCTTTATCTTCATCTTGTACCTTCATTTTATGATACTAGAATGATTTCAATGATCTCTTTCACAGTACAGAATGTAAGATACAGGTATAACACATAAACATAGGGTGCAAGGTAAGACATGAAAGAATAGATATTTAGAAAGTCAA
This sequence comes from Cricetiscus sungorus, assembly GCA_030556225.1. Classification (NCBI taxonomy): domain Eukaryota; kingdom Metazoa; phylum Chordata; class Mammalia; order Rodentia; family Cricetidae; genus Cricetiscus; species Cricetiscus sungorus. Next base: position 19,253,123 of record JANBXA010000372.1, on the reverse strand, counting down.
TGTTGCTAGAAAAATGAAAGTTTACATTTTACATTAAAGTATAATTTAGAGACCCTGGAGGGGAGATCTAAATATATAACTTACTGACAAGTGTATGCACCAATGCACCCTCAACATCCACCCACCCACATGCCCATGCTTTCAGATATTTCCACATTTCCACAAGGTCCTCCTCCATCTCTCTTTTCTTTCATTTCTGTCACATGAGCCTTTTTTCCTTCCCCAGTGTCACCCCCCTCTCAACAATTTGTATGTTGGACCTCTCAGTTGGGCAGTATATATACTCTATGATTGCTCTCAGTTTCTTTTTAGGAAATTACACAATTCGTTTTCATTCATAACACATTGACTAAAATTAGTCATGTGGACCACCCTTCACTCAAAATAAAGATATGTCTTTCATTCATATTCCCTAAGAACACAGAGAACTGGACTTCATGCACACCAGACATCTTTAATATAAATTACTAATATTTAATTTGGATTTCACGTAATAGATTGAAAAATGACAAAAAAATGATTTTGTCCTGAACTAAACATTTTTCCTGAATGCATACAAATCTATATGTAATCGCCTCCTGATGTACAAAACAATAATAAAGAAAAGGGGGATGAGTAGGAGGAAGGGAAGAGAGAGAGCTAATGATGTAAATATATTTCAATTAAAAACATAATTTTAGAAAAGATAATTATTAAACAATTTTTCTAGAACTTTCCATATAATTACTGTAGTGATTTTAAAAACACTAAGTATTTCATCACCTATGTTACCTCTCATTCTCACTCTGTCACTTATTTTTTCTTTTTTCATTTATTTATTTGTGTGTGTGTGTGTGTGTGTGTGTGTGTGTGTATGTGTGTGTGTGTGTGCGCATACATATGTACCATTGCATGGATGTGGGTCCTGGAGAATGTACTCAGGGACTCAGGCTTGGTAGCAGGGGCCTTTACCTGCTGAGCCATCCATTTAGTCCTCTATTACCCATATCATCTCCGGATGATAGGTCATCTTTTTTTCTATGTGCAATTGAAGTGAATTATTTTTACTTCCAGAAATAGGTACCTAGCTTTTGCCTGTCCCCTGTAGTGAATCTAGCATATTGGACATAATTTTATAGAGTTTCATTGTTTTACTTAGGTACTGTTCACCACCAGTTTTAATAGATTGGAAGGCAGAAATAAAATTCCCTTTACCAAGTGTGGGGCTCAAGGGTCTTGTCAGCCGTTGGTGGGTTCTTGTGGATTCGCATCTCAGAAGGGAGTTTCTCTTCTACTTTCTGGCCAGTAACTGATAGTTATTCCTGGTGGTCAGCATCCCTGCTGGCAAGCTTGCAGGTTTTTTTCTGGACTCTTTTTCATACCTCAGTGAGCCTGATATGTCTATCTTTCTCACAGGCACTCATCAAAGACCTTTGAAAAGAGTCATGGCAAAGCCTGTTTATCAAGACTTCCATGTCCTCTAAATAACCCTGTATGCCCATCCTAGCCTTCAGCAACTCATCATGAAATTGCTCTTACCTTTCTCACTCATATGGCAGCTTTATTTTTCTCCCCATTGGTGTGGCCATGAGTCTCCTTTTTTTCTAGAAGAAACTTACTTACCACATTACAAATTTCATCCTATGGGTTTCCTTTAAAATGTCATATCTCTGATGGTCTTCTTTTAAATTTGGTCTTTGTAGGGAATCTAACTTCTTAGCATTATTTTAAGTCAAAAGCTCTCTTGAGACTTTCTGTTTCCTAGGTAGAAATCAACATGATTTCAAACTCTAAAATACAAATGGAATTACATTTACATTGTGTGATACAAAAAGACTGCATTTTCCTCAAGTACCTAATGCATACTTTAAATATTTAATGACTATCACTAAGCCTTTAGTTAAATACAATGGCATTTTGCATGGTGTCTTAATTGACTCCCAGAATATTTGTTTTTGCCCAAAGCAAACAAACTAATCAACTTAACTACATCCATTGTGGGAATAATAAGGATACTATATTTCAAATAAAAATTGCATTACTAGATTGACTAAATTTTGTGTTACATCATTTCCTCTTATTACCTGTCTGAAAAATTCCCTACAACCAAGTCAAGAGACTGGAGCTAGAAAGGTAGTTCAGTTAATAAGTATATGCACTGCCCTTGTGAAAGACATGAATTTAGTGCCTCATAACCACCAGTTCCTAGGAATTCAACAGCATCTTCTTTGAATATAATACCATGGCATTGTATTTTTTAAAATAGTTTTAAATACTTAGCCATACAAGACAAATTAATTCCTCATGCCTTTACAGAAATGGATCAGCTATGGATGCCTATTTAACAAGTTGTAACTGGAACTATATTTGTATAATATACTGGTACACTCTGACAAGTTATATACAAACAGAGTTCATGATTCCTTGAGCACTATTTCATCCACTGTGTGTATTGTCTGTGCTATCCAACTAATTCTTGGTGTACTTTGTATTTTCAGTCATTCATTGAACACACACTTCCTAACACTGTGTAGGGTAATAAAGATTCTGCCATGGACTTAAATAGAGATATTTTAGTCTAATAGAAAAAATAAATAGACTACAGTGTGATGAGGAAAACAGTAGAAACACATATTATTCAAAAAAGAAGAAACATATTTTTATACATGGTAGAATCTATAAAAGAGTCCTTTAAAAGGGTGAAACGTGAGCAATATTTTCAAAGACACATGGGCTTTTTCAAGTAGATCATTGAGAAGTGGCAACAAAAAACTTAAATAAATAACATAGTATTTGGAGTGGCATTTTGGACAAGAAAATAAAAGCAATACAACCCACCCATATCACTGATCATAAAATAAACCAGTTCTTAGAGTGTGTGGAAGCTCATGTTCCACAAAAACTGAGTTATCATACCCAAACTTCCATCAGCTTCTTCTAGGTGTTTCTATCACTTGGCCTGGGTGGCTCTCATATCAGGTTCAGATCTAGAAGAGTCTCCTATTTTAACCAAATACTAAACTTAACTACATTTTACCATAGTCTCTAGGAGTGGAGAATATCCTGCACTTAAGGCAATAATAATCATTGTCTCCTGTCTTGTGAGGAATAGGGAGAAATCCTAAACCAAATTTGTTCTACATAATTCTTCCAAGTTAAACTTCTTTCCTAGAACATAACTCCCTTTTCAGCGCTGAAAGCCGAACCTAGGACTTCTTGAGTACTAGGCAAGTGCTCTACCACTGAACACTATTCCCAGGCCTCTAAAACATAATCCTTACTGTGCCAATTAAGAATTTGTATTGGTTCTCTGTCATGTAGGTATTATTGCCATGGATATATGAGTACACCTACTTCAAAATTATCAGCATAATGAGGCAAAAAAGTTAAGCAACCATACACTTGAGGAGGAATACAAGAAAAAATATTACTACATCATACACAGGAGGAAGAGTCATGGATCACCTGTAGTCTGGTCTAAGTTTCCTTGGGTTGAAACTAATGATACATTAGAAGACAAATATAGATAAATAGATAGATAGATAGATAGATGTAATTGCTTGTACTTGCATATATACACATACTCAGATATTAATATTTTTACAGGTGCAGTGAATTTTATTGATGGTACTCAAGAGAGCAGGGCTCCCTAAACCCCTTAATTCTGGGAGTCTGGAATGGAAAATGTGATGGAGATCTGTGTCAGGGGTTGTTGGACAGGAACTGCTCAGCAGCCAGGGCCTGTCTCTTACTCATGTCCTTGCTGAGGGTGGATGGGCTTCTTACACCTTGGAGGCCATATAGGGCATGAAGTCCACCACCCTGTTGCTGTAGCCAAATTCATTGTCATACCAGGAAATGAGCTTTACAAAGTTGTCATTGAGAGCAATGCCAGCCCCAGCGTCAAAGGTGGAAGAGTGGGAGTCACTGTTGAAGTTGCAGGAGACAAGCTGGTCCTCGGTGTATCCCAGGATGCCCTTTAGTGGGCCCTCAGACACCTTCTTTACCACTTCTTGATGTTGTCATACGTGGCAGCTTTCTCCAGGTGACATGTCAGATCTATGAACACATTTGGGGTAGGAACACAGAAGGCCATGCCAGTGAGCTTCCCATTCAGCTCTGGCATGACCTTGCCAACAGCCTTGGCAGCACCAGTGGATGCAGGGATGATGCCCTGGGCAGCCCCACACCCATCACATCACAGCTTCCTGGAGGGGCCATCCACAATCTTCTGGGTGGCAGTGATGGCTTGGACTGTGGTCATGAGTCCCTCCACAATGCCAAAGCTGTCATTGATGACCTTGGCTGGGGGTGGGGGGGGTTAGCAGTTCGAAGTGCAGGAAGTGTTGCTGACAATCTTGAAGGAGTTGTCATATTTCTCATGGTTCACACCCATCACAAAAATGGGGGCATCAGCAGAAGGGGCAGAGATGATGACCCTCTTGGCCCCACCCTTCAAGTGGGCCCCAGCCTTTTCCATGGTGGTGAAGACACCAGTAGACTCCATAACATACTCGGTGCCAGCATCACCTCATTTGATGTTGGTGGGATCTCTCTCTCTGGAAGATGGTGATAGCCTTCCTGTTGATGACAAGCTTCCCATTCTCAGCCTTGACTATGCCCTTGAACTTGCCATGGGTAGAGTCATACTGGAACATATGGACCATGTAGTTGAGGTCAATGAAGGGGTCACTGATGGCAACAATGTCCACTTTGCCAGAATTAATGGCAGCCCTAAACAGCCAAATCCATTCACTCAAACCTTCACCACTGTGTCTCAGAAAGGAGGCTGGCACTGCATGAAAAGATGCAGCTGTCTCTAGAACAGGGAAGAGCAGAGAACCACTCAGATATTTATAGAACTATGTAATGTTTACTTATGACTTAACCCAGGTTCTGAATTCAGAAAATAATTTTTTAAAAAATACTAGATTTAGGAATATAAATTAGGAAAAATGAAGTATGTCTGCTTATAACAGAAGTCAGATTACAGTATTTCTGAGGCAATATCTCCAGTAGCCACCCTAGGGCCCCGATATCTGGGAATTTGTTCAGGATACAGAATTTTCATTCCCTTTCCTCCATCATGGCGGTGGTTTTAACCTTCATGGCACTGTCTCTAAACTCTATACTCTAGAGAGGAGGAAGGAATGAAAAGCATGAAGGGCACTGCCTATACTAGAGAAGGACAACATTCTATTTTGTTTTAGTAACTACAATGTGTTACGTGGCCACTCCTATGAAACAAAATTCTATGATATTAAATTTTCATCAGAGAATATCATACTCCCAAATAAAAATTATTTCCATTTTATTGAAGTGAATAGAAAAGTTACTTTCATGTGGACAATAACCATGTGCTACGGTTTAAAAACTGCACCTCAGAATGTTGGTCACTGAAGTTCAATGGCCATGGTGATACTTTAAGAAATGAGACCTTTAAAAATAGTGAAGTCATAAAGCCTCCCCTTATAACCATATTAATCATCCTATAAAAAGGGCTTGTAGAAGGAAGCTCATCTCTTCTGAATCCTCTGCTTCAGAGAATAGCAGCTTCAAGATACCATCTTCAAAGTAAAGAACAACCCTCGGGGCAGCTGACTTTCTGGCCTTCAATATTGGACTTCTCAGACACTAGAATTGTAAGAAATAAAGCTAATTTATTTATTAACTGGCTAGCACTTGATGTTTTGTTATAGCAGCACAGACTCAAACCATAGAGAGCCGCGAAGTGCCACGCCTTAAAGATGGCACTGGCTTCTGCCTTCCACCTCCCCAAGGGTGAGCACTCTCTGGCGTAAACAAGCCCTTATTTGGTTAAGTCTGTTCAGCCTGTCTGCTTCCATGTTAGAGTAGCCTATCTGCAGGGTCCATGTAGCTCACTGGGGTTGGTTAGCACAAGGGTATTTAAGCCTATACAGGGGTCCCCTGGGCTCCCGCATGTCAGAAGAACATGTTTCAAGGATCCTGATTAAAGGTGCATGAAGAAGATCTTCCTGGAGTCGTGCCTTCCTTGCTGGCAAGGGCAGGCGCGAAGCACATCAAACAGCATGCCTGACAAAGTCATCAGGTTGTTGAGCTTTAATAGAATTTGAAAGTGCCCAGTTTAAGTTTTGTAATTTTCCAGGTAAAAAGATTACAGTGTTTTGCTGCAGGTTATATCTTAAGTACATAGAAATGACATAATTTAAAATTAATAAGAAAAAGAGCTTGGCATTGGTGGTGCATGCCTTTAATCCCAGCATTCAGGAGGCAGAGGCAGGCGCATCTCCGAGTTTGAGACCAGCCTGGTCTAGAAGAGTTAGTTCCAGGACAGTGTTAGTTCCAGAAACCCTGTCTCAAAAAACAACAACAAAATTAATAAAAAAGGAACTTAGTTACCTTTTCTATTGGTACACCTATCACTTCACTACAGCATCAGTTAACTAAAACTTTTTTATGCTAGTCCAAAAATCTTGTCTCAGACACTTCTGCTTCATTTGCAACTTGTCACAGTACTGCAAACAACCATCACCACACTGAGCACACTCTTCTCTAATTATCTGAGATAGTGCCTACTCACCCTTCAAAATGTAAACACCTCAGGAGCTGCACCATGACTTATTCATCTCTATATCCCTTTCTTACACTTCCACCCCTGCTCTCAGGAATGCTGAGCACACTGTAGGAAGTTAACAGATGATCGTTGAGTCAATGAACTTCATACAGAAGCTTAAAACCTCTGGACATATCCCAATGGAAGGCTATGACATATTCTTAGCATGTTGAGTTTTACTCCAGTATCCCCCCCCAAGCCACTGCTTAAAAATTCATTTGATTTAATTCCTACATTTGTATATTCTCTCTAATCAATTAATTTAACTAAGGAGCCAATAGCTTAACACAACCCAGAATTATAAGATCAGTTGGCAAAAGTGGGGAGGGTAAGCCTATGTCCTTCATAGAACACTTCTGTGCTGTTCTGTTTATAGAATGTGTCAAGTTGACATATGTTAATGTAATAAAAAATTCACCCTTGTGTTATACATTCATATGTGTTTCCTTACTCCATATTGGATGAGAATGAGGAAGGATATATTTTGACTTGGGACTCCAGATGCATCACAGCAGGGACAGCACTGCTGTGGAATGGTTTTGAAGCTCTGACAGTAGGAACAGGATGCTCCTAGCTTACTTTATGGTGAATAGGCATACAGGGATCTTAAGTTGGAACCAGGCCTAGGCTATCACTCATACACTCACTCCTAAGATTCAAATTATGCAATAAGCCCCATGTTGAAACAGGCCCTGTACTGGATGGTTTTATGTGTCAACTTGACAGAAGCTAGAGTTATTAGAGAGAAAGTGTCTTCAGTTGAGGAAATACCTCCATGAGATCCAGCTGTAAAGCATTTTCTCAATTAGAGATCAATGGGAGAAGGGTCCAGCCCATGGTTGGTGGTGCCATCCCTGGGCTGGTCGTCCTGGGTTCTATAGGAAAGCAGGCTGACCAAGTCATGTGAAGCAAGCCAGTAAACAGCGCCCATCTATGGTCTTCTCATCAGCTCCTTCCTTCAATTTCCTGCTCTACTTGATTTCCTGTCCTGGTTTCCTTTGGTGATGAACATCCATATGGAGGTGTAAGATGAATAAACACTTTCCTCCCTAACTTGCTTTTGGTCATGGTGTTTTGTTGTAGTGATAGAAACCCTAAGATGACAGGTCCCATACCTTATAATCTGGAGGACCAAGTGCTCATATACAAGAGCCTATGTAGAAACCACATTCAAACTACAACACTCAAACCCTAAACTGTTCTGTGTCACTTTAATACTGACCCTTTAACAAATTAGTGAAATTGGGTTATTATTAACTGAAAACGCAAAGTTTGTAAATATATAACACTGTTTACAGATGATTAAAAAAAAAGGAAGACAATCATATGGTTGAGATTGAAATTGAATTTTTCTACCATATATTTAGTTGATGATCTCACTATCAGGAGAGAAGTCCTAGTCTCTACTTCAAATGACTTGACAGATTTATATGACCCAACCTGGATAGCATAGCCCTACAAATGGAATGGGGGTGGAGGGATGGGAGGGGAGGGTGGCCAGGGTGCATGTCACAGGGGGAAAAGGGTAAGAAGGAGGGAGGGAGGGTTGGAGGGAGGAAGGGAGAGGAAACTGGGATCCACATGTAAAATTTTTAAATTATATTATTAATAATAAAAAGAAGAAAAAATGCTGCTGGATTTTATATATATATGTATATATATACATATATATATATATGTACACACACATACATACATACATACATACATACATACATATAAAATGCTTTGACTTCAAAATTTAAGCCTAAGTACAAGTTACTGGGGAAAAGGATTTCTAATTTTGTTTCCATAGAAAATAAAAAGCTGTGGATTCCTTCCAGACTAATGTGATTTGATTGAGCAAGACCCCCTGAAGCAACGTCAATGGGACGTCAATGGGTCTGTAATGCAGCCTTGCAGACCACTACAGCCAGGATTTATGCATCTTCTTAGGATTCCCCCATGACAGCGCCCCCTACCAGCAGGAAGCAGTTTGGAAAGAATGACGCCCAAATTCCCAAATATTGTTTATAAATGTTTGTTTCCATTTAAAAAAGCATGTATAATTATGTCCAGTATAAAATAAATAAATGTTTGATAAATAAAAAAAGAAAAGTATATATTTAAGCCAAGCAGTGGTGGTGCACACCTTTAATCCCAGCACTCTGGGCAGATGCAGCCAGATCTCTGAGTTTGAGACCAGCCTGGTCTACTAAAGCTAGTTCCAGGACAGCCTCCAAAGCCTCAGAGATACCATGTCTCAAAAAAATGGATTTTAAAAATTTTTATACAATATATTTTGGTCATATTCTTTTCCTCTTTCCAAATTTCAAGATCCTCTCCTCAGTCTACCCAAACTTTATAATATTTTTCTCTCTTAAGAACAAATAGATAACACAAAAACAAAACAAAAAATGTACAAACAATCAAATAAAACCCATGTAGTCTGATTTATGTTGATCAACTCTTCCCGAGCATGTGGCTTGCCTAGGATGTGGTTGATATACCCAATATCACTACATTGAAAAAAACTGACTTTCCCCTTCTCAGCAATCACTTGCAAATAGATTCTTGGTTACAGATGGGACTTTGTGCCCATTTCCATTCTTGGTGTTGGGATTTTGTCTGGTTTGAATTTGTTCAGGTCTCTCTTATATCTTTCTGCCTTGTCTTCTACATAGATCCATGTGCCATGAGGGAAATAGTATGGTACAAGTATCCCATTTAGGGGATGAGTACTCCAAAGTCTTTCTCTCACTCTAGCATATTGTCCAGCTACATGTTCCTATATTTATTGTCATGTTGCAAGAAGAAGCTTCTCTGAAAAGAATGTTAAGTGACAAATCTATTGTTTCATCAATATGTTGTTAGCAATTGTAATATTCATTTAGCATGATAATTATAGTAGATTTTTCTCCTAGGGCCCATGACATATCTAGCCTTTAACCACAGTGTCAGGTATGGGTTCTGACTCATGGAGTGTGCCTTAAATACAATCAAGAGTTAGTTGGTTACTACCATAATGTTTGTGTCACTATTGCATGAATAGGTATAGCTTTCAGGGACAATAGCTTAGACAATTTATAGCTGAGTGAGATTTATGATTACAGGTTTTCTACAGTAAGTGATGGACACTCACATTACATCTTTAGGATCCTTCAAAGGCAGATTAGGCAATCTACTATTTGTAACTTGAAAAACAGAGGTTAAAATGAAGTCAGAATGAGAGTTAGAAAGCATTAGTTTTGCTTCTATATAAGCACAGTCATTTAATTTTCTGACTTTTCTAAGTGGTACTTCTGTGAAAATATAACAGCTTCAGTACTATTTTCTCTGCATTTATTTCATTTGAAAATGAGATTGTCAATTTGTGTGGTAAGATAAATTATAGCAGGTTAGATTATGGCACACTGTCCTTGTCTCTAAGACCTAAATGAATTCAGAGAAGCCTATTAAAAGCTATGCTGGTCATAGAAACTGTCAAGTATAGCAGGCATCATGAACTCATCTGTTTCTCATCTACATAACCACATGTATCAGGTTTCATGTATATATAGCAATCTTCAAGGTTTTTGTTACAATTTATTGTGTGACTATTTCCTGTGAACATAAATTCTACTTGGTACAAGTTTCTTTTCTTTTTTAAGATAAATTAAGGTTTTATTTTTTATTTAATCTTCTGTAATAAGTTGCAGTGTTAATAGTGTGGTTTCATAGAACCTAAATTAAAATTTTACAGCATTAAGATCATGACTACTCTACAGTATGTTTAAAGTAGATTAGGCTGTGTTAATTAGCATCACTAAGAAGAAACAAGACCCAGATATCACAGCTAAAGCAGAATTCTATTCCTTTTAGTACTTTTATTAACTGAAGTTATTTGGATCAATATCTGTGAATTGACTTGGAATAAAATTCAAATATCTGTGCTCTTAAAAGTCAACAAAACTGTGATTATAAAATGTGATTACTATTGTAATAACTGAAAAAATCATAAAACTTCATGGAGAGCAGTATTCTTAAAGGATGACAATAACAGCTCTTCTTTTTAGATGGGAATTATTCTATTCATTCTGAGAGTGACCCTAGGGAGTACTCTCAGCACACAGAGTCCAAACTGACCATCTTCTGCAACAAGGTAAGGCTTCCAGTGTTGGGATTGGGACACTAGCCCATCCACAAAACCCTTGATCCATAATTGGTTCTGCCCACACTATGTTCTAGGGCAATAATGATCCAAACAAGACTAGGGGCCCTAGAACTGGCCTGGCCTCAGACAAAGCAGAAATCTTCTGCCAAATTGTGGGTCATGATATGGAGCCTAGTGAAGGAGGTCCAGGATAAGTTTATTAAAGAAAAATTATTTATGTTTCTTTTTTCAGTTTAGTACAACTTGTACAGAAAGGAAAACAGGAAGTTGAGTATTTTAAGCTACTTCAGAAATTCAGAGAGGATCTGATAGAATTTTTACATGAAGTTATACTCTTAAAATACCTAAAGAGGTAGCAACTGAATTTCTGTTTAAAATATATATTCTCATTTCCACACTTGACCATGCTAGATCCTTTCTAAGCCTTCATAGGGTAAATAATAAATTTCTTTGTTTTTAAAATACATGGTGAAAACAAGACTCAAAAAGTGACGCAGCCTGCCCCACTTCTTATCTCAAAGAACTCAATGTTAGTCCTTAAAATTGCAGAATTCTGCTTCTAAATCCTGGCCTCAATATACTTCTCCTCTCTTCCCATCAGCAATAGAGCCTCTTGGGCAATGGTAGATGAATCAGTGTACCTTGTGAGGACAAACTTGAGGTTCTACAGATTAATTTTTTAAAGTATTTTTACTCCAGTTTGATTACTAAACAACTAACTGGAGACAGGTAATCATTTGAAACATAAATCATTTGTTAAAAGTATGAAATGACTGAAGAGTAATTAGCTCTATTTCATAATTGCCTTGCTATGCTTCATGTAATGATCATTAAGACTTTAAATTTGTAATTGTCTAATATCTACCCACCTATTGCTATGGGACAAAGAGACCTGTTTCTGTGATATGCATGCCCTGTAATCCTGTCTTTATATTGCTCTGTGAAAGCTGATTAGGAGTGAAACCCATTAAGGGCTATACTAAAAGAACTGAGGGAAAATAATGAATAATAATAATTAAAAAAAACCTGACACAGGGAATTAAATGGAAAATAAATCCTCTCATACCTGTTATTGTTTTTCTAATGCATGTTCTTTCCTTGCATGAAAGTTTTAGAGGTAGTTAAAAATGTGAAGCAAAAGCCCTATGGCTATGGATGAGTAGTAGAGTGTTTGCCTGTCTATGCGCTGGGGGCCTTGGTTTGAACACATTAACAAATCCAACAAAAAATAAATAAAACTAGGCCACTTAAATGTCCTGTTGATAACAACATAATAGAACTCTCTTCTTTTGGTGCAACAAACTGACCTGCAGATAAAAGAATTTTGTCTACTTCCACTTGTATTTGTTTAAAGTTTTATAGCTGAAATGCAAATATTCCATATAATTTTTTTCTATTTGATTTTTTTATATTTTAGATTGCACATCCTATTGTTTCTATATCTTCAGGATTACCATATTTTTTCTGGTCATTGTCTCTAATATAAGGTAACTTCAGGAGTTATGTATGAACCATTACACTGAGATCTTCATTAGTATTCAATGTGGTGGATACATAGAGAGTTTAGCTAGCAAGTAGTTTGTAGCTAAGCAATAAGATAAATGTCCTGACCACTGTGCAATAAATTTCATGAAAAAAATGTGTCATAAATCATCTAGAAATTTCATGGTCTCCTAGATCATAGACTTAAGATGTCAGAAGCATAGTGATGCACCAACATCCTAGGTAACAAAAGTAACTTTTGTTACCTAAACATTCATCTCTATTTAAGTCTGCACTTGACAAATGTTTGAAAATCTGAGCACATTCTGTACAAACCAAGTGCCATAGCTTCTAACAGTTGCTGTTAAAGAGCTGTATTTCATGTTTCAGATTTGATTTAAGCATTTGACCACTTCCTGGTGGGTTACCCAGTCTGTTACCATCTCTGCCATATTAAAATTCAATCATTCTGCTTAAAGCCAAGTAACTCTGTGATGTTGCTTTGCCTCTCCCCTGTAATTAGTAAGTCTTATAGGTCGGTCTAATTTTATAATTTTCCTCTTCCTTTATCTAAACTAGGTCCATATGTTTATTATCCCCAGTCAAGGAAGAGATGGAGTTTGTTATGAGTTTCCTTCTATCACAACGCATGTGACTCATCTTACTATTTTTCCAATCATTTTCGGCTTTGAAAAAAGTTCTGTAGATATTATTTTAATTTTTTTGTAATTTCAAGTCACCATAAGTGGAGATTTTTTTTTTAGTATTTAGCATAGTATCTCTACTCCTGGACTGAAATATTCTTAAACACATAGAAGATAGTACACAAGATAGGAAAATTCACATGGAGACTATCACTATAACAGGAAAGATTAAGCATTGGGTTCTGGAGTGTGTGTTTGTCTGACACTTCTTCTAGATCAGAGTCTGATTTTGAAAGTCTAAGAGTAATTTTCTCTCATCCTCTGGCACACATTCTAGAAAGATTAAAAGTGAAACTTTTGACATCATAATGTAAAACCAAAAAGCAATATTTGGGTGAAAGAAAATGGTACCAAACTCAATAGCAAAAAAAAAATTAGCTGTTTTGTTTCATTTAATAATCAAGAGTAGTTTGAAGAAGGAACACTAAACACTGGGAACAGAGGCATCCTTGGGGAAAGCAATATAACTGTTGAAATGCCTCATTTATAATGACTGAAAAAAGGTGCAAAAAAATCTTTTCCCCTTCTCTATGACTTTGTGTTTTGAAGTGAAACCTTCCTACCTTCATTGTATTGAGAACAGTTACTAGATATGTTATTAAAATGGAAGTCTTAAGATTAAAATGGGTCCAAAGAACCACTTTGATTTTATCATTTTGTATCTTAGAAGTGACAACTTACAGAGTACTTTTGCACAACTTAATAACAGGCTGTAGAAATGCTAGGCCTGTCTACATCCATCTTGTGACCCAGTGTGCAATCCAGAAATAGCTGTACCAGAATGCACACCATCCTATGTGCTCTTCATACTATGTAACAGTGCTTGATGGAGAGGTAAACTCTGTATCCCATATCTCTTTCTCTTGAATTCTCTTTGTCTTAAGTCCATGTGGAGAATCCACACAGAGTCCACATAAGGGGAAACTGACTCTACCATTTGACAGATAATCACAACTGCAGGTATCAGGCAGAATTCGGGCATTTCCAGCCTTTAGTCTTTCTAACTTTCTATGGATAGTCTTTCTATCCACACATTCTGGATAGAAAAGTTAAGCTATTGTCTTTATTTTTATATTCCCTTTCATGTGACTAATAAGTATAACAAAAGCTTATTTTTCCAAAATGGGATTTTCATAATTCTTATACAGTCATGGTCATCAAGGCATCATCAAATTAGAAATATGGTACCAAATGTTTCTGTTTTCTATTTTCAGTGTCTGTCATCATTACATTTTTTGATTATTTAAAGAACTGATGAGGACCAGTGAGACAGCTCAGCAAGTAAAAGGCTCTAGTTGTCATCTGATACCTCAAATTCAATCTCAAGGTGACACAAATTAGAAGGAATAAAGAACTCTGGCAAATTGTCCTCTAATTTCTAAAAGCAAACATCTCCCATGTACAAACAAGTAAATGATTGTAAATTTGAAACTGAGTAAAAATGATGACATAGAGTTAACATTATCTGCCTTATCCTTTCTCTGCCTCTGAACTTCCTAGGTAGGTTCACATCCACAACCAAAAGTATCTCGTGAAGCACCATGTGGAGTATTCCACTCATGACTCTATTTATGGTAGCTTCCAAATATATAGACACTTAAGTTGTTTCAATATACATTTAAAGAGTGTCTATAGACTAAAATGAAAAAAAATAACAAAAAAATCCAAAGAGGTGATTGGTGCCTAGTGATTTGTGCACCAATATTGTAAGTTCCTTAGAAATGTATGATCACCTTGTCATACCTTACCTTACATGTAGGCACCTCAGAGAAATGAAGTTCAAGGTGTAGCTACAGAGTAGTAGTAGACAGGATTCAAGCACATGTCTTCATCATGATAAATTTATGTCATTCATCTTGTCTTACTCTATTAGGATGATTATGATAATGATTTCAATCATAATTATGTGCCATTCTAATGACTGTCATAATAATATAACCTGTGAAAATTGCCAACACAAAGGAAACATGTGAGTATTAAATGTTGTTACCATCTCATTTCTTCTATGTTTCCACTTAGGATTAGATACTACAAAAATTAGTATGACAAAGTTTTCAAATTCAATAAATTTACCCTATATGGTTGAGTATTGAGTATAATGTAAAATATTTAATAAGTGACTCAACTCATTCATTAGACAAATTTAAAATATTTCATGGATACATAGGGATTGAAAGTGAATCTTTTCTTTGTCTTTCTTTTTTCAGGCAAGGTTTCTTTCCATAGACCTGGTTGTTCTAGAACTCATCTCTGTTCACAAGACTGGCCTTGAACTCAGAGATCCACTTGCCTTTGCCTCCAAAGTTCTGAGATTAAAGGGATGTGCCACCACACCTGGCTCTGATGGTGGATCTTGATGGCTAAGATTTTAGTAGGAAGATCCCCTAACTCTGCATAGAAAGAACTGGGAAACACAAGAATAACATGCATTTAGAACTTCTCAAACATTGATAAAGTTCAAAATTCTTAGAGTAAAATACTCATTATTTTTAATAGACAAACTAGATTTGTAAAGAAAGAATCTAATAAAGATTTTTAAAGATATGATGGAAAATGGCTGTCTTAGAAATGGGAAAAATAATGTGATTTAAGATCGATGTTACCTTGAGGAGCCTGGATCAAACCTCTAAGACATTAAAAAATTGTAATTTTATCATGGAGAAAAATCAGCTCAAATCCATGTTCAGAGAGATGTCTTGTTCCAAGTTCTCTGTGGCAAGTAACTTGAGCTGACTTAAGTAAAAAATTGATTCATTACGTATTATAGTATTTTCAATGTTTTTCATAGAGAAATGATAATAGTTATCTAGCACACTGAATAACAGATGAAGTTGCTTGTGGCAAGAGCCAGCCAGCCTAGGACCTATAGCAGTCCTTGAGCCCTAGGAGTTAACATTAAGGCACACATTTTTCAGCCCACCCACTTGGAGATCCCTGATTCATTGTATAAAACGACAGTCTTGAGGCTTAATCGTACAGGACGAAGACTGGGATAGCTTCCTGAGAAGTTAAAGAAAAAATCCAAAGCCATCAGTAGTCACATCTCCTTTCCCAGCCTAAACTCAACCCCTGTCTTATCTCTGTGTTACACACTTCTTCTGCTTCTCTGCTTGACTTCAGTTCTTTATTTCTTTTGTTTTATGGCAGAAGATATTATACTTTCAACTTTTAAATATGCAACACCAATTTAAAATATTTACTAAACAACTTACAACTTTTAGTGTTAATTCCTAAAACATGATACTAATTGAGCCAAGACTAGAACTTGTTAGAATCTTTTGGTGTCAGCAAGAAAGATATCTTAATAAGCCTAGAGTTTTGGATGCCTAGTCCTATGTAGTTAGAAGGAGAGATTTCTGTTATAGAACTACAGAAACTATCCAAACTCTAAAAGACCTCTCAAGACCTCTCTATCTACAATACCAAGCATGCCTAAAAGGGAGGAATATGGGCATAGTGAGGATACAAGAAGCTCTGCAGTAAGCCAAGAAAATGTGCAAGATAGCTAATGTTAGTGCCAAAACTACAGAAGCATAGAGATCTGAGCAGCAGTTTCACCCAGAATTCATAGAGCTTGCTATGTAACTGGACATGGATTTACAAGAAAAGAAAGCAGGCATCTAGACTATGCAATCAGGTGGGGGGAGGTGTTGTTCACTGATCAAGGATAAATAATTAGAAGTACAAGTCTGAAAGATGGAACAGTTTCGTTATTTAGACACAAATTCAACATTTCCACAGAAGTTGAAGTAAATGTACCCAATGGGTAGTTGAACAGTAGGAACTAAAGATCAAAACAGTCACCAAGGACATAAATTTCAGGGTATTTCAGATAATGACTGAAGTTTTGGGAAGAAAATACACAGAGCAAAGAATAGGAAGAAAAGTTGGATAGCAGTAGAAAGAATCTAAAGAAATGGGGGAAGAACACCAAGATAGAAGAAAGTACAAGAACAATACAGATGAGAACAACAACAAAAAAGATATTTTCTACAATCAGGATTACTTCATGGTGCTAAATATTGTCAAGAAGAAAAATAAAATGTAGTGTTAAAAAAATAGCTCTGTAGACTTAGTAGAAAGGACTCTGGCAACAGAGTATGTAGAGAATTATGCACAAAAGCCAATAATAATAATAATAATAATAATAATAATAATAATAATAATAATATTTCAGAGTAAACAGATTAGAACATAAAAGTTTTAACATGACTCACGTGAAATTTGGCAGTAAAACAGTATAAAAATATACTAATTGAGGATTGTTAGTTGCAGGAGGCTTTTCCCCCTGACATTATCATGTTAATTGCAGACTTGTAGCTTCAAGCTAAAAAATGGAGCTTAGTGATGGGAGATGTTATTCTGTAAATATGTTTCTCATACTGGTTAATTAATAAAGCACTCTGGTCAATATAAAAGGAAGATAGGAGGGACTAAGAAACTAGGAGGAAGGAGGAAGTAGTTGGGAGGAGTCAAGATGTAGAGCATGGAGGAAGGAAGATGCCCGCAGGACCGGGAGGCCGGCAGGGAAAAACTTGCTGTAACAGCTTAGAATGAGTAGAGTGACTCAAAAAGAATGCTATGTTACTTGTTATGTGTTATATATGCCCAAAACTGCAGAGGATAAAGCTTAACCTGAGACTGGTAGGTGTATTTTCTGGTTATTGAACAAACCAAGAGAGCAGTGCCTAAGGATGAAAAGGGACAATGATCAAGTTGACACAGATGTACTACCCTAGCACAAGCAGATCTTTATGGATAGGAAGGGGGTGCTTGTGTATGTTGACAGGTGGTTAAAATAAACTAAAGAAGGGAAAATTAGGTTTATAGAATATAAAGTATGCAAAGGAGTATCAAAAGAAAGAGAATGAAGAAATAAGGAGGAAACTAGAGGGTAGCTGCGTCCAAGGTCAAATGTGGGTCTCTTTATGGAATGCAGAGACAGGCAGTATTATATTCCAGATGCAGCGACTAACAGCTAAAGCCATACAGAAGTGAGGAAAGGATATAAACAGGCAAAGAGGAGGAATAAAGGAAGGACACTAAGGAAGGAGTGAGGGAAGAAGAGAATAAGGAGGGTTGTGTTAGTTCAAAAGGGAAACTTCCATGAAGATGGTTGTGTAGGTATGGAGAAAGAAGAAAGTGTCAGTGCAAACTGAAAAGAAAAGGGCTGAGACCTGTGTGTTTACTTTTAAATTATCTAAATTGTAGATTTAGTAAACAAAGAAACATATTCACATAAGGATAAAAATATTGGAAAAACTAAGACAATACATGAAATCCAATGCATAGCAGCTGACCCGTCGCTTTGCAATCGAGCAGGTGAGTGGGCTTATTTGCACTGCCTGGGCTTGCATAAACAATACAGTTTTGTTGTTGTTTCCTTTCTTTAAATCAAAAAGTTCTCAGAATTTGTTGGCTATTCATGCTAAACTGTAACTTCCAATGAGAACCAAGTATGGTCATGTGTCACTCTATTTGGGGTCTTTGGATTCAAAATAACTATCACATTCTGAGGTAGAGCTGACATTCACATGTTGGAATCAAAAGGAGTTTGGGAATCACCTATCTTTATATACATTCAGCACATGAAAGTTTAGGAATTTGAGGAATACCAGGCTTTTGTAGGGAGCTGTGTTTTCTATGGTTACCTTCCCAACTGGGAGGCTTCAGAAATGTGTGCTTTGCCCTTTGTTCTCAGAAAGTTGACATTCTCAGGCACCCCTTAGGAGGCATGATGTGATTTGAGTGAGACATGGAGAGACATGATAGTTTGATGGTCTAAAGAATCATGATTCACAACATTGGGCTGGCTATGTGCTCTGAAAATGGAACAGGGGATGTATCTGCACTCTGCTACCTCGGGGAATAGTGTTGAACTAAATGGGGTCTCTTTTAAAGAGAATATGGATGTCTCTAATGAGGTGAAGAGTCCTTGATGGTAAAAGCTGTTATTGTCTGTCAGAAGAAGCAGCTTTGGGGACGTTTAAAAAAGTTGTTTGTGGGGCTTTCTGTGACCAGGCAGCTCAGGCAACCCAACACCATAGCTAGTGTTGTTTCAAATTCCATGCATCTGACCCTGAGTGGTTTATTTTAGGCAAATTTGAGCACAGCATACTTCAGTGAAAGCTTTTGTAATAATAACTAATTCAATTCCAAGTGCTTTGTTATAAAAGAATATATAAAGCTCCTTGAGGAAGAAAGTAAGTTAAATACAGGTCAGGCATGACTACATCTAAAGTCTCTGTAAAGTCCATAAGGATGTGATCTTTGGATGACTGAGAAAAGCAAATTTACAGTAAGGCTCTGAGGAAGGACCTAGTGCTAGAACAGTCTCTAGTCACTTAGATAATGCAAAGGTAGCCAGGCAATAAACACATCTTTCCACAGCCTTTTAGGCAGATAACAGAGGGATATTTTTATAGTATTTTTTTCTTATTTTACATATTGATCCCAGTTCCCCCTCCCTCCCATGTCCCCCCCATCCCATCACCACCCCCACCCCTACCCCCTGCTCCACAGGGAGGGTGATGCATTGGTGTTTTTGATTTTTAGCCATTCTGGCAAGAGTAAGATGAAATCTCAGAGTTGTGATTTGCATTTCCTGATGCCTAAGGATGTTAAGCACTTCTTAAGTGTCTTTCAGCCATTTTAGATTCCTCTATTGAGTATTGTCTGTTCAGTTCTGTACAGCACTTTTTAATTGGATTATCTGGTGTTTTGGTGACTAGCTTCTTGAGTTCTTTGTATATTTTGGAACTCAGCTCTCTGTCAGATGAAGGGTTTGTAGAGATCTTTTCCCATTCTGTGGGCTGCCATTTTTGTCTTGTTGACTGTATCCTTTGCCTTACAGAAACTTCTCAGTTTCAGGAGGTCCCATTTATTAATTGTTGCTCTCAGTGTCTGTGATACTGGCATTATGTTCTCGGTACTTTCTCTTCTAAGAGGTTCAATGTGACTGGATTTATGCTGAGGTTTTTGATCCATTTGGACTAAAGTTTTGTGCATGGTGATAGATATGGATCTATCTGAAATCTTCTACATGTCAACATCCAGGTGCTGAGCAAATTAAGAGCACAGGGGGAGGGAGAGGGATGTTGGAAACAGAGAAAGGGAGAAGAGGAGAGGGAAGAGTATATGAGGGATCAGGAAGACTGGGTTGGGGGAAGAAAAGAGGACAGCAAAAACAGAGAAACCTTAATATATGGAGCCATTATAGGGTTTAAGAGAAATTTGTCACTAGGGAAATGTCCAGAGATCTACAAGGATGAACCTAAGTAACAATCTAAGCAATAGTGGAGAGGCTGCCTTAAATGCCCTTCCCCTATAATGGGATTGATGATTTCCTTAAATGCCATTCTAGAGCCTTCATCCAGTAGCTGATGGAAGCAGAAGCAGACACCCACTGCTAAGCACGGAGGTGAATTCCTGGATTCCAGTTGTAGAGAGGGAGGAAGGATGAGCAAGGGGTTCAAGGCTGTGCTGGATAAACCCACAGAAGCAGCTGACCTGACCAAGTGAGACCACATGGACCCCAGTCATAAAGGTGAGGAACCAGCTTTGGACTGAACCTAGTGCTCTGAATACAGATGCTGGTTACAAGGCCTGGGCAGTCCATGGTACCTCTGACAGTAGATCCGGTATTTACCTGATGGAAGATGTTATTCTGTAAATATGTTTCTCATACTGGTTAATTAATAAAGCACTGTGGCCAATAGGAAAGTAAGATAGGCAGGGCTAGGAGTCTAGGAGGAGGAAAGAGGAAGTAGTTAGGAGGGGTCAGCATGTAGAGCATGGAGAAAGAAGATGCCGGCCCACCGCTCTCCAATAAGATGACCATGTGGAAATACTTACATAAGTAGAAATGGGTTAATAATTAAGACAAAGCTAGCCCATAAACAATAATGGTAACTGGCCAACAGGATTGTATCAAATACAGAGTCTCTGAGTGTTATTGGGGCTCGCATGGCAGCAGGACGGGGTGACCGGCAGGGAGGAACAAAGAGTGGGTCCCGACCGGCAGTGGAGAAAAACCTACTTGTAACATTTACCACTAGTGCACAAATGGACTTGGGGAGCCCATTCCCCATGGAGGGGACACTCTCTCAGCCCAGATACACAAAAGAGGGCCTAGGCCCTCCCACAAATGATGTGACAGACTTTGATGATTCCCCCATAGAACCCATGGAAGGCATCACCCTCTCATGGTGATGGGGGGTGAAATGGGGGGTCCGTGGGGTCATGGGAAGGAATGGGAACTGGGATTGATATGTAAAATAAGATTGTTTCTAAAATAAATAAATAAATTTGCAAAAAATAATAAACGTAGATCAAATAGATCATATGGAATCTAAAGGTATGTTAGTTCATAATATTTTAAACAGTTTTCTTTTATTTACATTCTGGGTGAGGTGAGTTCATAAATGCTTGCAGAATTCTTTCTACCTAGACAGAATGTAATCTTCTGTGCTAAATGTGCCCATGATTTTCTGAATTAATTATTCCCATACTGCTCCTTTAATGCTTATTCTTAGAATAAATGTCATTAACTAAATGATCCCAGTGAAACATATTTGTTACCAGAATGATGACTTGGTAAAACATTAATGTTAGGGATATCTGTGCTTGTGCTATGTGGACTGTAAGTTGTTTGTCCTAGGTAAAGACTTCCATATTATTTGCTTTAGGAGATAACATGATAGAACTATGGAATGCTGATTTGTGTGCCAACTACTCTGAAAGCAGTCATTTGGAAACAGACCAAGTTCTCTGCGTATACTGAGCAACACACAGTATGGACAAGTGGAGTATATGAAGCCTGCTCTATCTAAACCAGTCACTGAATTATGTATTGTGCTGCCCTGGGCATCTGGACATAAAGCATCAACTGAGCCATGCTTATGGCATGATGTTTCTACAATGCATTTTCTGCCAAAATCAATTTTAGATTAATCACTTCTTAATGTGTGAACATTACATTTTTATGGAGGATGTTTAAGGCTTTGCAATTGGAGAAAGGGGAAGTATTTTATTTTTCTATGACTTATATATATACAACTTTTCTTGTTGTGATAATATTTAACACAAGATGTACTCTCTTTATGAAGTTTTACATGTCCACTATGGAACTGTTAGTTTAAGCATGGCATTGTGTATCAGGTCACCAGAACCTGTTTAATTTGCATATCTGAAACTTTATATACATAAAGTCTGTGAACAGTGACTCCCAACTTCCTGTCATGACCCTGCCATCTGTCAGTCTCTCCACATCTTCTAGTTATTATTGAAAATGAGATATTGAAATATCTTCCTAATATTATCACATTCAATTCATTTCTCTCCTCAATTCTTTGCTATTTGCTTTATAGAGTCAAGTACTCTGATGTTGGGTCTGCATGTGTTTATAACCACGTTGTTTCCACAGAAATCGATTCCTTTGTCATTATTTGATGTCTGCTTTTGCCTGTTGATTTTTAACTTAAATAGAAATTGACTTGATTTACCTTTCCTTTGGTTACCGTTTGCACATTGCACAGAGTATCTCTTTTCCATCTCCACTTTCAACCAGTGTGTGTCTAAAATAGGTTCTTATAAAAAACATACACTTGGGCTATGGCAGTGGTTCTCAACCTGTGGGTTACAACCCCTTTGGGAGTAGAATGACCTTTTCACAGGGATCACATAAGACCATTAAAAAACACAAATATTTGTATTCTAATTCATAACAGAAAAATTATACTTATGAAGTAGCAACAAAAACAACTTTATGGTTAGGGGTTACCATGACAGAAGGAAATATATTACACAATAGAAGCATTAGTAAGGTTGAGAACCACTGAGCTATGGAATTTGTTTGCCTGCTTGTTTTTTGAGACAGGTTCATGGTGCACAGTCTAGATGTGAACTCACTATATAAGCTTGGCTGCACTCAAGCTTGCAGTCCTGTGCTTCCAAGTTCTGAGTTTTGAATTAAAAGTATACCATATTGTGACCAGGGGACCTTGCTTTTTGTATATTTTTCTTGATGATGTTATATCCATTTTACATTTTTAATTACTAGGGAAGGAGTTTGACATGACTTTTAATATTAGTTTTATCTTTGTCTTGTGGCTTTGTTTGCTCTTTTGTACTTTTTAGGGCTTTGTTTTATACTGACATAGTTTGGTTCCTATATGTTTCTTTGATTATCTTTTACAGGTACCTTCCTTATGAATCTCACAGGATTACCTAAATAGCTTAATTATCGATTGTTATAACCAATGACCAATTATATTATAACCAATAACAACTTAATCACAAACAAAGCCACATGCCTTTCCTCACCTTCTACATTTGGTTGTCAATACTACATATGGTATTTCCACATTATGTATTGACTAAGACCACTTTAATTTTTTGTTAGAAGTAAATAACTTACTGTTGACCTTTACAGCAACAGGGCATACATACTTGTCTACATTCATTATAATTTCATTGTCTACATTCATTATGATTTCATTGTACTGTTTAGTGCCCTAATTTTCTTTCATCTCAAAAACTTCCTCATAGCACATTTATATGGTGGCCATGCAGGGATCAGCACTGCTAGTATTAGTTCAGAAAGTCTTATCACATCTTATTTTTGAAGAATATTTTACCAAATACATTAGTTTGACATTTGTTTTTTATTTAACATTTTGAATGAATAATTCCATGTTCTTCTGTCCTGATGGTTCCTGCTAGGGACCAACCTGTTCATAGTCTCAGGAGGATTTCCTTATATGTAAAAATGTATTGTCTCATTTTTTGATGGTTGGATTAAGATTACTGTCACGATTTGGGTAGTCTTTCATGGTTATTTTGAAATAATCTTTTCTTTTTCTATCTTTTTACCCTTAGTGATACCTCAAAACATGTATGTCTTCTATAATTTCTCTTCTGATTAATCAGTTCAAAGTATGTTTTTGTGATACTGGGGATTGAACCTAGGGTCCTTGCTCATGCTAGATAAAAGTTCTATCATGGAGTCATACCCTAGAACTCTTTAAATTGGACCATTTCTAATTATCTGTTTTATATCTGTGATCCCTTTGGTTTTTGTTTTACTTGACTACTTTGAACTAATATAGAACATTTTTCATTCGATTACTATATTTCTCCACTTTGTAATTTGCATCTGGCATGTTCACTGTCTTTTCTTTGTGGAAATTTTCACAAATTTACTCTTACCATAATTGGAATGTCTGTAATGATTATTTTGTATTCCTTGTCATATTTTTTGCATTAGAATCAGTTTATAAAAACATAGTGTTCCTTTTCTGAAACTATCTTCTTATATCTTCACTTTTCTTAGTACTTTATACCACACCCTAGACAACAGACAAAGCAACACTTTTTTCCCCATCTTGCAGACTTGGCACCGTTCAGAAGAGGAATAACAACAATTACTGGCCAAATATGATGGGTACTACTTAAACCTTCATGGTACTTTGTTCTTAGAAGGTTCCCAGTTTATGGAGTACATTGTATCTCTGAAACAACAAGACAGAATGTATGCTCTTTGGAAACCACAAGAAGTCAGACTACAGAGGCTCTGTGAAGTTTTGACCCTCTACTGTGAAAACTGGGATCTGAAAATTATTTCCCCATTCATTCTACTCATACCCAAGTCACAAAGAGCTTTGGGTAGCAGTTACATGATAATCAAAGTGCTTGATCTTTCTTTCATCATTGGGTCCTAGGCATATAGATTGTGTGAGCGCCCAACAGTACTCTAAGACGGGGATAACAGAAATCATTCTTTTGGGCATCCCCCAGAAATACTAGCACTTACGTTTTGTTTGTTTGTTTGTTTGTTTGTTTGTTTTTGTCCAATTATTTCTCTACCAGTAAAAACCTGGGAGAGGAATATTTTTGTTCATTAATTTTGTTCTGTACTAAGTAGAGAAGCTCTACAATTTCCTAGCCAGACTACCATCTTTCTTCTCACTCTTCCCAGTCACCTACCACTTGAACAGAGATAAAAATATAATTCAACACATGAGCTGCCAGAATATTTGATGCACTCTCAGATCTGTTTTTCATGAGGACCTGGGTATTTGTGTGTACTTTCTTTGCACTAAGGTAGAGTGTGAGGCTGTGGTGACTGTGTGCAAGTTCAAATGTCATGTTTGTTTTAACTGTCCACAAAACATTGAGAAGATGCTAGATCCCACCCATGCTCTTAAGCAAGGGAGTTAGAAGCCAGTACTCCAGATGATCCCAGAGAAGATCTGAACACTGTGTGTGAAACCCATATATCTTCCTCTCATCAGATACCCTGGGAATTAGGGTTTCCCTTTGAGCCTATGTGGCATACCTGGGACAGGCTGAGGTAGCATCTTCATTACCAGCTTCCATGTTTGTGACCCATCCTGAACACAGGAATTTTCCAGGTAGCTTGTGAATTTCTCACAAAAGGCATTTGGCAGTGTGTGTGGGGGGGGCATATATTCAGTGAGTAAGAGGGGTCTAGATCTTCATTTTCTACTTTCCTTCTGGTGTGACCATTTTCTACACTCTTCTGTGAAGCTGAAATTTTCAATATGCTTATGTGGTATGACAAGCTGAAAAGGAAAATACGGTAAAGATGTTCATTCCTGTAACTTTTTTTATTTGAAAAGTTCATCCCAAAGAGAAAATATCATATTTATAAAATGTTCATGTGTTTTAGGGATGTCAGCGAACATGTTTTCTTCCAGTGGTAACAAACAGTTCTTCAGTGCCATAATGTGGGAAGGGCAAATATTATGACTTTACTGGGTCGGGAGGAAATGGGGAATAGAATTTGGACTTACTTGAATTCAAAGGCCTGCTGTCAGCTCCAAACAGGTGCTCATTTTATGGCTTACTGAATGAAAACATTTCTTATTCATCACAAATCTACAGGCTTCATGTTTAGTCTTAAACTCTAAACTTGCTTCACGGCCTGGCGCAGGGTGAAGACAGCACAGAGGCCATGTTTCATAGTGCTGTTTAGTAGTGTTTCTGGGAAGAGATTAATAGTGGCTTAGCTTGGAGCTTTTTCCTTATGCCAAAGAACACCTTTGCGTGGAAGGAATGGAATCCTCCCCTCTGGAATTAGCAGGGTAAATTAGGCACACAGAATTGGAACATTGAAACATTGATTTTGTTCTTCCTATTTCCTCAGTTCATATTCTCAAGCAATGAAACATGATGTCTGAAGACACACAAGAGGGCCACAGAGGAACAGAAGATCTTTTGGAAACAAATGAACCATGTACTGGGGAGATGTCTCCATTAATAAAATGCCTTTTGTGCAACTTGAGTTTAAATACTAAGTACCTACATAAAATCTGAGCTTGGTGGCAAACGTTTGTGACCCCAGTGTTGGAAGCATAGGGGTGAGCAGAGACTGGTAGATACCTGGAACTCATTAGTCAACCAAACTAGGTGAATCAATGAACTCCAGATTCAATGAGAGAGCCTAGCTATAACTAGCTGCTTTTGCTCTTCGGATCCCACAAGGGGATATAAAGTCATCCATGAGAATATAGCAGCCTAAATATCTGAAATCTACACTAAAACAGAAACCATTTGGTTTAAGCTTAGTGGAGGAGCAGAAAAAGCTTGTGCCGAGGCTTGTTTGACGGGGGAATGGAAGCTTGATGTTCCAGAATCAGGAAACAGCTTTAGGGAAACCTCCTCCTGGCCGTGTACTTCCTGGTTCCTTGAAAAACTCCTTGGAAAAGACAGCATCCTCTACCTCACCTGCTCCATGGCTACAGTTTCTCTCCTTTTGTCCCTAGGGTGATAGTGCTGGCTAGAAGGACTTTTTAAAAAATGCTAATTGCATTTCCTGTCTTTTAAAATAAACTGTTCTTGGCAGATAGGTAGTATAGCCTGTATCTACCCCAGCAATTCCAGTCTAACATAATCCATAGGAAAAGATCAATAGGCTGCAGCATGGCTTCACATGAAATGGGCTGGTTACCAAATCATTGTAACACATTGATTTGTGAGTTATTTATTCAAGTTCACTGAAGAAGCAATTTACAAATCACCTTTCACTGACTTGATTCAGCACTCTGAAGGAAATAAATATGGTCTCTGCACTGGGCTTTTAGTGAAATGTCAGCTTGGCCTCAATAGACGATACTGCATTTCAGTTATAAATCCAACTCTATTTTACCACATCTGGACCCTACTTTGTCATTCTATTGTTCCTTTGATCAGTGTGAAAGCTAGAGGTACATTTGTAGAGCAAAATGAAAAGAAAAGGCTTCAACAGCTTTTGAAACAATAATAAATTCCAAACAAAGCAATCTGGCTTTAATGTTTAAGTTGTCAGCTTAGTTTTCTTAAATAGTTAATTGACTGAAGTGAAATATCCAAACATAGAAGTTTTTCTTATTTGTGTTCATTATAAAATTTGACTCTAAATTAGAAATTAGCAGATTTTCATAGCAGCCTTGACAGTATCATCTTTACTTTTCTATATTTAAAAGTAATTACCACTAGATGCACTGATATATGTCATGGTCTATACAGATTTTTGAAATACTTCATCCATCATATCAAAAAAAGGACAATATCTGTGCTCTGGTACCCAAAGATGTAAAGGAGGCAATTCCAGAGAAACCACACATTCAAGTGATGTTCTGTTGTTGCAAGAATCACCACACAGCAAGATAGCAAGAAGAAATTACCTTGTATTTATCAAGTAATTAACTATTTAGAAAATTAATCAACTGGAAGAATCAGAGGTTAAAGATATGAAAGGAAGTCATGGTTGGTTATACAAAAATAACAAATTGACCTAAAGGTTAATCAGTGAAAATTATTCCCAGAAAACCTCCTGTTACATGAATTTATAAAACCAGATTATATGGCACATAAATGCCTTATGAATTATTCCCACATGTTTCTTTGCATTTTTCCCATATTGAAGCAGAGCATAAGAAACCCCAGAGTGCGGTGTACATCTCTCAAAAGTTATTTGAAAATTAGAATGATTTCAATAATTTTGATCACAAAAAATAACTGGCTTTTTTCTATAAATCCAGCTTTTGAAAAATATTGACAAGGTAGGAAGATGCAGGCTTATACTACAACACAGCAATTAAAGAGAATGGAGATATGAAGCTAAGGTCAGTTTTTACTGATTTTTTCCCCCTCAGGTTTGTAGGTACAAATGTGCCCATCTTCTTTTAGGCATGAAACAAAAACATTGAAAGTAAATAAATAGAAAAGAGTCAAGAGAATGTGAAATTGTGGTAACTGACCAGTGTCTTTGCCACAAATAAGGAGATAAATGTGCTTTAGTCTTAGACCATAGACCCGGAGAGAATATTGCCAACTAAAGATGTTTTAAAGAAAACTCTGCCAGCCTCCTTGTTTCAGAACATCAATGATGCATTCAAAATGCTGAGCAGGAAGCAGGAACATACTGGTGAACACAGGGACTCCAGGGGTCAGAGAAGCAAAAGCAGGCAGGTGTTCATAGCAAGAGAGTACATGAAGCGTTCTGTGGATAAAACAATTCTGGGAGAGTGTGCTGTGTGTACAAAACTGTCTGTTGTCTGGCTCCATAAATGAAGAACATAGTAAGGACTGGGGGCATTTGATAGTAGGAATCTTGAAACAAATGTGTAAACATCGAGGCAGAAGAGAAGCATCTCATTCATTAAGAAGTGTTCTCTCCTAAACAAATGTTTGTGAATAGATGATTTGATTCCTAAGCACAGAGGACATGGAAAGTAGACACAAACAGTTTTTTAAAATTATAATAATAATACTTGAATCTGGGGGATGCCCACTGTTAGTGAGTGCGGATATGCAAAAGACCGGAGTCTGATTCTCAGCACCCACACAAGGCAGCTTCCAATCACATAAAATTTCAGCTCCAGGGGATCTAAGTCCTCTTTTGTCTCCATAGTTACCTATGTACACCTATACATATACACATATATACGCATATGCATGCACATATAAATAAAAATAAAATAAAAAAATTTCAACTGGCCCAGGAGTTTACTGTAGTGTATTGGTTCTGATAAATATCAAAAATCAATTTTCTCTTTTCATAAAATCCTGAACTAAAATATTCTTCTAGGTTCTATGATGAAAACAGAACTGAAATAAAAGACAGTGTGCTGGGTTAGACTTTTCCTGATCATGATGGCAACCTAATATCTACTTTATATGAACAGGTACAATCATGCCTTATACAAAATAAAACCGAGAAGTTGTAAAAGTGTTCTATTCATACTTTACTCTCTCCTAAAATATTTCACGATCAAAATTGTGTAGTCCATATAAAGTGTATTACACACACGTGATGTACAAATGTAATTATGTGATTTTTTAAACATCTTATGTCAATTTCAAACCTTAAAAACATATTCAGTGGAGTTTGATTCTATGTTATTTCTTCTTAAAGTTGTAGCAATGCTGGAGAATGCCTTGATATTCCCAAGCTATAAAAGATGAGAAGGGAGATATAGATTCTTGAATCCTTGAGTAACCTGGATACAGGGTAAAGGATAAGCCTGTAATAAGCCTAAGCTCTGACCCAGAGCTTTCTTAGGCCCCCGGTTACCTATAGAAAGTTCCCAGTTATTTCTCCTTTGTGGGCTTTCACCACTCCTGGGCTTAGCTTGTAAGATGAACAGGGGCAGACTCACTCTGTAGGCCCATGACCCTACTTCTTTCCTCTCATTTATACATCACCTTTCCTTCACCAAGCCTGGGGGAACTTTATAGAACTAGAAATGGATCAGAGGGGAGCCTACATTTGTCTTCTTGCTCCTCCCAAATATTTAGTCTGACCTTAGAAAGATCTTCTGCTTCCTAATGGCTGTATGATTTATAAGGTTCCAGTTCTCTCCTTCCTGTCACATCTGTCTCCCAAGGGTCTAAACAAGGGGTTAAATTACTCTGATGGGAAATTTTCACTCCAAAAAAAAAATTATCAGAAAAGAAATTGTGTGTGTATGTGTGTGTGTGTGTGTGTGTGTGTGTGTGTGCATGCACATGCATAACATACTTGTATATGTTTGTGGTTATAAGTGCATGTGCATTTGATGAGGCCAGAGTTTAATGCTGAATGCCCTTTAGTCACTTTCTACCCTTTGAATTTTGAGACAGTATCTTTCCACGGACCTGGGATTTGATTACTGCTTTACCAAGACTGGCCAGCCAGCAAGTCCCATGAATTCTCCTGTCCCCACCTCCCCTCCTCAACACTATCATTAGAAGAAAGTCTTTTATACCTGCCTTTTTATATGGATGCTGGGAATATGAGCTTATGTCATGTATGAGCTTATGAGCTTAATGTTTACATGGCAATACTTGAACATCTAAGCTTAGCCCCAATGCCTGGTTCATATTTCTTTTAAAGTTCTCTGGATATAATAGCCTTTAAAATGAGACAACAAAAAGGATTATCATTTATTTGAGATTTATTGAGACTCATTTGAGATGTATACATGCATATACATGTCATAAAATATAATGCATGTCACCAAGTTTAGTGGAATATAAATACAATATAATAAGTAGCTAGTCATTGAAAAGATAATCTGAGATTAAAATTTTGATATTTGAGATCTTTCAATGCAAATTGTTTTATAAAATCTGAATTAGACCTCAAGATTCAAAAAAGTTATGGTTTCTACTTTTATATGTCTCTTTGTTCTGAGATTTCACTTTTAATGATGGATCAAAATTTCTGAAAACATACAGCCACAGTCATGACATCAGACAGGAAGAGAGAGCCCTCTGCATAACATGTACCCAGGGGAGATGGCCTGTGGAGGAAATGTCACGAACAATGTTTTGTCAAGGATTTCTCTTAGCCCATCATTGCCAAGCACCTGTGCTCGAGGGCATCTATCCAACCACCAGAGAGCAGGCACTTTGCCATTTCAGCAGATGGGTATTAATACTGAAGGCAAAGAACCTATGTAGAGTATATATTTCAATTATGAGTGTGGAGACTAGGAGTCCCCGTTGGAATCAAACTTGTATCAAACTAGAGATTGCACTATCCAGAATGCAACTTTACTGAGAATTAGCTTTCAGGAAAAATACACACTCACAAAGGGAAGAATATGCCTTATAGGACAAGTTGAAAGTCAAAGAAAATGTTTAGAGTGATACTTTAAAATAAAGTACTTTATCTCTAATGAAATGGTATTTAAGAGCCATAAGGGAGGGAACATTCCCATTCCATGGGCACATTATGTCAGAAGAGTTCCAAAACCTGTGTAATCCTAAGGTATCAGGCCATGTTTCAATTTTTCTAAGTGTTCTAGAAAAAAAATACAAAACAAAACAAAACAAGCTAACAAAAACAACGACAACAACAAAACAAAGCTGAAGTTGTTTTGGAATAAGATCACCTTCCATTTTTAAGTTCATACATTCTAAGACATACTTCCAATTCATATTACCAACCTTACACAGAATCATGTATTTTAAAGGTAAAATCTCTTGGCATTTCACTGATTAATGTCATTCACTAGCCAGTTATAATTTTTTTCAGAACATAAAGACCTAGCATACTGTGTCACTTTGTATTTAATTTTTTACATAATGTCAATATCATCATAAAATTATTTAAATGTTCACTTCATGTTTTATACATTATTCTGGCCAAGCAGCATTTAAGTCAGTGGCTATATTTGGGAGACTCCATTTAAAGAAGGATGATCCATTTTTCATTGCCCTGGCACAAAATCCATAACAGTCTTCTTAAATGAGGGATTTAATCTATGCTTTGTGATTAGCTCAGGGAAAGAAAAAAAAATTATCCTCATCAAAAATACATTGTTTTACCTACTCAATCATGCATTGCCATTAAGTATCTTTATAATGCTTCAGGTTGACATGTGAGAGGAATGTTAGCACATCATCTTATCAGAGGATTCTCTAGTTTCTTATCAAAATATTCAGCTACTTATATTACTGAGCACAGTTACCTAATGCTGAGAATCTGCCACTGGTTATGACTCAAAGGAAAATTAACAATGGTGGTAGGTTCCAACACACAATTAGGACATTCTGTACTTTAAGTCATGGTAGCCATCCTCAAACCTAAGAGCTCTGTCTGTATTCTAAAATGTCACTTGAGGCTATCTCCTTAGTGACGTACTCAATTAACATGGGACTACAGAATTAATAGTGAGCCACCAGAGCAGGTCACCCAGGCTATCAGATGGCTGAAGCAGAGATGAGAGAATGTGGTATCAGCAACAGAAACATCCCATGCACCGCTGTCTACTTGATGAAAATGAAGAAGCAAGTTGGATCAAATTGCTAATCTGCCCACTCTTTCTGTTTGGACTGGATCAGCTGTTGTATCCCTTTCCTACGAATCTCCAAACCTTCTCTCACTGTCATCTTGGAAGTGGAAGCTGCCATGGCATTTTTCTGACATCAGGCTGTCCCAGAACTGAATCCTTACCCAAGAAACCATACCCGTGTGCTGTGGGTAGTCACCTTGCACTGACTGACACCAGTACTCAATCCTTCTAGTGCCCTGTCTCCTAATTATGATAACAGCTACCATGTGTGAGCACTTATTGTGCACCATGTATTATGTTAGCTTCCCCAGTAGCCTCAGATAGAACTGTGTTCTTTGCATAGCAAACACCAGCCTTTAGGAATCTTTACCTTTCAGGACAGGTTATCATGCTATGTTTATCATGAAAATCAAGGTTTATATAAACCCACTCACCACATTTGTAAAACATTGTGGTGCACCTACATGTATACAAGCAAAATACTCATACATATAAAGTAAATAAAATTTGAAAATGTATACTTCTTGAACTGCCTAATGAAGGAGAGATAAAAAGAAAATAATTCATATTTTGCAAGAATTTATGACTCAAGCAGGGCATTCTTGCCTATACTGTAAATCTTGTCAAACACTGGGGAAGTCTAGGTCGTGGGAAGAAGAAAAAACTACTGGTGGTATTTTGCTAAGTGAATGTGTTGTCAAACTGTCTCCTAGATATTTATATTTATTCTCACAGACTGCTACTGTCTTCGGCCTGCACCAGAAAAGCTTCTGTTTGCAATGGACAATGGTTCACACAGAAACTCATACTGTTCCAAATGCAGAGAATAAGTGAATATTGAGTGTTCAGTAGTAATTAGACAAGCTATATCATACCTTCCTTCAAGGAACAGGGGACAAAAGAAAATTAAATAGCCAAGCAAATAAAACACAGTATAAAAGTAGAACTCGCTTAGCCGAATAAGGGAACCAACAACAGTGGAGAGAAAAAAGAGTAACAGGGGTGACTAGGATCACAGGGTATTTTGTGGATGTCAAATTAAAAAATTTTAAAAAAGAATATGTGTCTTATTAATATATTTCAAGTAGTTGCTTTCTTTTTATAAAGTTTCAAGAATTACTGCAATGGGACACATAATTAGAGAGTCAGTGGTTTCATTCATATGCATCACTGAGCGTGTTGTGTGCTTACCTGCAGTCTATAATGAGCAGTTTCCTGCCAGTGTGGTCCCAGAGACACATCAGTCCAAAAATAACACACAAAGACACTGTACTAATTATAAAACTGTTGGCTTGTTACTAGCATTTCTTATTGGCTGGCTCTGTCTTAAATATTAACCCATTTCTATCAATCTAAATATTTCCACATGGTCTTTTCTTACCTGAAAGAGGGTCTGGACATCTTTCACATCCTACTTCTTGACTCTTCTCTACTACATCCCCCAGAATCCTCCTTCTCTCCTAGTCCCGCCTATCTTGCCTTCCTATTTGCCAATAGTGCTTTATTCATTAACCAATAAGAGAAACATATTTACAAAATGTCATCTCCCATTATCTCCTCTTTTCTGTCTAAAATAAAAAGAAGGGTTTTAACTTTAGCATAATAAAATATATAACAAAACAGTTATCAAATAAGAACTATAGTTAACAATATTAAGTCCAAGTAACATTATCAGGAATTAAAGAAAATATTCTATCATCTATCCTATCTTTGTGAGTTTAAAGTCTTATATGTAACTTATCTTTAATCCTAATTAAGTAAAACTATAGCCACAACTATCTGTCTTCAACTCCATAAAGACCACAGAAAGATAATGTATAAAGTCTAGATATAACAGAAACAACTCACTACCCAGACAGTCATCCAAAGTTCTTCTATAAATTTGTGCATCCATCTTCAGCCTATAGGCCACAGTGGATCTGGCAGATTCTCAGCAAAGCAGGAAACTTTAAACTGTCCAACCGTTTTGGCAGTTTGTCAGTCTCTTTTCTTTGACTAACAAAGGTCTGGCAGACTCTTCCATGAAGCAGGGACCCTGTAGCATTGTCCTTCTTGTTTTAGCAGTCACTTTCCTGTGGGTCCTGCATGTCCAGTTTATACAGCATAAAGTCAAACAGTCCAAACAAGAGCAGTTTCTTTCCCAAATGACTAGTCATATTGGGACTAAACTCTATAACAAGTTTCTCTGATGTCCATCTTCCTTTTTGACAAAGGTGGTATTGCCAGAGCAGTTATATCTCACTGTCAAGAAAAACCCTAAACCATTTTAAATGCCATATTTTTTTATTTGGTTCTTTGTCTTACAATGTTAAGTCAGGCATTATTTTTTAAAATATTTACAGGTAGGCCCTTTACATGGCTTCCAGTATTCTGTTTTTATAGGATTCTGGTGGGAACATGTATATCTCTACAATTTTGTTTTTATTTTTATTTTACATATTGATCCCAGTTCCCTCTGTCTCCCTCTCTCTCTCCATCCCTTCCTCCTTCCCATGTCCCATGAATACCCCCCCCATCCCATTCTTCCCAACTAATAGCAAGAACCTATAAGCAACCTAGATGCCCTCAACTGAAGAATGGATAAAGATGTGGCATATTTACACAATGGAATACTACTCAGTAGAAGTTAAATGCCATATTCTATAGGTCTTTGATATAGGTCTGGAAAATCTAACCATCTTAACCATAAGTTTTGACTATCATAGGTAACTATCTACAATGTGTACTTAATTATACATTGCATTTTCCCCTGTTTTTCCTTTCTTATTTAAATTTGAAACAAGGTTGTTTTACATGTCAATCCCAGTTCCCTCACCCTCCTACCCATCTCCCTTATCACCCCTACAAAACCCCAGCTCATCCCCTTTCTGCTCCCCAGGGTGGGTGAGCCCTTCCATGGGGAGTCTTCAAAGTCTGTCATATCATTTGGGGCAGGGCCTAGGTCCTCCCCCATGTGTCTAGGCTAAGAAAATATCCCTCTATTTGGGATGGGATCACAAAGTCTATTAGTATACTAGGGATGAATACTGATCCATTACTAGAGGTCCCATAGACTGCCCAGTCCTCCTAACTAACACTCACATTCAGGGGATCTGAGTCAGTCCTATGCTGGTTTCCCAGGTAACACTGGGGTGCATGAGCTCCCCCTTGTTCAGGTCAGCTAATTCTGTGGGTTTCTCCAGCCTGGCCTTGACCTCTCTGTTATACATTACATTTTTAGCTATTAAACACAATACTTAAACAAGAGAAGAAATATACATATCACAAAATTGACTTTAAATTTGTATTAATAAATGAAAATCCATTCCAATACAAAGTATTCATTCCTATATCCTATTCTCTTTTTTCCCTTTAAAAAGAGATTGGTTATGATCATGAACCATTTATAACCAACTCTATTGAAATGAAAACAAACATAGACAATATTTGGGAATTTGGGTGTTGTTCTTTCCAAACTGCTTCCTGCTAGATAGGGATGATGTAATACCATAGGAATCCTAAGAAGACACAGAAATCCTGGCCGTAGTCTGCAAGTCTGCCTTGTCCCAGCTGTTTTTAATGTTGGATCACCTGGGACACTGTTTCAGGGGGTCTTGCTTCATCAAACCATGTTAGTCTGGAAGGAATCCACAGCTTTTCACTATTTAGGGGAAACAAAAATAGAAATTCTTTTCCCAGTAACCTGTCCTTAGACTTAAATTCTGAAGTCAAAGCACTTTTAAAATATGTATGTTGGATTAATTTAGCAACATTGATAATCAAGTGTATTTTAGTAGGTGTTTCTTCCTTAGCAACTGAGCAATTCAAAGACAACAAAATAGCATACAGTATCCAGACTCGCTGTGTAATTTCCATCTTCACGTGGCTTTTTTATTGCTCTATTTCTTCTACTTCTATTTTTTCATTTTTTGAGACAGAGTTTCTCTGTGAACTTTTGTCTTTCCTGAAATTTACTCTGTAAACCAGGTTCACTTTGAAATTGCAGAGATATACTTGCCTCTGCCTCCTGAATGCTGGAATTAAAGGTGTGTGCCACCACATTCAGGTACTCTTTTTATTTTTTTAAACTACTTTATCCTGTTTCTTTTTCTCTCCCAAGCCTATGTATATTTTAAAACACACTATAAACCTTTAAAGGTTTTTCTTTATCATAATCTGTCTCTTATGTAAATCTTTATCATTTTCTGCCCACCAGTCTTTTATCTGCTAAACAACAATATTGCTTTCCAATATGGCAGGGGTACATTTACCGCCAGCAATGAGAGCTGTGCTCACTGCCTTGGTCTATGCTGCCATAAAGCAGCATGCTGCCAGATTAGAGATGTGGTCACTGCCATTGCCAGGTCTTGTACATACCATTCAGTTGTTAGCCGTCTCTTCAAATAGCTCTGTGTTTTTTTGCCACTTATGCTGATTCAGGAAACCTCCCTTGAAGGAGTCTCTGCTTGTCTCTAGCAAAGAGAGCCCCACCCCCAAGAAAAATGGTGCTACAGAGAAGCCTTGTTTGTCTCTGTTCTTTTGTTTTTAAAATCCTTTCTTAAGCTTTGTTAAATTTTAAGTGGATGTTCTTAGTACCCACCATGTTGTAGGTGCCATTTTGTTATGAGCAGTTTCCTGCCAGCTTGGTCTTAGAGCTGTGTCAGTCCCAAAATAACACACAGAGACACTGTACTAATTATAAAACTATTGGCCAGTTACTAGCGTTTCTTATTGGCTAGCTCTCTCTGAAATATTAACTCATTTCTATCAGCAGTCTGATAGAGAAATACATGCTTGTGAACCTGAAGAAAATGTACTTTTAGTATGAAAACCTTTAAGTGGCCCTACTGTCAAATGGTCAGTTTCCAAATTAGTATGACTTTGGGGTCACAGGCAAATCAGACATTTTAGACATAATGTTTTAACAAAAATGTGTTAATAGTTGATTAGCATATCTCCCATTTCTGTGAACTTTAGTGAATTCTGAATAATGTTAGCATACTACATAGGTATTGTTTCATAATTGGGGATGTTTGGCTTTAAGGTTTAGACTTTCTCCACCATACAAAGGATAGGTTGAAACTTTGAGTAGAAAGTAGTGCATGTTAGTAGAGTTTGAAGAGCAGCCCCATATCATATTTTGGCAGCACTCTGGCACAAAGAAGGGGGTATAAATAAAAAGAGCATCAAATGAGTCTTTGGTTCTCATTAGAAACACACCAAACAAGGTAAGATCCTTTGTTTTAATAAATGACTGTAAATGTTAATAAAATGTCAGTGTGGTAAATGATCAACTGTTGTGACATTAAGAATAAGAATTAACTAATCCATTTGAAAAGGTTACCTCAGGATGGAGTGTCATTGTACTTTATATGCATTTCAGTCTGTAAATAAACCACCTTGAAACAGCAGATACATAATTGATAAATGCAGTATATTCTTCAGAAGATATTTTTATACAAAAGAATGGTAAAACTTTTATGATAATACAGATGTTTTATTTTGAATTAACTATTGCATCTTGAGTTTGCAATCCAGTTAATAGGTTATCTATGAATATCCTGGTTTCAAACCTTTTACACTCCCCTGTTGAGGGATTTGCCTTGATGTAATATAAAAAATTATCTGATTTGACCCTGTCTTCCTAGTGAGAATGAAGGTTTTATGTGAGTTATAGATTAAAATTATTTTTTCTCTGTTTATGGTAGAGCAGTGCAGTAATATGTTTCAGGAAAACCAAATTCTTACTTAATACCTTCCATAAGCACGATAATCACAAAATATATGCATTTCATGTGGGCATAAGATTATTTTATAATTTCAATAAAAATTAAATTAACTTCTATTTATAAATGTAAAAGTGGGAATTTTGGAATATATTTCTCACTTCCCTCCCTTCATTTCCTTCTTTTTGGAGTGTGTGTGTATGTGTGTGTGTGTGTGTGTGTGTGTGTGTGTGTGTGTGTGTGTGTGTGTGTGTGTGTTTGTGTGAGAGAGAAAGAGAGAGATAGACAGAGACAGAGAGAGATCAGGTGGTATGACTGTGAGCCTTTGTTTAGAAACCAGAGGGCAACTTGGAACACTTTTCCTCAGGAGTCATTCACCTTGTGTTTTGAGACACACAAATGTGTTTTGGGTCTCAGTGTCCTGGATCTTGGTTGGTAGAGTATGCTGACCAGCTATCGATTTCCAGACCTACTACATTGTTAGCCCAGAACTAAGATGCTATGTGCCATCCTTACCATTGTTTTGTTGTTGTTGTTTGTTCATTTGTTTGTTTTTTTTTTAACTAAACCTGAGTTATGGGATTAAATTCAGGTACTTAGGTTTGTGAGGAAAACACTTTAATGACCCTGTTATCTCCCAAACTCTGATATCTTCATCATCTTGGAAACAGTTGTAACTGTGGCTGAGGAATGGAGAGTAAATGAAATAGAAGATGAATAAGGAATGAGATAAGGATCAGAGCAGAGGCCAAAGAGAAATGCAAACAGCACAGTGATGAGGGAGAAATTAGAACTGAAGCTAGAGAAAAAAAAAAGACTCTCTAATGAGATAGCTAGAAGACAAGTTAAAAGTGGAAATAGGAATATGAGTATGACAATTGTGTGCAGGATTTGAGACTATTCAGTGCCTTGAGTATTCTTTATCCAAAATTATCAACATAGCAGAGTGTCCAACAACTACTTAGGGATCTAAAATTTGAAGGTTGTAGAGAGTACAGAATTAAAACATAGAACTTCACAGAGGACTGGTGAAGTGAATGAGGAAGTCAAAGCCTTTGCTTCTAAGTCTAATGACCTGAGTTCAAATCCCAGGAAACATATCATAGAGGGAGAAAACTGATTGCTAGAAGTTATCTTCTGTCTTACAAGCACATACAAGAATGTATGAATGACTAAATAGATAAAAGCAGTACTTTTCATTATATCAGGTTTTTTATTTTTTTTTATTTACATACCAATCCCAATTCCCTCTCCCTCCAGTCCTCTAACTCCCCTCACTATCTCCCCATCCCATTCCCAATTTACTCCTCAAAGAGGGTAAGGCTTCCCATGGTGAATTATCAAAGTCTGTCACATCATTTGGGATAGGACCAAGGCCTCCCCACTAACTCCCCTACCCCCATATCTAGGCATATGGAATGGGCTCTAAAAAAAGCCAGTTCATGCCCTAGGGATAATTACTGGTTCCACTGCCAGTGGCCTCATATACTGCCAAAGCCCTGCAACTGCCACCCACATTTTGGGGGCCTACTTATGTCTTAGGCTGGTTTACCCACTGTTATTCTGGAATCAGTGAGCTCCCACTTGCTCAGGCCAGCTGTTTCTATGGGTTCCCCAGCATGGTCTTGACCCTTTTGCTCATCACTGCTCCCTCTCTACTGGACTCTAGGAGTTTGGTCCAGTGCTTAGCATCTGCTTCCATCAGTTGCTGGATGAAGGCTCTGTGATGGCAATTAGGATAGTCATCAATCTGATTATAGGGGAAGGGCAGTTAAGATACCCTCTCTACTATTGCTTAGATTCTTCC
This sequence comes from Cricetiscus sungorus, assembly GCA_030556225.1. Classification (NCBI taxonomy): domain Eukaryota; kingdom Metazoa; phylum Chordata; class Mammalia; order Rodentia; family Cricetidae; genus Cricetiscus; species Cricetiscus sungorus. The sequence continues at coordinate 19,213,433 of JANBXA010000372.1, read as the reverse complement.
TTGGGGTCATCCTTTTAGATTCCTGGGAATTTCCTAGTGCTAGGTTTCTCTTTAAAACCATAATGGCTCTCTCTCTATTAAAGTATCATTTTTCTTGCTCTCCCTCTCTGTCCTTCCCCCAATTCGACCTTTCAGATTCCTCCTGTTTTCCTTCCTTATCCCCTCCTCTTTTTCCCTTTTACACTCCTACTATCCTCCCCCATCCTTCCCTGTGCTCCCAAATTATTCAGGAGATCTTGTTCCTTTCCCCTTTTGGGGGTTGGGGTCCATGTATGTCTCTCTTAGGGTTCTCCTTGTTTCCTGGCTTCTCTGGGGTCCTGAACTATAGGCTGATTATTCTTTGCTTTATGTCTAATATCCATTTATGAGTGAGTACATACCATATTTGTCTTTCTGTGTCTGGGTTACCTCACTCAGGATGGTTTCTTCTAGTTGCACCCATTTGCCTGCAAACTTCATGATGTCATTGGTTTTTTTTGGTTTGCTTGTTTGTTTGTTTGTTTTACCACTAAATAGTACTCAATTGTGTATATGTACCACATTTTTTGGTTGAGGGGCATCTAGGCTGCTTCCAGGTTCTGGCTATTACAATTAATGTTGATGAACATAGTTGAACAAATGTGCTTATTGTATGAGTGTGCATCCTTTGGGTATATGCCCAAGAGTGGTATTGCTGGGTCTTGAGGTAGATTGATTCCAATTTTCTAAGAAACCACTATACTGACTTCCAAAGTGGCTGTACAAGTTTGCACTCCCACCAGCAATGGAGTAGTGTTCCCTTTCTCTACATCATCTATCATCTGTGTTGTTTGTTTGTTTTTCCCATAGCTATTCTGATCAGTGTAAGATGGACCCTCAGAGTTGTTTTGATTTGCACTTTCCTGGTGGCTTAGGATGTTGTCCAATTCCTTAAGTGCCTTTTGGCCATTTGTTGAGAATTCTCTACTTAGACCTGTACCCTATCCCACACACATTCCAAGCAGGTTTTGCATTTTTGTTTTGTTTTGTTTGTTTGTTTGTTTTGTTTTTTATGACAAGGTTTCTCTGTATTGCTTTGGAGGTTGTACTGGTATTTGCTCTGTAGACCAGGCTGGCCTTGGAACTCACAAAGATAGTCCTGCCTTTGCCTCCCAAGTGCTGGAATTAAAGGCTTGAGCCATCAATGTCCAGCTGCTTATTTTATATACATACATACATACATACATACATACATATATTTTTTTTAAAAAAATTTAAACAAGCTTGTCTTACATATCAAACCCAGTTCCTGTACTCCCTTCTTTTTTTTTCCTTCTTTCTTTCTTTCTTTCTTTTCTTTCTTTCATTCTTTCCTTGTTTATTTTGCTTTTTGGTTTTTTATTCCTTCGAACAGGAGTCAGATGGTATCTCAAAATGTTTTGATTTGCATTTCCCTGATGGATAAGGATGTTGAACACTTTCTTAAGTGCCTTCCAGCCATTTTAGATTCCTCTATTGAAAATTCTCTATTTAGTTCTATACCCCAGTTTTTAATGGTATTATTTGGTGTTTTGGTAACTAGCTTCTTGAGTTTTCATATATTTTGGAAATAAGCCCTCTGTCAGATGTGGGGTTGTTGAATAATTTTTCCCATTATGTGGGATGCCATGTTGTCTTGTTGACTGTGTCCTTTGCCTTACAGAAGCTTTTCATTTTCAGGTCCCATTTATTAATTGTTACTCTTACTGTCTGTGATATTGTTGTTATGTTCAGGAAGCAGTTTTATTTTCTCTGAAAGGGATTCTACCATCTTCATAAATTGTTTTTAAGATTTTTTTTTATCCTACTTCATCTGTGTTGGGATGTTCAGGTCTTGCTGGTGCAGTACTTCTATTTTCTGTTGATGCCATATTGTTCTTTATGTTGTTGAGTGTATTCTTTCACTGTCATCTTGCCATCTCTTCCTCCAGCGGTGGAGCCTGTGCTTCAGGGGTTCCTCTTCCTACAGTTGGTATAGATGTGGCCTGTGACTTTTGGTGGTAACTCTTCATACAGGTGCAGGTGTGACTATGCCCCTTGTGGATGGTGATATAGCTCTGGGATTCTTCCACGTGTAGGCATAGCCAAGGCTTTGGTAGTTGTAGATGCCATGAGGAACAGTTTGGAGTGTTGAGAGGCTGCTCCCAGGTCTCTGGGTTTTGGAGGGTTGGGGTGGAGCTTGTGGCATGTCCTGGGTAAATAGGGCCTAGAAAGTAGAGTCCTCCAGCTGGACTTACTTCTCCTGGTGGGGGTGGGACAAGGCTACAGTGGTCCCAGATGTTGTGAGGGATGGTTTGTGGTGTGGGGAATCTGCTCCCAGGTCTCTGAGGCTTCAGTGGTTGAGCATGGGGCACTGTTCATGCCCTGGGTGATTAGGGCCTAGAGAGTAGAGTCTTTCTGCAGGGGAAACAGACACTCACCTCTCCCATTGGGGGCCAAATCTAATAATTTTTAAAGGTCATTACAATTCTCAATGATTATCTTGAATAGTTGGTAATAAGTAATAATTGTTAGCCCTTAATACCACCATTTATGGTATATCAAAAAAGCATAAGAAGCACATTTAACAACATCTTGTACTAGTTAATTTGTTAACTATTTAGGAAAAGTAATCCTTCAAAATCTATTAAAGTGAGAATTTCATCCTTCAATATTTCACAAGTTATTACCTTATAGATAAAATCTACAATACTGTCATCTTAAGGAAGTCATTTCTCACTGAAGAAATACAACAGTATCCTTTAAGTCAGATGCTGAAAAAATATCAAGGCATAATCCACATACAGTTTATGATTTTTTTCAGTTCAAGTAAATAACCAAAGAAACGTCAGAAATATATCTCAGGACTGCCGAGTATGTTGATTCATGGTTTATATAAACTTCAAGTTGTTAAGGTAAAACTTAAAATGTCAAAAATTGGACTTGATAGCCTGTCCTCAGAGCATCATGATCATATATTAAGCTGTACATATTCCAATATGTTATTAACTTGATCACATGAAAATCATCACAACAGGAGAACAGCTAGTATGACAGTATGTCACATGCTTTTATTGTCTTAAAAGGTTTGTGAATTCATAAAGAAACCAGGTTGTGAATCCCACTGTATTCATGGTGCTTGATAATAGACTCATCTAATTCCAAACTCTGGAAGTAGAACATTGCATCCTTTTTTAATGAAATTTTGATAACTGTGGTCATTAATATTGTTAATATAAATGCTTGTTAAATAATGTTTTGTTCTTTCTAATCTACTAATATGTCTATTAAATTTTTATGATAATCACTTTGACTATGGATACTAGCTTTGACCTCCTGATTTGTTCAAAGAAGACTGGGCACATCATTCTCAGTGAGATGAGCCACTGAGTGGGAATAGCCAATAGCTAGTGTTGGGTAGGCTTGTAGTAACCATGGTTCAATGGACAACCTGACCAGAGTGCTTTCCTGCGCTGCAGTATTTATAGTGCCTGGCAGCTGCAAGCCATACCACACTGTGTTATGCAATACAGCTCAATGTCAGAGGAGAAATGGATTTTGTTAAATATAGGTTATACACAATAATAAAAAAATAAATAATATGTCCCACTCGACAAGAAGAGAATGTTAGTATCTTTCTTTAAAAGTGATTTGTAATTATTTCCTCAGTGCTGAAACAGTTCACGCTATTTTTATGCCAGGTTTTAGATAACATTGGAATGGATAGACATTTCTGGTTCTGGACAGGACCGAATCATTTTGTAAAAGAGCTTAGTAAAAATTTCTCCCATGGTTGGAACTGCTGCATTGACCTGGATAGGAGCTACTGTCTGCATGGGAATGAGGAGTTTGTGTGATGGACATGGCACAGAGCCTTTGTGTTTCCTCAGGCAGAATGCATCAAAATCTTGTGTTCTTATGACAAGTCTTAGAAGTCCCTCAACCATCTTCATCAAAAAATGGCCTCTCTTAAAACAAATTGGGACACATTTGTAAGTTTTCTTCCTATTCTGACAAGATTTAATCCTTACCGCCTCCAGGCAAATTACTCAGACACAAAATCATATTATCCCCCAGAACCCTTATAACTATTTCCAGCTAAACATATTGAGAACGTGTTAGGTACCAGATTCCCTGCTAAAATGTTTGACATGTATATTCTCCTACAGAGTGTATTACTCTAAATGAATTATTCACAAGTAGTAACCAGTATGAAAGTCCTGTTTTTCTTTTGGGTTACTTGATTTGGTGTTTATTATAATATTAACTAGTTTGTCTTACTGTTTCTATAATTATATGATTTTGTGTTACTTAATGACAGCTAATACAAAAGGAAATGGGAAGGGAAGAGATTGGAAAAGAATAATTTACATTGTGTAAGCCAAGTTCAGTTTTTACAAACCCAGCCATCATTACAAGTAGTTTACATACAAGGAAAAGGATTTCACATACTTTTTTGGTCCTATAACATTCTTTACATGCTTCTACTATAGGATACAGGACAATCTACTGCTTATGCTCAAGAATTACACAAACAGGTCCCAACTTTTAGCTCCTTTAATACCTGCTTCATTTGTACAGGTAACCTGACTCGAATCTCCATTTTTTTTCTTAGAAAAAAAGCCATGTTAATTTGCTAAGCAATGCAGATGGATAAATGCCTACCCATATTTGAAAAGGGATATTCTGATAGACAGAATTTCTGGCAGAGTAGGATTGTGAAGTTACTTCCCTGATATTTCCTCTTCTCTTTCACAGGTATTGATCCTTGATAAACTCCTGGATATCTTAGAGTTCATTCAATAGTGAGATAATGATGAATGCTTTCAGCCATAGTCTGAAAAATCAGGAAATAAAAAAGTTCTGTAGTTGAGTCACTCATGATCAACTAGCAATGAATGTCCCATCACTGATGGAGGTAAAGTACCAACAACCCTGGTCACAAAGTGATGGTTTCCTTATAAAACTTTAACAAGGGAGTGAATTTGGAAGCTATATAAGTAGAAAGTAATACACTGGGAATAGCCTATCAAATATTTGCAATATATGGAAGAAATACTAGCTACAAATACAACAGAATAGGATGGCTATATTTAAGAGGAAATGTGCAATAAAGGTTAATAACAGCCAAATGAAACTCTGGTATGAAGGCCAAAGAACTACTTTCATTGCACATACACAAAATATTTCTCATGACCCACATGGAAAGCAAGGAAAATTGAGAAAAAATTCCAATATTTAAATAGTATGATCAGCTTTGTTTCCAACATGGTTAAAGACCTAGTATGTCACTTGTACTTGAGTAAGGAAAGTGTATAATTATGTTACCAAAACCAAGAAGATTTTCTAAGAAGCAAGAAAACACAAACTTAAAAGAGGCTATATGAATATATGTAGGAAGTAAGAACCTGTACTTGTTCAATAAGAAGACCAAAGCATTAGATTATATAGTGGAAGAATTTGTGGACTTTTGATTTGAGTGCACACTCTCTCTCCCTCCCTCCCCACTTCTCTCTCTAGATATACTCTGTGTGGTGGTTTGAATGAAAATGTCCCCTATAATCTTGGGTATTTGAATATTGGTCCCCTGTTGATGGCACTGTTTGGGGAGATTTAAGAGGTGTGGTCTTGTTGGAGGAGATATGTCACTAGAGTCAGACTTTGAAAGTTTAAAGGCTTGAGCTATTTCCATTAAGCTCTAATTCTTTCTGTGCTTGTGATTGAGATGTAAGCTCTCAGCTGCCTGATCTTGCTGCTTGCTTCCGTGCCTCCACACTGTGATTGACTCTTAACTCTAGAACCATAAGCCCAAATAAACTTCTCCTTTTATAAGTTGCTTTGGTCATGGTATTTTACCATAGCAACAAAAAAGTAACTAATATATCCTGGCAGAACTTGGGAGGTAGATATAGTGTAAGCTCATTGATGGGCCATGTTCTTCTATATATATGTTTCTCTTATTGGTTGTTGAATAAAACACTGGTTGTCCAATAGCCAGGCAGGTAGCATAGGTGGGGTTACCAGACCAGGAAAAGACTGGGGAGAGTAGGGCAGAGAGAGGCAGTCAAGAGACACCATGCTGCCAAAATAATAGCATGCCAGATTACAGGTAAGCCACAGCCTTGAGGCAATACATAGATTAATAGAAATGGTTTAGTAATTAAGACAGAGAAGCTAATAAGAAGCCTGAACCATCAGCCAAACTATATATGCTTAATATAAATCTTTATGTGTTTATTTGGGGCAAAGTAGCTGTGGGACGAGGTAGGACAGAAACTTCCATGTTCAGCTTATTACTAGGATTGTACTAAAAACACAGAAAAACTAACCTATTTAATAAAAGGCAAAATGCTAAATTGTGATGGATAAGAGAGAAAGAAAACTTACTGTAAGATTACTGGCCATAGAAAGTCACAGGAAAATAATACTTACCAAGGGCATAGGAATGCAGTGGTAAAAAGTCAGTAGCATGAATAGAATGCCTAATATTGGCTCTCCATTGTAAGTCAAGGTACACAATAGAAAACTTTGCTGTATACTTTGATTTGTTGACCTAAACAAGGATACTATGAACCCCAAAATCCTTCAAGTTATATAGCACATAACCTCCAGAAGCCAAAAAAGTATGGCAGAACAAGGCAACCTGAACTTCAAATATTGGAGACAGTTAAAACAGCATGATATTCTAAGGGTTGTATAGATTTATACCCAATAAAAGAGCTTCTCAATTTATAATATTAGAGGAAATCAAACTTAAAAGAGCAGAGGACCAAGGGTTGATGCCCAGCAAAATTCAAGATCCGTTGTCCATTTCTTTAGACATGAGCCATTTTCAAATCCTATAATTCAGTGACCAAATAGGTTTTTGGATCCTTAAAAAAGAAGACCATGCCTATTGCATCAGACTTATACAGTATTGAAGGGAACTTGCTATTAAAATGATAATTAATAGAACCTTTACATGAAAGAGTGATAGGGAGACATTTCAAAGACAGTTGCATACAAAGTTAAAGTTAGCTATGATATCTAGAAATTTATTGTCATTATCCCTGAACAACTTGGGTAAGGAATACACTCAAGTCCTTAGAAAAGCAAATATTAAATTTGAATTAAAATGTGAGTAATTTTTGGTAGAAATTCAAGTGAAAGATGAATTTAAAATACTTAGAGATACTATAGAAAAGCAGCATTTTATTCCCTGTAACAAAAATCAACCAAATTATAAACTGATATAGATTAAGAAGGAATTTACCACAAGATGAAGGTAACCAAGTATCAATGGAAGCAGTCACTATTATACCACATTTCCTTCTCAGCTTATTCTGATAGCTGTAAAGTAACTCCTTTATAACCAACTGAACAAGGAAGAAAAGACTCCCATCAAATAAATGAAATGTAATGCACCCTGTTCTTCTTTTTGAAAAACTGAGTAATAGTACAACATATTTATATCTGTGGTCAAACGTCTAAAGTTCTAGCTGAGTCTACAGATGTGGAAAAGGAAAACAAGTTTGTTTATAAGAAATCTGGATTGGATATGTGGGATGTTTTTGGAGTACACATGTGGGAATGGGTATGAAGGACAAAAGATTGATGTATTTCAAGGAATACCTACTATAAATGACCCAATAATCAACCACCTTGACAATATAACTTACCTATGTAAAATTAGCCAGCCTGTCATTATCCACTCCAATGATGACTTACAAATACAGCTACAGTTATTATAACCACAGAATATGAAATAACACATGCTAATTAATGGACTCCTACTCATAAAGGCAAATTTAGTTACTGAATCTCTAACCTACAAATATCAGACACCAATATGGAACCACTGATGTGGCATCATTGTTTAAGTAGAAACATTGAGTGATTTAAGCCACTTCTGCCACAGAAATACCATCATCTTATACCCCGAAGATGAGATATGAAATGTATTCCAGGTATGGGTTTTATTTTTCTACCCAAAGACTATTCAAGTAATTATAAAATGTGTTATCTACTATTAGGCATTTTAATATCACATTTCTTCATACCAAGAAACAGGAACACTGACAACATAGGAAGTATTATTTTGGTACTATGACAATAACAAATTACACTATCAAGATGTTGGAGGGCTAACAAAGCTTTATTGAATGAAGAGCCATAGATCCATATATGAGGTAATTGTAGGCCACCATACTTTGTGCTACTGTATTCCCCCATGATTCAAATGCCCTTCTGAAGCACCAAATCTTATGTAATAAGACTCTAGGGACACCAGAAACATGAAGTAAAGACAGGAATATGGCCACTTCACCATCATAACCAAAGATCCCTGGAAAATTCTTTGCTTTCTGTTCCTGAAGCTCTATGCTCTGCCCAGTTATAGGACATGATATACAAGCCACAATTTCAATAGAAGATTATCATAATAGTCCTATAAGAATTATGAACAATTTGGGAATTTGAGACTAAAGTATAAGTTATGATCTTGGCAAGAATGATTAAGCCATTAATCCATTAAAATGGCAGAGAGCAGACATTGCATAATGAGAAGAGAAAGAAATGCAAATGAAACATAAATGATCCTCTTTGGTCAATGGTAAGTGAAAATGGACAAATTCAGCAAGCAGGCATGAGAAAGAGGGGATGACTACAGGTTGCAATGAATGTAAAATAAAGAGTGTTTGGGCATCAATCTTGACGTGAAATTGACTGCAGCAAAGGGCTGTGCTTGGTTCTGGTTACCTTTTCCTTCTTAGTTTCTCTCAAGAAGAGATTTCCCCACAGTTCTCTAGGAAAATGGCCTGCAGAAACACCATGAAGAAGTGCCTATATGTGATTAAAAGGTGAAGTGTGGTGGATATGGAATTGTACTACCAAAGCCCACCTTTAAGGAAGGATATACTACCTTCATGAGTTATCAGGACTTTTAGCTCTCTATTGCTGCTAAAAAATACTTTTAGAATTTAGAAACCACAATTTTGTACCTTAAATTTCTGTGGAATAAGAATCAATGTGTGTTATAGTTGGTGTCTCTTGTTCAAGCTCTCTGTGACTGTGGTCAAGCTGTTAGCTAGAGCTGTAATGGCATCTTAAAGATGCTCAGAGGGAGCTCCAGGTGGAGGAAGATCCATTCACCAGATTATTGATTCATGCTTAGTCCTTCACTCTGTAAACCTTGAGAAAGAGAGAGAGGTCTTTTTCACAGCACAGCATCTGGCATTGTCAAGGTAAGGAGCCCAAAAGAAAGTATAAAAGGATGCCTCCCTCAGGATCATGCCCTGCATGGGCAGCATATTCAGTAACTAAATCTTGTGAAAATGGCACAGCCACTTCATTCTGACTTTGGTCACTCTGGTAGGTAATACTCATTTGAAAATCCATTGACAAGTATATGAAAGCATTTTCAAGACTACATCTGAAACCAAGTTTTCCTCTTACCAATTTCCTTCTCCTTTGTCTATTAAAAATTGAACACTAGTAAACATCTTGTACTCCATGGTCCATCTTTGTGTCTGCTTCAGTAAAGCCCAAACTCTTCCTTTATAGTGAATTGCTGGGAATGGATGCTTTATTCCCTTTCTTCTCTACTGACCAGTTTCTATTCAGAAAGTTACAAGTCCTCCTTTCAATGTTATTACTTCTTTCACACTGAGCTATAGCTCAGGGGTCTGGAAGAGCTCATTCCCTAAATCACAGCACATAGAGTCATTATGCCGTGTCCAAGTTAGCTGTGTAACCTTCCATAAAGGTTTTGTGCTGTGAAATATTAGAAGAGTTGGGACAAAGTTCTGGCAGATAATTCTATTTTTCTATTTTTACAAATTTAATCTAAGTAGAGATAAAACTGACTTAGAAAGATTGGTTTGGAGGCACGGGATGAAAGCTCGATGAGTGGAATGAGAATCTCAAATTCTTTTGAAAGCAAATGAATCATCAATCTTAGTACATACAAATTAGAAGCAGAATTAAATGAAAATGCAAATTAATTCAAAGGTCTATGGTGAGATTGCTTGGCCATATGGCCACTAATGAAGTCTATAACTGCTAAGATTTTAGCATCTCAGTAAGAAGGCAAAAATAGAAAAAAAAATCTGCTGTATTGTCATTTCTTTAAAACATATCAAAACTTAGAGTAAGCTTGGAAAATAGTTTCTATCTTGGAAACATTCCTTTTACCCCAAGGATCACTAAAAACTTGTAATTATGAAGCTTTAAAAGAGAGTGTAAGTATTAACATCTCATGTTGTCAGAAGAATAAAAAAATCAAAATGCAACATTCATAATTTAGCATACAAAATATATGCCAACATAGATTTTATAATGAATATAATTAATTTATTCATCTATCCAAGACATATTAATTAACATGTATAATGTGCCAGGAACTCTTCTAAGCATTGGAAGATAGAGAATTTTTAAAACAAGAATTCTTGTCTTCCTGGAGTCTGCATATTCTACTCAAGAAGACAGACAGTAAAAAGATTTTTAAAATTAAGAGGTAGGTGAAATAGTAAGAGATTGGAAAATGATATGAACAAGGGATGCACATTAAAAATGAGAGTAATTTGCACTCTGTATTGACAGAAACCTTCAAGAAAGTAAGAGCAGAATTGGGCTGAGTGGGAATTCCTCTAGAGAAGGACCTGGAAACAGCAATGGAAAGTTCCTGGGGAAAGACTACAGCAAGATTTAGTCTGCATAGTAGATAACATAACAAGACTGTGGTGTGGCTCCTGATGAGTAAAAGAGGAACAAACACTTTTAATAGAACCTGAAAAGTCAGAGCAAAAGGCAGATCACGGGGAGACTGTGGCCCCATGCAGAACAGAGGCTTTAGGGAGCTGTTGAGTGACTGTGACATGGCAGAATATCATGTTTCCACAGAATGACAAAGCTGTGCTTATAGGTAATGAAATCAGAACATAGACAGATTAGAAGTTCTTACAATCAAGTGAGAGGTGCTAGGGACTTCTCCAAAGCAACATCATCTGGAATGAGGAAAGTGTTTAAATGCTGCAGTGCATATGGATACCTCACATATCCATAGTCAAGAGTGTAGTTTGCAGTAGCGAAAACTAGAATTCAAAAATGTCTTTACCTTCATTTTATAAAACATGACTAAAGAAAAGATAATGCTAAATCTGCCAGGCCTTTATTTCTCTTATCTTATTTTCTTCATTCTTAGTAAAGTTACATTTCTGATGTAACATTTTCAATATTGTTATATAAATGATATTTTGTCAATGAAAATTTTGTGTATGTTCAAGTTTAGCATTGAATAACAGTAAGAAAATGTCCAACCAACTTAAAATATCTATTCTGTAATGAATATGAACACAAAAACTGTTCAATATATTGAGACTGATGGCATAGACAAGTAGCATTGAGATAGAGATTGAAACAGAAAAATCTCAGGTTCAAGTCTGGCATGAGGAACAGAGTGAGTTCAAGGCCAGTCTGGGTGACTTAGTAAGACAAAACTATAGAAGTAAAACAAGGCTGGGGATATAACTTAGCCATAGCATATAACTTAGCAGCCATTAAAATGGCCAGACATTCGAGTCTCAGTACCACAATTCAAAATAAAAGTTCAGTGAAAGCTTAACTTATTATCATGTTAAAGAAGGTACTTGAAAACAAAATGCTATGGAACTGGTTACTGCTGGCCACCTCGAGATGCAGCCATAAAAGGACAGCAGAGTCTCCAATGTTTATAGGGGTTCGAGAACTGACAATTACCTCACTGCTCCTGCTTGCCAGAGGTGGAATTCGATTCAGTGATTGTTCAAACACCTGATACTTTTACTCTATACATCAATGTTCATGATATTGAGAGAACTGTAAGTTTCATTTTCTGATTTGAAAGAACAAGTACATGTGATCCATGACAACTCTTTGACCAGTAACAGTAGTATCCTTGTGTACACAGCCACTCACCAAAAGCTGCTTCTGCTAGTCACCATGCCTTTTCACTCTGATACCTTGGCATCATCATTACCCTTGAGCTCTGTTCAAGGTCATGTATCAAAAATGCACATGTAAGTAGATGCTTTTTCCACTTTGAAAGCTTCTCCAACTAAAATTGTTTTATTTCCTCTCTGCTATCACCATGTCTCCTTTTTCTCTTTGGCCTAGTTCCCATGGTTAGTTCTTCTATCCTCTCTACAGTTTCTAACACAGCCTTTAGATGTTAAACTTTCTGCCCTCCAGCTTCCAGAACAATGGCATATGAATCTTCTTTGAATTTATTTCATATCCAATGAGCCTGTGTTTATTGCTAGACCTAGCCAAAAATGAATGCCAATTCTCCAAACAGCACTGTGGTATTGTTAATTCTATTGGTGCCAATAGTATTAAATTAACTTAGTGATGTTTCTGGAGAAGAGCATTGGTAAAGAAAGCCAAATTATTAACATTCTAAAATGGCAAAGAGAAAAAGATTTAAAAGTAAGAATAAAGTAAAACAGTTGACTTTTTTATCACCAGTAGCAAAAGGAATAGAGTCAACAGATAAAATAGAAAACCATATTTCACTAGATGGAAGATAAATAGTTAAAATCTGGATTTCCCCTCTCTTAATTACTTTTTTCTTTCTGTGAGGAGATAACATGACCAAGACAACTTATAGAAGAAAAAGTTTATTGGGACTTACAGTTTCAGAGGGTGAGTCCATGACCATCATGGTGAGAAGCGTGGCAGCTGAGAGGCAGGCATGGCATTGGAACAGAAGCTGAAAGCTTACATACTGAGACACAACCTCATGACAGAGACAGTAGAGAGAGAGAGAGAGAGAGAGAGAGAGAGAGAGAGAGAGAGAGAGAGAGAGACAGAGAGAGAGAGAGAGAGAGAGAGAGAGAGAGAGAGAGAGAGAGAGAAGTGCTCACTGTGGGCTTTTAAGTCCTCAAAGCCCAGCTACCTCTAGTGACATACCTCCTCCTCCAACAAGGCCACACCTCCTAATCTTACCCAAATATTTTCACAAACTAAGGACTTACTATTCAAAACACATGACCCAATGTGAGTCATTCTCATTCAAACCACATCTCTCAAAGATTTGAGTGTTGAGTTCTTAGTGATCAGCTGTTGGCACTATATGAAAGTCCATGGAAGCTTTCAGAAGTAGGACTTACCTGGCAGAAGTCAGTCACTAAGGGCCTACATTAGTGACCTTCCTGCAAGATATGCTGGTACAAACATTGTGAGAGTAACCAGCTATTCTTTCACTGGATTTAAGGCCTACTCCATGAGATGAAATCCATGCATTGTACTGCTCAGGTTGCCAAGAACCTAAGACAAAATAGGCCATGGACTTAGGAAAAACTAAATACTAATGTTCTGCTAAAACTATGCAATAAAATGACTCCTAATGATATATTGCTATACCCATAGTAATGATTAAAATAACAATGGCTAAATTAGTTCATATACTTGAATGTTTGGTTCTCAGTTGGTAGACTCCTGAGGATTAGGAAGTGTGGTGTGAGGTTTCAAAAGCCCACTCCACCCATAGGGTAATCTCTGTCTCTCTCTCTCTCTCTCTCTCTCTCTCTCTCTCTCTCTCTCTCTCTCTCTTGAAGATCAAAATGTAAAGCTCTCAGCTACTTGTCCAACACCATGTTTGCCTTCCTGCCTGCTACCTTGTTCCCTATTGTGTTAATGAACTAATCCTCTGAAACCATAAACAAACCTCCAATTACATGCTGGTACCCTGGTTGTGGTGTTTATTCACAGTAGTAGAACAGTAACCAAGACACCCATACACCCATAGATCAGTGCCTTGCTCAGCCATTATCAGTGGAGCTTCCTATTGCAGTAGATGGTAACTAATACAGAGATCCACAAAAGGACAATGTATAGAGAATGAGAGATTTCAGAACATTCAGTCTTAAATGGGATGTCTTTATTAAGTTCTATGGGATCTTCATCAGGGATGTATGTGGAAGAGGCAGAAATATTGTAAGAGCTGGAAAGGATGGATGATTCTAAGGAAAAAGTGTCTTCCAGACACAACAGAACTGTTGCACATATAAATTCACATACTTTGGCAGCATGCATAGGTTCAAGCTAGATGGGGTCCTGGCACTGGGAGGGGGAAATAGACATGGGCTTGCACCCCTAACCAAGAAGGTATCTCCAGTTAACATCCACTTGCAAAGAAAAAAATAGTTTTCCTCACGAGAGTTTCACTGGGTATAAAACCACACTTAAAAGTAGGCCCCATGCCCAGAAGTAGATAGCCAATAGAAAATGATCTCAATATTTTCATAGATTTTTTGTTTTTGTCTCATAATACTTTGTTTTGGCATTTTTTTTGTCTTTTGCTTTTACATTATGGTTTCCAATTTTGTATTTTTATGTGAATGTATGTTTCTTTCTGTGTAGTGAGATATCCATCCCGCCTGCACCTATTGCATTGACCATGCCCATTGGGGCCTTGGCCCAGGTGCAGTTGTGACAAGGGAGGCTGGGACCCCAGCTCCCTCTCTGGCATCCTGGTGGGTTTCAGAGAGCATCCAGAAGCATCCATGGAGCAGGAACCCAAGGCAGTCATCTGTTTCAGGTATAAGTGATTTCTCCTTGAATAAATATCATTCAACCTATACTGGTCCCAGTGAATTTTATTTCTCACATAGTATCTGCCATCAAAAGTGCAATTTTTATGAGACCTGGGGAATTAGGTTTCACCCTACCAACCAGCGGGCCATCTACTCAGCTTCTCCCACTCCCCCCCTTCCAACCACAAACACACAGCTAGTCAGCAATCCCTAGCAGGTACTTAAGAGCTCCTCCGCCCACTCCTCTGTCCCACTGGGTGTTTATTTTTTAATTCTAGTTTGTTTGCATGTTTATTTTTTCTATTTTATTAAATTATTTTAGTTATTTTACATACCTAGCATAGTTTATCTTCTCACCTCTCTTTCTGTTCCCTCCACCCACCTCTTTTCTACCACCTCCAATCCACTCCTCAGAAAGTGTAAGGCCTCTCATAGGGCATCAACAAAGCATGGCATGTCAAGTTAAAGCAGGACCAAGTTCAAGGCCGAGCAAGGCATCCCACTACTACAGGGGATAGGTCCCAAAAAGTCATCTCATGCACCGGGGAACAGATCCTGGTCCCACTGCTAGAGATCCCATAAACAGACTAAGCTATATACCTGTTACCCACATGCGGAGGGCCTAGGTCAGTCCCATGCAGGCTCCCTAGCTGTGGGTTTAGTCTTTGAGCTCCTAGGAGCTTGGTTCAGCTGTCTGTCTGGGTTTCACTGTCATGATCTTGACCCCACATCTTGCTCATATAACCCCTCCTCCCTATCTTCATCAGGACTTCCAGTGCCTGGCCCAGTGCTTGGCTGTGGAACTTTGCATCTGCTTCTGTTAGTTACAGGGTAAAGGTTCTATAATGACAATTAGGGTAGTCACCAATCATTACAGTAGCAGGCCACTTCAGGTACCCTCTCCACTATTGCTAGGAATCTCAGCTGGGATTATCCTTGTGGATTCCTGGGAATTTCCCCGGCATCAGGTTTTTCCCTAACCCCATAATGGCCCATCTATCAAGATATCTCTTTCATTGCTCTCCTCCATTCCTGCCCCAACTTGTCCATCCTAATACCTCATGTTCCCATCCCTTATACCCTCCCTTCTATCCTCCCTGACCCAGTTTACCCAGGAGATTTCATTTATTTCCCCTTTCCAGAGCAATCCATGTGTCCCTCTTATGGTCTTCTTTGTTACCTAGCTTCTCTAGGCCTGTGGATTGTAGCCTGGTTATCTTTGTTTTATACCTAATATCCACTCATGAGTGATTATATACTGTGCTTGTCTTTCTGAGTCTGGGTTACCTCACTCAGGATATTTTTTTACTTCCATCCATTTGTCTGAAAATTTCATTATGTCTTTTTATTTAACCACTGAATAATACTCCATTGTGTAAATGTATCACATTTTCTTTATCCATTCTTTTGTGGAGGGGCATCTAGGCTGTTTCCAGATACTGAATATTATGAATAATGCTGGTATATACATAATTGAACAAGTGTCCTTGTGAAATGATTGAGCAAGAGTGGTTTCACTGGGGCATGGGTTTTGTTTTTGTTGTTTTAAAGAATGAATGAGCATGGATTAGGTGGGTGTGGAGGATGTGTGGGGTTGGGTTAGGAGAAAGCATGATCACAATATATTGTACGAAAATTATTTTTTATTTTACTAATTCTTTGAGAATTTTACCCAAATCCCACTCCTCTTCCTGTCCCTCCATTTTTACCCCTTTTTCTTGTAGCGTACACCCCCAAAAGAAAGCTAAAAAAGAAAAAGTAAGATAAAATTAAACAATAATAAAAACCCCTTCACTTCTCAGTCTTTTCTGCCTCTCTGTCACTTCTTAGTGGCCTTGTGATCGGCTGTGTATCACACAGTATACCCTTTTGTCCAAACAGCTTCACTTGCAAATATTCATTGTGTAATGAGTTGTTGGTCAGGTTCAAGGTCTTTGGCTTTAATACACCCTCAATACTGAACCCCCAATGACATTTTTCTCTGATACCCTTCCATTGCCCCAAGTCACAGAGAACCTGCCTCTATGGTTCTCCATACAATCCAGCAGGACATTGATGTGGTAGATGGTGGGGTGTGCAACCCCAAGTCCTATATGTGTGCCTAGGTGACAGCCAAGTTGGTCAGTCTAGGTCACTGGGACCATTCCCCTCAGGATAGGCAGGGCCAGCTCTCCCAGGCCCATAATGAGGGACAGTGTAAACATTCCCAAGTATGGGGGATCAACTCTTCTATTCGGAGCAGGGCCAGTTTTCTCATGCCAATATCATCAGGATCTTTATCCCAGAGCCAGTGAGGAACATGTAAGGGGCAAAGTGTCACTCCAGGCCAGTGAGGGTTAGGACCAACTCAGCAAGGTCCTCTTACTTCAAGAAATGCTTCAATACATGGTTTGCATTGGTCCCTGTAATAATAAGGGCAATGGACAGGCATACAGAACCCAGACCTGAAGGAACATGGACCCAGATGTGGTTATCGGCAGCAACCAGATGTCATCATGGCCCCAGGTGGAAGCTCAAGCCTCTCAGATCTAACTCAGAAACAGCATGTCCCTGGGGCTCCAACTAGCTCCTTCTGGTGGTTCAGACCCAGGGTGGTTCAGACCCAGGCATGGCTACCAGTAACAACAGGAGTCATGAAGAAAAAATATTTTCAATACAAATAATAATAATATTTATAATGTGGGGATTGAAGTAATATGAGGTCATCATATTTGTGTGAATAATGGACAAATTCTAATTATGGAGAAACTTCAGATTTGTTCTTAAGATGTAACTTCCTAACAAAGATATATAACACAAGACTACATATAATATATTGTAACAAATGATGAAAGCATTTTGTGTTTGTTAGAGGGAAAGTATAGTCTTTTGAAAAGACAGGTTTTAGTTTGCTATAAAATTACGACTTAATTGTGACTTCATGGGAATGAAAACATTTGAAGAAATTTTCAATTGTTGCATTATTGTACTACTTAAACCATTATAACCATTGTCCAAATATGACAAGAATAGGGAGCATTGAAAGAGGCAGTAATAGTTTCTCCGGGTAGATGTTACTGTATCTCACCCTAAAATAAATACACAGTTCTTTCTAAATTTTTGTCAGAGAAGTATCAGTGCCATTGGACAGCTGCATTCTGACCCAGGGGATATACCTAACCACCCAGTATCAAATGATGCCAAAGGAAGATATTCATACAAATAATTGCTACTTTTATCTATGCATGTCATATCATTTATCATCTTAAATGGGATGTGCTTGTTTTTAAACAATTCCTTCCTAAGCCAACATTATTAGAAAAAAATTCTCTCCTGGATGCTATGAGAGAGATGGAGATTATACTAAAATAAAGCAGCTGGGGTAGATATGCAAATGTGTATATATGTGAGGTAGAGTAAAATATTGTGGGTAGGAAAAAAATGAGTGTCAAGAAAGCACAAGGAAGAATTTACATTCAACTGAAGGAATCAAAGAAGGTTCAGACAGGTAGCATCTAAGTAGAGCTTGAAAATTGACTTTGAAATCTATCAAATGCTTTTAGTAATTTAACTGAGATTAAAGTATTATCTGTCTCTTTTGATCAATCTATGTAATTTATGTTAATAAATTCATTGTAACAATCTATCCTTATGCCGGTCCAAGAAAATGCACTTTTTTCAAAAGCTTGATGCTGTATTTAATTTTCAACTATTTTGTTTGTCATCAAAATGTTTATTATTGCCTATTTACTCATATATATTTTATATCTTTCTTTAGTTTCCCTACAGATATGAACTAAACATGTAGAATTTGTTTTTATTAGAATTTACAGCGTAGAGATCAAAGTCATACGAGCCCATCTTTATTCTGTATATTACTAAGCATATTCTATATAGTGAGGGGTCACTTGCCATTAAGTTAACATAAAATGGGTTCCACAGCATTTTCTTCTCTTCACTCTGTCGAAAAAAACCTTAAGAGGATCTTTAGTTCTTGGAAAACATGAAAGAATTTCCTTGTAAATCTGTCAAGTGTTGGGTTCACACTTTAAAGGTAATTCTGAGATGGCCTTTTTAGTTCTTTCCATCATACAAATGCACCAGAGTCCTTATTCATATTTATTAGTTCTTTCAGGATAATTTTGTTAATTAGCATTTTATAGAAAATGTGAATTTTATTTTGTTTAAACTTTAACATGTGTTTGCATGGATTTTCTTCCTGTTATGGACATTTAACAGACTTTTGTCACTAAACCATTGTTCTCTCTAATTTTATTAGATGTTTTTCTTAGCTGTGTTTTTTATATTTCTTTGTTAATTTTCACCAGGAGGGCTGGTGCTTCAAATTAATAAAATTAGGAGGCACAAAAATGGTTGGGAAATTTTATATTAATCACCTAAAATGAAGATGTAGGGTAGAGAGACAAGCAGTAAACTTTTCATCAAATGAAATATTTAATAGCAACAAGGGAAAAAAAACAGGAAAGAGTTCTCTGAAAGATAAAAAAAAATATTGTGTGTCTTGATAACATAATAATTACCCTTAAAGCACTACTTTACTAGCTCAGCCTAAGTGAGCATTGTATTGTTAATAGACACATTTCTCAAAATGAATATTTTCAAATATAGGCCTATGTTTATCTAGAAAAATAGCTACAATGATAATCAGGAATTGTTCACACGTGAAGGGAAGGGGCTGTTTAGTGTTTTGTTGCCCTCTTCTCATCATCCTGTATGAAGCAGGGCTGGTATTTGTCCCATAATTAGCTATAAAGGCTATCTCAATAATAAATAAGGAAATACAAGAACTATCACAATCTTGTAAAACATGAGTGTTAAATAAGAAAAGTTTAAAGCTTTTAAAGTACATTTTCCAGACTAATGTTAATCAATTTGTGTCACTAACAGACTATCTACTGAATGCACTAATTTCAGTGTTTTCAGGCAAACTGGCTGAAATTGAGGCTATTAAAATGGAAGTGGAACCTCAGTTAGGAACAGGTCCAAGCAGTACTGTGGTCCCTCGCTGCAGTTGGCACCTGGCAATATTAGGTGCAGGGACTGTCTACGTATTGAAATATGTACAGCCATTCCATAAAGAGGCCTCCATTATTTATATTATTTGTCCTCTCCTCATCTATCCGAAAGCACAAGTACAATGAGAACCTGGAACAAATGAGCTTATTAAGATCATGGTTAGACATATCATTTTTCAAATCACACTCTACAAGACAGATATGCTGGCAAAGCTGTAATAAATGTCAAGGCTTAAGGCATCTACCATTCTTTTCAGCAGCCGGTGGCTTGGCTAGAAAAGCTTTTCATAAATTTTAGCACACACCTGTCAAATGGCAGGTGTGATAGTCTGCTATCATAGAGGAGCCCGAGCTGTGATTTCTGGGCTGGCAGCACTGTCATCGTTTTCAGAGCAATCCTGTGCTTTTCTCTGTTTGTGACCAGAGAAATCTGTATGATCACACTGGGACTCCATGCATCCTGGCAGATCTGCCAGTGGTACTCAACACATGGAGATTATTTTAGATTGCATGCCACGAGGTGTTACTTCCCATTTGCTAACACGATGGGGTTTCAGGACCATGACAACTGGAACACATTCATTTGTATATGATATTTGTCCTTGTGAATACAGAAAACCTGTCCATCTTCCCTATACCCCTTCCATCTTTCACCATCAATCCTCTACCTGGAAAAGCCACAGTGTTAATTACTTGGTGTGTTCTCTTACACAGAAAACAGAGGAAAGGATCATTTATTTTGTTTCAAGGAACTTAACTTACAAGATAGATATAAACAAATTTGAAATATTATAGTTTCCATACACATATACATGTACGCTCAGAACATTCATGAAGACTCAACTATTTAAGGAGGCACTAAAGAGAAAAAGAAGATTTGGAGATAAGGGTTTTCCATGCTCTCCTCTGTATATTATGGTAATGCTTTGATTCTATGATGATAGTGTAGTTACATTTTCTTTGTGTAATAAAAAGGAAATTTTAAACAAAAAATCCCTAAATATTAATGTTGAGAAGAGAGCAGGATACTGAAGATACTGTGATGAATAGTAGCATATAGTTAAATAATGTGCACTTTCATATACATTTTATACCCAAATCTCATAGAGACTGGGCAGTGTGATTAGATCAGGTATTTGCATGCAATTTACTTAGGCAAAATCTGAAATTTAATGAGGTTCAGTGATGTGCTAAAATTTCTTGTTAAGTTTCTAAATGATGACAATGATCTGGGTCCTCAGACACTGAACTGAAATAAAGGCTCCCCCAAGCTCATGTTAATACTACTTACTCTTTCAAAAGTAACAATGGATTTTATTTTTCAGTCTTTACATTTTTCATACACGTGTACAATGTGCCTACAGACTACCAATAGCCAGGATTTTATATGAATAAAATAGAGCAATTACTTTGTGGAATTGTTCAGACATAAACAGAAATTTAGATTCTGGAACATAAACAGAAATTCCATTACTAAGCTTCCCATTGAAGAAGAAATAACTATAATTACGTTTAGCACAATAATTTTTTTTTTTCAAAATCATGGCAAGTGCCATGCCTCTGGCTTGTCAACTAATGTATGTCTGCCATCTGAATGTCATTTAACAATAATTGCAATGTGGAAATATTAGCTTCTAGTATGGTTTACTTTATGAAATGAATAACAAATCACATTTATGAAATTAATAACAGGCACATTTAGAAAAAATCTTTACTCTAAAAGCCAGTAACTAGGGAAAAATTAGCATGAGAATTTCATTCCTGCTTTTGGCTCCTTTGCTGGTATGTCTCCCACTTTTCTATGACCACACCATAATTCCTGATTATTTTCCTTTCTTTCAGACTGATTTTGTAAAAATGTTTTAGAGAAAAGGACATTGAAAGGGGTCTCTTAGTTCACATTCACACCTACAGTTGTGCTACCAAAACAGTGTCACCCTCATATCTCTATATTAAAAGATGCACCTGTACTAGAACTACTAGGTCATTCAAATCTGCTCACGGAATCATTGGCATTGACAGCACTCATCCTCAAACCAGTGTTTCTGGCTCTCTTTGAAATTAGATGGAAATTCTAATAAACACTACAGGCAATTAAAAACTTGAAACATAGTTAAGCAACAGCAATCCTAGGCACTAAACGGTGGGGTTCCATATACCTGTCAGAAGTACCTTGCTGCCTATAGCTTTCTCATTGTCTGCACATCTGAACTGAAGCACGGGGCAAATTGAAAGCAAATCCTTGATCGTGCAACTTAAAAAAAACATCAATTTGGACAACTTTTAGGGCATGCTTCTTTCAGTAACCCCACCTCTGCTAAACTGGTCATTAGCTGATGAAAATGCAATGTTACAGCTTGTGATATTTGGAAACAAAGATGTGATAGGTCATGGAGTGTCATAATTATCCTATTGCTGTGAAGAGACACCACGACCAAGACAACTTACAGATGGAAGCATTTGTTTGGGGGCTTCCTTATAGTTTCAGAGAATTAGTACATTAACATTATGTGGGCTCCCAGGCTTCCAGAAGGCAGGAATGGTACTAGAGAAGTAGCAGAAAGCTCTACAGTCTCACTTGCAGACAGAGAGAGAGAGCAGAAGAGAAGAGAGTTGTTGATGTCAAGGGAGGTCCTGTGGAAGTTCTGGTAATGAACTCAAGGCTTATTTTCACCATGGAATGAACATCTGAATCTGTGTCTTCCATTGTTTCTGCATCTTAGTCTCCTCCCATGATATTCCCACAGGCTGCTTCCCAGAAACCAGTTCTAGGTCATCAGAGCAAATAGAATGCTGGTGGCAAAGTCTCATCCCTAAGGGATTCCAATTGTTTCCATTTCAACAGCCTCTGCCATGGAGTTCATCGGGTATCTCTATTTTAGCTTGCCATCTTTTCAAATTCTAATTTTACATTGCACTAATCATTCCAGTGCCCTCTCTAGCTGACATACTGATGGCCTAGAAAACAATCATGTTTTACCTAACTTAACTGTTGATCAAAATTTTTAAGTACTTGAATGAAGCAAAGGCAACTATCAGTCCAAAGAAAATGCTCATTAGATGCTGGCAGGGTAATCATTAATACTTGAATCATTTCAGGGAGAGTAATCAGATTCCTGATTAATGCAAGCAGTGTGCACAATCCTGAACAAAATGGGGCTTTCCTGATCCAGCTTCCTCCCTCTTCTCTAAGGACTTCAAGGAGAAAGGGACCTATAAATAGCTCCATCACTGTATGTAGTCTCCAGAGCTGAGAAATTCGTTCAGGCAACTCTTAGCTCAGCTGCTTCATTTCTTTGAGCTTCTGCACTAAGGGCTGTGATGATTACTTTTTAAAAATTGTAGGCAGGTGTTGCACACAATTTAACACAAAACTGTGGTTTTTAGTTATGAATGGTATGGAGTTATTTTTTTAATGTAAAACTAGCCATTGTTTTAACTGATGCAAACATACTCAGGTTACCCTAACTGCAACCCCAGCAAACCATATCATAACTGTAGTTCTTCATCCTTCACTAAGGTTAATCATTCTAGCCATGTGCACAAATACCTCATGATTTTGGTTCAATTGCTATAAAACACTATGAAAATCTATGTTATCACCATTCCTTTACAGACTGCAAGGTGTGTTATTTACCGGGTACAAAGAGACAAAATCAGGGGAGGGAGTGTCCTACCACAGAGTAAACCAATTCATGCAATAAGCAAGTCAGTGTGAGGTTTCACCACTACCATCATACTCTGTGACAGAAAGAGCTGTGCTAATGAGGTCATGCTTTCACAAATTTATTTCCATTAATATGTTAGGTAAATGTTATAGTTGCCATTTTAGCAAATATAGAAATAGAGGCTTAGAAAGAGTGAGTGGCTTGGTCTTCAGTCCAGTCATTCAGCCAGTCAGCTGTGTCATTAGGATGGGAGCTGTGGTCTAAAGACTGGCTGCCAGGAATGATGTGTTAACTCAGTATACATTCTTTCTCTCTGTCTCTGTCTCTGTCTCTGTCTCTCTCTCCCTCTCTCTCTTACTCTGTCTCTCTCTGTGTCTCTCTCTGTCTCTGTCTGTCTCTCTCTCCCTCCCTCCCTCTCCTTCTCTCCACATTTACATACATACACATAATCTATTCTCTTTTAAATAAAATAGTAATGTTTTATGCTATACCTATAATTTCTTAACCTGTTCATATATTAGCATATCCTATCTCAAGACATGGATCTAAGTATAATTATGTTAGAGAACACCCTGATGTCCCCATATCGGGCCAACAATATTTCTATAAGCAGCGTTTGTTAATGTACATGTGTACATGTACATGTACATATACACAGAGAGACACATCTACATTTGTGTATGTTTAGATGTATGTAAAGAAAGAGAATCAGATATTGGAAGTAGTCACTGGACTCTATTCCACTGACAGATGGCAAAATTGGGAAGGCTGGCCAAGTAGACAGACATAAATAAGCACAACCTGCTGTGAGCTGCTTTACTGTTCCCCCATCCACTGGCAGTGCATGAGGGCATCTACCTCCCATCTCCTCTCCTGACACACCTTCCACTGGCAGTGCATGAGAGTACCCACCTCCCATCTCCTCTCCTGATACACCTTCCACTGGCAGTGCATGAGAATACCCACCTCCCATCTCCTCTCCTGACACACCTTCCACTGGCAGTGCATGAGAGCAGCCACCTCATCTTCCCCTCTACTGATCTGGCTGTTACTGCGATTTTTAGTTTTTATCAATATGTTGGGTAGAAAAAAATGTTTCCTCAATATTACATTATTTTGCATATCCTCACTAGAAAAGTTCACAGACAGTAAGCCAGAGATTCATATTTTATTTTCTATAAAATATTGATAATATCATTTGTTTTTTCTCTTGTTCTTTGCTTTTATTTACTATTCATTTCATGGCATTTAGTTCACTGTGTCAAGACATTAGAAAATCTGAGATTTTTACCCAACTTCCAAGTCTACTATTGATTTATGGATGGTGGCTAAATGCGATAGACTTCTTGATCAGAACCAGTGGGCATTATTTAGCGCACCACAGAAAACGTAGTAGGCATTATTATGTTTGTGTCAGTTCTTCTGACAGCCAAGTCTAATAGAGAGGTCAGACTAGATCTAGCTGTGCGTGAAAATGCAGAGGCTTATGTTACAGGAAAGAAAACAAAATGTTTGTGCTAGGCAGGAAGAATATTGTCTTCTGATCCTGATAGTATCTGTATATTGAAAGGCTATTTTCTGTCTATGCCTTCCTCAAGAGAAAAGTCTGAAACAAAAGGAACTTGAATGACTTACTTTTTTTTTTTAATAATTATTTTAATTTAAATTTGCAACAAGCTTGTTTTACATGTCAATCCCAGTTCCCTCACCCTCCTGTTCTCCCTGCCCCTCCCCACCAACCACCATCCCATTCCATTTCTGCTCCCCAGGAAGAGTGAAGGGGATCTTCAAAGTCTGTCATATCATTTGGAGCAGGGCCTAGGTCCTCCCCCATGTGTCTAGGCTGAGAAAGTATCTCTTTATGTGGGATGGGCTCCCAAAATCCATTTGTATACTAAGGATAAATACTGATCCACTACCAGAGGCCACATAGACTGCCCAGTCCTCTTAACTGACACCCACATTCAGGAAGGTCTCTGTCAGTCCTATGCTGGTTTTCCAGCTATCAGACTGGGGTGTATGAGCTGCCTCTTGTTCAGGTCAGATGTTTCCGTGGGTTTCTCCAGCCTGGTCTTGACCCCTTTGCTCATCACTCCTTCCTCTCTGCATCAACTCAGTGCTTAGCTGTTGGTGTCAGCTTCTGCTTCCATCAGCTACTGGGTGAATGGATGCCTTACTCTAAGACACGACACAAAGGACTCATCATAGTGATCATGATCATCTCCCAGCATTTTAATTTAGTTCATTGTGTCTGCTTTCTCCCAATAGCTACATATAAAATGTTCATATTTTGTCATTGCTTATCTGTTTTTTATGGTCATTGAGTGGACATGCACATTATTCATATATGAAATTAAAATAACATGGAAATTTACCCTAAGTATAGATATAAGATATTGCTTAGCCCCTGGTTGAAATAAAGAGAGATACTGTCTAATAGATTCATGAGTATATGTATGCCATATTTCTCTTGTGCTTTTGTCCTGGTATATGAAGGAGGAAAGACATGGAAAGGGAAATAAACAGGGATTTCTTCCCAACCAAATTAAAACTGAAAATTCCTAGATCTTTTCAATCAATGTAATATTTGTAAATTCAGAGCATTGGAAGCAGATCCTTACGCAGAGAAAGAGGTAGGGTGGGAACGAATCTATTGTTCTGTGGGGCTTGGATGGTCATATCCTTGCAGAACAGGAAGACAAAGTGCTTGAGGTATAAGAATACAAGATTTTATATTCAATGTTGCTAGACTTGTCCCAGGCTCTTAAAGATTCAAAACTGAAACTCTAGCTACACCTTAGTTTAACAGCTTGTTTTTATGTCAACTTGACACATGTTATAATCATCAGAGAGGAGGGAGTCTTACCTGAGAAAAAAAGGTCTCTATAAGATTATGGTACAGATAAGCCTGTAGAGCAATAGTTTTCAACATGTGGGTCATGACCACCTTAAAGTCGAACAACCCTTTCACAGAAATAACCTAAGACCACCAAAAAAAACATGGATGTTTACATTATGATTCATAGCCATAGCAAAATTACAGTTATGAAGTAGCAACAGGAAAAAAAGTTATGGATAGGGGTCACCACACAGGAGGAACTGTATTAAAGGATCACAACATCTGAAAGGTTGAAAACTACTGCTGTAAGGTGTGTGGGAGGGCCCAGTCCATTTCGACTGGTGCTATTCCTAGGCTGATGGCATTGGGTTCCAGAAGAAAGCCATGAGGGGTAAGCTTGTAAGCAGCACCCCTCCATAGCCTTGGTCTCAGCTCCTGCCTCCAGGTTCCTGCCCTGTTAGACTTCCTATCCTGACTTCTTCGGGGAAGAACAGTGCTGTGAAAGCAAGTTGTGTTGCCCATGGTGATTCATCACAGCAATGGTACTCTTAAGTAGAACATTTAACATCACAGACAGTGTGCTCTACCTGCTAGAGGATGTGGAGGGAAATGTAGAAGCACACTGTGTGTTTCAAACTAAAAAGACCCCCATAGGTTCATAGTATGTTTGAATGTTTGGTTTCCAGTTGGTAGAACTATTTGAGAAGGAGCCAGCCGGTGGTGGTGCGGTGGTGGTGCATGCCTTTAATCCTAGCATTTGGGAGGCAGAGGTGAGAAGGATTAAGACTTGTGTCACATGGAGCAGCCTTTGAGGTTTCAAAAGCCCATGCTGGGCCCATTTAGCTCTCTCTGCCTCCCTCTTTCAGATTAGAGGTGAGCCATCTCCTAGTCAGAGCCATGCCTGCCTGCTACCATGCTCTCTGCTATGATGAACATGAACTCTAACCCTCTGGAATCCTGATCCCCTTAATAAGCACCTTCATTAATAATCTGCCATAGCCATAGTGCCTTAATTACAGCAATATAAAAGTAACTAAGACCATAAATAGTATCAAGATTTTGCTATTATATTCCACAGTACTCATATATTAAGCTCAGCAACATCTGCATTATTCCATAGATCTGTCCTTCCAGCCCTTGGATTATTCTGGGCTTTAATCCAAAAAAAACAATTTTCAATACATTGTATCACTGAACACAGAAATGATCGCAATTGATCCAGCACAACTACTTGAGTGCTATGAGAGTTGGGGCGGTACACAACATCTAGCGCATTCATCGGCTAGGTGCCCTTCTGTGACCTCTCAATCATTAAAGGGATGAAATATGTTTTAAATATATTGGGAAGGTTAAGAACTCAGACAAAGGGCGACTGAAGCATCCTGATAAGGGACTGAATTTGGGGATGCACAGAGCTGATTTAACAATGTAATGAGGCAGCCCAGGTCTAATGGGAGATGTTATTCTGTAAATATGTTTCTCATACTGGTTAATTAATAAAGCACTGTTGGGCCAATGGGAAAGCAAGATAGGTGGGGCTAAGAGACAAGGAAGAAAGAGGAAGTAGGAAGGAGGGGTCAGCATATAGAGCCCAGAGGAAGCAAGAGGCCAGCCTGCCGCGCTCGGATAAGATGACCACGTGGAAATACTTAGATAAGTAGAAATGGGTTAATCATTAAGACAGAGCTCGCCCATAAACAATAATAGTCACTGGCCAACAGGATTGTATCAAATACAGAGTCTCTGAATGTTATTTGGGGCTTGTGGCGGCGGGACTGGGCGGACGGCAGGGAGGAACAAAGAGTGGGTCAGGCAGCCAGCGGGAAAAACCTGCCCATAACACAGGTCCTCCTCTCCTTTTGTCTTTCTGACAGCTTCTTTTTCATATTAGATGCTACACACACACACACACACACACACACACACACACACACACACACAAGAGAGAGAGAGAGAGAGAGAGAGAGAGAGAGAGAGAGAGAGAGAGAGAGAGAGAGAGAGAGAGAAAAGGCATAGCATTTGAAATGATTCTTTAAACTTGAGGTTGTCTATAGATAACAAGAAAGAGTTTCAGCTAGACTAAGGATCAAGGCTTGGAAGTAGAACATTCAAAATCAAAAAATAATCCAGTATTGACTATCCATACATTATAATTAAATCCTTTAGGCTGGAGAAACAGTGAGACTATATCACTGAGATGTCTACACCCCCATGCTACTGAAACACTAATGCAGGAGTCCATGGAGAGACACATTCAGCAATAGAATACAGGAAGCCATTCAGAAAGTCAATTCAGCAAGAACTACACAATGTACATTGGAGAAAAGAGATAAAAATGAAAAATGCTGAGGTTGGCAGAGTAAATGGGAGTTGTGGTAGGTGTGGAAATGGGTCGTTTGTAGATGTTACTGCTGAGATGAAAGTACATGATGGGAATAAGAAAGACCAAAGAGGAAAAGAATTATAGTTCTCTGGGGATCTTGAAGGATAATATATTATATGTGTAACCCATTTTTGTGTTGACATACACAGCCTCTTTTTCTTCCTCTAATTTTCTATGTATTATTGTACTGGTCTTTCTGTCTCTGTCTCTGTCTCTGTCTCCCTCTCTCTCTTTCTCTCTCTCCTCACTGGCCTATGTTGTTTTGCATTAGCAACATCCACTATCTTCCTCAGCTTTGCCAATGGCACCTTAGGTTCATTCTTCTGTTAATGTTACAGACCCTGTGCAGTGTACCAGAGAAAATCAAAGTCCAAATATTCTTGTTTGAGTGTTAGATGACTTCCATAGGAGTTCTTGGAAAGTCACTAGAGAAGAAAATATCTGAAAAACACTAATACAGCCAACTATTTCCAAATATTAGCATTGGCACCAAGAGGCAATCTTCAGGCAGGAGGGGAAACAAATGTGGAAGAACTCATGAGTTAGCTGATACTAGGCTGAGGCACCAGGAAATCATTCTCCACCTAAGTGTGACTGAGGGTGTGAGGGCGATCTGGCTGTGACATCTGTTGCCCCATTTATCTCCAGGATTGATTCTGCGAATCTGGCTGGCTAGGCAGGTTTCCCCTTCCTTATCCAGTGCTCTACGTGCTTCCCTCCCAAAGCTGCACACTGGGTCAAAGAGGATGACCTTCCCTGAATAGAGGAGGACCAGCCTTAGGTTAAGGGTATACAAGTAGCTGCACTCTCCTGCTAGAACCTCCAAACAAACTCTCAAGGTCTAAATGTGAATGAATGCAATAAATTCACCCCATTGTGAGTACAAAGCCCAACCAAAATGGACAAGATATTTAAGAAGTGAAAAGACCTTATCTGTAGCATGTAAGGGTACATAGAAATCTTTTCAATGCTCTCACTGAATAAAGGAAGCATGGGGATTTTATTAGGGGAGTCTATACCTATTCATAGTAGCAAACAGTAAGTAATGTAGCAGGCACATTCCTGAGCATGCTCTGTTTAAGTTCAGAAGGAAAGATGCTAGACACATTCTGGGCATGCTTAGAACAACTTAATTGAGCACATGTTGAAAAGGTTAAAATGGTGGGCTGTGGCATCTCTGGGGATGCTCAGCTTACAGCATAAAGATTTAGTTAGCAGAAAGCAACAGAAAGGTCATGTTGATAGTTCATTAATATAAGAAATTGCTCCTAAAAATACCTGCCTTGTTTTGCAGCTAACACGAGGATCATCGTATGCTACCACCGAGTCCCTCCATGGTTTGGAAAGGTGAGAAGCTATTGAAGGAGAGAGTGCTAGTTGGCACCATGCACCAAAGCAATTCTCATCATCCCAAAATTCCAAGTGCCTGCATTCCATGTCTTTGTTTCCATTTTGTTCACATCATCTCAGCCACAGTCAGGACACAAGTGACAGATTTGACAGGGCAGAAGATACAATGTTATAAAATAACAGAAGACTTCAGCTTATTCTCTGACATGTATCTCTTCATGAATCCTCATACCTCTCAGTTCTGAAAAGAGGAATCACACAATCCTGGTTTTGCCAACAGATTCCTGACAGATGTACTTGGGGAAAGAATGTGAGCCGGAAACTTGTAGTAATTGATTTCTAGGCCAGAAAAGAGCAGTTTTCTACCTATTCTGTTTAGTATCACTGGGAAAAGTGTTTTAAAATTTTGCATATTTTGCATTTACATGCTTGATCCTTGTTTTGTGCTATGGCTAAAGTAAACACCTGTCTAGGGAAGGGTACATGCCATATCTTACTGATCCTGACATATTCAACAGTATGTTTTGGGTTCCTAGTGAAAGAAAACAATTTAAAAATGTTCATAAACTCACACTATTATTATCAAGGACCCTATCATTTCCTGTAGTCCTACAATCCCTGAGTTGTCAAGGGTTCTGTAGAAACTTGCTAGAAATGTTTCAGTCAGAGAATTCCCATGGCTTTCAGATCTTCTCTATGGCCTGGCCACTGTTTGTCAGTGGGATAACTACTAATCAGGAAAACAGGGAGAAAGCAATTCCAAGTCACTACAAACTAAGACCAAACAAACAAACAAACAATATTGTTAGAAAATATAAACAAGGTCACATCCATATTCCATTTAACACAGAACTGCCTTTCAGGAACCTCCTTTACCAAATGATACAAAACCACAAATACAGAATTTAATACAAAATAAATATTTGCTTGCAGCATCACAGGAAAGAATCATGAAAATGGTACATTTAAAGGGCTGAGAAAAAGCACAAACAAAATTGTGAATGTATTACATACAGTCTAAGGATTTGTTTTCCTGAGATATTTAACTATATACTCTTCCGTTACCTATTCAGGAGATCATAATTTTATAATAACATTTTCCACCAAAAAAAGCATAATGACAATTGCCTCTCCTCTAGAGTAGTGTATTGAAATGTATTTTTATTATTGATAATTGAGGTGCAGCAATGATGATTGATCACATTTCCATATATTCTCTTTGTGCTGCTGCCTTGGGTTTGTACCTTCCCACCAGGAATTCTAATAAATCCCATTATCTCTTAAAATATGATATGCATAATACATTTGTAATTGTATGTATTCATTATTAAGACTACCCCTGACAGGAGAGAACTTCTGATTAGACCTAATGTAAATGAGACCAGATTCTAGTGCTTAAAATTTTAGACCTCTGCTACTTGAAATAATTCACTCCAGGCTATTTCTGGCTTTGTATATTTTCACCCTCCCTATTGATCAACTTATACATAGGTGTGACCTGTGACCTCTAACCTTTTACCTCTCTAATGAAATACCAGGTAACTAAACAACTTTTAAGAAGCAATCTCAAGTTATCTATGTGAGATGTGACAGGCATTTCAGAAGTTTGTCTCCTAAGCTATCAATGTAAGGTCAATGTTAGATGATCACTCTTAGCTGATGCCCTGTAGAGAGTATAAACCACACTTTCCATTCTCTCTAGTCCTTTCCCTAAATTGATGAGGTCCAGCAGGTAGCATGCCCAAGGTAAGGTATTACCATAGGACTAGCTTCATAAGTCCTGGACTAACATCCTATCTAGTACCTTCACTAATCCTAAACTCAGAGAAATCCTCTACATGCAAATAACTCTCCCCTGTAAAGATTATAAATGTAAGGAATTCCCTTTGTTCTATGGGCTGCTGTTGGATGGTCTATCTCGGTTTTTCCACTTTCGGTTTTTCCACTGTCCAAGTGGCTGGCACTATTAAAGGACCTGGTTGCCTGAAATAAACCTTGACACTTATCTATAGAAGCAACTTGTACAGCCTGTTCTTTCCATACCTAAATATTGGTGTCAAAACCTGGGCATAGGCCTAAAAGTGAAAGGCCTATCAGAACCTTGGCTGTAAGACACTAGCTCCAGAAAGTCCCCGGAGTAAGTATATCTCACAGTCTACTTCCCCTCAGCTTTATCCCCAAATTCCCATAACTATACTGGGAACATCTACCACAAAGTAAGAATCTTAATGGGTGTGGCTAAAATTATTTTCTTTGCAAACCTGAAACCACACAAGCATGTCAATACAACACTAAGGCCTTCATTAGCCTTTGGAAGTGGCCTGAGTAAGAGTCTTGAAGGTAAGGATGTAATTATATCACTAGAAATGATAAATAGATGATTATTTGGGAACAACTACACAGAAAAATACTAAGAACCACTGGAGTTTTTCCCTGCTCTCCCTACCAGATCCGCTGAGCCAAAAGAAAGAAGGCACAAAGGAAAGCCATGCTTCAAACTCCTCTCTGCTTCCATCCACCTGAAGCCACCACCAAAGGAGTGTGGCCATCATTTCAGGTCCACAGACCAGGTGCTTACAGAGTCTAGTGAAGATTAGGTCAATTAGCCTTTTGTGAAGTCTGCCTCTGAATTGAAGATTATGAAATTAAGGGAATGTCTTATATTTCAGAAGAGTGTCAAGTACAGATTAGTGACAGCCAGATTAATGACAGCCAAGTCAGTGACAGCTAGGTTAGTGACAGTTAGTGACAGAGTAGTGACAACCAGGTTAGTGAGAACCAGGTTAGTGACAGTTAGTGACAGTAGTGACAGCCAGGTTATTGACAGTCATGTTAATGACAGATTAGTGACAGCCAGGTCACACTTCTCCAAGCAAGACCAAAAATCATGGCTGAGGACAAACAGATACAACAAAAGGAAATTTAGGCAGGAAAAGAAAATGGCAGACTAAGAATCCTAAACAAGCTCAAGAATTCAAGATTCCAGAGTAAAAGCAAAGAAAAAAATGTAGCTAAAGTTGCCTTCTCTATTCAGTCCTGCTTTCCTAACACCCACTTTATAAACTCACTCAGCAGAGTGACCAACACTAGTGTTGGTTTAAATTGTTTGATGGTAACATAGACATCAGGGATTTCTAGTTGAATGACACTCTGTTAGTCTTATCTGGAATTCTGAACTCTCTTCCAAGGGAACTTTAACAGTTATTCATTGAGTAAGAGTGAGCCTGCCTGAATCACTGGTGCTTGCATCCCATTAGTGGTTCTGACAATATGCTCACAGTCTTTAAATGTTTCCTTGAGAGATTATCGGATGAATCATTTTAACTCAGACATGTAACGTCACAAGAGAAGGAGGGGTATTAGAGGGAATATTAGAATTGCTATCTAAAATAAACCATGTTCTTCCCCCTCCTCAATTTGAGTTTCAGAAAAAGCATTCTTGTAATTTTATTTCAACCTCTAA
Organism: Cricetiscus sungorus; assembly: GCA_030556225.1. NCBI lineage: Eukaryota > Metazoa > Chordata > Mammalia > Rodentia > Cricetidae > Cricetiscus > Cricetiscus sungorus. Next base: position 19,180,190 of record JANBXA010000372.1, on the reverse strand, counting down.
TTCATTTTCTAAATATGGGGCAGAGGAGATAACATGAATATTACATAGACTTCTGATACCTAGAATAGCATCAGTGCTTACACGATATCTCTTTTCTGGGAGAAAAAAACTGTAAAATGTACAGGTTTTAGCTTCCCATCTTTTTGCTATTCCCAGGTAGCAAACAAGACTACAAAATAAATGCTTATACAGGGATCATAGGTCCCACTTGTTGGAATTCGAAAGGAAGCCTGTGTAAAGTACAGAATGTCCAATTCGTGGAGCCATAAAGAGGTGCATATGCATGTGGATTCGACAAACCTGTGTGTGGACAAAGGCATAGGGGATTTCTATTGCACTGACACTCCTCAAAGTGACAGGTTTCCCAAAAAAGGGAATGGAGGTGTTTCTGAGGCATATTGAAAATTGGTGCAAGTCTCAAATCCAGAACAACTAAGAATCCAAACATGATGACAAGTACACATTCACAGCCTGCCCTTCCTTTTCAAAACTGTGCTTTCTGAAGACCCATTCCTACTTAAACACTTCCCACTTTTACTGACTCACCTTTGCTTTCCTACTTTTTTGTATGTATCTATTTTGGGACAGACATTTCTCTGACTGTAGGCTCTTACAACTAAATGAGATCTTAAATCCAAAATGCTTTAACCTATTCCTAAGTACATTTGAGATGTTGCCGTGCAGGTCAACTCTATCTTTACTGATAGCTCCCAAAATTAGTTGTCTAGGTTGACCTTTACCCGATTCTTCATGCCTGCCCTATAGTGTTCAATGGGTATTTAAATCTTTGCAAATACAAAAATAAGTTCTTGACTTTTCCTGTCTACTGCCTAAAAAATAGGGTCTTTCTCTAGGAATCGCCATTACAGCATGAGTCACCATGAAACACCCAGTTCCTTGGGCAAAGGTTTTAAAGTACAACTTGAACTTTTCTACATCTCAGTCCACCAAACAAAGCTTGTTAATGTTTATTCTTAAGAGTTCCTACAGATGATCTCTTCCTGCTAAACATACCCCATCTGAAAGGGTGCTAGCAATATAACAACTGTGCATATCAGACTATGAGGCACATGATTATTTTGCTAGTCCAAGAATTTCTCAACTGTTTCACACAAGTCCACCTGGGAAGTCACTGACTGGCATGAGAACACAATCAAATTGTAAATTTTCTAACACACTTTCCTGTCAATATTTTTCTTTCAATGTTCTCTTGTTCCATTATAAGTTTGGAGCATGAGTTATTCTCTACTCAATGGCCCTTTGTATATTTTGACTGGACCAGAAAGAAGGAGACCCTCTGAGGAATAGTAGAATTGTTGTTGGCTATTACAAAGGAATCAATTTTAGTCAAAGGCAGACCAGCTTGTTTCAAATGACAATTGAACTAGTGAAGATAACTCAATGATAAATACCGTGATTGACATGGTACATGCTGAAGAAAACCAATTACATTGTCAATGTCACATAAACAAATAGTAAATTTTACTCAGTATTTAGGCTCTGGTTATTCACATTGTATAATAAGTGCATACAGTATAACATTATTTATATAAAATTATTTTAATATTAACTATGGAAAATAACTTAATCCCAATTACATCTTTAAATACCATAAAAAATTAAGAATCCCAGTTTGCAATGTGAGTAACAAAACCATAAATTTGTTTTAGACCACATTTCAAAAGATTTTATGTGTGCAAGAGAAATGTTATAATATTCATATATTTATTATACAACAAAATTTCATAAAGGTAAATAAATTAAAATGCTAAAATGATACCAGTATTTTCCATACAAAAGGAATTACTTAATCAAGTACTTTAGACAAATCCTACTGAACATTTTCTTTGCAAATGAATCAACTCATTTCTTAAATTAATATAGTGATTTCCTCTTAAATTAGCAACCTGGAATGCTGTCTTCCTCAAATAAGTAAGATTGAGTGTTTATATGGGCAAAGAATGAAGTTCTTCATTTGACCTTTTGAAGTCACTGAAAGACAAAAGCAATTGATTGAGTGCCAAAAAAAAGAGATTTAAACTGACATTACAATTTTAAGGCTGACCAACTGTGAGCTAGCATTTGAAAGCATTTCACAATATTTTTAACACAGGGTTTTTATCCCCCATGCTGAGTGGCTTAGGTTACTCAAGGGTAAGGAGTTGCAAACTGAAACTCAGTCTACCAAACAGAAAGGTACCAGTGAACTCTGCTGCATTGTGGATGACCTACTGAGGCAAGTCAAAGTTAGACTAAAGCAACACACCAATATAGCAAAGGGATAGTCTCTCTCAATTATGTTATTTTCTTTTACAAATTGTTACTTTTGACATGCTTTGTAAAATTTCATTTGCTTTCTATACAGAGGGGACTAGAGAGAGGGATGAGGAGTACATGAGATTGGTTCCTTACATCAGCTCTGGGAAGCTCACAACTCCAGGCACAGGGGATCTAACTACCTCTGCTATCCACCATGGGCACTTGCACAGACACATATGCACACACATAATTAGAAATTTTAAGTCATAATATTTTACACGAAAAATTTTAGATATTTGTCTTTTCTTTAAAACACACAGATATATGATATATGCACATAATCTAACAGATTCATTCCAGCTTTCTATGCATAAGTAGCAATGAGAGAAATGCTATTTTTAGATGGGGTTTGCACCAAAGCCTGATTTTTAGTCATTTATACACACATTTACTTGTGTGTGCTTTCTTGTGTGCATACACATACACACATACACACACAAACTCCACCACCACCACCACACCTATTTACTTGTGTGCATAGAGAGTGATGGGCCATGGATGATATGTGATATGGGAGTCAGTTCTCTCTTTCTACCATATGGGTCCTAGGGATAGAACTCAGGTTGTCAGGCTTAGCAGAGAGTGTCCTTACTGGCAGAGCTTTCTTACCAGCTATGTGATTTTCAAATTCACGTTTTTGTCATTTACTTTATGATCCTAATTAAAATAGATTTAAATGTTATGATTTGAAAATGCACACAGAAAATTTAGTCTTAAAGCATTAAGCCCCCAAGGAAGAGCTTTAAGATGTTCATTTTGATATATGAGCAATGACATTGAACAGTACATACAGCTGGTCAAGTTGAGAATTCGAGTCTGCATGGAAAGAAAGTTTTAAATCCTTAGGTACAACATGCATTCTGCCTGCTGATGACTCTGTTGCCCTCATGTCTTTGTGATGATGGGGATCAAATACAGCTTGAAAGCATGAAAAGAGATGGAGAAGACAGGAAAGAAAAGAGCCTTCCTGATCAGCTGCCCTTAATATTTGCTTAAGAACAAAAGTAGACTATTCCATGATTCTGTGACTCAGAGTAATTCCTGTGACAAAATGACTGGGGAACAGAACTTAAGAGGGGAAAAAGGTTTACTTTGACTCACAGTTTCAACCCAAGGTGCCATGTGTTGATCTTGGGTCCTAATGAAAAAGCATCACAGTGGAGAGTTTGTGACAGAACAGAGCACTCAGACATGTGGTGAGAAAGCAGAGGAAGAGGCTATGGGCAAGGCATCCCCTTTGGAGGCAGGTGTGCTCCCCCCTCAGTCCAAGCAAACTGACAGTCAACATTAACCTTCATCTCTAATATGTCAACAATTTTTTCATTGCCTTCATGAATATGTAGAATTCTATATATTAAATATTGAGACAAGATTATATGTTAGCCAATTTAACAGTCTCCCCTAAGCTTAAGTGGATCTACTTAATAGAAATAAAAGATAAAGAAAACAAAAACCTCCATCTACTTATTTACTATTCAATATATGAAGTTGTATGATCTTAACATATATGGGGGAAGATGTATGCCCCTGGAGCCAATCTGTTTCTATTTCTTCCCCACTCCCACCTCCACTCCCGCCCGAAACAGAGTTGCTCTGTGTAACAGCCTTGGCTATCCTGGAACTCATTCTGCAGAACAGTCTAGCCTCAAAATCACAGAGATTCACCTGCCTCTGCCTCCTGAGTTTTGGGGTATGTGCCACTACTGGCTAGCTTTTTCTTTTTTAATAGTGTATTTACTTTAATTTCACAGGCATTGATGTTTTGCCTGTCTGTATGTCAGAGTGAGGGTGTCAGATTCCACTGGAACTGGGGTTACAGACAGTTGTGAGCTGCCAGGTGGGTGCCAGGAATTGAACCTGGGTACTCTGGAAGAGTATCCAGTGTTCTTAGTCACCAAGCCATCACTCCAGCCCCCTATTTCCATTTCTAACATAAGTTTCACATTATAGAAACAAGGTGTGGTATAGCCAAAGATTCTCATATAATGACACTTATCGTTACTTCAGTAAAGCCAAGGGAGGGGAAATATGGTAATTTGCTCATCAGTATGTTATGGCAGGTTTTTCCCGCCTGCTGCCGCCGGTCCTGCCGCCATGGTCCCGCTGCCACGTGAGCCCCAAATAACACTCATAGACTCTGTATTTGATACAATCCTGTTGGCCAATTACCATTATTGTTTATGGGCTAGCTCTGTCTTAATTATTAACCCATTTCTACTTATCTAATTATTTCCACGTGGCTCATCTTATCCCGGAGCCGGGGCTAGCGTCTTCCTTCCTCCCTGGTCTTCATCTTGACTCCTCCCTCCTACTTCCTCCATCCTCCTAGTTTCTTAGTCCCTCCTATCTTCCTTTTCTATTGGCCAACAGGGCTTTATTAATTAACCAGTATGAAAAACATATTTATAGAATAACATCTCCCATCATCAGTAGTGTGATTTTTAGAATTATTTTTGTATACCAAAGCCACAGGAACACATTTACAACATGAAATAAGTTAAGCAAGCAAAAGAAAGGATATTTCAAGACCCTAATTTCATAACAAATACAAACAACATTAAAATGTACATCAGGATATAGACTTATACATATACTCACATCTATGACAATATTATTCATAATAGCTAAAATACAGAAACAACACAAGGGGTTCATTCACAGATTAATGGATAAGGAAAATACATGCAGACACAATGAAATGCTATTAAAGTTAGAAGGGAAGAAAATGATTATCTGTGCTATATCATGAAAGAACCTGGACAAACATTGCATTAACTGAAATCAGACAATTAGAAGACAAGAAATGCATGATTCTTTCTCTTTATAAAACCAAACAGCATGTAGAATGCCAATGGCTAAGGGCTGAGAGGATGGAGAAATAAGTATATATCATTTAGTTCCAGGACAGACAGGACTATTACACAAAGAAACCCTGTCTCAAAAACAAGACAAAACAGAAAACAAAACAAAAATAGTATATAGCATTTAGCTGTTAATGAATTCAGTTTTGTGGTGAGTACCAAGTCTTGGAAATAATGATGGTGGTGATAGCACAACAAAGGGAGATGCCACAGCAATGTGACAGAACAGCAGCATCTTTTTCATGACTCTGAGTGAGAAGAATGAGGGCAGCAAGGGGTGTTTTGCAGGGACAGAAAAAGAGGCAGAGCTCTAGAAAGTGACAAATCAGTGATGGCAAAGATAAACAGAGCAGAAAGGCAACTGGGAGACCAGCAGAAAGCAGAGTGTCAACATCTCCAATGCTGGCTCCCTGGTATATGGCTCCAAGTGAGGGTGTGGGGAGTGTTGGCGGATGCCCAATGCTTCAAACATGGGGTGCACCTAGAGAGTGCAGTTAGCCTCAGTGATAATAAACTGTCCTTCCCAGCTGCAGAAAACCCTGCAGTTCTTACCAGCTATATAGGCAGGATAGGCATGTACTGCTTAGCACAGCCAGGTGACTTTAAAGGAAAACAAAGAGGTGCCTCATGTCATTCAGACTATTATGCCTGGGAAACTTCTTGAGAAGGAGCCATCAAAGACTAAAACTACCTGGAGTCAGGAAACATACAACATTGCCAATTCAAGTTCCTTAGACACCCTGCAATGCTGGCAAGGTAGATCTGTTGTAACAGCCATAGTAAACTGATATATAAAGTAGACATTAATTTTCTCTTCACGAGTAATATTTTCTTCTTCTATTTCATGCATTAAGCATGTTTTTTCCCAACAGAAAAATGTGACTGAAAATATATTATGACCTAACAAATCAAACACTCTGGAGATGATAATTATAACATTTTTGAGATAAGCTGTAATCCAAATATTTGTAACAAAAAAGATCCATATTCAAACAGGTTCTAAAATTCTGAGTGCATGAAATTTTGATACAATGATCATTTTCATCTTATGCATTTATAAGATTTGGGAACAAAGAATTATCAAGAATCAAACATATATTAATAAAAACATTCAAGTCAACTGAGAAGTTTGGTAAAATCAATAAGCACCTTCTGCAAGAGTAATCATGTCAGGTTCGTTTAACACTTATTTGATTTTAGTAAAGATACTTCTATGGTAGTCATGGAAAGAATTCAATAGCAACACACACACAACAAACAAACAAAAATATGAACAGTGTACCTGTGCACAAAGCTATAGAAATAACACAAAATAAAGCCTTGGAAAAAGGAGACTTTTTTCCAGTAATTCTTCCAGTAATTTCTTCCAGTAATTCAGCGGTCCTTCACACAACATCCCTGACAGGCAATAACTCACTTAGCAAATGAAGTTGTATAAGCTCTTGTCAGCCGCTAAGGACACAAGGCTGTTTCATCACTGACCACATCCAAAAGGGACTGGCTTCCTCAGAAGAAAGTCTATTCTGGTTTTCTATAATTTCATTTTCTAGAAAATCATTGTGTTGAAATTAAATCTGTCAGGATCAACAAACATTTTTATTCACGTTCAATAACTTTTCCTTTTCTTTTTTTGCATCCCTACTTTTATTGTTACATACTAACCCCAATTCCCCCTCTCTCTCCTTCTCTCATCCCCCTCTCCCTCCTCCCCACTTGCTCATTAGAGAGGGTAAGGCCTTCCTTGGGGAGATAACAAAGTCTGGCATACCAAATTAGGGCAGAACGAAGCTTCCCCCTACCCCCCATCCCTCCAGTATCAAAATTGAACAAAGTATCTCACCATAAGAAATGGGCTCCAAAAAGTCAGTTTTTGCACCTGGGATAGGTCATGGTGCCACTGCCAGCTCGCACTCCACCCCACAACAAATCAAACCACATTCAGAGGGCCTAGTTTCGTCCCATGCAGGTTCCCCAACTGTCAGTCCACAGTGTGTGAGTTAGTTCCACTAACTCAAGTCAGCTGTCGCTGTGGTTTTCCCCATCATGCTCTTGACCCCCTTGTTCATATGATCCCTCCTCCCTCACTTCAACTGAATTCCAGGAGTTCAGCCCAGTGCTTGGCTGTGAGTCATTGTGTCTGCTTCCATCTGTTACTAGATAGAAGTTCTGAGGTAAAAATTTGGGGAGTCATTAATCTGATTAAAGGAAAAGACTGTTCAGACACACACTCAACCATTGCTAGCAGTCTTAGCTGGGGGTGTCCTTGTGGAATCCTGAGAATTTCTTTAGCACTAGGTTTCTCCTTAATCCCATAATGGCTCCCTCAGTCAAACTATACCTTTCATTGCTCCCACTTTGCCACTCCCCCCAACTCTGTCTTCTTGGTCCATCATGTCCCATCCCCCATGCCCTACCTTCTACCCTGCCTCCCAGTTTACCCAAAAGATCTTAACTATTTTTTTTTTCTTGAGATCCTTCATCTGTGTCAATTATAGCCTGGTTACCATTTGCTGTACATCTAACACCCACTTATGAGTGGTACATACCCTACCTCACTCAGGTCCACCCATTTGCCTGCAGACTTCAAGATGTTGTTTTCTCTTCACTCCCTCCCCTGAGTAACACTCCATTGTGTAAATGTACCACATTTTCTTCATTCATTCTTCGGTTGATAGACATTTCCAGGTCCTGGCTATTACAAATAATGCTGCTATGTACATAGTTGAGCAAATGTCCTTGTGCATCCTTTGGGTTTATGCCCGAGTGTAATATTGCTGTGTCATGAGCTAGACTGATTCCCAGTTTTTGTTTAAAAAAAACACTATACTGATTTCCAAAGTGGTAATACAAGTCTGCACTCCTACAAGCAATGAAGGAGTGTTCCCCTTATTCCATATCCTTTCCAGCATAAGCTGTCATCAGTATTTTTTATCTTAGCCATTGTGATAGGTGCAAGGTGTTTTGATTTGCATTTTTGTGATGGCTAAAGGTGTTAAGCAATCCCTTAATATATTTGAGTTTCTTCTGTTGAGAACTCTCTGTTTAGATCTGTACCACATAAATAATTGGATTATTTGGTGTTTTGGTGTCTAGTTTCTTAAGTACTTTATATATTTTAAACATCAGCCTTCTGTCACATGTAGGGTTGATAAAAACCTTTTCTAATTCTGTAGGCTGCTGTTTTGTCTTATTGACCATATCCTTTGCTTTATAGAAGCTTTTCCGTTTCAGGAGGTCCCATTAATTGATTGTTGCTTTCAGTGTCTCTACTACTGGTGTTATATTTAGGAAGTGATCTCTTATGCAAATGAATTCAAGACTACTTCCCATTTTCTCTTCTATCAGGTTCATTGTATCTGAAATTCTGGTTGAGGTCCTTGATCCACTTGAACTTGAGTTTTATGAATGGGGATAGATATGGATCTATTTTCATTCTTCCACATGCTGGCATCTAGTTATGCTGGTACCATTTGTTGAAAGTGCTTTCTTTTTTCCATTGTACAATTTTGGCTTCTTTATAAAAAAAAAAATCAGGTGTTTCTGGGTGTGAGGATTAGTATCAGGCTCTTCAGTGATTCCATTGATCCACATATCTGTATTATGCAAATACCAAGCTGTTTTCATTACTAAAGCTCTATAGTAGAGCTTGAAGTCAGGGATGGTGATGCCTCTAGATGTTCTCTTATTGTACAGGGTTGTTTTGGCTATCCTGGGTCTTTTGTTTTTCCATTTAAAGTTGAGTATTGTTCTTTTGAGGTCTGTGAAGAATTATTTTGAGATTTTGATGGGCATTGCATTGAATATGTAGATTGCTTTTGGTAAGATTGTCATTTTTACTATGTTGATTCTACCTATCCAAGAGTATAGGATATCTTTCCATTTTTTGATATCTTCTTCAATTACTTTCTTTAAAGACTTAAAATTCTTGTTGTATAGGTCATATAGGTCTTTCATATGTTTGGTTAGAAAATTACCCAAAGATATTTTGTTATTTGTGGCTATTGTGAAGGGTGGTGTGTCTCTGACTTCTTTCTCAGTCCATTTATCATTTGTATACAGAAGGGCTATTGATTTTTTTAGTTAATAGAGTATCCTGTCATATTTCTAAAGGGCTTTATTAGCTATAGGTGTTTCCAGAAAGAGCTTTGGAATCACTTATGTATACTATCATATCATCTGCAAATAGTGAAAGCTTGACTTCTTCCCTTCCAATTTGTGTTCCTTGATCTCCTTTTGTTGTCTTATTTCTTTAGTTAGAATGCTGAGTATTATATGGAGAGAGTAGATAGCCTTGTCTTGTTCCTCTTTCAGTAAAATCACTTAGAGTTTCTCTCCATTTACTTTGATGTTGACTGTTGGCTTGCTGTATATTGCCTTTATTAGCAGTGCAGAATTCTACCAGAATTTCAAATAAGAGCTAAAACAAATACTCCTCAAATTTTTCTACACAATAGGAACAGAAGGAAAATTGCCAAACTCTTTTTACAAGGCTATAGCTTCTTTGATACCCAAACCCCACAATGATGGAACTAAGAAAGAGAATTTGACCAGTCTTCCTCATGAACATTGACACAAAAAAAGCTTAATACTGTGAAATAAAATCCAACCACACACCCAAAAGCTTATTTTCCATGATCAAGTAGGCTTCACCCCAGACATTCAAGGATGGTTCAACATACAAATATCTGTCAATGTAATCCACCATATAAGGAAACTAACAGAAAAAAACCCACATGGTCATCTAATTAGATCCTGAAACAGCCTTCAACAAAATCTTGGAGAGATCAGGGATACCAGGAACACAAATGTTTTTCTTCCTTACAATTGCTTTCCTGACTAATTGATTCATAGCTTAAAACTATACACTTCAAGAATTTGAATTAGAAAAGCCAGAGATTAACATATTCTCTCACGTGATAAACTTTTTATAGCATTCTGTCCTGGCAACTTTCTATTCCAGTCTGTAATGCCTCCAATGAAGGATAATAACTTCCTTTGCTGTCTGAACAGGTATATTTACTTTGAGAGGTTTACTTTGTCTGGAAAATAATCTACTATATTCCATACTTTACATTTTGAATGAGTAAGTTTATTAATCATATACAAGGAAAGCAAAGGAACAAACAATAAGCAGCAGAGAAATAACACAATATAAAGCTGGGCACTTACAACATCCAGCGAAAGTGACAGGACATATCCCACTGAGATGGCCAGTTGTTTTTGCCAACAGAAGGTCCTTGGCAGAACTTTATTTTATCCCTTGGGTGAAGTTTTAAGTTTCCCATTCCTAAGGGGAAAAATGCATTTGAATAACATGTGACAAACAATATGTATCTCTGTTGGAAATGATTTAATTTCTAAGATGTGTAATGTTTAAATACCCATAGCTGTTTGGTATTTACAGAGCCAGGAGGGCAGCCTGTCCCAGGACAAGAATATTAAAGGAAAATTAAGACAATCATGCTTGAGTTTGCCTATGTTGCTCTCACAGTCTGCTTTTAACAAGTCTAAAGATTATATGGCAACTTACAAATATAATTTAGATCATATGTTTAATGTGGAACTCATGTCTATCTTTTTGTGACTCTTACCATAGGTTGGTCTTGTCTCCAGTCAACTTTGACAAGGTGCTTTGGCTGTAACCATTTAGAAATCATGGGTAGCTGGTGGCAGTACTTAAAGTACAGGTAGTATAGGCAGCGTTTTAGCCTTAATGTCTATCAGCAGAAGCAGCAAATAGGTAGGAGCAGCAGCAGAAAGTGTGTAGTCTAGTGTTTGAACTCTTGTGCATGCCTGAGGGACTAGGAATCTTAGCTGTATAAATGTCTCAGCTCTTGTGTATGGTGAGGCAGGATTCTTTAGCTGACAGTACAGATTTCAGGATAGAAATTTGTAGCTAGTTGTTTCTGTCAGCCCGCCTGGTCCCACCACCACACCAGCCCCAAACAACATGCAGAGACTCTGTATTTGATACAATGCTGTTGGCCAGTTACTATTATTATTTATTGGCTAGCTCTGTCTTAATGATTAACCAATTTCTACTATTCTAAGTATTTCCACGTGGCTCATCTTACTGTCCAGAGCGGCTGGCATGCTACCTCTCCAGGCTCTCCATGTTGACTCCTCCTAACTACTTCCTCTTTCCTCCCTGTCTCCTAGCCCTGCCTATCTTGTTTTCCCATTGGCCACAGTGCTTTATTCATTAACCAGTATGAGAAACATATTTACATAATAACATCTCCCATCAGAAATTGTTATTCCTTAGCTCTTGATAACACCCAGTGTTATAGCTCCTGAGTTAGGAGTGAGGGGACCCATGGCCCTAAAGAAATGACAGCACTCAGGACCTGTTTCCACAGTCAGGGCCAGCAGTTTCTCATTCATGCCTCCTCATACCTTTCTATCCTTGGCTCTTTTACCTTCTCCCAACTTCTGTTCTTGCTCGTGGTCCTGCTCTGCCTCTCATTTCAACCCTCCAGGTGTGTCCTGTTGTAGTCACAGATGCCACCACTGAAAAGGCAGTTCTAATTGCCTTTTGGCTGCTGATGCCTCTGCTGATATAATGCCCTGCTCTTGAGGCTTCACCTCTTTATGGAGTTGCCATCACTGATGGTTGCCTTGCCACTGTAACAATTGGGCCAGACAATTGTCTAGTTCCAAAACTTCATGTTGCTAGGCCAACTGCCACAACTCCATTTCTGCCACTAGTCCAGATTCTGCAGGTTCCTATGGCTCCATCTTTGCTGATCACTAGGGATTCTTGGTTGCCATGGCTCCCTGGTCTTCCACTCAAACCTGCCACCATTCTCCATTTTCCCTCTGCAGTGGATGCCAAAGCTGCACCCCCTGCCCCACCCTGGCTTTTGCCTCAGTCCTCTGCTTGCCCTGATGCTCCTTCGTTACTGTCACTGCCACTCTGCCATCACTGCTGTTACTGTCACTGCCACTATGTTGCCTCTGGTGGCACTGTGTCTTTCTTCAGGTTATCAGCTCAGCCTATTCAACCAAAGTTCCTACTTCAAGCAAAGACCACTTGAGAGAAATGTTTTATTCGACCTAAGGTTGCAACATCAGGAGAAGCAACCTTGGAAGATGTCTCCCAGCTTGTACACCAACTGAGCCTAGCAGCCTGCTTATATATCCAGGGACTGTGTGTCTACACCAATAAAAGCAAACCTTTCATGAAGATGAATATTGGTGTTTCTTCCAGTCATGACACTGTGCCCATCACACCAGTCACAGCAATCCCTCTGCAGGCCAGCTGGGGAAAGTGTTCCTTCTGTTAAGATAGAAATGGTTGCAGGGAAAGTCCAACACAAGCTGTTTAAGTCTTGGCTGAGGCTGCACCCACAGGCAGAAGAATAAGCAGCTGTTATCACCTTACAGCTTTCCTATGGCATGCATGAAGCATTCAGAATGACCAGGGTTTGTGTAATTGTGATCTAGCTGGCCGTTACCGCCTTACAGCTTCCCCTTGGCATTCACAGAGCATTCAAAATGACCAGTGTTAGTATAATTGTGGTCTAGCTGGCTGCTCCACTGAAGAGGTTTTTGCTCAAGGCACACAGTGCAACAAGAGTGCTCAGCAGACTGCTAATTAGGCAGTCAAGTCATCCCATCCCCCAACATCCTTGTTTCTTTACAGAAGCATAAACATTCAACGGAGGCTTGGAGTGAGATCTTGAAGAGCATATCATTAACATTAACAGTGAACCTTTAGCAGAGTTTAAATGTTTCAGGAAAGCCAGCAACAGCCCAGCACCCCAGAAATTGGTGAGTCCCCCTTATCTGCCTCAGTCTTTCCAGAGCACACCTCTGCACTTGAGTTATTTAGATATTTGAAAACCACACACAACCCCTCCCCTTATCTCTACCTCTCTAAGTCCCTTCCTTGGTTTTTAGAATGGTTATTACAATCCCAGTCGTGTTTCTCTGAACAAATCTCCTTTATCCACTTATCCATCCACAGCCTGGTTCGTGAAATCCAACACATTCCATATGTGGTATAGACATTTAGCAGCATTAGGCTGACCTGTGTGCACCAAACCAGGTTAGCTGTAATTGAAGGCAACATCCCACTCTTATTGATTAACAAGCTAAAAGTCGGTCATAGTATTCCTTAGATCACTTTGTATATCTACTGTTCCTTGGAATATGAAATTTTGAGGCTTCTTTTTTTTTAATCTAAAAAATCTCAACTGCAAAACTTTGTATTTAATACCCTGTGGATGGCATTATTGCATATCTTACAGCCTTAGAATTTTTTTAAACTTCTCTAAGTCGTAATTCTTCCTGAGAGTCTTGCATCAGGCTCAATTTTAATGAGATATTCCTCTTGTTCTTTCAGCAGACATTTTAAGATTAAGTTCTGATTTTTTAATGTATTAGTAACTATGATAGCTATGGTGTCTAGCATTGTCTCTGACCACTAAACACTGCTCTGTGTTCAAGTATCCTCACATCTAAGATAAAGACTGTGCCCATACTCCTGTTTCACACAAAGGCACAACTACTAGTGGTAACAAAAAGCTGCCTATGAGTTGGGTTTTTTCAGCACATAATCATTTTAATGGGTTAGTTCAGCAGTATCTTCTAAGTATTTTAAAGTATTCTCTGAGTGGTGCCAAGATTTGAACCCCAGCTGCCTGACTCTAGGGCCTATCTTCTTAATCAGGCTGAATCTTATCTTTCCATGCCAGATGAAGTAATGGTCAAACAAAAGAAGTGAGAACTCGGTTCTCCCATATTTCTGCCACCAATGCTATGCTTTTACCTTACTGGACATTTGATTTGTAAGAAAAAAAAATATCTGCTGCCAAAACTTTAATAGCACGAAAGGGCAAAGAACAATACAACAAATAGCTGAATTTATCATGGGTAGCTCCTGCAATGGCACAAATGGTTGCATTTACTGACACTGAATGTGTCATTTAAAACCGCTGTGTGAAGCTATATGCAATGCTGTATGCATACAAGGTGAGGCATCTTCCTTCTGAGATACAGTGTGCAGCTTTAATAAACACTTAAGTGAGCTACAGACATACAAGAGTTCAGCATTGCATAGGTTCACATCTCCAATGTGTGCCTAGATGTGTTCATTTTTCAGGAAGATGAGGCAATAAAGAAAACTCTTATTGAAGTCATATAACCCATAATTATAATCCTTAAGCTCAGGAATTTGATGTCAAGAAAAAGAGTTTCTACTTTTGAGCTTCAGTTTCACATTTGTGAGACAGGTGAGGATCATACCTCCTTCAGACTGTTATGAGAGAGAAGTAAACTAATGTGAGTAGTATGCTTGAAATAACTTTTGGTCAGAGAAGATACTTAGTAAACATCACATTAGTGTGGGCAGTGTCCTAGTATTCATTACAGTGAACCAACATTTTCAAAGCTAAAGAATATATTAAACAAAGCATTTTTTTCAGAATGAGTTATTGCTATAATTTAAAAAAATTAACATTATGTGTAATTTCAAGTAAATGTTATTTGAAAAGCAAAAAGCCATTTATTTATCTGAATTGAAGCAGGGGGAGTTTGAAATTCATTCATCAGGAAGAACAAATCTGTTGGAACACATTGGTGGAAATATTTGGTAAAACGGAAGTGTGGATTTCCTTTCCACTGGCCGGTTTAACAATACTGTCAAAAGTGGAAATAATTTCTTCAGTCTAAATGAAACAAAATCCAGAAGGCAAAGCAATAAGCATTGCTAATTCTAAAATTTTGTCCCGCTGTGCTGTCAGAAGAGCACTGCCTGGGCTCTTGTCTTGCAGTATGCCCTTGTGATAATAGGACTGCCTTGTGAATGATATTTTCCAGGACTCTTTGTTGCTATTGCTTTGGGATGTAGAGAAAATGAAGGTGGATTGCTGCTTACAATACAGGTAATGATAAAGATATTGTCTCTGCTAGGCAAATATTGGATTGACTTGCCTGCTATTAAAGAATGCAGGTCTGCATAAGCCTTGGGCTGAGTGTGTAAGTATCACCTACTCTGGCACAGCCACCTTTTGGAATTAGAGTTTGAAAAGGAGGGCATATCCTCAACTTCCAAATATTCATGTTTATGCTCATAGAAAAGTGTTGCGCTCCACTTTCCTCAGAAGTGTTTCTTATTACCTTGGGAAGTGGTTAAGGCAGAGACTTATAACTAGTCAAAGTGTCAAGAATAAGGGAAAATATGACACCTTTATATTTTTCTTACCATTTGCCTCTGCCTACCTTCTTTGACTGATGCCCATGACTTCGTCTCTCATGTGATTCAATTCCCACAGTGTCTCTACCCATTATACCCGTTCTTACACTTGGTGTCACTCTGTGATCAATGCCATTAAACATTCAGAGAAGACTGCCAACACACAAACAACAGCATATAGGAGACCAGAATTCCCACCATCTGTATATTACATTTCTGCCTTGCTCTCTCTTTTGAAGTAGTCATATCACTCTACTAACACACAACAAACTTCCATTTACTAAGACTTTGCTTTTATGTAAACACTGCTAAATCAGGTCTAAATAACGTTGTGCATTTATTAGATAGTATATATGGTATGTACAAAATATTTGTTGACAACAGTTTCCATGAATACCTGTGTTTTACAATGTTATTAATAAAAAGTCAAAATTGTCAATTTATTGATGTAACTGGTTTATAACCAGAATTCCCTACAAATCAAATTCAAATTCTGAATCTCAAGTACAAGTCCAAATTAAAAGCTGTATATAAATGTGTTACATCAGAGTGAGCTACCAAAAATCTTCACTCTGCATCTCATCATCACTACAAATGAAACTAGATTCACAAAATAAAATAAAATATTTTACAATTTGTAGTTATTTTATAACTTCAGGATTTTTATTGAAATTTCTTAAAGATCTCTTCATTGTTGAGTATGACTAACCCCGACACAGCTGGCACTGTGTCAAAAGCCCATGAGCATAATACACTTTCTTCTCTGACCTGTGGCAGTGGCATAATTCTCTTCCAGGCCTGACAGCTGGGTCTCATAAGACCTCTGGAACACCAAGCATAGTCTGTGACAGCTGACTCTGGCAAGAGCGATTGGTGCAGACAAACAATTCCATTTGACTAGTTACTTGAAAGAAGCAAGGAGGAAATTATTGACTTGACTGTGAATTGAGATAAGCTTTCATTAGACCCAAATCTGGAATGACTAGAAAATATTCACTTTGAAAATAGACATCAACTTAGAAAGTGGAGAGGGGCAATTTGATGATTTACATTCAGGTTTCCTCAATCCCTTTCTAGTAGCTGTTCTGTAAGCTTGAGGGAATTCTGGCTGGCATACAAAACCCCAGATCAAGAGCCAGCAAGTGGTAGGTTTAACCCTGAAGATGGCCCAGCAGTCACACACCATTGAACACTGCAGGTGAGTAGAAAGCCAGTCATTGGGAAACTGTACTTTCAGAGACATTTCCTAACCTCTGTCTCTTCCCCAAAGGTTATTCCTACCAAACTGTATTTGCTCTGCATTCTCCAATCCTTTGATTTGTATAACATACATTATTAATATGTCATTTTCAGAAGCCATACCAATGTTTAAAAAAAGACTGGATGAGGCACAGGCTATAATTTGTTTAGTGATTCAAAGTTCTCAAGAGCTATATCTCCAATTCACAGGACTCTTCAGGCCAGAAGTTAACAAAAGAAAACTGCAGTGTTTCCAAGATAGAAGCATTTATCAATGCACACATATATGCACTGAAGGACCTGGAGAGACGACTCATTGGGTAAAGTCTTTATTGCACAAGCATAAGGACCTAAACACTCAGGTAAAGATGAGCCAGGGTGCACTAGTCTCTATCCTGGTAGGGGCTGGAGTAAGAGGCAGGCAGATCCTCGGGGATCACTGGCCTTCAAGTCCAGCTGAACCTGCAAGCTCTGGGATTAGTTGAGAACCTGTCTTGGGCTGCTGCCAAGGGTCATTTCAATCTAAGTGAACTGCGTTGCCACTAAGAGCCATGGAGACATCTGGCATGGAGTACAGCATAGGGCCGTGCATGGGTCTGTTATCCTACCACAATAGGGTCTGTGTTGATGTCCGTCTGTGATCCAAGGAGCCACCAAAAGTCACTCAGAAGCCCAGGTTTGAGTCTGAAACCTGTGGCTATTAAAATACTCCTCTGGAGACATGCCAATCTGAGTGGCCTGAGCTATCACCTTGGTCACAGTATCGTCCGGGCCGGGGCTACTGCCAAGAGCCAGATCTGGGTCTCCTGTCCTGCTGCAGCTGGGCTCTGTATTTTGTCTATGTCCTGTGTTACTGGATGGGGTCATAGGAACCTGAAATCCTGATGTCCATGCTAACTTGGCCCCACTCTTTACTAACCCTGAGATAGCTGGGCTTGCCCCTGGCTGGACACTGCAGAGATGGGACCTGGTCTCGTCCCTCATGGGAGAGCTGCCTCAGGGGAGCTCCCTCACCAAGAGTATGGAAGAAATGGTCCTGGTGTCATGGGCCTAGGATAACTGGATCCACACATCACCTGAGGCAGGTGACCCCAGTGGTCCAGACTAACTAGCTCAGCCACCACCAAACCCACATCCTGGGCCTTGGGTTGGCTTACCCCAATATCTACCCCATCTGTCACCTTCTGGGGTGTGTGAAGGGGTTGTCCCTGCAGAATGATAGCCATGGGATATTGTTGACCTGGGACAACTGCTGGATAACTAAGAGGAGTTTTGGTGAAAGTCCATTGATGATGGCAGGCCTGAGGCCAGAGGCCTTGAATCAGACCAATGCTCAATGCAATGAACATTTCTGGGTGGGGCTGATTGGACAAAAGAGTGTAATGTGTGACACACTGCAACTCCCAATGCCATTAGGATGAATAAAGAGGTTTGGAGAGATAGAAAGGATGGAGTAGCAAGATGGTATTTTTTTTTTTTTTTTGCTTTTAATTAAATTGAGAGGGTCTTTTTCTGGGGAGGGACATTGCAGTGGTGAGGGGCACATGTAGAGGGACAAGGGAGGTGAGTGGGATTGGGGTGCATGATATAAAATTACTTAAGAATCAATAAAAAGTATGAGAGAGAGAGAGAGAGAGGGAGAGAGAGAGAGAGAGAGAGAGAGAGAGAGCTTGTCAGAAAAAAGAAAATGTGGTGGAGAACAGAGGAAAACCCCAATGTCAACCTCTAGCACTGTATACCCAGGTATGTATGCATGCATGTGCACACATATGTGTGTGCGCGTGCACACACATACATACACAGAATGAAGGATGTTTCGTTCTCCTTTGAAAGAGTGTCTTTGCAACCAATCCAAAACTTGAGTGTACATTGATTCCCATTTCAGTCACCCAGTTGCCAGATGTTACATTGGCCAGGCTCATGAGAAAGATGGCTCTGGAATTCTTCTGTGTGAATCAACCATAGCCATCTTGGAAAGAGTTTTGGCCCTGCGCCTCCAAACCAATTAAGCAGGGACAGACTCCATGCACGAACTTCTGCTTTTTACTGACAGATTGTGATGATCAGGCCAATAAATGGCTATGATTCCGCTAAGGATCAAAATTCCTTTGATTGGGTTCCTTCAGAGAAAGCTCAGTGCTAAGTATTAGTGCCACTAAAGTATAAGTGTTGACTTTTCTAACAGAAGACAGAAAATACAACTCAACAGTGCAATGAGGGTAAGTGTGTATACCGAACATTTCAAACTTCTTTGACAAGTAAGTGACTCAGTTGTGACACTTACTAGACACTAGCTCAGCAAATACTTCATCATGGTACTCAGCCCTACACACCCGGGAAGACTTAGAGTCATTAATAGCTTAAGCATCTCCCCTTAATTTTTCATTTTTTTCTTTTGAATATCAATCAGGTACATGATTTCAATTTTTAATTCATATAGTTCATCCAAAATTAACTATAAATTCCCTGAGGACTTTATATCTTAGATGTTTTTAATTTACCTGTATTTTAATTTTTCTTCATAGGCACATGGCAAAGACTAGGTAACATATCCCATTACCCTTCCAGATACCAATTATACAATGTGCCTGAGTTCTGAACAACAGAGTACGGTTAAGGTTCCCCATTTCTAAGACAGATTCAATAAATATCTCATCCACAACTCTCTTGGTCCTTCCTTTGCCATTTGAAAGGGGAGTAGTGAGGAATAGTTGACAGCTTGGGCCGAGCCACCAGAAATGGAAAAGCAGCAGGCTCCTGAATTTCCTCTTCTGGAGAGTTATCCAGGTGCTGCCTCACAGGAAACAACAACCAGGCTGAACTGGAGCATAAGAAGTAAAGTCTTCACCATACGCCATGGAATTCTAGAATTTTAAAATATGACCATTTAGCTTACCTTGCACAGAGCTTACACAAAGCTCTTTGTTTAAGTGTGTATCATGTATGTGTTGTTTGTTTATTTACTTATCTCCCTAAATATTCTAGAAACCCCTTGAAGCTGGAGCTGTGCCTAATGTTGCTCTCCAGCAAACATTTGCTCCTGGCCTAGTGCCTGGTAAGGAGCAAGTTCTCAATAAATCCTGTTGAATGTGTGAATACAGGGAAACATGTACAAACATGAGTAAGTTAATAAATGCTTCTTCAGCTGAAGCATAGAAACAAGGGAAGACATCCAAAAGCAGATCTTAGAAAAATGCCCATCATTTCTTACTTTGTCTTTCTTCCTCTGATGCAAAACATTTCAAAAGCAAATTTTGACATGTTCTAATTAATCCAGTCATATCATGGTTACTGAACAAACGGCCTATGATATGTTCTGCTCTCACACCATGTCTATGCAACTTATCCCTCCTTAATGAGTGTGATTGTGTTGTTATGTGACATATTTTAGCAGCCAGCTAACGTTACACCTGTGCCAGTGCCACTTGAATGCTGCACTAATTTTGCCTAATTTGTACTGATACATAATAACTCTTCTAGCCAGACAGCTCCAGATGCCTGCCTAAAACAACTTGCATCTTTATATGAGCCCCTGTGTAGATCAGATTAGATCAACATCCCTGGCACAAAATGCTAGAAAGTAATCTCCCTTTGTCTTCGCTGACTGCAAAGCCAAATCAATGCCAGCAGGTGCCTTTACATGTTATTGCCTTTGCTGTCAGTCAGTGCCAACACAGACAAGTTCAACAGGATTAGAAGAAGCAGAATGATTCTTAAAGCATGGCTGCTGTCAGGACAAGCAGGTATATTGCTTCTATTGCCTGGTGTATACATCACATCCACAATATCCAACAAAGAATATAGTTTAGGTTTTGATGAAAACTCAGGACATGCACAGGACATCTATAGAGCATGAGCACAATACAACTAGCCACATAAAGACTAGAGGACAAGGAAGGCATCAGCAAATTATCCAATCTGTACATAAATGTTTATAAGAAACATCACTTACCTGTTTATGTTTGATTTACAAATTGGTAATCTTCCCTCAAGTGTATCTGTTTGGTTCTGCATGAGGAAATTATTACTCTATAAATGTTGTTAACTGACTATTACATACATTAACAATTTTAGTCTTCCCAAGGTGTATTTGTCTAGAAGAGTCTGATTCTGCATGCCAGTGGATTATAAATGACAAATTCTTGAATATCTTTTATCATGATATGAAATATACTGACCATCCCTAGGCTAGCCTGTTACCATCTTGACCAGTCTGTTCAGTGAAAGTAATGATACTCTAGCCTATCTTACTTTTACAAATATGGCAGCTTCTGCTTTGACCTTTTAGTCTCCTTGTGAGAAGTTTATAGACATGTTGGAGAGACCACACTAGGAGAACACACAGTCATGTGATAACGACAAAGATCTATGTGAACTCAGCCTTCAAGCTATGAACCTCAATCTAGCAGGGTTTTGAGTAAATTCTTCTTTGTTCCCTTCAGACTGGCCAAGACCCCAGATGGATGTCATGAAGGGACCCCATACAACAAACACCTTAAACAGGAGAAGAATCACCCAGCTAAGCTCTGATGGAATCACCCCCAAATTAAATGACTACATATAAAAGCTTGGCCCTAAATAGTTCATCTATATCACTCCCTCCAAAATGCAGAGGACATTCAGTGAGCAGAGACAGAAAGAATGTAAGAACTAGAGAAGTATGGATCTGCGTCCTAAACATGCTCTGATAAATAACCTTTCACATATGTTCATGCAAACAACTCTAGTTAAACTCAGTGGATCACAAAACCTTTAAAAACAAATAAAAGAATCATGAAAGTAGAAAGGGGTTTCTTAAGGACCAATAAGTATTCAGCAGAGGTAAGAGGGGAATAAGAGAGATTAACAGAAGTATATGACCCAATTAAATCAAAACTTAGATGACACTGTCAAAGAATATGTAAAAGAAATGATTTTTAAAGTAAATGTAACAAGTAAAGTGCATTGACTACATACACCCACAAAATGTGTAATTTCTATTACAAAGAAAGAGAAAGGGGAGGAAGAGAGAGGAGAATCCGTTATTTATAATAAAGTGCCAATTTAAAAGTACTAAATTCATGGGGCTACTTTAAATGCAGCAATAAAACACATTGGCATAAAATGGGAAAATTCATTGGGATGGCCAAACCATAAAATGACCTGCTCAGAGGAACACAGGGAAATGTGGGTGTGGGCAGTTCCACTCTGCAGGAATAGGGCACCCCAGAGCTGGCCCAGTCTAACTGTGATCCCTCTAAGCCTTAGCTCAGTCATCATTGCTTAACTTCTGCTGACTGGCTTGAGGGATTTCTTTCCAAAGGCCATAAAATTAAATTAGAATTCACTGCTTAAGTGTAATGATTTCCCACTGTTTATGTGGGTTATCGTTTACAACCAACTGGCATTTAATCAAACCACTATTTTTATTTCAGGACCAGAGGCCATAACATTGTGTATTTTCTCTATCTCCCTGTCAAGCAAGACAGCTTCATCCAGACTGTGAAGGGATATCAAACTGTTTTTGAAAAGCCAGCATGAAGTATTGTTTTCAAACATATTTATGATTTTACACCAACTTAGGAAGGATTTAGTTCATTTTGTTGATTGACACATAATTTTCCATTTACATATATAATAATAACAAAATCTGGAGGGGGAAAAGTAGCAATTAAAGGAACATATCCACATTATGGTATCAATTTGCTAATAAAGTTGGTCACATCCCAGCTGATTCTGCTGGGAGCAGGAAGAATATAGATTATGTGCAAGATTGCCTATTGCAATGAATTCTCCCTGCTCTGTACATTTCGGATCTTCTCATATCCAATCTCCTTTATCTCCCCTTTGCTTGGTTCATAATTTCCTGTCCTCACTCCTTCCTTCTTGAATCAAGACTCATTACTCATTACATGTCTACTGGACACACCCATGGTGTTGTCTACTCTGAATATTTCCTTCTACTTTTGAGCACTACTGCTCTCCTCCCATATAAGCAGTACCTCCTTTGGACCCTGATTCTGGATCCTTGGATGGCTGCAGCAAATAATAAGAAATGCCATGTAGCTGTCACCATGTGGTCCTAAATTCTTCCTTTTGAATCCCTTCCTTTGTCATCAGACTGCACATCAACACCTGTGAACATCTATACCTCTGTTGATTCCAGATTACAGTCTTATCTCAAATTAACATGCCTACCTTTCCTAAGAGACCCGAAGTTTCTAAAGACAGACCTGATTCCTTTACTCTCTCCAACAAGCAAATAAACCAACTGTGTTCCCTTTGTAGGTATTTCTCTAGTAGGCATTTCTCTAGCAAATCCTGTTATATCATGAAATATCTGCCAATATATTAAACAGAATATCAGAAGGGATTCCATCCTTCTTTGATAAATCATAGACAGTGCAAATACAACTTTGGAATACGGTAGATGGTTACTGTGAAGATCACATTTACATATCATTTCCTACCATGGAGTCCTTTGATGGCACTGTTGCTGGGCAGATTTCCATATATTGAATAACTAATTAGTTGATGCTAGGTGTGCAGTATTCATGTGATTGGAGCTATGCCTAACCAAATTTTCCCTAATAAACTGTGTTTAGATCAAGTCTATTAATTAATTTATTTAAAATAATCATTGGCTTCAAAATCTCTTAGGGGTTCATAAGACAAAATTTTTGAAATTATATGAATTATCAGGACACTTCAGGTAAGTTGACAATTAAAAAACAGGCCCATCAAGTAATAGGGGATTTACATATAGGGGCAATCGCAGTTCATGGAAATGTACATTTTATTTTATACATGCCAGTAGCTGTTATGGTCGTGACACAGCTGCTAAAAATTACAGGTTTTCAGTGGCAAGCCTCAGCCGTCACTATAATTATTATTATTTCATCAAAAACAATCGCAGGGAGTATTTTAGTCTGACAAAAGCCTTCTAGGTCTTTGTTTATTCAATGCACCATATATTCTGCCCTCCATGCCAACTGAGTTAAAGCTCTCTTCCTCCTGACTTAAAACCTATTATTAGAGCAAGCAAAGGTTCTGTCTTTAATACGAAGTAGAACTGGAGATGGCAAGAGCATCATCACAGAATAAATGAAAGAAAGTACAACCTGAGAAGATTAATCAGTGGGTTTCCAACAACATCCCCACGAAGGGATTGTGGTTTACTGAGCAACATCAACTCCAGAGGTATAAAGCAACACACAGATGCCAACCTAAATGGATCAACACTCAGAGACAGCATCAACAGCTCAAGGAGGTCAGATCTGCTGGCTAAGCAGCAAATTTGGAAACGTACTCATTTGGAGGCCTAGATTTTCCGTTTAGGCATTCTAGAATGAAGTGTGTCATCACACTGAAGGACTCCCTAGTCCTTTAAAAAAGCTATAAAAAGTCCTCCAAAAAGCCTATAGCAGTGTTCTTGAAACCATAGAGTTCTCAGTCATATAGTGTCCAAAGAAATGACAAGGGGAGCAAAATAACCACTTGTTGAAGCATGACTTCAGGACAGAACATCAGTCAGTGGCTGTTGGTTTAAATAACAAAGTGTCTCTCCAAAATCTGTGTGTTGAAGGACTGCTTTCCAATATAATTTTTAGAGATGAGACTTTGGGAAAGTCTCATCCTAAGATCTCTGATCTTGTCAGTGATGCAACCTATTCATGGATGCATAGTGTGGTGGCATTAATAGGTGATGCTAACCAGTGAATGTCCTGATTGGTGGAAATTGGTCAACTAAGGTGTGACTTTGAAGGATGTACCTTGTCTATGGCTCCTTCCTGTCTGTCATTCTGCTTCCCAGAACAGAGATGAACAGTTTTGCTTCAGTACAAGCTCTGCACAGCGATTCTCTGCTTCACATAACCAAAACCTCTGAGCTGAGAGCTGAAACTAATCCTGCTAATTTCAAGTGTTCCCCAGGTATATCATCACAGCTACGTAAACACTTGATTAACCCAGTTAAGGATAGATTATGGAGGTTTTTCAAGCAGTCCAGGCTGTAGCCACAACTCTACCAGCAATCATTTTAAATTTATTACAGATTGATATTGAAATAGACAAGTGTGCCTCATGCCAACACCATGTTAGGAGAATCATATTTCAATTTTGGCTGTTGAGTAAAATAAGGGAGTAAAGGTTCTAATATTCCTAGTCCATATTTCACAAGAAAACTTTCAATATTTCTATTAAAAATAAAGTCAAGAGCTAATGCTAGGGATGGCAGTCGGGGAACGCTGTGGTATGATCTATATCATCTTATAATATGAATCTGTATTCCACTATTTTGGTCAATATTTGTGAATGTTTAAAGCCCTGAGAGACCTATTAAAATATGATATTCCCTTTCCATATAATTGAAATAAATTTTAGTAGCATGTAAGTTCTTAATGTTCTATAAATGTTTTAAGGTGAGCCTGCATTTATGAGCCAAAGACAGTGCTCTAGAATGAATCAGTAGCCCATTACACATAGAAATTCTCACTTTTGCCAGAGCTTAAATGACATTATTTTCATTAGGTTATGTTAAAATATTATATACATTGTTACATTTCAAGTCCCGATTTACTGTCTTCTTGTGCCCCTTCTGAGAATTGTGTAGTTTATACCATTACTACACTCTAAATAGGAAGTTCTATTTCAGGCTTAGTTGCTGTATGAGCAAAAGATTAATCCACTTAAAAAACAAAACAAAAAACCACATACTTCCCCTGAGGTTGAGGGAAGATATTTCTCAAAAAGTATATCTCATTATGGCTCCATTAATCTTGAGAATACAAAGGTGGGGGGAGTCCAATTTGGTTCACTGGTCTGCCTTTTCAACAGCAAACTGACAGGCTATTCTCTAAGGCCATGCTTGAATATTTAACTTAGTCAAGTTTTCACATTTTATTTTCACAGTCCAGTGGCTATACCACTAATTTCCCCTGAAAATTAACCTGTAGACCTCTCTCTAAAATGTTCCTCTTATAAAGTTGGAATTATTCATTGTCTTTGTTTTTCAACTTTAAGATCTATGGCAAGGCTTTGAAAAATAAAATCCACAAGAAGAGACATCCCGGGCATTCTCCTACTTCCAGAGAAATGGATGCTGTAGCAAATAGGAAGTGAGGCAACATTTTCAGAAGTACCAATGAAAAGCAGACAATAGGGACACCAACACCTTCAAAGTAAAACTAAAATGGAAAAATGTTTCAAAGAAAATGTAACATAAACTCTGAAGACAGTGCAGTCAGCAATGTATTACTCAATTTATATAAAGATGTAGCAAATATCCAAAGCGCCTCAAGATATAAACTAGTTATTGTTGGCAGTTTGATGAGGTTCACACTCTGTGGAGAAGAATTGCAAAGCCAATTTGTTATATCAAGGTAAATCTGAACTAAGTGCTCAAATTTGCCCAGAGCAAATGTAACAAAAATCATCTCCTTATTCCCTTTTATGCAGTAAAGGAAGACATTGTACATCATTCCCCTACCTAGAGACACAGTTAACATGCACAGACTTTCTTGGAACAAAAAGGTGACAAGCTCACATCACAGCTGCTCCACATTTACCTAAGACATAACCATGCACCCAGAGGAGGTAGAATACCACCAGACAGATAAGGAGAGACATTCCATTCAGGCAGCACAGGGAGGTGTCACTAAAACTTGTGTGTTCTCTCCCCTTCCCCCCACTTCCTGCAAAAGCTTCATTTCTCCACTGAAAATTTTTAGAGAAAAGGAAAAATCTTGGATAAAGGGGCAATTAAAAATGTTCAGCTTTCCTTAGCTACATTCCTTTTGTTGGGGGGGGGCACTGTACTTAGGAAGTGTGTACTGAAAGGATTGGACATAAGAACAAGAAAAATAATTTTTAAAAGTTTGTGGTGATCTCAATAACAATAGCCTATAAGGTCATATATTTAAAAGTCTGTTCCACAGTTGGTGAAACTGTTTGGAAAGGATTAAGAGGTATGTCCTTGAAGGAGGAGGTGTGTCATGGAGCTAGGGGGTGGAGTTGGGGGGTGGATGCCTGCCGCTTTGAGATCCTAGCTTTCTCTCTTTCTGCCTCATGCTTGCAGATCGGATGTAAGCTCTTAGCTACTGCTTCAGCTCTGTTGCCCTGCTCTCTGCCATGATAATTATCAACCCACCCTCTGATGCTGCAAGTAAGATCTCAATAAAATGCTTTCTTTTATAAATTACCTTCACCATTGATGTGCCTTCCTGGCAATGGAAAGGTAACTCACACAGAATTGAAGTGGAGCTATCCTATAATGGAGAGGGACAATACCCTAACAAAATACCACATGCTAGCAAATAAAACCCCAACATCAAAAATAGTATCTCTTTTTGTGTTAGTGGCCAGTGGGATCTTATAGATCTACAAACATGGCAAGCTTATGTTATTGATCTCTTACTCTCTAGATCTTGAAGGTAAGACCCTGTTGCTGAAGATACCATATAATTAAGTAATAATAAACGGAGAAATGGAAGGGTTGGGAGGGAGAGCTGTGGTTGGAATGTGAGATAAAATAAAAAAAAATGGAAAAGGGGAAAAAGGAATGGAGAAATCAAATAGGTATTGACAAGATTCATTCATACTGAGTCAATTTCATAGTGTTGGAAGGTGTTATGAAAACTACCAGAGGAGAAAAGCAAACATCTGTCTTTTAACCAGCTGCAAATCCTGTGAGCCATAATAATAACTGTCTTGTCAAGATACGCCCACTGTTGCAATAGTGGCATGATCATCACAAGAGTAACTGATGGGAGATGTCATTCTGTAAATATGATTCTTGTAACCAAGTATTTCATGATTGAGATGGCACCCATACCTGGCAGTTGTTGGTTCCAAGAACCTATGACTATATAGATCATTAACTCTAAGGGAGAATCACTACTATTATCCTACTGAGTGAAGACAGTTTTAAAACATCTCCAATTGACTCACTGCTATACCCAGAGATCAATGCATAGCTCAATCCATATCAAAGAAGCTTCTTCTTTCGGTATATGAAAATGTAGATGAAAATTAACAAAGAAACCCACAACTGTCAACATAAAGAGGATAAGAGACTGTGCGGTTGTTAGCCATCAATGAGACAGCTCTATCATGTACCCTCTCCCAAGACACAGGGATCATCTCATAAAAGTGGGTGGAAAGATTGTAAGAGATAGGTGGTAGCTGACTAAAAGGGAACAGTGCTTCTGAATACAAGAGGGCAGTTGTACATATGGATTCAAAATGACTGTGACAGTGAGTACAAGATCTATTCAAAGTCAACTCACAGTGTTTGTGACAGCATGAACAAGTTCTAGTCAAAGTCAAGACAGACAAAACCCTAGTGTGAAGATAAGCATGAAGTTCTATCCCTAGCCAAGGAGCTATTGACATTTAATTGCTGCTGGGAGAGGGAGAATCTGGTTTCTTTAAGAATATGAACCTTGGAGGTTGGTCCACTCTCCAGGACAGGCCCTACGTCCAACAATATTTGGAAAATGTTAATTTGAATTAATGGGCTTTTTAAAGAACAAAGAAAAGAAGAAACATGAAATTGGATGGGTAGGGAAGGGCTGGTGAATCTGTGAAAAGTTGCAGAGTATGAATATGATCAAAACACATTGCATGATATTCTCAAATAATTAAAAAATATTATTATTTAAGAAAATATCTGAGGAAAATATTAACTTTTGTGAAGTTTTTACAATGTTCACAATAAAAATGTCAAGAAAAATACTGCATAATAAAAATGAGAATAGACATTGTAGTTATAAATTCTTAAGGTGATGATTTATAAAAAACTAGTTCTTGCTTATCTTTTTAAAGAGCACATGAATTAAATTCACAAGATAACATACTTCTGGCATATACCTTTCCACTGATCACTTCAGCTTCCAATTCAACCTTCTTTTCCCTTTCTCTCTGTGCCTGTGGCTGCTTGCACTACTTACAACAACAAACTAAGTTATGTGGTACCTCAAGGTGGCTGTTGCCAGGAGTTGGTACAAAAACTCAATAAAAAGAGGTTAGTGGACAAATGACAGCCTGTGCTGCAATTTGTCCTGAGAGTGCCACTGATTTCCGTCACTTCCATTTTGTGTTTATCTCTATGTGGGGTGGCAAGAAGAGAGGACTGGGTTACATGTGTTGATTCAGTCTTCATTCTTAGAGGGATTGAAGTCTATGGCTGACTTCCCCTTCTTCTTAGCCATGGTTGCTATAATTGTAAATACATGTAGTCACACACCAGATGAACACTAGGAGACTTTCTAGTGAATTTCTAGGGTGCTGGGCGTAGTCCCTTCTCCTTTTGTTGTGTTCTCCAGTTCTTCATGGTAATAGAGATGTATTACCATGAAGTTGGTGTGTCTTGTTTTTACTACTTTACATAGTGGCTCAAGAAGGCCAAAATGATTATATGCTTGTTAAAGCCTTAGGTTCACTTTAGGTTTTACCATGCATTTGGTGGTATTGCCCTTTACCACACAAGTTTCCACATAAAATGAGCCCAAGGGAACAGGATGAGAAGTTCAAACTCCTCAAGTAGTTCACTGGGAAAGGATGAGACAGCCCAAGAAGGTATCTAAATTTTCCTTCCCTTATCAAATTCCCTAATATTCAAAACATAGTTGCTTATGGTAAATGGACATGAGTCTTTTAAAAAAGGACCAAGGGAGGCTTATTGCTTGTTCTTGTGGTTACAGTACAAGAGGCTTCCTCTAGGGCCCCCTCCTTTCCCTCAATTCATGGACTATCACAATGTAAACTCAGCTGTACTGGAAGAGGGTAGAGGAAAACAGATTTCCATTGCAGTGGATGACATGAGCTGTCTTTCTGCCCTAGGTGGTATACCCTCTATTTCATCCACAGAGACAGTACCTTTTTAGTCATTGGCTGCCTTCCTGGCTTTGCTGTCTATTATATTACTTTGTTGCTGTCAGGTAAATTCTGGTACTTGGTTCTGGCTTTTATTTTTTCAGACTTCTATCCATCTTCCTGATACTGAAATGGGTACCTAGATGGAATTATCCCTTCTTAACGCAAGCTTGGCACATGGGGACAACAGTCTCAGAGAGATTTGCAAACATGCAAGTGCTCTTCACAGTTGGCATGTTGTGGGATCAGCCCAGCTGTCTGTGAACAGATGAGGGTGAAGCAAATGTGGTATTCATACATAATGGAGTTTTATTCAACCATGAAGAGTATGAAATTACCTTATTTATAGGACTATGGATGGAAGTCAAGATTATGTTCATCTAAGTGATAAATCTCACATTTTCTTTCTTATGTAGATCCCGTATACATATTACACATACACACGCAGAGAAAGAGAGAGACGTGTGTGTGTGTGTGTGTGTGTGTGTGTGTGTGTGTGTGTGTGTGTGTGAATGACATGAGAGCACAAGTAGGACTACCTAGGAAAAGAAAGAGGACTGGGGGCAGGGAAAGGAGAGAAAGGGGTTGGTTTGTGGAGTAAATACAGTCAAAATACATCATTCCCTTTTATGGGATTTCCCTTCTGAACCCCATCTCTATTTACAATAACTAAAACTCAGTAAAAACAAGATAAGTAAACAAATACAAATGCAGTGCTCCCCACTGTAGCTTTCAATGTAACAAAGGAAGGTTTCCAACCCCACTAAGGGTGTCAGTTCTCAGTTGGTAAGCTCTAATCTAATAATGCTCTCCCCAAGCTCTTGATCCCCTTTCTTCTACTTTACTATGGGATATCTAGCCACTCCATTTCACTAACTAGGGGTTTGTTGTATGCAAATTTCAAGGATCCATTCCAACATTCCATTGAGGACAGCTCCACCTGGCCTTGCCAAGACATTAAATCAGAAGTCATAATGGAGTTGTATTCACAATGCATCATTCTCCACCCACCCTTATAGTCTCTCAGTTACCCTTGGGAAATAGTGATCTCCTGCTCCAGCTGGTACTTAGTACCTAGGTCTTCTGTGCCTCTAGAAGAGTACACTGCCCTCTCCTAGAATGTGCTATCATCCAACACCAGATAATGATCTTTCATCAAGAAAGAGGATGTTGAAATGCCACACCTCATTAAAGAGCCCCTACTATATCAGAGGTGGTTACTTATATCCAGAAAAAAGGGGGAACTCACTAAGAGAAAGAGAAGGGAAACCGATTTTCTCAGTCTAGGAGAATCTGGGGATTCAAAGTGCATATGTTCATCAGTCTGCCTCCAGGATCTCTCCTAATTTCTAAGAGAACCTAAGTTTTGCCATTATCTTCACAAAAATCTCTTCACTGGGCCTTTTTGCTTTGTTGCCTTTAGCTACAGAGCATAAAAATATCTTTCCTTGTTGACATTCTCACTGTGTCCTGAGTTCACCCTCAACAACCCAAACCAGTTTCTTTTTTTAAGGCTTTTAACGTTATTCATAGAATCCAATAATCTTTTACCACTGTCTTAGTCACTGTTCTGTTGCTGTAAAGGGACACCATGACCAAGACAAGTCTTATAAAAGAACATATTTAAGTAGGGGTGTGCTTACAGTTTCAGAGGCTTAGTTCAATATCACAAAGGCAGGGAGCATGACAACATGCAGTCAGACATGGTGCTAGAGAAGCAGCCGAGATTTCTACATCCTGATCCACAGTCAACAGGAAAAGAACCAGGCTGGACCTGCTGTGGGCTTTTGAACACAGCCCATGCCAATGACACACTTTTCTTCATCAAAGCCACATCTCCCAGTCCTCCTAATCTTTGTCAAATAGTGCTACTCCCTGATTACTAAGCATTCAAACACATGAGCTTGAGGGCCATTCCCATTTACGCCACCAAAGCCATCTTTAAAACACCCTTACACTTGCTGTTTACCTGTCTTCCAAAACTTAAGCTGTTGCTTTACCTCCCTGTGTGTGCTATCCCAGCACCCCTCTGTTCTCCAACTCCAGTGTCAATACCACTGCTGCTTAGCCATGTCATCAGCTCTACAACTCACCAGCACCCACAAGTCACCAGCACAGGCCTTTTGCTTTCAAATAGAATATTGTTCAATTTCAGGATCCTGTTACTGGAGCTGGCTTCCTGGGACCACTCCTGGTATTAATCATTTTGTTTGGATTCTCTGCAAAAGCAAAGCCTGAGTATCTCTGGGTAGGTAATTATGGAATTGATCCCAGGAAACGAGAGAGGTAAATGGGGAGAGTAAACAAAAAGAGGAAACATCAATTCAGAATGTATAATGAGCCTTCTCCGATACATAATTCAAGTGTTTTCAGTGCTATCTGCCTAATATTTGGAAGGACTATTTACTAACTGGCTTCCAAATCCCATGGTTCAAAAATTACCCCAAGGTTGTGTTCTCACATTTTGAAGCCCATTAAAATCACCTGGAGATCTTTCAAAACTCATGATGCCTGGACCGAACCCCATACCAATTAAAGGAGACTGCCTGGAGAGAAAACTCTCTCTCTTTTAAAGATTCCCCAGTGATACTGATGTAAGACTCATTTTGGGAACAGCTTCCACAATAGGCTTAAGGAAATGCTAACTCCTTCCCACATTAAGGTTTGAACACACACCAAGCTGACTAAGCAGATTTCTAGAGCAAGTCCGGGTCTTTAGCAGCAAAAACCCTTCAGAAGCAAAGCTAAAGATCCAGGGCGCAGCTGAAGGAGGGGCTGTTATATTTGTGGGCAGCAGTTGCCCACAGCCAACTCACAGCCAGCTGCCACAGCTGCCACAGCCGGCTGGCAGGAGAAAGGCAGAGGAGGAATGTGTGAAGCCGAATATAAGTATCTGAAGAACAAATGAATAATTGATGCTAGGGTTTGGTTGTGAAGGAGGATGTCAGTGCACTGCTGGAGATTTAATGAACGAACAGCCCTTAGGAAGTGGTGAAACATGGTCGAGAGTGAAAAGTAAGGTCAGACCCTGATGGCCAATTGGCTGCTCCCTAAAGTGTCAGGGCAAAGCGGGCACCAGGCAAGACATAAAGGAAAATTTTATTCAAATTACTTTTCTATTGTAGGATTCCTTGTATCAGAAATAAGAACTGAACTAACAAAGAATTATCAAAAGGGTCACCAGGGAGCAGTTCCTGTAATAAAACCTGGCATTCGAAGGTTAGGGAATGGCACGGGAAGTGTGCATGCGCGGGGGTGTTTAGATGGCTCCTACTTATCCCAAAACTTCCAACCTAATTTAGAACATAGAAGGGGTCCATTTTGGAAAAAGAAATGGATTTACAACACATACACTGGGATCTTGACTGATATATTCCCCCCAATAAATACAATCAGGCACAGAAATTGTACCAGTCACTTATGTTTTAAAGTAGTAACCAAAAAAGAGGACATACTGTAGCTCACTTATCCTCCTCATTAAAGCTTAAAAGAAAAACACCACGTCTGGTTGCCTAGGTGAGAATCCTGCAAGTAAGCAGAAGAAAAAAAGACTGCAGGAGAGTCAAGGCTAGAGGGACTGCCCACAAGGGGCACCTTTCCCTCCAGCACACAGGAAGGACAGCACTCAGTGTATAGGTGATTGTCATTGCAGCATGGAAACACACAGGAAGGAAACCTGTCTCTCCTAGCCAGAATACTCAGGACAAGAGTGGGGACAGATAATGTGTGGACAGAGACTCCAAGGAAAAAAGGTTCAAGAAGGAGGTTTTCTAGTTCTGTGTATGAAACCACAGAAGCTCTGCCAAGCCCTTTAGTAATATATTCATAGGACAGACCCAAACAAGACTCAGAGAATTTAGCTGGAATTTGAATAAGTCCCCAAGGACACACCAACAGACCTTATGGAGTTAGCTTAGCTAGGCTGATTGCTAAAAAGGAAACAGTAACATTTTCCAGAGGATGGTAATAAGACCTCAGAACCTGCATATAACATTCGCGTGGTCCAGGACGCAATCCAAAATGACTGGACATATGAAGAATCAGAATATGTGATTAAATCTCAAAGGAAAGGGAAATCACAAGCCAAAAGTGCCCAGGGCTTAGACCTACAGCCCACGTCTCTCAACTGGCTGTTATAACCGAGCACTTCTGTAAGACAAAGGAAACAGCTCAAATGGAACAAAAGGCAGCCATTCTCTGAAGAGAAGTGGAATGTATGAAAAGAAACATTCAAATAGAAACATAACAAATACAAAAAAAGATATGCAATGACTGAAAGGTTTTGAACTCCTAATGTTGGCCAAGTGGCTTGAGAATTAAGAACCTTGCCCATCAGTATGCACAGCTAGGGCAATCAAGACAGTTTGGCAAGATCCATTCCACAAATGAACAGAACAGTAGAGGCATGCAAGAATTAAAGCTGGTCTATTACTTCCTAACAAAAGAGGAAAAATAAAATTAAAGGAGGAAGGGGAGACTTCTGAAGAAATGGTCTGAATAAGCTAGACACTGGACATCCAAATAGCTGAGAGTGACAGAGCATACTTTACCTTTCTCACTGGCAATATTTGAAGGACACAGTGATGATCTAAACCATGAATATAGAATGATGAAAATTATATATGAAAACATAGGAATGGATTCATTTTCTTGAAGTGCTCAAGGATTTTTAAAAAAATCATACTGAAAACATAAAATGGTTAAGAAAAATGATAAATTAGGTTGCATTGAAATTAAGATACTTCACCACACAAAAGAAGCGATGCTGAGCAGTATTGTTACACAGGCTTGGTTAAACATGAAGTGTTGAATGACATAAGCCAGGCTTGCAGGTGATATGTGACTCTATTTATAGGACATCCATGGGGGCAAATCTGCATTCTTGGAAAATGTGATAACCAGAGTTTAGAGTGACAATGTAAGACAGGGGTTGGTTTTGTTTTGTTTTGTTTACTGAAATATGATAGTAGTTTTCTAATATCTACTACCTATCTATCTATATCTTCCTTACACACCTACCTAGATATATGTCAGTGGCGGAGGAGCCATTGCCTCCTGTGGCCTGAGGAATGGCCCTTCAAATACCTCACTTGGGTAAGACAATATCCTGGACAAGACTGCAGAAAGAACTTCAGAGTGACACAAAGGTACCAAGTTTAAACCAGATACAAAGACAAAGCAGTGTTTAAAAATTAAGTTTTAATTGCAGGAAAAATATGAGCCAGTTTTATTGATTCTCTTAAAGAGTTTCACTTAAATTTGTGATGAAATTTTAAGGTAATTATATGAAGAGTGTTGTGTATATGCAGGCATAAGAGAAGAAGACCTATGTAATTTAATTCAAAATTCTCCAATATTATGGCCCTAAATAAATACAGTCCATTTGTTGAATTTGATACTCTTGTTTGATATATCCCTTGGTGAAGGAAATACTGTCTCTACAGGAAATCTTGATGTGTTGAAGTTTCTGATGTTCAGCCATCAGGAAACATATATATGTTATATATGCTTTAGATTATAGAATGAATGACTCCCTTACCATTCACATCCCCTTAGTTTCTCACCTTTTTTTTTAATGTACAGAAATGTGGCATCATGCCAAAAAAAGAATATGTATGTATACATGTTAAAGTTAATAAGCTGCACTCTAAGAAACAAGTCATGGCTACTATGTTAAAATCACCAAATAAAAACACCATCCTGAATGCTTATCTAAGCAAATACTCTAACACATTTCTATTAACTGTGTCTGATGTTATGCTCTTTTCCTATACTCAATAGATGTTAGAAGGCAGAAAATTTTAATTACTTTTCAAGATGAGTGATAAAAGTAGAATCTTAACTTCTTAGAGTTATTTTATGTGTATGAGTGTTTTTGTTGTATGTATGTATGTGCACTGATGTGTGTCTGAGGCTAGAAGCAGTCATGAGGGTGCTGGGAACCTAACCTGGGTCCCTCTGCAGGAGCAAGTGCTCTTAGCTGCTAAGCTTCTTTAGATGTGGATTTGTGTAATAGTTAGACATCATCGTTTTGTATCCAGATTTCCTGATTTGCTGTGTTATCTTGTTCCTTCAGTGAAAGATGTGTGTGCGTTCGTGTGTGTGTTTGTGTGTGTGCATGTGACATGTAAGTGCATGTGCTTACATGTGTGTTTGTGTGTGTGTCCGTGTGTGTGTGTGTGTGTGTGTGTGTGTGTGTGTGTGTGTGTGTGTGTATTGTAGTTAAAGTATGGGTAAATTCTCTAGTTAAGTGCTTCACTGTACCTTTTGTTTCTTTTTTTTTTTAACCTCTTAAAAATATTGATTTGTATAGGCTGCTCATAAAATAATAATGAGTAACTAACAGGATTGTAAGAAATATTAATGGAGTGGTAGAAGCTTAAATTACCAACATTCTTTAAAAGAAATATCAGGAATTGAAAGAAAGCTTGTACAAGATGAATTGGAGTGTTAGGCTACTTCCTTCAGACCTTTAGATACCAGCAGCCCACTTGGTCCCGTCTTAGTAGCTATGGCTCAGACATCAGACCTACTTATGACTATTGAATCAGCCCTGGAGACTGAGAAAAGCATGACCCTAAGAAGTGTAGGAGACCTGATGTCTAGGTCAAGGCATGTATTACAGTGCTGCCTTTAGAAGATGTGGATAGGCAAGTATGTTAAGCTTGTCAACTTGAGGGCACTCAGAGTCACCACTGTCTGTGGGATTTTATGGCTCGGGTTAGTTCAGGTAACAAGACTCATTCTAAATGTGGGCATACCATTACATTGAATGGGGGAAGCAGATGAACAAAGGCAGAAGAAAGGCTAAGCACTAGTGTTTAGTTCTGATTGGTTACTGTGCAGGCTGTGTGACAACTGTTTCATACTCCGGCCACCATGACTTGCCCACTGCAGACTATTCCCACAAACTGTGTGTCGCAACAAGCTCTCCATATTTAAACTGCTTTGGTCAGGTGTCTTATAACCTCAATTCACAAAATGATGAACACAGGAATACAGGCAAGAGAAGAGACTTAGACTAAAGCATGGCCTTGATTACACATGTGCCCTTCACCGACACAAAATGATGGCTTGGTGCCATCACTGGAGCCGACATTACAAGACAGAAGAGACCCACACTAATGCTCATAGATAATAGAAACATGAGCTAAACCTCCAAACAAATTAGAGGTTACTTTTCAGGTACTCTTACCTGTTTATCTAGCACCATGTCTAGAACACCATATTTAAAGCATTCCTTATGAGAAAGAATGAAAACAACCACCTCCATGCTTACTCACTCACCACTGTTCTTTGTTGGTTCCCTCTAGAGAATCTCAAAACATTATTTTTTAAATTGAGATAGTGTCTCGCTTCTTCAGAGGCTTTGGAATTATCTTATTTACTGAACTAGTTTTGTTGTTCAGTCTTGCTTTTTTGATTTGTGTGTGACCAGGGATGTACCAGGAAGATACTTGTAGAAGAGACATCATAGCAAGCACTATGCATTTCAGAAAAACACCATCCAAATTGCCAGATAACACTAATAAGGTGATTGGACACAAAAATGAGTCCTACATAAACATAAAAATAATTCTTGATAACAGATACAGCTACATTCAATCACAGAAACATCAAAGTGAAATTAAGCATACCTTTTCAACCAAAGCAACAAAACACTAACAAAGAATGCTTTTGCCTTTAAAATTCTGTATAATAATATGATTAAACACACACCCTCTCTATACCCATGTAAATTAGACTAACTAAATGTTTGGGAAACAGTTTCAAGTGAAATAGTTACTCAGGGAAGTGAGCTACTTGTAGTATATATAAACAAGTTATTCAGACATAATGTTTATTTCCAAGTAGTAAAATGATGATATAAAATTCTTTGGAGCTGAATTCTGCAACCCTCTATAATGTTTGCCATTTTAGAGTGTATTACTTTTCCTCTCCTGTAAACATTTTTAATGAAGAATTTAAATGCATGCAACCATATGTCTCTTTTCCAAGCAGAAACAACTCAAAGGAAACTAATTCCCTAGTGATCAGTTAGTTTATGCGTTAAGTAAAATAATAACCTAGGAAAGATACACATTACAACACTTAGTGATAATGTAGCCACTACCATATTTCATGTAAATAGGAGCTCTGGACTATTACACAATTATGCTATTCAAAAAATACTAATTATATATTTTTACTAGAAAACTGACTTCAAATATTATATCCACATGCAGTCATTAAATTCATAAGATGACCTACAAAGAAAGTTGCATAAAGCAGCAACAGAGAAGACCATGTGACAGCCTCATCTAAGCCTCTGTGATTACAGAAGGTTCTAAGAAACTGGCCACTGTAAGGGGTTTGTTTGTGTCTCTACAGGGAGATAAAAACAGATTTGTTGCTGTTGTTTTGAAATAGGTCTGACTCTGTAGCCCAGGCTGCCCTGAAACCCACTGTGTCCTGGGATAGCGCATCAACAGTCTTCTTGCCTCTGCTCTCCCAGAACTAGGACTGCAGGTATGAGACACACCCCTGGCTTTACACACAGACTTGACATGAGTAAACCCTTTGATTTCCTCAGTGATTATTCTTCAAATCAGGGCTGCAGTTGAAAATTATTACAGACATTTTCTGCTATGAAAATTTGACAAATATAAGACAACTTTAGTTTGGGCTTTCTTGATTTACATTCTATTTCAGTATCAGTAGCCACAGGTAGGAAATCCTGCAGGGTCACGAGCATTTGAGCATTCTATTTTCTATTTTAGCATATCCATTGGTGTCCTCATAGTTCAGATCTCGGGTCTTGTTTAGGCAGCCATATTGATAAGATTCATGGAAGTGGCCTTTCTGACATTTCTAGGAGACAAAATCTCACATCAAGCTGTTTATTTTGCTCTTTAAACCTTTCTACCACCTTTTCTGAAATGATCTTTGAACTTAATATACTTAGGAATATAAGACAATAATTAAAAAGAGGCTATGGGTTGGAGAAAGAAAGAGGAAGACGAACATGAGAATGGTTGAAAATAATGGAAAGGGATGATGTTATAATATAGTTACAATTTAAAAAATCAAAAGACATTTGTGTAGCATGTTGCTTTCTGTTGATTTTTAATTTAGGTGTTATGTCTAAAGGCTTTCTTAAAAACTTCCAGCTATCTTCATATGCTTTCATTTTTCTAAGTAAAACATACTTAAAATTTGACACTAGGGACTAAAGTCAGTTTTTTCTTAGTTATTGAGTCCATATCTGTATCTCAGAAGTAACTCAAATTAAAACAAAAATCTGCTTCTATTTTACTTTGCTGAATGTCCTTCTTCATATATAATCAATTTAAATTCTTCAGCCTTTGAGATTATACTGTTAATGCTCTAAGTACCGAAATATGGCATGCCTTTGGTTTAATAACATTTCTCAAATATGATGCTTTTCATATTGAAATTTACCTTGTACAGTATTATTGATCTACTCATAGTTCCTCCTATTATTCTATCATTATAAAATCAGATGATGTTATATGATTTTCCAGCCAGATTCCTATTGTCATTTATAGTCGTTGTACTGGAAGTAACCTCTTTTTAAACACATTAATGGAGGACAGCCTTCTCTGATTCTGCAGTCAGATTTGCCTTTGGCACAGCACACCTATTTATAAAATAGCATGGAGCCTTTAAAGCTGAGACTTGTGAGTCTTTCTGGGGCTGAGACTCTGGAAGATGAATTTAAGCAAGGCTAGTAAACAGAACAAGACAAGATCACTAGAGTGCACCAGTAATTCAAACAGACCATTATACTATTTGGAAAAATCAATGCCATTACTTATTTCAACTGAAGGGTTTTAAAAGCTTATTGCTAATGAATGAACAGCAAATTGAAAATGAGTAGCTATACAATGAGTATATAATAAATAACTGAAATTTTTTATAAGTAATCATGAGCAATTTAGGGTGTAGTTTCATCATCACTAGCTATTTTTCTTTCAAAATAAATGTTGTAATTTGTACTACACATCAGAGTAATGACAGATGATAAAAAAATCTTTAATTGTTTTAGTAAATAACCCCACCTCTCTATTCATTTTGTACTTTGATCAATGGTAAATTGTATTGTAACAATCTAAAAATATACTAATTTATAAATTAGTTGGCAAAAATAATTTTATTGAACACATTATTTTTATTTAGTTTGAAAATGTGAGGTCTTTACAATGTGTAGAAGACTGGGGAAAAAAAACAGAAATAGTCACATATCAAATTAGGAAACATAAATCATGGTGCAGCCACTGCTGGTGTGTGTGTGAGACTCAGGTGACCAGAATGTAGGGTCACCGACTGAAGTCAACTAGGGAAGGTTAAATTACACCTTGATAGAAGAAATATTGTGGAGCAATAAAATTGCTCAAAAGGTATAAGGAGAGCTGAGTATGGACGCTGCTCAGAGAGGTTTCATAAAGACTGTCCGCATATGGAATGGCTGAAGGTGTGCTCACTGAAAGCTACAGGAGAGTTTGTTACGAAATGAACCTGAGACAAGCTAACTTTATGGAAAGCAACAACAACAAAGTTTATTTCACTCATAGTTCTGGAGATGTCTAAAGGGCGTGGTGTCAGTTTCTGTCCAGCTCAGCTCAATGTGAAAACAGCAGATTTCCAAGCAAAAGGCCAGCGAGAAGACAAAGTTTCTACAGTCGCTTTCTCAGAAGGAAGTGATCAGACGATTCATGAGCATCTACGGCAGTGGTTCTTAACCTGTGGCTTGCGACCCCTTGGGTAACCTTTTCACGGGGTCATCCAAGACTATCAGAAAAGACAGATATTTGCACTACGATTCATAACAGCAAAATTACAGTTATGAAGCAGCAACAAAAATCATGGTCGCGGCACTAGGAAGACTGAGAACCACTGCTCTACACCCTGCCCCTAAAAGACTCCACTACTTACTAATACCAGTACCCCAAGGACCAAGCATCCAGTACAAGGAACTTGGGAACAAACAATAGCCAAGTCACAGCACAACACAGAATTGAACTTTAGCTAAAGATGATATAAAAGGGAATTGGAAAATCAGTAATTGTACCTTTATGAAAAAAATCATAAGAAACAAAGGAATTCACAGATATTGAATTCAACTGCACTCTTAGCAAATTAAACAAAACTGTTATTGAGAGATAAGGTGGAATGAGAAACTAATACAAAAATATCATTTTTAATTCAGTTAATCCAAATAGTGAATCCTCAGAGATTTACTGATGCACTTTATTTTTGTTTTAATTTATTGTTTCCCCATTCCTTCATATTTACCCTCTGCCCTTGCAGCCTCCCCACCCTGCCCCCACACACAAGATAGATGAGTAGTGGGTACAGCTCCCCCAAGCTCACAACTTCCGGTCTGGCTCACCCATACTTCCACCATGCAGTTGGCTTGTGTCGCCCAGGCAAGGTTCAGCACCTGCTCCCCAACTTGTTGCAGCTGATGAGGGGCAGGAACGGCTCTCCTGCTCTAATGACCTCAGGGTCAGCTCTGCTACCTGCCCCAGGTGTTGATGGGTGGCTCTACCCTGACTTATAGTCTTTCCAATTTCATTTGATAATGTATGTGAACATCTCTACATTGCTTTCCCATCCTGCCTTTCTCTTACTGCCTGTCTATCTCTGTAAGTTCCCTCGACTCAGTCCATATACACAATCAATTCTCCCCAATCCTAAATATTTTCTATTCTGAGGTCTATATGGAATAATTCATACCCAGATTCTCTCCTTTTCAGTTAGACTTTTTGAAGGTTGGGGTTTTATTTGTTTAATAAAAGTATTTCACCATCTTGAATGTCACTTCAGTTTACCATAATGTTATAGGTAGCAATTGTCATGTCCTTATGTACTGAATATCATGTCCCATTGACTCCAACTTAAGATATTGTTAGAGAAATCTGTTCTAAGTCTGAGACAGAGTCTGTGAATTGCAGCTAACCAGGTTTTGCCTCTAAATGCTGACAGTATCCTCTTTTCCATTTTACATCTGAGAGTTGATATTTTTCAGTAACCCCAACAAATGCTCAGCCACCTCTAGTAGTGTTACTTAGATATATGTTGATCCTTCTTTTGGGGTCCTCCCTGGCTCTTAATTCTTTGCCATGTTCACTTTCATTTCGTTTCTATATGCTATCATTTTCTCAAATCTGTCTTTTATCCTCTAATACACTTTTTAACTGTGTCTATCAACCTATTTATATGATCTTGTAATTCAATACTTTATTTTCCATTTCTAGAAGTATCATGCTTGTTTTTACTTCTCTTTATCATATGACATCTGTTAGCTTTCTATGTTTTAATTCCAGATAACTTGCTCATTTTTATTATTTTAACTCAGTAGCTCAATATGCAAAACTATTGGTGGTTTACTCGATTTCTTTTATCTTCTGACTCCTGACTATAGGATATTGTTTTCCCATGCATTATACTGGTTTGGGTTGTTTTTTTTTTAACACATTCACTGAAAGATCATAGCATCTTGTTAAGTCTGAGGTTGATTTTATGTTGTCCAGAAAGGTTTTGTCTTTGATTCCATTCAATGTCAGGTTACTTTACCAAGCAATGGCCTTTCCTATGTGAGTGTCTAAGTCCGAGGTTCCATAAATACATGCACAGTGCAAATCACAATCTCCAACTTGGTAGAGTCGCAGGTCTGTGGCTGTCTCAGGGAAGAATGCCTTCCACAAACAATTGGAGAAAGGAACGCTGTCCATCTGTGCTGGTAGGAAGGTTTAACAGTGACCAGTTTGTTTGTTTTAAGGTTTCAGATTCTTGTTTGGTCTATTAATTGCAAGTACTCTCTCATTAACAGCAGGGTTAAATAACAAACCAAAAAACCATAGATAACAAGCTCCAGAAAAACATTGCTATGGAGAAACCTAAGCGTGGTTTTGCAAATCTTCTTATTTTTCTAAAAGAACTACTAAGGTGCATTATTATGAACAATATTTGACTTCATCAAACTGTAAAATACTTATAAAATGTCACAAACCAATCTCTATTTATACCACAGGTCTAACCCCTCCTGTAGACCAAAACCTTGTAAGTTTGAAAGTAACACCTACTCAGCAGATGCCAGTGAGCACTAAGCATCTCCCATAGTAACTCTCTGGAAAAGACTTTTTTCTGTGCATAGAAAAATACACAATGTTAGTGTGGTTTAAAGGCAATTGGAAAAAAAAATCACATGAAAATGTTAGGGTATTTTACAAGCATGAAAGGAGTTGTGTTAATTCATTACATCGACTCAGCAGACTGTTTATAAATCTTTCCTGAATGATCCTCCTTTTGCTGTATGCCCCAACCAATGCATAACATACAACTGATCAAAAAAAATATTTTTAGGCTGGTATATGAAATGTTTTTTACTCTTTAGCTACCTCTTCACTGGCTCCCCAATTCCACCATTTAAGTAAACAGAAAATAAAGTAAATAAAATCCATTTCATCTCAACTTGACCACCCATAAATTATTCGTAACTCTATTAGTATGAACACATGGCAAGCTTCAAAGTTGTTATGAAGTCATGCAAAACATTTACATAAATGAACTTTTGATGTAGTTGTAAATTACATGCATTGCTCAAAAGGAAGGTGCCATGTAAATATAAAATAATAGTGATGATGATAGAATGTCCATTATTAACCATAAAATGGAAAATGAAATATTTTGTATGTACTTAACACCTAAAGAAATTCTTTTACAAAGAACAATTAAACCACAAATAAAACACGCTTCTGTGCTGGGATGGACAGCTGGATTTATGCCACTCTTGCAATGTCTCTATTGCAAGCCATATGGTTCTTGCTCATTAATGTAATTTTTAAAGAAAACCTCACTTGAGGAGGAATCTGGAATATGATAAATAAACAAAGGCTTATCATACCATTGTCCCACTTTCACATCTTAAGTGTTTTATTGACAGACACTGTTCTTATTTAACTTAACAGATGGAGCAGTTAAGTTGGTTTTTACTGAGGAAGCTGCCTGAGGACAAGGCCAACCACAGTTGATCATAAGCACTAGCAAGCAGGTGGTGTGTTTGTTTGTTTGTGCTGAAGAGTGAACCCAGGGCTTTGCACATGCTAGGCAAGTCTCTTGCAGCTGAGCTACATCCAAGCTCTCAGCAATATTTTCCCCAAGACTAGATTTAATAATTAAATTTTAAAAGTCCCACTATCTATAAAATATCTTGTCTTCAAGGTTTATATGATTCTGTTTTCAATTCTGAGGTAATAAATTTTAAAATAAACACATCATTTGGTTTCTTCAGAAACAGCCACTAGCCTCCCAAAAAGAATGTAGTCAGAGGAAGTTCTTAAGTCATTCATAAAGAATCTGCAGGGAACAGAATGCCAGTACAAACCGCCAAATGGGTTCTACCCTGACTAGAGCACTTTCTCACTTCTAATAGCATTGTAACCAGAGGAAATGCACCTATCCTTGCCACCCCATTGTGACAAAAGCATTTTAAATAAATATAGGGTAACATAATGATAACAATAAAAATGATAATCTAAAATTTACAAAGACTTGTTTAGCTATATGAAATATTATAGACATATAATTTCTGTTTCAGATCATTCTAATTATATAGTCTTACCTCCTACACAGCAAAACCTCTATAAATTTTAAAGGCAAGCAATTTTTGTCTTCCTTGTTCACCGAATAACTATAAACTTTTCAAAAAGAAGATGCCTTTGG
The DNA here is from genome assembly GCA_030556225.1 of Cricetiscus sungorus. Taxonomy (NCBI): domain Eukaryota; kingdom Metazoa; phylum Chordata; class Mammalia; order Rodentia; family Cricetidae; genus Cricetiscus; species Cricetiscus sungorus. Next base: position 19,135,994 of record JANBXA010000372.1, on the reverse strand, counting down.
CAACATATAAAAGAAATCCAGTTTGTTGCATATTCTGAAAGAGATTTCAACATGATTTAAGTCCTCAGCCTTCTAGATGTCATCTTGAGCAAGGCATTTGACCTAATGCCTCAGAAGTGGACTGACTTAGCCAGAGTCAGCCTCGAGGTCCTCATCAACTCATGAGAGTTAATGCTAGTTGCAAAATCTTACATCTCTCCCATCTCAAATTTGAGTGTATACTGACTTCAACCTGTAAAAGCTGTCATGCCAGCCAAGGCTGCTGTGATAGGAAAGGGGAAATTAAAATAATATCTCACGGTGTGCTTGTCAGGCCACCCAATTAGAACTGATTCCCCCTGGATAACCTTCCTCAGTCTGAACAATTGGTTTTGAATTGGATGAATCCATCTCTACCTCAGCCTGCCTTTCTTCAGCAAAATGATGGCCAGTACCTTGGCACTTAATCATGGTGGACTCTGAATGAGTAAGAGACCACTTAGGAATAGCATCCCATGAAGCTCACCCCCTTATTGGAACCATTGCAATAAAAATTAATAATAATGAATGGAGGGGCTATGGGAATTGATTTCAATGGTTTGATCCTATGAGAAATTTCTTCATTAAAATAAAAACCCAGAAATTTAATAATTTTTGTACTTAATGTTTTATCTCAGTTAAATTGCATGCTATATCTATGTTTGCTTTATTCTCATATCTTTATTTACTTGTAATCCTTTAGAATGTTTCTCAATTAGTGTGAAGCATTGAGCAAGTCCCATAAGCTGGGTCCTGTCTTTTCTTATACTGCAGATTGGGAGCCAATCCCAGGGCTCTATGAAGTGTGCCAGGAAGACTTTAGTTTGAGATGGGAGACGTGTGCAATTGAGTGGCTCTATAATGCACAGCAGCATAAAACACTTGGCTGTGATACAGTCAAGTATACAAACCTCCGCATACAAACCAAAACTGTCAGCAAAGCAACACAAAATATCACTTATAGTCTATTAAATTTAGTGTTTATAGTTTTAATATATTGAATCTATAAATGTACTTGGATTTCACATTTGTTTGGGTTATTAGCATATAATACTTTATCCATTCAATTTTGGAACATGTATAACAGGATTTTTTAAAATTAAGTTCATGTAGACAGTACTATAAGAATCTGCAAAGGAAGTCTCAGGCCTGACTTCCACTTGCCCTCTTTGGGATCTCCTAGTCTGGGCACTGCTGGCAGGTCAACTTGCCCCCAGTGGATCAAGCAATCAAGACTATGCTGACATCAGGTGCTAGGCCCTCTTCCACCCACCAGGAAAAGGAGTATCTCAGACCTGCCTGCAACCATTTTAAGACCAATCAGGTATTGTACCTGCATGCACCCAGAGGAAGGGAACCTTGGTCCCATACCAACCAGGAAAGGAAGAGATCCCACCTGCACCCACTGGAGAATGACCTTAAAAACAACTTCATGAAGATCCTAAAAGAGGAAATGAGAAAATCCTTTAAAGAAATAGAAGAAAAGAAAAGACAAACCAAAAATTGCAGGAAATAATTCAAATGGTGCAAGATTTGAAACCTGAAATAGAAACAAAACAAAACAAAACAAAAAACAGAGCTGGACTTCCTAGATCTGCTCTGAGCACACTAGACATGCCTATCCACGTGGGACCACCCATAATTTCCACCTGCCTGGTCTCTGACCCTCACCGCTGGTCCTCTACTGGAGTTCCGGGCCCCTCCCAGAGATATACCTATCTCTATGGGGCCTCTCTGAGTCCTGCAGGCTGGAATCTTGACCCCCATCACAGGGCCTCTGCCGAAGAGGCCTCAGCTAGAGAGTGACAGCCCCAGGATAGATATGCCTATCAGCTTAAGGAACATCCTGAGTCCCAGCCTTCAAGATCTTTGCCTCCCATCACCAGTCCTCTGCTGGAGCCTGATCTTTGACCCCCAACACTAGGCCCCTGCCTATGGAGAGACCTCCTAGAGAGCTTGGACCACCCAGAGATACAGACATCAAACCTCTGACCCACCTAAGCCCATAGAGAGAGGGAGAGACCCCACCAACACCTACTGGAAGAAGCTACAGGAAGAAGGCAATACAAGAAAACACCTAACAACAGAAAGACAAGCATAACACCACCAGAATCTAGGGAATCTACACTAACTAGACCGAAACACAAAAAAGCAGATGAAGCAGAAGAGAATGACATAAAAATTATCGTCATAAAAATGATAGAGGCCCTCAAAGAAGATGTGAGAAAATCCCTTAAAGAAATTGAAAAAAAAAAAACAAACAAAAATTGGAACAAAGAACAAAATTGGAAGAAATGAACAGAAGTTTTAAAGAAAGTACAGAAAGCCAAGTAAAAACAATTAAACAGATAAAGGAAACAGTTCAAGACTTGAAAACTGAAATAGAAAACACAAACCAAAGGAATGGTGGAAATAGAAAAACTGGGCAAACGATCTGGAACTACACATGCAAGCATAACCAACAGAATTCAAGAGATGGAAGAGAGAATCTCTGGTGCTGAAGATAAACTAGAGGAAATAGATTCATCAACCAAAGAAAATCATAAATCCAACAAATCCTTAACACAAAACATCCAAGAAATGTGGGACACCATGAAAAAGGCCAAACATAAGAATAATAGGCATAGAAGAATGTGAGGAAACCCAGCTCAAGGGTGCCGAAAACATACTCAACAAAATCATTGAGAAAAACTTTCCCAATCTGAAGAAGGACATGCCCATGAAAGTACAAGAAGCATGCGTAACACCAAACATTCTGGACCAAAGAGAAAATACCCCTCAACATATAATAATCAAAACACCTAACATTCAAAATAAAGAAAGAATATTAAGAGCAGCAAAGGAAAAAGAACAGGTAACATATAAAGGCAGACCTATCAAAATTACACCTGACTTCTCCATGGAAACTCTCAAGGCCAGAAGGACCTGGATAGATGTTCTACAAGTACTAAGGGTCCACGGATGCCAGTTCAGGCTACTATAACCAGCAAAACTCTTAATCACTATAGATGGAGAAAACAAGATATTTAATGACAAGGCCAGATTTTCACAATACGTATCTACAAATCCAGCCCTACAGAAAGTTTGGAAGGAAAACTCCAACCCAAGGACGTTAACTATGCTCATAAAGACATAGGCAACAGATAATCCCACTTCACCAGAAACCAAGGGTAAAGCAGGACAAATACAATACCACTGCCAACAACAAATATAAAACAAAAAAGCATTAACAAGGAGTAAGGAGAGGTCCTTACTCTCCTTCAACATTAATGGTCTCAACTCGCCTATAAAAAGACACAGGCTAACAGAATGGATACGAAGACAGAATACATCCTTCTGCTGCATATGGGAAACACATCTGAGCTTCAAAGATAGGCATTATCTCAGGGTAAAGGGCTTAGAAAAGATCTTCCAATCAAATGGACCCATGAAGCAAGCAGGTGTGGCTATCCTAATATCTAACAAGTTAGATTTAAAACCAAAATTAATCAAAAGAGATGAAGCCGGTCATTTCGTATTCACCACAGGAGAAATCCATCAACATAAATTCTCAATTCTGAACATCTATGCCCCAAATACAAAGGCACGCGCATGTGTAAAAAAACGCTACTAAAATTCAAAGCTCACAAAAAACCTCACACACTTTTAGTGGGAGACTTCAACACACTACTCTCACTCACCAATCAGAAACTCAACAAAGAAACAAAAGAACTAACAAAAGTTATGTTTCAAGTGGGTTTAACAGACATGTATAGAACATTCCATCTAACACAAAAGAATATACCTTCTTATCTCCTCCACATGGAACCTTCTCTATAATCAACCACATACTAGGTGGCATAACAAACCTCAACAGATACAAAAGAATTGAAATACTCCCCTGTATCTAATCAGACCGCCATGCTTTAAAATTGGATTTTAACGACACAAATCTCAGAAACCCTACAAACTCATGGAAACTGTACAAGGTGCAACTGCACATACCTGGGTCAAAGAAGAAATAAAGAACGAAATTAAGGACTTCCTAAAATTCAATGAGAATGAGGACACGACATACACAAACTTATGAGGCACCTTGAAAGCAGTGTTATAAGGGCAGTTTATTGCACAAAGTGTCCATATGAAGAAGACAGAGGATAGTCACATTAGAGAAATAACAGTGCAACTGAACCCATTAGAACAAAAAGAAGCAAACTCACCCTGGAGGAGTAGAAGCCAAGAAATAATCAATTTGAGGGCTGAAATCAATAAAATAGAAACCAGAAAAACAATACAAAAAAATCAATTCAACAAAGAGTTGGTTTTTCGGAAAAACAAGATAGACAACCCTTATCAAAACTAACAAAAAAGCAGAGAGAGAACATGCAAATTAACAAAATCAGAAATGAAAAGGGGACATAACAATGGACACAGAGGAAATCCAGACAACTTCCAGGTCATACTTTGAAAATCTGTACTCCACAAAATTTGAAAATTCAAAAAAAATTGACAAATTTCTGGGTAACTATCACTTACCAAAATTAAATAAAGAACAGACAAACAACTTAAATAGACCTATAACCCAAAGTGAAATAGAAGCAGTCATCAAAAGCCTTCCTACCAAAAATATGATGGCTGATGGCTTCAGTGCAGAATTCTACCAGAAATTCAAGGAAGAGCTAATACCAATACTCCTCAAATTTTTCCACACAATTGAAACAGAAGGTTCATTAACAAACTATTTCTACAAGGCCACAATCAACTTGATACCCAAACCTCACAAGAAACAACTAAGAAAGAAAACTACAGACCAATATCCCTGATAAACATCGATGCAAAAATACTCAATAAAATTCTGGCAAACCGAATCCAAGAATACATCAGAGAAATCATCAACCATGACCAAGTAGGCTTCATCCCTGGGTTGCAGGGATGGTTTAACATATGAAAATCTATCAACGGGATCCACCATATAAACAAACTGAAAAAGGAAAACCTTTTTAATCTCTCTAGATAATCTCTCTAGATGCTGAAAAAGAATTCGACAAAATTCAACACCCTTTCATGATAAAGGACTTGGAGAGATTAGAGATAACAGGAACATACCTAAATATAATAAGAGCAATATACAGAAAACCAACAGCCAACATCAAACTGAATGGAGAGAAGCTTAAGGCGATTCTCTAAAATCAGGAACAAGACAAGGCTGTCCTCTCTCCATATCTCTTCAATATTGTACTTGAAGTTCTAGCTAATGCTATAAGACAAAAAAAGGAGATCAAGGGGATCCAAATTGGAAAGAAAGAAGTCAAACTGTCCCTATTTGCAGATGATATGATAGTTTACATGAGCGACCCAATAAACTCTACCAGGGAACTCCTACAGTTGAAAAACACCTTCAACAAACTAGCAGGATACAAGATAAAATCAAAAAAAAATCAGTAGCCCTACTTTATTCAGACGACAAAGAGGCTGAGAAAGAAATCAGAGAAAGATCATCCTTTACAATAGCCACAAACAACATAAAATATCTCGGGGTAACGCTTACCAAACAAGTGAAAGATACAATAAGAACTTTGTGTCTTTAAAAAAAGAAATTAAAGAAGATAACAGAAAATGGAAAGATCTCCCATGCTCTTGGATTGGAAGGATAAATATAGTAAAAACTTACAATCTTGCCAAAAGCAATCTATAGATCCAATGCAATAGCCATTAAAATCCCAGCACAATTCTTCACTGACTTTGAAAGGATAATAGTCAACTTTGTATGGAAAAACAAAAGACCCAGGATAGCCAAAACAACCTTGTACAGTAAAAGATCTTCAGGTGGCATCACTATGCCTGACTTTAAGCTCTTCTATAGAGCTATAGTTCTGAAAACAGCCTGGTATTGGCACAAAAATAGACAGGTAGGCCAATGGAATCGAATCGAAACTCCAGATATTAACCCACACACCTATGAACACTTATTTTCAACAGAATACCTAAAAGAATACAAGGGGGAGGAAAGCATCTTCAACAAATGGTGCTGGCGCAATTGGATGATGGTTTGTAGAAGACTGTAGATAGACCCATGTCTATCGCCATGCACAAAACTCAAGTCCAAATGGATCAAAGACCTCAACATAAATCCAGACACACTGACCTTCTTAGAAGAGAAAGTAGGAGGTACCCTTGAACAAATTGGTATAGGAGACAACTTCCTGAACATAACTTCAGTAGCACAGACACTGAGATGAACAATTAATAAATGGAACCTTCTCAAACTTAGAAGCTTCTTTAAGGCAAAGGACACAGTGGACAAGACCAAACGGCAGCCCACAGACTGGGAAAATATCTTCACCAATCCTACATCTGACAAAGGGCAGTGATGGGAGATGTTATTCTGCAAATATGTTTCTCATACTGGTTAATTAATAAATCCCTGTTGGCCAATAGAAAACTAGATAGGCGGGGCTAGGAGACTAGGAGGAGGAGGAAAGAGGAAGTAGTTAGGAGAGTCAAGATGTAGCCCAGGGAGAAAGGAAGACGCCAGCTGCTGCTCCCCATAAGATGAGCCACGTGGAAATACTTAGATAAGTAGAAATGGGTTAATAATTAAGACAGAGCTAGCCCATAAACAACAATGGTAACTGGCCCACAGGATTGTATCAAATACAGAGTCTCTGAGTATTATTTGGGGCTCACATGGTGGCTGGACCATGGCGGCAGGACCGGCAGCAGCCAGTGGGGAAAACCTGCCCGTAACAGGACTGATCTCCAAAATATACAAAGAACTCAAGAAACTAGTCAACAAAACACCAAATAACCCTATTTAAAAAAATAGGGTACAGAATTGAAGAAAGAATTATCAATAGAGGAAATCAAAAGGGCTGAAAGAAACTTAAGAAAGTGCTCAACATCCTTAGCTATCAGAGAAATGCAAATCAAAACAACTTTGAGATACCATCTTACTCCTGCCATAATGGCTAAATTTAGAAACACCAATGACAATTTATGCTGGAGAGGACGTGGAGAAAGCAGAACACTCCTCCACTGTTGGTGGGAGTGCAAACTTGTACAGCCATTTTGGAGATCAGTATGTTGGTTCCTCAGGAAAATGGGAATTAGTTTACCACAGGACTTGGCAATCCCCCTCTTAGGCATATACCCAAATGATCCACATCCATGCAACAAAGACATGTGCTCAACTATGTTCATAGCAGCATTATTTGTAATAGCCAAGAACCTGAAAGCAACCTAGATGCCCCATAACTGAAGAAAGGATAAAGAAGATGTGGCACATCTACACAATGGAATACTACTACTCTGCAGGAAAAAAAAAAAAATGGAATCTTGAAATTCACAGGCAAGTGAATGGAACTTGAAGAAACCATCCTGAATGAGGTAACCCAGTCACACAAAGAGGAACATGGTATGTACTCGCTCATATATGGATTTTAGACCTAGAGCAAAGGATCGCCAGCCTATAATTCACACCACCAGAGGAACTAGGATACAAGGTGTATTCTAAGAGGTTCCTATAAGGTCCCTCACAAAAGGGGGAAGGGACAAGTTCTCCAGAGCACAGGGGACGTGGCGGGGGGGGGCAGTGAATGGAAAGAGAACTAGGAGAAAGAGTAGGGAAAGAGAGGAAAGCATGTGTGACTAGGAAGATTGAGTCAGGGTAGAAATAGTAGACAGGAGACAGAGAGAGAGAGAGAGAGAGAGAGAGAGAGAGACAGAGACAGAGACAGAGACAGAGACAGACAGAGAGAGACAGAGAGAGACAGAGAGAGAGAGACAGAGAGAGACAGAGAGAGAGAGAGAGAGAGAATCAAAGAGGGAGCCATTATTTGTTTGAAAAAAAAACTGAACCTAAAGAAATGACCAGAAACATACAAGACTGACTCCAACTAACAATTTGAGCAATGTGGAAACGCTACCACAAATGCCCTTCCCTGATAGTAAGACCAACAACTAGCATATCTACCATCACAGAGTCCTCATCTAGTACCTGTTAGAAACAGAAGCAAACACCCATAACCAAACACTGAGTTGAACTAGAATCCAGATGCAGAGAGAGAGGGGACAAGACCAGGTTGCAGAAACACATAAAGACAGCTGACCTGAACAAGGAGGAGATAATGCCCCCCCAGACTGATAGCTGGGAATCCATCATAGGGCTTACTCAGACCCCCTGAATATGGGTCTCAGCTAGAAGGACTGAGCAGTTTAAGGGACCTCAGACAGTGAAACCAGGATGTATTCCTGGTGCACAAAAGGACCTTGTGGACACATTCCCCATGGAGGGATACTCCCTTAACCTAGAGACAGGAGAGAAGCTCTAGTCTCTACTTCAAATGACTTGACAGATTTACATGACCCCACCTGGATAGCATGTGGAATGGGGGTGGGGGGATGGGAGGGGAGGGTGATCAGGGTGCATGTGAGTGGGGAGAGAGTGTAAGAGGGAGGAAGGGAGAGAGAGAGGGAGAGGGAATTGGGATCGACATGTAAAATAAAAAAAAAAGTGCTGGAGAGGTGGTTTAATGGTCAAGAACACTAGCTGGTCTTCACAAGGTCCTGAGTTCAATTCCCAGCAACCTTCTGTAATGAGATTTGGTGCCCTCTTTTGTCTTGAAGGCATACATTCAGACAGAACACTGTATACATACTAAATAAATCTTTTTAGAAAAAAAAAAATTACGAAATCTTTAAAAAAAAAAAGTTTAAAAAACACAGTCTGAGGAAATGCTGGAATTAGAAAAGCTGAGTAAATGATGTGGAACTACAGATGCAAGCATAACCAACACAATACAAGAGATGGAAGAGAGAATCTTGGGTGTTGAAAATACACTAGGGGAAATAAAGTCATTAACCAAAGAAAATCTTAAGTTCAGCAAATCCCTAACACAAAATATCCAGGAAATATGGGACACCATGAACAGGCCAAACCTAAGAATAATATGTATAGATGAAGGTAAAGAAACCCATCTCAACAATACAGAAAACATATTCAACAAAAATCATAGAAAAAACTTTCCCAACCTAAAGAAAGACATGGCAATGAAAGTGCAAGAAGCTTACAGAGCACCAAATAGAGTGGACCACAAAAAAAAAAAAATCCTGTCACCACATAATAATCAAAACACCAAACATGCAGAATAAAGAAAGCGTATTAAAAGCAGCAAAGGAAAACTGCCAAATAACATATAAAGGCAAACCTATCAGAATTACACCTGACTTCTCCATGGAACTCTGAAAGCAAGAATGTCCTGGCTAGATATTGTACAAACACTAAGAGACCAAGAATGCCAGCCCAGACTATTATACCCAGCAAAGCTTTCAGTCTCTATAGATGGAGAAACTAAGATATTCCACGACAAAACCAGATTTAAATAATACATATCCATTAATCAAGCAATACAAAAAGTACTAGAAGGAAGACTCCAACCTAAGGAAATTAACTACACTCAGAAAAACATAGGCAATAGATAACCCCACTTTACCAAAAGCCAAAAGAAAAAAAAAGCAGTAAGTGGTTTTAAATTTCCCTCAAAATTAATGATCTTAACTCACCCATAAAAAGATATAGCCAAACAGATAGAATCCATCCTTCTGCTGCATACAAGAAACACACCACAGAGTAAAGGGTTGGGAAAAGATTTTCTAATCAAATGGACCCAAGAAACAAGCTGGTGTAGATAGCCTAATATACAACAAAATAGACTTCAAATTAAAATCAACCTAAAGAGATGAAGAAGGTCATTTCATATTCATCACATTTCATATTCATCAGGATGAAGTCTCAATTCTGAACATCTATGCCTCATATAAGAAGGCACCTACATTTGCAAAAAAAATACTAAAACTCAAATCACACTTACAATGGAAGACTTCAACACCCTAGTCTCACCACTAGACAGGGCCACCAGAGAGACACTTAACAAAAAAATAAAGAACTAACAGAATTTATGCACCAAATGGGTTTAACAGAAATCTATTGAACATTCCATCCAAACATAAAAGGATATACCTTCTTCTCAGCACCACATGGAACCTTCTCTAAAATCGACCACATACTCAGCAACAAAGCAAACCTCAACAGATACAAAAAAATTGGAATAACCCCAAGTATTTAACAGACCACCATGCTTTAAAGTTAGAATTCAACAATACAAATTTCAGAAACTCTACAAACTCATGGAAATTGAACAATGTGCAATTGCACCATTCCTGAGTCAAGGAAGAAATAAAGAAATTAAAGACTTCTTAGAATTCAAAGAGAATGAAGACTCAATATACCCAAACTTATGGAACACTTTGAAAGCAGTGCTAAGAGGAAGTTCATTGCACTGAGCACCCACATGAAGAAAGTAGAGAATAGTCACATTAGAGAATTAACAGCACAATTGAAATCTCTAGAACAAAAAGAAGCAAAGTCACCCAGCAGGAGTAGATGCCAGGAAATAATCAAATTGAGGGCTGAAATCAATAAAGTAGAAACAAAGAAAACAATACAAAGAATCAATGAAACAAAGAGTTGGTTCTTCCATAAAATCAACAAGATATAAAAACCTTTATCCAAACCAACCAAAAGTCAGAGAGAGAACATACAAATTAATAAAATCAGAAATGAAAACGGGGACATAACAACATTGAAGGAATCCAGAGAATCTTTAGGTCATACTTTGAAAATCTGTACTCTAAAAAATTCAAACATTTCACAGAAATGGACAATTTTCTAGATAAATATCACTTATCAAAATTAAATCAAGAACAGATAAGCAATATAAATAGACTTATAGCCCCTAATGAAATTGAAGCAGTCATCAGATCAATGGGCAAGTCAAGTTCTGTATTTCTACTGCCTGAAATTAAAAAAAAAAAAATGCTGACACTTAAAACCATGTTCTCTTCAACTAATATTTTCCAAAGAACAAAACAAGAAGGCAAGTGTGTCTTGATTTCACTTGTCCTTCCTTCGTCTCATCTCTAAATCAGTCTTACAGAATGAATGTGATGCCTAGTTTATATTCAGTGTGAACCACCTAACCTGTCACTCCTCTGGATGACAGACCATGATTTGACTTCAGGAGTATTACGTACATGGGATTTTGATAAGTGATTAAGCCAGGGAAGAGATTTGGGGCAACTGGGATTCTCTAAGCTAAGAAAGATCACCATTGAGAGTATATGATTCAGACTCAGTTTTAGCTAGTAAGTGAATATTTCCTGAAAGAGTAGACTATGGAACATGTCAAGGTACACAAATTCAAATAATGAAATTAAACATTTCAGATACATCACTGATAAAATGTAGAAGGAATGGCAGAGAAAGAGGGACCTTAAAGTACATTTAATTTGAGTGAAACACCTTTGAAAAAATTCAAATTTGAACATCTTTATACTGGAAACTCAGAATTCACTATTTCTTGTTTGTCTTATAGCAGACCAGAGCCACTTATGAATATATTCCCAGCCAATCCCTGAAGGTATTTGCTCTGTGATCCCTGAGTGGCCTTTAAAAATCTTCTGTCACAGTTTATGGGTCTTGCCACCACCTGAAATAGTTTCTTGGCCTAACAGTCCTCTTTACTACTTCAGATTGCCTTACTATTCAGCGTGCAGTAAGTCCTTGGGGGATTCTGTGTGAAAGGTCAGCTGTAATAGCCAATTATTGCTCATTATTATTGAGTCTCTTTTGTTCCATACAATCCTGCCTTATAGTTGGGGAACACTCCTCAAGGGATGAGTTTATCTTTATGTACTTTTACCATGGAAGCAAAATTCATTTGCAGCCATTACCTTCTTTTAATTCAGTCCTAGGCAGGAAGGCATCATTCTCTGGTTAGTGCCTTTAAATAATCACTTTAAAAACCCATGCCTTATGATGTGTTATGGTTATCTTTATCTGTAACCCCAAATTTAACATTACTCTCCCCTAAACAGACACCTCCAGCCTTATAGTCTTTCCTAATTTTATTCTAATTACAAGTTAGAATTAATATTCCTCTTCTATAAGACAAAATAATTTGATTGTTGTTTAAGAATTAGATAATCATTATCATGTTTTTATTTACTTATTTTCTTATTTTACATATCAATCCCAGTTCCCCCTCTCTCCCTCCCTCCTCTCCTCCCTCATTTTTCCCTCTCTCCCTCCCTTCTTCCTGTAAATGTGACCTCTGCATTAACAGGTTTTAAGTCTTATCTGAATGCTCTGGAAATGTTTAAGAAAACACTCCCTGTCTTTATCTAGAACTGATCTTTGTTAAGTTGAATGCATATGGTTTCTTTGTCTTTGAACAGAATAGTTTGTGTCATACCTGTGGTGACAATATTATTTTATTTTTTAAAAAAGGAGTGGCTTTGGAACACATACTGAGTCATCCAAGGGGAATCTACAGTCTAGCCATCACATTGTCGCAGCTCTTCCCTACAAGGTTAGAGCATCTTTGTAGGACAACAAAGTCCAACCTTGAGAGCAGATCAATGACCTTGCCTTATAAACAGGAGTGTGTGTTAGGTGCAAAAGTGACTGACATTTGGTTTAGGAAGCTACAAACTCTCCTATTAGATTGCAGACCCTCTAAGGAAAAAGAATCAGAGCTACAAAAACTATACAACCAACCTTTAAAGTAGCTGGGTTGCTTTTCATTTGTTCCCAGGGCATTAAACAAAGAAAAAAAACTATAAAAACAAGCTGAAAAACATTGATCAAATGCTAACAACGAGAAAACGTAGAAACCACAAAATATGAACTTTGGTTGATGATCAAAGTACTGATAAGTAGAGCAGTCAGGTCTGCTAAATTCCAAACAGAGACAAAAGAAGGCAGAGCATGCAGACTGTTGGTTTTTGACAAACTAGGAGTGGAAAGGATAGTCACCATGTAGGCTGATTGGTCACAATCAACTACAGTTGCCCTGATTGTTGAATGGCATGGGCTAATGTGTCAACTTGAAAGAGTGGAGAGCTCCAGACAGTCAGTGCTTGTTTTGTTCACCTGAAGCACCTGGCTCCACTATCATGAACTTTGACAGGGTGCTGATGAGAGAGAATGTAGCAGAACTGGACTCCAGGATCACCACCCCGGGGCAGAATCAACCATGCTAATTAGTAGATGTTGGATGGAAATACTGTCTCTACATTCTCATCAGAGACAAAACCCTGAGGTGACTAAAGAATGGAGAGCTAAGCCCATTATCTCTAAAGACAAAAAAGGACTTGCTGTGATGGAGGCTGCCTTACTGAACACATTCCCATGCTGGGAGAAGGCAGAAAACTATGTTGTCCAAAGTATTCTACTCCAGAACTAAGCAGTGGTGGGTGGTCTGGGAAAGGCTAGAACATCCCCATCCCCCAAGATTAACCCCGAATAAAGGCAGATCTTGACTGCCATAGAAAGAAAACCAGATAGTGTAAAAGCCAGAATCCATAGCTTAAGACCAGTCTAAGACTAAACCTGGATGAGAATAACAGAAGTTTTCACCATCATCATTATGCATCTGAAACTGATTGCCAAACAGCAATATCTCCATAGGTAACAGGCCACCACATGAAGGTAAATCCATGCACAAGAGAAAGAACAACCAACAGTCGGGAAAACAGTACTGACCCTGTAATCATAGCTTTTGTTTTAAGCAGCTGCAATGGTGGTCTAACACTAGAGAGATTAAAACCTATATACATTGAAAACAGAGTCCAACTCCAATACCAGTGACTGAACCTAAGAGGTGTATTCTAGTATAATCAATACTTCCTCATTTTAGGTCTTTTATACACAATGTTTCCAGTTGATTGAAAAAAAAATAAAAGAAATATAAAAGTGCAAAAATGTAGTTAAAAGATGATTAAATATATAAATGGAACCAAAGCCATATATGAACCAAATGTTAGCTCCCACTGGGTCCATAAAGGAATGGATGACTATGTTCAAAGCTACAGTAGAAGAGCTCATGAGCTCACCATGCATGAGCAAATGAGGAATTTCATCAGGGATGGGATCTCTTAGCTAGATTCAAGTGTAAATGCAGGGTTGCTGATAAATTTATTTTTTAGAGTCACTGAACCTAATGACAGATGAACATAAACCAGCTTCACAAAGGAAAGTGGAGAGGGAGAAAAACACAGCAAGCACCAAGCTGTCAGACTATATCAAAGGTACCCTGGAGTCACAAGAGAAGGAAAAAAAGGGGGAGAGAACAGAAGAAAGAGTTGCAGAAACCAAAGCTACTGAAAGAAACTTACAAATACATTCAACCAAGGATCCAAAGAACCTGGAGTAAGATGAACACCTAATAAGAACAAAACAAAGTTAAAATAAGTCAAAACAAACAGAGCATGGCAGGCAGGCAGACTTCAATAAATCGGAGATAAAGAGAAAATCTTACAGCAGCCAGGGGAGATGCATGTCACAAACAAAAGAAAATAGATGAGTAGAAGAACAAACTTCTTGTCAGAAACTATGAAAAGTAACAGACAACGATGTGACATCTGTGACTCACTGAAAGAAAACAATTCTGTCAGTCCAGAAAATAATCTAACAAAACCATCTCTCAAAAACTGAAAGTAAAGATGAAGTCTGCAGACACATAATGTGAGCACCAACTCAGAGGCAGAGGATTTGTCCTCGAAGTAACACATAAGGGAATTTTTTGTACTCACAGGACCAGACACAATGGATCAACAGAAAGACATGAAAAGCTGCAGACATGGAAAACCAAGGGCAAAGAAAAGAATTTTCTAGTTATAAATTGGCAAGGAATAACTCCTGGAAGTTGTCATTTAACATTGCATTGTGAGATTTATAAGTGATGAGAGCTGCATGTGACAATAGCAAAAACAGATGACAGAACAGGCTTAGAAAGTCAGTTAGGAAGACCTAATGCTGACTGTGACACCCACACCCAGACACACACAGTGGCCAAGAAAGATAAATGCCACTGGGCAATCGTGGAAAGTTCAGAGCCACCCATCAGTTATGCAAAAGGAACAGAGTCCTGAGCCATGCATTGGCAGCAAGACCCTTGAAGGAAGACACACAGCCAAGACTAGCAAATTGTAGCCCCAAGATGCTTCATGAATCAGCATGGAAAACCAGGATAAAGATTGTATGGAACCATTGTGGGAAGCTCAGAGCTCTCAGCCATCAGGGCTGCTCTCGGCCACAGGAGAACAACAGTTATTGTGGGGAGGTTTGATGTTTGACAGAGTAGCAGTAAGAAACTACAGCCTCTATCATTTTCATGGTTGGCTCCTGATATCCAGCAAAATTCACAAAACACACAGTAAAGAAAACAGGCAAATTCTTTTCTTCATGGGGCTTATATCTAAAGAAAAGGAAATGTATAATAAACATATAGATACATGAAAATGTTATGAAATTTGAGATTAATGTAAATACCATGAAGTCAAAGAATAAGTATAAGAGGAAGTACCTTCTACTAAGCAACGTGGCCTGGCTTAGTCCATGAGAAGTGAGAGTGGAAAATGAAGGAGTCTGTCCTATATTATACAAAGAAACAATAACTCAAATGCTGATGTAAGAACAAGGGTAGCTGGAACCTAGGCAACTGACCTGACTGCAACAACAGGCAGAGGCTGAGTGTGAGGGGCTCAGGATTCCTACCAAACTGCCAAACATTATTGTAACACAGACCAAAGCTTTAGTGCTGAGAGTTGCCATAAATCTGGAACTATTTCAATTCTTCAAATACTTCTGTCTACATCATATATCACTTTCCAGGAAGACCATTTCTAAACACCAGCTGCCCATGACAGACAGACTCTCAGAAGTCACGCAGATGTCTGGTTTGTACAGCTGGTGTCAACAATAATTACCTTTTTAAGTGCAGAGAAGCCATGACAAGATAATGATGCATTCATGACAAGTGACCAGGTATAGAAAATGATGACCAGGTGTTTGAAACTCAAAAAAAAAAAAAAAGAAAAGAAAAGAAAAGAAAAAAAAAGAAAAGAAAAGAAAAAAAAAGAAAGAAAGAAATGTGGGATATGTAAAGGTGGTAAGGTGTTTTGTGACTGTTAACGATACATCCCTGCAGGAGCAAAATGGCAAAATTGTTTTTAAAGAATCCTATCACAGAAGTGTCAGGTGTTTTTCACACAATGAATAAAGTATATTTTTAGGACATAGACCAAACACACAGTTGTTTCCCTGCTTCAGCATAGAGTAGGCCTGCTCTAGCTCCAGTGCTGGTACAGAGTAGGCCCCTCTAGCCCCAGCCCAAGCAACATCACACAGTGGGTCTGCTTCATCTGCAACACTCCCAGCTCTGCTCAGGAGGTTGTCATGTCTGCTTCATCACTTGGGAACTAATTGCAAAGCCTGTTCCTTCAGATTCTCACCATACTTCTGGCCATTGTAACTGTTGTCTTACTTCAGACAGCCACTATGTGGCTTTTCCAAGGTCTGCCCATCTGCTCCCTGTACCTCTGGGCTTCTTCACTTCTTTCCACTAAGTCTCAGACCTCACTATCTCCTCAGTGTAGCTTTCCCCCCAATGTTCTTTGCAAGTGTCAGCACTCCTACATGGAGAACAGTTATTCTTTGTATCTGTCCCCATTTGGGAGTAATTGTAACTGTGACAAATTACATAGACCCTAATAACCCTAGGATTGTATTAACCCTAACGGTTACTTGGTTTCCTGCTGTATCCTGTTCCATGAACTTTGGGGGGGGCAGGTGTATACACACATGCTCATGCTATGTGCGCATATGCATATCAGTAAAACACTTTCAGGAATCAGTTCTCTTCCTCCAAGTGGATCCAAGAACTGAACCTTTACCCACTGAGCCATCTTGCAGGCCCTTTGTCAAAACATGGTCCAAGAGTGGAGTCAGGTGAGGAGAATTTTGAGACGCCAAGAAAACAAGACAAGAATCTTGTGACCTCGGTTTCTTCAAAACATTCCCTGTTCTGGAATGCAAATTTGTGCTCCTCCCAGGTGTAGTAGATAGGAATGAGTTTACTCCAGATTATTCATTATTATTAGCTGATGTTATGTAATTAAATTTATAAACTATACTTTCTATGCCTCTATGAAAAAACATTTTTGCCATGTGTGGCTTATCCTGAATCATGGGAACTTTCCTCAGGTGACTGCTCTTAATGCTCGCGGTATAAATACTCTGACTAAAGTGGTCATGAAGACTTTGCATGAGACTTTGATCTTCTTCATTTATAGGCTTTATTTTCCCATGCCTCACTGCCTCTAGAGCAGTGACAACCCTATACTTTACTGTTTGAAAGAAAATGTTCTGAAAACCACAGGGAAAGTGATTGTTTTCGTATAGACTAATATTTATTTATTAAACTCACCTTGAGGTCAGTGCTCACAGGTGATCAGTTCTAGTTCATGACCACTGACTGGATCATTGTTGACTTTAAAGTATTCCTTTAACAGTCCACAGATTATAACTTTGTCTTAACAGCTAAAAATTCTACTACTTTAAATAAATTTGCATTTATCTCTGTGTATCTATTTTTTACTTCAGCCCTCCCTTAGAATACACTAACTTGACCTTGTGCTAACCTTGAGAAACACATGCTCAGGTGTTGATGGAGGACTTGGGCTAACAAGGGTGGCTAAATGTACACCTCTGTGAACACTGTCTTGAGTCATCCCTAGTAACTATGCACTGCCACAGACACAGTCCTGTTTGTGTCAGGGGCTAATGAGTACTCATCTTGCTCTGTTCTTCCTGATTATTCTATTCTTATTGAAAGAAACTGGTTGAATAGACAGAAAAGACTATAACTAAATTACTTTCACAGAGGAACTTTAAATAATTTTCTGAACTACTCAGTGTTTTTAGAAAACAAAAGAGATTTCAAGCAATAAAACTCCCTCATTGCTTTTTCTCATACAAAATCATTCATTTAAGAGATGATTTGCTATGGGTGTGATGTCGCCTGAGGATGTCAAAATCAAGATTAATTTAGGCTGACACAGCCATACTGGGATGTGTAAAAGCCATCATAAAGCTGACATCATCACACCACTATCTCTGAATCATTAAAACTGCTGTGTGAACAACTACTTAACTTTCTACTGACATAATACCATTGATGAAACATGAATTTGGAATTGCAATGTTTTAGCTACTCAAAATAACAAACTTGGTCAAAAAAATAATGGTGAGATCAGTAATTAATAAGGACAATTTCATCGATGCACGCAAATTCCTCCAAGGACTTCTTTTAATATGAACATTTCTAGTGATTCTGCTTTGAGAGTACAACAATAGACTCTGAGGACAAACTAACTTGAATACAAATTCCACCTTTACCACTTACAGCCATGTGACTTATGTTAGACTCAATTATTGCTCAAATTACCTATGAAAAATAATCCCTACATTTTAATAGAATCTTCAACATTGCCAAAAAGGGATAATACCCCAGACAGAGAGCTTGGTGGACCCTCTAATTTGAAGAGGTGGAAGGCGGGGGTGGGGGTGGGGTGGGGGTGGGGTGGGGGGAGGAGGACGTCTCCAGAGCCCAGTAGCAGAAAGTAAAGCTCCCTACACAGGAGAAATCTCACAGATCTACAGGGTATCCATCCACCTTCTCTCCTCAGCTAAGCCACTGTCAGTGCCAGCATGGCAAAACTCCCTGATGCTGGCATAAGAGTTGGCTGGCCATATTCAAAGCAACAATAATTGCATTAAATGAAAACACCAATTAAAAGTCAGAAAGTCTCAGAATAGCTAAAACAACAGCAGGGGTCTTCTAGAAACCTGTTTTAAATTTAAGAAGTAGAATAAAGATAAAAAAGACATAAATCATTTGCCACATTAATACTAGCTCAAAGAATGTTCCAATGGCTGTGTTAATGTTAAGAAAAAGTAGATGCCAATGCACGGAATGTTGTGAAATAAACATAGATCACCTTGTAATGTTAAAAATTTTAATTTGTCTTTTTATAGCATATGATATGGCATTAATTTTGGATATTGTCAACCACTTTAATTTATATGAATTCTTCTTAAACACATGATGAAAACACTGAGAGACTACAACAGGATTGCCAAAGCAAATCTCAATAATAAATATTAACTATGGATCAAAGAAATAAATCATTAAGAAAATTCAAAAACATTTTTAAGTGAGCGATTTTCATAGTATTTCACAAAGGAAGGAGCAAATACCCAAAGCAAAGGAGTGGACAACTAGAATTTTTTTTTTTAATATTTGAAAACTATCGACACAAACCACTATGTCAACTGAATATCTCCAATAGATGCAGAAATATCAAGTTTATGTTGATCTGTAACAAAACCTTTCAGAATATGTTTTAGAGAGGAAATTTTCCTGAATTGACAAAGAGAGTCTACAAAAAAAGAAAGAGAGAGGGGGGAGAGGGTGAGGAAGGAAAGAAGGAAGGAAGGAAGGAGAAAGGAATACCTACAGGTTATAGCGTTCTGAGATATGAAACAATACAATTTTGTCTGATAATATAGCTTCTGATAAAGGTTAAGATGTTGGTCCTAGTCAGTGCATGCACTTGAATAATGACAGGCATAATGCAAATGTCACAGAGAGGGAAGCAGAACTTCGGCTTTCATAGTCATTATAAACATCTATATTGAAATTATAAAGAAGTCACAGAAAACCACATAACTAATACCTGAATCTAGAAAAATCAGTATATATATATATATATGTATATATATATATATACATATATATATATGGCCAATATTATAAAATTAAAATCTACTTATAACAAGGTTAAAATATAAATTAAAACAATACCATTGATAATAATGTCAAAGTTATGAATCAGTGATCAATTAGAAATATATATTCTATACTGATGTAATAAAACTTTGGTTGATTGCTTAAAATTTTAATACACTAAATGCAAAGAGCAAAAGACACCATCATTAAGATACCATTTAATACCAAATTGATCTATAATTCAAGTTAACTGCAGTCAAAATCCCAGGAAGCTTTTACTGGAAAAATCAGGAGGTCTATTATTTTTTATATGATAACATTTTTTTTCATTTAAATTTGAAACAAGCTTGTTTTACATGTTAATCCCAGTTTCCTCACTCCCCCTTCTCCTCTGCTCCCCCCCCCCACCTCCATCCCATCCCTTTTCTGTTCCCCAGGGAGGGTGAGGCCTCAGGAGGTCTATTCTAAAATACACATGCATATAAAATGGATCTAAAACAGTTGTAAAAGAGCTAAAAAGAGCAGATTTGGAAAATCCATGTTATCTGACTTTAAATTTTACTCTAGAGCTATAGCAACCTCTAATGTGATACAGCATTGTATTTGAACATAAGGATAAATATATAGACCCACATGGGATGGAGAACAAATGTAAAATCAAATCTGTACATATTTAGCTCATTGATTTTTTTTTTCTGAGAAGGCCAATCTAATTCAATGAGAAAAAGAAGACTCTTTTCAACTACTGATACTAAAAGAGTCCAGTTATCTGTATTCTGTCAATTACTAAACAGTCCTTGCTTTTTGACTCCCATAAATACAAAACAACACAAAACAAAAAATAGATGGATGGTCCTAAATGCATGGTTTAAACCAGAAAAATCTCACAGAAGATAATATAAATTCCTGCTGTCTTTGTCTTCTGGATGTTCTTTGTATATTGACTGAGCCTCCCCTTGTGATCTCTGTGTGACCTGCAGCAGAACCAAAATCTAGCATGGCACAGTGGGTCCTCTAAACCCATCACTCCTTTTTCTGCTGAGGAAAATTATGCCCAGAAGTCTCTAACATTTGCCTTACACCTCCTTGACTAGATTTGGGTCGCAAGTTCATATTAAGTTACAGAGATTTGAGGGAGTGAGTACCAGGCTTTCTCAGATTTCCTGAAAGGAGGGCAGACTCTTCATGTAAGAAATATATAAGAGAACAGAGCTGCTGAGGACTACAGAGCATGGACTGTGACTCCTACAACTAGCTCAACACTGAGTATCCTCTTTTCCATAAGCCCCCATCACCCTCTGCAGCCTCTGGACTGTGATATCAGTATTTGGCAGAACTAAAAAGAAAAGCAGTGAGGATGTGGAATGTTCTTCTTAAGCCCAAAATGAAGTAAGAACAGACCTATGTGCAGTCTTTCCCCTTGTGTGCTGGGCTCTTTTTACCCCTCTAGTTTGTTTGCTGACTGGATGGTACTAGTTTCCTCTTTGACTGCAGTTTCTCCACCATTATTATCCTTAATTCTTTTTACAAAGCAATTAATATTGCCACTGATGAGAGGATGTGATTGGTTCAAATCCCAAACTTACCAGCCAAGACTTGCGTGGAATTTTCACAAGGTATTTCAACTGTTTCTTTTCATGTGTAAAATAAAGATATCTGCCTCAAAGATGTATGGAGATTAAATGATAGAAGAAACCTTCAGAACAGTAAAAGGTAACACTTCATGTTGTCATTCCAAATTAAGGCACACAAATCCTTAGAGATTTTGTGCCAAATAAAGAAAGACTATATTTATTAATACAACTCTAATCAACTTTAACACTTATGAGTAAATTTATTGTCTAAGAAATAATCTTCATTACTATTCCGGTTCTCAGTTTAATCCATAGGACCCACATAGTGGAAGAGGGGACCAACTCTCACAAGTTGACCCCTAGCCTCCATATGCATGCTACAACACACACACATGAATGTAGTTGAAAAAAAACACTATTAATTATTTCATTTTCCTCTATTCTTCAGAGTGTTTGGGGTACCAAAGAGTGAGGTTCTAGCCAGAAGCTGAGAGTGTTCTTAGCTGAAGAGTTATTTATGACACATTAATTGTGTTCTATGAAACAAGGTGACTGCATTAAAACAGTTCTTAGTCTTTTTGTACTTGGGCACTCCCATGAGGGTGTTATTTAAATTCCAAGGAGGATTGTGATTGCAAAAATCATTCCACATGAATAAGAAGTGTATGGTAAAAGAAACTGAGGAGCATCTCAACAGGATGCAGATGTCCTGAATTCTGGAGACACCACCTCTGCTATAAAGGGTTAAATCTATGTATTTCTCAAATTAAATAATTTTAGAGTTGAGTATTTCTGAGAGACCACTATAATAATACCACATGCTATTGATGCAAACAAACTGGGTCAATAAAGGATTCAGAATCTTACCCAACTCAGATCTCAAAAAAAGACCAAGGGTCTATTGACTCAGTTCAACTTACTTTCCACTATGACATCTTTCCTCCTGTGTAAATTTATTTTCCTTGACTGATAGCCCCCCAACCTGGAGACAAATTTACTTTCTCAAGGCTCAAACAGACTTTCATTCACCAAAGTTTCTATTAATCATTAAAATTGCTGATTGAAACATAAGGCAAATATTACTCTCTAAATTCTTTCCCATTTACCTAACAAGTCTTCTTTCCTCATTAAATTCAGAACCTTCAGTTACTTACATGATTTATAATACACCTTCTCTAAAATTTATTAGTGCATAATAACTAAGACATCAATAAGTAACCAAAGATGCCTTTGGGATTCATATCAACAGTGATCTCTTTTAGGAGAGCTGAAATTTTCTTTTTCAGAGTATATGTTCAACTACTCTGAATTTAACTGTGAGGCCAGAGTAAGGCCACTGAGCTTCGTACTCCATTTATATTGATTGCTTTTTATGTGGCAAAGCTGACTGGAATTTTTCAGTCTGGAAAGCCTCTTCAGCAAACTATACCTCTTAAAAGGGTCAAAAACCCAGTAGAACAAAGATTTCTCAAAAGTGTGAACAACATCCATTCTCAGAAAACAAATCTGGTAGATCTGATTAACTAATGGGAAAAAATAAGAAAAATCAACCTTAGGTGCAATGTTCTGCACATAAAAGACTTGCTGAGATATTTTGGATTTTTTTTTGGAAGCAGTATAAAAAGACAGGGGCAATTATTGAAGAATGCAGATGAGCCCCTTACCCAGAGTCTAGTTGAAGCCTCTCTCTCCAGCTGAGAATCAAGAATTAGAGCCCAAATCATATTTGTTTAAGACCATCTCCCTTCCCAGCTGTTACCCTAAAATTTTCTAGGAGACTTCTAAAACCATCCTGTTTAAAAGGATATGTGCTGATCACCTTGTGCAGCCTGTGCACCTTTATCATCCCCTGGTACCCTGGTATTATTTATCAAGTTGTAATCCTATTCAGGGTAAACTAAATTGTAAAAAAGGAGAGAGAGAGAGAGAGAGAGAGAGAGAGAGAGAGAGAGAGAGAGAGAGAGAGAGAGAGAGAGAGAGAGAAGAAGAAGAAGAAGAAGAAGAAGAAGAAGAAGAAGAAGAAGAAGAAGAAGAAGAAGAAGAGGATGAGGATGAGGATGAGGAGGAGGAGGAGGAAGAAACGGTCCATATAAAATATTAAGGACTTTGGGAGCACCTTCCTTATGGAAGGATAATCCCTTAGCTTAGAGGCAGGAGGGAGGGCCTAGTCCCTACTCCAAATAACTTGAGAAATTTTGATGAGCCCTCCTGGAAGGCAACACCCTCCCTGTGGGGTGGGGGTGAGGTAGGATGGGAGGGGGTCAGGAGAGAGGGAGGAGGAGGGAACTGGGATTGATATGTAAAATAAGAAAGAATTTTATGTATATTCATTATGTTATTATATAATTTATTATATATATAATAAAACTCCTAAAACTTCCAATATGATAGTTAAGTATGCCTTGCATGTCACAAGTCCACACTGTGTCTCTCAGGTGTGCTTTATTTCTCTCTTTTTTCCATCTGCATGCTTAAAATTCATGTTACAAAAGTGTCTTTTAACAAACTCCACCTATCTTTAATACTGGCTCACACTGAAATTCTTCTCTTCAGCAAAACCAAGTATACAGTTTTACCTGAGTCAATGTCCCTAAAAGATGAAGAACAGCATGGACCTGCGGTTCTTTCTATGCCCATGCTGACAATATGAGGGCTCAAATTAAGATCCAGGAACTATATATTTCCCCCAAAACAGCTGAAATCAAGATGACCTTTGTTCTAGTTTCACACCCTGACCAAGAGTAACATGGAGGGGAAAAAAAAAGATTTATTTGGCTTTTAATTCCAGATTACAGTTCATGATAGTAGGGAAGTGACAGAAGAAGGAACTTGAGATAGTTCCATCTTATCCACAGGAAGGACGGAGAGAATGCAGGCACCCAGTGCTACCTGCCTGCTTGCTTAGCAGCAGCTTTCTCTACTCTGTGTGTCAGGACTTCCTGATACCTGAAAAGGTATCATCCATAATGGGCTTGGTCTTTTTATATAAATCAATAACCAAAAAAGCCCCCTTACAGACACCCAGGCACCTTAACCTGATGGAGCTATTTTCTCAATTTAAACTCTCTTCCCATGTGATTTTAGATTAGTTAAAACTAACCAGCACAACCTTAAATGGTCCATTCTGCTGCTGTGGATATTTCCCCTAGCTAAGCAGCCCCCCTTAGCTAATATCTGAGGGGGGAAAACATTAAGTTCCTAGCCTCCACTTGCATTCAGAACTATTCTTTTAGAATCCTTTCCTGCACTGTTATCACGAAGCCCAGCTTACCACAGTTCCTGGTTGATTATTAAATTCCAATGGGCAAACCCATGTACCCTACAGAGAAGGCAGTATCTTTGTCCCTCAGGCAGGGAGGACTGTGCTAGCCTGCTGTTAGTCTCATCTGTCCACTGCTGAGTGTCTTAGGTTACACACACACCCCTAATGCTGGAACAGAAAGTGTCCCATGAACAGAGAGCAGGAGGCAATCAAAACATTTCTGCAATGTGGCAAGCCAAATGTTCCTGCTAGAAAGGGGGGGGGGTGCTATAATTCTGGTTGTCTGCCAGTCTGTTACGCTGTTTGCATAGCATATTGCAATACCCTTGGCCTTTGCACCCAATTTCAAGCATATAGCCATTAAAATTACACAACAAACCTTTCATGTTTGTCATTGTTGTTCCAGTGGTGGCCAGCTGTTTTCCATTTCCGACAACAGATTGAATCAAAGAAATGAATGAAAACGCTGAATGAGGCTACCTAAAAGAAAGAAGCAGGTGCTAAACATTCCCGTGGATGTGCCTCATTATCATCTAAAAGAGGACGGATGATCATTTCTAATTTAATGTAGCGAAAGAATGCAAAATGAATGCACATGGATGTTTTTAATGCCGTGCTGATACCTGAATTACAAAATAATTTTTACAGCACACTTACAGGAGATTTGCAGCATCATGGAGAAGACTTAGGCATGGCTTTAAATCCCTTGCCTCCAGAGGATTCAGTGAAATGATAACAAAGGAATAAACATTTACAATTCAACAACAGAAAAATAAATGTAACTTTAGTGATTTTCTAAAGAGACATATATTGACTACTAGGGCACAGTGGAAACTGCTGCCTGAGGGCTCTTTCCTAAGATAGTTGGCTAACCCAGAGATTCAGAACCTGCATGTCAGAAGGCAGAGATCCAATCAAGGAGGATATGGATTTATGTTGTTTGAAAATAGGTCAAGCTTGACCCACACACAAACTCTCCAATTCTTTAGAGTATAGTAATAACTGGTAGTTAGCCAGGAGATATATATCCTGAAATGACTGAGTCTCTGGTTTTGTGTCTTAGCCTTTTTTGAAATGTGACCAGCATCTTTGATCTAAAAATCCTATGTTTTAAATCTCCAAAATGCTTTATCGTTATTTGCAATAGTTTATAGGTATCAACAACCCTTTGTCACTTACTATCATAGAATGCCATGCATGAATATTGGTATTTTCACAGTATGACTTCTAACACTCTCCTAGTTAGAAGTTAAAATGCTAAAGTGAGGAGAGACCTGACCTTCTGGCTGTTGGGACAATAGAGACCCACCCTCTCCACACATGCCAGCGTAGACATTTGCCTATAGTCCTCAGTAAAGGAGCCAGTGCCCCTGAGCTATAGGAGTCTCTGTGCTTCAGCACTTTTTCTAACTTTGGGGTATCAGATCCTTAGCCTGAGCAGAAAACATGGAAGGATATTATATTGTATTAAGAAATCTTCCAAGGTTCTCTTGGATTGTATTTATTTGCAAAGTCAATTTAACTCTCTAACCAGTTGTAGAGATTCTGCCAAATACATTTTAATAAAACCCTCCACTTCATCAACTCGCCAAAGAACATTCTGTTGTTTGTAGGAAGAATTCTGAACAACATATGTCTCCATCTGTTCCATTTTCTCTTTACAGAATTATTGCTTATACAGTCCCTTAGATTATTCGTATCTTTATCAATATGGTCATAATTTTATTTCTTTGGACTTTTGCACCATTTGAAGATTCTATCTTTTAATCAGATTTTTCAGCAAGCTAACTTCAATATCAAATTCCATTTCTGGTTCCTCTGTTAATATTTAAAATCCAAATGTCAGTTCTTCCAATTTCTTGTATATGTCTAATGGGATTCCAATCAAAATAATATCAAGATATTTTGTGAATGTTGAAAGCTGAGTCTTAAATGTATATGGAAAGCAAAACCTTCCAATAGTCAGTGGAAAAAAGAACAAAATAGGAAAATTGATACTAGCTGGTTTTCAGACTTACCACAGGATATAAAAACCAAGACAGAGCCAGGCAGTGGTGGCACATGCCTTTAATTCCTACACTCGAGAGGCAGACACAGGCAGATCTCTGTGACTTTGAGGCCAGCCTGGTCTACAGAGCTGGTTCCAGGACAGCTAGGGCTACACAGAGAGACCCTGTCTCAAAAACAAACAAACAAAAAACACAACAACAACAAAAAATAAACTGACAGTGTGCACTACTAGAAAAAGGACAAGAACAACGGAAGAAAGAGACCCAAGTAAATATAGCATGCTGTACTTTGACAATGGAATAAAGTCAGTTAAGTGGAGAAAAGTTTATCTGTCTAATAAATGGCCCTGAAGTAATTGGATATATATAATATATATATATATATATATATATTGTCATATATGTATATATATATGACAATAAATTAAACATTCACAAAATTTACTCAAAAATGAATCATAAATCTAAATACAAAGCACTGTACAATAGAACTTCTAGAAGACACTGTAGAAGAAAACTAGAAAGTGGCATGGTATGTTTGATAAATAAGCACTAAAAATACCCACAAAAGAAAAAAGTTGATAAATCAAATTTGTTAGAATTAAAAAGTTCCCTATTAAACACTATGTTAAGAGTTTACAAAGACAAGTCATAGACTTTGGGAAGCTATATACAAGAAATATATCTAATTTTGTGCCTAATATAAATCTAATTCAAAAATACACAAAGTAGTCTCTAAATTTAAATGGAAAGAAAGAACTCCAAACCACCTGAATTGAATAGGCGCTCTCTTCTATATACCCTTGCACCATGCTGCCTTGGGGATAGAGAAATGGGCAAATAATCATGGATTGAACCCTCTGAAACCATGATTCTGACTAAGCCTTCTCCCTTTTTAAGTTAATTTATCTCAGGTATTTGTTATAGTAATAGGGAACTGATGAGCATAATGCTTTATTTAATGAAAGTATTTCTCCATGAGTACTGCCTAAGACCTCTGATACCATCATGTAAATAGACTTGTGCTGAATGATTAAACAATTGGATGGCTAAGGGTTGGACTCAGAATTTTCACTTTGGGGATGGAAGTTTACAGCAAGCAAAAAGACACTAGAGTTATTCATACTAGAAGCAGAAGCAAGAAATACTAGAGTTATTCATACTAGAAGCAAGAAATGGACCAGATGAGGTTTTAGATCCTTTAGTATCAGGCAGTAAAGATGTGCTAAGACAAACACAAAACACAAGGATCTAGCATGTTAGAGGAACACAGGAGTCAGTCCAAACAGTCTCAGTGGTCAAAGCTGACACAACACAAGGCATATTTGCTACAACCTGCCTTAGTTCTTATTCAGTTGCTTTCATAAAATACCCTGGTAAATGTTCTGGTGAAAGCTTCACCCCAACCCCTGGCATCCATATACCCAAAGAGTCTGGAATGTTCTGATGGAAACCCCCCTCCCCTATCTCTCTCTCTCCAAACCCCACCTCATCTTAGAAAACACACAAAATGATAACCCCTCCCATAGATGGGGTAATTTTAAAGGACAAATTAAAAGGGTAATCAAAAGAGAGAAAGACTCCATGCAACAGAGCTCACATGAAGGGTATTATTATTATTATTATTATTATTATTATTATTATTATTATTATTAAAGGGGGGACAGGAGGGGGAAACTCTTGTCTCTGTCTGGAGACAGAAGCAAGAAAATAGAAGAGAGAGGCAGAGGAGGGGGAGGAGAGACAGAGAGACAGACAGAAAAGCAGAGAGAGAGAGAGAGAAAGAGAGAGAGAGAGAGAGAGAGAGAGAGAGAGAGAGAGAGAGAGAGAGAGAAAGAGAGAGAGAGAAGAGATAGGTAGGACCTTTTTAAAAAGGGAATGTGGTGAATGTTCATAGATGGTGCTCTTAGTTGCTGCAGCTGTAGGTATAGCCTGCCAGAACCCCAAGGACCGATGCCCGAATATTAATACTAGATATGTTCAAGATTATGCACACAAAGAATTTAAACTGTACCCCAGAAAACAGACACGTGGCTTTCTGGCCTTTCTTTTCCATCTCCTCCTTTTTCTGGGGGACTGGAAAATCGTCCAGGAGTGTTTTTTCCATTAAATGTGGGCTAGTTTGGTTTGATTTGGTCTGATTTGGACTTCTGTGACAACAGAGAGGCTTATTGGAGTACAGAAACTTTTCATTAAAAACAGTTTTAAGAAAGGCTCATCCCTCATGGCAGAAAAGTATCAGCAGCAGGGGCTTGAAGTAGCTGGTCACATCACATCCACAGTCAAGAAGCAGAGAGGAAGGAATGTTGTGCTTGGCTCACTTCCTCACCCCACCCCATTTTATATTCAGTCTAGGTTCTCAGGCCCCACATTCAAGTGGGGACACCCACAATAGCTAACCTAACTCAGTTAACCTAATCAAGGTAATCCTCAGGAGGTGTATGTGTGCTCTGATGTTCATTTCCCTGGTGATTCCAGATGCCATCAAGTTGACAGTTGAAATTAACTGCTATACAACCCAGAGTATGACTCAAATATACTTCAATCTATACTAAAGTCAACAAATGGAGGAATGATTGACAATCCTTGAAGAACAGCTCTAAATAATTAATAAGTACTCTACTCTGGAACAGAAGGAACATACCCTCCCAGCCCTTGATATAGGCTGTATGTGGTGACTTCTACCAGCTAGTATGGAAAGTGGATAAAAGAGTATCTTTCCAAAACAGGAGGCTCACAGGCCTTTCTTCACCAAGTGATTAACATCAACAGCGATGTCACATGCAGCATGTTCTTTATGCCGTGGTCTGGTGGAGATTATGATGCAACCTTGTGGTCTTCTTCCCAAAGACTGTAGCTCAACTCTTATGAGGCAAAACAAGCAATACATTAAAGAGTAATAGACAAAATACCAAAGTATTCCCCCTCAAAACTGTCAAAACATCAAAGACAATGAGAGTCTGAGAAACTGTCTTCTCCAACAGAAGCCCAGGAAAACACAACAAAATATAACATGAGGCACTGGATGATCCTGCAACAGAAAAAGAACATTCAAGAAAATTGAATAAGGCATGGACTACAAATAAAATGTATTAATGTCAACTCACTAATGATAATGGATATTCTATACTTATGTGAATATTAATAAGAGAAATTGAAAGAGAAAGTGAATTTGGGAACTCCAACTATCTTCTTAAATTTTTATCAATTTAAAATGTACATTAAAGTGAATTTTATTCAAAGTCAAAGGAAAAAAAAATAAAACTCAAAGCCATCTGTTCGTTACCAGGTTTATATAGAACAAGATAAAAGGACACATTGAAGATGAAAAACATAAACACATTTATCAGCAAAAAGAAACACAAATCACTATCTTTTTCATCAGAGAAAAGATCTTTCCCTCTTAAGACACCTAGAGGAAGAAAGAGCTGTCAAGTCTTGGTGACCCATTTGTTCCTATAACAATAGCAACCTTTCATCCCATAATATAAATGATTGTAGCTGGTTCCCAAAGTGTAGGTGATTGCTATCAGGTTGTTGGTGGCTCTTCAGTGACTTTGGATATAGATTGTAAATTGCATTGCAAATAAAGGTTGTTAACTATGAACATATCAAAAGAAAAAACCAACAGGAATGAAATTGTATTCATGCCAACTTTACCCTTGGACCTCATAAATTAACTCCCAGTATTTTTATTTCTTAATGGATAGAAATAAAAGTATTAAATAGTGTTTGCTTTAAGTCAATACTTTTAAATTTATATAGTATCTAAAGTGGAATATGTCACAGGGAATGATCAAGTCCCCATGTGTCAGGCCATGTTCAATAACTGATAGCAAAGGACAAGGTCATCACAAACCAAAGGGACTCAGAATAGCAATATGGAAGTGACTGCATTGTCAGCTGATCCATAGAAACTTGCCAGGGGCTGAGCCTCAGGAGTTTTACAAATCATCACTACAAAACTGGTTTACCAAGGAAACTGCTCCTGGGCTGCATTCCAGACACTGGAGAACTGAAGATGTCACCTTCGCTCAACTCAGGAGATCTTGAAGGAGCTGCTGCTGGAACCTCTGGCTCCCAGCATGCCCTGTGTAAAGATGACAGGACTTCGCCAGGCCATGGCCTTTTTCAGAATCTATCACATATAATAAATGATTACAATGTGATGATGTATTTGATGATTGTTCTAAGCCAAGCTCTTGCATGCTATATTCCACAGCCCCTGATTTGTTCCCACAGACCCAGAGCCAACACATTGCTCAGACCAACCAAACAATACACCTTCCCAATCACTTTGTGTTGCATTTTCTTTGATAAAACATCATAATACATCACAACAGCACTACTTAACTTTTTCTAATCATAACCCTTTTTCACAAGAAAAGTTTCCATGAGTGTGGCAAGAAGTTACATAAAATATGTATACCATTGAAATATTCACTGATAATCAACTGTGAAAACTTTTATTTTAAAGCAAGTATTTCACATACATATAATTTTACTAGTTATTTAAGATGAGTTACTTTCATATTAGTGAGATTAGCATGCTTATTTTGCACAAAGGATTAAGTTTTGGCTGAACATTTGATACTGCAGGACACAGCATCTATATTTTTATTTAATAAACATTAGTGTTGAGAAAGCAGAATGATCATTCAAGAATTTGTCAGAAATTCTGTTCTAATCTCAAGACAAAATTAACTCAATGATTTTATTCTATAAAACTCAAGTTGGGCAACACAGCTTTAATACTCAAGAAGCAAGGACAGGGGGATTTCCATGAGCTCACAGACAGCCTCATCTATATAGTGAATTCCAGTCTAGACAGTTACATAGCGAGACCCCGCTCATAGTCCACTGCACTCAGGTTTTATCAGTCTGAAAAGGACTCTCTTAATACATATGTGCTCACTCATACATTACCTCTCAGAACATCTAGGAGCCTTTCAGAGCTCCTGACTTGTACTAACTTAAAACATTTTCCTCTTGGAACAGAAAATTAGTGTAATATTGTTAAATTGTTTTCATAGACTGACCTCCTATGTCAGGGTTCCTTTCCTGCCATGGCTTCTTAAGCACACATACACACACACACACACACACACACACACACACACACACACACACACACACACACTTTATTCACAAAACAAATTATAAGCCCAATCTTCATTGTATGGAAATGTAAAAGAGATATAAAACTGAGTTCTGACTACTCTTGGTTCAGAGGGGTATCTTGGTCCATCCAGTTATGAGAAGAAAATTGTATAAAAATATGCAAACAAAAATTAGTAGAGACATGCCAGTAGACGAGTTTCTTCCCTGGGGTGGGAAAACAATCCCTGCCATTGGAGAAAGTATTTTTCAGTGAGGCAAGAATCAGCCCTCAAACAACAGAAAAGAGGAAGTCCTTAGATGATTCAGTTTGCTATGTGATGTCCTACTCTCATCACAGAGCATCAAGATGCTAAAATTCAGATTCCAGAAGTTGCTCAGCTTACCCAAGTGCCTCATAGCTACAGAGAACACCCATAAAAATGCACATTTCAAATAAAATAAAATCTTCCTTGTGGGTTTTTTGTAGTTTTTTATATATTTTATTACATTCATTTATGTATGTTTGTGCATGCATGTGAGTATGCCATTGCACATGTATCATAGTCATAGGATAACTTTAGAGAGCTAGTTTTCTGCTTCTTCTTATGAATCCTGGGGATTGAACTCAGGTTCTCAGGTTTGGCAGCAAGTGCCTGCATGCATTGAGAGAGCTTGTCAACCTACTAGTATTACATTTTTATTCATTTCTTTGTGTTATATGCCAATTCCAGCTTCGTGTCTCAATGTTTTGTGACAAAAGTGTGGTGATGTGTTCAGCAATTGGATGCTACTATCAAGTTACTGTGGTCAACCAAGAGCAAGGGTCATAGCCTTTATTGTTTTGAAGTGTCCTCAAAGCCTCTGACCAATTGCTTGTATTCTACACCTGCCACTGGGATTTTTGTTTGATGATCAATGGCTTCCAGGGAGTGTATCACATAAAAGATACCTCTATTCATACTCTTGTTAGGGAGCTATTGTAGATTGTAATAAATTGATAGAATAGTGGGTTTCTATATGGCATTTTTATACACCTTTAATTTGGTTACCCCTCTGTCCTTCCCCCTTGTCTTTCTTACCCTACCAATCCCCATTTAGACTTTTCTGCCCCCCCCCCAGAACCCCACACACATACTTCACTTTCATGGTCAATATGTTGTTTACCTCCTCCCTGAAGATCTCCCTGTCTTGACCTTTTCTATTTTCTTGCCTCTATAAGCACTCTGAGTTACACACACTACTTTAAAAATGGTATTTGTCTTCCAAAGTCCAGGTGACTTTATTTTCCAGTTCCATCCACTCGCCTGTAAATTTCATAATCATACTTTTCTTACAGCATAACTAAATTAGCTATACACATTTTCATTATCCATTCATCTACTGATAGACATCTTGTCTGATTCCATGGCTTTAGTATTGGGAATAAAGCCAAAAGGGCAAGGATTGATATAAGGTATATGCTGGACAGTGCTATAGCTCAGATATATATATATATATATATATATATATATATATATATATATATATTCAGTTCAATTTTTAACCTTCCCAGGGACCTCTATGGTGGATATCAGTTCATACTTCCACCTACAGTGAATAAGTGTTTCCCCTTTGCAATATCCTTGAGAGCATTTTTTTTTGGGGGGGAGGCATTTGCTAACTGGGATAAGATGAAATTTGAAAGTGGTATTAATTTGCATTTGCCTGATGGCTAATGATTTTGGACATTTAAATAATATTTATTAACTATTTCTGATTGTTCTTTTGGATTTCTGTACAGTTTCACAAATCACTTTTTAATTAGATTGTTTATTTCATGTTTAGGGTTTTGTTTTGTTTTTGCTCTTTGTGAGTTCTAGACACTGACACTCTGTCAGATGTTTATCTGGCAAAGATATTCTTCAGTTCTGTAGTCTGCTGCTTCATGCCTTTTACCATTTCCTGAGAAATACAGAGGCTGTTTAATTTCATGCCTCCCACTTGTTTTTGGCATTATTTCCTGAGCAACTTGACCCCTTTGAAGAACGTCTTTATGCCTGCATCCTGGAGTCTACTCCATCCTTTGTCCTCTAGAAGACTGGGTTTAGAGTCTAATGTTGACATTTTGTATTCATTTGGAATTGGTTTTCTGTGTAAGATAAGAAATAAGGATCAACTTTCATTCTTCTACATGTAAATAACCAGGTTTCTCAGCACCACTTGTTATGCAGGTAATCTTTCCTTCATTATATAATTTTGGAGTCTTAGTAAAGATTCAATGGCTGAAGTTACATAGTTTTGGATCTGGGTCTTCTATTCTCTACTCTCTTCCATTGTTCTCTCTCTCTCTCTCTCTCTCTCTCTCTCTCTCTCTCTCTCTCTCTCTCTCTCTCTGTTTTTGTGTATGTGTGTGCATGTCAGTACCATGCTATTTTATTATTGTTGTTCTGTAGCATGATTTGATATAAAATATTATGACATTCCCCCATTGTTTTTTGGGGGGGGAGGTTAGAATTACTTTGGCTATCTGGAAACTATTGTGATTCTATATAAAATTTAAGATTTTTACTATTGCTCTGAAAAATTTAGTTGAAATTTTATTTGGAATCTAACTAAATTTATAGATTGCTGTGGTGATATATTATTTATAATTTATTAAAGTTTTCCTGAGGATTTAGAAACAAAGTCAGCCTCAAGCTATAGATCAGGCAGTGGTGGTACACAGCCTTAATCTCAGGACTCAGAAGACAGAGGCAGATGGATCTCTTTGAGTGCAAGGCCACCCTGGGCTATACAAGATTGAATCAGTCTAAAAGAATATCAGAGTTCATGCGTTTAATCCCAGAAAAAAGATATAAAAGATAGGAGCATAGCAGTCTGAGTGAATCTGAGGAACAGTGAAGTTTGGAACAGTCTGAGCCTCTCCCCTTTGGTCTGAGCTGAGGTAGAGGTAAGAGATAGTGGCTGTCTTCTTTGCTTTTCTGATCTTCAGCTTGAAGCTTGAACCCCAATCTCACTCTCTGGGTTTTATCTTTCGTGTTACAGATTGCTTTCGGTAAGATGACCATTATCACACTAATTTTTTAAACAATGGATGTGCCTATGGTCATATCAGAGGAACTCTTTTTGAGAGCCAGGTATTTCTCTCATTCCACTACATAGATCCTGGGTTATTGAACTTGGGTCATCAGCCCTGTCAGCAGATTCCTTTACTGACTGAACTATCTCACTGGCATCACTGTCACAATACTAATTCTACCAATCTACAAGCATGGAAGGTGTTAGCATATAGTGCCTTCTTCAATTACTTTCTTTAGTATTCAAAAGTTTTTATTGTAGAAGTCTTTCTTTTTAACTTATTATTATTTTTCCCTGTTAGAGAAAAAATGACCTGTTGGAGAAAAAGCTTTCTTTATAGTGACTTAAAATAACAATAAAGAAATCTGGATATCACATAAAAACTGAAATAACTTCCCAGTTCATAAAGTTCTCATGATACAACGTTTGAAATAATGTCTATCATTCAGTAGGAGCACCAAAAGCCCTCACACTACCTTAAATTTAAGAGGATCTCAAATTCAACCTGTTTGCACTTGAATTGATACAGTATTAAGAAAGGAACGTTTCATGTCTATCTTAGCAGCACACACTGATTTATTCATGAAACATCTGTGAAATGCAGTTCATTTTGCCTTCACTTCTGCATTTCAGCCTTAAAAAGCATTCTTCACAGAAACAAAAAAGAAATTTAAAAACTTCACAACCAGATTTTCAACTAAAACTTGAATTTCTTACTTAATTTTTATGAATCTAAATCAACTAAGGATGTAATAATAATTTTTTTAAGAGCAGGAAAGAAAGGGAGGAAAGATCTTCTGGGCTAGAGAAATGGTTCAGCAGTCAGTGGTTAAGAACACTGGCTCTCTCTCTCTCTCTCTCTCTCTCTCTCTCTCTCTCTCTCTCTCTCTCTCTCAAAAAAAAAAAAAAGAAAGAAAGAAAAGAGAAAAAAACAACCTTGAGCTCAATTCTCAGTATCCACGTGGTGGCTGGAAGCCATCTTCAACCCTAGTCAGTCATAGGGGTTCACAAATCTATATATAGGCAAAACACACATACTCACAAAATAACTATTTTCCTTAGAAAGGAATGTTATAAATTATAAGCATCCTATATGCCACCCATCCCTTGATTTTTGAAAGCACTAATGGATCTTAAAAGTCAATGATGTGAAACACATTTAAGGCAGGTACAGTTGCATGTTCTTATGGTCACAACATATGGAAAGTTAATGTAGGAGAAAAAGAATCCTCAGCTACAGAGTGATCTCCAGGTCAGCCTGGGCTACATGAGAACCTGCTTCAAATTAATTAATGAATTAATATTTACAAGTGATATTTTTGTGTCTTTGCTTCTAAACAAGATGAAGCTCTAGCTAACATGAGTCTTCTTTATGTATAACGCATTGAAATAATTATATATGACCCATTTATTATTTCCATGTTTACCATCAGATTCTCTGTGGCTAACTGTATTGTTCAAGTAGAAGCTGTGTTGTATTTTTCATATTTTAGTTATCAATTAGATAGAAAAATTAATATAAACATCTTGTCAAGTAACTCTTTTTGCTACAAGTATGGTGAAGAAAATGGCATCTGATAAATGCCCATGGTCTATCTAGCAACATGACTGAAGAGCTCAAGTCCATTCCTTTAAATTTCTTAACATCGCTCTGAAGAAGGTATTAACAACCGCTTTTATAGAAAGGCAAAACCAAAGAATTGAAATATTGTATGTGGAGCTGGAAAGATTTCTCAGTGGTGAGGAGCACCCCTGCTCTTTCTGAGGACCTGGGTTAAATTCCCAGTACCCACATGGAGGCTCACAACCCTCCGGTCTCAGAGTAGCTGACACCTTCTTCTGACCTCTATGGGCACCATATGCATATGGTACATACAATTACAAGTAGGCAAAACACCCATACCCATAAAATAAAAGTGAAAAATGTTTAAAATTGAAATAAATAAATATTGAATGAAAAGATATGTTACTGCTATGCAATAGAATTGTCATCCCAGACAAATACTGCTATCCCCCAAAGACACATTCCCTCCACAGCCCTGCATATCTGTTGCAATGAGACTTACCATTACACCAGAAGAGACAGAGTTAGTGTTCTTGTCTATTTCTGCAATCATAAGAATAGGTGGCTTGGGTACAGATCTGTTCTGCAGATGGTCTCTGAACAGCCCTTCCTGGATATACAGCTGTCATCTCATAAATTCTATGTTCTAACATAAACAGT
Source organism: Cricetiscus sungorus (assembly GCA_030556225.1). Classification (NCBI taxonomy): domain Eukaryota; kingdom Metazoa; phylum Chordata; class Mammalia; order Rodentia; family Cricetidae; genus Cricetiscus; species Cricetiscus sungorus. The sequence goes on along the minus strand of JANBXA010000372.1, from coordinate 19,099,080 downwards.
GACACCCCATCCTTCAGCTGAGGAAGAGTCCACCTCAATGCAGTCAGAATTTCCTTAAAAAAAAAAAAAAAGGTTTCAGAAGCCAACTGCTTTTCAGATATTTTGCAATGGGTCACTAACATGCAGAACAAAAATTACCCACAAAGAACCAATCTCCAAAATGTTCCCCCAAGCTAATTCCATACCTACATTTTCAGTGTGAATGGCGTTTTGATTAAATGCTTTGATAACTATTAAACAAGCATCATGGGTGTTCTGCTTAAGCTGGTTTTAAAGAATAAAATTTCATAGGGAACTAAATCTTGAAAGTCTGTCTTATTTCTGCTCCCTTCATTCTCTGGTGGCCTTTGCAATAATGAAGAGGGATGTGCCAAGTGAATCTGAGGACTAATAGGGAACTGAGTTCTCTTTTGCCTGTCTTCACAGAAGAATTATTTATTTGATGCAAAAAATAAGTGACCTGGACTTATCTTGGGGTGATCCTTTTGAGTAAAATAAGGAGGGATAAAAACTAACATCAAAGGCCTTCTCAGTTGTTCTAAAAGGCTGAACACACAGAGATATTTTATGACTGGGCATTGTGTTATAATGAAATGTGACAAGGCTAAGCATACCACCAACACCCTGTAGCTTTCCCAGTACTGTCACATTATGTCACATCTTATTATGACATGTATTGTTGTAGCCTGGGCCAGACAAGTTTCTGAATATTATTAGTCATGTTGCCAAGAGTGACACATAATTCTACATATCCACTGATGTTAATCAGCTATCCCTCACCAACATCGTGCAGGAATGTTCTAGACAAGGATTCTGACTTCTCCACTTTTCAAGCACAGCAGACACCTGGCTCCAAGCCGAGCCTGGAGATGAGTGCTTTGTAAAGAAGTTGACACTCATCAATGTAGAGTGTCCCAGCCCTCATCAGTGAAGTTTCTTTTTGCAATAGATTGTGATGAATACAGAACTGGTCAATCTGCTCAGCTCTAAGTGAGAAATGTATATTTAACAACTTCCTCCCCTAAATCTCAGAGACTATTGTGAAAACAAGGCAGATATCCAGAGGTAGTGGATGTCTGTAGTGTTTGCAACGTATTACACACATTAACTCATAGCAACTGTGACTGTTTACACAAGACCAGCATAAAATCTAACCAACCAAAGCTCAGCATGGATGGGGGAGGGGCTCATGAAGTTACACCCTGAGCTGAAGAGCTATTGGCAACTGATGGCTTGTGAGGGAGGGAGAGTCAGTCTTATTCAAAAATGTGGTCCCTGAATGGCTACCGTGTTCTGGTAGATGACCCTACTCCCTTGTACATACTGTCGGCACTAAGCAGACTCAGTGGGTTTAAAAAAGAACACAAAAAGTTAAAAGATAAAAGTGGTAGTGAGATAAGGAAGGAGCTGGAGGGTAGAAACTTGGGATGCAATTAGTCAAAACACATTATGTACATTATGTATGGAATTCTCAATAAAAAAATTATAGGGAAAGAATGTATTAACACAAAGTGAAATAAAAAACATCAGTATTAGAATGCTGGGTGAGATGCCTTGTGGGGGGTTCTGTCAGCACTTGATGCTTGATGGGGCAAATATCACAAAAGCTTCTACTATTAGAAAGAGTCTAGTGTAATATACACTGCATACTGGATATAGCCTTTCTCTAGAACAAGACTATTAATTCTCTGGGCAGGACTGCTTCCTGAGCTGAATTCTCAGTTTGAAGGTCTAGGGCACATATTTGAGATCCAAGGAGCCTTAAGGACTCTAACAGATGAAAATCTAAAAGGATCTCCCGTAGTATCAGGTATGAATTCCATTGCTATCCACCTGTTCAGCCCCTACACTCCCTCTCACACTGACAAATGCAGGAACAGTGCCATACACTCAGCACACATGGAAGGAAAGCTGATATTCTATCAACAGACAAATGGTTGATCTCTTTGAGGGTTTCTTTGCATGTAGAAATATTTGATTCTTGAAAGAAAGAAATAACCCATGTTTTAAAGACTTCTAAGAAATACAAATCAGTTTAATTTGATAAATTATGTGACTATTAAGCATCTTCATAGCAAAGGGAAAAGAGCAATTTACTTATTTATTTTACATCCCAGCCACAGTTTCTCCTCCCTCCCCTCCTCCAAAACCCAAAAGTCTGTAACACAGTAGGACACAGCCTCTATTGCTTCTGTTAGGAGTACTATGAGAAGACCAAACTACACAACTGTAACATTTATGCAAAGTGCCTAGATCAGCCCTATGCAGGCTTTCTGGTTGTTAGTTGTCTCTGTACTCCCCCATGAGCCCAGGTTAATTGACTCTGTGAGTTTTCTTGTGGTATCCTTGACCACTCTGACTCCTAAAATCCTTTCTTCTCCTCTTGTGTAGGATTCCACAAGCTCCACCTAATGCTTATGAGTGAGTATATACCATGTTCATCTTTCTGGGTCTGAGTTTCTAAGTTACCTCACTCTAGACTTTTTATTCTAGTCCCTTCCAATTGCCTTCAAATTTCCTGGAGTCCTTGTTTTTAACAATTGAGTAATATTCCATTGTGTAAATGTACCACATCTTCTTTATCTGTTCCTCATTTGAGAAACATTTAGTGTTTCCAAGTCCTGGATATTACAAATAAAGCTGCTATGAATATAGTGGAGCAAATGTCATTGTGGCATGTTTGAGCATTCTTCAAGCGCAGTACAGCTGGATCTTGAGGTAGGTTGATTCCCAGTTTTCTGAGAAACCTTACTGATTTCCAACATGGCTGTATGAGTTTGCACTCTCACCAGCAATGAAGGAGTGTTCCCTTTGCTCCACCTCCTCTCCAGCATGGATTTTCACTTGTGTTTTTGGTTTTAACCTTTCTGACAGGAGATGATGGAATCTCAAGGTCATTTTGATTTGCATTTCCCTAATGGCCAAGAATGTTGAACATGTCCTGCTGTGGAATATTCCTTCACACGTGTGGGTATATGTTGCAGTGTTTGGTTTATTAAACAATCTGACTGGCCAATAGCTGAACAGGATAAAGTTAGGCAGAAAAGCCAAACTGACAATGATGAAATGAATAAGGGAGGAGTCAGAGAGCCACCAGCCAGTCCCCAAAGAAGCAGAATGTGTAAAAAAAAAATGAGGTATCAAGCCATGAACCATATTACAAAGCATAGATAAGAAATGCAGATTAATTTAAATTTAAGAGTTAGATAGTAACAAGCCTGGGCTTTCAGCTGAGTATTTGTACTTAATATTAAGCCTTTCAGTGATTATTTGAGAATGGCTGCAGGACAGGAAAACTCTGCCTCCAGTCTCCTTACCTGTTTCTTGACCATTTGAGAGTCTTCTGTTGCGCATTCTCTATTTAGACCTGCATCCCATTTTTTTAATTGGATTATTTGGTTTGTTGTTATCTAGTTTCTTGATTTCTTCACCTATTTTGGAAATCAGCCCTCTGTTGGATGCAGGATTGGTGAAGATTTTTTTTTTCGCATTCTGTAGGCTGCTGTTTTGAAAAGAGCAATTATTAATGGAATTATTCCTTTAAATATAAAAAGGCAAATAATTGAAGGCTTGTGCTGTCATTAGCTCCATTGCTCCATGTGTGATATTCAAAACAATAAAGTTAATTAGTCATTAGAATTATGTGTCAGGCCCCTCCAGGTGATAATAATGACTTAGTTAACTGTGTTGTATCTACACAGCCAAAGGCCTCCAAGAAACTTCCAGTAAAAGAATGAAAAAGAAATAAGTAATAATCATAATGTAAGCTAAAGTGGTCCATAAACTGTAGTTATTCTTGAGCCAGTCAGTATCTTTTCTATGGAGGAGAATTCTCTGCTCCTGTGGGGGGGGGCAGTAGATTTTGTGAGGAAGTATGAGCAGAAACAAAGAAATAACATACTACAAAAAAAAAGTGGATCTGTAGACAACAGATTTCTTGGGTTTACTTTCTTCATAATGGTTAAAAGGAGTGAACTTTGTCCTGCCAGCCCAGACAGAGGAGGCCACTGCCTTTTGGTTGCTGAGAATATCTTGGGGTTTAGGACACTGGTTCATTTTGAATTTCAGTTTGATTATATGGATGACCTATATTTTGATCTGTGCTAGTCTGCTGACTCCATTGTAAAATCTTAACACACACACACACACACACACACAGAGAGAGAAAGAGAGAGAGGGGGAAAGAGAGAGAGAGAGAGAGAGAGAGAGAGAGAGAGAGAGAGAGAGAAATCAAACAAAAAGTTCCCTAAATTCTTGGTTAAATTTTTTATAAAACTACAGGTGAGCTGAGGGACAATCAGTCAGTGTTCAGAGCTACTCAAGAAAGCACTGTGTGGTTGTGAACACTTGATATATATTGATATATAGCTCTGTCAAACCGACATGGTTTGTGAGTATAAGATGTTCAACAAATTTCAAAGCCTATAAATAAAAAGGAGAATGTAAAATATCTCATGAATAATCTATTGTGTGGAACACATGCCTAAATGCTAATTCTATATATTGTGTGACAATTTTATTAGATTAATTTTGCTTCCAATTACAGTTTTTAGATGTGGAAACTAAAAGTCTGTGAATTACAATGTGCAGTTGACATGGTTTTCTAAGACAGTGTTGGTCTAGACTATTGATTTGACACAATGGCTAGAAATTCTAGTATAAAAAATGTACATTGAAAAGAGGCAATGTATTTAAAAAGAGAGCAATGTGTGTTGCATAGGAGATTTGAAGGGTTAAAAAGGTGGAATGGAGAAATTATGTAATTATAATCTCAAAGTTTAAGAAACTTTATAAAAAAATTTTTTTTCGCTTCCAGAAAATCCCAATATCAGAGAAATGGAACCAGAATCACTGAATCCACTTCCTTGTGTGTGCTTTCATGAAGAACTGTAATTTGTTTCTTCTTTCATATCTCCATTATCTATCAATATCTTCCTACACCCATTAATTAAAAAAAATTGCCTAGAAATGGGAACTTGGTGATCAGGAAAGAATACAGGCAATAATACACTGCAACACTAGGTTTTCTTGATAACAGGTAAGGTGAGAAACAAGAAAGCCATGAGGATACTCAGTGTCTACAGGGGAGTGAAATTTTCTTCCAGTACATTATTTAAGCATAGAATCACATTCAAATTTAAAAGAACAAATGGGATAAACTCTCACTTCCCTGTGTTTATATTCTGAGAAATTGTGTAAGCACAGCAAAGCAGATCAAAGAAAATCAACGAATTACAATGAATGACAGGACAAACTGACTGTTATCTTTTCCAATTCAAGTAACTAAGAGAAAGATTTATTGTATGAATGAAAGGCATTAATCTCTTCAAAATTTAGAGAGAACAGATAGAACAGATGCCTGCAGATGTACAAGAAAGTGTGATTCCTACACCCTGAGAAGCAAGGGATCACCTAAAGTGATGAGAAGGGACCATGGTGAAATGAAAAAAAAAATCAGCAAGCGATGCTGAAACAATAAAGTAAAATTAAAATGTTATACTTGAGGCAATGGATTACATACTCAACATTGAAACAAACAGGAACATGACAGAATAGCAGTTCTCAATTGCTAGCCCACAGGCCAACTGTGTGAGAGCCACTTCACTTTCCAAACAGAGTTGGTTGACATGATAAGAACCTGAAAATGTGTATTATACAAACTTCCCCAAGAATTTCTACTGCACATAGCAATGTGGGAATGATTGCATAGATGAACCAAAGGAGCTGTACCCCAACTGAGAAGAAAAATGGCAACTACAGAAATAGAGTAAAAGCATTCTCAGACATCTGAAAGTAAAAGGAAACACATCTGCACACAGGAGTAAAATTCTAGAATCTGCAGAAACTAAGGTCGGGGACTATTGAAAGACATTGTTCCTGGATAGACATGAACAAACATCTACTACCCCAGATAGACAACTAATAACAGAAATGTTGTATATTGATACAAATTTGAGATTTATTTTTGCTAAAACATACCATACATGTATTTATAATATTGTTCAAGGTACTCTGAGATATCATTGATACCATCGTACTCCTGTCAGAATGGCTAGAGTCAAAAACACCAATGACAGTTTATGCTGGACAGAATGTGGAGAAATGGGTACACTCCTCCTCTGCTGGTGGGAGTGTAAACTGGTAAAGCCTTTTTGGAAATCAGTATGGCGGTTCCTCAGGAAAATGGGAATCAGTCTACCACAAGATCCAACAGTTCCACTCTTAGGCATATACCCAAAAGATGCACATTCATGCAATTAAGACATCTGTTCAACTATGTTCATGGCAGCATTATTTGTAATATCCAGAACCTGGAAGCAATCTAGATGCCCCTCAACTGAAGAATGGATAAAGAAGATGAGGCACATTTACACAATGTAATACTACTCTGCAGGAAAAAAAAAATGGAATCTTGAAATTTGCAGGCAAATAAATGGAACTAGAAGAAACCATCCTGAGTGAGGCAACCCAGTCACAAAAAGATGAGCACGGTATGTACTCACTCATATATGGGTTTTAGACATGGAGAAATGATTACCAGCCTTCCTCCCCCCACCATCAGAAAAGCTAGAAAACAAGGAGGACCCTAAGAGAGACATACATGGTCCCTCACAGGAGGGGAAAGGGACAAGATCTCCTGAGAAAATTTGGAGCATGGAAAGGTGAGAGAAGAAGTTAGGATAAAGAAAAGGGGAGAAAATGAGGGGAGAGGAGAACATAAGGAAGCAGAAAAATTGAGTCAGGGGAAGAATAGAAAAAAAAAAAAAACCAAGAGATACCATAATAGAAGAAGCCATTATAGGTTTAAAGAAAAATCTCACACTAGGGAAATGTGTAGAGACCTACAAGGATGACCCCAACTAAGAAACTAAGCAATAATAATGAGATTACTAACTTCCTTATCTGCCACCCTAGAGCTCTCATCCAGTAGCTGATGAAAGCAGAAATCCACAGCTAAACACTGAGTCAAACTCCTGGAATCCATTTGCAGAGAGGGAGAAGTGATAAGCAAAGGAGTCAAGACCAGGCTGTAGAAACCCACAGAACCAGCTGAACTGAACAACGGGGAGTTCATGGACCCCAGACTGATAGCTTGGAATGACCAACCCAGACTCCTTGAATGTAGGTCTCAATTAGGAGGCCTAGGAATTGTATGGTTCCTCTGACAATGGACCCAGGTTGTATTTTTACTCTAAAAACGGATTTCAGGAACCTGTCCCCCATGGAGGGATAGATACTCCCTTAGCCTAGAGATACGGGGAAGGGCTTAGGCCCTACCCCAAATGAATTGATAGAGTTTAATGATTCCTCATGGAAGGCCTCACCCTCCCTGGAGAGTGGATGAGGTATGGGATGAGGGGGTTTCTGGGGGACACAGGAGGATGGGAGGGAGAGGGAACTGGGATCAATATGTAAAATAAGAAAAATATTAAATAAAAATAGTAAAATATTGTTCAAGGTATTGTACCTATATAGTTCATTTAATAATGTAACTCAAATTTCTAGTCTTTGAACATTATTATCATCAACTATATAGGACAATAAGAAAATGGTAGTTTAGTAATTAGTCTACTATTGCAGTCAAACTTGTAGTCACATTATGTAGGTTTACAACATCAAACAGATATTTTAGAAAGACAGGTCCTCCTTCAAACACTTCAGAAATCTACTGAATAGGGGCATTTAACATGTTTTAATAACATAGGTTCTTTTTTTCTGACAATAAGGCATACCAGTCAAAGAAACTTTCTTTGTGGTAAAGGTAAGCCACTGGGCAAGAAAGTCTCCTTGCTTCAACTGCTGACAGTAGGCTAACCAAATTGTATAAACAGGACACCCAAAACAGTGACTGCAAACCTTGCCTAGACAAGGCAGTTCAGTCCTTCAGAATATCCACAGAAATGTCTGTCAGATATGCTAGGTTTATAGGCCAATGATGAATACCCCAACATTGCAGAGAAACCTAGGATGACTCTTCAGGCAATCAGCTGTTTCTGTCATTTCTCGCATATTTTGGAAGTCATTTGCTTGTACTTACTGTTTACTCAGTTCATATTATTTCCTTCTTGGGTCTCTGAGGGAGTTGAAAACTAGATAGTATAGTTATAGTTTTCCTTGTTTAACAGACTCAGTTAAAAAAAACTCACTAAAGATGTGTTAAATGTAATAGGTTTAAAAAAACATTATAAAATAATTTGATCATGTATATTAGAATAAAAATTAAATTAGGTACAAGACTTTGAACTCATCAAGAAAGAATAGATAATGGAGTATTTTCTCTGAATTTGTCAAATGTTGAAGGACTAGACATTGTTGATTATATTTGTTGTTGATTATTATACTTGTTGTTTATATATATTACATATAGTTATTATACTTGTTGTATATAGTTAGTCTTATATTAGTTATACCCTTTTTGCAATTTTGGACAAAAAAAAAGGGGAATGTGTGGTGATATCTTGCTTGTACAAATAAAGCCTGTCTAGGAGACAGGAATGAATGGAGCTTGCCACTAGCTAACCATAGAGGTCTGGATATCTGTACAAAAAGACAGGAAATAAGGAGGAGTTACAAGAACAGATGGTTATATTGCCAAAGCCCACCCCAATATGTGAGAGAGCTCATAAAAAACTAAAAACCTAGAACAAACACACTGTGCAGCCCATGAAACAGTTCTGTAGGTAGGAGAGAGTCCTTTCTAGATAGAGCAGTTAGTCTGACCTTCCAGGAACCTCAGCTGGTCTTTGTTTCTTCTAGGCAGCTTGGCTTGTCTTAACTCCACATACCTGGACTTACCTGAAAGTCCTCTCTCAGCAATCCTTACTATTTATATACTCCCATGGAGGAGTGTACCTAGTGAATCTGGTCAGTTTCAGGGACTTCATGAAGGTATTTTCAGTTGATTACCTCCTGTCTTAATGAGCTTATCTTCAGTATTACACCACACCTTAGAATATCCTATTGTTTTACCTTGTTCCAAACATTCTATCTAAAGATTTCTCCCTTTGTGATTGGAGGCTCTAATCTAGGAAGAACTCCTACATGACAGGTAGGTTCTTGGAAATGTTATTAAAATTTTTGATTTAAATATTTAAAAAATTAAAAATTCAGGTTTTCAGCCTCTTTTCTGTAACAAATTTCTAGTATGCTTAGATGATTTTATTAAAGTAATATTTAATATAAAGATTGGTATTTGAGATATACACAAAAGAGACAAATATGTATGTAAGAAAAAATGAATCAACTAGACACTTTCTCTGTGAATAGGTAAAAACTTTGGTGTTTTAGCAAAACATAAATTAAGTAGGTACCAAAATGATGGAAATAATTTCATAATTATAAAAGAATTGAGATTAAAATTAGCAGTACTTGATTAATGTTCATAATAAATCAACAATATGGTTTAACAAGGAAAAATAACTAAGTTTTAAGAGCAAAATGGAAAGCAGAAGCAAACTGAAATATAGACTAAGAAAAATACAAGCTTTATTAAATGTTCTAAGAATATTTTTTCCTATATCTACTTGTAGAAAAACTAAGATATAAATTCAGCAAATAAGAACTAATATTTTCTATTTTATTTCAAAACTAGATAATTACATCAGGTAGATGCTTTTTACTAAAATGATAACAAATTTCAAATGCAAAATTAGAGATCTTAAGATATTCTTAGCACTGCCATTAAATGTGATCACTTTCAACAATATACTATTAAGTAAAGAAAATGCATTTTATAGATAATGATAGATAGATAGATAGATAGATAGATAGATAGATAGATAGATAGATGAGAGAGAATAAGAATGATAGCAAGAAGGATAGACAGGCAGAGAAAATCACTTCAGATAGCTATATATACATTTATAAACACATAAAAAGAAGAAGAAAGTTGTCGTAGATTTGGTAGAGTTAGAAGACACTAGGAAAGAAAGTATATGACAAAAGAGAAAGGGCACACCAATTAAAAAATAAAGCAAAAAGAAAAAGTCTGTACTAACATAGACTCATAAAAGAGTACATAATACAAATATGGATATGTTATTGTATTGATGCACAAACATTAAAAAGCTTCAAAAATATAAGTAGACATAAGTGACAATCAAGATATTCCTGTGTGTTCACATAGTAAATTCCTATGTGTACTTGAAATATTTGTCCAAACAAAGGTAAAGACCTAGTGTGACAAAGAATGGCCTCAGCTATAATCATGACCCCAGAATCAAGGAAATGGTTGACATAAGGTATACAGAACAAGTACAATGCACTTCTTAACACTCACCTTTTCTGACACTTTTCAGGATTAATTTGTTTATATATATATATATATATGTACATATATATGTGTGTGTGTATGTGTATGTGTGTATATATATATAATGTAATTTCAATGTCAAATAAAACAGGAAATGTTACATATTGAGAGAAGAGACTAAATTACTATTACTGTCTCAGCTCAATGCCTTGAAAGTGGGCAGAAGATAAACAGCAAGTTAGAAATCTTAATTCTCAACTTTTATAAAGCCTTCTCTCTACCCCTATATTTTTTCTTGTGCTAAGTAAAATAAAAGGCTGAAAGACACAGCTTTAGAATTGTGTTCTCAGGAGTTCACAAGTTATAGGGATCACCCATCATATATATATGTGATATATATGATACAGCAAGTTTATAAAATACAGCCTCAGGCAGGTTCAGCTGAGCCTCCTATAAAACAACTGACATAGGCAAGAAGCAAAACCATCACTTTCTCTCCCACAGCATGCTTATAATTTTACAACACTATTAATAGTGTTTATGTAACAGGAAAGGAAAAGTGAGAACACAGGTTGTTTGGTGAGATATTTATGCTAATATTTTCTTACACTTACAATCAGTTTCTCTTTCCACAATAACTACTTTATTATAACTAATATATTCCCCCAAGTGCATAAATAACGTTTAACCCATTATTCTTTTGATTTTTGTATGAATCAAAGATAATCAAATTACATAAATGGGACACTTACTTAGCCAAAACTCCTAAAGTAAAGGGATTTTTTATTTTTGTGTTTTGTTTGGGGGGGGGTGCTTGAGACAGAGTATTCTCTCTTGCCCTAGCTGTCCTGGAAGCCACTCTGTACACTAGGCTCACCTTGAACTCACAAAGACCTGCCTGCTTCTGCCTCCCAAGTACTGGCATTAAGGCATGTGCCACCACCACCTGTCTGGGAATTCTTTATAGTCTTTCTTAGCAACCAATCAGGAGACCCTGTCTACTATAGGTGCCGTGTGAGTAGACTAAAAAATGCCAAGAACTTAAACATCTTATGATTAGTAAACCCCCATTGATCAGTGATGTATCTCCAAAATGGTGATGGGGCACTCAAGTTTGCAGTCTGACAAAATTTTCTGTTTCATTAAATGGCTCTTGAGAAGTCACTCCACTGCTCCTGGAGATCCTTGTATTTAGAAGAAGAGAGTAGAATCTTTTCAGATGAGTTTAACAGCCTGCTGTATGTTTTCAGATGACCAGTGGAAGAGAGTTTTGCAGCCAAGAGTGTTCTATGGAAATTTGCATGTCCAGTAACACAGACTGATGGATCCTGAGCTAGCAAATATGCTAGCTCCCCTATAAAATTTACCCCACTTGGAGGAACTCATATCTTCACAAAGCTTTCAGCTTTGGGGTTCTTTAAATGCTCCAGTATTGCCAGACTTCATGTTTTCTACATAAGAATGTGGTAAGCTTGAATATATGTATACGGGTGTCACAAGAACTCTTTTCACTAGCATGACAATTTCTTTTAAGATCAATAATTCATTTAGCAATACAAGTACAAAATATAACACAATACTGGTTACAAACATACTTAGTGTGGTTTTATAGTTACAAATGATGGTGGGCGCTACAAATAGGCAAGAATGATATGGTATCTATTAATGACCTTAGATATTTCTTCTTTTTTAGCATGAGAATTCTTAGGGAGAAAGCAGCCCTTTGTTAAGAATATACAGCAATCACCTTGCTTAGGTTGGGTGACAGATAATAAAACCTGAATGTGAGTGACACTGTCCTGCTTCAGACAGCAGATGAACTATTCACTCTTAATAAAAGAAGAAAAACACAAACAGAACAATAAGATGAAAGAAAAAGAGAAATGAAATGGATGAAAATGTGGAGTGGAAACGAAAAAAGACTGTTTTGTAATGTACAACAGAGTGTCTAAAAAGAGCCCACAAGTCTTCATTAAAGTCCATAAAATTCACAAAATTTTCACTGCTAGTGGGGGCGGGGGAGAGAGCAGGCTCGAAACTCCTCACATGAATGACAAGGCGACATTCTCAAATGTAGGAACAGACAGAGAGGGGGACTTGACGAGGCTGACTGCCAAGAATTTGCAGCAATTACGGGAAGCATGCTGGCCTTGAATTGGGAGTCTTAAACCAAGTTTATAGCAGTTCTCAAGAGGCAAAGAAGCTCATAATGACATGCTGCCCACTTCTGAATATGTTAAAGATCAAACACTTGCCTGTCATTAGGAGCCTGTGAATGTACATGTGGATGCTGAAGAAATAATAGCCTCCCCATCAAATGAAGGCTTCCATATCAGTAGAGAAGTAGGAATGTGTGGAATAAAACATCACATACCTTACAAATGTGATCAAAATTGGTTGCAAAAAGTATGATAACACAAAAGTTATCATACTTGCCAATTTGCCAAGTATGATAAATGTAAAGCATACTGTCAAGAACATCAACCAACAATATTATTTATAGCTTAGATAGAGACCATTCATTTATGTGGTAATGACACAAAAGCTGCTTTACAATTGACCTTTAACATTTGCATGTTTATCTATTTAGTAGGTACCAGAAATGCATAGACAAGGATTCTACTGTAGTCCCTTAAAGGAACTTAATGACAAATAGTAACCAGTTTTTCAAAAACTCCATAACTGGAGAGAAAGTCTTAGAAATCAACAAGTTAAAAGAAAAGAATAAATAAAAATGTATTTCCAATTGACCAGAACATTGATTTAGAGACTTGGCTCTAGTCTGAGTATGACTGACATTAATGCCTAAGAAGTCACACACATAAAACAAAAGCTGTAATATTTCAGAGAATGGAAAGGGTGCTTTGAATTTAGTGATAAATGAAGCCTGAACAGAATGGAACTAGTAAGTAATATGGTTGGTGTTGCAGCATGAACATCAACATGGAAGCTAAACTGTGTGGGTACACTTGGGGCTGTGGGAGAAACACTGAAATGACTAAAAGAGGAGAGAAGAAAATGTGTGAAGCCTGTTGTGCCTGAATCTACCTGTGAGACAGGACAGCTTGCTTTACATCTTTTCAAGTCTAATTTTAGATTATACACTGAAAATTAATAATATCTACCCTACTTTCTTCACAGGTGTTCTAGGGAAAGTGATTTCATGGATATGGAAGTAACAAAATCACTTTAAAATTTCGTGCAAATATAACTTCATTTTCTACTATCATTATCGGCTACTAATATACTTTTTCAGATGGATAATCATTTGATTTATCAAAACATGTCTTGTTGGAGTTTATTTTAGATGCCATAAAGCTAAGCTTTAATGGGTTTCTAAGGTCTGTCTTTGCATTTCACAGCATTAACTTCACCCTGGGAGCTCACTTTCACCTGCATCCTGTTAGAACCATTTTCAGTGGTCCCTACCCCTGCTGCTTCTTGACTTCAATGCTGCCTTTAGAGCTGAAGAGACTGTGGGGAGCCAGGGAAGCCTTGAATGAATGTGCAGAGTGGATGAAATACAGAAAGAATGTTATTGTCGACATGGACACAGTCAGGTCAAAGATTAAAATGTCTCAAAACCATTGGAAAATAGCAAAACTTTCTCTGTATGGGTCAGGCTCAGAATGTCAAAGTTTTCTTTTGGTCCAAATACCAGTGCTTATGAATGATTGAGCAATGTGTGCAAAAAGTAAAAACTGCAGCTTCCTCTTCTATAAAGATTAAAGCCTGAGGCTGCTGTTCAGGCTCCTCCCACAAAGATTAATTCCTCCCCCTGTGCTGTACATAATAAATGTGCTGAGGTTCCTCATTGTTTATTCAGTAATTGGTGCCACTCCATAAGAGTGCACACCACCCACCTGACCCAAGCTTTTCCTTGTGTACATGTCATCTGTTGTTTCTTCAGTGTCACTGTCCTTTCTTTATACCCTTACAGTCCCTAATCAAGGTTCTAGACACAAGTTTCACAGGACACAATAAGAAACAGTTGTTCATTTGTGCTCACTTGGCCAAAGCTTGGGCACAAAACCTGCAAGCTCAATCACATCTGACTCAAAAACACTTAGAGTGAGTGTCTAAGTATAGTTTCAAATTAAAAGTACCCAAAGGGATTTTGTTGTTGTTTGTTGTTGCTTTATAGTGCTGGGAATCAAAAATAGAACTTTGTGTACACTAGACAATCACTGTGCCTAAAGCACACCTATGGCCCCAAACCAATGAGACTTAAACATTTGCTTTGGTGGCAATAAGGAATGAAATGTAATAGATACTTGATTGTTAAGGACTTTTGATCCCCAAGTATAGTTACAGTGTAAGACTAGAAAATAGTGTTGATTCTGATAGTATTTACTATATACATACAGCATCATGGGCTTCATGATAATCTCAGTAGGTATTACCTAACTTTTAGTATACCTTGTCTTAAGACAGATTGAAAATATAAATTTAAACTAAACAAAAGAGAAAAGTCATTTATATGGAAAGCAAAGGTAGGAAAGCTAGGGGGGAAAGCAAACACTAAATAAAGTTCATGTCAGAATTCCATGCTTTATGATTCTACATCTCTGTTCATGAGAAGCCAAAATTTTACCTGTGCCTATTTTACAGCATCCTCCAGAAAGAAGAAAATGCAATCTGTTTCACAAAGTATTCTTATAATCTCAAAAAATAGCACTTCCTGGCTTATTCAACAAATATTTGTTTACTACGTGAAAGGTGAAAGTGTAGTGTTAAAAGCCGCTGGTCCAGTGGTGAACAAGACTGACAAGATTCCTATCACTTGGAAGGGAGAAAGATAATGCACAAACATGCACTCCATCATCAGACAAAATAAATGATAAAGGGTTGTTGGTATCATATGCAGTAACTGAACTAGACAGAGTAATTATTTGCAATCAGGCAGCGTGAGGCATGCTTTAGAAGGCAACATTTGATCATAGACATGAATAAGGTAGATTTCATTCTGAGTTTGACAAGCAGAAGCTGAAGAGTTTAAGCAATGATAGAATCTGAGCTAAGTACTAGAAATACCCTTTAGCTTACAAATAGGGGACAGGCAAAGGAAACTAGAAGATAAGAGGCAGGAAGCTTTTCTGAAAGAATGTTTCTTGTGTAGCTGTTTCCACTGGACTAAAACATTCCTTCCTGAAGAAAGGAAGATACTTGGAATGTTCAAACAAGCAAGCAAAAACTGTAGCCAGCCCTCATCTGATCTCTTCCCAAGGTTGTAAACCTGGATCTTCTGAATTTTTCTGAGTCTTAAAACACCCCCATACTGAGCTGTGATTTTCTGGTGGTCAGGTGGCTGAGACCCACTCCCTACTCTGGAAACAGCCCTCCCCATGCTCCTATAAACATCCCTGAGGAGCCAATGCATTCTCCAAGAGAGACTGGGGGAATTGCTTCTTTGACCTGTCCCTGGTGCCCATTTAAGGAGAATAGATGCAAACAAAAATCATTGCCATCCCTCCACTGGGAAAAATTACAAATTTAGTTTAATGACATGTTTAAGGGTTGCACAGATCACAGAATGTGAAGAAAATGGAGTCATTTGGGAAGACCCTTAATTTTTATAAGACACTGAGTACCATTAAATTTGCCCATAGATGCATGGGATGCTTGCATTTTTATTTTGAGCAAATTAGGGAATGGTCTATTTATTGAAAAGAGAATATATGAAAAACAGGCTGATTTGTGAAGCAATATCAAGTTGCTGATTTTGAGATGTTATTAGATAGTGAATGAAAATGTTTGAAAAGCACATAAAACCAATAATGTATAGTATTTAAATATTCTGTTAAGTTTATGATATAAATGGACAGGATATCTGAGGAACCAACTGTAAAGAAACCAAAAATGAGTTCTACAGCCATTTTAACATCCAGAGGTTTGTGAGTAACATTCTCTTCACCTACTACTTACTAAGGGAAGAACATTGTTCTAATTTTCCCAAGACTAGAACATTTTTCACAATTCAGGACTCTGTAATGAAACCCCATTTTCTTAGGCAAGCTTTGGTGAGTGAGCTAATTCTACCCACATCTATTTTGGTTATGGTTCATCAACAATGTGCCAACTTGATTGGATTGAGAATCACCAGGCAATTAGTAAGGCACACCTCCAGCTGTGTCTGTGAGGGAACCTCGACCTGGATCATCCCAAGAGGATGTAGGCAGGACCACCCCTATGGGGGGAGCTGGAAGGAATAAAACCAGGAACAAAGATCTGCCCAAGTATATGAGAGGCTAAGTGACCTTGGGTGACATCTTCTGATAAGCCCTTTATATATATATATATATATATATATATATGTGTGTGTGTGTGTGTGTGTGTGTGTGTGTGTGTGTGTGTGTATATGTATGTATACACACACACACACACACACACACACACA
Source organism: Cricetiscus sungorus (assembly GCA_030556225.1). Classification (NCBI taxonomy): domain Eukaryota; kingdom Metazoa; phylum Chordata; class Mammalia; order Rodentia; family Cricetidae; genus Cricetiscus; species Cricetiscus sungorus. The sequence goes on along the minus strand of JANBXA010000372.1, from coordinate 19,082,431 downwards.
CTCCCTTAGCCTAGAGGCAGGAGGGAGGGCCTAGTCCCTGCTCCAAATGACTTGACAGATTTTGATGATCCCTCCTGGAAGGCATCACCCTCCCTGAGGAGTCAGGAGGGGGAAATGGGATAGGAGGGGTCGAGGGGCATGTGAGGGAGGGAGGGAGGGAGGGAGAGAGAACTGGGATCAATATGTAAATATATACATATACATATACATACACATACACATACACATACACATACACATACATATATCATTCCTCTTACCTGCTCTGAACTCCACAGACCTCCTTTACCCAGAACTTCTACATGGAATTCTGGGCTGAACTATTCATGCAAGTGGGAAAAAATAATAGAAAAAAAGAACCAGCTCTTTTATGAGTTTTAAACACATAATACTCATTTAAATATATATTGTATTTTTTACAAATACACAGTGTAAACAAAACAAAGTTGCATGAATTTATTTAGAAATTTACCAAACTTGTTTATCAGTTCAAAAATCATGTAGCTGACAGCATGGTAATTAATTCTCCATTATAATTAATCCATATCAGTATATAATTCTACATTTATTGAAAGCAGAAATCAGTCCTTTATGTCCTCTACTACAGTAGTGCTTGAGTAGTCATGCATTAAGTAACATAGTATTATATATTTTCTCATATAACAGGTAATAATATTGATTTTAGGTATTGTGTATTTTGGCAGATATTATCTGTGAAATTTATTTCAAGATAATAAAGGGAATGGAACATTACAATATACTTTCTGTGGGGAGACAGTTGGTATATGATACAGTTGGAAATACTTGAGAATACTTGATAAATATGTCCATTGAAATAAATGAGAATGAAGAAAGTTTACCGGAAGAGTGAGACCATATATACTTAAAATAAATTAGGACAGTAAAGTTGATAGAATAACCTGGGAAGCTTTTGTGTGACCCAGTGCAGTGCCTAAGATGATCACATCAAAATCTTTGATGACAAAACCTAGTATCAGTTATTTTTAAAACTACTGTGTTCAACCAAGTTTAACTAGCAAATCTGGAGAAAATGACAAAGAAGTATCAAACATCTTCAGCTCTCATGGTAGTTATTTAAAGGACTGGGGGTTGTTCAGGAATAGGAAAAGAGAAACAGTTTCAAAATGACAATGAAGTGAAGATCAAGGAAATCATAACTCTACCTCCAAGTCCAAGAAAAATCATGGCCACCATTAAAAAGACTTCAGTGAAACCAGCAGGGTGTTCTTGAATGCCAGCTCTCTTTTGAGAATAGCAGGAAGCAAGAAAGAAAGAAAGAAAGAAAGAAAGAAAGAAAGAAAGAAAGAAAGAAAGAAAGAAAGAAAGGAAGGAAGGAAAGTACTGCCTTTTATGGATGAGGCTGCTCATTGGAGACAGAGAAGCACAATGAATACTCTTAGAGTATTTGAAGGAAGTATTTTTTTAAGGCAACTAGGAGATGCACAGAGAACAGGCTGTAAAGAAGAGTCCTGGAAATGACCTCAATAAGATAAATATAACCTACAATTGAATAGCATCAGTCCTGATATGCTTAGGGGAAAGCAGACAAACAGACAGTTTCTGCCTCAGACAGAATGTCAATGAACTGGTGGATCTCCTGGGATTTCTTTAGCAATTATGGAACCCAACCTCCAGCTTCTTTATACTTTTGCTAATAAGACCCAGTACCTATAGTGTCTTCTAAGCCAAACACTTGATCTATGAAGCTTTTGACAGGGCTGGGGAACCTGGGACATCACAGCAACAATAGACAGCCTAGGCTCATCCTGAATGTTTGGAAGCATGAAGACCCAGCTCCTTGAAGATCAGGAAAATCTCCTGTCTTAGTTTATACTCCAGAGCTTTCTTGCAGGATTAAGATGGTGGTCTTGCTTTGCCTACATCTGTATCCTTTTGCTTGGCTTCTTCTAATTCACATTTGCTTCTCTCATTTCTTTAACAGACCTTACTTACAGAGACTTTGTTTCCAAAAATACTCAAATCAAGCCTTCTTCCTAAAGTGGACAGGCTGGCCATAGGTCAGCAGAAGCAGAATCCCCCTGAGGCTCTTTCAGCTGAAGTTTACAAGAGCATACACATATAAGTGGAAGGACAGGGTGACCAGGTGAAACTGGAATGGCAGAGATGATGAATTCTGAGACACACAGTAGAGCAAGATTTTCCATATATCCTTGCCAAAGTGACAAAATTCTCAAAAAGTATCAGCCAGGAATTCTAGCACCAATTTCAAATGGTGCCTTTTCTTTTTTATAACATCACTCAATATCATCCAGTGACATCATTGAGGATCAAATGACTATGTAGGATGTCAAAACAATGTGGTCATATGTGTATGCAGATCTCCCATATACAGATTTGATTCACTGAGAGACAGATTTAAGAGTATCTAAACAGAAGAAGAAAAAAAATTGAGGGGCCTGTGTCTATGATGTAAACACCATAAAATGTTGCTTAAGTTTAAGTTTCTAATAAAAATTAAGCACTTTGGAAGAATTTTTATATGATTAGTTGTCAGCCAAATAAAGAGTAACCAAATAAAGAGTCAAGCATGAATGAGAGTGGTGTTGTGGGCTATAACTGACAGAGATTACAAAGGCAGGCAAAATGATGAAGCAGAAGTAGAAAGAATTGATAAATCTGATTTAGGTTCTCCCTCCCCTAATATTCTGGGGAGCAGAGCTCATATGGTTGTATGAAAAAGCCTGCCTTTCTACTTCAATCCCAAGTCCCCAGATTATCACAAGTATGGAAAGTTTTACAGCCATTGTGTCATGCTGGGAAATGGATATGATTTACTTCATCTTTCCAAAAGCAACCTCTTCATGCCATGTGGAATGAGAAAGGAAAAAAATATAAGATTAATAAGATGAGTTACATAGGTACTGGGCCCAAGTAATTTCACAAAGAACTCTCTTTTTAGAAACATCTTCAGAGTCTCAGCAGCAGTAATATGGAATTTTTCATCAGGGGATTCCTCCACCCTTAATACTCATTCTTAATGACTAACCTGGAAATGGAGAGGCAATTATTATAGTAACTAGACATCAAATTATTTTCCTTTCATTATCTACTGGCAAGGCATTCCTAATATCTGAGTAGTAAATTATATGTATGAGTCTATCATCCAAGGCTGATATGAAGGTGCACGTCTCCTAAATCTTTCTTCCAAGGGACATTCTATTGAAATTAGCACAGCAAAGAAAAGGGAATAGATATTCTCTGGGAAATTAAGGTTGTGGGAGGAAAGCTATTTCATGGAGAATGCGATGAGGAAAGTTTTCTCAATGAGGCCATTTTCCTAAATAACTGCACAAAATGAGACCTCTTCAGAACACTAAGCAATGGTTGTTGTATGAGAAAAGTTAGTATTTATAAGCTTTATTTATTTATCTATATGTGTTTCTTGCATGTGTGACTGTATGCCATATGTGAGGGGCATCTGAAGAGGTCATAACAGGGCACTGGATTCCCTGGAGTCGGAGTGAGCATACACATTGGTGAGCTGGACTCAGATCCTCTCTAAATACAAGAGCTCTTAACCACTTAGCCATATCTCCACCAGTCTAAGAAAACTGAGTATTTGTAAGTCAGCTTCAGAGCCAAAGTGGAAGATGGAGCAACAGTTCTCAAGAGAAGAACAAAAATAATACTTTCTTACATATGCTCCAAATATACCTCCAAGACACACACATGCACACGGAGAGAATGTACTGTTCTTCTTCTGTGATATAATATCTGACAATAGCCTGGATGGAGGGAAGAGGAAAAGAAGGAAAGGAGAGAGAGAGAGAGAGAGAGAGAGAGAGAGAGAGAGAGAGAAATGAAGAAGGAAGGAAGGGAGTGAGGGAGAGAGGGAGGGAGGAGTGAGTAGGGGAGAAAGGGAGGGAGGGGGAGGGAGGAGGGGAGGGAAGGGAGAGGGAAAGGGAAGGGAGGAGGGGAGGGAGGGAGGAGGGGAGGGAGGGAGGGGGAGGGAGGGAGGAGGGGAGGGAGGGAGGGGGGAGGGAGGGAGGAGGGGAGGGAGGGAGGGGGGAGGGAGGGAGGAGGGGAGGGAGGGAGGAGGGGAGGGAGGGAGGGGGGAGGGAGGGAGGAGGGAACAGAGGGAGGGAAGAAGGGGAGGGAGGGAGGGGGGGAGGGAGGGAGGAGGGGAGGGAGGGAGGAGGGGAGGGAGGGAGGGGGGGAGGGAGGGAGGAGGGAACAGAGGGAGGGAAGAAGGGAGGGAAGGAAGAAGAGAGGGAGGGAAGAAGGGAGGGAAGGAAGAAGAGAGGGAAGGAAGAAGGGAGGGAGGAAAGAAGGGAGGGAGGAAAGAAGGGAGGGAGAGAGGGTGGTAGGGAATGTGGAGCAGAGAAGAGGGGGAAGACATTGGTTACATTCCTGTCAATTAAGTGATTTCAGTCCATCAGAAAGCCAATCAGGAGATAACTGCGGGCTTTTTGAGAATTCCCAATAAAAATTAGATTTTTTTTCAAATGTGGCCACAAGATATTCAAGTAATTTACATTTTATTTTGATATTATGATGTCAGTTCACTGGCATAGTCAGTGTCTGTCATTCAGAGCAGTAGAAGTCATTCCTGCTTTTTTATTGGTGAGTGGAGAGCTTACAGTTCTGTGAGAGACACTTTCTTCGTAATCTGAGCTTGAACAGACTGACTGCACTCTACCCCAGCATGTCCTAAGAAGAATGTAGTAGGAAGAATGTCTGTCTGGCTCCATCATTGACCAACTTCATGATTTCAGTGAATTTTGTCTTCCTTCTTTTCATTCCTCCTTTCAGAGGGTTCTAAATGCTACCCTTCTAAAAATCAAAAAGGATTTAATGTCATCTAAGTAGTGAGTGTTCATATTCAAGGAATGCCTGTTGCATTTCACTCATCTCCTCAACCGCTAGAGCAGTGGATCTCAAACTCTCTCATGCTTTAGTGCTTTCATACAGTTCATCATGTTGTGGTGAACCCAACCATAAAAATTATTTCATTGTTACTTCATAATTATAATCTTGCTACTATTACAAATTGTAAATATCTGTGTTCTCTGATGGTTTTAGGCAATGCACAGGCTGAAAACCACAGCTCTAGACCAAATTTAAATGTTATTTTTTAAAAAGCTGGGCATGGTAGCACACACCTTTAATCCCTGCACTGTAGAAGCAGGAGGTATATCTCTGTTTATTCTGGGCCAGCCTCGTCTACAATATGACTTCCAGGATAGCCAGGACTATACAGAGAAACCCTGTCCAAAAAAAAAAAAAAAAACCACAACAACAACAAAATCCAGACCTATAACACATTGTATTTTTGGTGGGTTTATTTCCTTTTTAATCATACTAAAAAACATTGGACAGTTGGCTTTCATCTAGAATTTTTGCCACTGAACACTTGGGATGCTCTTTTAGTATGATCCTAGAGTGTGAAGGACTTGTAGCCCCACTGCTCCTAAGGGGTTAATCAGTGACTTCAAAGCTTTAGCGGAGCAGGAATCCCAACATGACCTAGTACTACTTCTTCCTTGTCTGCATATTTGTCTTCCTTCACTGTTATTTGAGTTAGTCTTTTTTAATTTTTTTAAAGACAACAGTCTGTTTGCCTTTGGCCTACTTCAGCTGTAATACATGCTTCCCCTATCCCAAGGTAGGTTCCCTTGTGCTGCCATACAGGTGTCCTGAATCCTGTCAATTTGCTATTCAAATATTTGGACTTTTTTCTTCTTCCTCTTCTCTTATATCCTATCTGCCTTCTGGTTTTTGATGGTGATTGCACCCTGACCCTCAAAGGCTCAAATCCATATACCCCTACTAACAAATTTATACTTAGCTGCCCTAATAGTCCTTGACAGTGCCTGGAGTCTTTAAAGTAGTTCCCTGTAGCAAATCATATCTATAAACATTTTACAAGAAGGGTAAGTCAACATGTTTAAACAAGCTGCCTCAGACAGGACCTGTATAATTTATGGAGTAGAATAGAAATTCTGCTACCAGAAGCATTTTCTTATTCCTGTAAAACTGTAGTGATCCTTCAATATTCAGTGACTAGCTTTGTGCAGGGGGAAGATTCTGGCAGAAGAAATAAATTTTCAGATTTTCTTTAGGGATCTGTAATATACTTTCTTTCCACCTTCACATGTGTATAAGCAGCTGTGAATAACAGGGCTTGAAAGTTCTCCTTAGATTTCTCTCAACTTTTGACAGGCTTTCTTAGTTGGTTGCCTCCTAGCCTGTTTCCTCACCAGCAAAATCAGGATGAAATAGCAACATGTGGAGATTAAAAAGAGTGTGCATGTATAACATGCACAGAATTACCTTTTCCCCTCTATACGCAAAAGTGAGTCTTGTATTTAATCCTTTAGTCTAATTCTGTAAGCATCCTTCATCTCCTCTACTCTTTCCTATAGAATTGGTGGCACAAAGGAAGCCAAAGACAGAAGAATAACCCTGTTCTTACCACACTCCAACACATCACCTTGATCAACAATCCCTACTCTGTGTGTAGCTCCTGCTGTCTTTGATGATATACACTGGTTTTATGCTGTCCCTCAGTTTTATGAAGAACATCCCCCTTCACCATTTCTCTCCTCTCTTCTCAACATGCCAATCATGGTATATAGATCTTCTTGCCTTTTGAGAATTCACTTAATATTCTCTTTCCAAAGCTGGTGGCAACTGGCTATCAAACTTACTTCCTTTACCCCGAGTCACTGCTCTTATACTCTGACTGTTTTTGGAAACTATGAGACTGAAATCTCCATTAGATATTTCTAGGACAAGTTGCAGATTGAACTTCTTAAGCCTCTCATTGAGAACAATGTAGTCCCATGTACCATGCCTGTGCTCATGAATTAGAACATGTCTTGGCCAAAGTACAGTGGGGTGAGAGATATGAAATCAGTGTTCCACTTTCAAGGCCTCCACTCATTCCTTGTGGGGATATATATATATATATATATATATATATATATATATATATGTTTTTCGAGACAAGGTTTCTATGTATTGCTTTGGATCCCTTGCTAGAACTAGCTCTGTAGACCAGACTGACTTCAAACTCACAGAGATCCACATTCTTCTGGCTCCTAAGTGCTGAGATTAAAGGTGTGCACCACCAATGCCCAACTGTGGGATATTTTTAAAGATGTAATTTATATGTATGAGTGTCTTGCCTACATGTGTATTCCTGTACCAGTTGTGTGGCTGATACCTGAGGAGGTCAGCAGAATACATTGGATCCCCTGGATCCAGAGTTACAGACAGTTGTTAGCCACAATGTGAGTGCTCAGAATTGAACCCATGTCCTCTGGAAAAACAATCAGTACTCTTAAGCACTGAGCTATATGTCATTCTCCTATGTGATCTTGAACAAGTTATTTAACCTCTCTTGTGTTTGTACTCACATTGGAAATATCACTGATGTCCCTTCAAGGTCCAACCATTTTTATTTCTCCATCTTATACATACTTATTAATACATTAGTTTATGCATGGTTCTGTACCAGCCCCAAGGGCTAAATTGTGAATAAGATGTGAGCAAATGCCATTTTTGCCTTTAGGGAGGTTAAATTTTGCTACAGGAGACACATATTAAGCAGTTTTATCCCATATGCAAATGAAACAGCAATCTCCTTTTCAGGCTCCTGAATGTTAGATAGGGGACAAAATGTTTACATTCTCTCAGATACTATTGCAGAGATGTGAATAAGAAGCCATTCATGCCAGGAATTTAAATTGGTACCAAGAAATGTCAATGCATCCCAAAGCTATTTGTTTTGCCTAAAGAGTAGATAGTAGTATGGGCCCCACCTAATATCCCTAACCCTCAGAGCCTCATCTGATAGCATAAGAGTTAAAAGGAAATGCCATCGACTTACATGAATGTCCATCTTCATTGGGATGGCAGTTGGCACAGGTTAGGCTGGATTAACACAAAATGTATATTCTTTACTATGGATCTTAGATGTACCTATAACATTTGTTTTTCTCTGAACAGGGAATTTAACGGGGTAGCTAACAGTTTCAGAAATTTAGTCCATTATCATCATGGTTGGGAGTATGGTGGTATGCAGAAAGACATGATACTGACTACATCTTGATCAGAAGGCAACAGGAAGTAAACTGAGACACTGGGTATGGCTTGAACATATATGAGACCTATAAGCCCAGTCCCACGGTGACACACTTCCTCCAGCAAGACCATACCTACTCCAACAAAGAAACATCTCCTAATAGTCCCACTCCCTGTGAGTTTATAAGGGTCAGATACATTCATACTGCCACAGACCACATGACCAAAAATGTCTCAGGTATCAATACTTCAACCTTACTTCTTGTTGTGGGCTCCCATTAGTCAGCCAACCTGGAAGACAGAAGGCATATTCATGTAAAAGTCTCCTGTGGTAGGTGAGATGAGAAGGTAAATCAAAAATGCAAGTATAAACATAAGCTATCTAGCACAATGTAACTGGTCATTCAAACCATTCTTCCTGTCACTGAAAGCATGAATCATATACATGCACTGTCAAGAAGAGAGTTATTAACTTTTAATTAACATACTCTCATTACCTTCCTTTCAAGTATACATTGCATGTCAATTATTTTCTTTCATTATTAACACATTTTTTTTAAACTTTTGTCTTCTGAAACGGGATTTTGTTATTATTAGAGTTTCTAAGGCCAGAACCTGGGCTCTAGCAGCCCTCATAAGCTATGTGCTGCCATTTGTCCTCAACAGGCAACTTGAACACACATGAAATACTGAAGAACAGAAAGGAAAATGTTGTACAGAGCTGCGAAGTGCCACGCTTTAAAGATGGTGCTGGCTTCTGCCTTCCACCTTCCCAAAGGTGAGCACTCTCTGAGATAAACAAGTCCTTATTTGGCTAAGGCTGAGATCTAGGCTTGCTTCCGCGTATGTGGACCTATCAGCATTCGCCACATGGTGTGCTGGGATTGGCTACCCCAAGGCCTTATAAGCTGTGGGCTAGCTTTCCCCGGGGTCATAAGATTGTTTCAAGGTTCCTGAGTAAAGCCGCTTAAAGAAGAGTCCAAGCTTTGCATCTTCCTTGCTGGTCAAGGTGATCGCGACAAAATGTATTCAGTGTGGCCACTTTTCGGAAAAGGAATTTAGTACTATCAAGAAAGCAAGAGGTATACACAACTAAGCAATTTTATTTAACATGTGACCACACTCATTATTTATCCTTCATAGTCTGCTACAATTCTTTCTGAGAGACAGTCTGACAAGGTAATAATCTGTTCTGTTTCATCGGGACAAGTTTCTCCTCTGGCTGGCTACAGGCCTTTTTTTTTTTTTTTTTTTTTTTTAATCTATTATTTTTTCCAACATAATATTTTTATTGATTCATTGGAAATTCCACATTATACACCCAATCACACTCACCTCCTAGTCCTTCCATGTCTGCCCATGCTGCTACCCCTTGTGATGACTTCCACTGCCAACCGAACAACAAAATAAGGCCAATTTATATTATCCATATTCTCACTGGAGTATGATCAAACTCTCATTGCCCTGACTGTTAAATAAAACCGAGTCCTCCCTTTTCCTTACCCAGAAAGCCAGCAATTTCCCAGTATGAAATTCATGGAAAAATTTCAGTTTCTTGGGACCATTGTTTCAATAGCCTGATAACCAATAAGAAAGACTCAAATGTTTCTTTGGAATTACTGCCTGGAAAATGACAGACAATGATCCCTGAATGTTTCAAAGCCTTGATCCTTCTAGAAATCATGTTCTTCTTACTTCAGGACCCCACACCTCTTGAGATTAAAGATCTCCACTACCACACCTGGTCAGATTATGGTTCTAACAATCAGTGAACAACATATCAGCAGTCACTAAAAGTAGTTATGCTGTCAATTACAAGCTATGAAAGGAAGCCCAATACCTTGTACATATTGAGTACAACCAGCACAGAGTTGGTTGAAGAAGATAAGACACATTTGCAGAAATTTAAATCCTTCTCAAAAGTTCAAATTTAAAACATTTTCCAAAACTGTGTTTCTTTGATCTAATAATAAAAAATTATTTTGTTTTGCTTTCTTGAATTTTTCCCAGGACTTCTTGACAAAATCCTACAATATTTTTAAAATTGTTTTTCAGATGTGACACATACACCCATATTAGTGACTTTTCTCCTCAGTGTGAAAAAACACTTGACTAAAGAAACTTAAAGAATGAACAATTTGGTTGATCATTTAAGAATGTAGTATATCGTGATCCTGAAAGGAAAGTCTGATGACAGATGCACAAAACCAGAATCAGGAAGTCATCATACTACATCCACAGCAGGTCAGGAAGTCGTCATACTACATCCATAGTAGGTAAGTCAGGATGCCAAGAGTAATGTTTGCTGTTGTTCAGTTCATTTTCTCTTTCTCATTAAGTTGTACATACCAGCTCATAGAATGGTGTTGTTCACATTTAGGGTAGTTATTTCTACCTTAGTTAATCTAATCTAGAAACACTCTCATAGAATGTCCAGACATGTGTCTCCTAGGTAATTCCAGATAGAGCCAAGTTGGCAAACAATTTTAACCATCATACCCTCCAATCCATTTAGCATCTGAAAATAGTTACTACAGAGAAAGCAAAGAAAAAAATTAGAGTTTAACACATCAAACCTCAGAATCCCAGCCCTATACTTACATGTTCACCTGATTTACCTCTGCAGACAAGAAAAATAGACAAGAGGCACACCACAACTGTCTGAGGATTATCCCCTCCTGAACATGGTGTCCATAAACTTTCTGTCTGCCCTGCTCCTGGCTGAATTGCTAAAGAAGATTCAATAAGCTTTTCTCACTATGAAGCATGAACCATGCTTAATCAATTGACTGACTGTTTTTTAACACGGTGGTTTCAGGTGAAAGACATGGAGAATGAATAAAATAGTTATGTAGGTCCCATTATATGGTACTAATTGATTTTTAGTACCTCATCTAATCCAAAGAAATTTAAATGGGTTAATTTGCAGTAGCTTTTAGCAACATTTAATCTTTTCAGGCCTGAAATTCATACTTTATCTGTAGCTAAAATTAAGAAATCTCTTTGAAATAACTGATGTTAAATAGAATGAAAAAGATAAGCTGGACTATGTTTTAAATAATTCTCTAATGGTAGTTTGAATCTTTTTGATACTAAAAAGGCAAGATAATTAGCCCACAGGTGTAAAATCCATGAGAACTAGCATAAGTATCCAGTATGTTTATGTCTATATTTTCAGTGCTGAAGCAATGACAGGCTCAAAATAGCCACTCAGCTAATGCCTATTGAATGAGTGAATGCTTAAAGACCTTTAACTCATTCAAACACCAAAAACAGTTGGTTTATTCTAAATACTTAATGATAAACCAGTATGTGTAGTTATACAAATAGTAATGATAATGCTGCTATCCTTTTTAAATCTACTCTAAGGCAGGCGGTGGTGGCAAACACCTTTAATCCCAGCACTGTAGAGGCAGAAAAACCTACCCTTTGCTAGCCTAAGTTAGATGTTTTGCTCATAACATCTCATTTGACCCTTACAAAGGATCCAATTACACCATGACCAGAATAAATATAAATCCCATTCTGCAGAGAAAATCTTTGCTTTAGAAGCTTCAATGTAATGAACCCTGGGATTTGCATCCTCATCTTTCTGTCTCCTAAATCTAATACCTTCAACACAAAGCTGTTCCCATTCCTCTATCACCAGGAATAATATCTCAGCTGGAATCCGAGACCTTGGCTAGACATCTTCTCATGAGTTAGAACCAGTCAGCTCAGCACTTACTGTCCAGTTGCCTATTCTCCTCTGAGTGACAGTGTGCAAGTGACTTTGTATGTGTTCATTATCTTAACCTAATTAGGAGTGTATTCAGCTTATCCAGTACATAACAAATACTTATTTGGGGTGTTCTGAAACTCAACCCACAAAAATACAATGAAGGCTTGAGTCAAGTCATCATGTTGAGAATCAAATCTATAGGAATGTTATCCAACTTTCTCAGCACTGAAAAACTTAAAATCACTCTTTTTTATTTTTAGAGTAGGGTAGAAGAGACATTTCACTTCCAGTGTTCCAACATAGACTCACTGTGTCACATGGGCAATACAGACTACTATGTCCATAGAACCTTCAAGATGATTCTGACAAACACACACTACTGTCGATAGATCAAAGACACATGAGTAGTAAGACATTAAAATAAAACTACCCTCCCTTCACTTATTTATAGCTTCATTTTCAGGGCCCAAAGAGAGCATGGGAAGTGAAAAGAACATTGTTGTTAATTACTTTTTACTACTCCTAATTGCAAGCTTTATTTGTTTATTAAATTTTCTGATTTCTTCATAACATCACAGACAATTTCATTTACTGTTTCATTTCTCCAAATCACAGGAGGTGAGTGTGAGGCCTCCTCTGAGTTGATCCTCCCTGCTCTGCTTATACTGAGCATTTTTAATTGCTCAAGCCTTCCAATTTTCTAAGAATCACAACCTACCAGAATAGAACATTATTTTGAAATGAATATAATATTCAGGTATTTACCTGAGTTTCTCATCTCCTCAAAGTCTTTCCGCAAATGGAGGCATGCCACAGAGGACAAGAACAATTAAGAGTAAAATAAAAAAATCAAAAACATCAGGCAGAAAGAAGACTGGATACTCCTGTGGACATCTGCCCATGGAGACAACAAGCAAAAGGGATCAGGGAAGAGACCACAATGTGAGGTTTTTAATAACAGTGTTGATGAATACAGAAAGGAAAACAATCTCACCTGTCCCTCAAGTCCAAACAACAAAAGCTAGAGAATGATGTCTTCTGCTTGAAGTAGGAAGAGGGAAGTAAATCTGAACTAGGCCTGGCATGGTGAAACTTGGTGCTAGACAGAGGCCTATGGTCCTGGTCCCCAGGTCCTGTCAACTAACTTTGTAGAAGCTTTGTATCCTAGCAAATGAGGGTCTGCCTCATACACTGTCCTGCCAACCTTGAGCAACATCAGAAGAGCAAGACTTCACCTCTCAACATACAAGGCAAAGAGGGAGGCTAAACTTGCAGTACGGAGCCTTTGCTAGATACACCATGAGGAAACTCAGCACCAGATAGTACCCAAAGGTTCATAACCCTGAAGCTTGACCCTGATTGGTCTTAGCAATAAAGACCCAGAGTCAGAGATAGAGGTAAATGCTGAAAGATTAGAGAAGCAAAGGAGCAGCCACAGTCACTTCTTATCTCTCCCAAGCCTCAGACTGAAAGGGCCAAGATCCTGCCTACGACCCACCTTATCACTTCCTCTCTCTGCCCAGCCTTATCACTTTACCCTGTCTGCACAGACATCCAGACCTTTGTGGTTAACTAGTGTCAATCTCCACCCTCTGATCTCCAGGCAAGCTTTATTTGCCAGAACACAAACAACATATCGCAAAACATAAAACAAGGCCAGTAGTGACAGATTGTGCCACTACAGCCACCCTGGTTCTAGCTAACTGGGACAGTGAGTCTTACCTGTGGCTGACAGGGTCATCCACAGGGAAACTTTGAAGCATCCTTTTTCTCAGGCTGCTTCATCCCCTGAGCCATCAAAACCAGAAACTCTGAGAGTGAGAGTTGGCATTTGCATTGCTTCAGCTCGCAGTGCTACAATGAGCAGCCCAAGCCAAGGACCACTGGACCAAGCAGTTACATTTAGTGATCCGTCCTCCCATGTTACCTTGAATTGTACAGACATCTTATTAAATAGAGTCATTGTGATCATGGGAAGAGTGATAAACTGAATGTTTTCTTATGAACTCACTGGCTGAATTTCTCAGCATCCATGATAAGGCTGTGGTAATTGAATCCGTAGCACTAATGAGACCTAGATGGCAGACTCAGCAGCAAGAGTCTGTCAGAGTTCTGTATGTCTGAAAATCTAGAAGATGTCTGTAGCAGCTGTTGGTAGAACCTGGACTTTGTTCACAGCCTGCTTCCCAAAAACATGTACCAACCCATGCAGCTGTCCCTATGCATGAATGAATGATTTTCTGCCAGGAACCATGAGCAGCTGCTAAAGCCAGCTGCTGGCATGGGGGAAAGTCAGGAATATGAAGTCATTCTGTAGCTATCCCCAGCACCTGGAGGAACCCCAGATCACTCTGGGTGCAGCATGAGTGGCAGAGTAGAAGCTGGGGAAGATGCTGTAAATAAACTGCTTCAAATAAAATGAGTAATTAAGGCACACACTTTGACAAGAAGCTGTTGATAATTTGCCACTTGCTTCAAAACTTAAAATACTTCTTGAAAGGCTGAAATATCTTAAAAATCTCAGGACTAGCACATTGTTTTCTCAGCCACTGTTGATTTTTTTGTTTGTTTGGCTTTTTTAAATCTTCTTTATTTGTCATGTTTTATAAATATGAGCTAAGATGGTTTAAACCACTTTAAATGGATGAATTTTTCCTTTATCCTGCATAACAGCAGTTTATATATTTTAAAAGTGTTGCTTTTAGTGAATTGGAAAGTGCATTTAAAGATGCTAACAACCTTTGTACCACTGAATACCCATCTCCATTACTCTGACATCTAGGGATCAGTGGCTGCTACTTAGCAGTGGGAGTAAACGTGATAATCCACAAGACACAGAGATCCTGAGATCTTTTCTTCTTTTAAACCCTTTCTGTCCCCACATAATGTTCTAACCCATTCCCATTGTCTATTGATTTCTATGCCTATGCCTCAAATATCTTACAACACACTTTAGCTTAACATCTTTTTAATTCAAGACACAGTAAGTTAAACGACAGAGCTGTGATGAGAATCTGGAAGCAATTCCACAAATATGTGTCATTGTGTTATTCATTTGTAAATCCAAAATGGCATCATTCCTGGCATGATCCCTTAAGTGATGAGCAAGGTCATAGGAAGACCCTTGCCTTTGTGGCACCAGCATAGCACTTATAAAGACAGCTCCCTTGTTCATGTATATGCAGTCTGGGAGCTGAGAAGTACTGAACCAAATTAAGCCAAAATCCCTTTGAGCTGGACTGGGTCCAGAGACGATCCCAATAAAGCCAAGCTCGTGGGTCTAGAAAATGACAGAACTCTCTACCCAAGTCACGGTGACTAAAGACAAAAAAGAAAAAAGGGTTAATACATTAGAGAAACCTGTAAGGTAACACACACACACACACACACACACACACACACACACACACACACACACACACACTCACACACACCACTCAGGATCCTGGATGGCATCCTTAAAACAAGATAATTCAAAGTCAGGGTGAAATACTTTTTATCTGATAATGGGAGTAGAAAGAAAGAGAAAAGACAAATATAGGAGCAGAGGAGACACAACCACTACCAACATGTGGAACATCAGAATCTCCCACTGGTGTCTTCTCAAGGTTCAGAGCCAAACCATGATAAGATGGCAGGAAGCAGCCACTAATTTCATCATAGCTCTGCATTGGCCAAATCCCACAGCAAATCAAAAGAGCTCTTAGGGCATGGTAAAAGTGAACAGAGCAGTTCTGTAGGTCAAACAAACAGCACACAGCTCACAATCATTATAAACTGTAGTAAGCAGCTGCTTTAAGTTGTAAGTATGTGACAAGCCAGTTTTGTTACAATCCATGCAGATTTTTCATTCCTGCCAAGTTTCTTGAACCAAAATACCCTTGTCTTTGCCATAGTCCATTCATGCCACAATGGCACATTGAGTTTCTTTTCCCTAGGCACTCTATAGTTTTTATGTAGTCACTACATCCCCAGGAGCCTCCTTACCAAGGAACTTGTAAGAAACACAAGTTCAAATGCCCCCAACTGAGATTGAAATGTGAGATAGTGAAGAATGACAACAGTCTGTGGTGTGGCAAATAGTCCATCCAGGTGTGTCTCGTTTACACTGAAGCTGGAGGACCATTGCTCTACATAAACCACTGTCTCTGGAATGATCAAAGAACTCTCTGCCACCTAAGCAGCTTTTTGTCTTTGTATCTCTTGTCCTTTTTTTTTTTTAACCTTTGTTCTTTGTATTGCCACCACTTGTGGAGGAAAAAAGCAAACTGTCATCCTATGTACCTATTGCAAATTGTAAAATAACACAAAACAAATAAAAGAACCCTCTTCTTTGTATTGCCACCACTTGTGGAGGAAAAAAGCAAACTGTCATCCTATGTACCTATTGCAAATTGTAAAATAACACAAAACAAATAAAAGAACCCTAACCCTCTAGGACATTATGGGATCCACACCTGTCTCCCCATACCCCAAACCACCCTGATCCTGGTCAGCTTCTCACTGGAAGTAAATATAAGGGATGAAGTAAAGGATGCTATTCTCAGAAGCATTCCCTTATATGATTTATGTATTTTATACTTATTTATTGTTGTCGGCTTACAAGCCTCGCTGAATGCTTTACACTATAGCACTGTGGGAAGTGAGATTCATAGCTTGCTGCTATTGCTTCTGCTGCTGAAGAATGCAATATAATTCAAGAGGAAAAATAAGAAGAAGCACATTTGGGCTTCAAGACTAAGCCAAATCTTCCAATCCATCTTCATCAAAAAAATAATACTGGCATTTCGATCTTTTTTCCTGACTCCCAAGTATAACTTTCAATTTAGGATTCATGAATCTATGGGACAAGAGTGTGCTTATATATTGTAAATCCCTAACACATTGGCTAGAAAAGTCTTTGAATAGATCAAAGACTACAGTTTTGGATCAAAATGTAATTGAGTTTAAATGTAGCTGATATTAATGGTTTTAATAGTTGTATCTTCTTGACTCTTTGAATATCAATGTCCCCAGAAACTCATACCTGTTATTACATTCTACAGAAGTGTGGCTACTGCAGACATCCCTGCCATATGTGGCTTTAAACTTCAGAACCAGTGGACAAAAGTGGCTACTTGGAGCTTGAAATAAAATATGGACTGTTGTGCTTACACTCAGCTCCAGTTGGGTTTGGACTGAGACAGGATTCATCTAAGTAGCAATCATGGGCATTTCTGGAGTTATCCAGTAGAATCAGAGGAAATGTAGCCAAACATCCAAACAGTGTGTTCTCTCAGGAATTTAAGCCAGAAAAGGCATTATTATGTCTGCTACTTTGTCCTGCACAGGATGAGAAGGCCCTTTGCTCTCATCAGATGAGACAGGTGCCCATGGGTGACAGTTCCAAGGAATCTCAGCTTAGAATAAGAACTGAAGGTTGGTTGATGTGCCTCCTCAGCTGAATGCTTGAGACTTTCTAAGTCTTAGATGTTAGGGAAAAAAATCTAACAGAGCTTTGCTTTTTTCAGCTATTATCCTCTCCTTCTTAGCAGTGGGGAAAAAATAGTCATTCCCTGTAAGAAAACAAACAAACAAAAAACAGGCAGGTAAGTGGCACTGTAAGCATTAGTCAGTGTCAAGGGAATCACATGTGGAAAAAGTAAAGTACATTTTGTAACCAGAACTATTAGAATCAGAGCTTGGGCCCTGGTAGGTCTAACAAGCTGAGCTTGGCCACCCATCCTTACCAAAGGAATTCAAGATCAGAGGACAGGGATTTATGGTCATGGTGGGAAAAAGGAGCTCATGAGGAGGTCCACTGACACCCTAATCAAGCATCTTCAGGGTCTGGGCATGAGGTTTAGGTTTAAACAGAGGGCATGCATTAGGCATAACTGAGTATTCCCGGTCAAGGTTCCTCTTTCCCATCATTGACTCCTGTTATCTCTGCATGGTCTTTAGGGAAAGTTGTCAGACTGGATGATATCTCTTCCTGGAAACAAATCCCCTTTCCAGCTGGCCCCAGGGTATCATCATTTCCCTTTTTTCCTGTGCCCCGTGGTCCCCTTCAATTGTCTGAGAACCTAAGGGAGAAGCACATGTGTGTCAAATGACTTCACCTCTTTCAGGGTAGTTACAGTTTCACATTTCACAAGTTCTTGCTTCTCACTGGACTTGTGCTTTTGCAACTAGGAAGACCACAGAACTGCAGGGGTGAAAACAATTGGTGGGCAGCTGACCCCTATCATGGAGAAACTTAAACCAAAAAGATACGTTTATTTTTTTCTATCTTCCCTATCAAATGCCTCTGAGCTTTGCCAGATTCTGTTTGGAATATTCAGGGAGGGTAGAGCTGGTGCTAAATTCCAAACCAAGTTCTGTTATTTGCTTTCACTGTGACTCAGGGGCCTACAGATCCATGTGCTTTCTGTCACATGAGTCATGATCCAGGGTACCTTGTGGGTTCTCAGACCACCTAAAGCAATAAGGAGTTCATGGAAGGAACTACAGCTTAGAGCTGCTAAAGGAAGTCTCACTGATTTAAAAACCTAGCCCAGTTGAAAGTTGTCAAAATTAAAATACAGAGGAGAGAATGTTTGAGTTTGAACTTGGGGGACAGCTCATTTATCCTATGTACTAATTTTTCTCCTTAGCAATTTAATAGAGGGTGCATAAATATACAAATTGAGTCATGTATCCATTTCTGCCATTGTGCTCTCTGGAACAGTTTTATACTGTAATTTCACTGAATATGTAAATTTTGTGAATTATGCAAATGCATAATGTGAGATGTAGGCTAGAATTCAGTAAAATTGTAATTCAGGGTATCATCCTTTTCAAACATTTCAAGAGCAATATGGGACAAATCCTGGAAGCCACCATGGCTCAGAGAAAAAGGAAGGACCATGACAGTGACTTCATGAAGATAAAAACAAGACTGGCTTTGCACACTAAAGCTCTCCTCTCTTGTACCCTGAACTTACCAAACACTTAAAGGCAAATGTTGCAGCAAGACTTGAAGAGCTGAGCCTGAGACTCTCTCCTGCCAGCTCACATCCCAGCTTCTGTGGCTCCGCATTCAGTCTGCTGCTTTGTCCAAATTCATTGCCTATCTCTCTGAGGGAGATGGAAGGTGCTCAGTTAGCTAATCCTCTCTTGAGGAGAGCTAATGTTACAGAAGTTTCTTTGTGAACTCCCTCCTTGAAAATGTTTCATCTTCCCAGTGCTAACAGGACTCCATGATCTTTTCAAATGTTTCTCCAATTCGCGGTATCTTTCTCCTGCCACTTCTATACATTCCTTCAGTGGGATGTTCTCCATGGCAACATCCTTAGGCCTTTCAAAGGGTTTTTCTAAAACAGAAGCAGAGATGTGTCACTTTTTAGCTTAAGATTGTTCTACAGATTTTGTCAATTTTCATGGGCATAAAAGATATCTTTAGTTAACCAGTCAAAGGCTTTAATGATCTGATTCTTGGTGGCCCATTTTCAAAAAAAAAAAAAAAAAATGGAAAATATTTCCAAATTGAGACATCTGAAGTGCCACTATGATAGCAATGTGGACAAAGATGACAGATCCTTGGAAATGATCTTTGAATGAATGAGCAAAGAAAGAATAGTGTAGGGATTCAAGGCAGAGGGAAGAGTGGATAGAGATAAAAAGGGAAGGGAGTGAAACTATAAACAAGGGTGACAGTTAAAGGAGGCTAGTGAAGATGGTGTCTGAACTTTTCTTTTTTCTTTTTGTCTATTTATTTCTTTTTGTCTATTTATGTCTATTCTATTGTCTATTTATGTATGAAGGCGATTTATATCTCCTTCATACGTAATTCTCTCTTTGCTAAAGGTAGTTGTGAATTAATGCAAAACAAACAAACAAAAAACCCCACTATTGACAAGTAGCTGCATGAATGTCTGGGCAATAAGGCAATAATTCCTTTGTGAGTCTGATCTTTAAACACTGGACTGCTTAGTATGATGAGAAAATAGTCATAAAGTCATGCCAAATATCATAAGCCAAACTTTGTCTTGGACTGACAGAAGAAGGCATTACTGGAACTGATAAGCTAATAAGCCCTGCAAAAGGCAGAGAATGAGTTACAACAGGGCATGGCTGAGGTCAGCTTCATAAATGCTAAGCAATTACCTAGAGTACCTTTTATGTGTCATTAACAGTAAGCATTTTTTGAGTTAGGATTGGAACCATAGAGAAGTAGAACTCAATGAAATATTCTTAGCATCTGTAGTCTTTAATATGTTACCAATGAAATTTCCATTATCTTATTGTATGTCACAATTTTATTAAACTTGCAATTACATTTCTTTCTTTATCTACTGAACACTACTCTGTCATAAGATTCTTACAGCATTACTATTTTGAAATCAAGATACAATTATTCTTATATTTTTCAGATACAATCAAGTTACACAGAAATATCAGCTGATGTTTTTTTCCTACACATAGTAGTTTGTTCAAAGTTATTCAACAAGGCAAAAACCAAAATAGTTTTTGCTATTAATGTTTTCTAAATTTGTTTAACTTTAAATTTTATTTAATAGAAAGCTATAGATTCATAAATGAACTTTTTATAATATCTGAATTTTTCATATATTTAAAAAGAAAATGGTAAGCATACATAGTATTCTATTATGAAATGGTCTGAAATGCACTAGATGTATTAGTTAATTAAAATGTAACAACATGCTGAAAGGCCATAAGACTTTCAAATGGCCTTCCAGATGACATGATTTGAAGGGCCAATGAGAAAATGTAATGAATCTATTGAATGGTTATGGGAAGAGAATAAAGGCTGTTGGCATGGTTGACTACATCAGCAAAATATGATACACAGGAAAATAAAAACAAAAGTAAACAAATTCATTTTAAAAGAAAGGAAAATGAGCTGAACTACAAGTATTTTTGAAGTAGGTATCCAAGTAGAACACCAAATTGACACTAAGTATCTGTGAAGTGCTCAGAATTATGAAAGGAATTCAAGAAGGAAAGGATACTTAAAAGGAAAAACACATTTGAGGGTATTTGATATAGAACAAGGGGCTAGGGAAAGGCTCAGAACTATTAAGCCAGTAAATGAGAATCCATCCAAAACATGAAATATTGTTTGTTTGTTTGTTTGTTTGTTTGTTTGCAGCAGATTTTTGGTTTGGTTTGTTTTGGTTTTGAGTTTGGGTTTGGTTTTGGGGGGAGGGGGCAGGAAAGGGTTTATTTGGCCTACATACACTAAATCAGTCCATTAAAAGAAGCCAGCACAGGAATTCAAACAGGGTAGGAACCTGGAGGCAGGAGCTGATGTAAAGGCCACAGAGGAGTGCTGCTCACCAGCTTGTTTTCAAGATTCTTATCTACCAGGCTTCTCTAGATTGCCCACTGAACTTTAAGCAGCAGTGGATTTTCTATTGAAAAGTTCCAAATTACTTCCACAATCCTCCCAAAATCACATGGTCAGGTCTGTCATAGAAATTCCCTATTGTCCTGGTACTAATTACTGAAACTTCACAAGTCTGGCCTCCACAGTCCACATTGTTCTTGGTGGTTTTCCCATGGTAGTAGGTAGCATCTCCAAAGCACTGGGATCTCCTGGGGCAACTGGGCTTCACTGTCACCAATAGCCTATCCTGGGCCCTCTTCTGGGATTTTATCCCTGTCACACAGTGCCAAGTCTTAGCTGCTCTCCCTGACTCCATCCATGCCTCTAAAACCAGTATCACCTGGGTAACTCTTGAACTATAAAGTTTAGTTGTCAGTACAAGGTATAACCTAGGCCACCTCTGGAACACAGGATCTGTGTACTGGCTCTCAGGAAACACTTCCCAGAAAATTTCACATCAGGGATGCTTGTCTATTAATGACTAGCATCAATTGCCCAGCAAAGCAAAGATTTCACTTTAATGGTTCTGGTATCTTGTAATCACATCCAATTATTCAGTCTCAGCTGACCAAAACCATGGATTCTTTTTAGTTGTTGTTATTGCTTTTTATTATTTAAAATAATTTCTAAATTTAACTATATTTGATCATATTTTTCCCTCTTCCAAGGCAAAGGGCCATTTACAGCTTGAAATTCACTTACTTGTGTCCACTGAAGGCCTGGATGATACTGAGGCGGCCAGCTCAGTCTTGGGGCCTGTTTGCTACAGAACACACCATTTTCCTCCCTGGGGTTGAAAACAAAATTAAGTAGGTGACCTGACAGTCTCCTTATTTTGTTTTTCCTGTGAACACCTCTACTCAATGACAAAGAGTAAACAATGCTCACTCTGACAGTCTAACCCAAGTAATCACGAAGGCTACAAGGTGAGGATTTTTTTGTTCATAGAGGCCTTCTGGCAAATATCCTCCTCTAAAAGCATGAGATGTTTTCCTGGCCAACGGGCACCTTCCATCAACCTTGAAACAAGAACCATTATGTTCAATCAACAGCTTCCCTGGCATTAAGGAAACAGGAGTGATATATTAACAAAACTGGGCTAAGGCTCTCTAACAAAATCCAAGTGAAGCAAGAAGGCACAAGCGGGCTTGTGTTTCTCTCACAAGACTTTTGTGGTTGGGGTGAGTGAAAGGAGAAGTATCCTTTGAAGCCACTCAGCATCTAAGCAGCTTCAATCTTCTGACACCCCTCTCTCACCATGTCCTCTATGCTTAACACCAGAGGAATCCAACAATGCCATCTGGTCTACAGAATCCTCTAGCATTTTTTCTTCACAGTCATTAACAAGTGGACATATAGTATTTTACAATATTCTCTGACCAACACCACTTTGTCCACCTCTGCCCCAATATCAGAAGTGTTGGTCAATGCCTTTCCACTGATCCTTAGAACTCTTTTGTTTACCTTTTCATCTCCATATTTTTGTAAATTTATAAATTTGTATCTACTTTTTTATATACATTGGTGTTTTTCTTGTATGTGTATGTCTGTGTGAGGGTGTCAGATCCCATGGAACTGGAGTCACAGACAGTTGTGAGCTGCCATCTGGGTGCTGGGAACTGGGTTCAGGTCCTCCCGGAGAACAACCAATGAATGCTCTTAACTGCTCAGACATCTCTCCAGCCCCTTGAATTTAGTTTTAAAAACCCATGTTCCAAAATATTCCTACAGTTCTATTTTTCCAGCTGATGCTAATGAGTACAATTATTGGAACCAAGCACTGTTCCAGGAGAGCACATTTAAAAGTGAGAACAAATTATTAATTTTCTGATTGAGTAGTTTACAGGCAAGAATGGCTCTCTCCCCAATGGTAGAGGAATGTCTAGAATTCTATGAAAAGAGGTAACAAAGGAAATAGTCACTTAAATATTATATGTACCCAAAAGACAAGAAAATGCAAGGCTTTCAGTAATAAAGTATTTTCTATCATCAAATAAATAAATAAATACATTTTAAGTCAAATCAAAGTCAATGGATTGGTTGTTGTATTGGACTTGCACTGGATACATGGAGAAAAACACTATAGGCTATGCAGATTGAGCAAATCCCTGTCTCTAGAATTGATAAGCAACAGAAAGCACTCTGTCTGTTCCAAAGTTGCCTTAACCTTCTTACCTAGAGATTAAGATTCCAGAAATAAAACTCAAATTCAAACACCATGAGTAGCTACATTATAACTTCACCAGAGCTTTCAGCTTCAAGGTAAAGAGAAAGTGTGATGGATAAACCCAAGCTTAAGTGCAGAGCACTGGTCCCCCATACTGAGATCACCCTTCACCTGGTTGATCATATTTCCCTTGTCCCTATAAGTGCCCAGTTCCCTTCCCCCTCCCAAGTGAAATGTGGAAATGGTCTCTTTTGACATAGTTACCTTCCCTCCTAAGATTAACCTCCAACCATCTGCATTTAATATAGCCTGACAAGGAGACTTGCAGCTACATGCCACAATGGTATACTTACTGAGCAATGTAACAGGCTGCAGCAAGAACACCATGTGCAACAGATCCCAGATGTCCATGTAAATGGTTCTGCTACTTAGATCATATAACCCAGTGGAGCTGATGGCAATTGAAGGTTTGTAATGGACCCACTATAAAACCAATAAAGGGAGGAACTTTGCAGAACTTCAACTGTAAATATTTAAATGATTTTATCCTCTACGTCTACCTCCTCCTCCTTTTTAAAAGCTAGCCCCTAGATTTTACAGGATTCTAGAAGAGATGACATGTTTGTCAAAATAACCACCAAATGTTCTTGAAAGTTAAGTTGCATGGCAAGAATGGATTGTTAGTTTACCCATGAAGCTATGAAATTGAGAGTAAATAAGAGCCTTCCTTGGCAAGATTGGAGCCTCCAAAAAGCACATAAGACTTGGGAGCATGCACTTTAAGTCCTTCTGGCTCCTGCTCATGCCACTTTATCAGCCAAAAGACATGGGACTTTCTCTAATCAGCTGGCCAAAGAGAAATAAAGAAAAACTGCTAAACGACTTACAAGTACTACAACATGGTACACTGGATTGGCAGTGGATTGCTATGCCATGGTAACCTATTCATCATTGGCCCCAAACTTAGTGATGAAGGTAAATCCTCCTGGCACTTTTAACCTCTGATGTTGGATATATTTGTTGTAGAACCATCTCTTTCTCATGATGAATCTGATCAACATACCTCAGTTTTCCCCCTATAATAGGAAAGGCAAGCAGTTTGTTAGGTAGTGAGGGACTCAGGTAAAACATGATTGGATTTGTTGAAAAGGAGCCTACAGGAGGATATTATGTGGGTGACACATCTGAAAATGCAAAAAATAAGGGGAGTTTTGTCCTTTATCAATGACCAACAAGGAACACATCTAGCAGAAGAGACTAGCAAATGAGAGGATGTGATTTCCCCTTCTACAGGTGTCAATCAGGCCTTCTCCTGCCACTTCTAGCCCTTTCCCACCAGCCTCATCAACACTGTGAGTATGTGGTAAATACAAAAGATAAAATTCTTTCTGATATTAGTAACTTGGACTTCCAGTCCTTCAATCTAAGAAAGGAAAGCCTAACACCAATCCCATTGGTGAACCACTATCCAGTGGAACCAGCCATTTCCTGGCTGTTTGTTGCATTAAATAACTACCTTCATGTCAGATGCAGTAATTTTTTTCACGTCAGAAGGTATTTTCTCTGGATAATAGCTGGCTATGTTACCCACAAAGCTTCCTACAAATGTACTATCCAAAAAGGACAGAATGCTTTATATGACATATCATAACATGGCTTCTAACCAAGAAAATTAATCTACAGTTAAATGATGAACAACAGGGACCTTTTCCTCCTTAAATTCTCCAATCATACTACATGATTCCTAGGAATCAATCGAGTAACCTTTTAAAAACTCAGATACACTGCTAACTAGATGGTCACATTTTATAAGATAGAGAAATGTTCTGTAGCAGTATAATATATGAATTGAGGGTCGCACCATATGTTCTAGTTTTCTACCTCCAGTAAAAATTCATTAATTGGATGAATAGGAATGTAAAATGAGCTTTCTCCTCTCCTCATTGTTCCCACCAGCAAAATTCTGCTTGCTGTCCCCACATCTTTGGCCTCAGAGGACAGAAGTCTTCATTCCTGAGGAAAGCATGCTTCTATGACACATAGATCCAAACACCCAAGACGGTCACTTGTGAAAGTCAATCGGCTAAAGGAAGTTAACTGTGTGGATCGGTGACTGATTTCAACTCCCAAGAGAAAATCACGTCTGGCAGAATTTCAATACAACCATCAAATCTCCACCCCTGGTTTCCATCTTGTATAGTCCTCCTATACTTTTGAATGTATGTAATGTGTAATGAGGGTTGTACCTCTTATTCGACTGTAGCTAATTAAAATTAGATTGTTATACTTGATAGTATTTCACAACTGTCACAATTTTCTAGACAAACAACTTTGAAAAAGAAAAGATTTGTTTGGATCAAGGTTTCAGGAATTTCAGTTCAAGGTTTCTTAGCTTTCTGGGGCTTTTAATAAAGCAGAATAGCATACCAGAAAGGAAAACTGTTAGCATCATCGTGGCAGCTAAGAAGTAGACTGGGCCAGGAATACAGAAGAAACAAGCTATATCCTCCCAAATATGCTACCAGTGACACGCTTCCTTCAGCTAGACCCTATCTCCTCTTTCCCATCATCTTTGAGTAATGTCACCAAATTATTACTCCATGAACAAACAGGTAGTGGATTAGCCCTCAGGCTATAATCACCTCCCTTGAGCCCATCAGCTGACAATCAAGCTGTGAAGCTTTCTGAAATCAAAAGAACATGAAAATAAAAATCAAAAGAATGAAGTCAATGGTTAAAAAAATTAATAAGGCCAAAAATAACCAAGTCTTCAGAAAATGTAGAATGGGCTCAAAACCATACAGTCAGAGGAAAAGAAGAGTTCTCATTCCAACAGGTACACATACATGAACACAAAGACAATGATAGAAGCAGCATCTACTCTTCCCCCAGCACATGCCACACACATTGCCTAGATTATTTCAGTAACTCTATCTTATAAACCAAATTAAGAAAGTAACATACCATTCTTACACATATCTGAGTCCTGTGTGCTCAGATGGGTGCTCCAATCCATTCTCTGCCACATGAATACTGAGAAAGCAACAGAGGTAATGGGAGGGTGGAGAGAGACAGAAAAAGACAGAGAAAACCATGACATATACAGTTTTGTGTAACAGAAAGACTTATACAGGAACTTGGAGGATGGAGGATATCCTAGTTAGGGTTGCTATTGCTGTGATGAAACACCATGACCAAAGCAACTTGAGGAGAAAAGGGTTTATTTAAGCTTATACTTCCAGGTAATAGTCCATGGCTGAGACAAGTCAAGGCATGAGCTCAAACAGGACAGAAACTTGAAAGTAGGATCTGATGCAAAGGCCATGGAAGGATATTGCTTATCTGAATTGCTCCTGGAGGTTCACTCAGATTGCTTTCTTACACTACCTCAAACCACCAGCCCAGGGATAGACCCACCCACAATGGAATGGGACATCCCACATGAATCAATAATTAAGAAAGAGTCCCACTGTCTGCAGCCCCATCTTATGGAAGTGTTTTCTCAATTGAGGCCTTCTCTCAAATGACTCTAGTCTGTATCAAGTTAAAATTAAATTAACCAGCCCAGATGGAAAACTTGTTTATGAAAATTACAATTCCTCAATAAACTAGAAAATTATAATTTAAACAAAGCATTATTCTGACTTGGTTTAATTATAACAACAATTATGATTTCTAAAAGGGGGCATAATTAAGGAAAGGCATTAAAATGTGATCTAATCTTTAATGGCTGCTTTCAAGCTCTTAACTAAACAGTCTATTGCCAAGCTTCTGAGAACAAGGACATGAGCTGCCATTCCAAGTCCCCATTGTGGCAAATATGATGTCATTTGAGAACTGTTGTTCTCAAAAACTCTCTAAGATCAATAACTGTCAAATACTTATTCCCAATAATAATAAAATAGGTTTGTATTAGCATGAGCTTTATGACACTTACTCTATTAAAAAGTATAATGCAGAGCAGTACTTACCCTACCTAATTCTCATAATTCTAGAAGAAAGGCACTATTTCAGAGGGGGAAAAAAAGCTGCCATGTGTTTTATTCGAAGTCACACTATGAGAAAACTTGGAACTCATAACAATCATATAGATGATAATTGAGATTGTTTTTAGGACCCCTATACTTTCTTTCAAAAAAAAAAAGACACTGTGAAGTCTACATTTAATTTAAATTCAACCTTAGTTGAGAAAGGTTTGCTGCTCTCTTGAGTACCACAATTCCTGGTACGGAATTGCTGACCTACTTTTAAAGAGAGGGATAAACGCACATACCTCAAATGGAGTCTTCAGGGAGAGAACAGAGTTATTGTTCATGTCCCATTTATATGGAATGCTGACCTTTCAGAAGAATCCATTGCTTATTGTAAATGTTTAATGAATAAAAATAATTGAGCTCATACACTGCAACAGTGATTCATGTTGCTTTTCCTTTTCTTAAATACCACATTGAATACCTAACCTACATTCAGTCTTAAGGATTTCTGATCAGCTTCATGATCTGGAGTACAAAATAGTACAGTCTTAAGCCTATATATCTTTAATCCCAATGATAAAATTTATAGATTAAAAAAAAAGAAGAGGAAGAGCTATATCTACTTACACTAACTGACAAAGAGGTGGGAACAACCCACTCATTACATAAGCTAAACAAGTGCATATTACTGATTAGTGTAAAGATGACTCATAGATGTTGACTTTTTGCTCATATGATGAATCAGTAGCAACACTAAAAGCACATTTACTGATTATAGGCACTGAGATTATAGCTTGTGATACTGTCCTGGTTAAACTTAAATGGATTTGTCTGTATTGAGTGGTATCTAGAAAGCTACCAAAACATGCTTCTGCAAAGGTCTTTAAGAGTATTGGCTAGAGATAATTGGTATGTGTTTCAGGAAACAGAGAGAGGGGGGTTCATCTGAATGTATGTAACACCATCTAATATATTATGGTTGGTGGGTGGAACAAAAGAGAGGGGAGAGGGAATCTGGATTACTCTCAAGCTTGATTTTTTTTTTGACCAGGCTTGTATCTTGCTGTTACCATCATTTGTAGATATCAAATACTACTAAACACAGACTCTCAGCCTTAGATTTGGGCTGCATCATTGATTCTGAGGTTCTGATCCTCTATCCCTCTAGCATGCTCTAAAAATGCATTCTCACAAAATTCAGAATCAGAAAATAGCTGTTGTTTCATAGTATTTGCAAAGAGATTATTTAAATGGATTGCAAATTTAGAAATTATTTAAAATACAAAACTATAAAAGACAAATACTAAAAAGTAAATGTGGGTTAGAGTTGTAGCTGTCTTTTTCTCCATTTTATTAGTTCTTTGAGAATTTCACATGATGCATTTTTATTATATGAACCCTTCTCTTCCCAGATGAATCTTTTCGGACCCATCTCCCCTTCCCCACTTACCCAACTGTGTCTCCTCTTTTTAAAAAATGAACAAGTATAGTTTAACCTCCCATACATTCTTTAGATGTGTAAGTAACCTTCTAATGGAAGGTAGTGTACTCACCAGGGGCAACACTCCTAAAGAAAACTGGTTTCCCCTCTCCTAGTAGCCATTAATTACCAGTAACTCCTTAGCTAAGGGTGATATTTCATGCTGAAATTTTGTCTGGCCTGAGCCTTCACAATGATTATGTGTACATTTTCAACCACTGTGAATTCATATATGCAGCTGCCTTACTATGTTCAGAAAACAATGTTTCCTTGTAGTCATCCACCATTTATGGCTATTACAATCTTTTCATCCCCTCTTCTGCCATGATCCCTATGCCTTGGGTGGAGGAGTACTATATAGATGTCCCAATTTGGGACAAGAATTCTTAGTATCTTACCCTTTGCCCCTTGATCAGTTGTAGGTCTGTGTTAATTACCACCTACTGTTAAAAAAAAAAATAAGCTTCTCTGATAATGGCTGACTGATGCACTAATCTACAGAATGAAAACTTTAAGGCACTGAAAAAAAAAACTGAAGAAGATACCAGGAGACAGAGAAAACTCCTAAGTTCATGGATTGATGGAATTTATGCTATGAAAATGGCTATCATACTAAAAACAATTTTTTGGTTCAATGCAATTCGTATCAAATCTCCAATGCAATTGTTCACAGAAATAAACGAAAAACACTACTTAAATTTCATATGGAGAGCCAAGATAGCTAAAACAATCCTGAAGAGTTAAAGAACAGCTAGTGATAGCTCCATCTTGAATTTCAAGTTACAATACAGAGACATAGTAGTAAAACCAGCAAGGCACTGACATCAAAACAGACTCATGATCAATGGGATAGAATGAGGACCCATATAGAGGCTTGTACATCTACAGGCCCCTGACTTTTAAGAAAGAGGCCACAAACACACACTGGAGAACAGACACTATCTTCAATAAATAGTGCTGTCTGTCTGAATAGCTACAGGTAGAAGAACGAAACACACACTTTATCACTCATCTTGCATAAAACTGAACTCCAAATTGATCAAGAACATTAATGTAATATTTGATGTCCTGAATCTTACAGTGTAGAAATCTGATTAGTAGAAATCAGCTTAAAATGGTGACATCCCATGGGTTAAGTGGAAGCTTTAAGCTAACAAAAATAAATAAAAATGGCTCAGCCGATAAGAGTGCTAGTGGCACAAGTCTTGTGACCAGAGCTTAATTCCAGGAGCCCACATAAAGAGCCTGATGCAGTGGCTTGTACCTGTAATTCCAGCACTCTTGCAGGAAGACATGAGGTAGAGCCGAGGAGAACTGCCCATAAGCTAGATTGGAGTCTTTTAGACTAATTCAATCTCATGTAACCCTGGATGGCCGTGAAATCAGAGATCCTTCTTCCTCTGTCTCCTGAGCCTGGGATTAAAGGTGTTTATCACCCCTGCCTGGTCTCTATAACTGACTAGTGTGACTGACTTTGCATTCTGGTCTTCAGTGGCCTTATGAGATAATAAACAATATATCACCACAAGATAACACACTCATTTTTAGCACACTGCAAGTTGAACACAAATGCTTATTAATACTTCTGCTTTGGGCTTTCAAACCCAATAAACACTATTTGAATGCTACAACTAAGTATAACAGCTTCGACACACACATTCTCAGACAGGTGAAAACAGTGACTACAGAATTCATCCATTACCAAAGTCTTTAGTGATACCTCGCCAGATTCTTTCAATTGGGAGTTCAATGAAAATAATTAGCATTTAATAATATTAAACTGGGCTTTGTTAGATGAGCTCATAAAATATTAATTTAAAATTATTCTAATACCTTTTAAGTATGCCTTCAAGTTTATTTCTAATACCTAACCATCCAATTATATGTATATGATATTGCACAAGCTACTCCATAAAAGCCATATGGAGATATTATAGGTACTCTTACTCTAGTTTTTCATTTATTGTACATTTCCTAGTTTATTTATGCTTTTTCTTGGAAGTTACAACTCCTTTTGTTTTCTATGGACCTCTTACTGCCATGCCTCCAACTAATGGAGGATCATTTCAAATTCACAGACTGATTTTAATCTCTGGTTTTTTATCTTTCCTTTTCTATAATTCCATGTTTTGTTTAAGTGTCTGCTGTGTATAAAACATCCTACTTAGTGATACAATTTGTTTTAGGCTGACTTGAATCAGTGATCAAAAGTCTCTCTCTCTCTCTCTCTCTCTCTCTCTCTCTCTCTCTCTCTCTCTCTCTTTTCAGTTCCCTATTAGTTGAAAAAACACATGCACAGACTGGGAAGTTCTTTTTTCTTAAGGACTGGTTACATTTTCAAATAATGTACCTACTCTAAGTGACTCTTTGCCTCTCCAGATATCATAGGACACAAACTTCTGGAAATACCAATAGTCTGTGTTCCTTGACATGGCAGGTTAATATGGGGGCTGGGAGAAAACTAACATTTTTGTCTATCAACTGGTCACTGGGTTTACTTTTAATTGATCTTCTGTTTTTAAATAAGACTAATTATAGAAATTTTGGAGTTTTTAAATTTCAAATTTTTTGAAGCTGACCTTCATGCTATTTCTATTAAGAACATTTCTGTGGGTGGACTAAAGTGTTGCTATTGGGAAGGAGTAGCTGGTACCTTTCAAATCTCCCTCAATAATGCTCTGAGGAGAGGAGGAAAAGTTCTACCTTTCTTGCCACCCCCCCCCGAGTTTATGTCTTTGCTTGCTCTCTTCATGCAGCTGATGGTGTGAGATTCACTTTCAGTTCTGCTTTTGAAACTGTAAATTATTGCTTGCTTAGCTATAAGCATTTTTTCACAAACTTAAATATAAAAGTTAAGCTCAGTTGGAGAATACTAACAAAGTATCATTGCTCCAAATGCCAGGTGAAGAGGTGTGAGGTCAGTACTATGAGAACAAGTTAATTGAGAATGTAGTGTCCAAAACAAGACATCTTCAGACTAAAATCTCAGGGAGCCCTGACTTGATTCAGAAGGCGAGGACCTACCTAAGCACAAGGAACAAATCTGGCACTAAAGTATCCTAGCCTAGGTGTGAGCAAACTGAGATCACTGGGAACTAATAATTACAAGATCAGAAGGAGATGGCAAAGGTCCATTCTTCAGCAAGAGTTAAGAACAATTCTTCAGAACAAAGACTGGCAGCAGAGCAAATGGAAAGGGATAAAGGGGTTGAGGGGAGCTGTCCTCGGGATCAAACAGGAATGTGATGTGGCAGAAACTGTTATATCTAAGCAAAGCAAAAGCCTGCAAGGTAAGAAAGAGCAAGAAGTGAAGAGGTACCCCGAATCCCTGAGATAGTTAATCTTTGATCATTGTAGGGGCCTGCTCACACAGAACTCTTGAGCACTTAAAACGTGACACAGGAAGCTAAGGAGCTGAATTTATTTTTTATTTTAAAGTACTTTCACTTGAAATAATTATTCATACCTACTCTATGGGACATGCCACCTTTATGGAGACACAAATGACAGGCTCTACCTGATTAAAATGGGCTGTTTCTCTGCCATCTGACCTGCTGAAAGAGTCCAGTCACACTGCACCATGCCCACCAACCTTCAGAATGCAGCTGTTTTCACTGAGCCTCTGACATTTATTGCGATTTAATAAGGATCAGGATAAACAATTAGGCCTAACAGAAGTTTATTAAGGGAGAAATAACTCACAACATAGGCAGATGTACGAGGCGGGTTCCACGGGATCCTAAGCCTTCCAGCGTCCACCACCAAAAAGGGGAGGCCCGACACTTTCCGATCCTTTTCTCCCAGCTCCCATCCGGCCCTGTCTCCGCTCCAATGGGCATGGCCTAAGCCACAGGTGCAGACAAGGTGAATATCTCGCTACAGACATTACTCAATATTCCTTATTTCTGTTGGCAGTTATATCCGTTAGGAAATAAGATGTGGAAACATTAAGATTTAGAATGCTGTATTGGTGAATATAAGGTTCCTGAGTTCCCCAGAAAGTCTTTTTCACACCTCCTACCCTGTATCATCCAATTAACATGTTGTAAGAAGACAGGACTTTTATTGACTGCACACCTGAAGACAGGCATGGAAGTGGTCCTTGTGCATACCTGTTATCCTGGAGAGGATTGTATTGAGAACTGGGGATATAAAAGGATGGCAAGAATAGGAAGTATAATGCAGTACATAGGAGACAGCATCTATGATGCACCATCTACAGAACATCTGCACATGATGGAAGGCACCCTCACATCCTCGGGAAGATCCTGGACTCTCCAGGCTTAGTAAACTGAATCTCTTCAGACAATGTGACATTGCGGATCTGATAATATTCTTCTTTGCACATTTCAGAAGGCTTGAACTTCTATCTTAAAGTAAGACCATATACTGAACTCTATGAATAAAAGAGATGATGGTACAATTGAGAAGACTAAATTGGACATGAGGACATTTGCATGAAATTGTTCCCTGCTCCAGGCTCATATTCAATGAAAGACTAATTCCAAATAACTTGGGAAAGGTAGAAGGACATATATGGTTTGCAGTCCTGTAATAAACTTCAAGCATAGGACCTGGCCCATAACTCACATGAATAAATACGAGTGGAAGCCCAAACCATATCTTCCTCAGCCTGAATTGGACATTGTTCTTAAATGGTATTGTCAGGTTAGAGGAAGATGTAACCATGTATGTGGTCCATCTGTTGTGGATTTCTGAATCTTCTCTATGTCACAGATGAAGATTAGGTAATGCAACATGTTTTTGCTATCAAAAGTAGAACATACATTTTTGCCAAGAACATGAAGTAGACATAAATTTCCCTTTTCCCCGATTAAGCTAAACACCATGGAAATAACAAGCCTTAAGAAAACTCTGAAAGTTTGAAAAAACAATGACCAGCCAGAGAATACATAAAATTCCAAACAATGACAAGATAGTGAGTTCTTTGGGCCTCCCCTTACCTCTTTTAATATCAGTAGATACGAAAGAAGCTAGCCAGCTAGTAAAGTCCTAAATGTTTTCTTTCTGACCAGCTAAGAAATAAGACAAAAGTTTTAGGTAACATTTTCTTTTTATTTAATTTGTTTTGAATGGGGGAAGATAATACATTTCTGAAATCCAATTACTAATTGCCAGACATATTTAATTAAATATGTTTCATGGGATTTTTTAACTGAAATATAACTACACAATTTCTTCCCCATTCCTTTCTTTCCTCCAACCCCTCCCATGACTATCACCACTACCCTTACTCTATCTCAAATCCATGACCTCTCTTTCTTAGTGATTGTTACATATACACATACATACATACGTAAGTATAAGTTCAGAAATAAATTTTATCTATCCATTAAGTGTTTCTTGTGCATATAAAATTTCAAAACGGGTCACTTGGTATTGGATAATCAATTAATAAGCTCATTCCTGGGAAAACCTATTTCTCCGACACTCATAGTTCCTTACTTGCCTATGGTTCTTACTTATAGTGGGAGATTTCAACACACATCCCACTCTGAACACTAGACAGGACCACCAGACAGAAGCATAACAAAGAAACAAAGGAACTAACAGAAGTTATGACCCAGTTGAGCTTAACAGACATTTATAGAACATTCCATCCAAACACAAAAGGATATACTTTCTTCTCAGTGCCACATGGAGCCTTCTCTAAAACTGACCACATTCTGGGCAATATAGTAAACCTCAATAGTACAAAAATAATGAAGCAACCCCCTGTATCTTATAAGACCACCATGCTATAAAATGAGAATTCAATAACAACACAAATTGTAGAAATACTACAAACTCATGGAAATTAAACAATGTACAATTACACCATTCCCGGGTCAAGGAAGAAGTTAAAGATTTTCTAGAATTCAATGAAAATGAAGACACAACATACCCAAACTTATGGTACACTTTGAAAGAAGTACTAAGAGGAAAGTTCATAGCTCTAAGTGCCCACATGAAGAATAGTCACATTAGAGAATTAAGAGCACAACTGAAAGCCTTAGAACAAAAAGAAGTAAACTTATCCCAGGGGAATAGGTGCCAGGGAAATAATCAAATTGAGGGCAGAAATCATAAAGTAGAAACTAGGAAAACAATACAAAAAAAAAAAAAAAACAACATAACAAAGAGTTGGTTCTTCGAGAAAATCAACAAGATAGATAAACCTTTATCCAAACTAACTAAAAGGCAGAGAGAGACCATGCAAATTAACATGATCAGAAATTAAAAGGGGACATAACAACATACACTGAGGAAATCCAGATAATCTTCAGGTCATACTTTGAAAACATGTACTCCACACAATTCAAAAATTCAATGGAAATGGACAATGTTCTGGCTAGATATCACCAAAATTAAATCAAGAACACATAAGCAATTTAAATAGACATATAACCTCTAATGAAATAGAAGCAGTCATCAAAATCTCCCAACCAAAAAAAAAAAAATCCCACAGGGCCAGATGGTTTCAGTGCAGAATTCTTCCAGAAATTCAAAGAGCTAATAACAATACTCTTCAAACTGTTCCACACAATAGAAGCAGAAGGGTCATTGCCAAACTCTATTTAAGAGGCTACAATTACCTTAGTACCCAAGACACAACTAAGAAAGAGAACTACAGACCAATCTCACTCATGAACATTGATACAAAAATACTCAATAAAATACTGGCAAATTGAATCCAAGAACACATGAGAGAAATCATCTACCATGACCTAGTAGGCTTCATCCTGGGGATGCAGAGATGGTTCAACATATGAAAATCCATCAATGTAATCCACCATATAAACAAACTGAGAAAGAAAACCCACAAGATCATTTCAGCAGATGCTGAAAAAAGCCTTTGATAAAATACAACACCCCTCAATGATTAAGGTATTGGAGAGATCAGGGGTAACAAGAACATACCTAAACATAATAAAGGCAATAGACAGCAAACCAACAGACAACATCAAGCCAAACAGAGCCTCAAGGTGATTCCTCTAAAATCAGGTACACAGCAAGGCTACCCACTCTCTCCATATCTCTTCAATATTGTACTTGAAGTTTGAGCTAGAGCAATAAGAAAACAAAAGGAGCTCGTGTGGATACAAATTGGAAAGGAAAAAGTCAAACTCTCACTATTTGCAGATGATATGATAGTTTACGTAAGTGACTGGAAAAACTCTACCAGAGAACTCCTACAGATGATTAAAAACCTTCAGCAAAATGGTAGGACACAAGATAAACTCAAAAAAATCAATAGTCCTACTATATGCAGACAATAAAGGAGCTGAGAAAGATATCAGATAAATATCTCCTTCCTTTTACAATAGCCCCAAACACATAAAATATCTTGGAGTAATACTAACTAAACAAGTGAAAGAATTATATAATAAGAATTTTGAATCTTTAAAGAAAGTAATTAAAGAAAATACCAGAAAATGGAAGATCTCCCATGCTCTGGATAGGCACTATCAACATAGTAAAAATGGTAATATTTCCAAAAACTATCTACAGAATCAATGCAATCCCCGTCAAAATCCCAGCACAATTCTTCCCAGACCATGAAAGAAAAATACTCAACTTCATATGGAAAAACAAAAGACTCAGGATAGCCAAAACAACCCCATATAATAAAGGAACATCTGGAGGCATAACCATCCCTGACTTCAAGCTCTATTATAGAGCTATAGTCCTGAAAACAGCTTGGTACTGGCACAAAAATAGACAGGAAGAAAAATGGAATCGAATTGAAAGCCCTGAGATTAACATACATACCTATGAACACCTGATTTTTTACAAAGAAGCTAAGATTATACAATGGAAAATAGAAAGTATCTTCAGCAAATGGTTCTGGCATAACTGGATACTGACTTGTAGAAGTCTGTAGTTAGATCCATATCTATTGCCGTGCACAAAACTTAAGTCCAAATGGATCAAAGACCTCAATATAAATTCAGCTATGCTGAATCTCTGAGAAAGTGGGAGGTACCCTTGAATAAATTGGTACAGCAGACCGCTTCCTGAACATAACATCAATAGCACAGGCACTGAAATCAACAATAAATAAATGGGACCTCATGAAATTGAAAAGCTTCTGTAAGGAAAAGGACACAGCAAGACAAAATGGCAGCCCACAGAATGGGAAAAAATCTTCACCAACTCCACATTTGACAGAGGGCTGATTTCCAAAATATACAAAGAACTCAAGAAGCTAGTTAGTAAAACACCAAATAATCCAATTTAAAAGTGGGGTACAGAACTAAATAGAGAACTCTCAATGGAGGAATCTAAAATGACTGAAAGACACTTAAGAAACTGCTCAATATCCTTAGCTATCAGGGAAATGTAAATCAAGGCAACTCTGAGATCTTACTCCAGTCAGAATGGCTAAAACCAGAAACACCAATGACAGTTTATGCTGGAAAGGATATGGAGAGAGCGGAACATTCCTCCCCTGTTGGTGGGAGCGCAAACTTGTACAGCCACTTTGGAAATCAGTATGGCGGTTTCTCAGGAAAATGGGATCAATCTACCTCGGGATCCAGTAATTCCACTCTTAGGCATATACCCAAAGGATAAACATTCATACAACAAGGACATCTGTTTAACTATGTTCATAGCAGCATTATTTGTAATAGCCAGAACCTGGAAACAACTTAAATGCCCCTCCAAGTGAAGAATGGATGGAGAAAATGTGGTACATTTATACAATAGAGTACTACTCAGCAGAAAAATACAATGGAATCTTGAAATTCACAGGGAAATGGATAGAATTAGAAGAAACCACCCTGAGTGAAGTAACCCAGTCACAAAAACAAAAACATGGTATGTACTCATTCGTATATGGTTTTTAGACATTGAACAAAGGATTACCAGCCTGAAATACACACTGCCAGAAAAGTAAAGAAACAAGGAGGAACCTAAGAGAGACATACATGGTCCCCTGGAAGAGAGGAAAGGGACTAGATCTCCCAAGCAAATTGGGAGCATGGGGAGGGGAGGAGAAAGGGAGTTAGGGGGAATAGGAGGGAAGAGGCATGACAGAGCAGGAAGATTGAGTCAGTGAAAGAATAGAGGAGAGCAAGAAAAGAGATACCATAATAGAGGGAGCCATTATACTTTTAAGAGAAATCTGGCACTAGGGACATGTCTTGACATCTACAAGGATGACTCCAACTAACAATCTAAGCAATAGTGGGGAGGCTACGTTAAATGCTCTTCCACAATAATGAGATTTATGACTAACTTATATGCCATCTTAGAGCCTTCATCTAGTAGCTGATGGAAGCAGAAGCAGACACCCACAGCTAAACACTAGCTGAACTCCTGCAATACAGTTGCAGAGAGGGAGGAGTGATGACCAAAGGGGTTAAGACCAGGCTGGAGAAACCATAGACCCTGCTGACCTGAATAAGAGGGAGCTCATGTACTCCGGTCTGATAGGTGGGAAACCAGCATAGGACAGACCCAGATTCCCTGAACATGGGTGTTAGTTAGGAGGACTGGCCAGTCTATGGGGCCTATGATTGTGATCAGTACTTATCCCTAGTATACAATTGGACTTTGGGAGCCCATTCCACATAGTAATACTCCCTCAGCCTAGACACATGGGGGAGAGCCTGGGCCCTGCTCCAAATAATATGACAGACTCTCCATGGAAGGCCTCACCCTCCCTAGGGAGCAGAAAGGGGATGAGATTGGGGTTGGTGGAGGGAACAGAGGAGGGAGGGAGGATGCAGGAACTGGGATTGATATGTAAAACAAGCTTGTTTCTAATTTATATTAAAAAAAAAAGAACCTTTTCAAGGAGTGTTGCTGAATTTAGTGGAGATCTATGGGCACAAGGGGAAACCCTATCTTAAGTCTCATACTCAATGGGAAAACAAACTCAAAATAGACTGTGGGTGTACACACAAAATGCTAAGCTCGGTGTTTTAAAAACACCCCAGGGATCTGGAAATAACTGGATACTGCACTTTCACAGTCAAAGCACAAACTACTAAAAGAGAAATCAATAAATTAGACTTTTCAAAATTTTAAAACTTCTTTTTATAAAAGATACTTATGGGACCACCACAAGCTACATAATTAGAACACACATCTGATAAAGTGGCATTTCAGACCTGCTATAAGCCTCAGTACACAACCATAGTCAACAAACATGCAAAACACATGGGACACTTCACCAAATGTGCAAAATTAGAATTTCAGCATCCTAGCCATTAGAGGTTAAAAATTAAAACCGTTACAATAAGAGAAATACATGAGAGTATTTGGGGGGGGAAAGGTAAGGGGAATATTTTAATCTCAAAAAACTACACAAACAGAAAAGTTTAAATAAAAAAAAAAAACTACCTCCCCATACTAAAATAAAAAAAAAATTTAAAACTTTGGGGTAGCAAAAACCTGGGTATGGTAGATCATACTTATAATCATAGATGTAGCGAAGCTGAGACAGGAGAATTGCCATGAGTTTGAGGTAAGTCTTGAATACACAGTGAGTTCCAAGGGAGCCTGGGCTCACATGAGAGCCTGCCAAAGACAAAAACAAAAACCTTTACCATGCCAAATGCTAGTGAGGGCATAGAAATTTGAGTTATAGAAGTATACACTTCTAGAGGTAGTGTGAAATGCTACCATCTCTCATGCAAAGAATTTGGCACTTTTCTTTAAAATAGAAATAAAAACCACTAATTATTAATGTTACACACCAGTTGTACTTACAGAAATTATCTATGAAAAAAATCAAAAAGTGTTTTGACTGTCAAAGCTATATACAAGATTGGTATCAACTTTATTCATATAGGAAAAGTGTAGCAACAGCCAGATTGCTTCCATAGGA
Organism: Cricetiscus sungorus; assembly: GCA_030556225.1. NCBI lineage: Eukaryota > Metazoa > Chordata > Mammalia > Rodentia > Cricetidae > Cricetiscus > Cricetiscus sungorus. The sequence goes on along the minus strand of JANBXA010000372.1, from coordinate 19,042,809 downwards.
AGTACTCAAACACACTTACCTATGGGTGTCATGGCATAATACCTGGCTATAAAAAGGGCAGGACTTTTGACACACACAACAGCAAATCTCCAAACATTCATGTTGAGTAGAGAAAGGCATTCATGAAATCATAAATAGAAAACATGCTAGAGATTGATTGAGGGGGGTAAGAGAATTGAGACCTATGTGAATTTTAAAATTATGTCTGTGTTAATAGAAAGGTTCTGTGTTGTGACAGTGTTGATGTCATTATCCTGGTTTTAATAATATTCTCTAGCATTTTCAATGATTTTACTATTGATTAAACTGAACAAGAAAAACACAAGGCCATTCTGTAGTATTTATTACAACTGAATATAAATTTGCAATTGACTCCAAATGAAGAGTTTAATTTAATAAATCTACAGAACTGAAGAAAGGAGAATGCAATAAAGCACAAGGAACGCTCGGGGTCAAAGCAGAGCTGTTACCATCATCTTGCACACACATTTGAAGATGCACCACACAAAACTAAAAGGAAAGGCACCTTGTCTTTAAAAAGACAGAAGCTAGGGAGATGCTGAGTTATAAGAAACAGATTGCAGCTCAGCGCAGAAAAGAGCATGGCGGCAGGAAACTAAGAGTGTCCAGTTCTAGCATGGGTCACCTGGAGAGCGGAGCTGCCATGTAAATGTGTTCAGGCAGAAAAAGTGCTGCAAAAGACCCGGCTACGTTTGGGAAGGATCAGACCTCATCCAGAATCACAAATTTAAATGTCAGCATAAGCCAGAGCGTGAACACGGACTATGGACACAAACTGAGAGAGATGAAAGGTGACTGAGTGGGACCATGGAAAACTGCAGAGGCCATCTGCCACTCGGCCCCGTGAGTGTTTGCCTTGCAAGAGCTTTGATCAGATGAAGCTAAACCTGCAGATGTTTCCAGGGCAATGTGGAATCACAGCTTTTGTGTGAAATGTTCTGAAATCGAGAGCCGTGCAGTCCAAAGAATGGTGATCTGCAATTTGTTCTACTGTTTTAATTTTAGTATTTTAATCTAGTAATAACATCATGCATCTTTGCCTTACTAATATCAAACAATTTTTTTTAGTGAGATGCCTTGAGAGTACATATTTTTAAAAGCTTTATACAAGCTCACTATGCAGCCCAGGCTGACTTGGAACTCACTATGTACAGACTCACAACGATACACCCCCTCCCTCACCCATTGTCTCCTCCTCCAAATTGTTGAAATTAAAGGAGCACAAGACTTGATACCTTATTTCCTGCAATCTGTGCTTGATAACAATGTACAGTTAGAACTGTCTTTCTAAACAGGCATGGTGCCAGTGGCCTGACACATGCCTTTAATCCCAGTATTTGGGGACAGAAGCAAGTGGATCTCAATGAGTTTGAGGCCAGCCTGGGCTACATAGTAAGACCCTGTCCCAAAACAAACAAACAAACAAACACAGTGTATTTCTGTTCAATTTTGAATATGATACCCTTCCCCCTTTTGGAGGTCTTTTATGAACATAGCTTTCTTGCAGCATATATCACCTTTACCATACAGATATTAATATGTTTCATTGTTCAAATCTACTCCACCAGAGCTATTCTCCTCTCTAACATGATTGGAACATTTTGAGGAAAAGTGCCAAGTCCTATATTTTACTTCACTGTCCTCAATAATGTTTACCACCATTAGTACGACATAGTAAAAGCTCAAAAAGAGCTAAATAAACATCACAAAGATTTGCTTACTACCAGACCCTTACTACCAGAAAGGGAGGTATTGGAAGGTAGGTTCGGCCCTACCATGCCTGGGCTCTTACCAGCAAGCATCATCACAGCGTCACTGCCTATCAGCCAGACTTTCCCACTTGAGTTATCAGTACTATCCCTGGCCTCCAGAAGTCCTCTGAAGCTTTCTAACAAGTTAGTCTGGCTGAGGGTGTCTATTCTCTGCTTAGACTTGCAAGAACAATAAAGGTGTCAGTCAAACTCTGTTCTCCATACATTTGATAGAACAGTAGCCTTAGGAGGCCTTTGCAATATAAAGCAACCTAGGCAATATGGACCAGGCAGCAGAAAAGGTCAAGGAGGCACTTTGCTTACTCATCACTCTTTCAGCTTCCACCAGACATTGTGTTATCTACTGTTTGTCTGGTACTTTGAGGACCCTGTGTGGGGCAGGCAGGGTTCTCTAGCACCACTGGAGTAACACACAATATGGCAGGTGTATCTGAGACAGATGAAACCAATCACACCTTAGCTATTGAGGTCATCATTGGGTTTCTGCTTAGCCAACAGACACTAAAGTTTGAAGTGGAGATACACATTGGGGTTTGAAAAAAACATAAATTTACCAGAATTCAGATAAGTTTGTGCTGGGGAAGAAAACACACACACACACACACACACACACACACACACACACACACCTTTTCCCATAAAGAAATGAAAAGAATTTAGAAGTCTTTGACAACCAAAAATCATTGTCTTTACATAGATAGTAAAGGCAATGGGCCGTACAGCTGAGGCCTGGGCAAGCTTTCATTGGCACCTCTCAAGACAGAAGGCTTGGATGAACCCTCCCTTCAGACACAGTAGAAGTTTAAAGTGAGAGATTCACTAATTATCATGAGTTAGCCACTATCCAATGTGTCAAAATAGCACACTCTGCCCTCACAAACATGAGCATATTACACATGAGCAATTGTTTTTATATTTTGAAGCCCACTTTTGAAAATTTTTAGTTCCACAAGAAAAATACCGAGAACCAAACCTCTGTTCACAGTTGTCCATATGACAAGAGTATTTCCCACCTGTCCTCTGGGTGCTGTGCTCATGGCTGGGCTCTGAAGTTTCTGAGAGGAGTCTGGTGCAGTCATGTTCCGTACTCCATCCCAGGAAACTTTAGCTCCTTTGAGATCTCACACCTAGCTCTTCCTTCACCCAAGCAATTATTTCTTTTGTCCTTTATCCACTGGTGTGGACTTATTTAATGTGTTGTTTTGTAGATTTTTTTTTAAGTGGCAGAAAAGAGAGAGGGTCCAAAAGTGAGATGTCCTACTGAGTACATCAGCTTCAGATCTCAGTTCTAAGGACACACATGACTGGGAATGGCTAGCCAGAATCCTGTGGGGACCACATGTAAACCTCAGCACTCGAAAAATCCTCTCAGATGGTAAAAAGCAGCAGAGCAGCACAAAGCAAAGAGGCAAGCTCTCTAGTGTCGCATGCCACCTTTTAAACCCATAAGCACAAAGGTTGTCAACGGATAGACAATGTCTTTCAAAGAGTAGTTCCCAGGCTAAATTTCAGTGTTAGATGTGAGTCTAGTGAAAATCATAGCAACAGCATCAAAAGATTTCCTTAGCAATTGTCTTCAGTCAAAGGCCATCCTTTTCTTACCCAAATTACTAAACCTGTTCCTTATCTGCTCACTTCCTCCTGCCCTCCTTAATCCCTCCAGCATATTTTCCAAGAACAAGCAGGGTGTGAAGAGAGGGTCTTTAAACACATCATGAAGGGATGTTCCTCCTCAACACTATGGGATTCTGCCCACCATTCAATTAAGAATAGAGCTCACATTATTAATTCTTCACCTATTCACCCCCTTATCACCATATCTTGTCTGCTGCCCCCTCACCTGTCCCTCTACTCTAACTATAGCAGTCTCTACCAACCCTACTACATCAAGCAAGCTCTTACAGATGTTATCCTAGGGCACAATAAAACACATTTTGTTTGTTTGTTTGTTTGTTTGTTTGTTTTTGAGACAGGGTCTGGACTGGAACTTGGTATGTAGACCCCACCACCCTCAACTCATGGAAATTTGCCTGTCTTTGCCTCCTGAGTACAAGGATTAAGGTGTGTGCTGCCATGCCAGGCTTAAAAGATACTTTTAACAAAATAATTGCATTTCACAATCACAAAAACATCAAGTTTCCTGAATTCAAATTCTTGAGGATTTTGACATTACCTAGAAGATGCTTGATAAGGCAGAAATATAAATTTCCAGATGTGCTTGAATTACAGAGTGGATGGAACATACAGAGAGTCTTTCTTAAATGTCCTCACTCAGAAAATGAGACCCAACTTTGCTCTTAGACCCTAAATGCTCATTCTCACTTGTAAAGTCATAGATTGCTGTCCAGATCTTTGACTCACTGTTAACATTCCCTCCAGTTTATGTCCACCATTCAGACTCCTTCCTGAATCTTCTTTACTCCCCATCTCTTTAATGCGGGTGAAGGGATGATACTTGCCTGCCACTGAAGCAAGTGAAAGAACAGTAATGAGTCCTCAGCACATCATGTGCTCTTAATGCCAGGTATTAAAATAGCTAATTAAATAGATAATTTGTGTTTTTAAGACTTTCAACTAAAATCTCTCTTCTAATTATTCCTATCAAAAAAAATCTTTATTTTAACAATTCTTTTACAAAGACATGAAGACATCAATTCTTTAACAAATGATCAGAATATAGTTTAGGTCTCAGTGAGTCCTAGAAAACCCAGACTCACTATATCATATAATTTTTAAATACATCAACCTGCAGATTACATATTTGCCACATCTGTTCATTAGCAATTTGTTTTCAGCTATGTGAACCTAAGGTTTAAAAAAAGTTAAAATAAAATGTAATAAGTCCTTTGTTTTAATATATGACAAATTTATTATTAATACTTCCATTTTTGTTTGTTACTGCCATTATTATTAAGTCCAACTTTATTATTGTATTTTTTATTCAAAAAAAGAACTGTCTTTAATCCAGTACATCTAATATCTAGAAGACACCTTGGCTACATCCACAGTCATGCACAGGCACTGCCTTCCTTTGCTTGAGGGTGAGGATAGCCAGTGCTTTCCAAATCCCCTCCAGCCTTATTCGCAAGTGACTCCTGTCTGTGCCAAGCCCATTCCACTTGGCCCCTTATGAGCAGTTCTGAATTCCAAAGGCTGCTTGTTTGAAAATTCATGAGCTTCTCAATGATGCAATTCCTTTTTTGGCTGCCCCACTGCTCAGTTAATTCAGACAACAAGATGCTTAGGGAATGGATAATTTTTCCTTTTAACTGCCAAAACCTAACAGAGGGGTTGGTATTTTATAGCTATTGTGGAATTTTCAGAAGTTTGGAAAACAGAGGATTTTATTTTTTGTTTTGTTTTGATATAGGACATTTTGATAATGGCTTTGGCAGCAATACAGAAATCTCCACGATTGTAAAGCAGAATAACATTTGCAGCCATCTGGCTTCCATGTAGCACCCTCTGAGTGGGATAGATATAAAATCAGTTACAATTAGGGGGGTTAAAATGGCTTTCCCAACAGCTTCTGCAGGAAACTATCCCATGACCAGTATCCAAGGCAATGGAAAAGCTATTGGTTCTTTATTAACACACTTTTAGCAGCTAGAATGGAAACTCCCTTCTGTTATTTCTTATTTTTCCAATCTCCCTTCTTTCTCATTACCACACTTTATCCAGATTTCTGGACTCAGACTTTTGTTCAGTAGAACATCTCCAATCACAGAACACCGCATTATACACTAAAAGATTCATTGTATGTGAATAGTCCAATTAATTTCTTTTATAACTATAACTTGGGTTTGACTTTAAGAAATATAGAAAAATTTTAGAACACCATCATAAGAATCACTTTTACCTTTACATTTCAAAGCTTTGTCTTTATATTGTAAACATTAGATACTTAGATACTGTTGAGATGTTTTTAAATAATAAAATACAGATGGTTCTTCCTTTAAAGTAGTAATCATGACTTTTTCTCTCTTTAAAAATATTTATTATTTATCACAATAATCAGAATATAAAGAGATATATTAGTAATAATACAGTCACAAGTAGCCAACATTGCTCAATGCTATGAAAAGAAATTTGCCAGAGTTGTACCAACACATAGTACACAGTTGGTATGAAGGAAGAAATGGGAAAAGCAAGTTGGAGATGCTTACCCAAGAGGGAATAAGGATGACAACACAGAGGGAGAGAGAAGGAGAAAGAGTAGATAATACTAAATATGCTTGAAAATGCCACATATAATTCAATATGTATACATAAATATATACACATACATGTATATATTTATATGTGGGTATAGAGAAAGCATAATCAAAGTTGAACTAATTGAGGTAATGATTTTCTCCTTAGAAACCTTGAACTCTAAAAAAAGAAAAAAATTTAAAAATGCCTGGCACAGGAAATCTCTTTTGAAGTCATTGGTCTAGGGAGTCCAAGATGCCTCCAAACCAATATGAACAGGTACTGAACTCTCTGGAAAGTGCCTTCTGGAAAAAGAAGGTGAGACCTTATTACTTAAAACACCATAAACTTTGGACGTGGGATTCGGAGGAATCAATCTCTCATGGTCTAGGGAGTTTCACGTGATTTGCTACTGGAGAAAAACAACCAATATCCCTATCCAGCTATAATGCCAATGAACAACAACAATGTCCACTATGATAAGATATTTGGAAAGATTAAATAGAAGCACTTATACCCTGAAAGTAATCAACAGTCATTTAATTGGACTTAAGGCATACTCAGTAGAAGTGCCTGGCACTGCAGATTTAGTAAATTACTTGTTGATGCTGGAGAAACTACTACTATCACTTTTCTAAACCAGTACAAATTCTAACATCACCCTAAATACTTACCCTTGTAACCACAGACAACTGCAGCTTTCACTTATTCCGAAATAAGCTTATTTGTGTAACAGATGAAAATCATAATAGAAAACCAAACTGGTCAAAATTCAGAGATCAGGTGACCATGATCATAGGGTTGCCTGACCCTAATTAATACATTTACAATGCAATACTTACACTTAATATTTAAGGAACATCATAGAAGAGGTGGCAGAGATATTATAAGAGACAGAGGACCAGACTTTTGCTGTGAGTTAATTTTTCCAAAAATAATAATAATAATCCACTAGTCCTACAGAAATATTCTCCAATGAGAATTACCCATTTGAGCTCCAAGACATGGAATTTTAAAGAACAATTAGAAAAGTACTAGAAGAATTCAAGAAGTTTTAGTAAGCTTCTACAGAGGTAGTTTTTCATATGAGTTTTTTTGAAGTCTTTTGTGTTAATTACTTTTCCTAGTTTCCTATACTGTCTTTTCCCCAATTTAACCCTTCTTATTTTTTCATATCACTTCAGTCCTTTATAGCTATGTATTCTATCCTCCCAAAACATATCTATATACATAATTAAAAATAATTAAAATAAAAATCCTCAAGATAAGCTATACCTGGCACTATATTAGACCAAGAACCAATGACTACATAGGCCATAGGAAAGCAACTACTACTATTACTGTGCTAAATGGATATATAGCTTACCTAGTACTAATAACTTACCATTATACCATTAGGTTAATGCCTCTCTCAACTCTCATCTTTGAAGCTTCTATTTGCAGGAGATAGTCTCAACACAGAGACCAACACCTAGTCAAGTGCAGAAAACAAAAGACTTCAGAATACTAAGCCCTACAAGAAACATATACTACCACCCACCAAGGCTCAATGATCATTCTGGAAGGGAGGTCAAACGAATATAAGAGCCAGAGGTGGTGGATAATCAATAGAAAACAGTGTCTTCTAGTACAGCAGCTGTACACATGCACTCAAGCTTTGTAACAATATGTACAAAATCTATGCAAGCCCATGGCATATCAAATTCCAGAATAAAACAGGAGTTGGGTACAAATCCCATCCCTAGTCAAGAAGCTATTAGCAATTTTTAGCTTCTGAAAAAGGAAGGGTCAATTTTCTCTAAGAGTGTAAATCCAGATACATTGACCATGCTTCAATGGAAGGCCACATACCAAGAATATTTTGGCAGCATAAATTGGCCTTAATGAAGGATAAGGGAAAGTACACAATGTTGAATAGGAAGGTGGGGGAGCTTGATATAAAAATACTTGTGGTTGAAAGGGAGAATATGATCAAATTACATTGTACAAAATTTTCAATGTACTCATAAAAGTATCTTTGGAAAAAAAGATTCCACATCTTTTGATAATAACTTTAAATTAAGTCAAATTAACAGAATCAGAAATAATAGGAGTACATAAGAACAAATACAAAAGTAACTCATAACATTATTAGGAAACACTTTTAAATGTATAGTCTATTAAATTAAAAAATGTAAAAGAAATGGTCGAGTTTCTAGATTAATCCAAACAACCAAAGTTAAATAAAAAAGACACCATCAGTTTACATAAACAGACCCCTACAAAATAAGGAGATAAAAACAGGAAAAAAAAAGCCTCATGACTAAAAAAAGCTTAGATCCAGATGGATTCACAGCAGAATTCTAAAGACCATCAAAAAAGTATACAACCAATACATCTAAAATAATTTTTAAAAAACAGAAAAATAAGAAATGCTTTCAAATTTGTTTCATGATCCAATATTTCTCTGATACCAAAGCCAGATAAAGACATAGAACAAAGAAAACTACAGACTAATATCAGTGGTAAATATAGATTCCAACATCTTTATTAAATACTTGGACATTAAATACAGGCACAATCTTAGAGGCACAGAGATGGTGTAAAACACGTAAGTGAAAAAATGTAATAAATCATGTAAGTAGGCTTAAAAATCACTTAATCATCCCACTAGAACAGAATCAGCCTTTGGCAAAACCCAACAGGCTTTTATGATAAAATGTCCCAGAGAAAGCAGCACTAGAGAGTACTTACCTCAACATAATGAAGGCTACACATGACAACATCACTTTACATAAAATATCACCTTACATAAAAGAAAACTTAAAGTAATCCCATAAAAATCAGGAATGAGACAGTTTTCTACTATCCCTATTCTTTCAATATAGTGCTTGGAACCATAGCTAGTGTAACACAACCAAGGAAGGAAGTAACTAGGATAAGAGAAAGTCAAATTATCCCCTTTCCAGTAATATACTAGTATATAGAAGAGATCCCAAAAATTTCATCATGAAATGTTAAGCAATGTTGAACAAAGTGATAGGATACAAAATCCACTTACAAAAGTACTAGTCTTTCAATATACCAATAACACCCTGAGAAAGTTATTGTGGGAACATTCTTATTCACAATAGCTCAAGTATATCTAGGAATAGACCTAATCGAGGAGGTAAAAGACTTCTACAATGAAAACTTTAGGTCTCTGGATAGACTGACAAAGACACAAAAGATATATTGACCCCTCCACATGCTCATGAACTCAGAATTAACTGTGAAAATGAGTGTACTACCAAAAGCAATTTACAAATCCAGTGCAATTCCAATAAAACTTCCCATAACATTCTTCACAGAAATAGAATTCTAAAGTCCATATGAGCACAAAGACCACAGATAGCCAAAGTAACCCTGAATAGAACAAACAAACAAACAAATAATCAGAGTTATCACACCAGATTTCCAGCTATATTACAGTCCTATAGTAATTAAAAATAGCACAAAAACAAGCAAGTAGAACAATGGAACAAAATAGAAATGCCAAACACAAGTTTACATAACTATAGTTATCTCATATTTAACAAAGATGTCAAAACTGAAGATTAGGCAGCATCTTCATTAGATGATACTGGAAAAACTGAATGTCCACATGTAGATGAATAAAAGTAAACCCATATATATCATGCACAAAAATCAACAATGGAACATAGACTTGAGCATGAAATCTGAAATGCTGGGATTTTGCTAGAAGAAGACAAAGGCAGTATCTTACAAGCTATAGATTCAGGAAATGGGTTCCCAAGTAGGATCTTTCTGCTTAGGAATTAGGGCCAATAACTGACAAATTGGAACCTCCTAAGACTAAAAAGCTTTTATATAACAATGGAGACAACTGAGTGAAAAGGAAGCTCACCTTGTGAAGGATTGTTTGGGGCGTGTGTGTGTGTGTGTGTGTGTGTGTGTGTGTGTGTGTGTGTGTGGATCTATACATCTGACAGAGGACTAGTAGCCAGATTATTCAAAGAACTCAAAAAAAAAAAAAAAAAGAAAGAAAGAAAGAAAAAGAAAAAAGAAAAAAACCAAGAAAACAAAAAGGACCTGACCAAAAGTGTGGGATTGAAAACTGGTGTGGCTATTTTGGAAATAAGTGTGAAGAATCCTCAAAAGCTAGAAGTACATCTACCATACAACCAAACTATACCTTGGGATATCTATGCCCTGAAGACATTCTATTGCAAAGATGCTTGAACAGTCATGTTCATTAACAATAACTAGAAGATGGGAACAACCTAAAGTCCCTTCAACTGATGGACAGATAATAAAAGTGTGGTACATATACACAATGGAATTTTACTCAGCTCTCAAGAAAGACAAAATAATGAAATTTGAAGTAAGTGAAATATATTATACTTAGTGTAGTAACCCAGACCCAGAGAGACAAATGCCACTTGGTTTATTTGAGGATCCTGGCTCTGAATCTTTAGATGTGAGTATGTAACCTGAAGTAAACACAAAAACAAGGGAAGTAGGAAGAGACTGTGGTGAAAGGAGGGAGGAAAGAGCTCTACAGAGGGAGATAGGAGGACACAGATGCTGATTCAGCGTTTGGAAAGGGGAGGTTTTAACTGTTGAAGGGAGAGAATAGCTAATACAGAAGGAAGATAAATAAATAACACTAAAAGCAATAGAAAAAGTAATAAGGCAATGCTATTTACATATATATATATATATATATATATATATATATATATATATATATAGTAAGTGAATGCATATTATATATAAGCATGTGTACACACTGTGTGTATTATATGGAGTTGTGCCATATGGGATGATAATGCTCCCTCTTAAACTCATAGATTTTCTAATAAAAACTCCAGTGTCAGGTATGAAAAAAACCTTTGTTCAAGACATTGGTCATTGGGTTCAAGAGATTCCCAGAACAATATAGGCTATTGCCATGGCCCTTGGATACCACTCAGAACTTAAAGGTAGGCACCTGCTGCTAAAGACATCCTGTAATTTAGACACAAGACTGAGAGGAATAGAATTGGCATCTCTTACAAAGGCATCAGAAGGTGCTGCACACCTGCTAAGGGAAAAAATGTCAGTCAATAGTTGTCAGCACCTGTAAAGCCTACAAAATACAGAGATGACTGGCCCAATAAGGTACAGCCAATGATGCAATATTAGCACTTACATCTTTGAATTAACCAACAACTGCCTAATTGGGCCTAAGGCCTTTTTAGTAGAAGGGAACTCATGCTCAGTACTGCAAACATAGCCTGGAAATGCCATAAACCTATAGGGGAAACTACATCCTCCACTTCATTAATCCAGAATAATTCCTAGCTGTATTACTTTTCTTTATACCACAGACCAATAGTAGCTCTCAACCCTCATCAAATATGCTTTTCTTTATCAATAGATGATTATTATAGAGATCCATAGCTGGTCAAAATACAGAGAATAATTAACCATGAGGTGCTCTCTGTTAGGTACTTTTCTGTGTTGTGCACCATAATTGAAAGTAGCTTACAGAAGAGTTTGTTCTGGCATATGGTTCCAGAACATGGAAGTGTAGGCATGTCGGTGAGCAACAAGCATGGTGGTGTAAGGATAGAAAATACAACCTAATTCTCCAATGACCCCAGGAAGCTAGAAATTTAAAAATACTATCTAAAAAGCCCTAAAAACATCAAATTTCAGACCCTGTCCTCTGCCAGTAAATAGGCAAGGTCATATTCCTTGCTGCTTACAACAGACAGGCCCTTGAGTATGTAATCCTGGCCTAGTAAGATAACAGAAAATGAGCTGACTAACCGCTTATCTGACTTCGTAAACTGCTTGTGAAATCCTCCCCAGTGACCTATGTGATGGGCTTTGTTGTAAACCCTATAAAAACTGTCTCAATTCTGCCCTCGAACTCCTCAGTCTTCTACTTTTATGTGGTGTATGACTGTGGACCCCAGTGCACTTGGAATTAAAAGTCCTCATGCTTTTGCATCAAGACCGCTTCCCATGAGTGATTTGGGATGTTGCCTTTCCTGAGTGGGAACATGAAGGTCCACACTCTGCAGGTCTTTCAGTGACAGGAGCAGGAAGCAGAATGATTACATTTTCAACCACAAGCCTGAAGCAGAGAGAGTAAACCAGCATTGGGGTGAAGCCACAAACTCTCAAAGAGAGCTCCCAACGACAAAGACACATACTTCATCTAACACAGCTGCACTTCCCAATAGGTTCCCTAAGAACACCATGAACTGGGATCCTAGCAATACCTAAGCCAATTGAGGACATTTTCAACCAAACCACCAAAGATGCTCATCCCAATTGATAAATCTACAAGCAAACTTCTATAACTAATGCCCAGGAAATACCAAGGAACTAGGAAGAGAGAAGTGTAAGAGCCAGAGGACCAGGATGCCTGCTGTGACACAGCATGTTCTAGATAAGACACAGAAGCTGTACCCATGAAATCTCAACAAAATTATGCCCTAACAAAAGAACTCCAACTGTGGAGGAGAGAGATTTCATTAGGTTTTATTTACCCTTAGATAAAGAGCTACAGACAATCAATAGTGGCTAAGAGAGGGAAAATAGGTATTCTTAAGGGATAAGCTCCCTGACTGGTCATTCAATCCGAAAATGCCAGCACTAAAGAAATGATAAACATTAAATGAACTCAATAGGTTCTGTGTGACTGTATAAAGTATGGATTTCTAGAGAGGTGGGTTACATATGTATGCAACAAAAATAATTAAGGAGAAAGCTGTAGATAGTTCAAGAGGGAGTGCTGGCCATGGGAGAAGTTGGAGGAGGGAAAGGAAGGATGAAAATTATGTAAATATAATACTTCTGTGTGAAATTCTTAAGGAGCATAGAAACTTTAAATTTAAAAAAGAAAAAAAGAAAGAAAGCAGATTCAGCTGGGGGTGGTGGCCCACGCCTTTAATCCCAGCACTCAGGAGGTAGAAATAGGTGGATCTCTATAAATTCAAGGCCAGCCTGGTCTACTGAGGAAATTCCAGGACAGGCTCCAAAGATATACAAGGAAGTCTTGTCTCGAAAAATAAAAACAAACAAATAACAACAACAAAAAAAGGGAGGTCCAACTAATTTTTGAGCAATGCTGTTGCCTAAATAAATAGTAGTACACTCATTTGGTGGAATATTATGGTCCTAAATAAGTGTTATCAGAGTAAATGAAAGGTGTTCATAACACAGCATATATTGAGACAGGGACAAGCTATAAAACAATATGTGGGAAATTATTTTTACAATGTGTGTATATACAAAAACATTGTTGTGAGTATTAAGAAACTCACATTTGCTACTAAGTTGAAAAAGACAGAGAGGAGGAGGGCAAAGAAAGGGGAGTATGTCTGACAAAGGATATTCTCTGTGCTTGAGCAAGCATTGCAGCCCCGCTAGGACATTAACATGGGATGGTCTTTTGCACTTGGGCTAGTGATTTATAAAGTCACATTCTGACTTAATAGAGTATGAAAAAAGATTGTTGTTATACCAACTAAAAAGAATCATAAAATGATAATGAATGTTATGAAACTTCATGAATATTTCTTTGGAGACAGGCTAACAGATTTATCTTAAGGTTAAAGAGCATATAGACAATAAATCAAGACCCAAGAGGTAGTTGGTGGAAACTCACAGTTGGAGAGAACTATTTACACCATGGGCATAGCATTGTGAGAGTGTTTACTGCTTCAATCAAGTAAGAATCCAGTTAAGATAAAGGGGAAATTTTGAATTTGAAAACTCACTTGAGAGGAATCATAAAGAAAGATCCCTAAGAAAGATTAAAAAGATTTTTTGAAGCTAAAAATCTGTATTGAAGTTTTTCATTGACATTTTTAAGTACTCAATACTATAACCAATATTCAGCACAAAGATATCACAAGGCTGTTATGGGACCATAAAATTGGGTAATGAGCATAGGCTTATTCTTTAGCTATGAATCTTGCATATCACCATCATTCAAATTAGATACTTAATATGGAGCCATTCCCAAGGCAATTTCTCTTCTAGAATTTTTGTAGTTGGCTTAAAATTTGCTACTTATTTATCAGATATATTTAGTTTATTCATCAGGACCATGAAAAAATTTCTTCCTATAACCTACATTGATATTGAAATAAAAATTATGTCTGTGATTTTTCTTCTGGTTCTGAGGATGGCTAAGAGTGAGCACCCTGATTCCTGTTGATTAATACCTTCTTCTTTCTTGTCACTATCAAGATATAAAAATAATATTTAATTATAGAGGTAAAAAGTTTTTACAAGTTTTTTCTACCAATGGAATTTAAAGCAATTTATTCAATCAATCATTTCAATGATCAATCAATTCATTTATTTGATCAATCAAGCATTTCAAATACTTCCCCCCAGGTCCTATAGCTTTCTAGATTATGGGAGGAAAATACATGGTGGGTGAGAAATCCTTGGTCTCTACCCTTTAAAACTCTTGCTACAGGAAGGGGCATTAAAGAAAAATGAAGCATTATAAAAAGTATAAGCCTAATATAATGAGTGCTAGATGAGGGACTACACTGTGGAGTTTATATGTCAAAAAATGGCACCTTGGGGAAAACCATGTCAAAGGTGAAAGCTACCTAAACAATGGGTAAAGTTATAAAATAGTAATGTGCTAACAAGGAGGGAAGGCACATGATCTAGCTGAAATGTTGAGAGAAGCTTGTAATGGCTGACACATGTTAGCTTTATGAGGAGTTTTCATTTTTGCAAGCTATTATGAAAGTAGCTGGTTTCTTTAGATTGTTTTTGGTAGGATGGTCTCTTTACTACATTAATATATCAGCCATACTATTTAATGAACATAGGAGATCTTTTCGTCTTCTCATATTTTCTTTAACTTTCTTTCTTTCTTTCTTTTTTTTTTTTTTTTGGTTTTATAAGACAGGGTTTCTCTGTATTGCTTTGGAGCTTGTCCTGGAACTAGCTTTGTAGACTAGGCTGGCCTTGTACTCACAGAGATCCTCCTGCCTCTGCCTCCCAAGTGCTGGAAATAAAGGTGTGTACCACCAACACCTGACATAAAAGTCTTCTAGTTGTTTGATTAGAGTTATCCCCAAGACATTATATATTATTTGAGGCTACTGAGGATGGTGTTGTTTTATATTATTTGAGGCTATTGTGGAAGGTGTGGTTTCTCTGATTTCTTTCTCAGTCCATTGGTCATTTGTATATAGCGGGCTACTAGTTGTTGTGAGTTAATTTTGTATCCAGCTACTTTGCTGAAAGTGTTTTTCAACTATATGAGTTTCCCAGTGGGATTTTGGGAGTCATTTACGCATGCTACCATACCATCTTCAAATAAAGATCTCTGACTTCTTCCTTTCCAGTTTGTGTCCCTTTGATCACCTTTGTGTTACAGCAGGTTTCCTCGCCGGCTGCCGCTGGTTCTGCCGCCATGGTCCCACAACCACGTGTGCCCCAAATAACACTCAGAGACTCTGTATTTGATACAATCCTGTTGGCCAGTTACCATTATTGTTAATGGGCTAGCTCTGCCTTAATTATTAACCCATTTCTACTTATCTAAGTATTTCCACATGGTCGTCTTATCGGGGAGCCGCGCGGCAGGCTTCCTGCTTCTTCCCGGGCTACATCTCGACTCCAACCAACTTCCTCTCTCTTCCTCCTGGTCTCCTAGCCCCGCCTATCTTGTTTCCTATTGGCCACAGGGCTTTATTAACCAGTATGAGAAACATATATACAGAATAACATCTCCCATCACCTTTGGTTGTCTTATTGATCTGAGACTTCAAGTACTTACTATTGGATAGGTATGGAGAGAGAGGGCAAGTGAAAGACTTGTTTAAACAAGCTTTTAATGTGGGTGCTGGAGATGAAACTGAGGTCTCCACACTTGCACAGCAAGTGCTTCATATACTGAGCTATGTCCTCGTTCCCCCAATATCTGCCACAACTTAACATTTAACTGTACTAATAATGTATTAATTTTCCTTTAAATATGTATTTTATATAGTAGATAATTATATATATTACTAATTATATATATATATGCATAAATATTACTACACACTTACTTATACTATATAACATACTAATAAGACACAAAGGATCAAGCAATTTTCCCATAGATTAGGTGAATGGCAGAGCCTGGACTATGGGGCCTTTGTTCTCTGCTATAATATACTACATAACAGCACAGTTCACACAATTATCAGAGTAAATAAGAATATTTTTTAAAATGGGAGGGAATCCCGTTTATTTTTGAGTATTGTTTTATGTCTTTTTTTGAGGAAGCTCATATTCAGAAGAGGAATAAAATTCTAACTCAATTTCCTACAAGACTGGCATACTTTTGATGACTTGACACTCAGAGCATTATTCATTATGCACTGATTATTAATGAATAAAGTTCACATTCCTATTGTGATCTCACAATAAAAAAGTGTGATGAGCACTTGGCATCACTTTTAAGGGAGTAATTAGTATTGCCCTAAACTGAGTTATAATGTTGCTATCTACTATAAATTATTTTTAAATCCCGTTAGTGTGGTGCTCCAGAGGAAACCGCCTGACATGTTTTAGGACAACATACACAAAATGATATCAAACCTTGCTAGGACAGAGGGTCATCTGGTCCATTTTCTTACCTGTTTTAGCTTCAATAGCAAGGGGAGCATAGGATGACAGAACGGGTTCCAGCAGAACTGGATTTATAGAGAGAATCTGTTTCTCTGCTTCATTCATTCTGAATGAATGCAAAGAATAATCTTTCCACCATTACAAATGCAGCAAGCCCAGCCATTAAATTGACAGTGTGATCTATCCTACTTCACATTGCTTTATAAGCAAAATGTATCATTCTTGTGAGCTTTCCCCTGGTTAAATAATTGTGAGGAATATATCTCTTGCCATTACTTTTATTGATAAAACACAGCGTATCGTCTTAATTCATCCTTTCCCTGCTCTATGTTATCATCTGCCAAGAGACTGGGATTCTGATCAGCCTGCATTCCTGTGTCAGACAGCAAGCGTCTGTCTGCTCATCAGTTATTCTTCACGGTGAAGCTCTGGTGTAGCTCGTTTTTCCCAGAACCTTCAGAAGAGACTCAGATTCCAGAAAGCAATAACCCCAGGGTTCCCTTAGAAACCACCCTCCCCAGGGCTTCTGCTATGCTAATGTTCAAAGCTACCCAACAGAATTAAATGGCAAAGTACTCCTGTTCTCTTTTCATTTTTGCATGTAACTTGGAGTACAGAAGTTTGTGACATCACTCAGACATTTTTCTGATTTGGTAGGGTGATCACTACTTGTCACCATAGAAGGCAGGAAGCTCCAGTTCCCTGTCTTGAACTTTGTTCTTGTTCTGTTTCCTGCATGAGGCTCTCTTTGTCCAAGCTGTTTTAATCTCAGAGCACAAAGATCACCCTTGCTTTATCGTGCTCAGATATGTTTATGAAACTTCTCATTTCTAATATCAGGAGATAAATTTTCAATTCTATTCTGAAGTAGGCATCTGTGTAATTATTTTGTTTTTGTTTCTTGGAAGGATTTGTTGAAAATTAATTTATTCACTTAGTTCAAATTACTTGAGAAGAGATAAATGAATGCAAATTAGAAGCTGCTTTTGGTCAGAACACAAGTGAATGAAATACATCCAGCCTGGAATGTTTATAGATGTGGCTTATTTTTGGCAATTAGTCACAGCTTATGCTAGAAATCAAACCAAATGCTTTGAGTTGAAGAGTTATTTGTGTTCTAATCCATAAATATGTAAACATACACAGGTTTAATATTCTAATTCAAAATGCTTGGGATGAGAAGTGTTTGGGATCCTGAAAGATTTATTATTATTATTATTATTATTATTATTATTATTATTATTATTATTTGGAAAGTTTTCAGTATTTGCTACTACCCACTGAGATATCTTGGGAATAGGTCTGAAGTCTAAATATAATTCATTCGTCTACCTTGAACATATAGTCTGAATGTAATTTAATACAGTATCTTCAGTTCATCTCCTCTATCAGTTCATTTGGTTGGTTTAATATGTTGATACAATGTCACACTATGTTATCCAGGCTGGCCTCAAACTGGCAATCATCCTGCCTCTGCCTCCAGAGTGTGGGAATCATAGATGAATAATACCATAACCAACTGCACCTGTACACTCATGACAGCCCTTTGCCTAAGATTAGACATGGACTTGTTCATTTGAGCATATTGTTGACATACCAAGAGTTTCAGATTTGAAGGCACTTCAAATATTGGATTTGGGAATTAGGAATGATTGGCTTATATACTTACACATAATATATATATATATATATATATGTATATACATATATACATATATATCATGTTGAAAGAACTTTAAAGTCAGGATCATAAGATAATTCCATCAGTAAAGGTGCTGGCTGCCAAGGCTAAAGACCCAAGATAAATCCCTGGAACGCACACACACACACACACACACACACACACACACACACACACACACATTATGGTACAAGTGACCCACACAAATATACACACCAAATCAATGTAGTTTTAACAATTAAGAACTTTGAATACAATAATCAAAGCAATGAGACAAATACAGCTTCATTGTTCATTGAGGCATTGAATGAGCAATAGTTCCCAGCTGCTCCCATGCCTAGCCTCACCTGTCTTACACCAAGGAGGACTCAGGATTCTCAGATTTTAAAACAGCACTCAGGTTTGAAAGAAGAGAAAGTTGGCAACACCCCAAAAGGCTGGGTCTGGAATTGTCACAATGGTATTCAAGCTGTGTACTCTCTGGCAAAGAGGGTCACATGACCAGCCCCTGTTCAAAATGAAGGTAAACTAACTTTGCCTTGTGATTGTAGAGGAAAGCAACTGACAACCATCTTTAGAGACTATCCAGCAAATATACCTAAGTTCAGAGTTCAGAATTTTGTCTCTATATGGAAATAGGATGCTTGAGGCTCTGTACTGGACAACAACAATTGATTTTCAAAAAATGGCAACCGGTCTATATACAGGTAGTCTGAATGTCTAAAACAGGGTGGATTAATCTGTTGCTGATACTTTCAATAATATTTATCAATCTTTTCACTGAAACCAAAGCTGGGATTTTAGCCTAGTTGCTTTTCCTTCATTGTTCTTCCAATTTTCACTCTTTTCTTCATTTCTTTACACTTTTTTGTCTCATAAACCTGTGAAACAAATGGAAAAAATAGAACAGAAAACAAGGTTATAATGTGTTTACACACATGGGTAGTTCCCCCACACTATCTAGTCAGATGGGACCATCCAGGACCAGGAAGCCAGGATAGGATCTATCAGGCAATGCTTTATCCTTGTTGGAATCAGTCAGAAAAAAGATCTCCTTTCTTCACTACCTTTCCCAGTGCCTCCCACACCGACAAGTAATTGAGAGCTTAGCAAGTGTTTAATAAATGCTAGTCTCAAAACACTGTTCAAATACATCACAGACAGTCATCTCAATTGTTCTGTTTGAAACATTTGTCAAGATCCCAATGTATGCTAGGCACTGGCAAGATAAAGGTAAATTATCTACTTTTCAAAGTTTCAGAAAGCTTTAAATGGATAAAATATTTCCTGAGATGTCTGGTTTTGTTTTTTTGAAAATCTTTATGTCATATTATAAAACTAAGTGACCTCTCATCCTAGTATCTATTCATAGTGCTTTCAGTGCCATCAAATAATAGTAACAAATAAGACTGCAATATGAGACGCAAGGATATTTAACAATAAAGGCTTCTCACACACAAGGATGGCTTCAACAATGGCTCTTCATCTGCAGATCATAGATTGAAAAGAAATGGTAATCACATGAAAGAGTACTCTGAAGTGAGCGCAAAGTTAGAGCAGTTCCCACACGGCAGAAGTGACATACAGAAGGCTGGGCTTATTGATTCAATTAGTACATATTTTGAGCACCTACTATGCACCAGCTTGGAGGTGGATGTACAATGGAAAGCAGAAAAGATGTAATTTCTGTTTCCTCAGAGCCCCTCGGTGGTGGCAAAGCAGAGAAGTGGGCGGCTACAACTGAGTGTGCTAAGAAAAGTGGGGAAAAGAGGTCAGGCTGTGCCTCCAGAGAAGGCTGGGGTCCATGGCCCTCCTCCTAGTTCCAACACATTTAACAAATACAAGCTTCAACCTGCTTATGAGAAAGAAGTTGCAATGTTCTTCCTTCTGAGCATCCGTTAGCTTATTTGACATCACATTTTTTCAGTATCATTTATTTTCCTGTAATTTCTGTAATTATAACCTTTTCTTCACATTTGAATAAAATTCCTCATGTATATATGTACCACATTTTCATTATCCATCTATCTATTGATGGACATCTAAGCTGATTCTATGTCCTAGATATATGTCCTATATAAGCCTTAAGGAAGGAGTGTAAGGTGGGTAAAGAAAGCTGAGATGTGAAAGTTAAAGGTGAAACACAGGAAATGGAAGGATATGGAAAGAGTGGGTACCAGACAGATGAGGGCTAAATGCTGTAGTAAGAAATCCATGTGTGTCTGTTTAAGGGTTAACAAGGCCTTATTAATAGATTTAAAAAAAAAGGAGGGGTAAATTCACTCACAAACACAGTATATGGTAAAACCAGTTACTGAGTTCTTGGAAAGTGGGGGACCAGTCACATGCTGCTTCATGGCCCCTGACTCCAGTGTTTACCACCCAAGAGAGTGGGACCCCCTCCTTCCTTTCTTTTTAAGAGGTCACTTCTGTGGCTAAGCACCACCTCTATCAGGCCAGAGAGCCCAAGGTCATGGACAGAGCAAATACCCATTACAAAAGCAGAGGGTGGAGGGACATGATCAAAACTAAGAGTTATGAAAACACCAAAAAGACAATCTGTTAATTTTTGTTATTCTTATAAAGTATCTTGTATTTATTTGTTGGCAATGCCATATATATATAAACATATCTTGATCGTATCCACTCCCAGCCCCCCACATTCCCTCCATAAATCAACACATTCCCCTCCTACCTTTGTGTCATTTATTTAATTTTAGTAATCCACTGAATCCTATTAGTTCTGTTTGTTGGAAAGTTGACTGGTTGTTGAATCGACTTGATTTGCACGACTTCTGCAAGTAACCATAGCTGCAGAGAGTTCATAAGTATAAAGGCCATGTCATGTCCAGAAAATGGCATTTCATAACCTCCTTCCTATTCTCTGACTCTTACATTCTTTATACCTCCTCTTCCTCAATATTCCCCTGATAGAGATATTTCATTTTTGCTGAGCACTCAGTAGTCACTTGTTCTTGACAAACCAACCAGTTATGAATCTCTTTGTTAACTACAGACCAATGTGACAAGATGCTTTTCTGGTCAAGGGTGAAGGAGATGTGCATTTACCAAACCAGCAGTAGTAGATTCTTCCACGGGTCTATAAATCCCATGCCATGTATTTTTGACCAGATTTTTGATGGCAGGCTTGATTTTGTTTTTCAGAGAGGCCTCAAATTCAATCCAAGCATAGTTGGTTATCCCCATAACACTCGTTCCACCTATTGCACCAGAGGATACATTTTGCCTGTCAGGTCAGGATTGCACCTGACCAGGATTAATAGGTAATTTTACTGATGCATGGCCCCTGGCCCTCAGCAGCCTGTATAACACCACCCAGCACAATAAATGCAATCCAGAAGGAAGGAAATGTTCAGGTCAGTTTAAATTTGGAAAATCTGTTATTTTTAAAGCTAATTTCATAATAAGCTAAAATAACATGTGATAAGCAGAAATGGGTAAAATGAAAGTTTGGGGGTTAAAAAGATCTGATGGGAGATGTTATTTTGTAAATATGTTTCTCATACTGGTTAATGAATAAAGTACTGTTGGCCAATAGGAAAGCAAGATAGGCAGGGCAAGGAGACTAGGAGGAAAGAGGAAGTAGTTAGGGGGGATCAGCATGTAGAGACCAGAGAGAACAGAGGTTGGTCCTGCCGCCATGCCAGCCCCCAATAATAATACACAGAGACGCTGTATTTGATATAACGCTGTTGGCCTGTTACTTGTTTCTTATTGGCTAGCTCAATCTGAATGATTAACCCATTTCTATTAATATAAGTATTTCCACGAGGCTCATCTTACTGGACAGCAGGCCCAGACCTCTGTTCTCTCTGGACTCTACATGCTGAACCCCCTAATTACTTTCTCTTTCCTCCTAGTCTCCTAGCCCCACCTATCTTGCTTTCCTATTGGCCAGCAGTGCTTTATTCATTAACTAATATGAGAAACATATTTACAGAATAACATCTCCCATCATCTCCTCTTTTCTGTCTAAAATAAAAAGGGTTTTAACCTTAGCATAGCAAAATATATCACACAACAGTTATCGAATAAGAATCGCAGTTAGTAATATTTAGTCCATTAACATTTAGCAAGATTTAAAGAAAATATTTCATTATCTATCCTATCTTTGTGAGTCTAAAATCTTATATATAACTTATCTTTAATCCTAACTAAGGAAAACTATAACCATAACTATTTGTCTTTAACTCCTTCAAAGACCACAGAAGGATAATATATAAACTCTAGAAATGACAGAAACAACTCACTGCCTGGTCAAACACCCGAGGGAGTGTCAGCATGTAGAGACTGGAGAGAACAGAGGTCCGGGCCCGTTGTCTGATAAGATGAGACCACGTGGAAATACTTAGACTAACAGAAATGGTTTAACCATTAAGACAGAGCTAACCGATAAGAAACAAGTAACAGGCCAACAGCATTATATCAAATACAGCATCTCTGTGTATTGTTATTGGGGGCTGAAGTGGCGGCAGGACAGAGCGGCAGGGAAAACATACTCGTTACAGAGATCAGCCCAGGCAGAATGAACAGTATGTGCATGGACCCAGTGTTAGCAAGATATTCCCTCCTGGGAACAAAATGTCTAGGTTAGTGGCTACCCTCCTATGAGAAAAAACTGTGAAGTGAGCCCAGATTCAGTAGACATGTGGTTGAGTCTTGAGAAGTGAAAAAGAATTTGTGTTATGTCTACTAGTACTCCTTCTCCAAGGGCTTCCATTTATAGAGAGCACCATGTGTGTTTTCAGCCTCTGACATGAGTGGAATATGCACTTAAGCCTACTGTGCATATTTTAATAGGAAAATAATATGTCAACATGTTAACCTGATGACTAGTTCCCTAAATTTGCTATGTTACACTTTCTTTTGCATTTTAAGAATGTTGCACAATACTGTACAACATATATGTATACAGAATATATGCAACACGTGAAGAAGCATTGTCTTTAGACAGTAACCTCTGGATATAAATACAAGTTGCATGTTTCTAAGTCTGTTTATAGATCCTCTATTTCTAAGGAATGCTTTTTATCAAGTATGTTTTTAACAATAAATGTTTTGATTTTGGAATATGTCAGCTGACCTTAGAAACCAATTTTAGAACTAAATCTTTTATAAGAACAGAACAAATATGAAAAAATGGAATGATGTACAGTGAACTCTTGGTGTGCATCATCCTAGTTCCAAGTTCCCTAGGGTACCACCAGTCTGCAGATACTCATTTCTTATATAAGAAGGTATTGTATTTTCATAAAAGCTATATACACTCTTGTCATGAATTCTGACCCATCTCTACATAACATACCAAATGCAGTATAATTAATAAGCTAGTTCATTGCATTGTTTAGAGAATGGTTACAAGAAAAAAGTATATCTACACATGTTCAGCATCAATACAATTTTTGTTCAAATGTCTTTGACCTATAGTTTGCTAAGTCTGTAGATGAAGACTCCAGGCACAGGGAACAGGCCAAAAAACAATAGAAATTTTACCTATGCCTCCAGGTCACAGAACATAATCATTAGATCCTGCAAATATGACATACATATATAACATATATGAAATATTTAACCATGTTCTACAATTGCATTATTTGAATTCAACATAGTGAAAATTATAATGAGTATGTAACACCTTGAAAATTGCTACACAATACACCTCTAAATTTCAATAAGACATACATGGAAGCAGACATTTTTCTGATGCAATAGCCTTTCTCAATTGTATATTCATTAAACAAAGCACAAACATTATTTTCCCTAAACTCTGCTTATTAAACCCAAACATTCAAGACTATCACATAGCTCAGTATTGAAGCTCAGAGGAGACAAGAAAAATAAATTCAGGTTGAACCTTGTATTTATGAATGTGGTCACAGAAGATGCACACAGCATAAATGCATATGGTAACAAGTACAACACAGATGGCTAGAGCATGATGACACGTTCTCAAAAAGTAATAAAAATAAGGGGTGCTTTGTCCTCCCCCTTTCATTTCTCACTGCAGAGTTTATGCTGCTTTCTTCAATTCCAGGCATGATCATCAACATGGGAAATGATCAGATTCTCAGCTCACTCACGGACCTTCAGGAGCCCCTGGCATGCATCAAAATTTATAACTTAATTTGTTTACTTAAGGCAACCCTCACTTGGTTTTCAAATAAATCTAAAGTGTCTTAGAGCTAAGACTAAAAAAAAAAATGCTAACATGCCTGAATTATTAATTATCAGTTTGCAGTTTAAGTCTTCACTGGGCAAAACAATTCACTTTTCAAAGACTGTTATAACAAGTCTTGGGCACAGCTAAAGCAAACATTTGTGTTTGTATTAAATCACATATGCTCAGTATGGCTTTAGGAACAAAGTCATCAGGGAGAATGTAAAGGCAGCAGTCATTCACATTGTGCTGATAACAGCAGTTTAGGTTGGTAGGCTAGCTGTGTCAAAAAAGAACACTAATATTAATATTTATAACTTGCCATTTTCTGCCTTAAACCTATTCAGGAAGCTGCCATATTTATCTTCTGGTCATTGTTGTGAAGAGACCTGGAAAAAATGAAATAAAAAAGAGTGAAAAGGTTTCTATAACCCTTTTACCATAGTCTATCTGCAAATAAGGAAATTTTCATATATGTTTGAATTGTCCAGTTGGCGGTGTCTGATGTGTTAAGAGAAGGTAATCCACATAAGTGTCTGATGGCTATCTACCAAAACCAAGTTGCCATCTTCAGACAGAAGGAAAGAATTGGGCTTAGCAAATGTAAAGGTTCAGGATCGGTCCTGTGCTGCCATCTAAATGTCTTGTTCTAGTCGTGTGGAGCCACGAGGATGATCTACATTACTTCCCTCTCCCTGAGCAAACTGTCACCAAACCACACTATAAACTGGGACATCCACAAATGGTGGGACAAGTCCTTCATGACTGATGGATTCTAATGTAATTAGTCTCTTGCATTCTAGGAATGTGCCTTCCTGTCTAAATCGTGTGTGTGTATGTATACTATGACAAGATATATAATATATATATATATATGTTCATATGTCATTCTTAGACATTTTAAAACAATGCCACCAAGATAACTTTCTTTTCAAAATTTCAAAGTAAAATATACTTAGCTTTATAAAAATATTAGGAGACCATTTCTCGATCATGTCATATATCCAAATACCAGGCTTACCCGCATGTAACAAAATGGTCTCAGGGTCCTCAAGAAATGAACTCATGTGCATTTCTCATTCAGTATCACTGGTTTCATCTGATCATTAAGGCCACTTGTACTTAAAGAATTTAATTTAGAAACTGTAAGATCAGATTTCTCATGCCAAGTAGTAGAATGGAGACAGACAACACACACAAGAAACAAATGTTACAGAAGTTGTCCTCCAATTTTCCTGAGACTCAGTCACCAGACACAGTTCCAAAAATGCCTGTTTCAATCCAGGCATAGTGGTGCATGACTTTAATCCCATCACTTAGGAGGCAGAGGCAGGCAGATCCCTGTGGGCTCAAAGCCAGCCTGGTCTACAAAGGACAGCCAGAGCTATGTAGAGAGACACTGTCTCAAATAAATCAAACAAACAGCCTGTTTCCAGGAACCCATTCTCAGAGACAAAAATATTTAAGAACAAAGTAATTCTAAAGCAGTAAAATCAAGACTACTGGATGCACTGAAGTTCACAGGAAAGGGTGGAAAAGTGAGAAGAGTAAAAGTAAATATTCTGTGGATCTGAGCTGGAAATACAGTTTAGTATAGAAAACTTCTATAGATCTGTAAATCTCCAGGTTCAACCTCCTACACAACAATAAATAATGTAAAAACATGACGAACAGAAAAAAAAAAAAACCAAAAGAATAAACATTCAGCTCCTAAGAAACTAAGGGTGGAGGTTTGAATGGGAATGGCCCTTTGAATGCTTGTTCATAGGAGAGAGTGGCACTGCTTCAGAGGGATTAAGAAGTCTGGCCTTGTAGGAGTAGGTATGGCCTTGTTGGAAGAAGGGGTATGTTGTTGGAGATGGACTTTGGGTTTTCAAAAGCTCAAGCTGGGCCCAGAGTCACTCTCTTCCTGCTGCCTGTGGATTCAGATGTAGAACTCTCAGTTATCATGCCTACCTGTGTGCCGCCAGGCTCCTTGCCATGAAGGTAATGGACTAAACCTCTGTAACAGTAAGCTAGACCAAAGTAAATGCTTTCTTTTATGAGTTTCCATGTCCATAGTGTCTCTTCATATCAGTAGTACAATAACTAATAGTTCTTGTGAGTAGACAGGGCAGAAAAGCAGCTAGCTGCTCACTTATACTATACCTTTATTGTACCCATTGTCCTATCTATTGGTACAAACAAGGAAAGGGAGAGGTATCCCTTTCTCCTGACCTCACCTTTCAATACCTTTATTTAATATAATATTTACATAGTAACAATTACTTTATTTTCAGTATTCTGAAAAATAACACTTTTATAAAAAAAGTTTGCAACACAGAAAAGTATAATGAGAATTAAGTATCCATGGATAATCATTACTGAAACAATGTTTTAAAATTTTTTATTTGGAAAGTTGTCAAATGTCATATAACTTACTATTTCATTAATTTTGTCTCTTTTCTGTTTTTATTAAAAATTATTTTCATATTATAGATTTCGACTATATTCTTTCCACTTTCACAACTCCAAATTCTCCCTACTTCCCTACACATCCAATTTCATGTTCATTCTTTCTCTCTCAAAAAGGGAGAGAAAAAGACTGAGAAATAAGATGGATATGCTAAAAACAAGAAAACCAATAAGACAAAAGAAATACCAAAACAAAACAAAAAGTGTGTGTGTGTGCGCGCACACACACACACACACACACACACACACAAATCATGGAGTCAATTTTGTGTTGGTCAACACATGATTATATTACCTGAGCATGATTACATTCACATAACATTTTGTACATTATTTATTATATACATAAATTGTACAGCATGTTGAATAAGTGACATTTTCACCCAAGTTAGGGTAGAGAAACAAATATAGCCAGCACTAAAAATGTTTTAAAAATAAGTTTATTATATTACAACTCAATATCATCTGATTATATCAGTATCCATTATACCAATTATATCACCATATGGCCCTCAGAAAGAATTAACCAGTATCTCATCTGTGAAAGGAAAAGAGGATTGCTTGGGAGCTTAGCTTGAAGGACTGTTAACATAGAATGAGGTAGTATATGTACAATTCATGCTGAATAAATGCCAGTGGCCATAATAGTGGCATTAGGGGGTCCTTAAATCTGCCCTCAAAGGTCTTCCAGATTGTTGTTATTTTGTTTTTCTCTTGAAACAGAGTCTTAGTAAATTAGAGTCCACACTAATCTAGCACCCAAACAAACCTTCCATTTCGGCCATTTTACTTAGCTGCAAAACTTTGAAAATTAGATGTTACGTTTGTGTTGATCGCCTCAGCAGTTTCCTTTAAGTTCTTCATTCATCTATAATCAATTAGAGATTTGTGTTTTTTTCTATTTAAGTGTGTATGTGTGTGTGTGTGTGTGTGTGTGTGTGTGTGTGTGTGTGTGTGTACATGAGTTTAAATGCTCATTATCACCAAAGTCATCAGAACTTTCAGAGCTAGAATTACGTTTTTGTGAGCTGCTCCATATGAGTGCTGATGTTAGGAACCAAATCTGAGTCCTCTGAGCCATCTCTCCAGCTCCTTATTCTTGTTTATTCTTTATAATTCTTCAGGCAAAATGAATGATACCTAAAGACATGGGTTTCTCTGGATCACACCAATGAGTGAAAATCTACAAGTCAACTCAAATCTTAGACCTCTAAAGCTGTCACTCTTCAATTTTAATAGCTGTTGTCAGAATGATATTACTAGGAAAAAAAGGAATGTAAAAGGTCAGGTGTAGGTTTTACAAGACAACCCTTAAAATGTATTTGACATGATTCTAGCATAATGTTCTAATTCTTACTCATGGACCCAACCCCAACATGTAAATCCTGGGAATACAAATTGAGGATCATAGAAGGAAAAGCTGTGAAGATGATAAACAAATGTATTGCAAGTGGTCCTACATTCAGCTAATGTGACATCCATTCTCTATAAGTGTCGCAGAGCGAGAAAAGACATTTTTTTCCATTACAAAGAGCTAATAAAGTTTTCCATATATCAGAGAGCACATTTGTCCTTACAAGTACATCTGCTTATACATGAGGAAATCTGAAAAGCCAGTGAGCACATCCAAGCATCTCTGACAGAAAAATTATATAACTCTGACGTCTTGCATACAAATTGAAATGCTTAATGCCAAGGCAATTGTATTTGAATTTCATATGTTTGAGGAGATGAATACCTTGTGTTCACAGATTCTTTTTTATGTTTTCAGAGAACAAAATGGCTTGCAATTCTATCCACATACCTTAATTCTTACAAGAGAGTTTCCCAATGGAGGTTAAAGCTTTAGCTTTATCTCAGAAGTTATATAGAGAAGACTTCCAACTAGTTACAAGCTACTATCAATATTTGGGGCTACTACTTTGTTAATATATGACACTGAGTGAGATAAGGGAGAAATGTGAATAGTTGTACATGGAATTAACACTAGAAGAATTTAGAGCCCACAGAGGCAACACACACGCACACACACACACACACACACACACACACCTGCACACATATGCATACATACACACTTTATATCACATATCAATAGATAATTCACATAAAATATGAGACTCAATGATGCACTGATGGGAGATGTTATTCTGTATATATGTTTTTCATACTAATTAATAAAGCCCTGTTGGCCAATAGAAAACTGGATAGGCGGGGCTAGGAGACTAGGAGGGGGAAAGAGGTGGAAGGTGGAGTCAAGATGTAGCCAGGGAAGGAGCAGGACGCCTGCCGCGCGGCTCCCCGATAAGACGACCACGTGGAAATACTTAGATAAGTAGAAATGGGTTAATAATTAAGACAGAGCTAGCCCATAAACAGTAATGGTAACTGGCCAACAGGATTGTATCAAATACAGAGTCTCTGAGTGTTATTTGGGGCTGGCGCGGCTATGGGCCCCGGCTGGCGGGCTGGCGGAAACATACACGCTACAAATGGTGCCCAACGTGGCTATAAGAACTTTCACTTAAAACTAATAAGAGCTTAAGAAATGTTTTAGAAACAAAGGAACAGAGACTAGCAAGACTTCTTAGTAGCAGCATTTTCTCCATTGGATTTGTTTTGTTGTAGACAGAGATTTGCGTGGCTCCTTTAAGGGAGGTTTCCAAAATTAGCATAAGCGGCAAGAAAACCGCCTGGCTTTTAAAGAGCTCTACTAACAATTCATTGGTGTGTAGGAGAGCTGCAATAAAGGTTTACACTGTGTTTTTAAAAATACGCTGGCTTGGGAGAGAAAAAGAAACAGGATACAATGGTTTAAAAAAGAAAAAAGGAAGTAGAATTAATCCTAGTACTCGGCAGACAGAGGCAAGCAGATCTCTGTGATTTCAAAATAAACCTGGTATGGAGTGAATTCCAGGACAGATAAAAGTTACACAGAGAAACCCTGTCTCAAAATATGTAAAAATAGAAATAGAAGAAATAGAATAATAAAAAAGCCACGTAAAGATGGAAAACACAGAGAAATTTTGGATACTATATGCGCTTCTGTTGTCTTTAAATTGTTTGATTGCTGAGAAAATAACTACTGATAAAAGAAATGCTGCTGGATTAATTCAATTTATATATTTTAAAAATGCTTTGACTCCAAAATTTGAACCTAAGGACAAGTTACTGGGGAAAAGGATTTCTATTTTTGTTTCCACAGAAAATGGAAGGCTATGGATTCTTTCCAGACTTATGTGGTTTGATCAAGCCAGACCCCCTGAAACAACTCCCCAGGTGATCCAACATTCAAAGCAGTTGAGACAAAGCCTTGCAGACTACAGCCAAGATTTCTGCATCTTCTTTGGACACCCATGACAGCGCCCTCTACCAGCAGGAAGTAGTTTGGAAAGAACGACGCCCAGATTCCCAAATATTGTTTATAAATGTTTGTTTTCATTTAAATGGGCTTGGTTATAAATGGCTATAACCACAAGCAATCTTTTTAAAGGTAAAAAGGGAATTATGGTATAGATATGAATACTTTGCTTTGAAATGGATTTTCTTTTATTGATACAATTTAAGGTCAATTTTGTGATATGTATATTTCTCCTCTTGTTTAGGTATTGTGTTTATATAGCTCATTTAGAATGTAATGTATACTTTAACACAGATTATAGATAATTACCTATGATAATGAGAACTTATAGTTAAGTTAGTTAGGATTTCTTGATGTACATAGATGTATTTGAAATGGATAGGCATTCTTCAAACCTTTCAAAGACCTACAGAATATGGCATTTAAAATGGTTTAGGGTATTTCTTGACAGTGAGGCACAACTGCTCCTGGTAACACCACCTACAGAAGAAAGGAAGACGAACATCGAAGAAACACATTATGGAGTTTGCTTCTAATATGGCAAGACTAGCTATTTGAGCAAGGTACTTCTCTTGTCTAGACTGTTTGACTTTATGTTGTAGAAACTGGACATGCAGGACCCACAAAAAGGTGACTGCTGACGCAAGATGGACATTGCTACAGGATTCCTGCTTCATGGAAGAGGCTGCCAGACAGCCAGACAGTCTACAGGACACAGAGAAAAGTTTCCTGCCTTGTTGAGGAGTCTGGACACACACTATGGCCTATGGGCTGAAGATGGAACATTACAGAAGAACTTCGAGTGACTGACCAGGCAATGAGTTGTCTCTGTCATTTCTAGAGTTTATATATTATCCTTCTATGGTCTTTGAAGGACTTGAAGACAGATAGTTATGCTTATAGTTTTCCTTAGTTAGGATTAAAGATAAGTTACATATAGGACTTTAGACTCACAAAGATAGGATAGATGATATTTTCTTTAAGTCTTACAAAATGTTAATGGACTAAATATTGTTAACTATGATTCTTATTTGATAACTGTTGTATGTTATATTTTGCTATGTTAAGGTTAAACCCCTTCTTTTACTTTAGACAGAAAAGAGGAGATGATGGGAGATGTTATTCTGTATATATGTTTCTCATACTAATTAATAAAGCCCTGTTGGCCAATAGAAAACTGGATAGGCGGGGCTAGGAGACTAGGAGGGGGAAAGAGGTGGAAGGTGGAGTCGAGATGTAGCCAGGGAAGAAGCAGGAAGCCTGCCGCACGGCTCCCCGATAAGACGACCACGTGGAAATACTTAGATAAGTAGAAATGGGTTAATGATTAAGGCAGAGCTAGCCCATTAACAATAATGGTAACTGGCCAACAGGATTGTATCAAATACAGAGTCTCAGAGTGTTATTTGGGGCACACGTGGTTGCGGGACAATGGCGGCAGGACCAGGAGGCCGGCAGGAACAACATGCTGTAACAATGCACTAGTGAGAATTAAAGTCAACCAACATGAAACATGATTTTAAGTTGTACCAACATGACTTTGAACAAGCTACTGAATCACTTTGCCATACATTCCTTGTTAATCCTTGAATGACTGTGATAGGACAGACACATCTTACATGATTTCTCTAGTGACTAGTGGATGACCCATGTGAACCACAAAATGAGTAAGCCAAATAAAGTTCTCTACAATGTTGCCTATGTTTATTATTGCAGGAAAAGATCTGGGGTGCCATATAATTTCAGGGAAAAATGATTATAAGATATATGCTAAAGGTAGAGTTTATAAAATTTACAATTACCAGAGGTGAAGGGAAGAAGGCAAGGTCTATGTAAGCTGTGCAGACAGATAAATAGACATATGGTAGTGCCATAAATAAAATTAGAGATAAGGACACAAAAGGATGACAGAGCTACCCAACAGTGATGGTTGTTTATAGAAAGGACATCATTATTCTTTAGCCATCTTGCATTATCCAAGTCTTTCCAGATGTTTAGAACCATAAAGGACATTAAAGTCGTTTTCCCAGGGGTCTATTTTAAGCGGCTTAAATTATATGTTCAGCAAAAGTGCTTGATATTAAAAGATGTACTTTTCTAAACGTATACAGTCTTCACATATGCAGCCTCCTTGGATCATGCAGCTGGCTCAGAATTACCTGACCATCCAAGAAAATTATTTTGACAGATTTGAAAAACCTGGCAGTTGAAGAGCAAATGTGATTGTGTCTACCTTAGCAATGGTCAGTATCCAAACCAAACATGGACCCAAATTTCAAAATTCTCTTTTAAGGGAGGGAAGACATTGGGATGCCAAATGATGAAGTAGTTTCACAGAGCACAAGTAACTTACAACTCACTATTTTATAGGAGTATAGGTGAAAGGAAATTGGGTTAAAAACTGTCTGTTGCCTGTGAATAGACTCTTGCCTTTCAGGAAAACACTTCATATATTTTGCATTCTTAAAGTAATTTTTCTTCAGAGGTAATTCACACAATATCTTGAAAATTATTTAAATGTAAAGCTATTAAAACACTCCTTCCACCATATGAGCAGGAAGTACTCATTGTTTCTTAACCATCCTTCAAATGACAGATAGGAAACAAGTGAGCAAAGTGAGACTATGGATATTATTTCCCCCACAGGAAGCCAGTTCACTCAGCTGACACTGGCTCGTCACAGTAAATAAAGGCAGATCCTATATCAGACAACTTATCCTTGAGATAAAGAACACTATTTTAATACAATACTGAATTTTCCTAGTCTTTGTATTTCACCCTAAAATAATTAATATGGTTTTCTTTCCTCCTCAATCTTCATCAAAATATTATGTATAGTACTTTCTAGTTCTATGTTCCTTTTGATTAAAGTTCTGAAGCCATCTGCAATTGACTCCTCCACAACTAAGAATGAAATAATGATAAAGTCTTGGAGCATGCTCTCTTAAAACTACGAGGGAGCCATTATGAGGTTAGCAAGAAACCTGGCTCTAGGAAAATTCCCACAAGGATGACCCCAGCTAAGACTTAAAGCAATAGTGGAGAGATAGTGGAGAGGGTGCCTGAACTGGCCTTCCCCTGTAATCAGTTTAATGACTACCTTAATTATCATCATAGAAACTTCATCCAGTAATTGATGGAAACAGATGCAGAGATCCACAGCTAAGCACTAGGATGAGCTCCCAAAGTATATTTGAAGAGAGGGAGAAGTGATAATGTGATCAAAGGGTCAAGACCATGATGGAAAAACCCACAGAAACAGCTGACCTGAACTAGTGGGAACCCACTGAGTCCAGACTGATATCTGGGGAACCTAGACTGAACTAGACCCTCTGAATGAGGGTGGCAGTTGTATGGCTTGGGCAGTTTATGGTGCCACTAGTACTGAAACCAGAATTTATCCCTAGTGCATGACCAGACTTTTGAAGCCCATTCCCTGTAGAGGGATACCTTGCTCAGCCTAGACACAGGACAGAGGGCCTTAATCCTGCTTCAATGTGATATGACAGACTTTTGTGACTCCATATGGGAGGCCTCACCCTCTCTGAAGAGTGAATGCAGGGGTGGGAGGGAAAGCTGGAGGGAGGGGCAAGGAGAGGGGAGGGTGGGAGAACCTGGACTGATATGTAAAATAAAAAGATTGTTTTAATAAAAAGTAATAAAAGCTGTTAAGTATTCTCTCTCTTTCTCTCTCCCTCTTTCCCTCTCTTCCTCTCTCCCTCTCTTTCCCTCTCTCCCTCTCCCTCCCCCCCTCTCTCTCTCTTTATCTCTCTCTCTCTCACACACACACACACATACACACTCACACATACACACTCACACACACACACACACACACACACACACACACACACACCATTAAGTATCAAATGGTCCTTGAGAGAATAACTTTTTAGGAATATTCTGCTTTTAAGATTTATTTTGGCCCCATCGCAGGATGTCTGCTAAAGAGGCCCTATTCAGCTAGAGAGTGCCAGCTGGACCTACTATGGGTGCAAAAACATCCTGAGTATCAGCCCAGCCTTTGTCCCCCAACACCAGGCCTTGGCTAGATGCCTTGTCTAGAGATAGACCCGATTATCCCTGAGGAAACATCCTGCAGGCTAGCCTCTGCCAAAGAGGCCTCAGCTCTCCTCTGCTGGAGCCTGATCTTTGACCCCCAACACTAGGCCCCTGCCTATGGAGAGACCTCCTAGAGAGCTTGGACCACCCAGAGATACAGACATCAAACCTCTGACCCACCTAAGCCCATAGAGAGAGGGGGAGACCCCACCAACACCTACTAGAAGAAGCTATGGGAAAATGGCAATACAAGAAAACACCTAACATCAGAAAGACAAGAATAATACCACCAGAATCTAGGGAATCTACACCAACTAGACCAGACACAACAAAGCAAATGAATCAGAAGAGAACGACCTAAAAATTATAATCATAAAAATGATACAGGCCCTCAAAGAAGATGTGAGAAAATACCTTAAAGAAGTGGAAGATAAAACAAACAAAATATTGGAAGAAATGGATAAATTTCTTAAAGAAAGTACAGAAAGCCAAGAAAAAACAATTAAACAGGTGAAGGAAATGGTTCAAGACTTGAAAACGGAAATGGAGACAATAAAGAAAACACAAACCAAAGGAATGTTGGAAATAGAAAAATTGGGCAAACAATCAGGAACTACAGATGCAAGCATAACCAACAGAATTCAAGAGATGGAAGAGAGAATCTCAGGTGCTGAAGATACACTAGAGGAAATAGATTCATCAACCAAAGAAAATCATAAATCCAACAAATCCTTAACACAAAACATCCAGAAAATGTGGGACACTGTGAAAAGGCCAAACCTAAGAATAACAGGCATAGAGTAAGGGGAGGAAGCCCAGCTCAAAGGGACCGAAAACATATTCAACAAAATCATCGAGGAAAACTTTCCATATCTGAAGAAGGACATGTCCATGAAAGTACAAGAAGCATGCAGAACACCAAATAGACCGGACCAAAGAAAAAAGACCCCTCAACATATAATAATCAAAACACCTAACATACAGAATAAAGAAAGAATATTAAGAGCAGCAAAGAAAAAAGGACAGGTAACATATAAAGGCAGACCTTTGAAAATTACACCTGACCTCTCCATGGAAAACCTCAAGGCCAGAAGGTCCTGGATAGGTGTTCTACAAATACTAAGAGTCCATGGATGCCAGCCCAGGCTACTATACCCACCAAAAGTCTCAATCACTATAGATGGAGAAAACAAGATATTTAATGACAAAGCCAGATTTTCACAATACGTATGATGGGAGATGTTATTCTGTAAATATCTTTCTAATACTGTTTAAACAACTGTTTAAACTGTTGGGACAATGGAAGAGCAAGATGGGTGGGGCTAGGAGACAAGCAGGAAGGAGGAAGTAGTTAGGAGGAGTCAGCATGTAGAGCCTAGAGGAAGCAAGATGCAGCCCGCTGATCTGGCCAGTAAGATGAGCCGCATGGAAATACTTAGATAAGTAGAAATGGGTTAATCATTAAGACAGAGCTAGCCCATAAAAAATAATGGTAACTGGCCAACAGCATTTATCAAATACAGAGTCTCTGTGTATTATTGGGAGCCAGTGAGGCTGCGGCAGGACCCCACAAGCAGCAGTGGCGGTGGGGAAAACATGCTCGTAACATACATATCTACAAATCCAGCCCTACAGAAAGCTTTGAAAGGAAAACTCCAACCCAAAGAAGTTAACTACTCTCAAAAAGACGTGGGCAACAGATAATCCCACTTCACCAGAAACCAAAGGTAAAGAAGGACAAATATATTCACAATACCACATCCAAAAGCAAATCTAAAACAAATACACATTAAAAATCAATGATCCATTACATTAATGGTCTAACTTACCTATAAAAAGAAAAAGGCTAACAGAATGGATACGAAGACAGAAATCATCCTTCTGCTGCATACAAGAAACACACCTAAGCTTCAAAGATTGACATTATCTCAGGGTAAAGGGCTGGAAAAAGATCTTCCAATCAAATGAACCCAAGAAGCAAGCAGGTGTGGCTATCCTAATATCTAACAAGTTAGACTTAAAACCAAAATTAATCAAAAGAGATGAAGATGGTCATTTCATATTCATCACAAGAGAAATCCATCAACAAAAAGTCTCGATTCTGAACATCTGTGCCCCAAATACAAAGGCACCCACATTCGTAAAAGAAACGCTACTAAAACTCAAAGCTCACATAAAAATTCACACACTTATAGTGGAAGACTTCAACACATCACTCTCACCACTAGACAGGACCACCAATCAGAAACTCAACAAAGAAACAAAAGAACTAACAGAAGTTATGTCTCAACTGGGTTTAACAGACATCTATAGAACATTCCATCCAAACATAAAAGAATATAATTTCTTCTCTGCTCCACACGGAACCTTCTCTAAAATCGACCACATACTAGGTGGAATAACAAACCTCAACAGATACAAAAGAATTGGAATAGTCTCTGTATCTTATCAGACCACCATGCTTTAAAATTGGAATTCAACAACAACACAAATCGCAGAAACCCTACAAACTCATGGAAACTGAACAATGTGAAATTGCACCACACCTGGGTCAAAGAAGAAAGAAATTAAGGACTTCCTAAATTTCAACGAGAATGAGGACATGACATATGCAAACTTCTGGGACACCTTCAAAGCAGTGTTACAAGGGAAGTTCATTGCACTGAGTGCCCATATAAAGAAAACAGAGGATAGTCACATTAGAAAATTAACAGCGGGACTGAAAGCCTTAGAACAAAAAGAAGCAAACTCACCCTGGAGGAGTAGATGCCAGGAAATAAAAAATTTGAGGGCTGAAATGCAACAAAGAGTTGATTTTTTGAAAAAATTGAGATAGACAAACCTTTATCCAAACTAATGAAAAAGCAGAGAGAGATCATGCAAATTAACAAAATCAGAAATGAAAAAGGCGACAAACAACAGACACAGAGAAAATCCAGACAACTTTCAGATCATACTTGGAAAAACTGTACTCTACAAAATTTGAAAATTCAAAGGAAATGTACCAATTTCTGGATAACTATCACTTACCAAAATTAAACCAAGAACAGACAAACAACTTAAATAGACCGAAGCAGTCATTGAAAGCCTTCCAACCAAAAAAAAAAAAAAAAAAAGCCCAGGGCCAGATGGCTTCAGTGCAGAATTCAAGGAAGAGTTAATTCCAATACTCCTCAAATTGTTCCACACAATAGAGACAGAAAGCACATTACTAAACTCTTTCTACGAGGCCACAATCACCTTGGTACGCAAGCCTCACAAAGATACAACTAAGAAAGAAAACTATAGACCAATATCCCTGAAGAACACTGATGCAAAAATACTCAATAAAATACTGGCAAACTGAATCCAAGAATACATCAGAGAAATCATCCACCATGACCAAGTAGGCTTCATCCCTGGGTTGCAAGGATGGTTTAACATATGAAAATCTATCAACGTGATCCACCATATAAACAAACTGAAAAAGAAACACCATATGATAATCTCCCTAGATGCTGAAAAATCCTTTGACAAAATTCAACACCCTTTCATGATAAAGGTCTTGGAGAGATCAGAGATAACAGGAACATACCTTAACATAATAAGAACAATATACAGTAAACCAACAGCCAACATCAAACTGAATGGAGAGAAGCTTAAGGCAATTCCTCTAAAATCAGGAACAAGACAAGGCTGTCCTCTCTCTCCATATCTCTTCAATATTGTTCTTGAAGTTCTAGCTAAAGCTATAAGACAACAAAAGGAGATCAAGGGGATCCAAATTGGAAAGGAAGAACTCAAACTGTCTCTATTTGCAGATGATATGATAGTTTACATAAGCGACCCAATAAACTCTACCGGGGAACGTCTACAGCTGACAAACACCTTCAGCAAACTAGCAGGATACAAGATAAACTCAAGAAAATCAGTAGCCGTATTTTATTCAGATAACAAAGAGGCTGAGAAAGAAATCAGAGAAAGATCACTTTTTACAATAGCCACAAACAACATAAAATATAATGGGGTAATACTTACCAAACATGTGAAAGACCTATACAATAAGAACTTTGTGTCTTTAAAGAAAGAAATTAAAGAAGATACCAGAAAATGGAAAGATTTCCCATGCTCTTGGATTGGAAGGATAAATTTAGTAAAAATTACAATCTTGCCAAAAGCAATCTATAGATTCAGTGCAATCCCCATTAAAATCCCAGCACAATTCTTCACTGACTTTGAAAGGATAATAGTCAACTTTGTATGGAAAAACAAAAGATTCAGGATAACCAAAACAACCCTGTACAATAAAAGAACTTCAGGAGGCATCACCATGCCTGACTTTAAGCTCTACTACAGAGCTATAGTTCTGAAAACAGCCTGGTATTGGCACAAAAATAGACAGGTAGACCAATGGAATCGAATCAAAAATCTCGATATTAATCCACACACCTATGAACACCTGATTTTCAACAAAACAGCTAAAAAATACAATGGGGGGAGAAAAGTATCTTCAACAAATGGTGCTGGCACAATTGGATGATGGTGTGTAGAAGACTGCAAATAGACCCATGTCTATCATCATACACAAAACTCAAGTCCAAATGGATCAAAGACCTCAACATAAATCCAGCCACACTGACCTTCTTAGAAGAGAAAGTAGGTGGAACCCTTGAACAAATTGATATAGGAGACCACTTCCTGAACATAACTCCAGTAGCACAGACACTGAGATCAATAATTAATAAGTGGGACTGCCTCAAACTTAGAAGCTTCTGTAAAGCAAAAGACACAGTGGACAAGACCAAATGGCAGCCCACAGACTGGAAAAAATTTTTACCAATCGTACATCTGACAAAGGGCTGATCTCCAAAATATACAAAGAACTCAAGAAACCAGTCAACAAAACTCCAAATAGCCCTATTAAAGAATGGGATACAGAATTGAAGAAAGAATTCTCAATAGAGGAAATCAAAGAGGCTGAAAGACACTTAAGAAAATGTTCAACATCCTTAGCTATCAGGGAAATGCAAATAAAATAACTTACCCCTTTCAGAATGCCTAAAATTAGAAACACCAATGACAACTTGTGCTGGAGAAGATGTGGAGAAAGGAGAACACTCCTTCACTGCTGGTGGGAGTGCGAATTAGAACAACCATTTTGGAGTATGGTGGTTCCTCAGGAAAATGGGAATTAGCTCACCACAGGACCCAGCAATTCCACTCTTTGGTATATACCCAAATGACCCACATCCGTGCAACAAAGACATGTGCTCAACTATGTTCATAACAGCATTATTTGTAATAGCAAGAACCTGGAAGCAACCTAGATGCCCCTCAACTGAAGAATGAATAAAGATGATGTGGCACATCCACACAATGGAATACTATTCTGCAGAAAAAAAGTAATGGAATCTTGAAATTTGCTGACAAGTGGAAGAAACTTGAAGAAATCATCCTGAATGAAGTAACCCAGTCACAAAAAGAGGAACCAGGATATGTACTCACTCATATATGGATTTTAGACGTAAAGCAAAGGATCACCAGCCTATAATACACATCACCAGATGAACTGGGATACAAGGTGTATTCTAAGAGATGCATATATAGTCCCTCACAAAAGGGGGAAGGGGCAAGTCCCCCAGAGCACATGGGAAATGGGGGCAGTGAATGGGGAGAGAACTAGGAGAAATAGAAGGAGAGGAGAGGAAAATACGTGAGACTAGATACCTTGAGTCAGGGTTGGGGGGGAACATAAAAGAGGGAGCCATTATTGGTTTGAAGAGAAAACTGAACCTAAACAAAGGTCAAGAGAACTACAATACTGACTCCAACTAACAATTCTAGCAACCATGGAAAGGCTACCATAAATGCCCTTCCCTGATAGTGAGATCATCAACTAAATTATCCACCATCATGGAGTCCTCATCTAGTACCTGTTGGAAACAGAAGCAAACACCCATAACCAAACACTGAGTCAAACTAGAATCCAGATACAAAGAGAGGGGACAAGTCCAGGTTGCAGAAACACACAAAGCTGACAAAAAACAGCTGACCTAAACAAGGAGGAGCTAATGCCCCCCCCAGACTGATAGCTGGGAATCCAGCATGGGACTGACTCAGACCCCCTGAATATGGGTCTCAGCTAGAAGGACTGAGAAGTCTGGGGGACCTCATACAGTAGAAACAGGATCTATTCCTGGTGCAAAAAAGGACCTTGTGGGCATTTCTCCTATGGAGGGATTCCCCCTTAACCTAGAGACAGGAGAGAAGTCCTAGTCCCTACTTCAAATGATTTGACAGATTTACATGACCCAACCTGGATAGCATAGCCCAACAAGTGGAATGGGGGTGGGGGGATGGGAGGGGAGGGTGGCCAGGGTGCATGACACAGGGGAAAGAGGGTAAGAAGGAGGGAGGGAGGAGGGAGGGAGGGAGGGAGGGAGGGAGGGAGGGAGGGAGGGAGGGAGGGAGGGAGGGAGAGGAAATTGGGATCCACATGTAAAATTTTTAAATTATATTATTTAAAAAAAAAAGAAGGAAAAAAAGATACACTGCATGAAAAACTTTAAATTAAAAAGAAAATATATAAATAAAAAGATTTATTTTATTTGTGTGAGTCTGTGGTGTGTGTGTGTGTGTGTGTGTGTGTGTGTGTGTGTGTGCGCGACAGAGAGGGCGAGAGATGTATGGGCACATCTATGGAAGACAGAAAAGAGCATCAGATCCTCTAAAGCTGAACTTACAGGCAGTTATGAGCCACCCAACATGAGTGCTAGAAACCAAACTAGAGTCCTCTGCAGTACCAGCAAATGTTCTTTATTGCTGAACTGTATCTCCATTCTTAGAGGAAGATTCTTGCTGACAAAAATCCTTAATCTCAGGCACTATGTGATGACTTCCCTCGCATTTTTAATTAATGTTCATTCTTGTGACACTGAAACAGGAAAAAAAAAGAAGAAAAACAGACACAAATGATAAACATGGTGAACAATTATATCTCTAAAAATGTCCTTTTCCATCCCCAGACAAAACCCAGTTTCTTATACATTTTTTCAACATTTTTTCAAAGAATTCATGTGTCTCATACAATTATGTCTCATTTTTTCCACCAAAACAAACATGCAAATAAATTGTTCTATATCTTGCAATCTTGCTTAATATATTTTGGTGTACTTCCTGATGAGTAAGTATAAACCTACTTCATTTCTGTGAATCAGTTAGATAGGTTGGAGGTACAGCTCAATGGCACAGTGATTGCTTAGCATCCACAAAGCCCTAAGTACAATATCCAGAAGACATAATGTTTTATATGCAGGGATACCATAAATAGTAAACATATCATTTCTTCAATTGGTGCACAGATTTATCTTGTTTTTCTTTTACAAATAATCCTGCAATAAGCACTTACCTTA
Organism: Cricetiscus sungorus; assembly: GCA_030556225.1. Lineage (NCBI taxonomy): Eukaryota > Metazoa > Chordata > Mammalia > Rodentia > Cricetidae > Cricetiscus > Cricetiscus sungorus. Next base: position 19,001,066 of record JANBXA010000372.1, on the reverse strand, counting down.
TTAGTAATATTAGTATTATTAGTAATAATAAGGTAAGTGTTACCTTAATAGTAAAAATGTTTCCTAGGGATGCAATTACCTGAACAAAGAGTATGTACATTTGAAGTTTGATAAACACTTCATGGAAGTTCCATAGATATGAATAAATTGCCTTCTAAGTGATAAGACCCATGATATGCCTAACATCTGTGAGACAATGTGTGCTTCCTCCAAACTCACCAAGGCAACACCAAAACAAACTTTTAAATGCTGCATGTTGTCATGGGTTGAACAGTAGTGTGTTAGTCTACTTTCGTGTCACTGTGACAAATACTTGAGAAAATCAACTTACAGCAATAAAAATGTAGTTTGGTTCATTGTTTCAAAGGTTAAACCAAAGCCTATTAATTTTTTTTTAGTAGGAATTACTTGAGAAGTAATTGTTCATGTTGTGTTATTGAGGAAGCAAAAGGAGAGACAAGACAATTTAAACCTCACTTCCAGACACCTGCTCATTTCATCCAAGTCCAGCTCCTGAAATTTCCAGGATAGCCCATAGGGAAAAGCAAACACTCAGTATGTGAGCATGTGGAGAATATTTGTGCTCAAACAATAACAATGCTCCCCTCCCTTAGATACAGTTGATGTCCTAGCATCCATCATGTACAAACAGTATTCTTTTTGGAATAGAATCTCCACAAATTACCAAGTTAATACCAGGTCATTTGGATGAGCATATGCTAGTATGACTGAGTCCTTATAACCGTCCTTATAAACACATACAGACATGTGCATGGGGACAGTACTATATAAAGATGAGGGTAGAAATGATCTGAATACATCCTCAAGCTAAGCAATGTCAAGATGGTCAGAAAACCATCAAAAACATGGGCAAATTACCCGTCACAGCTCTTAGTCTTGCTGACATCTGTTCTCGGACTTCTAGCTACCATACATGATAGACAATAAAGTCTGCTGCTCTGTTATCCTTGGCTGTGGCAGATAAAATAGGATCTGGTTACATTTTCCTTATCCATTCTTCCATACCCATCTACCTTCAAGCTTTGTCACTTACAAACACATGCCACACTCAGTGCATGCTTATGATAAAATCTTGCAACCATTTAAATTTTGCAGGATAAGTAATTATAGGTGACAACACAGCATCTTAATTGTTTTGACTGGTTTCTATGTGAATAGCTTATAATTATACTGTAATTGGCCTTTGCATTCTGCTTTGATGGTTATCTTCCAAGCCTATGCTGGAATATATTTTTTATTATTCTTTTGTACATATACCTTATAAATCAAAGAAGTCATACGCTTATCATGTCTACTGCAAGGATATCCCCAGTTTAAGATGTATTATTGGTATAGTTTAATATTTTACAACAGTTATTTTATATTTCTATGATAATTTTATATCATTGTACAGGTAAATTAGTAAAGATTTATTTATAAAACTATTGAAATTTACATCTTTTTTGTTGTTGTTGTTGTTAGGGCTTCTCCGTGTAGCTCTGGCTCTCCTGGAACTCACTATAGAACAGGCTGGTCTTGAATTCAGAGATCTGCCTTCCTCTGACTTCTGAGTGCTGGGATTAAAGGCATGCACCACAACCTCCCATCTAAAGTTTATATCTTGTTTGTAAAACAGTTTTGTACCTTTAAATTATAAGCTAACACAAACTTACTTTGTCCATTTATCATCTTTGCTTCTATAATTATAAGGGTTTATAACTATCGTAAAGAATATTCTCACATATTCTTATGCAAGTATTATAAAACTGAACTTAAGTATCAACTAGACAAATTTCCCTCCCATTTTTCCAATTATTTTAGTTTTTTGTGCTTATAATGAATTTGTGTTTTACAAAATTGGTTTTACTTACTAAAATATGTTCTTTAAAAAAAATATATATATATATATATATATATATATATATATATATATATATAATCTTCTCTCATATATTACATCCTGACCAGTTTCCCTTCCCTCCTCTCCCTCAGTCCCTCCTCCTCACCATTTCCCCTAGATCCACTCCTCCTCTGTTTCCCTTCAGAAAAGGGCAGGCCTCCCATGGACATCAACTAGCCATAGTATATCAAGTTGCAGTGAGACTAGGCACCTCCTCTCCTATTAATGTTGAACAAGGCAACGCAGTAGAAAGAAAGTGTCCTAAGAGCAGACAAAAGAGCCAACAACCCCCCACTCCCACTGTTAGCACCCAGTGACAGCACAACCGTAACATACTTGAAGAGGACTTAGCTTAGATCCAACAGGCTCCCTGACTGTTGCTTTAGTATTGGTGAGCCCCTACGAGCCCTGCTTAATTGAGTCTGTGGATTGTGTCCTCCTGGAGTCCTCGACCCGTCTGGCTCCTACAATCCTTCCTCCCCCTCTTCAGAGCAGTTCCCCAAGCTCTGCCTTATGTTTAGTTGTGTGTCTCTGCACTTGCTCCCATCAGTAGCTGGATGAAGCCCCTATAATGATAACTAGACTACACTCCCATCTATGAGTATTGCAGAATATCATTAGGAATCATTCCATTGACTTTGGGGGTGGGAGGAACAGTCATATTTGTTTCTAACCTAGGTCTCTGGTAGTCAGGTAGCAGGGGCAAGGCTGGGATACTAGGAGAGACAACTGGAATGGAGGCAACATCTTGGGGACAAGGTAGAATGGAAATTTCCTAGTGCAATGGAAACTTCATGGACTTTACCAGGGTAACCCTAACAAGGACTCCTAGTAATGGAGGACATGAATCCTGAATCCACATTCCTCTGTAACCAGGCAAGGCCTCAAGAAGGATTGGGACTAGCCACAAAACCTCTGACCTACAGTTTGTTATGCCTGCAGGATGTGCTAGGCAAATACTCTGCCAACTGAGGTATATCCCTAGGTTCACACCAAAGTATTTTTAATTTTTTGAGAAACTCATACATGTCTATAATCAAATATAATCTGCATTTCTCTTCTAACTCATCCCATTTCTTTCCAACACACTCTCTCCCAACGTTGTGTTTGCTGGGATTTTTTATGGGGTATGGTTAACTCACTAAATTCAGTTAGTGCTGCCCATATGTGCATGTGTGAGAGTCATCTAGAAGAGCATGGGAAACCTACCAGTGGCTATGTACTCAAAGATTAATGATTCTCTCTCCCCTGAGACTATCCATTACTAAGGGAAGGGGCATGGGGATCATCTGTCCCATATACACCAGAATTTTGGCTGTCATCTTGGATAAGTAAACACCACTGTGAGTTCATTATTGAGAACCTTGATCATAGATGCTTCTTTTACAGTCACAAGTTAGTGGAGAGATGCAGAAATGGACAAAGTCCTAAGGATAAGCGACTGGATGTTTGGACTTAAGTGGGACATCCATTTTAACCCTACCACCATGAAAGCTCAGATAGCATCAAAGGAAGAGGTGACAGATTATAAAACTAGCAGGATGGGAGAGGTGCTGTGAAATGCTACCTTCTGGAAATGATGTGACTATCTCAAAGTCTTTTTAAGTTAAGATATATCTGGTCCCTCCTCTTGGAGCTCAGGGAACCCATGGAAGATAGGACAGAAGAGTTGTAGAGGCCAGAGAGGTCAAAGACACCGGGAGAATATGGCCTACAGAATCAAATAAGTGAGGCTCATAGGGCTCACAGAGACTGAACCAACAATCGGAACCTGCATGGAACTGCACTAGGTCCTCTGCATATATGATATAGCTGTTAACTCAGTATTTTTGTGGGACTCCTAACAGTGGGGGTGAAGGTGTCTCTGACTCCTTTGTCTGCTCTTGGAATCCTCATTATCTTACTGGTTTGCCTCAACTAGCCTTAATATGAGGTTATGTGGCTAGTCTTACTGCATCTTGTTCTGCTGATATCCCTGGGAGGCCTGCCCTTTTCTGAATTGAAATGGAAGAGAAGTTGATCTGGGAGATGGGGCGGGGATTGCAGGAGTGAAGGGAGGGGAAACTGTGGTCAGGATGTGTTGTATGAGAGAAGAAACTAAACCACGTATGTATTGGTGTTTTAAAGTGAGTACCACTATACACTTACTAAACTATAGTAGTGTAAACACAAACTTATGTGCATTGTGAACACAGAAATTTTATGGAACTCATTTCACTGCAATATCTGATTTATTCTTATGATCTGGCATTAAAAAGGCAATGCCTTTGACACGTGTTTTTAGTATTTGTTAATAGGATTAGAAAGATCAATCTTTATACAGCTACTTTGAAATTTTTCTGATTTATAAGTTTTCTTGTCCATTCTTTCATATGATTTAGGCTACAGTTCTTTTATCTACACTTACATTTTCTCCTCTGAGGTACTTTAATTTCATGACATTCACTACAACAAACATGAAATAATATTGAATATACATATTCTTTTTATTTCCAATATTTTAAAGATTTTTGTTGAATTGTAATTCCAGGCAGGAAATGAAGAATGTCTGAATCATATCTGAGCTGTAATTCTGTAATCTTAACATTAGTCATAAAATGCCTATCTGATGCAATTATTAGACAATAGCATTATGAAATGCACATCAGACTTCACCATTGCAAATATTTGATAAATGCAGTTCCTTTCTCCTGGGAAACTTTAGGTGCTTTTATCAATGTCTAATGTGTATTGAAGAAGAAATATTGTTTTTAGTTATACAAAAAAATTGAACCAAAAATACTTAGGCATAATTAAATCATAATATATTTACTGTGTGGTTAATATGATAAACAAGACACCATGAAGTCATTGAACTTTCATAAGACTCTGTGTGTGTGAGTGTGTGTGTGTGTGTGTGTGTGTGTTTAGTGGGTGTGTGTATATGTATATAAGAGGGTATTGTGGAGGTGTGTTTGGTGTATGTGTGTGTGGTATATGTATACATATGTGTGCAGGGGTGAGTGGGTATGGGAGTATGGTAGGAGTGTGGTGTTTGTCTATGTGCATGGTAGTTATATATGTGTGTGTGTGTGTGTGTGTGTAAGAGGATGTGGTCTGGGAGTATGGATAGAGGAGTGGGGTGTGTGTGTGTGTGTGGTGGTGCTGCAATATCAATCTTGCAAATCAAGTGTTCCATCATGAAGCCACAACCCAAGCCCTACAAGTTCTCTTATCCCTTCTCTTAATGCACTGTCCTGTCCTAAAGCAAACTCTCACCACCAAGCCACTTTGCCTTTCTTTTTTTTTCAAGTCAGTTGTGAGAGCAAAGGAGTTTCTATACACCAGATGTCATTCTATAAGTTCAGAAGGTTCTCAGAACATGACCCCTCAACCACAGAACTTCTTCATCTGGATATTTCTGGCTGAAGGAACTCTTGAAGCCACAGAAGCAAGAAGGTCATTCTGATGCTCTGCGTCTTTCTCCCCTGAAGCATTCTCATAAAAGAATTCTCTTACCTTCCTTCCCCCAAACAGATCATAAACCATGTGTTTCAAAGTTACCCTGCCTATGCCAGGGGGCCAAGAAAAATTGAAAGATGCTGCACAGTTTCCCTAACTTACTAGCATCATATCATGCCTTCTTGCCTTCCAACATTTCTGGAAACTATAAAATCTGCAGTTTTTGTTTGGGTGGTCAGGTATTTAATGTTTAAGGCTCTGTATCTTTGAATGTATTTTCCTCTTATTAGTCTGTGGTTTTGTTTGTTTGTTTGTTTGTTTTATAGGTGTGTGTCAACTGTTAACCCTGCTGGGAGTAAGGGAAAGGCACTGTTTCTTTTGCCCTGCACATTTAATTCACATGTTTTGAACCCATTTAATAAATAAAAAAAAATTGAGTGTCTTTCAGCCTATTGGTGTTGGTTACTTGTTTAAATAGTTTCAGGATTTGAGGACATTTCAGCTCTACCCCTCCATCATAATCAGCTCATAAAGCCAAGAATTAGAATGATGGAATATAAATTGCTGGTCAGAGGAATGTGACCTGAGTCATAAACCTGGCCTTGGGAGGAAATGTGACATCCTGAACTTCCTGGAAAGACACAAGAACCATGACATAACAGGCACACAACATTAACTGTTAGTGATACAAGCCTGGTTGTAGGAGCTCTAACCCTTAATCTCTATCTAGCAGACTTCTTGACAAAGGATGAGGACACACTATTACTAGTTTTCGAAAAGTAGATACAAATGCATCTATCACTTGGACTGGAAACACCCTTCAGAAGTTTTCTGTTCTAGATACTTTAGAAGTAACATAAAGCCTGCCTGAAATGTAAATTAGAACAATAATCTACTCTCACCCCTTGAGAATGTGCTTTCCTCTAAACAAGTGAAAATTGCTTCATGTCTTCCACACTGTAGTCTGTACAAGTCACCTGAATGCTTTAAGATAAAATCCCAAGCACCAAAAACCAAGGGGAGTGCAGAGTGAGATCAGAGTGACAGCAGTGGTCAAAAGTGTCCCAAGCAATCAGACCCAAGAACCATGTCACAACAAGCACACAATAGCCCCTCTGAATGTGAAGTTCATCTTTTCAACCATCCCTCAATAGTTTGAAATTGTTTTGTCATCAAAGATGCCCAGTGATCCCTCAGGGTTGCATTTCAAGGCCCTAACATTAAAATCAGGTTTAGATAGAAGGCAAGACGTGTGCATCACTAGGCAATCTTGTTTTGGATGTGGTCCCTACCAACTATCATTGTCTGAGCTCTCTGTCTCCTGCTAGTCAGACAGAGCTATTCTCCCTGACAGATAAACTCCCTTCTAACTGGCATCAGACCTCAGTCTTTCACTTAACCCAGAATGAGAGTGCTAGGGAAATTCCAATTTCTTGGAGTCTATCCAAAGGGAGGACCAGAGTATATTTTAAGAATATTTTCATTCCTTCCAGAATGATTATAAAATAAACCCGCACTCAATTTCTCCAATGACTCCAATGGTCTCACAATGAAGTCCTTCCAGCTCCATTTTCTTCTGCAACAAGTCCTTCATTATATCTGTCACTCTTCTGCCAGCTTAATGCTTTTAAAATCTAGTTCAACTTCAAATGCTATAGCTTGACATTTATGACATCCTCTATAATCAGGATCCAATCAACCACGTACCCTAATATTTATTTAACCATTTGTCCAAACTCAATCTCCTTGAGGACATTCTATGCCAAGGTTTCATTTACTTCTTACCCTAACCCCTCTACAAAAACTAGTCTCTTATCTCTTTAGAAATTCTAAATTATTTTTAAGACTCCTTTCTAACATTAACTACCATAGAAATCTTTTCTGAAGACACAGATATAAAGAGTTTTCTTTCCTTTCTTCTTACGGTTTGAATGACCATATTCTTAGACATTTGAATACTTGGTCCCAATTTACTGATTGTGTTTGGACAGTTTGGGAAGTGTGGCCTTACCAGGGGAAGTTTGTCATTTGGGGCAGGCTTTGAGAGTTTAAAGACTTGTGAATGGCTAGTACACCCTCTTTGCTTGTGCTATATTTTAAGTTGCAAGCCCTCAGCTTGTTGCTCCAGCCACTACGTTTGCTGCCTACTACCTCAGCTCCACCATCATGGACTCTAACCCTCTGCAATTGCAAGCCCAAATATCTTCTATATTGCCTTGGTTGTGATGTTTTATCAAGGCAACAGAAATGTAACTAATACACCTGGCATTTTAACTCTTACTTGTGGTAAGAGTCATGTTCTATTTTAGACTTTCTTATGTACATTGGTTACAATTGGGCTGTGTAATGATACATTACAGAGAAGTCTGCATTGAAACTATTTAGAGAGAGTTTCAAATTAGTTTGGGACTGGATAGGCTGAGATGATAAGGAAATGGAAAATAGAATGAGCTTTAAAGAAAAAAGTGAATCTCCCTGTACAACATTTTTATGCAGTTCCCTCTAAGGCTTGGGAGACAGGCAGAATGAACCTATGAGCCAGAATAAGGATACAGGTTGCTAAACACAGCCCTTGAACTCAGGAACTCACAGCACCTGGGGGTGACTGCAGTGCATCTGCACTGGGCTCATCTTCAGTTAGGTATGGATCAAAGAAGGGCTGGGAATGTGGAGGTGCCTCACTGATGAAGTATTTGCTCTGGGTAGACTCAAGAAGAGAAGTCATTGCTGTAAGTTTTGGTGACAGCACCAGGATCCAAGAGAGCTCCAATCCAGTGCTTACTCCCATGACCCTAATTAAACCAATGGCTCACCAAACAGAACCAAAAGTCATGATTTTTTTGTGTGTGGGGAGGGGAGGGATTACTAGGGATGAGGGGAGAAACTGATAAGGATAGAAGAGAAATAAAAAAAAGGTGGGAGAGAGTAATCAGTATATTACATACATGTATGAAACCATTAAAGAACAAGATTAAAATTAAAAACAAGCAACATACAAGCTGGGAAAATTTCACTCACACACAAAGAAATTGAAAATTTGTCAATCTGAGAATAAAGTTTTTTGTATAAATAAAAATAATGGTTAAAAAGGCTCCATTTTAAAGAGTAGTGGCGAAATAAGAATATGTGACGTGTACAGGGAAACTTTCTTTGGTAGAGCAGTTTGCTGAAGACATTTAACTACTTGTTAAATAATGTGGCTTTTCTCTCACACACAACACAGGACATATAAAGTTTATATCTGGGAATAGAGCACGTGCAAGTACTGCCCTGGGAAGGTTAAGCCCAGGCAGAATCCAGAATGGATTAGCAGGTGAGAAGACTGGAGGCATAGGGATAGCCAACGGTGGTGCCTGGGTGAAAATTCAATTATCCCTCGGCTTAATCTTGAGTCAATTCTTACATGAGATTAGAAAAAGTATATTGCTGTATCAAAGAAATTGTCCCAAAGCAACCACTTAAGAGCAAGAGGCTTCAGGTCAAAAGGACAATATCCCTCTTAGGAAACTGTTTTATAATCAAGTGTTGTCTAACTACAAAGGGAGTTTCTGGGTTGTTGTCTGTTGCTAATAAAGGCTTGTATTCCCACCTCTCTCTAATTCTTTGCATCCCAGCCCCTGGAAACACATTTCTGCATCTTTTAATGGGGAACTGGAAAGTTTTTAGTGGGGAACTACAAGGTTTGTAGAGAGATTATTAGGTTGTACATTTAATCTTTGCAACAAAACTACAATTTCAATATTGTTTTAACTACTAAAGGAGATTCAAATTGTTTAGGTAACTTCCCCCAAGGCTATATAGTTAACAGTTTTGTTTTGTTTTGTTTTGATGTTTAAAGGTGGAAGTATCTGATTGCCAGACTGCCTGCTAAAATATTACCCCTTTCAAGTCCACTGTGAACTATTCTCTAAAATAAGGTCTGTCTTGTGCACACTTGGGAATGTGGAGTAGACTCTTCATAAGAAGTTCTACATTCTGGGTAGTAATGCAAAATAGTAGAGCCATTGTGAAAAACAGAATGGAGGCTCTCCAAAAACTTAAAATTAAAATTACTATATATTCCAGCAATCTCACTACAAGGATGTCATACTAAGGATATGGAATCCATCTATCAAAGAGATACCTACATGCTAGTGTTTATTGCAACTCTATTCTCAATAGCCATGAAACAAGCATAAGAAATTCCTATCAACTGATGAATGGATTTTTTACAAAAGTTCTACATACACTAGACTACACACTTTTGAGCATAAAATCATGTTATGTGTGATAATATGAATAAAAGTAGATATCATTGTGCTAAGTGAAATAAGCCAACTGTAGGAAAACAATATGATGTCACTTATGTGGAATCCAGAACCACTGATCTCAAAGAACTTTAAAGTATAATCTTCCAGAGACCAAAGAGAGGAAGAAGAAGCAAAAGATGTGTAGAGAAATGTTGATGATGGGCATTAAGCTATAATTCAACGCAAGAAGGAAGGTTTTATTTTCTTTCTTATACAATGACTGTCTATGCCATATATTTAAAAGTTAGAAGAAAGGATTGTTAATGGTTTCATCATAAATAATGATAACTTCTTCAGAAAAAGTATGTTTAGTCTGATTTGTTACCAATTCTAGGAGAATGGACCCAACATTTACAATTTAGCAAAGTCAAAGCTCAGTATTTATAGAACTAAAGAATTCGTAGACCCATTGGTTGTCTAATGACTGTCATACTTAAGAATACAGGAAATGAAGACAGGCATTTTCTTCATTTAAAAACTTTTTCTCAGAGGATGGGAAAACATAATTTGGCAGGGTGCTTTCTGTGCAAGCCTGGGTGTCTCAGTTCAGATCCCCAGTGCCCACACAAAAACCCAGATGTGGTGGTGCACATACATAAACCTACAGTTGTGGGATGCAGCAATAAGGGGATCCCACAAGTCTTCTGGCTAGCTAGTTTTTCTAAATTGGTAAACACCAGGTTCACTGAGAGACCTTTTCTCATAAAATAAGATGAGATGGCTCAACATTAAGATTTCAGGCTGATAATCTCAACAGGTAAATTTCCAGGATGATAGTCTGAGTTTAATTGCTTGGACCTACATGGCGGAAGAATAAAAACAATCCCTGAAAATTGTTCTCTGCCTTCCACACACCTGTAATAATCAATTAACCAGTAAGATAAATAAAGTGGAGAGCAGTAATAAAAGGCACTCAATATCAAATCCTGGCTTTCATGTTCACATGTACCTATGGGCATGCACACATGCATGCATGTGCATGTACACATACACACACACACACACACACACACACACACACACACACTTTTTGTATAAAGGTTCAGTCAGTAAAATGTTTGCCTCACAAGCATAAGAACTTGCTTTTTAGCCTCAGAACACATACAGGAATATTATGTGAGGTAGCACTTGCTTGAAATTCCAGCTGCAAGGAGGCAGAGATGGGAAGATCCCTGAGGTCCTATGACAACCCAGTCTAGGGTAATTATCTGTCTGATGGGAGATGTTATTCTGTAAATATGTTTCTCATACTGGTTAATGAATAAACCACTGTGGGCCAATGGGAAAGCAATGTAGGTGGGGCTAGGGGGCAAGGAGGAAGGAGGAAGTAGTTGGGAGGAGTCAACATGGAGAGCCCGGAGAGGTAGGACACCAGCCGCTCTGGCCAGTAAGATGAGCCACATGGAAATACTTAGAATAGTAGAAATGGGTTAATCATTAAGACAGAGCTAGCCAGTAACAAACTAGTACCTGACCAACAGAATTGTATTAAATACGGAGTCCCTGCGTGTTATTGGGGGCTGGCATGGTGGCAGCACCAGACCAGCGGCGGGAGAAAAACCTTATAACAAATGGTGTCAGTGCTCGTAACATCTGTCCACAACAGACCCTGCCTCAAATAAGGTAAATAATATTCTGAGAATGATATCCAAATTGTTTTCCAGTCTTCATATTAGGTCACATACACTTATACACATTCATGAACAGCACTACAAATAATTTAATTTTTTGTTGTAATTTATCTCCAAAGGTCTAAATAATTTTTGTTAATTTTTATACATCAACCCTTAAAAGGAAAGACTGCTATAACAAGTACCAAAATATTTTATGAAACCTCAGAGATCTCAAAAATTGTATGCTGGCTAGATTTTATACCATCTTGACACAAGCTAGAGTCACATTGGAAGACAGAAACTCAACTGAAAAAATGTGCCCACAAATTGGCCTGTTGACAGTTGATGACTGATATGGGACAGCAAAGCTCATTGTGGGTGGTGTTGCTATGGTGCTATAATAAGTCAGGCTGAGTATATCCTCACTCTCAAAGTACCAGTAACTTCACTCCTTCATGACCTCTTCATCATCTCCTGCTTCTATATTCCAGCCCTATCTGAGTTTTTGTCCTGATTTCTCTCAGTGATTGAGTGTGATATGGAACTGTAAGCTGAAATAACCTCTTTCCTCCACAAGTGGCTTTTATGCCATGGTCTTTTATTACAGCAATATAAACCCTAAGAAAACTTGTTCTGGTGATCACTCTGCAAGATGGTCCCTGGGCTCCTTGCCACCTTACTACCTTGCTACCAGCACTCATACTGCCATGAGGTTCTCTTTCACAATCACAGGATTGTGGGCATTGGGTTAGTGTGTACTGCCTAAGTTAGCCTGTCGAGATATGTAGATGTAGAGGGAATCATCTCAGAGAAGGCCAACTGTCCTATTCTAAGAAGTCTACATGAGTTGGAGTTGGGATTTTCTGGTAGCAATCACATGAGTGAGTTAGATTACAGATCACCCAGCCTAGTCAAGTCTTTGGATAACTGAAGTCCCTGTTAATATTTAGATAACCTCTTAAAATGACCTGAATCTACCTACCCAAGGAAGTGATTTCAGAATGGCTGATCCAAGAAAACAGGAGATTACCCTACTTGGCCAGTGTCCTTGATTGCATTTTATTTCTGGAAACAACTGTTGTTAATCAGGAAAATTAAGAAAAAAAAGGAAGAATACTGTTTACTATGTTATAGTTGCATGGGTATGTAAACATGCACACAGAAAATGGAATTATAGACCTAATTTGCAAAGCCTAGTGGCAAATAAAAGTGTAAAGGTACTTATGCAAATATTATTTTTAATTTCAAAATGATAACAGCAGAGCACAAAGCTAAACATGGAGCCCTAGGTACAGGTCACGGGACTATGAAGTTCAACTTGAGAACATGTTTCATAGTCATAGCTAGTATACATAGAGTGTTCACCATGTACCAGGAACTCTACAAGTCTATAGATTTTAATTCTTGCACAACTTTGAGTCCAAACATAATCTCAGTCTCAAAATGAATAAAATAGTGCTTAGAAGTATTAGCTAATTTGCTGCATTCAGACAGACATAGATGACAAAACAGAAATTCAAACTGAAGCACAATTCCTGAAGTCCAGACATACATTGGAATGCTGCTTTAAGCATTCCATTCCAGTGACTGTTGCAACATAAAATCCATAAATCTAGAAGCTAAAACACTATTTTATCTGCTCACAATTTTGTGAGTTAGGGACTCAGGAACAGTATATCTAGGCAATTTTTCCTTGAAATTCTGATACTGTTGTAGGCAGGGTTTGTCAGGAGCTGCTGTCATGTGAGAGCCCAACTGGACTTAGCATCCAAGATAGATAAACTCAAACAGAAATCAATGTACTTGCTTTAAATTAACCTATTGTCCATATCCCACATTTGGATCTGCCGAATGTGCCAAACCCAAAGGAGTTATATTTCTTACTCTGTAGTGTCAGGGTCCCTCAAAATAAGTGTTCTAAGAGAGTCAAAAGCTGTGTGACCCTTTCTGACATAGACTTGGAATCTTACTGTGTTGGTTATAAGACAGTGATGAAGCGAGCCCTGCATATCACTGGTGATCACACCATTCCCACATCTCAGTGGGAACAGCATCATTGGACTTGTAATTATGCTTTCATTTACTAATTATTCATTCATTCAGTTTTGTGGTACTGAGGGTAGAACCAGGGCCTCAAATATTATAAGAAAGTGTTTGACCATTGAATGACATGCTCAACCTTCTACCCCAATTTATGTTTAAAATCAGTTTGAAGTTCATTAGACTGTTATTTGTGGCAGATGAAGCTATTTGAAATTTGCCTCCATCAAGTATTGACTTAATCTAATAAATATTAGAGGAATCTAAATCATTATTTATAAGTGCCAATGAGATTTTATGATTAACTAATTGTTGTGGTTAACAACTGATAGAAGAAAACTTAAACTCAATAATGGTTGCTTTATTAATTGGTCAGGGCAACCCTATTTATAAGCAAGCATATAATAAAACCTTATAGAATACATGATTTAACCTTGCACTTGATCTTTATAATTAATATTTAAATATAAAAGTATAGCAATATCACATCTTCCTAAAGATAGTAGTGGCAATTGCCAGACTTACGTATTATTTTTTTATACTACAAATTTATAGTTGCATTTGTTGAGGAGAAATTAATAAAATGACGAATGGCCATCTTTTATAGTTTCTAAAATAAACCAACAATATTATATATGTGATGGAATAAGGGAGAGAAATGGACAGATGAGAATATGGATAAGAATTAATGATCAAGGATTTGGACTGGGGTTTGGCAAACTACACTGGCCCAAAAATCATAGTCTGAGTTCTTAAGAACCTAAATGATTTTTACATTTACAAATCATTTTAAAGTAAGGAAGAAGATAGTATTTAATGACATTCTTTAATTTAAGAAATTGAAAGTTTAATATCTATAAATAAAGTGCTCAGGAACACAGCTATGCTCATTTATTTGTGCTGCTATGTCTGTGTGGGCACTGTCACAGCAATGAGAGCAGCTACACAGCAGACACCTGTGGCCCACATTATCTAATAGATTGATGATCAGCTCAAAGGAAGGCAATTACCAATCCTGTAATGGACAAAAAGAATTATAGTAGAAAAGAACTTAAACAATAAGTGAAGTTATTCTTACAAACACAAAGCAAAAGGGTTCATACAGCCAGGGAATGTTGATTGAATTAAGTCTATGAATGCTATATGAAAATCTTTATAAATGTATCAGATTTCTTTCTGATCTCATGCCTAGGATAACTAGAATAATTGTGCTTCAACATTTCCACCATTCTTCCAAGGTAAAGCTCAAAATGCAAACACATATGTTCAGTAACCATTACTTTACTTTATATAGTTTTTAAGAAGCATACTTTCACTAATGTGTGTGCCCCAGAATGAAAGTCTAGAGAAAAAGGAGCTTGGAATGCTTTTCCATTTTGCTCTTTTATTTATTTAGTGCCATGCTGTAAATTATTAAAGAGGTAGGTGCGCCTTGCGGCATAGTTTCTATTGTTTGAGATGTCACCAGGACAGATAGATGTGCTGATGGGTATTCCAGCCACAGGTTACAATTTCAACCAGAGACTCATGAAACAGGAAGATTAGAGTGTATATGTTTTTCTTCAGCTTAGCCATCGCTATAGACACTCCAATAAAGAACAGTGCTCATGTCCCAGTTACGAATTCTCCCTCTAACCGATAACATTCAATTTCAAGTTAACTTACATGGGAACAACAGCTTAGATAAAGCAAATGCAATTGTTTACCTCTAGACCCTATTGAATTTAATCCACTCTAAATGATGTTTTAATTTTATCTCCCATAGATAATCAATCGTTTGAAGTCCTTTTAGAAGCAGTTGTCAAATCCATGAGAACAGTTAAGATCAACCAGGCCATGGTTGGAATGTGCCCTGAGTTCACACGTGGGCCAGTGCTCTACAGTAGACATGAAGGGACAGAAGTGACCTACAGCTACATGAAGCTGAGAATTACAAAGAACAGCTTAGGCTGGATGTCTAGACGTCCCAGGTCTTTTAAGTCCAGTGCATGAACATGTATTGACTAACTCCAATCAACTCTCTAAGACTAAATTTTAGTGATTAAAAAAAAAATAATGATTATTACATGAAGAAAACTCTGATAAAATCAGAATGTAAGCTTTCCTATTTTAAAAATTACCCTGCTATTCTCAAAGGGTGCTGGGTAGAGGAAGAAAACGCTGGAAATACTGCAGATTTAAAAAAAAAAAAAAAAAAAAAAAAACAAAAAAAACAATAGTTTAAGGAAACATCTCAGAAAAAAATAAATTTTTAAAAACAAATCAGTAATAGAGTGTCTTCCTACTAGATCCCCAGAACCAATGGAGAAAAAAAAAGAAGAAATTTAAGTAGTATGTATTCCTTGTTTCCTTGTTTATTTCTTATTATTAAAGATGCAGTATACTACTATAGGATAGGATAGGCCTTCAACTCCGCATTTTTGTCCATTGGTTGTTTAGCTCAGTATTGCTCTGCTAAACTCAGTCCCCTAGGGAACATATTTATTCTGTCTTTCCTGGTCCTTTCTTCTGGAGATCTCCCTTTCTCCAACCTCTTTTGCCAGTTAGTTACAAGATAAGGCTGGTCCGGGTAGTGATGGAGCACACCTTTAATCCCAGCACTCCCAAAAGGCAGAGGCAGCTAGATCTCTGTGAGTTCAAGGCCAGCCTGATCTACATAGCTACTTCCAGGATAGCTAGGGCTGTTACACAGAGCAACCCTATCTCCGAGAAAGAAAAAATAAAATAAAACATAAGGCTTTTTTTACTCTACAGTCAGTTCCTCCTTGGTGTTACTTAATACCCAATACCCTCTATATCCTCTGCCTTTGATTCTCTCGGGCCTCCCTCTATAATATCCTCATATCTCTGTTACTACTCTTGTTTACTTTTGTCAAAGTTTGACAGACCAATATGAAGTAGAGTCATAGTTGAACAACAGAAGTCTCCTAACTCCCTGAAAGAGGAATTGACCCCACAGTATCACACAGCTTTATCTTCTTTCTAAAGTATCTTTATTAAATTCATTCACTTTATTTCATGTGTGAATGTTTTTCCTGCATGTATGGATGTGTACCACATGCATGTCTTGTGCCCGTGGAGATCAAAAAAGAATATTGGGTCCACTGTGACTGAAGTTACAGATGGTTGTGAGCCACCATGTGTGGTCTGGAAATTGAACCTGAAGAGTATACAAAAGCAACATCTTCCTTGTCCTCTGGACCATCTCTCCAAACCCAAGCTTTATCTTGTAACCAACTAGGAAAACGTATTGAAGACAGGGAGACCTCCATTTAAAGAGGAAGGAGATAAGTATCTTCCCTATGGAATGAGTTTAGGAACAGCAACTTTAATTCTACCATTTAGTAGAGCAATTTGGGGATGTGGGGTGGCAATGAAAAGAATTGCTGAATAGAGAAAAAATATACAAGACAGCAAAGTCTACATCACAGATGTGACTACTGATAAGATATAGAAGGGAACTCATGGTCTCCCTTTGGCTATCTCTTCAGTTTGAGCAACAGTCAACCTTTATACAAATGGAGCCACTTCTATCATAGTAAAGTCAGTCATGCCTGTTAGGGAGGGTACTAGACTCAAAGCCTAACATGTTCCACTGTTTGCTTATTTGTTCTGTTGTACCCACAGTAAACAAGAATTTATGTTTTAAACCATGTCGAGAATTTCCACATTAGCTTAACCCATTGAGGTAGGATTATGAGTAATAAATTCCCCCTTTTATCTGAAGACAATCTGTATGCCTACACCCACAGAAGGGAAGATAAATATTTTCGGGAGAGTACCGAAACGTGCCACAGGTGAAGGAACATGAAACCTCTGTTTATGAGTTTAAAACTCAAGAGTAGAACTAATTCTGAGGAGGAAATTTACAAACATCTCAGAGTCAAGATAGTGGTTTGGAGCAGACTGAAAGGGAGAATAGATATACTAGACATGGTTGTGCTCCACTGAAGAAAGAAAAGGAATGTGAAAATAGAGGTTGTGGATTCTTGGCAACATCAACATATTCCATTAATAACTAACTGCCTGTGATGTACTTTGCAAATTCTCATTTAAAAAGAAGCACCATGACTGATATAGCCATTTCTGTTTTGAACCAATAGTTACTTCTATCATACTGGACAGTAAAGCAAGACAGCAAAGTTATTTAGAAACACTGAATCCTGAAAAGCACATATGAATTTTATGTAATTTCTGTATGATAACTGAACAATCAGAAAATAATAGGGAACAAGTTAGAACCAGATTGAACTCATAAACAATTTACTAAATAGTCTAAATAGGTTATAAATAAAGAAAATCAAATACATTTTTTTTTTTGCCAGCAATCATTAGAAATGTTAACAGAGGCAAATTCACAAAGTGTCATGTGGCTGTTAATGCATGAATTGGCTTCATTTAATTTTCAAGAAAATTACTGAGAAAATGTGCTGTTGAGAGCCTCAGCAGGTAAATACATTTGTCACTGAGCCTTAAGACCAGAGTTTAATCCTGAAGGTCCATGTGGTCAAGAAGGGAACCAGCTCACCTAAGTTGTACTCTGACTGCAACATGTACATATGACAAGACACACACACACACACATACACACACACACACACACACACACACACACACACACACACACACACAAAGAGATGGATATTTTTATAAATCTCTTAACAGACAATAAAGTAAAGGTATTGACCAAGCCTTTGCAAGAACTGAGAAAATAGTAGTAAGAATCATGCTCATTATATGGCTTATAACACATATTTAAGCCATACATAGAAGTTGCATCTACTGGTAGAGAGGTAAAGCAGTAGTAATGTAACCATAAGTATTTAGGATCAAACATATTTAAAGGTTGGAAATTATTATTTAAAACACACTGGTTTTGATGACTAGTACCACAATACAATAAAATGTTCAGAGAATATAAAATGAGAAAATATTTATAAACAAAATAAAAATTATGACAAAAATTATTTCTTTGCAAAGAAATAAATGAAATTAGAGGAGGATGAATAGGAAATGACAAGGAAAATGAAGGAAGTATAAGGAAAGGGTGTCAAGAAAAGGAACGAGTCAAACAGTAAAAACTAGAAAACAATGGGGGAATATCAAGCAATATACATAGTTATGGCAACAAATAAAAAACATTCAAAGACAAAAGCTGCCCTCCAGAGTATTAAAATACAACCATATATTGTTTATAAGGGTTGCACTAACAATATAACAAGAATCTATAAATACTTAGACAAGAAAAATGTTTATCAAATGAAAAGAATATACAAAGTAAATGTCAGTACATGAGAGATACAAATTCAGGAAAAATTAAGTAAATGAAAGATTGATGTACAAAAATACTAAGAAAAAACAATAACTTGGTCTTAAGGCACAAGCCTATATTCCCAGTTACCCAGAAAGCTGGAGCAGGAGGATCTCAAGTTTAAGACCTGTTTAGACTATAGAGTGTGTTCGAGACTACCCCAGGCAGCTCAATATAAGAAGCAAGAGGGCTAGAGACAAAGCTTAGTGGTAGAACAGAACATTGCTTATTGTATATAAGTCCCTAGGTTCAATTATGAGTACAGAAAGGAAAAGGGGAAGAACTAAAGAGGAAGGGACAGAGGCAGGGAGGAAGAGAGGGAAGAAGGGAGGGAGGGAGGGAGGCAGGAAGGGAGGGAGAGACAGAGAGAGGGAGGGAGGGACAGAGAGAGGGAGGGAGAGGAAGCAGACAAGCATAACTAGCATGAATCATTTTGTATTAAATTAAAAAAAACAAACAGCATAGAACAAACATCATTTAAAACTGCAACAATGGCT
The DNA here is from genome assembly GCA_030556225.1 of Cricetiscus sungorus. Lineage (NCBI taxonomy): Eukaryota > Metazoa > Chordata > Mammalia > Rodentia > Cricetidae > Cricetiscus > Cricetiscus sungorus. The sequence continues at coordinate 18,981,975 of JANBXA010000372.1, read as the reverse complement.
TCTAAACATATGTGTGCTATTTCAAGTTAGCTTGGAATGCATGCTTTAACAATTATGAAAAAAGTAGTAATAAATTACTTATATATCTGAACATGTGGTTTTTCTGTATAAGATCCTTCATCTAATTCTCTGTGGTCTTTAAATGCTCACAAATTGCATCCTTATCATAAACTGTTCAATGATTAAAAATTGCACATAACAAACATGAAGAAAAACTTAAGACAACAAGAAGTGTAGTGACATTGATGACAGTAACTGATATGTGGGTAAAATGTGTACCTAGCCCTTTAAAACATTAAATTTTTATATAATTGCAAAGAATATTCAAAAATAAATGAAAACACACTGTCTGAGAGAAAATAATTATAGGGAATGTTAAAGAGCAAGATCCATAAGGAAGATGGGAAGAGAAGCAGAGAGAGAGAAATCACTTATCAGAACCACTCAGTGAAACATCTGATAGGAAGCAGGACATGCCAAAGGCATGGTGTGGTGCAGCTGTGACTACACCCATATCGCCATCATTGTAGTTGATGCCTCTGGGAATCTCAACTCATTACTGGGTGACATCAGTCTTGAATGTTGATTTACCTATGTCCTGTCATTTTTCTTCTAGAATTATTAAACCCTTCATCATGGCAATAATAAAAATCTAACATGCAAAAGATATTGTTCATAGGAGAGACCTGGAGGCAGAACAAAGCAGCCAGCATTAGCCACCATTGCTGTCCTGACCCTCAACCCTAGGGTAGAGAGAGAGGGGAGAGGATAGAGCCTTGAAACCATACCCACAATAGACTTCATCCCAGGGATGCAGGGATGGTTCAACATATGAAAAGCTATCAATGTAATCCACCATATAAACAAACTGAAAAAGAAAAACTATATAACCATCTCATTAGATGCAGAAAAAGCCTTTGACCAAATCCAACACCTTTTCATGGTAAATTTCTTGGAGAGATCGGTGATAACAGGGACATACTTAAACATAATAAAAGCAATATACAGTAAACCAACAGCCAACATCAATCTAAATGAAGAGAAACTCAAGCAATTTCTCTAAAATCAAAAACAAGACAAGGCTGCCCACTCTATCCACATCTCTTCAATATTGTACTTGAAGTTCTAGCTTGAGCAATAAGACAACAAAAAGAGATCAAGGGAATACAAAATGGAAAGGAAGAAGACAAACTTTCACTATTTGCAGATGATATGATAGTTTACATAAGTGACCCAAAAACTCTACCAGGAAACTCCTACAACTGATAAACACCTTCAGCAAAATGGCAGGATACAAGATTAACTAAAAAAGATCTCAGTAGCCCTAATATATACAGACATTAAAGAGACTGAAAAGGAAATCAAAGAAACATAAAATATCTTGGGGTAATGCTACCCAAACAAGTGAAAGATTTATATAATAAGAACTGTTTGTCTTCAAAGAAAGAATTAAAAAAGATATCAGAAAATGGAAAGATCTCCCATGATCTTGGATAGGTAGGGTCAACATAGTAAAAATGGCAATCTTGCCAAAAGCAATCTACAGATTCAATGCAATCCCCATCAAAATCCCACCACAACTCCACAGCCCTTGAAAGAACAATACTCAACTTCATATGGAAAAACCAAAGACACAGGATAACCAAAACAACTCTATACAATAAGGGAATTCCCAGAGGCATCACCATCCCTGACTTCAAGCTCTATTATAGAACTGTACTCCTGAAAACATCTTGGTACTGGCACAAAAATAGAATCAAATTGAAAACCCTGATATTAACCCACACATCTATGAACACCTGATTTTTTACAAAGAAGCTAAAATTATATAATGGAAAAGAGAAAACATCTTCAACAAATGGTGCTGGCATAACTGGATGCTGGTGTGTAGAAGACTGCAGATAGATCCATATCTATTGTCATACACAAAACTTAAGTCCAGATGGATCAAAGACCTCAACATAAATCCAACAACTTTCTCTTAGAAGAGAAAGTGGGAGGTACTCTTGATTGAACTGGTACAGGAAACCGCTTCCTGAACATAACACCAGTAGAACAGACACTGAGATCAGCAATTAATAAATGGGTCCTCCTGAAACTGAGAAGCTTCTGTAAGGCATAAGACACAGGCAACAAGGCAAAACTGCAGGCCACAGAATGGGAAAAGCTATTCACCAACCCCACATATGACAGAGGGCTGATAACCAAAATATACAAATAACTCAAGAAGTTAGTCACAAAATTACTAAATAATCCAATAAAAAAAGTGGGGTACAGAACTAAATAGACAAATCTCAATAGAGAAATCTAAAATGTCTGAAAGACACTTAAGAATGTGCTCAATATCCTTAACCATTAGGAAAATGCAAAGCAAAACAACTCTGAGAGACCATCTTTCTCCTTTCAGAATGGATATAATCAGAAACACCAATGACAGTTTATGCTGGAGATGATGTGGAGAAAGGGGAACACTCCTCCACCTCTGGTGGGAGTGCAAACTCATACAGCCACTTTGGAAATCAGTATGGCGTTTCCTTAGGAAAGTGAGAATCAGTCTACCACAGATCTAGCAATTCTACTCTTTGGCATATACCCAAAAGATACACATCCATGCAACAGGGACATCTGTTCAACTATGTTCATAGCAGAACCTGGAAGCAACCTAGATGTCCCACAACTGAAGAATGGATAAAGAAAATGTGGTACATTTACACAATGGAGTACTACTCAACAGAAAAATACAATGGAATCTTGAAATTCACAGGCAAATGGATGGAACTAGAAGAAACCATCCTGAGTGAGCTAACCCAGTCACAAAAAGAGGAACATGGTATGTGCTCACTCATATATGGATTTTAGACATAGAGCAAAGGATCACCAGCCTACAATTCACACTGCCAGAGAAGCTAGGAAACAAGGAGAAACCTAAGAGAGACATGCATGATCCCCACAGAAGGGGAAAGGAACAAGATCTCCTGAGCATATTGGGAGCTGTGGGGAGGAGGCATGAGTGGCGAGAGAGTTAGGAGAAATGGAAGGGAAGAAAAGGAGAGGGGAGGAGAACATGAGGGACCAAAAAGATTGAGTCAGGAGAGGAATGGAGGAGAGCAAGAAAAGAGATTCCATAAAAAGAGGGAGCCATAATAGGTTTGAAGAGAAAACTGTCACAAGGAAAATGTCAAGAGACCTACAAGGATGACCCCAACTAACAATCTAAGCAATAGTGGAGAGGCTAACTTAACATTTCCTTCTCTGATAATCAGATTGATAACTAACATATATGTCATCATATAGCCCTCATCTAGTAGCTGATGGAAACAGAAGCAGACACCCACAGCTAAACACCGAGCTGAACTCCTGGAATCCAGTTGCAGAGAGAAAGGAATGATGAGCAAAGGGGTCAAGACCAGGCTGCAGAAACCCACAGAGACAGTTGACCTGAACAAGGGGGAGCTCATGGACCCCAGACTGATAGCTGGAAAACCAGCATAATCTGACCCAGAACTTTTGAAGGTGGGGCTCAGTTAGGAGGCCTGGGAAGTCTGTGGTACCTCTGACATTGGAAGCAGAATGTATCCCTAGTGCAGGAATGAAATTTGGGAGGGAGCCTATTCCCCCATGGAGGGATACTTCCTTAGCCTAGAGATATGGGGGAAGGCCTAGGCCCTACCTAAAATAAGTTAACAGACTTTGATGATCCCTCCTGGAAGGCCTCACCCTCCCTGGGGAGTGGATGGGGGATGGGATGGAGGGTTTCTGTGGGGAGCATGGAAGGATGAGAGGGAGAGGAAACTGGGATCAATTTGTAAATTATGAAAAAATATTTTTAAAAAATATATTGTTCATAATGATGATGTGATCATTTTGTGGAATAGCTGAATATGACAGGAGATAAATTATCCTTGCTTCTTTCTGTTAATTAACTATGAATAAACCTTCATTATAAATGGAAAATGTCACACTTTGTATGTTTTTCTCTAATTCTTAGCACCATGAGAACAGAATAAGATTTAGTAGAGAAACTGGTATTTTTTTTCTAGACCATGAGAATGAGCAATGATCTGTGTTATTAAGGACAGAAAGAATATTGTGTTTATCTAGTTGAATGCCTTTATTCTGGTACTGGAGACATTTTGAAACCTCAGGGAACTCTGAGAATTGCCCATTCATTTGCCTGTAGACAGAGAGGATATCTTCAGTATATTCTTTTTGCTTCTTTACTTCCTACACTTCCTTATCTATCACAACCTGTATTGAACTGGGAATTGATTTGGACTCTTCAGAGGCCTCCACAGAAGCAACTGATGTGATGAGCAGTATGTGTGTATTGTGGAAAGAGATTTATTACTTTTGCTCAGGTGATTGTGGAAGCTGGAAGGACCAAATCCTGAAGTGTGACCTTGCATACCTGAGTGTATATAGTCGAACAGCATCATCCTGGAAATTCTGTCTTCTGTAAAAATGTTGGGTTTTTTTTTTTTATCTTCTTCCTTTCTTCTTCCATTCTCCTTCCTCCTTTTTTTTTCTTTCTTTTCCCTCAACACCTTCAACTAATGGAAAGTTGACACATCCCATTACATTATAGTGAGAAATTGGTCTTGTTCAGTTTGATTAAAATGTTAAGCTCACTCAGAACCAATCTCTAAGCCAGAGGTTCTCAACCTGTGGGTCACGATCCTCTTGGGATCACATATTGGACATTTATATTACAATTCATAACAGTAGCAAAATTACAGATATGAAGCAGTAATGAAATAATTTTATGGTTGGTGATCACCACAATATGAGGAACTGTATTAAAGGTCACAGCGTGAGGAACGTTGAAAACCACTGGTCTAAGTTAACATATCAAATTAATTATTACACAATTCTTCCAACAAATCTCCTTTGTAGTAGTTTGCCACTGATTCTTTTTAAGTAATGGGGTTGATACATCTAAAAAATCTCCTATTTTCTTTTTGTGTTCACTTCACTCCTGTTTTCTTTTCTTGAAGGAGATAGAGATAAAGAGGAAGTCGTGGTGAGCATACTAGGAGAAATTTGGAAGGGAATAATACAAGACAAGTGTGGCAACTGGAGGGGAAAAATCACCATAAGGTTTAAAAAGAAGAAACATGTTAAAAATATAGATGTTTGCATAGCCACACAACATCAAATCTGTATAAATTATATAAATTCTTACATTTCTCAGTACCGGACTAACTGTTTTTGAAGTCAAAACTGTCCTGTATGTATATAACCATTGAAATAGCTAAATGTGATAGAAATAATAATGATCAAAAGGAACAATGTTATAACTTCAGCTATTTCAGGAGGTGCCCCATAGATAAGCAAAATACAAACTCTGAATTGGATGAAGCAAAGGTCATAGAAAGCTAAGAGTTTTATGCGGGTACAGAAAATGCATTCAAAAATGAAGGAAGATACACACAGGATTCACAAGTTGATCTTAAGAAGTAAGCTTCTATTCAGTCTCAAATTGTATAGCTTGTGGGTGAACTTACGTAACTAGATGCTGCCTGTATAAGTCTAATATTAGTGACAATCAAATTACCAAAATTCAAGAATTAGTATTTATTATCTTTCATCTATGCACCTAGTGGTATTAGCTTTCTGTTTGGTATTCAAAAGTGTTAAGTTTACTTACAATTCATTTCAAGGATACTATTTTATTGTAAAATAGCTTGAATATGAAACTAGTCTTTTTAGGGGCACCATCTGTTGTTCATGACACTTTAAATGAAGGAGATTTCAGTTGCTAAATATTCCAGAGAAACATATGAAGGAAACTCAAAGATTTAGTGTTTCTAAGAAAATACAATATCCCTAAGCATGAAATTAAACCTTATCTTCAAAGTGTTTGCACTAACTTAAAAAGTCTTTAATTATATTTGGTATACATAGCCTTTTTCCTGGAAAAGCAAAATAAAGTATATGTTGAATAATCTTTCTTACAATCAAGAAAAGTGATGAAAGGCAGTGATATATTTTTATTTATAATCATGTAAGGACAACCACATATGGAGGTCATACATCTTGCCTTAAATTAAGTGGTCCTGAAGAAGCCAAATGGATAAGGCGCCTAGCCCAAGATGTAAATATAAGTTAGTCATCCCAAGGGCACAGCTAAGTATTGGAGAAAAAAATGATCAAAAGCCACTTTCTGGGTTAATCATACTTCCCTAACTGTAGTTTCTTCTTCCCCTTTTTCAATATTTTAAATTTATTTATTCTTTTAAATTTCCTTTTACATTCAAACCACAGTTCTCCCTCCTGCCCCCCCCCCAGTGCCCCAAGACCACCCCTAGTCCACTCCTTACATATAAGAACTCCCATGAGGAGTCAACAAAGTCTGGAACAATAGGTTGGGACAGGGCCAAGCCCCCTTCCATGCATTAAGACTGAGCATGGTATCCCACCAAAGGGAAAGGGCTCCAACGAGTTAGCTCATGTATTAGGATTATATCATGGTCCTACTGCCACTGAGCATGGCATCTCACCCTATGGAATAGGCTCCAACAAGTTAGCTCATGTATCAAATTTGTGGTCCTACTGTCAGGGGCCCCTCTCATAATCCAGGCTTCACAACTGTCCTGTAACATAATGGTGTCAGAAGCGGGATTGAGAACTTTCATTTAAAACTTAACAAAAGCTTAAAAAATAGTTTTTAGAAACAAGGGAACAGAGACTTCTTGGTAGCAGCATTTTCTTGATTGGATTTGTTTTGCTGTAGACAGAGATTTGCGCGGCTCCTTTAAGGGAAGTTTCCAAAATTAGCATAAGTGGCAAAAAGCCGCCTGGCTTTTAAAGAGCTCTGCTAACAATTCATTGGTATGTAGGAGAGCTGCAATAAAGGTTTACACTGTGTTTTTAAAAATACGCTGGCTTGGGAGAGAAAAAGAAACAGGATAAAATGGTTTAAAAAGAAAAAAGGAATTAAATGGATGGATGTAATGGCATGCCATTAATCCCAGCACTGGGCAGACAGAGGCAAGCAGATCTCTGTGATTTCAAAGTAAACCTGGTATGCAATAAATTCCAGGACAGATAAAAGTTACACAGAGAAACCCTGTCTCAAAATATGTAAAAATAGAAATAGAATAAATAGAGTAATAAAAAAAGCCACGTAAAGATGGGAAACACAGAGATATTTTGGATATACGCGCTTCTGTTGTCTTTAAATTATTTGATTACTGAGAAAATAACTACTGATAAAAGAAATGCTTCTGGATTAATTCAATTTATATAGTTTAAAAATGCTTTGACTCCAAATTTTAAGACTAAGGACAAGTTACTGGGGAAAAGTTACTGGGGATTTCTATTTTTGTTTCCACAGAAAATGAAAAGCTATGGATTCTTTCCAGACTTATATGGTTTGATCAAGCCAGACCCCCTGAAACAGCTCCCCAGATGATCCAAATTCTTGCAGACTACTGCCAAGATTTCTACGTCTTCTTTGGAACCCCATGACAGCGCCCTCTACCAGCAGGAAGTAGTTTGGAAAGAACGACGCCCAAATTCCCAAATATTATTTATAAATGTTTGTTTTCATTTAAATTGGCTTGGTTATAAATGGTTAATGACCACAAGCAATCATTTTAAAGGGAAAAGGGGAATTATGGTATGGAAATGAATATTTTGCTTTGGAATGGATTTTCTTTTATTGATACAATTTAAGGTCAATTTTATAATATGTATATTTCTCCTCTTGTTTAGGTATTGTGGTTATATAGCTCATTGGAAAATGTAATGTATAATTTAGTACAGATTAGAGAATTACCTATGATAGTCAAAACTTAGAGTTAAGTTAGTTAGGATTTCTAGATATACAGAGATGTATTTGAGATGGATAGGCATTCTTCAAACCTTTCAAAGACCTACAGAATATGGCATTTAAAATGGTTTAGGGTTTTTCTTGACAGTGAGGCACAACTGCTCCTGGTAACACCACCTACAGAAGAAAGGAAGATGGACATCGAAGAAACACATTATGGAGTTTGCTCCTAATATGGCAAGACTAGCCATTTGAGCAAGGTATTGTTCTTCTGGACTGTTTGACTTTATGTTGTAGAAACTGGACATGCAGGACCCACAAAAAGGTGACTGCTGATTCAAGATGGACATTGCTACAGGATTCCTGCTTCATGGAAGAGGCTGCCAGACAGCCAGACAGTCTACAGGACGCAGAGAAAAATGACTGACACACTGTCAATACAAGTGGACAGTTTAAAGTTTCCTGCTTTGTTAAGGAGTCTGGACACACACTATGGCCTATGGGCTGAAGATGGAACATTTCAGAAGAACTTCGGGTGACTGACCAGGCAATGAATTGTCTCTGTCATTTCTAGAGTTTATATATTATCCTTCTGTGGTCTTTGAAGGGATTGAAGACAGATAGTTATAGGTATAGTTTTCCTTAGTTAGGATTAAAGATAAGTTACATATAGGACTTTAGACTCTCAAAGATAGGATAGATGATATTTTCTTTTAAGTCTTACAAAATGTTAATGGACTAAATATTGTTAACTGTGATTCTTATTTGATAACTGTTGTATGGTACATTTTGCTATGTTAAGGTTAAACCCCTTCTTTTACTTTAGACAGAAAAGAGGAGATGATGGGAGATGTTATTCTGTATATGTTTCTCATACTGGTTAATAAAGCACTGTGGCCAATAGAAAACTAGATAGGCGGGGCTAGGAGACTAGGAGGAGGAAAGAGGAAGGAGAAGGCAGAGTCGAGATGTAGCCCGGGAAGAAGCAGGAAGCCTGTCGCGTGGCTCCCCGTTAAGACGACCACGTGGAAATACTTAGATAAGTAGAAATGGGTTAATAATTAAGACAGAGCTAGCCCATAAACAGTAATGGTAATTGGCCAACAGGATTGTATCAAATACAGAGTCTCTGAGTGTTATTTGGGGCACACGTGGTTGCAGGACCATGGCGGCAGGTCCGGGAGGCCGGCTGGGAACAACATGCTGTAACAGTCTCCCACATACAGAGGGCCTAGTTTGGTCTCCTGGAGTCTCCACATTTACCTGTCTAGAGTTCATGAGTTTCTACCATCTTGATTCAGCTGTGTCTATAGATTTCTCCTTAATGATCTTGATCTCCCTTGCTCATATATACCCTCCTCCCTCTCTTCAACTGGATTCCCAGAGCTTGGACTGATGCTTTGTTGTGAATCTCTGTGTATGGTTCCATCAGTTACTGGATGATAGTTGAGGTATTCACCTACCTGATTACATTTTTTAAATGACTTAAATATGCTAAAATTCCTCATAAGAATGATTAATGAATACCAATTAGGTTTCAAAGGTCTTGAAAATAAGAAGTCAACACAAATGTTTAGACAAAAGAGACCTATTATTAATGTTTTGAGCTTTCAAGAGCACCCAGTTAAACTATTACTAAACAAGTCGAGCTGCCATCTTTGGTAAGCTACATTAACCTCTAATAACCTATAATGTCAATAAACCAGCTAAACTACAGCTTTGTAAGGGCACCAAGGTCCCAAGATATTAGCATGGATTGTCATTTTGCTCTGTACATTGTATACTACATATCACTGTAAAATGATATGCTTTGTTCAATATTTCATATGACTGAAGGATGATGCTAGACTCAAATTTACTGCCACATACTTGAAACTAAATCATGTAATACCTGAAACACTGTTTTCAAGTTATCAGCTAGCATAACTGATGGGAAGACACTTTATATAAAAATTCATTTTGGCTCATTTTTCATTTGTTACCTTATTGCTTTATAGCCATCTAAAATATTTTATACTTGGAAAAATTTGACATCTTCACAAAGAGTCTAATTCTGTTGGACTTGAGTAAGTAAAATAGAAAAGCAAGACTTCCAGTTTTTTTTTTTTTTTTTAGTTCAAGATTCTAGCTCAGAGATTTCTTGTGTAAATACCAGTTTGTCCTGAATCTCAGTTGAAATAATATTTAATTGTCCTAAATGTTCATACAGTTACTATTTCTACATTTAAATTACAAACTAATAATATATCCTAAGGCTTGAAACTATTTCACCCTACAAAAGTCAGTGGAGTACTCTCTAAGACACTGTGTCATTTAAAATATACAGAAATCAATACACCAAAGGGTTTCTAACTAGATAAAAAGAAGAAAAGTTGCTAGTTTGGGGGTAAACACTATGAATGATTCAATAAATATCTACCTTTTTAAGTAAAAATATAACTGACAAGTTATTAAAGACAGATTTCTTCTCAAAAGATTATTTTTGTTCTTTTCTAAAATTCTGACAGCTTAATAATGCAATGGAGTAAAAGGGAAGCCACATTTTTATACAGAAACCCGATCCTATTTATTTTCCCACAATTTTAATATAATGTATGATATATGGTCCACTCTGTCCTGTGATATAGGGATCACTAACTACCACAGCTACTAATTTTTGTTTTGTTTTAAGACAGAGATTCCTTATGTAGCCTATGCTGGCCTGGAACTCACAATTTTCCTGTCTCTGTCTCTCAAGTGCTAAGGACACAGGTGTATATCAACAGTGTATCTAGCCACTTCTCATTTTGTCCCCCATGGTGGTCCAGACGCAGTGGTTGCTTTGCTTACATATAAATCAAATTAGCTAAATGAATTGTGCATAATTTTATTCCGTACAGTGTATGCTTGGTCCAAATGACATTATATTTTGGCACCTAAAACTGCATGGTCATTGTAGAACATGATTAATAAAACATCATAAAGCTTTATAATAATAACTTACACATGGTTACTTAACAGACATTTACCTAAGAATAACTTCTGAAGCCTATGCATGTAAGATGATCTCTCAAGCAGATATAAATCATGAAGAAAGATGATCCAGAGAGCACAGGAGTCAGGAGCTTGTGTCTGTCTCACTGGGGTAAGGAAAAGTCCATGTAACTCAAGGTAAATTAATTGGTCTCTAATATTCATCCCCACTGCCATAAAATAAAACTGATGATGCTTGCCAAGGACCAAAGGCATGCTGGAATGTGAATAGATTGCCTTGTCTATCAATACACTAAAAGTCAAACAAAATACTCCACTTGAATTGCATTATGAAGACTTAATTTTCTTATATCGATTTTATATTTGTTTGAAATTACTCTATAGGAAAAAAGAGGTCTCTAGTAAGATAGCTAAAACGAAGTCTTTAATAAGTTTACCAACTCAGCAAGAGTGCAGATGGGAAGCAATCTTAGCAGCTGCAATAGTGTTAGATAAAGGCAAGCAAGCCTTCAAGCCTGCCATGCCACCAAGTCGAGGATATTAATGATTTGCTTGGAAAAGGTAAAGTGAGAGTAATTGTGTGGAAGAAAGGCCCTGAGTAGATCATGAATAAGGGGAATCAAATGTTATCAGGGACACAATGTGTTAAATTTAGCTATAGTGACATTAACCATCAAAAATGAAATTAAATCAATTACTTAAATAAAATAGATATCTCAGAAAAGAAAGTACAGTACCATTGCAATTTCAACATCTATGACCAAGATTTTCAAAAACGTTCCTACTGTCATGAACAGATTTATTGAACAATTTTACAGCTATATTGTTTACTGTCATATATAATAAATCATCTATCTACCAACTCATATCCAAGCCCTCCCTGAATTTATCTGAAGTTTTAGTTAATGGTGCCTACTGTGTGTCTGGCTCACAGTTAAGCTCTGCTTTGAAATATTAAGAAATAGCTTTACAAAATTCATAAGTTTAGTATTTATATATATATTGATATATACATTGATATATGTCATACATATATATGATTTCTCAGAAAGTCTTGCAAACAAAACCTCATTTTGAACTTACCTAAAAATTCTTCTATTTCTAAAATAATATGAAAATGAGAATAGGACACAAATATATCTTTATTTTCATATAATATGATTTATAATTGCAACTTCTAGGAAAATGGCCACTTTTGAAACAAATTATAGCACTCAGGAGAGGGTGGACGATCTTAGGCTAAAGTCTGTCCTGGTCGGTACATGTTTGAAAACAATACTCAAATTCAATGTGTTGGGTGATATTCATTCTAAGGGAGGAAATTGGTCATATAGAATTTGTATACAAAGAGTGCTAGATACCTTTTTACATAGCCCGTTGGGCTCTTTGGAACTATTGAATGGCTTTACATTCTAAATGTAAAGTGCTTTGCACAGTGAATGTCAAGGACATCGGTGCTCTTTAAATGTTAGTAATTAAAGTCAGGACTATGTCTCCCTCTCTAGAAGTTCCAACTTCAGCCTGTGAGGGAAGAGCTCTTGTCCTTTCAGAACTACAGAAAATATAGTTTGTTCTCAATTTCCTTTCTTGGAAGGAAAAATATGACTTATCTGAATAAGTTTCAAAAGGCTAGGTAGCCTGAGAGATGGCTCTAGAGGTAATGGTGCTTGCCAAGCAAGCCTAACAACTTGAGTTCAATCCCTAAGACCCACAAAAAGGTATAAGGAGAGACCCAATTCCAGACTTGTTCTCTGGCTTCCACGTGTGTGTGTGGTATGCACACTCCCAGAACCCACATGAGATTATCCACTATGATGTGTCTTTTAGAGGCCACACTAGAAAACAACAATGTCCTCTGTATGTGCCTCATTGATTGTACTGGCTTATGAACAGTTTAATGTTCATAAGCCTTAAGTTTTTAAGTTGCCTTTCAGACTCTTGTATGACTGCAGCAAATATTTCTTATGGGGTAGGTCTCAGGAAATCTGACTTTGGTGGCAGGTCTATAGTTAAACATTATCAGAAAAAAAATTATTGATTCTGTGATTCATGCCTGTTTTTCTACTGAATTTAAATCTAGAGGGGGAAAAGTAAAATTAATCATCAAACATTTGATTTTTAAAACATCTTCTTGATCACCAGTGTCAGTAGCCATTATTGTTACTGCCATAGTAAACAGATTTACATGGGTGGCTCAGTGTGCTACAGACTGCCTCCAAGATTTCAAGTGCGCTGTTAAAGGGTGGTTTACATAGAACTTGTGTTAGGAAGACAGGAGACACACAGGCCTTTATTAGTAAAGTTGATAGAAGTCAAACAAAAACTTCAAAGGGGATATGAAAAGCAAGAATCAAGTTTTAACATGAAATTACAAAGGGAGGAACTTAGAAGGAGGAAAAGGCCCTCTTACATCTGCATCTTTCTGGAAAGCCACATAAAGCTGATAGATAAAGTAGCATCTGACTTCCTAACATGGTGAAGGGGGAAGGAAACTTTAGTGACTCTATTAGGACAGCAAGAAAAGATTTAATTGTGTAGCAAAAGCCATTTATTGCCAAAGGTATTTTTAAGTTTTTAATGTAGTCATAATGTAAAATTAGTACATTATTAGAATTTATTGAGAATTGGAAAATAATGTTCTGTGATAAAAAAAAAATCTGATTCCTACCTCATGTCATAAATCTTGGTGCTATGGCAGCATAGAAATGTATACCGAATTGGTCACAACTTTCATATTGACCACTTAATGTATGCCTGTCTCTTTCCCTTTGTTTCAAGACAATTAAGTTTCTCAGTCACTAGTTAAGTTTGCCTAAAGTGACACACTACCTCCCCAAGGAAGGTACCATTGTGGCTTGAATATGAAATATTCCCCATGGGCTTGTACATTCAGTTCTCAGTTCTTGGCTAACAGCATGATTTGGGGAGATGCTGGGCATAACTGGAGGAAGTATGTCACTGGGATTTGTGCTCTTTGGTGGTACATCTTGCTGATGCCCTCCTCTTCTCAGAGTTCGACTGTCTACTATGAAATAAGAAGCCTCTGCCTTATGCTTCTGGATTCAAGATGTTCTGCACCATCATGGGTCCAGAGTCAACACAGCTAAGGACTGTTGCCTGGATCCTCTGAGGCTGTGAGCCAAAATAGACCTTTTCCTCTCTTGGGTTTTTCTCACCAGTCACAGTGATGAAAAGGCAGCTAACATCCACACAGGATTTCTTTCTAACAGGATTTAGGATTTTATAACTTGTATAGCTTAAATCTATTTTCCTCATTCTAGAAAACATGTAAACTTAATACAAGAGAAAAGAGAGAGGGAGGGACAGGTAGAGAAAATACTAGATTTACTTACCGGGCCAGAGAACTCTGACAAAAATGTGAAGAACCAACCACTGCTCTATCATAAATACCTCAAGTAAGGAGAACTGCTACTACCAGGTGAACAGACAATAGGACACACCTAAATTTGAGCCCTCACATTCTATCTCCATCTTCATGATAAATGCTGCAGAGTGAGACGAACTACACCTGTGTCTCTATTGTATGAATTCCTCTCTGAATCACTGACTGAAGGCATATTAGATGCCATTTAAGACTGTCTTTGATGATTTAACAGAAAGAACAAGAATCCAATCAAAACCATTTCCACTGGACATTGATTCCCATGAAAACTCTATAGCTTGTGTGTCTTGCTGAGATACATTGTTCATCACTAAAGACAATGGGCTCATCCCTCAAAAATTCTTTTTAATTCTCAAACTACCTTCATGTTGTTCCCTGACAACCAAGAGGGACAAGTTCAAAAAAAAGATAAATAAATACATTTGCATATAATATCTCATACCCAAGTCTTCAATATTAAACAATAAGAAGTGTATAATTATGGTTTTATGTTTTCCACATTAATCATCCAGCCAGTCACAAAGGAGAAGATGAAGTAAATACATGCAAGCTTTAGTTTTTGCAGGTTAATATTTAAAGCACATGGCTACCATGGTAATAAGTTAAAATAGTAACAAAGATGGTGAAGAACTTCAAATTAATGAATGTTTCCAAAGTGTAGATGAAAATTTTAGAGGTTTCTATTTATAGACCATAAGGGTAATGTCACCTAGGATTACACTAGAGGATGCTTTTATTTAAATAAAAATTTGGAAAGTAACATGATGAAAAACAAATAAGGTGAAAATAAGCTTAAATATAAAATTATTTTTCTTCACAAGGTAAAGCAAAGTACAGATCCCTCAGAATTCATGGGGCATTGGTTCTGGGATTTGTTGAAGGTACCAAAGGAGGTAGATGTTTATTTCTCATTTAAAATAGCACAGCATTTACATATAACCTGTGAACATTCCCCCCACATATTTAAAATCATCTCTAGACTGTTAATAACACCTAATACGATGGAAATGTTATGTAGATAGTTGTAATGTTTTATTTAGGAAATAACAAGTAAAAGACACAAAAAAGAAAACTTCTGCATATGTGCAACAGTGAGGCATCTTGCTGATTTGGAAAACTTTTGAAATGTATATAATAGTGCAAATTAGCAGGATACAATGCAGTGTTTTGACCACACCTACACTGTATGATGACCCAATAAGGATTACTATAATACCTATCACCTTAAATACAGACCATTTCTTTATTTTTTAGAGGAAATACTTTTTGATTGAAAATATATTTTTCATACAACATATTTGTATTATAGGTTTCCCCTCCCCCAACAACTCCCAGATACTCCCCACTTCCCTACCCACTCAAATCCATACCCTTTCTTTCATTCCCTCATTAAAATTAAAAACTAAAATAATTTGCTGAGGAGGAGGAGGAGGAGGAGAAAGAGGAGGAGAAGGAGGAAGAAGAGGAGGAGAGGAAGGAGGAATAGGAGGAGGATAAGAGGAGGAGGAGGAGGAGGAGGAGGAGGAGGAGGAGGAGGAGGAGGAGGAGGAGGAGGAGAAGAAGAAGAAGAAGAAGAAGAAGAAGAAGAAGAAGAAGAAGAAGAAGAAGAAGAAGAAGAAGAAGAAGAAACAAACCAAAATTTGGGGGTAAAGGAGCCAAAGAAAATATCACAAGAAACACATACAGACTCTGAGACACAAACACTCACATACACAGAAAACTCATAAAAAATAAAATCAGAAGCCACAATATATAAGCAAAAAAAAAAAATACTCAAAGCATTGTGTGTCACAAAAGCTTCCGAAAAATACCATTGAGTTCATTTTGTGTTGGCCATGTGAGCATGGAGCCTGCTCTTATGGGTGGTTTATATATCCAGTGAGAGAGTCCATTGGAGAAAAGTAGTGTTTAGTGATTATCAATTGGAGATAGTGTGCAGGTTAGGGATAAGGGGTGTGTCACTTCCCCTATCAGTGCTGGGACCCCATCTGGTACCTGTGCAGAGGTGATGCATGCTTTCCCAGTCTCTATGGGGATCTGCATCAGTCCTGTTGTGTCTAGAAGGCCTTGTTTCCTTGGTGTCTTCCTTTCACATTGGTTCTTACAATCGTTCCACCTCCTCTCCTATAGGGTTCCCTGAGCCAATTATAGCTGTGATCCTAACAACACAGGCAACCTTCGAGCTCAGGACCAGGCAGAATCCACCCATTGTGCTGCAGTTTACTGTAGTTGTTCTCCATGTTCCTGACATGTGGGATAACTGTGGGCTGGGAGACCAGAATGTGAACATCACCCAGAAAGAGTCTGTGGTTGGTTTCTATGCTCCACAAACCCAGTGACCAGTGATGAAGGCATCTACTATAACAACTAACATTTTTAAAATTTGTTTATTTTACATCCTGACCAGTTTCCCCTCCTTTCTCTCCTCCCAGTAGCTCCCCCACACCTCTCTCTGCCTACCCTATCCACTTCTCCTCCTTTTATATTCAGAAAAGAACAGGCCTCCCATGGATATTAACAAAGCATGGTGCATCAATAAAGGGAAGCTCCTCCCCTTTGTATTAAAGCTGAACAAAGAAATCCAGTATGAGGAATAGAATCACAAGGGCCAGCCAAAGCGTTAAGGACAGCCCCGTTCCCACTGTCAGGAGTACTACAAGAAGACCAAACTATACAATGGTCACATACATTCAGAGGGCCTAGGTCAGCTCCATGCAGGCTCCCTGCATTGACTCAGTCTCTGTGAGAGTCTATGAGCCCAGGTTAGTTGACTCTGTAGATTTCGTTGTGGTGACCTTGTCCTCTGGCTCCTACAATCCTTCCTTCCTCTCTTCAGCTGTATTCTGAGTCCAGCCTAATATTAGTACAGCTCATTACTTGTGGCAAACACTAGAAATTCTCTCTCCTGACTGTTTCAAAATATGAAGTAGATTATTGTTTACTGTACTTACCTGTTACGCAATAGGTCACATAAACTATATTCCCATATAAATTGCTACATGCCTGTGTGTGTGTGTGTGTGTGTGCATTATGGGTGTTTTGTTGGGATTTAGGTTCTTTAAGCAGGCATTTATTTAGTCTCTCTTAGTTTTCCATTGTTGCAGCAACACACCATGACCAAAAAATCAAGTTAAGGAGGAAAGGGTTATATTTGACTTACACTTCCAGATCATAGTTCATCATTGGAGGAAGTCAGAACAGGAACTCAAGCAGGGATGAAACAAGGCAGGACCTGATGCAGAGGCCATGGAGGGGAACTGTTTACTACTTTGCTTCCCCTGGCTTGCTCAAGTTGCTTCGTATAGAACCTAGGACCACAAGCCCAGGGATGGCACCACCCACCATGGGCTGGGCCCTCCCACATTGATCACTAATTGAGAAAATGTTTTTCAGGTGGACCTCATGGAGGCATTTCCTCAACTGAGGATCCTTCCTGTCTGATGACTCTAACTTGTGTCAAGTTGGCACAAAAACAAGTCAATACAGTCTCAAACCTATTATGTGATCAAGCTATGTCACCTGGACCTTCTCCCTCCACCCCATCTAAATCACAACATTTCACTTGTTGGGCAACCTATTCCCACTATCCATCAATTTCCAAAGCTGCCCAGATTCTGATAAGTACACTTCTATTCTCTGCTTTTATGAAGCCAACTTTCTAAATAATATATATATACACATATGTATATATATATATTTGTATATACACACATATATGTGCATATGTATACATATACACATATACATATATATATATATGTATATATGAGTGCGGTCATGAAATAATTGTCGTTTGTGTCTGGTTTATGTCACTTAGGATAATATCCTCTAGGTTTATTCATGTTGCTGTGAATAACAATTTCACACTTTGTGTGGCTTAGTAATTATCACATGTTTATACTATGTACACTTGATGTTTTCGTTGTATTCATTGCTGATGAGTTCTTGGATGTTATGAATAGTGCTAAAGTGAACATTTGAGTACAGACGTATCTTCAACAGATTGATTTAATTCTCTTTGGGCATATATTTGGAATCATTGAATCATATAAAACACATGATTTGTTCAAATGATAACAACTCTTTGTACAGCTAGTTTCTGGCTATTTCTTAGTGTTTTCGCCAAATTTGCTATTAGTGTACCAAAAAAAACTACTGATTTTTATATGTTGCTTTTTTAAAATCCTGCTACTTTGGCAAACATACTTTTTGAGATCCAGTTTGTCAGGTGTCAGGGTTTAACATTTGAACATCTACTTACCTGTGTCTGCCACTCCCTATTAACCCAATCAGTGCATATCCTGATTGATGCATTGGTCTCTCACTTGCAGAATTAGCTCCATCTACCCATTGCTTCAATCCTGGCTCTACAAAGAGTTGTTCAGGTTGAACAAGCTGTGTGTCACTTTTATTTTTGATAAATAATTAAATGGATAAGCTACATTTTTAAAACTACCATGAAGTTTTGATCGTTCGCCTTGTTTCGTATCAATATCAAAGTACTGCTAAAGAATTCGTGAATTTCTGAAGATGTTGAATACTTTCACTAGATAAGGATTTTAAACATCTTAAATAATCAATCAGATACTTTCTAAATGATTGCTAAGAACATTGGGAAATACTTAATAAGGT
Organism: Cricetiscus sungorus; assembly: GCA_030556225.1. Classification (NCBI taxonomy): domain Eukaryota; kingdom Metazoa; phylum Chordata; class Mammalia; order Rodentia; family Cricetidae; genus Cricetiscus; species Cricetiscus sungorus. The sequence continues at coordinate 18,963,193 of JANBXA010000372.1, read as the reverse complement.
GAATGAAATAACACATTGTTTTCAAACCCTTTCATGGAAAACTCAACAATGTTAGTTGGCTTTTACTTCTCATAATTTCCTTAAAAATCTCTTAAATACTTTAAAGTACTTTGACAAATACTAAACTTTGGCTAACTACTAAGGAGAGATCAGAAGATTTTATTGACTTTGTTTAGTTTCATGTCAAATAGTTTCTTTCATTGCTTTAGATTATTATATAAAACCTCTATTTCATTTCAAAGAAAAATAACAGCAATTGACAGTACTTGAGAAATTAAGATTAAGTTGCAAGTAATATTGATGTGAAGCAAGCGATAAATAGTGAAAGAGTTTCAGTACCCTCAAGACAATCTGTTGAAATAGCATTTGCTTACTCCTTTGTTTCTATTTTTACTTTCATTTAGAAATTATATGACGTTGGTCTCTTGTTATTCTCCACAACTAATTGACAAAAGATACCCTGAGGAATTATTACTACTAGAAACTACTTAAGATTTAGAATTGGCCCTCTTAACATTCTGATTATTTCCATGTGATAGAAATTTTGGGAACTGTAAACAAGTGTGCATATCTGATAGCTGTTGACAATGGCTCTTTATTAGTATAAAGAACTGTTCTTGCATCTTTGCTCACTAATTTCTCTTGCCTTTAGGATGAGAAGTCCTAAGTTCTAATCACAGCTTTGACAATAAGCCATTAAATGAACCACCTGAGCCATAATGAAGGCCTAGGTTGGCTATATTTCAAGGTTCATTCTCTAAAATTTTATGGCCCCTGGCAGTACTAAATATTTATTATCTAGCAAACTATAGTGATGCTGAAAAGTTATCAGAAGTGAGTCCTTAGGTAGAATGTCCAACAACAGGGTCAAGTCCATATTCTTTTCCAGCTTTCATGAGCTAATAACCTCTAGAGTAGCAAAGAGCTCTACAGAAATCCTCAAATTAATCTGTCTTCCAGTAGTCAGCTCAAAGTTGCCATCTGTGTACTTCCAGTGACCTAGGCAACCTTTAATACATTCTTTAATACATTAATATCTTTTCAATATTAATATTAACATTACCTTCAGACTTTTTGAAAAATACTATAAACTAGGATCTCCCTAAAAACAAATCCAGTAGTAGCTGAATGTCTTTATCCCACCAAGAATATTCCTCACAAAGTAAAACTGTTTGAACTACCAGTCTAAACCCTCACATAGTCACAAATTTGTTAGTGACATGCAGTCATCCAGTTATTTAAACCTTTTGCTCTGAGGTTCTGTTAATAAGAACATAAACCAAAAGCCACATGCAACATTACTGAACATTCTTTACAAAGTGTTTTAGAGAGGTTGTCTTTATATTTCTCAGTGTTATTAGCTAAATGATTCATGAAGTTTCAATGAGAAATGGATTGTGTCTTTTATCAGTCTAGAACCAGGAAAAGGTTAATTTCTTTTTTTTATGTCTTTAATTATCAACTAATGATACTTTATATTCCATGCACTCCTCATAATCTTTGAAGCCTAAAATCTAAGAACAAAATTCAAAGCTCAAACATAGTATGGTTTGGTTAGTAGTGATAGACAGCCTTTTACTTTATATACTAATAATAGAGGTTCTGGGAAAAGTGCCTGTCACACAAGCATGAGAATTGTCAACACACCAGAAGAGTATATTTGCAATTTCTGAAAGCACCAACAATTCATACAAGCACACATCATCCTTCCAAATATAAAAAGATGTACTCAGAACTTAACCAAATCAATATGGAAGATATTCTCTTTCCCAGTGGGAAAAGAGGTCAAGAGTATGAATAAACAATTTGAAGAAAAATATACAAATGTTAAAAGCATCTAATGTGGATGTTTATTGGTCAACAATGAAACCAAGTTTTAAAAAAAAAAATGTGAGAGGGCCTGGTGACGCATGCCTTTAATCCCAGAACTCAGTAGGCAGAGACAGGTGGATCTCTGTAAATTTAAGGCCAGCCTGGTCTACAAAGAGAGTTCCAGCACAGCCAGGGCTGTTACACAGAAAATCCCTGTCTTGAAAAACAAAAACAAACAATAACACTAAAAAGACAGGGCAAATGTCCTAGCTTCCATGCTCCTGTTTCTTTTGGGGGTGTCAATGAATTTTTATTCTGAAAAGAAGCTTCTAATTTAAATAACAGCAAATGAAAAGTGAATAAAGAAACTGCTTATTGCCACAGATGTGCATAACCTTTACAATACATAATACAAAAGACATTTCAATTTATGAACCTTAGCCCAGGGATTTCGATTGTTTTTCCATTCAGTACAACACTTCTAGATTGCTAGTAATATATAAACACATATATAATATAAAATAAAAATATAAATATGAAAACAGAAAAGTTGTTTATTGAAAGAAACCCCCCACAGCAGAAAAAAGGGTGGAAAAGCAAGAAATTAAGGCATTACATAGAGAATATTCTTTAAGTTGCAGATGACAAATTGACTCAAGTTTCTTATCTTCTCACTGATACAAAATGCAGGCACTTGCAGAATCGGTTCAGATTACTTAAAAGCCCAAATCCTTTCAGTCCCCTATATTAGCAGTTATTTATGTTAATGTGAAGTGCAGCTAATGCTTTTCCACAGTAGCGAGTGCACACTAAGAAAGTTGTAATAATGATGATGATGATGATGATAATGGAGCAGAGTGGAGTTGAGTTTCCCCAAAGCTTCAATATGAAAGGACAAGAAACAACTATCTTCACACACATGAATAGGTTTCCTAAAAAATCCAGGTGCCCCTGGGTGAGCATGGTAAAGGACAGCTAGTACTAAGACAGAAGAATGGAAAGTTCCAGGCACATTTGAAATACAAAGCAGGATCTTCCATTTAAAAATGTAAAATACACAGTAGAAGGTACCTAGTATGGTGGTGCATGTCTTTAATCCCAGTACTTAGAAAGCAGAGTCAGGCAGAGCTCTATGAGTTCAAGGCCAGCCTGATCTAAATAGTGACTTATAAACCAGCAAGAGCTAAATAGGGAGAACCTATTTCAAAAACATTAAAGAAAATATTAAAAATTAAAAAGATAAACAAAAGGAATGAAGGAAGAAGAGGGGGGAAAGAAGCAACAAACAAAAAGAAATGGCCTGGAAGGAGCCTCCCTCCATTTTAGGTAAAACACCCCTCTCTCTGGATGAGCTACACTGGTAAATTGACTACAAAGTAGGTATCGAGCAACTCTAAGGCAATGTGTAATGGTACAGATGAATCTGAGCTCTGACTCTACTTTCCCCTTAATCAGCGGTAGCTTCTTGTCCATGGTGTCCACTTTCTCTAGGTGAACTTACCAGATACAGGCAGGCTTTGGCTGGAGAACCACATGCCATACTTGGTCATGGCCTTCCTGTAGGAAGTCATGTTCTCCTCTTACTTGACCTGGGGAGCTTCCTGGATCACCTTCCACAGCTGGCACAGTTGAGGACCCCAACCCTAAGCCTAACCCTAACCCTAGCCCATCATGCCTCCATTGGGACCAATGTTTCCTTATTTGATAAGTAAGGCCCACCAATACCAGCATGGAGTCTGACTAAACTGACATAAAACTCAATGACCTAATTTGTCACTCCCAAAGTCTCCAAGACCATGTACCATCAACATATGAACTTGGGGGATGGGTTATTGATGCATAATACTTGGGAAGTACGTTCAAACCATGGTGTGTGGCCAAGTGAAAAAAGGGCGAAAAAAAAATACAAAAATCTGTGCTAATTTTTGTTTCAGAGAAAAGATAAAGAAGTTTATGCTTCTAGAAACAAAATAACTCTTGGCTGGCCCTAAATAGTCTAAGAGGTACTTAATGGGGGTACTTAAAGGCAAAAGACTAGAGAGCTAAGAACACAATTACCTCAAGCTACACAGCTTTTTGTAACGTTTTCTTAAAAATAAATCATTAGTGATACTTCTGAAAGTGTGATTTAAAAATAATTATGCCTGAAATTTGTTAACTGATTTTTAAATAAAACTTATGAATAAAGCATAATGATTTGCACCTAAGGATTTACCCTTCAAACATTGAAGAAAAGTGTGATATTTCAAGCTTTTAATGTAATATTGAATATCTTTCTCCAAAGAAATTAGATGACTTTGATTTCCCCAAATTGGTTCTGTTTCTCTCATAGCAGTGTATTGCTGGAGAGTGGTAAAGCAGTATCTCAGAATGTGGGAAGGACCACCTGGCTCAGAATCATCGTAGTACTTTAAATAGCCATCTCTTAAGCCCACTCCCAAACCAGGGACCTTCTAGAGATGGGAGCCTGGGATTTTGCATAAAAGAAAAAAAAATAAAACCTCCCCAGCATTCTTAAATCATAACCTGGAGAACTGAAGTACTTAATCGCTCTAATTAAAATGTGAAAAGCACTGTTTTGTAAATGTAAAGTAAATAGAATCTTTTCTCTGATTTTATAAATATCACTCTCCACAGAAAATCAACTTAGCATAATGATTAGGGGCCTTGGACTAAACCTCAACAAATGCCTGATTCCCTCTGCCACCATTTCCCCCATCTGAATGATACAAGCAAATTATTTAAATTCGCTGTGATAAATAGGATATACAGTAATCCCCTTTTCCTCCCTCAGAGGCATGGTGTGAGGTTAATTAAATAACAGATACAAAATACTTGGGGCTCCTTAGAGAAAGATGTTATATAAGACACAATGTTATAGATGTGGCTTTTTTGTGTCAGCGATGAAAATAAGGCTAATTGTTCTTGAGAATGGGCTGCAGCAGAGGAAACAACCATGACATGGATTTCACAAGCATTAAATTCATCAGGGCAGCATTTTGTCACATTTGGTATGGGATTCCAGGAACACTATTCTTCTGTTCTTTGCACAAAGACCACTGCCATCTTGTGGAAAATCACCAACGTCCTTGTGGGGCTTCTGTCTTATTCATGTGAAGTGATGACAAGATAATTGGGGTTTTCTGCTTTTAAATTGAGGATTGGTGGCTTCTGTACTCTTGGTCATCCTGAAGCATGCTATCTTGTGGCACATAAAGGTTAAGTGAGACCACATGAAGGTCACATGAGGGTCAGGTAGGTCTAATGGAAGTGAAACTTCTACAAACAGGAAATCTCTCTGGGGCTTTCAATCAGATACAGCCTTCAAATAGGACCTAGGGCTTGCCAAAAAAATCTGCTTTTGAGATTCATTATGCTCTGAAATTAAGGCCAAAAAAAAAAAAGAGAAATAATCGTCACTAGAGATCATTAAATCCACTGTTGATTGCTCTGGGGAAAATATGTCAATCTGTAGAGGTTGTTTGTGTTCATTTGTCAAAAGCAGAAGAGGCCTGCTTACAGAAAATAAATGAAGAAAGACCACCACACAGTCCTCAAGTCTATCAAGATTTGATAAATAATTGTCATATTTTCATGAACACATGGTGAATTTTGAAATCCATCCTACAAAAAAGAATCATCAAAAGATGATTCCTTTCTAGCCTTTCTCGTGTTTGTCAAGAATTTTGACATTTATAACAAAGTACACCTAAAGAAAATATAGGAAAGGTCTTTGTTTTACTCCCCCTACAAAAACAAAACCAGATGAGTTCTTATTCCACATCTTTGCCTGTTCCCTTCTGTGCTTCTATTCAGCCTCAATTCCAATATCTCCACTCAGCTGTGTTGTCCAGTTTCTGTGCTCACCCATTTACTAGAAGACCAAATTTATATTAGTTTATGCTAATGTGCAAAGGCATTCTCACATCATTGATGCACTATTTTGTTTTGCTTTTATTAATAATCAGCCAATCACTGCTTACCTCAAAGAATAAGTTCTTAAAAAAGAACGACATCTTGGGAAACTGGGAAAAGGTAGGTGATTTAGAAAAAGAGTAATATTTTTCCATAACTTTGTATTTTGTTATATAGGTGGCCATCTATTCAGCCTAATGATTCCAGAAACCAAAAACTATTTGGAAATGATTTGTATAATAAGTCCTTCAGATATAATAAATGATATCTTTTATCCATTCTTAACTCTTATGTCAGCACACTGAAAAAGGAGCCAGGAAAAAGGAGCCAGAAATATAACATATATTCAAGAGGATTTTCTTTGTATAATCTCTTATGAATAAAATCTTCTCTAAAAACAATTCAAAATGGCTGAAAGGCACTTAAGAAAGTGCTCAACATCCTTAGCCATCAGGGAAATGCAAATCAAGGCAACTCTGAGATACCTTCTTACTCCTATCAGAATGGCTAAAATCAGATACACCAATGACAGTTTATGTTGGAGAAGATGTGGAGAGAGGGGAACATTCCTCCACTGCTGGTGGGAGTGAAAACTTGCATAGCCATTTTGGAGATCAGAATAGCGGTTCCTCAGGAAAATGGGCATCAGTCTACCACAGGACCTGGCAATCCCCCTCTTAGGCATAAACCCAAATGATACACATGTATGCAACAAAGACATGTGCTCAACTATGTTCATAGCAGCATTATTTGTAATAGCCAGAATCTGGAAACAACCTAGATCCCCTCAACTAAAGAATAGATAAAGAAAATGTGGTACATTTACACAATTACTCCATGGAAGAAAAAAAAAAAGAAAACAATGAAATCTTAAAATTCACACAGACACATGGATGGAACTTGAAGAAACTACCCTGAATGAGCTAACCCAGTCACAAAAAGACAAACATGGTATGTACTCACTCATATATGGACATGAAGCAAAGAATCACCAGCCTACAATTCACACACACACACACCCAGAGAAGCTAAGAAACAAGCAGGAAGCTAAGAGATTCATACAAGGTCCCCCACAGAAGGGGAAAGTATATTGGGAGCTAGGAGGGGCAGAGAATTGAGAGAGAGGAGAAAGAGAAGGGGAGAAGAGGAGAGGAGAATATGAGGGACCAGGAAGATTGAGTCAAGAGAGGAATTGAGGAGAGCAAAAAAGAGATACCATAATAGAGGGAGCCATTATAGGTTTGAAGAGAAAACTAGCACTAGAGAAATGTCAAGAGACCTACAAGTATGATCCCAACTAACAATCTAAGCAATAGGGAGAGGCTACTTTAAATGCCCTTTCCTGACAAGGAGATTGATAACTACCTTATATGCCATCCTAGAACCTTCATCAAGTAGCTGATGGAAACAGAATCAGACACCCACAGCTAAACACTGAGCTGAACTCTTGGAATCCAGTTGCAGAGAGGGAGAAGTGGTGAGCAAAGGGATCAAGACCAGGCTGCAGAACCCCACAGAGACAGCTGACCTAACTATGGGGAGCTCATGGACCCCAGACTGGTATCTGGGAAACCAGTATAGGACCAACCCAGATGCCCTGAATGTGGGTCTCAGTTAGAAGGCCTGGGCAGTTTAAGGGACCTCTGACAGTGGAACCAGGATGTATCCCTGATGCATGAAAGGACTTTGGGAGCACAATACCCATGGAGGGATACTCCCTTAGCCTAGAGACATGAGGGAGGACCTAGGCCCTACACCAAATGATTTGATAGATTTTGATGATCCCTCCTGGAAGGCCTCACCCTCCCTGGGGAGTGGGTGCGGGATTGGGATGGCATGGAAGGATGGGAGGGAGACGGAACTGTGATCGATATGTAAAGTAAGAAAAAAATAATAAATTTCTCTTAAGTCTCAAGACTTAATATATCTCATAAAATTTTCACCTTTGTGTTCCCAAACACATTACATGCAGCCTCTTACCCAAGTGCAGACCTCAGTAGAAATGTTTGGAGACGAGCCACATTCTGCTGCATCTCTACCCAGGGTCCTAGTCAGTGTAGCCATGGCCTGGGAACCTGGAAATGCAGCCAAGGATTCCTCTTAATGGGTAAAGAGAGAGATTCAGAGACTCTCAACTGCAGCCCCTTTAACATAAGAGCAGTATTATGTTACCAAAATGATGATGATTTCCTTTTTGAGTATCATTTTACTTCAAATCCATTTTTTAGCCATTATTGATGCCCCTGAAAGGTAACAAATTTGCACATAGCTCCTTTCCTGGAAGGCACTTTCACATAGAGGTATGTATGGCTGTAATGAATAAACTCATCCTTCTAACCACGGCATCTTTTCTGGTTTGGGTGACCTAGCCAATGCCAAGGAACACTTGAAGAGATGTCTATCGACTCACATAGCAAAGAGCTCACTCCCAGGTCCTACTTGACTATTTCTTCTGGGGATAAAAATCCCTACTTTCATCTAAGACTATGGTTCTCTAAAAGAAGAATGCATTTTATGGTCCACTTATCTTTCACTTTAGTGTTGCCATAAAACTAATTTCTTACTGATGGTTTCTGGCCTTCAGGATGTGTCCATCTTCTGAGCTGTGCTCTTTCAGAGGAATATGGGAAGGGAGGGTGAGACAGACTCTTATGTAGCTGAAGATGGGAAGTTATTAAACTGCTGGGATTAGGGACATGCTCCACTACACTGTGCAGCTCTGAGCTGTAAGAATAAAACCCTGTTCTCTCTCTTTTCTGCAACATGGAGGTTGTTAAGTGCAAAGAATGTCAGGGAGAAGAAATACCTGTGGGAACATCCCCTTTGAGTTTTCACACCTCTCCCAATTCTCTTTCTTCTCTCTCTCTCTCTCTCTCTCTCTCTCGCTCTCTCTCTCTCTCTCTCTCTCTCTCTCTCTCTCTCTCTCCCCTCCCCTCTCTCTCTCTCTCTCTCTCTCTCTCTCTCTCTCTCTCTCTCTCTCTCTCTCTCTCTCATACATACACAAACACAAAGACCTTTGCTATTCTTTCAGCTCTCTGACTTCTGTAAGTGCTGTGGGCGGGCCAAGGGTGTATAGACATGCTTATCTGTGTGCAGCTATGCTTACCTCGCAAAGCCAAATGCAGCTGCTTGCCATTTGCTGTGGTGCTCCCAGAGAAGCTGTTTTCAGTATTTGTAACCCTTTCACAGCCCACCTCTGGTGGTCACTACTTGTTAGACAGGCCGACAAACATGCCCCTTCCCTTTGAGGTTGTATTTGAGCAACAAAAACATAAAATGTCTTCAATGCAGAAAATTTCTTTTAAATCATCATGGAATAAAGTTTTGTTTATCTTTAATCAAAATGCCATTACATTGTGTCATATTCTTGAAACCAAAGCCTAGCAGTATTAGTTATTTTCCTGTGTGTTTTAAGCAATTTACTTCAGAAATGGTTTCTTTTATATATGATTCACAGCTATCTGCAGCTAGGCAGAGATTATCTTCTCTTTCCATCTGAAGATTGTCATTTCCTCATTAATGCAACAGCATTCTTGTGTCTTGTACTAGAACAGCTATAAAACAATCCAGTTTTAGGTTTCTCAGATTTTTGTATATGGTATTTTGATCATACCCATCCCCTTTCTTACCCTCCCAACAAAATAACTCAAGTCCAATTTGTGTCTCCATATATTATTGGATATATGGATATCCATAGGAGTATAATCAACCCATCAGGCATCACGTCCTTAAAAACACCTGACTTCCCCTCTTCCCTCTTCAATTGCTCATAGCTCCTCAGCTAGGGGAAGTACTTCTTGCTACCTCCCTTCTCCATGTTGGGATTTTTGTCAGCTCGTGCTTCCATGGTCTTATGCATGCTGTCACAACCATCAGAGTTCATATATGTACCTGCCCAGGTCAGGAAAGCAGTTTCCCTGTAGCCATCCACCAGCTATGGCCCTTACAATCTTTCCACCCCTCTTCCACAATGATCCCTAAACTTTGGGAGAAGCAAGTGTGATACAGATATCCCACTTAGGGCCCAGCATTCTATAGTTTCTTATCGTGGGAGAAATCTAAGAAAATAATACACATATATATCACTTTTTCTTCTCTAGCTAACCTACCTATCGTCAAAGTAAAATCCCAATGACTCAGCCTCTCCTACTTCCTTCCATATAGTTATTTGTCAGACCGATAGATTTCTTTTTCTACCATCCATTAATCCAATTCAAATAATCCTCTCAGGTTTTCCAACTGAATTTTAGATTTCACTCTTGCAAATGCCTTCAAAAGCCTCATATCAGACATCCCTGCCAATTCCCATCAAATTGATAGGCTTCAGTCCAAGAGAATAAGTATCAGGGAGTAGATCATGGCCTGAGAAACTGTTTGCCAGGGCCACTCATTAGAGCACTTGAACACAGACTGTCAGTTTGATCACTTCTGATTTTCTTTCTAATGAACCCAAGGTAAACACATGTTGGGCATGAGTGCCATGAAAGGCATGTTCTCAGAGTGAAAATTAGCAAATTACATTTGCTTATTAACAGGTCTGCTAAGTGCTTCCTTACATCAAATACAGATATATGCTTTCTGTCGTAAAATTGTTCAGACATACGACACAGCTTTGAATATGAATAGATCCCTCTGTGATGGTTATGTTTCAAAGCACTGTTTCTTCCATAATTAAAAAAATTGTCTTTAATTCTTATGAATGAATATAATAGCCCAAATTATAGGAGGTCTGTGTTATAAACCAGAGAGAGTAGCCTTAGCTTAATGCTTAGAAATGCCCAAAGCATTAAAATGAATAGCTGTGAAAGACTACTTTAAAATTGATGAAATGGGGTTAGGGGTGTCACTCAGATCTAGACTGTGTGCTTAGCATGCAGAAAACCCTGGTTCCAATCTCAAGCACCAAAAGCAAATAAACAAAAAAATTGATGATGTAATTTACTTTAATAACCTATTTTGAACACATGTGTTTCAGATTTGAAATTAAATTATTAAATTTGATTAGGGCAGATATGTTTTTATTCCAACATTAAACCAAATTCAATGGGAAAGACTAGCATGGGGGAGGTGTCTGCCTTCTGAAGGGGGATTTTCAAGCAGCAGGCTTATTTACACATATGGGCAAAGGGAGGAGAGACCGTGAACTCTACAGAGATACCAAACCGGCCACAGAATGAGGTGATCCTATTCAGTGGAAAGCTGAAACCAAACAAATGAATAATTGATACATGTATCAAATAAGGAAAGCAGTGGGTCAGAAAGGCACAAGGCACCAAGTTAGAAAACTAAGTCCCAAATGCTTCAATCTGCCAAATTCTCTTTGCAGCTTAGTTAATCATAATTTTTGCTTAGAATTTTTAGAGTGCTTTAATTAGGAGGCAAAATCCTCATTAATCATCACCTAACCCCCAGATATAGTAGTAAAGCTAAATACTTTTCTTATTAAAAAGAAAACTCAATAAAACTCACAGGGAAATTTCAGTTTCTTTATGGATAGCATGTTTTGAGCACAAAAAGGAATACAGCATTAGCTGTTTTGTCCTATCACCCAGACAAAATTGCTACAACAATCAACTTGTAAAGAGTACATTTGTTTGGGCTCACAGTTTCAAAGGCTTCCTTCCATGGTTGTTTGGCTCCATCACTTTGGTTGGGTAGACATTGTGATGGAAAGCATGTGGCAAAAGTTGCTTGGTCAATGAGGAAAGGATAGGCATTTCAAAATCTCTTTCAAAGGCATTCTCTACTGATCTCACTTCCTTCCAATAACCCAATGTCTTCTAACAGCTGTTTCACCTCCCAGTATGGCCATAAGCTAAATACCAAGTCTTAACACATCTGTAGAAAACACTCAGGGTCTAAACTACAGGAATTATTTAATAAGTTATTTTTTTCACAAATAAGCTAAAAGCAGAGGATATATTTTACTTTCTTGGCTGTCATTAGCAACTAAAGAATAAATGACAGTTACATCCCCTCTCCAAGGCTCAGGGAACATTGGGGGGGGAAAAGCCAATGGTCAGGGGGGACTACTGAAAAATAATGTCTTCAGTGTCTTTTCTAAATGACAAAGGTATTATCCCTGCAAACCCAACAGCTGTGGTTGCTTGCACAAGAACTATACAAGAATAAGTCAGCCAGAGAAAAACCACAAAGATCTTACCTTACATCCCAGCATGACTGTGGAGAGCCTCATACAGGTCCATGCCAGCTGAGCAGTTATTGGTAACTGATAGTTGCTGAGAGAAGAAGCAACAGTTTTCTTCAAGAATATAGCCCCTAATAGGTGAACCATATTCCAGTGCATGATCGGTCACACATATGCATGTATCCTAACTGAATGCAGTAAGTTATTAAAAATAAGACAAAGAAAAGCACATGAAGTTGAGAGGAAGATGTTGGAGACACTGGGGAGTAATAAGTGGATAGCATCATAATACATTGTCAATTTGAAGTTCTGACAAAAGAAATACATTTTAAAAGTCTAAAAGGAAGTCTGGTGATAGTATAAAGGATGCCTAAAATGTATGTTGGTACAATGGTCTCTCTGGCCTCTGCCCATGCTTACCCCCTTGAAAATATTCTACATTACCTTGTAACAAACCCTATCTTCTACATTTCAAAACAGTTTCTTATAGGAAAAAAAAATCCCAAAATGCATGTGAATCTAGAAAACGCCCTAAATAGCCAAACAATCTTAACCAAACAGAAAAATACAAGATAAATTATCAGTCTATATTTCAAGATATTTTATAGAAGTACAGTTGTAAATACAACATGGTACTGGCACAGAAGCAGACATGTAGACCAGTGTAACAAAATAAAAGACCCAAACATGAGTACATGTAACTACAACCGTATGATATTTGGCAAGGAGGCCAAAGCATGAACGGAAGAAAAGACAGCATCTTCAACAAATGGCATTCTAAAACTTATCCTCATATGCATAGGGTAATGTAGCTCTCATATCCCATCAAAGAAGCGTCTCTTCATATCAAACTGAGACCATTACAAAAAATCACAGCAGTAGGTCAAAATGAAGAAACCAGTGAATCATAGGAATTCCCAACCTCAACAGATATATCCACAACACAAACCTGCACCAAAGGCTGAAGGAACATCACAAAAATAGAAAAAAAGAAAAGAGGAAAAAAAAGGACAGGAAGATTTTAAAGGCCAGGAAGTATGTTTTGAGATTGTGACTCCTAGAAATGACAAGAAAGCTACTCCACCCCCATGCCTGGAAGCCTCAATGATGTGACTGCCTAAGCAAGCCAAGAACAATGACAATATCAATAGACATGCTAATGCAGGAGTCCTACCCCTAAACAAAGAACCACTTTCAACTTCAAATAATATACAAAACTACATTAAACAGACTCAGCAGGTCATATGTCTATATTTATGTATTTACATGTGTATATATATATGTGTGTGTGTGTGTGTGTGTGTGTGTGTGTGTGTGTGTGTGTGTGTGTGCCAATAATAATCAAAGAAAAGCAGTCTTCAACTTGAAAGGGAGTGGGTAAATAAATGGAAGTAATTGGGGGATAGCATATAGGAATGGAATAAGGGAGAAAGAAAGGGGAAGTGATATAATTACATTTAATTGAAATTTTAGAAAATTTAAAATGAAGCTTCTTACCCCCTCTCTACTTCATCTAACTTGATATTATCATGTATTGTAAAACATCACTTTCCAGGTGACCTCATTTGCCATCATGGACATTACCAACACATTCCAAGGGGAAAGGAATCACATCTGAACCCTTGACAATATATTGAGCAGTTAATTTATCTATCCAACACACCGCTAAACAAGGAGGCCACGCATATGACATCAACCAGCCTTCATCTGGGAGATGCTTGAAAAGTTCATGCCTTCGTTATATTTAGTTTGTACATGCTGCATGTTCACATATATCCTCTTCAATCATTCATTTCATGAGCACCTAATGATACAGCAACCAGTGCCAGGAACTTTGGTAGTCAACAACTAAAATCACAATTACACATATATTTAGTCTTGAGGTGTTCAAAGTAGCAGGGAAAGAAAAAGTACACAGTGGGAAACCTGTGTGGTAAGCACAGTGAGGGAATTAAGCTATGGTGATTTGCTTTATTGGGGACATAAAAGAAATCCATACAACTACTGGGCATGTGCAAAGCAGTAGTGCTGGTCAGATAAAGTAGGGGGTACTTGGTTTCTTTGCTTGTCTGGGAAGGAAGATTTCTAGAAGTACATCAATTTGTCTTAAAAGAGTACTACCTTTGGACCACCCATCAAATGTCTCTCTCTGGGTACAATTACCACTTGGCATCTGCTGTAAGAGGGTATTAATTACTGCTCACCCTGTGATTAATGTATCTGATAGTTCTTGGTGAGGTCAGTATGTTTTGTAGATCTCAGATTAATGATTCCAATCTGACAGACAACAAGCCACTAAACAGTTACCAGGTGACAAAAATATTATGTTACCTTAGCTGGAACTAAAAAGAGTTACCTAGCTATGAAGTAAACCTCATAGCAAAATTACCCATTTTAAAAGCCAAGTGTTTCCATAATTTTCTAAATAATCTTAAACATAAATTCTAGCGTTTAGGGTTTAGGGTTTTTTTGTTTCGTGTGTGTGTGTGTGTGTGTGTGTGTGTGTGTGTGAGAGAGAGAGAGAGAGAGAGAGAGAGAGAGAGAGAGAGAGAGAGAGAGAGAGAGAATTAAACATTCAGCCTTCGGATGAAAGGTGCCACTAAATATCAAGTCAGTTACTCTTACCATTTATATACCATAAAACAGTTTAAGTACAGCAGGACTTGACATAGCATTCCTATAATCCCAGAACTCACAAGGATCATGAGTTCAAGGTCAGCCTGGTGTGTTGAAGATCAGGCTGGGCTACATGAAAGCTGTCCCACAAATAAGTACTTTGTGAGAAGATATTTTAATGTAACATTACTTCTTGAGGTCCTCAGGAAAATTCTAGCGATATAATAGATAGAGTACCTTCTAAAAGGGGATGAGAATGGAGGAAAGAGGAGAGGAGGAGAAGAGAGGAGAGGAGAGGAGAGGAGAGGAGAGGAGAGGAGAGGAGAGGAGAGGAGAGGAGAGCAGAGCAGAGCAGAGCAGAGCAGAGCAGAGCAGAGGAGAGGAGAGTCAAGACAGGTCAGGAGATGACTCAGTGGATAAAATCACTTACCATTCATACTCAACAAGTTTAGATCACCAGGACCCACATACAAACAAAGCTGTACGCAATAATACAAGCCTGAACTGTAATTGAGACAGGGAGACAAGAGAATATTCTGAAACTCCCAAGCCAGTTAGACTTGTTTATGCAGCAGTGAAGACAGTCTCCAAAAGGTAAAGTGGTAAGAAATGATACCCAAAATTTATCATCTAACCTGCACATGTTCATTAACACACACACACACACACACACACACACACACACACACACACACACACAGCAAGAAACAGAATTCATAGCCCCTTCCTTCAAGATTAGGATATGTCTGAGATAGTATCAATATTTTGTCTCCCAAGGAGTAGAATCTTACACAGTGAAATAATATATATATATTTCACTTCTAAACATTGACCTAACTTATGACCTCTCCACCGATACAAAATTCACCATCATGTAACATTGCTCAGTAACAATATAAAGCATGTATTATCAGCCAGTAGTGTTTTAAAAGGTCAATCTTAACATTCTTCCACCAAAATCATACAATCCTTCAGCATTCCTAGGGTGAAATTGTAATACCCAGCCTCCCTCACCTCCCTGACCTTACCTCCTCCAGTGATGGCAAGGAATTCTTGCCTCAGTTTTTGCATTACTATCTCTGTTCCCTTGGTCCAGACTTTCTTCTCCCTTTCTTTGTCAAGCCCAGTGTTGCTTTCTAAATGGAGTCTATTCCACTTTCCCTGTCCACAGCAGAAACTGAAAGAAGTCAGATTCTGCAAACCCCAGACACGGCACTTGGCATGAATTATTTTAAACTGAAGGCAATTGAGAAGAGGCAAATGCAGAAAGTGCTACCCACTCCTTCCCCTTCTGCCTAACAACAGACATAAACTTCCCTTGGCAATAGTGCCCTCCTTGCCCTTTCTCATACCAGAATTACAAATAGCCAGCTTGACTCTATATAACAAACCTTCTTAAACACCCTGAAATTTTATTTATCTTCTCCCATATATTTACCTTTTACAGCTGACTTTCTCTAGAAGCTCAAATTTTTCCATTTTCTTTGTTTGTAGAGCCACTTTCTACAACTTACTACTCTTTGTTAAAATGGTATGTAAACCCAAATTTCTCACATACACCCTTTTTATGAGTTATTCGCCACTGAGTTTACTCATCATCACACATGTACACAGTACACACATAAATAACTTTAGTTTTCCTTTTGGTAATCTGTCTTTCATCAATTTAATTTGCATGCCCTAAGTACTACACCTAAGATATCAGAGGAAAGGGTTTCATCCTTTCCGACAGAACTGTTCTTACCCACCCATCACAATCCATCCCCTTCTTCTGTTTCATACACAACATCTCTGATCCTCTCAGAGACTAATACATAATATCATAATTTGTATGCTACTAGATAAAAGATACATATGTAGATACAGACAGGTAGATAGATAATAGATATAAGGATACATAGATAATATAGATAAATGTAGTTATTAAGATTAAGGTTGATTTCCCTCTATTAGAAGACAAGTCCATGAAAACAGGGTAGATACTATTTTCCTTCTTTGAGAATTTCATAAATATACAACATATTTTATCATATTGACTCTCCCTATCCCTAACTCCTCCCAGATACATTTCCATTTGCTCATCTCCTCCCAACTTCATGCCACCTTCATATATATGCATGATAGCTCCCATATAACTCCCAGAGTCTAATTTGTACCATTCATATACTCATTAGTATGAAGCTATTCAACCTACCAGGGAACAAATTTTAAACAAAACTGACTCTTTTTCCCCAGAAGCCATCAACTGTCCACAGCTCCTTGGCTGAAAATAAGTTGCTCATGAGTCTCTTGACTCTTTGCCTTGTTGACACTTTGTTCTTTGTTGTTGTACTGTCTAGTATTATGTCAGCTTGACACAAGATAGAGTCATCTGAGAGGAGAGAGCCTCAATTAAGAAAATGTCTCAATAAGATCTGGCTTTAGACAAGCCTGTAGGGCATTTTCTGAATTATTTATGTGGGAGTGCAATTATATGTGGTTCCATCCCTGGGTAGGTAGTTCTTGGTTCTGTAAGAAAGAAGACTAAGCAAGCCACGATGAGCAAACCAGTAAGCAGCACTCCTCCATGGCCTCTGCATCAGCTCCTGCCTCCAGGATCCTACCCTGTTAGAATCAGTCTTGACTTCCTTTAATTATGAACTGTGGTGAGGAAGCATATGTCAAATACCATTTCCTCACCAAGTTGCTTTAGTCATGGTGTTTCATTAGAATAATAACATTAACTAAGACAGATGTATCTTCAATATATTAAGAAGTATGTGTCATGTAGGTTGTGTAATGGCTAGTCTTAGACATCAACTTGACTACATCTGGAATTAGCTAAAATTCAAAGAGCTGGGTACATCTGTGAGGGATGTTTCTGGACTGACTCCTTTGAAGTGGGAAGACCCATCCTAAGTCCAGATGTTCTGAGGTGAGAAGACCCACCTGAAATCTGGGCCACACCTTCTGGTGACAGCCTTAGTAAAGGACATGGGAGAATGAAATATTTGGTCTTTGCCTATTTATCCTGTCACTGGCAAGTTCATTCTTTCACTGGTTTTAGAGGCTATTTATTTACAATTCTGACATATCCTGAAAACCAGCTGAGATGCCCAACCAAGTGAACCAAACAAAACTAACTACTGGATTCTTAAACTCTCCATTAGTAGACAACCACTACTGAACTAGCTGGGTCACAGGCTCTAAGCCACTCTAGAAAGTCCCCTCTGTATATTAATTCTACTAGTCTGGAGAACAGACTAATGCATGATGTATTTGGTTTTGTTAATGAATGGAAACAATCAATTAAAATCACCACAGCCTTTGCAAATATGAGGTAAACAGAAAGTGTTAACCATATTATTAAAAATTTAGAGATTAATTTATTAACTTGTCTGAAATAGTAAGGGATTACTGAAAAGAAAACCACACTAGAACTGTTTCTTCCCCAGTAATTAAGATGTTTGCAGGAATCCAACAAGCACTGTATTGACAAAGGAGAAGAGACAGGGGATGAGGAGAAAGAGGACCAGGCAAAAACTGATTTTATTTTGTAAGCACTTTTAATGTTGGGGGGGAGGTGTGATACTTATCTAAGACAATTACAAGGAGATTTACCAACAAAGAAAGACCTTAATTCAATATTTATCAAATGATTTCTTGTAAGTTTCAAGAAGTTTGTTCTGGCAGAGATATTTCACCTCTAGTGATAGACATTGGTAATTAAGTACTGCAAACATACCTAGCATCCAAGGGAGGGAAACAACCAATAATAGCTATGATAGCTATGAACTCAACACAAGGATTCTAAGGGTACGATAGTGGCACTCATATATTAGTAGTAACGAACAGCTTTATAATTAGATTTAAGGCTTGCTTAACAAGAGGAAAATCATGTCTGGTACTAGAAACCAAGGCAACTACCCCTGGTTAAGTGAGATCATAGATCTTAGAAAATAGCCTACATTCGACACTTTACTAAATCAGCATAATTCCTAATTTTATTCCAAATATTTGTCTTTTACACACAAATAAATATAGCTTTCAAGCCTTTAACAAAGTAACTTCTCTCTGCCACATACAAAAAACACTATAGAAAAGCACAACTAATCAACATACAAAAAACAAGTGATCATGTGGTGTCCATCACCAATTGATCCATCTACAAACATAGCTCCTGCAGCTAAGGCTCAGAGAACATCACAAAAGAGGGAGTAGAAAAATTATAGGAACCGGATTATAGGGACAGGATGTCCACTATGAGACTGTGTCTCCTAGAAGTGTCAGGGAATCTACACTCATAAAGTCTCAGCAACATGACTACTTTAACAAGACCTGGATAAGGACACTAGGTAGAAGAGAATATTTCACTGGGTCTTATGCCTTGACAAAGAATTGCAGGCAACTAAGGACTGCTGAGAGTAGAAGAAAACAATCTTCCCCGAGGAAAATCTCCACCATCACTTACCACCATGCTAGCTATCCAATACAAAATGTTCAACCCTGAAATCATAGAAATACAAATAACATTATCTGGCCCAAACAGATTGTTATTATATATTTAGGAGTGTGTGTCTATGTGGGGGTGTTTGTGTATTTGCGAGATGTGGACATGTGCTTGTGTGACTGTGGGAGGATGCATTGTGTGTAAGTGAATGTGTGTTTATATGTTTATATGTCTACAAGTCTACATGTATGTGTATTCATGTGTGTATATAACAAAATTAAAGAAAAAGAGGTCAAGGACATGAATTTAAGAGAATGCAAAAGGGGGGAACACATAGAGGGAGATGGAGAGAGAGAAGGAAAGGGGAAATGTTATAATTATATTTTAATTTCAAATGTAAAAAGAATTTAAAATACCATGCTTCAATTACTGTTCTAAACCTGTACTGGCTTGCCCAAAGTTATCTACAAAATTGCTTTGATAAGCTCAACATGCAGCTGCAAATCTTACTTTTAAAACATTTCTTCATTTAGCTTCATTCTCAGTTTACTGTTTCATGCTTTTTGGTGGGGAAGTGTCTCTAAAAATTAAAAACAGAGTTGTACCCATATGCATATATAAAATGAAAGTAAAAATAAAAGACCAACACAAACAATGCACTTGGGAGCCTTGCTAAAGACAAATTAGATAGAAGCTAAAGTGTGCAAAAGCCTGTGTAGTATCCTCAGGTTGACCCCAAACTATGATAGATGTCCTTTATATATTGCTACATATGTCCTTATACACAAGATATCTGGGTCTTTGGGTATGTGGACATGGCATAAAAATGTCACGTACAATTGACCATAAAAGCAGACTTTGTTATCTCATCCTCTGAGAAACCTAAAAATGGTTAAATACTGAGACATCTAAATTCCATCCAGTCATATTTCATTTAAATCAATGATACAGTTTGGTGTACCGTCTGTTATTACTTTATGTATCTTTAAGAAAATGTAAATCATTGCAAGGTGGTGGTGACAGACACCTTTAATTCCAGCATTCAGGAGGCAGAAGCAGGCAGATCTCTGAGGCCAGCCTGATCTACAGAGTATCAGGACAGCCAAGTATCAGGACAGCCGGGGTCACACAGAGAAACTCTGATTCAAAGTCTTAAAAAAGAAATAAATAAAACCTTGTTATTAATAATCACAAAATGACTTTAATTGCAAGACATTCCAATTTCAATTTGAGAGATTTTTTCAGTTGAAGAAAATATCTCAATTACTCGGTTTCTACTATTTAGAAGGTTTTTTTTTTTTTCCCTATCAAGGAAAAGAAATAACAATAGCAAGCTAATTTATTTGAATATGCCACTGATGTATGTGGATACTCTTGAAACAATGCAGATTACCAACTATTCTGACTGAAAGAAAAGTATGGCCTGTCCCTGGGAGTAAAAGAAATGCCATTTTAGTAATAATTTTTGAAGGACATGCTAAGCTTTGGAAGCTGTTATCTTAGAATAACATTGTCCTTCTAAAATTCACAGTCATTTATTTTCTTGAATTGATTTTATTAGAAACCTGAATTCTCCCATAGTGACTCTGCCTAATGAAAATGTCTGCCAACATCACCCTTTATATCCAGGGCTTCTTGCTGAGCTCTAATGGCAACCAGAAGATGTGATTCAGAAAATTGTCTTGACAAATAGCTGATAAATCACAAAGCATAAGTAAGATGATGTTTCAAGTGGAGGTCTTAAGAGCCTAATATCCAAAAGGTATGAAAAACCTGCTAACAGGAAGACAGAAAACATTCATACAGTCAAGAACACAGGCAGCATCCTCCAAAATGGGGATTGTAAACACTATGAAGTTACTAAGTGATCGATCCAAGGAACAATGTAAGTAAATGTACCATTTGATTTAATAATAAAGATATGAAAAGAGTAAACTGTTAACAAAACATACCTGCAGTAACTGCTTTCTGGTATGGCAATTCCATTCTGAAAGGAGAGTCAGTAAGTCATAAGATTCAAATGCATTGTTCATCTCTTTCTCACAGCAGGGTGACTAAACCTGCTGTTGCCAAACAAGTTGCCTCAGTATTCCCTGATGAAGTTCCTTTAACAGGATGAGATGAATGCAACTATTTAACTATTTTCACAAATCAACATGAGAAAATGGAAGAATCTCTGAGAAGAAATGATTTGCTTTGCACTAATTGAATATGTTTATGTTGCAGCCCAGAATTTACTGGTGTCTAGCAGTTTTGTCATGCCACAGATGTAGAGCCTTCCCAGTCAAATGATGGATTAAACCAAATACAGATTGGAAAGCCCTGTCACAAGTGCTCAACAACATCCAGGGATGCTATGCGTGCTATTTTAAACCTAAACAGAAATCTCAAAAGCTTCCTTAATAAAGCTGGTTTGAGTGAAAAGAGGTTACTCAAGTTAATAATTAAGACCTGCTGCCTTAGACATGTCTACAGTAGAGATGCCTCTAGAATCTGAGAAATCCCAAGAGAAACTGTGAGACACTAACTTCTCTGTTCTCTATGGGGTACCATTTAGGTAAAAAAAAAAATACTCTTGTGGAAGAAGAGCATAAATGAACCACATTAAATTGCCCACTGTTTGGCTACAGCTGTGATGTCTAAGTGGCAAGGAGGTCCTTTCGTTCCCCAGTCCTTACTACCTATTCCTTTTCCTCAACCCTCTTCCTTTGGGCTTTCTAATCCCAAGACTCTCAGTTTTCTTGGCTAATCTCCATCCTCTACTTGTAAGAGGGAAAAAAACTGATAATGTGTTATGTTGTAATGACTTAACAAGTTGCTTCTTACAGTAATGTTTACATTTCAGGAAGTGATACTTGGAAAAGCATTGAGGATGGACCACAAACTGGAGTTTCTGGATGATTGCATCCCACCCCCTTTGGTATCAAAACTTAAGCCTAGTTTCATGTGTCCTTTTATACTAAGCTGGATCAAATTTCATTTTTTACATGTCACAATTATATTTCCTTCCAGCTTCTATTAATATGCAACCTTTCTATGTGGGAACATATATGGTTTTCAGGAACAAATATTTTTAAAACTTTACTCTCTAGGTTTCATAAACCTTGTTTAGTGCAAAAAGAATTCTTTTCTTACAGAACAATATCTAACTCTGCTGAATGACTCCAGGGTTGTCCACACAATCCTTGTATATTGTTTTCACTCTACATAATCAATATGAGCAAGTGATATGAGACTAACACCCTCACATCAGCACCAACCTAACTGTTTCACTACCATATCCTTTAAAATGGGGCATATAGCTGAAGGACACCTGAGAACAGATGGCCAAAGGCAAAGTCTTTGTGGTTTAGAACAGAATGATGGCATAGTGGTTTCAGCCAGAATTTTCCTCCAGGAAATAGAAATATGTTCAGTTTTAGATTTTTAATCTTTACATAAGAAGAAGAGGAGGAAAAGAAAAAGGAGGAGGAGGAGAAAGAAAGGAAGAAAGAAAGAAAGAAAGAAAGAAAGAAAGAAAGAAAGAAGAAAGAAAGGAAGGAAGGAAGGAAGGAAAGAAGGAAGGAAGGAAGGAAGGAAGGAAGAACAGAAATAAAATGAATAAATAAAAGGGTTGCCCTTTTACAGAGGAAAAAACAATTGGAGAGGGATGTAGTCACTTCCCAACAAACAACAAACCCTGCCTATTAGTATCAGAACTGACCATAACAACAACACAGTCCACTATCAAATTGTATACAAAAAATAAGGCAGCAACCAGTTTCTCAACTAAAATCGCATTGTGTAAACAGAAGTTTCTGCCCCATCCAGTCCTGACTCCCATAGTCGCAAATAAATACCTATATCAACTGTAAACAGTTTGGGCAGTTGCTTAGACTTCTTATTGGCTAGCTCTTTCTTAATTATTAACCCATTTTTACTAATCTAAGTATTTCCACATGGTCATATCTTACCAGAGAATGACCGGGCCTCTTGCTCCCTCAACAGCTACATGGTGTCGCCTACTTGGCTCCTCTCTGCATCCTCTTCCCAAAATCTCATCTGATAGCCCCACCTATACTTCCTGCCTGGCTACTGGCAAATCAGTGTTTTATTCATTAATCAATAAAAAAAAACATATATACATTGTCATGCACTTATTTCCAGCAAGTGTGGGATATGTGGTCATCACAGCTGTCTGCCACTGGAATTACCTGGAAAGATTTAAATCCCATATTGATGCTCAGAAACTATATCTGTAGCAGTTTGGGCATCAGAAGATGTCAATATTCCCCAGGTGATTCCTGTGTGCAGCTCCATTGCTCATCAAAAGACAGAAGGCAGAGTGATCCCAGATACCTGTTTGAACTGGCTGAGCCAGCTGGCTCCTGTAGTTGTTTAACTAGAATTCATTCACCTTTGTAGCATCCCCACATGCCACATTCAATGAAATGGAGGCAGAAGTGTCTCACAGTCTTACATAGCGGTGTTCTGGCCCATTAATCAGTAGGTTGTTTCCCTCTCTGTTTCCCTCTGTGTGCTCTGACTCATGCTGCAGTAGAGAAAAGACAAACAGCCTACTCAATAAATGACTACCACTGTTGGATTGCCTTTCTTTGACTATAGTGAACAGCCAGAGAGTGCCTTTCAGCAATGGAGCAACGGTTTAGGACTCAGGCTGCCATCTGGCTGCATTTCTGAGTATTTCAGTCTTCCTCCCAAAAGAAATGTGAATGACTAATCACAGCTTCCTCCTCATTTACACACTAGACACAGGCTCAAGGAGTCCTCTGTAATGGAGGCTCCACACCCAGAATACAATGACAGAGGCAGCCCTTTGCATAGAACAAGGAGAACACGCTGGCATTCAAATATTTCTCCCACCCGTTCGCCTTTGAAGCTGCTCCTTAAGGGCTTTCAAGAGGGATGTCTGTCCAGATAAGATAGGGGAGGTTTGGGACCAGGAAGGCTCTAAGACCATGTTTAAGTTTTCTGCACTATCAGATCAACCTAAAACTTGGTGAAAAGGAAAGGTTGCAGTGTCCCAGCCCCAGAATTTCCAATTCACTAAATCTTGGGAGAAGCCTGAGAATATGTGTTTCCAACAAATTTTAAGTGGTGCTTCTGGTTCAGAAACTGCACTTCAAAAGGCATTGGATGAATCATCACTGATGAGGTAGCTGGTAACAACCAGCAATCTAAGGCCATCAACCCACTCAGCACAGGAGGCAAGACCGGGAAGAAAAGCCATACACTGGGAGTCTCATTCAGCTCAAAGATACTGTCTCTGTGGGATCTCCCCCAGATATCCACACCAAAGCATAAGGATATTAAAAATGTCAGGTAAGAAGGGGCTAGTATCAGAGTAGACAAAATGTCTCTTGACTGTTGAGAGTCCTCTGGGCACTCTTGGTTAAACACTGGGTAAAGGGTAAACCTTTCCCTAAATACTACATCGTCCCAATCCGTTAGTGCAGCATGAAGCAGACCTGTTTGACAAGCCAAAATAACATGCGGAGATGGATTTCAAAATGAAGAATTTTAATGGAGATACACTATGACCAAAGATAAATTAAGTCGTTTACATTCTAATAGCACCATCTAGTGGGAATTGGAGGACTTTTGTTTTGTTTTGTTTTACCTACCAGGAACAGCCAAAAATGGGAGTGGTTGATATTTTTGGCGACAAAGGGGCCCCTATTATTTGTTACTTTAGGTGTGTGACAGGAAAGCAATAAACAAGGCCAGAATGTTGTGGCTAGGCGGAAGAAATTCCTTCAGTCATCTCTAATATTTTCTGTGAAATACAGCAAAATCTTCAGCTGAGGAACATGTGCAGAGGAATATTCACAAAGGCTTCTCACAAGTCACAGACTAAAAATGGTTAAAGCCCTGGAATCACATCATATCACAATGCATGGTGCGGGGTGTATACACCACAGCTTCATACCCTCTAGTTACAACCACTCAGTAATTAGATGAAGATGTAGGACCAAACCCTTAGTCTGCATGAGCACAATAGTAATCAATGAACCATATGTTGTTATTCGTAGTTGAATCAATTGAATTCTGTATTCTCTACTTCAGATTCGATAAAGAGAAAATATAAACATGAAAGGAGAAATTCTAAGCCAGTGTTCCTAGTATGAAAGGATTGGAAAGGTAGAAAATTGTGGATGAAAGAAATCTATTTCACTGGCCCACAAATGCTATCCAGGGAGTGCCATTCTAGATAATCCAATGGTTTAAGGGTAACCATCTGTTGTAGTTAATCTCAATTGTCAACTTGATGGGATTGAGAATCACCAGGGAAACAAACCTCTGGGCATTTTCTGTTACTGGGGTTTCTACATTAAGTTAACTGAAGTGGGAAGATCCACCCTAAACACAGGCAGTGCCATTACATAGGCTGGGGTGTTGAACTACATAAAAAGACAACAAGCTGAATAGCAGCACTCATCCTCTGAACTGAATACAATGTGACCAGCTAACTCACACTCTGGACACCAGACTTTCGGCCCTGATGGTCTATGCCCTCAAACTGTGACCCAAAATACACCTTTTCTGAGGCTGCTTTTGTCAGATGTTTTCTTCCTTACTTTTTCCCTTCCTTCCTTCCTTTCTTTCTTTTGTCCTTCCTTTCTTCCTTTTTCTTTCCTTCCTTCCTTTTTCCTTCCTTCCTTCCTTCCTTTTTCTGTGGCAACAAATAATGTAACTGCTACACTTCTAGCTGGACCACATGAACTTAATGGAATGTCAATCAAAATAATTTAAATTTTTAATTGCTTTATTGTTGACTCTGTGCTTTTCTGCCCACCGCAGTCAGAGTCAATGGATGTTCAATAATTACCAGATTGATATAAATCATATAATCTCACATAGTCCAAGCATGTGGGACAGGTGAGGTAAGAGGTTTAATCTGCCCCTCTTTCTCTGCCTCCAAAATCATATAGTCTGGTTGCACAAAATGCACTTGGGATCTCTAATCAGAAAATCAGGAATCTAGATTACTCAAAAAGCCAAAAAAATTTTTTTTCTAAATGCCAACATGATGCCACTAGTAGAAAATTACACACTTGGCTATGAAAGCATATCAAAGAACACCATTATCTAAATACCACATAGATCCATGTATGTGTGGTATATGGAATATAAGCTTATTTCATGTCTAGAAATGATTCTCAACTTCAACATGCCTCATTGTATACATGAAGATATTCCTTAATCTGAAAAAAATAATCTGGGATGCTTCTAGTATTGAGTATGAACTTCTGTTCCCCTCTCCACCCTCATCAAAAATTTAATTTCTTTAACTAGTGGAGGTGGAATTGAAGGAAAAAGAACAAAACAAGCATTGGACTTAACTTCTTTTTGTCCTAGAGTCCTCTATTGGCTGTTGCCATTCATGGGCAAAATGGCAGCTACTGGCAGTTATCCTCCAGGTTCTGACATTGTCCAGAACATGTCAGTTCAGAGGGCCCTGGATGGTCTCCCTAACATGGTAGACCAAACTGAAGCCCAACTTTTCCCCTACCTCTCTTCAACTTGCCCTTCCAATCCCTTTCTACAGTTGTCCCTGTAGTCACTAAACAGACTGTGTTGACAGCTGGAGAGACAACTTAAGTCCAACCACCCTCCCTTCACTCATTCAGCCATTGGGGACTTCACACACTTGACACATTCTTGTCACTCTGAGGACAGTGTCAACTGTTTGGCACCTGACTTCTCCCTTTGTTATCCCTATGTAACCATCTCTCATCCTCAGAGAGAAACTTACATCGGAGACATTCAGTTATGAAAGGCAAGGCTCTCCCTTTTTAAGCCTCAGCAATCTCACAGGAAGATAGTAACCTATCAGCCTGTGAGCATTATCAGTCCTTCCTCCTGGTTTTTTTTTTCCATCTTCTCCATATCCTACCTCAATCTATCAAGTAAGAGAATATAAACCTCATACTGATGACAGCAGGAAGTCAGGAGTACCTTCAATCTGAAAGGACAAGATTTACTTGGTGGAAGCTGGACAAAAGGCACAGTCAAGTCTGGTGAGAATGGAAGCTGATGCAGCAAAGGAGATATAGTTACTGTCACCATAACCATAATGAGATGGGTAGAAGCATCACTCCATTGTGCCCTCCAGTCTCCTATTATTTCCTGTAGTGGACCCGAAGGTGCAGGGAAATCCTAAAATTCCTGAGGTCTTTATCAACTCTATGGTACATGACAGAGCAGAAGTGATGGGGAGTCAGCTGGGCCTGGAGACAGCTCCAGACTTTGAGAACAGAAAAGTAAACAAACTAATTAACAATTAGGCTAGCTCATACCAAGAAAGTTTACCCCTTAGGCCTTCAGCACTTTACTTTTGTGATCTTTATCTACACTTCGGAGTGGAATGGAAGGGCACCAGAGTCACCCAGCTCCAGCTTGTTTTCATCTTTGTGTTCTCATCTGGATTTTCAGCTCAAGAAGAAAAGCCTTGTAACATAAAAATTACAAGATGTAGTGCTCTCCAAAACTAAGCCAAAGTTCAAGACGGAATTACCTATGCTGAAGTCCCACAATAATAAACTTACAACTAAATTGTCGTTCGACCTTCAGGAGCAGAGGGGCAAGCACATTCTCTAAACTGGCCAATTTTAATTAACACGGTAATGAACTTTCCTTTGCTTTAATCTTCACCAAAAAAAAAAGAAAGAAAGAAAGAAAGAAAGAAAGAAAGAAAGAAAGAAAGAAAGAAAGAGAAAATCAAAATGCCCTTGGGGTAACCTGATTTCTACCAATCAATTATTTTTTCATTCTTCTCACTTCCTGTCCCTGCCATACAAGAGAATTAATTTTAAAATTACCAATTTGTTTTTTCTCCTCTGCCTTTTGTCTTTCAGTTCTGTCTCAATCTATAAAAATAATTTCCACTATGCTCAATGTAAACCTTACTCCATTTATGGAATGAAGTACAACCCAATTGTAGAATGACAATCAAGGTCTTCGGGGTAGTTCATAAGCTCCTAAGCTCATAGGGAGTGTCACTGTTAAGAGGTGTAACTTTGTTGGAGTGGGTGTGGCCTCGTTGGAGGAGGTATGTCACACTGGGGGCAGGCTTTGAGGTTTCCTATGCTCAGGATACTACCCAGTGTCTCATTCAATCTCCTGTTGCCTATCAGATGTAAAACACTCAGCTAATCCTCCAGCACCATGTCTTCCTGCATGCCACAATGTTTCCCACCATGATGATAATGTATTGAACCTCTGAAACTATAAGTGTACCCTCTCAATTAAATGTTGTCCTTATAAGAGTTGCTGTGGCCCTGGTGTCTCTTCACAGCAATATAAATCCTAACTAAGACAGTCTTTAAATATGGTACAATGTGTGTTTTTTTTATCAGCCCTATCAACATCCTTTCATATGAGATTTAATACCCAGTTTCACTGTGTGGTAATCAGTTGTGATATAGTTGCAGACAGTTGCCTTAATACTGTAGTTTGGTCCTAAACTGTAGCTCAGATGTTTTTTTTAATATATATTGTTGGCAAAAATTTACCTGGTCCATTATTTTCTACCCAACTGAGATTTTAATATGTCCCGAACTTCTTAAATTGCATCTAAAAAAGCATATGTAATTCTATAGAGAAACCCTCAATATATCATATTTCAGTGTCTTCAACTAAGGTTTTATTAAATTGTATTTCTATTTATTTTGAGAATCCCTACTCTAATAAATCTTCATTGAATTTCATATGTGCTCACTATTATGCTTTGAAGGATAGAGAGATCTTGGGTTCCCAAGAGGCCAACTGTTAAATAAGGGTTCATGAGCAAGTGATTTATTAAGACAGTTCTCTCAGGAGAAATGAGAGAAGGAGGAAGCAGAAGAGGAAGCCAAGCACAGAGCTTCTAATCAAGTCCTGGAGATGGTGACCTCAACCTGGTTCTACAGGGAACTCTGAATTTTTTTTTGAAGAAATTTGTCTACATGCAAAGCAAAATAGCTGAGCTTTCATGCTCTTGAATATTAGACAAAGAGCCCATGGTTGGCCATGGGACATATGCAGGGACAACCCACCCCCCAGTGACACATCTCTTCCAATAAGAAATGGACCTTCTCATCCTACCCAAACAATTACACCAACTGAGGACTAAATATTCAAATATATGAGCCCCTGGGGCCCATTCTCATTCAAACCACTACACTAGGCAGGCATGACTTAATCTCTAGCTGCTCCCCTTTCCCATGAGACAGAGTAGAGGGGTTATGATTGTGATGTTACGATATGAGAAGTATATAGTTGGATTTTGTTCTCAATTCCTAGAAGAGAGTTTCAAAATCCCCCAGACCAGGTGTGGTTGTGGTGGTGGTGGTGGTGGTGTGTGTGTGTGTGTGTGTGTGTGTGTGTGTGTGTGTGTGTGTGTGTGTAGAGACTGAACTGATGGCCTTGCTTGACAAGTTAGTATTCTTTTGAACTAGATTGCCAGTCATTTTCTATTTTTATTTTAGGATAAATTCCTACTAAATTGTTGGGGCTTGAGCCCACTGTATAACACAGGCAAGATTAGAACTTATGATTCTTCTACCTCAGCCTCCCAAGTAGCTGACCTTACAGCCATGTGCTTACATACTTGGGATTTCATGAATGTTGTGAATGAGAGAAACATCTTCATTATTTATAACAACTTACCTGAGTTTGGACTACTGAACTGGCTTGTTTTGTTTACCTGACACCCATGTCTCCTCTGGGTGCCTTTCATGTGTCACTATTCATTTGTATCCTTTATAATAACCCTGATTATTACTTAGGTAAAACCTAAATAATCTTCTAGCTGTAGTTGCTCTTGCCTGACATAAGGTCACTACTTATGGAAGCCACATACCTAAAACATGCCATATTCATTTCTCCACAGTTTTGTTGTAGATAAGCCCTCCAGCTAACAGCTGCCTCAGTTACTTTGTGCTAATTGCCTATAGGATCTGGTCTTCTGCCTGCCCATCCTTTGAGCAGTAGTAGTAGCTAAAGCATTGTGTGTCTCTTCCACGCTCCTTTACTCTTAAGCTCTGAAGTCCTTCAAGCAAGATAATAACTGCTGTCTCACCCAGTTCAGCTAACCAGTACAGACTTGCTTCTTCTCTGGTGGCAGGTCCATTCTGGTCTGTCAGCACCAGCTCCTTTCCATTTGCAAGCTGTCCCCCACCACCATTAAAGCTTTGCTGCATTTCTAGCATATTCACCTCTGTTTCATTCTTATTGATTCTGTGCTGAAAGACCCTAAGTAACAGAGGTATATAGACTTCCTGACTCCTTGAACAATAAAATTGGGTCATAGGAACCTTTGATTTACAATCAATAATGCAACCAGCACCTGAAGTAAGGTTGTAATACTCAGTGCTTAATAGGAAAGATCTGAAATAATTCTACAAAGTTAATGTCAGAACTGAGTTAAGGTGTAAGACACCAAGTCAGTTTGAAATTTGTTAATAAATTGTTTTAGGGGACAGTGTAGACCAAACTCCCCCCTACATTTGTCAACAAAAGTGTCCTAAGTAATAAAGTGGATCATATAGCAGGAGCTGCAGCCCTAGGAATACTAAGGGACCCAGGTGGAAACCAACAATGTCTACTTTGATGATCTTAAAACTCATTTGCTTTCTATTTGGAAATTACCCTATAGATGAGAACCATAAGAAAACAATATCCACATTAGATCAAACATAGCCAAGTACAGACTTACAGTACATCCAAAGTTAAGTGTATTGTCACAGGCAGAAACAAATTTTTACATACATTCAAATCACCCAGGTATCTTTATATATGTTGATGAATAGAACCAATCTCTAGGCATTCTAATGTACTTGGTATTGGGTGTGGCCTGGTCATCAGAATTTTCCAGAGCCAATCCTACTATCTGGTAATGCTAATGTTTAGGAAGTTGGGGAAGCACTGAATAAAGCAACAGAGACCAATGAGAATCTCCTTCACCAGGAACAGATATCAGTAAGGCTTAAAATGGTCCTTGAGAAACAAATAAAAATGCTGCCATAGCAAGAAATAAAGGGGCTGGCAGTAGTGGCAAGAAACGTGGCATAAATTCCAAGGCAAATGTTAGCATAAAATATGTAGGCAAATAAGGAAAACTATATGAAAATGTCCTTCTGAAACTAGTAGAAAAAAAGTTTCATAGATAAATTGCAGCCTCAAAATCAAGCACAGGCCTTTCTTGGACTGTACCCAGAGGGAAATCCAGTAAAAAAAATTTATGGAGGAGTAAAACAATGAAAGTGGCATTAAGGGAAGTTTAGCAGCAGCAATCCAGAAGGCAAATTGTCAGAAACTAGAGTCCAGGGATTCCACCAAGATGCCCTTACCATTACAGTGATCCTGGTGTTTGACAGAGTCTTAACCAAGGCAATGACCCTCAAAGTGGAGAGGAAGAGACAAATTAGAATAAGTGAAAAAAGTTTTGATCCTGCCTTTAGAATGCTGTAAGTGGAGAGAATTAAATATAAAGACAAGCTTGGGATTTTTTGTAAACTGTTAAATGTTTCTCAATATACACATGATCTCATGAACGATCTTTAGGATGGGGAGACATGAGGTAGTTCTGCTCCATTTAGAAAATCAGAGAAGGAAGGGAGGAAAGAGACACTACAACCTCTACTTTAAACAAAACAACAACAAAGCTTCATGGAGCAAATAAACATGTAAATTCTCAGGGAAAATGTTAAGTTGTTTTGTTCCCTATCTGGAAAAGAAGGAAGACAGGGAGTGGACCACTTAGAGATTCAGAGCTGGAGACATGGTTCATTAGTTAAGAACTTGGACTGCTCTTGGAGAGGACCTGAATTACCCCCCTCCCAATCTGGTTGCTTACAACAGCCTATAACTCCAATTCTAGGAGATCTAACACCCTCTTGTCCCTATGGCAATTGTACTCATGTGCACATACATACCCACAAACATATGCATAAATCTTTACTAAAGAAAACTTAGAAATTCATAGTAAAGACTTAATATACTGTGTACCACCACCACCTCCCTGCTTCAGGCTTGAAGATGAAAAAGAATCAGAAGAATGGGAAACTCTTCCCAAGGACAGTGGGTGACTAAATGTTTTACTGACTAAATGCATCAAGGCTTCCAACATATCTGACACATAGGTCTTCATGATGCTACTCTATCTCAATAGTCCTGGAAAGAGACATTTATACAGCAATTATGTAAAAACTTTGGCAGGCCCAACATCCATGCATAGTGGTAAAAAGTTTTGTGGCATCAGAAAATGATACTGGACCTTCAGGTTCCACATCATAGTGGTAGCAAAGACATCTTGGTCAAAATAAGAATCATTGCTAATATTCAAGCATGATGGTGAGAAGATCACACATGTCAGTGGATAGCTACACAAAGCAGGTCAAAATATCCCACTGTTCAGTAAAAAGGGAGCACTAAATATTATATCAATAAATAGTAAGTACATGTCTATCTGTACATAGATATAAATATAAACCATAGGACAGTACCACAAACGATAGAGAAACCATCCAACTGGATGCTTAGTAATTCAGAAATAATTGAAGTGACTGAATTTTCTTAGAAGTGAGGGGAATCACTAAAGAAGGATGCATGAGGTAAAAATTCAGTGACATTTTCATAAGCACATTTTCACATTTGCATGTGACAGTCTACTGACTTCGTAAGGCTTCAAGCAAGAATGACAAGAATGAAATAGCAGTGACAAGATTATGAGTCTGGCTTGGTATTAATCACCAAGGTAGATAATGGGAAATAGACCATAGATTGGATAGAATCCAGCTAGAATAAGAGAAAATATCTATAATTTGACTGAGGAGTCATTAGCATGTAGGAAATAATTTAGCCACACAAAGGTGGAAGGGAAAGCACACAGGGCTTATCTCTGAATTTTTATATCACTCCTGTGGGACATAGAAATTAGCCCAATGTTTTAAATTGTGATTAAAGTATCCCAGCCTTTCCAAGAGCATGGCAGAAGATGTGCACTTGTTTTCTGAGGATTTTCCATGGTTTTGATTGAGCTGGAGTTGTAAGAACTGAGTCTCATGTGTCTTCTCACATAGTTGTCTTAACCCAGCGTTATAAGCTCATTAAACACAAAATGGGTCTTAGAAATGAAATTCATTTATTTCATTTGAGATGACCCACAAGATAAACTTTAAAAAAAAAAAACTTAAGTGAGAAAACCTGCAAGGTAAACTTTAAAATTTCTCACACATAAATAAACAAAAATGCCAAGAAGGGGGTGGAGGGTGAGAGAAGAAAAAATGGCAGCTAAGAGATATAAAGGAATCCCAAAGCATAATAATAGGTAGGGGTGGAGAAGAGTGTAAATTAATCTAAGAAATTGGAAATTCTTCCTGGTTAAATTCTATAATATTATTTACACATCTATTTTACAGTAAGTAATATCTGTTTAGTGATTTTTATTTCACAAAATCAACTGATTGACAAATCACAGTGGGCATAATTTAAATTTTAGAAGAGAATATAAATGCTATGAGCCCTATCAATGTCTATACCATAATTCATTACTAATGTTTTGGGAAGTGGAGACAAGGCATGAGTCCTGTTAGAAGTATAATAACTCTGCTCTCTTTACATTTAAAAAATGTCTTCACAAAAAAAAAAATGTTGTACAGTGGTGGACTTCAAACACAAGCTTAGAAATCCATAGATCCCTAGGGATCCATAGGGGGAGCCCCACCCATTTCATAAGCTGCATGTGTTCCACCCCTTTCTGTAAAATGCTATAGGTCTTGCACATAAAATATGCACATGTCATACATACACTTTAAATCATCTATGAATTACTTACAATACTAAATGTATTATCAATGGTATGTAAGAGTTGTTTTTACAATACTCATTAGAGGATAATGACAAGAAAAAAGTTTAGATATTCAGCAAAGCTCATCTATATTTCAAATATTCAAATTCATTATTTATGAAGAGTTGATTGTATTATTTTAAACCCTAATAAAAACCAGCATTTAAAAAATCACACTAAATTGTGGTGACATATTGCTTATAATTTAGTAAAGCTTGCCTGAAGGTCAGAATGCAAAGCCAGTCTCATTGGTTAGCTATAGAATCTGGGCAGTGGTGGCACACCCCTTTAATCCCAGAATTCAGGAGACATGGGCAGATGGAACTATGTGAGTTCAAGACCACCCTTGGCTACACGAGAGTGAATCAGTCTAAAAGAGAAATAGAGCTCATGCCTTTAAACCCAGCACTAGAAAAGTATATAAGGAAGAAGCAAAGCATCTCATGTGGCAATTAGTCTCCAGACACATTGAGGATAGGAAGAGATTTAGTTTCCACACACAGGGAAGACAGGATCTCCATTCAGCCTTGGTAGAAGTAGAAACTATTGGCTGGCTGATTTGCTTTCTCATCTTCAGTGGCTTTATTAGATCATAAACAATATATCACCACACTAATTGCCAGAGGCTAGCAAGATATACCAGAACAAACTGCCTGTGATAGGCATCCTCTAAGATGGCTGCAAAATAGCCACACCTTTCACCTTTAAATCCTTTGTGTTATCTCTGCCTCTTGACTATAGGCTGAATTGAGTGAACCCCACCCTCTTCAAATAAGTACAATGTGACAAATGCTTTGAGACATCACTCCCTTGGTTGGTTTATCAAGAGTCATTGGCTCTGTCTGGGCATCTGCCCCTCCTGGTGTGTACTGAGGGAGGACTTCCTCTGTGGTAGGTTGTCCACACGGTAAGGAGCTGACAACAAGCAGAAGAGTGAACTTGGACCCCACTCTTCCTTCAGTTGGGCCTTTAGGTGTGAAGGAAGTACTATCATCACAAATTCATGACAACCTGAGGAGCCTATTGATGCTATGTCAGGATTCCTGGCTCAAAGACTGAGAGAGATGATAAAAAAAAAACCTGTCACTGATTAAGAAAAAAATCCAAGAACTGTCTGAGAATGAGAAGAATGTATGTAAAAGATGGAATTTATTAATATAAGAAAGAGAAAGCAAATAATCTAACTTTAGAAAACCAGGTATTTCCTACTACATGATCTAATTTATGTACAGAATCTAAAAAAGTAAGACTAATAGAAATAGAGAACAAAAACACCCATCACCAGAGACTGGGTAGGAAGTGCAGGATGGAGATAGAAATCAAAACAAAATTCCATCTAGACTGGAGAAGTGCATTTAAGAGATGATTCCACAGCAGGGTGACAATAGTCATCAACAGTATATTATATATACCTGAAAGTTGCTAAGAGATTTAAAGAATTCTCACCATGAAAACACATAAGCATAAGCATATCAGGCCATTTATATGCTGAATGCATCAATTAAACCACTTTGCAGTGTGTGCACACTGTATTACAAATCACTGGGTTGCATATCATGGGAGTTGGAGAGGAAAAGGAAAAGGTGGGAGAAGAAATAGGGGATATCAAGAGCAATGAGAACAAATGGAGTCAAAGTAATCCTCAATAAGGAGAAGATAATTCTCCTGGGTGAAAAAATACCTAAGTCTGTTTTCAATAGGGCTCAATAGCTTGCTTTGTATAAAGATCATGTGAGTAAAAACTAGCTGAAAATGCTTGGAAATCATCTAAAAATTATTTCAGAAATGAAGGAGGGAATATAGAAGTATATATGGATTTTTTTAAAAAGTAAGATCTCAGTAAGTCATTCAGGCTGGATTGAAATTCATTCATGGTCACTTGGCTACATTATTTTTGGGGCCATGTGTTAAGACAGCAGTATCATTGTGAAGAGTGTGTAGTTGAAGAACCTCCTGACCTCAAACCAGACAGGAGACAGAAAGAGTCCAGAAACAAACTTTGTCCTTTAAAGACATCCCCCAGTGACCTTACTTCTCAAATGAAGCCTCATAGTTTATTCAGTAGTAAACCCACTCATTGGTTCAGCCACTGATGAAGTTAGAGCCTCCATTCCATGATCTTACTGGCCTTCTAGAGCCCATTGGTTGTCAGCCAAGCTTCCAACATATGACCCTTCAAGGTAACATTTTAAAGTCTACATCATAACAGATGACATCTCAGAGGGTCTGAAGGCATCATGTGGGTATCCCTGAACTAATCAGTAAGGACAGGGAGAAAATGGAGATTTTGATTGGCCTCTGCCCACTCACATTTACCCAATGAATGGTAAATGGATTCTGAGCTTCAAAGCTGAACTACTACTACCTATAGTCAAGTGGATCCTGTTTACTATAACAATCACACACTTAGATGCCTACTGTTCTTGCTTCTAGGTTTGCAGGTGCTTGGGGATTGAATCTCCTGAAATCATTGCACACTGTTCTGACACCCCTTCTCTTGCCTCCCACCTCTGTACTAATATTAATATCGAGTCCATGCCTACTACATGTGGTAGTTCCAGGTGACTGGTGGAATACACATTAAGGTTTGTTTGCATTGCCCCATAATTATATATTAACAGTCTAAAATTGGAATAAATGCCAAACTGTTAGTTGTTTAATTAAATCTTGAGCCCTTTTGAGATTTATCACCAGTGTGTCACCAATTTCAGTAACATCAAATCAGAGGATTAATTGTTTATGTTCCTGGTTGATAATAGGATCTATGATAATTGAACTCTTGCAAACATATTGTCACATTTATAACCTAAGTCACTATGTGTGGAAATTTAGTAGAGATAATTAACAAGAGAGAAGGCTGCTTCAAAAACGAGAAATTCAATACAAACAAAATGTCATGAAAGAAAAGGCACAATATGAAATTTTAAAGAGCACACTATGAGAAGTCAAAGGGCCAAGAAATGTTAAAGGAATTTCTGAAAGCTTAACTCCCTGACCTCAGGATAGCAAAGAGGGAAATAAAACTTACTTAACATTTCCTGGGCTTCGGTGTGTATTGTACATTGAAGGAACACAAGATAAATTATTTAGACTGCTTCAGCTGAGATTGGCAAAATCCCATCCTGTCATAAATAGGGTTTTAAAAGCTTGATAGTATATGAATAATTTATAGTTTCTAAACTAGAAAAGTTCTAAATCTGAAACTCTGCACTAAACGAAGGTCTATATCCACCACAGGGCTCTGGTTTCATCATGAGCAGATCAAGGTACCTCACAAAAAGGTCACAATTATAAGTAAAAGCACAAAATTTTACTCTTGTTGAAAATGGAAAACAAACATGGGGTCTCTAAGAGATACATATAGCAAGCTTTCCAGAAATCACAAACAAAGCTACCTATACCTGTTTATGTGTATTATGCAACCTGCTTGACAAATTACCCTCTTGTCTTTCTCTTGTAGAGGAAATGTGGATGAATTCCATATTCATGAATGTTCCCTCTCACAAAGGGAAGCAAAGTTAAAAAGTCTTTAGAAATCTGAGCACAGAAGCTCTTAGGTTTTTATAAGAAATTCTTATCATTGAAAAATAAGCTTGCCCTGAAATAACATAATTTTTAATGACTTGATTTTATCAAAAATATCAAAAGCAGTCAACAAATTTTAGATAGAAATGCCTACTTCCATTCGTGTAACAGTATGGTTAGATCCCACAATGCAAATGACAAAAATAATTGACAGGTAGGTTTGAGCACCAGCACAATTAATTCTCAGCAAGCACACACCATATCAGGAAATTCAGCGAGGAGGTGACCTGCATTAGCATAGTTAGGGAAGTTGATGAGGACCAGGCAAAACTTTTGCAACTGAGTGGTTAATCTTACAAGCCCCTTAAATGAGGTCAGAAAAACACAACAGCTAATATTTGTGTACTGTTTGCTACTGGCCTTGGCATTATGCCAAGTGCTTTACTGACCATCTGTCTGACATAAATATATCAACAGGCAGTAGGGCACATGTTCAATGTGCTAATGCCCTTGACACATAAGCAGATTAATATTTTTAAGAGTGATCAATGTTTAGAATGGTTTAGAACTTCTTTGCATTTAAAAGCCTTCCTAGTTTTGATCTAAAGTGACCCAGATAGTCTTTTCGGTTCTCCCATCAAATCTACAATTTGAGAAGGAACACCTAGGCACTGTCTCCATAACTCATCTGTGTAAATACACGAAGGTTTAAGGGTCTTGAAAATCATAATGCCTGTGTTGGTCTTTATATTCTGCTCTTGCCATCAATGAGGGTGTGGCCAGGTTGTTAAGGCTTCTTAAAGGAAAGTTTGTATGTTAATACAATCTAAGCTCATAAATGAGATATTGTCTGATGTCTGGTACATAGTAAGCCATCAATAAATGTTACATGGTACTGTTGTTTTATCATTACTTTAATTATTTAAAAAATTGGAAATAAAGAACAAATTGTGCTAACTTTTTACACTTAAAATAGAATGATTTCCAACAACTAATATTTTTAATAAAATGAAACACACATTTTGAAATATATTTTCAAATCCTTAGACTAATTTGTGTCACCCCTAGCTTTTTGTCTTTTTTAAAAAAGACAAATGCAAAATACACATTTAGGATTTCAGAATCAGATTTAAGGCACCAAAATTGTCCTTAGTGTTGAATAAACAAAATTGAAAATGAAGTATTTATAACATATTTCTATATATTTACCTAGAGGACTGGCTCTTTGGAGACTAAGACAGGGTAACCATCGTGCTCCAGGTTAGCCTTAGCAAGACTCATTCTACACACACACACACACACACACACACACACACACACACACACACACAAAATATATATCAAAACTACATTTAAATTAAGTAGTAATTGTTTTTGAGACAGTATCTTGCTATGTAGCCCAGGCTGGTATTATAGTCATGCATCATCACCATGCCTTACAGAAATAATTTTATAAGATGAAAATGCATAAGAAGAAGTAAAGAATTATATTATGGCAACACAACCAAGAATGAGTGATATCCATTTTTTTGCCTAAAATAAAAAAATTCAAATTTCCAAGGTGTTAATTTTTAATAGAGCTATTTTGCTATAAACCTTTCTTTAAGTCAACTTTATTCAAACACTTTGTTTTTATTTCACAAATTACATTTTTTTTCTCAAAATAAACATATTCCTGATACAATACTGAGGGGGCACAAGAGACATTCAATGAAGTATTACATAAACCTCTCCCTGAATCACCATCAACACCTCATTTTCTCTCACCATCTCCACCAGAAAATCCATCAAGTCCCCCTACATTACAGACACCCTAAATCAGTTTTCCGATCTCCACTGCCTCTCCTCTCTGGTTTGTTTAGACTGTTTTCAACTGGTAATATCTCCTTTTTAGTTCATGGTTCTGCTTTGGTTATAGGTATTTGTTTTCTCTTTTTAATATCTCTTCTAATTCCAAAAGTTAATACAATACATATTATTTTATAACAGTGAAAGCATAGAGGTTTGTCTACTAAATATATATTATTATATGTATTATATTATATAGATTTAGCACTAGCCTAAACAGTTTCATGCCATAGTCTTTATCAAGGTCATAATAAACCCATATTACTAAACCTGCTGTCAATTTTCAGGCATTATTGAATCTACTTACAACAATTGATACTCTTCCATGAAAAGCTGTCTTCATGTGGCTTCCTGAAAACACAGTACCTATGGGTTTCCTCCTACCTTCCCAGCTATGTCATCTTAGCCCTCCTTATTGTTTCCTCCTCTTCTCTCTAAACTGCATGGTGACCCAGGGCTCCATCCTACATACCTTAAGTTCCTTTGGGACAATCTTTATGCCTTTAAAATCTGATACCTCATAAATGAACATCTCAGATTCCCAAATTCCTAGTGACATACCCAATCATTTTGCTGCACTCTAAATTTAGATGTCTTAGTCATTGCAAAGTCACCACATGCAAAAATGAACTCCTATCTTTCCCTTGTGAACTAGTTAATGTCTC
The DNA here is from genome assembly GCA_030556225.1 of Cricetiscus sungorus. Lineage (NCBI taxonomy): Eukaryota > Metazoa > Chordata > Mammalia > Rodentia > Cricetidae > Cricetiscus > Cricetiscus sungorus. Next base: position 18,923,405 of record JANBXA010000372.1, on the reverse strand, counting down.
CTTTAGTGTACTAAAAAGACTCAAAGTACCAGTGATGGAAACAAAAAGCAGGACACCACCACAAATCTTGCAGAAACAAAAAAAAAAAAGTAAGAGAATTTTGTGGAGGACCCTCATGTTAATAAATTTGAAAATGTATGTAGATGAACTGGACAAATTTCAAGACAAGTTTAACTTATCTATGATAGTGTTTAAATCCTCAACATGAAGACATCTCTAAACTTAGATGGCATTACCAACAACAACACAAACCTTATATGTATAAGTATGAGAAAGGGGAAGCATCTCATCTCATTTTACAAGGTTGTTTTGAAAGCAAAAATCCAACAGGTATTACAAGACAGGAAAATCCTCAGTTAACCTCTCTCCTGAGGTTAGAGCTCTGAGGCAAATCCCTAAGCAAAATCCTAACAAATGCAGCATGCCAAAGGATCATGCATGGATTACTGCAGCACACAAGGTTATTTGTGCATCTGTATCATTCTCCAAAGCGTCAAAATAAAAGAAAGAAACACAGGGGCAGCTCAATAAAGGTGTAGAAACACTGATGTTCAATCAAAACCCTAATACCAAACAACCCCCCTATTGGTAAAGGACTGAACACTTTTTAAAGATCCAGGGTGGTTCCTATTCACCACTGCTCTTTTCCTTTTATCCTAGATGGCACATGTAATGTGGTAGAAAAGAACAATAACATTTGAAAAGAAAGTTAATTGTCATTATTTGAACATGTTGTGACTGTGTACTTTTAAAAAAAAGTTAAAAATATTTTCAACTATAAAACTAACAAGTTCATTTGTCAAGGATGGGGTATATAGATCCTTATTTATTTATTTATTCATTCATTCATTCATTCATTCATTCATTCATTCATTCATTGGTTTTTCAATACAGAGTTTCTCTGTGTAGATTTGGAGCCCGTCCTGGAACTCACTCTGTAGACCATGCTGGCCTCAAACTCAAAAAGATCTGCCTGCCTCTGCCCCCTGAATGTGAGTGCTGGGTTAAAGACATGCTCCACCATTGCCTAGTCATAATTTTTTAATTGAAGTTTTGGACACAGGAATAATAAATAAGAAACAAATATACAAATGGTTCTATTACAATAGCACAAAACATTAAATATTTAGAAGCAAATTGAAGAAAGTGTGTGGAAGGTATTTTCTTTGAAAATTATAAAATATTAATGGGAAATTTTTTAAAAGACCTAAGTCAATGGAGAAATACACAATAACTTTCTACTAATATTCCTAACATTAAAAATAATTCAATTTTCCCCAAGTTACCACAGAGAGAGAGAGAGAGAGAGAGAGAGAGAGAGAGAGAGAGAGAGAGAGAGGGGGGGGAGATTCAATTCAATAACAATGAAAATCAAAGCAAGCATGATTACAGAAGTTGAAAAGAAGACTCTTAAATTTATATAGAAATACCAAGGAGAAAGTTCAGCTAAGATGAATGTGAAAAGGCTTAAGATCTCACATTGCCAGATATCAAGACATATCTGAAATTATATTAGTTAAGCTGACACAGAGTCAGTGCAAGACTGGCAGATGTACCAAGAAAAGAATTCAGAATCAGGAGCACAAAGACCATCAACACCTTGCAAGATGATAGGGAAAGAAGGGAGTTTTTGAATAATGTCAAGAGGGTGGTTTTGTCATTTTTACATTAAAAAACTTACATCTTGGTGTCTATCTTACACAACATCCCAAAATCTATTACAGATGAAGTCTAGCTTTAAATGTGAAAGATGAACAATACATCTCAGGAGAAAGTCTTCATGAGCTTAGATTAAGCAAAAGTATTGTAAACGAGACCAAAAATAGTTAGCAAAAAGTACAAATTTAACTTCACAGTTATATGCTTTAAAACTTTAAATACCTATTCAATCTAAAACACAACAAAGAGAATAGCAAAAACCATAAGTTTCTGGAGGTAACTCCAGTAAGGAAATTTCATCTAAACCCTGAACATCTACCATTATCTCTAGCTGTATCTATTCATTCAAGTCAATAATACAGATATAACTAATTGTAAAACACACACACTATAAAAGCTCTATATTTTCAAAACCATGAAAAGATGCCACATCAGTAATTATCAGGAAAATAAAACTAAACTACAATAGAACAGAACTGGATACTTACCAGAAGTCATCAAATTTAGAATAACAAAAATGTGAAATTCTAATTGGGACATAGAGTAAACATTGAGAGAAATGTAAGCTGACATAACCACCTTGAAAATTGGTAGTCTTTACCAGTGTATACAGCAAACATTACTTCAGCTACATACATGTCATGGAATTTATGCAGAATTTTTTATCAAAATATACATGAGAAAGTGTTTATTCTTATCAAACATAGCCGTAGCCAAAACACATTTTAATGGTTTCTGTTACGACTTTGAGAATCTCATACAATGTATTTTGATAAAATTCATCCCCCTTCTGCAATTTCCCTAAGTTTCTCCCCACCCAACTCCATTCCCTCTATCTCTTTCTCTCTAAAACAATGGTTCTCAAGCTTCCTAAGGCTGCCATCCTTTAATACAGTGCCTCATGTTTTAGTGATCCCCCAAACCATAAAAGTATTTCATTGCTATTTTGTATCTGTAATTTTGCTATTAGTTATGAATCATAATATAAATATCTGAAACCTGATATGCAACTCCCAAGAAGGTCATGACCCACAGGTTGAGAACCACTGCTCTAAAAACCTATTGAATTCAGTTGTGTTAGTCAACTACTTCTTACCAGGAGGTCTGCTTTGTAGTGTAGATATACCAGCTGTCACACCAACTGAAGAAAACCAACTGTCCCTCTCCCAGCAGCAATGAAATGGGATTTCTCAAAATACATATTTTTAAGCTAAGTGTCAAATGCTAGTGAGATAGATCAATTTGTAAAGTACTTACTGTGAAAACACACGAGTCTGGATTCAATCACTAGAACTTGTATTAAAAAAAATCAGGCAGTCCCCCATACAAGTACTAACCAGGCCCAACTCTGCTAGGCTTCTGAGATCAGACAAGATCAGGCAAGTTCAGGGTGGTATGGCCATAAGTCCCTCACAGAAGGGGAAAGGGACAAGATCTCTTTAGCATATAGGAAGGGGGGGCAGTGAATGGAGAGGGAATTAAGAGAAAGACAAGGGGAGGAGAGGAAAGCAGGTGGGACTAAGAAGATTGAGTCAGGGAGGAATAGAAGAGAGGAGAGAGAAGAGAGACAGAGAGAGAGAGAGAGAGAGAGAGAGAGAGAGAGAGAGAGAGAGACCATAAAAGAGGGGGCCATTATAGGTTTGAAGAGAAAACTTAACCTAAAGAAATGTCCAGAGACCTACAAGACTGACCCCAATTAACAATTTGAGCAACAATGGAAAGGCTACCATAAATGCCCTTCCCTGATAATGAGATCAACGACTAACTTATCCACCGTCATGGAGCCCTCATCTAGTAGCTGATGGAAACAGAAGCAAACACCCACAACTAAACACTGAGATGAACTGGGATCCAGATACAGAGAGAGAGGACAAGACCAGGCTGCAGAAACACATAGAGACAGCTGACCTGAACAAGGAGGAGCTAATGGGCCCCCAGACTGATAGCTGGGAATCCAGCATGGGACTGACTCAGACCCCCTGAACATGGGTCTCAGCTAGAAGGCCTGAGCAGTCTAAGGGACCTCAAACAATAGAACCAGGATGTATCCCTGGTGCACAAAAGGACTTTGCAGGCGCATCCTCCATGGAGGGATACTCCCTTAACCTAGAGACAGAAGAGAAGTCCTAGTCTCTACTCCAAATGACTTGATAGATTTAGATGACCCCTCCTGGAGGGCATCACCCTACATGTGGAGTGGGGGGTGGGAGTGGTAGGGGAGGGTGGGAGGGGGGCATGTGAGGGTGGGAGAAAGAGATTGAGGAAGGGAGGGAGGGAGACAGGGATTGAGGAAGGGAGGCAGGGAGGGAGGGAGGGAGGCAGGGAGGGAGGGAGGGAGGGAGGGAGGGAGGGAGGGAGGGAGGGAGAAAGAGAGAGAGAGGGAGGGGGAACTGGGATCGATATGTAAAATAAAAATAAAAAACTAAATTAATAAAAAAATATCAGGCATAGAGGTGTGCATTTTTAACTTCAGTGATAGGGAGAGGAAGAAAGGCAGACCCCTTGGGTGTTGCAACCCAGTCAGCTTAGCAGAATTGGTGAATTCCATGACAGTGAGGAATCCTGCCTCAAAATACAAAGTAGGTAGCATCCTAAGGAATAACACCAGACTGGCCTACACACACACACACACACACACACACACACACACACACTCACACACATGTACATGCACACACACACTCACACACATGTACATGCACACACACACACATACACACACGTGTGTGTGTATAGTATGTATGTATGTATGTATGTGCACATACAGTGGAATGCTGTAATGCAGTAATGAGACTAAACAAAGGATGATGTTTATTATGGAAAAAATGTAATGTGTGGAACAGGACAGGGGCCTTCTGGGTACAAGTAGAATTCTATATCTTCTGACTAGTAAGTAGCCAAATGATTTTGTTCACAAACTCTGTGAAAAAAATAATGTGAGATGTTTGTTGTGGAATAATCTTTTTGTACACTGTGAATATGTGTCACCTGGATTGGTTTCATAAAAAAGCTGAAAGGTCAGTATCAATGTAGAATTTTTCAGGACAGAGGGAGAACAATGGGAAGAAGGGTGGAGACATGAGGGTTGTCATGAGACACAGAAGACAGGTTGGCAATATGTAGATTAATATAAATAAGTTAATTTAAGTTGTAAGAGCTAGTTAGTAACTAGCCCAAGCTGTGGCCTAGCAATTATAATTAATAATAGCTCTGCATGTCATTACTGGGGAGTTGGCTGTCCTGACAAAAGGGTCCAACTACAGATCTTGTAATGCACTGAGTATTCTGATATTCCTAAAATGATCTACTAAGATTTTACCTTCAGGTGATGGCTTTTTGGAAGGAGGGTCTTCAGGAGGTGATTAGCTCATGAGTGTAGAACCCCCATGAACTGAATCAGTGGCCTCATAAAAGAGTTTCAGACAGCTGCCTTTACCCTCCCATGAGGTTACAAGGGTTTATGTTCATGAAAGTCTGCAGGAAAGAAAGATTACAAAAAAAATGCATTGGAGTACAATTCTCTTCAAGGAAAACTACTGTGTGAAAAAAAATTCATACTTACAGGTGATTTACACAGTTCAAACAGCATCGTGTACGATACTGTTGGATTTAGCTCACATCTTCCATTAAAAGTATCACACAGGGGATGCTTCCACTCAAAAAAAAAAAAATAAATGTATTTTTAAAATAATACCAAACACTCTGTAATATAAGAACAGATCCCACACTTTTTTGTGAAAACTCTAAGCGTTCACTGAATTTATTTTAGTGGAAAGTATGATTTAACCTCTGAACTCTGCAGAGGTGTACCCAGAGCAGGGAAATTTCACACCTACTGTCCCAGGATCCTATCTCCTGAGGATGCACAATCACAATCATCTTTTAATCAGTAGAAAGGCTGTGCACTGAGGTTGGCTTCCCCACCCTAGGCTTTACAAGTTAATTCTATACCAGCATAGAGCTTCCTTTCTTCTTCCTTGGAAATATCAGTTTCAACAGTTCACTAAGGAAGGAAGGGGATTAAAACTATACTGGAAAGGAAAGATAGAATAAAAACCACCAGTCCTTTCTCATTTAAAAGCACAACTATCCTTTACAGTTCAGTCCCACCAAAGAAAATAGCAGTCTACACGTGAAAATATACTCCCAGCATAGGGATGCAGGTTGAAGTTACAGTAAGATATCAAAATTCACTACTCAAGTGGGTGTAAAAATTCAAATATGAGCACCCTTATATCAATATTTCTTAAGAAAAAATAGAACAACAAGGAAATAAAAATTAACTTTTAAAGTCCTATCTAATTAAAACATGAACAATAGCCAGTGAGTGGTTAATACACATTCATTTCAGGTGCTCATAGAACTAATATAAAGAATTATTGTGGTGAGGAGAGCACTTGACAAAAGAGGATCCAAACTGCCTGGTTACATGATAGCTTGATTTCAATGCTATAATAACCAAACCAGAATTTGTATATGAAACTGGGAAAATGCCAATAGAAAATGGAACAACACCATAGTCCAATTTATTTTTAACAAAGACACTGCAGGGGAAGGAAAAGCACTTCATTAAATGATGTTGGAGCAATCAGATACCCATTTTTTAAAAAGAGCCTCCAATTTATACCATAAATAAATACCTAATCAATATGGTTCATAGACCTAGACATAATAACTAAAATAGCAAATGTTCTAAAACAAATATCTTCCACAATTTTTGAATGGGTAAAAAAATGAAAACATGATTCATAAAATAAAAGAATACTAAATTAGACTGCCTTGAAATAAAAGATATGTTCATAAATGGATGGATTAAGAAAATTAACAGAAAAAAAAAACCATTGGATTCCTAGAAAACGTTTGAGACACGTGTATTTGACCAAGGACAAACAATATAATATAAAAACTTACAAAATGTAAACACCCAAGGGATGCCAAGTAGTCACTTGGGAAATGCAGATTAAGTCACTATAAGAGAACACTGCACACTCACTAGATAGGTAGCACTAGATTGCATGGAAACTCCTAGTGCTATTGAAAATGTAGTTCTTCCTCCCTGAGAGCTGTGTATAACAATACAAAGGAAAGGGGGCTTCAGAGAAAGAAAGCTTAAAGACATAAATATGCATGCTACCAATGGTGACCAACCTGGTGTGAGCAGTGAATGGCTGCTTCAGGCAGGAACACCTGGAACAAAGATCTAGGATAAACACAACAAAAGAGAAGAGTAAGGGGAGAGGAAAGAAGGGGAGGAAGAAAAGGAATGTAGCCCAGGGAGGAAGGAGGACGCCAGCTGCGGCTCCCCCATAAGACGACCACGTGGAAATACTTAGATAAGTAGAAATGGGTTAATAATTAAGACAGAGCTAGCCCATAAACAGTAATGGTAACTGGCCAACAGGATTGTATCAAATACAGAGTCTCTGAGTGTTATTTGGGGCTGGCGCGGCTGTGGGCCCAGACTGGCGGGCTGGCGGAAACATACACGCTACAGATGGCGCCCAACGTGGCTATAAGAACGTTCACTTAAAACTTGATAAAAGCTTAAAAAAAAGATTTTAGAAACAAAGGAACAGAGACTAGCAAGACTTCTTAGTAGCAGCATTTTCTTGGTTGGATTTGTTTTGCTATAGACAGAGAGTTGTGTGGCTCCTTTAAGGGAGGTTTCCAAAATTAGCATAAGCGGCAAAAAAAGCCGCCTTGCTTTTAAAGAGCTCTGCTAACAATTCATTGGTGTGTACGAGAGCTGCAATGAAAGTTTACACTGTGTTTTAAAAAATACACTGGCTTGGGAGAGAAAAAGAAACGGGATAAAATGGTTTAAAAAAGAAACAAGGAAATGAAATGAATGGGTATGGTGGTGCACGCCATTAATCCCAGCACTCGAGAGACAGAAGCAAGCAGATCTCTGTGATTTCAAAGTAAACCTGGTATGCAATGAATTCCAGGACAGATAAAAGTTACATAAAGAAACCCTGTCTCAAAATATTTAAAATAGAAGTAGAATAAATAGAGTAATAAAAAAGCCACGTAAAGATGGAAAACACAGAGAGATTTTGGATACTATATGCGCTTCTGTTGTCTTTAAATTGTTTGATTGCTGAGAAAATAACTACTGATAAAAGAAATGCTGCTGGATTAATTCAATTTATATATTTTAAAAATGCTTTGACTCAAAAATTTAAGCCTAAGGACAAGTTACTGGGGAAAAGGATTTCTATTTTTGTTTCTACAGAAAATGAAAAGCTATGGATTCTTTCCAGACTTATATGGTTTGACCAAGCCAGACCCCCTGAAACAATGCCCCAGATGATCCAACATTCAAAGCAGTTGAGACAAAGCCTTACAGACTACAGCCAAGATTTCTGTGTCTTCTTAGGATCCCCATGACAGCGCCCTCTACAAGCAGGAAGTAGTTTGGAAAGAACGACGCCCAAATTCCCAAATATTGTTTATAAACGTTTGTTTTCATTTATATGGACTTGGTTATAAATGGCTATAACCACAAACAATCTTTTTAAAGGTAAAAAGGGAATTATGGTATAGATATGAATACTTTGCTTTGGAATGGATTTTCTTTTATTGATACAATTTAAGGTCAATTTTGTGATATGTATATTTCTCCTCTTGTTTAGGTATTATGTTAATATAGCTCATTGGAAAATGTAATGTATAATTTAGTACAGATTAGAGAGTAGCCTATGATAATGAAAACTTGAGAGTTAAGTTAATTAGGATTTCTAGATATGCAGAGATGTATTTGAGATGAATAGGCATTCTTCAAACCTTTCAAAGACCTACAGAATATGGCATTTAAAATGGTTTAGGGATTTTCTTGACAGTGAGGCACAACTGCTCCTGGTAACACCACCTGCATCAAAAAGGAAGATGGACATTGAAGAAACTCGTTATGAAGTTTGCTTCTAATATGGCAAGACTAGCCATTTGGGCAAGGTACTGCTCTTCTGGACTGTTTGACTTTATGTTGTAGAAACTGGACATGCAGGACCCACAAAGAAGTGACTGCTGATGCAAGATGGACATTGTTACAGGATTCCTGCTTCAAGGAAGAGGCTGCCAGACAGCCAGACAGTCTACAGGACACAGAGAAAAATGACACACTGTCAATACAGGTGGACAGTTTAAAGTTTTCTGCTTTGTTGAGGAGTCTGGAGACACACTATGGCCTATGGGCTGAAGATGGAACATTACAGAAGAACTTCGGGTGACTGACCAGGCAATGAATTGCCTCTGTCATTTCTAGAGTTTATATATTATCCTTCTGTGGTCTTTGAAGGAGTTGAAGACAGATAGTTATGCTTATAGTTTTCCTTAGTTAGGATTGAAGATAGGTTACATATAGGTCTTTAGACTCACAAAGATAGGATAGATGATATTTTCTTTAAGTCTTACAAAATGTTAATCGACTAAATATTGTTAACTGTGATTCTTATTAGATAACTGTTATATGATATATTTTGCTATGTTAAGGTTAAACCCCTTCTTTTACTTTAGACAGAAAAGAGGAGATGATGGGAGATGTGATTCTGTATATATGTTTCTCATACTGGTTAATAAAGCACTGTGGCCAATGAGATAACAAGATAGGCGGGGCTAGGAGACCAGAAGGAGGAGAGAGGAAGTAGTAGGAGTCGAGATGTAGCCCGGGAAGAAGCAGGACACCTGCCTCGGCTCCGGGATAAGATGACCACGTGGAAATACTTAGATAAGTAGAAATAGGTTAATAATTAAGACAGAGATAGCCCATAAACAATAATGGTAATTGGCCAACAGGATTGTATCAAATACAGAGTCTCTGAGTGTTATTTGGGGCACATGTGGTTGCAGGACAATGGCGGCAGGACCAGGAGGCCGGCGGGAACAACATGCCGCAACAGAGGCAGAAGTGATATGAGTGCATGCACACTGAATGTGTACGTGAGATGAAGAAACAGGGAAATCCACAGATGTACCTGCCACAGAAGGTAAGTGTAGTGGACAGCGCTGGCTCTGAAGACCATTCAATCAACCAGGAACATTCAAATGTAGTACTGCTTAAATTGGAAAATTATGCCTCAGCGTATTTTGTTACTGATTTCACTTTATGCTATGTAATTACAAACACAGTCTCTAGCTCAATGCCCAAAATTGTCCCAGAAGACTGAGTGCCAGTGCTGTTGTGGTGTGAGAATGTGAATTGTACTAGGAAGGGAGATGAAGTAGAGATGGAAATAGGCAACAGTCAGTGGAGATGATGGTAAGGAAATACTCACAAGCATTTTGGACTAACTTAGTAGTCAAGTTGTCTGGTTTCAAAATCAAAAGACAAAAGCCAGGCAGTGCTGGTGCACAACTTTATTCCCAGGACGCACAGAGGCAGGGGGATCTCTGCAAGTCTTAGGCCAGCCTGGTCTACAGGGTGAGTTCCAGAATAGCTACAGCTATACAGAGAAGCCCTGCCTCAAAAAAAGGGGGAGAAGAAGGAAGAAAGGAGAAAATATAAGCAAATCCACTCCATTGCAGTCTCTGATAAATGTTCATATTATTGAGTTTCAATATTCTCAGATATATAAATGGCAATATGGTTGAATGTCTTCCATCTTACTGTTTTAAAGACCAAGTGAACATACAGTATATATGGTAAAATTGTGAATCTCTACTATGTTTTACCATACTGGCTAAAACATAAATAAAAATGGAAAGGCAAATTCAATAGAATGAGATGGGACAACATATATTTGAAAAGATAAAGTTCACAACCTAAGAGTTGCTCATTGAGTACCTGTCAGTGGTTAAGCAGTACAGTACAGGATGCTAAATTTTAGAGAAGAGTCTAAATAGAAACTGGGACAAACAGTAGGAGGGGAAAAGAAGAGGGGGAATACTGGATGTTACTTGTATAACATAAAGCTGCATTACATCACAGGGCAGGACAAGCAGTGCCTGCTCCTTAGGTCAGAGCTTTTTGAAATAAGAACAATATTCATAACACATTGTAATATGACCATAAGTGATACACAAAAGAATATTTCTTTATTTCACTAGGCATGATGCATATGAACCAATTGCTTTTAGAACCAATCATGTAGAAAATAATAAATATAAATGTGTGTGAATATCTGTGTGTGTGTGCAATATCTAAGCTAGAGTAGCTTAAAACGAGTTCAATTCAGTTCAGTTCCAAGAACTATTACATAGAAATAACCATAGTTCCTCCCTGGAGAAGGGGGAAGGGGGAAGGTTTCCTGAGAAAATTGGGAGCATGGGGAGAGGGAGTTAGGAGAAAGAGAAGGTTGGAAGAGGAGAGGAGAGGTAGGCATGAGGGAGCAGGAAGATTGAGTCAGGGAAAGAATAGAGGAGAACAAAAAAAATTAAAGAGAGAGAGAGAGAGAGAGAGAGAGAGAGAGAGAGAGAGATACCATAATAGAGGGAGCTAATATAGGTTTAAAGAGAAATCTGGCACTAGGGAAATGTTCAGAGATCTACAAGAATTACCCCAACTCACAATCTAAGCAATAGTGAAAAGGCTACCTTAAATGTCCTTCTCCTATAATGAGATTGATGACTACCTTATATGTCATCCTAGAGTCTTCATCTAGTCACTGATAAAACAGAAGTAGACACCCACAGCTAAACACTGAGCCAAACTCCTGGAATCCAGTTGCAGAGAGGTAAGAGTGATGAGCAAAGGAGTCAAGACCAGGCTGGAGAAACCCACAGAAACTGCTGACCTGAACAAGGGGGAGCTCATGAACCTCAGACTGAAAGCTGGGAAACCAGTATAAGACCAACCTAGACCCCTTGAATGTGGGTGCTAGTTGGGAGGACTGGACAATTTATGGGGCCTCTGGTAGTAGATCAGTATTTATCCCTAGTATAAGAATGGACTTTGAAGCCTATTCCACATAGAGGGATACTCTCTCAGCTTAGACACATGGAGGAGGGACTAGGCCCTGCCCCAAATGATGTGACACACTTTGAAGACTCCCCATGGAAGGCCTTACCCTCCCAGCAGAAAGGGGATGGGATGGGGGTTGTAGAGGGGACATGGGAAGATGGGAGGGTGAGGAAACTGGGATTAACATGTAAAAATGCCCTTTTTTCAATTTATCAGAGAGAGAGAGAGAGAGAGAGAGAGAGAGAGAGAGAGAGAGAGAGAGAGGACCATTAGCTATAGAGATCAAAAGTCACAATGATGGCATTAAAGTGACTAAAGATGAGAAAATTTAACAGGAGATAAGCCTGAAATATTTAGGCTGCCATATGCCTGAGCTCATGATCCCTTCTAGGATTCTACAATTTTTAAAGTCTTAGGCTACAGGATAACAAATAGATCCTCTTTAGAGTAAATGTTTCATGTATGATTAGTATACATTGTCCAATGTATGTATGTTTCACAAATAAATGTATTACTTATAAAAGAATAAATATCTCTTTTAATGAGAAAAGATACTGCCCTTCCCACAATGAAAGAGGTCCAGTATAGTAACCCTGCTCCCTGTGGGCAGTAATGCCATATCAGGGGCTCAGTATTGAGCTCTACTGATGGAAGATTTAGCACAGAATAGAAGCTATAGTCAGGAGTCTTAGGGAGTAGATATTCATAAGGTTGGGAACAAGTACAACTCTCTTTGTGATTAGAATCTAGTTTCAGTGAGGAACTTTCTAGATCAGGTTGAGTTGTGGGCACGTCTTGCTGGAGGGGGGGGCAGGAGGATTGTCTTGATTAATGTCTTGATAATGAGGGAAGATCTACCTCATTATGGATGACCCTGGATTTGGGTCCTGGACTATATGAGTGGAGAAAGAGAGTATTAAGTTTCAAACCCAGGATCCTGAGTCCCCACCTGCCATATCTTTGACCCCCATCACTGGAGGCGCCTGACAGAGCCCACTGCCCCCACTGCTCTGGTTGAGCACTGGTCCAGAGGGCAGGTCCAACAATCCTTCCACCTCTTGGGAACTTCCTGGATCTGTTCGGAGCACACTAGACCTACCTATCCACGCAGGACCACCCGGAGTCCCCGCCTGCCTGATTTTGACCCCTATTGCTGGGCCCCTGCCTGAGAGACCTCCTAGAGAGTTTGGACCATTCAAAGATGCTTTGAAAACCTATATTCCACAAAATTTGAAAATTCAAAGGAAATGAACAAATTTCTGGGTAACTATCACTTACCAAAAATTAAATCAAGAACAGATAAGCAACTTAAATAGACCTATAATCCCTAATGAAATAGAGGCAGTCATCAAAAGCCTCCCAACCAAAAAAAGCCCAGTGCCAGATGGCTTCAGTGCAGACTTCTACCAGAAATTCAAAGGAGAGCTAATAGCAATACTCCTCAAATTGTTGCACAAAATAGAAGCAGAATGTTCATTACCAAACTCTTTTTTACAAGGCCCAAATTACCTTGGTACCTAAGTCGCACAAAGATACAACTAAGAAAGAGAACTATAGATCAATATACCTCGTGAACATTGATGCAAAAATACTCATAAACTATTGGCAAACTGAATCAAAGAACACATAAGAGAAATCATCCACCATGACCAAGTAGGTTTCATCCCTGGGTTGCAGGGATGGTACAATATACAAAAATCTATCAATATGATCCACCATATAAACAAACTGAAAAAGAAAAACCACATGATCATCTCAATAGATGCTGAAAAAGCCTTTGACAAAATTCAACACCCTTTCATGATAAAGGTCTTGGAGAGATCAGAGATAACAGAAACATACCTAAACATAATAAAAGCAATATACACTAAACCAACAGCCAACATCAAACTGAATGGAGAGAAGCTTAAGGCAATTTCTCTAAAATCAGGAACAAGACCTGTAGTGTGTATGTTTCTGCCAGCCCGCCAGCCCGCCATCCTGCCAGTCTGGGCCCACAGCCGCGCCAGCCCCGAATAACACTCAGAGACTCTGTATTTGATACAATCCTGTTGGCCAATTACCATTATTGTTTATGGGCTAGCTCTGCCTTAATTATTAACCCATTTCTACTTATCTAAGTATTTCCACGTGGCCGTCTTATCAGGGAGCTGCAGCAGGCGTCCTGCTTCTTCCCAGGGTTACATCTTGACTCCTCCCTACTTCTTTCTCTTTCTTCCTTCTAGTCTCCTAGCCCCGCCTATCTAGTTTTCTATTGGCCACAGAGCTTTATTAACCAGTATGAGAAACATATATACAGAATAACATCTCCCATCAAAGACCTCTAAAATTAGGAACAAGACAAGGCTGCCCTCTCTCTCCATATCTCTTCAATATTGTTCTTGAAGTGCTAGCTAAAGCAATAAGACAACAAAAGGAGATCAAGGGAATACAAATTGGAAAAGAAGTCAAACTGTCACTATTTGCAGATAAATGACCCAAAAAACTCTACCAGGGAACTCCTACAGCTGACAAACACATTCAGCAAACTAGAAGGATACAAGATGAACTCAAAAAAAAAAAAAATAAAATCAGTAGCCCTACTATATACAAACAACAAAGGGGCTGAGAAAGAATTCAGAGAAACATCACCCTTTGCAATAGCCACAAACAACATAAAGTATCTTGGGGTAACACCTACCAAACAAGTGAAAGACCTATATAGCAAAAACTTTGTGTCCTGATATTAAATCCTGATATTAACCCACTCACCTACAAACACCTGATTTTTGACAAAAGAGCTAAAAGTATACAATGGGAAGAGGAAAGCATCTTCAACAAGTGGTGCTGGCACAACTGGATGATAGTGTGTAGAAGACTGCAGATAGACCCATGTCTATTGTCATGCACAAAACTCAAGTCCAAATGGATCAAGGACCTCAACATAAATCCAGCCACCCTGAATCTCTTAGAAGAGAAAGTGGGAGGTACCCTTGAACAAATTGATATAGGAAACCACTTTCTGAACATAACTCCAGTAGCACAGACACTGAGATCAACAATTTATAAGTGGGACTGCCTCAAACTAGAATCCAGATGCAGAGAGGACAAGACCAGGCTACAGAAACCCACAGAGACAGCTGACCTGAACAAGAAGGAGCTAATGGGCTTCCAGTCCAATCCAAGATTGGACTGACTCAGTCCCCCTGAACTTGGGTCTCAGTTAGACCACCTGGGCAGTCTAAGGGACCTATGACAGTGTAACCAGGTTGTATCCCTGATGCACATAAGGATGTTGGGAGCATTGATGGAATACTTTCTTAACCTAGAGGCAGGAGGGAGGGCTTATTCCCAACTCCAAACAACCTGACAGATTTAGATGACCCCTCCAAGAAGGCATCACCTTACATGTGGGGGTGGGGAATGGGACAGTGGTCGGGGGGGGGCATGGGAGGGTGGATGAGAGAGAGGGAGGGACAGAGAGGGAACTGGGATCGATATGTAAAATAAGAATAATTAATTAATTTTTAAAACGTTTCAAGCCCAGGACAAATGGCTGTGATTCCTGTTTAACATATCAAAGCAGCCCTGACTGCCAGGTTCTCCCAGCATCCTTCAGTCCCTACCTGTTTCAGGATAAATAGCATACCTGCCCACTGCCCTGAACTTTCCAGCCCAGGGCTGGCATGCCCTTCCCCAAGAAGCTCTTCCCTGTATAATTCAAACATTTTGGTTACCTGCCTCTTGTACCTTTGGCCTCCTGGTTAGTGGACCTTGTTCCGGTCTCTCCCCTCCCTGTTCTCCTGCCCCTCTCCCCAGTCTAGTCATGACCACTCTGGACTCTCCCTAATGTCCTTGCCTCTACCTGTGCTCTCCCTTTTATCTACAATAAACTTTCTCATCCACCGTACCTTTCCTTTTTAATAGTAAGTATGCATATATATAGATATATGCATGTTTAATATACATACATACATGCATACATACATACATACATACATACATACATACATACATACATACATACTCTCTGTTTGACTGTGGAAGTATCTGCTTCAAGTATCTTGCTGTGATGTCCCCATGAGGATGGACTGTAATCTAGAATTATAAGCCAAATAAACCCTTTCTTGAAACAAAACAAACAAACAAAAAAAAATCACTATCCATCCATGGCCCTAGGGGGATGGTTCTGTTGATAAAAATAGTGTGAGGGCCAGAGTTAAGATCTCCAACACTCATGTAAATCCCAGGTGTGTGTGTATGTGAGACAGTCCACCTATAAATCTTGTGCTGGGAAAGCAGAAATGGGGATCCCCCATGAGCATATTGGCTAGCTATGCTAGCTTTATCAGTACGTTTATTTGAGATAGCCTCAAGAATTGAGGTGAAGAACAATAAACCCCAACATCAGCCACCACATGCATATGCCCACACCCACATGCACATATACACACGGAGGGGGGGTGCACAGCATGTATGCATGAACAAGCTGAGCCCTGCCTTAAGTTACTCTATACCGTCTAAAACAGTCATCTTCTAATCCAATCCTGGAAGTACAAAGAATGTCATCCTATAAATTTATCAGAGTGAACTGACACTGTAAATGTACATAGGAATATCAAAAGTATACCAGAGAAAGCAGGCCCAAATACTTATAGAACAACCTACCAACCTACACACACACACACACACACACACACACACACACACACACACACAAGAAAAGAAAAGAAATGAACAACAAAAAAAAAAAAAAAAAAAAAAGGTAATTCCCTCCTTTGGATCCCATAATGATCTGGACACCTGGAATTCAATTGTAATGGCCCCCACTGACCACCAGGTGAATGTCAAAGACCAACATGCAGAGAGCTCCTGACTGTGCCCAGAGGCTTCTCCTTAACTCTGCTCTTCGTTTATGGCCCACTCACAACCACCTGCCCTCTACCTGCTCTCTCATCTGAACCTGGTCTTGGACCTGCCATCCATCTGTTCACACATTCCTTCATCTAGACCTCTGATATTACCCTATACCTCTCTAGGCAGACCCAGCTCTACCACTCTGCTCTCAAACCTTGATCTGCAATGACAGCAGCTTCCTTCCCTACAATAATCAAAATAGGCTCCATTTTCATTTCTATCAACTCAATTTGAAACCTGAATCTTCATTTGTATCTATACCTGTAAATGAAGAGATATGGGAAGTGAATAATTTCAAGGACTTGGTCTTCCCCGGGGATGAGCACCCTTATTGATTATTCAATACCAATCACTCAGCCCTAAAGACATAAACAATGGAGCAACACTAAATGAACTGAGAAAGATATATACATATATATGTATACACACACACACACACACATACATACATACATACATACATATGGGTGTATGAAACCATAATAATTGAAGACAAAACAATAGAGATAATACATGAAATTAAAAGGAAGGCTTCAAGGTAGTGAAAGGGAAATGGGGGAGCTGATATGATCATGGAGATGATCAAAATCTATTATATGTATATGTAAATTGTGAAATGTCATAACAAAATCCATTTGTACAATTAATAAATGTTAATAAAAATTAAATTAAAACCTAGCATGGTGATACACTGATACACACCGGCAATCACTGTAATTAGGACCTAGAAGCAAGTCAGCTATGTAGTATGTTCAAGACCATTTTGGAAAACATGACATCCTGGCTCAACAACAACAAAAAATGAAAAGGGAACTACAACTAAATATCAAGGAAATACACATAAATTGTTAATTAAATACTATAAACCGCCACTTACATCGGGTCATTTTAGCATGGTTAATTTTCTGAACAAATGCATTCAAAATCACTCCAACTTAATGAATAAACTCTGACTTTGCCAATAATCACATCTCAAAGAAATGCCAAAAGTGCAAATATTAAATCCTAGCAACATCATGAATTGCTTTGCAGCAGTTAAAAGTTAAGCTGAAGGTGGAGGTACAATGTGCTTAATGGTAGCTAATTAATGTATGGTCAGTGGGGAAAAGCAGTAAATGACATGAGTAAATCTTACCTTCCCAGAAAGTGATATATGTGTACATATGTATGTAAATATATATAAAGAGGTAGAAAATTGACTAAAAAATGTATATCACAATAAAAGTTCTTATCATGGGGAAGAAAAAATGTGGTTTGAGCAAACCTTAACTTTTATCTTTTCCCCATATTGTTTAGTATTTTAATCCTGAGTGTTTATTTATTCAAGTATAACAAGCACTTCAGAAATAAAATGTTTTAGTTATATAATACTAGATCAATGTATGATCTCTGTATAATTTGTATAGTTCCCTCTCAATAGTTTCTTAAACTCAAATGATTTCTGCAAAATATAAGCTTCCAATAACAAAATACAAGCAAATCCATGAATTCTCAACCCCTTAGATTGGCACTGTTGTACCATACATACTGAGACACAAATTGCACACACCAAATAGCCTGAACAACCTAATGTTCCATTAAACAAAGAAATCTGCATGGAATCTGGAACTGCCAGATTGAAGGCTGCTTCTTAGGTTTGATTTATAAGTGACTTGGGAACCCCAGGTCTACAAGTTGAGTGTCGACACTGCTGTGTTGCCCTGTGTTTCAGCAGCAAATAGAAGCTCTTCACTTTTCAGGCCAAGTGAGCTTTTCCATTGTGTTAGTTTTGCCATACTGCTCACTCCTTCTAATATTCAGATGTCTGTCAGGCTTTGTGATTACTGTTGTTTGGATAAGTTATTCAACTTTCCTAATGCTCTTTATTTTTTCCTTCTTTAAACCACAAAAAAAAAAAAAAAAAAAAAAAAATGACCACCACTTTGCCTTGGTTGATTTGAAGAAGAAGCTTTCTTTCAAATGTAAAGTACTCTATCAAATCAACTAATATGAACAGGATTTTTCTGAATGAAACTGTGTGAGAATATCACAGCAAAGACACAAGTGGATTTTACCAGTAGGTCAAAGCATTTTTTAAAATGCAACATGTGTGTTGTTTCCTGTGTTGCTGTATAAAATAGCCACTCTGTCATCTTTTCTATTATTACTTATTAGTATGTAAAATACTATGTACACTAAGCACTATTTTATGTCACTTTTAATCAAAATCCAGAATATTTAAGGAAGATTCTGAATTTACTAATTTTCCTTCACCTAGTTGAATAGCATATTGTATTATGCCACAAGGGGTCAGTATTTCTTTTTGAAATTCGTCTGTCCTAAACACTTCTCTTTGCTGGGGTACTGCAATAAAGCATCCTTTCACAGGTCAAGATTTCAATGACTTAGCATCCATGTCAAGACTACCTCACAACATGGCATTACATCTGTGAAAACACTCAAATAATATCCCAAACAAAGTCACTGGCTAGCACAGCTGTAGGGATGGAATATTGCCAACCAGAATTGAAATATATATATTTCATGGAAAAAATACACAGATCAGACTCTGGCTACTCAAGCTGTCTTAGTGTCAGAAGCAAGTCAGAGAACATGTCGTTGTAACACCAGCAGTAATTAGTAGGTGTGAGAGAAACAAAACTAAGTGTTATTTCACCACCCTAATAGGGTCCATTTGGGAAATGTCAAGTAAAAGAAATTGTTGTCTCCCTGGAAACAGACAGCAGGAATCCTTCCAACATATTCCCCATTCTGTACTTACAGTACTGACTTATAGGAACTTCAGTTTCAAAGTACAACTGCAACAGACGTACAGTCCCATATTTCTCTGTATGATGGCTCTAATGACTTCTTATTCAAGGGTCAAGTCATAGGTCAGTATGAATACCCTTTCTAGCAGTCTGAAAGAGTAAAATATATATAATATAGCAGCATGAGCTGAGACTACTAATAACACAAACAAGTCTAAGGATAAGTCAGAGGTCAGAACAAACTAACCTCCTCAGGGCTGTAGGGTGCTACTAATAGCCATGGCATTCTCACTTTACCAAGCTATCTTAAGTTGTATTTCACTCATTATTTTCACCAAGATAGGTATTGGCTCTGAGATGCAATTAGATAAACAGAAGGACTGAGGTGGAGCCAAAATTACACTCAGAAAGTGTTAAGTTCAGAGTCCATCAGTCCTTGTGGAGTCCATGGGTCTTTACAGGATTAGCTCTAGACTAGGATTCACAGAGAATGGTTTCTAATTCTCCACAACCATTGCCCTAGTGAAGGGCTGGGCAAAGTAGATGGTTGGAAGAGAAGTGTCTCATGGTCCTCTATACACCAAGCTCCCACCAAAGGAAGAGCACTTGACTGAAAACTATGCAAGACTATTCCATCTTAGAATCTTAGGAAAATACTTTCTAAGAAATTATCAGTTTGATGAAAAGTCCAGTTCCATCAGTGACCACTTATTTCTCAAAGACATACAGAAAAACACCAGTTGTTTAAGTTAATTTTTTGTTTGTATGTTTGTCTGGGTGGTTGACACAGGATCTTTCTCTCTCTCTCTCTCTATATATATATATATATATATATATATATATATATTCATTCATGACTGTCCTGAAACTCACTATTTAGACCATGCTAGCCTCAAACTCACAGAGATATGGGATAAAACTCAAAGGGTGCTGGATTAAAAGTGTGTCACCATGCCCAGAATATTTAATTTATAGTTATTTACCTGCAAACATATATTATAATTATAGTTATCACTTAATCTGCAAACATGTGATCCCTTTACACCCCAAATTAAATCTGAAAGAGAAGGTACCAACATCCAGAAGTAAAGGGTAGCATCTTGGGCAGTTCTGGGAAGTAAATGTGACTCCCACTGACTGTACTGCACACTGATCTTCACTGTCCCAACCTTTCAACTGAAACTTAAAATGTGATAGCTTTGAGAAACTCCAAAACAGAAATCACACAGCATTACTTTTTCATCAGGACCGCCAGCCTTCAAATAATGACATGGGGACTTGATATTAATTATGGAAGCTTGGCCTTAGCTTTTCCCCAACCAGCTCTTAAAAGATAAATTAACCTGTCTCTATTAATCCACATTTTGTTGCATGGCTGGAATACCTCTGCTCTGTATCTCATGTCTGACTTTAGAGTCTCTCTGGCATCCCATGAATGCCTAGATTCTTTCTCTTCTTCCTCCCTCTCCCTGGAAATTCCACCTATCCTCCCTTGCCTAGCTATTGGTCATTCATCTCTTTATTAAACCAATCAGAAGGCATCTTACACATGTTTACAGTGTACACAAATATTCAACAATAAAATCACATGCTGCTTTAACATCCTAACTATGATGTCTGTCCTTCCTGTTAAAATTACCAAAGAGTAATGTCTAATTATGAGGTATCATTGGGCAACTTTGGCATCATTTTGGTTTTGTTTTTTGGTTTGGTTTGGTTTGGTTTGGTTTGGTTTGGTTTGATTTGGTTTGGTTTGGTTTGGTTTTTCAAGACAGGGTTTCTCTTTTTGCTTTGGAGCCTGTCTTGGAGCTAGCTCTGTAGACCAGGCTGGCCTTGAACTCACAGAGATCTACCTGCCCCTGACTCCTGAGTGCTGGGATTAAAGGCATGTGCCACCAAAGCCCAGCTCCTTGGCATCATTTTAAGAGGTCTCTTGACAGTCTACTAGAATGCCAACTCAATATTAACTTATATTCTTTCATGATTGTCATGAATATTACAATTATTTCTTCAAAACATAATTTCGGTCTAGAAGTGTCTACAAATTGAAGAAGATACTGCCTTCGTGCAATGCATTTTTCAATTACATCTCAAGGCCTTTAAGGTTTTTTAAATGTGAAGTCAATTTATTTGTTCCATATTTCTGTTCTGGTCAAAGATGTTGCCAGAGGCTTATCTGAAAAATAACATTACTTTCAAACATAAAAAAAAGTAATTTAGACCACAACTAAGCCTCAAATCTGCTACAAACTATCAAGGATGAAATAAACCTTCATGGTTTAAAACTGCCTCCAAGGAGTAGTTTTCTAATGAAAAATTTAAAATCTTTAGTATTTAATACTCTTTATTTATGAAGCAGCAACATCATTCCAGTTGACTTTATAATTCTTAGTCATGAAATAACTTTGGTCTTTTACCCCTACAGTATTGCTGCTTGTGAAAACTATTAATACTGGGGAGCAAACTTCACTAAGTTTCTTCTCCATCTTCTTAATTCAGTTCTTGTTATTTGAATAGCAGGAATACCCAAAAACATTCTATATGACCCTACATCCTGAGGACTAATGACTAAGGACTTCTTTTAGAATCTCAGCAATAATATTTAAAATATTTCTTCAACTAAGCTCATATAACATTTCCTACTGGTGCAGAGAAATAGGCATGGTGTGTATGACCTAAAAGCTGAAAGTATTTTATTTAGTTACTACTGAATTCTCCTTTCAGTCCCACACATACCCAAAGACATTCCACAAAATTCTAACTATCTTAAAGGTTTGCAGATATCACTGTCTTCATTTTTAAGTGCAACATGGGACTAAAGTAATGAGAAAAACATTCACTGAACTCTCCTCTGAAATCCACACGCTTCTACTACTTCTCAGAGGGCCCATTAAATCAGACCAAAAAGCTCTTTCCAGACTCATAGACTAAACTAAAACCCAGGAATAAGACAGTAGTAATAACATAATGAGCAAATGAACTCTGCTGGTGCCAAAATTAATTGAAAAACTTCTCTGAATTGATTCTTAGCTTGATTTGATCTACACGGAAACAACAAAAAAGAGTCAGAAGCACAAACATACCCAGGCAAGCATAATCAACTTGAATAAACCTCAAAAGCCATTTTGAGTTTTATTACCTTATTCTCATCTTGTAGATGGTGCTATATTTTTTCTTAAGTTGTCATGTTTGAAAGGAGAAAAAGAAACTAACATTATTATGTTCCAGCAATGTGCCCCAAACTGTGAATTACCTAATTTAATCGTCATAACATGCCTGCAAGGAATGTATTATTTCCAGAGATTTCTGGTGGGGATTTCACATTGAAAATAATGATGCTGTGCTGTCTATTGATGTGACTGAAAAGACTGATGTGGGAGCAACAGCCTTTCCATAGCATATTACATAAACTCTTTGTGTAGAAAACAAGCCTGAGCCGAGTGATTAATTCAGACTTTCAAAGACATAACATTAACTGTCTAGAGCTCAGCATGCAACAAATACATACAGAGAGGCCTTGATTGGGATCTAGGACTGAAGGAGATCAGGGCCCTTGACCTTGAAGGGCTGATAACTTAAATATTTCTTAATAGTAAAATACTAACAGGTTTGCATACAAATCCATCCCCAGAAATGTCTTCTTTATCATCCAACTTTCTCCCAAATACCTTCTAAACGGAGAACAAACCCCAGCCTTACTGCTGGGCATTTGCTGGTCTTTTCTTAGCGTTTCTCCCCATACACAACTTGGAGAATGATGATGGTGGCATCATCTTGGGAATTCAAGAGTGATTTCTTTTCCAGGTTTTAGTACACCTGTTTATTTTCTTTGAACAGTGCCAGCTACTGACATTATATGCATTCATACATCATCATAAAATGATGACAAGTATAGCAAGGATGTGGGCCTGCTCACCTCCTGGCAGAGCAGACAGCAGCCATTGATAGTAGCACCACCTTATGTGAGAGCACCACCTTAGCCCTAGCATCCATCCACTGCAGAAGGCTCCTAGGAACAACTTTAATCCAAAGATAGCCACCTACTCACCAGCCCCAGCTGGGGGGAGAATATCATTTAAAGTCTGCATATCTACATCCTAGAGAACATTACCATAATTGATTCCAAATAAACAGCAGTGTTGCCAGATGGAGAAAGGGGGCCCGACCCTGCCCTAGTAGTCTCCAGACAAACTGTCAGCAACAGAGACCAGAAGCTTCTTCTATGACCAGATTACAGCCTTCCTCAGCAAGTGAAACTCCAGATCTCATATTCCCAGGGAAGGGGTCACATTCCCAGTGTGAGGTCTGGCCCTGCAGCTGCTTTGGGGGGGTCAAAGTTCAATTTTAGAACCAGTTCTAGGGAGACTAATGGGAGTCAGCAACAAGAGCAGCAGCATCCCCCTGGAGAAAAACAACAGCAAAACCTTCATACTATGCTAAACACCCTATTGACAGTCCACCCTGCTCTCTTGGCAAGAGAACACTTAACCTATCGAAATAAATTTTGGGTTTTTGGTGGTGGGTTTTTTTTTGGGGGGGGGTTTATTTGTGTGGGGGGTTTTTGTTTGTTTGTTTGTTTTTGTTTTGTTTTGAGACAGGTTTTTATGTGTAGTCCTGACTGTCCTGGAACTGGTTTATGTAGACCAGGTTAACCTCAAAATCACAGAGATTTTGCCTGCCTCTGTCTTCCTGAGTGCTGGTATTAAAGGCATGCACCACCACACCTAGCTTCAAAGCAATAATTTTAAAAGGCAAAATGTCTTCATTCTTTTCTTTGAAATTAATTTTTTTACAGCCAAGCATAATAACACATGCCTGTAGTCCTGGCACTCAAGAGGCAGAGGCAAGAGGATTGCTGTGAATTTGGGGTCAGCTAGGCCTGCATAGGGAATTTTAGGCTAACCAAGACTCCATAGCTAGACTGTACCTCAAAAATCTCAGAGAAAGAGAGGACTAGGAAGGAGAAGGAGGGGGAGGGGAGGGGAGGGGAGGGGAAGGGGGAGAGGGAGAGGGGGAGGGAAGGGGAGGGGAGGGAAGGGGAGGGGAGGGGGAGAGAGAGAGGGGGAGGGAAGGGGGAGGGGGAGGGAGGGGGAGAGGGGGAGGGAAGGGGGAGGGAGAGATGGGTGTGAGGGTGAGAGGGAGAGGAGAGGGGAAGGGGAAGGGGGAGGGAAGGGGGAGGGGGAGAGGGGAAGGGGAAGGGGGAGGGAAGGTGGAGGGGGAGAGGGAGAGGGAGAGGGGAAGGGGAAGGGGGAGGGAAGGTGGAGGGGGAGAGGGAGAGGGAGAGGGGAAGGGGAAGGGCGGGGAGAGATGGGGGTGAGGGGGAGAGGGAAAGGAGAGGGGAAGGGGGAGGGAGAGAGGAAGAGGGAGAGAAGAGAGAGAGGGAGAGGGAGGGGGACAGGGAGGGGGTATGGGAGGGGGAGAGGGAAAGGAGAGGGGGAGGGGAGGGGGAGGGAGAGAGGAAGAGGGAGAGGAGAGAGAGAGGGAGAGGGAGGGGGACAGGGAGGGGGAGAGGGAGAGGGAGAGGGAGAGGAGAGGGGGAGGGGGAGGAGGAAGATGAGAGGGAGAGGGAGAGGAGAGAGAGAGGGAGAGGGAGGGGGACAGGGAGGGGGAGAAGAGAGAGAGAGAGAGGGAGAGGGAAGGGGACAGGGAGGGGAGAGGGAGAGGAGAGAGGGAGAGGGAGAGGGAGAGGGAGAGGAGAGGGAGGAGAAGGAGTAACAACTCATTCCTATTCAGGACAGGCCTTTCTCCAGCTATCCACAAGCCCTGTTGTCTTGCAGGCCTTTGCTCAGCTTTCTCTGACAAACATTGAAGTTATCACCTACTTCTTATTGCCTACTCCTAAGTCAGATTGGTTTTGTTGTGAAATTCATGTCATATAATAAACAATAATATCTAATTATGTTTGTGCAGGAGCAGTTAACACAGAAGTCCTGATGTGGCTCTGGAGAAGGGCTGCTTCAGGACAGATTTTGTATAGTCCTGCATCCTCTCTGTTGTACTAACTGGCTAAGGTGCCTATGTTCTGGGAACACTGAGCTCCATGTGATAGACTGTCTGTGAAAACAGTATGGTTTATGCAGCCCCGTACCTGTGACTGGCTGCATGGGCAGAGTACTTATATGCTAATAAATTTCTGGATTCTCATTCTTCAGTTGAATGTCTTAGGAAGAAATAGTGCAGTTGGTAACTTAGGGCTGCTTTCCACAGCTACACAAACAAGTGAGTTCTGTACAACTTTGTACCTCCCACTCCCCTGTCCCTCACCCCAGACACCACCAAGAAAAGGGTCCTTCAGAAGGCTTTACTTTCTTACAAAATTCTGGCTGCTGTCTTTTCTCATTACAGATACAGATGTGTTTTCACACATGTGAGCACAACAATCTGAGCCCCGTGACTCAGCCTGATAGGTCATGAAGTAAAGGAATAAATCCATGAGGCCCTCAAAGAAATTTGGTCATCATTTGGTCATCATTCATGTTTGTCTCCCAGTTAGAATGTAAGCTCCTCAAAGATGGGATCTAAATATCAAATGCCACACAACCTAGCAATAAAATATGTTAATTTTAAATATCTTTAAGTCATTGATTTATGCCCAGAGGGGGGTAAAAAACTAGTACCATATAATGGGCATTCAATTGGCCTTTGTTGGATGAATGAATGAATGAATGAACAAATGAATGAATGAGGAATAAAGCAAACGTTTACCTGTGAAATAGCTTTTATTTTAGAAATAAATAATTACAATTATGATAACAATTTAAAATCCCAAAGGTCTTTCAGGAATATCTCACCTATATAAAGAACACTTTCCAAGAAGTGTCAAGAACAAATGCTCTTAAATGAAAATCAAGAACAGAATTACAAACTTAGAGAAGCTGACTGCATGCTGCAGAAATACCCCAAGCACAAAGAGAAGGCCTCTTCAAGATCAGAAGATAAGGAAATAAATAACTATAGTAAGAATGGAAGATTTTAAGTTTGAATCATTAAAATCATAAACACCCAAGGAATAGGGTGACTCACTAACAACTGCTAGGTAAACAGAATGGAATAACGGATCTTCCATTGGCATCAATAACCTCTTCTTCAATATGAAAACAATTTTGATGATTTAGGGGACACAAGAGCTCAATAGGTGAATGCAAGACTATATGTGAGAGCCACAAAATGTCATTTCCAGGTCTTTAGGAACACAGAAATCATAACCACCATGCACTCATCCTAGAACATTTGCTTAGGAATGCATTCTTGCTGACTGAAAAACTAATCAAATAATAAAGTTACTTAGCTGACAAAAGAGCACCAACTTATGATTTAAGGAAATGGGAAAAACAAGCATTCAGGACATGTTAATACCATAGCAATGGTGCTCAGAAAAATGTGAAAATGGCCATGTGTCTCAGCTCCCAGAAGAGCTTGCTCTTAAAAGTAAACGCATGGCTCATCTCAGCCTACAGCTCACTGGGGACAATTCTAGTCATCCTACAGAATTGTGGGAAGTAGTAAACCATTCTTGCTTTAAGCCACCCAGGATCATGGAGACTTGTTTTACAACAACATTTAAGTTAAGCAGAGAAAGTCTGTAAAGATGAGAATAGTACATTTTCTCCCCCACCATGGGAGTCTTAATAACAATATCCTAAAGACTATCTGTAAGCATGATTCTGTGATAACAGTAAGCAATTATTTTTTAAAATACCTAAATGCTTGTTATACCTAACATAGAAATATTTCAGATAGTTATTAATCAGAAAATAAGAACAGTTGTGTAATGAATCCTTATGGTCTCCTAGGTATTGCTCACACATTGCCATGACAAGTAAGTAATATAGCAATATTTTTCATGCTCCCATAATAATTGGAAAGCAGTTTGATGGTTTTTTGTTAGTAACTACTGATCACAGAAAGTGATTTCTAAAGAAGTCTATTAAGTTGGACAAGATAGGATGCTAAAAGTTAGTTAATGAACCACTTATGTAAAAACACTGGCCTGTCCATGCATTGTGTAATAATCATTAGAATGAAGCAGCTTCAGACTTCTGAAAACCTACAGCATCTAGGACATATGTGGGAGAAAATAATGAGACAAGCATGAATGTCCATGTTGTCATCATTCAGCACTTTGATACAAAGTAGGGCACAGTAGGGAGGACTAAAGGCCAGAGCAATTCAGAGGGTACAGAGTCTCTCTGCTTAGCCTCAATGTCACTTCAGCTGGGAGGAAGACCTATCTTATATAATACAGATCATAGTTCTTATATTCATAAATTAAAACTCTTTTGAGATTGAAAATTATTAGTACATTTATTTCACACATAAAGGAATGTCATGTCCTGAACCACTTTGGGCTTGACTTGACTGGAGCAATGGGGAATAAAGACACAGCAGACACATAATCAGAAAAGCTGTGATCAGAGGGGCTCTGCTCTCTGATAAAGAACCAGGAGCAGCCAGGAAACTCAATGCCTTTATTGTATGCTGCTGAAAAGGAAGGAGGTACTAATGTGGGCATGACATCACTATAAGGAAGCAGGCTCAGGCTGCAATCATCCAGGAGGAGGAATCTGTGGTTGATGTCTCCTCATTCTGGTTTTAGCTAAAGATCGACTGTCTATCAATAACTAAACTAGGACCAGGGAAAGGTATTGCCACTTCCAAGGGTCAGAGACATCAGCATCCATAACATGATGGTGTTCAAGTCATTAATTATTCACAGGAATATACACACTCCCAACAAAGAAACTGATGTCCAGCAAGGTATGTGACCTGCTCAGCATGATATATAGGTGCCAGAACTGTCTCCAGTGGGATCCTTTCCCTATAACCTTTCTACACAGAACCAACTTGAGATCCAGCCTCTCTACCCTGTGCAACATAGTTTTTATGAACAGACAGCAATTTAAAAAACAAAAGAAAGGTGTAAAGCCTCATCCCATTTTCTCAGCATCCTATCCCTGTTGTGTCATTGAACACAGTCAAGAAACAGTGGTGAGGAAGGCAATTACTCAGCAAAAGACAAGCTTTTTATAAAACTTATATATCAACCACGTATTTACATACACATACTGATTTCTATGCTAATAAGTTATAAGACAAGATAATCTTAGTCTGTGAAATTCAAATTTGGTTTCAACTTGCACAAATTAATTTTTTCATGCTCTTTATAATTAATATAACCTTTAATAGGAAAAATTTCACTTATTACCACACAGCTAAGGTGTTTATTTCTAATTAATGATTAAAATGCTCTGTGGTACTTAGACCGTGCTTTGCCTGGAATGCCATTTCATCTGCAGGAATGTGACTGCCAGTTAATTAAGAATATTAAATTCATACATTTCTTTATTTTCAGACACCTGTTCTCAAAAGGTGATGCCAGAATAAAATTATAATTCAGAGATCATATTGTGTTACTAACAAAAGGGTGATTCAAGGGCATGGGTTTTGCAATACCGTAAACAAAGACAATTCCCCTTGAAGCCTTCAGACTGGTCAAAATGGGCATTGTAGCATAATGATTTCTTCTCTCAATAAGTATGTACTTCATGTTTTGGGGATGGTTTCGCCTCAGTACTGTGATGCTATTGAACCACAGTTTCAGACATTACCTAGCCCACCTTGATGTTCTTGACAGAGAACATCTATCACTGTTTCTAATCAATGGCACATCATAAGTCAGCTTGGAAAATTCTTTATTATTACTCTATGACTATAGAATCCCTATTCCTACTTAAAGCACTTTCATAGCATCTACCCAGTGTGCCTGGGTTTACCATCCAGCATGCCATGGACTCTGAAGGATATAAGTTGACAACTGTGCAGCTCACCTTGTCTCCTTCCCTTTTTTCAGAAATTACTGTATTCCATCATACAATGTCTTAAAAATCATCACTTCATATATATTAATCCAGGTATTACTTGTTTCAGACAAAAATAGTAATTCTAAAACATCTTATTGGTTAGAAAAAAGTAACTACAGTATTTTAGAACAAATGCTAAATAGGAATAGTGTCCTGACTTAAAAATAAAACATATAAATATTTTGATTGGGATGAGGGCAAAAGGAACCTGAGGCAGAGAAGGCAATGTGAGTAAAAAATAAAGACAAGAAGGCATCAGACATTAACTTGCTTCTAACTGGCTTAGAAAATACCATACAAGAACTTCAAGGTTATGTGCAAGGTCAGGTTGATGACTCACCATTTATTTAAAAACAACAACAACAACAACAACAAAAAGCAATTCACATTAAGATTTCAAGACTATGCTACACAAATGGCTCTTACATGCTACAAAATGTGCTTCTTCTATGCAGCCACATTTGTTGTTGTTGTTGTTGTTGTTAATTTTCCTTTTGTTTTAGAGACACAGTTTTTCTGCATAACAACCCTGACTCTCCTGAAACTCGCTAGACCAGGCTGGCCCTGAACTCACAGAGGTCTGCCTTTTTCTGCCTCCCAAGTGTTGGGATTAAAGTCATGTGCTGTCATGACCAGTACAATCACATGTTTAATGATCGGTGTCTTGCAAACTCTGCTGAGGTCTCCATTTATAAAGGAGATGCTGGCTACAAAGGGTTCATCTTCCAACATAGAGACATGACCATCAGCTCCCACAACTGAACAAATTCAAAGCAGCCCTTTATTCTGATTCTTGGCTCCCATCATCTCCTACCACCATCATCCTCTGTCTCTCAGGCCACAAGTCACATAATCTGACTGACCAAAATCAAGCCCTCAATAGATGCTTATTTTTCCAGCCTCCACAGCCCCTTACTGTAACAGGCTTTCTTTTAGGCCACCAACCAGCTCACTTATTATCAGTTACGAATGCTCGGCCTTAGCTTAAGCTTATTTCTTGATAACTCATAACTTAATTTAACATGTTTCTCTGCATCTGTTTTTGACCGTTCTTTCATTCTTTATGCCCTACTTTCTTTTTTTCTCTGTGTCTTGCTGGCTGGTGGCTGCTTGGTTGGCTGGCCTCTGATGTCTCCTTCTCTTTCCCCTCGTTCTCTCTCCTCTTAGGTCTATATGATTTCTCCTACATATTCTCTCACCCCGCAAGCCCTGCCTATTCCTTTACTGCCTAGCTAAGGCACCAGATTGATCTAATCAATCTGGTGCCTTAGGCAGACAAGGTAAAACAGTAACACATCTTTACATAATTAAACAAATGCAGCATAAACAAATACAACACACCTTTACATAGTTAAAGTAATATTCTACAACATAAATAAAGCTAACACATCTTTATCTAGTTACAGTAATATTCCACAGCACCTTATATTCCAATCCCTAGAAGAATGAGACAAGTGGAGTATGTTTGGACATACTTAGAGAGTCCAAAAGTGCAGAGAGCAGGGGCGACATTTAATGGGGTTTTTAATTAGTGTGTGCAACCTCCCGATATCATAATACTATTTACAGATTTCATGATATTTTCTTTATTATGATTCTGGGACTCCAGCTTAAGTACATTAGCAGGCTAGATAGAAAACCTGTGATAAAATAATGAACAATGATTCATTCCAACAAGGAGATGTGACACTTCTCCAGTGCCAGCCCCTGGCTAAAGGAACCAGTCCTTATCTCTTTATTTGAATAAAAAGCCAACTTCTGTCATCTGAATGTTAATCCATGCAAATCTCACAGATGTTATTTGAATGAACAGGAAACTGTCAACATGGCTTACTGTCCAGACAGCACGCTGTTTGGACTTTTGTGCATGACAGAGTATAGCTGAAATGTGGCAGGTATGGATATGCCAGATGACATACTGAGTCAGACCACACTCAGGAGGAAAAGGGTGATGAGGCAAGCCTCAACAGAGAGAAAATACCAAATAACAAATGGGTCTCCTTATAGCACAGCCCCAATCACTGACATACAAGAAAAAAAAAAATAAGAGCATTCCTAAGAATCTAAATACAGAAGTATACTAGAAAAAAAAAAGACATTGGAAGCTCTTGTCTGCTCTTCATGAAGGAGAGCAACAGCAGTGCATAAGACAGTATGTCCTTAGGAAGTGACTTTTTGCCAACCTTCCACATAAGGGCCAGGCAATACACACATGGCTTCTGTAAAATTCAAGTTCACATACAGAAATAAAGCATACAAACACCATTAACTCTTCTTCATACCTCTGATGGGAGATGCCATTCTATAAACATGTTTCTCTTATTGGTCAATGAATAAAGTACTGTTGGCAAATAGGAAGGCAAGATAGGTGGGGCTAGGAGACAAGGAGGATACTGGGAGATGTAGTAGGCAAAGTCAAGATGTAGGACATGAGAGAAGAGGTTTGGACCCTCTCTCTGTTAAGATAAGACCACATAGAACACTTAGATTGATAGAAATGGTCTAATATTTAAGACAGAGTTAGCCAATAAGAAATACTAGTAACCAGCCAACTGTTTCATAATTAATACACTGTTTTTCTGTGTGTTATTGGGGCTGACACAGCTCTGGGACCAGGATGGCAGGAAACTGCTTGTAACATACATTTAGCCATATTCAACTGGAGTGTCTGTATACTGTCCAAAGATGTGTACTCATAAATTATGAAGACTATTGGAACCAGAATATGGATGACAGAATAAATCTCTTTGCTCTTGTTTCTAAAACTGTGAAGCACAAACTTTTAGCTCCAGTGGGTCCCCTCCATGTAGCTATACTCTCCAAGTCCCCACTGAATTCCCAACTGCTCTAGTCTGGTGTTAAAGCTGACCTGTTTAAGAGGGATTGCATACATGGTAAACTATGGGTAGCTGCTCAGTTATATAGAAAGGGAGCTCTCTAGCCTCCTGTTCTTGCAACTTCATGTGGGGTTTGATTGGAAGCAATGAGATGATATAAGGAATTTGTTGTGAAACAGCTATGTAAAGGAGTGCTCCCCACACCCTCTAGTCATTGTATATTATCTTCAAAGTTAGGCCATCATTGAGCTGAAGTGTACACTGGGTGTTAGATTTCTGGCATATAATTTGAATGCAAACCTTATAAGAAATGTTCTGTCTAGGTCCACAAAGCATTGAACAGTCCATTTCAGGCTATCTATAACCACTAACCTTCATTTTGTTTGGAAGAGTTTGGAGCCTATACATGTCCCTGTCCACCAAATTCTCTAATGATAAATAGTCCAAAGCTTAGGAAACACTGCTCACAAGAAGGTCCTTTGTGCCTGTTATTATTTCTCATGGTGTTAGCTTCTTTCTTCCCCCTGCTGATGAGGACCACTGACATCCTGAAAAGTGCTTGAATAAAATCATAGCAACTCCAGATCAGGTTTTCCAGGTTAATAACAGTCTTCAGAGCTTCCCCCTTCATTCCACTTTCATCTTCATATTCACCACTGTGGTCAAGAAAAATCAGCATCTGCTGTTACTGAAAGAAACATTCTGGAACAGCTTCCTAATGGGTGCTTAATTGATTTTCATTCAATTATGACATTTGCTTCAAATCTCACAGGATGCCAGTGAAGGATATCAGTTTCCAAGAATGCTTGCTGCCGCATGTCTTGTATATCTTTTCTTCCTTGCTTTGTTATTCTTGCTGTTTAAGTAAACCATATTCAAAGGGAGGAAATGTTCAAAGGTGACATGGTGAAAAATAAATAAAAATAGTCACCCCCAGACTAGCATGATCCCTAGAAGCTAAGGCTCCCTAGCTACTCCTAGATCAAGGTTTATCATAGTAGCTATTGATTTCTAGAGGGTATCATTCACAGATATAACAAAAACTACACTATTTCACCTGAAGTTCATATTCATCTCATACAAGAAACTGGTTGAATTCCTCCAGCTTTACTCAAATATAATTAGCAAATAAAATTACATATACATTTAAAGTAAACGAGGCAATGACTATATATATTTTTGTATGAAAAGTGATTATCACCCTCAATCTAATTAACATTTCCATGCCTTAAGTCATTTCCTCTGCCAAGAAAGCACTTAAGGTACACCATCCTAGCAAATTTCATGTATACAATACATTCTTATTAAAATATTACTAACGTTCATTATATATTAGATCCCCAGAACTTATTCAACTTATAGTTAAAAGGTTATATTCCTTGAGCAAAATTCTTTCATATTTTTCCAGCCCCAAGAAACCATCATTTTACTCTTTTTCTGTAAGTTCAGCTATTTTACAACCCACATAAGTACACTCATAAGGCACTTTACCTTTGAGTCTGGCTTACATTGTGTAGTGTAATGTCCTCTAAGTTCATCCATCTTGTTTCAAGGGGAAGAATATTTTTACTTTTTAAGACTAACATCTAATCATGGGGAGGTAGATAACCCAGCAGTAAAAAGAAAAGATACCGTGTTTAATTACAATCAGACTGGACTTAAGGTCTAAAGCTCCTTATACTAATACTTTCATATAGAAAATTGTTGGTAATATTTTAAGAAAAATAGCTGATATGTGTTTTAAAGAGGTATTAATTTGTGTATGTTAAAGGAAGAACTGAAACATTTGGTAGTGTGAGTATATGCACACACATGTTGGGGGTGGGGTAGGCAGGGTAACTATGTGCATTTGGAGGCCAGAATAGAGTGTCACATCTGATTTCTCAGAACTGCAGTTACACTCTTTGATGTGGATGCTGGAGACAACTCTAGTGTTCATGTTTGCACAGCAAATGTTGTTGACTTATTGTTCTCAACCTGAGGGTCGAAACCCCTTGGTATCAAAATAAAGCTTTCACAGGGATCACCTAAAACTATCAGAAAACACAAATGTTTACATTATGATTCACAACAGTACCAAAATTACAGCAAAGAAGTAGCAACAAAATAATTTTATCACAGGACAGGGGGTGTTTACCACAACATGAGGGACCATATTAAGGGGTCTCAGCACTATGAGAGTTGAGAATCACTGTTATCTGCTGGGCTATCTTTCTAACCCCCTTAAACATGAAAAATTACAGCTTCTACCAAGTAAATTTCTTTTTATTAACTGTTTTGCTAGAGAAAGGTATATTGTTATTGATTTTTCAAATGTGGGGGGGGGCACATGCACATGCATGCATTTCCATGTTCATGTATGTGCTTTTGTAGGAAACCACATGCATCATTTCAGCTTGAGCACTATCGATATGAAGGGAAATGGCAGCTTGTGGTGAAAAGAAGTAGTCCATGCAGAAGAAATATAGTCTGTTGGCTAACTTTAGAGTGAAAGAAAAAGAAACAAAACCACTAAGAGGCCCTTTCCCCATTTTCTTAAGATAAAGTCATGAAAGGCCTTACCCTATAGAAGCTACTGTATCAGTTACTTTTCAGTGCTGTAAGAGAACACCATAACAAAAAGCAACTTACGGAAGAGTTTATTTAGACTTACATTACAAAGCAGTTCACAATAAAGAGAAAGGCACAGCAGCCAGCCGTTGCTCGGCACAGGAAGGCGGCTAGTAATATTTCAACACGCTGGGAGCCAAGAGAGAGCTGGAAGTGGCTATAAATCTCAAAGCCCATACATCTTCCCCCAAGGCCTCACCTGTAAAGTTTCTATAGCCTCTCCCAAACAATGCCACCAGTCAGGGGACCAAGGACTAAATTCTTGAGCATCGGGGGGGGACATTTGTCATTCAAACCCCAAGCTCAGGGAAGAAAGCACAGCATAATTTTCTCTGCTTCACTCTCAGCCACAGAAATGAAATAAGATCCTGAATGTCAAGATTGGGTGGTGTTCTAGGGGAGGTTTTGGTCAACTTGCCTTAAATAGGGACATTTAGAAAGAAGGAAATTCAATTGAAAAAATGCCTCCCCCATCCAGTTGGGAAACGGACAATTCAGGGATCATTTTCTTGATTAATGATTGATGTGGGCAGGCCCAGTTCAGTGCAAGTAGTGTTACCTCTGGGGGTAGGGGGTGAGGGGTGATCCTGAGTTATACGAAAAAGCAAGCTGAGAACGCCAGTGGGCAACATTCCTCCATAATCTCTGCCTCAGTGCTTGACTACAGATTCTTATCTTGAGTTCCTGAAAGTTGTAAGCTGAAATAAACCCTTCCCTCCCCAATTTGCTTTTGGTTACAGAATTTGTCACTAAAATAGAAAGCAGACTAGGACAGACAGCTAACATAAATAACTAAAACTGGTAGAAGTCCAGAGTACAGGGTAGTGGGGATAAATGAAGAGTAGAGAGACCACGGTAACATCCTTTTCATTTAAGGAAAGCAATGAACATCTTGTTAGCCAAAGCAAGCATGTGACAGAGAACCAGCCAAGATAGGGAGCTCCTGTTTTCAGCTCCCCAAATTTATCACTAATCTATGAGCCTGGCATCAGAAATGAAGATGTCTGAGTGGGGCAAGGTCCCAGAAAACAAGCTAAGAAGCAACTCGGAGGGCTGGAGAGATGGTTCAGTAGTTAAGAGTGCTCACAGCACAACCACAAGGACCTGAATTCAGATCTCAGTACCCAAATAACCAACCAGGTGTGGTCTTCAAATGTTCCGGTGACCCCAGTGCTGTGAGGGTGGAGATAAGGGGATTAATAGGACTGCTACCATCCTAGCTGAGTAACAGTGAGCTTCCAGTTCAAGTAGACATTGCCTCAAAGGAATGTAGTAGATGGACAGAGAGATCAATTTAGCTTTACAGAAAAAAAACATAGGTGATGTGCATATGCCTTCGTGTGTGTGTGTGTGTGTGTGTGTGTGTGTGTGTGTGTGTGTGTGTGTGTTCTAGCTGGCTTCTGTTATAAAAATGAAGCAAGAATTTTACCTTAATTCCTATAAATGCATTCATTGGAAATAATC
The DNA here is from genome assembly GCA_030556225.1 of Cricetiscus sungorus. NCBI lineage: Eukaryota > Metazoa > Chordata > Mammalia > Rodentia > Cricetidae > Cricetiscus > Cricetiscus sungorus. The sequence continues at coordinate 18,887,431 of JANBXA010000372.1, read as the reverse complement.
CAAAAATAAAACACTTTTTAGGTAATGAACAAATCAAGAAAGTGAGAATAACAACAGGTCAGAAGAGTATTAAGCCATTCATTTTATAAACTCAACCAGACCACACTAATTGGAGCCAGTGACCTTTTTCTATGTCAACAGGAAAAAGGAAGTCAAAAGGGACAATTTTGCTTGGAAACCTCTTCATAATTTTTAACTTGCTTGGTTGGTACAAACATCTTCTGCCAGCTAAAATTATGCAATATTTTTTTCTCAGCAACTACATCTTGGAAAAAGTAAAATTATGGTTTGTTTTTTTTTAAGTGTTTAAGAATATCTTAAGTAGGGCTAACTACTATGTATTTATTTAAACAATTTTATAAACATAATTTAAATTACTATTTTGAGATACTGAAAAAAATGCCAAGAAATTTATCCATCTCAAAACAAAACATTTGAAATAATTCTTAATATAGAATTTCTAAAAATTATTGTGGTCAATTCCATGTTGTGCTATGACATGTTCATCTTTTGACCTTCTACAATGCATTGGAAAACAAAGTTTCATCCAGTTGTTATATAAATAAACAGAAGAAAGCTGAAGAACAAGAAACATGAAAATAAGGAACTTGACTTAGAGATCTGAAGATCATGGAGCCCTTGACTCTAACTCTAAACTTCAATCCATGGAGTCAAGGCTGCTCTGTGACCATGAACTCATCCATGATATCATAACACCTGTTTCTTCTATATAATGTGGATGATTAGGGAGTCCATCTCATGAGGACAGTGTCAGAATACAATAGGCAATCTGACAAAGGGATTCCGCAGATGACTACCTTGGGATTACATTTATTTGGTATACACAATGATTAGCACTGTAAGAAAATACATTTAACCCCAAAATTCATTACATTACTGTAAATCAAAATAAGAATTTATTTTAATAAGTTAGAGTAGAAAATCAGATATATTGATAGTACTTGGTGTCTACAACAAATGGAGAAAACAGACACACACATGAGTAATACATGGAAATACATACTGGTTCATGGCTTTAGAGAACAACCTGTGGTGATGGAAGGAAGTAGACTGCAGGAATGTAGAGAGGAAAAAACACAGTGGCATCTCAAACTCTTCATACTTGAAGACAGTGTTCCATTATCGTAATTCTTGTGCTCCATTCCTTGCAATCCATTTACCAGAAACTCTCATTTAAGTATATAATTGATAAACCAAGATGAGATCAAAAGAAACTGAATATACAAGGAAATCCAATCTTTGTGTGAGGGCTTTCCACTAGCCCAATAACTGATGCTAGTTTTCTTTCAGTCAGTCCCTTTGGACCTTTAAATTGAGTCTATATTTAATAAAAGTAATCATGTGTTATCTATTGGATCATTATTAAATTAATTATATAGTACTTTATCTACATTTCCCTTTTTCCCCCTAAGAGGATTTTCCAAGCTTTCATTCCTTTGACTTGAATAAGATACACTTCAAATGATATGATGAGGCCACAATTTAAACACACACACACACACACAGACACACAGACACACACACACAAACACACACACAATATTAAGTAGTAGTGAAGGCACAGAGCGGGGAAAATCACAGTGTTGTCCAGAAGGCAGAACTATGTCATTCTTGTCTTAGGCAAACCTTTTAATTTAGTTAAGCCTCAATTTTCTCACTTGTAAATTGTAAGAAAATTACTCACTTAGGAAAATCATATCACACCCAAGTTGATTTCTAACTTCTGTAGCAAACCTTCTAATCCCATGGTTTTTATGGCAATAGAGTTACTGGCCTTGCAGACACCACTATTTACATCTCTCCAAATTCAAGAGGAAAAGACTTTCTCAATGAGTGGATGTTTAAATGGAATCCAGCAGTGTTACCATTCTGCAGTGAGAGATGTAGGAGAGAAGCAATAGTTGAAGGAGGAGAGAGGCTATGCTTGTCACAGGAAAGCAACATTCTTCCCTTCATTTGATGTTTACAAAGGGAAACAAAGGGATTCAATTTCACCTTCTTGCTTTTTACTAGGAAAGTAAATAAAATAAGATTTAGAGGAATCGATGAGTGATGACAGAACAAAGCAATCCCATGGAATGGATGATGAAAGAAAGCACAGATGTAAATGTGTCCTAAACCTAAATAATCCCTGAGGTGTTGAAGATGGGGAAGGAGAAATGACATGCTCAATGACCAGCATGGTTGATGGTTCTTACTCTTGATGTTCTAAGTGCTGACTTCAGTGAAAAACATCCCAGTGGGGAAAAAATTATTTTCAAGCAAAGATTTAACTTAAAATGTCTACAAAGACTTCAAGTTTTGAAATCAGACAAGAACTAGAGTTGCCCCCTCCTTGCTTTCTCCTTTCTATGGGAGTATATTTCCACATCCATTTCCTGTGGTCATCCTTAATTCACTAGTAAATTCAAACTCTAAGAGCTACATCCAGAAGTCTGGTCTTCAATTCCTTTTTCCTCAAGTTTTATAACAACCTGAGCTGGTGAGTTCAGGGTTTCAGAAACAGAACTTGGGGTGTTTTGTTAAGTTTTATTTTTTAACTTATAATTCATAATATTGTACTGTGATTGGGTGGGAGAGATTGGTGTTGCTATTTTGCGTTTTTGAGGCAGGATCTCATTACATAGCCCTAGCTGTCCTGAAACTCACTGTGTAGATTAGGCTGGCCTTGAACTCACAAATATTCACCTGCCTCTGCCTCTACCTCTGCCTTCCAAATTCTGGGATTAAAGATGTGAGCCAACACAGTCAGCTGTCAACTATGATTTTAAGGGCAATTAAAGTATACAAAAGGATAGTCTCCTCTAAGATTATTGCCATAGTTGGTGTAAAGTATGTCTCTAATGACTTTAAGGGTTTTTAAAGTCTTCTTTAAAAACTTCTACTTAGAAAATGGAAGGAAGCAACTGGAGTGACATGATCTAGTTCATTCTAAGAAGTGGTAAGCAGATTTGTGAGGGAAAAGGACAAGATTAATATTTGACATTGTAACATTTTGTTGTAGAATATTAGTTGAAGATGTACTACATTTGTTTATGCTGTGGAACATTTTTAATGATGCAAAGATATGTTGCATTCTTTTATGTTGCGTGTGTTCAACTCTGTGAAGCTAGTTACTTTACCTGTCTAAAACAGAGCTATCTAATAAAAATCTGAATGGCCATACCAAAGCATGAGAAAGTACAGGTCGGGTGGCAGGCAGAGAGAATAAATAGGAGGAGATCTCTGGGAATAAGGGATAGAAAACCAAGAAAATAAAGGGCTAGCCACATAGCCAGACACAGAATCAGAAGAAAAGAAAAGACCTACAGAAATAGAAAAAGATAAAAACCCAGAGGCAAAAGGTAGATGGGGTAATTTTTAAAAAGCTAAGGCTTGGCATTAAAAAGTATTTTTGGGGTGCTCAGTGGCAGGTCCCCCAAAGAGCCAAAGAGTTTTTTAAAAAAAAAGCTACAGAGTTTAAATATAAAATGTTCCCTATAAGCACATATGTTTGAACACTTGATGTTGAGCTTTGGCATTATTTGGGAAGGTTATGGAACCTTTAGGAAATGGAAGCTTCTAGAAGAAGACATCACTGGGGGGCCAATTTTGAAGTTTGAAAACTTAACTCCATTTCCTGTTCATTCTCCATCTCCATCTCTGTCTTCTTCCCCTCTTCCTCCCTCTCCCTCATTTGAATCACTGATTCAGGAACTGATAACTAAAACAAATCCTTTCTTCCTTAGGTTGCTCTTGTTTGTGGTAATTGTTGACAGCAACAGAAAAGAAGCACAGAAACAGAGTGGAATGGCTCTTTTATTAGACCAGAAAGACATACAAGCAACTCCAAGTGAGTGCTGCACGGAAGCCCTGTGTTCTCTAGGTCTTGTCCTCTGTGATCCAGATGTGAGCAACATGATGAATACAGGAAGTATTTATCTGAGTCACATGAAGAGATGCATAACCATCATTACTTGTTTTATGGATGATACAGCCTGAGAAAGTGTCCCAAAGTAATAAATGATGTTATTTAAAAGTTAATGAGCTAAAATAACACTTGACTTTCATATGTCTCAAGATCCAGAAGTTGGCAATGTCCACTCAGAAAACAACAGGACAGAGTTGCTATTAGCAAATTTACAAAAGCATGAACATTTGCTTTCTTTGGCATCTTCAATACCATTTACTCCACAATTCTCTATGAAGACTCCCAGCATCATCTCTCTTAATGTCTCCCAGTAGGCTGGGTACATCTGTGATGTGTCCTCTCTAATTGCCGCACCCTTATTTAACACCAATTTCTAAACAAAAGCTTAGCTTGTCATACGCTCTACTCTTACTATAACCCCCCCCCCTTTTTAAACTTAAAAGTGATTTATGGCTGAGACAATTAAAATCCATTCAGCATTTTTACTCAATGACTATCATTAAACATTAATGTATTAATAACCAGTTTATAAGAACCACAGTATTTTTCCACGAAACTTTACCAAGCAAGTGATGCAGCTGCCAGCAGTAGCTGCCCCACATCAAATGGCAAAGCAAATATTCTACTGAATATCAGGCATGATATCACATTAAGAGCACAAAGTGAGGTTACATCAAACACTGCCTTGGACTCATTTTTTTCCCCCAATCCAAGCACACTCAAATGTTTCACGGTTGGAATATCAATCTGAGCTCACTCAAATTGCCCTCTCTTGGTTACAACAGGAAGATAACTTGGTGTGATAGTTTAAGTGAGAAATGCCTGCCTAGACTTAGGTATGTAAACATTCTTTTCCCAGTCAGAGATGTTGTTTATAGAGAGGTTTAGGAGGTGTGTGACCTTGCTGAAGAAAGTGTGTCAGTAGGGCATGCTTTGAGACTATATATCATCTTTCAACTTTCAGTTTGCTCTCTCTGCTTCATGCTTGCGGTAAAGAATGTGGTATCTCAGCTTCTTGCTCTAATCACCATGCCTATTTGCCGTCACACCTTCCCACCATAATGGGTTCTTCTTCATCCAGAACCGTAAGTCCAGATGAACATTTCCATCTATAAATTGCCTTGTTCATGTCAATTTATCACAGCTACAGAAAACTAACATCTATACTTATCTCTCCTTTAATTATGTTTCTTCTCTGTTCATTTATTCATTTATCTAGTGGGCATTGGGTGCCAACAGTGAGGCTTATTAGGTTCTATCTGGTCTTAAACACTTTACAATGTCAATATAATATAAAGCAATCTGTATGAGCAATGCCACAAGAAAAAGGAATAATCTGAGATAATATTCTACTAATAGACTTGAACGGCTATGGCACCAATGATTGTCCTCAACATACAGAAAGAGATATCTTGTAACTATTTCATTTAGGTATTAGAAAAAGTCAAAGAATAAGAAGGCATAGAAAGGATACATATGTGGCCCACCGCTGATATTTTGAAGCAAAAAGAACAAATCTGCTTGGTTACTCAGGACCAAACTGCATTTCTACGAATGGCCAATGGTGCCATTGCGGACAATCATAGTTTACATTAAAATTCCAGAATGTCACAATTGGAAAAGTTTTTTGGTTCCCTGCTATTATTAGGTATATATTATCTAATTGATGCTGTTATGATATGCATATCATTTATTATCTTGCGGTTTACAGCTTTTAGAACTGAGGTTCAGACTTAGACAAAAATCATATAATTTGTAAATGAGGGATGGGTCATCCAAATATAGGACTTACTGTATCCAAAGTGTTTCCTTCTCTGCCATCTTCATAAGTGGCCAAATGACAAATACTAAAATAATCAAATGGAAGAATAATTTTCCACACCAGATCCAATTTCTCAGCCATTCACAGATTAGTCCCTTAATTCTTCTTTCTTGACACAAAAACATTTTCTGTGATAAGAACATTTGCATAAAATGAGCTAATTTCTCAGATGTTTACCACATCATGCCATCCTTATTCCTTCATGAAGGAACACACCTTAATGTGTGACTGGTTTCAAGGAAAGAATTACTGTTGGGAACTTGGAGATGAAACTTGGAATCAAGAGTCCTTAAAAATAAAACCAGGTGGTAATGGTATATGCCTCTAGTCTCAACACTTGGGAGGCAAAGGCAGGCAGAGCACTGTGAGATCAAGGCCAGCCTGGTCTACAGGGCAAGTTCCAGGGTAGCCAGGGCTACACGAGAAACCCTGTCTCAAAAAATCCTTAAAACCAAGGTGTGAGTCCATACAAGTACACCAAAGTCACTGGTGATGCTTTTTCCCCCCTTACTCTACTTTCATAGAATATATCCCAACCACAGCCTCCCACTCCTCCCCTTTCTCTCTTCCTCCCCTTCCCCCAGCCTCCTGCCCCCCAGATCTGCTGCTCCTCTGTTTCCATTTAGAAAAGAGCAGGCTTCCCAGGGATATCAATCAAATATGGCACAGCAGGATGCAATAAGTCTAGGCATAAGCTCCATATCAGAGCTGGACAAGACAACTCAATAGGAGAAAAAAAGGTACCAAAAACAGACAAAAGAGTCAGAGATACCCCCCCACTCCCCACTCCCACTGCTAGGAATACCACAAAAAAAAAAACCCTCCAAGTTAAAACAACCACAGCATGTATTCAGAGAGCCTAGTGAAGATCCATGCAGTCCACGTGATTGCTGCTTCCATCTCTGTGAATCTCTGTGAGCATCACTGATGCTCTTTACTGAAAGCTCTGGGCACATGTCTGTGGGCAGGGAACAATGATAAAGAGACAATTGAAAACTTGGCCCCAAAAACTTACTTTAGAAAGTCTGCTATATAATATATCAAACTTGTTTAATGTGCCCACATGCCACATTAAATGAAGCATATTGGCAGTGCACAGAGTACAAATGATTTTCATGTTTTTGTTTTGAAATTATTTAATTTATGTTTAGCTCTGATTGCTCAATGGTCATTGTGATTCCTGGGTAATTATCTTAATGTGAATAGCTTACTCTTTTCTCTCCAGGGTAATGAAATTGTTGTTGATATTAAACTTAATGATTAATGAAATAAATATAACATAGCTTTTTAGGTACTTAATTGTTGTATTTTATGCCTATAACTTCAGTTTTTTAAACAAAAAATGATTTTAAATGCTGCTTTTTGAGACATTGCCACATACCACACAACATCCTCATTTTATGTGTAGACATGTGTAATACAATGGTTCATAGCACACTCACAAGACATTTGTGACTTTCATCTGTTTTCCAGCCCTAACCCACCACTAGCCTACTTTCCACTTCAACAGATTTTCTAATTTTCAATCCTTCATTTGAACAGAATAATATAATGGTTTTGTTACTGGTTCTGTCTCATAATATCATATATTCAAGATTTAGCTGGGTTGTGGTATACATCAGGCTCATTACTTATGTTTGAGCTATGTTCTATGTATGTGCGTATCACATATCTGCCAATTATCAATTGATAGACCCTTGGTTGTTTTCTCTATTTTGGTTATTGTGAACTATACTTATATATATATGTCTCTAAATAGCTATTTGAAGACTGGCTTTTGTTTGTTTGGTTGATTGGTTGGTTGATTTTCTGGTTTTTCAACACAGGATTTCTCTGGCTGTCCTGGAACTCACTCTATAGACCAGGCTCACCTTGAACTTAGAGATCTACCTGCCTCTGCCTTCTGGGTGCTGGGATTAAAGACATGCACCAACACCACCCAGCTTGCTTTCGATTTTTTGAGAGGTTCGTACAAAGAGGATTACCATATTGTGGTAGCTTTGTGTTCAAGTGTTTGAGGAAATGCTAGAGTCTTCTAAGACACAATTTTATATTCTGACAGAAGTGTCAGAGAGAAAGATTGCTCAGTCTGGTCTTTGGCAATACCTATCTGATTTCTGATTCTAGTCTTGAGTAGTTGTAAATCGGTACCTCATTCTGGTTTTGACTTGCATTTCTTTGATGATTAATGTTTTTGCAGATTTTCATGTGTTTACCAGCCCCTTGTACATCTTCCTTAGTCTACTTAAAAACAGAGAGGTTTTTTGTAATAGAGTTGTAAATGTTCTTTTTTGTATTTTTCATGCAAGTCTCCTAAAAGGTATATGAATTGCAAATATTTCTCCCACATTGTAGATTGTCTTGTCATCTTCTCAACAAAAGCCTTGAGTAAAAATGTTTATAATTTTGTCTGTATTATTTTTTCTTTCCTTGCTTGTATATCTGGTGTCATAGCCAAGACTACTTGCCAAAGTCAAGGTCATGGAATTTGCCCTTTCATTTCCTTTAATATAGTGGTTCTTGGCCGTCTCAATATTGTGACCTTTGAATACAGTTTCTTATGTTTTGGTGACCCCAGACCATAAAATTGTTTTCATGGTACTTCATAACTGTAATTTTGTTACTGTTATGAATAATAATATAAGTATCTGATTTACAACCCCTATGAAAGGGTTGTTCTACCCTGAAAGAGGTCATGACTCACAGGTTGAGAACCATTGCTCTAACAGTTTGTAATTTTAGCTTTTTGAAGTATTTTAAGTTGATTGTTGTAAATGGTGTGAGGAAAGGACTAGGGTTTAGTTTGGGTGTGTGGTTCCACAGTAAATCCAATACTATCTGTGAAAGAGTACACTTTAAATGGCCATACTACTCATCAAAAACTACTAAATTACAAAATATTATGTATCCTGAACTTGAAATTCTATTTTATTCCTGCCTTGCCCCAATCCCAGCATTTGTTTAGAAGCCCTAATACTGTTCTGATGCTGTCTTAATAACTTGAACTACAGATACTTAGCATTATGTCATCTGTGACTCAGGATAGTTTTATTTCATTCCGATCTGAATACCTGTCGTTTCTTCCTATTTCTTTTTCTTGACTGAGTGACTGTGAAGAGACACCATGACCATGACAACTTGCATAAAGAAAACATTTAATTGACATGCTTACAGTTTTAGCAATTCAATCTGTTATCATTGTGATGGGAAGCATAGTGGCAGGCAGGTAGCTATCTATGATGCTGGAGCTAAGAGAGCTACATCTTGCAGGCAACCGGAAGTCAACTGACTACCACACTGAGGGAAGCTTGAGCAAAGGAACCTCAAAGCTCACCTCTACAGTGACACACTTCTTCCAAAAAGAATACACCTCCTAATAGTGTCACTCCCTTTAGGGGCCATTTTCTTTCAAAACACCACAGTGACATTCATAGAGGCTTTTTTAGCACAACATTGAATAGAGGTGACAAGTCTATACACGCTTTGTCCTTATTGTCTTTGTTATAGTCTATTGTCATAAAATGTGAGGTATATGTTTTTTCCTGATGTCAATATCCTAATACCTCCTTTAGATAAGGGTGGGAAAAGAAGCTTCTCTTACAGTATGCTCTTTAACTTCAGTTCTCAAAACAGAATTCCTGGGACCTGAGTTGTTTCCTAAGAAACAGAACCATGCTGTGGCTTGAAGATAGTGTGCTCTCCTCAATCCACTTTGTGACTCAACCATCAGTAAAACTGTAGTAGCAGGTATGGCCTTGGGGAGGTTTCACCTTCATAAGTAGATTGGGACTGTTTGAAAGTGTCTTGGAGTTGAAGGAAATGTTTTTTGTCTGCCTGTTCCTCAGTTCTTTGACCTTGTGCCATGGGAGGATGCAGTAAGAATGTGGATGGCATGGCTATGCAGCTCAGTGATAGGAAATGTTTAGCCCATAGGAATTCCCACATGAGAACCCCAGCACCATGCATACAAAATAAGGCCCTTACCAGACATAAATTCTGGTGTCTTTACCATGTACTTCCAGGTCTTCAGAACTGTGAGAAATAATTTTCTTCTCTATAAATTATTACCCAGTCTGCAGTATTCTGTGATGTTGGCACAGTGAGCTAAGGCCAGATATCTGGTACAGAGTTCCTAAATCTGAGAGTTTCCTGATGACAGGAGTACATTCATGCAAGTTTCGGGTGCTAAACTTTCATCCCTATTGTTAGTCATTATGAGAATAAAAAGGGATTCTAGTAGTGGTGTGTTTAAGAGGTAGGACCTTTGGGAGGCCATTAAGTTGATATAAGGTCAAGCAGGGGCCTCATACTGACTTCTAGTGGCTTCATAAAATGAATGGGAGAGCTAGCAGACAGACACATATGTAACTCCTTCCTCTCTCTCTCTCTCTCTCTCTCTCTCTCTCTCTCTCTCTCTCTCTCTCGCTATGTTATGTTCTGCACCACTGTGGACTCCATCAGCAAGATAGCCATAATAAGCAGAGTGGGACACATGCCTTTAAGCCCAGCATTCTGTCCATTGCTACCTATAAGTACTCTCTTAGCTATATCCCTGCAAGATAGAATAACTCCAATCTAAACTGACAAAAAAATCAATTCAAAGCTAAAAATTAACTATAAATGAGAGAGCAGTATACTGATATTTTACCTGGGCAATTACCAACCCTAGCCTTAAGAACCATACACTGATAGTAGTACCCTGTCATCCCATACAATCAAAGATGCCCCATATGTGTCCTGTGACACTGGACAGTAATCACTTGGATGAAGGATATCTACTAAACCACTTGACACTATTCTGTGGGTCAAGGTTAATCTACATGTTTGAAATCAATGAAGTGTCTAGTTCCAAATTTCTCAAAGATTTCCTCCCTCATTGATCTGTATTCTCAGGCTAACCCTCTATCAAGAACAACCATAGCAGATACAGACTTCACATTCATTCATGCATACCACAGTCACTACAATAAAACAATACTACCACCTAAAGACCTAAGACTCCCAGCAACTGGCCTGCTATATTGGTTACATTCCTTGCTTGAATCAAGTATTCAAGGAGAGACAGTACTTTCACAGGACTAGACAAAATGGACAAGTATGAAATTGGTTCCCCCAGATTAAAGTTCATTTTACAAATGTAAATAAAGGCTATTGTGAAGGGGACAGGTTGATACATACAGGGGAATTGTAACTAATAAAGTAACTATGAATTTTCAGAAGGCCAGTCCATGGATTACTTGGTAGGGCCCAGAAAAGTAAAAATAAGGAAAGACTTGCAGTAGAAGGTAAATCAACTGTATCACTGGGTAGACTGCTTAGCTCAGCTGAATTAAAATTGTCTCAATGAGCCAGGCGGTGGTGGCACATGCCTTTAATCCCAGAACTAGGGAGGCAGAGCCAGATGGATCTCTGAGTTCCAGACCAGCCTGATCTACAAGAGCTAGTTCCAGGACAGCCTCCAAAGCCACAGAGAAACCCTATCTCTAAAAACAAACAAACAAAAAAATTGTCTCAATGAACTCAGCAGCCTACACCCTCTAATAGAAGACACTTAAGGAAAAACAATCCTTTTGCAATATTCCTTACAAAAATGCACATAACCTAAATGTAATAATGACAAATGCATTATTTGTCATTCTACAAATGTAGAATGCCCTCAAAGTAGAGGGCATTCTACAAAGCCCCTGATAGTCCTTTTCGGTATTATCACACTATGGAAATCAAAAGTCTATAGACAGTGCCAAACTGAGACACTGTTTGGGCTTAAAGGGGTCTGACACCATGGGACATCTGAGAGCAGCTTGTGGTCCAGAGTTTCCTTTTCTGACAAACAGCATTACTGAGGAAAGTAGAGAGATTGAAAAAAAAAAAAAGTCTAATGAGTGAGAGTTTTTGTCAATGTCCATTTCATGGTTTTGTTTGTTGCAATATCATTTTGTTAAGAGTCAACCTTTGTTTTAGAAAATACATTTGAAAAAGTGTAAGCTAGTTTCATTTTTAGATCTTCCTTTCAAATGGTTGGAGTGGGGCCAGGGCTAAGAGGAAGCTAGGAAAAGGGGAAACTAGTGGAGGATGATTTGAAATTTGAAAATTCTTGCTTAGGGCTATGCAAGGATTTATTGCATCTTTCTTACACCTTTTCTATAAGCCTGAAAGTGCATTCATTTAAAATTAATAATTTCAGAGTCTTTAAAAGCAACCATAATAAATACACATTTCTTTATTTTTGGTTTGTTTTCTTAGAGACAGGATTTTTTTTTTCTGTGTAGCCCTGGCTATTCTTGAACTCTGTAGACCAGGCTGGCCTTGAACTCCTGCCTGCCTCTCATTCCTGGATGCTAAGATTAAAGACGTGTGCCACTACCCCCCCCCAGGATATTTCTAGTCAAATATTCATTTTAATTTGCTTAAAATGTACATGTAATTGTTTCAGTTGTTTCCTGGGAGCCTGTTCACCACTCCCTGCCCCTTCATCTACCTAAAGATATTACTGATAAATGTGGCTTCTATCCCACCAAGTCACCCTCATTCCTATGTTCATCATCATCTCTCTCTCTCTCTCTCTCTCTCTCTCTCTCTCTCTCTCTCTCTCTCTCTCTCTCTCTGCCTATATAACCTTGCTTAAGTCAGGTTTCCATTGTTGTAACAAAATACATGACACAAATTCTCAAGGACAGAAAGATTTACTTTAATTTTAATTCAGAGGTTTCAGTTGGTCATAATGGGAATGGCATGATGGAGCAAAGCAACCCTGATCGATGAGAAGGAACAAGTTACAGGGGAGGACAGGGAAAAGCAAGGAAAAAGGCAGGGAGAAACAAATATGATTTAGAATGAAACTATCCCCTAATCCACAGGTCAGCGTGTTTCTCCAAGACCAACAGCTTTCTCTCCAGCCCAATCGGAAGTGGTTTCTACACTCAGATCTGCAACCTGTATTGATGCCTCCATTAAACCATTGTCCTAACTGCTACAGATATACAACACAGATACAGTCCTGTAATAATAGCACAGCTGGATTCTTCTTCATTATTTAATCATCCTGAATTGAAGCTGACAATTGTAAACACAAAGAATGCTCTTTGTTTCTCTCTCTCTCTCTCTCTCTCTCTCTCTCTCTCTCTCTCTCTCTCTCTCTCTCTCTCTCTCTCTCTCACACACACACACACACACACACACACACACACACACACACACACACAGCATTTGAAGAAAATGTCAAACCAGTCCTTTATTTCAGATCAAATAACAAATTCTAACTCACCCAGGCTTCAAGAGTTTATGGTGATATATTGTTTATGATCTAAAAAAGCTTGCCCAAAGATCAGAATCAAAGCTAGCCACAGACATAGAGTTTAGGCAGTGGTGGTCACACCTTTTATTCCAGGACTCAGGAGACAGAGGCAGATGGATCTCTGTGAGTTCAAGGCCACCTTGAGCTGCAGGAGAGTGAGTCAGTCTAAAAGAGAAACAGAGCTCATACCTTTAATCCCAGTATTAGGGTAGTGAAGACAGGGGTGATATGATGGGGCAAAGAGAGGAATATAAGTCAGGAGGAAGCAGGAGCTCAGAACATTCATTCTGAGGATTCATGGAGGCAGGATGTCTCCTTCCAGTTTGAAGATTCCATGGAGGTAGGAGCTAGTGACAGGCTGTTTTGCTTCTCTGGTCTTCAGCTTAAACACCAAAATCTGTCTCTGAGCTTTTATTATTTGTGCTACATTGAGTTAGTGGACCTAAAGAGTAGCTTCCTTAATCTCTTCAATACATTACAGGAAGTTGGGGTGTTTGATCAGGAACACAGCCTCCTACAGGGAGATGTGATAACTAGTAAACACTGAATCAAAAGAGTCATGGCTTGTGAAAGAAATCTTGGGCTTGAGAGAGGGTAAAAGTTATTGGGGTGATTTTGATTCACTGTCTTTCCTACCTTTCTCTGCTCCCAGAACACTAATCTGGGAATTGTGATAGAGCTATATACATAGGACTTGTATTTATTTTATTTATCTGTATTTTATGTTTATGTGTGTTTTGCTTGTGTGTATGTCTATGCACTATGAGTATGCCTAGTGCCCATGGAGGCCATAAGAAGGTATTTTATCAACCTTGAACTGGAATTATAGATGGATGGTTGAGTACTGTGGGTACTGGGGATCAAAGCCTGCAGTGCTCATAACTCTTAAGTCATGTCTCCATCTCCTTTTAAAATGGTATAGTCAAAACCAGATTGAAATTTGCCAGTTTTAGAAGTGGAAGAAAATTAGCATTTAGGGAAAGACAACACATTTAGTGGAGATGTGTTTTTATGTGTCATTAGGATATCCAAAATAAAGAAGACATTGGGACTAGAGATATCGGAAACGAGGAAATGTTCCAGTGTCCCCAGGGAACAAGATGTTAGCTCTAAAGAAACTGAGCTACTGCTTGGGTTTTAGAGGTTGGACCCTGAGAGGGCAGAGACAAGGAATGAAATGAACCAGCACCCACATGGGAACAGCAAGGCAGAGCAAGGGACATAGGTGGTCTGCTGGGAAGCCTCTTGGAAGGGTGTGAACAGTTTGTTGCATGTGGTGCTGTGTTTCAGGTTGGCACTACAGTCTCACATGTTCCTCCACCACCTTCTATCAGAACTTCAGGGCTTCAGGCAGTTCAGGGTCGGTTTCATGTTACTCTATGGAGCATACGTGAAGTAGGAAGAAAAAAAGCAATCTAACGAAGGGTCTGCAAGGTGGCAAAAGGAACCCGGCAGAAAAAGTTGATCAGAAAGCAAAAGCCAGGTGCAAACAATTTTCTCCTGTTTATCAGGCCAGTCCTGTATACTAATTAGTTTTCAGAACTTTACAAATTATCTCATTTGCTTCTCACAATAGCTATATAATGGGTGTAATGTTATTAACCTTCCTCTATAGATTAGGATGCTTGTTATTGTTTGAATGTACAAAGTAGCTAATTCATGGTGATATCAAGTAGCTTTGACTAATTAAAATCTCATCATAAGTGGCAGAGGCAAGGGATGAATTCTGACACCTTTGCCTTGAGCCAGCAGCCTTAGCCACTATCTTATCCTGCAGGATTTTATTCCATAAGGATTTTCAGAACTAGGAGGAAACCTGATCAAAGATTTAGTATGTCAGTCTTGGGTTGTTCCTATCACAAAATCTCCCAACTATACAGAAAATTTGAAAGGAAAAAAAAATAATTCCCTAAGTTTCCTATTTTTATACTGCCTCTCCACCCTGTGCCTTATAATTTCGATTCATAGATCAAAACCATAACCTGTTTTTTTTTTCAATCCAGAAATGTCCTGATACACAGAACAGTGATTCTTACAAAAGCATTTTCCTAAGGTCCTAAGGCAATCTGACAAAATTTTGTCACCTTCTAATATAGAATTAACAAGTTTGCTGACTATAGATGCAGGACTTAAAACACACTACCAAATGATATTAAATCTTGACTCAATCTAAGCCTAAATCAGGCAGCAAAAATCCCCATTATTGCTTTTTCTGGGTAAATTCATGTGACTTAATCCAAGGCTTACAGAGCACATATTGAAGGATAAAGTGAGATTGTAGACACCTTCTCTCCATGATACAGTCTAGTAATTTTCTTACATGGCCCTAATTCTAATTCCTACCAAATTGCTTATTAAAAAAAAAAAACACAGATCTCTTCTGTATGCTGTGGTAGTTTGAATGTAATTGGCCCCCTTAAGCACATAGGGAATGGCATTATTAGACAGTTTGGCTTTGTTGAAGTAGGTGTGGCCTTGGAGAAAGTGTGTCACTGTAGAGGTGAGCTTTAAAGTCTTATATATACTTATATATATGCTATGCCCAGTGTTCCAAACTACCCCTTGTTGCTTACAAGTCAAGATGTAGAGCTCTCAGCTACTTCTCTAGCACCATGATGATAATGCACTGAACCTCTGAATTGTAAGCCACCTGTGGGGATATCTTGCTTGGGTTTAGAAAAGGAGAGAGTCACACTAACTCTTATAACTCAATCAACCTGTTTTTCTTTATCTACACTTTGTCTCAGGGATTTTTTTTTTAACCTTTCTTTCCTTCTCTATGTCCTACTTTCCTGATTTCTCCATGTCTGTCTGACAGACAGCTGCCTGCCTGGCTTCTTCCTCTCTTCTTCCCTTGTTCTCTCTCAAGCCTAGGTTCCTCTTCCTATTTATTCTCTCTCCTTGCCAGCCCTGCCTGTCCCTCTACTGCCTAACTATTAGCTGTTCAGTTTTTTATTAGACCAATCAGGTTCCTTTGACAAGCAAGGTTAAATACATGCAACACATCTTTGCATAGTTAAACAAATGCAGCATAAGCAAATGTAACACATCTTTACATATTTACAAGTATTCTATTCTGCAACATGTTTTCTTGCATTTGTGGTAAAGGAGACTCTTGAGAGACCCTTGTATTAGCATCCAGACACACCCTGGCCCCACCCCTTGGGGACCTGACAGAGTGTGTCACCCCTGCACACATGGCAAGTAGTACTCTGGCTCTGTATGCAGGTGCAAAAGGCCCCTTTAAGAGACAAGCTCTGCCTACTCCCTCTCTTTTTCTTTTCTGGTGTTCCACTGAACAGGTAGGCAGATCTTTGACTCTATTTCTCTCTCTCTCTCTCTCTCTCTCTCTCTCTCTCTCTCTCTCTCTCTCTCTCCCTCCCTCCCTTTCTTTCTTTCTTTCTTTCTCCCCTTCCTCCATTCCCTTCCCTTACTCACCTTCCCCTAATAAAACTTCCCATGTAAGTTCTTCCTGCATGGTGTATTGGTCTCTCACCTGCGGTGGGACTCCTTGGACCTCACCCACCCACAAGGTCCCCCTCACACAGTAGATCATAACACTTTGAGTCTCTTTACCTCTCATGAGCACAGGATGGCCCTAGTGACTTAAAGAAAAGAAAAATAAGGAGGGGGAGAAAAAAGAAGAAGAGGAGGAGGAGGAAGAGAAGACAGTAATTGGCTTTACTCACAACTCTGGAATCAGGGAACACATTATCCCATAATGTGTGATGAACTGAGGAAAAGAGTCAGGAAGGGCTGAAGAAAACATAAACAAGGGGGAAATGAGTCAGTCCTTTGGAAGTTACACCCCTGTAAGATTCAGACAGGAAAACAGAAGAAAAGAAAAGTAACTGTTTAATAACAGGTTGTTTCAGGTCCTGTGAAACTAGCTCATTTGGGAAATTTGAATGTTTCTTCTAAAGGTCAGTCAGTTGACAACTTGACTTTGGTTTGGTGTGGTGCCTCCTCAGCATGAGGGACTTCTTTGTACTGTTTCATCAAGTCTATTAAGGCTTCCTGGAGGATACCATACCAAAATAAGAGCACACTTTCACTGTCATTTAATATCAGGATCAATACTGGCACATAGGCAAGCCAAGATTCGTGGAGTTTCAATCTCCCCCTCTCAAGTACTAAGGGGGTTTCTCCCCAAAGCTCCTATAACTGACAGAAAAGGGATTCTTCTGAAAAACAAAAACAAAGGCAGTGGTAGCAACAATAATGAAGTTTAAAAATAAAATGAGGGCTGTTTCCTTCCTCCCCAGAGGAGAGTGAAGCATCAGAGAAGAATTAGACTAAACAGCATAGCCTTTATTTCACCATGAATTCCTGCCCATGTCTCTCTCACAGCTGGCAAGCACTGTGAAGTCCTGGAACCCACCTCCCCCAAGGGTCAGGTCCTTTCTGTGGCTTGAAATGTTGTTTCCACCTCACCCACTGTCTAAAGATCGTATTTGAAGGTATTTCCCATGCTGTGAGTTTTTCCCTATGCATGTTTCTCCTCCTGATCTGCCTGCTGTTAGCTCATTTCAGGAAACCTTTAGGCAGTAAGGGGATTTCTTTCACTTTCATGGCACCCACCACCACGACCACCATTACCATAATCCTCACACAGAGCATTGTAAAAATAGCAAGATATCTCTGCTGAGATTAAGTGATGTCCTCTTGTCCTTTCCTATTGGTTCATTCCAAAGAAGTGTCTCTGTATGGAGCCATCTAGTAAGAGTTCCACATTAGCAACAAGGAGAAAGTCTTTGAATAACAGCTGGTGAGGGCTTGAGATCTGCCAGCCTTCTCAGGAGTGAGCCCAGGAATGTGTCTTAGTAGTCTGTTTGATCTACCAAAACAGACATAGCATAAGCTAGGTGACTTATAAATAACAAGCAAGTGAAAAGCATAAACAAAATACAAGAAACACTTGTTTCTCACAGTTCTGGGGGCTTGTCGGTGAAACATCAAAGAACTAACCAATTTTGTAGCCAGTGAGGCTGTTGTCATAGAGAGTACATTGTAGCTATGTCCTCAGATGATTAAAGAGCAAACAGGACACCTTGGGCCTCTTATATAAGGTATTAACCCCCTTCCATGGGTTCTATTCCATGACATAGTTATTTCCTAACAAGTCCCATCCATCTTCTAATGCCATCATCTTCTGGAGTGCAGGATTTCAGCATAGGAAATTTGTAACGAGGCAAAGATTCAGGTAATAGCCAGAAGCAATCTTCTACCTACAAGACCCAGGACCCAGAAAACCCCTGATCCGAAGCCCCTGTACAGATCCTGAAAGGCATATTGGCCCCAAGCCCCAACCCAGTGGGAAAAAAACAAAAAACAAAGAACACCCTGGATTTGGGAACTGAGCCAGTAAAAGAGACACTTTATCCCCAAGCCTAGAGCCAGAGAAAAACACGCCAACTCTGAAACTTGAGCCAAAAGAACACAGTTGGCCTCTAGATTCGTGACATGTAAAAGAAACTCACCCAGGCCCTAGAATTGGAGCCAAAAAGAACCATAGAAAGAAACCCAGTTTGGCTCTGGAATCTGTAGCTGTACCTGCCTCTGACTCAAAACTAACCAATCCCTGAGCTAGAAAAACTGACCAATCCCAGTCCAGCAGGCTTGGACTTGCCCCCAGAGTTTGGAATCTTCTCAGGCTTGGGATTCCCCTAGACTGGGACTTCCCTCCACTTCAAGGGGATAGCCAATCACTACCCAGAGGGCTTGGAATACCTGTAGACACAATGCAGCCAATCAGCTCAGTCCAGGCTTGAGCCGATCCCAAGGCTGTAGCTAGGCAGGTTTGCAGTTCCCCAAACCCCACCTCCTGCCTGGCTACTATATAAACCCCCTTCCCTCACTGCTCTGGGTCTCTCCTGGTCTTTTACTGTCACTGTTGCCAACTCTACTGCTGCTGCTTCAGAAAGAAGGACCCAAGTTAGCTGGCAAATAAAGACTTTATTTTGGCATCGGAGTTGGTCTCATGGTGGTGATTCAGGTTCTGCAACTTCTGGTTTAACATTAGTACATTGTCAGGGAACCCCAAGCCTACCACAACCACCTTTCCCATGAGTCTTCAGGTGCCAAATAACAGGTACCTTTCTTCATTGCCCAAGCAAATCGGTATTTTGTCTGCATCTGTCTGTAGGGGCTCCACCTGTATGCCATAGCTATTGAGGTCTCATCCGTATCTCTTGGGGTTCTGGCAGAGCCCACTGGAGTTCCATCCGTATCCTGTATTCTGTATATACTGGAGCCCCACCTGGCTTATGTGATGACACTTTGGTTCATGATTCATCAGTAATTGTGTGTTTGAAGATTTGGGGTATTTAGCTGTGTCTGAGATATCTGAAGTAGTAAACAAGATTTTTTGTGTGTGTGTGCACGCTATGCCGGGATACTGTCTGTGGTGTCTTTTTTGTGATTTTTGTCGGCCACTGTGTAGTGTTAAGGTCTAAATGTATATACTTGTATAAACTGGCAGATCACTGGCTGGGAGACAGGGGAACATGGGGATCTTGCTAGTGGGCCAAGAGGTCTTTCCCAGGGATCCCCTTAGATCCTCTATAAAGATTGAGTGGGCCACAACCATAAACTGTTAATCCTGTGTCCCACGTCCAAATTTTCACAGCCACCAGTGTTGTCTGTGATTGTGTGTGTGTTCTTGGTCTTGTTCATTCTATCCTTGTGGTTGAAACACCATGGAAAAATGGGCCAGAAGCCTAGCCACCTTCCAAAGCACCCGAGCCTGTTCATTGATCATTTTAGGGATTTCAGAGGTTATAGCCAACAAGATGGATGGGAGTACCTAAAGGCAGTGTGACTCAGAGTATGTAAACAGGAATGGCCATCCTTCCAAACTAACTGGCCTGAAGAAAGCACTTTTAACCTATCTCTCATTAGCAGGACTGAAGATGAATGTCCTGCATATTCTGACTAGGTTCCCTATATTAATTTCTGGGAAAGCCTAGTTGCAGATCCTCCATTTTGGTTGAAGCCCATACTCATGACTGTCTTTGGAGGACTACTCCAGGGAGCAACTGTCTATGAGTCATACTTTGCAGCCCTTTCCCTCCGTTCGATAAGACCACTTGTTAGCTCAACAAAATGTAGGGAGTGCCACATGGTCCACCACCAGGTTCTAGCAAGGGGGGTCTCTGAACCACTAATAGGACTAAAATTTGTAGTATCCAGCAGGCGGTTTGTGAGTCACCATCAGGCTATTTTGGGAGATTAATGGAGTTTTTTTTTTTTTTTTTTAGGGCATACTCTCCCATGAACCCAGAGGCAGCTGAGTATCTGAGTATAGGTCATCAGAAATCCTAGCTTTTGTTAACCAGGCAGCACCAGATATCAGAAAGAAGCTCCAAAAGATAGATGGTTAAGCCAGCAAGTTGATAAGTGAGATGATGGAGGTAGCAAAAAAAGTATACAATAGTAGAGAAGAAAGGAAAGCTAGACAGAAGACAGGGGAAAATATAAGACAGGAGAAGACTAGGGCAGCAGAAAGGAAAGGAAAGGGATAAGAGAGCTAGAGCAGCTGCAGATGAAAGGCAAGCCTGCAACATGGCTCTTATGCTGCTGGCAGCGTCAGCTGCAGATCCAGAGGAAAAGCAAAACAGCTCTGCTGTCTGGCCCAGGGACAAGGTAGGGTCCCACAGGAGGGCAACAAGCTAAAGTTTCAAAAGGACTAGTGTGCCTAACACTAGGAGATTGGGCACTGGGCCTAGAAGTGCCCCAGAAAGAGGGACCCTAAAGAGCACCATCATGTACGAGTGCCGGAAGTAGTGGAGGAAGTGACCGAAGGGGCAAGGCTCAGAGCCCCTCCCCAAACATAGGGTAACCCTGCACTTGAAGGGGAAGCCTGTCCAGTTTATGGTTGATATAGGTGCTTAACATTCAGGCCTGATTATCCCCCTGTGCCCAATCTCAAAGTGAAAGACTTGGATACAGAGGGCTACTGGCACAGACCAATATTCATGGACAACTGAAGACAAGTGGACCTAGGGTGTGGCCGGGTATCCCACTTGCTCCTGGTCATGCCTGACTATCCACAGGGTATATATGAGAGGGTAGGAATAGGAAAGATCCACACAGAAACCTTGTTCGCTTTATGACTGGTAGTCATGGTTCCTGCCCTTCAAGGAGGACAGAATCCTCAAGAGATAGGACCCAACATGCACTACCCCTTCCCTCCACCAAAGCACCAGGTAGCCACTCCTCACCTACTCAACACTGTAGGGCCAGACCCTCTCTTGAGGTTGCTTGAGGCCTCCTAACAGGTCCTCAATGCTTCTACACCAAGCCTCACCCGATCTTGCTAGTTGTATCCTGATATGAAACCCCCTTGTACAAAGGAGTGGCTATGAAAGGGCATTTTGCAGTATTTGACCAGCCCCACTAATGTTGCTGGCAACAGAAAGGGGTAGCCAGGCTCACATTATGGTCAGTTAAGAGATTTGGATTTTGCTTAGGGATGGCCCCTGATACTTTAAACCTCTGTGCAACCAGATGGTCCAGACACTCCTCTCACAAGTTTTTCTTACCACCAGAGGACAGCATGTTCTTCCAGGCTAGCCCTCTGCATTCATGGGTAAGCGTTAAACCAGACTAAGGACTTTTCAATATTGGTGTGCCGGCTCCCTAAGATAGATAATTTACCATACAGATGGAGAGATGAATCAGAGCCTGCAGAGATCACTGACCCCACTGAAAAGAGAATATATAACTGCCCTTACATTGGGTGTTCTACTAAGACTGGGGCTAACAGGGGCAGGGACTGGATAACATCTCTGGCAATGCAAGGCAGATATTATGATAATTTATGGACTGCCATTGAATAGATATAGAAAGGTTAGAGAACTCCATTGCCCACTTGTAGGAGTCTCAACCCCCTTGGCAGAAGTTGTGTTGCAAAATAAGAGAGGATTGGGCCTTACATTTCTACAACAGGGTGGGCTTTGAGCAGCTCTAGAAGAATGTTGTTTTATGTTGACCATTCAGGAGTGGTAAAAGAGTCACTAGCCAAGGTTAGGGAGGAATTAACTGAAAGAAGAAGGGAACATGAGCAAGTTCAAGGCTATTTAAATTCCCTGTACCACGCCTCCCTGTGGTTAACTGCCCTAGTCTCCACGTTGCCAGGGCCCTTGCTAATCGTAGTACTCTTACTCACTTTTGGGTTCTGTGTCCTCAAAAAGGTACTGGGTTTCATCAAGTGAAGGGTCAACAGTGCAGTTGATGGTGCTATGGTCTCATTATACTCCATTGGAGACCCTTAAAGAGAACCCATGATTGGATCCTCTGGTTACTTCTAGGGGGGGGTGGAATTAGACACATAAGCCCCAGAAAATTCCCTGATCCGCAGCCCCTATATAGACCCTGAATGGCTCCAAACCCCAAACCAGTGAAAGGAACGTACCTTGGATTTGGGACCTGAGCTAGCAAACGAGACACTTTATCCCTAAGCCTAGAGCTAGGGGGAAACACTCTAACTCTGAAAGAAGCCCCAAAAGAACATATTGGCTCCTAGATTTGGACATGTAAAAGAAATTCTCACAGGCCCTGGAATTGGAGCCAAAAAGAACCATTAGAAAGAAACACAGTTTGGCTCTGGGATTGGAGTCAACTCTGCTCCTGACCCAAAATTAGCCAATGCCTGAGCTGGGAAAACTGACCAATCAAAGTGGGTCTCATGGTCGTAATTCGGGTCCCAATTTTGGGCTTGACACTATCCATGGGGCTTTATGTTTACTAACTCCCTCACTGATGTATTGATTGCAACCTTTCAGTCTGAGATGAAGATTCAGAGTCCCACTAAGTTGTATCTTGATTCCTGATCCACAGAAAATACAGTAAGTGGTCTTTTTGTATATTATGTTATAATGAACAATACAAGTGATAACTATGAACTTAGAAATTCTGACCACCATGCTCCAGCACCCGCTATGGCCTGGATTTGTTCCCCTGTTCTTCTTGTACAGAAGCCAACATTTGCAGACAGGTTTGGTTAGTATGCTTCCTCCTGTTTCCCAGTGGCCTCAATCACTGCTGAGTTTGGTAGACATCATTTATCAGATCAACTCCTTGTGCCCTAAAACGATTCCTTTGCACCACACAGCTATGGTGGTCATTCCAGCTGGGCTCTGCTCAGCGCTCCACAGTTGCTCCTTCACTCATTTCTCTTTCTCTGCTCACACTCTTTTGGTTCCTTTGAGCTCATCTTTGCTCTCTGTTCTTGGATTCCATTTTCCTCTTCACCTCCACTTTGCCTCCTTCAAACTTTTCTCCTGACTCTGCTTTCATTTCCAAATAAACAAATAAATAAATAACAGACATCTTTACTTTCTGGAAACTTTCACATTTGTCTGCAAAGAACAGCTTTTTTGGAAATAACATCAGAAAGAAAAACACAAGTGGGGGTAGGTTTTGGGAAGAGATCAGAACCCTCTTCAGTGAAGCTTTTGTTTTTTTTCCACACACTTCCCATATCAAAACATCCCCTGTGGCAGTTAAAAGCTGCTGGCTACCCCAATTAGAGTGTTTTTGTAGCAGCTGTCAAAAATAGTTCCAGGAGTGCTCTTAAGTTATTACATGCAGGTTACATAAGCACTGAGCGCTTATTAAAACATCCAACATGTGAGATGAATTGAGTCACTCAACTGTGAGTCGAAGTTTTAGCTTTGCAATGTGACTAATATGATCATCTGAGATTTACGCAGCCTGGAAAAAAAGTGTTAGAAAAATCAATAGAAGACTATTCACTTCCAGGAATGTGTACTCCTAGCTTTTAAAAACAGGGTTATAACTATTCTGTACTTAGATGAAATGCACTCTTAGGTATAACTGCAATAGGACCAGACATATTACAAAGTAGATTTGGGAAGCAAGGGTAATCCTTTATTTGCTTAAACTTACCTTTTTCAAGAGCACCCCCCACACTGGCTTGGGTAACAGGGGGAATAGAAATCCATCCCTCTAAACCAAAAATGGATAGTATGATTTAAGTTTCTCATGGTAGTCCAGAGACATTTAGGTGTGAAAGCTCTTCTTTGAACTCTGTTCATATTTAATACACTCTGCCCATTCCCTATTTCCTATCTCCTCCAAAATACCAAGAATAGTCCCTGGGAAGACAACCTTAACTGCCCTTACACATTTCTACACCCCTGTTTGTGTGCCAGCTTTGCCCCACTTTGTAACAACAAAATCTAAGTTTTGCTCAGGTTTTTAACTTTTCCAAGATGTCTTCCTTCTACCTTGTATGTTCTCTCCAGGCTGGAATCAAGTCTTCATTGCTAAAGAGAATACCAAGGATCTTCATTTCAGTTTAGCATTCTAAGGCAATGATCATTCTTCATCTGTCTGGCCTTCACAGTTAATGTCAGTCACTAAAGTCATCCATCACTACTCTCAACACGTAACTCAACCCTTGTTGGTATATGTTTACATAAGACCTATTTGCAAAGGTAACCCTTCACATATAACTTCATTGCATTATTGATTTGTCAAATTATATCCTGTCAAAAAGGAGAAATTATTCATATGAATTTATGCATCCCTGTGAAAGTAAGGAAAAGACGAAAATAGCATTTTCTTATTCCTATGTGTTAGAGAGGATTCAGTTCCCAAGACATGGCATACTAAATTAACGATTTGAAATAACTTCAGAAGAAAGGAGAAATAAGCTATTGTGTAAGCTAATAGAAAAACAAAATGTGAAAACTGAAAGTTCTCTGGATAAATAATCACACTGAAAACATCCTTGTTTGTTTAGTCTATTATAATTGCTCTTTTCTTTCACTGTACCTTGGTTTATACAGTTGGATTTGATTAAATCTATCGTCTACTTCAAGGCAGAAAAGAACTTCTGAAGTCCTGAATTGTTTCTTTGGTACAACCTGAAGTTTTATAAGTAGCCCTATTACAGGAGACTGTGCCCACAGGACATCTTTAGTTCAGAGTACCAAGTGGAGGTCATACTGGGTGCTGGGTTCTGAGACATTCTATGAAAAAGATGCCAACACTACCCTGCTGCCCAAACAAGAGTTTTCATTTAAACCTTAAAATAAAACAGAAATTTATTCAGAAATGAGATCAAACGGGTGTCATCAATTATTATACTACTAATAATAACTATTAATACACTATCAATAATATCAGAATACAGGAAAGCAAAATTCTCTTGGCTGTTTCATAAGGGTTTTGTCAATGCTACCCATGAAGTAAGACCTTAACATGGTTAGTTACTCTTCCCCATATGATCTCCTCCACCCCACCCTCCCATCCTTGACCTCATTTAACCTTTCCTGTTCCATTATTTCCATTTCTCCCCTCATACATGTGTTCTGTCCCCCTTCCATATGGTCCTTTAATCATTTCTTGACTTCTGTGGGTACCCCAATTTAACACACATATCTAAAATGTCAAATCTAGCATTCATATGTGAGAGCAGTGCCAGACTCCACCATAGAAAAGATTTAGTACCATGCCAGAATTTCAGAGGCTCCAGAGCTTCCCTAGCAGCAGATATAGAGCTGTATCTAGTGGAACAGAATCCAGTTTCAGCCTATATCACTTCTTCCTAGAATGGGCTTAGGGCACTCAGGTAGCCTAACATGGTGCCAGCCTCAGTGGCAAAGGAGTAAACTCCACCACTCATTTTCAGGTTTATGCAGTAAAGCTATCCCCATGTTAGTTCTCACATTCATGGTTTCATACACCTGCTCCAGCATTTATCACTACCAATAATGGCAGGGGAGTGGGTGCACTTTGAGACTGTGAAGGGTGAAGATTTTTCTAATGATGAGATCCATGTGTGAACCAAGTTAAAGTCACTCATAATGGCCATAGGACTTCTTTTTAGCATGATAGCAAAGCAACAGGTAGCAAGACACACTGCTCAATAGACATAGATGAGGGGAGTGATCACAGAACCTTGTCCTGAGATGATGAAACATGACAATAGGTAGAAGTTACAGTTCCCCCTACCATTGCCTGCCTATAGACAGAGTCTTTGGACAGCCTTAATCCTGGGCAAAGACAGGTGGCCTTAGTCTATTGAATCTCTATTTTAGTCAGCCTCACCTATGGCTGATTATAGAAGTATTTGGCCACAGTACTAGGCAGCAGATAGTAGTGCAGGCCTTGGACCTGATCCAGCACTGTGCTGAGCTTGGCAAAGTGTGGACTCAAATATGTGATGCATCTTGATTGCACTGATGAGCAGAAGCCTGGTTCAGCAGCCTGGGTTTAAGTCTAGAGTGATCATAGTATTATTCATTTTCACATTTATCTAACCAAATCCCTGACCAAAACCTTTAAGGGAAAGAGAATTCACTTTGCCTCACATTTCATCATGATAGAGAAAGTACATCATTGAGAGAGGCATGATCTATGGTGCCACAGAGTAGTCAAGGAAATGGGAATCCCAGTGCTCATCTTGGTTTGTTTTGTTTTGTTTTGTTTCTCTTTTTTAATTCAGTCTGGGACCCCAGCCCGTAAGAAAATGACACTCATATTCAGGGTAGGTCTTCCCACCTCAGTTTGGAAACTCCCTCAAAGACACACTCAGACGTACATCTCCTAGGTGAGTCTAATTCCAGTCAAATTAACAGTGAAACCTAAACATTACACATTCAGAACTGGCAGAATCCCCCAGTGCCTTACAGAGTTCAATGACCATGGATGATGCACTGAGCCTATCCTGACCTCTACATAGAGGCTGGTGGGGATGGACTTCCTTTCTGGGACCCTGTCTAAAACATCATTGTTGGTAAATATTTCTATATCACATGAAGGTATATTGCTGTGATTGATGTAATAAAAAGTTGAATGGACAATAGCTAGGCAGGGGATTTATGTAGCAGTTCCAGGGAGAGAAAGGAAGAGATGAATAGAGGTGTGCAGGAGAGCCATGGAGAAGCAAGACATCAGACATAAAGAATAAAAGAAAAGTAAAATGCCACATGGTAAAATGTAGATTAATAAGAGCAAGTTACTTTAAGTTATAGTTCGACAAGCCTAAGCTAAAGCTGGACTTTCATAATTAATAATTCTTCATGTTGTTACTTGTGAGCTAGCAGCCCAAAGAAAAATTCAACTACACACCATGTACAGATGGTCTTGGATGGCTCTCATGCTTAAAAAATAACAACACACAGTGGGCTTGGGACAAATCTGATCTAACGCTGAATGAGTGGAAGTCAATAAAAGTTCAAATATACACAAAATAAGCAATCTGCTGTGATTTTTGGAAAGGCATTTACCAATAAAAGCCATATTCTAAAACTGAAATAAATACTTAATTTTTTAAATCCCACATGATGCCATCAAGCATCAATAGTTTTTAGGAAGTTCAACCTTGCCTCATAGTCACAATATGTGCCAAAAACTAACCAAATAGCAACCAGTAGAAACTTGAACTTCAAGAAGACACATAAATGATCCAACACTCCAACAGAGAAATTTAATTGACAGATGGAAGCAATTAAAGTCACACACTAATTGAAATTGAAAGTGCAATAGGAAGCATCAATAACAGGATCAAACAACCATTGAAGTTAAATGTGATTGAATTATACAGTTAGAACTAACCCACCTATTTTACTTGCCTATATATCTGGGCTATATATCATTTTCTTAGACAAACAGAGGCTGTGGACAGGTAAAAGTTTAAAAAGACCCAGAGCTGTCTGTGCTGGTTGACTAAGTCCTTTCACTTAAGACAACGAGGGAAAGTTTAACAGCTGCCAATCTAGAGTCAAATTGCCTCATCACTCAACATTTACTTGTTTAAAGAAACACAATTATGAAAAGAACTGATGACAATAAAACTGAAAGGATTAATTACTAGCAATGACAGTGATTTTTAGCATAATTGAGTAGTGCTTTAACAACATCTAGTGCCCCATGATGGTAGATCCCCCTCTTCTGTCTCACCTCCATTACAACTAAAATGTACTAACTCAAATATTTTAACAACCTCAAATAAACTATTAACAATGGGATAAATACCTTAAAATTAATAGGAGACACATTTAGTGGTCATCTTGAATGTGTCATGTCTATCAACCAATTAAGTACTTAAAACTGCAATGAAAGCTATTGCTATTTTACTATTTAAAATATTAGGACTTTAAAAATTGTGAAATAACTCGAAGGAGTGGATAGTTTGTGAATGAATCATGAGATCCATGATTCACACAGTAATTATATTAGTTACTTTTCTATCGCTGTGATAAATATTGTGACCACAGTATTTTATAGAAGAAAGGATTTAGTTGGGCTTATGATTGCAGAGGGAAAAGAGTCCATGATGGAGGATTAGAGGGATGGCCACTGGAGCACAAAGTTGAGGGCTCACATCTCCAAACTGCAATCAAGAAGCATAGAGAATTTACTGGGAATGGGCCCTACCGCCATCCCCCCACCACCACCATGACTTCTTTCAGCAAGGCCATACTTCATAAACTTACCCAAACAGTGCCACCAACTGCGACCCAATTATTCAAATCCCCAAGACTATGGGGGCATCTCATTCAAGACACCAAATACACTCCTTGACCCCCCACAGGCTCATGATTATATCATAATGCAAAATGCATTAGTTACACTCCAAAAGTACCAATAATCTTTCAAGTTCAACATTTCTTAAAAGTCCAAAGTCTTTTCTGAGACTCCAGGAGAACTTTTCATTATAAGCCCATGTAAAATTAAAAAAAAAGTAAATTACATACTTCCAACATTTAATGGCCTAGAATTTAGGAAGAAAGGAGAAATGGAAACATAGTAAGGAAATACTAAACCAAAGCAAGAACAAACAAATGTCAAATCCTATAGTTTGATGTCCAATGTCAAAGGGCTTAGATGGTTTTGTTCCTCCAGCTTTTCTACTTGTAATCTCTCTCTCTCTCTCTCTCTCTCTCTCTCTCTCTCTCTCTCTCTCTCTCTCTCTCTCTCTGACTCTATCCATCACCCCTTTCTTTCTCTTTCTCTCTCTATCTGGACAGTTCCATTTCCTGTCTGAAGTTCTCCTTGTCAGATATCTCACAACTCACATCTCCAGCATCTTTGGGGCTCCAATGCAATATATCTTTATTTCTATAGCTTCACATAATAGCTTCTCAAGGCCTTCCCAGGGACTCCCCACTGCACATTGCCTATCTCAGTGGCTCTCTGAAACCCATGAGGAAATAATCCATGACCCTTTCTTGTTCTACTTTGGTAACCTTAAAGCCAGCATAACCTAAAACTACTGGTGGACAACAGTGTCAAGTTGAGTGGCCCACATAGGACAGACTCTTGACCCTGGTTGACATTCTGACACTTTTTGCTTCTTGTTGCTAGACAGGAGCAGAAAACACCTTCTACTCACTCATAAGTTGAAAGCTTATCTGAGTGAGGTCTTGCCCAAGGCTTTCCATGATGGGGAATGGATGTTGTTTTGTATGCTTCGAATATATGTTTCTCTTATTGGCTGATGAATAAATGCTTATTGGCTAGTAACCAGGCAGCAAGCATAGGTGGGGCTACCAGATTAAGAGAATGCTTGGAAGATGAAGGCAGAGACACCAAGTGCAAAAGAACTGGGCATTACCAGGAAGCCAAGACAAAGTGGAGATAAATAGATTAATAGAAATGGATTAATAATTAAGAGATAGCTAGCAAAATAAGAAGCCTGAGTCATCAGTCAAACTGTTTATAAATAATATAAGTCTCTGTGTATTCATTTGGGACTAAAGGTTGTGCGACTTGGTGGAACAGAAACTCAGACTACATTTTGCTCCCATTACTCCAACGCAGACCAGGTCTCTCTTTAATCTCCCTGTGTCTTTTGAACAAGCAGTGGCTGCAACATCAAGCTCCCTACCACTTTCTTTCTCTTCAAACTACAATATTGTTTTCTGTTGGCTTAGCAGCCACATCTGAATCTACTAATATTTTAACTACCACCTGCACCCCATGGACTCAAAGTCAGAACCTGGAAGGATTTCTGGTCCCACCTGCTAGGCTGCTGCTGCCAAATGTAGTTTTTAACTAAGTCTCTATCATTCTATTTACCAGTAAGGACTCAATAGTCAGATGTTGGGGTGAAAACCTTCTAGCTCAGAAAAGCTGAGAAGCAACCAGCTGACCTTCCATTTTGGCCAGAGACCCAGCAAAAGAAGTCTCTCCCAACTGTTCCCAAAACAAAAAGAGATGGAATCTCTAAGTTCTTCCCTACTCCTTCCTGTGCATCTGTCTATCCATATTCCCGGTTCCTCCATTCTTTCTATGGCCAAGTCTTGTCAACTAGTCACTGTCTCCACTCACTGATCCAAGGCTAACTTTATTAAGACAGTCTCAGAGTTTAACAATGCAATTAAATATACCATAACACTATACCATTTATATTTCTTTCTGTCCCATTTGCTCTTTTTAGTTGTAAACCTGCATAACCATCATTAATAATAACCATGCCACAGAATCAGTATTAGGCTGTCTTGAAGTCTCCTCCATCAAAAAAAAATTAGTGTATTACTTTTCAATTTAATCTCAGGCAAGTTGGACAGGGAAGAAAGCAGCCATATCTCTCCCACCCCCAGAATATCACAAGAATACTCTCTAGCCCAGTTGTTAATATTGTTCACCGCTGAAACCTTCTGAGCTGGCCTCCATTATCTATATAGCTCTCAGTACTATTGTCTTACAAGCTTGGGCTAGGATGGTCAAAGTCTTCCACATTCCTTGAAAAAACACGTGGACAGTTCTGTCACAGTAACACTTCACTCCTTGGTACTGACTTCTGTCCTAGTTGGGCTTTTATCGCTGTGATAAACACTATTACCTAAAGCAATCTGAGGTGAGAAGGGCTTATTTGTCTTAAATTTCCACATTATGGCTCATCATCAAAGGAAGCAGAGACCATGGAGGAACACTGCTTACTGGATTGTTGCCTCTATGGCTTGCACAGCATGATTTCTTACACAGCTCAGGACTTTCTGACAGGGGTGCCATCACCCACAATGGATTGGTCATATCATATCAATCATTAATCAAGAAAATGCCCCCACAGGCTTACCTACAGACCAAACTTTTGAAGGTAATTTCTTATCTGAAGCTCCCTTTCTCCAAATGATCCTAGTGAGTGAAAATAAGGATATGACCTTCCCTGGGTTTGGTTAAGGAGAAGGGCTTTATGGAAGATACAGGGAAGAGAACAGCCAGAGGTATCTGGAAGAGTCCAGACTGAACATGGCCAAAATAAAAGACAAGGCCATGAGGGGAGAAACAGAAAAGGGGATAGAAAGAGAGGAAGAGGATAGAGAGAGGTCAAGGGGACCAAAGGAGTACTTGGGAACCAAGAGAATATATAGCCCAAATGACTGCATTGTATAGGAATCAGAAGCTGGGGGAAGGTGGAAAAGCCCATCCTCAGGGTAGGAGAGGTTTAGGGTAGGGGACAGAGTGAGAAGTGCTGCGAAGGGTAAAACTTGTCCTAGGTTCCTTTGGGACCTGCCACCTAGCTTGTGTCAAGCTGACAAAAAAACAAACAATAAAACAAAAAAACCAGCATATACAACTGATCTCTTGTCAATTTGACACACAAATACATTACTATTAAATCAGTAACCCTTTCTGATTTATTCTCAAGATCTCATGTTAATGCCACAGTCTAATACATATTATAACTTTAAAAGTCCCACACTATTTAAAATTTCAAAGAATTCAAAAGTTAAATGTCCTTAAAAAAATACCTAGCTTCTCTCTAAAAGTTCAAAATCTCTATAAAATATAAAAGATTTCGTAACTGTGGCTTCCTGATGGAAAATGGTGTGTGTGTGTGTGTGTGTGTGTGTGTGTGTGTGTGTGTGTTTTTAACTCGAAAAGGAGAAGAAAAAAAAAGTATTGAAGCTAACCAAAATTTCACAATGTAAAAGGTTCAGTGCTTGATGTCTGGAAGCCACTTATGATCATCTGGGTCCCACAGGGCCTGGACAGTCTTCTCTGGCTCAGTCCTCCACAGCTCATAAAGCTTATCATCAGCTCTTCTCCACAGCAGCTGCTGTCCATGGTAGTCATGCCCATGTTGTGGAATATTCCTTTACACTTTGTGAATATATGTCACTATGATTGGTTTAATAAACAAGCTGGTTGGCTGAAAAGGATAAAGTTAGGAGGGAGAGCCAAAGTGAAAATGATGGGATGAGGAAGGGTTCAGCCAGAGAAGACACCAGCCAGCCAGGGAGCAAGCCAGATGTACAGAAAATGAGGTAAAAAGTCATAAGCCACATGACAAAGCATAGATAAGAAATATGTGTTAATTTGAGTGTAAGAGTTAGCTAGTAACAAGCCTGAGCTATCGGCCAAGCAATTATAAATAAAATTACGCTTCTGTGTTGGTTATTTGGAAGAGGCTCCAGGAACAGGAAAACTCCACCAACAATCCATGATCCTGTAATCTTCAATATGCTGGTTCTCTATTAATGTATACCTTCACTAATGGCGTCCTAGTTTCTTCTTGGGGACTCTGACTCTGTCACATGGTGCCAAGTTTTAGCTCTCTCCAAGAAACTTCATTGTATCTAAGGCTACAAATTCAAGAATGGCCTTACCTAACCTCTCAAGGTACAGAGCCTCAACTACTCTCCATGACCCATTCATGCTTTCAAAACTAGTAGCACGTGGGAGTCTCCTGTACTTTACCATGCTTGGCTGCCAATGTCGGATGCAGGATGCAGCCTTGATCGCCTCTGGATCATCAAATGTTGACTCTAAGAAAATACTACCCCAAGGGTTCACCACAATGATGATGCTGTTCTCCTCTTTTTTTTTTTTTTTTTTTTTTTTTTTTTTTTGCCTGAGACAGGGTTTTTCTGTGTATCCCTGGCTGTCCTAGAACTCGCTCTGTAGACCAGGTTGGCCTCAAACTCACAGAAATGCGCCTGCCTCTTCCTCCAAAGTGCTGGGACTAAAGGACTTTACCACTACTGCCTGAAAGACCCCCACTCAAGGCTAATAGCTTAAGGCCTGGCTTAGCAATGGTAACACCATTTTGCAAGGCTTCCACATAAACAAGTAAAAGTACAGGACAAGGTCAGTACTCACAGGCTGCCACATCTGGCCTTGGGAAGGGAGCAGAGAGTTCGGAGAAGAACCCAAACATGAGCTAAGTCAACTATTATCAGATCCCCAAACACGTAACAGACTTGTCCTCGGATGACTCAATGCCTTATTTGAGCTGACCAATGGGACCCCTGTAACTATGCATCTCGCTTCTGTACCCATGCTTTTGCTACCCAGCCCTATAAAAGTCCCTCTCCCCAGCCTGTGGGCGTGCAAGTCCTCCGAGAGACTTTGTCGCCCACAGGTACCTGTGTATATCAAATAAACCTCTTGCAGTTTGCATCCGCATCCGTGGTCTCGGCTTGGTCTTTGGGTCCAGGGGTCTCTTCCTGGAGGGAAGTCCTCTTCAGGGGTCTTTCATGCCCAGCTAATGCTGTTCTCTGCTTTATCAGCCCTAACTTTTCATCTCCAGCTAACCAGCATCAATTATCCCAGCAAAGCAAAGGTTTCACCATAGTGGTGCAGGTCTCTTGTTAATCAGTGTTTCTTCCCCTGCTTGATGACCAGAATCACAGTGGGCACATGGATTTAAGATGGCCAATCTCAGTTGTCAATTTGACATTTGGAATCAATAAAACCAAAGCTCCTGGACACTCTAGTGGGATAATTTTAATCAGATTATTTGAAAAAGAAAGACTCACCCTAAATCCCCTCTACACCTGGTGGCAGCCAGAAAAGGACAAGGAAGAGGGAAACTGTTTTTTGTTTGCTTGCCCTCATCCTCACTGGTAAGTTTTTCTACCTTGTTGCTGCCAGTATTAAATCTAACTTCTTCAGGGTTCCAACACAGACTGCAAAACAGCAGCTCTCCAGGAGTCCTCCAGCACTCCAGCTTCAGACTGGGACATGGAGATCGCAGTCTCATGGACTGCAGAATCCTTAGGCTTTCCACTGTGAGGCCTCTCTTGTTGGACTATCCAAATTGAATCCTATAAGCTAGTGTGATACATCCCTTGGGGTGATATTTTGTTTGTGCTTTAACAAATAAAGCTTGCCTGAAGATCTGAGTGTGGAACTAAACCACTACTTAGCCATAGAAACCAGGCAGTGGGGGCACACACCTTTAATCCCAGCACTCCCAAGGCAGAGCTGGCAGATCTCTGTGAGTTCAGGACCACCCTGGACTTTACTACATTGATCCAGTCTCAAAGAGAAAAAAAGCCAGGCTGTGATGGCTCACACCTTTAATCCCAGTACTTGGGAGTCACACACCTTCAATCCCAGCACTAAGGAAGTGGAGACAGGAAGGGATATGTGGAGAGAGGAATATAAGGCAGGAGGTGACAGAAGCTCATCGCATTCAGTCTTAGGTTTCCTAAAGACAGCATATACTGGATTCATAGGGACTGAATTGCCCCTTTAGTCTGAGAATTCAGTAAAGGTAAAAACTAGTGGCTGGCTTTTAGCATTAACCCCTATGTCTGACGCTGAATGTATATTATTAAAGCCAATTAGAACTCTCCGAGGGAGGAGGGGGGGTCATCATTTGGCAGGCTTTCTGAGATGCAACAGGGTTTGGAGGGAGATAGGAGAGGAAGCTTGGGTACATGGATGCCAGAGTCTGGGGTGAAGCTTCTACCATAACACTGGAACTCGCTTTGTAGACCAGGCTGGCTTCGAGGAACTTAGAGATCTACTTGCCTCTGCCTCCCAAGAGTGCTGGGATTAAAATAGGACCTGTACTCATTTTTAAGATTTTCATAGTAAGGCTAGTCTATGGTAGAGTACTTACCTAGTATGTATCTTAAAGTTAAACTTCAACACTGAAAAAAAAAAGTTAACAGAAAGTGGTGCAAGATGTTAGAATAAGATGCACAATGCCTGGAAACCTAACTCACAATCAAGTTTCTCTATTGTGAACGCCTACCCACTATAAACTACAATTCCCATGAAGCACCGCGGTTATCTTTGGCTGGGTATTACTTTTCATTTCCGTCCGCGCTACCAGAGGATGCTGGACTTTGTAGTTCACACGGACTTCTATTCTTGCACGGCCTTGATAAGGAGGAACAGTGTGGCTAGCTGGATTGCTTTGACTCTGGTGTTGCTATTCTGTATTATCCTTCCTAGTATAAGATACTAGAGTCAATTTACTATCAGATTTTCACGAATATCTCGCTCTGCCTTTAGCCGGGAAGAGGAAGTGACGTATTTCCGGTGTGATGGCGGCACGGTGGAGCTTTAGGTAATTACCGAACTCTGGAGACTCGGGATAGATCAGGAGCCAGAGAGGGGGGCGGCGGGTTGCCAGGTCGCGTGTAGAGGACAGGGGCATGCGAGTGGGTGCCGGCCGGGTAGGCCTCGCTTTCTGCGCGTGACTGCGCTGTCTCCACCGGCGGCCCGCGCGGTCCGGCGTGTGCGGAGCGGAGCGGACCGGGCCTGGCGCTGGTGGCGGGGAGTGCGCGGATGGGCTCAGGTCTAGGTTCCCGCGGGTGGACACCTGCCCTGGGAGCTCCCGGGGCCGTGTCCTCGGAGTCCCGTTTACTGAAGTCCCCTGCTCCTAAGTCAGCTACCCAGGACCCAGGGCTGGCATTAATAAACTATAGTAGCGCTCTCGCCTCATTACAACTTAGTCCCTAGTACATGGTCATTTGTGGTTCATTCACTTGACTGAACCTTTGTCGTGTGCCTTAGCCGTAGTGCTCCATGTTTCGCTTGGTGTGTGTTTTATCTCTCACCGTTAATCTTAACTCTAAAATGCCTGTACTATTCCTAAATTCTAAACATAGGTCTGCAGCAGACACTGTCCCTGACAAGCTGCAGGCCCCATAGTACACTTTAACAAACAGCAGTGTACCAGTTATTTTCACCTGCTGTAACTGCAAGACAGTTTTACCCATTATAGCCGCTAACGTTTATTTGAGGGAAGAGGAGAATGATTTGGGGAAGCATGAATTGAGTTACTTAAAGCATAGTAAGCCGCAGGCGAGATGGCCCAGAGGTTAAGAGCGCTTGCTGCTCTTGCAGAGGACCTGGGCTCGATTCCAGGCACCCACACAGTGGATCACAACCATATGTAATACCAATTTCAGAGGATGGATAGCCTCTTGCTGAGGTCTGCTGTTGTGGACATAATGTATATGAAGGCAAAACACCCTTACATGTAAAAGTGAGCTACATTTTCTGTGAATTGTGCACTGTATTTAATAGAATGCATCTTTTTCTATCCCTGACATCCCAAAGTCGTTCATGACTTGCCCGGTCAGACTCAGTCAGGGCATAGACTTGTTTCAAAAAAAGTGGAACGTTTCCCTTGTTTTCTGTTTAAGTCTGGAGATTACTAATTTAGGAGGGTGATAGAACACCAAGGCCTCTAGTAGGGATTTCAACAGCCCTTCAGGCTTGATACACTTTTTCTTACATCTCCCAGGTGAATGTGGGGACATTTGGATGCTTACCACAGCACAAACTTTGAAAGTATTTTCTTAAAATTAGCACATGGGCAGAGGAGTGGATTTAAGCACCCCTTTGCCTTTTGTGACATCAGTAAATCCTAGTGAGCAGAAAGCAGAAAAGCAAGTGTGGGGCTTCCTTCCTCTTTAGGAAAAGCTCCAGTGATTAAAGAATTAGCTGCTGTGAGAGACCCAGAATGAATTGATGTTTAATCTGTATTTGAACCTAACTGTTACTGGCTTAAGCTGCATAAAGCTCAGTAATCCCTTGAGTTCTCTGAACCAGTTTATTGAGTACTTTCCTTCTAGACCAGAGCTTCTGTGGAGGGTGGTAGTACTGTGTGTCTAGGGGCTATGTTGTAATTTTTTCCAAGGAGAGAATTCCTTTAAGCCAGATTGCTCTGAAAACAAAAACAAAAAAGCAGAACAAGCAAACAAAAACAAAACTTCTAATGATTAGAACGGTCATTCCATTGCATTCTGTGAGCGTTAGTAGAATATATTCAGCCCTGCATTTAATTAGCAAAGCTGAGGACCAGATTTGATTTGGGGAAGGGGAGGATACAAAGTAGTATGAAGGTTAGATGAAGCCTGTGCTACACTCATGTGTTTGTACCATCAGGGTCCAGTTTCCTCTGTGATGACTGAAAGGGCACAGTGCTTCCTTGATGCAGATTATGATAGACAGCTTGGTGGGTCTGAGAATAAGAGGTAGAGGAGTATTCTTTATATGTTGTCAGACTAACTTGAGTCCTTTGTGGATCTAAGATAATGAGAAAAACCACTCTCCCTTTTTTAAACCTAATTTTAGAATTGGAATCTGTTACGTGTCTGTGATTGAGAATTTAAAGGCTCTGCTGTATCCATAAAAAGCCTTTCATGGTTTAGTTTCATGAGTCTCTTATGATCCATCTCATTTATATTCAGTTTCTATATGTTTACTCAAATGACTTGAAGTTACCAACCTCTTTTTTTTCTTTTCTTTTTGTCTCTGAGCCTATATGGTTGTGGTACCCTATCCAGAATGCTTTAGTACCTCTTGCTTTCTGTACACCCCAGGCTTTTTCTTTTTCAGAAAATGTGTTTGTGGCATAGCTACAGCTAGATGTTTCTTCTGTACCTTAAGGATAAGAACATTGACTTTCTGATTTTTTTGTGTGTTGTATAATGGAAGTATTACCTCCTTCTCCACAGCCACTGCTTTTACCAGGAAGTCTTTAATTATGCTGTAGCTTCATGATTTTTGAGGTCCTGTATCATATATTTTTCGGTTGGTATGGCCTCAAAGAAAGTCTTCTGTACAAATACAAGTTTGAGCAATTGAAGAAAATATCTGGTACATGATTAGACGCACTAAAGTGTCTTATTACCAGGCATGTATTGAGGATAGTGAGGATGATGATCTTTTTACATTTAAGATCTTTGGTCTTTGTTATCATAAAAATGGGTAAAAAAGTTTAATCAGTAGATCAAGCGAAACTGTAATGATACCTTGCTCAAGAGTGAGCTGCCAGGCTACTGAATAAAATTAAGCCCTATCTCCAGGCACCTAAGCCATGAGCCAAGGATATATGGGAAAGCAAGCCAAGAAGAGACAGGCTTAAAAGAATGAATCCTAAGTTCCAGTGATTCAGGGGATGAGAGCAAGGAGGACGCTCCTTAGGCTTTGTTCTGAGGGGTACTGAGAAATTATTTTCTGTTGAATAATAAGGTAAAGTGAAACGTGGAAACAGAGACAAAGGTTCCTGTTTCCAAAACTTTTAAGGACTTTTGAAAAGTATGGGCTAATCTAAAACATGTCCTAATGGGATATGTGTTTAATGTAAAAGCCTGACTTCTCCATGGACAGCTTTATGGAGTCTTTCAAGGTTACTCTTGCCCTCCATAAATGGAAGACAAAGTTTAGTGTGCATAGGGAAGTTGCACTTCAAAAATGAATACAGCCAGTGATAAAAGACTGAGAAACTTGTCAAACTCAGCCTGCCTCTGAAGTGAAACTGGAGTGCTCTCTTAGGGGTGTTCCCTAAACAGAAATTTCCACCAGCCTCCTGTACACAGGTAGGGGATGTCGGTGTAGCATGTTGGTTTCTTCTATTAAGGGAATTAGTAAATTCTGGACTCATGACTGACTGGGAGTGAAACAAAATGCACTGCCACTTGGGAGCATATGTAGGAGACAAGCTAGAGGCGAAGCTGGTTTGCGATGGAGAGGAAGAGACAGTTCTAGCTTGCACTGCCTTCACTTGGAAGACAGGTGGGACATCCACATAGAGGTTTCTCTGGCTGACTGGAGCTCCATAGAGAAGATTGGGCTAGACTGAAGTGTCAACTGACACTGTGGGGATGGAGGTGCTCTTCTGAGAGAATATAGGGACATGAGAGGTTAGGGATGGTCATTTGTTCTTCCAGGGTTGGGATTATAGTAATGGACACATGAAAGAATCCGTGAGCAAAAGTTAAAGTATAACTTAGAGGCAGAGGAGGAGGTGAGGGGTGATTTATAAGCTGAGGAGTGAAAACTTGGACAAGAAGAGGGAATAACTCAGCAGTACCACATATGGAGGGAGCAGTGTCTGTTCAAAGTAGGGAGTTCTTCCTGGATTTTGCACCAGGTCACTGAAAGCCGAGTGCAGTGAGGAAGAGGAATTTAGTGAGGTTAAGAATAAGGGCATCAAGTGACCTATTAAATAAGTCATCTCAGCTGTGTAAGGAGGGAGAAAGTAGGACCAAAGGATGGACTCAAAGGAATTTGTCCATACATGTCATAATTTATTTTTAAATGGATCTGTAAATAAGTTCAACATGTAGGTTTTTTTTTTTTTTTATTGTTGAAAACTAAAATGGAAACCAGTATTGAAAATCTACAGATAGATGGCTATATTGAAGTCCAATGGTCAGATTACAGTTCTCATAGGTAATATGTCTTGGTAAAAAAGGAGCACATTCAGAGATCTTAAAGAATTAAAAATCTTTTTAACAGGTGAGCAGTGATTGTCTCACTCCTTTACTTTTATTATGTAAATGTGGACTAGCTTCATGATACAAGAAATGAAGGCAGACAATACTTCTTCCCAGTTCATGATGTATAGTGCTCACTGGGCTCGTTAAAATTATTTTTAGTTTTTTATCATGTGCATATTACTGTATGTCCTAAGATGTCTCAGAATTCTAAACGTGAAGTTCTTTTTGCACAGACCAGAAGATTGATCAGATGTTTGTTAATATCACTAAGGAACAGGTGGTGTCCCTTGCTCTCTGCACAGCTTCCCTCTTGCATGGGAATGCGTGGATGAATGCAGAGCGCCTGGTTCACTAGTGACTTGGAAACAACAGCAAGCATGGGTCTGCATATCTTTAGTACAAACGCTGGCATCAGATGTGTTCTGGCGTTTGTGAATTTTCACATCTTAGCAAAGAAGTAGTCTGTGGAATATTTATTATTAAACATTTTCTCTTTGGGGTGCAGGTCATTTTCTAATCGAGCACACTAATATTTCAAGAAGTACACTGACTCCAGATTGTGCATGCCAGGTCTTGGTGTTAAATGATTTGCCATATACATAACAAATCTTTGTTTCCAGAGAGTTTGGTATTTAAGATTATAGGTAAAGCATTGTCAGCCTGTACCTGTTGAGTCTTCTAAAAAGCATCAGAAGTGTATGATGACCCCCTAGAATTGTGGTGGTTTTTTTTTTTTTTTTCTTTCTTTCTTTCTTTCTTTCTTCCTTTCTTTCTTTCTTTCTTGGCATGTCATGGAATAAGTCTCTTATTGTATGCATGAGAGGGAGAAAGACAGAGACAGACACAGAGAGGGTGTGTGTGTGTGTGTGTGTGTGTGTGTGTGTGTGTGTGTGTGTGTGTGTGTATGTTGTGTGGCCAGTCTTCCTTTCATGTTCTACTTGGAAATGGAAGGCATGTCTCTGAGAATCCCATTCTACTCCTTACCCTTTTGATATTTAGAACCAACTTAAGATTGTTCTTGAATTTTGAATATTACCAATTTTTTCCATCAGGCAACCTGGATTTTTTTTTTTTTTTTAAGCACTGTTAGGATATTTAAAGTTTACCGAGCCTGTTGTTCATTTGCAGAATGCAGAAGTACAGACTATTGGCAAGTTTTGTGTCACATTTTTCATGAATTGAACATATCCAAGTAACAGTGGTAGAAGTGTTGTACTAATGGAGGGCCAGTGCATTCCGGGGTCAGAGTATTTCCTCCTGTTTTGAAGGTTTGATGTAATTGCTAAATATGTAGTTTCATAGGTTCTGGTTCACAGTTTGAAGTGTGTCTAATAAATGCTACTACATATTTGCTTTCTAGTGCTTGCTGGAACAGAGAGGAAAATCACCACCATTGTAAAGTGCAGTTCCCAGGAGTGCTGTATCTTCTATTGGAAAATACCCTCTTTGCTAGCAAAGCAGGTGTGCGTTTGCTGAGTTGCTTACTTGTGACAGGACGAGGAATTTAATAATTCATCATAAAGTCTGTGTAATGGTGCTGGGAAGAGCAACCAGAGCTTTAAATTCTAGATAAATCACTCTGACTGCAGGAATTTCCAGTTAGTCTAACCGTGAAGCTCCCACATTCTGAGTTCTCCAAATCTTCCTTCAGGCATGTTCTCTATAGATCTGGGCAGGGAGAGGACTTTGAGTGTCTTTCTTAACTGCAGCTGCTGTAAAAGTGTTACCAGCTTTGCTCTTTACATTTTGAGACATGGAAATGTATGTGAGTGTCTGGAATTGGCTCTAGAGTGTTGAAAGGTACAGACAGAAAGTGTAACACTAATGAGAAAGAAAACTCGCTATATTTAAATAAAGCATTTTGAAGGGAAACACAGAGAAATTTGCTCTTACTGTGTCAGACAAGGGGAAAATCCAGGTTTGAGAATCACAGGAAAGTGCCAGCTCTGCCACAGGGGAGGCAAGTGGTTTGTTTGCTGATACCATGTCTGCACAGTGCATTCTAGGTATGCTGATTAAGTAAGAATTCCTTACTGCTGTTCAGAAAGAAGTAGTAATATTAACATCATAGTTTTTAAATCGGGCACTTCAAAGGAGTGGGCTAGTTTTGGGATAAGAACACTTTCTAGATTTTCCATTTTATAATTTGTCTACTTGACATCAGTGTGCTAATGCTGGCATTTTCATTGAGGTACATTTGAATGATTTAGGCGTCAGGTAATTTTAGGTATGCTTTTTGCTAACTATAGTTAAGAAATATTTTTTTCAACACTGTAGCTTAGCTTAGTTTTGTTAAACTGAGTTAAAAAGAAAAAAAAAAAAAAAAAAAACACCAAACTTACCACCTCCTGTGGTTGCCCACCAGAATTAGCTAAGACCTTGTTGCTAAAGATACCACATAACTTGATTTCAAAATACAGAGAAAACAAGTTGGCAGTAAGCTGAAAATTTCCTCCCTGCTGGCTAGATTTGAGAGAGCTGCAACATGTACAGGTTGTTCAGGGAGGAAAAGAAGCAAGTACTCATATGTGAATCCTACAAACTTCATTACCAACCTGCCTGGCAGGACATGGCCACTTGTATAATAGTGGCATTACTGGTATGGGTGTGACCAACCACTTTTGGTTTGAATTTTGAGGCCCACTCCACAGGAGGAAACTCATGCATGAAAGTGTAATCCCAGTCAAATATCAAACATCAAAGTCTTAATGGAGAACTTACTGTTTAGGTAAGAGGTAATGTCATACTGCCTTCTAAACATACCTTCTATGGGTATGTTTATACCAATAGACAAATTCTGCTGTCTTAGTTAGGGTTAATATTGCTTTGATGTAATACCATGACCAAAAGCAGCTTGGTAAGTAAAGAAGTTTATTTCACTTACATATCCTGAATTACAGTCCATTGAGGGAAGCCACGACAGAAGCAGAAGCTCAGAGAGGGCAGGACAAAGGAACTGATATAGAGGCTATAGAGGATTGCTATGTATTGGCTTGCTATTTATTGCTTGCTCATATGTTGGTTTTAGTAAAATCTCAATTGTTTGATTTTACCAATATCCCTAACCCAGAAGCTGGGATGATAGCCTGCTAGCTCAGAGGTAGAGAAAGAACCCAACTGACCTTTTCCCTCCCGGAAGCTTCTCTCTTCTATGCCATCTCAAAAAACTCTCCTCAAACGGATTGCCTTCTACTTCCTGTGGGACTCTTGTCTTCCCTCCTTACTCCCTCTTAACTCTTTTTTTTTTGTTTTTTTGGTTTTTTTGGTTTTTTTTGTTGTTGTTGTTAATAATCCTATGTTCACTTCTTGTCGACTGGTTGCTTGTTCTGTCTCTTATATATGGTTGACTTTTAATCCTGTTTGCAATATTCAAGTAGAATACTCTTGGATTAAAGGTGTTTGATAGGGCTGAGCCACACCAAAACTAGAAACAGATTTTTCCAGTAAATAATGCAATCTCCGGGTTCACAGAGTGATCACATATCTTGGAACACTTGGCCTGCTTTCTTCTAAAACCAAGGACCACCAGGCCAAGGATGGCCCCATCCACAGTGGGCTGGGCCCTCCCCCATCAATCACTAATTAAGAAAATGCCTCACATTGCTTGCCTATATACCTTGTTCTTACAAGGCATTTTCTCATTTGAGGTTCCTTCCTCTTAGATGACACTAGCTTATGTTAAGTTGACATAAAAACTAGCCAGGACACCTACTTTTGGTTATAATGAAAACAATGTACAGAGAATAGCAAACAAAAGCAGAGCCTCATGGCTTCTAATGGTGCTAAGAGTAAGGTGCTGCTTGAGTGCTGAGCCCTAAATAAAGCATTTATACTATTCTCTCTAAGTCTGGCAGCTGGGAGTGGGGTTGGGGGCGGGTCACGAAAGAGGAGCTGTGGTGATGTTTTGTTTGTGATTTAACAAAGCTTGCCTGAAGATCAGAGTGTGGAATTAAGCCACTAGTTATCCATAGAGGCCAGAAGTGGTGGCACACACCTTTAATCCCAGCACTAGGGAGGTGGAAACAGAGAGGAATATGAGGCAGGAGGAGACAGGAGCTCAGTGCATTCAGTCTGAGGATTCATAGGGACAGGATTTCCCCTTTGGTCTGAGGATTCAGTAAAGGTAATAACTAGTATCTGGCTGCTCTGCTTCTCTGACCTTTAAGCTTTAACCCCTGTGTCTGACTCTGGGTTTTTATTATTACAGCCAATTAGAACTCGAGCTGCAAGGAGGTGGAAAGAAGGAAAGAGCTGGAAGATAGGTGGAAAGACCATGAAATACCATTTCTGGGTGTGATACAACTTAGACTAGGTTTTACTTAGAATGTAATAGCTGTTGCTGTAGTTAAGGAATGTGTTCCCTTCAGTGCTCTCATGTCTAAAAGAGAGATTAGATAATCTCTACTATTTGTAGCACTCATCT
Organism: Cricetiscus sungorus; assembly: GCA_030556225.1. NCBI lineage: Eukaryota > Metazoa > Chordata > Mammalia > Rodentia > Cricetidae > Cricetiscus > Cricetiscus sungorus. Next base: position 18,843,508 of record JANBXA010000372.1, on the reverse strand, counting down.
TTTCCAGTTACTTTTGTACTGACTACAGTTCAGTACTTAATTCTTCCATTTTCCTATACATTTTATTTTTGTGATTTCATTACCTCACATCACAGAGTATGTAATTACAATAAAATTTTTGATTGGCAGGTCTTTATGAATATATATATATAGAAATTACTAAAATATACTCAGCAGAACTATAATAGAAGACATTAGTGGCTGGGGAGTTAGCTCATTCATTAGTAAGCACTTGCCTTGGAGGCAGAAGGACCTGTGTTTGATTTCCCTCATTACCCTCTGTAGAAAAGCCAAGCATGGTGGTTCCTGCTTATAACCCTAGCTCGGAGGCAGAGACAGGCAGATGTCAGGGTTCACAAGCAAGCGAGCCTTACCTTTTTGGCAGTCCCCAGGCAGTGAGAGATCTTGTCTCAAAAGAAGTAATGTCTGAGGAAAGACACCTGAGGTTGTCTTGTGGCCTCCACAGGCACATGTTTACACATGTACACATTGTTTGTTCTCTTGGTTTTGGACACGTTTACTAATGCATGTTAGGGACACAAGCTTTTGTGTAACTGTTTAAAGATTAAATTTTAAAAATTATTATATCTGCTTTTTCCTAATAAAGGAAAATGAAGTGGTCAGATGCCTGATATATGGAAAGAACATGCATTGCACACTGTTAATTATCATTAACAAGCTCTTGGTTTTTTTTGTTTGTTTGTTTGTTTGTTTTGTTTTTTTAGGTGATGTGTGGAGACAGAAAAAGAAAACTGCCAAGGAACTCCGACCATTCAGTACTTGTTTCTTGAACCAACTTGAAGAATCTAGTTTATTTGGTTAACTGGCTCTAGAAAATGAAAAGTAGTGTGGCACACATGAAAGTGAGTATTTGAAACTTAAGCTAAAGATGTAAGTTGATAGTTTTTGCCCAGTCCTTTAAACAACAGTGCTTTTACAGAATTATGACATTACAGTCACATAGTAAAATGGTATGGTGCATACTCTGACACCAAACAGGTAGGAATAGTATTGAGGAGAGGGGCAGTTGAGAAAACATGCTAGATATCCTCTCCCTTTTTCTGTGTGTGTATGCATATATATAATGCATATACAGACATATCTAATGCTGTAATTACATATATCAACTTCTATATAAATCATTTGAATGTGTACATGTGTAAAAGGAATAACCAATAATGCTATCATGCATTATTCTGAAGGAGCATGCTTTGCTGAATGATATGCAAGGCAAGTAGCTCCTTCCTTCGCTCAATCTAGATCACTTCATGACTGTCCACCTATTCGTATTTAGAAGTGGGCTTCTGTGTTGCACTTTACACATTTGTGTATATTCAACAGATGAAGAGTGTTACAGTGACTCCTCCAAGTGCCTGTAACAAAGTAATGAACAAACAAATCCTTTTTATCATTGTGTTTGCTTCCTAGGTATGAGGGAACAGAAAGTAAATCAGAAGTGTGATTATAAATAAGCTGTGCCACATGTTAGAAAGTTACTGTAAGATTTGAACTGTGGAGAAAAGAAATAGAGTGGAGTAAGGGGAACTGGTGTGTTGCAGCTTTTAATGGGGGTGAGTATAGGGCCTGTTAGGAAGTAGGGCAGTCAGTCATGTGAGGAGAGACTTCTCGGAAACAAGAGCGTTAACCATCAGGGGGAAGAATGTGCCAGCAAGTGGGAACAGGAAGGGCATAGCCAGAGTCTAGTGTGACTAGAACAGATGATGAGGAGAGAGTTGCAGAACGTGAGGTCAGAGCAGTAACAGGAACAGTAAATCCATGGCTTTCAAAGTGTGCCTGTGAGTGGTCTTGGAAAGACAGCAAATCATTGAACTGTTTTCTCGTGTGTGGTTGATAAAGCAGTGTATTGTTTACTACTTGCTCTTCCTAAACTTCCTTGAAGAGAAGGTAGACTGAACTCCTTGAAGAACAGGTAGCCTGTTCTTGTCAAAGCTGCTTCTCTCATCTTTTCCATTCCCCAGGGTGTAAGAACCTTCGTCCTGTGTGCTCAGTAGACAGCCAGTCTGCCTCTTTCTATGTGTTTCTATTGGCAAGGCCTTACTATGCTAACCCTGAGAGGAGATTCTTTCCTGTGTCGATCTGAAATCTGCTGCTTTGGGACTTGTGTTCATTGGTGCAGCATTCTTACTACAGTTAAATTTTCTGAAGGTTTGATAGGTAGTTGAATGAATGTTAAAACCCAGTCTGCTGGAAACAGGAGACTCTCGTGAGAACTGTCTCTGAGCCTTCAGCAAGCACTCGTCTTTAGACTGATACTCTTAATGGGAGAGAAACATGTAACCTCAGAATCTTACTTCTGTCTCTTCAGTAGTCACTCTTGTGGTCCTTACGGGTTTTGTATGACACCACACCAGGCAAGAGGTATATCATGCCCTTCAGACTCCAGTGGCCAGTTGTATTCTCTCTACCTCCATCTCTCATTTGAGTTAGCCATTAGCAATTCACTAGTGTGGCAGGAGCTATACTCTAGCCTTGGAAGACTTCACTGGACCTAATAGAGATGCTCAGAGCCACTGGCTTGGGCCCTTGCTCCACCCACTTCTTGTTCTGCTCTCTTAAGTCATTACATGTGAATGACTGAACAGTGTCACCTGATTTTATTTGGTTAACAAATTTGGAGAATTTGTCAAAGAAATTTTGACTTTATTACTTCCTTAACTACAATGTGAAACCATGTCGAGGGAAATTCATATTCTTAATATTTGGGTTTTACCTACAAATGCTTTTTAATTTAGTGACCTTCTGTCTCCGGTAAAACTCTATGCAACTCATCACCATTCAGAGCTTTGGGCCCTGGTGATTGTCCCCTACTGAAGATCTCATGTCAACATTACTGTAATGTGCCAGTCATTTGTTACTTGATTGTATTCACATAACCCTTCTGATTCACGACTTTGGTGTTTTTGGCTTCTCCCTCTTGTTCACAACAGCTGTTGCGGAGATGTGTTAAAAATCATTAGCACAGAATTGAGGCTGTCTTCCTAATGTAGTCAAAATAATTGCCTCACTTGTAAAAGAAAATGGGGATAGGACAATTATATTGTTATCTGTCTCTTTCTGTGTCTCCTTTATCTGTCTGTCTTATTTCTCTCTCACATACATGACATAATTTGTTTAATATACAAATCTGTACAGTGTCCAGAATAGACAGAACTAACTCCTGAGTGTGAAGATCTACAGTTCTTGAGTCTTTCCCATATTATGTGTCCTTCAGAGTAACTACACAGGAAATGTTATATGCTCCTAGAAAATATTATGTGGCTCATAATAAATAATCAGTAAACATCATATTTTATGTTACTGTTAAATTTGGTGGATCTTGTGATGTGTAATTTAGCCTAGGTTGGTTCGGAGCATGTGGTGTTTCTGGGGTGCAGGGTTCTCAGTCAAGCTCAGCAGATGCTCTGCAGTGGCTACAACTTCAGCCCTAGGCTTACAGTCTTGGTATAAAGTTTTATAAAAACTATATCATACATATTGAACAATTGTGCTTCATCGTGTTTCTTATTTTATTGTTTGTGTTTGTGAGGGGGGGGGAAGGAAGATCCTCATGTTTTGAGGCAGGGTCTCTTCTGCCACTTTGCTGCCTTCTGGCCACTTCTTAAGTTTCCACCTCCCACATACCATAGGAGCGCTGGAATTAGAGCTCCATCCACTGCATCCAGTTTTTTATATGAATCCTAAGAATTGAACTGAGACTGTCAGGCTTGCACAGTTATTTATGCCCTGCCCATCTCCTCAGCACCTATTCTGTTTCTTGGGGAAATCTAATAAACAAACAAATGATCTTTTAAAGGCAGGGCATGATGAATTCAAGTGGGCCTATAGCTGGCTGGGTTAAATAGTTTAAATATTTAAAAGCCCAGATTTTAAACATGATTTTAAGCATGAGTTAGTAACATGAGTTAATTTCAAGATTAAAAAATGTTTTGAGGGCCAGCAAGCTTTGCTATGCCGTGTAAGCCTGACAGCCTGGCCTCAATCCCTGGATTCATGAAAGGAGGGAATCCTTTCCCAGATTGTCTTTTGACCTTCACATGTGTGTTCACAGTCTCTCACACACATCATAGACATTCACATGATCATATGTAAGTGAGATAAAAATTTTAAGTAATTTCTAAAGTACTGCTAATTTGCTGAGACAGATACTGGGTATATATTTTTTATCATAATCAGTTTTAGAGCATTCCTTCTTCCTTCTTTTTTCCTTGGAAGCACTCCTCTGGTCACGACAGAAGGGAGAGCCACAATTCATACCACCGGAACTCCTCTCCAGAAGACAGGTAACTGCTGTGTGTGCCAAGTGTGAATTTCATGTGTTCATCAAATAACTTAGATCTTCGATTCTTAATTTTAAGGTAGACATTGAAGTGCTGCTTTTGTTATTATGGCTCATGGATACATTCACACAACTTTTTACAGCTAAATTTTTATTTACATCATAGCATAATTATAATAAAGTAGCAGTCTAGAAATAGTACGGTAATGTGTATCAGGCATTCTTACCAGCAATACAGCTATGTCACTTACTAAGTGAGGACCATTAAAGTAATTCCTAAAGTGGAATTGTGCCCTTTATTCCTACTCCACTCTGCCAGGGTCTCCCAGGATCTTTCCTTAGAATCTTGGTTTGTGACCACTTAGTACCCTCACCAGTCACCTACGCTCTATCAACATCAGACATACACAAGTGTAAGGTAATTGTAAATATATCTATAAAACACAAATTATATCACCATGTAGTTTATCTATTTAACTTTGCTTAATGGTCTCTGACTTTATTGTATTTGAAGAGTCAAACAGTAGATTTAACATGATCCATCTTGTTTGTCTGTTCAATGTTCCCAGCACTGCAGTTTCCAGAACAACACCCAGTGATTATAATGCTATTTGTAAAATAGCCTCTTGCATCCCATTTTGTGTAATTTCCAGATGTATGCCTTCACCAAGGGCATTGTGAATAAGGATGAGTACTTTGGGTTAAGTTACTTCCAGGGGTTGTTTTGCTGTGCCCATGCCGGAATCGTGTTACCCAGACTGGCTAGGTGCCAGCACAATGAACCATTAATTAGATCACTTCACTGCGATGTTGTGCGGTTGTGCATTGTTTGCCATCACTAATATCTGACTTCCCACATATAACTGAGTTGTTTTCAGTGACAAACTTGGCTTTTCTTCTCTGTTAAGACATGCAGAACAAGAAAGGTCCCCGAGGGATAGAGATTACTCTGATTACAGCCGGTCAGACTATGACCGTTCAAGAAGAGGGTATTCTTATGATGACAGCGTGGAGTCACGGTGAGTGTTGGGGATCCTCACTACAGAAAAGTTAACTTTTCTTCACATGGTATTTGTTTTAGAAACTGAGTCTCACATATCCAACTTATGTCTCCATCCTGAGCAACAGGATTACTGTCAAGCCCAGCTTGTGTGGTGCTGGGGGACTGACTTGGGGCTTTGCACATGTTAGTATGTACTCTACTGAGTAAGTTACATCCCCAGCCCGAGTTTCCTTTACTTTGTGTAATAGAAACCAAGACTACAGCAAGCAGCAGCAGGTGCTGATTGCATGCTATTATGAGCAGGCTTTTAAGAAGGGCTTCATGTAAATTAACTCTTAAGACAACACATATGTACAATGGATACTACCTGTTTTATGCCTGAAGAAACTCATGCCTAAAAAGGCCAATTATTTGTGGTTTTGAAACCTAACAGTGTCAAACCTGGGTCTGTTTGACCTCGACCAAGGTGTTGTTTGTATATTGTACTACAGCATAGGTTGTCAAGTATCTAGTGATCTCTTTCTGCAGTGTGGCAGAGGAATACTGAGAATGAAATTTCTAATTTGTAGTTTTGGATTTTTTTTTGTAAATAAATGAATTTATTTGAATCTTAAAAAACTGGGCTACTCCAGTTTTCCATAGCCAACAAGTTTTCTGGTTGATAATTGATGCTCAGCTTGATCTTAATTTTGACTTTAAAGCTCACAGGTTTTTATAACTCCTGCCTGTATTACTTCAGTTTAACTCCTTATGTTTGGTCCATTATAGAAGTATCAAGTCTCATGTGTGAGACTTGATCATACCCTCAGCTGTGAGGTATGCAGACCAGGTTTACTTTAAATATAGAAGGTAATAAATAGTTCTAAAGCATTTCATGACTGCTTTCATTTGGCTAGCATCTGCACAGTGAGAGCAAGCTAGGTCACTGTAGGGAAGTGACTGAGTCAGCTGGTGCATTCCAGCTTCTCCCAGCAATCCAGCAGTGCTGGGTACTTCCTGCTACAGCTGTTCCCTGGGACAAGCACATCACAGGTGGTTAGTACTTTCAGCCAGCTGCTGTCTTGGGAGCATGCAGCATGCAGTTCACAGGTAGAGTTTGCAAAATCCACTTTGCTGACTAGTTGGGTTATATCTGAACTCCTTTCAAGACAGTGCATGTTTTGAAAAGTAAGTGAACAAACTGTTCTCTGAAGAAAGCAAAACACCAAGACTTGTTTTTCCTAAGGTCAATATTTTTAGAGAAAATAAGCTGAGTTTTAAAAGATGTTAAAGAAAAGATAAGCACATACACTGAAGGAAAGTAACTGAAGATAGAAAATGGTCCTTTCTACACCATCTTAATTAAAACTTCTAATAAAAACAGCAATTCTTTCAAGCCAGTTTCAACTCTTAGGTTTTTATAATGTATTTGTATTTAAATTTGACATTCTGAAAATTAACTCTTGTTTCTTTTTTATACAATTTACCAAATACATCACAAGCCAATTTTCTTAGTTTTTATGCCACTTTCTTTGACTTGAAAATATATATTCATTTCCAGGATAAAAATTTTAAAATATTGGTTGACTTTCTAAAGTTCAGTCAGATTTAAACTCATTTTGATTCAACTACAGCCATGCTGGATTCACTATTAACAGTGTCATCCTGGTCTTAATACCCATGCTCAGTTTTGCAGTACATATTTTTACTAAAGAATGTCATCATACTATTTTTTGGTTTTTCAGCAGGGTTTCTATGTAACCCTGGCTGTCCTGGAACTCTCTCTGTAAACTAGGCTGGCCTTGTGCTCACAGAGATCTGCCTCCCCCTGCCTCCTGAGTGCTGGGATTAAAGGTGTGCACCACTACTGCCCAGCTGCCCTCCTCCCTCTAACCAGCTTGCTTCCAGGCTAAAGCTTATGTAAAGATTTGAGCCCTGGAATAAGGGATCTTTTTCTCTGTGAGGTGTTATTTCACCATCCTGAACCAGTTTCATATTCTATGTGTAGTTCATTGTAAGAATGATTTTATGCTTTGTCCACCTCCCACCCTGTCTTACAGAAGTAGGGACCGAGAAAAACGCAGAGAAAGAGAAAGAGATGTGGATCGGAAAAGGTCCCGGAAATCCCCATCTCCTGGAAGAAGGAGCCCAGAACGAGCAGTAACCCAGAGTTCTACTCAGGAAGAACCTAGCACAAAGAAGAAGAAGGATGAGCAGGATCCGCTGCTCACCCGAACTGGGGGAGCATATATTCCTCCTGCAAAGCTCAGGATGATGCAGGAGCAGATCACAGATAAAAACAGGCATGTTGATGTACTGCATTCTCAAGCAGAGATAGCCTCATTGAACAAGGGGTAGAGTAGTATAATTAGTGTCAGCTGTTACTAATATACTCAGTTTAGCATGATAGAGACCATAAATTACAGCCTCTTGTCTTTTTGACTTCAGAAATTCCTTTGGAGCATTGTTTAGAACTTGCTCTGATATTAGTTCGTAAATGTGTGTGTGTGTGTGTGTGTGTGTGTGTGTGTGTGTGTGTGTGTGTGTGTGTGTGTGTATGACTTTGAGTGTTGAGTGTTAGTCCTCAGTCACTGTCTTTTTATTTATTTACTTATTTATTTTTTGGAGACTGGGTTTCTCAGCTGCCTGAAACTTGCCAAGTAGGTTAGGCTGGTGGGCCAACAAGCCCCAGGGATGCACTTGTCTCTGTATTACCATATTTATTACTAGTGTGTACCACTGTGCCGGCCATTTTATTTATTTATTTATTTATTTATTTATTTATTTATTTATTTATTTATTTATTTTAAACATAGACTTGGAGATTGAACTTAGGTCCTTGACAGTGATCTTTGAGGTGTAATATTTGGGAGAGTTCTAGCGATGACTTCCATTAGTTCAAAGCCTCATCATCATCTAGGAATTTGGTTTTTACAAAGGCAGTGGTGGGAGAATTAGTAAGAAGTATTTGCTTTTCCTGATCCAGTCCAAAGCAATCATGAAAAAAAAAAATGTTATTAATTGAATTCTTGCATCATTAGAGGTATACTAGGCAGGGAAGAGTTAGCAATGTGCAAATTTAACTATTTCTGGGAGATTATTCATAAGAAATACTGTATTTGGCCATTCAGGCTTGAAATTAAAATCAATACTTGGCCTCCTACCACTTCTTGATATTTCATGTGTGAAGACACTCAGAGCACACTGTATTAGGCATGTTCTTTCCATGTTTTGAGGACTATCTTGGTATCTGTTGTATCTTTTGTATTATATGCATTTCAGGAAGTGTACTAGTTTCACTAGACCTCAAGAGAAGTGTATGGGGAAAAAAGGTTATGGTTTCCTCCATCCAACATTAAATTCCAAGAGGAATAATTATAAAAACGATGGATTTTTAGAGCTTTAAAAGACGCGGACATTGTGAAGTTTAATGTATAAAATAAAATAAAATAAAACAAAACATGTGAGGCTTTGAGGCCATGTAGCTTTCAGCAGGATAGCTGCATAAACAGGTGGTCTTTCAATGTTAATGACAGTGCCTCAGCTCCGAAGTCCCATGTGACTTTCTCTTTTTTGGTAATTTTTAGCTTAGCCTACCAGAGGATGAGCTGGGAGGCCCTGAAGAAATCAATCAATGGTCTCATTAACAAGGTCAACATCTCCAATATAAGTATCATTATCCAAGAGCTCCTTCAAGAAAACATAGTCAGAGGGAGGTAGGTACTGGTCATTTGCCTTGTTTAGCTCATAATAAGTTTTCAAAGAAACATAATATCTCTGAATGGTAAACATTGGTTTGTTATGCTGCTTCATTTCAAAGGTATTTGTGAAAAGCAGTTCTTTTACATTGTAGGTTATTAAGTAACTTACACCTTATTGTTCAAGGTTTATATAGTCAGTGCCTTTTGAGACTTGGTATCACAGCATAGTTCTGAACAGGCATTTACTAAATGTCTCTAATAATTTAAATCTGTAAGGCATAATTATTAAAACATGCTATTTCAAGCCACTTTGTTTAAGTTATCATTGAAATCTTTATACATTTGTTATTAACTGTGTGATGCTTTGGTATGTTCATCCTGTGTTGTCACAAGTGTCAGAATTTGTTCCTTAGAGCTGAGTTTGTTTCATTGTGTGTATATGAATTGTCTGTCAGTGGTAGGAGCTCCATCTGGCTCTTGTGAATAATGCTGCAGTGGGTGTGGTGTGTAGCTCCCTAGCTTGGTGTTTTCCCTACCTTCTGCATTACTGTGCATTCATATTCACAGTTCAAGAGTGTTCCCTATTCTCTGCAGCCTTGGAACCACCTTTGTCATTTTTTATGACTTTCGTTGTACCAGGGATGAGATGATCTATCATGTGGTTTTACTCTGTTTATCTGATGATAGGTGATGCTGATGTTGTCTTGAGAAATGTCTATTTAGATGTTTTGTCGATTTTCAAAATGGGTTGTAGAGGTTATTACTGTTGGCTTATCTGATTTTTTTGTATATTTTGGATTTTATCTCCTTATCAGTCTTGGCTTGCAGATACTTCTCCTTCCGTATTTAGTTTCTTTACTGTTCAGAAGCCTTTTAGATTAATGATGTCTCATATGTGAGGTTTTCTTGGATTACTTGTGATTTTGGAATTGTTTTAAAATGTATCAATCCAGGCAAATATCATGGAGCTTCCTCCAGTAGTTCTACAGATTGTTTTCTGTGTGTTAATCAATTTTAGGTTGCTGTGTTGTGTGGCATAAGACTAAGGTATGCTTTTATTCTTCTGCATGTTGATGTCTGGTTTTCCTACCACTACTCTTCAACAGACTGACTACCTTTATATTGCATGCTTTGATGCTTTTTCTTTTAAAAACAATTAGATACAAACAAATATATGAATTGATTTCTAGGTACTCTATTCTGTTCTTTGTAGGTTTATATAAAGTTTTGTGCCAGTACCACACTGTTTTGATTACCGTAACTTTGTGTAGCAATAGTAGGTTTTAAGTTGGGTAATATGCTGTCTCTTGCTTTGTTGTTTTTGCTGAAGATTTCTTGGTTACTTGGATATATTATATATATTATATATATATATATATATATATATTGTAATATATATACACACACATACATACATACACAGTCTATATTAATTTAAGGAACTTCTTTTCCCTGAAAAATGCCACTAGAGTTTTATTGGGTATTACAGTGAATTCAAGTAGTGTGACAAGTGCAGTCTATTTCTGATCATAAAGGAAGAGGTTTTGGCCTGTCACTGTTGAGATTTTCATATTATATCATTTATTTCAGCTCACATTATAATTAAAGCAAAGTGAGAATGAAGAATTAATGGGAAAGATAAACAATAAATTTGAAGAAAAATGAAGGGAATCACCATATTTTATTTGGAATCAAGTAATTGGTGTTTTTTGTTTTTTGTTTTTTTACGAATAAAGAAATGGAAATAAATATCACATATCTATCTATTCTTTTTTTTACATGTGAATGCTGTCATCTTGTGATTTCATATTACCCTATTTATCATCATTAAAAATAGACCTAAACTAAGTAGAGTACACCTGTTGTTGGGGAGCAAAAAGTTGGCCAATAGCCTTGGAGGTGGCAGAGCTCTTTTCATTTTACCTGGAAAAAAAGCAGGCGTAGGGAAGTGGCCTCTGTTGCTTAAGTCTTATGTGTAATTTGAGTTCACTTCTTTTCCTCCTCAGTGGTCAGCTGTCCTGTCTAAACTGCTAAGTATTAAGTCATTTCCCACTCCTAGTATCTTGCAGTCTAATAACTCTTATTGTATTAGCTTGCTGTCCACCTCTTTCCCATACAAATAATATAAATTAGCTTGCTGCCACCTCTCTTTTCCATACAAAAAAGAAAAAAGAAAAAATGAAAAAAACACATGACTGTTTCAAGGTGAGTTTCCTGTCACTATGTTGTCACTTACCTTCACTCTGTATCCTTACTCTTGTTCCTCTAAAATTATACCAATAGAAGGAAACAGCTCGAATTTGTGTCCCATCACAGATTTATTTTATGCAAATGATGGACCCTGGTAGAAACTTTAGGTTGTCTAAATTCTACACATCAAGCAAGTTTGTTTTTACTGCACTGTTTTGGGGGGTTTGGATTATTGAAAAACATTTTCCTACAATAGATTTTGTTTGTTTTCCTCCTTCCCCAGTCCTTACAGTCATGATTAGATGAAATGTGAATAGGAGAAGAATTCTATTTAGAGAAAAAAAATTGAAAAAACTAACTCTCATTTTATTTTCAAAAAAAGCACAATTTTGTTTTCGTAAAAGCACCCCTCTCCCCAGGCAGAATTTCTATGTGTAGCCCTAACTGTCCTGTAGGGCTGGTCTCAAACTCATAAAGGCCCTCCAGCCTCTGCCTCCTGTGTGCTGGGATTAAAGGCGTGCACCACCAAGCCTGGCATGAACACATTTTGTTTGTTTTTGTTTTTACACCCCAACCAACACTTCCCCTCCCTTCTTTCCTCCCAGCCCCTCTCTTCCTCCTCCTCATTCACTCTTCTGTTTCTCTTCAAGAAAGGGCAGGCATCCCATGGATATCAGCCAGTTGTGCTGTATCAATTTGCAGTGAGACTAGGTACCTCCTCTTCTATTAAAAAGCACTTTTTTATTGATTGCAGAGAGGAACTCTTTTTTTTTGTTTGTTTGTTTGTTTTCCTTCAGGAAAAGTAGTAAAGATTTAGTTGTGAATGAGCTTTTATTATTTATTCATGATCAGGGAACATTTTTCCTAGATTTTTATCTATTTTTCCTGAACTTGATTTTACATATTTTTCTTATGTTTTGGGCAGAGGACTGCTGTCCAGATCTGTTCTACAGGCACAGAGTGCGTCTCCAATCTTCACTCATGTTTATGCAGCTTTGGTGGCAATAATCAACTCAAAATTCCCACAGATTGGAGAATTAATCCTCAAGAGACTAATTCTTAATTTCCGGAAAGGATATCGAAGGAATGATAAGGTATGAGTGAGTGGCTTGTAAGTAGACTGTCACATGAGTGAGTCCAGTAAACTAGTATAAATGAAAACTGGCACACTGATTTGTACACAGGAGTTGTTTTACCATATGCTTCATGTAAACTGCTCATTCTCCTGATTTTCCGCTGGCCACTAAGATGAGGATTGACTGTATTGACTCAACAGTTTTTATAGCTATTTCCCATGTCTTACTGCTGAATAAAAATTATCCCATGTGTTCCCTTAAAGAGCATGGTAATTTGTTATAGATTTTATTGATACAGGAAAATGGATTATAGTTGATGGGTTAACTGTTTTTACTTTTACTTTTCAGCAACTTTGCCTGACTGCTTCAAAATTTGTGGCACATCTTATTAACCAAAATGTGGTAAGTTATTGTCATTAAAACCTGGTTGAATTCAGTGGCACTTAACTGTGGTCTTGGTGCCATTTTCTTGCATCATAGTCTTTGATCACCTTGGGTGAGATTTCATTTATAAAAGTGCTAAAATGCATCCAATATTCTTGAATATAGAGAAAAAAATGAGTGTTGTAAGGTATTTTGTTAGGCTGATATGACTAAACACTGTGGTTACTAAGCTACAAGTTATTCCATGTAGAATTTTAACTAAATCCTTTTTTTTTTTAATGTCTCTTCCACTCAACTCCTTCCTCTGTCTGCTATTTATGGCCACCTAATAAATAGGTGAATACTTGGTATGAGCAACTTGTAACAAACAAGTTTAGCAGTAGTCATGCTTTTCACTTGTTGCTTAGCATTTTTGTAAGATGTATTTTATAAGATGTATTTGCTTCTCCATGGGCATTGTCCTATTGCATGACACCAAGTGCAATACTCAGTCTAGCACATAAACCAGTAAATGAACACACTGTTCAGGGGCCACTGCTTTTCATTCCGTACCCATTGCTCCATCAGCAAGGTGGATGTTGTTTGGGTTTTCCTTGCTTATCTCCAGGGTGGTTGTAAACTCACTATTAGTCAACGATGACCTTGAAAGTCTGATCCTGCTGCCTCTATGTCCTAAATGCTTGGATTGTAGCCATATGCCACTATGTCCAGTTCATGCAGTATTGAAGATTGATCTCAGGGTTTCCTGTATGCTAGGCAAGCATTCTGCAAACTGAGCTACATCCCCAGCCCATATTAATTTGTTTTAAAGTTATTTGTGTAACCCTAAATATAGCATATTGGACGTTTTTATTGTGGAAGGATGTTAATGCACACTTAGTCTTATTTCTCAAACACTGAAGTTTAGTTCTCTCCAGTGTCTGCTCTTGGAAATCCTTTACATTTTAACTTAATTTAGTCGTCATGTGATTATAATAATTAGTTAATAAAGAACAGAGAACCAATCTCTCTTTATAGATAGTTACCTGTCTATAACAGCAAATACATACTTTTGCTTTTGAAATTTTGTCACTTGATATTAGAATTTTTTTTAACTAACATCAAACAGTTAAAATATTAACTACAGTGATGTGTGACTAGCCCCATATACCCCACCCCCTTAGAAAGTAGTATGTTTCTAATTTTGTAAAGATACTCTCTTGAATTGAGGTTTAGACTCCTCTCATCATTTCAGAGAAGTTCCTTGCTTATAAAGGTATATGGATAGTATGATAAACTATAGCTCATTTTCTCTTAGCTTCTTAGTACAATTTTATCCCCACTATACAAGGCAGAGTTTATAAGTATTAATTTTAAATTATGAACCAGGTAGGTAGTTTGATCTATGGAGAGGAAATATTTTAGGACTGTGGCATTAGTCCCTGGTACTTAGTCCCCAGTACTTAGACCAAAGAACCTGAATAAATAAGTAAATACAAATAGGAAATTCATTATTCAGTATGATTCATAATTTAGCTTCAGTAATCTCTGAAATATTTTATGATAACATTTTTGTATAGCTCAAGGGCTATTTACTATTTAGTAAATAATTGTGTAGTAGATTGAATTGGGGAGCAGATATAAAAAGTTGTGGTCATGAAAAGGGAAACAAATCAGAATTGGGGCTGGAGTGTTGGCTCAGTGGCTAAGAGCACAGCCCGTGCTCTCCCAGAGGACCTGAGTCCTAACCCCAACACTCAAAACCATCTGCAACTCCAATCCTAAGGAATCCAATTTCCTCCACATATACATAAGTCAAAATGAATCTACTTGTAGACATAAACCAGATGCTTTTTTCTGTTCAGTATAGTGAGTTAAGCATTAAAGAAATTATAAATTGTTAATATATACATGATAAAATTTATAGAGAAACTATCGTGCATTATAATCATTATAGAATACAAATGTATGTTTAAAAGCTTGTCAGTGTAGGTTAATAAGGTAAAACCATTGTGTCTCTTCTATGTGTCTGGATCTGTTAAGGCACATGAGGTTCTGTGCCTGGAGATGCTAACTTTGCTGCTGGAGAGACCAACTGATGACAGTGTTGAGGTAGCTATTGGCTTCCTCAAGGAGTGTGGCCTCAAATTAACCCAAGTGTCACCAAGAGGAATCAATGGTAAGTGCACATCCTTGGTTTGTATATTCTTACCTATCTTTATTCTAGTGTTAGTGTTGGTTTTTTATTGTCTTTTCTTTGCTTTTAACTTCAGCTATCTTTGAACGCCTGCGAAACATTCTACATGAGTCTGAGATTGACAAAAGAGTTCAGTACATGATTGAAGTTATGTTTGCTGTACGGAAGGATGGATTTAAGGACCACCCTGTTATTCTGGAAGGTCTTGATTTAGTGGAAGAGGATGATCAGTTTACCCATATGCTCCCCTTGGAGGATGACTACAATCCAGAAGATGTTCTTAGTAAGCCTAGGGTGTGTGAAGCAGGAGGTGGAACACCAGCATGTCGATGCAGGAAATTAACACTTATTGTTTATTTTTTAAGATGTTTTCAAGATGGATCCTAATTTTATGGAGAATGAAGAGAAGTACAAAGCTATTAAAAAGGGTACGTAAAACTTGACAAAACAGCCTGGATCAGAAGAAGCAATGTAGATAGTTCCATTATACTGACAGGAATTTTAACAGCCCACAGATTCTCCCCACACTGGAACCTAGCTCCAGTGACGCCTGCTCTTTGCTTCCTCATGAGCTAACTTTCTTCATAGTGGTTGCTCCTGTACAAATTTATTCTGAATTCTGAAGTTCTTTGCCCCTCTTCTTTCCTTTAAGTTTCACCTGTCTTAAGAAACACTCATAGATTACCAATGGCCTTTATTGGACTTTTTTTCCTACACCTACAGTCAGTGTAGTACAGCTGATACACAACTGAGTACTGTTCTCTATTGGAAGTGTCATACCATATCTTCTCTTGATGGTAAATCAGTGTTTCACTACTAACATTCACTGCAGTGTCTGTGTGTCAGTTGGCTGATGAGCTAATTATTATTTGTATGTCAGTAGTGTACTGTAAATTGGAACTTCAGACATGTTGTGTTTTGTGTTTGCTGTTACTAGCTGGATGGCCTGGGACAAATTATTTGTTTGATAGAAGAATGGAGTTACTAGAGGAGAAGAAATGCTTTCTATTGCCTCAGACAGTTGTTTAGATGGTTGTAGCTGTTTTTGTGTTTTCTCAGACATGGGTATTTTTCTGTAATAATCGTGTCCAGGTCTACTTGTGATGGTTTATGGCTTTGTTTATGTAGGGTTGTGATTTTACCTGAGAACAGCTTACTACTCTGGAAGCTGCTGCATAGAAAGAGAGTTGCTGAACTCTGTCATCTACTTTCTGTGCTTTACTTGTATTTAGAAGGGTTCAGAAAGTCTCCTGATCCTGTGCACTATGCTAAAACTGTGACACCACAAACAAGTTTCTCTTTCTTGGATGCAAATTCTTACAAGTTTTCCATCACCACAAGAATGGTTCATTTTCCCCTCAAGCTTTCATTCCTTAAGCCCAATCTTCGTTCTATGCTTTTGGACTTCTTCCTCTATAGTTTCCCTAAAAGGTGCCAATTTTTCTTTCTTTCTTTTTCTGGATATCTCACATGGTTTCTTTCTATTTTAAACTTGGGAATCCCATTAGGGTCTAGGCAGTTAGCCAGGACATGGATTATACTTTTTTATTATAGCAGTTCTCAAGTTGTGTGGTTTTGAGATCTCTTAACACTCTTTAAAATTAGACTCATAGAGTGTTGGGTCATATGTTGGTGTTTGAATATTTATGTATCAACTCATTTAAAAATAATAAAATGGTATATATTAGCATAAGCAACATTTTTATGAAATTATTTTCACAAATAATGGGACTTAATGAGAAGATGAGATTTTATATTGTGTAGTACCCGGCCTAATAGGAAATGGGTACTCTGTCCTTCTGTCTTCTGCCTACTGCAGCTCACTCTAGTTTCATTTGTATAATGTAGTTAGAATGAGGAGGAATATTGTGGTAGTCTTTTCAGATAAGTGTGTTATTCCTCCTTAATACTATGACAGTGTTTAACTATTAGTAGTTCTGTAAAAGTTACTTTCCATTTGAAATCTTAAATGGTATTGGTGAATTTTCACACCTAGTTAAATGTCAAAAATCTTTGGTGTATATGTCACTTCTAGTAGATCATTAAGCCATGCCTCATTTTGCAACATGTCAGTCATTTGGAACATCTTGCTTCACTGTGTTATTTTTATTTATAGATATAGATATAGATACAGAGATATATATTCATTCTGAATGTTAGCACATGAACATCATCAAAATCAAATTAACATGCTAGGACACTATCAAAACTCACATTTCTTAATGTTATCACTTGTCTCCTCAGAAGTTTGTCCCATTATTGGGAAGCTTTTGAGCTCAGCAGTATAAATAACAAATTTTGGAACAATTAGATTTACCCTAACAAACTTAAATTGTATCTTGGTGGCAAATTATGTTTATTGCTGTTTTTAAAATGAGAGCGTTACTTTGTTGCATTTGAAAATGCTTGCCAAGTACCTAAAAACATCTGTTGAGGACCTTGCCGTTTCCTTTTTCCAAAATGAAAAAAGGTTGCTACTTTATCCTAGACCCAGGCAGTCACCTTGTCTTTGAGGGTTATCACTGCACTTCCCTTCTGTCTATAATACAAGGGCTACATTATTGTTCAAGTATAGAGCTATAATACAATTAGTGTCTTACGTCTTCATCAAGGACAGTTGTAGTCAACATAGGTTTCCCTACCACAAGTGTGGCAGAAAGCAGCATTGACTCCTGGTGCATTGCTTAGACTGTAGCAATCTTAACCCCCATTGCACTTATCTATTATTGTAAATATCAATGCAATAAAAGGACATATAATAGCTTAGAATTATTAGGAAAGTAGTGTCGACCTCATAGACCATCTGACATGTCTCAGGTTCCGCCAGGGAATCATAGACCATTTGTTGAAACCTTGTTTTATTCATCTGATGAAATCTAATTGCCAGTGCTTATGGAATTTTGGGAATTCTAAAGGAGAGGGAAAAGAGAATGCTATAAACTACCAGACAGTTCATTTGACCTTCATCTTTAGTAAAATGTTCCTCTGGAAGTGGCATAAAAAATGACCACAGCAGGAAGTGAGCATAGCTCCAGTAATTAGCACCTTAGAGTGACCCAGGTGTGCTTGTGTATTAGGTTTTACAGCATTTGGGAGAACAGCGGGAGTGCCTCTCTCCTGCATTTGAATACTAAGTAGTTTCTTCTTTTCAAAGTCTGTTCTGTTGCATAATCAACTAGACACTGGATTGTTCTTAGAGTTGCATTTGCTAGAAATGATTTTAAGATTTGTATGTCAGATGAGGGCTAAGTGACAGCTCTACAGTCTAATAAAATGATTTGTTCCTTGCAGTATGACATGCTTTGCTAACATTAAATATGGGGCTCCTGATTTACACGGCTATGCAAAGTATTAAAAAATTTAGTATTTTCTAAAAGAGAGCTAAAACTTTGTCTAAAACCTCAGTGATTATAATAATTGAAAAAGTACAGTGTTGGTCAGCCCTGACAGCAACACTGGGTGAGGCACAGTTGTGATCTATTCCATTTGCATTGTTGATGTGGTAGATGGTCCTATGTGATCTTTCACATGCATTCATTCAGATCTGAATGTAAGTTGTATTTTAAGAAGTAGTAGTGATGGTTTGCTAAAGATGCTTAAATTTCTATTATAGTTCTAAGCATGAAAAACCTTTATATTGATTATAATACTCAATTTAACAATTATGTGTTTTAATTTAGCATTTTTATTCTATTTATTTAAAGTGAATACAATAAATTATGGAATGATTACCCTCTCATATCACTCCATATTCATTCTTATCTTGACGCTCTTATGTTCTATATATCACTTTAGCTTTCATCGTAGACTAACTGCCCTCTTTAAGATACTTTTGGACTTTGAAATGCTAGCTTTGGGCTCCAGTTTTCCTAGTGTTCTTGCCCACCCAGAAAACATGTGCTTTTTCTTTCTTCTTTCCATTGCCCTGTTTCATTAGAACATTTCATGTGACTAAAGAATGATGCATACAACTTCCTAACATCAATTCATTCTAATTGCTTTCTAACCGTAACTGTTGACAGGTAAACAGTTCAAATTAAATTCTGTGAAATGAGAATGAACTCAGGATGAGGTACATGTATCTAGCTCATTAATTTGTTTTTCTTAACGTACTTTGCTTTTTAGAAATTCTTGATGAAGGAGACAGTGATTCAAACACAGACCAAGAAGCTGGCAGTAGTGAAGACGAGGAGGAGGAAGAGGAGGAAGAAGAAGGCGAGGAAGAGGAGGGAGGTAAAATGTGGCTTTTCAAAAGTACTGAAGTGCTCTAGATGAATTCTGAAGTGCCGCTCTAAAGAAGCTCTCTCCCTTCACTGTAAAGGGGTCTCAAAGAATTTCCCTGGGGTGTAGGGGGTGAATACTAGAAATACTGTTCAATACCCTGTAGGACAGAAGACTGCCCCCTACAACAGGATAGCCACTCCCAAGAGTTTTTAACGAGGAAATTCATTTTTTCCTAACCACATAACCTTAATTTGGTATTTTAGACTTTCAGTTCTAAAGGTACATTCACATTGAGGGTGTGTGATTTATGTAACCTTGGCAAGAGTATGACAGATCTGAGTGACTAGATATTTGCTGTTCATGTTGGCAAAATAGGGTAGGGAGACCAAGAACTATATTTGTACAGAAACAGGCTTGGTTTTCTTCCTCTACAGCTCTGGTTACATCACTCTGCAGAAAAACAAGCTCAGACCTTTGAGTATCAGTAATGCAGCAGCATATACAAGCTGGTGTTATTTACGTGAATTATGCATCTTGAAATACTAAAGTATGCTTTTCCTTTTAGGGTAATATATGTCTTATAGTGAAATTGTTCAGTAACATTTTATAAAAAATAGATTGGATTTTCCTACTGTTGTTTTTAAGTCCTCTAAATAGCTATATATTACATTTTCCTTTAGAATGTCTTTGGAAATATGTATAATTTCTATGAAAATACTGTTTTAATACAAATAATTATGTATAAGGAAAGGTTTCTTACATTAGTGAAGTTTTTGACAAACACACCTTGGGCAGAGCCAACCTTCCACAACCTAGTGTTTTCTTAAGCTGAATTTCAGCCCGTACAGTTCATCCACCTATTCAAAATTGTGTATGACTCTAGAAATAATATTCTGTGAAGCATCAGTGTGGAATAAAGCCTTCTATGGTGTCTAAATGGGTTTGTAATGCAGAGACAAAAATAGATTTTTGGTATGGTTGTGGATTCTGATCTAACAAGACAGTATGGCAGAAGACTCACAGAAGCTCCATTAATTCTGCAGATACTAATTTACTAAAGGAAAACAACATTGCTACTGAATTTACTCATAGGAAAATAAAACATTTTTATAATTGTTATGTTTAATTATTTCAGGACAAAAAGTAACTATTCATGACAAAACAGAAATCAACCTAGTGTCATTTCGCCGTACAATATATCTTGCTATTCAGTCAAGGTAAGATTCTTTAGCTTAATTGATCTTTTATTTTTATTTTGGGTAAGAGATGGGTAAACAGGATCAGTGATACAGTCAGGGTCTGATGACAGACAATTAGACATCATTTCAGCATTGTCATAGCATTTGCCTCACCCTGTCCTGTACCCAGCTCAGAGGTCTCCACACATCCATCTGTTTTTTCCTTAGAGGTTGATTGTCTTTACTTAGAGTCCTAATTGTGTTACCTGAATAGATGCTACTTTCCTTTCAAAGTGTCATTTCTTGTAGTTAAATATTAGTAATTAAACCTCAAAAATAATCTAAAGACAATCACAGTATTGTTAATGAGAATTTAATGTTTCTTTTTCTCATGTGGTTTTAATCCGGACTCTAATTTGAGAGCATAGTTGCTATGCAGATGTGGGTAGATAGAAATAGAATTGGAAATACACTTTGGAAGGCTTTGAAAACCCTTTTAAAGTAGTGTGAAGAAGTACCCAGATATCATGAAAATAAAGTAATTTCTTTGAAACCTGTGCATTTGATTTGAGGAGACATACCCTGTCTGATATTTTGATGTGAATCAGGTTATTGATTTACTGGGAACATGTTTACATTTCACACAGGAGGAGGGATTGTTTTCTCAGTTTGGGTTGTTGCTAGGTTCTTTATATTTCCATTGAGTATGATGATCCATAAATAGGAATCATCTTGTTTTCAATGTCTGAAAACTTCAAATAAAGGAATATTGAATAGGAGAACACTGATAAGTAATTTTTCTGTGTATCTTGACCTGTGTTTTTGTTTTTCACATGAAAAAAAATTGCTAGTTTTTCCATGCAACTAGAAGATGAGAATTTGTAGAGTTTGAATCCCTGCTGTTCTTTTTAGAAGTCCAGCATTAATCAGGACAAAGTGGATCGTTTTAATGTTGCTGTCAACATGTGACTGGGAAGAGTTGCAGTATGGCTGAGTAATTGTGTAGAAGGAACCCTGGTCTAAGTTGCCTTTACTTTGCTAATCTCTAAATCAGAGAAATTACCAAAAAATGGAAGCATAGATACACAAAAGCCAGACAGTATTTTCTTCTTGTTTTTTGAGACAGGGTTTCTCTGTATAACCCTGGCTGTCCAGGCTGGTTTTGAACTCGCAGAGATCTGCCTCCCTCTGCCTCCCAAGTGCTAGGATTAAAGGTATGTACCACCACTGCCTGGTGTAGGCAGCCACTTACTCTTAGACAGTGGCTCCTCCTCATTGTGGCTGCAGACCTTGCATAATAGTGTTAATAGAATACCAGGCCATATATGCCAAGTTATTTTTTCCCAATTATCTATGAAAGTGGTTACTAGACTCATAAAAACCCATACAGATGTTAGAAGAAAAGCACAAGTGTCCCATAGACACATTGGAGTACTTAGGAATGAGACTCATTGGTGGTGAAATCTCATAAAAATGTTAGCCATCAAATGTCTAGACAAATGCTGTCATTGGTCATCAGAAGCAGAGGTAGCTTTTTAGGGGGAGTGGGGAAGCAGTGGTACTAAGTGTTGGATTTCATTAGATTCACAAAAAACATTGTGTGTAAACTCTTTATAGAAAGCCTTTGGAAACACAAGTAGGGGCTTTCCATCTGTGGCATCTGGCCCTTCTTTTTCAAATTGTAATTATACAGAGTTGTTTATTGCAAAACAACAAAGGAAACATATAGGTGATCGCTACCTAAAATACATGGTCAAATATTTGGTTTATGCCTCCTTTGAAAATTGAGTTGATCATGACTTGTTAAGAATGTAGGAAATGCTCAGATGCAAGTCAGCTTGGAAAAGATAAGTCGACCAGGCAGAGCTGTGTTTGTGCAGTCTTCATTGAAGACAGGCAGGCCAGCTCAAGAAATGACACATTGTATATCAACATTGTTTATCGTGAAAGGAGACTGGATTGAAGATCTCCCTCTCTCCCCTTCCCTCCCTCCCTCCCTTCCTCCCTCCCTTACTTCTTCCCTCCCTCCCTCCTTCTCCCTCTCCCTCCCTCTGTGTATGTGTGTTTCTTAGAATGGATACATCAGTGTAATCATCTTTAAATAATTTTTAAAAAGTGTCATCATGTCAAGAAAACAATGATTTAGTAATGCATTTGTATAGCCCTACTTCAATTATTTTTTTAAAACTGGAAATAGGGCTGGAGGGCTGGAGGGATAGCTCAGTTGTTAAAGGCTAGGCTCACAATCATAAATAAAATTGGAAATAATTATATTTAACCACCTAAGATACCTAAAATATTGAGCAATGTTAGTTTATGTAATATTTATAACTAATACAACTTTAAAATCACCATATGCTTTAAAAGAATACAAAAACAAATGAATAAATTCATACAACTTTTCCCTGATACTCAAAAGTATCAAAATTTCTTTATTACTTACCTGACTTACTTTTGATTATCAAGTCCTCCCAGCCCAGGTATTTCCTTTTTTTTTTTTTTTTTTTTTTAGCATCATATGTTTAATAATGCTCAGTGATATTGCTATAGCATTGAAATATATTCTAGGCACTGTATAGTAATATCTGGAAGTTTCTTTCCTTTTATTTTAGCTTTCTCCTTTCTTGCCTTGTGCTATGATGGATGGTTGCCTGGTTGTGCTTATGAAACCTAATAAGTAATAGAAGCTAGTAATACAGATGAATTGCAACCCTCATTCAGAATCATTACATTGCATTGGGTGGTTATTAGGGAAGGTTTGGACCAGCTACAAAGGTTCAAATATATTAGCAGTATTCCTGAATCAACCTCTTGTTGAATTTGCTAATATTCTTATGTTAAGGATATTATAAATTCACTGTGAGTGAATTATAAACACTGTGAGTGTGCCTTTGCTCTGCATAGGTTACTTTGCATACTTTACTGCTGTAATATAAATGGGGAAGCCCTGTGTTTAGGTATACTGAGATAACTTGTCATGTGTTGAGCTGGGTTTAACAGCAACTTTCACCTCATCCTAGCTCAGCACTGATCAGTGGGGATAAGTGCTGCAGAAATGTGTTCAGGTCTGCAGTATCTGGACAAGAAGTGGAGTTCCAGTGTGATAGAGTAATAGTGGAAGCGTAAGAAATTTGACCTGTTTTAATTAGGATTTATTTCCTGACTTCTCTAAATATACTTTTGAAGAAGCTTTTTAAATGCAATATTTATTGTGGCTTTTCCATTGAGCTAGAAGCATTTCTGTGTTTAACTCTTAACTGCTTGGTTACTATCCAGGGGTATGTCATGCGGACACCTCTGAGTCTTGCTTTTCTCCTCTGTTACATTTTAAAAATAAATTTAAGTCTCTTTGTGTTGTTAGATTCTATAAAAACAAGAGGATTGTATCACATGTTGCCAAATCTTAAAGATGTGTGAACCCAAATCACAGTAATACCCTACCAGAGGTTACTTATATAGGTGTGTACTTATTACTGGCAACCGAAAATACATTTCTTAAAAAGGTTAGGTGGTTATAAATACTAGGTGGAGATACTTGAATTGCCAGAATTTGGAAAGTGAAGATGAGAGTTAGGAGTTAAGGTCTTCCTCTGTAGCCTAGGCTACATGCAACCTTTTCTGAAATAAACAGGAAAAAAACAATTATCTGGGAACATTTTAAACTTTCATATATTCTTTATTGTTAGGCATTCTATCTGTTATTTCACCTGAACTTTTGAATAAAGTTACTAATACTCTTCTTTTGGGATTTAACTTAATTAACAATACAGAACAAATGGCGTTCAGCAGATCTTGAGCATGAGCAGTTAGTTTTTGCCTCCTGGGACCAGGTTCTCTATCTGCAGAGTTCATTTGTCCTTTACTACTGGAGCATTAGTTCAGAAGAGTTAATGAATTCTTCACATGCTATTTATCCTCCAGCGGTGTTCTTGTTTCTTTGTTTTGAGATAGGATCTCATTCTAGCCTGTGTTGGCCCCCAAACTCAATAGAATGTCCTTCTTGCCCCCAGCCTTATGAGTACTGGAATTATAGGAATTAGCCACCATACCCAGCTGTCTTCCAGAATTTATAGGAAAAATTGATGCTAACACTTGAGAATTTATAAGTGTTTTTCATCAGTTAGAAACATCAAGAAGGTCTTTCCTGTACGTTAAAATAACTTATTTGGCTATAACTTCAGGTTGATTGGTTTGAGAGAATGATGAAGATCAAGGCATAGTCATTCTCTTTTTTTTTCTTAGTGTATGGCTTTGTTTTTTTAAGTTGAGGTACATATGTATACATATACACATATACTGTAAAATTCATCCTTTCTTATCTGTTGTTTTAGAGTATTTGTAAAATTGTTCAAACATTGCCAAAATATTTTGTCTCTCCAGAGTAAATTCTGTTTCCACTAGCTATAATCTGGTCCCTTCAGCTTCTTTGTATAAATGGATTCACCTGTTCAGAACATAGTATTATATTGTGTGTGGCCTTTGTGTCTGGCTTCTACTTAACATGGTTTAAGGTTCCTCATGCTGTCACATGCTTGTGCTTTGACACTAGTAGAGTATGATACTATACATATTTATAGTTAAAACTGTAACAAAGTAGTATTTGGACAAGTAAAGACACTATACTTTATTGCTGCTTTTAACATATTGTGACCATCTTGTCTCCTTAGTTTAGATTTTGAAGAATGTGCTCACAAGTTGCTGAAAATGGAGTTTGCTGAGAGCCAAACAGTATGTCAATGCCATTTTTTTTTTAATTAGGAAGTATATATTGGTACTTAAAATGTTTAAAGTTAATAGGTTTTATGAATTGAAACAATAAAAATGATTACTCATATAAATGTAAGTTTCTGTAATTTTATTCTAAACCAAGGCTTAAGACTCCTGAAGTTCTTTCTCGTGTGCTATAGTAGATGGCATTATGTGTGTGAATGGCATGCTGGAGTAGTAGTCTCTAATGACAGTGCTTACACAGAGATGGCTTAGGAGGAAATCTCTTCTTCCATAGTCCCTGAACCCTTTGTACTAAAGAATTCCTTTGATAGAAACTATAACAGTCACAATATGTATGCTTACACTGCTCAAGCTGTACTGCATATGGAAGATTTGTGTTGTTGTTCATTAATTCACTCATGTGAAAAGAAATTGATTGTATACTGTGTGTTAAACAGGCAAAATCTCAGAGATTTATTAATCCACTAATTACTAAGGTCTTCTGTTAGCCTCATGGTTTCATTGTCTTGTAACTGTTGTACTTTAAAGTACCAGAGCCCTAATGCTAAGGATAATAAACACCTATAATCGTTTTCCTAGTTGTCATCGTAGTCTTTTTAGGTCTTTGGAACCTGAGCCCAGGCCTTGCTTTGCATGTAGTAACCCTGCACAGATGAAGTAGTAAACATGTGTGCTCCAGAAGTCTGTACTGTTTGCAGTCTCTTGGTCCTGAGCTGTGTCAAGGTTAGATGAGCATCTGTAGGATTTCGAACACTGTGCCAGATCCACTTCCTGTTTCCACAAGTAAAGCTTTATTGGATAAAATCATGCTCTCACTTACTTGCTCATTTTTTTTTTCCTACTTTTTTTCATACCGTAGTAGGAGAATGAATACCTTTATACCTTTGACCAATACTACACTGGCCCTAACCTGTAAAATACTTAGTGTTTGGGCATTTACAGGAAAAAAACAAAAAAAAAAAAGGAAGAAAGAAAAAAAGAGGAAAGAAATAATTGATTCATGATCTAAATGCCATCATAAAATGTTTTGCAAAAACAAATTATTTTCAAATTAAAATTTTCTTTTCTCTAATGGTTGCTATTTGTATTCTTGACCACAGTTGATATGTCATCCTTAGAAGGAAATAAATTAGTAAATTAACCTTTAATATTACAGTTGATGGTGAAATTGCTGTGTGACCATGTTACACTTGAAGAATATAATTAAGTCATTACAAATTTTATTGATGTTAATCCAAAGGGTAGCTGTTCTAGAACTACCCTCAACATGTTTTGGTTAATAATTGGAAGTATCTTAATACATCTATTTTCATGTACTAAGATTCCTAAAATTTCTCAAATATTTAATTGACATGTTAAAATATTAGATTATCACAAGCCATATATAATAATGCTTATAATTGCACTTAGTCTTTGTTTTGCTGATTCGTTCTAAATCATCAGTGTCATTGGTATATTACTGCATTTTGCTTAAAATAGGATTAACATATTATAAACACAATGCAGAATTTTTGAAAGTGAATTCTACGTATCAAGTTAACCTAACAGCATAATTTAGAAAGGATTCATTTTAAGTTTTCTGTACCAGATGAAATTTTGACAATGTGTACTTTCCTAGAACTTAAACATTTATAAACATCTTACTTAATTGGGTTAACTTATGACTCGTTTTTCTTTTTCTTTGTGTCTGAGAGCACTCCTGTGTTTTGAAGTGATGCCTCTACGAGGTGCTTCATGGTAGACCATCTGTTTCTAGAGCAACACTGTGTTGAACACTGTGGTAGAACTTTTAACAGCTAGGACGTACTCCTGCTGCCCTATTCAGGAGAGCAGCAGATAGACACTCATGGCTTTTGATATGCAAAATATGAGTATCACAATTAAGGAACTCAGATTATAATTTTAAATAATTTCAATAGCAACTTGTGGTTGGCTATCATGTTGGACAGCACAAGTTTCGATCTAGTGTCCTGCACTTGGACTCTGGAGTCTCTGAGACAAATTGCTTACATAGGCACAAATGCTTATTTAAGAATTTTAAGAATGTGAACAGTTTTTACTTAGATCACACCTCAATTAGTGACAGTGGCAAAATTGCAAATGGTTCATTTAAATTTTAAAAATAAAAACTGGTCTAGTTCACTTAAACTTAAAAATTAACACATTTAATTTTTATAGACAGATAATTTTTATAGGTAGGCGTGCTAATAAGTGATTTATAGAAAAAGTACTTGTAGAATGGTCTTCTCACTCTGTCTCCACTTGGTGTTACCAGAGTACTCCCCATGAAATTGCTGTTTGCGCCAGTAGCATTCTTTCAGGAATTATTAAATCATATATGTCAAAAAAAAAAAAAAAAATAGATGTCAACCATTTGTGACTGGATTTTCTGTTAACCTAATAGCATAATCAGGGGTTTATTCCTTAGTTCCAAATTTTTTCGTGGAGATGTTTTTCCAAGTATTTAAATGGCTATTTGTATAGTACATTTCAGCAGTTCCAGGATTGGTCCATCCACCTTTAGAGACTCTTCTGTAGGAAGGTCTATACATAGAACATCTGTCCATTCTCCTCCCCACCCCTCCTAGCCCCTACCCCACTCCCCACCCCCCAGTAAATAGGTCTGTTCATAGAGTGTCCAACCCCTGTAGATAGGTCTTTAGCAAACATTTATTTCAGGACTTGGAAAATTGAGTCATGAACCTGTTTCTGTTCATTTATGTGTCCGTTTTTATATTTTTTTTTTTCCTTTACCAACTGGAAGGTCATTTTAACTTCTGTAAACACTCATGTTCTGCTTTTTCCACACTATCTAAACATACCCTTTAACAATTGAGTTTATATCTTAATTGTTAGCTATTTGTGTTAGTGAATCTAAATTTAAAAGTATTTAATACAGAAGTCTTTAAAGAGAGGATATCCAGTCATGCCTTGACCTTCTTCATGCATTAAGTTGTTTAGAAATGATTCATACTCAGGCATTGAGAATTTTATATTTAATGAAATTATCATAAATAGCTTTAGAGGATATCAGCCAGACTAAAGGCTTTTTTAAAATGATACACTTGATTGTTTAAAAATAATTTTACAAAGTTTTAAAAACCTTTTAAAGTCTAGTTTAAAAATATAGTCACTGTTGTGGTCGTACATTGTTATATAACATAGCTCCATTGTGTTCTGAGTCGTTAATACAATTTTTCTTTCCAAACAGAAAGAACTCTGCAACATGATACTTGATTGCTGTGCCCAACAAAGGACCTATGAAAAATTTTTTGGCTTGTTAGCTGGGGTGAGTTATAGTCTTGCTTTTCATGTCAGGATTTAAGAGAGGTCCCAAAAGAATTCCCAACAACAATATAGTGAATTAATGATTATGCTTTGTGGCCTGGTCCACCCTTAACTAACAACATTTTTTTTCTGAGAGCACAGTGTTCCCTCCTTCAGATTACTGTTGCACTTCAGTTTGCTTTCCCACTTCATTTCTCAGCACGTTAAATTTGCTATTGTTTTTCTACAATTTCTTAGAATTACAAATACTTTGTAACAGCTTCCCAATACAAAACAACTAAATGTCTTCAAAAACTCAAAGCAGTTACTAAAGTCAGGAACCTGTTTAGTCAGCACAGGGTAATTAATCATGATCTAAAAGCTTTTTAAGTTTTATTTTTCAGTTTTAATTTTGTGTCGTTGTTGTATGTGTTGTTTTTGTACATGCTGAGGTGTGTGCATATGGATGCAGGTACCTGCAGAGGCCAGAAGTGTTGAATCTCTCTGAAACTGTTCGTACCTGACTGATGTGGTTGCTAGGAATTTAACTCTGATCCTCAAGAACACACTAAATACTCAACCATTAATCCATATTTCCAGTCTCTAAAATATATCTAAACCTTTCACAAGGCAGATTTTTATAATATAAAATGTATGTGTTTGGGGTCAACTAAATGTATAATTATTAGCATATAAACCCAGATAGAAGCTATAGCTGTAACTTTTTAAACATCATTTAGCACAGAAAGATTGGGTAATAGATGATTTTTGAAGGTGTTTACAATTGTTTAACCTAGTAAATTTAGGACTAGTAAATTCCATTTCTGCTTAAAAGTGTTGACTTTTAATTTTTGTATCTATAGCGGTTTTGCATGCTGAAAAAAGAATACATGGAATCATTTGAAAGTATATTCAAAGAACAGTATGATACTATCCATCGCTTAGAAACAAACAAGCTGAGGAATGTTGCTAAGATGTTTGCTCACCTTTTATACACTGATTCACTTCCATGGAGTGTAAGTAATCCGATCAATATTTGCTCTTCATTCCTATCCCATTAGTTTCAAATTATGACATGGCTGTTCTTATCCTATCAGTAAATATGAATTAAAATGAAATATGTTGTTCAGTTTTACTACAGCTGTTATCTTTGAAACATGTTCATGTAGCATGGAATCAAAAGACTAAGAAATAATGCACACGTGTAAGAAATACTATCGTGGATCATACATGCTTAAACCATGCTGCTTTTGGCAGTATTTTGGGGGAAAATATTATGTTGTTTGACATCTTTATGCATATTTGTTCGTATTCACATAACGAAGGAGAAATGTGTATCCCCTATTCTGGTGGCACTTGTGCCTCAGAATTACTGTTCATATTTCCTGAGAGAGTAGCTTTTCCAAGATTGCTCTTATTAAGACACAAGAAAAGGATTGTCCTAGAAGGCTATGGTTAAGTAGCTGTTTTGCTTAAGCTGGGAGAGGGGGTGGGGGGATCTTGTGTTTATGTTTAGAACAAAGAAAGGCATTCTGAATGAGGAACTATGCTCCAAATATGGGCACTAAACCCATATTTATTATGCAATCACTGTTCATTCAGTGCTGTTGCTGTTGCTACCACCTGCATGTTCAGTCACAATTCTTGGTAGTGGGCAATCGTACATTGTCCCTGCTTTCAGGATTGTTGCCATGTAAGTGAAAAGTTAAGTCTATGGCAGTTATACGCCATAAAATGTCTCTTATTCCAAGTGAAGCAAAGTTGCTAGAAGAATTTTAATACAGAGAAATCAACACCCAAGAAGGAACAAAGGAAGACAATGTTGTAAAATACCACAATCTAATGGTAGCATGAGTATTGGATATGTTTATTATACTTAAGTCCTGAGTATGTCCAACTACACTCACTGGGCAATTTTAAGGCAACCCAGAAGCTAATCATAATAACTCTTTGCTGCATTTCCCCATTTCCCCTGTTCTAAAAAAGAAGGCACGTTTTAAACAATGGGCTAAAATAGGCTTGTATAACACAACCCATAAAAGCTAGAGGTTTTGTTTTTCTGTTTATCTCTAAAATCTGTGTTGACAAGTTAGTTTGTAAAGAACTGTCATCTTAGTTTTCAGGATAAATCATCCATCGTTTTTTGTCTTTTTTTCTCATATTATATATATATATATATGTGTATATATATATATGCTAAAGAAAACTATAGCTTAATGCTTTTGGTGGCATTTGCCTAGTCCCTTGTATAAAACACGTTCTGCTGAGGGAAGTTTGCGAGCAGTCTTTACTTTGGTGTTACATGCTCAAGACAGGATATCGTCTCTGCTATAAAAAGCACCTTCCTCAAGAAAAAGAACGATACTATTTCTGTTCCATCTTAACATTGGAAAGTTAATATAGCGAAGCAGTCTTCCGCTTCGCCAAGAGATAATACATGTCAGCATAGGGACGGTACAGAGATGCTGCTGGAAGGTGGAGATTTCTAGTCATTTGAGAGGGCTTAACTGGTCAGCTATTTGTCCTTGCCTTTAAGAACAAAAATAATCTTTTTTATTCTCTCTTTGAATTTTCAGGTTCTTGAATGTATAAAGCTCAGTGAAGAAACCACTACATCATCTAGTAGAATTTTTGTCAAAATATTTTTCCAGGAACTGTGTGAATACATGGGTCTTCCTAAACTGAACGCAAGGCTAAAGGATGAGTACGTTGACTATCAACAGTTTAAGTTTAGTCTTCTTGTCTGTGGGAGTGCCCCATGTTAGCAGAAACAGTTGTCCCCTTCACAGTGAAAGGCCCTGTGGGACTTTGGGTAACATCATCAGCATGCTGCATGTTACAGGGCATGGGACAACATGCATCTTTCAGGGTCTGGTTCTAGGGCTGTTACATAGCCCTGTTTATTCAAGATTCCTCATCATCAGTAAGATTGGCTTCTGTTAATGCCACACGTTACTCCAGTATGTCATATCTCTGCCTCTCTTAAACACTGACCAAAGACCTTCATTGGGTCTGTAGGTTTCTCTGACCTAGTTCTTCACTCTTTGGTTTCATACAATATGTACCTTATCAGGCTCATCCCCCTCCTCAGTAATCTGCACTTCAGTCTCCTGAGTATCACTACATTTGTAATGATGCTGCTTTTTCATGCTTCCTTACCACCATGACTACAGAAGTAATGACCCTCTTTTTAGTCTAACAAATACTTAGTGTCTTCCTATAATTTACCCTTTTTTATGAAACATTTGTTGCCTAATTCTCAGTACTCTTTCCCAGTACTTTTATATAGATTGCATACTTATGCTAAGGCCTTTAATTTTTTCTGTGCATGTGGAGAAAATATACTGTGCATATATCCATGTATGAAAGTATATATGCCATATCTATATTTTATGTGTATCCTAGTATCAATATTAAAAATTTCTAAATCTACATTATATAATTACAGAAATCAAATCTAAGGGCTAATGAGCTGTCTCAGTGGGTAAAGGACACCAAGTCTGAAATGAACTGGATGCCTAACACACACATGGTAGAAGGAGGAAGGAGAGAACTAACTCCCTCATGTTGTCCTCTTACCTGTGTGAACATGAGTGTGTACAGGCATGTGTACACACACACACTAAACTCTAAAGAAATATTTTTTATAAAGAAATGAACTTCAGTGAATTCTTCCTTGTTGCTGATTATATTTAGGTAGCCTAACTGTATTATAATTAAGTAGCCTCAAGTGTAAATGTATAAACTGCTCTCTGATACTTAACTTACTAATTTAATATATAGAAAATCTGCTGAGTGGTTATAGAAGTTTTCATTTGTCTCTGTATGTGTTTTCATTCCTCTTTTCTGCTCAGAACCCTGCAGCCGTTCTTTGAAGGACTGTTGCCTCGAGACAACCCCCGGAACACCCGCTTTGCCATCAACTTCTTCACCTCCATAGGGCTTGGAGGCTTAACGTAAGGGTCACTTGCAGAATTTCAGCTTTAGCTGACAAAGTTATGTACCTTAGAGGCAAATGTAACACATTGTGTTTCTGTTAGGGATGAACTGCGAGAGCATCTGAAAAATACACCCAAGGTCATCGTAGCCCAGAAACCCGAAGCCGAACAAAAGAAACCAACCCTGACCTCGTCATCTTCAGCGTCCTCCTCCTCTGAGTCTGAGTCCTCAGAGTCCGACTCTGATAGCAGCGAGAGCAGCTCAGACTCTTCCAGTGAAGGGAGCGACTCCTCATCCTCCAGCAGTCAGAGCTCTGCCTCAGGTATCCAGGCTCCTCCAGACTTTAGCCTGCTTGTTTCTAATAAGTGCAGGACACATAGTGTCAGTAATGAGGGCCAGTCTCAATTGCTGCTTATTTATTTTGGCCATCTATTTAAAACATATTTATTAATAGAGATGATCATCTGTCACTGACAGAGTCTGCAGTGGGTTATATCTATGTTTTAGAAGCCTTCTCATAGACATAGCTGTGGTTCAAGTGATGTCTGAAGTACCATTCATGTCTGCATTCTAGTTTATAGGTGCCATCCTGTTGCTTCATTTTCAATGCATTTAGGGGTTTATTTGTAGTCATCAAGCTTTATGTGACTACTTGGCATCGTTTTAGTCATTGTATAGCTCATTTGCTGTACGGCGCTCTCCCCCAGATCAAGAAGTACTGGCACTCTAGACCTCTGTTTTGATCCTCTTGTGCTTGCTAGCCTCCTTCCATCTTCATGGTAGCAGCTGTTCTGATTTGTAGTTCCATTCATTACTCTTGCCTCTTTTGTTTTGTTGTGACAAGTTCTCACATCATAGCTAACACATGCTTACTACATAGCCCAGGCTGGCCTTGCTCTCTAGTCGCCCTCTCCTTGCCTCCCAAGTGCTGGATTTTCACCACCCAGCATTTTCATGCCCAGCATTTGCCTGGCTTATTTGCTGTTGGATGTTTTGTTTTGTTCGCTTTGGGGAGTATTACATGCAGTCTAATCTCATTCACTGTCTGGCAGGAGCTAGCCTTGAACTGGGTCTTCTCTGCCTGTACTTCCCAAGAGCTAGATTTAGAAGCCTGTGCCACAATGCCGGTTTTAACTTTATAGTTATTAATTATGGACTCCTTTAATTAACATTTCTTTCAATTTTATGTTCACAAAATTTATCCATATCATTGTTTTTATAGTTTATCCACCCACATTGTTGCTGTTACATACATGTCTTTGATGTCCTAGGTACATCTTTTGATAACCCTATATATGTTTGTGTGTGTATGTATGTATGTATGTATGTATGTATGTATGTATATATGTATGTATATACATATGCATGCAGATATTCCCTGCCTGCATTCTTGTTTTTTCAACTTTACAATGATTTACAAAGGCTCTATAGAGTCAACAGAAGTAGTACTTAGAATTTGAATTTTTAATCTATTTTGAGCTATGTTACAGTAACTCTTCTGTGATGTCTACCTGCAGACTAGTGTAAGTATTCTGAGCATGCTTAAGAAAGGAAGGCTGTGCTCAACTGTGGTTTTGGCGACATGTGACACAACCTCATCTTGAGTTGGGGAGCACCTGTGTACATTTCTTTTCAGTTATATAGCTACAGATGGCATCACTACTGTAGGATGTGTATATACATTTGGTTTTAGTAAATACCATCAGTTTTCTAAGTGATTATTCCATGTTATACTCCTGCTAGCTGCGTATTGGCTATGTTTTTTATTTTAACCATCCTGGTTAACATATATATTTTTCAGTTTAATTTGCATTTCCTCGATCACTAATGAATCTGAGCATAACATTATTTTTGGCCATGTGAATATTTCCTCTCTTTTAAGTTGATATTCCTATTTTTAGGGTTTTTTTTCCCCCTGTGTTTATTCTTTCTTTCACTCTCTTTATATATTATATTTAATATGTTGTAATGTGTTTATATATGTATATTGTAAGCAAATATTGACACTTATGCCTCTAGCCCTTCGAGGCTGCCAGAGTTCAGCTGGCTTGATTTCTCCCTCAGCAGCAACCCTGAATCAGCAGGCCCCCTGCCCCCCCCAGGAGGACATGGCAGTACATTCTCTGCATGTCTGTCTTCCCCTGAATTGGGAGCCATTTTGATTCTTGGTTTTTTGATTCTTCGTGTTTTTAATACTCTGTTTTATTTTGAACTAATTCCATACAGGAAAATTATAAAAAACAGTAGATAGAATCCACATATACCCTCTATCCAACTTCCCAAGTGTTAGTTTCTCAAATAACAATGTAATTATCAATGAAACTATGGAAATTAACATTAAACAGTATTATTAGCAGATCTCATTTGAATGTCACAAAGTGTAAAGCAATTGATGAATGAGTCAGGATCCAAGACACTGGGGCTCCTTTTCTTCTTTCAGGAACCTGTTTACATTTCACAGTGTTTATCAGGGCCCCCAGGCTTCTTTGACATTTTTTAAGCTTCTGGTCACCTATTGTAGTCCTTTAGTGTAGATATTTATCTGATACTTTAAGAACAGAATAAAAGTTGATGTCATAGTTACTTTTCCATTGCTATGAAAAGTCACCATAAACAAGACAGTTAATAGAAAAAAGAGCTCACTGGGACTTAACAGTTAGAGAAGGTGAGTCCATAACCACCATGATAGGGAGCATGGCGGCAGGCAGGCATGATGATGTAGCAGCAGCTGAAAGCTTGTATCTTATCTTCAAGCTTGTGACAGAGGGCACCCCCCAGTGACACACATCCAACAAGGCCACATCTTCTAACTCTTCCCAAACAGTTCTACCTGAATCTAATGGGACCTTTCTCATTCAAACCACTGGATTGGGCATTTTGAATAGAATGTCATACAAGCAGCCTCCTCTTAGTACATCTTATCAGGAGCCTCAGAAATGCTGGTGTGTCTAATTTCACTAATATCAACTGTCATCACTGAACTGAGAAAGTGTTTGTTGAATGTCTTCAAATAAACTCTTCACCTATTAAATCAATTATCCTGTAGGGATATCATTTAAGTCTATCTCTAGCTTTCTTTCAGTCATTTGGCAGCCATCTTTGGAGTGTTGCCTAATGATGGTATATTTTCTTTTTGGATTAGTAATTGAATTGCTATAAGAGAAAAATTGTCTCCTTTTTTCTTTATTTACCCAATCTTATCTTTATACAATAACTGTATGCCTGTTCATGTTGTTCTGTGGGTCACATTCCAGGTGCTGTTCAAATCATTTCACTTTTTAAAAGGTGTTTTCATTATATTTGTGTGTGTGTGTGTGTGTGTGTGTGTGTGTGTGTGTGTGTGTGTGTGTGTGTGTGTGTGTGTGACATACATGCTCATGTGTACCACCTGCATGGTGTGCACTTGTGGAGATAAGAGGGCAAGTTTCAGGAGCTGAATCTCCTGATGTCATGTGGGACCTGGGGATAGAACTCGGGTCATTAGGCCTGTTAGTGAACTCTACCCACTGAACCATGTTGCTAGTCCTCATTTTACTTTGATACTTTAGAGTGCTTTCAGTCGGCTCCTTTCTTTGCACACACTCC
Organism: Cricetiscus sungorus; assembly: GCA_030556225.1. NCBI lineage: Eukaryota > Metazoa > Chordata > Mammalia > Rodentia > Cricetidae > Cricetiscus > Cricetiscus sungorus. Next base: position 18,807,778 of record JANBXA010000372.1, on the reverse strand, counting down.
CATCCTATCTTTGAGTATTTCTCTCATTCTAGCATCGCAAATGTTGCAGATCTTCCGAGTCTTTCAACAGGCGTCTCCAGGTCCTCTCAGTATGTACCTTGTTCTTCTAGGAAAAGAGGATGCTTTACTGAAGTCCTTTTTCAGAGTTTCCTGCTGGTCCATGTTTTCTGAGAAGGTCTGCGTGGTTTAACCCAAGATCTGCTCTGCTTTTTTGCAGTGGAGTATCTTGGTCTACCTGGACAGCCGATTGTCTGCATATCTGAATCTATTGTCATGTTTTAATGCCTGTTTCAGTGGTAGCAGCCTCCCTCTTCAGCCTGAGATTGGACGGCAGATAGTTGTGCTGTGATTCCCTGTCTTGTCTTACTGTATGACCACCAGAATCGAGGGGCTCTTTGTGTTCTATGTTCTTAGAGCAGGAGTGCCTTTGCTCACAGGAACTTTTATTTAAACTGTTCATTTGACAGCTCTTTGAATGTTACAGAGGATATTTCATCGTGTCCATTTTGAGGGCAGATGTTAGCTCAGCATGAATTTTGCAGTAAGAAACTTTGCTGATTCCAAGTTCATTTGCCTTATCATAATTTCAGCAGAGAACTGTTTCATTACTAAAGTATTAGATAGGATAGAAGCAGTAGGAACCAAGAAGCAGACATGGCCAAGGGAAGCTGCATGTTGTTGCATGGCTGAGGTGTTATGTTGGCAGAGCCCTGACAGTGTATAGAGGGAGCCAGAGACATGGGCTTCGTATTGAGCCAGATGGCTTCTGCTCAGGCAGCTGCAGCCTGAGAAGGAAGTTCTCACTGGCAGACCAGCTCGTACACTGTGTGCCAGCAATAGTCATTTAGCAGAAGAAAGAAGGATTGGTACATGGACACTTGGATAGACTCAGGGCAAGAAGTGATTTCCTGTTGTGTTTTCTTTCTGTGGTTATAGAAATTTATGAAATTTTTGTTATCTCAGTGTTTTTGATTCATGAGTTCAAATTCACAAGTGACTAAGTTTAATTTAAAATGATGACATATTTTCATTTATTTTATGTTTGGGATTATATCAGTAAAACTGAATTGTTCAAAGGCTCCTTAGAGACCTCTTTTTTTCAGAGACCTCTTAAGGCCTATAACTGTCATAGCCCAGCAGCCTATGCAGCTATGGCCAGTGGCTCTGAGAACACCAGAAAGCAGTGCAGTTGCTCACAGAGGGAGACTTCTCTGGAAACACACTCATTCTGTGACGTGAGCCCAGTTATCCCTCACCCTCGCTCAGTTTCATCTGGCAAGGTCTATTTGGGGTTGGAGTGTGTAAGTGGCAATGTCTAGTCACTTGATAGATTTTTTTTTTTCATTGATAGTTCCTATGAGAACTTGAAACTATAGTTACGTAATAATTAATAATGACATATTGAAAAATTATTCATCTTTTAAAACAGTCTTACTTTCTTCAGGCTTTTCACTCTGGATTTGCATCCATTTTACAAAAATAAGTGTTCTCCAATATGTTGGCAAATGTTATTGTTAAATTATGAATTTAGATTAACATTAAAACTAACTAATATTTTGCATGCAGCTAAAGATACAAGAAAGAAGAAACGAGGGAAGGCCATAAGTGAAGAAGGAGAAAAAGCAGCCAGGGGCCAGCAGACCCGTGACAGGAGGCGAGAAGGAGAAAGGGAGGAACAAAGGCACCAGGAAGGGAGGACTGACAGAGCGAGGTCTGACAGACACAGAGCTCAAAACTCACGAAATGCTGACTGGAGAGATCCTCTAGCAAAGTACATGGCCAACAGAAGCCTTCCTTCCCAAGAAAATAGTTACAGTAGAGTTGGGAACGGCCGAGACCAAGACATGCACAGAGAGCTGGAAGACAGGCACGGTGAGCTAAAGAAGAAGCGGCGAGAAAGAAGAGATTCTTTTTCTGAAAATGAGAAGCAAAGAACCCGAAATCAGGACAGTGAAAGTGTTAGGAAAAAGGATCGCTCCAAGTCAAGGGAAAGGAGTAGGAAACACTCGGGCCATAAAAGCGATGACGATAAGTATCAGAATGGTGCTGAGAGACGGTGGGAAAAATCCAGCAGATACTCTGAACATTCTAGAGAATCGAAGAGAAATCAGGACCGGAGGAGAGAAAAGTCTCCTCCAACAAGACAAAAGTAATTCTGGTGACAACTGAACATGCCTTACATTCACTTGCGAAGTCTTTTTTACATTGATGGATTTTTATAGAGAACTCTTGTATAAAGTACCTGTTTGTATCTGTAAATTTTAAAGATGTTTTCTTTTTGACGTGTTTTATATAATTGACACATCTCAAGGTCTGTAAAATCATAAAGAAAAGGGTCTCAACAGAGGGGTAAGACTTATGTTTTGTGAATAAAAGAAACAAATGCTCATTGAATCATTAATCTTTTTTTTAAACATTTTTCTATGTCTCTAATTATAAATTAACATAATTATTAGCTTTTATATATAACCCAAGGCTTACCAATTTTAACATTATGTCAATAGTGTGAGCCAATATATATTTAATTTGGATTAGCAAATCATTTTAAAAGCATAGCCAAGAGGTACATGAGCTGCCTGTGAAGCAATTCCAATTTTTTACTTGAATTGGAAGGATTTGCTTCATTGTAGCTTTTTCGGAATATATAAGCATAATAATTGCTATGGAACTAAAACGTGCCCTTAGGTGGCAGGCAGGTCTCTCACTCCACTTGCTCAATGGACTTCTTGTTCACCTTAAAGTACATAGGGTCCATTTTAGCCAAAGTGTGGGTATTAAGAAGAGTGGGAACACTGTCCTAATGTCCAGCTTCTGGTCATACACTGACTCAGAATGTCTTATTTGTTATCCAGAAATCCAGAAACCTGAGCATAAGCAACAATAGAGTCTAGGAAAATGCATTTCTCCCTGAAGAAAATGTTAACGACCCTCCCCACACACATAGTATCCTGTACAAGGGGTGAATATCAGTATCAGGACATCATGAAACTGCCTGTCTCATAAAACTGTAGTTTAGCAAATTGAATTCAAGAAGCATACGAGGTGTCACTCCAAAGGAAATAGACACAGCCCACTTCCTTTACCTGGACCCCAGGTAGAGAAAAAACTGGGGGAGGGGGATGAATTTTACTTCATGTTAACCTTAATTCATAACTTTTAAATACAAGAATGAAAAACATTCTTTTCTTTGAGAGCTTTTAAAAGTACTGAAGCAGGGTGTGGTAATACAGGCTGTTATCCAGCACCCAGAAAAAATGAGGATGCTGTGCACACATGTTTAGTTTCTCAACTTCCTTGCCTGGGAACATCTATTCCTCCATCCTTTCGACCTTTGTCATCGTCTGTGTTGTTAGGCTGAAATTTCCTGAAACATGCTTCCATCACTGCCCACACAGCTCTCTTGGTTCTCTAAACTCTCGTCTCAAAGCCTCTGTCCCCTGACTTGTTGGCACTGTGTCACTTCATTTCCTTTGTTGTGTAGCCTGGTCCTTAAGCAGATGAAGAAATGATGGGCTAGTTTAATTCAAAGCAACCCATTAAGAATGGGTTTGTTGCCAGGTGTTGGTGACACATGTCTTTAATCCCAGCACTCAGGAGGCAGAGGCAGGTGGATTTCTGTGAGTTTGAGGCCAGACTGGTCTACAGAGCTAGACAGGCTCCAAAGCAATACAGAGGAACTCTGAGTCTAAAAACCAAAAGAAATAAGAAGAATGGGCTTGTCTCCCAGAAGAGGAGACTGCAGTCCAAGAAGCTAGTGGACTCAGCTTGTAGTTGTGAAGTGTCAGGACCTGTGTTTAATCGAGGCCAGCTTCCTTTTGCTTAGGCCAGTGGACTCCAGGGCTTGTAGTTGTGAAATGTCAGGACTGGGTTTTATTCTCGACCAGTTTCCTTCTGAAGCCCCTGAAGATCGCCAAACCATTGAGGAGGGAGTGTTGACCAGCAACTCCTTCACCTCGCTGCATGAGCCTAGGCAAACTTCCTTTCTCTCCCTATTCTTCTGTAGGATTCTTACCGAGTTCCAGACATGAAATAATGCACAAAGTAAGCACTCAACCCTCTCCTTTCCCCCGTCACAAAGGAAGGAAGGACTTAAAAGAAAAATTGAGCGCTTTGACTGGCTTTTTATGATTGCTTTCTTTTATCTCACCTAAAATAGCACTTAACCTTTTCTTTTTCTTTTTAAATGTTAAAGTAGCCATATAGAAAGGGAGGCTCCAAGAGTTTGGGTATGATGTAGGTGTGACAAAAAGTAATTTCCCAGCATCTTTCTTGTATTTCTTATATTTTAAATCCATTAAGATTTTAAGATATATACGTCTTTTCAGCTCAAACAACCTGATTCTTCTGCCCATTCACCATGTTGCCAGGGAGGAGGGGGACTTATAATCACCAGTGATTTTTTTTTTTTTTAGAATATGTTCTACTTTTGAGATTATAATATAATTACATTACTCCTTTATAATATAATTACGTTACTCCTTCCTTTCCTCCCTCCAAACCCTCTCATATGGCCCCTCTTTGCTCTCTCTTTCAAAACCATGACCTCTTTTTTCATGTTACTGTACATGTCTACACATAAAGATTTCTAACTATAACCTGCTCAGTCTGTGTAGTGTTGATTGTATATGTTTTCAGGGCTGACCATTTGGTATTGGACAACCAATTCCTGTGCTCTTCCCTGGTAGACTTTCTCCCACTCACAGCATTTCTAACTTGCTCTTAGTTCTTTGTGTAGGGTTGAAGTCTCATGGGCTTTTCCTATGAGACTTCCCATGAGACTTTTCCCATGAGACTTCGGCACCTCCATTGGTGCCCTTGCTCAGCTCTCATTAGTCATGTTGCTGAGACTCCACAGATGTAGCTTCCGACATTACTAGTGGGCACTGCCTCACAGCAAACTCCATCGGTCAATGTTGATTCTTTAAAAATCTTACATTGTTCTCATGTTGGCTTGACTGACAGAGCATCCCTCTAACTTCACGGTGTGTATACCCTGAGAGTGTTTAGAACCCTGGAACTATTTTGCAGGCCATTGACTGGGAAGGGCTAACAGTGCTTGTGCATACAGACAGCACTGGAGAAGCCAGGAAGGTTAAACTCGCAGGCATCCTTCAAAGGAAGATGTTTAACCTGTCCACTGTCCACGTGGGGTGCTGGCAATGGGAGGAGTTTACAACTTGGTGGTCCTTTACTGTGTGATGAGCCAGGCTCTAACTGTATCTCTCAGAATTTGTGTTTTACTTATCCCAGACTCTTTCCTCCTAAAATCTTGAGCATTACTTCTAGGCCATAAAACTCATCTTTATGAGAGATTTCAGTTTTACTTTACAGCAGCCTACTGTTATCTTAGGGCCAGGCATTATGTTTATCTCAGTCATTCTCCCTAGATCCTTAGCTTAAGCATTGTTTCTAAGTCTACAAGAACCCATCTTATAGTGGAAGCCATTCATACTTTGTAAGGAGCTTCAATATAAACATGCCTTAAGCTGTGTTGTACTCACAGGGCTCTGCTTAAATATGGCAAAAAATATATGAGCTGAAGTAAGCCTCCAAGAAGTCTTGTCCCAGTACGGAGTACTGAAGTCAGGCGAAAGCAAGTTTCATTCTTACCTCTCCTGGATGTTTTCCCTGCAGGCTGTAAAACCTCCAGGGCCTACCACAAGATACCATGTTTTCTACTTAGGGAAGCATCCGTCCAGTCCTTTTACATTCTTTCGCTCTGTTCCACATACACTTTATAGGCTGCTCCTTTGGCTGTGTGAACTTCTGCATCTGATGATGATGTCATAGGGTGGAGACCTGAGGGCCCAGTGTGGCCTCTAGGAACATTCTTATTACTGTGCATGTTTCACTTACACACTCCAGACTCTAATCATCACCACACTGTGCTCTTACGCCTGACCTCTTTTGTCTCCTCGGCCTTCAATGCAATGCAGTATTCTTCCACTCATAGCTCCCACGTTGCCTTCCAAATGTCCTTGAAGTTTTTTAAGCTTGTTGCCTGTCCCATTGGACAGGAATGCACTTTTTTTTTTTTTTTTACGCTAGACATATCTGTGCCTTTTATATTTATGGAATATAAAAGCAAGGCAGTCTTTCAGTCTTTGCCACTGCCCCACTCTTAATCCATGCTTTGAGAGGAGCTGTTAAACCCCAGTCTATCTCAAATAAGTTATACACAGGTAAAGAGTGGGTACTCAACTCTCCAAGGCCACAGGGTGTGTCTACCTGTGTGTACTGTGTAAAAGGGCAGGAGTCTGGCTAAAGCAGAAGTGATTGCTTTTAGAAAAGGGAAAAAAATACAGCTTTATATCCACTAGCATATACTTCAATTGAACACTAACAACTGGAAACTGCATATTTAAATCCAACTGGATTTTTAATCTTACCTTCAGCTCTTTCTGGCCATAGACCTTTAGATGGACCCTTTAACATCTGCCTTAAATTTTGTCAATGCATCCTTGGAGGAGTAAAGATCTCTGAAGCACACCTAGTGAGTGCCTGCCACAAAAGCTCTGAACTTCCATTACTACTACCATTTTTTATTTTCATTAGAATGTCTTTGTCGTTAAAGATGACCTGCTACCACTAGGCCAGAAATTTCACTGACAAATACTTACATGGGCTAGGTAGATCACACCAGTGGGACCAACCGCAGTAAGTAGCAAATCCAGGCAGCAGGACTTGTTCTGCTCCATCCAGTCCTGTATATTTGGAGGCTTGTCAGTGTTTCTGTTAAGGTGAATTAACTGACTGCTTAATCCATAAGATGCAAAGACTGGAGAAATGGGATTGAATCTACTAGATCAGCTTTCTTCCTGGAAATGAAAACTGATGAATATTATGTTGGGGATGATTTAGGGGACCTTATGAAGTTCATTCTCTATAGAGGCCTATTTTGCTTAACTGGAGATCTCTCCTGTCTATACAAACGGTTGTGTAGATATTCCAGATTGAAACAGTGCCTCCTGGAAGGAAGATTGACTCAGCTAAAAAAGTTCTAAGATTAAAGGGCACTTCCATGAGGTTATATAAGCTGTTAAAAAAAAAAAAATTACTAGGGAGGATTTCTTCAGTGGAGCCGCCTGCTTGTTGGGCAGGAAGCTCCAGCAATTCAACATACATGAGTCATCACCCATGCTAGAGTGCACTTTCCAGTGATGCAGCTGTCCTTGAGTTACCCATGCTCTAAGAAGTAACCCATGTTCCTTTAAATAACCTCAATATACTGGTTCACCAAGCTGCACTTGGCAGAAGTTTTTCACTGTAACTGGAAATGTGTGAACAAGCATCTACACCTTACACACACACACACACACACACACACACACACACACACACACACACACACACACATACACACACACACACACACACACCCTAGAGAGGAAATCTACAACAGACCAAAATAAAGATACCACCAAAATCTAACTTAGTGAACCAGTGAATTTATTGTGGTTATGTAAGGGAGCAGGAATGATCCAAAAACAGCTGTATCACTTAAAGTACCCCAGCATGGATGATGGTTTACAAGGTGGAACCCTGGATTTCACTGCACAAGTCATGGGTAGCTGACAGGTCAGAGAGTCTCTTCCAAGCAATACAGCTATCTCCTTTCCCTTCCAGACAGTTTATCTGGCCTCTTACTATTTCCAGCAATCCTTCCTGCCTATCTGACTTTGAGAGGAGTGTTAAATGCAGGTCTCCAGTTTCAGGAAGTTTCTGAGCCTTCTGAGTTGTTTACTTCTTGATTCTTAAGCACTCAAGCCTCTATTTAGATCTTGCTTGGTCTTAATAAACCTCCTTTAGAACTTTCTGGATATTGACTAGCTTAAGAGAAAATTGCTATACGATAGTCTGACACAGGTTCCCTATCTGAGGTGAACAGACAGTTCTTCCAGTCTACCCAGAAAATGTCACTCAACACATGGGAATCCCTGTAAGGCTTGCACTGAGTAACTGCCATTCTTCTCCCTGATCAAATGATTCTGGTGACTCTAGCAACTGAAAAATTCACTGACTTTAAAGCATAGTACCCAGGTCCCCTGTGCCCTTTATCTAGTTCCCCAGTAAATTGGGCCATCCAGAATCCCTCATAGTAGTTTGTCAATTAGGAGCCTGAAACACAGAGTCCTCTTTAAGGGCATGCAGGAAAAGATGGGAGCTCAGTAGAGGACCATTGTCCAAACCCGTGGAAAATACTAGTTTGCCATGGCAGATCAGTGTAGCGGGGAGGGAAGCAGGCATCGGAGGAGATCCCTGTATTATTAGAGTCTGAATTGAATCACTTCTGAAACTACACTCCCCAGTTACACGAGTCAGTGGATTTTGTCTCTGCATAAGCTGCTTTTCTTTGCATTTGTACCACATGCATTGAGAGACCCAGTTTAATGTGAATTCTCATTGACACAGTGAGCGGAGCTGTCCCTTCCCTACTATATTTTGCTTATACACTTCTCACTTCCTTTTGACCACAAGTGGGAGTAAGTTTAGTGATGGCTATGAAAACATAGCAAAGACCTTTGGGTGTCTTTTCATTCCTGTATGGAAACATCTAAGTGAGTAACTTTGCATGAGGATAATTGCCTTACTAGAAACTACTGTTCTATTTTTATAAAGTACAGAGACCATTTTTCCCACAGAATTCTTCTTGGGCTTTGAAATATGTACAGATGCAAGAAGTCAATTCACAAAGCAAAAACTGCTTTAATATTGCCAGGGAGGACGGCTAAGTATGTATGTTGAGAGCTGTAAAGCACAAGGCTTTGGAGCACATTGTGTTAACAAGCAATGTATTTTCCATCTACTATAATATGAGCTGCTGAGGAGTAAAGAACTGAGCATTTTCAGTATCTCACAGTAGAAATGTTTGAAAATTCTCACTCCACACATATATGCAGATATTTTTTCCTGAGACACTGGAAAGATGGGAAAAGTAAATGGGCCACCATTCCTCAAGGTGAAGAATACTTTTGCTCATGCCATAGTCTTGACAAATGATGAAGACCAGTATTTATGGATAGTTATCATAGAGGGAAGGGTAAGAAAAGTGTACCTGTAGCTAAAGATGCTGCCTAGAGTGATACAGCTGCCAATCTGGTGGGTGTTGCTCCCCTAGGCCAAAGCAGGTATCAGCAAAGGCACAGGAACACTAGGAGGGGCAGAGGGGGAGAGCTGTGAAAAGTGTCATTAACTCCTATGAATAGCTCTTGGGGATTAGAAATTCAATTCTATATTTTTGCAAGACCAGATTCAAATTTTAAACCCTGGGTAGATGTTCAGAAAGCTTTTGGTGAAGGAAATAGCAGCAGAAGAAGAACAGAATGTTTCTAGTCCTTGCTGTGCAGAGTGATCCATTGATTTAGATTCATTGAGTCTCTAAGTTAAGGGTCAACTCCTGTTAACGGACTTATAGTTCACATAAAAGTATTTCATGGTAGAACAGGAGAAAGGATGCAGAATGCATTTACTGTAAAACCATGGACACTAACATAAAGCTAAAATGTATGTATTAACAAGTATGACAAAGAAGCAGGCAGTGGCGGCACATGACATTAATCCCAGCACTTGGGAGGCAAAAACAGGCTAATCTCCGAGTTCAAGGCCAGCTTGGGCTACATAGCAAGTTCTAGGATGACCAGAGCTACACTGAGAAACCCTGTCTTGAATCCCCCCACACACACACACAAAAATAAAGGTACAACAAAGAAAATTATATATGTCAGGGTAACCTGGATGTGGTATCTCCAGGGTTAACTCAAGTGATCTGGGTAAATAGGCTGGTGTTCTCTCTTCCACTATCCCTTCTCCACCCCATCTGTATTCTTCCCAAAGATTCAAGGTGGGCTGGAAATAACAGCTTTCCCCATTAAGAGAAGAAGAAGTGTTCTCCAGGCTAGAGAGCGTGAGGAGCTGCACTCCAATGAGAACCTCCAGAGACGCCTTTGGTAAACTGATTGGCAGTAGCAGCCATGATTCAGCAATTGTACTCTCAGATACATATTAAAAATGCACACACATGTGAACCAGAAGCCATGTACAAGAATGTTCAAAATATAACTATTCATACTAGTCCAAAAAAATGGGCAACAGCCCAAATTTATGCTGTATTCATGCAATGTGAGTCTGTGCAGAAATGGATATGGTAAGGCCATATAGCTAAATTCAATAGCATGAATCTATTCTAAAATCTATTCTTAAGTGTTGAATAGAGAAGCCAAATTCCTATGATACCACTATATATGTTCCCTCCATAAAAGTCTAAAATGACAAATTAGTCACACCAGTGATTCTCTTTGGAGAGGGTAATGTTGGAGGAATAATAAACAAGAATACTGACACATTGGTTGGTGATGTTCTTTTCCCAGATGTAGGTGTAAGTTACACAGATGTATTCATTTTGTATTAATTCATTGAACTTAAGATTTGCATACTTTCAGTTCTCTAACAAAAACCAGATAAAAGAGAGAAGTATGTACAATCACCGGCAGTAAGCAGTTTATACATGCTTTCCAACTTGAATGCATCTGCAATCATTGCCTCTCACTAACCATAAACAAAAATGTGTGGCAGGGGAGATGACAACATACTAGTTGAGTACTCTCACAAATATCCTGCTTCCTTCTGGGTTGATTGCAGCAGTAGGTATCTGAGTTCTACAACAGACACAAAAGATTCTCTGGAGAAACCAGCCATTCCTTTTTAAGACTCTGCTATGAAATGGAACTAGCCAGGTGCTTTTCTGTGATGGTTCTCCTGAAAACACATTGATTTATAGTTCAAGCAGTGTCAGGGGAGAAGAGCTGACAGCAACAAATACAGTGTAAAGCCTGCACTGAAGGGTCAAACTCAGACTAAAGGATTTTCAGAATAGAGAAACAGTCATGACTGAAGTCTTCTAGAATAGACCCATGGCAGGAAGGAGACATTTTTTGCAAAAACAAAACCCAAACAACAATAACAAAACCTAGCTTCCACAATTTACTCAAAATTGATTAAATTAACTTTTGTTGATACTAAATATCATAATTCAAAGTAGGAAGGTTTGAGGCTTTAAACAATTATGCATCTGAGCGGGAGACATAGATCAGTTAATAGAGTCCTTACTAACATGCGGAAGCCCTGGGTTTTGTCACCAGCACTTTACAAAACTGGGTGTGGTGTCACATGCCTATAATCCCAGCACTTGGGGGAAAGAGGCAGGAAGATCAGAAGTTCAAAGCCATCCTTAGTTATGTAACACAGTTGAGGCATGAGACCACATCTAAAAACGAAAAACAAGAGCTGAGGCTGCAGAAACTTTCATGAACTAAAACTTGGAAAGTAAGAGAACACCCTCAGCTGCTCCACCCTCAAGAACATCTGGACTCAGAGGAAGTTGCTGCCGAGCTAGTAAGAGGAAAACACCATGATTTTAGCATATTTTTGAAGACCAAATACAGGCTAGCATGGTGACTCAGAGTCCCTCACTCATACAGGAAGACAGTTTGGTCCCCTCAGATCTTTCCCACAGACCTTTACTGGAGAAAAGGACAAGACAATGAAGAAATACATCTATTTCCAAGAAACATAGGCTAAAGTTTGAAGGAAGAGTGGGAAAGGAAGAGAATTCCTCACAGGCAAGTTTGCTGCCCCCAAGGAGCTAAAATCTAACAGGAAAGCAGAAGTTGAAGGGACCTATGAATATACTTAGGCAAGGATATTCAGAGCACTGGATGATGCCACAGAGAACAGGTGCATCAATATTCAGATGGCAAGAGTCACAAAGAGGAACCTGGAACCTCTCCAATAACTAAGACCTTGAGCTACACTGTAGGGAATGTCCTGTTCCCACCTCCCAACCTTGGAAAAATCCTACTGAAACACCTACTCACCTTAATTGCATACATCATTGCTGAAGTCTGTCCACAGGAGAGCCTGACTGGAAAACAGTACTCTGTTGTGTCAACTTGTTTTCTCCATTCTTTCATATGCAATATTAGTTTTTAATTTAAAGTTCATGATGTACACTAGGTGGAAACTTCCTAGAACCTATGCGGTTGATCCTAGCATAGGACTCCTAGTAATAGAAGATATGAAGCCTGAACTAGCCATCTTCTATCATCAGGCTAGGCTCCTAGTGGTGGGACTGGAACACCAACCCAGTCATAAAATCTATGACCTGCAAAATGCTCTGGGGCGATGGTGGCTCAGAGCTTATGGGAATGACCAATGACTGGTCTAGCCTGAGGCTTACACCATGAGAGGAACCCATGCCTGACACTGCCTGAGATGGCCATGATCTGGAAGCTGGATAGCTCAGAGACCTAGAGCAGAACCAAAGTCAACCAAAACCCAAAAAGTCAGTGAAATGATTCCTAATGATATTCTGCTATACTCACAGGATAGGTGCTTAGCCCAATCATTATCAGAGAGGCTTCCATGGGCAGCTGATGGGAGCAGGTGCAGAGACCCATAGCCAAACATTAGGCAGAGCTCAAGGAACTCCACAGAATAACAAGAGGAAGGATTGTAAGATTCAGAGGGGTCTAGGACACCAGGAGGACACAGTCCACAGAATCAATGAATCAGGGATCATAGGGGATCACAGAGACTGAAGCAGCATCCATGGAACCTACATGGGTTTGCATCAGGCCCTCTGCATACATGTTGTGGTTACTTAGCTTAGGGTTTTTGTTGGACTCCTAACAATGGGAATGGGGGTATGTCTGACTCTTATGCCTGATTGTGGGATCTTTTTCCTCCTACTGGGTTGCCTTGTCCAGCCTTGATATGAGGGTTTATGCTAAGTCATATGGTGACTTGTTATTCAAACTTGATATCACTGGGAGCCTGCTCTTTTCTGAAGGGAAATGAGGAGCAGTGGATCTGAAGGTGATGGGAGGTAGGGAGCTGGAAGGAGCAGAGGGAGGGGAGGCTACAGTTGGGATGTATTGTATGAGAGAAGAATAAATGGAATGAAAAGTGGATATTGTGTACAGAATTAAGCCTGTGTGATTATCATCAATAAAGGAAACCATCATTGGAACAAGATCCCCAAGACAGTGGAAATGTTTCACAAAGCAATTGGGGAATTTAAAATTTTTGTGGCATGTACAATAGAAGAATGAACAATAAAGGAAACATATATGTGAGAAAGACAGTAAATATCAGAAAAGCTAAAGAAAAATAGCCATTAAACAACCTGTGTTTCCAGTCTAAGAAGCTAGTATAGAGATGAGATTATAGTCCTGTTACTAAAACCTCATGTGTTCCCCTCCTTCTAGGGTCCCAGAGACAAACTAAGGTACAATTCCACCAATATTCACCTGAGGAAACAGGAGTATATGAGGCTTACAGAGAAATGGGTAAGGGGATAAGGGTGTGATGAGACAAGACCTTAAAGCAGATACATTGGAGGTCTACATCCAGAAGGGATGGCTTCCCTGTGGCTAAGCAGAAAGAGTTCCTTCTCATTCCTCCTCCCCTATATACTCTATCAGCCCCAGGGGCCCTGAGACCCATTTAGTTAGAGCAGGATTGCATATAGCTAATTGGGCATAGATACTCAGTTGAGTGTCCCATAACAACCCTATCCCTTCAGTCCAAGAAGGAAGGTCAACGAGTAACAAACCTAGCTGTGGTGATCATTGGTGATCAAAACAAGCTGGGACACATGAAGATGATGGCAGTTTGATTCAGAGGATAGTTCTCCATGACAATACCTCTTCCTCTGGCTTTTATAGGTTTTGCACATCTTCCTTCTAAAAGAAGGGTTCCTGAAACTTGTGGGGAGGTATGATGGTTTGAATAATAATGGCCCCCATAGCCTCATATATATATGAATGCTTAGTTATCAGGGAGTGGAACTAGTTGAGAAGGATTGGGAAGTGTGACTTTGTTGGAGGAAGTGTGTCACTGGGAGTGGGCTTTGAGGTTTAAATAGCCCAAGCCAGGCCCACTATTCCACTGTCTGTCTCTTCTGCCGGCTGCAGATCTGGATGTAGAGCTCTCGGATACTTCTTCAGCTCCATGTCCACCTGGTTACCACCATGCTCCCCACGGTAAGGATAATAGACAAAAGCTCTGAAACTGTAAGCCAGCCCAGTTAAATACTTCCTCTTGTAAGACTTACCTTGGTCATGGTGTCTCTTCACAGCAACAGAACACTGACTAAGACAGGGGAGCTGTCTGAGTATGCTCTCCCGATTTAAGTGAGGTACAGAACCCTCAAGCTCTTTCAGTATCCCTTGGTCTCTGGAACATGGTTGTTGACAAGTCTCAGGGATATTTCTCCTAACACCAAACACAAGTGTGGAGAAGAATAATTGAAAACAGAAAATGATCCAACTAGACACAGGCTGCAGTAATAGCCCATGATTATAGACACCAGTGTGGGGAGAATTTTAGTTGGTACATCACTCACCCGAGTAACAAAACAACAGCTGTGTCTCCCCTGGAGCCTAGGACTTCCCTAGTTACAAGTTCTTGTCTAAATTCCAGTACTGAATGTAACTTCCATCCCACTGAGTAGGCCTTAAGTCTAATTAGAAAGTTGTTTTTCTTCATAACCATTTGTGCCCTTATTGACCTTATTGTCTGCCACTTCCATCATGAAGGATGCAGGATCCACAGTTAAGTGGAATTGCTGGGCTTAACCCTCCATAATGTCCTTAGTAGCAATGGTTGACACTACAGAAGCTAGCTCATAAAGAGGAGACCTTCAGTCTTAGCTTTATTTCTCCAAGTCCTACAACCAGTGTGTGAAGCAATAAAATTGTACCATTCATTTAGGGAATGCAACCAGCAACCATGGGCATAGCCTTTATCTTTGTGAGGAGGAAGGTCTGTCCAGGGCTTCCTTTGGCCAACCCTAGGAAGGTACCTACTGGAACCCTGGCTCCCACCTCCACCCCTAGGATTCTCAGCCAATGACTTTATGACTTCTGGGTACATTTGTCCCTCTCCCCCTACAAGATACCCTTGTTTCTTCCTTAACATTTACAGACCCAGGATATTGTAGACTTTTCCCTATCACCTTGATGGGTAGCAGCTATACCTTCCCCAACCATAAAGCTCCCAAGAAGTTCATAGCTGGACCTAGCCTTTGAACCCTTTGTGAACTAACAACTCAAGCTTGTTCCCTCAGGTGCCCTAACAATGGATTTCTAAATCTGCAAAACACTCAGAGGCCATTATATCATCTATATAATGAGACCTTTTCCTAGAGGATAGCCAGAATAGGGCCACATTCTGTATCACCATCCCATAATGAACATTAATGTTATAAAGATAACTTCGGTGAAGCACCCTGAATGCCCCTTGCCATCTGTTTCTAGCAAGCTTCAGGTGATAGCAGAGGTTCAAAACTAAAAAGATACCAAAGTCCAACATAAGCTTAGTCTAATATGAATTGAAGATTCCATACACTTGTATCAGCTGTCTCTCATCCAATCAACATTGAGTAAAAAGCATGGACAGGAAGTGCTACCTTAGCTTTTTTCATTCCTCCTTTCCTTTGATCCATTCTTATTATCTATATCCTGGAGCTATTTCATGAAGCCTCCTTCATGCCTGATAAATAGAGTAAAGTTGCTCCACCCTATGCAGCGACAAGGGGAAATGAGGCCCCACCTTCCACTGCTACACCTATGTTTGCCCTACAGCTGTAGCCATGGCTGTCTTCTGTCCAGTCACCACACTGGGATACTGAGGAGGCCCTGGCTGAGCAAACCATCTCTACATCTAGGAATAACCTTTTTGCTGGTGGGAAATATACCTTGCTTAGTCTGAGAGAACAATTATCCATCAATGGGCCAGACTTGATCCTCCTCAACTGTATTATTTTATGATGAAGGTCTTCTGTGAACTGCTCCTCAGCCTTCCAGAAGTTTCTTAGCCTAGAATTTGGATGTCTATCAGTTCTTTTCCTTAGGAACTCCAGTTCAACAGGGACATCACAGCATTTGTCATTGAGTAACCCAAACAGACATCTTTCTCTGCTTTGCCTTTTTCTTGTCTCCTCCCATGTTCTCTCCCACTTTACAGGAACTGTTAACATACTGGTCCAAGTCACTTTCATCTATCTGCCAAGACCATTCCTACGTCATAAAGATCCTGTCCCATACAGGGCTCAAGAGAGCTGCCTGTGTTCCTTGCTGACACCCTCAGAGATGCTAGTTTTCCTTTAAGTCCCTGGTCAGTACTGGACTATCAGGTCCCATGAAACTAGCATTAAACATGGCTTCCTTCATACCTAGTCCCTGCAGTAGCCTGACCCTCTTTTACCATCCTCCAGACCCTGATGTTCATGAGGAGCCCCACTGTTGATGACTGTGGGTGGTGGTTTGAAAGAAAATGGACTCCAAAGGGAGTGGCTCTATTAGAAGGTGTGGCCTTGTTGAAGTAGGTGTGGCTGTGTTGAAGGAAGTGTGACACTGTGGGGGCAGCCTTTGTGGTGGTCTGTGTTCAAGCTGTGCCTAGTTCAGTTATTCACTTTCTGTTGCCTGTGGATCAAGATGTAGGACTCTCAGCAACTTCTCCACCACCGTGTCTGCCTGCGTGCTGCCATGTCCTACCATGATGATAATGGACTAAATCTCTGAAACTGTAAGCCATTCCAATGAAATGTTTCCCTTTATAGGAGTTGCAATGGTTAGTGATGGTGCATGCTTTTAATCCCAGCACTCAAGAGGCAGAAGAAGCTGGATCTCTGTGAGTTCAAGAGCAGCCTGGTCTACAGAGCTAGTTCCAGGACAGGCACCAAAGCTACACAGAGAAACCCTGTCTTGAAAAGCAAAGCAAAACAAACAAAAAAAGAGTTGTATGGTCATGGTGTCTCTTCACAGCAACAGAAACCCTAACTAAGACAATAACCAAGCATCTCTAATGGCTCCTATGAACTGGTCCACCAGGGACTCATTCCCTATGCAGCACGTGTCTCAAGGATGGATGTGTGATTATATTGCTCAGTTTCTAAACTTCAGCAGCACCCAGACTGGTTCCATCTGTCCCCGTATTCTGAATTCTCACAATCCAGGCTGTGAGAGACTATTTAGACTATTTTTCTGTTTGTTTAAAGCTTTTCACTAATGTAAGGATTGAATATTCTCTGATTACCATGGCCTCTCTCACTCTGACCATCATTAAAAACCTTGTCTTAACAAGTCATTCCTCCTACTGGGGAACCAATAGGTTTATGAGGCTTTCCTACAAAGTGATGGGTGAGGGGTTACAGGCAAGAGCATCAGTGACTTTAAAGCAACCTCATTGGAAGGTCTGTGCCCAGAAGGATAATGGCCTTACCATGGGCATGTAGAATGAGCCCCAGCTTACCCCTCCCTATCTGAATAAACTAGCCTCTCTTAGCCCACATATAAATAGGGCAGTATTGCACATAACTGGTTATGAAGGAGTGGCTGAATGCTCAGGGAAGGGTCCACAATCCGAAAGCCATGCAAATCACAGCAGAAGAAGGATGCAGCCACCAGAATAATTAGAGAAAAATGTAGAAAGTTTATATGAAGAACCTCAGTCACTTTATTCCTGTCAAATACTTCAAAACTGTTGTTTCCAGCAGAGTAGAAATTTCCTACAGCTTCAGAAAATACAAAAAGAATAAATGCTTGCCAGTTTGCTTCATGAAGCCAGTTTGTCCCCATATGCTGATCGGAGAAGGACATTCGAGAAGAGAGAATTAACAGCCTACCTCACAGTCCTACAATAGCTACAGTGAAAGACTGACTGCTCAGCTCTAGCACACGGTGGGCCAGCAGAGGTGTTGCATAGTAGTGGCTTGAGAGGAAATGGTGTGACTACTTTGGGGAAGTGTTTGTACATTTTGTGGAAACAGCGAGGCATATATTTATTTACAGCTTAGCCATTCCACGTCTAGATACTTAATCCAAGAGTACTTGAAACATTACATTCACCAAATCCTGATACTGAAAGGTACTCACAGCAGCCTTATTTATCACAGGCGAACACTCAATTAGCCCAGGTGGTCATCAACAATGACAAAATAAGTAAACAAACCATGGCATACAATAGAAGATAACAACAACAACAACAACAAAAACAAAAACTTCCCCCATCAACTCAAGAGAATAAAGCAGGAACACAAAAAGTTTCAGGATAGCCTTTGTTACAGAAAGCAATCTTTTTTCAAAGTTAAAACAAAACAACACCCTCCAGAAAACCATATAACACACAAACAGAAGAGAAAACATTAAAACGATTTATGGATGTACTTATTCTGAGTATATATGTCTGTGGCAAATGGCTCAGCAGAAAACATTTTAAACCACATGCTCAGTGACAGAAGGCAGGCACAATCAAAACAGTGGTCCTGCAGGGTTTCCAGTGTGCCTGAAGGAGGGCAGGGAGGCTTATAGGGGGATGGAAGGGCTCTGTATCTTTACAGGCTTAGAGATTACATAGGAATATGCATCCATCAAGATAGATCAGACTTTATGCTTAATATCTGCACATTTCATTGCATATGAGTTACACCGCAATCAATATGGCTGGAAACCAACAAAACACTCAAGTGACAATGTGTTTTGGAGATTTCAACCAAATACTCCTAGTTAAGCTCCAACTTTCAAACAGGAAACATTCCTCAGCTTACTAGAGCTTAGTTTTGCATCAGAAAGGCTAAAATAGGACTGAGGAGATGGCTCTGTGGGTTAACAAGTAACAGCATTTATTTATTGCGTAAGTGTGAGGCCCTGAGTTCAAATCCTCAGACTGCATAAAAAAGCCAAGCAGGGTAGTGTGTGTGCCTGTAACCCGAGCACAGGGAGAGAGTTGAGAGGAGACTGGAGACTACCTGAGGCTTTATGGCCAGTCAGTCTATCTCTGGGTTCAAAAAGAGACTCCTCTCCGGAGGGTAGGGCAGAGAGTCATAAAGCAGGACACCCAGGTTCTCCTCTGGCCTCTGACTGTGTGCACAGTTACAAGCACTCTCTCTCACACATGGACAGATCCACATCCATACAACACACACAAAAGTGGAAGCAACTTCCTATGAGATCATTTAAAATTTTTTTCTCTCTTTGTTTCTCTTAAGTGGGTTGGTAAATCAACCTCTTATCAGCTCAAGCGTTGTACTTTGTAAAAGTTTGTTTTTGCCTTTTCTCCTTAGGGTTTGATTGGTCTTTAGCTATGAAACTGCTTTGAAGCCTCAGCAAGTTCAAGTTTTGGATCTAAGAGTCTGCCAGGGTCAGTGTTCATCTTAACAGTGAGTCTTATTTTTATTTCCTGCTGTTTGAGGAAAACACAAAACAAAAATTCAATCAATGTGTATTTGCCAAAGACTCTATGGGAAAAAAATGGGTAAATCTTGGTAATATTATAATCTCACCAGTCCCACATCTCTAATTAATTTGTCATTAAATATAATTAAGAAACTGCAGTAATTTAGTTTACGAATCTGCATAAGTTCCAAAGGGTAATTAAAAGCTTTCTTTAATTGATTAGGAGCTAGAAGAAAAATGGAACCCAAAGGAGATTTCCCACTCTGTGTTTAGCATTTCCAAAGGTTCTCTGTTGATCCTCAGTAATTCCTCTAACACAAATATTTATTATGCTGGGTAAAGAAACTTCCTTCTCTGTTAAAAATATGTGTTATTATATTTCATTGTAAATTGAATGCTCTCATAAAGGAATTCTTTGAAGTACCAGAAAAGATGAGAACACTAAAAAGTCAGTATTTTTACTCAAATAAAATTATTTAACATTGTGAAGCACTTCATTACTTTCCCTTCCTTTAAATGTTTTATTAATTATTGACAACACACCAAAGAATATTTAAATGTACTGACAGTCCTCATTTGTGATAATTTTTAGGATAGAGTTATGGATATGTTTCTATAAAAAGTATCTATACTTGGACAGTCAGGAGTCTGGGGAATTATTATCAGCTTGGATCACTTTCAAATACTAGTTTAAATTTTTTGGGGGGGGAGTCACCTTGGCAGTAGGAGGTGCAGGTCATGAAACTTTGATGAGGGTTGGCGTGTAGGTTCTGTCCAGGAAGGGTGGCTTATTCCTGTGATGATCTGTGGAGTCGTCTTAGCTCTCTCTTTTCCTAGCTTGGTGGACTCTCAGATGTCAGTGGGCTCTGCTCTTTGGGACCTATGTTCCCTAGGACCATGGGGTTTGTGTCTTAAGCTTTGTCCTTAGTAGTGTGTGAATTAACACTGAAAGGCCACACACACACACACACACACACACACACACACACACACACACAGAGATCTGTATTATTTGCCAATTTCTGTGTTTTAGATATCACCATGTCTGATTTCAAGCTGCCTACATGTGGCCACTGAATGTGAATTAGGAGAAACGTGCAGAATCAGAGCTTAGGGCCAGGATGAAGTAATTCTGTCCCACCATAGTTTACACTGCCCATGTAATGGAGCTCAGGGGTAGAGTAGTTGCTTATCATGTATGCACAACTCTGGATTCAGTCCCTAATAAAGGGGGGGGGAGTAGGAGGAAATGACACAGCAGCAGAAGCAACAGCTTAATTCACGAGCGTTTGGCATTTGCCTCAAAGTGAAAGCCATTTGCTGAGTTTATTACCTTCCTGTACTTTAACTTGCGCTTTGTGTAAACTTCTAGGGCTCTACTCAGTTCATTGTGGGTTCAGGGACAGCTTTCTTTGCTGTGTTTTGGGCTGTAGGATACTTCACCAGTCATATTGCTAAACATTGTTCTCTTTCTGTGCATCATCAACTTTTCATTCAAAACTACAAATTATTGTTGGTATTTTGTGATTATAAAGATAACACATGTTAGTTGTAAAAATAGTTGGGAAATACACAAAAACACATAGAAGTCCTTTTATACTTGAAACAAAGTGATATGAGAGGAAATGTCTATAGAAATATCATGGAGTTCATTTGTTTTGCCCAACTATTGCAGGACATGGGGTATACTGTTAACTTATTCAATTTTTTTATGTGTAGGAATGTTTTGCCTTCATGTATGTAAGTACACTGTATCCATGCCTGATGCCAAGCCAGAAGATGGCATTGGAGTCCCTGGCACTAGAGTTAAAGATGGTTGAGAGGCATGGTGTAGGTGTTGGGAATTGAACTCAGGTCTGGAATACCACACAGTGCCTTTGACTGCTGGGCCATCACTCCAGCCTCTTAGAAAGAATATTTAAAATATCCACAAACTCACAGCCTAAAACAATCGATGTTTGGGTACTCTATACCCAAACATATAGATGTTTGCTATCTCTATATTACTTGTAATTTAATATGTAATATGTAAATATGTGACTTCTTATCTAATTGTTTTTTCTACTGGTAATTAATCTTCACTGGTAACTTGACTAGAGTCACACCAAGGAAGCACTCTTCTGGGCATCTCTGTGTGAGCATTTCCAGAGAGCTTTAACTGTGGAAGGAAGACCCATGCTCACAGTGGGTAGCACTATTTCATGGGCTGAGGTCTCCTTCTCAATCCTAAGAAGGAGAAAGAGAGCAGAGCACAAGGTTACATCTCCCTCTCTGCTTCCTGACTACAGATGTAATGTGACCTCTACTTTGAGCTCCCACAAATGCCTCCCCTTTGCAAACTGTGATCCAGACTTAGTTCCTCCAACTTTAAGTCGACTTTGTCAGGCATTTTGTCCAGCAGTGAGAAGTAGCTAATACAGAAACTTGGCACTGGGAGGTGAGGCTGTTGTTCTTGTATACCTTATCATATGGTTCTTAGGCCTGTAAGACTGGTTTGCCAAAGGCATGTAAAAAGTTTGGAGGTTCTGTAAGCAGGGCTTAATGGGCCATTAAGGTGTGAATGTGGAAAAATGCTTAGGAAGAGGTAGATAGTGAGAGCCCAGCTCATGTGGTTTCAGAAGGGAACTAGGATTCTATTGAGAACTAGCCTACAGCCCACTCAAGCTGTATTCTGGCAAAGAATATGACTCTATTCTGTATTTGTTCTGTTAGCTCTATTGAGGCTGAACTAAAAAAAATAATTAAAATATTAAAAACAATTGGTGAAGAAAATTTCAAAACAGAACAGATTGTAGACTATGGTTTGGCCACTGCTTATTGCCCTAACTCAGATTTACGGCGGGGGGGGGGGGGGAGGGAGGAAGCAGAAAACAAGAAGCTCAGAGAGTAGGAGTATGAGCAGGTACAAAATTATGGACAAAAAGGGCACAGACAGCATCTGCAATTGTTAAAGAGATTAACACCATCCATAGGAACCCTAGTGCTTGTGGAAATGTAAGTTTATTTGAAAGGAAAGAACCTGAACACACAATATTCGAATTGAAGGTGTTCCCTGTTCAAAACAATTATTGAGAAAGTATTTCTTCTGGTAAGCCATAGAGAGGCCATCACAACTTTGGCCCAGGGGAGCCAGGCTGCATCTTGAGATGTAGCAGAATTTGAAGCATCCACATGATACTGGTTTGACTGGTGCAAAGATGCCCCAGAGACCATTTTGTGAAAATGTGTATGTGAATCTCAGGTGTAAAGGAGACCCGAGAGTGCTGGAGATAAAGTGGCCATGAGACTTCTGCCAAGGAAAGCTGCAGGCAAGGAGTAGATTTGGCATAAGAAAGAGGCAGTGTTTGCTTCAGGTTTGCTAGACAGGTGGCATTCTCAAACCCTTTGGAGCCCACATGATTCCATCACAAGCTCCAGATGCCAGGCATGGAAATACCGTGTTTGCCACCTGCATTCCTGGTTTTGGTTTTGCTTTGTTCTGATCTTCCCTTGCTATGCCATTATTCCTTGTTTTTGGAATGTGAATATAATACTTGTGCCATTGTATACTGGAAGCCTGTGACTTGTTTCTTAATTTTACAGGAGTTACAACGAAGAGCTGAATTGTATGCTCTTAAAAATTGACTTTTGAATCATGTTGGGATTGCTGAAGACAAAAGGGACTTTTAGAGATAGATTAAATATATTTTTTCATGATGAAATGAAATAAGACTTTTGGGGACAGAATGGAATGATACGATTTAGCAGTTGACAAGGGGTGGAGTTTTGGTGGTTACAACTCATTTTCACTTCACTGAATTTGGGATCATTATACAAACATCTCCAGGTGTATCCACGAGGGCATCTCCTGTTCAAATGAAAAGGGAAGATCCACCCCGAGTTTTAGTGATACCACCTCAGCAGCTAGAGTCCTGTACTGAATAAGAAGGAGAAAGCAGGCTGAGCTTTGCATTTCATCTTACTCTGTTTCCTGACCACAGAAGCAAGACGACCAGACATCTTAAGATCTTGCTGCCATGCCTTCCTCACCATGATGGACAGCAACCCTTCCTAAACTGAAAGGTAAAATTAAACCCTTCTTTCAGTTGTCTTTTTCTGCTATTTCATCACATCAATGAGAAATGGAACTAACACATGCATCATGCTCTATCTGGTTTTTATTTCTTTATAATGTTTCATTAATGTTTCTCACATCATTAAATATCTCTCAACAACTCAATTTTATTGTGTTCATACACATGAGTGAACCAGAATGGCTGGCCATTTATATTGTTTCTGAGTGTTCCCCATTATAATTTGGAAAGGAACAGAGCATAAAAGGTGTTCTCCTGGTCAATTCCCATGGCTATCATTTTTATCTTACTTTGGAAGATGAAGAATTATCCTGTGTAGTGTTGGAATAATTTCTTTTTTGTGTCTCCCTTGCTCAGCTCTATCCCATTCTACAGCAACTTTTCTCCTATCTCTCCAATCCCTCATCATTAATAATTCGATTTATGGGACTCTCCTATTTTGATTTCTGAGTCAAACATATTAGCCATTAAAGAAATAGTACCATGAAGAGAAAATTAGTTAAATATAATTTTTAAAAGCAGTCAAAATTTTTATTCTAACTCTGTATTCACTAAAAACAGTCTTGCTCTTATATATTGATGACTCAATCAGCTATTGATATGTTATCTATACAAACTATAAAAAACATTGATTCCCTGCAAATAAAGATATTGCTAATCCATTGTGGCCACCTCTGTCAAGGGCATGGAGACAACAGAGAATGTGTCCTCGGCAAAGGCAGCATTTGCCACCGAGATGAGTCATCTATTAGTTGGAATGACAGTGGTACAATCCCTTTATTCTTGAGAACTCTCATCTTTCCTGCCACCATGTGACTTAGCTTCACCGACTCCTTGAGTAAATCATAGATGAATCAGGAAAGGACAAAGCAAGAGCAAGAAAAAGATTGACTTGATATTGAGAAAGAGTAACAGGTTTTAGGAACACAAACTTGGGAGAAGAAGAATAGAAAGTTTCCCAAGATATTTGTGATCAAAGAAAACACTCAACATTCTTATTTTTAAATAATAGGGTAACAATGGACCATGGCACATCCCATTGTACCAAAAGCTACATTGTAAAAATAAAGTAAAAGCAATTTCATTTCTCCTTGCTGACAACCTCATAGGAAACCAGAAACTATTTATATATAAGGGTATAGCCATAGAAGGATCACAGACAATATTCTTTTTAAATTCAATTTTCTCTCTCCCAGGTGAGTGATCTATCTAGATTCTCTTTTATATAGACAGTTCTTCTCTACAACAAGTATTGAATTATCAGCCAGTCAGATCCCTCAGAATCAGTTTTACAGACTCAGATACATTATATATTCCAATGACATATTCATAGTGCTTTCCATTTAATTTTATCAGCACTGTCCCCTGCAAAAAAACTAATTTTTAATATAACTTGCCCTAATAAAGTCCTAATATATGAGTGCAGAAGGTGTTAAGAACAAACATTTTCCAGACAATGGCTATAATGTAACATGCAATTGTAACACAGTGCATATGACAAGAGGTCTCTCTCTCTCTCTCTCTCTCTCTCTCTCTCTCTCTCTCTCTCTCTCTCTCTCTCTCTCTCTCTCTCTCTCTCTCCCCCCCCCGTGTGTGTGTGTGTGTGTGTGTGTGTGTGTGTGTGTGTGTGTTTGGTTGATTAATTGTTATAGTTTTGGGGGACCAACACAGGTCTTAACCCATGCTAGGCAAGTTCTTCCCTTCTAATATGTACCTCCTACCCATGATTAGAGCTTTGCTTTAAAACACAAGATGAGATCTGGTGCAGTGGGCAGGTGTTTCGAGAGAGATGGAATATCATACTCCCAAAGACAATATAAGTAATTAAGGACTCAGGCTCTAACATCAAGTAGAGCCAATATGAGTTCTGACTCTATTGTTCCAACTATGTACTCTAGGATAAATTATTGAAATGATCTGTGCTGCAGTTTCCCCATCAGCAGTAACGTGAGTCCCTCCCACAGAGCTGTTTGAACTGGTAAGTCAGATGTAAGAGTACGCAGGTCCTGACCCAGGAAGCATACAGAGCAAACAGCCTTGGGGAAGTGTGAAATACTATAAAGGAGGGCAGAAAGTGAACAGAGTGTGTGCATGCTCAAAGATGCTATGACATCATGGAGGCTAGAAGGCAGCATTCAGAAGTCAACTCTATCCTTTCATGTTGGGTTCTCTGTGTTGAACTCAGCTCATCAATCTTGCTTGGTAAATGGTCGTCACCTAAACTTCTTGCCTTCCGTGGGTCAACTCCCCCCCCCCATTGGTTATGTAGTTACTATAACTTTTTAAAAAGCAGGCAGAATCTCAATAAACACCATTTGGTATTTGTGATGATTATATACTGTATTTGCTGTTCTGTTTTTGTTTTCTTTTTGTTTGTTTGTTTGTTTTGTTTTTGTTTTTTTGAGACAGAGTTTCTCTGTAGCTTTGGAGCCTGTCCTGGAATTCGCTCTGTAGACCAGGCTGGCCTTGAACTCACAAAGGTCTGCCTGCCTCTGCCAAGTGCTGCAATTAAAGGCATTCACCACCACTGCCCATTATATTTGCTATTCTTTATAAAACTTTTAAATAAAATAGCAAGGATTTTTTTTCAGACTGTTTAGGTTATTAAATTTAAGAGACTTTCAGAGCCAAGACACACTCATGAATCATTTTAATTCTCTTTAGGGCACACAATTTTTAAAACCTTCTATACCACAGTGTTAATTTTAAAATCAATTTTTTTTCTGAAACTAAGTTTCTATTAATAACTTTATTCCATTATCCTTAGATATCATCTTCCTTTATGTAATTTTGTTTCTTTCTCTTATAAAATTATATTTGTTGTGCTCATAATAACATACAGTTAAAAGCATACAGTTGATTATAAAGCACAAAAGACAGAAACAATGATGTTATTAATATACCTATAAGATAAATGTGATTGAATTATATGCGTTTATGTCTCTGATAGATAATCAGCAGCAGAAATGCTAAACAATAAAAATCCATTTTGATTATCTATTAAATTATTAAAAATCCAAATGGGAAATGTTTGTATGTCATAACATATAATAATAATAATCGCTTGGATATTCATAATTTTTCTCTATCTATTTTTCTTACACTTGACCAAAATATTATGAGTTTTATAACTGAATAAGAAAGTATCATAAAGAAGCATTTTTAGAGAATAATTTTATCAATTCGGGTTGCTTTCTGGTTAAAAAGTTCGAATAACACAAACATTGGCTTCCTGGAGAATCCATCACATATCTGGAGGCTGAGTAAGAACTGTTCAATATAAGTTCAAAAGAGAAACTTGAGCAGATGAAAGAGTCTAGCCAGGAGTTACAAGTCAATGAGCCAAGGTTAAGACACACTGTGGATAAAGGAAAAGGAAAAAGAAATTAAACCTGTCATCAGCTGGGCTTGAGCTAAAGCCATTGTGCACTAGAAGGTCACGGGTGATGAGGTCAGCAAAGTGCACTCACGGGAAATATCATGAGTATAAGCCATGGAGACATCTAGGACAGCAGAGTTGGTACTTGGCTGTGTGATACATACTCTAGCTGACCCTTGTGGGTGTTGTTGTGTAATAAGAGTTTTCAATTGAGATCTGCCCCTTTGTGAGATAACTCCAATGTTAGTGTTGGCCTTTATGCTCTGACTGGTTTCTGCCCTGCATAGGATTCAGAGTGGGTGAGGCTGTCATAGAGAATCCTTTACATCTAAGCAGCATGCATTTCTAGGGACTGAGTTTTCTTTCTCTTGGACAGGCCCTTTCAGGCAATGTTTTGCCCTTGAGTTTGACACTGACAATATTTTCTAAAGTCCTGGCTCTAAGATTCCACTCAATAATTTATTAGACACATGAGGAGAAACATTATTCTTTTGGGTCACCGGAACACATTTATTGAATTTCTGTTTTAAGGTATATTAAATGCTTAGCCAACCTTTATTGATCACATGTTGTGTATCTAGCACTTTATTAGACATTAGAGGCAGACAGACAAGACATACTACATGTACCAGAGTAATTTTGTTAGAGAAAAATAAATGCAAAAGACAAGATCCCTCAAAATGAAACATATAAATACAAAAATTAATGTAACACATTCTTGTGCACATACTAAAATTTACTATTTATCAACCACATCATTCACCTCTGGGCTACTGTTGACAAATTGCAGTAGCCACATCCTTCCAATAGCTGGTTCATAGTTTGGTTGTGACAAATAGTCTTTTACTAAGTACCTCAGATAGAGTCAAGATTGGTGTAACTGTGAAAAGCACTATTAGAATATATGATAGTTCATGTGTCTTAAAAGGATAAGAAAGACAGATGAGATGTGAGCACATATACAGTGGTATTTCCAAATAGATACAGCACATTGATAGTAGACAAAATCATAGCCTATACAATATATAAAACAGATTTCCCAGAAAGCATTTGCTTAGAATTACAGCCATTCTTTATCTCTTCTGGTATTTGTGCGTAAGGAATTTAGATTGGCGTTACTGGTCTTAGTTTAGGGCTGCTTATGAAGTTGTTGTGCTATATGGACCCAGGCTACATGCAAGTGAAGGTTTGACTAGGCTGTAGAATTTGGCTTCAAGGTTGCCAACTCACGCAACTGGCAAGTTAGTGTAGCTAGGTCTAGAAGTGTCTGTTTATGTGTATGTGGGTCAGTCAACTACATTCTCAAGGTATGCAATTGACTGCTGAGACATTCTAGAGACCATGGTATAACTAATTTTTTTATTACCTCAAAGTGGACTTCAATTTTGTTTTATTGGTCATACAGGTGAACACTGAGTGAATGTGGGAGATGTGCTTAAGGCATTACAAGAGGGAGAAATACTAAGAGGCAAGTACCACTGCAGGCCATTTGGAGATTGTAGCCAACACCACATGGAATAAGAATGGCTTAACGATAGTATATAATGAAGTTGGTATAGGGAATATTTGGAATTTTCCTTTGGGGTTATGCACTGCCTACTTTCTCTACAGAGTGAAAGCACTGAAGATAAAATGATGTCTTTCATTTCCTCGACATTGGTAAACAACACACTTCAGACATGCTTGTTGATCAGAATGAATGAATGAGTAGAAATAAATGTTAACTGAGAGAGAGAAATTAATGACATGAAAGCCAAAGGAAAATACTGATTCAGGAAAATGTGGGTGGCTACATAAACAAAGCAGGGTCTTCCTGAAACATAGAAAAGGGTGACAAGTCAAAAGACTTACATGTGCTCCCCCATATTAGCCCACATTGTCTGACAAGAGATTATTTCTTACAGGTACTGGAAAAATGTGTACTTTGTGGTGTATCTGGGTCTAGATTACATGAAATCATCCTGGGAATAACCTGAGAGTTTGGCATATAAAGGTCTTGGAATCACATTTCTAAATTAGTCATCACATAGGCTGACCTCTACATTCTGTAACAGGGGTCACTGAATCTAGACATTTACTGTGACAGATGTCACTTTTCACCTGAGAATTTCTTTGGTGGAAATGACAGGCACGAGACAATTGTTTGCTGTGTTGTGTGGGTTTTCTTTTGCTTTGCTTCACCCTGAAGAAAAATGGTGATATTATTCTTAACTCCCATAGGTCACAGCCAGGCCAGTGGTCCAGAAGTCTCAAGGAGATTCTGTGGCTCAACCAGAGGCAAAGTGGGGAGATAATATATGTGTGATGCATAGAAGGACCCTGAGCATGGAACCTGGAGTAGGGATTTAAATGAGATGGATTTCTTGGCTTCTTTATCCCAAACCTTCAATCCCTTTCCATATAAAATATAAAGGAAAATGAGCCCATCAACATGCTTTATGAGCTTGTGGATGTCTGGCTGTATGCTAACAAGAACTCCATATTTGAAGAGTACACTTTCAAGGACAGAGGAGCCTAAGGGCCAGGTTTATTTACACCATTGCATGTCCTTTATCTTGCATAGCTCTGTTGCTGCTTCTAAACTAAAGCCATTAAAAAGAAACCTCACAGAAATCATTGGTGATTGATCTCAGTTGTCTACTGGATAGGATCAAGCATCACTTCGGGGAATCTCATGTGTGTGGTGGTAGTGGGTCTTTGAATTAGAGTAATTGAGATAAGAATACTGGCTACCTTGGGTGGCACCATTCCCTAAGCTAGGATCCTGGACTAGAAAAAAAGAAGAAAGTGAGTTGAACACGAACACTTACCACTTTCTGCTTCTTGACTATGGATGCTACCTCAGATTTCTATTACTTTGACTTCCCCATGGTGGACTAAAACTGATATATATCCAAACTAAACACTTTCTCCCCAGCATTAACCTGAGTTCTCTAGCATAACAGAATCTATAGAATAAATTTCATATATATATATGAATTATATATATATTTTATATATATATATATAAAATCTGTGTGTGTGTGTGTGTGTGTATGATTTATTAGAATGATTTACAGGCTACAGTCCAGCTAATCCAACAATGGCTGGCTGCAAACAGAAAATCCAAGAGTCCAGTAGTTGCTTAGTCCACAAGGCTGGGTGTCTCAGCTGGTCTTCAGTATACACTGGAGTCTGGGAGAAGTAGGCTCTAGTGCCAGTGAAGGGATGAAGCCGCTAGCAAGGTGAGGGTCAGCAAGCAAAGAGCAAAAGCACCCAGGTCCTCATATAGACTTCCATCAAAAGGTGTGGCCCAGATTAAAGGCACTTGTCTTCCTGCCTCAAGATTTGAATTAAAAATGGATTTACTTCAAATTAAGAAAAAATTCCTCACAGGTGTGCCTCCCATTTTTTAATTTTAATTCATTCCAGATGTAGTCAAATTGACAAACAAGAATAAATATTACAAGTCCACCCCTTGTCAAACTGACACATAATAATACCTCCTTATGTCATGATTAATTTCCAAATGAAAATAAAAATCAGGTCATAATAATATTTCAATATAAAATAACTATCCCACATACTATCAGAAATGCATTATATATTTAACAAGGTCATAATCACACCTAACATGATATAACTGTTCCTCATACCATTGCAAATATATTATAAATTTAGAATAGGTGGCAATGTCCCTTGAAAAAATGGTCTTTTAGTATCTCAAACTTAAATACGGTAATAATTAATATTCTCTTAATTTCTATTGTAACACATGATAAAGAAATTGAGAAAATACAAATACCTATACAAACACATTCTTGACAAAATACAACAGAAACACTCATGTCAACTATAATCCTCATTTCTGTAACTGGTCACATGGCCTTAGCTGGTATTTATAACTACCTCCCTCTACTACCCATTCTGTATTTCCTACACCCTCTGCAACAACCTCAGCAGGTCTTGGCTCTTTTCCTGGAGGCGTGACCTATACCTTTATTCCTGATGGGTCCATGCCCTTTGCCATCTTGCCTAAATTAGGCTGTTGCAGTTCCCCATTGATTTTTAATCACAGAACATGGTAGCATCAAAAGATGGATCCCTTGCACTCCAGACATAATCTTTCTTACCTCCACTGTAGAAAAGCAATCCAATTTCCCTATGGTAATTTGGATCAATCACTCTTTTTTTTTAACACTGTCACTCCTTTCTCTTAGCCTGTTAGTTTAAAGGCGTTAGAGGTCCAAAGTGGCCAGGGGGAAGTTTAAGCTTCCAGTTCAATGGAATGTTTGTTGTGGCTCCTAACAGGAGCCCTCTCCCCTCTGGAACAAAAACTTTTAGGCCTGCTGAACTTAAGATCACAGGAAGCAAAAAATTTCCTAGTGGGTCACTAGGGTGATGCTGAGTGAAACTATTTCCTTTTCCACTTCTTAATTCCTGAACCAATGGATCTTGGCTATGGTAGAAAGCATACCGTATATTGGTTGCTGATTATACTGACGTTTGGAGAGCCATGCTACCACTCTCCAGGTTGCTGTCACCTAGTTGGCACTGTAACTGTGTTTTCAAAAAGCCATTCAATTTTTTTTTTTTTTTATCAAGCCAGCTGCTTCAGGATGGTGGGGAAGATGGTAAGACCATTGGATTCCTTGATAGTGGGTCCACTGTAACACTTCTCTGGCTATGAAGTGAATTGTTTGGTCAGAAGCAATATTGTGAAATACCATGTCAGTAGATAACACATTCTGTAAGTCCACAAATGGACTTTCTTGCATTGTGTGCAAGAAAGGCAAACGCATAACAGAATAAGTACCTAACTAATACGGACAAAGGGAAGTGATCTTGTGTAGTCAACCTGCCACCAGGTCTATGTTTTGTCACCCCAGGGAATGGTACCATATAGGAGGCTCAGTTTGTTCCCTGCTGTTGGCAGACCTGGCACTCAGCAGCAGCTATAGTCAGGTCATCCTTTGTGAATGGAAGTCCATGTTGTTTTTGTTGATCCCATCCATAACCCCCATCTCTGCCACGATGGCCACTTTGTTTATGGGCCTATTGGACAATTACAGGAATGGCTGGGGGAGAAGTCTAAGTGTTCACAGAACAGGTCACCCTATCTATTTGATTATTGAATGATGGGAGATGTTATTCTGTATATATGTTTCTCATACTGATTAATAAAGACCTGTGGCCAATGAGATAGCAAGATAGGCGGGGCTAGGAGACAAGAAGGAAAGAGGAAGTGGGAAGGAGGGGTCGAGATGTAGCCCAGGGAAGAAGCAGGACGCCTGCCGCGGCTCCCTGATAAGACGACCATGTGGAAATACTTAGATAAGTAGAAATGGGTTAATAATTAAGACAGAGCTAGCCCATTAACAATAATGGTAACTGGCCAACAGGATTGTATCAAATACAGAGTCTCTGAGTGTTATTTGGGGCTGCATATATACAGAATAACATCTCCCATCAATTGAACTCCTCTTCGGCTGAAGTCACCTTTGGATGAGCATTGACATGAGCACAAGAATCTACACACCCTTTACCCATTTGGAGAGATCTAGCCATATACTTCTTTCCCAGTTGTCTTCCTCATTAGTTTTCCAATCATGCTCTTTCCAAGTCCCTGACCATCCAATGGCTACAGCCCATGAATCAGTCAGCAAGCACACATCTGGCCATTTCTCCTTCCAGTCAAATTGTATGATCATATGTACTGCCTGAAGTTCTGCCCACTCTGAAGATTTATTTCCCTTCACCCATGTCTTCCAAGATTGTCCCAGAAAAGGGTTGTAATGCTGCAGCTGTCCACTTCTGGGTGGTGCCTGAACAATTTGAAGTGCCATCAGTAAACCAGGCCCTAGTCTGCTCCCCCTTAGTCAATCAATCATAGGGCACACCCCTAGAGGTGATAGGTGAATACTTGACAGCAAATGGCATTGTAAGAAGAGTTGAAACCATAGGCATTTGGGCAATTTCTTCATGTAACCTGACTGTGCCTGGGAACCTGGTCAGGCCCTATTGGGTATATACCACTTCCATTTGATAATAGATCAGCTGCTGTGCACATCCTACTTTATGACTTGGTGGGTCACATAATGCCCAGCTCATGATAGGCGGCTCAGGTCACATGGTAACTTGGTGGTTCACTGGCCTTCATCAGAGTATTTTATCTCAATGACAGGAGAAAGAACTAAGGACAAAAATTGGAACCAAGACCACTGCGATGATAACCCTGACTATGTGACTCATACCCTTGGAACTAGTTTCGGGGAGGTATATGGAAACACTTGGAACTTTGGGTTAAAAAATCCCCACAAATGCTCTTAGCAGACCATTGTGATAAGTGTTTTGGAGACAAAGAATGCTGAGAAAAATGTAAATTGTAGAGGGCTGAGATTCCGAAGGGAGGAAAAGGACTCTAATAGGTATGGGGTCAGGAGACATTCATGTGATATTTTAGACTAGAGTCTGGCTTCCTTCTGTCATGTCCTGAGAACCTGAGTAAAGTTAAATATGAAGACAACGGACTAATGTTTTTTGGCAGAGGAAATTACAAGGGGAGCATCCAATCTGGTGCTGAGAAAGCAGCTGTGACTAGCTGTGACTGTTAAAGAGAGGTCCCTGAAGAGAAAAAAGCGCTTTGTGATGTACTTTAACAGAAGGAAAGATGTCCCTAGGGTGAAGCTTCACCTATAAGAGGCTTTATTTTGTGACAATCCAAATCATTTGAAAGAAGAAAGCCTAAAGCAAACTCATCCAAGGCTGCCTAAGGAAGTGTTTCTTGGTATAGGTACACAAAAGATGATGCAACTGTGGTCCAAGAGGGGCAGGGGCATTCTGAGCTAGCAGAAGAACTTGGTGACATCATCAACATGGTTTTGTGGACATGGAGACAAAGATAGAGGCCTGTAGTATAGTCGCAGAAACCAGGTGACGTTAGGCAATATATGGCAGGTTCGCACATTACTTAAAGAGTTAAAGTTCTTTTTCTGAACCACCATTTGAACTGGGAAAGCGGAATGCTTTCTATGCATAGTTCTGGTTGGAATCCCGTCTAGGTGGCACTAAGTGAGATCCTGCCTCCCATTGGATGATTTAAGAGTCTTCTTCTCACAGACTCAGTGCCCCCAGAGAATATAGACCCCCCAACCTCTTATGAAGGCAGAGTGCATGGTGAGACTGAAAGCAGGTAGAGGATGAAATTGTTTGCCTTCATTCCTCCTGAAACAGCTGAACTCTCCAATGAAAGGGCTGAAATTTGATTTGACTTTGCCACCACTTTTTAAAAGAAGACAGTCCAAAGACCACACCTGTACACATTCCAGGGAGAGTGCATACCACACTGGGGGACAAGGTCAGCAAGGACTCCCTCAGATATGGAAGCAAAGAGGCTCAGCCCCTATTCATGTATGCCCTCACCCCTCTCCCACGCACCCTTGCTCAACTCTCCGCTGCCACCCACTCTGTGCTGGAAATAGATCGATAGCCTGCTTGTCAGACTTACGCAAGGCTCAGCCTCTCAAACCTCTCTCAGACTGATGCTGTGAGTGGGAGTTTACCCAAGAGGTTAAGAGTTGAGTTTTCACAGGCCTTCGTGGTACACACAGCGATGGTGATGTACAGAGTTGAGATAGGAAGAAATCAAAGATTTGTAGCAGTCACAGTCTTCGACATTTCCACTTCTCGAGTGCCTGACAAATATGTGTGCCTACCCCTCCCCACTGCAGCAGCTCTCTCCTGGAGTTGGAACCAAATTGGGCCGATGCAAAGTTTTGGAAAGAAATGTGATTCCTTAAATACTGGTGTTGGGTACTCTCTGACTGGCAACCCGGGCTTACAATGGCTGCTTTCCCATCTCCGATATCCCTATCCTTGAGTTTCCTGCTGGTGATCAGCATGATGGTCTCTTCTGTAAACTTGCCTACTTTGAGACTCTAGCATTGCTCCTCACTTCTCAGCTGTGGCAGCCCATGTGCTCCGATAACAACTGTTATCGTGGTAAGATATTTGTCACATAAAGATGACTGATTTAAATGCACAATTCAGCATCATTAAATGTATCCACTTTGTTGTGCAACTGTCACCACCATCCATCTCTAGGGAATTTTCACCTCTCCTGCTTGAAATTCTGTGGGTGTTCAGCAATAGCATCCCTCCTCCTCTGCATCCCATCCTCCAGAAACACCCCCGAGTTCCCTCTGCACCTGACTCATCCCAGCTCTTCACATAAATGGAATCACACAGGAACGGAACTGCCTTTTGGCATCTGCTGTGATTTCACATGACACAGTATTTTCAAGATGGTGTAGTGTAAACCAGGACTTTATCTATTATGACTGCTGAATAGGTTTCTAACATACATACATACGTATGTACGTACGTACATACATACATGCATACACACATAGTTCATGTGTTTATCCAGAAATATTCATATGGATTGTTTCCACCCACTGTTATAAATACCACCACCACCACAAACACTGGTCTGAATCTGTTTACTTCCCTCATTTCAGTTCTTTTGGTTCTGTAACTAGATTATATACTGATTCTATCTGTTAGTTTTCTTTTATTTGTGTCTGGAGATGGAGTGTCCCTAAATCTCAGGCTGGCCTCAGATCCACTATGTAATCCAAGTTGGTCTTGGACTCCTTAGAGCTTCCCAAGTGCCAGGGTTACAAGACAGAGCCATCATGCCCAGCTTGTGCATTACTTTTGAAGAACTGCCATACTGTTTTCCACAACATTTTACAGTTGTAATAGCAATGCAATTTCTTCATATTCTTCCTGGAACTTGTTATTTCCTGATTCTGTGTATTGGTTTTTATTTAAACCATACTCTAGGTGTGTGTGAAATGCACTCAGGGAGTGCAAAGGTCATGTGGATCAGCCCAGAGACTCTGGTTTAACTGGCCTTGGCAGCGATGCCTCTTTCAAACATCAGCAGGTCATATGAATATGTATCTAGGGTTGACAACTTTTGTATAAGTTACTTCTCTATTGCTGTGATAAAATACTGTGACAAAGGCAACTTATAACAAAAACCCACCACTTAGTTTGGTTT
Source organism: Cricetiscus sungorus (assembly GCA_030556225.1). NCBI lineage: Eukaryota > Metazoa > Chordata > Mammalia > Rodentia > Cricetidae > Cricetiscus > Cricetiscus sungorus. Next base: position 18,772,045 of record JANBXA010000372.1, on the reverse strand, counting down.
ATGATTCCAGAGGGCTAGAGTCCATGGTGGTGGAATGAAGGTGTGGCAGCAGGAACAGCTGAGAGCTCACATCTTGAACATCAGGGAGGCAGGGAGGGCACACAGGGAATGATGTGAAGTCTTCATTCAGTGACACACCTCTTCCTTACCTGCTTATCCTTCCCAAACAGTACACCAACTGGGGACCAATCATTCACCCATAGAAGCCTAGACCATTCTCTTTCAAACCAACACAATCTCTAAAAAGCCGTTGGCTTCTCCCTGGATTCCATCCCATATTGCTTCTTTCCTGATCCCACATGAAGAAACAGAAAACTAAAGAAGGACTTCTCAGGTATACACATGAAATACTCAAAAGGTTGGTCTACTCCAAACCCTGTGTTTTGTTTGCTATGCCCCACTGTGATCAAAAAAATCATTTTTATGTTTTCCAATGTAGACTGACAACACAGAGCAAGCAACCCCCTTGAGCCTGGATTGTGGGGTGCCTATTAATTTTGGGGGGTACTATAAAACTTCAATTAACAAAAGTTTAGTGTGTGGCCATTCTAGGGGGCAGAACTCTAAAGTTAAACCATAGTAGGCCTTGTTCCTTCTATAAGTTTGAGGCAGACTCTGCTCTAGGTCAGACTCATGGCAATTGGCAATCCCTGATGTTCTGTGATTTGGAACTGCATCATCCCAACCTCTTATTCCAATGCCACCTGGCCTTTAATGCTGTGTTTGAATCCCATTTCCTTTGCCTCGTAAAGACAATGGTCATTTATTTTAGGGATCACACTAAATCCAGGCTAATCTCAACTCCATATCTCTCATGTTATTGTAGCTATAGCAATTCTTTTTCCAGATAAGGGTACATTCATAGGTGTTGGAGTTTAGGATTTGGACATATCTTTTGGGGTGTCAAAGTTCAACTCACTATGACAGTTTTCTATTCATTTTCCAAATGAAATTGAATTTAATTGGTTCTATTGTAAGTCAAAGGCTCATAATGCACTAAATTCAATCTGTTAGGATTTTAATTGCTTAGTTATCTTCTTGTTTGTAGTCATTGCATTTACAACCAAGTGTATATCTATAAATCAACAGGCAAAGAAAATAGAACAAAATGGACTATTATTTGGATTCAACATAGAAAGATTTAGAAGACCTTATACTGAGTGGAACAACCATCACAGATGGAGCAACACTATAATACACTTCGTCCTGTATGTGGCATCTAAATTTGATTTGCATAGAAGTAAGTAAGTAACAATGGTCCCCAAGAAATGAAGGGAATGGCATATGAGGAGTTGTTCAATAAATACAGAGTTATAGTTATACAATGTAAATAAGTTCTAGAGAAATGCTGAAAACATGTTTCATATGATAAACAATAAGATATTGTACTCTTAAAAATTGGTTGAGCATATTAGTTAGATTTTCTTGTCACTCTGATAATTCATATGAATGATGGAAACAACCTGAGGAAAAAAAAGCTCATTTTGGCTCAGAGGGTTCAGTACAGGGTTCTTTGACCCCATACACCCGATTATAACATCATAGCAGCAGGAATGTATGCCAGAGAGAATTCTTTACTTCATGGCATCCAGGGAGAAGAGAAGAAACAGACTAGAGAAAGTGAGGAAGGAGAGATATATGTTCAAGGACACCTTAGAGGCCTTCTTCCTTTAATTGGACACCTCCCCACCCCATTTTATCTTCCCTATAAGGCTGTTATAGGTACTCTTCAAGAGGTTAATCCATTTATTAGGTAAGAGTCCTCAAGAGCTAATTATCTCTGGAAATGCCCTCACAGACACATCCAAAAGTGAGTTTCACCTATCTCATAGGCATTTATTAGTCCACTGAGTAGACAAATTAAATAGCACAGAGAGCAATCTTGCGGTGTTATTGCCACGAAAAGGTGGTGGAGGTACAGAAGCCTTTCTGAGATGAGGCATGAGAAACACTTTTATTACCTAACTATGGTGTTGACAGCATAAATATATACATGAATTCAGACTTACCAAAGAGTTTGTATTATGTTGTGGAGTATCTTATACACTAATTATACCTTAGTAAAATGTGAAGAAGGAGGAGGGAGAGGATGAAAAAAAGGGGAGGGGAGGGGGATAGAGGGAGAGGCCTTTGTAGAAAGTATCCACATAATCTCTGCCTTAGTCACACAAGACTGCCTGTCTTTTTAGTCCATCTATAATGAGCTCTGGGGACAGAACCAGGTCTTGGGATGAGTGAAACATTGCTAAGAACCTAATTCAATATGCTACAGAAAGGCCCAAGTAGAGTTTATCCTCTGATTTCTTTCCAGTCTAAGAGGATGTGCCAGAACTCATAGTGTGGATATTGCTGCTCCATGGAAGTTTCTAGAACATTGGAAGGGGTTCCACTGACATCATCGGCTTCCCTGGTATAGCCCTGAGTTAACCAAGCTTCATTAGGATCCTATATCCTTACTCAAGTTCATCTGTCTAGAGCAGTAGTTCTCAACCTTCTTAACGCTGTGACCCTTTATATAGCTCCTCATATTGTGGTGATCCCCAACTATAAAAGTATTTCATTGCTACTTCAGAACTATAATTTTGCTACTGTTATGAATAATAATATAAATATCTTTTATATAGGATATCTGATATTTGATGGGAGATGTTATTCTGTATATATGTTTCTCATACTGGTTAATAAAGCCCTGTGGCCAATAGGAAACAAGATAGGCGGGGCTAGGAGACCAGGAGGAGGAGAGAGGAAGTTGGTTGAAGTCAAGATGTAGCCCGGGGAAGGAGCAGGACGCCTGCCGCTCGGCTCCCCGATAAGACGACCACGTGGAAATACTTAGATAAGTAGAAATGGGTTAATAATTAAGGCAGAGCTAACCCATAAACAGTAATGGTAATTGGCCAACAGGATTGTATCAAATACAGAGTCTCTGAGTGTTATTTGGGGCACACGTGGTTGTGGGACCGTGGCGGCAGGACCGGGAGGCCGGCGGGGAGACCTGCTGTAACAGATATTCAACCCCCAAAGAGGTCTCGACCCACAGGTTAAGAACTGCTGATCTGGGCCATGGTGTCCCCCGATGACTTCAAGCAGGGGTGGGTGGCAAAGCTCTTTTGGAGGATTCCTCACCTGAGCTTACTATCCTATTAGAAGGGCAATGGGAGCCATCTGTCAGGACTAGTCTTCCCATTCTCTATATACTCTGGGGCAGCTTGGGAGAGTTGTTGCATTTCATCTTCTAACACTCCCACTGTGTGCCAGATCCAGGGCAGCCCCACTTTTCCAACTGTGCAGCATCTGGGTTGTTGGGTGTAAATTTGAGCTGAATTATTTTTGCTTCAGCAGCACTTGATAAGGTGTCTAAAATGGGAGTGTGTTGTTTCTCGACTCCAGAGAGAAGTGCACACATGGTCCTCACTCTCATTTTCTTTTTAATATTTGGAATGATTTTATTATAACCTGCGATTACTTTATGAGTGAATACATCTGAGAAGCCAAGTGCAGCTTCCCAGTAGACTCAGTTATTACTAAAACCATCAGAACACACACAAGGAGGGACTCTAAGAAGTGGGAGAGGTAATTCATCAACTCTTCACGCAAATTCCCCTGTCTGCAGGGGGAATTACATTAGTTCTCACCTTCAGAAACATCAACACAGTTTTATCCTATAAATCTAATATGTGTTTAATGTTAAACTGGAGTCATTTTACCCATGAGAGTGGAGATTCAGTGCTATATATTTTTTTTCAATTTGAAGTTTTGTTTTTAGCATATTCATTGATGATCCAGTTTATCCAATGTATGACTCTGAGTCCTAATGCTTTGTGAATTTACAGTTTTATTGTAAGTTCTAAGGTGTTCATTTTTATATTTTAATTTCTCACTTAGGAAACCTGGTTAATTAGACAGAAAAGCTCCAAATTCAGGGACTTGCTCGTATTAATTTTTGCCTTCTTCTGCTTAGGGAAATACTGGGCTAATGGTAAGAGTCCCATAGATGTTTGTGGAAATTTACACATGTCAGGTGTGCTTCTATCTTCCATACATCACAGAAGCCCCATCTTCCTTGCCAACACTTCATTACACACATTTATAATAGTTCTAATACGTGTTCTATTATACGCCTTTACTAATCTCAGTAGGAAGTTTTAATTATCCATAAAAAACATGATTATAAACGTTATTGATATACAAACAGCTAAGAATGCATGCAAAGTTGCTCTGCCTCATTAAGATGAAATAAATGCAAATTAAAGCTGTAAGATAAACTTGTCTATCAGTTTGGCAAAACTGTGAAAATCTGGTAAGGATTTGGCATTTTGAACTGATGAGGCGAGTGTCATGAATGTAAATGGGAATGAAGTAGGTACATTAATCTGAAAGAAAATGGACATTACACTAACAAGGCCATCTCACTCCAGGGGAATATAACCTACAAGAATACCAGGACAGATCTGTAAATACATGTAAGCAAATTGATTTTAATATGAAATAATTAAAAGCAATAATTAATGCTTTCAGTAGTTAAAAATAATTTCAATGCTTATCACTGGAAGACTAAATAAATTCAGACAACAGAATATAATGCAACCATTAAGAAGAACAAGCTAGTGACAGACTTTGATGTTCCCCATGGGAGGCCTCATCCTCCCTGAGTAGTGGATTGGGGTTGAGATGGGGAGATGGTGGGGGGATGGGAGAACAGGAGGGAGAGGGAACTGAAATTGGTATGGAAAATAAGATTGTTTTTAATTTAAATAAAAATTAATTTTTAAAAAGAAGAGCAAGCTATTGTCCTTAGCCTGGAAGGATGGCCAAGATGTATTCAGTGAGAAAAAGGATAGTGGACACACACACACACACACACACACACACACACACACACACACACACACACACAGGTATAACAATCCTGGTTTTCATTAAAACAACGTGTGCATGCGTGTGTGTGTGTGTGTGTGTGTGTGTGTGTGCATGCATGCATGCATGCATCGTGTGTGTATAAGAATAGTTCAGCAGGGACACAGCAGAGAAGGACATGTAGCACAAAGTGGTAAGCAAACAGAAAGGGACTCCCCTAGAGTACCCAGCATTCACAGCAAAATCCTACTTAGGTATTCCTGAGTGTTCCTGTCTAGAATATTACTGGGCACCAACTTAGTGAATGAATGAGTGAATATATTCTTAAATTGTAACTTAGCCATACGATTAAATTAAAGCTGTAAAATAATCAGGTCTGTCAATTTGGCAAAAATGTGAAAATCTGCTAAGAATTTGGCATTTTAAGCTGATAAGGAGAGGGTCATAAATGTGGATGGGAATTGAAGTAGGTACATGAATCTGAGAAGGAAAATGGTCATTACACTTAATAGAACCATCTCACTCCAGGGGAATATATCCTGCAAAAAATAGTCAAGTATCATAGTGTTAATAGAACTTACTGTGTGGGTAGAGTAAATCTTCAATTTTTACTTTATATTTTATTTTGTATAAAGGTGTTGAATGTACCTTTTATTTTAGGCATTTGAAATTTATCCTATGATAGAAAATAAATATATCTGACTTATCATACTTAATGCAAAGCAGTAGAGGCTGGACTAGTGCACATTCCAATTTGCTTTTGTTAGAAATGCTGTATTTCTCCCTTTACAATTTCAGTTTTAGAGAAACAAATAATTTGGAGCCTGAGGTTAATTTGACATATTAGTTTCTAGAAGATCCCATTTATCTTATACTTTAAGTATAGGTTTCTAGTCATTTATTCCCTAAATCATATTTAGAAATGCTAAGTAAGGGCAGGGACCTGTGCTTTACAGTATTGTCAAGAAATGGAGGGGAAATGGATGTCTTAGAGAAAGCTGTATGATGAAGAACACTGGAAAGAATTGATGCTAAGACTGGAGAGTTAACTTACAGTTTAAGGATACATTCTCTCATTCACCCACCAAATTAGTGCCCAGGAGTATTCTAGGCAGGAACACCAAGGGATGACTAGATAGGCTCTTGCTGTGAGTGCCGAGCACTCCAGAGCAGTTGTATTCTGCTTGGTCAATGCTGTCTGCTGCAAGCCCACTGCACTGGGAGCCTTGTATGCTGTGGAACATGTTAAGAGTCTACCAGCAGTGAAGCTGTAGGGCAGTTGATGGGTATATTGATTACCTCTCTTCACGTTGTGACTAGACATTGGACAAGAAGCAACTTAAAGGAGAAAGGGTCTCTTTTGTCTCACAGTCTGAGGTTATACAGTCCATTCAGGCAGAGAATGCATGGTAGCAGGAGCATAAGGTAGCACTCATGGGATAGCCACTATCAAAATGTAGAGTGTAGGAAGCCAGTCAGGTTGTAAGACCTTAAGCCCCAACCCAATGGACCCACTTCTTCCTGAGAGACTCCACCTCCTAGTGGTTCCTCAGTTTCCTGGCACAGGACCATCATCTTGGATTCAAGGATTCAAATACATAAGCCCACAGAGGACACTTCACATCCCAATCACAACAGCAACAACTACAAATTAATTTAGCTAGAACTTTGAATAATGGCCATGGCAAACCCTGGGTCTAGCAGGATTTATGTTGATCATGTAGATAGGTGGTCAAGGTAGGGCTTTGGGGAAAGGATATTTGTGTTCTGAGATATAAATGCTGAAAAGCAGTTAGCCCTCACCTGAGGATGTAGGCAGGGAAAAAGAATGAAGGAGGAAGAAGAAGGAGGAGGAGGAGGAAGAGGAGGAGAAGAAGAAATCACTCCTTTAAATGTATATATATAACTGCTTCAGAGATAAGGAGTGGTTAAGATTAAATGAGGTCATAATCTTGGGACTTTGATATGGTAGGATTAGTCTCCATATAGAAAAGTGACTTGCTCTGTCACCCATCCTGAGGACTCAGCCAGTAGATGGTCATCTGCAAACCAGAATGAGGAGGTTTCACCACAAACTCAATCAGTCTGCCATCAGTAACAACCTTGCTTGGACTTTTCCACATCCATTAATGATGAGAATACCGGGTTTTGTTGTAACCCATGGCATTTGTCATGGTAGCTTGACCATAACAGACGACCAATGTACCAGTTTTAAGCTCTAGAGCTGGCAGAACTTTTTGACAGATTGGCTGTACAGAATGAGGGGAAAAATAAAAGAAGTCTAAGTTTCCTTTTCAGAGTGACTAGGGGAACAGAGATTCATTGACAGGCAGCATTTTAAGGATGAAAGCATAACCAAAAGTTTTATTGCTCATTATGGACTGTTAGATAATCTTCTTGTTGAATGTTGTGCTGGGGAACTGAACGTACAAGTTGGGGTTCAGGGATGAGGTTGGTAAATTAGAAGATATCAGCATTTCACTTAGTTTTAAGCTGTGGGAATTGTATGGTGTTGCCTACCAAGATATAGGAACCCAGAGTCATCCCAGAGCTCTTGAGAGACATCGGAGAAGAGGCCAGTAAAATTAGAAGAAATGTGTGAGGCAGTGAGAGCATCAGGAACCAGGCATGGTCCAACTTCTGTTAGATAGCAAGAGGTGACTAAGACAGGAAAGGAGACTGAGGACTAAATTAGGCAGAGGGCGCCTGACCAGACAGTTTCAGAAAAGCCTCAGTGGAGAGACTGGGAATAGAAGAAGAAGATGGTGCCAGTCCTGTGTGGAATTTCACTTCAGTGGGGAGCAGAAAAATAAAGCTGTCAACTTATGCAATGCAGAAGCAAGAGTCAATATTTAAAGAACTTGTATGATAGGGAATATAAAACGCAGACAAAAATGAGCCTATTTGTACAATAGGATCCCCATATCTGTGAGTGGCTTTAAGGATAAATGGTCTTCTTATGCTTGTGATGTTACTGTATGATTTTGAAGCAAATCCTAGATATCATTAGCCTTTCGATAAATATTTGTGAGCACATCGCTACAAGATAAGAATGCTCTGCAGAAATGTAACTCAGTAATGTCATTGCAATGAGAGCCTGCAGATAAGGATAGCTTCATTTCAAATAGAGAGCATTCATAGTTCTCATTGTTTCACAAATGCCTATATTTGTACCTGAGTGAATTTCCAAACAATACTTATATGTGGCAGTTCCTTTTGGGTCAACATTTGTTGTATCTCTGTATGTCTTTTACTCTGTAGACTTCATCTGTCTTTCTCTTGTTGCAGTTTGTGTTATTTGTCATATGGGTTCCTCTTGTCTTGACACTTGCTTTGTTATTTGGGGTTGCTATAACAGAGTATTTTAGACTGGACAAATTAAAAAGAATGGACATTTATTTTGCATAGGTCTGAAAGCTGGAGAGAATAAGAATATGGGAGCTGCATGTATGTCTCTAATTCCAAGATTTGTGCTGAATCTTTCCGAGAGGACAAACACTGTGCAGAAGAATCCAGGAAAGTCAGCCTAGACCTTAAATTACTTTACAAAGCTGCACCCATCCATTCATGAGGTGGTACCCATATATTGGGGTGCTGCCTATGTGATCTGATATTTCCCATTAGACCCCAGCATCCAACATTGCACGGTTGGGTACTACATTCGAAATATGTAAGTGTGTACCTATTTCTGATTAATTTTCTATATATTTTAAACAGTCCCCTTTCTGTGATTTAAAATATTCTTTTTTATAATTAATTTTATTATTATTTTTTATTTTACATGTCGATCCCAGTTCCCTCTCCCTCCCTCCCTCCTTTCCTCTTACCCTCTTACCCTCTTTCCCCCTTCACATGCACCCTGACCACCCTCCCCAACCATCCCCCACCCCCATTCCACTTGTAGGACTATGCCATCCAGGTGGGGTGATGTAAATCTGTCAAGTCATTTGAAGTAGAGACTAGGACTTCTCTGCTGTCTCTAGGTTAAGGGAGTATCCCTCCACGGGGGATGTGTCCACAAGGTCCTTTTGTGTATCAGGAATACATCCTGTTTCTATTGTCTGAGATCCCTTAGACTGCTCAGTCCTTCTAGCTGAGACCCATATTCAGGGGGTCTGAGTCAGTCCCATGCTGGATTCCCAGCTATCAGTCTGGGGGGCCTGTTAGCTCCTCCTTGTTCAGGTCAGCTATCTCAATGTGTTTCTGCAACCTGGTCTTGTCCTCTCTCTCTGCATCTGAATTCTAGTTCGACTCAGTGTTTAGTTATGGGAGTTTGCTTCTGTTTCCCGAATTGGTCCCAGACTCACCTCTAGCCAAGGCCTGGCAATGGGGGACAAAGACTGAGCTGATACTCAGGATGTTTCCACACCAATAGGCGGGTCTAGCTGGGACCTGGCACTCTCAGAGGCCCTGCGATGGGGGTGAAGGATCCAGCCTGCCAGCAGAGATAGGCTGATCTCTGAGAGGGGCCCGGAACTCCAGTGGAGGACCAGCAGTGGGGGTCAGAGACAAGGCAGGTGGAAATTACATTAAAATCTTTTTTACACTCAGAGTTTCACCTAAAATTTTATCAGACTGAATTCAAGATTATTTCATAGGTGATGGTATGCTGCATTCATAAGTAGTACTGCCCGCCTAACTCGGGTTTGTGATGTTAGCAGCCACTGATGTTCAATGCCTCATTATGTATTAGTTCAGAAGATGAAATGCTGATTATATCCTTCCTTCCTCCATCCTTCTCTCCTTCTTTCCATCCTTCCTCCCTTCCTTCCTTCATTCCTTCTTTCCTTGTTTCCTTTCTTCCTTCCTTTATTATTTGGAGTATTTTCCTCATCATTTTATTTGGCTTCTCATCATTATACGTTTTAGGAAAGGCAGATGAATGCTAGATTGTATCTCTCTGTTCTCAATAAGTTGCTTACTATCCTCCAACGAATAATACATTTTTAAACAATGAACCCATGGAATTAAATATATTCAGTATGTTCCAATACATTGAAGTTTGATCCATATTAATTTAAACTGCTCCAATCTGTGCACAGTGGGGACATTATCAGTTTGGTTCCAGAATCTTCTTAGCACTTTACAACACTTTATAGTTTCTTTACTCTCTGGTAAAACAAGGTGTTTTGATCTCACCTTCAAATTTTTATCTCACATTTGAGAAAGGATCATTGTGGAAGCAAATTCTTTTCATAGGGAAGAAGGCGAGACAGAAGAAATTGTTGGCCTTATATTGAGAAAATAACAGTTCATTATTGTGACCGTGCAGGGAAAGAAGCATGCTTTAATATAGGACCATATGGATAACTAGGCAATGAAACTTTGCTTCTATTATTCTATGTTAAATTAACACATTTACTATTTACAAAATCACACTTTATCTTCTATAAATACAATCCAGAAGTCATGAGTAAAATTCTAAACTTGTAAGACAATCCATTATTTAAAACACAGGAAGAACAGTTATATTTAACATTACATTTGTTTATTATAAGTTGTCTTTTCTTCAATTTGAAAATTTGATTTAGTATTCATTTATTCCTAATGTATTTGAAAAAAATGAACAATATGGCTATTGTGTTTGATTTGCTTTTGCTGGCTTGAATCACTACCATAGGAAGATTTATTTCATTTAACGTCATAAGGTTCTCAACCAATAAATGTCTTTGTTGTATTAATAGCCAGTGTCACTCATCTTTGTAGTATCAGGAAAGAATATCATTTGTAAAAGATACTTTCATCTTCCCATTGTATACTTTTAGATGTTTTGTAAAAAATCAGATGCTCATAGGTATGAGGGTTAATGTCAGAATTTTCGATTCATTTCTATTAGTCTACTTGTCTATTTTAGTGCCAATACCAGGCTGTTTTCAGGACTACAGCTCTGTAGTAGAGCTTAAAGTTGGGGATGGTGATGCCTCCTGAAGTTCCTTTATTATACAGGATTGTTTTGCCTATCTTGGGTCTTTTGTTTTTCCATATAAAGTTGATTATCCTTCCAAGGTCAGTGAAGAATTGTGCTAGGATTTTAATGGGGATTGCATTGAATCTGTAGGTTGCTTTTGGCAAGATTGCCATTTTTACTATGTTTATCCTACCTATCCAAGAGCATGGGAGATCTTTCCATTTTCTGATATTTTCTTTAATTTCTTTCTTTAAAGACACATAGTTATTGCTATATAGGTCTTTCACTTGTTTTGTAAGCATTACCCCAAGATACTTTATGTTGTTTGTGGCTATTGTAAAGGGTGATGTTTCTCTGATTTCTGTCTCAGCCTCTTTGTCATCTGTATATACTAAGGCTACTGAGTTTTTTTTAGTTAATCTTGTATCCTATCATTTTGCTGAAGGTGTTTATCAGTTGTAGGAGTTCCTTGGTAGAATTTTTTTGGTCACTTATGTAAACTATCATATCACCTGCAAATAGTGAAAGTTTGACTTCTTCCTTTCCATTTTGTATCCTCTTGATCTCCTTTTGTTGTCTCATTGTTTTAGCTAGAACTTCAAGTACAATATTGAAGAGATATGGAGACTGCAGCCTTGTCTTGTTCCTGATTTTAGAGGAATTGCCTTAAGCTTCTCTCCATTCAGTTTGATGTTGGTTCTTAGTTTACTGTATATTGCTTTTATTATGTTTAGGTATGTTCCTGTTATCCCTGATCTCTCAAGACCTTTATCATGAAAGGGTGTTGAATTTTGTTGATGCCTTTTTCAGCATCTAGTGAGATAATCATGTGGTTTTTCTTTTTTCAGTTTGTTGATGTGGTGGATCATACTGATAGATTTTTGTATGTTGTACCATCCCTGCAACTCAGGGATGAAACCTATTTGGTCATGGCAGATGATTTCTCTGATGTGTTCTTGGATTTGATTTGCCAATAATTTAGTGAGTATTTTTTGCATCAATGTTCATGAGGGATATTGGTCTGTAGTTTTCGTTCTAAGTTTTGTCTTTGTGTGGCTTGGGTACCAAGGTGATTGTGGCCTCGTCAAAAGAGTTTGGTAATGAAACTTCTGTTTCTATCGTGTGGAACAATTTGAGGGGTATTGGTATTAGCTCTTCCTTGAAATTTCTGGTAGAAGTCTGCACTAAAGCCATCTGGCACTGGGCTTCTTTTTTGGTTGGGAGGCTTTTGATTATTGCTTGTATTTCATTAGAGGTTATAGGTCTATTTAAGTTGCTTATCTGTTCTTGATTTAATTTTGGTAAGTGATAGTTATCCAGAAATTTGTCGATTTCCTTTGAGTTTTCAAATTTTGCAGAGTACAGGTTTTCAAAGTATGACCTGAAACTTGTTTGGATTTCCTCAGTGTCCATTGTTATGTCCCCCTTTTCGTTTCTGATTTTGTTAATTTGCATGATCTCTCTCTGCTTTTTCATTAGTTTGGATAAAGGTTTGTCTATCTTGTTGATTTTCTCAAAAAAAAAAAAAACCCACGAACTCTGTTGCATTGATTTTTTGTATTGTTTTTCTGGTTTCTACTTTATTGATTTCAGCCCTCAAATTGATTATTTCCTGGCCTCTACTCCTCCAGGGTGAGGTTGCTTCTTTCTGTTCTAAGGCTTTCAGTTGTGCTGTTAATTCTCTAATGTGACTACTCTCTGTTTTCTTCATCTGGGCACTCAGTTCAATGATCTTCCCTGGTAGCAGTGCTTTCACTGTGTTCAATAAGTTCATATATGCTGTGTCCTTATTCTCATTGAATTTTAGGAAGTCCTCAATTTCTTTCTTTATTTCTTCTTTGACCCAGGTGTGGTACAATTGCGCATTGTACAGTTTCCATGAGTTTGTAGGGTTTCTGCGATTTGTTTTGTTATTGAATTCCAACTTTAAAGCATGGTGGTCTGATAAGATACAGGGGACTATTTCATTTTTTTTTTTTTGTATCTGTTTAGGTTTGTTATGTCATCTAGTATGTGGTCAATTTTGAGAAGGTTCCATGTGGAGCAGAGAAGAAGTTATATTCTTTTGTGTTTGGATGGAATGTTCCATAGATGTCTGTAAAACCTAATTCAAACCTACCTTCTGTTTGTTCTTTTGTTTCTTTGTTAATTTTCTGACTGGTGGTCCTGTCTAGTTGTGTGAGTGGGGTGTTGAAGTATCCTACTATATGTGTGTGAGGTTTTATGTGAGCTTTGAGTTTTAGTAGCGTTTCTTTTACGAATGTGGGTGCCTTAGATTCAGAATTGAGAATTTCTGATAGATTTCTCCTGTGATAAATACAAAATGACAGTCTTCATCTCTTTTGATTGATTTTGGTTTGAAGTCTAACTTGTTAGATATTAGGATAGCCACACCTGCTTGCTTCTTGGGTCCATTTCATTGGAAGATCTTTTCCAACCTTTTACCCTGAGGAAATGTCTGTCTTTGAAGCTTAGATGTGTTTCTTGTATGCAGCAGAAAGGATGGATTCTGTCTTCATATCCGTTCTGTTAGCCTGTGTCTTTTTCATAGGCGAGTTAAGACCATTAATGTTGAGGGAAAGTAAGGACCATTGATTGTTAATGCTTGTTTGTTTGAAATTTGTTGTTGTTGGTGGTATTGAGAATATATTTGCCCTGCTTTACCCTTGGTACTTCTGGTGAAGTGGGATTATGTATTGCTTATGTCTTTGTGAGTGTAGTTAACTTCCTTGGGTTGGAGTTTTCCTTCCAGAACTTTCTGTAGGGCTGGTTTTGTAGATACATATTGTGAAAATCTGTCTTTGTCATTAAATATCTTGTTTTCTCCATCTGTAGTGACTGAGAGTTTTGCTGGGTATAGTAGCCTGGGCTGGCATCTGTGGGCCCTTAATACTTGTATTTAGTACTTCTATCCAGGACCTTCTGGCTTTGAGAGTTTCCTTGGAGAATTAAGGTGTAATTTTAATAGCCCTGCCATTATATGTTACCTGGCCTTTTCCCTTCACTGCTCTTAATATTATTTCTTTATTCTGTATGTTAGGTGTTTTGATTATTATGTGTCGAAGGGGTCTTTTTTCTTTGGTCCAATCTATTCGGTGTTCGGTATGCTTCTTGTACTTTCATGCGCATGTCCTTTTTCAGATTGGGAAAGTTTTCTTCAATGATTTTGTTGAATATGTTTTCTGTATCTTTGAGCTGGGCTTTTTTCTCCTTCTTCTATTCCTATTATTCTTAGGTTTGGCCTTTTCACGGTGTCCCACATGTCCTGGATGTTTTGTGTTAAGGAGTTGTTGGATTTAAGATTTTCTTTGGTCAATGAATCTATTTCCTCTATTTTATCTTCAGCGCCTGAGAGTCTCTCTTCCATCTCTTGTATTCTGTTGGTTATTTTTGCATCTGTAGTTCCCGATTGTTTGCCCAGTTTTTCTATTTCCAACATTCCTTCAGTTTGTGTTTTGTTTATTGTCTCTATTTCAGTTTTCAAGTCTTGAACCTTTCCCTTCACCTGTTTAATTGTGTTTTCTTGGCTTTCCTTGCTTTCTTTAAGAGATTTGTTCATTTCTTCCAATTTTAGTTTTTTCTTCTATTTCTTTAAGAGGTTTTCTCACATTGTCTTTGAAGGCCTCTATCATTATTATGAAAATATTTTTTAAGTTGTTCTGTTCTGCTTCATCTGCTTTGGGGTGTTCAGGTCTAGTTGGTGTAGAGTTCCTAGATTCTGGTGGTGTCATGCTTGTCTTTTTATTGTTAGGTGTTTTCTTATATTGCTGTCTTCCCATAGCTTCTTCCAGCGGTTGCAGGTGGGGTCTTACTCTCTCTATGCTACTCCCCCAGTGGGCTTAGGTGGGTCAGAAGTTCAATGTCTATAGCTCTGGGTGGTTCAAGCTCTCTAGGAGGTCTCTTCTGAAGCATGGACCTGATGATGGTGGTCAAAGATCAGGCTTCAGAAGAGGCCCGACGATGGGTGTCAAAGATCCAGCAGGCAGGGATTCTGGGTGGTCCCATATGGATAGGTGGGTCTAGTGTGCTCAGAGCAGCTCCAGGAAGTTTCCCAAAGGTGTGCCAGATTGTTCCACCCTCTGTTCCAGTGCTCAACCAGAGAGGTGGGACAGTGGGCAGGGTATGGCACAGGGTTGGTGGTGGGGGGTGGGTAGGTGTGTATCAGAGCACAAAGAGCACTCTCACTGGGGACAGGACACAGGAGAGAGTGAGATTCAGGGCCAATCCAGGGATGGGTGTAGGGGAGATTCAACCTGAACTGGTCCCAGACTCACCTCCAACAGAGGACCTGCGGTGGGGTCAGAGATCAGGTAGGCAGGGACTCAGGATTGTCCCACAGGGATAGGCGGATCTCTGGCCCAAGACATCGCCTTTTTCATTCCTTCAGAATCATTCTAAGTTATTTGTTTATTTATTGTGAATATCTGCAATGTCATCTCTCCTGTTTTCTGAACTGTCCATTTGAGTACATCAATAATGCTGTAGAGCAGTGGTTCTCAACCTGTGGGTTGAGATTCCTTTGACAAACTTTCATCTCCAAATATATTTACATTACGATTCACAATTACAGCAAAATTAAAGATATGGCATATCAATGAAAATAATCTTATGGTTGGGGTCACCACAACATGAGTGTTGGGGGGATATTCTATCACACTCTGAACTACAAATTTGTATTTACATGAATTAATTAAAATTAACCTTGGGTCAGGAGGCTGAGTTAGCAACTATTTGACAGAAAGTAATCATAGCGCATCAGAGGGCACTAGGAGGAGATAAAGCGATGCACCAGAAATAGTAGGGAGGGGTTTTGAATGGGGTGGCATTTTTGGTTTTGGCAAGTGGAAGAATAAGCTTTTTGTGAGACACCAGCAAGGAAAGAAGGTCAGCTGGGTGCTACTCAACCTCTCTGAGCTAGCAGATTTTCACCCCAGCCTTTGAGTCTCGAGTTTTAGTAATAATAGAACAATAGATATTTAGTTAATGCTACCTTTAGCTGCATCAGCAGAGCTAGTTCCTGCAGGAACAGAATTCCCACCAGGCTGAGGCCTGAGTGGCCAGGCCCGTCAAAGAAGGCCAGTAACTGCAGAGTTGCAATTGCTGGCTGAAATAGCACTTAATTTAGGTGCAGTCACTGTGCTGAAGACAAAACATCATATGAGGAAATGTATTAAAGGGTCTCAGCATTAGGAAGGTTGAGAACCACTACTGTAGAGGAATGATCAAATGTAAAAATAAGTGGAGTCACTCTATCATCCATAGGTCTGTTATAGATCAGTAATACGATATCATCACCCCTCTCCTTTCTCCACTAGAGGCTTTACTCCCTGAATTTTTAGCTCAGTTGCATGGGAAAATAAAAGCAGTTTTGAAGAGATAATACAGCCTTAGGTCATTTCAGAGATTAAAATACATCCTTTAATGCCATTTCACCAGAGGACCATGAAGATTCCCTTAGGGCAGGGCTCTGAGAATGGAATTGGATCAGGAAGAAAATACTAGAGTGCTGATAACAAATCTTGCAGTTTTGAACTATTGCTCAAGAATACCCAGTTAAGATTTGAAGATGAAATTGTTCTCCATTTGCCTTTCTTCTTAAGATATGCAAGACTTTTCAATTCCAAGATGAAACTGATCTGATAATTAACATTACAAACAGACTAAAGGTCACCAACATTAGAGTTAAAAATATATGTGTGGAGTCTTAGCTAAAATGATTTTGATGGAAGATTTTTTTTCTGATTTTTAAGTAATCAGTCTTATAACTGAACAAACTGGGATTGCATATAATCATAAATTTCAAACACATACATGGACTATTATGAAAAGTTGGATTTTCCAAGTAAATATTAATATTTAATAAATGAGTTTGCAGAATGATTCACCCTAGGTTCCTTTAAAACAGGAACTTATTTAGTGTTTGTATCCAGACCATTAATTACTTGATAGGGGTTGATTATATAGCCTAATGCACAAAAGTTGGAGGTTGTTAGACAAAGATGGATGGAAAATAAATATTAAACAAATTATAAGAGATATGAAAATAGAATTGATTTATTGATCTATATATGTTGGGAATAAATCAAATCATGAAAGTATAGTAGAATTTTAATTGTTGCTCACCAAGCACATATGATAATTTTATTGTAGTTATTACAGAGAGTAATCAAATATTTTATTTTTTATAACATAAGATTCTCACCGTAATTTTCTTACCCCTCTCCACAGATTTATCTGCATACCACTTTATACATAATTGAAATGTTTATGTATATAGGCATACTACTTATGAAAGTATGTGTCACTCCATCATGCCTATCCTGGAGAGTTATTAAAATTTAATGAGCATCAGTTGGTGATAAATCCTAGGGTGATAAGCTAAAATAAGATGGCAGAGTAAGGCAATTATCCAGGTAACGCAGAAACACCCAGAGTCCTTTTGCTTGAAGCTTCTAGATGTTTTAAAATTTCCTCTCAAAGTTTAATTACAGCATTGATTGATTTGAGTAGGGAATTTTAGCATCCCTACCCAAATAAAGCTTTGGTGCTCTGCGAGAAACTGAATTGCTGTATTGAAGGAAAGCCCTTTCATTGTGCACAGCTATTTGCTTAAATGTAGAAGCCAATGGGCACTTTATAAGGTTTATCTGATTAAACTCAACAACAGCTATCTCTTATCAATCACATTAGCTTCTGGGACCACCCAGTCTCTGGTCTCATGGGATTTAAAATTTAGTGAGGAACACCAAAATGATTAAATAGTACAAGCTATTATAAACATACTCTAGAAACAATGTAAAACAAAACCTTGTGGCTAGCAAACAAATGAGTGTTTCTTTTTTTATTTTCTTTAATCAAATCATCAAGTATCCTGTGAAATTAAAGCTTTGACTATATGAATTAACTATCTTTCTTGAAAATACAATTTGACACTAGAAACACAGGGACTGGCCGATTAAGAGGAGAAAACTAAGCAATTTTAGTTGGTAATAGGCAGTTGGGCAAAACCTTTGAACCCAGACAGCTGTTTTAAATAATAACTCTTGTAGTTTGGTCGATGTGATGGCTAATATTGATTTTCAATAGAACTGAACTTAGAATCACCATGGAAACACACCTCTGAGACACTCTGAGTGTCTAAGATTTTTTCAAAAAGGTTTAAAAGAGGAAGGAAGCCCACTTTGAATATAGTCAGTGTTGTCCTATAGGCTGGGGTTCTAGACCTAGTGGGAAGGAGAAAAGTGTGAGAGCCAACATTCATGTCCTTCTGCTTTCTGACTACCAAGACAACATGACTGACCACTGTATGCTACTGCCGCCATGCCTTTCCTGCCATGATAAATGATACTCTCAAACTGGGAGTCTAAATAAACTTCCTCCATAACTTTCTTTTGTCTGGTTTTTGTAACCAATATAGATAGGAAGAAGCTGGAGTGTCAGGTACCAAATAGAAGACTCACAAATAAGAGCAAAAATGTAAGAACAATGAGTATGGAAAGATGGGAGTGTTTCTAGAATTGCAATAAGAAGACTGTAAAAATCTAGTAGTTAGGGTAGTACTGGAATGACATTGATCTAGAAGGGAAAATTAGAGAAATGTGTTGGAAAAGGATTAAGTCTAGAGAGGACTACACAATACTGGAAATTAGATAAGGAGATGGTTTGGGGTATTAGAGAAGAGAAGCTGAATTGGAAATTGAGTAAGATGAGGGGAAACAAATGTAAATTGGACAATTGAAAGTTGATGTTTGTATTTAATCATATGATAAGACTAAAGCCATGTTGTAGGGGGTGGCGGAGGAAAGGAAGCATTGCCTTAGAGGAAATAAGAGTAGAGAGTTGTTTTTGAATCATTGGGACTGTCAATGAAACAAGATTATAATTTAGAGAAGAGTAATATTGGAAAGGAAGTTTTAATCAGATAATGGCAGCTGATAGCAGAAGACAATGCAGAGGTGGGTGGTAATCTGTTACAAAGGTGATCCTCAGTACACTGTCGGCAAGCATTTAAGTTCCTGTAAAGACTCCTCCCCCTGAATCTGAGATTAGTTCAAAGACTAATATAAGCTTTACAAGACAAGGCTTCAAGACTTGGCAGCTTCTGCTTTTGTGCAGAAGCCAGTAGACCCAGAAGACTAACACACACCACCCTGTTGTGAGTGACATCTATGCTATCCAGGTGTAACCACCTAATACTGGTAGCGGAGAGGTCCATCCAGCCCGGAGTCTTCTTAGCACCACAATGAAAGCATCAGAAACAAGTAAAAAGACATTTTGATTTTCCAGACTCTTCAGAGTTGCCACTTGATTCACCTAGGAGCTCTGTTTTGCCCCAATTACAAACTTGTGATAAAGTAAGAAATAAGTGCTGTTTAAGGTGATGGTTGTACAGCAATAGTTGACTGGGATGAATTACAAAAAGGTAAATCTTATGTTTTATTAATGTAACCCCTCCCTTAAGACAAATTTGGTAAAAGCAGCAGAAGTCTTTGTCTAAGGAGGAAATAAAGACTACTTTTTCTGAGGCAGAAAAGATAAGGACAAGATGAGTAAACATGAACAAAATCATAAATATGGGTGGAAAAGAATTGAATCAATCAAATTTAGACAATTATGTCAAGAATAAAGATTTAATGAACAAATGGGATGGCTCAGTGGATAAGTACTTTATGGCAAGTCTGATAACCTGAGTTCAAGCAACAGGACCCACTTGATGGAGGAGAGAACAAACTCCTGAAAAATTTCCTTTGACTTCCACATGCACACTATTGCAAGTACATGTATGTGCACACACACACACACATTAAATTATATAAAAATGAATAAATTAATTTTTTATGAGGAGAAGAGTTTCATGAAGGAGCTAAGTGCTGGGACAGAGAAAGCAGACTGACTGCACAGGAAGTTGGAATTCATCCTGGAAGAAGTGAATGGATGAAGAGTGTAGAAAAGACCCACAGTTCAATGACTTCTCTCCTGGAATGAGACTGGATGCCTTTAGGGATTTGAATGAATGCTATGAGTAAGTGCGGCCTTCTATTAAATTCTGGAGATTTGAGAGCCAATCATACTAACAAAAATGAAAAATGTAACAATTTGAACTTTTGAAATCTGCAAAATTTTCAGTTATCCAAGTTCTATTAAACAAAAAAAAAAAGAAAGAAAAAGAAAAAAAAAAAAGAAAGAAAGAAAGGTCCAAGGTCCAAGGCCCATGCCCCATTCTTTTCCCATCCTTTGCCATTTGATATTCTGGAAATTATTTCAATTGGCAATTGCTGAATATTATACCTGAGATTACAGACAATGCTATTTATACTAAAGAAATTGAGTGCACATCTATTTTAGATTCCTGTCCTATTTTCATACTTCCATCCATTTGGATTTTTGTCCCATATGTTGTCCTCAGCATTCTGTCTTAAGCTGCTATCTAGTTATAGCTCAAAAAAGCTTCCGTTCCAAAATGGGCTTCGTTCCCGTTGGGGGAATGTACTTTCTTTCAATCTATTACCTAACTGACAGATATTGTAAAGATTAATTAGTCATTTCTTAAGAACTCTCGGTAATGGCAAAAAAAGTACTTTTTATATCTTTGAATTGTATAGAGTCATGGTTCTTTGTAATTTCTTGAAATTACAAATGAAATGTAAGTGGTTAGATTGGCTGAATGTGACTAGTGGTAGAAAGCCAAAGATTCAAGGAGTTTGAGACCAACTCTAACAGGAGTGTGTGATAATTCCACCCACCCCATCTGATAAAACTTTGTGTTTTTTCCTTGTCCATTTCCCCTTCTTAATCTTCAAGGATGCCCTACTTCCTTACTTATCTCTCCTTTCTTTGAGCCTTAAATTCATGGTTGGCTTTAAACTCTGTGCCAGGACCCAATTCTCTTGTTTGTTTTAGTCCTAGCTGCCCAGTTTGACTTTGTTATAGACTGCAACCAATATCAATAGAATTTGGCGCAACTCCCTCCATGTAGGATATTGCACCACAATAAGGAAAGAGCATGCTACAATTCAGAAGCCACACGCCATACTTAGGGAAGGATGAACATCAAGAATACCCAATAAAATTTAGGTTGTTTACAGCATGAATTAATTGGGTTTGCTTACCAAAAAATTTCAACAAGACTTTTAAAAATGACAGGAGGGCCTGGGCAATCATGCAGGATTCATAAATAACATCGTAGTTACATTTAGTGAGAAAATCTGGGTTAGAATTAATTTTTGCTTCTTTCCTTTGTTGGTTACTCACTTAGGAGTCTTCTATTTTCATACCTATAGGCTATAAGTTGACATAGCTAAGATAAGCATGGAATCATTCTCAGGTTAAATGGATATGAGCCTAAAGGAAATTGGTTTTTTTATAGCATGGTACTTACTGTGTACAAGTAAGCTAAGCATTTCAACTAAAGCAACAACAACAGCAAAGAATATTTTTGCATTTCCAAGGTGAACTATATGCTTACCCCACTGAACAGGAGAAAATAGAATCAAGCTAACGTATGGCCCAGAAACTAGATTGGTATCAATATCACTCAGAAATCTAGGCCAAACTTAAGATATGCTAAAAAGTTCCCTTTTTTTCCCTAAAGACCTGGGAAACTTTGGCACTTAATATCTAGTAGGTCATCTCTGGAGCCTTTCCTTCATTCTGATGACTTACCATCAACAACATCAAACATGCACTACTACCCTACAGTTTTCCTTTCCTTGGACTGAAAATGTGTTGAGGGTTGTTTTAGAGTTCTCTAGAGGAACAGACTAACTGAAAAAATACACATTTATGCTGCTTTCTAATCACTGCCTCATTATATTGATTATATTAGCTATATTCTCACTATGTTGATTCTATTCCTGATATGGTTTTTGTTAATTTTCTTTGTGTATGTATGTGTGGGTTAATTGTGTCATGTATTTGGATGTATGGAATATGTAATTCTTTGTATCTGGTTTCTCTTAGTCTGTACTATTATGTTTAGAAGAGTGTGGTGGTTTTTAAACATTCAATTTTGCACAATTAGAAACCAACAGAGAAGAGAGTACTAATCAGGAATTACCTAGATCAGGTGGGTCTGTGGGCATCTCTTTTTAAAGATTGCCTTGATGTTAATCGAAGGAGGAAGACCTAGCCTATTGTGGGCAGCACCATGGCCTAAACAAATGTTCCTGAACTACATAGGGTAAAGCTAGACAAGAGTAAGTAGGCAATCTAGTATCCATCTGTTCATTCTCTTTCTGCACCCAACTGTACATATGGTTTGATAATTTAGTTTCTGCCTTGACTTCTCTGAAGTGATGGATTTTAACCTGGAATGGTAAGCCAAATAAACCCTTTCTTCCACAAGTTGCTTATTTTCTGAGTATTTTTTATCACAATAGAAATGAAACTAGAACAGACATTAATCCTTATTGTTGCATGCAGTTGTAGATCATTCTTATTGCATATATGTCCTTGTGTAAATACAACACAACTTATACCTTCTAAAAGTTTTATCAATGCAACCAGCCACGGCTATCAAAATCCCACTGTCTGAATCCCTGTGGCTAAATCCGAGGCTAAGTAATATGTGCTTGGGGGAAGGAGTTGCTGTTTATCCCTTTAGCAACAAAAGCAATTCTAGCCCCCATTGCTAACTTTAAGTTGCACTGTCAGTCTAGTAACTTCTTCTTGCCTGTGACTGCTAAGTACTGGAAATTCAGGATGGCTGTAAATATAAAGTACATATTTTATTTCAAAGGCATAATGTGAAAAACAACTCAGTAAGTTTTATATTGATTACTTGTTAAAATAATGATACTCCCTTAGCTTAGAGACATGAGGGAGGGCCTATGCCCTACCCCAAATGACTTGACAGATTTTGATGATCCCTCCTGGAAGGCCTCATCCTCCCTGGGGAGCAGCTGGGGAATGGGACTGGTGGGGGAGGGAGGTATGGGAGGATGGGAGAGAGAGGAATTTGGGATTGATATGTAAAATAAGAAAAAATACTAAAAAAATAATAATTCAAAATTATATGGTGTATACTTCTGGCATTAACGTCACCTACTTGTTTAGCTTTTATCTGTGCCTATTAGAAAATGTAAAATTGGGGAATAAGAAATGGCTCAGAGGATGAGTAAGGCCCATTCTGGTCAACCTAATAACATGGTAGAAAGAGAGAGCCAACTCCCGCATGTTGTCCTTTACTCTCCACATGAGCGCCATGGCATGTGTACAAACACACAAATATATAAATTAATGTAAAGGAAATTTTACAATCAGAAAGGTTGCTTTTTTTTTTAAGATTTTGTTGATCTAGATCACTGTCTTATACATGTAACTGGGTAAAACTTAGAATTTAAATCAGATAGTTGCCCAAGTTCTGTTAAAAACCCTCCAACATGCCCATTTCCCTTTTAGCCATCAGATGTTGGTCCAGTGGGAACCAACACATGGCAGCAGTGTTCACATGCCCCAGACAGCTTAAGAATATAGGTATTGTCTTAAGTACAAAGGTGGTATGCTTTAATGAAAACTATGAGAAAGTACTTTTTCCTTTGCTTGGCACTGCTTGTAGCTGTTAGTTCCTATGAGAATACAGCAGCTAGAGTTCAAACAGCTGATTTATGACTATATAATTTACATGGAGTCACTTCAGAGTCCAGTTGAATAATGAAAGTGTTTGCCGAATGATAAGTTTTTTTTTTTGCCACGTGTTTGGGTGTTTATCATCCATAGATAACATCTCAGGCCAATCTCAAACTTCTGAATTAAGTTCTACTTCAGTAAATTAAAGACGATCCGCTCAGGGGAGGAGAGGGAGCACAGTGAATAAGAAAAATTTTAAAGGAGGGATATGACTCCTAATGACTTTCCTTGACTGTGTTCACAGGTCAGGTTTTAGCCTACTGTATTGATTTTATTTTTAATGACAGAGTTAGGAACCATTGAGTATTTCTCTGGGCAGGTAAACTTCTTGGCACATTTGCATTTTAATGTATGTTACATACGTGTTATTATTCTCCAGTACTATTATAAAACATTGCTGACAGACTCAAACCATTTATCATTTAAAGTCATGATTTTTTTTTTACCACTGAAATATACCCCCCCCCAGCAGTATTGTAAGCCTTTTAAATGGCTAAACACTTATAAAAATATGTCCTCTTGGTTTGGGGTTATAATATATTTCAAATTCCCAATTTCTCAGGGCACACAGGCTCATGTGTATAACCCTAGCACTAGGAAGGCTAAAATAGGAGCATCATCACAAGTCTGAGTTTGAGTCTAGCCTGGGCTACAGAGTGAGCCCTTGTCTCACTATAAAACAAAACAGCAAACTCTATTCGTCTCAATCCTTAATTAAAACTGAAGCAATTTAGATAATGACAATATTTTCACAGCTCTATATTGTAATCACATTCAAATGATAAATATTTGTTGCTACGTATTTGTTACACAAATAGAAATAAGTACCCAAACTCCTTAAAATAAAGTTAGTAGGAAATTAAGAATCACAGGCATACAAATGTACCCAAGGGGCAAAGTCAAAATACCTTGACAGAAAGGAGGAAAACCATGCTGATTTTCAAAAAGAATTAAAAATTGAACAGGCACTAGCGTTTTCATCAGGAAATGATCTCGTTTTAGAATCTCCATTATTTTTTAAGCTACTTTTAGGGACTGTTTTAGAAATAGCCTCGGCTTCTATGGAATTATCCTCTAAGTACAGCGCAGACTAAAGTCTCTCCTACAATCACTGGATCCTCTCACAAAGTTGGCCCATTAAAGATCTTCTTATGTAATCCCAAGGAATATAGGGCAGGACTGCAATGCAAGAATAAGATGAGAGGGACAGATGCCCTTAGGTGGTCCTTCGTGCCTGTCACCCACAGAGCAGCCTGCTGTGCTGCCAGAGTCAGTGCCCAGGACCTCTGAAGACAGCAAGCAAAGGACAAGAAAGTGTCTTGTCAACAAAATTCCCAAAGTGGTAGAATGGGACTGAGGCTTAGAAATCTAGGGATCTAGCCTCTCATGCTGAAGTCTCTAGGGTAGCAAGTGGAAAGTGGGGTGCTAATCGGTAGTTCAGGATGCAGTAATGAGAAAGTAGCCAACAGGGAAGGCAGGAAAACACACAGCACACTCTCACAAGCTCCCACACTGGAGCTCCCTCCAGGTAATGTTTAGTGAGGAAGCTTTCACACAGCAGAAGCTTTCACGGCCCCAGTGTGTTTTTTAAAAGAGCAACTACTGTGGAATCCTTCTGAGTGCATTTTCTGACCCAGTGCTGTGGTCTTGAAGGCCAGGGGATATTCCTTCCCTCTTAAGTCTACAACTGCTGACAATGTGCTTTGCACAGAAAACAATCGGTAACTTTGTAAGAAAACAAAACAAGACTGTGGCACAAAGGATTCAGGTTTTATTACTTTACAATTCCTGCACCTTTTGGTGTCCAGTGGAACCTCATTATTTGCATTGCCTTTCGATATCATGCATGCCAAAGGATAACATCAGAAGAGGGGAGTCATGAACTTCCTGCAGCCATGAGGGAGTACTTTTGTTATTATCAGCAAACCAATACTAATGCCTGATTCTGCCATGAAATATCCAGTCAAAACTACCCCTGCCCTATTTGTAGATCAGTAGAATCTCTAAGGTTTGATTGAAAAGACCAAATTTCTGCACCTATCCAGGCACCTGCTGTACTTATTCCCACACATGGATCTTTTACTGTCTCCTAAACCTCCAACTCCTTGTTCTCTGCAGCAGAGGATTTTCAAATGTGGCAATATGGACATTCCTGGCTCAGTAACTGGAGTTATGCACTGTTCAGTGTGTTGTATGGCATTTTGGGATGAGCCCAGCCAGTTTCCACTTGATGTGGACACCTTTTGCTAAGGGTAGTGATAATCAATGGTGTTTGTAAATGTAAATGTTACCCTGCTTGAGATAACTGCATTAGTATGTTCCCTGTGCAGGCCACAACGAGCCCTGTATCTTTGCATAGACACTGCTTTACTCATACCTGGGTTGTATATCATGAAAGCGTGAAACAAACATGCAGACACAGTAGGCTTGTCCGGTAAAGATTTCGACAACTTCCTGTCCTAGTCTGCAGCCCCTGTGCTTTTCTGTGGTGTGTTGAGTTTCTTTGGTGGAGGTTGCTCACACTGAAGACAAGAAGATTCCCCACTGAGCTAGAGACTAGCAAAGAAACCGGAGCATCCCTTCTCACGGGTCTCCTTTCTTTTCTGCCAGTGACAAAGTGTTTCTTAAGAAATCTGAGCTACAGTTCTCAGTCAACAGAGAGGGGGACTTTGCATCTAGGAGCCCACAAACTGGTCTTCAAGCTGCCTCACTTCCCTGATGGTAAATCAGTTTACTCCTAGAGGATCCCAGAGATAGATTTATTATAACCAAAACAACAAAAACTGCCCCTCCTGCATACCCCAATGTGACGGATTGCAAATGTGTCACACACCAGATAAGGACTGCATTGCTTTGTTAAAGCAGCATTGGCTTCAGCCATTCCAAACAAATTGCCATTCCCTCTCTCAATAACTCCTTCAGTGAGAACATCAAGTTCACGAGCCAATACAGCTAGAGAAGAGGGTGCGTGGGAACAGGAAAGGAGTGGGAGAAGCATTTTGTAATTTATTAAAATAAGAGTAACAGCACCTCTCTTTCTGATATAAAAACAAAAGGCAAAACATAGATACATATTTAATGCCCTGCATCTTCTGGATCAGTTCCCAGTGGTAGCAATGCACTGTGGGGAGTCTTTAACTTCAGTGTTTAAGCTCAAATCCACAGAGCTGATCTAGGTTAGCAGGTATGCAGACAAGAAAAAAAAATACCTCTCAGTAGCATAATCTTTGTCTTTCTCTCCCCTTAATTTTCTCCTTGCATGATGAATGAGAACTTTGGTGCTTACAGAGAACTTTCTGGGGCCATTCTAGGTGAGTCTAGTGAATAAATGGTAGGACAGAAAAACACCCACTGATATATGGAGGGGGGGAAGAAATCTTCTTTCTAAGACAGCTCAATCTGTTTGCATAACTCAGTGCTTCTCCTGGGACACAGAGGGTCACAGAGAAGCCGGCAAGGGGTCAGGAAGACTGTGCCCAGGCACCTGATGCAGTTGTCTGATGGTACCACATCCAAAGAAGGTAGTCTGAATTGGACTGTCACTAGCTCCTCCCCTGGATCTTATCTTGTGGCTGTTCTGATGAGAGGGGAGATATTAGATTCTTATACACAAGCCATGGCATATGTATAGTAAGTGGGGATGCTAAGGCTGTAACATGAAGTTTGATGGATGATGACACATCTAATATGAGCTGTTTTAACTTTCTGGAAAAAAAGACCCTTTCTTTCCCATCAGGTGTTCCAAATCCCAAGGCTTTGGAGCCATCCTACACTGCATGGGATTTATAGCCCCATGGATTAACGAGCACACACTGTCCTGAATCTGTTTTCATACCTCTTATAAGATTCTCCAGAGGGTCCATAATGGATGACAGGTTAAGAATCACCTCCTTAGAAGAAGACTGGTTTTTGTCTTGGTCTGGGATTGGGGGATAGATTATGTGTATGTATATGAGTTAGTGGTTTGAATTATTTTAGAAATGGAGAGTTTTATTGATGTCTTCCTAGGGATTTTTTTTCCTGACATTGGGCCAATTTAGGGTCTAAGATATCCATAAACTTAATCCTTAACTGTACTAGGTCTTGCAGAAAGTAGTTTTGTGTAAATTAAATGGCATCATTCCATGAAAGTTGATGCTGGACTGAGAAAGGACTTCCGGGGGAGAAAATTGAAAGCTAAATACTTGGGGGTGTGGAATCAAATTGTACTTTTCTTCAAATACATGTGAGGCAATCTATTGCCTTCTGGCTTGGTGTTATGATTACTTTTCAACTTGTGCTTCCTGGAAGAGGAATATGCATGGAACACGATGCCCAGAGTAAGGCCCAAAGAGCGGAAGTCTCTTTGCCTGGTTGCTCAGGAACCTTTGCCTGGTAGTCCTAATATACTGTCCTTCTCATATTTCCTCTTCCTTTATTTATTTTTCTTTTCATAAAATGTCACTGCCTTCTTCATTCCATATTTCACTCATGCCTGTGCAACCTAGAAGAGTTTTGCCTCTGCTAGAATCAACATCTTTTTTTGTGATCAAGCTATATAGTACACAAAATAATGTTCAGTCTATTGTAGACACTCTGTAAACAGTCTTTGAATGTGATAGTTGAACTACATGGACAACTTAATGGGATTTATAATCACCTAGGAGACATACCTGTGGACATATCTGTGAGGGTATTTCTGGGGAGGTTTACATGAAAAGGGTGCCTCATCCTGAATGTTGGTATTATTGACATATGGAAGTGGATCCTAAACTGAGGAAGAAAGAAAAAAAGGAAGAAAGCACTTGAGCATCAGCATTCATTTCTTCTCTGTTCTTGGACCACAGTAGCAATATAATCATCAGCTTCTCTCGTGCCACCATTCCTTCTCTGTCATGATGAACTCTACTCTCACACCATGAACAAATGAACTCTTCTTCCCTTGGACATTTTGTCAAGAACTTTGTTACAGCAATGGCATGAGTAACTAATACACTGAGCAATACCAAGAGATTCAGGCATAAAATTTGCTTTTAATAAAAGTGTCATGTGACCTCCTTCCTAGTTTCACTTCTGTTGCTATAATACAATACTCTGATAAAAAGGAAGTTAAAGGAGGAAGGTGTTTATTTTTCTTAAAATTCCAGGTTACAGTTCATAATTTTATGGAAGTCACAGTGGCAAGAATTTGAAGGAATATGCCACAGCACATTTATAGTAAAGAGCAAAGAGAAACAGAAACATACTGCCTTTCTGCTATGCTCAGCTAACTTTCTTCACTCTTTAACAATTCAGAGTTCAGATCATTCAGTGGTGATGTCCATATCTAGGGTGGGTCTTCCTACCTCAATTACTAGTCAAGCAATGCTGCTCACTCTCCACAAAGAACACACAGGTCTACTTGATCTAGACAATTCCTCATTTGGACTGCATTTTCAAGTGACTATAGATTGTGTCGAGTTGACAGGTAAAATTAGCTACCACAGTTGCCAATCCTACGATGCTTTCCTTAGGCAGGCTTTGGCCTTGAATCCATCAATGTACTTGGCAGCACCATGCTATGATCCTTATTACAGATACTTTTCCCAGGTTAAGATCTTTGGAAGAATGACTATTTGTTTAATGGGAATGATGAACAAGGGCATACAACAGAGGCCTAATGAAATAACAATACACTCTAAGGGCAAATATTGGGGGACATAAGTAAATTCTAAAACCTCAGGCACAGTGTAAGTAATTTTTCCACAAAAACAAGCACATCCCATTTTAAGTGCTCAGAGGAATCCCTTGGGGCGGGGGTGGCTATTCAGGATGGAGAAGAAGCAATGGACTCTGAAGAAATCTCTCAGCACAAAATTAGTCAAGAGCCTTGGATCAGGTTCAGAGGGAAATGCTGACATGGAGAATAAGACTACAGGATCCAGGGAGAGGTGGCATTGAAAACATTCAGTGGCTGTAAACCATTTCTGAACTAAGGTAAGTAACTCAGGGCAAAAAACTTAAGAAACAATGGGTCCAATGCCAGATTGACTCTACAACAGCTGTGGGTTCCCACAGTGGTGTCAACACTCCACACAGGAGCTTGTGTATTTAATCCTTCTCATTTACAAAACCATCATTCACCCCTACTAAATTCTATGATGTCTAGAATTCTCTGCTTTGGCTTAATCAAAGTGATGGGGGACCTACGAAGGTTAGTTTTTCAGGTTCCAATCATATCCTTTTCAGACCTTAAGACTGGATAGGACAAGAACACAAGCCAGTATACTTTTAACTATTTTCTCCCAAGCCTTCCATTCTTCTCAAACTGATTTATTTTAGCCAAAATTTCATGATAATTTTTATTATAGATCATACCTACCTTCAGCATATCCACTCTCCCTTATTCTCATCATTATCATTTATATCTTTGCAAGTGTCATTTCCCTTAAAAATATGAAACTGTCCATCACTTTCTTCTATAAAATTGTCATACTCTAAGAAACTAACACCTTTTATTCTGCAGTCTTAGAAAGAAAATGTCCACCTACCAAGAGCTGATAGAGATTTAAAAACAAGAAGCTCAGCATGTCAATCAAGAACTTTTTGTATAAGGTTTGTGTATCTTTTCCTCTTCCATCACCTTCTTTTAAGCTCCCTCTTTTTCATTAAATAGCAATGCCAAGAAACGTCAGGGTCATGGTGTGCCTGTCACTGTGGCTGATAGATCAGATGAAAGCCAGTATTAATCATCTTGCCTGATTTTGAGTCTATTAATTTTCCAAGAACAGTGGCTAAATGATACAAGTCCTTTATTCTGCGATCTCATGCAATGTCACTTTCCTTTCTTCTTGTTACAGTAAATCTTGGAAAATGTTAGTTACATAAAACCATTTTAAAGTAACCCCCTACCTTTCCACCGGCCAATTAGATGAAAATACCATTTACTAAAACTGCTTGGCTTCTCTTTCCCTTAGGGTTCTTTCAAATGCTGTTCATGCTCTTAAGTCTAGGCCTAACAACTAGCAACACAGTTGAGTTAATTTTCTCCTTATTAGAAATATTTTTTTTATGGAGAATGGACTAAGATCTGTCCTCAAGTCTCAGGTTGACAGTTTGGGGAATGAAGCTTTTAGTCTTGTTTATTTTATTTTATTTTATTTTGTTTGTTTGTTTCATTTGCTGTTTTTTTTCCCCACAGTTCTTCCATATTCTGATGTTATGAGCTTGCTCCATGCTCATGGGAACACCTCTAATTAAACTCATTGGGTCATACCAAAAAAGACTTGAAAGGAGGACTGTTGGAGGAAAAAGGGTTCAGTAGGAGAGGGAGAACTGGACAAGGTAATGGAGGATGAATATAATCAAAATTCATTTTATACCGGTATGATATCATTATACCGGTATGAATAAATAAAATAGTGAAAGTAAGAAAATTACTTTGAAAATACAATCTACATGGTAGACTCTCAATAAATATTATTCAATGAATCACTGAAACTGAGCATAAGGCAAAGTCTATATGTCTTGGTCCTTATTTGGAGAGGAAAAGGGACAGTGCAAAACCTAGGAATGTGACCAGAGGGGGTTTCACTGAGCCAGCAGGTATCTGAACAAGTGGTTCCACCCAGGATCCTTGTAAAGCTTCATTTCTGGGTTTTGTCAGTGTGTTCTACAGTATTTGGAACTTATAACCTTGGCTGGACTTCAGATAAATATCATTAAGTTAAACATTGAACTGCATAGAGTTAGAAAAATGTGAGTTGAATATTTGTTCATTTACAAGATTAATACAGGGTTTGGAGAGATGGCTTAGTGGTTAAGACCACTTGCTGGTCTTACAGATGATCAAGGTTCCATTCTCAGTAACCATACTGAAACTCACAATGGTCTATAAGTCCAGTCCCAGAGGATCCAATACCCTCTTCTGGCATCATTGGACACTGCACACACATGATGCACAGACTTCCATGCAGAAAAATGGTCATACACATATGATTTTGAAAAAAATCAATAAACAGAACTAAATAAGAACTTGAATAAGAAATCAGGGCTTTTCAAGTGGGATTTATAATTCCCTGTACATATGATGCTACATAATGCCAAGTTTTTGAAAGAAAGGCAACTTCCTTTCACATTTATCTAAGCAACAACAAAAAAGTTGCTTTGACTACCTAGTGAGTTTATTGTTTTTTCAAAGTGACCATGTGGTGGAAGGGCAAAGTTAATTTTAAAATGTATCAGATTCTCCCTTCCACTTTCCTCTGCTTCTTCTTTTTAATGTTAAGTTTAAAGCTGGGTTCTATTTTCAGCCTGTGGGAGTGGGGAAAGTGTAAAAGACACTTGTAACATCTGTAGCAATGGACAGAAGAATGAATAATAATAGGAAACGTCAACATACCATCTGGTATAAACACAGATGTGTGTTTTCTTTAAATATAAGAATCTAGCACTCTAAAAAGGGAAGGTCTATAAGACAGAAAATCAAGAACCCACTCTTGAATGGCTCTTCATTAACAGGAAGCAATCTGCCTTATTTGATGGTTATTTATTTATGGAACTAAAGTGGTAGGTACTGTTCATTTGTTGTGCATACTATGAATGCCAAGGTCACAGTGCTTGTTGGTATCAAAGATGATACTAGGTGGTTTCTTTAATAAGAAGGGTTACCTGTTTATAACCTGACACATCAGACAAAACTCAAAACATTTTACGCTTTATTCAATATCTTGCCATGGAGTATGTAAGCTTCAAAGAAAAAAGTCTAAGAATAATTGGGGGGCATAAGATATATTTGATTAAGTATATAATATTTATTTTGTTCATGTATTTCTTGTGTATATAGTGCATGCACTTGAGCACAAAGCATGGTGAACATGTAGAAAGCAGAGGACAACTTTCAAGATTGAATTTGTTCCTTCTACTCTGATTTCAGGAGATTAAGCTTACGTCATAAGGCTTAGTGACAAGTGCTTTTACATGTGAGACAGTCTCTAAAGCACATAATTTCAATTCTTAACTATAGAACAATGTCTTCATAGAAAGATTGCTACCTTCAGAAAATAACAAATAATTCATAGGGAAAGTTGTCTTTAAAAAAAATTATTTCTACATAGTCCTAATAATGAACCTGCCAAGCCTTCTCCTATGGAGAATTGAATTCTTGATTTTAATAGTCATCTCATGTTTCTCAGATTCTGAGAAATCCAAATATGTCTTAACGGAACAAAAGGCTGTAATGCTACACCTTCCACAATGTGAACAATTCCTATCAATTTAAGTACTCCAGACATAATGGTGTAGATATTATTGTAAATATTGGTATGTTGATATCATTCCAAGGACAATCCAGCCACTCTCACCTGGTCGGAGGATGATGGAATTTCTCGTGAACATGGAAAACAATAAGGAAGAAATACAAAATGTCTCTGCTGGAAATGTGCATGAGAAGCACACATCAAAGACAAGGAAAGACCTCTCCTTTTCAGAAGGAGCATTCTTGGTGAATATGTACCCTTTCCTAATCACCTGAAACAAAAAACATACTTTATTATTCAAATAAGTATTGCTTGTCTAGAATAAACTTAATTTATTTTCACAGCCTCCTTACTTTCTGCCTCATGTCTATGAAAAACTCGATAATAAAACTGAAAAGTAGACTTTGGAATGTCTCCTACCTATTAGCTTTAGCTAAGTGCCATTACCCCATCCACTGTTTGCTTCGGATACACACTCCTGTAGCCGAGAACTGGCATCACTCATCTCCAGAGAGGGTTCTCACTGAAGTTGGAAACACCTAACCATGGTGAGAATGGGGCATTCAGTCTCTAACCCATTGGCACCTATTGGCCTATTGCCTTTGTTGGTTCTTTGTTCAAATTCCTTTGTTCTCTTCAGGATGTTCCTTATTTAGCAGAAGCCCACTAAGCATGTGCACGTTCAAAGTATGCAGAATTGGCCTCACAGGCTGACCTTATGAAGGTTATTGGATTGTTTCATTTTGCTCGTAGTACTTAAAAAAGATATGAAAATACAAGACAAACAAAAAAACTAGCATGACTAGGTTCTATACAGAAAAAGAAAAATCAATCTATCCTGTTTCAGTGGAGATTTTTTATTACTATTATTGTTTCAAGAACTTTGAAAAATGAGCCCTGGGAGAAAGTGCTGATAACTTCAACTTCATTGGTTCAAAAATATTGTTTTCTCAATTTCAAAACCTTGCAGAGTTTAGCTAGGAAATAAGGATTCAAGCAGTTGCTCCAGAATAATTACAGATTTGCTCTTCTAGGTTAGCATAATTGCGTATGCAGTACACTTTGTGAGCAGACACTCCTCTACACAACAACAGCAGAATGAGCTGTGTTCATTCTGGACATCCCAGCATGAGATTGGCCAGTGTCTGCAAAACTCCTCATGACATTACTCTGTCAGACTGGGAATCACACAGTGTGCAGGAATAATGGGATCCTCATACTATTTATTGCTGAGGAGAGTTGTTCCAAGATGAGTAGGCAGGACAAAGACTTGAAAGATGGGACAACTTCTACATGGATGTATTTATGGCTAAGCTATAAATATTTGGGAAGCCACATGGAGAACTCTCAACCTTGGGGATGGCTATAAGAAAGGAGAAGGATTATTTTAAACAAAGATTTCTGCCTGCTTGCAAACTGCAAAGATAGGCAACAAAGTATAAATCTGTGTAAGGAGTGATTGTTGCCTGGCCTTGAGAAACCCTGGCCATGGGACAGAACATGCACAGACTGGTCTGTGCAGCTAGTGACTGGAATTCAATCCCTGAGACCTACATAATAAATAATAAAATTTGTTTTGAACTAAGGATTCAAAAATACATAATTCCTCTATGATATTCTCTCCCATTTAGCTCTACACTAGTGCCTCAACTATCTGATGGGTAGTTGCCAGATACTATTTTTATGAACACAGTGTATGACTGCCCTCTAACAAGATAGGGTAAGAGACGGGTAACAAGTTTCCTTAGAATTGTGATTTAGTTGAATCAGCAGTTGAATTGTCTCATTTTTACTAGGTTGATACAGATTTCTTGCATGACCACTGTGTTCTCCTCAACATTATTATATAACTTAAATATGTCATTCTTTAAAAATAATTATTGAGTTTTTTTTTTTTTTACTTTGGGACAAGATCTCCTTATATAGCTCAGGCAGACCTCAAACTTATAGTCCTCCTGCCTTACTATTCTTTTATGTGCTGAAATTTTATGTATGGGCGATCACACCTAGCTTTAAATACCACTATTTAAAAAAAACTAATGAAATCATGATTTTAAAGAAAAAAAAAAGTCAAAATCTGGATTTTCAAAAGCCCAAATTGTACTTAATAGTATTCCCTGTATTTCTCGCCCATTGTAACCTTCAGACCTCAAATTTACAGAATTAGATTAATCTTGGTTCACCACTGGTCCAACTGGTCTACTCAAAACTTATTCATTCATCTACCTATACTATCTATGATAACAAAAGTGTTTTATAGTTAATACTGTAAATGACATAATACTATGTTCTGACGTTGTCATAAGTAACAATATTAAGTAATTGGGACAATGAACCAAAATGTTAATTTTTAGATTGACAAGTGGAAAAGGACAGAGGATTTGAAATAAATTGGGGTAACTGTGAGTTTGCATCAGGAAGTAATATGGAAGATCACTGACAAAAAGAGAAACTACTGAAGAAGCTGAGTCAGGAAGAATATATGGGTTACCAACATCGACTCTAGGTGGATGAAGAACTTAAAAGTCAAAAGGTAAATTTTAAAACTTTACAAAAGAGAATATAGGTGAATATCTTTCTTTTTCTTTCTTTTTTCAAGTAGAGTTTTTAAAGTAAAATGCAAGGTGTTAATTTTGAGAAGATTGATAAATTTGGCTACTCTAAATTTAAG
This sequence comes from Cricetiscus sungorus, assembly GCA_030556225.1. Taxonomy (NCBI): domain Eukaryota; kingdom Metazoa; phylum Chordata; class Mammalia; order Rodentia; family Cricetidae; genus Cricetiscus; species Cricetiscus sungorus. Next base: position 18,736,767 of record JANBXA010000372.1, on the reverse strand, counting down.
AACTTGAATTCATCAAGTCATCACATGAGAAAACAAAGCAAAACAAAATAGAAGACAGAACAAACTTGGGGAAAATTTTGGCAATAGACATCATTGACATGGATCAATATCAAACTTTTGTGAAGAACTATCATTAAGTTTGAAATGATAAATGCTTCCCTTTCTTCTATTTCATGTATATGTCCCTGCTCTCTCATTTTCCATTGGCTCTTGATTAAAACAACAAGAAACAAGGAGTTTCTGGACAAGCTCCTCATTTCCTCCAGAGGGAGCACTTCTGCTCCCATTCGCTCAGACAGCAACATCCCGGAATTCCTCCTAGAGCATAGTGCTCCTGAGAGCCATTCACAGTGCTCATTCTCTCAGAGTTCAGGAAGAGCCAGTTCAAACCTCACAGTGGTCATCTTTACAGACTATTCTTGAGTTCCTGTTTTCCAGATACCCTGTCTACTCTACCACACATCAACTTCCCCTCAGTGTAAGAACTCTGGCATTTTGTCTTCATGACCTGTCTTCCGCTTGGTTTTTCCATCCCTTGGCTAAACACCAAGGTCAAAGTGTGATATCATCTAGTGAGTGGGAGTCTATTTCATGGACTGATTGCAAAATAAATAATTTCTCACTTTAGTTATAACCTTTCAAAAACAGAGAAAAAGTATGGCAGACTTATCCATGGACATAAAAATAAAGAAAGGAGAGCAGCTTGAATAGATAAGTGCCTAACAGATAACTTAGACAATTTATGCAGACATATGGAAAAGATATGAAAATATCAATTTACAAAGAAATTTTAAAGAGGAAGAAAACTATGTAAACAAGCCAAATTAAGGGAAAGTTACATATGAGAGTAGGGGAAAAAAAACCAAGCAGCAAGTTTCCAAAAACATTTCAATTTGGCTACAAAATGACCAAAATGATGGCAATGAAGGATGGTAGAGACTGGACTAATTAGGATTATAAGCAAGAGATTGCTTAGGAGATAAAAAAAACTCAGATGTGTTTATGCATTTTACTTTAGGAAAAGCAGGTGGAGGAATACCTCTATCAGGCAAAAATTTCCCCGGGACAACAGATGTAAGCAATTGAGAAAAAAACTACCTGCAAAGAAATTAGAGAAGACAGCAGTTCCAGATCAGCTATGCTTATGATGGTTATAAGAAAGGAAGTGAGTGATGGAGCATTGACATAGACACTTTAAGACGTTATCAGGGTCACAAGAGTTTGAGAATGTTCAGAATTGAGCAAGGTAGGAAAGTTTCTATTCACTAAAGGTTATAAAAGTTGAGCAGCAATTTAAGTTCAGGTATTTAAGATCCTCCAACTTCTCTGTTTTCTCATAAACACTTTCTGGAAGGGGATTATTTGTAAATCATAACTTCACTTAAGCATTACTCGCAGAAGAATACAGTCTTAACGAGGGGTCACTTGCTTTTTAATTTAAGCTGTTAAGTTACTCGTGTACCCAAAGATCCTAATTATAAATCTATGTTGTGGAAAAGGCACTTTTATAACATAAATTCTAATGGCATTTCAGTAGAATTATCTTACATTTGCTTCTCAGGTGTCTGTGATCAGATTCTGTGTTGGAAACATAAATGAAAACTGTTATTGGGAGGTAATTCCATGTTGAGTGCTACATGAAACCTGGCTGCATTAGGTAGCATTAGGTCAAAGCAGAAAGGCGATTCCAGATATATTGTGCATCCTGTATGTATATGCAGTGATATAAACACATCAGTAACTCATTGTGCCATCCATACAAGGCCTTATTGAGAGTCCATGGAAGAAAGAATGTGGAGGCTTTGGACTCTGAAGATCTGGTTCTGAGTGCAGGCTTTGTCATGTACTTGCTGAGTGATGTTGGGTAAATCAGATTCACTTTTATATGCTTGGTAAGTAAGGTCAGAGTTGAGAGTGAGAGTAGGGCATTTAATTAGATGCTGTGACTAAGAATTCACTGTGATCAGATACAAGGAAATACTTTAAAATCATTAACAATTAAAATGAGGATAATCAAAGAGAATGAAAACTACCAGTGTTGATGATGTTGGAAGTAGATATTCTATATGTTTGAAGTAGATCGAGGCTTTATGACTATGGTTGAAGGGAAGGTGAGAAACAGAAGGCAACAAGTTGGATTTATTGATTTTAAGATTGCTGTGAAATGAGTAGGAGAGATAGGAGGTACCATAGAGAAGCAGCCATTCTCTTAAATGATGGTTAGTGGCCACGAAGCTAAGAATGCAGAGGATTGTCTGGTAAGAAACAAGAAAAATCGTCATTAAGAATATATGGAGGTGGGTGCCCTGGATAGGAAAAGAAAAGTTCTGAGGTGTTCTTTGTGGTGAGGAAGAGAATTGATGATGCACTCCAGGAGTTCAAGAGTTAAGCCTTGCCTACTGCGTAAGAGGTTGAGTTTGTGACTTGGATTTAGCTGACTGCTAAATTAATACGGGTAAGAAATAGATAGTTGAAAAGGACCTGGGTAGGGATATCAGGATGTCAGCACCAGTGAAAAGTGAAGACAGGATGTGACCTACAGGTTAAGGAGATGGGAGAGGGAGCTCCAAGTGGGGTGTTCATTGTTATTTAATTCTGTGTGTAAGACAAAAATGGTGTAACAATCCCTCCTCAAACTAGCTCTCACCTCAAGTGACCCAGTGTGATGCTGCTTTCCTTTTCTTTAAATGGAAAAAGTTAAGCAGGGATCTGGGCAGTCAACTTTAAAAAATTGCTTGCAAGGAAAAAAGTTTTGAAATAAAATTGAGGAAAACTAATACGGTTAATTTGGAATCACTGAACACACACACACACACACACACACACACACACACACACACACACACACACACACACACACACACACGCTGAATTTCTCCAGAAACATCAGGGCTGTCTTGAGAATCACAAGTTATCTGCAGTAGTGAAGCTAATTCAGGTTTAGGCTACAATAATTACTGGTGATGAAAACTAATGGATTCATATTTCATTCATTCATTCATTCATCCATCTGTCAATCTATCTATTTTTTTAATCTATCATCTATACATTTATTTTCAGGCAGGTCTCTTACTAATCCTGGAGCTTGTCATTTTGGCTAGGCTGGCTGGCCAACCCCCTGGATCTGACTGACTCTAACACTCCCCGTTCTGGGGTTACAAATGCATGCCACTTCTGGCTACATTTTTTTTTAATGGGTATCGAATGTCTGGACCCAGATGCTTGCACAGCAAGCACCTTACCTATCGAACCATCTTCCCAGTCCTCCAGTCAATTGCTTTTAAAGAGATTTTACTAGCTTTACAACACATGTGAAGTTGCAAACCCAAGGAACTTCCATTGATTAGTGATACCTAGTACACTAATTTATCATTCTACCATTTTTTGGATACTTAATTTATTTGCAATGTTTTCTCATCCAAACCATGGCACAATGGGCATCTTGGTACATACTGGTTTGCTTAAGTATTCTAGTGTGTTTCTAAGATAATGTCGAATGGCTGTGTTGAAGTACATGCACACTAATGTAGTAACTTCCTGAGAGACTATCTCAATTTACAGCCCCATCATTAGTGCATGAGTGCATGCTCCATTCTTTAATAGGCTCATATAACATAACCACATCCTTAGAATGTTGAAAAGAACTTTTTGTCTAACATTTTAAATTCAGGAAAAGTTAACATATGTGCAAGGAATCTCAGATGATACACACCAGACAATACAATATGCCAATGCATCTAAGAATATATCAGTCAACTTGTATAGCATGCTTAAAATGTTATATATCAATCAGAACTTCTGAAAATCAATGAATATGGATGGCATTCTCACTGTATTCAATTTTTCATTCCTTGATTTATTTTCCTTTCCTCTTCATTGTAACGTGTGTGTGTGTGTGTGTGTGTGTGTGTGTGTGTGTGTGTGTGTGTTGCATACATTCACATATGTGCAAGTGTGTGTATATGGTAACCAGGGGACAATCTTAGGTGTCATTCTAAGGAACACTGTTACAGTTTTTGAGTCTTTCTTTGGCTTGAAGCTCACAGTTAGGCTAGACTAACTGGCAAACACTAGCTGGGAGGTAGTGAGTACCACCACACCTAGTTTCTTATATGGATACCAGAAATAACCACTGTACTGACTGAGCCATCGCTCCTCAGTTCCTTTTTATCTTTCTTCAAACTACAGCTAATAATTTCCCACATCACTACAAAATGCTAACAAACATCATTAAGAAGAATTACAAAACAGCCCCTTTGAGATGTGTTCAACTGTTCCCCTTATGCAGTCTTCAGTTTTTCCTATCACTCATAAAACAATGAGTGGTGTGTCACCACTTCACATATTTAGTGTTATTTTTGTAAGATTAAATTTTATTATTGTTATTCATAAGATCGATCAAAATTATCTCCTGAGTAAACAAAAAATGATTATTTTAGGTCTTTGGAGAATATGGTGGGCACCATTTAGGAAAGTTATAGCAAAAAACAAGATGCCCATTCTATCGCATCTTTATCAAAACTGCTTCATAACCTGTCTACCCATCTGGTGCTCTCTTAGGCCGTTTTGTTGAGCACAAATGCTGTGTATATCTGTCCTTTGTCTTCACAGAATTGGTCTTCAAATGTATTTCTCCTTCTTGGCTGCAGGGTCTGTCCCATGAACTACAGCTTATCCAGCAACATCCTTGACTGAAAGCAACAAAAACACCTCCAGATGCTATCAATTATTCCAGAGGTAACAGCCAGACCTTCTGGAGAATCATTTTTATAAAGCAAATAAATTTTCAAAATGAAGTTTTGAACTGCCTGCTGAGTTGATGTACCTTGAAAGTTTAGATATTTATATGTGTTGATGGTTAATTTTGGCTACCAACTTGAAAGGCTCTAGAATCATCTAGGAGACAGACCTGTGTGTGTGTTTAGTGAGAGTGTTAACCCAGGTGGAAATACATAGCTTAAATGTGCTCAGCACCTGTCCCATGGGATAGCCTCCAAACTTCATAGGCATTCCAGTCTTCTTGTTTCCTGATTGTGGACACAATGTCACTAGTTACCTCACGCTGCTGTCATCATACCTTCTCTACCACAGTTGATTGTACCCTCATACTGTGAGTTCAAATAAACCCACCCTTCCTATCTTCTTTCCTTCCCTCCTTCCCTCCCTCCCTCCTTCCCTCCCTCCCTCCCTCCTTCCCTCCTTCATTCCTTCCTTCCTTCCATCACTTTTGGCTGGTATTTTATCACAGCAACAAGAAAAGTAATGCATACAGTAAGGAAAGCAAGAAACTTTTCTGCAAAGGTGTGAAGTAAGTACAAGTGTGTGACAGGCTTAAACACAAAGATTCTCGCTTGAAGTCAATTAAAAAGCCTTCCTGATCGTGCCAAAGCTAGTACATAGGACAACAGAGGTACAGAAAATTCAACCCAACTTCTTAAGACCTTTATTCAGGAAGTGGGTGGTAGCCTGCCAGTCTTGTACCCTAGACTCTCATGTCTCTTTGTAAACCAGTTCTATTGCTCACCTAATCTTTCCTTTTTGTTGCAATTCAGCTAGATTGGTCTCCTTCAAGGAATCTTTTTCAGAGATCCTCCTCCTCAACATCAATAATTTCAACAAATCCTCTAGAATATGCTGATGTTAGCACGGAGTTCTTTGGCTAATGCTTGATACTTAAATGGTTGTTAATTGCACTCTAGACTTTAACCCAATAGCTCCTGTAGGGTACTGAACAATGAACACCCATACAATGCTATCCCCTGACACAGGTTTAGTAGCATCTTGGGGTATTTAGTTTCTGAAAGTGCTCAAGTATTGCTAGCTCCTTATGTTAATGAAAATATACATAAACAAACAAATATTAGTATATTATCTTTACTAAGGAAAAGGGATAGATGAGTTAAGAAAATGAAGGGAAAAGATGGAGCTGGGAGGCAAAGGACACATATTAATACAAAACGGAGGACAAGATTGTCTCCTAGTGAGAGAAGCAGCGGTGGATGTTGGTTGGTTTGTTGTAAACCTCTTGCAAGTCTATGGACTTTAGAGTATAAACTCATGCTGCTTACCACAGTGTCCCTAGTGTTTGGTAAAATACCTATATGTTAAATGTGAAATGTTTATTGAAAAATGATCGAATGGCTGGCTAGACCTGAGTTCCTAGGACCATTTCCTTGTATGCAGTAGGAAATTCTGTCCTGCCTAAATGTGGATTGATAAGAATGGAAATTATGCTGGGGGTGGGGGTGGCAGAGGCAGGCAGATCTCTGTGAGTTCAAGGCCAGCCTGGTCTACAGAGTGAGTTCCAGGACAGCTGGAGCTGTTACACAGAGAAACCCTGTCCAAAAAAAAAAAAAAAAAAAAAAAAAAAAAAACACACACACACACAAACTAGATACATAGATAGATAGATAGATGGATGGATGGATGGATGGATGGATGGTTGGATGGATAGATGGTTAGATGGAAATCACAAGCTGCATTTAACCTAGTTTTGAACATCAACTGGGGTGTGGTGTAGTCCCAGGCCCTTCCCTGTGAGGGCAAATTCAAAAAAAGTATAGGAAAGAGTCTTGAGCTTCAACAACTGGACAGTGTTATTGAAAGAATGAGATGTAAGATAGCTACCATCTTTATTTAGGAAGTTGTTTGGAGGACCCCTGATGGTTGTTCAAATTCAAAAGATGTGGGTTGCTTAAAGGCTAGCCTGTATTAGGAGTACATAGAGGTACAGGAACTATCTTCTTCAGCCCTCTTAACCCTAGCTGTGACTCTACCTTAAGATGAGTAAATTGAATGTTAACTCTAAAAAGCCTGGTGACAGTGGCTGCTGCACAGAACATGCATAGCCAAGCATTCAACTGGTGGTTCTTACAGGGCATCCTCTAGAAAGTATAGAAAGTGCTGAAGAAGGCATAGGGTGAGATTTTCACTCAGTAGAACTTATGCTCTAGTCAACATTGTGTGTGTGTGTGTGTGTGTGTGTGTGTGTGTGTGAGAGAGAGAGAGAGAGAGAGAGAGAGAGAGAGAGAGAGAGAGAGAGAGAGAGAAGCTCAAAAAGTAATCCATGAAGAGCTTTTGAAAGAACAGACAAGCTCAGCCAGTCATGGATCTGCCCATTGGTGACTTAGTATATTCCAAACTTACTGATTCTCTCTCCTCATGGTATTGTTATTTTCTTCCTCAAAGGAGTCTTACACAGTACAATAGAATAAAGCACATACAGTACCTAGAACTTGGTGTTCTTCAGTTAGGGCTAAACAGTGAGATGTTCATCAACATGATAAATACAACATTATGGCAAAGGTCAAAATGGAAAAGTATTTAAAACCAGTTTGAACCCAAAGGATCTTGATCTTTTTTTGGGGGGAAGGGGAGAACTCCACATTTACAAGGCAGTTAAGTACCTAGGGAGTCAAAGAATGAAGCCTAGGAAAGACATTAACATTTTTGAAAGGAGTATTACCACATTTTCAGGCCTTTAAAAATGGAGTGAAATCAAAATTGAAAATGCAGTTCAAAGAAGATTAATTATTTTATATTGTTTGAGACCAAGGAGCTGTGCAGGGGAATGTATGTAACTAGTGTAATTATTTTGTGGCCTAATCAGGGAGGATTTGGGCAGTGGTGTAGATTCTGCAGCCTTTCTCTCAGGGGCCAGGGCTGTGCTGGCATGGTTTGCAAAGGGACAGATGCATAGCACCAAGTACTGTTTTCACTGTAAAGGTGAGGCTAGGGTCTGGAAGGAATCTTCGTACAATATTGATCACCTCTGACATAAAAGATATTATCACCTCAGAGAAGGGGCAAGAGTGTCCAACCAATATTAATTCCACGAGAGCTCAAGAAAACAGATATATTTTTTTTTAATGAGAAAGGGAGTGAAAACAGAGCTCAGTTACACTCAGGAGGAATACTTAGACAATACATTTAAAAATTTTGATAAATCATAATGTGTAAGCAGGGAGTTAGTGAGCAGGGGATTTATGTGGCCTTTCTCTGCAAAAAGCATTGAAATAAAAATAAAAGATGAAAAGAAACTCAATCTCCAGTTAAAACATAATTATTGGCCAAAGAATACTAATGGTTCACATAAAAACAACCCCTGAGACAAGAGAAAAAGAGAACAACTTGGCTCAGAAGAAAGTTTGAGGTTTATTTATTTTTTAAAATTTCTTCACCTTCTGAATAGAGACAGACATCAGAGTTAGATTTAAAAGATAATACAGATTCAAAAATGAGAAACACAAGCTGACATGGCAGAAATAACTTCATCATTTCCACCTGAAACACACTCCTCCATGTTTTTTCTATCGATTGTTGTAGAGATAAATGTATAGTTCAAGTTGGAACTTCCATGTAAAAGCCAGTGCATTGACCTCAAAGGTCTAACAGTGTTTTTGTTTTTAAGTAAATGTATGAAGAAAAGGATGCTGAAAACTAACTGGCCAATAAAACCACAAAAATGTTTGCTACAATTCATCATTAGCTATTCTGAATAGGCAGAGATCTTTAATTAATATAAGTAGGGCCTCCTGGATGGCCCAATTGGTAATGGTGTTTGCTGCTGCTGAGCCTGAGACCTGTGCTCCATCCCTGTAACGAATATGGTTGAGAAGACCAACTCCCACTAGTTGCCCTCTGTGATGATACATTATTTGTGATTTATTAGAGTTTGCCTGAGGATTCAGAAAGGAAAGTCAGCATCAAGCTATAGAGGTCAGGCAGTGGTGGTACACACCTTTAATCCCAGGACTCATGAGAGGTATTTAAGACAAGAACAGGGTCTCAGAGCTACCATTCATTCTCCAGCCACATTGAGGATAGGAAGACATGTTGAGGAGAGCATAGCATAGTCTGAGTGAATCTGAGGAGCAGTGAAGTTGGCAGCAGTTGTGGATTGCCTCTTTGGTCTGAGCTGAGGTCGAGGAAAGAGATAGTGACCTGCCCTGCTTTGCTTTTCTGATCCTCAGCTTGAAGCCTGAACCCCACTATCAGTCTCTTGGCTTTATTTTTCATGTTACAGCCCTCTGATCTCCACACATCATGTCATGCACACCCACTCCTCAATAAATAAATGTAACTAAATAAAAATAATAAATTAATTTAAAATAAAAATAAATATTTTTAACAAATACCTTTTGTGTTGAATCCGAGTTAGGGCTTTAAAGAGCACAGCTTCTAAAACACAAATTTCACTAATGTTTCCTAAATTGTGGGAACTGAAAGGAAAAGAAATATTTAGCATTTACACAAACACATATCTTGTTCCAAAGAGAATAAGATAAAATTTTTTTTTTTTCTGAGCCAAGTATGAGTGACCACCACTCAGCAACACAGGTTTGCATTTCTCTGGATGACACCTTTCACCATGAAAGTATGTACTTGAACTGGTACTGTCACAGGACAAAATAGAGTCATAAGTCAATGCCTTTATCAAATACACTGGTTGGGGCATCAGGCAACCAGCTTACAGTAAAGTAGGGGAAATCTCTGCTTTAGGTTTTAGATGCAATCTCATGATGTTCTTAGCTTCTGAGCTGATGGAAGTTAGGCAGGTCAAGACTATGATACATTTCAAGACTTTGATTTAAAAGTCAAGAGAATGTGGGATCAGATACAGAAGTGGATGATTAATGACTACCAAGGGGGTTAAAGATAGCCCCAAATAATTTTAGCTTTCTGTCCGCAACATTCCAACTTTCTGTAATCATGAAGTTCAATTCGGTCAGTCAGTCTGTGGAATGTTAGCACAGGAGTGGCCTCTACTCTTCAGGGCTTGTAAACAAATGTAATTTAATAGCTGATTGAAAATATACTACTTTTTTTTCTAGCTATAAACTGCTCTATCAGAACACAGCACATATATTTTCATCTCTAGTATTCTTTAGACTTTATTGTCAAACATGGATATAAACCTCTCATTTATTTCTCAAGTATTTGTTGAAATGAATTACAACAAAACTTCGTGATGTGTTTTGCAATATAAAAAATACTTCCTCAATTGATGTGGTCCTCAGGATACTGCTATAAGGAAGAAATTTTTATTTACTCATGTTAAAGATGAAGAAAGTGGGCCAGAGAGGTGGCTCAGTTGGTAAGGGCACACCATGAAGACTGATAAAACAAGTTTAGTACCCAGGGCTCACATGGTGAAAAAAGAGAGCTCAGTCCCCCTAGTTCTCCTCTGAACTCCACACATTCACACATGTTCATTCTCTCTTTCTCTCTCTCTCTCCTTCTCCCTCTCCCTCCCTCCTTCCCTTCCCCCCTCTCTCCCTCTCCCTCTCTCTCTCCCTCCCTCCCCCCTTTCCCTCTCCCTCTCCCTCTCCCTCTCCCTCTCCCTCTCCCTCTCTCTCTCTCTCTCTCTCTCTCTCTCTCTCTCTCTCTCTCTCTCTCTCTCTCTCTCTCACACACACACACACACACACTGTGATTTTTTAAAAAGGTGAACATTAGCTAATTACATGTCTGTCAGAAGTCAAGCTTTCCTGTATGGGAAGCCTTTTTCCTCCACCATAAAGCAGTAAAGCCATCCTAAGGTGTAATCACAGCAGCTTTCTAGTGGAGACTGTTGGGAAAGTGGGATAGGATTTATGAAAACACTTTGAGGGGTTGCATAGTGCCCAGAGAAGTAATGAGGGAAAGAGAACCCAGAGCAAGATATCCATCAACCAATGGTGTCTGTGTTTCTATGTAGTTTCCCTGTAGCATGATTTTCAAGAACTGCAGTAATGTATTGAGGCAGGCTACCTGTTATCTATCAGCCCTGTCCCACAGGATGGAAATCCTAGGCTTGAAAGCCACAGCTGAAGCTGTGATACTGGCCATCTGTTCCATGACAAAAGTGGTTTTCAAAGTATATTCCCGTCCCCAAGACTGGGTGCACTGATGCACTGGTGGCTGCAAAGAAATATAAAATGTCAGCAGAGGCTTGTTTTATAAGAATGTGCTATGTAGCCAGGCATTGTGGTACACACCTGTAATCCCGGCACTGGGGTGGGCAGAGGCAGGCGGATCTCTGTAAGTCTGAGCTCTACAGAGCTATTTCCAGGATAGGCTCCAAAGCTACACAGAGAAACTGTGTCTCAATAAAACCAAACCAAACCAAACCAGCAGCAACAACAACAAAAACCCCATGTGTTAAAACAGCTAAACACTGAGCCGAACTCCTGGAATCCAGTTGCAGAGAAGGAGGAGTGATGAGCAAAGGGGTCAAGACCAGGCTGGGAGAAACCAATAGGAACTGCTGACCTGCACAAGTGGGCACTCATGGACCCCAGTCTGATAGCTGGGAAATCAGTATAGGACTGACCCAGACCCCCTGAAAGTGGGTGTTAGTTAGGAGGACTAGGCAGTCTGTGGGATCTCTGATAATGCATCAGTATTTATCCTTAGTATAGGAATGGACTGTGGGAGCCCATTCCACATAGAGGGATACTATCTCAGCCTAGACTCATGGGGGGAGGGCCTGGGCCCTGCTCCAAATGATATGACAGACTTTGAAGACTCCCCATTGAAGGTCTTGCCCTCCCTGGGGAGCAGAAAGGGGATGGATGGGAGTTGGGGGGGGGCAGGGGAGGATGGGAGGGTAATGGGACTGGGATTGATATGTAAAACAAGCTTGTTTCAAATTTAAATTTAAAAAGTTATCAGAAAAAAAAGAATGTAATACCTGTAAGTTCATATGTGTTATATACCATAAAACCAAGTAATTTCTAAAGTTTTCAAGTTGGTTGATTTATCACTATTATGTACTGGGGGGGGGATGGCTAACAAGATTATTGAAGAGTTTGAATGCTTTTAGTGTGATTTTCAGGGAATATTTAGGAACCATATACCTCATAAACATAAGAATGGGGAAAGACTTAATCTCCTTCTGCTCTGTTCTTCCCAGGAGGGGTGTTTCCATGATGTGCTAGCCTCAGCTTGGCGGGTTCCTATCCTGATGCACCTTGTTTAGGGGGGAAGCTCTCTCTTACTGAGCAATGGTTTTAAGAAAAGGGTGGCAGGACAGAGAACCTAAAGTTCCCCTACAGCACATAGCTCTGGGAAAGCAGTCAATACCAATTCATCCAACAGACATCACACTTTTGGAGGGATGCTTAGCTTTAATTAATTTTTCTCCATACGTCTCTTCTTTTAGTTTACTCTTGTTTCCACACTGAAGTGTATTTTCCAGGAAGGCGTAGCAATTATTTTGGGACACGTGCTTCTATAGAAGGCTTTATCTTGCCTTGGGTAAGGACACGGAGGGCACAGTTCTTTGCCTCTGAAGTCACAGGTTAAAAAAAAAAAAAAAAAAAAGACTCATCTGCAAATATTTTATGCTTCTTTCAGCTGTTGTTAGGAAATGCAACCCTCAAATTATTTTCTACCATACATCTTAGCTATAAGTGATTAAAAATAGACAGAGAGGAGAGAAGGATATAGTTGCAGATTGCAGGACATAAAAAATGCACATCCTGCTAAATCGTGCACGCTATGAGACACTCTTCTCACAGGTGTTCCAGTCTGTAGAGTTTACTCTTCCCACCCCCACCCCCAGTAGAGTCAAAGGTGTTGGCTGGAGGCCTCCAGAGCCCTCCCTTTTCCCATGCACCTAAGATTCCTGGGACTGCTGTACTTACAGATCAGTAGCAGTTAAGGCAACCAGACTGCTTTCAACTCTCAAGTGCAAGGGTGTAGAAGCATTTCCTCATAGAACTTCCTGCTGGTCTTAGGGCTCCAGAACCTCATTCTCAGAACTCAGAAGAGGTGTATTTTCAATATAACCTCCATGGACAGGATAGGAGAAGATAAGACCTTTGGGGGGGGCGGGGGGGGGGCTTTTAAGACAGGGTTTCTCTGTGTAACAGCCCTGGATGTCCTGAAACTTGCTTTGTAGACCAGGCTGGCCTTAAACTCACTTAGATCCACCTGCCTGTACCTCCTGAGTGCTGGGATTAAAGGCATGGGCCATCATGCCCAGCAAGACCAGACTTTTTAAAACGACTCTTCAAGCAATTTATAGTTCTTCATGTTCTTTGGGGGTTATGAATTTTGCAGTTTGCCTCCTGCAGTCATTTTGAATAGAGACAGTAGTAATAATAAACATACCAGTAAGGGTTTGTCCTTAGAGTGAGCCTGCCTACCCAGAAGATGTTTGGATTCTAAAAATATAAAGACCATCAGTCAGATTAATGTCCCTTCTCACGCTGGTTACCTCAGGTGCGCTGGCGCCTGCAATAACCTGACATTCCAAGGTGGATTAAAAAAAACAGAAGAGCAAGAACAAGAAAAAAAAAAAAAAAAAAGGCAAGCTGCTCCTTAGGAAAGCACTAGAATTCGGTGAGTGTACGTACTTCAGATCTCAAACCCACCCCGGAAGCAGCACTGGCTTTGGCTGGACTCGAAGGTATTTACTCTGGACACTATGCCAAGGCATTAACAGCTGCTGTATTAATTATTTATGGCCTTAGTGTCAATCATCTAAGACAAGATCCAAAGAAATATATTTCAAAGTCATCTAGTTAAAAAAAAAAAAAAAAAATTCTCCGCTGCCTAACAGGGCTCCCTTGTCATTTGTTACCCTTGAATTTCTTCCCAAAGAAGTCATCTCAGAAAACCGTGCCCTTAAAATTATGTTTCCTTCCCCCCAGTGTTTTCTTTGAAGTGCTTTCCGTCGCAGAAGCAAGCACCCTGGCTGTGTCTGCACTGTTTTGAGAAGATGGCTTACACCTGGGGAACCCCTGACACGGTTTAGTTTTTGAAACTTCAATCAACGAGGCCTGGAAGTGGAAAGGAAGCGAGCCCCTCCCCTGCGCACGAGCCTCGCGGGTTCGCGCCGGGCTGCGAAGCCCTGGGCCCACGCGGAGGTTGCTCCGGGTCGCCCGCCAGCCCAGTGCTGCACGCACGGGCAGAGTCAGTACTTTGGTGGCGAGCATCTCCAAGAAGAGTTTCAGTCCGCTTGGCCAATAGGTGACTCGTCGTCCCCTCTCACGCGGGAGATTGGCATCCCGGCTTGGGGACCTCACCCCCTCCCCAACCCCGACCTCTGCTGGAGGCTTAGGGGCGCGTGGGACCCGGTGGCCAGGCGGGCTCCGAGGCTGCGCCGCCCCCGGGCGTCTCCGAGGCGTTCACTCCCGGCCCGCAGCATCCCGCGCCAAAGCGCCTCGCCCGTCCTCACGCCGGTCCCGGTGGCCCGCGAGGACACGGGCACACGCCCCTTACCTGGGCGAGGCCGGGCGCGCAGGCGCCGAGCGTGGAGCCCGCTACCGGCCGCTCAGCCCGCGCTCCCGCTGGGTCGGACAGTTCCGGGGGCCGCGGCGCAGAGCTGTCGCCGGCGCCACCGCCCCGGGCTGCCGCAGACCGCGGGAGAGCGTCTGCGCGAAGCCCCAGCGCAGCCCTGGCGGGAGCGCCGCCTCCCAGGCACCGGCCACAGCCCCCCGGCCTCGGGAGCGGCTGCCTCAGCGCACCCGCCGCCCGCGCGCAGAGGTAAGCTTGGGGCGAGTAGCCCCGCGTCGCCGCGTCCCCGCCGGTCCCCACCGCCTCCGCCCAGGCGAACCATGGAGTTTGCGCTCCGTCCCGCAGCCCCACTTGTAGAAGCGGGCTCCCGGCCGCTGCCCCGGCCGCAGAGGAGAGGCTCCCGCCAGCCCCTCGAGTCCAGGAGTAGGTCGTGGGAGCTACATCAGCAAGGAGTCCCCAGGGTGGGCTAGGATACGCCTGGGCGGAAAGGGGGCACGGAGAAGGATGGGGGACGAGGAGAGCTTCCCAAGGGGTCAGCAGCAGCATCTCTGCCCCCTGAACTCTAGGGTTTGCAGACTCTTTTTCCTAGAGGGAAATGAGTAATTTGGGTACTGAGGTGTGAGGGGAGGTTGACAGTAGAAGCTTAGGGTCCCAAAGGGCATTATGCAGAGAAAAGACCAGGAGCTAGGTGCATGGTGAGGTTTAAGAGCCAATGTCCAAAGTTTGTACTTGTTAGGAGCTGCAAAGGGCAGCCTGGGCTAGTGAGAGCTGGTGAAGGTGTCAGCTCAGGGTGGGAGGACCCTGCGGGATGGCGGAAGGGAGGAGGGAAACGGGAGGGGGAGGACCATCTGTTTTGCCTCTGCTGTGTGAGGGCCTTGGGATGTGGGGAAGGCTAGATGGAGGTCGTGCATGCTTTGCTTCCTAAGGTTCTGGAGGACACTCTGATGGCGAATGCTCTGGGTCCTTCAAGGAAAATAAAATGCCCCTGCCCCCATGAGCACAAACAAACAATTTTGGAACGGCCTCAAAAGTTCCTGGATTTGGAAACATTTTCATGTAGAGAGGAGGTTGGCGTTTCTCTCTGGTTTTGCTTAATCTGATACGCAGTACACAGTGGCTATTGCAAACTTTGTCACAATGAAGCAAGATACAGGGAAAATAGATGCCCAAATGGGACAAAACACTTCTGTTGTGGGTTAGACTGGCAACGTCCATACAATTTAGGAAGGGCTGAGATATGTGTTTATTAAATGTTGGGACGCTTTTCAGAAAGTTGAGCCCATCTCAAACGTTTAGGCTCCGGATACTGCTCTTCAGTGTTTTGGGGGCTGCTTTTGCTTGTTTCCAGAGTCCTTCAATCATATTTTAATATGTGCGTATTGAGTATGGGCTGTCCTTTCCTGTCATAGATGAATGCGCTTAGAATGTAAAATACTGCCTTGCAATTTTGGCTGCTTAATATGTAGAAGGGGAAAATATGTTTATTTGGTCAAAGCACTGGTTGTTCAGATTTTATATTTTTCATTAATCAAGCATTTGTGGATTCATCATTTACACTCTTACCCATTTCTGAAAGTGATTTGAGGAAGTTTAAGGTGAAAACCACAAATCAAATAAGCTATTCTTGTAAATCTCCTTGACCTCTCATGGGTTCGTTTGTAGTAAATGCTTTTGGAAAGGTGAACTTTCCAAAATAGGGAATCATGGCTGCCTTTCCTGGCATAGTGCTGGTGATACCAGTGTTTTGCAGTATAATCCCCGAAGCATCTCATTTGCATAATATTATGTTATGGTTACACAGGTAAATGATTTAAGAGGAACCTACTAATCACTGTCATTGATATTAAGAAAAATAATGTTGATAGCTTACAGCATTTAAAAAAATATAGAGATTCCCAGGACCAAAGAAAATAGTTTGTCTCTTTGAACTGAGTCAGAAAGAAACCAAATGGAGGCATTTCCTCATCAGTCAAATTAGAGACACAAGTGTGGTTAGTGCTTGGCATCCAAGCACAGCAGATAATGAGACTGACAGCAGTTGGAAGATAGCTTCACAAAGTGGGGCTATTGTATGATGATCAAATGTCCTGGCTCGGGGAGTAAAAGAGAACCCATCAAAACAAACAACTCCTAGGAATGCCAATATACTTAAAATAATGCTGGGTGGTGTTGGGTACCATGAACAAGACTCTGCCTTTCCCTTCTCCTTCTGGCTGAGTTTTGATGGAAATGTTACTGCCTGGTGTCTAATGACAGCGCTCTCTCTCTCTCTCTCTCTCTCTCTCTCTCTCTCTCTCTCTCTCTCTCTCTCTCTCTCTCTCTCTCTCTCTCTCTCTCTCTCTGATTTTCCCTGACTTCTTTGTGTTGGTGTCTGTTCATTCTGTCTCTGTTCCTCAGGGATCTCAATATGATGTATTTACCCACCCTTTTTCTTCTTCATTGTTAGTTTTTTTTTTTAATCTAGTGCTTTTTCTTGATTTCCTTGCTTTATAGGTTATCTTCTTTTATTTGTAGATTTTGCCCAGAATTGTCCTTTATTAATTTAGGTGATTTCTTCCTAAAACGATGTCATAGTTCTGCCTTCCTCCTAGGCTTCATATTTACACTGTGAAACCCCAGTGAGGGCTTTGCACTGCTCTTTTTGCACTGTCTCCCAAATCTAAACTTAGGCGCTAACCACCATCTTTCTCTTAAATGAGCAGGGAAAGCTTCCTGTCAATTTTCACATTTCTCCTAAGTACCCAGAACCTCCCCAATACCTTTTCTTTCCACATGAAATTCACAAACAGTCCCACAGTCTCCATCTCCACAGCGGCTCTCCCCTCCTTCGTATTCTCAGTGTGACTGCCTTTGTTCGAGCTCATCGTTTTCTAGATAACTATCACCCTCGCTGATTAAGTTGCCATCTCTGGCCTCTCTGTTCCTAATGCATTTCATCCTTGCTTTTGGAGAACTCTCCTGCCTGACGTGTGCCCAGAAATGTAAACCTCTGCTCTAAGAGCAAGAGCCTCTGCTAAGAAGTCGCAGTCTGGCCTCTTTGACTTATTTAAGTGAATCTGCCCTGTACTAGGTGTAGCCTTGGTTGAGAATTTTAAAAGCATCTGTTGTTGTTCAGGGGATACTGAAAAATTTTCGATGTGGGGTTCTAGCAATCCCACTGGCTTGCAGCTCCTCCATTTAGTCCCCTGAAGTGTATAGGTGTTCCCCTTGCAACAGTCTGACCTGCTGAAGGTGGTGGCTCTCTCAAGCCACAGCAGGGCTCTGTGTTGCACCTCTGTGCTCATGCTGTCCCCTCCACCTGGAACAGGCCTTTCATTTCCATGTAGTCACTTCCACCTTCCGAGGGTTTGGTCAGTTGCTGCATGCTTCTTGGTCTCCCTTTGAACTACAACTCTGACTCCATCGAATTCTGTTACCTTCGATTTCACTGCTCTGAAGTGCAAGTCAATTATGTGTTTTCTGCATTCGTACTTAAGAGCTCTGCAGTAACCTGGCCAAATCTTCCCCATCATTTCCTGAAATACTTAGCCCAGAGCCTGGCTGCCCACTGGACATCAGTAGCTAATATAATTAGTTGGATTAAGTTCTCCCTGGGTCTGTAGTCTCAGTTTATATAACTGATATTATTTAAACACAATTTGGTTCTGATAGTAGAGGCTGTGCTTCATTAACTTGAATAAACAAGTGCATATTAAGTACAGATTCTGGTTGAGCAGGGTCTCAGATGAGGCTCATGATTCTGCATCTCTAACAAACTCCCAGGCAGTGTGGAAGAAGCTGGCCCTAGAGGCACATGCTCAGCATGAAGGCAAAAGGTGATGTTAACAGACTTGGGAGTTTGTAGCAGTGACTTCTACTGTGCTTGGTGACAGTTCTAAAGTTGGTGCCTGCTTCCATATGACTTTATATGAGGAAAGTACAGGCATGGATATGTTTCTCAAGAATGGATGGAGGGGTGGGCAGTCCTGTCTGTTTTCCTATGATTTTTATGCTACATTATTGCAATTGGATTTGACCCCATTGCCTTTTACTCCAGCCAGATAGCAGTGCTTTGTTATACATTTTTCCCAGCACTGTACATCCTGCCTCAGTTTCTTTCTTCCCCTGCTTTGATCCTCCCCACTCCCAGCCATCTTTGTGCACACTTTCTCTCCCTTTCCATCCCTACCCTCTCTTGAAATTCTCTTCGAGTGCCTTGGCTGACTCTCTGCCCCACCCATTCTTCTGCCATACCCAGTTGTCAGGGCTCAGGAGACTCAAGCTACCTTTTTACCTTGGTTGTCAGTGGGAGACCCCAGACAGAACTGTCTCCTTTCTGGCTTCCTCTATCTCCTGTTGGTAGAAGGTGTAGGTGACAAAGCTTGGGTCTGCTTCAGGACCCAGGCAGATGCCATGTGGATCTTCCTTCCCTTGGGATGAGAGAGTGATGCTGGTCTGGGCAAAGAAATGAGGCTTGCTAATCTGCTCAAACTGGTGTGTGTTTCTGCCTGTATTCTTGTACCATGGTCCTGCTACAGCTAAACAACTTTTCTATTGTTGGAAACAGTTCCTTTATCTATCTTTCTTTCTTTCTTTCTTTCTTTCTTTCTTTCTTTCTTTCTCTCTCTCTCTCTCTCTCTCTCTCTCTCTCTCTCTCTCTCTTTCTTTCTTTCTTTCTTTCTTTCTTTCTCCCTTCCTTCCTTCCTTCCTTCCTTCCTTCCTTCCTTCCTTCTTTCCTTCCTCTCTTTTCTTTCTGTCTCCCTTCATTCTACTTTCTTTCCTCCCTCTCCCTCCCTCCCTCCCTCCCTCCCTCCCTCCCTCCCTCCCTCCCTCCCTCCCTCCCTCCCTCCCTCCCTTCCTCCCTGTCTGTCTTCCTTTCTTCCTTTCCTTCCCCCACCTCCATTTTTTGAGACAGGGCTTCTCTGTGTAGCTTTGGAGCCTGTCCTAGAATTCACTTTGTAGACAGGCTGGCCTTGAACTCACAGAGATCCTCCTGTCTCTGCCTCCCGAGTGCCCTCTGATGGTGGCTTTCTTAATTTTTTTCTTTTTCTTTTTTTTTTTTAATTTATGTATTGGGGATCTGAATCTAGGTTGTCACATAGGCTAAGCAAGAACTCTACTGCTGAGCTACTTCTCCTGCCCCTTAAATATTTTTTTTAAATTATCATCTTTATTAGACAATTTTTTTGTGTGCCTGTGCATAGACATGCTCACATGTGTGCATGGGAGTGGTCATGTGAAAGTTAGAGGAAAACTTGTGGAAATGGTGTCTTCCCTTCTTCCCTATCACGTGGAGTACAGGGATTGAATTTGAGGTTCCAGATTTGGTAGCAGGTGCCTTTTGGTAGCAGGTAGCCATTTGGTCAGCCCCCTCTTTTTACTTTTTTCGAGACAGAGGCCCACTAAGTTTCATAGGCTGGACTTGAACTTGAAATCCTCCTGCCTCATCCTCCCACATAGCTGGCATTACCAGACCTGGCATATTTGTATTTCTTAGGAAAACGACTTTTCCTTGAATCTCTAATTCAGGTTTTGTAACCCTCAGGTGCACATTAAAAATCACTTCAAGGAACTTAAACAATAAAAGTGCTTAGCAGTATTTAAGGAAAAATCTCCCAGAGTGATTCTCGTCTCCAGCCTGAGTGGAGGACTGCACCTTCCTTCCGGTAGGTAAAGTGGGTGTAATATGGCAGCCCAGATGGCATAGTAGTTTTCTAAGGCAAACTCTGGCCATTAGCTCATCAGCTCAGAGTTTGGAGAGGTTACTTCTGTTCCCTGGACCTTGATTTCTTTATGGTGAGGTGAGTTGAGTTGGCCATAGAGTACCATATGTGAGATGCTGTCTGCTGAGTTGCTGCTGTAGTGCCAGGGGCACCTATGTTCTGGGAAGGGCAGTGACTGTTCACCCTGCCAATCACAGAACTGCAGCTTGAAGGCCCTGATCCACTAAGGGGTTAGCGTAGTCAACACGGCCCTCTCTCCTGGTTCAGCTTCAAGAGATTCAGCCCAGTGCGATCAGTTTGAAAAGAAATTTATTAGCATATTTCTCAGAAGGCAGTGAAAAAAATAGGGAAGGCATATATACTAATAAAAATTCAACCACCCTTTGGTATTTGATTCATTTGGTGCCACATCAACTCTATGATCTCGTAAATAGTGGAGATAGATTAAAATACTTATAAACTGATACAGAAGGATGGCTAGACTTTTTTTTTTTTAACCTACTTCGTGAAAAATGACTCAGCTCTTTAATAAAGACAGTTCTATCATCAACAAATAAAAAGGATTGAAATTCATGGGCCTGAGAGAGCATTTTATTTTGGTAATAAATATGAATGTGCAAAGCATTTACATTGCTGAGTTTATAATAGGAAATGGAATTTAAAAATAAAAAAAGCACACACAGAGATATTCTGTCCTGTTCAGGATAAAGCCAATCAACTTTTGCTCCTCTTTTTTGGCTGGGATTCTGAATAGCCATTATGCTATTATATTATCATCATATCAGCAAAACAACGCTTAGATAAATGGACAGAACCAATAGTAACTGGGGGCTGATATTCCACTTTCTTTTCTTCACACATTTGAAAATAAATAAAAAGGGTATTTTGTAATCTTAGTGGGTCTGGTAGGGGTAGCAGAATGTGATTATCAGGGATGCCTTGTGACCATGATTATCAGGGATGAGGCGTGACCCTTTTGTCAGTTGGAATACAAAATTCCATTCTGGTTACTTTTAGTCAGGACAAATGTTCTTAGCTAAGTTTATGCTAATGGCCCAATATTTATTTCCACATTGTGATGTATAGGTTTCTAAATAACACACTTAAGAAGATAAGATGGGGTATTTAAAAGTATACTGGGCTGCACTGAAGACTGTTGTGGGAAGTGATGAACACATTCTCCTAAATCTTTACTTGAGTAAACTAGTGTAACATTCTGCAGAGAGCTGTGAAGTTTGATGTGTGTTCTCTAAGAGGTCTGTCTCATGCTTAGCTTATTAAGTAAGGTTTTTGTACCTCAAAGCCTGAATACTTGGTTAGCGCACACTGATTTCCAAACAGGGCTCAAAGTCTAATTCCTTTCAGGCTTAACACATTGCTGTGTCTTTGACACATTACAAAAGGGTGTGGAAATGACCCTTAAGTCATGGTGTCTTTAGAGTTAAACGTGACATTTGTATAAAATTCTCCTTGATAAATAGAAAACTGAGACACTGAAAATTTGGAATATTTAAAATCAGAGTCCAAGGATATTGAGTGGTACAGGTAATGATGGATAATGCTTACTGGTATCAACATCAAACTCAAAACTTAATGTACGTCTCTGTGTGTGTGTTTATGTGCATTAAATGTGATGGTTTGGGAGTAGGGAAATTTTCCCTCACAAGATTGAGGGGGATGAATTACCTTATATGCGATGAAAGTCTAATGTTTTGAATAATGACACAAATTATGAGATGTCATTGTTTATATATAAAAGTACTTACACACACACACACGAGGCATTTTTATTTTATTTGAGGGAAATATTTTTACTCAACTCAGTTGATTTTAGATGCTGAAGTTCTGGAAAGTCATTCAATCCTTGTTTGTGTTGCACTTTGAGGACGGGAAATAGAAGAGCCCAGAGATTGAGTTTATATCCTAGACAAGACTTTGTGACTATCACTTCTGGTACTTTTCATTTATGAGCTGTGTAACACTGACTTAATATTACTTAACATTCTTATTAATTTCCCAATCTATGGAACAATGAAAAATGCGTTTGTGGAATTGTTTGTAGATAGTACAGTACAATATGCTTAGCAAAGGTTCTTGGCACCTCTAGCATTCATGAAGGTAGACATAATTGTACATCATGCAGCTTGTTATCAATATCAAGTTCCATGACTTCTTGGCCAAAGGAACTTTTACAGCCATGAAAGCTTGAGCTTCAGTTTGAAACTGAAGTATTGGTATTTTGTAATGCTGTATTTTTTAATATAAATTTTTCTTTTTTATATTTTATTTTTCTCTCATACATTGCAGCTTCCCCTCTCTCTCCTCCTCCTAGCCCAGCCCCACCAACAACCTCACATTTCCTCAATCCTCTGCTCCACAATGATATATTTTGTATTTTCTCATCTACTTTTCCTTGTTTACTTTAGAAGAACAGTGAAATGGGAACCTAGAAAGTGCTGGAATGCAAGCACTATAAGGAATCTTAAAGGAAAGGTGTAGCCATGTGAGACCCCCTGTACATTGTTCTCAATAGGTGGGTTCTAGAACTAGACCCCCTGTAGATTTGTTCTTGATACAGGTGGGTTCGAGAACTAGGCCTCCTGTAGATTGTTTTCAATACAGGTGGGTTCTAGAACTTTAGGAGAGCTCAGCTGGCTAAATAGCTTTTGCACAACTATGCTCCCTTCATTTAGTCCCAAGGTGAACACATGGAATATTGGAAAGTGACTACGGTCAGGAGTGGTCCAGGAAAAGGAGTTGATGTTGATAGGGTCTGTGTACCTAGGGTGAGAGCACATCTTAGTGGTGCCTCCTACCAGGAAGCCTGATTTTAGATGGGCTTTCAGATCCAAGTCCTCCTGAGTATAGCAGCATTTATATTAATAGGTGGATTTTTATCTGTTGTTATAATTTAGAAAGAAAAATAATTGACAAGAGAAAGATATAATTGGTGAACTATATGAAGGATTTCCAGAGCTTAAATTCATATACTTCTTGTCCTCTTGCCCTTCCTATGGTTCTTAATAGTCAATTTCACTTTCAAAAGTATAACATCTTTTGGGGAGATGTCTAATGTACATAGCCCAGGCTGTTCTGAAACTTATTCTGCAGACTAGCTGGCCTTGAACTCAGAGATCAGCCTGTTTCTGTCTCCCAGTGTTGGGAATAAAGGTTTGTGCCACTGTGCTTGGCCTTCGTTATTTATTCATGTTTGAAGGATAAGTCAACAGTTTTCCTTTTCAAATTTTGAGATAAAACTTGAAAGAAAGAAAGTTATCATTTTTTATTGTTTCAAAAGTGTAGTGCCCATAGTAGGTTAGCACTGCTGCTTTGGGGATTGTAGTAAGGTCCCGCATTGTGGTGAGGAGCTTGTGGTGGAACATAGCTGCTCACCTTACGGTATCTGCAAAGCAAAGAGAGAAGAGGTCAGTGTCTAATGCCTCCGTCTAATATCACCCATGCAATACTTTACTTTTCCAACAAGACCCTACACCGTGAAGTTCCTGCTGCTTCTTTGTATTGGAACTGGTTGAGGACCAAGTGTTTAAGACATTGCCCCTTTTGGAACATTTAATGTCCAAGCCATAGCAGAGGCTTAGCCTCACCAGTTCAGAGGAGCGACCAGGCCACACTTGGAGGTTAACGGTGGTTTGCAGCTAGGAGTGCTTGTTGGAATTATTTATGGTTCCAAGTGAAAGTCCAGGAAAAGCTCGGCTCTGTCAGACCCTGTTGTCATCACTTTGCCCCAAGAGCCGAGAGCCAGCCATGTAGGGCCTGTCTCCTGTGAATTCTGGCAAGCAGTCTTTGCTTCATCATCGACTTCTCACTGGCCTTTATGGCTTTTAGTTCACTGCAATTCCCTACAGCAGTGTATACTGCTGGCTTTGTTCTTTGCCTCGGTGCTTCTGTAAACATCACATATTGGGTATTGGGATTCCAGGACCCCAATCAAATCCTGTAAAGTCTAAGAGAAAGAGCTGAGGAGATGGTTCAGTCAGTAAAGTGCTTGTAGTGCAAGCTCAAGGACGAGTTGAGGCCTCCGGAGTGAACGTGGAGGAGCTGGGTGCAATGGTGAGTGCGCTAAGGCCAGGAGGTCTCTGGGACTTGCTGAGACTTGATGGACAGCAAGTCTAGCTGGACTGCTGAGCTCCAGGTTCAGTGTGCGAACTTGTCTCAAAAATAAGGAGGTAAAGGGCAGGATAATGGAGGGAAAAACCCAGCTTCTACCTCTAGTCTTCATATACACGTTTGTTCATTCATATGCATGCCCTGTACTGACACCCATACATGCAGCTACATGCACCTATGAGGAATATGTACATTGTCTGTCTCTCTCAAAAAATAAAAATATTCAAGAAGAAAAGAAAAACCAACCCCCTCTCAAACCAAAAGGAGGTGGTAGAGTTGACATCTTGGAACCAGCAAACCTGGATGAAGTTTGCTGTCAGTACTATGTAGAGTTTTGCCATTGGTGACCACTTAGGCTTCAGTGACCACTTGGCAGGCATGGAGACTAGCAGGTCTATTGCTAGCAGTGCCTCTTCCTTTGTCTCTGGGCTTTCCCCTTCTTAGTATCTGGGAATGGCCATTTGTTCTGTATTTGTGTTTTATAGGGAGGAAATCTATAGCAGTCTTCTTTCTCTTTGGCTTTCCCCCCACCATCTGTTCCTATAGCTACCAAGATAACCTCTAAGGTCCACATGTGACAGTGAATATCCAAGCTGCTGTTGTCCTGGCAGAGACCCCTGTACGTTCTTCAGATCCTTGGAGATTTCCTTGCCTTGCAGGACTTACATAAGCCAGGTTTAACTTCACTCAGCATTCAGTAGGCTCTCAGATCTGTTGTCTTCCTCTTGAAGTGCAGTGGATAAGGAACAACAGGATATGCTCTGAGGTGGCATTGCCAAAGGGGAATAAAATCTTTAGGGACAGCTATGCATTGAGATCATGTTTCTGAACCATCAAAGGACTGTCCAGGCTAAGTAACATTTCTCCCAAGTCTTCAGGGTGCACACCAGTATATCCATTTAAAATTCAAGTGTTAGAATTATTTATGTTGATGTGTAGAGTAGTCAGCACAAGTGATGCTGGCCATTAATGGTTAAGCTTCAGCTCTCACTCTGACCACTGTTTCGAAACCCAGCAGTCCTGTTGTGTTTTGCTAACTAACAATTGGTATTCGGGGAATGAGGCATTGTTGGTCTAGCATTTCCTTGATATAGGATCATGCTGTACTTGAGTACCACATTGTCTGCCTTATCTCTCACCCATATTGCCACTGTCCCTACACTGTAAGGGAGGGCTCAGTGGTAATTGAAGGGTAATTTAGTAAAGGTGGGTGATTGGCAGAAAGCTATATGTACCCTGGGCATGATCGATCCGAGGAAGAGGAGAATCAAACATCCAGGAAGTAGCAACATCAAACCTTACAGATCCAGAGGCATATTACTGGTCACCTGGCAAGCTTATTTTCAAACACTGAGAAACATCTGAGCTGCTCCCTAGGCGTAATTATACAGGTGGTTGGAGGACGTCTCTGCAGGATGGGTTCTTAATAGTCTGTAGAGTCTAATTGGGAAGGTCATGCTACTTGCAAGGCCTCTCTGGCTCTGCCACTTCTTCATCCTTTTTTCAAGCCATTTCATGACCAGACACATTGGGGTCAGGATTCTGTATGGGCAGAAGCTTTTCCAAACATCTCAGTGTGATGAAAGACAAGATTGAATATTTGTGAACCTCCCAAACTCCCATGGCCGCTGTCTCTTAACCCCCTCCAGGGAGGAGACTGGCATGTGCCTCGCCATCTGTGTCAGATAAGAAGGCTTAGAAGAGACATGGCCCGAAAACTCTGAAAGGGTGGCATGTAGATACGGAAGTAGATTCGTTTTCTGAAGCTCCAGCAGGCAAGACCAGATTCAGTGGGCAGGAATGTAGGGAGACAGATTTCAACTCAATATGAGAAAGTACTTTCTAATGATTCCAACTTTCCAATAACAGTCTGTCTGCCCTCAAGTTTCATGTTCCCTTAAGCTGAAAGTCGGCAGTGTGTGTGTATCAGTCACCAGAAACCAGAATGGGAGTTTTAGCACTGAGTGGAAACTCAGCTGAACTGATCTCCATGATTCCTTGAAGTTATTGTGAAGTCATTTGAAGACTGGTAACAGACAGGGGCTGGAGGGTGTATGAGAAAAAGTGAGAGGTATTTGTAGACTCCTCAGACCGAGGGCGAATGGTCACAAGTCTCTCTGTTTTTAACACATTGGCACTTATTAGCACTTGTGTCACGCTATCACATGCTCTCATCTAGCAACCCAAAGGCACAGATTCCAGGGTGTTATTTGTTAGCCAGAATTCCACAACTGCTTCCTGCTCTGCACCAGGCTCAAGACTTGGGGGATTTTTCTCAAGTTGTGAGCAGGCAACCTTGTTTAAATGCCCTTGAGAATCCTTGCATATTCGCATACCACTTTGCTGTGCTTCTCACATGCTGTTTGTGATATTTGATTGTAATAGGCTTTGTCTTGAGTTTTTGGATTTTTTTCCCCCCTCTCACTACTTGAAAGTAGGCTTGTTGATTTCTGGATCAAGTTAATGATTGCAGAAGATTTGGGCAAAAAAGTAAATGCTAGGTTGGTAATCCACCCATCTCTCTATTAATCCTAAAAGAAATACTGGGATGAGTTTTATACTCCCTGCAAGGAACCAAAATGCTATAGTACTCTTTGTTTCTGACTCTAACTTCTAACCCTAGATACATCCTAATTAGCTCTCCCATATCTCTGGGAGAGAGGGAAAGGTAGTGAAGGGAATGAAGCCTGAAGAATGTTCCACATTAGATAAGTGGGATACCCTTATGTAACACCTTTGGTTTCCCCACTGAATCTATTGCCCTCTGGAGCCCTGATGGTAGGCTTGGCTATGTTGTTTGCTTCTGTGACTTCACGGTTTCTCTCCAGACAGTTTCTGAGCTCATTTGCTCTTAAATTCTGTGATTCATCATCTGTCTTCCCTTCCAAGGATTTCTGCAGCCCTTTTCTTCCTACACAGTATTTTCCAAGAAGACAGGATGGTGCTGACACAAGACACAGTGCGGGGCATAGAAATCTGGGAAGTGCGATGGGAAAGACTTTGCTCTTTGTTGTCTGACTCATCCAGATGAAGTTCCTGCTGCTGCCTCTGGATGACTTACAAACACCTCCTAGCAGAAGACTCTTCTTGTGTAAATAAGTGTGCTACACATGTAGGGGAATCTCAAAGTGGCAATGAGATACTGTGTAGGGAGCATTTATCTTGGGCCAAACTAAAATGAACAGCTGAGAAATTTTTGCTGCTAGCAGCTGGAACCCCCTTTTTCTTTCCTTCTCTTTTCTCCAACAACTGGAAGGCACACACAAAAGTGCTAAAGAAGTTTCCTTGGCCCATGCCAAGTCCTTTATCGTTGTGCTCTTAAATGTCATTCATCCTTCATATAGGATGGCTAGACGAAAGCAAGGTCCATTTTCCTGAGGCATGTTGATCTTGTGTGGGCAGTGAGAGTAACCTATTTCCCAGTGGCTGGGAATATTAATTCTGCTGTTTGTGTAGAGGACATAAATGGTACTGCAGAGACAGGAAGTGGGAGTGGGTTTGTATCTTAATATCGTCTAATGTGTCACACCTGTATCAGAACTCCTTTATTTGCAAAAGCTTTGCCTGCGCTATGGTGACACAGCAGCTCCAGAGCTTGACAATACATAGACACCTTATAAAAATTTATGAAGTTTGGGTTGTAAGGAACGCATTGCACATACAGAGCAGTCACATTTCTTATTAAAATAATTTCATCTCTAGGCCCATTGTCTCCATATCACCTATAATAGAAGTTCATGCTTTGGATAGACACCTCACTAGCCTGTAAACTTTATATGGGCTTTTGGCAAAGGCTGATAGTTTTATGAGATAAGATTTTCTCATCTTAGCAAATTAGATTATTAGAGGCAGCATATCTGGATATAAAATTCCAGTCGTAAGTTTGTACCTCAGAGACTCTGTGTATCCTGATTGCAGAGTGGAAATGGAGCATAATAAATCAGCCCATTTCTCTCCACACAACTCCATCATTCATCCTTTGTGTGGTTCCCATGACCACTTTTCCACAGTAGATCAGTCTGCATCTAGGTTGGCTAGTCTCATGTATGGTGTGTCTTCCTTCCATAGCACAGCTATGGCATGTTCTTATTTGTGTGGCATTGTCTAAGCCTGCTCATGATAATATGGCAAAATCTAGGCTAGTGAGACTATGGTCTACCCATCACAAAAGCATACTATTAAGAAGGTATTTCATTTAACATGGGTTAGAATAGACAACCTCCTAAAACACAGATAGAGGCCCACTGAAGACTTCAAGAATTCTTTCCCGGGCCCCTTCTGAGGGGACAGAGGAGTGACCTGACACTAAGAGCTCCTTATTCCATCCCTTCTGCTTCATCTATGAGGGATGCTTCTTCATTGTGCCTCTGTCAATACTTCTTTGATCCATGGATACCACCGTCTGTTGCCCCAAAGCCAAGCGTGGCTGCAGTGACTTGCAAGGAAAAAAGATTTAAGGAAGATTTCTTCCAAAATGGAACTGAGGTAGTTCTACTGCACAGAGAATTAGATACATAGTTTTCAACCCATTTACACCCTGTATTATTTGTGTGATGTTGGACATTTTTTCTTATACTACCTCTTGATTTTGCTACAAAGCAAGCAGTAGGATTAGTTAACTCTTAAGAGCAATTCTAACCAAAGCAGCATGCACAGGACCTGCAGGTCTCCATCATGTCCTCTGTATAGATACTATAACTTTCAGTTGGTACTTTTTTTTAGGACTCCTAAATGTAAAGATGATTCTTACACCTATTCTTGGGCTCTTCTACTTTTCTGTTGGCTTGGCTTGTCCAATTTGATGTGATGGTTTTTGTGTAATCTTACTGTATTTTGTTATGTTTCACTGTTATCTCTTAGAAGCCTTTTCTTTTCTAGTGAGGGACAGAAAGGGAGTGGATCTGGGTGGGAGAGGAACTGGGAGGAATAGAGGGAGGAGAAACTGTTCAGATTGTATTGTATGAGGAAAGAATGGATGCTTATAAAATGGGGGTGGAGACATATGGAAAGTCACCCTTCCTTCCTTTGTACTATTTGATTTAATAAGTAGATGTCTGGAGAATCAGCCAATGGAATTTGAGGCTGGGAAAGGTCTACTCTCAAGAGGATAGCCCTGCTACTCTGAGCTCTGTCTAGGGGACTTTCAGAAACCTCTTTGTGTTGAAGGCCAGATTATTGGTCATGATTTGGCTAGGGCAGACCCTGGAACAGTGGCTTAATGAAGAATGTAATGACTTCCTGGAGACTGTAAAAGTAGAGTGTCAAACAGGGCCCAAGATGAACAGCTCAAGTGGTGGAGCTCAGTGTATTGTGTGTAGAAGAGCTAATAATTTCAACCAGTAATTTGAAAGATGTGTGTGTGTGTGTGTGTGTGTGTGTGTGTGTTGACTGTCTATTTTTCTTCACCTCATATTTAGAAACAGTCTCTCTCACTGAACTCTACAGTTCAGCATTTGGCTCAACTAGCTGCCTACCAGTCTTCCTGGATCCAGCTGACTGCAAATCCCAATGCTGGGGTTTCAGGAATGTATAGCCAAGCCTTGCTTTCATGTGTGTGTTGGGGGATTGAACTTGCTTGCACAGCAAGTATTCTTGCCCACTGAGCCATATCCCAAGCCCCCTTAGTAAACCTTGTCAGGGTGCCATCACCTGAATTTATCCATCCATTTATTTATCCATGTGTTCAACCCCCTTAGTATAGATGGTGTCAACCTTTCTTTCTTTCCTGTTTATGGAAAGGAAGAGTTTCTCAGTTGAAGATCTGAGAAAGAAAATTTCATACCCAAAGCAGCACAGCTCCATGGAAGCAGACAAAGCTGTTGTCTCAGAGAAGCAGGTAGGAGCACAGCAGCTCAGGATCAGTTCATGGATCAAGAGAACTTCAGTTCACTCCACAGACCTATTGGGGCCAGAATTCCCAGAAATGTTTCATCAAAGACATTTATTTCTGAGACGTAGGAACCTTCTGATTTAGAAGAACCTCGTGCCCCGACTACAGACTCTTAGCTTTCACCTTGTTTTTGGGACAAGGTGAGCCCATCTGAGTTCATTGAGAAGTCAGTCTGTAGATGGAGAACCTGCTGGAGGAGCCACAGGATTTTACACATAAAATCACATTGAAGGGTGTTTTTGTTTTTATTCACACTAGCAGAAAATTCCTCTTAGAACTGCCCATGTAGATAAGCAGGGTTCTGAATGCTTTTTTTTTCTCTCTCTCACTCCAAAGCCTTCATGATTTAGCTCCTTCAAAACTCTCTTTGAATGTCACCCCCTAAATAATTCCCATCAAAAAATTCCCACTTGAAAATATGCAAAAGTAACAGGACAAGTTGGGAACATGCTTACCCGAAATCCGAGTGTCTAAAACAATTCAAATTAAATTCTATAGTTCTGTTTCAGAAGAAAGGACTGTTCGACCGCATTCTGATAGCTGTTGATCCTCAGTTCTAAAATAGCCACTCTAGATGCTTTGCAAGAATATGATTTTGAGATGGAAACTTAAAAGTAACTGAATAGCATCAAATTTTGAACAACAAAATGCCTTAATTACCAATTATTTTTATAGTCAGCAAGTCAGCAGCTCATTTTCCATGCCTTCTAAAGGTATCATGTTGTCCCTTACCATGTACAAGTGCAACAGAGGAAAAGATGGAATCTCAGAAGAGAATATGCGAGACATTATCTTTTATTATCTTCCAGAAAAGCAAGTTGACTTTGACAGAGTTCTACTACCCTGTGGCTTGAAAGCTCTTGATGTAGCTGAGATAACTGAGTGAATGGGGGCTACAGTGACTCATTTTGATCTGACAACACCTGATGCCATGGTCTAAATAAGGGACAGTGGATAGTTTAGTTCTTCAACTTCTTTGGACGTATCTAGGATCCTCTAGTGATGATTATGCCCATGTTGTTTTGAACATACCTTCCCAGATAAGGGAACATGAGCTGCAGACTCTCAAGAACATGGCTTAATAAACAACGATGTATGTGATCCAGATGAGGCTTTGATGTGCGAGGCAAAACTGCCATGTCCTTTGGAGGATGGCTTGATCATTGATCCTTGTCCTCATCAATTTCAGTGGCACTTGCTCTCAGATTTACAGGTAAAGTAACATTTTTACCCTGGCTGAGTACCCACAGTCAAACTGTCTTACTAACCACAATCCATTTCTGGTTGAATTTTTTCACCTCTTGAAGCTGCCTTTATATTATGCCACATTGTGCATCTCTGGATTGATTTTTTTTTTTTTTTTTTTTTTTTTTTTTTGCCCTATTGCCTGTGTTGTATTCTCTCAGATTGCTCTTTTCACCAAGTAAGTAATCTGGATCAGGTTGCTTATTTAAGTAAATCTATGTCAATAATTTGCTGTAAGGTATACTATATAGAAAATAGTTTAGAGTGGACACGATAATCCATTTTTCTGAGTATTAAATACACATTACATGGTAAATTGTCATGTGCCATTTCAGGTCACTGGAAAGCTGGCTGTCAAAGCAGGCTTGGCTCCCCCATTTCAGACTCAAGAACATTTGTCTCACAGTATCTTCCAACTGTCCAGGAATAGGTTGGCCCACCTAATTGTGACAGGGAGGGAATGGATCAGCAAAACAGCCAAAGAGTAAAGCCATTGTGTCCTTGGGAACAGCTAGATAGTAAGCCATTTTCAACAGCAGTAACTATTATTTATTCCATGGTATAAAAATGTTTGCAGTGGGAACAGGGAGATGGAAGCTCAGCCATAGGAAACTCATCTGTGAGAGAGGTCAGTAAAGAGCTCCAATTAACTGCCTCAACTTCCCCAGCTGATTCCTGCTGGGTGTTTATAAGCTCCAGATTTGATGATGTTGCCTTTGTTCATTCAGGCTACTTCAGTCATCTGGAGGATGTTGTAAATGCATCTTATAATGTTTATACTATCTGCTAGTTGTTAATTTTTTTCACTTCTGCTTGTTCTTGTAGTATGAATTTAATTGGCCCTCATAAGTGGCACTATTAGGAGATGTGGCTTTGTTGGAGTAGGTATGGCTTGTTGGAACAAGTGGCAGGCTTTGAGGATTCCTATGCTCAAGATACCTCCCAGTGTTAGAGATCATTTACTGTTGCCTTCTGATCAAGATATGGCCAGCACCATGCCGGCTTGCATACCAACATGATTCCCACCATGATAATAACAGACTGAACCTCTGAAACTGTAAGCAAGACACCTCAATTAAATGTTTTACTTGTAAGAGTCGCTGTGGTAATGGTATATCTTCACAGCAGTAGAAACCCTGACTAAAACACTTTCTATGTGCTACATACATTTACTTGTTCAAAACTAGAAGTATAGCTGCCATAGGCCATTCTCATGACTTGCAGAAGAACATCTTAAAACATTGTCACCTTCAGAGGTGTTGGGATAGTTTCAGTGTTGAGGGTGGTAGTTGCATGGGAGATTATCTTTATGTATAGTGAGTGTTGAGATTCCTGATAGAAGGAAAGAATATCACAAGGAGATATGGATGTTACCAAGACAAGGTCACAAGGAAAGATGATGAAGTAACCTAGTCTGGACTATCATTCTTTAAGTTTAGTTGTTAATAGATGTTATTTCACCTGACATAGTTATGATTTTACCTGATGTTGTTTGTATTAGAAAAAATTCTTAGTATTAGGTTTTTATTTACATTCTGAGAGTGACATGCCATAGTCAAATATGCTTCATATTTTTCACATGCCTACAGAGTCAAACTGATCCACTGCACTTCTTTTCCTTAAACTGTTAATAAGCCAAACAGTTTTACTTACTATTAAAACTGTTACATGTTTTTACCTTCCCCTTTCTTTCTCTTTGATTCCAAACCTACAGAAACAACAGCAACAGTTGTAAGCAGAGGTCATAGGATACTTGACAGTATTTTGGTTGTGATCTTAGCCTTGAATGGCTGACCCATCTCTCCAGCCCACACACCAGTATTTTTAAGCATTTAACACGTGCCTTTTGAAAATATGTTAGGCACTGTCACCATTTACAGGTAGTGAAACAAGTGCTTTTCTTCTCCTCCTCCTTCTCCTCCCCCTCCTCCTACAAGACAGAGTTTCTCTGTATTGCTTTGGAGCCTATCCTAGCACTCACTCTGTAGACCAGGCTGGCCTTGAACTCACAGAGATCTGTCTGTTTCTGCCTCCTGAGTGCTAGGACTAAAGGTGTGCACCACCAATGCCTGGCTAGTGCTAATATTCTTGAGGAATTTTACTTATGAAAATATAATGCCTGCCAGGATATGGTCTTGAACTTGGATCTTACTGATTCTGGAACTCATCTTCAACCAGAAAATCATAAAGGAAGAACGGAAAGGAATTTTAAAATCAGATATTCCATATTATCATTTTTATAGTTGAAGGCACAGGCCAAGAAATGTATATGTCCTCACCACACATGTAGCCAGTGGAAGAGGCAGTTTCAGTTGGTTATTTTCAAGGAGTTTGCAGACATTTCATCCCATCTAATTGGCTAACTTGGACCAAGCATTTCCTCTGGATCTCCCTCCTTTAACAAGGAGTTTGAGCTCCTTGTGCAGAATTTCGAAGTGACTCCTTCCAGAGTACTCTCTCTTCTTGTGGAAGGTTAAGAGGACTTCTAGTAGCTGGGCAAACACTGCCCACTGTGTAGATCTGTTATCTTCCTGGCTGTTGGGCTCCAGTCAGACTCCAGCAAAGCCTGGGAGCAAGTGCTGCTAGGGAATTTTCCATGTCTTCAGGACTCCTGGCCCCTTAAAGTGGATCTGATCCAGGGTGAAGCCAGACTGCTCTCTTTGTTCTTTTCTTAGTCCACTCTCCAGGCCCTCCCTCGATGTGGAAGGTGGATTGAGTTTGACAGATGGAGAATCAGCAGCAGTCTTGATACTGGCTGCCAAATGGGACCAGGGAGGAGGTGGCTCTGATGGGCTATGGTACTGAGCTGAAAGGGATGAGACATATGCACGAATGAAGACAATAGATATTGATGTTGACCCTCTTGGGGACATATCAGTATTTCCTATCACTGAATGAATGCATTCACAGTTTAAAAAGCAGTTGATGAGCAAGACTGGGATATCAGTCAGTCAATTAACCAATCAGTCATCTGTCTAGCTACACAACGAATAACTCAGGCAATATTTAATTTCTAAAATATTACTTCAACATAGATACATCTTGTACTTACACTTTTTAAATACTAGTACTTTCTGATGAAAACATAAAAATATGAAGATATTGTAGTTCAAAGAGATGCCCAGGCAGGGAAAAAGGTGCTTTCATTCATTTGTTCGTTCATTTGTTCATTCATTCATTCATTCATTCATTCATTCATTTTTGTGACAAGGCTGTGTTTTATTCTTTATCCTTTCCCAGCAAATAGCCAGGCTTCCTGAGCTCTGCTTGCCTCGGGGGATAGTTGTATCACTGAGAAGCACCATAAGTTGCCCACACTAGAAGAGGGACTGGCTGCCATTTCCTAGGGGCTTGGAAGGATTTGTATATACAGGGACCTTTGGGAAGTATAAATGGGAAGATACCAAAGAACCCACACAGAGATGTCCCTGTCTAAGAACCTGTCATCTGCTCATTTGATGCAGGCCAGTATTGTGAGATGACTTGAGTTTGTCAGAGGAAGAGAGCAGGCAGAGAATGAAAACCTTTAGAAGACTGTTGTAAATGGAGTTCTTAATTGGTCTAGATAATAAAAAGCCAGAGGCATATAGAGGGAAATGCTGAGAGATCAGAGAGGAGCACACCACTGCCACACCTTACCTCCATAGCATCTCAGCAGACAAGAGAGCCATTTCTTATTTCTCCCTGCTTATATCCTGTTTCTGTCCAGTTACCTCACTTCCTGTCTGTCTGTACAGACCCCAGACCTTTATGTTTAGCTAGTGGCAAGCTCCATTCTTTGACCCTCAGGCAGGATTTATTTGTACAAGCAAGATATCACCACAGGCTGTGGGTCCCTGTCTTTTGTGGGTCCCTGAATTCCAAAGCACACAATTCAGGACCAGCAACACCAAAATCTAGAGAGAATTCCACTCCACCAGTTTGCTCTTAAAAAATTAAAATCAGAGCAAATATTCCTGCAAAGGATCATTTTAAGGACATCTCATCTACAGACAATGGAAAAGAACTTTCCAAGGTGAAACTGCAATTCAAACTGTGATGTTGCCAGCCCTACAGTACCAGCCCTTGTTGCTGGGCAGGGAACAGACATGCCTCCTGAGGTCCCTGTAAACATCTGGAGGAATGGGCAAGGGTTACACATGGGTAGCCTTGACTGCCACCTGGTGGATTCGCTTTAGTTCAATGACTTTAAAGGTTTTTAGGAGCATAAATATGTTCCCAAATAAAAATCTACACAAAGCACACAGTCTGAAATAGATGACAGCAGAGAAGCATAGCATGGATTCTCAGGTTGGGCCCTCCCCACCTGCTCTTTCTTGAAGTTTCTCCGTGGGATCATGGCTGTAGACAGTAGAGAACCCCTATATGATCAGATTTGACCTAAAACAGCTCCCACCGATAGCAGTATGAAGGCACACTGAGTGGCAGAAACAGGGAAGTTTGTACTATATGCAAAGAAACTAAATATACTGAAGTTAAATATTTGAATACAAACTTGTTGCCTAAAATAACTATCTATGTTCTATGATGTTCTGTTTCTCTTGTGAACCTCCTTTGAGTTGATGGTGAAAATTGAGTTAATAATTCATTGTCACACTCTCCCATGTCTTGGATCTAATCCCAGGGGTGTTTATATACATAGTAAAAGCCACCACTTATTCAAACCTTAGGAATATATTCATTTAATTACTACCATAATCCTGTATGTTGTATTCCACTCTTATTTCCACCTTAGAGATACAGGAAACAGAACCAGAAAGTTGAGTGATGCCCAGGATTTGAGCCTGGGCAGTTTGGCTTATAGCCCCCTCTAGTTAGCATCTTGATCTGTAACCTGTACATCTGCAGTGTAAAGGCACCTGTTAGAGAGCACTGTTTACCCTTGGAATAGCAGTTGCCACTGAGGTTTTGTTTTGTTTCTCTTCTGCCTGTAGGACATCATCCATTTGGCTCATCCTGGATTCATTCAGCTTCTCACATCTAAACCATGAAGGCATAATCACTCTGAGTCTGCCAAGGGCTACAGGGATTTTGCCTTCAAGGCAAGGAGACATTTGGTCAATGCCTAGAAATATTTCTAGTGGTCACATCTTGGGGTGGGATGGGGAATGCATTATAGACACCTGATAGGCAGAGGCAAGGATGCTGGTAAACAAACTTACTGTCATACAGTCCCATAACAAGAATTATCCAGACCAGAATGTGAGGGGTACCAATACTTAAGAATGCTGGCAATTGTGAAATTATACTTCCACAATTTTGTTTGTAAAGTACTGTTTTCCCAGTGCTCTTTCTTACTGGTTTTTTTTTATTGGAAGGCAAGGATTCTTTTGTTTGGTAGGTCCTCACCAAGACATCTGGGTCTTTAGTTGCTTTTCTTCCCACCAGCTCTCTGTTCATGGCTGGTAAGCAGCTGAAGATCAGGCCCTCATTCATGTCCCTTCTTGTTGTTAGAGTTCTCTGTTTGGCCTACACCCCAAACTCTTGCTCTTGTCAAGCTAGAGTGTGCTAAGCTTTGTTCTTACTCAACATAGTTTTTCAAATGAAGTGACCATGAATTACTTCCCCAATGCTTAGAACTCAAGTTACAAAATCTCTTCTATTCCTCAGAATAGAAGGGCAATAAATACAAAAATGTCCATGGAAGAATGACATTTTAAGGAAATGCGAGGAAAACCTGAGTTTGCTCATATCATCATTTTGCACACTGCATTTTGATGTGGACCACAGTCAACTTGTTTCCTATGAAGCAGGGTCCTCCCTCCCTATGTGGCCCTCCCTCCCTAGGAACTCGTATGGCACAAGAGAATTCTTTACATTTCAGGGAAACAAACTACTTAACATTTCACTTCTCAGTGCTTCACAGAGGTATTTGGCCAGAAACCTTTCTTTCTCTCACAGAATCCCCCAGGAATGTTCTGTGTAGTTTTGGGAATGCTGGTCTGCGGAATAAATGTAACTTTTATCAACTCCTTGTTGCAGGAGTGGGGAGAAGGAAACATTCTTGAGTTATTAAAAAATCAGACTTGACAGTGCTTGGTGACTGATGGTTATGGCAGCAAGAGATCAAGAGAAATCAATGAGACAGTGTAGAAACTTCAAAATTGGGGGAGAAAATTTCATATCACTCCTTCTATTCACAAAGTATTAGACACCAGGGATTTAAGGAAGTATAAGCCACAGTGTGATGCTACTGAATTTGTCTCCTGGTTTATTGCAATGGCTTTCTAAATGGTTTCCCAGCTTTCATTCTCTTCTTCAACATCTAATCTCAACTCCACAGTGCCAG
Organism: Cricetiscus sungorus; assembly: GCA_030556225.1. Classification (NCBI taxonomy): domain Eukaryota; kingdom Metazoa; phylum Chordata; class Mammalia; order Rodentia; family Cricetidae; genus Cricetiscus; species Cricetiscus sungorus. The sequence goes on along the minus strand of JANBXA010000372.1, from coordinate 18,699,287 downwards.
TAAAGACTTGTTTCTGAAGGAAAATCTGATCGTGACATTGCTCTGATCAGACAGCTTTGATGGTTCAGTTTTTCTCACAGATGATCCAGATTCTTTTGCAGAGCGCTCAGAGGCTCTTGTCAGAACTGTCATGAATATGGATGTAGCTTGATGGGATGAGAAATGAGTGGCTCTTACTTAGCAAGATCTTGCCATGCACAGCCATCATCTATGTGCCTTTTAAGGATTCAGGGGCACAATGCAAGCAAGACTGGGGCTTCTCACACCTGCTCTGACCCTATGTGAACACCCTGATGCTTTAGAAATATATTGTAGGGGGCCTGAGAGATGGTTCAGCATTTAAGAGTGAGCTCTTGCTGCTCTTGCATAGGACCCACATTCAGATCCCAGCACTCTCATGGCAACTTACAACTACTGCCTGTAATTCCAGTTGCAGGTTATCTGATGCCCTCTTTTGGCTTCCCATAGACATCAGGCACACAACAGCAGCTGCCTGTATGGATAACTCCTGTTGGACCTTCTGGAGCTGTACTGACCTTTGCCTGTTGTCTTCTGGGCTCTGGGAACTCCATCACTTCTTGAACACTCCTAACTTCTTCCTCCAGTTGAGTTTTAGTGGGAGGGAAATTTGCCAGGAGATAGAAAGGTAAGAGGGGATTGAGATCAGGATGTTTGTTCCCTAGGTCTTTCTCTAGAAGCATTGTAGGCCATCTCTGTTCCTGTGGTGGTCTCTGCACCTTGCAAGGTGGTCTTCAACCATTTGCCATCCCTCTTCCCCTCATGCTTTAGCTCCTGGCTCCTGAAACATCCTTATGGTTCTTCCACTCCGGATTGTGTACCTGCACACAGTTATTGAAAAACAAACCTTTTCCAATTCTCCCAATTAGAAACTTGAATTATTTTTTTCATTTGGAACCCTTACAGACAAAGTTGGCCAACTGAAACAGAATTTTTGGTGCCCATGAATGACCAAGACTGAAATGATAAAGAATGGAACTGAGCATAAATACTTTGTATAAAATACGTATTTCGTGTTTTGCCTAGTATTTCAAGTATCATGAAACTATGGGATATTACATTCAAAAGTAACTTTAAATAATGACCTATTCACTTTTCTTCTGTGGAATATTGGCTGGGAAAGGTTTCAATTCATTGTCTAATAAAAATTAATGGGAGATAAGAGGAACTCCATCCCCACATTTTTCTTTCTCATGAGGCCCACAGGGTCTTGGGAGCTGGAGTCAGGTATGACTCTTCTTCATGAGAACTCCCCAGAGAGAATCCAGGTAGGAATTGTGTCATTTTTTTTTCTTTCTAGCCTCTTTCTAGTTTCCAGTGTTCTTTGAATTAGTATTGGGGTTTAATGCCACTGAAGCCAAAAGGCTTGTGTTCTAGCTAATTGTTTATAGTAACTTCTGGTCTCTTTATTATTGGTTCTTATTATAACCCAAAACATACATGCTGTCTCATAATTAATGAATCTCACTTTCCATTACACTAGTTCTAAAAAATTTCCATTATTGGATTTTTTCAGACATGAATGAATAATAGTAGTCAAATATGGCAGACAAGAAAGACTGACACTGCTATTATTATTGTTGTTGTCCATATGTGTTTGTGTGTGGCATATGTTTATGTAGACTCATGTGGGTGCACATGTATATAGAGATTGTCAATGTGATATTCTTTCTCTATACCACTCTACCTTAGTTCTTTGAGACAGGGTCTCTCACTGAACCCAGAGTGTACAAATTCTGCTAGTCTGCCCCAGGGAATTCTCCTGTCTCTGCCTCCCCAACACTGGGATTGCAGGCACATGCCTCCACACACATCTTTTTACACAGATGCTGGGGGATTCTAGCGTATGTCTTCATGCTTGTGTGGCAAGCACTTTACCAGACTGAACAATTTCCCCAGTCTCACTTCTGGTGCTCCTGTCTTTTGCTTGTAGATCTAGTCATAAATAATCCTCAGTCTCTTTTTCTCTATAGCTTAGGTTGTTTCTTTTACCCTAGGAGCCATGTGTTGGCAGGGCAGTATGATATGCATGTTCCTTGGCTTGGCAAAAGGGGGAAGGAGCCTGGTGTGTAAGTAATGATATTATGGTGAAAGATAGCATAGACTAGTAGTAGCTCATGCATACCATTTGGAAATCATGAAGAATGGCAGGGTGAATGGACTTGCTGAGGATACGGTGTTGTGTGATTTGGGGAGATCCAGGTGATCTGAACCGGTGGCTCTTATTTTGTGGTTTCTTTGAATCTCCCATTGTTTGCCAGTCACAGGATGCACATTGAATAGACACAGGCCTAGAACACTGTCCCATGTGAGGCAGTAGCCCTCACTTTGCTCACCTCTTGGTTCCAGAGGAAACGCTTCTATTTTATTCACTTCAATCAGAAATATTAGAGATTTATGTTCTTAAAGAATTAATAAACTGACAGCATATTTCCCCTACAATTTTACTTTCTTTTACTTGTGATTATAACTTAGTATTAAAGTTGATAAAATGTAAGTGCCCTGCAATCACTGTGAACACCTCCTTCCTGATTATTAAATTAAAACAATAACACAGAGTTAGTGCTTTCTTTCTTCTAAATAATCTCACCTGGAGTCTCTGTCCCTGTTGTTTTCTTTGTGTCAGATTATAAACTTTGTTTCATATTATAACTGCAAAGAGCTTCAAAGGGAAGTGTCCTTAATCTTTGTTATTGTGTGTAAATAAGACGTGGTTCTTTCCTAGTGTGGACTCTGTGGTGAGGGATGCAAGCATAAATTGTGTAAGCACAAACACCCTCCAAATGCCTTCTGTGGGAAGCAGTAGATGTGGGGCAGGGCAACCACCGTGAGTCAGCTGTCTCTTCAGGCTCTTGTCACCAAGCGGTCACTGAGTTTTTTTTAGTGACCTTGGCCCTCTTGGTCCGGCTGCATTTTTGTTGCCCTCCTTGACAAGCTGCACTTCTTTCTACTCACTTGCTTCCCTGGACATACTGTGGGGGAGGGATACAATGCACAACCCAATTAACACTATGTCAGGGTGAAGGGAGAACATAATTCATTGATGTTCCTTTATACCCTGTCATTCGTACCAAAAGAAACATGATGTCCAGAGTACATTTTAATGAAGTGTTCTAGAATAATTGCTGGAAGTTCATTCCCCTCTAAGTATTCTTTTCTGCGTCGATTCCCTTAAATATGAAAGGACAGTTTTAGCAGGTTGGCAGCTTTGGTAGTCCTGGCTTTATCAGCTAGAAAATTATTTTTTTTTCTTTTTATCACATTTTATTGTCATTCTCAGTTTCTGGAGTCCCCGAATGCAAAAATTATGTGCTCAGCTGACCCTTTAATTAGCTCTCATTCTGTCTCACATGATTTATAGCCTGGTGGCTCACATGTAAGGATGATATATGATTTAATGAATGAGAAAGGCAGAATAGGGCCCCACCTGATTGTTCTGTGCTCCCCTCTGGCTGAAGAATGGAGCAGTTAGGGCTAGGAAAGCCACAGTCCCATCCCCTGCTCATTTATCCTCCTGGGGAGAGGCTTGTGAGCTTTTGCAGGTTTACTTGAGTTTTGTTAGCACACATACAACATCAATCTAGGTAACTTGAAATAACTGTTTAGAAGAAGCGAGAGCAGTGCTGTTGATATAGTGCTCTCATTTTGCACTTTGATTTTACTGTTTTACATACCAGCATGGGAGGGAAGGCCATTCAAATTTAAACTTTTGTGTTTGCTGTGTTGGTGCAGGTCAGTGCAGGTGGAGTATGGTAGACAGTTATGGAAGTGCTGGGTCTAGTGGTAGAAGAGGTAGGCCCCTTCCTAGATGATAGATAACAAGTGATAAATTCCTTCCTAGATGATAGATAACAAGTGATAAATTCCCCTTGAACTTCCTTTTCTTTTAAAAAAAGAAAAAGTTGAATTTTGAAGTTAGCTTATTAACGAATGGTTTGCTTTAAGGCCTTTTCAAAAATCCTTCTTGGTTAACCCCACTCCTGGTCCCTTTCCTTTCCCTCATCCCCTATCCCTGTCTCCACTGCTTAATCCTTTAGCACTTGTATTCTCTCTTCTTTCATTGAGCATGTGTTCTACTCTCCTTTCACTTGATATATATATATATATATATGTATATATATATATATGTATATGTTGGACTGTGAGATAGTAGGCTGCCATATGCTTTTTTCATTCTCCCTTCCTCTGAGTTCGCCCTCCCCTTCACTCTGATTTCCCCCATACTCCCATGTTCCTTTCTATTTGGACCTTTCTGTCCCCAGAATTCTACCTCACCTCTTTTGTTTACCTATAACCTTCTATTCTTTCCCCTTAACATGCCCCCTTAAAGGCCTTTTTCTAGTTTTCTGGTTTCTACTTGTACTCTAAATTAAACACACAAAACAAAAGATTTGAAGGCTGGGTCAGTACAGGAGACAGAACACACACATGGTCCTATCTGGCTCCTGCCATCTGCTGAGTGCTATGATGAGCAATGCCATGAGTTTGGTCACATTAAGTACCCACATGTGAGAGGAGCCATGCAGTATTGGACTTACTGTGACCAGCTAATTTCACTTCACATTGTGTCTGTGAAGCCCATCTTTGTTGTATGGGCAGAATTTCCAAGGAGGAAAACGCTTTGCCAGTCACAAGGAATAGAAGCAGGAAGTATGAGAGGCAATCCGTAAGAATATAGGGGACAGGGAATGCAGAGCACTGGAGGCCACAGGGAAGGAGTGTGCCAGCAACTGTCACAGTCTGTAAGAATTTTGCCAATATTCTCAGCACCACACAGGAGCTGTGGTTCATGAATTTAGTCTCTGCCTTGTCCATTAGATCTAGGAACCAGTTAAATAATCCAGAACACAGAGTTCTGACACCAAAACAGACAAAAATGTCCTGTAGCCGTAGCAGTTCTACCTTCTTCCTGCCCACATAGGGATTTTAAACAACTACAAATAAATGGAAGAGTTGTGTACATTCTTCGTTTGGGTCGACCAGTTGGTTGAAGATTGCCATTTCTGCTTTATCATTGTGCTATCTAGACACACACTTAGTTTTTGATTTGTGTTGCTATCACATTTTAAAGTCAGTTGCAGACATGACATTCAGTGTGTAACTGATCATAGGCAGAAATTTTTTTAACAATAAGAAGCTTTCATTTGTTATTTAGACTAATTCTTAATTTTCCAAATGCTTCCAATTGTGTCCTTTTAGCTGCTGCTCTGACTGTCCTTTATCTCTGCTCTTCCCTAACTTGGAGTAAGCCAATGCCCCCTTTTGTTCATTGGAAGATAGAACATTTTGAGGAGACTTGAATAAGTGAACTCAGCTGTTCTGAAAAGTATCCTTACCTTTGGTAGTCCCTGGTGTTTGTATCATGAGTAGATTTCACTTTAAGTACATTTGACAAAATGTGTCTTTGATATAAAGAGTATCAGGTGGCTCATGAGGTTATGTCATCTAATGTTCTTTTTAAACTGTGTCTCTTGGTAAAGGTACATCTGCTACACTTCTCCATTGGGAGGGTATCTTTTTCCCTTTGCAATCAATAAATAATCTGTGGAGTTACCATGAGACTGAATATCTTGTTTCCTGGTGGCCCTTCACCTACTGATGTTTAGCATCCTCATGCCCTCACCTCTCCCAGATCAGTTATTACTGTGGTGATTTTGTAAAATGATTTGTTATTTGCCTTGGTCCTTATATACTTGATAACTGAACTAAATTTGGGCAGGGAAAATGCCTCTCCTGGATCCTGCTTTAAAAATATCAGTATTCACTCAATTGAAAATAAAACAGATAAATCCATTATGTGATTATCAACTTTAATTTTAAATTATTATGATGTTTGAATTGTATGACAACAAGAGTCCATTGAAGCAGGTATTCTTTCCCTCAACCCAGTGTAAAGGTGTTCAGGCTCACTGTATCTTCTTAGCTCCAAACCATAATCAGTGATTTATCCCCCCCCCAAATTGGTTTCTTTTAGTGCAAAGGGTATTGAGAAATGAGCAGTCTGACTTAAATGTTTATTTCTATTAACACATTGTTTCAAGTGAATGTATTGTTAGTGTTAGAACTGCTAAGTAGATGGAGCTGGTAGACAAACACACAATTACCCCCTAACACATGTAGAATCATGAGCCATGAGTTCTCCATGACACTTCTCATGATAATCTTGGATTCTAGCATTGTTTTTCTCTATCCTTGCATTCTTTGTGTCTCTTGTTTCCCACAGAGAATCCTGATTTTAATGTGAACATATTAATATTTTCTTATCTATAGCTACAATAACCCATCTCCACAATTTTAGAATTGCTGCATCAGCAGCAGTACCAGTGACAAACTCATGGAATTCAAGAGCTCTCTGTCCTTACAATTCATTTCATTGAAAATGTGAAGTTATATGTTATGTTCTGAATTACCAACATTGTCCTTAACATAATTATGGTATTTGATATATAATTAGGTTTGTTTCTGTTTGAGACAAATTTTAGTTTCTTCTATTCTTCGTGTGTGTGTGTGTGTGTGTGTGTGTGTGTGTGTGTGTGTGTGTGTGTGCATGCTCGTGTGCAAGCATGCACATGCAGAGTGTGTGGAGGTCAGTAGACAACCTTGGGTTTCATCCCTCAAGTCCCATCCATCTTCTTTTATTATACATTATCTCTTGTTAAGCTGGAGATCACTAAGTAGTGTGGACTGGGTGTCTAGCAAACTCCAGGAACCTGCTTGTCACAGCCTGTGTCTATCTTCCCAGTTCTAGGATTGCAAACCCTTGTTGTTTTGTGCAAAGTCTTTTATAGCTGGGGATCAGACCTAGGGTCCTCATGTGTGTAGCACTGGCACTTTACTGACTGAGCCATCTTCCCAGCCCTAAATGTAACTTTAAAAAATGTGTAAAACTAACATAGTTCAAAAGTGAAAATGATATGAAAAGATAAAATTAGTTGAGGATGTTGGTACATTCCTATAATTCCAGGACTCATGAGGTCAAGGCAGGAGAATTGGCTACCTAGCAAATCCCAGGCAAGCTTTGTAAAGTATGATGGTTTGAATGAGATACTTACCCTCCCTACCGCCCCCCCTCCCCTACAACCTTGAACTTGATTACATGGTCCCAGCTGGTGGTGTAGTTTAGGATGTGTTGCCTTACTGGAGGAAGTATGTCACTGGAGGTGGGCTTTGAGTTTTCAAAGCTGAAAGCCATTTCCAGTTTTCTCTCTCTGTATTGTCTTTGCGGTTCAAGATGTGAGCTCAAAGCCACCATGCTTTTATTCTGCCACCATGGATTCTAACCCTCTGGAACCATAAGCCCAAACAAGCTCTTTCTTCTTTAAGTTATCCTGGTGGTGATGTTTTATCACACAGCAGAAAAATAACTAATATGAATACATAGCAAGATTCTGTCTCAAAATAACCATAATACATGAATGAAATGAAAAGTATATGAGTACTGCTAAACTTTAAAAGTACTAACTTCAATGGATGATGTAATTTTTATCAAATGTCATAGTGGGTGATGGTATATTCACACAACTCTTAAAGGACATGCAAGACTAGTTGCTGCTTAATTGTTAATCTTTTATACTAACTTCAGCAGAATACTATATCTTACCTTTTTTTTTTTTTTGAGTTTCTCATGTGTACTGTGCCTTAATTTGTAAGATCTGAAATCGTTTCCAAGAAAAATCAAGTAATTGCCTTGTTTATATGATTTTTTTTGGTATATTCTGAAATAGTAAAATTAAGGGCACATTGGGGAAACAAAAGATTTAGAACTAAAAAAAAATGTTAATACTCAGCTGTGTCTGAGCAAATTAAAATTTCACAGAGTATCCGATTGCTTGAATATACCATGTGTGGGTCTAAATTTTCTCTGGATAGTTTCTCTTTCTATAAAGACTATATAAATACTGTCAGTGTCCAGGGTGGCATGCCAAAAGAAACGATAGGTTGTATACCTATTAGGAAAGTCTAAAATAACTTTCAAAATCTTTCATATGACATGCTTATTTTTATTCCCTTCAGAGTAATTTCAGGAGAATAAAATGTTTCTTCAGGAAAGTAATATCAGTAACACTATTTTGACTCACAGGACGGTTTGTTTATTCATGAAACAAAAATTAATTACCTACTGTGCATTTGATTAGGCCTTGGATATTTTCTCTATAAATGTGTCTCACTTTTACTGGGATACACTTTGATGATTGGTGTGGACTGTGATGATGATTATACTGAAGACATTTGCAGTGGTGATTGATGTTGTTAGCCCAAAGAACATATCGGCTGTGTTGTTTTGTGAGGTTGTCAAGGTGTGGACTAGTAAGCTCCCAGAGGACAGGTGATGGGTTGTTCCTTCTTGGGCTTACTTTTCTGCTTTAGTAGGCCAAGGTGGGTTTGTTAATAGAGGCATCATGCTCAGTAAGAGGGCTTTTCTTTTCCCCGAATCTAACTTGGTTTTTAAAATTTCTATTTACAGTTTCCTCTTGTCCAAATTCCATTTAGAGAGGTTTACATGTAGTAGCAATGTACTCTAACATATGGGTGCTGACCCTGGGAGGGTGAAATTCCACTGTCATACAGCATGGTCTGAGTCATTTTAATCTAATTGCCTTCCTTCTGAATCCTGGAAGGGCTGCATCAAGACTACATTTAAAGAGCAAAATGAAAATTTTATAGCGTATATAGAACTTCAAGGAATGTGCCAGGTAGATGCCTAGTGCAGTGGGGTACAAGGGACTAGGCAGAGGGGTGGGTGTATAGATGACAGAAGACTCCTTTGTAACCTGAGCTAAAGCTCAGAGTTCTTTTTTCACTTGGGCTTCATTACCCAGAATCACTGAAGATGCTAAGTGGAGCTCACCTTTTCTTCTGAATCTGTTCTGACTGTTCTGCTACTTGTCTGGAAGGAAGCTGTGCAGATGAAGCTCACGCTGACATTTGGATGTTGCATGCAGGCAGTCTTGCCTACATCAAGATGAAACTCCACACCCTAGTATAATTTATTCATGCCTTATGCCCAAACTATTTTTCTGTCATAAGAATTAATAATCTCCCAGAATCCAAATGCATGAGTCAGTGAACTGAAAGCATCTGAAAGTTTTTCTTTGTTAGCCTCTTCATGAGCCAATACATTGAGAACTCACGAGACCAACATGCTTGGCACAGGAGTGACAGAACTTGGTCCATAACCTTGGCTTCTCTACCTTTTGGGCTCCTGATCTTGTGTTTGGCCTCTTTGCCCACATATTTGCTTCTATTGGGTGCCCCTCCCTTCTTTCCTATTCCCATTTCATCCCTTTTCCTCCTCTGTCTGAAAGAGAATGTGAACAACCCAGGCCATAAAAACATTGTTACCTGCTTGTATGGAAGCAAAACAAGAGACCGTGCCTTCATTTCATGTAAGGAATCTAAGTATATACAGATGACACCATAGATAAGAAGATAATTTAATCAATAAACACACCTTTATGCAATATTTGCAACAACTCAGACCAGTAAACTTTAGAATTCCCGGGAGATATTTATGCAAATGTAGTAGCTCTTCCCTTTGTGAACTATGGCTGTAGCATTGTAAAGAACCCAGTGGGGTTGGTCAGCCTGCTCCTACTCAGTTACTGTATGAACTGGGAAAGTTTCTGTTTCTTTCTTTTTTTTTTTTTTTTTGTTTTGTTTTGTTTGCTTTGGTTTTTTTATTTTTTTTTCAAGACAAGGTTTGTCTGTATTGCTTTGGAACCTGCCCTGGAACTAGCTTTGTAGACCAGGCTGGCTTTGAACTCACAGACATCCACCCACCTTTGCCTTCTGAGTGCTGGGACTAAAGGTGTGCGCCACCAATGCCTGGCTAAGTTTCTGTTTCTTTATGTACCATCTTCCCCAGCCCTCCATTTCTGTCATTGGAGACATCTTTGAATGGGGGTGGCAGCCTGTGCTAAAGTGGCTTGTGAAATGCTGGTATACAATGACATCAGCTGAAGTCCATGGCTCATGTGTTCAGGTGTACAGAAACTCAGGGTTCACTTGGTTCAGTTTCTTCTTCCCAAGATTGGAAACTAGTGACCTTTCCGCCTTTTCCTGGGTCATATGGCAGGAAACCTCTAGTGTGTGTCTATCCACACAGGCTACTTTCATCAGGTAATAAGGTTTAAGGTTCTTAGATGTCCTTTTGTGGCTGAATGGTTCACTTCTTTTTTGATGCTAGGTAAAAGTTGATTGTGTGGCTCCATCACACTTTATTACTCACTTAGGACAACTTGAAGGTGACAGCATGTCATGTGGCTGTCATCTGCTTCCAGCTGATCAGCAGGTCTGAAGAATGACTTGCTCGCAACCATTTTTTTTTTTTTAAAGTATGAAGTTCCTATGATTATTTTCATTTTAGAACTTGTGTGGACTTAGATTATTACTCACTTAGGTAAATATCCAGGTGCATATATTCCATGGCAAGAGCATGTTCGGGTGTGTAAGAAGCAGACTTCCATTTTTCCAGAGCAACTGGTTTATACTTTCTCCAGTAGTGAGAGCCCCGGTTACTTGAAACTCACTACCAGGGTGGTATCAGTGTTTACTCTCTGCAAACACATTTTATGCAGCCTAGTCAATATGTTGTGGCAGCTCTTTGTTGTATTGGTTTTCATCTCTTTCTCTTTTGTTTTGTATTTACTTATTTTATATGTATGATTTTTTCATATGAATGCACATACATATATGCGTGTGTTTGTATGTATTTATGTAGGTATATATATATATGTATGTATGTATATCACATATGTGCCTGGTAGCTGAAGAGGTGACAAAAGTGTGTTGGATCCCCTGGAACTGCAAATACAGGTGGTTGTGAGCTGCCATGTGGGTGCTGGGAACTGAACCAAGATCCCCTACAAGAGCAGCAAGTTCTCTCTCTTTTTTTTAAATTTATTAAACATATATTTATTTTATGCTGGACATAATTATACATGCCTTTTTAATGAAAATAAACATTTATAAACAATATTTGGGAATTTGGGCGTCGTTCTTTCCAAACTGCTTCCTGTTGGTAGGGGGCGCTGTCATGGGGGAGTCCTAAGAAGATGCAGAAATCCTGGCTGTAGTTTTCTGCAAGGCTGCATTGTCCCATTGATGTTGCTTCAGGGAGTCTTGCTCGATCAAACCACATTAGTCTGGAAGGAATCCACAGCTTTTCATTTTCTGTGGAAACAAAATTAGAAATCCTTTTCCCCAGTAATTTAGGCTTAAATTTTGAAAGCAGCATTTTTTTTTCTTTTTTTAATTAATAATGTAATTTAAAAATTTTACATGTGGCTTCTAGTTTCCTCTGCCTTCCTCCCTCCAACCCTCCCTCCCTCCCTCCTTCTCTTCCTCTTACCCTCTTTCCCCTGTGACATGCATCCTGGCCACCCTCCCCTCCCATCCCCCCCCACCACCATTCCACTTATAGGACTATGCTATCCAGGTTGGGTCATATAAATCTGTCAAGTTTTTTGAAGTACGAACTAGGACTTCTCTTCTGTCTCTAGGTTAAAGGGGTATCCCTCCATGGGGATGTGTTCGAAAGGTCCTTTTGTGCACCAGGAATAGATCCTGTTTCTACTGTCTGAGGTCCCCCAGACTGCTCAGTCCTTCTAGCTAAGACCCATATTCAGGGGGTCTGAGTCAGTCCCTTAAGCAGCAAGTTCTCTTAACCATTGAGCCATCTCTGCAGGCTCCAGGTTACATCTTTCAACTGGCGTGATATTCAGTGCAATCCCATCTGTCTGTCATCTGTATGTCTGTCTTCATTGATGATGTGTCTATTCATCTCTCTCTCTCTCTCTCTCTCTCTCTCTCTCTCTCTCTCTCTCTCTCTCTCTCTCTCTCTCTCTCCTCTCTCCTCTCTCCTCTCCCTCTGATTATTGATATTTAGCAGTTGTTTGTATATTTTGGATTTGAGTTCATTATCAGATTGGTGTCTTGCAATTATTTCCACTAGTTCCTGAACCATCCTTTTATTCTCTTAAGGTGGTGTTTTCTCAACAGAAAGTTTATATTGCTGCAAGGTTCCTCCCCATCTGTTGTCTCTCTCTCATGGACCATGCTTGTGATGTTGCCTAAGATACCTCATCTCCAAATCCAGGGTCATCTACCCTTTTCCATCTGTTATCTCATAAAAACTTTTTAGTTCTGTGTTTTACATTCAGGTCTCCAATGAATTTTGAATTAATATTTTTTTGTGAGATAACTATATAAATGATGCTTATTATGCTATTGCCAGTTTATCTTATTTTTACACAGTTGAATAAATTATCATTACCAAAACTTTAATCACTGAACGTCTGGGAGAATATTTAAAGTTTTAGTTAACAAAGCCTCTTCCTGTAGAGAAATGAGAGTTTATGGGATTCTTTGTCAGTGAAGCCTACTCACATTTGGTGTTTTATGAATGATTGGGAAAGACTATGAGATGGCATGTGCTATTTAGAATTGTTTTTATTTCTTGACCAGAACCTAGACATCCAGAAAAATGTTTGCACAGATACTGTCAAACAGCTGTTCTTCTGTGGCTTCTTTTTGTTTGCCAGCTTTCGGCAGCTGATCTAAGAGTGTAGAAATGCGAAGCTTGGTCCTTTCCTTTTCTTTCCCATTTTTTCGTTCTCCCTCCTCCCATCTTCTCCCTTCTTTCTTTTTAAACCATGGCTTTTGGCTAAGAAACCTTAACATCTGCTGACATTATTGATCCTAGGAATTAAAACGTGAGATGATCTCTGGAAATACTTCTAGGCACAGAGCCCAGGCAATCCATAAAAACCATATATTTCAAATCATGATTTGAGCCATCAGTTTCTGATGCTTTGGTTACATAAGGTTGTCCACAGGAAAGGGCTTAAAGTTTCTCTTAAAATGATTTTTATTCCTCATACTCTTAAACTTTATAAAGGTGAGAGCATGTTTGTTTGTTTGTTGGTTTTTTTTCTTCGCCAAATACTTCCTCTATGATACAGCTTCTTTTGGCAGAAATGTAATAACTCACAGTATGCTAGCTTGCTTCATGCTGAACCAAATTATCTGAAAGATAAAGTTGAATAAAGGCTTAATTTATTTTTGACCTAAGTTTGATTTCAGAATTCAGGTCATGCTAATAAGAATTTTCCCAAATAAAGGCCAATAACCCTTAATTATGTGTAAAATGTATTGTGTTCATAGTGAAAGAATTATTGATCCAAGTTAGGGATGAGCATGTTAATTTTGTGGAAGTTTTTTTTTAATCTCCTGTGATTGTGGTTTTTCACACATCCTTATCTTACATCTGCCCTCTGTTAGGAAGTGTGTGCTTGGCATTAAAAAATGTAAATAAGGTCGACTCAGCCATTTCCTTCTCACCTGTATCTAATTGTATCTTTCATAATGGTTTCACCTGAAAAATACTTTATAATTTTGTAAATACTTTATAATATTTTGCAATAATTTATAGTTGCTTAAATAAAGTGTGGTATGTATATGATAGAATAAGGAAATGGGAAGGGATAATTCACAGCTATTTATAGCAACGTGAATAAAGCACACAAATGAATAAGCACCACATGTTTCTAGCTGGAGGAAGCTTAAACATGAGCCAAGCCCATCTCTGATGTCAGAGGTGAGGATTGTGGTTGCTCTTGAGAGCCATTGTGATTCTAAAGGGCCATGAAGAGGCTTTTGGAGTTTTGATAACATGCTGCATGATCTTATTAAAGGCTATACAGGGTATGTTCATTTTGTGGCAGTTCGCTGATTCTTTAGTTTTGTGTGTGAGTGTGAGTGTGTGTGCGTGCGTGCGTGTGTGGTGTATGTCAAGAAGGAAAATGCCTGTGGACTTTGTAAAGAGGGCGTCACTGCATCTGTAGTAGTTAACCAATAAAAGGAGATGTGGGATAAGTTAGTTAGAAGGTATGTGTCAACAGATTAGCTTTTGAAATAGTAAAATAATACTTCGAATTATTCTTTTCATTCTGCATTTGATAACATTTCAAATAAGTTGTCATTTGTATTTGTCTAAATGTACAATACTAACTTCTCATCACTGGAGATATGTATTTGTTCTCTTAAAGATGATATATATGCTTCACTATATAGTGAGCTTTGATGGAAGGATATAGTGAATGTTTAAGTGATTAAAGGATGATATTTAGCTACTTCCCATGGCTCTCAGGACAGAGCACTGATGCCTTGGAGACGCACACAGGACCACTAGACCTTCCTTGAGTCTGCCTCTCATATTTCAGCCCTCTGTTACATACATTTTGTTCAGGAAAGTCAGACCTATGACACTCTGTGAACACTGGTTTTCTGCCAATTAGAACTCTTTGCTCTGGCTGTCATTTGTGCCTTCCTCTTCTCTTATATCGGTACCATACTTATCTATTTTTAAATACTATATCCCTTCTAATTTATAGCACAATGTCTGACATATGTGGGATGTTGGTTAATTGAAGGCAGCTTGAAGATCTTGCCTCTTATACTAAAACATTTTACCTCCTTTGATAATTAAATATCTTTTTATTAACTTTGAAGGTCAGTAAATGTACTGTTGAGTTTTCAATTTGTCTCTGTGTTATAGTACTTAGAACATGGTAGAAAATTATTAGGTTACTAGTAATGGGTGAACTATCTGAAGTTTTTGAATTAATGCATACTAGGACTCAACCAAAGTTGCCTTTGATGTCTGTCTTGTAAAATGTAAGCTTCACATTTATCCTTCATATTGCATTAATTATAGATGCAAAGGCCGTATTTATTTTTAGGATGTATTTTTGTGGGTAGGTGTGAGGCAGAGAGAGGAATTCAGGCAAGTTAAAGTTTTTTAGTATGGATAATTTACAAAGCAGGAGTTTACATAGAACAAAAGGAAACAAAAAATTCCAGTTTTCGTTAGGTGCAGATCCTTGCATCCATCTGGCTTTTGATGAGAGCATACCTTGCTCTTAGGTACCTCTTGGAAATGGCTTTGCTTCTTTGTTAGGCAGTCACTAGGATGCCTTGTCTCATAGAGATGGGTGGGCCTTGAGTAAGTGGTGTCTGTATTCTAGAAAGATTATAAAGTAAGTCATCTAGTTCGAGCTGCAATGGTTTCTTTTGCTTTTAACTAGTCTGCTCTCAACCTTTACCCCCTGACCCCTGACCCCATAAAAGCTCTGTTTTTGTCTTGTTTTGTTTTGTTATTGTTTTATTTGTGGCTTTATAGAGTACTATCAAGAAACAGCACTATCAGTCACTGTTAAGAATACCCTTTTCCCAAACACTCCTCCACTGCTGGCGGGAGTGCAAACTTGTATAGCCTTTTTGGAGATCAGTATGGCGGTTCCTCAGGAAAATGGGAATCAGTCTACCATAGGACCTGGCAGTCCCCCTCTTAGCCATATACCCAAATGATCCACATCCATGCAACAAAGACATGTCCTCAACTATGTTCATAGCAGCATTATTTGTAATAGCAAAAACCTGGAAGCAACCTAGATTCCCCACAACTGAAGAATGGATAAAGAAGATGTGGCAAATTTACACAATGGAATACTACTCTGCGGAAAAAAAAATAGAATCTTGAAATTTGCAGGCAAGTGGATGGAACCTGAAGAAACCATCCTGAATGAGGTAACCCAGCCACAAAAAAAGGAACATGGTATGTACTCACTCATATATGGATTTTAGACATAGAGCAAAGGATCACCAGCCTATAATTCACACCGCCAGAGAAACTAGGATACAAGGAGGATTCTAAGAGATTCATATAAGGTCTCTCATAGAAGGGGAAAGGAACAGGATCTCCAGAGCACATGGGGAGTGGGGAGGGGGGAGTGAGTGGAGAGAGAACTAGGAGAAAGAGAAGGGGAGGTGAGGAAAGCACGTGGGACTAGGAAGATTGAGTAAGGGGAGGAATAGAAAAGATGAGAAAAAGAGGGAGGGAGAGAGAGAGAGAGAGAGAGAGAGAGAGAGAGAGAGAGAGAGAGAGAATAAAAGAGGGAACCACTATAGGTTTGAAGAGAAAACTGAACCCAGAGAAGTGTCCAGAGACCTACAAGATTGACCCCAACTAACAATTTGAGCAATAGTGGAAAGGCTACCATAAATGCCCTTCCCTGATAATGAGATCAACGACTAACCTATCCACCATCATGGAGCCTTCATCTAGTAGCTGATGGAAACAGAAACAAACACCCACAACTAAACACTGAGCCAAACTGGAATCCAGATGCAGAGAGGGAGGACAAGACCAGGCTACAGAAATACATAGAGACAGCTGACCCGGATAAGAAGGAGCTAATGGGCCCCCAGACTGATAGCTGGGAATCCAGCATGGGACTGACTCAGACCCCCTTGAACATGGGTCTCAGCTAGAAGGCCTGAGCAGTCTAAGGGACCTTACAGTGGAACCAGGATGTATTCCTGGTGCACAAAAGGACTTTACATCCCCCATGGAGAGATATTCCCTTAACCTAGAGATAGGAAAGAAAGCCTAGTCCCTGCTCCAAATGACTTGAAAAATGTAGATGACCCCTCCTGGAGGGCTTCACACTACATGTGGAGTGGAGGTGGGTGGGAGGGGAGGGTGGTTGGAGGGGGCATGAGAGGGTGGGCGAGAGGGAAGGAGGGAGAGGGAACTGGGATTGATATGTAAAATAAAAATAAAAATAAATGAAAAAAATACCACTTTCCCACTAGATATTTGAGGAATATCCTATTCTTTGTCCACAAGACTGAACTGAACTCTTGTTCAGCTGTTCTGAACCCCAATCCGTTAATGTGTGAGTGAGCAGGAGCTGCATTTGGGGCAGCTATTTTTCCCACTTCAGTTTTGTTTCTGTCAATTCCTGTCAGTTTTAGACACTCATTTCCTGATCATGGGATGCACACAGGTGAGTTTGAAAAGGAGTGTCCCCCAAACACTGTCACTAAAGGCTACAGAGTTGGAGGGGGTGGTTGTCATCAGGATACTGACTAAATTTCAGGGTGTTGAGAGGAAGGTGTGGGAAGGACATCCTGGAGCAGTGGGTGGTAAAAGGAGGGCAGGGGATGCTGCCAGTATTTCACCCTTCTAGATACTTGAGAATTAATTGGATCAGGGGGAAGCCGGCCTTGACAGTGTCACTGTAGAAGGAGCCAGGAGTTTCCATTCCAGAAGGGTCTGATGAGTCATCTTCAGGGAGCCACCTCGTTTAAAACACTGTTCCTACTTGACTGATTGAGTAGAGGACAGCTAACTGATCTGAGCTTTGAGATAAATACTAGGGTAATTTAGAAAAGGAAAAGCAAACAAAACAAAACAAACAAATGAAGTGGCGTTGGAAACACATCTCTACACTGTCAGAGCAGCTCATTCTGTCTCTCTTTGTTCTTTAGAAGGAAAAGTTTTTGATGAGTAGGAACATGCTTTACACAGTCAAGAAGTACTTTTAACCACAGAGCAAAACGATCAAATATTTATTCTTAGTCTGTGTTTAGACAGGATGAATTGACAGTTTGTTTTCCTGTCACTTATAAACAACAGGAAAGAGTGAGTAGATAGCTTCTGGGGACCAGGATAACACTGTCTCTGTAAGCAGGGGATTAGGATTTGTCTGCCCTGCAGAGGACAGGCAGCATTTGTACTAGACGTAATCTGATCGCATTACAGTACAAGGCCATCCAAGTCCATTCAGTGTCCAGCCACTGCAGATATCTCCTGGTCACTGATTGGTCCATGGAAAAGCATTAAGGAAAAAGATAATGATGAGTTTTAATCTAAATCCCTAAAGCACAACATCTGTGGCTTAACATCAGTTTTCTTTGAGACTTTGGACAAGATGTTATATGCCTTCCAAATGAAAGATGGGACTCTATTTTTCTTTAGTTCACAAAAGAGGAATACCTAGTTAATTTCTTTTGATATGAGCTTTCATAGCTCAGACTCTTCTAGAATATGATAGAGATAACTTGAACACCTTTGTGTTTTTATCTAAAAGCAGCATGGCCATGTAATGTATTGCCTGAAGCTGGACTGGCTTGAGAAGAGTTGGTAAAGCATTCTTATGAGACCCTGGGACCAAAAGTCACAGGGAAGGAACCTCCTAGTTGGCTAACAGAGCACATATCTTCACCTTACTTAATTGTCATATTTTTTATCTGATTAAAAATTCCATAGCATAATTATGAGACTGAGGTTAAAATGTTAGAGAACCAAAAGTTGTTTTGATGTGTGATTTAAAATGTAAGGAACATTAAAATGAAAAAGCAAAACCAAAATAATAATAAAAGGATAGGTTTGTGTTGTGGTCGCAGTGAGGTTTTAAATGCCCATGGTGTCTATATATGAATTGCAAATTTTATTTTCTTCTTATTTGGAAATTCCTAAATGTATTGCTACTCTAGCAAGGATTTAATCGGTATTCATTTTCTGTGCTTGTGTTTTACTAATGCCTTTATTCATATTGAATCTGTTCAGGGAGAATACTGTAACATTCTGTTTGGAGTATTATAAAGAATGGAAAACAGAAGCACCAACTTGGTAAATGTCAAAGATTTAGTTTTACAGCTAGCACATTTGGTTAACTACCAAAATCCTTCTTCTCCAAATAATGACTTCTATTTTCTATCCATGCAGACCAAGGGACGTAGACTTCTTCACCTGCTAACAGGTCTCTTCATTGTTAACAGTAATCTCACACTGCATCCTTTTAGTTCCTGGGGTAGGAGCTCTTCTCCCACTGATCACAACTGAAGCTGTTGCCTCAGAGGGGCTTAGAATCTTGCAAAGGTATTCTAGTAGCCTCTAGGTGGATGCAACACCTAAGCTTAGAAGGTTGGTGTGTAGGCAACTGTGGTGACCCTGCCAAGGTGCCAAAGGTAGCCAAATAGTCTTGAAGTCTCTCATTACCTGAAACAATACATTCCCTTTATTGCCTGAACCTTTGAGTTGGTGTTTTAGTTATTTGCAACCAAAGACCCTTCAACTAGTATATTATCTGCAAATAATTCAACATCACTTGATTTCTAGATATCTGAAAGCCTTCACTTAAAGATCCCTTTCCCCCTGTGGTAGATAAGTACATAAAAATGTGAAGCCCCTCTGCTTTGGAACTAACAAAAAAGAAGTTCACTGCCATCTACAGAGGCTATGAATGGGTGATTATTGGAGTGGCTTTATCAAGCTAGCTGTATGACAGTTTTACTTATGAATTAATTAAAATACAATGATTTTGATTATGAAAAAGAAAATAGTGTGCTCTTCAGTGACTTGCAGCAAGAGTTAAGGTCTGAGCATTATGTGGAGGAGACAAGAGGAATGGTAAATAGAAGAAAGAAGTAGAAAAAGAAGCAAAAGATCTGTTCAGTTGTGTGCCTCAGTACATGGAGAAACAATGGGGACAGATGGGATGGGGTGGTAAGAGGCTTACTGCTTTGGTGAACTCAATTTTGATGAAAAGCCAAGGAGTCAAAAATGAGCTTAGACTAGTGGCTTTGGGTGACCTGGCAAAGACAGATAGATAAAAATTAAACTCTGCTAACCATATCAATTATCATTACCATTCCCTATAACCAAGATTTACCTGTTTGTGAGCTGCATTGCCTTGCAGCTCTGTGTGAAGCATTATGATTTTATATGGGATTCTGTGATGATGGAATTGGATTGGTGCAAACAGAATGGCCGGTCTAATTCTGATCTCACCTATGTCCCCTCACTTATGACAGTGAGGTTAGTCAGCTGCAGCATTTCTTTAGCTGGGTTTTTGTTACCAGCAGAGTTACCTTTTGATGTTTTATAAATTTGAACGCCTAGATATTATACTATTTCCTACCCTCCTCCAAAAGATAGACCCATCTAAGGAGAACATTTTCCAAACATGGGCTGAAATGGGCTTTTCCCTTCTCCCTTAAAACATCCAGAGTTATATAATTAAAAGAAAGTCTCATAGCTTCAAAGCTCTGTTTTCAGAAAATTTTACAAAGAACCCAGGACTGGCATGGTGTTCTGAAACTGATGCCTTATTTTTATAAGCCCAGAATCCTGTTTTTATTTTATATGCAAAAGACATGCAATAATAAACTGATCTGGGATCGTTGCCCTCTCACATAAGGAGTGACATCTAAGTTCACATTGCTTTTTATCTTTATGCCTAGATGGTAGCTGCATGATAACTGGAGTTACTGATTAAAATCAGAAGGCAAGAGAAGGACTTTTCTTAGGGTTTGTATGTGGAGATGACATTCAGAGGGCAGTGATCTTTCTTGTGCAGACAGGGTACTTTCTGGGTGTGCAAGGACTCCACTAAATCGTCTTGATGCAACAGTCTATGTAAGTGCTGTTTCTAATAATTAGGGTTTTACTGAATCAGATTTTATCATCTTCACCATTATTATCTCCACATAATCTTCAACATTAAAGTACTTTACCAAAATAAACAGGGAGGATGGGTCTGTGGCTGCTGTGAAAACTGTTGCTAGTGAAGTGATGTGTACTATGTGGCACTAACTGGAGGACTCTAAACAGCAGAACCCTCTCACACTGGGAAGACTTATGGTTAACAGGGACAGTGACCATCTTCTTTCAATATGAAAGCTTGGTAAAGGGGACAAAGCCCATTATTCATCGTTTCCCTGGGCCCTGGTAAACCACAGTGTTCAGTGGAATTTTGTTTAATTTATTACTTCAGCATATTATTCATTTGAGGAATCTATTGTGTAGGAAATTACTTTCTTTCATAGAAAGCCAAGACTTTAAATTGCTTAAATAATAAGAATTCTGTGAGGTTCCTTTGGAGGTGACCATTTTCCTCAAAAGGAGGAACATAATGAACTTCTTTCTTTTTTTAAAAAGAGACTTTCAATATGAAATACATCACACTGAATTTTAAGCACATGTAATTGCTGAAAGTTATCTTAATGGCATGTTTCTGGATACTATAGAATTACTTTTTCTCCTATGCACTCTATTTTGTCATTATTAGTGAAACTCAAATATGAAGTATACAATTTCATTAACATCATAATTAAGATGCATTCTTTGTGGGCTCAAAATGTATTATAGTCACTTTCTTTGAGAACCTTAGTCAAGATGGCATTGGGAGCACTAGTATGTCAGACAAATAACAAGAGTGCAGTGTTATAGTTAATCTTGAACCAGGTTCCTCTTGACAAACTGGAAAGATGAGGAATAGTTAACTATTTATCTATCATCTATCTATCTATCATCTGTCATTCATACCTACCTACCTACCTGTCTGTCTGTCTGTTTACCTACCTACCTACCTATGTATCTATTCATCATCTATTATTCATCCAGTCACCTATCCATCCATCTATCTACTAGAGGGAATAAAGTATTGGACCTAACTGAACCCTAAGCTGGAGGATCTTCTCCCTGAAATGTCTGTCTTCCTCTCGTCCTGATCTCCTTATTCACTTATTGTTAAAGAAAACGTTAGGGATTTTTAGCACATTTAAAATGAGTAACATGAAGATTTTTGATATTAAATACCTTTAAAGATTTTCAGTCACAAGCCTTTCTAAGAGTCCCCAAAGCATACCACTTGTGATCCCTACTTAAGAGGAGATGTCAGCAGATGAGAGGAGAGGGAAGAATGACAAAGGCTCCAACTGTCTGGAATTTGTATTTCCTGTGTCCTGTGTTGACAGTTGGGAATTTGTCTGCTGGCCAGCTGTAGCATGACTTGAAGTGTCTATAATAGCAGTCATTCCTTGAATCCATACTTTGGGTAGTAAAAGGAAAAAAGAAAAAAAAATACATGTTTGTAGAAAACAATTGCTCAAAGTTCCATTCATCATCTTGTATTATTAACTTAATTATGTTAAATAGAAAATTTTGCATTTAGAGTAGAAATGCAGAAAGAGTGGTAACTAGGGATTTTCTGGTAGTTAATGGCATCATTAGATCCTCTTCTCAACTCCCCTTTCCCAGATTTAGATGTCACTCCTCGTGTGAAGCCTCTACCTACCAGGCATGCATTTTTTTTTAAATAAAACCTTGAGTTCTTTTTACAATAAACAGACCACTGAGATTAAAAAAAATATATAGTTACAGATGTTAAGAAGTTACTTAAAGAATAGAATTGTATGTCAAAATTATATGCTACATAAAAAGTGTACTAATAGGTGTTTATAATGCAAAGTGATTGTATTACTTAAAACTAAAACATGAGAGACAGTGAGCTGGTTGGGTGGGTGAAGGTGCTTGCTGCCAAGCATGATGCCCTAAGTTTATTTCCCTGGATCTGTACAGTAGAGTGTGAGAACTGACTCTTGTCCTCTGACCTCTACTTGAGTGCTGTGGCATGCACCTGCCTGTACCTACCCCACCCTCCAATAGATAAATGAATATAATTTCAAACTAGAAAGTATATAGGCAAAGGAGTATATCAGTAAAAGTCCACAATGTTTGGTGCTATTGACTGTTCTATACCTTTTCCCCAATCGATCAGGAAAGAACAGTCCAGAAGACCACAGCAGATGGAAGCCATCAGCCAGCATATTAATGTCCAAGGCTGAGCATCAGATAGTGTTTCTCTATCCCTCCTGAGTTTTTATCTTTCTGGGAGCTTCAAACTCAGCTATCCAATATGTTGGATTACCTGGTGTTTTTGTAAGACCCAAAGCAAAAGGGAGCATGAACTAATGAGCAATGTTGGCAAGCGGATACTCAGAGATAGTCTTTAAGAGATAAAGCAAGAAGGCTGTAGCTGTGGGGTGAATTTTGTGCATTTGTAAACATGCATGTATTTATAAATAGGTCTCTGAAATGCTGAGAGGAAACATAGGGAAATACTACAGAGTTCTGGAAAGACACACTACCTGTGCTTCTTTCCATCCTTGAGGAAGCTTTTGCGACACATCTCTAGGGAAGGGCAGTTCCTATGAGCCAGCACTTAGGATGAGAACCTTCGCATCTCTGACAGCTAGTCTTCATTGTTGGTTGGATTCGATTTAGAACCATTGAGCTTCATGAGGTTCACCATTAGGCATGTCTATTAGGATGCTTCCAGAGAAGATGAGCTAAGGGGAAAAGTCCCACCCTGATTGTGGGTGGCACATTCTGTAGGCTTGGGGGATGCTATATAATATACTGCAAGAGAGTGAAAAGACAGTGCTAATTTTCTCCCTTTATCTGCTTCCTGGTTGGCCAAGAGGTAAACTGCTGTCCTCTGCCACGTACTCTACCTCATGATGTGCAGTGAAGTGACCATGGACCGAGCTCTCTGAACCCATAAGACAAAGCAGATCACCCTTCTTCTTATGTTGTTTCTATCAGGTATTTTTCAACAGCAAGAATAACTATTACATCGTCCTTTCCTCTGAGCCTTCAGATAGTGAGGGGCCCTTGTGTGATGTCTCTTACTCAGTTCTGGAGAGCAAGACAGAATGAACTGACCTGTAGGGTACTATAGAAACTGAAATAAGACAGTGATCTATATACCACATCAACGTCTCGTTGTACTTAGTTCTGAAAGTTCAAGCACTTCTACCAAAGGTGTGTTTTATATTTATGTGTAACACATAATGTCAAGAGATTTAGCTGTAATTAGTAAAAAAATAACTTCAGTTGAACTTGAATTTAAAATGGAATGTTTAATCAATATACAGTGGTCAGTTGTAATACTGATTTAAAGAGCCATTTAGTGAGGGAGAACAATTACAGCAGATCATTTCAAGCCAAAAGAAAACAATCTTGCTTTCATATGAAGTGGTAACATTTGGCAATTGATTGAAGTCCAGGCCTGGTAACTAAATCATTTTGATGCATTCTTCACATGTAATTTATATTTGATGTGTTTATGACATACAGAAGAAATGCATGTAGGAAAGGCTGGTTTAGTAAATTACTGTCATAATTTTCAGAAATCTCTTTCAATACACAGGAGCTAAAGAATTGGAAGATTCCCTGATTGTTCTTAAGACATGTGGATGGAGTCACACACATACTCATTTAATCTGCACACACGTGCACAGTCTTCTGTCCTGCCCATACATACTTGCATGTTCAAGCTGACACATACAAGTGATTCTCTCAATAAAGTCAAAGCATATAATGTAAAAATGTTTTTAGTCAACACATACTTTATCATGTACACACACATACACACATATAAGGTAGAGTGCACATAACCATGTAGGTACACACACAGTTATGACAACACCTCAATGTGGATCCATTCAGATTACCACAGTATACTGCAACACACAAACACACACAGACACAGAAAGAGAGAGAGAGAGAGAGAGAGAGAGAGAGAGAGAGAGAGAGAGAGAGAGAGAGAGAGAGAGAGAAGAGAGAGAGAGAGAGAGAGTGCTATACACTAATGCCAAGCCTCACAGTAAAGTAAAGTTAAGGCTCTTTCTCTTTTCACTATTTTATGATTGAGTTCTAATTTATTTTGTCTTGTTCTTGGACTCAGAAGTGGATTGTTCATGTAGTTATATTTGGAATGAGACTGATGGTCTTGACACTGCCTCATTTTTTATTATATTCTTATCTGCATGAACCAATCCTTCCATAACACACGCAACTGAATGCTGAGGAAGTTAAGAAAGTAGATGAGAAAATTACTCTTCATCCTATTTTTGAGGCTACAGGGCTAGAGGTAAGGAGGTTAGAGGAGATTTGAAAAGAAATTTCTTTCTTTGCGTTATCATAATACAGACAGTGTTCATGTGTAACTGCAAACTTCTTTTTGGTATTTACATACAGTGGTTGTCATGGGTTAGTTTGAAGAGCAGGTGTGGCTGAAGGAGCAGCTCACAGAGGCTCTCAGTCTGGTTCCCAACACTAGTGGTTCATGACAGCCTATTATTTCCAGCTCCAGGAGGTTCAATGCCACCTTCTTGCTTCTGTGAGTACCACATACACTTTCAAACACAACACACATATAAATAGATAATTAAACATAAATTATACTTAGAATTAGCACATAACAAGGCAGTAATGCCCTTTGGCATCTCAATAAGAGATTGGAGCCAAGGTTGGCTGTTGAGCACTCTTATCAAGTTGAAATAATTTTTGTTTGTGAATTGATAATGACAAAGGTGTGTCATTCTGCTTTCAACAGGACTGAAATGTCCACTGCTATTTTCAGTGAAAAGTCCATTTTTGTTTGAAGGATTGCAAAGCACCATATGGGACTCATTGTGTGCCAAACTTCTTCAAGAGAGTCTGGAGACCATCCTTTTGGGACAGTGTCACTAATAAACAAAGGGGAGGAAATCTTCCATAAATCACATGGTCTGTGGATGCATTGATTGAAAAAACAGCCCTGAAACTAGGGGATGGCAGTTAGAACACAGCCTGTTATAGCCTGGAAGGAACAGTACTGTTTCTGAAGGTCATATTGTACAGTCCCTTCTTTAACCTTTCTAGTTGGGTGGAAAAAATAGGCAAACACCGATCTTTTATGTGAGGGAGTTTCTGTTTGCTGTTGTCTTCAGAGTGAAACCTGAGTAGAAGACAGTGTCTGCTTCTGCTCTGGTGGCAGGGCGCCCTGTGAGGCTTTGTGCCTGATGTAAGGACTTCAGCTTTCATTCTGAGGAGAATCAGCAGAACACTGATAGGATCTGGCCTGCCCATTATAAAGAATTAGTCTGGTTACTATGGGGGGAATAGACTGTGAGGGGCAGAGCTGGTGGAAAAGCTTTCTTGGAGGACCAGCTGTTCTAAACAGTAGCTAGAGGTAGCCTGGGAGTGATGAGGAGTGACTGGGTCCTGCAACGTCTTGAAAATAGGATAAATAAAACGTGCAGGTTCATGCATAATAGGCAAGTCTGGAGATGATGACTCCCAAGGCCATTCAGCTGAATAGCCAGATGAATGGAGTTGCTTGTTAGTTGTGTTTTAATTTGGGGATGAAGAGTACATGGGGTCTGCTTATGGAATATTTAATAATAATTAAAGTTGAATGGCAAGCATCTTATGAGTTCAGAGTGATACTGCAGGTCTGTGTGTGCACACACCTGCATGTGTTTTATAAATTGTCAGTGTGTTTAAATCTAGAACCTGGACGAGAGATTGTAGGAAAGCTATCAGAGACTACACTTTGGAGGACATTGAAGCTTCTGATCAGATGTGGAGGGCATTAACAAGGGCTGTGAGGTAGCTAGTGTAGAATTGCTGAGGCCAACAGTGATCCAGAAGCAAAGGAGTTATGCTGTTCGAGAGAGAGAGTAATTTCTAATTGTGTCATAGACTTAAATAGCAAATAATATTAAAGTTGGTATTTGGCAACTGGATCCCCAAATACAGAAGGCATTAATGTAATTTGAGGTGTAATTTGGGGTGAATAAAAAAAATCAAAATCAATGAATCAAGTAAATGACAAAAGACATGACATAGCTTTGTTACTAGAACTGTTTTATGGTAAATAGGATAATTGCATTTGGTTTCCCAAATTGAATGATTTCATAACGTATGTGTATATGCATCTGTGTATGTCTGTGTCTGTGTGCACATCTGTGTAGGTGTACATGCATTTGGAGGTCAGAGGATAACCATGGGTGTCATTCCTCAGGAAGTATCCACTTTGACTTACGAGACAGGACCTCTTACTTGGGCTCAAATTCTCCCAGTATGCCAGACTAACTGGCCAGGGAACCCAAGGGTTTTTCCTGTCTCTGCACTATTGGGCTTTTAACTGTGCATCACTGAGCCTGGCATTTTACTGACTTAGCTATCTCCCTAGCCCATGATTTCATAATTTTATGAAATTTGTATTTAGGAAAACAAATAGAACAATTATCTTCATTGTTTTTAATTAACTCACCTTCCATTTTCCTCCTAATCACTACTACTCTTCTCAAGTTCCCTGATCATCTGTGCTTGTTTGAGTCTTGGCTGTTAAGCCTGCCTCATGGTGAAGGTTGTAGGGGTGGGCACCTGTGGGTCCAAGTCCTTAGTACCTACTTCTTGGCCTGCCTGTGTTCATCTCCATCCTACATGTACTGTCTTCTTGCAAGTTCCAGAGAGATGATGGCCTTCTTGTGAAGCTCTCTGTACCTGCTCTGAGACTAGCTCATCTCCTAACTGGGACATCCACGGTTCTGCTTTCAAGCCTGCATGTGCCCTGTTTCTGCATGTGCAGAATGTATTTGTCATAGTTTCCCATCTTAAAAGCACAGGCAGTTCTCAGGTTTGTATTCCCATCTAATTAGATCAAAACAATAGGGACATGTTGCAAAGCATTTGAGAAGGAAATTAAGAATGAAGAATACGAGGACTGCTCATGATCTCACGTCTGAGAGACAATCATTATCCATGTTTGCTTGCAGCTATTTCTCTATGCAGTTTTGATAAAGATTCAAGTGTATTTGACTTTTAAAATCTTCCCCTTTACTCATCTAATATCATATTGTTATACTTCCCAAATACTACTGAATAGTTTTGAAAATAACTACTTTTGTAGCTAGAGTATGTGACACTGTGTTTATGCTTTGATTTATATGTCCATTACTTAATTGAATTTTTCTACCTGGTTTCTATTTTTGATATAAGTAAAACTAGAGTGAGTATCTTTGTACATAAATCTTTTACTATATTTAAGATTATTTTCCAGCCCATAGTAGAAGGAGATTGCTGAGTCAGGGGATCTACATGATTTCATGACTCTAGTTAGATATTGCCAGATTTTTTTTTAAATGATTCTGCCAATTTTCTATGCCTGCTGGGAAATGAAAGTGTATTCTCAGATTTCTCTTCAGTGTTGACGACTTCTTAAAACACTGTTTCTGAGATCCTCTTTCCTAATTGGACAGTTTAATAAATGTCACTTCTTAAACATACTTGGCTACTAAAAGATGCAAATTGCTTTTCCATGTTTGCTTTAGCCATATATTTTCATCTCTAATGAATTTCCCCTTCATGTCCTTTACCCATCTTCCTTGACCTCCACTGAAATGGAATGTGTTCATAGCTTTTGCTGACTTCCAGAATTTGCCATGTATCTGTTGTCAATCATTTGTCTGTAATATGTAGTACTTTTTTTTTTTTGTAATTTGCGGCTCATTACTTTTATACTTCTGTTGACTTAAAAGTCTTTCTTAGTTAATTAAGCGAACAGTTTAAAATTAAATTGGTGGAGGAATCACAAGCCCCTAAACAGACTGAACCAGACATATGACATTGGTATATATTGAAGGTAAATAATTCAGTGAGAACAAAGACTCAAATTTGGGGAAACTACTATGATGATATTTCATACTTTGTGTCTAAATGAGTTTCTAGTTTATTAAATGTACCGGCCACTTTTCTTGTCACTGGGACAGAATGCCCAACAGAAACATTTTAAAGGAAGAATTATTTGTCATGGCTCGCATGGTTTCTGAGGGCTTGGACCAGGGTTGCTTATCCCACTGTGTTTGGGAAGAGCATCATGGGATAGAAGCATATGGAAGAGAGGTGTTTGGCAAGAAGCAGAGACAGAGAAATGGGAAAGGCACAACATGGTCCCTGAGGACACATCTCCAAGGACCTACTTCGTTCGAGTAGGCCTCATTGTCTGCCTTTTACTACCTTCCTATGATGCCATCTTAGTAGGACTTCATCAAGGGGTTAATCAGTTCATCAGGCCAGAGCCCTCATGATGTAATAGTCTCTGGAAATGCTATCATCTCCAGATGGATTCAGTGCTTAGATTTTTAAGTCCCTAGGTGTCTCCCAGTCTTCTCAAGTGGACAGTTAAGATGAGCCATCAAGCTAAGGATTGATTCAAAGGCTAACACACAGAAGAGCATATGAAAGAGGTTCTGTGGGTATTTATAAAGGTAGGAAGCCTTAGGGTAAGGCATGAAAAATCTGACTAACTCAGCTTTTATTTGGTTGAAAATTGCAGATATGTATGAATGACAAGCAGGGGAAATATTCAGGCTACATAGAAATTATTGATTTCATAAATATTGCAGTGGAGAGCTCCTAGGGATCAACTAGTAAAGTTACAAACAGACTATTCCTTCAAAAGTCAGGGAGGGATAACTTAAAAAGCAGCAACTAAAGACAATTTTTAAAAGGTCACTAATATCATAAGTTTTGAAAGAAAGTAAAACAAATATATATATATGGAAATATATAATACACACATTTATGAAAATATATAGAAATAATTTGCTTGTCAGAACTTTCTGGGTCTTAAATGAACCTATTGAACCTATTGAATCAGCTCTCCATCAATCGAACAGTTTTTTTTTAACTATTAAAATTAGGGATTGTAGGAGGAGGTTCAAAACTGGCATTTACAGCTAAGTAGGTGAAAGATGATCTTTGGTTTTAGTTGCAGAGTCTCCTTTTAATAAAATAAAATATTTTGTAGGCTTTAGAATGATAATGCTAGTAGGTATTTATATTGATTGAAATGGAGAAAATGCTTAATACAAAACTTAAAAATTTTAAATTTAAAAGAAATGCTTTTCTTTTTATATAATAATTAAAGGGGATCTATATACACACATACTTAAAAACCCATATAAAACACAACAGACGTTTGTTTCTCTTGGTGGCAAGGAAACACACTTTCTTGTTTATTTTCTCATGCATTTTAAACTTTGCTTCTCACATTTAGAGTTCATAACTACAAAAGTAGGTGCGTTTGCATTAAAAAAAGTCTGCTTTTTCTTTCTTTTTGAAAAAAACATTTTCTCTGCGATTAAAACAATGGCTTTATATAAAACAGTGACCTTTAAAACAATTAACAGGAGTGACTCTGGAGAGAGATGGTCCAGCAGTTAAGAGTGTGAATTTTGAATCCTCTGGTCTCTACGGACACTTGTATACATGTGACCACCAACGTACATAATTTAACTTTTAAAAATTAAAAAACTCTGCCTACCTGGAATTTATTCAATGCATGGTTTGATGTGAATCTATTTATTTCCCTAAACAATCGGTAATTAAAATACCAAGTGTGTGTTTTGGCATTACTTAATAGGCGATGCCTTGTTGATACCTGGCACTTCTTATAAGAGGGCACCAGTTCTCTGTCGTAGCCTCTGTCTGGAGACAATTTGGCTCATGATATCATTCTACTCCTTTAATTATAATGCATATTTTGTGTCTTACCTTACTGATAAGGATACTTGGTTTAATTTTACTTTTTAAAGAATATACTTAAAATTTTGTTTTTTTCAAATTTGCTTTAGAATAAGAAGCTTAAAGTCATTTCCCCCTGCTTCTTAATCAAGGTATATTGAATAGATGCTTTTTTTTTTGAATAATTCAAGGCCATGATTACTTATGAATCATCAGAAATTGTTAGTTATCCAGATAAGACAGATTCTTTGCTTGAGTTACAAATGTCTCTTGATTATAAGGCTTTTGAACTTTCTGTGATCAATTTGCATTTTGTAATATTTTTCTTCAGTGATCCTTCCAGATGTTTTTAATCTTTTCAAAAATAACTCCCATCTGTAGTGGAATCACACAATTCAGTTTTTTAGTTATCCATGTGAAGTAAAGTCAAATGACTGGACTCTGTCTCTTATCTAGTGGTTCTTTTTAGATGTTTTATGTACCTGTCTTGGTCATGTTCCATGTATTTCCTTTTCTAAAGTTTTATTTTTAATTAATATAAACAATAACTGCAAATATAGTGGGTTTTAATATTTCTGATACATAAAAATTAGCATGACCACTTCGAATTTTATAATTTCTTGTGATGAATAATTTCTTGTACTTTCTGTTATTTTAACTACACAATATCATTAATTATTTCCACCTTGTACAATAGGTTAGCTTACTCTCACCCTCTGGCTCTGGCTGTAGCTTCAGATCATCGATCCGAATTTCTCTTAGCATTCTCTCCTTCTCTGAGTCTACCTCTTTACATTTCACATAGAAGTAAAATTGCATGGTATTTGTTTCTATATGCTTGGCTTATTTCCCTTAATTTAACTTCCTTTAGGTTCATCAGTGTTATTACAAATGACAGAATTTCCATATTTTAAAGCTAAATAGAATTCCATTTTGTATATGTACCATACTTTCAAATCCATTTATTTACTGATAGACCCTTAGGTGATTTGCATACCCTGGGTACTGTGGTTGGTCCTTCAGTTTATGACTTCATTTCATTTGGGTGTGAACCCTGTAGGAGGATTGCTGGATTAAATGGTGATTTTTGCCTTTAATTTTTTGTTTTTCTTTTTTGGTTTGTTTGTTTTTTTTGTTGTTGATTTTGGTTTTGAGATGGGGTTTCTTTATGTAACAGTCCTGGCTATCCTGGAACCAATTTTTTTTAGACTAGGCTGGCCTTGAACTCACTGAACTCTGCCTGCCTCCACCACCTGAGTTCTGGGATTAAAGATGTGTACTACCACTGCCCAGCTTACTTTTAGTTTTTTTTAAGCATCCTTCATATTTTTCCAAAACATTCCTAACAGTTTATAATACTACCAACCATGTATGAGGGTTCTGTTTTCTCCACATCTTTGACAACATTTGTTAAACATTATCTTTTTGACAGTAGCCAGTCTTAACAGGTGTGAGAGGCTTCATTGTGGCTTGATTTTATTTCCTTTGATGACTAACAGTGTAGAGCAGCTTTTTAATACAACGTTGGCCATTTCTTTGTCTTCTTTTGAAAAACATCTATTCTAGATATTTGCCTATTTTAATATTTTTATGTTGTTGAGTAGTTTGAGTTCTTTGTATGTGTTGAATATAAACCCCTTAAATGATGTATGACTTAGGAACAGTTTCTCCCAGTCTGTGGCTTTCTTCTTCCCTCACTGGTTGTTTCATGTGCTAAGGAGAAACATTTTGTTGGATCCCATTTGTCTACTTTTTCTTTCTTTCTTTCATTGTGTGTGTTTTCCCATAATTTCTAAGAAGTCTCTGTCCCACTTCCTTGCCCTGGAGTTTTTTCTTTTTCCTCTTCCCCCCCCCCTAGTACTTCACATCTCATACTTAAAACCTTCAGTTACTTTGAGTTGGTTCTTATATTAACAGTGAGATAAAGGTCCATTTTCACTTTTCTGTGTCTGGATTTCTCATTTTTCTGGCACCATCAATTGCATGAAATAATTGTTGAAATCAATTGCATGAAATAATGATATCAATTGTTGAAATAAATGTCCCTCCAATGTGTTGAAATAAATGTCCCCTCCAATGTGGTAACTTTGTTGAAAATCACTTGACCATAGATGTGTAGCTTTCTCTCTAGGATCTCTGTTGCATTCCATTGGTCAGTGCACCTACAGCAGTGTCATGCCCTTTTGACTATTATGGCTCTGTAACACATTATCAGTTCCAGAAATGTCATGCCTCACACTTTGCTTTTTTAAGTCAAATTTTGGTTCCATGTAATTATGACTGCTATGCTAACGACTCTGCTTGAGTGTAGTGTTGCTGTTTGCATATAAGTATGACAGTTTAAGGATATGGTAAACATCAAAGACAGAGGAACTTAGCACAGTGAAAAGTGTGTAGAGACAAAATTGCTGAAGTCCCAGGTTTTCTTTCAGAAACCAACTCCTGTGCCTGCTGCATTTCTTGATGAGTCAGCATTTCAATGAGGTCCCTCCCTAGCTTGTTCTTTGGTACTTTGGTGGGAGGATAGAATGCAGAGTAGCACTCCAGTAAAATCAAACAGTGGAATAAAGTAGTTTTTTTTTTCTGTGAGATTTTCTTTTATGTCCTTGTTAAATGATACTGTGGAAACATTAATTTCAGCTTGATAGTTATCAACCTATTTCCAAGTCATTTATCCTGAATTTTTTTTCTGCATACATGGATGAGAAACTACCAATTCTTTAAAATACACAGTAAAGATATATTTGTGTGTTTTACCTGCTGTTATCCTTCCCATAGTAAACATTGTCATATAAGGACAGACAAGGTGCTGCTATTTTTTGCATAAGTGATTTGTCACCAATTTTATTTTCCTGTTTACCATAATAGGTGTTTGGGAATTTTTCTTACTTGTTTTATGCAGCACAATAATGTTATTGCTGGAGTAGAAACATTTTATTTGCTAAGTCTCTAAAATAAGACAGAACCCATCAAAGTTAAGGACCTAGACACAGGGACTAATGCTTTGGAAAGCCATTTTTTTCCTCTAAAAAAAAAGGACTTTGGTATAATATATGCAAATCACTTCCCTTGTCATTTATTTTTGGAATGTTCTCTGTTATACCACATTTCTTTTGTTTCCGTATCTTTAATATGAACCACTCTATATTTAGAGACAAATTTATAAACTAGCTTTACCAGCAAGCACCTGCTATGTAGTTTTATTAAGTATCAGCATATTTGCGTTAGCTATGATTCTTTAGTGTCAGCCCACCATTTCAGATACAGCTGAAGGTCCTGTGTGTTGATGGCGAGAGTCTTCCTTGGTTGCTGTCTACCTTATTATTCTAAAGTAGGGTGTCTCTTTGAACCTATAATCTACCAGTTGGTAAAACTGGCTGGCAGATGAGCCCATGGAATTCTCCTGTCTTTACCTCATAATATTAGGAATCACAGCATGACCTTCCATCTCTGGCCAGCCGACTGGCCTGCCTGCCTGCCTGCCTGCCTGCCTGCCTGCCTGCCTGCCTGCCTGCTTGCCTTCCTTCTCCCTTCCTCCATCTTTCCTACCCTCCTTCCCTCCCTCCCTCTCTTCCTTCCTTTTTTTCTTCTTTCTTGTGGATGCTGGGATCCACATTCAGTTCCCAATGTTTTCACAGCAGGCATTTTATCCAACAAACCATACTTCAGGACTCCCACTAGCCAGTATTTCCTTATCTATAGATTGAATATAAAAAGATTTCCTTTTCCATAGATTTAGTGGTCATAATCCTAGTAAACATCAGACTTAAGCAAGGATGCAGGCAGCTTGTCCTCAGAAGTGACCCTCTCAAACACTGCACCATCTAGCTTCCACAGCTTATAAAATATGCACATTTCAAGTTATA
Source organism: Cricetiscus sungorus (assembly GCA_030556225.1). Classification (NCBI taxonomy): domain Eukaryota; kingdom Metazoa; phylum Chordata; class Mammalia; order Rodentia; family Cricetidae; genus Cricetiscus; species Cricetiscus sungorus. Next base: position 18,665,414 of record JANBXA010000372.1, on the reverse strand, counting down.
TCCAGGTTCCCAGATTTCGTGCACCATATTAAAGAAGTAGGGCCTGAAGCAGGAACCCCAAGTCATTCTAATTGTATCCCTCTGCCTGGCACATGTCTCTGCATGGCAGTCTACGAGTCCCTCTGATGATGGCAGTGCCTCTGTCATATCCAGAGGTCTCCATTCACTGTGTTCTCTCATCCCAGGCTCTACTGATGGTCATGGTAGTGGAAGCCATCGGCTGCACCATAATGGTGACAGAATCACTGATCAGATCCCTCTGTGGGAATCGTTGAGTAGCAATGAGCCAGAGGAGGAACCGACTGGGAGCAGAAAACAGAGCCAGTGGCAGACAGAGACAAAGGTGGTGGCAAGCATGTGCATCAACTGAGTACATCTGAGCTGAACTTACTCCTGTCTCCAAATCTGAGCTGGAGTCTTTTCTGACAAAGCACCCGTCTTTATCATTTCCAAAGACAGTTTTATTGTCAAAGCCTATTATGTGACATAACCTCAAGGGCTTTTCACTCTTAGAACTGAGGAGCCTCTCTAGCAGATGTTTAGTTCTTATCGAATTCTCTGCTACTGACTTTTTTTTTTTGACAGTAGAACCCAACCCCTTTCCATAAGGACTTTTCTTTGCTTGATTCTTCATAGGATCCAGTCCAAGGCTTTGAGTATTCAGTAAATAATAAGTTGGTATTTGCTGATCTCCTGTTCTATATATTAGGAATTTGAACTTGTCTGTTGGTCATGGTCTCCTGATGATAATGTATAAAATCCCATACAGCTCACAGTTCTAATTCTGAGAGAGTTATGCTTCTACCTCTGACATAGTCCGTTATTTAGAAAAAGCATTTTAAAAGACATATTTCAATTTAAAAAATAGGTTTTTTGGCTTTTTATCATATCCGTTTACTTTTTTTCTTATTTTACATATTGATCCCAGTTCCTACTACCTCCCCCCCCCAACTCCACAGGGAGGGTGAAGCCTTCCAGGAGGGATCAACAAAATCTGTCAAGTCATTTGGAGTAGGGACTAGGTCCTCCCTCCTGCCTCTAGGTTAAGGGAGTATCCCTCCATGGGGAATGTGCTCCCAAAGTCCTTTTTGTGCATCAGGGATACATCCTGGTTCCACTGTCTAAGGTCCCATAGATTGCCCAGCCCTTCTAACTGAGACCCATGTTCAAGGGATCTGAGTCGGTCCAATGCTGGTTTCCCATCTATCAGTCTGGGAGTCCATTAGCTCCCCCTTGTTCAGGTCATCTATCTTTGTGGGTTTCTGTAGCCTGGTCTTGTCCTCCCTCTCTGCATCTGGATTCCAGTTTGGCTCAGTGTTCATCTGTGGGTGTCTGCTTTTGTTTCCATCAGCTATTAGATGAGGTCTCTATGATGGTAGATAAGTTAGTCATCAATCTCATCATCAGGGAAGGGCATATAAGGTAGCCTTTCCACTGTTGCTCAGATTGTTAGTTGGGGTCATTCTTGTAGGTTTCTGGACATATAGCTAGAGTCAGTTTTCTCTTCAAACCTATAATGGCTCCCCCTTTTATGGTCTCTCTCTCTCCCTCTCTCTCTCTCTCTCTCTCTCTCTCTCTCTCTCTCTCTCTCTCTCTCTCTCTCTCTCTCTCTCTCTCTCTCTCTCTCTCTCTCTCTCTCTCTCTCTCTCTCTCTCTCTCTCTCTCTCTCTCTTGCTGTCATTTATTCCTCTCCTGACTAAATCTTCTTAGTCCCACATGCTCTTCTCTCCTTCTCTTCTCTTTCTAACTCCCTCTCCACTCACAGCCCCCCCCCCAATATACTCAGGAGATCTTGTTCCTTTCCCCTTCTGTGAGCGACCTTGTATGAATCTCTTAGGTTCCTCCTTGTATCCTAGTTTCTCTGGCAGTGTGGATTATAGATTGGTAATCATTTACTCTATGTCTAAAATCCACATATGAGTGAGTATATACCATGTTCCTCTTTTTGTGACTGGGTTACCTCATTCAGGATGGTTTCTTTAAGTTTCATCCATTTGCTTGTGAATTTCAAGATTCCATTGTTTTTTCCCACTGAGTAGTATTCCATTGTGTAAATTTGCCACATCTTCTTTATCCATTCTTCAGTTGAGGGACATCTAGGTTGTTTCCAGTTTCTTGCTATTACAAATAATGCTGCTATGAACATAGTTGAACAAATGTCCTTGTTGCGTGAATGTGGATCATTTGGGTACATGCCTAAGAGCAGAATTGCTGGGGCCTGTGGGCCTCTGCTAGAGGAGAGACCTAAAGAGCTTGGACCATCTAGAAAAAATAGTTTTATATGAACATCTGATGCTTGTACAAAAAGTTTTTTAAACATTTTTGTTCAAATATCAATTAAACATAGTTTTAAATGATGTTAGTTTTAACCAATAAGAGTATAAAAAGTCCCCACAGTTTACTTTTTCCCATGAGTGAGACTAAGCCATCTCAAACCATCCTATCTTGTCTAGTTTTTGCTACTTGAAATAACATGACTTCTAAGTTATGTTCATATTTATTAAGAATATCTTAGGGCTTGGACAGATGCCTCAGTGGTGAAGAGCACTGGCTGCTCTTCCAGAGGACCCAGGTTTGACTCCCAGCACCCACATGGTGGCTGGAGGTTGTCTGTAACTCCAGTTCCAGGGGATCCAGCGCCTTCTTCTGGCCTCTTTAGACATTACATGCATAGGGTGTGCAGACGTACATTTGGGCAAAAACTTGTACATATAAAATGAAAACAGTATAAAACTTATAAGAACTAGTAATGCCTTAATAGATAAACATCCTGTGGCATAAAGATGTGTGTACATCTTGGGTTATTTACAACATGGGCTGTCATTAATAACATGCTATGAAAGCTAGACTCAGAACTTAGACAAATCATGCATGACTTGCGGCAAATTCTTGAAACTCTTGGGCCCAAGTTTCTTCATCTGTAACAGGAAGACAATAAAAACATTTCTGTTGATAGAGCATTCCAAAATTAAATTAATTGTGCCATAAATTGTTCACAACTAGAACTATATAAAGAGTTAGCTATTCTTTGCTATTTATGTTAGTTTCTAAGGCTGAAGTGTTTTAGCCTATGCTTTAGAGGCTTGTCTGCTGAGGTTTTTGGTTGGCACTATAAGAAAGCAGACAAGCAGACCTTAAAACAAGCGGTGGAGGACACTCTTACTAGACTCCTTACCTGAGACCACTCACTTTGCCTCCAGGAAACGTAATACAGATTTGCAACTTACGTGGGGCTGTTTGCATTGATGGCATTCAGCTTCAAAATGGCTGTGCCGTTCTCAATGATCAGAGGGTGACATAAGGGCAGAACATGGAACACTTGTGGAAATACTTTAGGAGTGATTTTGTAAGGTTTAATTTGTGCTAAAAATTCATCTACACATTTCTAGCAAGGCAAATTTTCCCAAGACAGATGGAGGCTGTTTAAAAGTTGGTTGCTTGATTCTGATTGAGACTGTTTTAATTTTATCACGGGGCACTTCAAAACAAGGAATGAAATGTAAGGTAAATCATTATCTAAAATAAGCCTTTCTCTTACGATGTGAAAGCAGGATGTGAATTTCAGAGGGGGATGCATTGACGTTGTCGGTGAAACTACAGACATTTAGCAGAAGTGGCCTAGAGAGGTGACGTTAAGAAATGTGTGTGTGGAGGGGGGTGGCAGGGATGATTTAAAATGGATTACATAATGGAACATTCTCAACAGGATGCATAAAAGAAGGGTGTGAAGAGGGCTGCATATCTTAAAAGGTTGGATGCACAGTGTGTATTTGCAGGGTCTCCGAGAATGTAAAGAGATCTGCTCAGTGTGGCAGCCAGCTGCTCACCTCTCATGCTCCAAGAAGAAATGAGCTTAAGCTGTAGAGTAAGTGATTTCAGCTTTCTACACAATAAAGATAGTTAAACATTGATTTGAATTGGGTAATCTCAGTCCTGGCAATACTGGAAAATGTCTTAACTGCCAGTCAGCCAGAGATTTTTTTTCCCCCATGCAAAGACAGAATGAAGGGTCTAAGACCTCTCATTAACTACAATTTGGTTTCCCTTGCATTTCCGTGTGTCAGAGCGATTTCTTACTTGAAAGTCTATGATTTCTTCCCCAGACTCTTTCTTCCCATGACCTCCCCCACACCCGTTTCCTTCAGATGCTCTATAATCTTGTGTCTCAGAACTTTGCATCCCCAAGTTTCTCTGTGGTGCTGAGATTTCTTTGTGGCTGTATGAGAAGACTTCTCTCGTGCGTGACGAGGTGGGGGCTGCCTCTTAAGACCTGCTCTCACTATGGGATGTGTGAACCATTCATTTCACTGCACTTCTCTCCCAGGACTTCTTAGATGCCAGTGTGCTGTGCTTTAGAGATTCCCAATTAAATAAGGCACAGTCTCTGTCCTGTTGGGATTTACCATGCAATGGTGTAAATGCTAGAAGTGATATTCTAAAAATATGATCTGGCCCCTTAACACAAGGGAGTAAATTAGGTGCTTCGTGCTGGGGAGAAATTATTTGTCAACAAGTATGCCTACAAATCAGTGTGTTTTTAGGTAGAGTAGATACTGTGGTAGGAAGGAATAACGATGCAGGTCAACAGCACAACTTCTGAGCAACAGCTCCATTCTCTGGAGGGGAATGTGCTTTTGTTGATGGCCACTGCTCTAGCATGGTAAAGGCATCTTGAGGGTCAGAGAGATGGCTCAGCAGGTCAAGGCATTTGAAATATTTGAACGTATTTTGAGATTAAACTCAATAAGCACAAGAGCACCTAGTACGACATAGGGTCTCAAAGAATATGCTTTAAAAGAAAGCAGGGGATTCTACGTGTCCCCTGGGATTCTAGTTCAAACCTATCTGCTATCGAGGGATTTGAAGCATCTGGGAACCTTTGAAATGCACAAAGTAAGAAACGAAATCAGGGAACCATTGGTCATTTTAATTTGGTGAAAATAGCAGTGGTGGTTGTAGAAGAACATGTCTTGGGTGTGTGTGGAAATAAGCCTGAAGTTTGTGATCATCTTTGAAGGCCTTCTGTGGAGGAAAGATGCTGTAACTGGGACAAGTTCTGGTGTTGTTGAGTCTGATGGCAGATACTGATGTCTTCTGTGTCTCTGTGTGAACTTGAAGCATTTCATCACCACACTCTATTCGTCTTCTGGTCCAGAGGGAGGACATGACAGGACTGGTAGACTAGAGATGTGACTACTAACAGCATGCAGGATTTAGATAAACACACCCAGTAGACAAATGTGAAACTTGAGCTAGAAAGTCTATATGTGGTCTTGGTTTGATGTTTATATATAGGCTTAGATATGATGCTTTAATGTGCAATCCTGAAGGTAGATTTCCAGTTAAAAGCAAATAGGCTCATTTCTTCAGCTTTAGTTATGAATAGAAGTCATGTTCAGAGTTTGTTGGCAAGATTGAATAATTTTAATGGATAAGATTTGTAATCTCCAGAAAGGCATCTTTTAATGTTGTGCCACACTCCAAGCCTCTTTTTATTATTATTATTATTATTCCTGTTGCTTTATCCTTTTCACATTCTAGCTTGGGTGATGCATGTTTCTCTGTGGTTTATGTTTGCTTAAAAAAGTTTTATAAAAAAAGGATGAATGTTAGTTTTATTTTTCTTATAAAATATAGACACATTTCTTTTCTAACTTAGATTATACGTAAGCATTGAAGATGAGTTTTCAGAAACGAGTTTCTATCTGAAGTTGTATTTTTTGTTTTGAATAATCACTGTTGGACTTAGCAGTCACTTGAGATTAACAAGTTGCTTTTTTTCCCTTAGAAAATGTTTTATCTGCTTGCAGAGTTTTAGCTCTTGGATGTCAGATTAAAATTCCGAAACACGTTTGATTCATCTCAGAATTGAATGTCAAGTCCAAAGACAGATATTTATAACTGAGTTCTGTTCAGGCAAATGGGCTCCAACCCCAGCTCCAATCATTGCAGAGTTTTTGTTCACAGTCATGGTGCCGTCATTTTGAACAAACAAATTAAAGCTGTGAGATTGGATTTTAGCAACCAGATATTTAATTCCACGAATATTATGCTTTATATTTGCAGCGTGCTTTGAGGTTTCTGCACTGATTTTAAATAATTTTTCCAGTTTCTCGAAGTACTCTGCCATGATAGTATCATTCCCACTGGATTGATGAGAAAACCACAAGGGCCATGAAGTAAAATGGTATGGCTGCTTAGCACTTAGCTCGGGTATTTCTCTTTAGCTCTTCTGTTTCCAAACTATTCCATTATAAAATTTCTATCACAATTTTTTTAAATGATAAGGGACCGTTTAAAAGAAATCTGCATTCATTCTAGAACTATTTACATACTAATATTGGAAAAGTTTGGAGTTCAACAGAAATAGCTACTTTATTTATTTATTTACATTTGGAGACCAGATCTGACTATGTTATCCAGGCTGGCGAAGATATAGTAAATGGCCCACTAATTACTTATAAATTGAAGACAGAAGTTTGACTGTCAGTTAACATAATACTAGTAATAGATTAAAAACATTAAATGTGTTAAAATTCACATTTATCATAACACTAAAAGATGGATACTTTGGTGGTCACTGGTAGAATAATCTAGAGCATCAACTCAGTACTCAGTATTTGGAAGTAACTATAGGGGAAACAAAGCGATTTTATTGTCTTCCATATATGAACTGGATGAGTGAGACTTAATGAGATGATTTTCTTTCTTTGTGGGCATCTTCTCACTAGTGACTGAAGAGTGAATGACAGAGGTAGAGTATTGCCATTTTGCAATAATGGATTCTGGTAATGACCATCAAGTATATTGTCATGGAAAGAGAGACAAAAAGGCTTCATGTACCTCCCTGTGATTAATCAGGGAGGAAGATTACATCTCAGTGTGACAAAACCTTGATCTGGCTGCCAGCTTTCAGAAAGAAAGGAAAAACAACACAGGGCATTAAAAGGCACCATGGGGCTGCAATCAGCAAAGGCAAGCCTAGGAGGGCTCTAAAGTACCAACAAGCTGCCTCCCCCACAGGTAAACCAAGAGGGGGAAAAAAAGGTAAAGAGCAATTATACACTGATGTAGTCTCAGAAATATTAACTGACTTAGACTTTATTCATATCTCAATTGGACACATGGTTAGGAAAATGTATGCCTGCAACAGCTGGGGGATGAACACTGGCTGAATGGTTGATGATATTAAGAAGTTATTAGTAACTGAAAGTATAATGACAGTGTTGCCTCACTATGCCATGCTGTAAAATCCACATCTTTTAGAGTCCTAATGAAATATTTATGGATAAAATGTTATTTCTGGAATTGCTTCCGGATAATATGGGTGCAAAGAGTGGTAGACCATTTAGGTGAAACACGGGTGAAAATTGTCAAAAGGGATTAAGTGGCATTGTGTACCAGGTAGGCACTCTAGTCATTTCGAATGTATTCTTGTGGCTTTTAAAGCTCACCAGAAGTTTATGAAGAAATTGCGTTGTCTTCAGTTTTCCTGAAATGCTGGGATGGAATACCTTGACCTCTCTGCCACTCTGGCAAAGCAGCCCTTTGGGTCCTAAGCTTGCCTTCCTCTGCTCAGCTCCATCAGTTCACAGGGGCAGAGGTTTTGAACAACAATGTCTGCTGTTTTATACACATTTTCCCCCTCGCATTTTCCTGATCAGTGTTCTTTGCCCAGATTAAAGTCTTTTGGGGAAGATTGTAATTTGCATTTTGGCTAGATGAGCGACACTCAAACTAGTCAGCCTGCTCCGAAGCAGTCCTAGCCATTATCTGAATCTTTAATGAGGCAAGCTGTTCCCCTTCCTCACAAGATGGGGAACAAGCTAAAGCTCAGTTTGGGGCTTGATGCTCATCCCCATCATTCAGAGCTTTCCTTAGCTCAGGCTGTGGTGCGGTGGTGATTCCTCACATGAGACTCTCATTGCTATGCATGGGCACAAAGGAGGGAAACCCATGTTGAGTAGGAAATGGCATTTTCAGCAATAAGAAACAAGCCTTAGATAAAACACTTAAGATGTTCCAGGGGGATAGTGCCATCATCTAGGATCTGGGGGAGATTAGAAAATCTTTTCAAAGGTGTTTAAGTCCTCATCAGGCTGACAGAACAGCTTGTGTAAGTTCTCTCTGGGGGTGCAAATTAAAAAAAAAAAAAAAAAAAAAAACCCAAGTCAGCAAAATCTTCTGCAAACCTTGGCCCTCTTTGTTTCTTGGAGTGACTATAATTCACAGCATCTGCATCTTTATAGGTTAAGTGGCAGTCAGGATAAGCTTTGTGCTTAAAGAGGCTCATTGATTGACTCTATACACAAAGTTAGAGTGATTTAGAGAGCTTAGACTGATGAAGACATCTTTTCTCTCCCACCTTTTGAGATGGAAGCAACTTGAACACTTTCCCAGGAACAGGTAACAAATACAAAACTTGAAGCAATCCTGTAAAGAAAGTAAAAACATGTGTCCCTCTTCGGGTCCTCCTTGTTACATCTAATCCACTTATGAGTCAATACCATACTGTGTTTGTCTTTCTGAGTTTGGATTTCCTCACTCAGGATTGTCTTTTCTATTCCATCATTTTTTACAGCTAAGTAGTGCTCCACTGTGTAAATGTACCATATTTTCCCTATCCAGTCTTTGGTTGAGGGGCATCTAGGTTGTTTCCAGGTTCTGGCTATTATGAATAATGCTTCTATGAACATTGTTGAACAAGTGTCCTTGTGATATGACTGATTATCCTTTGGATATATGCCCAAGAATGGTATCACTTTGTCTTGAGGTAGACTATTTCCAGTTTCCTTAGAAACCACCATACTGATTTACAAAATGGCTGTCCAATTTTGCATTCCCACCAGCAATGGAGGAGAGTATTCCCCTGACTCCACATCCTGTCCAACATAAGCAGTCCTCGGTATTTTTGAACTTAGCCATTCTGACATGTGATGTGTAAGATAGTATTTCAGAATTGTTTTGCTTTGCATTTCCCTGATGATTAAGGATGTTGTGCATTTCCTTAAATGTCCTTGGCCATTTGAGATTCTTCTGGTGAGAATTCACTATTTATCTCTGTACTCCATTTTTAATTGGCCTATTTTGTATTTAATATCTAATTTCTTGAATTCTTTACAAATTTTGGAGATCAGCCCTGTGTCAAATGTGAGGTTGGTTAAGATCTTTTCCTATTCTGTAGGCTGTCATTTTATTTTATTGACAGTGTTCTTTGCCTTACAGCTTTCCAGTTTCAGGGGGTTCCATTTATAGATTGTTGCTTTCAGTGTCTGTGCTACTAATGTCTTTTTAGGAAGTGCTCTCCTATGCCATTGTGTTCAAGGCTACTGCAGTTTTTTTTGCTACCAGATTCAATGTAGATAGATTAATGCTGAGGTCCTTTGTGCATAGATGTAGATATGGATCTATTTGCAATCTTTTCCATCCAGTTGACATCCAGTTATGCAAGGAGGACCGTAAGAGGGACACATGGATTGCCCTGAGAAGGAAAATTAGATAAGATCTGCAGGGTAAACTGGAGGGAGGGGTCGTAAGGGGGAAGGATGGGGGAATGAGAACAAGTGGGAAAGAGATGGCCATGGTGGGGAGGGATGCAGTGGAAGAGCAATGAAAGAGGTATCTTAATAGAGAGAGCCACTATGGGCTTAGGAGAAACCTGATGCTAGGGTAACTCCCAAGAACCCCCAAGGAGGACCCTAGCTAAGACTCCTAGCAGTAGTGAAGAGGGTGCCCAAACTGGCCTATTCCTGTAATCAGATTGATGAATACTCCCAACTGTCATCATAGAGTCTTCATCCAATAATAGATGGAACCAAATGCAGAAATACACAACCAAGAACCAGGCCAAGCTTTGGTAATCCAGTCAAAGAGAGGGAAGAGGGAATATATGAGCAAGGGAGGTCAAGATCATGATGGAGAAATCAACAGAGACAGCTGAACCAAGTTTGTGGAAACTCATGAACTCTATAGACTACAACTGTGGAGACTCCAGGGGACTGAACTAGGCCTCCATATGTGGGAGACAGTTGTGAATCTTGGACTATCAGAGGGGCCCCTGGCAGTAGAACCAAGATACAAACCTACTACATGAGCTAGCAGGTTGGAGCCCACTCCTTATGGTGTGATACTATCCTCAGCCTTAATGCATGGGAGAGGGGCCTGGCCTTGCCCCAACCTATTCTGCCAGACTATGTTGACTCCTCATGGGAACCCTTACCTATGAAGAGGAGTAGAAAGAGGGTGGGCTGGGAGGGAGGGATGAACCAAGGGGGACATGAGAGAAGGCAAGGGGCAGTTGATAGAGGTGTGGGAGGGAGAACTGTGGTTGGAATGTAAAATGAATTTTAAAAAATTAAAACATGGCATTAAAAAAGGAAGTATAAACAATACTAAGAGGTTGGGACACAGCTCCACTGTAGAGTACTTGCTTAGCATTAGTATGTTTAGAGTCCTGGGCTCCATCCTCAGCATAGAAAATATTAATTTAATTTAACAAATGCACACATGTAGGTTGATATACTAGGAAGTTCAATTCCTAGGTGGCCAATGGTTGTTCAGATAATTGCTCTAACTTTCCCCAAGATTTAATTGTCTCCCTTTTCCGTGAATATATTTCTTCTCAAATTAACCTTCCATACTTTCTGTCTCATGGGGAAAAGAAGGAAATGAATCGGTATTGTCCATAGCCATCTGTTCTTTTGTTGAAATGCAAAAACTGCCTTCATGCACCTTGCTTGCTACATAGTTGCTGGCCAACTTGCAGACACAGTGAAGGTCACTGAACTTAAATGTGACTAGGGGCTGCTCCAGAAGTTAAAGAATTTAATACTCACTCAATCATACAAGTAATACTCCAAGTAAAATATGTATCTTTGATTAAAATTCACCAAAACAGATCATTGTCACCACTGCTCCGTTATGGCAAAGCATTACACAGCGACAACCCACAGCCACAACAACAGTAATGGCTGTTAAAATTGCTTAACCCTAGAATGTCAAAACGGTGGAAGCTGATGAAACTTAGATTCCCTTCTAGACCTTTAAATATAGACACTTTATGTTACACTTTATCATTTTGAAGATGCAGCTGTGGCTGTTTACACAAGCTTTTCAATCTCACGTGTACTAGTTGCCTATGCTATGCTATGCAATGCTATGCTATGCTATGCTATGCTATGCTATGCTATGCTATGCTATGCTATGCTATGCTAGAATACACGGGGGGGGGGAAGCAACATTTGAGAGCAAGTATTCACTTGCCTTAAAGTTTCAGAGGGGCCATTGTTCATCATGGTGGGAAGGGCATGGCACAGCAGTGTGAGGTGGGCTTGGCATTCTGAAAGCAGAGAGAAAGATCAGGATATAAAGCCTTGAAGCTCACTCACATCCAGGTACACACTCCCTCTAGCAAGTCTCCACCTCCTAAAAGTTCTATCACCCCCCCCCACCCAGTGCTGGGGACCAAGTATTCAAACAAGGGCCTACCAGAGATAGTTCATGTCTGAACTATGAGAATTTATAGTGTGCATATCAGTGGTAATAATCCCCTTGTGACTTTTACCACCACAATCACCCAGGGAGTTTTCATCTGCTCCCACTTGCTTTTGCCTTGAGTAGTTGATCTGTGTATAGACCTCATGTTCAGTAAGCTGTTCTGAAATGTAACATGCAACAGCAATCTTCCGGATAAGATCATACTTGGTCTCACCTTCCCCCAACTCTTCCTCAGAGTTCTCCAAACCTGTGCCTTTCAGTTAAGCCTTTCTCTCCTCCTTGGGGGCCTCCAACCTCATGTCCTTTCCTGTGTCTGAGAACTCGCTGTGCCATTACTCCTCTCTTGTTTTCTTTCTTTAATTACAGGTTCTTTGTAGTTTGATCTTCAAAGTTGTGTAGCTCTCTTAGTCCCTAGGAAATACCTTTCACTTTTCCCTAGTGGCCTCTTCCAAATCCAGAATCCTTTGATATGGGAACTGTTTTTTATTTTCTCGGTCCTTTTTTTTTCCAGCTTCCCTTTCACTGTCTATTTTAGGGAACAACAACTGTCTTCAGGCTGATTACACCATGGGTGTACCTCTACTTACCTCTACCCATCTATGCTTGAAGCTCAAATTCTCTTGTTTCTTGCCATAATCTTCCCATCTATGTTCCACATCTTATCCAAGATGACTGACAAAGTTTACCTCTACCCTTCTGTCACTTGTTGTGATTGCAGATTTGGAATATCTGTGTCTAAAATTATGGACAAATATATATTGGCTTTTATCCCAGTGAAATTTTTAAGTTTTGTAAGACCATATCATATGCACCTTTCTCCATTCCTTTTATAATAACCCCAGGGATTTAGAGAAATAGTAGGAATCAATGGGTAATTAGGTATTAGAAGTCAATAACGATGTTCTTTGGGTGAGAAGACCTCCCTTAACTGGCTCATGGGCAGTAGCCTGTCAGTTACTGACCTATGGACCTGTAGCTGGATTGTGAGCCAACAGTTTTCAGTGTTTACCTGAACTTTATGTGGTCTGGAGCATCTTGTATGAGTACAAGGATTCCTATAACTAAGCTTAATAGCATCTTTAGAAAGTGAAAAAGTGAGCTGGGTGGTGATGGTGCACACCCTTAATCCCGTCACTTGGGAGGCAGAAGCAGGGGGATCTCTGTGAGTTCAAGGCCAGCGAGGTCTACAAGTGAGTTCCCGGACAGCTGGGACTGTTACAAGAGAAACCATTTCTCAAAAAACCTTTAAAAAACTAACAAAAGGGAAAAGAAAATGAAAAGTTGTTTACAGGTTTAGGCATGGTCTAATAGCTTCAGTAGAACCAACATTATTTATGCTTGTATGCATAAATAATAGGTCTATGCAATAGGTCCATTGTAAGCACAGTGGAGGTCAGATGGTGTGTATAATGACAAGGTGCTCAGTCAAGGGAGAGGATGAGTTAACCAGGGTGACTTCCATAAAGGAAATTGATTTGAAGCAGTTTCGTGCTTAAGATTAGAAAGACAGAAGACCAGCCCAGTAAGAACAGCATGGAAAGGCTTGATGGAGATAAATCCAAAATCTTAAAATCAGGCTCAACTCAAGCTTTTGTGCATCCCTCAACAAACCCATGACAGACAGGCCTGTAAATATGCCTGTTGCTTGTGTAATAGGTAGCATCAACATAATGGCTGCATGTCCCAATTTGAATGTCAAACTACAAAATAAAATCATTACACATGTAAAACAGGACTTTCTCTCTACCTCTTGATTGTCTTGCCTTGCTTCTGCTACCTGTACCCTGCCTGCCTGTTACCTTTCCCTCTCACGAGGGCACATCATGAATGATACCCCTGCATACTTGTTTTAGCACCGTCATGTCATAGATGGTCAGATTCTATGGTACACTCTGGTGTCCCTGTATGTCTTAGTGCCCCTTGAGAAAATGAACCCCTTTCTTCATCTACAGAAGACATGGAATGCATGGGGAAAGCCTAAGACTGGGTTTGGACAGATCTGTTTAAATTCAGGTTTTGAATTGCTTTGTCCATTTGCACAATGTAAGAGTTTGCCATCTCAGGATCTTACTGGCCATATATGAAGAAAAGAGGCATCTCTTGCTTTTAAGGTTGTTGAGGATAGGGTGAAAAGAAAATGTGTTGCAGGTGCACAGCCCAGTTTCAGCCTGGGTGCTTCTCTATAGTGGTTTTTCACCTTTGGACTCTAGAATACTTTCATGGGAATCACTTTAAATGAAGATTCTTGGTTTTCAAATCTGTGGATAGCTGCCTGGGAATCTGCACTGGAAACAAATCTACCAGATGCACTTTAGAGTTGAATTTTGGAACTCCTTGCATTTGTCTTTCCCATCTGTCTTTCTCCCTCCCTTCCACCTTTCATTGGCTTTTCCTTCCTCATTCCTAGTGAGACTCTGCACCTGAGACATAGGGATTTTAAGGTCTAACTGCATTATGTCCCATGTCACTTTGTCTCCACCTTTCAGTCCAACGTTTCTGTTCAGTAAAAAGAACTTTCCTTCTGCAGTCACTGCTTGAAATAAGGTATTTAATGGTACCAAGCTCTTAGCATAAGTACTCAATCATGTGATGATGACACCAGATGTGGTTAGAGTTCTTGTAACAGGTGCCTGTCTTCATTAAGAATGAGATGTAATAGTACTGTGTTCCCTGTGACAGGCCCAGATCCTAATGAAGTGAGGCTAACAAGAGCCTTTCTGTGCATATTTGAAGGGACTGTCAAAAGTTCAGTAATCCAGATACATAAAAATTCATTTCAGTGCTTTTAGAAAAGTCAAATATAATGCAGAAATTCCACTGTGAACAAAATATCAAAAATTTTAATGCAGACAGGTTCAGTATTGTAATCTTTTTCTTTAGTCTTAGAGGCTTGCCAGAGCATTATTATCGTTTTTAAAATACCATTTTAAAATACACTAAGACCTTGCTTTACTGGAGAACTGAAGTTTTTGGTGTCTCCTTAAGCCTCACACTTAAGCTGACACCCCTTCCGCCCCATTTGCCTCTCTGCTGTCCCAGCGTATCTCTGTTCTCAATCATGTCTGAGTTTAATTATCTAAAACACTAATTTCCTTGCATTTAGTGCCTGAGTCTCTTCACTCTTTGTTAACACTTGTACAAAAACTATCCCATGATGAAGATGCAGAAAAATATCTACATTTTGAGACACTAACATGTATGTCAGAACTGTCATACATCTCAGAAATGAACATGATTTTGTAAACTGCTATGTCACCAAAAGACTGTTTTAGGTAGAAAGAGAAGTAACGAGATTGTAAATTCAAGAATGTGTGGGGTTCATTTCTAACTTTTCTCATCCAGACCTAGGGAAAACAAAAGGAGTCAACATAAAAAGGAAAATGTTTAAGTAGATCAGAATCAGCCTGGCAAGAGAAGTGATCATGGAAGGAGATTTTTGTATAATTAAATGTCGGTTTGCATTTTGAAATATTGCCTGCTGCCTCCCACTCAGTCACCAAGCAAGATGAAAGGGGACAATGTCTGCATACCAAAAACTGACAGTAGACTCACTGAATCTCTGTCAAGGTCACACCATAGATCAGATGGAGGAGAGCACATTGTTCTCCTAAGGCGGTACAATGTTGCTGATAAACTGTGTGGGACATTATCATTTCCCTGTAATCAAAGCAAATAGAAAAACAAAACAAACAACAAAGAACACACACACACACACACACACACACACACACACACACACACACACACACACACACAAGGAAAACAGCAGGGGGACAAAGCCCAAACTCTGTATAAACTTTGTCATGTAAGACATGTAAGGGTGGAGTGTCAAGGGTCATCTAGTTCATCCTTCTTCATTTACAGAGGAGCAATCCAATGCTCAGGCAGATGAATGGTTTCTCAATGTCTCTCAACTATCAAGTGACTGAATGAGTTGCCACTTTCATCCACCTGATGATGGAAGTGTTCGGCAGGTTGTGGGGCAGGTGAGACAGTTGGTCCTGGTGTCCTGTTCCTAGATTGCAAATGGTTTCATATACCTTTAGCTCTGCTGTGGCAGGGCTAGGAAGAGGGAGATACTTCATACACCAGATGAACAAATGTGCTGTTGGAATTCCAAGAAATGCTTTTGGTATTTTTCCTGCCCTAGTCCATCAATTATACAGATGCAGATTTGCTGAACCAGAGTGTATAGGAGTGGGTCTTGGGAGTGTAGATTTTGGTAAAATTCTTTCTGGTGTATCTCTGTATTAAACAGAGCAGTGTTTGAGATTTGTGTCTTTCAGACAAACATGTCTGTATCAGTCACTATCAACTTAATGTGAAGAAATGTCCGAATAAGCTTGAGTGGCAATGAAAGGTGATGTGTGCCTTAGGAAAGGCATGAATTTTGTTCAGCTACTGTAAGAATGGAGAGGGGAGGGGGAGCTGAGGTCCATAGTAGCCACTATGCAATGAGTTTCTTTTTTTGTTCTACTCAGGAACAGAGTAAACAAATGCCAGTTGGAGTTTCCTGTGTGGCTGGTTTGACATTTGATGTTTTTGATCTTTCTTCTAACCTTAGGTATCAAATACTACACAGAGCATACTGTGTAGTTTACATACTAATACTCATCCCCAGTGTACGAGAAACCCCTTTCTTGTATCTATGTGTCTCTCTCACCTACAGCAGGGAAGCAACATCACCATGAGTTTGGCAAGGGCCTTTTGGAATCATCCCCGTGTAGTAGACATTGTGTTCAATACGTTAGCATGGCCTGTGCTTCTCACATGGCAGTTGGAGTTGAGAGAGAAGAAGGAACTTGGTGGAAGTCTCAGTGAACTTTAGGCAGACAGTTATGACATCAGCTGGGGGTTGGGGGAGGGAGAGCAGGAGGGGGGCATGTTTCATAGGCCTTTGACAGAAAGGTGTGTTTCCAGTCCTTTCTCTTCAAAATTGTACCTGCTGATTTGAATGTGTTCCGAAGCTTCAACATAGTGAATCCAGTCTACCCAGTGCATCACCGTGCCGTTTCCCCCTTACCTTTTCTGTACCCCCTAGGTACATAGGATGCTTGATTGTCAGATTCCTACAAATTACAAAACAAAAACTTCCACATAGCTGTATATCTGAGAACCGTGAAATTTTTCTGCAGTCCGATGCAGTTAGCAGTAGATGTTAGGGTTTACTAGAGAAATTGAACAAAGCATATGCAAACTGCTCTTTAAAGTTTTTTTCTTTTTGAGTGCAAATCAGTAATTTTTAACAACCTGATAACTTAAATTAGGAGCCTATCTAAAAACTAATTGGGAAGTAAATTACATGAACATTTGATAGAGTTAATTGGTGGCAACAATTTAATTTTTTCAGCATCTTTCAAGTTTTTTCCTATAATAGAATTAAGTAAAAGTCACACACACGTACCCCATGGGAGAAAAAGTGAGAATGCAAAGACTTTAAATGTCATCAAATGCAGTACAGATATTTGGCAAAGACACATTTTTTTTTAGATCAATTTTAAAAGGGCAAAAGACCATTTAAAAGAAAATCAATATGGAAAGAACAGGTAGTCAGGAGTGGCTATAAATTAAAAGTTCAAATAAAATCAGCTTGTCATCAGATTCTTGATCCAGACACCCCTCTTCTGGGTCAACTTTGTGTGCCTTCTGTTCTCACACAGGATCTGGCTAGAAGTGGGGTGATGCCTGATGAATGGCCACAAAAATCCTCTTTTGTTTGCAGCTTGAGTGGGCAGTATCGCCCCTAGAACTACAGGACTCCAGTTTTCAACAAGCCATTTTCTCCCTTGTTCTTCAGAAGCATCTAATTTTGATTCTCAGAACCTGATGTCCCACTCTGTCAATCGCTCTGATACTTGATTAGTCATGGCCTGTTCTCATCATTGTCTCTTATACATCCGACCTTACTCTCAGTAATTGGGGCCTCTTCTGACTGGACTGCCTTTGGGATTAATTTCTCCAACATGGCTTGCAGGGTTGTTTCCTGGCAGCCATATCACACCACCACGGCTGCCAGCATGGGGTCTTGACCTAGTGTTCTAAACTCTCTCTCGAGAGCAGTACCAGTGGCTTTTTTCCGCTTGTGTTATTCTTGAGCATTTTCTGTGTGTTTTGACCCACCCAGCAGAAAGTCCCGTTACTAAACTTACCTTCATTCCCAATTAGTGGCATTATTGTAGAATAGGATAACTGACAGGGAGGGAAAGAACTTAACAATGAGCAGCTAATGTCATTCACAGGAATCCTGCTTTCAAATACATTCATGTCTACATATTAAGTATTACTTCAATGTGTATGTGTGTGTTTTCCAATGTAACATAGTATTTTTTGATGCTCCCATGACAGATTTGAAAATATTACATAACAGGAAGTGGGTGAAAACTACATTATTGTTAACAATTATTTTCTAATTTGTAAAAGGTCTTATGAACCTTACATTTGTTTTACACGCACAGATGATCACAGATGTTAAAATGTTGCATATGCTGTACAAAGAATGTGATGTCTGTGGCTTTCGAAAGAAGAAATTATAAATGATACCTGAGATTAGTTTCAGTGAATTACTTACTGAGCCATTCCTTTATCTTTCAGTTGCTTGAGTGTTTTGTAGCAATTCATCCTTTTAGCTCTCAGAGTGGTGAAATAGATAAACTTCTGATGTCTATGTTCTGCAGGTACATAGCAGAGACATCTTTGTTTGTGTGTGTGTGTGTGTGTGTGTATACATATATGTACATGTATATATATGTGTGTGTGTGTGTGTGTGTGTGTTCATATATTTACATATGTATATCCTTAAAAAATGAGGAAGATAAGCTGCAGTGAAAAATGGAGAAGGCTAACCCAGCAAGGGTCATTTGAGGTCAAGGTGCATAGACCATTCTATGCAACTATACTAGCAGATAGATGCTTTGGAAACTACATTTCCTGTTAGGTTGACTAGTGCTTTGAGCAGCTAGCTATCTTGGTGCTGTGACAGTGGAAAATGGTACTCCCACATACTGCTGATAGGCATTCAAGTCAGTGGGTTGTATCTGGATGTCAAACTGGCAACAAGTATCAAAAAGAACCTAGGAATTCCACTTTGAAAAATTGTCTGAGGGAATAAGCAGAAATATATAAGACAAGTCACCCAAAAGCTTTTTTCTAGGAATGTTTTAAGTAGTCAAAGGCATGGGGAGGGTGGAAACATGGAGCCCTTGCCTAGGTGATGTTCAAGTCAAGTCCCTAACTGAGAAGATATCTGTATTTCATGTCTTCCGGGAAAGGGAAAATCAGTTCTCTCCAGTGGAGTGACATTGGGTACATCAACCACACCTCAGGGCAGACCCCCACTATTTTGTGTTTGTGTGTGTGCTTTTTGTTTCATTTTTGAGAGAAAAAATATGAAGTTGGGTAGCTTGGTTGATGGGGAAGACCTGAGAGGAATTAGAGGAGGGGAAAGAATATGATCCAAATATATTTATGAAATTGTTAAATAAAAAGTAATTTTATACATATATCATCATCCTTGGATCAAACCTGGAAGTACATATTTTTTTTATTTTTTTTACATATTGATCCCAGTTCCCTCTCCCTCCCTCTTTCCCTCTCTCCTACCCTCTCATGCCCCTCTCCCACCCTCCCCTCTTATCCCCCTCCCCACTCCACATGTAGGGTGATGCCTTATAGGAGGGGTCATCTACATCTGTCAATTCATTTGGAGTAGGGACTAGGACTTCTCTCCTGTCTCTAGGTTAAGAGATGTACCCCCAAAGTCCCTTTGTGCGCCAGGAATACATCCTGGTTCCACTCTATGAGGTTCCTTAGACTGCCCAGGCCTTCTAGCTGAGACCCATGCTCAGGGGGTCTGAGTCAGTCCCATGCTGGATTCCCAGCTATCAGTCTGGGGGCCCATTAGCTCCTCCTTGTTTAGGTCAGCTGTCTTTATGTGTTTCTGCAGTCTGGTCTGGTCCTCCCTCTCTGCATCTGGATTCCAGTTCAGCTCAGTGTTTAGTTGTGGATGTCTGCTTCTGTTTTCATCAGCTACTAGATGAGGGCTCCATGATGGTGGATAAGTTAGTCATCGATCTCATTATCAGGAAAGGGCATTTATGGTAGCCTTTCCACTATTGCTCAAACTGCTAGTTGGGGGTCAGTCTTGTAGGTCTCTGGACATTTCTCTAGAGTCAGTTTTCTCTTCAAACCTATAATGACTC
The DNA here is from genome assembly GCA_030556225.1 of Cricetiscus sungorus. Classification (NCBI taxonomy): domain Eukaryota; kingdom Metazoa; phylum Chordata; class Mammalia; order Rodentia; family Cricetidae; genus Cricetiscus; species Cricetiscus sungorus. The sequence continues at coordinate 18,645,720 of JANBXA010000372.1, read as the reverse complement.
CCACTTTTATGCTCTCTCTCTCTCTCTCTCTCTCTCTCTCTCTATGTATCTATCTATCTATCTATCTATCTATCTATCTATCTATCTATCTCTATCTCTCCTCTCACCTATTCCTCCCCTTACTCAATCTTCCTAGTCCCACATTTTTTTCCTCCTCCCCTCCTCTTTCTCCTAGTTCCCTCTTCACTCACTGCCCCCCCTCTTCCCCATGTGCTCTGGAGATCTTGTTCCTTTCCCCTTCTGTAAGAGACCTTATATGAATCTCTTAGAATACACCTTGTATCCTAGTTCCTCAGGCGGTGTGAATTATAGGCTGGTGATCCTTTGCTCTATGTCTAAAATCCATATATGAGCGAGTACATACCATGTTCTTCTTTTTGTGACTGGGTTACCTCATTCATGATAGTTTAAGTTCCATCCATTTGCCTGCGAATTGCAAGATTCTATTAGTTCTCCCCCCCCAGAGTAGTATTCCATAGTGTAAATGTGCCACAACTTCTTTATCCATTCTTCAGTTGAGGGACATCTAGCTTGCTTTCAGTTTTTTGCTATTACAAATAATGCTGCTATGAACATAGTTGAGCACATATCTTTCTTGCATGGATGAGGATCATTTGGGTATATGCCTAAGAAGGGGATTGCTGGGTCCTGTGGTAGACTGATTCCCATTTTCCCGAGGAACCACCATACTGATCTCCAAAATGGCTGTACAAGTTTACACTCCCACCAGCAGTGGAGGAGTGTTCCCCTCTCTCTACATTCTCTCCAGCATAAGTTGTCATTGGTGTTTCTAATTTTAGTGATTCTGACAGGAATAAGATAGTGTTTCAGAGTTGTTTTGATTTGCATTTCCCTTAGAGCTAAGGGTATTGAGCACTTTCTTAAGTGTATTTCAGCCATTTTAGATTCCTCTATTGAGAATTCTGTATTCAGTTTTGTACTTCACTTTTTAATAAGGTTATTTGGTGTTTTAGTGACTAGTTTCTTGTGTTCTTTGCATATTTTGGAGCTCAGCCCTCTGTCAGATGTGGGGTTGGTGAAGATCTTTTCCCTGTCTGTAGGCTTCCGTTTGGACTGTGTCCTTTGTCTTACAGAAGCTTCTAAGTCTAAGTTTCGGAGGTCCCATTTATTGATTGTCTATATCAGTATCTGTGTTACTTGTGTTATGTTCAGGAAGTAGTCTCCTGTACCTCCCACTTTCTCTTCTAAGAGGTTCAGTGTGGCTGGATTTATGTTGAGGTCCACTGATCCATATGGACTTAAGTTTTGTGCATGGATAGACATGGATCTATCAGCACCATTTTTTGAAGATGCTTTCCTCCTTCCATTGTATGATTTTAGCTGTGTTGTCAAAAATCAGGTGTTCATAAGTGTGTGGGTTAATATCAGGATTTGATTACATTTGTCTACCTGTCTATTTTTATGCCAATACCAAGCTGTTTTCAGGACTATAGCTCTGTAGTAGACCAGGAAGTCAGGGATGGTGATGCCTCCTGAAGTTCCTTTATTGTAAAGGGTTATTTTGGCTATCGTGGGTCTTTTGTTTTTCCATATAAAGTTGATTATTATCCTTTCAAGGTCATTGAAGAATTGTACTGGCATTTTGATGGGGATTGCATTGAATCTGAAGATTGCTTTTGGCAAGATTGCCTTTTTTGCTATGTTTATCCTACTTATCCAAGAGCATGGGAGATCTTTTTATTTTCTGGTATCTTCTTTAATTTCTTTCTTTAAAGACACAAAGTTCTTGCTATATAGGTCTTTCGCTTGTTTGGTAAGTGCTACCCCAAGATACTTTATGTTGTTTGTGGCTATCGTAAAGGGTGATATTTCTCTGAATTCTTTCTCAGCCCCTTTGTTGTCTGTATATAGTAGGGCTACTGATTTGTTTTAGTTCATCTTGTATCCTGTTAATTTGCTGAATGTGTTTGTCAGCTGTATGAGTTCCTTGGTAGAGTTTTTTGGGTCACTTATGTAAACTATCATGTCATCTGCAAATAGTGACATTTTGACTTTTTTCTTTTTAATTTGTATCTCCTTGATCTCCTTTTGTTGTCGTATTGCTTTAGCTAGCACTTCAAGTACAATATTGAAGAGATATGGAGAGACTGTGGGCATTGTGGTCTTGTTCCTGATTTTAGAGGAATCATCTTACACTTCTCTCCATTCAGTTTGATGTTGGCTGTTGGTTTATTGTATATTGCTTTTAATTTGTTTAGGTATGTTCCTGTTATCCCTGATCTCTCAAGACCTTTATCATGAAAGGGTGTGGATTTTATCAAAGACTTTTTCTAGTGAGATGGTCATGTGGTTTCTTCTCAGCTCCACATGGAACCTTCTCTAAAATCGACCACATACTAGGCAACATAACAAACCTCAGCAGATAAAAAAAAAATTGGAACAGCCACCTGTATCTTATCAGACCACCATGCTTTAAAGTTGGAATTCCCCAACAACACAAATTGCAGAATTCCTACAAACTCATGGAAACTTAACAATGCACAATTGTGCCATTCCTGGGTAAAGGAAGAAATAAAGAAATTAAAGATTTTTCTAGAATTCAGTGAGAATGAAGACACAACATGCCCTAATTTATGGGACACTTTGATAGCAGTGCTACGAGAAAAGTTCATTGTACTAAGTGCCCATATGAAGAAAACAGAGTATAGTCACATTAATGAATTAACAGGACAACTGAAAACCCTAGGACAAAAATAAGCAAACTCACCCCGAAGGAGTAGATGCCATAAAATAATCAATTTGAGAGCTGAAATCAATAACGTAGAAACTAGGAAAACAGTACAAAGGATCAGTGTAATAAAGAGTTGATTTTTTGAGAAAATCAACAAGATAGACAAACCTTTATCCAAACTAACCCAAAAGCAGAGAGAGAACATGCATATCATCAAAATAAGAAATGAAAAGGGGGACGTAACAACGGACATTGAGGAAATCCTGAGAATTTTCAGGTCATACTTTGAAAACCTATACTCCACAAAATTTAGAAATTCAAAGGAAATGAACAAATTTCTGGATAGCTATCACTTACCAACATTAAAATCAAGAACAGATAAGCAACTTAAATAGACCTATAATTCCTAATGAAATAGAAACAGTCATCAAAAGCCTCCCTACCAAAAAAAGTTCAGGGCCAGATGGCTTCAGTGTAGAATTCTACCAGAAATTCATAGAAGAACTATTACCAATACTCCTAAAATTGTTCCACACAATAGAAGCAGAAGGTTCATTACCAAACTCTTTTTTACAAGGCTACAGTTACCTTGGTATCCAAACCACACAAAGACACAACTAAGAAAGAGAACTGCAGACCAATATCCCTCATGAACATTGATGCAAAAATACTCAACAAAATATTGGAAATTGAATCCAAGAAAACATCAGAGCAATCATCCACCATGACCAAGTAGGCTTCATCCCAGGGATGCAGGGATGGTTCAACATAAGAAAATCTATCAATGTGATCCACCATATAAACAAACTGAAAGAACAGTTTCCCAAATTTTCTATGTTGAATATAACTTTTAAAAAATTACAGAGCCTGGAGATACAGCTCAGTGGCAGAGCATTTGCCTGGTAAGCATGAGTGCTTGGGTTTAATCGTTAGTACTGAAGCAAACAAAAAATATGGTTGTATCATATGTACAAAAGTATGCTTATTATAAATGTCAACAAAACTCTAACTGAATACACCTATGTCATCAGCACTCAGCCCAGTCAGCTCAACTGACTGTTGCTAGTCTGTGTATTCTGTGCTCACCTTAAGCCCATGCCAAGCAGTGTCACCCTTCACCCTTTACGACCATTCAGGACAATGACCAGACTGACCTCTAAGAGCACTGACTAGTTTCACATGTTCTCCTATGTTATATGAATAGATTAACTGTACATTCTGTAACCTTTGATATACCTGGGGGTTACTCATACAATATATTTTGATCATTTTTTTTCCTCCTACCTCCCGTATTCACCTAACTCTAATGTTCTCTCTCTCTCTCTCTCTCTCTCTCTCTCTCTCTCTCTCTCTCTCTCTCTCAAAAAAAAAAAAAAAAACCAATGCCCTCCAAATTAAGAGGCACAGAAGACCCTGCAAAAACATAAAAATAAATATGAAAATCACAATAAACAAGCAAAAGACAAAATAATACCCCCAAAGCAAATGAAACCAAAGTCCACAGAAATATCATAGAATTTGTTTTGTGTTGGTCAGCTACTCGTGGGCATGGAGCTTGCCCTAAATTTTGTTTGATAACTCCCCATTAAGACTGTATTGGAGAAGACTGATGATTTTGCCCTTTTCAGTGTGTATCAGTTGTAGATAGCTTCTTGGTTAGGGTGGGACCTTGTGTCCACTTCCTCCTCTTGGTGCTGGGACCCTGTTTGGCTTGAACCCATCCATGCAGGTCTTTTGTGCGTCTGTCATGTTGTGTCTGGAAGAAACTGTTTCTTTGGTGTTCCTTTGACAGGATAGTAGTAGCAGGTTTTTCCCCAGGACTATGAGTCTCAGCTTCTTGATCAGTTTATTGTGTTTGTGGTTGGTTACTCCCATCATATTTGTGTCACTGTTGTACTAGTATGCATGTCAGGCAGGTAACTGTTTTCTTTCTCCTCCAGTAGCATGGAGAGTACTTTCCTGCACCACACATGTTAATCAGTTGGGATGAAGCTTCTAAATAGAAGCTTCATCTCAACTTCACTGTGATCTAAGTAAGTATTGTCTTTAACAGTAGGGCCTTTCCATCAGGTTGAATGGAGCAGCCAAGAGCCTTGGCAATGCACTGTGATTTGAGGGAATTTTCATGGACTTTGTCTGGCCTTATCAACAGGGGGGTAACAGTGGCTTCATAAAAAAAATGAAAATGTTCCTTTAGTTTCTATTTTGTGGAATAAACTGAGGAATGTTTGTATTAATTCTTTGAAGATCTGGTAAAATTCTTCTCTGAATCCATCTAGCCCTGGACATTTCTTTCTTTCTTTCTTCCTTTCTTTCTTTCTTTCTTTCTTTCTTTCTTTCTTTCTTCCTTCCTTCCTTCCTTCCTTCCTTCCTTCCTTCCTTCCTTTCTTTCTATTTACTTATTTTTGAGAGATTTTAACTACCATTTCTATTTCAGTAGGGATTATGGATCTGCTCCTTTAATTTATTTATTTGATCTTGTTTTTTACACACACACACACACACACACACACACACACACACACACACACACACACACACTTCTTGTAGGTTTAACAGTTTAGTGAAGTACAGATTTTTTAAATATGTCCTTATGATTTTCTTAATTTTGGGGTGTCTATTGCAATGCCCTCTTTTAATCTCTAATTGTATTAATTTGGATCACTTCTGTCCAACTTTTAGTTAATTTGGCTAAAGTTTTGTAGGTCTTGTTGATTTTCTCAAAGAACCAATTCTTCATTTTTTATTATACTGGATTTTTGGTGGGTATTTTTTTAGGGGGGGTCATGTTTGCTTGTTTGTTTGTTTATTTGTATTTCATTGATTTCAGCCCTGAGATAATTATTTCTTGCCTTTTACTTTTTGGGGGGTGTTATTTCTTTTTATTATTTTAGAGTTTTTAGGTGTTTCCTTAAGTTACTGGTTTGAGATCTCTCCAATTTTTTTGATGTAGGCTCTTAGTACTTTGAACTTACTTCTTACAACTGCCTTCATTTTGACCCATAGATTTATATATGTTGTTTTCATGTTAATTCACTTCCAACATTTTAAATTTCCTTCTTGATATGTGTCTTAATCCTTTCTTTCTTTCTTTCTTTCTTTCTTTTTTTTTTTGTTGTTGTTTTGGGGGGGGTATTAGAGACAGGGTTTCCTCTGTGTTGCCTGAGCTGTCCTGGAATGCTCTGTGTAGACCAGGCTAGCCTTGAACTCACACAGATCCACCTGCCTCTGCTTCCTGAGTGCTGGGATTAAAGTCATGTGCCCCCATGCCTAGCTTCATTTTTCATTCAATATTGAATTGTTCCATTACCATGGACTTGTAAACTTTCTCGTTTCTGTTGTTGTTGTATTTTGCATGGTGGTCACATAGGATGCAGGGTGTGATTTCAGTTATTTTTTATATCTGGTGAGAGTTGCTTTGTGTCCTAGTATTTGCTCAGTTTTGGAGAGGATTCCATGAGCTTCTGAGAAGAAAAGTGTAGGGTAGAAATTTAACATAGATGTTTGCTAGATCCATTTAACTAATTACATTATTTAACTGCAGTATTCTCTGTTTTTGATTTTTGTTTGTTTGTATGAATAGTCTGTTGGTGAGACTGGGATATTAAAATCACTCGCTATTGTTTTGCAAGGATTAATAAGTCTTTGTCTGTAGTAGTGTGTTTTTTGTTGTTTTGTCTTTCTGTGGATCAATACAGAATTGTTACAGACACAAAGGAATGGAAATGGGCTAGTAGGAAAGACTGAGAGGGTCAGCAATAACTAACTGGTGTTATTCTTGAGATTTAGCCACATTGTTGTATGTAGTTAGAAATAATTCTTTTTGATACTTTTAATTCTCATGTGGAATTTATATATTGCATTAATATATTGCATTATACATATTCTTATTTTTATATTTTAAAATAGTGTGTGGTATATACTCTTAATGAACATTTGGGTAATTTTTGGTGTAGGTCATTTATAAATAATGCTTTTGTACATATTCTTAGTGGATGGGTACATTGAAAGAATGTAACTACATATATGTTGGCTGTATACCTGCAGGTGAAATTGTTGGATCTTTGAGTGTACGTATATGTTCCATTTTAGTAGGTATTGCCAGTTTTCCTAAATGGCTAGTAGTAGTTTGTCCAACTGGCATCTGTGCATCAGGCTTGATTTTCTATCTTGTCATTAACTGTTTTCTGTTTTCTGTCTTTTTCCTTTCAACTAGACTCACATCATAGTGTTTATTTGTTGTTTCTGTGATGCCTAAAGAGTTGGGCACACATTTCCATGTGTTTACTTGCTATTTGAAGACTGTCTTCTTAATTCAGAGTTTTAGTTCATTTTCTGTTGGATTATCTGTCTTTAAAACTTCAGAGATTTCATGTAGGAATTCTTCTTTGGATGTATATGAATTGCCGGTATGTTCTTCTATCCTACCTTTTCTTAGTGGTATCTTTAGTTGAAGAAATAATTTTAACTATTTAGTATTTGTTTTGTCTTGGGGTCAGTACTTTTTATGTCTTTGCACAGTCCGGTCATGAAAGCTATGCTCACCTCAGGTTATAGGTTATAAGTACTACCATCAACCCCTTAGCTAAGCCTACCATCATCTCCCCTCACCCATACCTACCCACCATCAACCCTCACCTATGCCTACTACCCACCGCCAACCCTCACTTGTACCTATCATCACCATTACTCCTTACCTACATCTGCCACCATCAACCCTCACTTATGCCAACTGCCTCACCACCTAAGCCTACAACCATTATCCTTCACCACCTCCAAGGCAGGGACAAGCCTGAGGTATTCAGTAAGCAGCTAAGTATTTGTTTTTCAGTCCATTTATTGAAATAACTATTTGTGGTAGTTTGAAAGAAAATGGTCCCCAAAGGGAATGACACTATTAGGATGTGTAGCTTTGTGGGAGGGAGTGTGTCACTGTGGGGGTGGGCTTTGAGGTCTCTTTTGTTCAAGCTACCTTCAACATTACAGGCAGTCAATTTCCTTTTGCCTGTGAATCAAGAAGTGAGGACTCTCAGCTCCGTCACTAAGTCTTCCTGCATGCCACCATGCTCTTTGCCATGATGATAATGGACTAGACCAGAAAGAGCCACCCCAATTAAATATTTCCTTTATAAGAGCTGCTGTGGTCATTGTGTCTCTTCACAGCAATGAAAACCCTAAGATATGATCCTTTGACCACTATGTTACCAATTGTGTTCTCAGGACACATGATCATATGCACAGGCAACCCACCATATATACCATGGTCTGTATGCAAACTGACTTTTTTATTCTCATCAGTTTTTTTCCCCTTCAGCTAAAACTAGGATGTCTTGATGTAGCCTCATGATAGTCTGTGACTACTGGTGATTCAAGTTCTTCAACTTCATCATTCTTTGGGTGGCCTTGGCTGTCCCTGGTTCTTTGAAACTACATATACATCTTTGAATCAGGTCAATTTTTAAAAAGCAAATCTCCTGGATTTTAGTTATCATTACTTTGAATCTACTAATTGTGGAGAATGAGCTCATCAGTTTTGTAATTAGAAAATGCATAGCAATTTCAAAAATGAAACATAACTAGGTTACAGAATTTTAAAAACAGTTTTGTTTTCCAAGAGGGAAATAAAATATTTCAATGATAGTTGTTTTCAAGGTGTGTGTGTGTGTGTGTGTGTGTGTGTAATATATTGTATATTCCAAGAGATAAGAAAGTAACTGCAAAATCTAGTCATTAGTCCATAAAATAAATCATGAAATAAAGTTTGTTTCTTCATATAAGTGTGGAGAAAGTACTCACAAGCAGGACTTGTGTTTTCAACAGCTTATCTACTTTCTGGTAGTCTCAGGTACAAAGGAGTGTGTTGTGAACATAGGTGACTGTTCCCTGCATTTCACTTGAAGCGGTCCCATTTTACAACAGTCAGCCTGGCATTGTAGCATTTTTTTCCTGGGCAAAGGTGTCCTGATTTGACCTGCTAGTCAAATAACAAGCTTATATAAATTTTATTGCTATTTTTACTACAAATGCCACACCAATATATTGCCCAAGAAAATCATTTTCTTTGTGAACAAATTGTCATAAATTAGAACTGCTCAAGTGTTTCTAAGTGTTTCTTTTACCTACAACACCCTTTTCATGGGTTAGGAAGAACATCCTTTGGTGATGCTGGGTTTTAAAAGCAAACTTCATGACTGAGAGAAAGGGTCCAGTGGGGAAACTGCACACAGTCAAGGGTGAGTCCAGTCCTTGCAATGACCTTAATGAAATCATCACTGCTTTTATGTTTTTATAGCACAAGGACAACTTTATTTGACTTTGAGAGAAAAACAGGGTAGGCAAGCTGTAAATCTCAGAAGGCGCTGGGAAAAGGGAAATGGAGTAGAAGGGGTGGGGAAGGGGAAGAGGAGAGGAAGAAGTGGGTAGAGGAGAGGGGGATGGAGGAGAAGGAGCGGGAGAGTCATTCCTCCAAGAAAATAGACACACTGAGCTATGGAGTCTTCAAGCAACTACAAGGGCAAAGATAGAGGGAGCTCATGACTTATTTGAGAGACTAATGACTGCATTTTACAGTTACTTTATTTCTCACAAAACACACACACACACACACACACACACACACACACACACACACACACTTTGAATACAAATATTTATTTTCCTCTTGGAAAACAAGACTGTAAAATTCTTGAACCTGGTCATTTTTTTTAAAATTACTATGTATTTTTGAATTACAAAACTAATGAGCTCATTCTCCACAATTAGTAGATTTAAAGTAAACTTTTACCCAGAGAGTGAGTAAAGCAGTCCAGAGTCAGGGAAAGCATGAGTAAGCTTTTAGATTGTGTCTGAAAATAAGATAAAGAGAAGGAAAAGAAAAAAATATGCTAGGCACTGGGTGGCAGACCTGAGTTCAGACAGCACTGGGTTCAGGCTCTTGTGCTCCAGGTCAAAGGATTGCATGCATCATGGTGCAATGCTCAGAAAGACCAATAGTGACAGTGGGGGTATACTAGTGATAAGAGGGAAGCGCCTAAAAGCCATTACTTCTTAAGGAACACTGTTGTCTTCTGTGGAGCCAGCTGTTGACTTTGCTTAGGAAGTTCCTATCAGGTGAGATTACTTATTCCCACTTCATACAAAAACTTAGAGTGGTTCCTGGCTTTCACAGGACACTGTTCTTGGGTGTACCCCAACCTGAGCAGTGGCAATGTACTTGTGGGTCATTGTAGAGAGCTGCGAAGTGCCATGCCTTAAAGATGGCGCTGGCTTCTGCCTTCCACCTCCCCGAGGGTGAGCGCTCTCTGGCGTAAACAAGCCCTTATTTGGTTAAGTCTGTTCAGCCTGTCTGCTTCCGCGTTAGAGTAGCCTATCTGCAGGGTCCACGTAGCTCACTGGGGTTGGTTAGCGCAAGGGTATTTAAGCCTGTGCAGGGGTCCCCCTGGCTCTCGCGGGTCAGAAGAACATATTCAAAGATCCTGATTAAAACTGCATGAAGAAGATCTTCCCGGAGTCGCATCTTCCTTGCTGGCAGGGGTAGGCGCATACAGGTCATGTTCAGCACCTTCTAAGTTCCCTCTCTCATGCTTTGTCTCTGTCTCATGTTGCACAGAAGGCAGGTTACAGTACATGTGGAATCTAGTGGTCCTTACCACAAAGAGGAGTATATGTACCTCTTGGCATTGTGTTTGTTCAGGTCTTATTTAGGCACACACTAACCTAGAAGGGGGAAATCTTGGGCCCCCGCCCTTAGACTAAGAACTCCAGGCAACTAAGGACTGCTGATAGCAGGAGAAATAGTCTTCCCAAGGATGAGCTCCCTGATTGTTTATCCAATACCAGGTGCTCAGCCCTGATGTCCTGTACATACAGGCAACACTAAATGGACTGAGGTGATGGTATTTATAGATTTATGTGCTTATATATGTAACAATGGCAATAAGAGAGGGCATATATTTGAGAGGGAGCAAGTGGGTACTTGGAAGGGTCTAGAAGGAGGAACGGAAAGAAGGGAAGTGATATAGTTATATCTTAATTAAAAATAAAAGTTCAAAAAAATAGACTGTGTTGCCCAGTCCATAGCATCTCTTATAGCTATAGGGCTCTTCATGTATGTTTTAGTTGAATATGAAAAGCCAAGTATTGAAAACAGTGTTTGGCAAGAGTCAATTTTAATCTTTCATTAATATAACTCTTGATATATAGAAATGAAAAACTACATCATATTATAAGTGTAAGTGTATTTAACTATTTCCTTAGAGTAATCTTTTGTGAGTTAGCAAAACTGGTCTCTTGCCTTTGATTCATCCCACAAAAATAAAAATTCCCAAATAGTATTCTTTTTCTAGGAAAGTTCATGCTGTGATGAAATTAAATAAAATAAAAATTAAATGTAGTGCTTGAAAATTATTCATTTAATATGAAATCTGGCATATCACATAATTCTCTAAAGATTACAATTATGGTATAATCTAATTTTCATCCTAAAATTATTTAACTACTTATAAATATTTGTACCACAAAAAAAGTATGTATTCTGTATCTATTTAGCTAGGGCTACAAAGCTGTTGATGTATTTAACTGAACGACATTTCACTAATTGTTCCTTATGTAACAGCTTTTGAAATCATCATTGTCACTGCGACATGCCCTGCTTGCACTCAGAAACATCCACCTTTCTTTCTGCTGATATACCGAATGTATTAAGCACAGCTAGTGTTGGTGCATACCTTTAATCCCAGCACTTAGAAAGTGGCTCAGGAGGACTGCAAGTTTGAGGTCAGTCTGGGCTGCAAACTGATACTTTTTGAAACAAGAATTTAAAAAATATTTTCAGTCTTGCTTTATGTACACATATACAGTTGAAAGTGATATTGTGGCATTAAGAGTAAATTGCATTCTCATTGTTAACATTGTTAGGCTGTCTGAATTTGATGGCCTTGGGTGACTTTGAAGAGTGAGGGTTCCAGAAAAGACTCTGTGTATAAACACGTTCAACTTTCAGGCCTTTTGAAAGTCAACACCAAACTCAATGGCAGCTTTTGAGCAAAGCTAAACTACATTTGAATTATAGCACTGACTTGGTCTTACAGAATACCTTTTAAGTGACAGACATCTGATTTGCTTTCTGCCTGTAACAACTAATGAGAACACAGTTTATTTTCTTTATATTTAGATAATGAAATGTGCCTCCCTGTTTGTCCACCGTGTCATAAAAATATTCAAATGCAGATCTAGGGATGTAGTCCAGAGATGGAGCTCTTGTCTAGCATGCACACAACTCTAGATTCAATTCTCAGCACCACAATCGATAAATACATAAATAAATGTAAATTCTGACTTGATGCAGGAATTCTAATATTTCATCAGGGTTTGGGGGACCCTTGAGATTTTATTTTACAGTTATCCAATGTTTTCTCCAGCCGATTGGTTATGAACCTCTTTTGTAGATTAGTAGCATCCGTTAGTTCATTGATGCTTCTCCCCACACATGGCCTTCACCTCAGGTGTCATCCCAGACTTGCACAGTACTCTACAGTGACAAGGTCATCTGTAATATTTCTTCACTGATGAGTTAGAAATGTATTTTTAAGATTTTGTGTTTTTTAATTATGCATGATGCATGTGTGTGTTTGTGTGTGTGTGTGTGTGTGTGTGTGTGTGTGTGTGTGTGTGTGTATGTGTGTGTGTGCGCACACGTATATGTGAGGGCAGGTGTTGATAGAGGCCCCTGGATCTAGAGTTTCGGTTGTTGTGAGCCACTAGACATGTGCTGAGAACTAAACTTAGGTTATCTGCAAGAGCATTGTTAACCACCAAGCTACCTCTTCAGCCCCAGAGGTGTTTTGAAACAGCAGAAGCATCCTAATGGAAACTAAACTGTGTTCCTAGACAGAGGTACTTGGGTTCCTAGACCTGAGCCTTCAAAGGTGTCCCCTTTGTGACATTCTTTTCTGCCTGGTCTCAGGACTGTCACCATGTGTCAGGGGTCATTTTCTCTTCTCATTCCAGGAATATCTGGACCATATGCTTCCTGCTCCTCTAGATTCATCCTTATATTCCCCATGCCTGTCAGTATTTAGGAAGACAGACAGTCGAAATATCTCTTCTTTTGTAAACATATCTACAGAAATATGGTTTCTCCCCTTTGTTGTAGCCATTGGGATAATTTCAGGGGAAAAAAAACAGACTTGCCACGAAATCATGCTTATTTATCTAAAATATGGACCATTAAGCAATATATTTTGGTCTGAGCCTCAGCAGTCCCAAACCATTCATTCTTCTTTTATTGTAAGATGTCCCAGAATCATTCCTTTCTACCTGGTCTCCACTAATCTCCCAAGGTAGTGGTGGAAGCACATTCACCTTCCACTGAGAAGAAATAAAATATACTCCATGAAAGAAAATATCATTTTTAGAGATTTAGCCGTGCCTTAGGGAGAACACCTTTTTTTTTTTTTCTTTTTTCTTTTTTTCCTTTTTTTAATACAGCTGTGGAAGGCAGATTGATGCCCTGGGAACCATAACTCCACAGTGTCCATGGCAGGGCATTGTGAGCCTATGCTCTCGTCTTCACATACCACGAAGAGCCTCTAAGGTGTTTTCTCTCAAATGAACGCTTAGTGTACTCTTAAAACTTTTCTTCAAAGAAAAGAAATTACTAGAAGCATGGTAGTGGCAGTCTTTCTCACTCAGCTATCATCACCAACATCTTTTGGAGTTCAGATGAATTCAGAGCTTCCAGTCATAGCTTACTTCGTCTGCACCTGGCACAGCACCAACAGATGGTTAGAAAACAAGGCACAGAGTAGTGTGTAGCGAAGTTACACCCTAGGCAGTAATTCCAATCCAGCACAACAAAGCTAAGGTGAGGAGGCCCTGTGCTCCACAGTCACACTCCCCAGTGAAGCAGCAGAGTGGCTGTGGTTTACTAGGGCTCCCTTCTGCTTGTCTTGTGTCACTGTGCTGGGGCACTGACCCTAGAAGCTTGCACATGCTAGGAAGTCATTCTATGGAACCACACCCCCAGCTCTACAGCAGGGTCAGCTTGTTATTAATAGTCAGTATTGGATAAATGTGAAATTGGATTAAATAGAGCATAGACTCCCATATCTAGTTCCTGTTAGGAAATAATTGCTGAACCACACAACAGATGAACACATTCTTCTGACCTCTTTATTTCCTCCAAAACTGATACCCTGGTCATCAACTTGTTGACTTTAAGTACAGTTTAAAGAGTCAGTATGAGGTACTTGCAAACCAGGGAACTGAGTAAGATTCTGTGTCACAGTTCAGTGTATTTGTCACCTTTGTTTCGTCTCCACAGAGTTTTCCTGAACCTTCCCCATGGCACTTAGGACTGTATTTACTGTCAAAGTAGCCACAGGAGAGGACAGGGGCTATGTGGACACTAATGTAAGTGTGATATTACTAGAGCTAGGCTTCCCACAACAGAAGTTTTTCAAGGTTTGTTTTCTAAACTATTGAATGTGTTCACAATGAGTGCCCCCCCAACACACACACCTTAAACAGGCAGGCACAACACTGCATCCACTTATTTAGTCAGCATTAAATGCTTTTTTTTTTTTTGTACTAGCTGCAATCATGAATGCCAAGGGTACCAAGACAAGTGAGGCTTTTATTTTTCTTATAGAGATAGCTTTATTATGTTGAAAAAGTGAGTTCTTTTTATTATTCTTCTCTCATTATTACATTGTGATTGCAGTTTCCCCTCCCTCCACTCCTCCCAGTCGCTCCCCTGAAATCCCCTCTACCCCAGATCCACTCCTCTGTTTCCCTTCAGAAAAGAGCAGGCTTCCCAGGGACATCATATAACATGGCATGGCACATTACAATAAGACTAGGCACAGACCTTCTTATTGGGGCAGGATAAGGCAACCTCATAGGAGAAAAAGGGCCCCAAGAGCAGGCAAAAGAGTTAGAGACTATTGGGGAATATTATTTTTAGGTGTGTTGCTTTTGTTTATGTTGCATTTGTTTAACTCTGTAAAGCTATGCTACTGTGCCTGTCTAAAACACCTGGTGGCCTAATAAAGAGCTGAATGGCCAAAGCAAGGCAGAGAGAAGAATAGGTGGGGCTATCAGGCAGAGGGGATAAATATGAGGAGAACTCTGAGAGAAGAGGATCTGAGGATTGGGAATAAGAGAGAAAAGAGGAGAATTTCTGGGGCCACCCACCCAGCTACACAGCCAGTCATGGAGTAAGAAGGAAAGAAAAGGTATACAGGAATACAGAAAGATAAAAGCCCCAAGGCCAAAGATACATGAGATAGTTTAAGAAAAGCTGTCAAGAAACAAGCCAAGCTAAGGCAGGACATTCATAACTAAGAATAAGCCTGCATGTGTGATTTATTTGGGAGCTGGGTGGTGGGTTACTCAAAAAGCCAAAAGAGTAAAAGCAACACACTAAGAGACAGCCCCCATTCCTGCTGTTGGAGTCTCACAAGAACACCAGGCTACACAGCCAGAGCAAATATGCAGGGGACCTAGGTCAGAGTCGCATAGCCCCTCTCATTCTCACTTTAGTCTCTGTTGATGTCTATGGGCTGTGTTTTCCTGGTGTCCTCGACCCCTCTGTCTCCTACAATCCTTCTTCCCCCTCTTCTGTGGGATTCCTCTAGCTCTGCCAAGTGTTTGGCTTTGGGTCTCTGCATCTGCTCCCATCACTTGAATCCTCTCTGATGATGATTATGCTATTCTTAAGTCTATAAGTATAGCAGAGTATCACTGACATTTTAAAAGGTTTACTTATTTAGTTATTTTGCCAACCATGTTTGGTTTTATCCTAGTTCTCTGAGCTGTCTTACATCTGGTCATCCAGTCCCTGTCAGGTGAGAACATCTTCTCCTGACATGGGCCTCAAGTTGGACCAATCATTGGTTGGCCACTCCCTAGTTCTGTGCCACCATCATCCCATCAGGCAGGAAAAAATATTTTAGGTTGAAGGTTTTGTGGCTGCCTTGCTGTCCCAGACCCACCACAGAAGATGGGTGGTTCAGGCTCATAATCCCACATTACTAGGAGTCTTCACTCCCTCAGGTTCCTGAGAGTTACATACACTAAGTTTCAACATCACCCTCTAAATGTCCCCCAGTTCCAGTCATCTCTTCTAGTACTCTCTTCCTCCATCCCTCACCCCTGTCTGATCTCTGCCAGTACCATCCCTACCTGCCCCAAGTCCACTTACAAAATCCATTCTATTTCTTCATTCCTATGGAGACCCATGCAATCCCCAGTCTTGAGCTCCTTTGTTATTTAGCTTCTTTGTGTCTGAATTGTAGCATGGTTGTCCTTTAATTAACAGCTAATATACACTGATAAGTGAGGACTCACTATGTTTGTCTTTCTGGGTGTGGGTTACCACACTCAGGATGATGTATTTTATAGTTCCATCCATTTGCCTGCAAATTTCTCGATGTCATTTATTTTAAACAGCTGAGTAATACTCCACTGAATAAATGTACCATATTTTCTTTATCTGTCCTTCAGTTGAGAGACATTTAGGTTGTTTCCAAATCCTGGCATAATATGAATAAAGCTGCTATGAACATAGTTGAGCAAATGTCCTTGTGGTAGGATAGAGAATGCTTTGGGTATACACCAGGTCTTGAAGGAGATCAATTTCCAGTTTTCTGAGGAACCACTATATTGATTTCCAATGTGGCTGTACATGTTTGTACTCCTACCAGCAGTGGAGGAGTGGTCCACATCCTTATTAGCATGAGCTGTCAGTTGTGGTTTTGGTCTTAGCCATCCTGACAGGTGTGAGATAAAATCTCAGTGTTACTTTGATTAGCATTTTCCCGATGGTTAAGGATGTTGAACATTTCTTTAAGTGTTTTTCAATCATTTGCGATTTTTCTGTTGAGAATTTAGATCTGTACCTCGTTTTTTAAAATGGATTATTTGATTTGTTGATGTCTAGTTTCTTTAGTTCTTATTATATTTTAGAAGTTAGCCCTCTGTCAGATGTGGAGTTGATAAAAATCTTTTTCTATTCTGTAGGGTGCCATTTTGTCCTATTGATGGTGTCCTTCGCCTTACAGAAGCTTTTCAGTTTTATGTCCCCATTGTTAATTATTGCTCTTAGTGCCTTTACTATCAGTGTTCTGTTCAGGAAGTTGTCACCTGTGCCAATGTGTTCGAGCTACTCCCTACTTTCTCTTCCATCAGGTTCAGTGTATTTGGTTTTATGTTGAATCTTTGATCCACTTGGACTGGAATTTTATGCAGAGTGATAGATATGGGTCTATTTGCATTCTTCTGTATGCAAACATCAAGTTAGACCAGAACCATTTATTTAAGATGCTTTTCCCCCATTGCATATTTCTGGCTTCTTTATCAAAAGTCAGGTATCCATTGGTGTGTGGATTTATGTTTGGGTCTTCCTTCAGTTTTACCTGTTATTCTTAGATTTGGTCTTTTCATGGTGTTCCAGATTTCCTGGATGTTTAGTGTGAGGAATATTTTTAGATTTAGTCTTTTCTTTGACTGATGTATCCATTTCTTCTATTATATCTTCAATGCCTGAGATTTGACCTTCCATCCCTTGGTGATGCTTGTGCCTATAGTTCCTATTTGCCTACCCAGATCTTCCGTTTCTAGGATTCCCTCAGTTTGTATTTTCTTTATTGCTTCTTTTCATTTTCAGGTCCTGAACAGTTTTGTTTCCTTCAACCATCTGTTTTTTTCTTGGCTTTCTTTAAGGGATTTATTCATTTCCTCCACTTTAAGGACCCCTATCATCTTCATAAGGTTGTTTTTAAGGTCTTGTCCTTGTGCTTCAGCTGTGCTGATATTTTCAGTGCTTGCCATAGCAGGATGCTGGGTTCAGGTGGGGACATATTACCCTGGTTGTTGCTGATGGTGTTCTTAGGATAGTGTCTAGGCATCTGGGTTTGTGATGATTATAGGTCTAGGCTCTGATTTCTGAGTTTGTCTTGTTGGATAAGTGTTTTTGTTTCTTAGTTTCTATTTCCTCTTTGCTCTTCCAGTCTGTGTGGCCTGGAATTCTGGCAGCTAGCATGTCCTCTGGTCCACCAGGGGGTCTCTGCCTGAGTTGGGAGCTGAAACATGGTGATGAGAAGGGGAGGAAGGATTAGGGATAGTGTGGTGGGGGCACTGAGAGAGTAGAAGAGGTCCATGGGCAGGAGAGCAGCCCATTTGTTCTTCGGCTGATGTGGCTTCCAACAAAATATTTTAATCTTCAGGGGGCCTTGAAATCTAGTAAGGGATGAAAAATTATTTCCCAGAGAACTTACTCCAATCTTGTCCCTTCTCTTTTGTCCACCTTGTTTGCTATTGTTTCCTGGTGTCTAGCCTCCTGCCTGTCCAAAAATCAACAAACACTGAGTGAGGTTGCAAAATTATACAGCTATAGTAAACCTAAATTAATATTTAAAGTGATTACAAAAGGTCTGTGTGCTATCCTGGATTTGTGAATAAAGGATTTTGGAGTGCAAAGGTAGGAGAGAGACCGTGGCAAGGGGAGCATCTAGAGGACTCTAGGTGACAACTGAGTAGGATGCAGCAATGGGGGAATGTACCCAGAAGTTTCTCAAAAGGTGGGACAGTGCCACGGTATGTCACACAGTGCAGCATTTACCTCTGAAGCAGCCTTTAGCCCACTCCAAGTTATTATAAAAAACCACTGAATAGCAATACACATAGGACTGGTCCTAAAGGCAAGACTTCACCTTAGAAAAGTTTGCCCAATCTGTCACCTCTTGTTCACTTAAAATCACTCATTCTGATGCATACTGGTCATCCAGTTTGGGGCTTTCAGTTCATCTTCCCAAAGGCAGAACCTCACAGACCCACTTTCTCACTCCTTAATGTATATTAGAACATGCTGTTCTCTCATGAAGGTCAAAGTCCGGGCCATCCCACAAAATAACAGAGGAAGAACATAGAACACTTTTGCTTCTCCTTGTCCTGTCCTCAGAGACACCTCGTGGTTCACCTAAACCAGCATGCTCCTAACTGCTCTCAAACAAAAGTCAGCAACCCCGAAGGTTTTTCTATCCCATGCATACAAAACATGCCATCTAAGATAGTCTGTGATTTTCCCTCTCTCTTCTTCCACTTAGACTGGACTGTCAATCTTACCCTTACCCAGAAAGTTGACATTATAAACACCGTCACTCCATACATGGTGTAAGCATGGGCATTGTATCATTTTGGACCCAGTGTGGATATCAAGACTCTGATATTTGCCACTGTAGACTGGTTGTGAGTGGAAATAGTTAGAACCTTCTTTGTCCTCCCTGAGAAGTCAAGGAAGTGTGGTAAATGAAATCAGATGCTAGACTGATATCTCGGAGTTGGCAAACATCACTTAAGGCCTCACATCCTTGCTAGAGTGGCCCATAGGTGTGATTCTGGGGCTGGAAGGATCCCTTGGCTGAGTTTCTCTGGAGAAAGCACAAACTTTCCAGGTTCCCAGTTTCCTATTTAGAGTCTGCCTGAGTAAACCTTCTTTCTGGGACAAATGACAGTAGCTTCAAAAGTAGAGGCAGCTGGTTTACATGGTACGATAAAAAAAAAAAAAAAAAAAAAAAGGCCATTGTTTCACTATCAGATTTAAAGGGGGAATAATATGGCAGGCCCCTTGCTTCTGTGAGACACTGTGTTCATTTACAACACGGGCAAGCCCAGAGACCTTCAGAGAGGTCACATTTTCAGATGAAAGTGTCAGTAGCCTCTAGGGGACGCAAGGATCACACAGCTGCTTGAGTGGGATCCAGTGCTGCAGTAAGGTCAGGTGACTGGTCCAGCTTTTTGAGCTCCCCAGGTGCAGTTCTCCTTCTTTGCTGCAGATTAGTGCTCTCGCCAGGCTGCAACATGGATGAACTCATGATGAACTGTTTACCAATTCAGCTCGTTCACCAGTTCTTACATTCTAATATTTGGGGAGAGGTTATGGTAATGTTTGAATGTTGTCAAGTGTGACCAAGTTTTGGATTTAAAGTCCAAAGACAGAAATACTTACAATGTGCAATTCAAATCACATTTTAGTAAGGATTCCCCACCCCCAACCTCCCAGAATAGCTATGGGAATTTCCTACTTGTTATTGATGCAGAATTTGTATAGATTCTCCCCGACCCCAAGTTTTTAGTTGTAGAGGAGGCATGTTACATTTATGTGTAGAGGTGGGAATCAGTTCTCTCCTTCCAATCAGTTCTCTACTTCCCAGTAGGTCCTGGGAATTGAAGCCAGGTTGTGAGGCTTGGCATCAAGGGCTTTTACTTGCTGAGTCATCTCACCAGCCTATTTGTGTAGATTTAAAGGATAGGAAACTCATTAAGCTGAAAGGAATAGGTAAAGTAAGTTTTATGGAGTTCCTTAAAATGGTGGCACCAGATAATATGCTGAGTATGTTTTATGCATCAAGTAAGAAGATGTGAACTGTCCTTGCGGCTGGGTATTTGGGTAAACTGTAGATTTGACATATTCATGTAGAATCAACACCTGTCTTTACTGTCACATCCTATCTGAATCTTCCTTATTCATCTTGTGAACCTGTGTTTCATTTCTCCATTGTTCCCCAAGAGCCCAGAGCCAACTTAGATAAAACAGTCCCTCAAGCCAATAATGTATTTTAATTCTTTGAGTTTATCCCATTTACAAACATCTGTCACAAGTCATTATGAGTCCAGATTATTGTTTTATATGACTGTTTTTCTTCTCCTTGTCCAGTTGTCTATCCTTTCGTTTTTTTGAGCCATCCTGGCTTTGAACTTGAAATTCTCCCTCCTTAGTCTCTTAAGTGTGGGACTGAAGTGTTCGTCCCTGTGCCCAGTCTTCTTGAAGAGTGGTTTTCTCCTCATCCAACCCAAGAAACAAAACCTGGCACACGTACATGGAAAGCCTGAAAATGCCAGGGATTCTGAGATCAACTGAAATGAAAAGTTAACCTATTTTAAAGTAGAACTAACAATAAATAGACAAAAAAGGCAGGGTAACTTTAACTAACCTAGGGTCTTGAAGTATTGAAAAATCCCTTTTTAAATACCTTAGGGAGGGGTATCATTCTTTGTTATCTAATAATTGGAAGGAAAGGCTGGCAATAAAAAATATGGTTATGTGGGAGTCTGTTTTACTTTGTTAACCTTTGCACCTGTTTGCTATAATACTGTATTTCTATTTATTTATTTATTTTTGTATTTCAGATGCCCTACATTTCAAGCCTATCAAAGATTAAATTGATATTTATGGGTTAGTCTGGAAATATACAAACCGCTTGTTTCACTACATCTATAAGAAAATATGTGCAAATTCCAGACAGCTGACTTATAAAGGGGCTTTTAGAACACAATTCAATGTAAGTTGTTTTTATACTGTGTTTTAATCTTTGTTCTGATTAGAACCTAGTTCTGGCATGTGTCTGTTTGCATTTGTGTAGGGGTGTGTGTGTGTGTGTGTGTGTGTGTGTGTGTGTGTGTGTGTACACTTTATGTTCATTTTGTTTTGAAAGGTTCTTTGGAATAGTTTTTGTTTCAAAACATTCCTTCCTTTTTTGAACAGATATTTATATACCTATTACATAAAAGATTCAGTTCTAGGCCTAACCCAGAGATGAGGTTGCTGTCCTCACAGAGATTACACTTAGTGGAGGAAACAGACATAAAACAACTACATTCCTAGGTGCAGGATTTACAATGTGATAGAGGTTGTGAAGGAAAACCGTATAGGTCTCTGGGTGTACGTGGCCAGCCTTGTCCTGACTCTGGATTGAGAATGGGTTCCCTGGAGAAGGCCACTGCTAGCTAGATGTGATAGGGAGGAGGTGATCGAAGAGGGCAGAGGGCAGAAGGAGATATAAAATGCTCCGGATTTGCTGAAGACCATATCTGCTGAACTCAACCATTAAAAATGAATTGTATCCACATGGGAAGATAAGAGAGCACATATAAGTTTATGGGCCCTTATGTTTCTTTTTTCTTTCAGTTATGAAGTACTCCTTAAGCCCTGACAACCTTTGTGAAGATGGAATTATGAATATGGCAACCTTCCTACGGGGCTTTGAAGAAAAGGGGTTAAAGAGTGACAGGCCTGGGGACCAGTTCAATAAAGAGAAGAAGAAGATTCTCTTCTCTTTTTGTGATGTGTGCAACATCCAGCTAAACTCTGCAGCCCAGGCCCAGGTCCATTATGACGGCAAATCCCATCGAAAGCGGGTCAAGCAGCTGAGTGATGGGCAGCCGCCTCCACCAGCCCAGGGCTCAGGGCCACTGCTTGCCAGCTCTTGCCCTTGCCCTTGCCCTTGCCCTGGCACGAACACCAGCACAGGTAGGAAGCAGGCTCCGTGCACCACTGCCTTTTTTGAAAAATGGTTCTGTTACAGAAAATGAAGGTTTTAGAGCAAGGTATTGCTCATCTTAAAACCATTACCACAAGGTAGGCTGTTTCTGTAGAGGTGAAATCTAGGAAGATCTGTGTTCACTCTCAGAGAATTTGTACACACACACACACACACACACACACACACACACACACACACACACACACACGCACACACTCACGCACACACTCACGCACGCACGCACGCACGCACATGCACATGCATACGTATATACCTTGAACCACGGAATTACTATTTCCCCACATAGGGTAAGCTTTTGAAGTTGTGTTTAAAATTGATCAGTGATAACCATTATTTCACCCCTCTTCAAAATTGGGCTTGAAAGAAAACCCTACTTCCTAAATGGCATCTAAATGGCTACATCGTTATTTATAACATCCCACAATTCTGTCATCAAGCTTAATCTAGCACACTAGGCTTTCTTCCTCTTCTGGAGGGCTGCCTACAGTGCTGTGGTGGAGTTGACAGCTGGAACAGGCCTTATCCTAACCAGCAAGCCTCTCCTCTGAGTTCCCACCCTGCACTCTTTTTCCAGGATCAGGCAGAAGTAGAACTTGAGAGTTTTCACCCCTACATCTGCCCTTATATTTGGATTGCCTTGCAAATCTCTTCCCTTATCCTTGGACAGCCTTTCCTCCTCTGTGGCACTGCTTAGTGCTGTCTTCATCTGCCAGAGCCAAGAGAACGGAGTGTTACTGCTAACTCTGGAGAAGGTTCCCACTCAAGGTGGGTTTCCTCTTTGGCCATATAGATTCCCTCCAAATGAGGTAGAAGGGCCCTCAAACCCATCTAGCCAGTGTTTGTTCATATCACATGGCTTTCACATGAAATGAGTCAATGCAGGGGTGCCAGTGGTTGGCGTACTGATTCTGTATGCTATACACTGATCTACGTCGACTGCAGCTGGAAACGAGTTATGTGCTGCAGATGCATAGCTTTTCTATTTAAAGCTAACTGCAACCATGTGTTTGCCTCGCAAAACAAGTTTAACTTCATTAAACTAATTCCCCTAATCCAAGCTTATCACACTGTGATATAAGATACATGTTATAATAGCGAAAAATTGCTTTCCATTTCTACTTATTTATTACAATGACAATTATAATTGTTCACAGAAGCATGTATAGGCTTGCGTTTTCATGTTAAGAATACATTGGTGGTGTTAGGCTAAAATTGATGTCTCAGCTAGAAAGCAAATAACCCAAGGAATGGTTTGAATTATATCTCAGTCCTAATGTCTGTAGTTACCTTACTAATTTAAATTATATAGTTGTATAACCTGATGACAGAGGAAAGTTTCTGTCATGGGAATTAGTGGGTGGCACATGTGCAGTTTTTAATGTTTTGAGCCTCTTACTCAGTGAGGACCAAGCCTGACATCAGGTCCTTTCTTCCCCTCACTCACTTTCCTGTTTTGATCTATGACACTGCTGTTTTCCCTCAACACTGGTCTCAACCCATACATAACTTCTCACCTTTGTTTGTTCGGGACTCTTTGATGAGGAAGAGTGAGTTCTAGTCATAACATGTCTGTCTCTCTCCTTGATCTAAATAAAGACAGCTTCGTGGCCCCTGGAGCACAGAGTAGAGCTGGGCACAGCCAATGTCACTGTGATTGCTGTTTAGCCAGTCTGCTGTTTAGCTCAGGAGACGGAACACGGTGAGGATGAAGGCATGGTGATTTCCTCCTTCTGCCTTTGCAGAGTGGCAGTATGTTGTTCTTTGGTGCCTGCTATCTCAGCTCTTTTTATGAGTCACAGCTGGGCTCCCCTCAAGGAGTCCCTTGGTTACTGGAGTCCTTTTCAAGGTAACTGTGTCTTCCAGCTTGCCCTCAGCTGGAAGCAATTGCACCATTCCTCAACTGTGTGTGCCTCTGGGTTTTTTTTTCTTCTTCTTCTTCTTCTTCTTCTTCTTCCTCCTCCTCCTCCTCCTCCTCCTCCTCCTCCTCCTCCTCCTCCTCCTCCTCCTCCTCCTCCTCCTCCTCCTCCTCCTCCTCCTCCTCCTCCTCCTCCTCCTCCTCCTCCTCCTCCTCCTCCTCCTCCTCCTCCTCCTCCTCCTCCTCCTCCTCCTCCTCCTCCTCCTCCTCCTCCTCCTCCTCCTCCTCCTCCTCCTCCTCCTCCTCCTCCTCCTCCTCCTCCTCCTCCTCCTCCTCCTCCTCCGTTGTAGTCCTGATAAAACTCTGTCTCCATTCTCATAAGCCCCAATTCGGGGAGCTTTGTAACATACCAGAGTCCATGGTAAGGATTCAAATCCATGGGATCTAGACATGTAGAAAACAGGCATCGGAGGAGGAAGCTTCTCTTTCTTGCTCAGTTAGCATAGATAGGCTGGTGATTTCAAGGACAAAGCATGAACTAAAGGAACAAAATGCTGTTCTTTTTGTTTTTGCTCATGATTGCTCAGCTTTTGAGAGTATGATGAGTTGAAATCTGTTCCCCGCCCGGAAAGTAAAACAAGAACAGCAAAGAAACAAACAGTAATACACACCCCATGTGTTGGAGTCCTGGCTCTTAAAATAGGGCATTCTTTGGAGGCACAGTCTTTATGGAAATAATGCAGTGAAAACGAAGCCATTAATCCTTGTAAAATTCAAAATCACTTGCTACCTTAAAGAAAGAAACTTAAATGCAGCAACATAAGTCTAAGGAGAAAAGAGTGTGAGAAGACACAGGAGAAAATAGCTACCTATAATTTAAGCCTGAAGCAGACAGACCCTCCCTCAGAGCACAGAGAAGCAGCCAGCCCACACCAGTCACTTTGATCACTGACACAAAGTGGTAAATTGAGGTTGCTTAAACCACTCTGTGTGAGGTATACTGCCCTAGGAGCTTTCGAGACTCATATGTTGGTAGGACTTAAACCACCTCCTGACCAAAGAAGAAATCAGTCTTTCTTTATAGATGACATGATGACAGGTGTAAAATCCCAAAGAATCGATGAGAGCTGTTAGAACTAATATATGAATTCATCAAGATTATATAAGAACTAACACACAAAAACCACAAAAGCTATATACCAAAAAATGAATTTTATAGAAACAAAATTTTAAAAAAAGTACCATTGATAATAATAGTAAAATGAAATACTTACATATATCTTTTTAAAGCATGTATAGATTCCTTGTGCTTAAAATTATAAAATATTGAAGAACTGGAAGGCATTAACAGATGGAGATCTATACTATCTTCATGGATTAGAACACTCAACATATTTAAGATGTCAAGTCTCCCTAAATTACTCTGTATGTTTATAAAATTTGCTACTAAAATCTCACAAGTGTTTTGAATCAAATATAGACAAGAGCTCTGTAAAATTCATCGGAAAAAGCACAAATCCTAGAATAGCCAAGACAATGTTGACAAAGATAGGCTGTGAAGAATATCTATCAAGGAGTATGGCTGACTGATAGCTAAAGTAATTAAATACTATGATTGTAATAGATAAATAGACACATAGACCAATGAGAAATGGCTCCTGAATTGATATTTGATAAATGTGCAAAACCATTCCAATGGAGGAAGAACTGTAGGATTCTTAGTCTTGATTGTCAACTGATGGAACTTAGAATCACCATGGAAGCAAATCTTTTGACATGACTCTGAGGGTTATCTAGATTAGATTAATTGAAGTGAGAATACCTTCCATAAATGTGGGTTGAGACCATTCCATAGCCTGGATTCAAGAGAAGTCCTGAGCTGAACACAGGCATTCATTACCACATTTGTAGACCAGGAAAACGAAAACTGCATATATTTCATAAAATAAATGAATATTATCTCAAAATAAATCATAGACATAGCAGTAAATCATAAAGATAAAACATATAGGAAAAAATGAGACTCTCCAGGATATAGGACAATGCAGAGTTGCATTTTGAAACCAAATGCATGATTCACAAAGTGGGAAATTCAAATTTTAAAACTTTTGCTTCATAAAATGCTATGTGAATGTGATGAAAATATAAATTATGAAAGGAAGAAAATATTTGAAAACCACACATTTCAAAAACAAAGAACTACTATCTACAATATATAAAGAACAGTGGAAACTCAATGCTAAATAATTAAAGAATACAAGAAGAAAAAACTTTTCACAAAATAAAAAACGACCAATAAGTGAATTTAAAAGATGTTCATCAGAATTATCCATCAGAGAAATGTGGCTCCCACAATGAGGTTTCATTATATTAACTATCAGAATGTCTGGACAGTAGTTACTACAGCCACATGCTGGCAGGATGCTCTCAGTTTACTCATACATCTCAGATACCAAAGCAAGCAAGTTGTCTATTATTGTCAGTGCAGGGTAGCTGGTGACCTTTCTGTCCAAAGGCTGACCATCCTCTTTATCCTGAGCATGCGCGGAAATGATTCCTCACAATCTCTATCCCACTCGCTATTCTCACTATTCTCATTCTCCAGGGAGCTGAAGGTACTAAACTTAAAGTGTTGATGAGTGAATGGGTCATTATAGAGCTCTCACCTGGAGAGTTTGCTAGTGGGAGCATTTCTAGGCTCCAGCTGCGAGTTACTAATTCAGTGATTCTCAACTGAAGCTGGAGATCTTGTTATTATCAGAGCTTCCCAGGTGATGCTGAAGCCACCACTTTACCGTCGTGCTGCAGAACCCAGATTTAACCTTTCAAGGGTGCTCTGCACCCAGAACATGAACTGTTAATCTTAGTTACATGTACAATAAGGCAACTGAGCTGAAAGAAAGAAGCAAGGCTGGTGTTTGGAACAGAGCATTCTCTGGACTGTGTCATCTGTAATGTGCTTACCTCCTGTTTATTGATACAGATTGGGTGGGGCAGATATTGCCAAGTTTGTGCCTAGTGCTTGCTGGGGTCTAGCCTGGAAGTTAAACAGATACGATTCTTTGATTTCAGCCTGTGTCCACAGCACAGACAACTTCTGTAGCTCATAGGCTCTCCTGCCCACCAGTGAGTAATGCCCCTCTCTCTCTCTCTCTGGTACCCTGATGCCCTTGTCCTTTGAAGCAGAAGCAGGATATTTGCCAGGCAGAGCGACAAATACTCATTTTACATTTAGTTCAGTGTGTCCTTAAAGAATGTTTGTACCTGCTGTGGAGAAGCATTTTGCCTTAGGGTCTCAGTGGGAATTGATTTTGTTCTGGGTCCTTTGAGATCTCCGTTTCCTTAGAATGGGAAAGAGTTCACTGCCAGGCAGTCACTTCTGATCTTGCCCTGGGCAATGCTTTGCCACAAATAATGTTTAAAGATAGAAAGGTCAGTCTGCGAGCAAGATGTTTTGGCTGTTTGGTGGCAAGACACACATACTCAGACACACATCCAGAGGAGTGCTGGAGCTGCAGGTGTCCCTGCAAAGACCGAAATAATGCCCGGCATCCTTGGCAGGCAGCCCGTGAGGTGCGTGACCTCGTTGACTCTCTGTTGCTGTGATACAGCACTGACTAAAAGCAGCCTGGGGAAGGAAAGTGTTTGTTATAGTGCATCATCAAAGATGCTGGAAGGTGGTGCTCAAGGCAGGCACCTGGAGGCAGGCAGTGCAGCAGAGTAAAGCTCCCCTTACTGGCTTGCTTCCCCTGGCTTGCTCAGTAGCTGCCTTTCTTATACAGCCAAGGCTAACCTGCCTAGGGATGGTACCCACCACCATGGGCTAGAGCATCCTATATCAATTAGCAGATAAGAAAATGCATCATAGACATGGCCACAGGCTAATCCGATCTAGGTAGTTCCTCAGTTGAAGTTCCCTCTTCCGAGATGATCCTAACTTTGTGTCAAGTGAATGATAGTGGATGCAGTTTTCCTGTTGCCAGAGTTGCCGCCCTGCTTCAGCCTCAAATAAGCACATAAAGGCTTATATTAATTATTAAACTGTTGGCCGATGGCTAAGGCTTCTTATTGGCTAGCTCTGTCTTAATTATTACGCCATTTCTATAAATCTGTGTATTTCCACAGTCTTGGCTTACCAGATACTTCCCATCTGGTGGCTACACGCATCTCTTTGCGGCTTCCCTCTGCCTACCTTTCCAAGAATTCTCCTCCTCTCCTAGTCCTGCCTATCTTCCTACCTCTATTGGCCAAACAGTGTTTTATTCATCAACCAATAAGAGTAACACATCTACAGAAGGACACCCCTCATCATTTTTCCTCTAAGTGTGTTTGAGGAAAGCGAGAGCTGGGGGGAGCAGGCCCCTTTCCTATGACTTCACAAAGAGTCTCAAAGCCTGAGACCTTCCAGCAACCCTGTTTTCTCTCAGTGCTTTCTTTCCTGCAGCGAATTAGACACAAAGAGTGAAAAGAATCCAGGGCCCTTGGTTACCTAACATCTGGCTTTTCCGGTTGTTTACGGACTAAAAGGTTAAATTTTCTCTCTCTTCTGTAACAAATTTGAAAGGAATTTCTCATCCCCATGTAAAGTTGACATGTGAAGGCTAAAAAGTAAGTTAGTCATGCAAGGGAAGTGACCCACCAAGCAAAGGCAGTGTTCAGAATCTCAGATCGAGAGCAAGCTTGCCATGTCTGAAAGGTGGAGGTGGCCTGGAACAGAGGGTTAGTTAGAAAGAAGCTGGAGCGTGGAATTCCAGGAAGATGGGCAGAAGGATTTAAAAGTCTCCTCCTCGTCTTCCTCATCCTCTTCCTCCTCCTGTATGATTTGTTTTATCCTCATTCTTTGGGTCAGGAATGAGACATGTGCTGGACTTAGATAGGTTGTTCTTGCATACTCTGCTTTAGCGGAGGTTAACCCTGGCTCCCATAGGTAGTGTTGACAGGGAAGCATTGTAAGGTGGCAAGAGCAGGGTGAGGCTGCTGGTCAGTCACAGGGCAGCTCAAGTTCAAGATGGAAAATGACCCTGACTACATCCAAGAGGCAGTTTCCATTTGTCCTCCAGAAGTGTGTGCCTGTGTTTGAGCATGTGTGCTGTGCATGTATGTACACATGGAAATCAGAGGATGTCTTCCTCAATTGTTTTTTGTTGTTGTTGTTATTGTTGTTGTTTGCACCTTAATGTTTGATGCAGGGTCTCTCACTGAAACTGGAGCTCACTAAATTGTTTAGATGGGCTGGTCAGGAAGCTCCAGAGATCCTGCTGCTTGGGCTTCAGCAATGCTAGGATGACCAGAGCAGGCTTCCTCATCTGGCCTTTACAAGAGTGTCAAACAAGCACCTTACCCTTTGCTAGAGAGCCATCTCCCCAGCCCCACCCACCTTCCTTTGAAATTTTAATCGAGTTTGAGTTAAAGACCTGCTCACTTCTCCTTAGGCAAGAATACTAAAACCCCCTGGGGTGCTTTGTAGCAGGGCAGAAAAAGATGGACAAAGAACAAGATGAGGAGAGGGTTTGCCAGTTGCAGCATTGTGAAACTTTGTGTTTGTGAGTCTCCTTGCTACCTCCAGGATCCCTTCAGTGGCTTTTCCTCTCAAACTGTTACCTTATTTTATTTCTATGCTACCTTTTAAAATGCTATTAAAAATCGTGTGGGGAAGAGACACTGTAATGGATACTATGACCATGAAAATATGTGGTGGGGATTGAATACACAGATCTCTCTTATCTTGTGACTCTTATATACTTAAGATGCTAAATTTATCCTCAAGTGTATTTTCCCCAGATATATATATTAAAAAGGCCTTTAGATTTGAAGTTGCAATGACACAGAACTACCACACGATGGTGCCAAAGGTCTATAGAAACTGAAGGAGTTGCCTCATTCCCACCTGAGGGTGGAACTTACAAGTTTATAAGCATGGAAAGCGAAGAAGCACACACAATGATAAGGGTGGCTTGTGGATGTGCACATAGAGGCAGGGGGCATGTTCACAGACATTGTGGGCATTTTTATATGCACTGGCAAAATCTGTAAGGGAGTCAGTTGTGTGTCGTTGGGGAAGGAGCAGGAGGAGGAGAGCTTGCTCTCTGGTTCTCAGAATAAAAGTGGCTGTTTAAACGATTGGTTATCACCTCCTTTATGGAGAAATAGTACAAAAATGCTGAAAAATTCTAGGTGTGGACATGAAAGTTAGAGAGGTCAGCACAGGTTTGTGTGATCTATGCGCAGACCGGGCTAGCAGAACCCACTCACACAGAACTACAAAAGCTTTTTGCCTTCCTCCCCTCCTTCTTCTTTTCCTTAAAAAAAAATATTTTGGCAAGAGTCTCATTATATAGCCCAGGACAACCTCTAACTTTCAACCCTCCTGCCTCCAACTCTCTTGTGTTGTCTTTACAGATAGGCGTGACCAGTGTATATCAATTGTTAATAGTTTATTACATGTGTCTGAGTATTAACCTTGCATTTATATCTTTGTGCCCCTTGTGTGCCTAGTGCCCACGGAGGCCAGAAGAGGGTGCCAGGTCCTTTGAAACTGGAGTTACAGATGGCTATATGGGTGCTGGGAATGGAACCTGGGTCCTCAGGAAGAGCAGCCAGTGCTCTTAATTGAAGAGTCACCTCTCTGGCCCGGTTTTGATTTTTGATTCATTAGTGCCAAGATGAGAACATGGCAAATAATTGAAGAAGTGTCAGTGTCATTTTAATGTGAGGCAGGTGGCTAAAGTAGTTACAATGTATTTAGTCCCAGGCACCCAAGGGAGGTTTTTTTCTTATAATAATCATCCCGTGGGCTTTTTGTTGGGCAGAGTCCAGGAATCTTCATGAAGTAATGCACTTAAGGGCCTGGACCTTCGAGAATGGGTATAAGCTTCTCATTTTCCTAATGACAGAACCCAGGAACAGTCTCTTGCTGATGTGAGCTCAGAGGGTGAGGATGCGCCACACGAACCGTTTTGTACTTCTCTGGTCATTCACCTGTGACTTTGATTTTGACGTATTTTACAAAATCTGTCCTTCAAGCAAGGATGCTATTGGTGGCTCCTGTCTGTCTTCCCAGCAACATTTATTTGAGAACCACACTGAAAAAATCATTGGGATCCCGGCTCTTATTAATGAGAGTGATTTGGAAATAGAATGCAGGCTGAAGTTGTCACTCCAAACTCTTCTCCTTGGAGAGAGCCTTGGCCAATTTGGATAATGTTACAAATTTAGAACTACCAGTGAGGTAGATTTGATATCATCATTATTGAACAACTGCATACTCTGTACAAAAAGTGGTTAATAAAGCAAGCAAAGGTGCTTATTGTGTAAGTGTAGAATTCTAAAGAATGAATACACACAGGATTTTAAATAAAACATTTAAAAAGAATTAAAAGGCGTGGTTGGCCCTTTCCAACTAAGGAGCTCTACTTTGAAGTGCGCTTTTGGCTATGAACTTTCATGAGCATTTTATTTTTCAAAAGATAAGGGCTGGCTAACATCAAGTGCTCATTTTTTTTTTTTTTTTTTTTTTAGATTTTGAAAAATAAAAACACTTTTCAGTGTGAATGTCATCTTAGGCCACTAGAGCAAACGTTGGTAGTGTTTTGAATCATCAAAGGTATTCTTAAAGCCCTGATACCTTGTTGAATAAGAAATGTTATCACTTCTAAAAGGAACTAGGAAGAAAGGCTTTGGGGTAGCTGGCTCAGTGGTGATGTGAGATTGATGAGTTCACCCTCTGCCATTGGACAGCTGTCCCCATCATCCCGATTGACTCCAATCTTTGCACACCATGTTCTACTTTACCTTAACAGCATGGGGGATGGAGGCTGCCTCAGTTGGAAATACCTGTGGCACATTACGTCTGGCTGTGGCATTGGTATGTGGCCTTGGTGTGTCTGGGCACTGGTTCTTGGGCCGACTATGAAGTACTTTGTTTCTTCTCCCCAGATGAGGCACGTCTGGAGATGCTGTGCAGGCTAGGTGCTGCATGTTTTATTGGCCTAGTATAACAGAGTATCACACATAATGTTTAGTACAATATTTTGTGTGGGTACAAGAGTAACAAAAGCTTAAGGCCCAATGTTTCATGTTCATTCTGAAAATATATTCTTCCCTTTACTATTTCTTCTTGACTTTAGCATATCTACTTCAGAATACTTGGGCTGAAGAAATGGCTCAGTAGGCAAGTTTGCTTGATCGTTGAGCAGAAGGAAAAAGCCGGTCATGGCTGCATATGCCTGTAACCACAGCACTGGGCAAAGATGGACAAATCCTGCAGTTTGCTGGCTAAGCCAGCCTAGCCCAGAGCACAAATGTCCACTTCAGTGAGACTCCCTGTCTCAATACCACAAAGTAGAGTGTAACAGAGAACACCTAGTGTCCTGCTTTGACCTTCCCATGCACTGAATACTCACATGCATGCAACTCTCTCTCTCTCTCTCTCTCTCTCTCTCTCTCTCTCTCTCTCTCTCTCTCTCTCTCTCTCTCACACACACACACACACACACACACACTCAAGCACAAACACCACTTACACCAAGTAACCAGTGGGTGGTTGATACTATTATGTGGAGTTTTAATTATTGTTCAATAATCGGGGATGACTTCTTCTTGCCTTAGGTCCCCATGTCCTAATTTTGTCATCCTGTATTATTGCCACATTTCTGCTCTGCTTTGTACCTCAGACTTCCTAGTGTCTTCCCTTTTGTGCCTATTTTGCTAAAGGAGCACTGCCCTCCACGGTTTGCTTATGCAAGAGAAGTCCTGCTTAGGTGCCACTTTCCAAGCCAGAGCTTTTAAGCAGAACCCCTTCGGCAGGTCTGCGTCTTTACTGTGTAATTCTTGCAACCTAAGAAGTTCCACAAACCAGGGAGTTTCATAATTCATACTGATGGGAAAATTGGCCTGAACTGATCTGAGGTTAATTGTAATGTTTACTTATTCTGTCTTGCATGAATATGCATATTTTGCGGCAGAAATGCTAGTGTGTCTGATTAGAGTTATTGCCCCATATCTTGCAGGATATATTATGCCAGTCATTTATGGTACAAGTAGAGGGTCACCTTCCAGAAATACAAAAGGATGGGCATTTGGAATGCACCACATACTAAATGTTTCATGAAAAATGACTGAATACATTTTAAAAATTCTTTTATTTTTGTTTTGCATGTATGTATGTGTGAGTATCTTCTTCTATATATGAACATTGTGTGTGTGCCTGGTGCCTTTAGAAGCCAGAAGAGGGCATCTTAGAACATGGTTTACAGGAAGTTTTGAGCCACCACTTGAGTGCTGGGAGTGGAAGCCAGGTCCTCTGTAAGAGCAGCACATGCTGTAAACTGCAGAGCCATCTCTCCAGCCCTGTTGTTTTATGCTATCATCGTATTGTTAGGGTTCTTTGCTTGGTGTAATAAATGGAGGCATCTTCAGGCACAGCCTTCCATGCATGATAAGACCAATCTCATGTCTGTATCTGGGGGAGAAGAGGGCGGGGAAGAAGGGGAGGACAACAAAAAAATTAATAGCAGGATATTGAGCAGTTGGGAAATCTGTGGTGTTCAATGTCATAGTCTCGTGATACATTCAACAATTGCCTTAGGGTCTTCACAAAATAAGTGGAATTTAAAGGGCAAAGATATCTGCAAAAGGTGACAGTGCCTAGATAGGTGCATTTGTACATATGCCATGCATGTGTCTACTGTTATATGCCTGTATTCTGTGTCCAAGGAAATTGTCTAACTAGCAGTGTGTGAGGAGTCAGCTGTATATCTAAAGACATAGCAAGGAACCCTAGTGGGAGGGCTCCAAAATGCTGTTATGCAAATGAGTGTTTACAGCTAGTGCTCGTTTTTTTACACAGATGCTTTAGATTGTACACATCATTAAAAACACCACCTAAGACAGTCCCATTATTAGTTCCAACCCAGTCATGCACAGATTCTCAAGTCTTACTTGGCCTTACTGCATGCATCCTGATTTGCTCCACCCTAACAGACTCAGTGAGAACCTAAAACCCGGTTTTGAAATTGCAGCAGACCCTTAGGTATGATCTTTGTGAATGCAGCCCGTTAGGAGTTGCTTCGGGTTATCTTGGTGATTTATGACAAATGTTTCATGTTCTCTTTTGCTTTCCACTTTTTATGCACACATCAAAGACATGTGTTTTGCTGTCTCTCATCATTGCTCCTTTCTGAGTTACTGTATGTCTTTTAAAGACCGTGTCAGCTGGCTCTATTTAGTAACAAAAGAGGAAGAGTAATCTAAGAAGGTTAATATTTAAATTGGGGATTGGCCAGAAGTGGAATGTATGAATTTAGTGGACCTATTTGCTTCTTTTTTGTTTTAAGATAAGTGAAGTCTTTCATACATGGTTATTCTTTTGGTCACATAGAATAAATTTAAATTTTTGCTGTTTAAGAACTTATCTGAGTGAAACTGATAGCATCCTGTCCTGGTGCTAGCAGAGCCCTGCACATTTATTCCTGTCATCTTAATTTATTGATGACACTTAAGAGTTAAAGGGCAGTTAACTTGCTTCTTAATAGACATTGTCAAATATATGGAAAAATTTCACCTCGTTGCCGTAGACTCTAGTGACTTGATTTGTGAATGAAGAAGTCCTGGGAGCCTATAGCTGCTTCGGATTTTTGCAGCCTTAATGCTCAGTCCTTACACTATGAACTGATTTCTTCTGTGTACTCTGCTTATTGTTGAAAAGCCAGAGCTATTTTTAACATTCACACGATTTTGAAAGACGATTCTTCATTCCACAAGGTTTGTTGCTAAATCTGTGGAGCCTTTCATAATTACATCCTTTTTGTGATTTGCTCGAATTTGATCACAGTGGCTGATTTCATGCATTGATAATGAAGGCTTAGGTTGCCTGTTTCTCGGCACCAATCCACCTCCGGCTCGTAAGTTGACAGTGCTGCTGGTTTCAGCATTCGTAGAGATCCAGATTGAAACTGCTCTGCTTTCTTAACAAATGACTCAGAGCGTGTTCGTCCTTCCCTAAAATGCTGCCAGCATGTAAAGGATTTTCAATGAGAGCGCAATAAGCCAGCAACCGGAAGGGTTTGAGCGGCACTGATGTAACGTGGGGCTGTCACGGATAATCAGGCTGGAGCCAAGTCCCGGTAGCACTGTACATCACACTGGGCACATCCTGGAAGTTTTGTTTATCCAACTTGGTTGCTTGTGAAGCTGCTGAAATCCCTGCCAGGATGTGGAGTGGACTTCCTAGCAGAGGTGAGCATCTTTATTCTATAAAACTTGGGTACTGGGGTCTGGGATGCCAGTAACCGATTCTCTCAGCTGTTGTTCGGAATCCTGTGGAGTCACCAGTGGTCTTTATTATATTGGGCTGACACTTCTGAAGGGGAAAATTGAAGAGCAAATGCAGCAGCCTTTAATTTTATTCAGAAGTAACTCTAAATGGGTGTGATAAGCATTCTTCTTTTCCTCCCCTTACTAGCTGTGTGCCGAGGACATCTTACCAGCAGGTGACTTCCTCTGCATTTTAAATATTCTGAACAAGTCAGTGATATGCGATTTGCTATCATTACGGAAAGTAGGCAATTAGCAGTGTTATTATGTGTTTCAGGTATATAAAAAAAGGCTATAAACAAAATATGTTCTACTGAATCTTTAACATGAAAAATATGTAGGGGGAAACAAATCATGTTTACAAGGTAGCTGAGTAAGTGAGAGCAATGGCTTGCATACTAGAGATGACACCTTGTTAAGCTCGACATTATTAATTATTAAAAGTTATGACCTGTCATGCAATGGACAGCCTGCAGTAATTGGTTTCTAGTGGTGGTGTGCTGGCCAAGAGGGGGAAATGAATAGTATTTCTTTATGAAGCATGCATGGGCTAGGTGTGATATTTTAAATGCAGCATATTTTGTCATTTAAATGTAACTTTCCCTGGTGCTCACCTGAGGAAGTTAAATGACCAGAAGATCATACTCACAAAAATCTGATGTAGCATGTTAAGTATGGTGTACTGGAAAACCAACAAGATAGGGGAAGGATCAAAGTCAGCCTCCTATTAGATAGTTCCTATCATTTAAGCTCTGCTCAACTCTTATCTTATGTGACCAGAAGCTGTTTTTAAACAAGAGAGAGGGTATGAATGTTGCATTGCATTCAAATAGTACTACGTTTATTGTGTGCTAGGCATGTTAGGGGCACAGAGAAATCTGTTTCCATTTGACTGGAGACTAACATGACATATGAGATTTGAACATATATGTGTGTTTTTCTTCCTAAATGTATTTAAGGCTACTGTTTATGGTGTTCAGCTTTAAAGTTGTAGATAAGTGTGTGCTTCTCAGAAGACTCAGGAACCCCATTTCCTGCCGGTGCATGGAAGCCTGGCTAAGCAGATAGATCAGGAGTAAACCATTTGTGTTCACCAATCTGTCTCGGCAAGTCCCAGGGCCACTATCTCAATAGAAGCCACCGTGTGCTTTTGAAAGCATGAAATGAGTTTTATCCCAAGCACATGGTTTCTTATTTAGCAGCTCTTTTTAAGGTAATGGTCACCCTATGGTCCACAGCCAGGATTTCAGTGTTCTGCCAAAGCTGATTGTGTGTGCTAGGATACAGAAAGGGAAGAAGGAAAGGGTAGGTGGGGGAGCCCAGCGAGACCCTCAAGAGGGAAAAGCTGCATTGGAGCCGTTCTCATTTCTCCAAAGTTCTCTATCCTGTTTCATTCAGGATGCACAGATCTGAAGTGTCTGACAGGGTGCAGTGTGGACCTTATCTAGGACAAGACATCAAGATATCAAGATAGTCATGTTCTGCATCATACAGTGTCTGCCCCTCTCTTTGCAATCCATTTGTAGAAACTGCTCTACTGGGCCAGACCTTGTTTTGCAATTCATCATAATGCTTCCCTGCTCCTCTGCTAATGCATGCTAAAGCCCTGCTACAGGGAGTGGAAAGCATTTGCACATTTCATATTTTATGTAAACAACCAATGTTTGGCTGTCTACATATGTGTGCTCAAATCGGACTGAGTTCAGACAACAAACAGAAACAGTCTGAAGAGACATTGAAAACTTGAAAAAGCAGATTCTGTCCTGTAAAGACTTCATCTTGGAATTTCAAGAACAATTTTGGTTTGCTTTTGTGGAATGCAAACAGATGAAATGAGCTTATAAATCTGTTGTCCTTAGGTTTTTCTTTCCAACACTTGTTGAAAGAGTTTGAAACTGGTGACCAAAATTACAAAGAAATGTAGGGAAATAATATGTTCTTGTTATTGTTCTTAGAAATAAGACTAATGATTTCTTAGAGTTGTTCTCTGCATGGTGTAATAGGCATGCAGGGGGTCTGGGGTGTACATACTATAATGTTGATAATGTGTATTTTTCTCTCCTGTGTTCTGAAAGCCCTTTAGGAACCTTTAATTTCATTATTTTTTTTTTCCTTTTTATTCTTGGGTCTTTGCCTAGCTTAAATGATTACACTCAATTAAAGATTGAAGATAAGCCATCTCTCCAGATGGCTTGGCAATTAAGAGTATGTATTTCTCCTACAGAAGACCTGGGTTCAATTCCAGCATCTATGTTGGGTAGTCCACAACTGCCTACAACTCTAGATCCTGGCAATATGCCATGTCTGCCACCTGTAGGCAGGTACCTGTGCTTCAGTGAATACACACATACACACACACACACACACACACACACACACACACACACACACACACACACATACACACACACACACACACAGAGAGAGAGAGAGAGAGAGAGAGACAGACAGACAGACAGACAGACAGACAGACACAGACAGAGACAGACAGAGAAACAGAGAGACAGAGAAGAGAAAGAAACCTAAAAATCAATTTAAGACAAAAATGTTTTTGTTGAAATGCAAAGATGTAACACATGCCATTTTTATTAGAAAAGATGTGGTTTTAGATGAAGTATAATTTTAAACAATTTATTTTGCTTTTATTCCTTCTGGAATGTCCTGCCACCAGCCATCTTCACATTGTACAGTGGACTTTGTTTATCGCCCCAAAGCCCAGAGAACTAAATGTGTTTATGGCTAGAGAATTGAAATTCTAGATGACGTTAGGTGTTTACTCAATGAAAGCCATTAGAGGAGCTTTAGTATGTCAGGATTCTCTAGAATAGTGAAATTTGTCACACATATACAAAGTGAAGAAAATCCACTGGGGGAAACAGGGGTCAACTTGTCATATCTGCCTCAATCCCTCCAGCAATTTCTCTTTATAAGTAATGGGATCTGAGATGTCCCAAGGAAATGACCTGCTGACAGCTCAGACTTTCATATGAAAGATCAACAATCTGGTCTTGTTCATTAGCAGATTTTTAAAAGCAATTAATTCTGAGATGTAGTCCATGGGAGTACATTGGTTTTATCTGGGAACACCACTAGTTCATGGAGCCTTCCCACTTCCCAATGGTCTGGATAATTCGCCAACTTTACAGTTTGTTTCTGAGGTATGTTGCTGAGGCGTCTCTGACCTCAAAGCTCTATTTCCTGTCATCCTGTCTTTTCATTGACTTTCTTTTCCTTACTTCCCACTAATGAACTAGGAAGATCTGTTTCATGGTGGCTAGATTTAGCAAGTCAAAACACATGGGCTTCTAGTTACTTTAAATTTTAGCTAAAATTTGTAATAATTTTAACTATGATTATGTTACGTGTAACTTCAGGGTCATCAGTATTCTGAAGTTGATTATTGTTGAGCTGACTCCAAGTTTGGCCGGGTGCCATGCACTGGTTGAGCCTCCCTACCTGCTTTCCCAGACAGAAACTCTCTAGGTGACAGCCTATGACCTTGGTTCTTGCA
This sequence comes from Cricetiscus sungorus, assembly GCA_030556225.1. NCBI lineage: Eukaryota > Metazoa > Chordata > Mammalia > Rodentia > Cricetidae > Cricetiscus > Cricetiscus sungorus. Next base: position 18,607,006 of record JANBXA010000372.1, on the reverse strand, counting down.
AAAGTCAACATGGAGGCTTCCTGTTGCTGCTAAAGCAATCCATTTCTATGGTCGGATTTTATTCCCAAACATGCCTGCTGTTAAGTTACCATTTGAGAATCTTAAAATGGGTAAAAAAAAATAGTCCCACAGAATGGAAATAATGAGTGTGTGAAAGCTTCCTATAATTACTAAAATAAATCAATAACAGCAGAACAATAAATAATAGCTGCCAGTGACATTTCAAATAGATGAGAATCATACAATTAGCTTCCAATTGTTATCCCTTGTCAGTCAGAACATTTTCAAGACTTCATCAGGTTTGAAATATTCATAAATTAGTTTTTCTTGGTTGTTCTTAGGATGCTTAACAGAAGTCTCCTCCTGCGGTGCTCTCTCCTCCACCATTCCGTCTGGCCTTTATTTAAATGTTCTTTTCCTTACTAATCTTGGGACTGCCCCATGGCTTTCTTGGAAATGCCAAGAGACTTGCCGGTTTGATTTGGCAGGAAAGTTTGAATTCACTATTTCAAAGTAAAGCGGAAAAGATAATATTTGTGTCCACTCCATGTACCCTGCGGTGGCAGACTGTTTGAGCGGGTTAATATTGGGTTATCACAATAATGGTATAACGTATTTGTATGTAATTGTACATATGCTGATCTACACTTAACCCGAGCTGCCCTAATTTTCACCTCTCTAGAACATACCAGGAACCTTGTGTCCTGGCTCTTCATGCAAGGATAGAAAGTGGCCTTGTTCAGATACTCCAGCTTTCACCTAAGGCTATATTGGAAAAAGCATGCTGCTCATCTGCCGTCTACATTCCTTACTGCTCTCCACTCACTTCCTCAACCCCACATGTTTTTGTAAATAATCTCAACACAAATAAATACATATCCATGTATAAGTTAATTCCCAAGGTCAGAAAAAATTAAGCATAATGAACTTCTTGCACTGTGATAGTTTTGTTTTACTTGCTAGGATACCTTATAACTAATTAGTAATGTCACAAGAAAAAAATGTATGGGGCATTTCTTTAACCTTTCTGTTCCTGATCTAAAGGATGACATCAGTTTTACTTGTGACAGTCATGTGACATGTCAAACCAAGAAACCCATTTTGATGTCAAATTGATTATTTTTTATAAGTGCAGTTGACCTGAGTTTTGAAAATAAGGGGTAGCTGTGGTGGTGAAGTGTTGTTGAGTAAACTGTACCTTCTTTGGCTTAAATGCTCCCCATCAACCATCACTTTATTTCTCAGTATCTTGTGTACATTTGTATTCCCTTATTCATACCTATTAACAATATATGCTTCTTTCAAGTATTATTACTCCAAGTATAAATATAAATATTTTTGTTTTCCCTCATTATCCTGTTTATCACAACTCCCCCCCCCAATTTCCCAGCCAAGAATGTTACTATGTTATGCATCCCTTCTTCCAACTGTTTAAAATGAGATTTGTGGTCTTTTTCAGTATCTAAACTACACTCTTTAGGAAAAGATTCTTTTCTCTTTACCTTAAACATTACTCTCTGCATTCTCTCCAGTAATATCCTACACACTTCAGGATGTTTGTTACGGCAAATGACAGCATGAATCCATGGTCCAACTTAACAATCACTGAACATCTTCCGGGGTTTTTTTCTCCTGAAATTGAAAAGGTGCTGGTGAGGTCAAGATCCTTGTTTGAAGACTCTTAAGATTCCTAAATGATAAATGCCATGTTTTGAATGTGTCACCCAAAATTCATGTGTTGGAGACATAATCCCTAGTGTCAATAGTGTGGAATCGTGGGGTCCAAGGCAGGTGAGCACTCCACCCTCATGAATGCAGTAATGCCATGAATGTCAAAGGTTGGGAGTGCATCTGTAAGCCTGACCTCTTGCCTCCACTCTGTGATGCTTTCTAGAGCAAAGGGTCCTTCCCAGGTGCAGCCCTAGATCTCAGACTTGTCATTCTCTGGAACCCTAAGATGTCAATGTCAGCTCTTCATAAATTACCATGTCTTAGATATCCTGTTAGATCAGCACAAAATGGACTGGACTTTGAGGTAGAAATGTATGTCTATGGAAATAACTATACACACACACACACACACACACACACACACACACATAGATGGAAATAGCAATTAAATAATGAAGAGATGCCTTTGTGAGGGAGTACTTGAGTTGTTAAAGAGTTTAGCAGACTTATGTCTTCTGATCCCTTCTAGGAATCTGCAACACCACAGGGATATTTAGCCAAATGTCTTTCTGAGATTTCAAACATAATATTGATAAGTGATTGTTAGAGATCTATGGTAATGCTGGTACTAGAGAAGCCTTTGTTTATTTATCTGGTTGTATTTTCTCAGTCATTAGTGTTGTTGTTTTTAGAAGAAATATCTTTTAGGAGCTTCTCTTGTCTTTTGGCAAAGAAACAAATAAAAAACAAAACAAAAAACAAAAACAAAACCCAAAAAACTATCTCTTCTTTGGTGAAAGTTGTTTTGGATGGCAGGGTTAACCAAATTTAGAAACAAATCCACCATAACTCCTTTTAACAATGTTGTCCTGTCCAATGTTTTATATATTATATGATAACTGATATTCTATTAGGCCTTTGTCTAATTATAACTTTTGGAGTTTGTGTATTTAAATATATGATGGGCCAAGTGAGATGGCATCATCCACATCCTAAGCATCTAAATTTTTCTTACGTCTGGGAAGTATGGAGTGGATACCACTTCTATTAGGAATTCTGAAATGGCTCTGAATCACTCTTTAGTGGAGATAGCATGGAAATAGTTTATAACATAGATCTCTTGGTTTAGCTACAGCTGGTTTAACCAATGTTGGATTCTTAGCAGCAGATTTTACTGTTATCTTTATTTAATGGAACATGTGTGATAAGTGGTGTAAATCATAGGACTTAGTAATAACAGTAGCAATAGCTCATGTTCAAGCTAATGTTATACACACCCTTTTTACGTGTAAACTCGCTTAGTCTTCTTATATTCATAAAGGGGTTCGAAGGAAGCAGAGTGCAGTGAAGTTAAGTCAACCACCCAGAGTCATACAGCAGCTTAGCTGAGACTTGACATTCTCAGAGGGGCCCCAGAGTGCACGTTTTTAATGAACACCCTAGACTAGCTCTCAGTAAGAGGATCCACACCAGTCACAAAGATTTAGCAAATGTGTAACTGGTTGAAGACCTATACCCAAGGTGTACCTGGCTCATAGGAACTTAGAGTGAGATACCTTAATCTGTGAATCAGCTCAGTCACTTATGACCCCATCATTACATTTTTCATGTTATCCAGCAAGTATAGAAAATACATAGAAAAGCACAAGGAATGTCAATGCTGATCTGTAGGCCCCCTCCCACATTGATGATTGGTCTCTGGAGGTGCAATGCAAGACTGTTAGTGTTCTCAAAACGTTCCAACTCTGCAGCCCTAATTAGAACCACTGGGTTAATTCGATTAAGAGGAAATGAAGATGGGAGTGAAAAACAGATGTAGGAATATGGGTGAAACAGATAAATCTGAGTGAAAAGTATGGTGTCATTACCATCCACCCTACAATTTTAAATGGTATGGTGGCTAACCTTTGTTACCTGTTACCGGGCTAGATTTAGAATCCTATAAGAGATCTCTGTGTGTGTGTCTGTGAGGTGTTTCCAGACGACAATAACTGAGTGGAAAGGACTCACCCTGAGTGTGGCCAGTCCTGTCCTGTGAAAGGAGGGCATGGAGGGTTGGAGACAGCCTAGAGGCAGCATTCTTGTTTCTCAGCTTCCTGATTGGCCACTAAGTGAACAGCTCTCCTCTGGCAGATTCTTGATATCATGTGTTCTATTCAAATGCATGCAGCCAAGCAACCTTGGACCCGCTGAATCATCCAGAAGTCAAAAGAAATAGTTCCCGCTCTGAGCTGTTTCTGTTATGAATCTGCTAGAGGGATGCAGAAGGTAACTACTACATTTGGTATATGGCAATCAGAGAACAATTAGAGTGATGGAGCTTAAACCTGGCTCTTTGCTTAGGTGGGCAGAACATGTGAGCAGTGTGTGTCATAATTATGACCAGCATGACAGGCATGTACTGAGTCCTTGTCAAGAAGAAATAAGCAAGGGGCTATTGAAACAAAAGCAGGTTATGATTTAAATGTGATGAAAAGTGGTGTAGGGGTTGGACAGATGGCAACAGTCTATGATCATCCGTTCTCTGATGCAATGATTACCCAGGCATAATAAGTTAAAAGGGTAACGCTAAGTGGTCATGTAGTTGGATGTACCAACTCTACTTCTAGAAGGGAAGTGGTTTGAGAATGTTTTCTGAGGCATTTGAAATCAGCCACACCATAGCTGAGCCTTCATGATCACAGACAGATGATTTTACTGGTACAGATGCAGTCTTCTCACCTGCAGAGAAAGATAGTAATGGATTCAGCATATGGCCATGGTGAAGGATAAGTGAGAATGGCAAGCTGAGAGTACAGTGTAAGTAGAAGATAACCATTGTAAGCTGCATAGATGCAAATGCTATCTTCATGTTTAGATTGTAGTGAGAGCTCACTAATTTCACTTACTATTATTTGCAAGTCACTTTTCCCATGTTATAGCTATCTTGTAGTAAGATTAAGGTCTCAAGATAAACCTGAAAGTTGTTGGTGTTGGTGGGAGATGTGAGGTTGGACATAGCAGCTGCAAGTTGGATGCAACAGGATGTGAACCTTTGGATAGTGGAGGACCCATAAAGTGTCTATCTCAGTAGGAAAGAGTCTCAGGGTGACACACAGGGAAATCTATTGCTTTTAGTTCTTCATCCACACCCAATTGTTAATCCATTTGATCCCTGTCATGATCCTAAAAATAGAAAAGTAGAATTTGCTCACTACATTGATGGTAAATTAGCATAATAAAAGCAGTAGTGGTGATAGTGCAATCTAGATATGACAACCCAACTCTCTCCTCTCTCTCTCTCTCTCTCTCTCTCTCTCTCTCTCTCTCTCTCTCTCTCTCTCTCTCTCTCTCTCTCTCTCTCTCTCTCTCCCTTTCCCCCCCTGCTCTTATCAGTACCATACATCACATCTGTATATTTGGCTGAATCTGGATGCAGCTTTGCCATCTACATATGAAAAAGTGGACACCATAATCAATAGACTAGTTTGAACTTAGAAGGCCAACGTATGAAAAGAGACTGTGGTCCGACCTTTATTCCACGGGAAAGGTATAAAGCCTTTCAGACTAGGAGGAAGGCCAGGTTGATGATTTAAATCTGAAGGCGCAAGCTTACCAGTCAATGATGTTAACATTAGCATCGCATTTTATGATGTCTGACTGGGAAAGGGGCTTTGTGAGCAGTGTAATTAACTATCCTTGACACACCTCACGCTAAAGGGCACGCTTCTTTAGCACAGTGGAACAAATCCAGTGCTTAGCAGGAATCACCATGGATTAAAAGTTTAATGGTTCTGTGATTTGGAGGAGGAACAAGGGCAGGAGAGGAAAGTTTCTACTTTGATTTGCTGATGTAAAGAAAACCTAAAAAAAAAAAAAATAAAAGCTGTAACATAATTGGAGGGAATATGGTGTCATTTTTCTTTCAGTCAAATCTGTAAACTTCCCTAAGTAAACTGTCCTGCTTTTTCTCATTTCAGTAATAATAGAATATAAATTATACATTATACAAAAATTTAATAAATAAAAACTTGATTAAATTTAATAAAGTAATACAAATTATACAACTTAAACAATAGGTTACAAACACTCATCCAATATATATTTACCTAATATAACCTTTAGCTATAAGCTACTATTGCTACTTAGGGTTTTATTGACTAAAGTATCATATTTGTCTTCCTTTTCTCACATTTAAATATGTTTATAAAAAATAGTTCATGTTTATACAATATGTTTTTGAAATAACTAACAAAATATATTCAAGAACAAGCTGTTTGCCCATAATTAACTAGTTCTGTGCTCAGGCAGTACACCCATCCTATTAGTATATTTACCACACTTCATTGTATGGGAGCAGAGAAAACCCTGAGAGTGAGGGCCTCAGTGAATGTGTATTGTTGACACAAGGCCTTGTCAAGGACTCTATGACCTAAAACCCATACAGGAATGGCAGAGCAACTCCTGTCCCAGGATGAGGCTCAGAGTGTGGACACTGGCTTCAGGGAACTGGCCTAGGTCAGAGGAGGGAAAGTTGCCTAGAAGAGCAGGTAGAAATTTGCATAAAAATTCTTATATAGGTAAAAGAGGAAATAAGGGAATGAGGAAGAAAAAAAGAGAAAGGAAGAAACACAAGTAAGGATATAAAGATAGAAGAGTCTGTGATGATATTTTGTTTATGATCTAACAAATAAAGCTTGCCTGGAGATCAGTAAAGCAAAGCAGCCAACCACTAGAGAATTCTTACCTCTACCAAGACTGGGACGATCATGTCCTCTGAATACACTGCAGTCCTGTCTCCTCCTGCCTTATATTCCTCTCTAACACTGGGATTAAAGGTGTGTACCACCACCACCCAGCTTCTATGGCTAACTAATCTGGCTGCTGGGATTAAAGGTGTGTGTCATCACTGCCTTCGCCTATATAACTGACTAGTGTGGCAAGCTTTGCACACTGAGCTTCAGGCAAGCTTTATCTGTTAGAACATAAACAAAATATTACCACAAGAGTCATGATTCTAAGGCCTGATATAAAACATGGGGGCAAGGCAGGCATACTGTTGCACACCTTTAAGCCTTTAATTTAGCACTCAGGGAAACAGAGATAGGAGGATCTCTGTGAGTTTGAGGCTAACCTGGTCAATATAGTAAGGTCCAAGATAGCCAGGACTAAATAGAGATACCCTGTATCAAAAGGCTGGGATGGGGGCAGCAAGTAGACTGTAGAGACAGGAAACTATAGGTTGGTGCTTTGGAGATGGTTTTGGAAATCTCAGAGGTGTGGAGGCATTGCAGTTTCCTACATTTGGGGCTGTGTTTGGGCGTATGCCTTTAGTCTTCAGGGGAGCAAATTATGAGTTTGGCTACTTGGGAAAGGAATAGGAGAGAAATTGAGTAGTAGACATGGGGCTGAGGTTTATTCACCTGAGAGCCCAGGCATCTGATTCTAGCCCCTAAGTCCACCTGTCCTTTCTTCATTTCCTTGCCACCCCCAGTCAGGTCCAAGTCCCTGGATCCACACATGGACATGGCACTACGTATTATCTTTAAAATCATCTGTCTCACTGTGAATATCTTGGTCCTTGTTGTGGTCCTTCAAATATGTGACCCTGACTACAAATACCCAGACATAATAAATGATTCAGTCAAAACACTGGCTAGAGGATAAAGTTCATTGCATATAGGGTCTGTGAATATTTCTGAAGAATGCAATACATTATTTGATAGTTTTCTTAACAAAACTCTATGTTCCCTTCTTATATGTGCCTGTGTATGTACCTGGCTATATGGAGAAGTCAGAGGTCAATATTGGATGACCTTAATGTCTCCACCTTAATGTTTGAGACAAGAACTTTTGTTCAACTGGGAACTTGCCAATTAGGCTAGGCTAGACTAGCTGGTAAGCCTCCGGGGTCCTCCTGTTTCAGCCTCCCTAGAACTGGGATTACAGGTACCTGTCACCACATGCATCTCTGACCTGTTCTGGGCTGGAACTCAGGTCCTCTATATTTGTATGGCTAGGACTTTACTGAGGCCTTTTCCCCAGCACCAAGACTCACTTTCCAAAGTTACAGCAAGATGTCATTTTTCTTAGTTCAAAAGTGAATGAGATCAAACACCATGCAGTTAGTATATGAACATAAGAACTCAATATATTGTTGATAGAATTTCGATTGGTTCATCCATTTGTAGGGTAATGTGACAATAACTATCAAAATGTAAACTGTGTACATTTCACTACTAGGCGTAGTCAACATGTATACTTTCATGTGTATACAAAGGCATAAAACAAAAACTTTCCATTTCATGTATAGATGTACATACACATGTAGAATGTAGCTACACTATCATTTGTAATGGGAAATATATATATAAAGAATACCAACATGATTTACCAACTTGTCCTGACAAAGAAAAAAATATTCTTCTATGCATCCCAGATGGGACACCAATCAGTAATAAAAGAAATAGTTCTATTCAAGTCCCTCTTGTTAAGATGGTGAATTTATTGTAATTACAGGAAAATGAGTGGCCCCCAAATAGTTGTATTACAAAAACATCTCAACTAAGCATGGGTGTTGACCTCCCAAAAGCTACATCTTCTGAGAGTGTATGCAGGTGGGTGATTCAAGAGCTCAGAGAAGCTGGAAGCTCAGGTGACATCCATGACCCTCCTGTGAGGGGACAGGGTGGATCTTGTGAGCATCTGCTGGTAGTCCCAGCTCCTCAGAATAAGATGGTAATGATGCTGTCATGCCCAGAAGACAGCATTCCACACATGGCAGATGATAATAGTAGTAAGTGTTGTTAGTGCATGTGCTCGTATATTATGCAGTAATTTAAAATAGTAAGATACAGCTGTAAAAACTGACACGTGATAATGTATACCATATAAAGACAAAACAAGACATAAAACAAAGAATGTATTTTTATATAGAAAATGCACTTGGGTGTATTTGTATGTGTGTTTGTGTGTAGTCATGGGGAGGGGAAGAAGTAAAACAAACTGTTCTATCACAGAAGAACCAGACACTGTTCAAAGTAGACTTACTTTTAACTGTAATTTTTACTGTGTGATATAAACTTATATTTAACCTTTCTGTGCTTTTGGATTTTTTAACATTGCAGTTGTTTTGGGAAGAATAATGCACATAGAAAAGGATATGAAAGATGCAGGGAGTAGAGGGAACACGGAAGGAAGGAATGTGATGCTATCAATGTGATGGGGGAGGGATGGGGAGATGGTTGGGGAATGGGAGGATGGGAGGGAGAGGGAACTGGGATTGGTATGTAAAAAAAAAGATTGTTTTTAATTAAAGTAAAAGAATTAATAAAAAAAAACTTACCTCAGGAAAAGCTTATAACATTGCCTAGTGATAACTATAGTTTTGAGTCACAGTTAATATCTGGGGAAAAGACAGAACAAAGGCCATCTTATCCTGTCATTAGAGGTAGCCAGTCCTCTATACTCCTAAGCGTCTGCTCCTGAGAAGATCCAGATGAAAAGCTGGTATTTGGTCAAGCCTGAGCAGGTGCTGTACTGTGCCCATCTGAACCATTTTCCATATCCAGACTTACCTGCCCGATGGTTTGTGTGTACCTTCAGTGCCTGCTGGGTCTTTACTTCACAAGCATTCCTAAGTGTGCAGTTACTCAAATGTCCTTTCCAGCAAACACTTGTGTTATGTGTGCACACAAAACAGTAGGCCTTATGGGACCTGGGCATTTAGTTCTATACTGAGCTCACTGAGCTTATTGTTGCCCTGTGGGTTTGTTGCTTACTCTCATCGTATATTTAGTATGCTCAGATTTTTTAAAAAATAGAACACTGTCTCATAATACTAGGTGATTTAACAGGGAACAGTCACCCCAGAACTGGCAACTTCAAGGAGTCCAACCTACGTATGACAACAGCCGTACAAACTTACTTTACTGTGCTCAGGTTTTAATTTTTGGAGTGCTATGAATTGAACTCAGTGGGCTGCATCCCTCCACTCCCACCCTGATCAGTTCTGTCAGGATCACAGACACACATGTTCTGACATGCCCCTCAATTTGTTCTGAGGCACCTTTGAAAACTGCTGCCTAAAGGGGTTTGCACTCTACAGACAACGAGTCTTTGAAAGAGCATACCAAATGATTGACAGTGGAAAGCTTATGGAAGGATTTGTGACTCACTCTCAACCCTGACTCCTATTAACTGTGTGGCAGAGTCCAATTGGGTAGGAGAGAAGAGTAAACTAAACACCTCTATCAGAGAGACTGATGCAATGCTTAAAAACATGGTATTTGTAGGAGTGATTAAAAAAAAACAGTGTTGGATTCCTCTCTTGAACAAATTGGTAACAGTACCAGCCAGACCTGAACATGGAGGTCAGTGATTCTCAACCTCTGAGTCCTGACCCCTTTGGGGTTGAATGACCCTTTCACAGGGGCCACATATCAGATATCCTGCGTATCAGATATTTACATTATGGATGTAAAATAACTTCATGGTTGGGGGTCACCACAACATGAGTAACTAGTAAAGGGCTGAATGAAGCATTAGGAAGGCTGAGAAGCACTGATGTTGGTTGAAAACAAATGTATGTACATTTAGATGAAGAACTGGATGTATTTCAGTCAAGTAAATGCATAATTTCTAAAATTTTAACTCATTTGAAGTACAGATTTTCATGTTAAAGATTTAGTTATTTTTTTTTTTTTTTAAGAAAAAGAGATCACAATAGACTAAGTTTGGCTTTTGTTTCATTAGGATGTTCTGGCCATTATAGGAAATCAGTGTGTGGAGGGAATTGTTCAAAAAGCTGCTTCTCCCAATCCATTCTCCTTGTCTTTGTATCACCATAATCGCTATTGCTTTCCACTAAACTTCATGTGTATAAAGTCCTTCCCCAGTCGTTCACATACTCATTTACATGACTATTCAGCAGCCTCTATTAAGCATATTTTTCCTAATTACTTTCATATCAGTATAGAAATAATAGCCAACTTACAAATGGACTCTGTTGCAAGAGTTGATTTGCTAGTTAATTTGTGGTTTTGAAACATTTTTGTTTTAGACTCAGTATTTTAAGTTAGGTTTGGGCTTCTGAGCCAGCTAAGCACTAGTGGGGGTGGTATCGGAATAATAATGAATGAGTTCCACAGGAAAAATGAAATTCACTCCTGCAATAGAAAGTAGTGAGAGAAAGGTTACAGGTGGTAGGGCTGAGAAAGGATGAGTAAGAATTAAAATGGACACAATGAGATCAACATTTAAGACCTTTTTCTACTATTGCTTGGTATTAACAGTCTTGAGGGATAGAAGAATGAAGAGGGGTTCTTGGAAGATAGTGGTCATGTGATCTACCAGTAACATTGGGTTCTTTTAAGAGTTATTAAGACTAAGCCGGGGTCCCAGACATCAACTCAACTATTTTCAACTACAATGTAAGGCCACTCTTAAGTAAGGATGTTGTAAATCTTACAGTTTTCTCTGGCATATGTCAAGTAGATAGAATAAAACTTATAGTTTTTAATTTAACAACTTAATAGTTAAAATTAACAACTAAGACAGTCCCATTCTTGGTCAATTTGCTGTTTAGTCTCTGACCTTATCAAGAAGCCAATAGTCACATGATCCCAGTAGTCCTATACTTAGGACATTGCAGAAAATTAGTAGTTCATTTAAGAGTTGTGCACCTGAAAGGTATGGTCACTACCTGGTTCAGTACTTTCTTAGCAAAGGATATGGCTCCAAACTTGAGAATACAAGATCTGGCCCTTTGGTTTTCTGGCTGAGAAGTCTGCATCTGTTCCAAATTCCATTTCTGCAAGCATTTTGCACTCCCAAGGTTCTGTTCCCTTGGAGTCTCCAACTAGATTGGGTCCTCCCCCAGCTGTTTTGATTGTATTTGATCCACAAGGAAAGTGTTGCTGGCTGTCAGTAATGTTGACTTCATTAATTCAGCCCTAGCTTTGTTGCTTTTTTTTTTTTACCTGTTTTTTTTTTCTTTCTTTTTTTTAAAATGCCCTAGAAAATTAAACATCTCCTTGGAAAACTTGAACTAAAAAGGAAGTTAGTTTCCCCATCTTTTTTTCTTTGTGAGTATAGAGGAATATTTTCATTAGTTTTCTTTAATCCAGTTTTGACTCTAGTGTAAATGTTTTATGTGAACTAGATTTTCCTTAAAGCACTCCTTTCATTCTGCTATGCTAGAATGTCACTTGTTCTTTGCCTGGTACCCTAAGCATAAACTACATGAATCTTTTAAAAGATGTTACTTTAGAAGTAGGATTTAAGGAAAAATGTAAAAGTACTTACTTGTGTTACTCTAGTTTAATAGCTGTCTAACTTACCTCTTATCAAGAATACATAATTGGGCTTTTAAATAAATACATGTAATGTGGCTGTTTGAAGAATTTTTTTCCTCCTTCTACTTTTCTTTTCTGTCTTTTGTTTGTTTTTTTGTTTTTTGAGACAGGGTTTCTCTGTGTAGCTTTGGAGCCTGTTCTGGAACTCACTCTGTAGACTAGGCTGGCCTCGAACTCAGAGATTCAATTGCCTCTGCCTCCTTAGTGTAGGGATTAAAGGTGTGCACCACCACAGCACAGCACACTAATTTCTTAATGTTATTTTACTATAAAAACAGTGAGTTTGCAATGTGATCATCACTAGCTGGTGACTGCAATTCACAAACAGAATTGAGGGCATCTCATGACCTGGCTCTTCTAGAAGAAAACGCAACCATTAAAAAATGCATTTAAAATAATCCTATTATATTTAGGGTCACAAATGACTGGCTATGAGAAAGATAACACTTCAAGACTCCTAATTGGGAAATATGTATATGAAAGAGCTGATAGAGAAGGAGGGACATGGGTGAGAAATGGGATTGCTAGAAAGTCATCTACTGCTTTTGCTAATCACCTTAAGATCCCAAGTAACCCCTTTTATCCAAAATGGGAGATTTGGGGCAATTTTATTTTACATAATAATAAATATAAAATAACATTAATCATGTTAATTGGCTATAATACATATAAAATAATATATAAATATATAATATATAAGTTACATATTATATATATAGTGTAGCCTAGGCTAGCCTCTAGCTCACAGTAATCATCCTGCTTCAGGCTTTCTGAGTTTTTTTTTTTTTAATTAAAAAAATTTATTTTTCATTTTAAATACTAACACCAGTTCTACCCCCTTTTCCTTCTCCCCCTCCCACCTTCCCACCCCTATCCACTCCTCATAGAGGATAAGGCTTCCTTGGGGAGTCAACAAAGTCTGGCATACCAAGTTGAGGCAGGACCCCTTCCCGCTGCATCAAGGCTGAATAAGGTATCCCACCATAGAGAAGAGGTTCCAAAAAGCCAGTTCATGCATCCAAGATAAGTTCTGGTCCCACTGCTAGGGCCTCCCTCAACAGATCAAGTCACCTAACTGTCACCCATGTTCAGAGGGTCTAGTTTAGTCCCATGCAGGTTCCCCAGCTGTCAGTTCATAGTCCACCAGCTGGCTCTGTGGTTTTCCTCATCATGATCTTGACCCCTCCTCATCCCCCTTGTTCAAATGATCCTTCTTCCCTCTCTTCAACTGAACTTCAGAAGCTCAGTCCAGGGCTTTGGTATGGGTCACAGCATCTGCTTCTGTCAGTTACTGGACGTAGGTTTTATGATGACAATTAGGGTAGTCACTAATCTGATTAAAGGGGTAGGCTAGTTCAGTCCCTCTCTCCAATATTGTTAGGAGTCTTTGCTGAGGTCATCCTTGTGGATTCTTGAGAATTTCTCTAGCATTAGCTTTCTTCCTAACCCATAATGGCTCCCCCTCTCAAGATACCTCTTTCATTGCTTTCCCGGCTTCATCCTTCCCTCAACTCATCTCTCATCCCCTCCTAGTTTACTCAGGAGTTCTTAATCATTTTCCCTTCCTGGGGCCCTCCATGTGTGTCCATCTTAGGCTTCCTCCTTTTACCTAGTTTCTCTGGGGTTGTGGATTATAGCCTGGTTATCCTTTGCTTTATGTGTCATCATGCCTAGTAGTCTTTAGCAGCCAAGTAAGCTAGAAAATTCTAAGATAGTTTTCACATGACTTTTGTATGTGCTTTTTAGTCTTCTCATACATTCTTTTAAAAATTACATTTATTTATTTGTGTGCCTGTGCAATGACCTGCATGAGGAGTTGGTTGTCTCCATCCATTATGTGAGTCCTGGGGATCAAGCTCAGGTCGTGGGGTTTGGCCTGTTACCTTTACCAGCTGAGCTGTCTATCAAGCTCTCTCATACATTTTTGGAGATTGACTTTCTCAGTAGTTAAAAAAAAGGAAGAAAAAAAATCTATAATGATTTTGATTTTCTCAAGAATTGTCTACTTTAAGGATATGAAGGATTAAATGAGAAATTATTATTGAGTTAACAGTACTCAGAGAGTTTAATCATGAGCATTTTATTCAGGCAAATTTCTCATTGATTTTTGTCTGAAAGAGTCAAACCCACCAAAAAGGGCATTTGCTCTCTGAGAATAGGAATGAGTTGCATTTGTTTTAAGATTCAGGACACTCATTGTGGTGCTGTTCAGCGATGTCTTCAAGTGCCCATATTGTTTGTTATCATCAATATTCATGCACTTTACTACTAAATATCCTTTTTTATAGACTTTACAAAAATGCCCCAGTGATGTGATTAGTCACCCAGTGAAACCTGCTGTCTCCAAGCTAGTCTGGGCATCTGCTCCCAAGTTAGATTTCCTCAATGCCAAAATAAATCTTTCAGTCACTTTATGGTTTTGATGTGAACCATATGGCTTAAGTACAGAGAATTTAGGTATCACGTGATGCTTCCCATGGTGGTTATTCAAATAGTCTCTTATTTGTATATGATCATAGCTTATATTTTGAATCATTTGATTTCCTCATTAATCTATGTTTGGGAAATAACTTTTAGTTTATGTATAAAATAAAATGTGTAAGAAGAAAGGCCCTGAAATAATAGTCTGTTTTAAGAGTATAGCTATTTTTGATGATGAGCATTATTGCTGTTCCTCAGGATTAATTGTTGTTCGATGTTTGGACACTATGAAGATGTATTGCTGTGATGGGTGTAATTAAAAGCTGAAGGGCCAACAGCTAGTCAGGAGAAATAGGTGGGACTCCTGGGGAGATAGAGACCCCTGTGTGGAAGAAAGGTGAGTTGCTAGCCAGACACAGAGGAAGCAGGATAGGAAGGACAGAGTAAAGGTAACAAAGCAACACCAAAGAATGTAGATTCATAGATTGTAGATATAAGATAACACAGATAAGTTGTAGAACTAGTTAGAAATAGCCTAAGCTAAGACTGGGCTTTCATAATTAATGTTTCTATGTTGTTATTTGTGAGCTGGCAGCCCAAAGAAAAATCAGATTACAATAATCCTCAGAGGTCCAGAAAGAGTCATTTATAACTGTGACCACCATGCTTTCTGGATACAACTTGATCAATTGTACGGGCCCCTTCTTGCTTTGTTAGAAGATAGTTTGTGTTGTAATATCCCAGTGTTGCTTAGATGACACCAATGCCCCAAAAATTCTGTGGGCAAGAAATTAAATTAGCTTTGTTTTCTGTTTAGAAATTACTTTTTTAGAAAGATGAAAGTGATGGACATTTTAAGTAGAATATCAAGTTTGACCATAATTATTACCTATTAGATTCAAGAAAGCAAAGACTTAGAAATAGGGAGGGTATCTGATACAATATCCTGTTGCCACTCAAAGCATCACTGATCTTTTATTAGTGTTGAGGATATGCTCACCTCATTTGAAATGATCACTATAGTTCAGGTATCCCATGGAACACACACATAGTACTCTTGACAACAGGGTTAATGTTTCAAGATGACATAACATGTTCACTTAAATCAGAAATGAGAAATACAGGGGCATAAATAAATTCCTGTCTCCCTTTCGCACGAACTGGCTCAATATCCAGTGTCCAGTCATTATCCAGTTATGTCACCACATCAATAATCTATGGCTTAATTTCTTCATCTTTAACACAGTACCTGCTTTATAAATCTATAATGATGTTGTAGCACATGGTGTGGTGTCTATAAAGTTAATGTGTAAAACACAGAGGCGGCATTATTAATGACGCACTAGTCAGTAAGTTCTAGGTGACTTTTGTGTTAAAATGTTATTCTGTCATCACGAAATGAGATAAGTCTTGAATAGCAATAGAAAGGAAAGACTTACAAAATAGCCCCTCAGCTTCTCTCACTGAAGTTTCCTGAGGTCATATTTTGTATTAATCATGAAAAAGTGATTTGTGTAATTGCATTTAATGTTTAAAAACTAACACATACACGCACCCCTCCTAATAAGCAGCAGAGTAACTGTCACAAAGTCACAAGTAAGGAATAAAGGAATAGTCTTCCAGGCTTATCTAAATGTATTATGAAAACAGTACTGTACTGGCTAGCTTGTGTCATCACAGATGAGGGAGCCTCATAAGATTCAGCTGTAAGGCATTTCCTTAATTAGTGATCAATCGGGGGAGGGCCCAGCCCATTGCAGGAGTGACCATCCCTGGACTGGTGGTCCTGGGTTCTATAAGAAAGCAGGCAAGCTATGGAGAGCAAGCTAGTAATCAGCACCAGTCCATGGGCATGCATCAGAGCCTGCTCCCAGGTTCCTGCCCTGAATATGTTCCTGCCCTCAGAGCTTTTGAAGAGGAAATGTTAAATGGAACTGGAAATTAAATAAATCCTTTCTTCCCAAAGTTGCTTTGGCCATGGTGTTTATTGTATTGATAGTAACCCTAACCAAGGCAGGTGCCAAGGGGCCGTGTGTGGTGGTGCATACTTTGGAATCTCAGCACTGCAGAGAGAGGCAGAGGAAAGGCAGATACATTTGTCAGTTCAAGGCCAACTTGGTCTCCATACCAAGTTCCAGGCCATCCAGGGCTATTTAATAAGACTCTGTCTCTCCCCAAACAGGAATTGTAAGTCATGAACTAAAACATGAAAGGAGGCATGGAGCAGTCTCTGAGACCCCCCCCCAAAATGGTACCAAGGCAAAAAATTTTAAGAAAATGCGTTATTGTCATGCTACTCTTTTTTGGCAAACTTGGATTTTGTAGTTGTAGTACAGGAAGTTGAGGATGTTGCTATGGAGATAGAGTGTTTAAAATGACAGTAATCTTATATACGAGTAGGCAAAAGTGGGAGCCACGAATTTGCTCTAGCAAGACAGAAGCAGCTCTGCCTTGCAAACCTCCCTCAGGGAGCACTGTGCATCTTCTGTGAGATGGGAAGAAAATGTACTGTTGTCTACATTCCCCTACCACCGTTTTTAAATGCACTCAGAATTAGCTGACATTCTGGGACTGAAATGTCTCAATAGTTGGAGCATAGTTATTGCTATCAAATGCTTACATGTTATTTTTCATTCCTCTTCAAACACTTTGAATAATGTATTTTTTTGTTAAATTTATGTGCCCCCACTTGTCAATTCTGTACCATTTTGTTTCAATTTCACACTGTAGAGCAGTGTGAGACTGACAGTCAGAGCTAGGAAAAAATAGAGAACATTATGTTACATACCAAATTTATGGCGAAAAAGCCAACACCTTAATTTGTAGCATGCAGGGAAAAAATACCCATACATGGTTTTCTCATGGTTATCCCCCAAGGAAAACAATATGTGTGCATATACAAACATTATATACATGTACATTTGTTCATATATGCATGTATGGTAATTTTAAGTTATGAAAGTCTTTTGTTACTGACTACACAAAATATGTCACAGGATATTTGGTTAAAGCAGTATTTTCATTTGTAATTAACCTTTTAACTCGGAATTTACAATCCATCTAGGCTTGAATAATTTCTCTTGACATTTTTAAATACTTAGGTGTTTAGAAATAAGATTATTTTGATTAAACAGTATATTCTGAATTTTTAATCACAGTCATCTTTTCTTATTGGAATGAGGTCTTAAAAACTATGTCTATATAATTTTGATCTGATAGATGAAATTAAATAAGCATTAAATAAGTTTAATTAACATTGCATAGCTTTTGGTAGCCATACAATGATGTTAATACTGTAATGCTTATTTACTTGTATATTATGCAAATAATTCATATGAATGATATTCATGTATATATCTACTAATAGTGATGTAAGTTCAGAATGTATATAAAAGTTTGCTTTGAAGGTGTGAGGTAAAAGTGATCTAAAAGAATGAATTAACTGTGAAATATATTAATGGCTTAAGTTACAAAAGCTTTGTTAATAATTACTATAAAAATAACCTCTCTGAGTATGCAGGTACTGGTTTACATATCAATGACAAAAGATCCATTCTCAGTTTTCCTCCCTTCCAAGCTTACAGTCTAGATAACATTATTTATTTGAGTTTGGCTTATGGGGTCAAAATAATTACCATCCTTTTATAAAAGCTTTCATTTCATATTTCTATTTTTGCAAAGTTGGCTTCCTCTGATAGCCTTATGCCAAAATTACATTGAAATAATATTCATTTAATATGATTTCTAATGTTGCAAACACTTTGCAGAATCACCTATATGAATGGCTTTTTCTTCTATAAACCCTCATAAATAATTTTGTGATATGTTTATTGGGGATTTTAATAGTTCCTTCCCTGGCAGTACAAGTTATGAGTGATGCTACCACAGCAGGATTGTCCGTGAAGAGCTTACATCTAAACATTTTTGAGAAGCAATTCAATTCAGCCTTTAAATAGTGCACTTTGATATTGTAGGTTTTGTTCTGGGTAACCAGGTTTGCATAGTTCTTTCTCCGTTTCCTAATCACTTTGCATTGTTCCTTTTAGCTTTCACAGAGACAAGATTATGCTAATTGACAATACTTTCAGGAACTAGTCTTTATATAGTATATGAATAGTGACATTTATGAGTTCTTGATTTTACCATTTTATTGTTTGGGTCCTACTTGATTGTTCAAGCAAAGAGGGTTACACTAGTCAATGTGCTAAGAGCATAGAGAATTTTCACAATGTTAAGTGCAGAACAGTTTCAAAAAGTAGATACAGTTTTGAAATTTTAGTCCAAATTATCCATTTATCTGACATCTGATTACAAGGTAAAATCTTCTGTCAATGCTTCATTTCCTCTGTTCTCAGAAGTATGTCATACTTGCTGTCTCCTGCTCCCATGTAGCTCACAAGCATGTACACCAAAAGAGCCCACCTTTGTTTGGTATAACATGCTGGCTCACTCAGATTTTACTGTTTGATATGTTGCGTTAGAGAGTTGTTTATTCTTTGTGTTTTATACTCTTATTCATCCTTCCGATACTGTGTATGTTGATGCTTTCTGTTCTTGGTTTGAATAGAGACAATGTTGCTTTGGTTCACATACACACAATTGTCCAGTTGCTGGAGGTTATATACTTAAACATATTGAGTCTAAGAAATGGCAATGTAGGGGATAGGAATGTACAGCTTCAGCTTGACATAGGAATTTTTATCTGTCATGTTCATGGTGTAGCCTTGGATTGGTGCCGGATGCATACATACTAACTAATCGGGTACTGTATATGGGATGAATGAATGAAAGCCATGCATCTCCCTGAGATAAAAGTGGACTCTGTAACCACCAACAGTCGCACATTCCATTGTGTCACATCCTTGGCAACTCTTGAAACTCTGACTTTTTAAAATTGTCAGCAATCTGGTGGTACTGAAACACTGTATCATCAGAGATTTAATTTGCATATCCCTGGTAACTACTGCTGTTGAATACCTCTTCATGTTTATTGGCTATTTGTGTTCCTTCTATGAAATTCGTGTTCATACACAATGAACATTTTAATAGAATTATTAGCTTTAAAAATGTTACTAGTAGTTAAGTACTTATGTGCTACAGATTACTGGTGTTTTTTAGTTTATTTTTTACATTGCCAGTTTATTCTGATGGTGTATGACCTAAGTTTCTATTCTTTTAGATGTCTGTTGAGGAAAATTAATCCTTATTTTAAGCATATTTGAATCTTTCTATTGCTTCTGTAGTCTAAGAAGGCTTTTCATACACTGGAGTCATATACCACCCTTTTGATGCATTTCCTTTCCTTCTGTATAGAAAACCAATTGTTCAAGTACCATTCAGTGAATAGTTTCTTCTTATTTACTTTCAGTATTCATTGTGCTAAAAGTCAAGTTTGTATAGATTGTGAGATTGTTCTCCATGCTCTTTTCTGGCCCACTGGTTTCTCTGTTCCTATACCATACCATACCATACCATACCATACCATACCATACCATACCATACCATACCATACCATTCCATTCCATTCCAAACCAAACCATACCATACCAAACCATATCAAACATTATCAGTAATGTCTGTGAACTTATACAAAATATAGCTTCTTAGGTCAAATGCCCTACACTATCTTTATTGGGTTTTTTTTAAAGAGTCATAGTGAAGTTCTGTATGACTTATGTAGTATACATCATGTTAAAAACAGTCCTCTTGAGCTGCCATAACAAAATTCCATAGACCAAGAGGCTTAAATAGCCAGTATTTATTTTTCACAATTTTAGCCTGGGGAAGCCCTAGATCAAGGCAGCAGCAGCAGGATAGGATTCATTCTGAAGCATCCTCTATTGGCATGTAGTCGAGCACCACCTGCTATGTGTTTACAGTACCTGTCAGTTGGCTCTCCTGAATTGTCCATTAAAAGGACACCATCCTGACAACTGTGGTAGTGCACATCATCTGCTTTCTTCCTAGTGAGTGGAAGATGGAAGGAGCAGGATTACATTGAGTTTGAATCCAGACTGGTCTCCATAGCAAAGTCTAGATCATCCTGAGATTCACTGCACAACTCTGTCCCAAAACAAATAAACAGTAACTAAGAAAAAGAGGAGGACCTTTCCCCCTAGGTCTCTGGTTTCATTCATCCTTAATCACATCCTTGGAGATATTATCTCCCAGTACAGACATTCTGGGGGTTCAGGCTTCCACATATGGACCTGCTGTTATGGTTCAGAAAAACTCATCTCTTGAACATTTGTTCTTTTTGTTCAAATGTTGAGTCATCTTATCTAAAATGTATGGTTTCCTTCTCCATAAAGTTATGTCTCTTTAATGTCATTATGTAAGTTATAGTTGTCTCAACTGTACACATCGAAGGTGTTTTTACATGTTCTTTTATTGTTTCAAGTGATACATTCTTATAAATTACATTAATTTACTAATTAGTTTAGCTTATTACTAATGGTGCTTTTTTGCCTTTAAGTCTGTTTTCTTTGGTGTTAATACAATTTGTTGTAGTTCATTTTACAGCTTTTGTGAAGACATATGTTGGTTGTGTTTTGAATATAATCTGGAGAGTGCAATTTATTCACACTTAGAGATAGTATACCTCTATTTCTATTTCCATACTAGTATACCTCAATTTCTCTTCTACAAGTTTATCATGGGTTTTCACGTTTCCCTTTTTCTTTCTTCATTTTTCTTATTTCTGCATGCCCATTTAACTTTTTAACATGTTCAAAAGTTGTGTATTCTGTAGTTACTCATTTAGTGGTTACTCCATATATTTTTGCATGACATTGTCCAAAGTTAATCATTGCTTTTGTTATTCTGACAATAAAGTCATTCTGAAATTTGTATTTTATGGTTGGCCAGTTTTTAAATTGTAGGGCTACCCCTCCAGATATTATTGTTACTGTCTGTGCTTTTAGATTTATGGTTTGAGAAGTTGCTGATTCAAAAACTGTTTTGCTTGTGGTGATGATCTTGGATTTACCCTGCATCCTATTATTATTTCCTTGGACATATACTAAGACAAATGTGGGTGTTATGTCAGTTCTTTCCTGTTTATTGTGAAGATAACTCCTGCTCTGGGCTAATTAAAAGAACCAAAAATTGATGTGATTGCAAGTGTATGAAAACACAACCTTAGCTTCCGCAGATGGTTCCCTTATAATTTATGTGTACATACACTATGTAAGGCAGTTGGAAATATTCTCTCTGGTAGGTACAAAATAGGGTTCCCTTGGCCTGGATTTGTTAGTGGGATCCCATTTCCTAGAGATGAGTTGAACACAGTCTTCTGGGAGGTGGGAAACAGTACCTATACTGCTGCCAGAACTTCTACTCCACATCTTATGACCTCATACAGACCTGCAATGTGCCTGTGCTGCTGAATCTCTGTAAGCTAACTTACAACGTTATGACCAGTATGTCCTACAAATGTGCATGCTAGTCTGAACTGAACCTTTGATACTCATACAGAGAGGACACTGTAACCCATATGTCTTTTGTTGTTTGTTTGTTTGTGTGTTTGGTAGTATTGTTTATCCCTTTTTCTTGAAGATTAGATGCCAGCAAACAAGTGTTTCCTTGTACATCATCTGCTGTTGTGGCTGCTGAGGCAAAGACAGTGCAGTCCACCTCAGGAAGAGGGCATGGCTTTGTATAGTAGCTATATACTGAAAGAGGAGGGGAAAGTCCACCCCTTAATACTGGTGCAAAGCTATGAGAGTAAAGCAATGCTAGGAGGAAGGAGCTTGTGAATATCGCGGTACTCCCTTCCATCTTCGTAGATTTATGAAATGGAAATGATAGTAATAAATAGGCAGATGGGAAAGGCAAATTCAAGGGAGAATTTGTCCATGAATCTCATTGGATTGGGAGTTAGGTCTTATGAATGAATGCAGGAAGGGAAGACCTACTGAATTTGGTTGCCTACTGACAAGGGACAGTTGCCTGGGGAAGTACAAATGGAGGCAAGACTGAGCTGAAAGCAGCTATTGGCAGAGATTACTATTGTAGGCACCACTACTGTAGAATTCTTGGGGGACAATAGGTCTGTTGTAGAGGAAATACAATACATAGGTTGTTCTATGACAGACAGTAAATACATTTGTATTTCCACATTATCTCTGATTTCTGTTACTGTTGATTTTATGAGTGATTACCTTTAAAATAAAATGGCAATATGTATAGAAATAGTTATTTTAAAACCATGTCTTCATAATCCTCAGAGTTTATTTTGATGATTTGGTGTGTAATGAAATATAAACGTACATTTGTGTGTAGCTCAAAGTACAAGGGATTATAACTGTCCTATAATGACAGAAATATATATTTATTTTCTATCATGAAGTGAGGAAAACATTTTAAGAGTCACTGTTCAAAACAGTAAAAAAGTGAAGCTAAAATTTTTGTTATTTTGTTTTAACATGGTAATGAGTGAATAAAATCATGGATAAATGCTTTCTTCATTGGTTAACTGTTAGTAAAAATTTTCCTA
Organism: Cricetiscus sungorus; assembly: GCA_030556225.1. NCBI lineage: Eukaryota > Metazoa > Chordata > Mammalia > Rodentia > Cricetidae > Cricetiscus > Cricetiscus sungorus. The sequence continues at coordinate 18,584,083 of JANBXA010000372.1, read as the reverse complement.
CATTAAGTAGCAGTATTTAAAACATTTACTAATTTATGCTTTATATCCTATCATATTTAAAACATGGATATAGTAAAATGTAATATCATTGATTTAGTTTTTTTAATGTAGATTATGGCTATCACTAGCTCTGAATAGCATAAACAATAGGCCACATACCAAGAAACCTATTCTCCAGGTAGTTTAATACCAAGTGAATCTTCAGATAGAATCATTAATCTATGGAAGAAAAAAATGCTCTCAAGGATTTTGAAACCTTTATGCAAGTAATAACAGCTAATGGTAAGTTAGTTTTCAAAATATCCAACCAAACTTCCAATAAGAAGTAAATATTAGCTAAAGGTTCTGAATATCCCTGATGGCTGAGTTTATATGTTAATGTGATCACAGACTTGACTATGCTGATGTTGGTGTATGACCTGTGTGTGAATTCTATTGGACCATGGTTTTGTGTTATATACCTAAAAATCAAACTTTCTCATAATTTTTCCAATTAATGTTAAAAAACATCTCGCAATTGATATATTTCTTATCTCTAGTATGAGTATACAACCACTTTTAAAATAAATGAGAAATGTAAGTACACTGAAGTATGTTATTAAATGGGCTTGCATGAAAATAATTGTCTGAGGGCTGTAGAGTGGCTACTTACTGACTGTCTTACCATGCTTGACTGCATCACACTTCATAATCACAGGGGCTCATTCAGGTCAGGTAAACCAATCGCTTTAATCACCACATTCTGACCAGCAGAGATGAGAATACATGCTGGGCCTTGAGAGTTGGAGGCAGGGGATGAGTGGTATCTCCATGCAATGATGGAATCCTAAGAGAACTGTCTATAGCACCACCATGACACCACAGCTAAAGAGCTCGTGTGTATTTACTCTGATGTGGTATTTACAGTTGATTGGTTTTAAAAGCACGATGTGGAATGGAAAGCAGTTAACTAGTGCCTGAGAAGTTACAGAAAGTGGTTTGCTTAGGACTGGGCCCATCCCTAAAGTGAAATTTCCAGATTGCTTCTTCACTACTCTCTGCCATAAGGTTCTAGGTTACATAAATATACTTTGCTTTTTCTAATTACAAAAGGAGCATATGCTCAATCATGAAAAAACACAAAACAGTAAAAAAAAAAAAAAAAACCCGTTTATAACTCCACTAAACAGATAGAGCCTCAGACAACATTTTAATATCTCTCATTTATCTCTTCCAGTATTGGGGAGGATGTTCCCCTTTATCTGACACCCCTATTGGAGGTCTTTCTTTTTCTTCCCTATTGTTTTTTTTCTAGATCTTTACATATTACCTTTAGTCTACTTACTGCTATAGTTGATGCTGTACTTGATTGTTCTAAAAGAATATGAATATTTATTTAATTTCCTTCTAGAGCTATTGTTATGCTAAAAATAATAAAAGCTTTTCATTAAGATTAAATTTTTCTTACCTGATAATCCTAGTACAATTATTGAAGCAACTTTTGGTCTTATTATTGTTACCATTATGGTTTTTTGAGACTAGGTCTCTCACTGTTTAAACTAAGCTGAATTCAAACTTGTAGCTCTACTTCCTCGGTCTCCTAAGTTGTGGAATTACAGACTCGTGCCACCACACCTGGCTTCTAATTAATCTTAAATGCCATAATTATCATGTTATGTTGTATTATTTGAATATGATTGTGTTCTGTTAATTTTCTTTGAGTTTTTTTTTATCTGATAGATCATGTGTTTAAAAATCATTTTGTATCATTTCTGACCATATAGTAAAAATAATCTATTAAAATACCTCAGTAGTTATTATAGTTTAAGTCTGTTAGCCTGTTTCAGGCATTGTTGTAATTGCTTAACATCTACCAGTTTAACATGTGTGAGTGTGTATTTGCGTGTGTGTGGACCAGGATCATATGCCACATATGTGGGAGTGTTCATGGAGACCAGAAGAGAGCATTGGATCCTCTGGAGACAGAATTTGATGCACTTAGATGCTGCCCAAAGGGGGTGATGGGAGCTGAACCCAGGTTCTCTGCAAGAGCAGGAAGAGTTCTTAATCACTGAGCCATTTCAGCAGCTGCATCCTTACCACACTCACACACACTCTCACATACACATACACAAACACTCACACATACATACATACACACATACACTCTCACATACACACACACACACTCACACATACACATACACACACACTCACACACACACACTCATACAACTTAACAAAATAGATTTATTAGGGGGTTATTTTTATGTTTACATTTAATATTATTTCTACATAATGATCAGACTGAAACTCTTGAAGCAAAAGAAGTGAGGTGCTACTCAAGACAGTTTGCATTGTAAATCTAGAAGTGTGACTCAATGAATCAAAGTGTAAGTGTAAAGATTATTGAGTAAACCAGAGGTGCTGGTAGGAGGATATCAGCTGGTTCTAGAAACTGTAGCCATGTACATGGCTTCCGTTCACAGTCATGCCTACAGAAGCCCACTTTGGACCCTAAGAGGGTCTTTTCATGTGGAGAAAAGCAGTTCACTGGCAAACCCAGACTCTTCAGCTTAGTGTTCTTGGTAAGGAGTCCACTAAAAGAGACCCATGTGAGTCCCAAACTTTGATTGGCTGTTCCTGCCTTTGCATGATCTTACAACGTCTCAGAAGTGTATGAATCGATAACCTGGATAACAATGTCTTCTTTGAGATGAAAGGTGGGGGGACCAACAGCAACCCACACAGCTTGAGCTAGAATAGAGAACTCCCCTAAGGACCCAGAACTCCAAGAAGGATGGGAAGACCACCCACTCTTTAGATATTCCAAGGACACAAATGCAGCTGAGCTTCAGAATAGGTTACACGCATACTCCCCCTAAAAATAGAGTTCCTCCTGTATACCCCATTTCCATATTCACAAGGGTGCACTTTTGTGGATAGTTTGCTTGGCGTTGACTTAAAACAGGGTCATCAGTTCAAATTTCTCCTTCAACATATTTCCTTCCCATGGCAAGGGGCACCTGCCACTCTTTGAATAACAAGCTTTGAAAAGATGTTTTCTGCCATCTCTAGCACATTATATCATTTAAGAGTGAGTTGTAATTTCACCTGGAATCAGAGGTAGTTGGACCTCTTTTTGATAGAGGCACATGAAGATTCTAGAGTAGCATATGTTGCATAATTATTATACATAAATTTTAGGTAACACTTTGATACCATGAAAAAATTTGCATATAATTAATATTTACAGTCTTTAAAACATTCTCAAGATCAAGATAACATAGAGAGGAGGCTCATAGATTGGATCATCTCTTGCAGAGGACCCAGGTTAATTTCTAAGCACCTATCTACATGGCTCACAACCATCCTAGTCTCCAATTGCCACAAGTACTATGTGCATGCATAATGCATACATGCATGCATACATACATACATACATACATACATACATACAGGAAGACTACTCATACAAATAAATGTAAAAAATAAAGATAATATGAAGGTGTTTTAAAATTATCACATAACAGATATTCCACATAATGGGCTAGAGACAGAGCTTGATTGGTACTTACTTCATAAAGCCATGGAGACTTTCTCTCTAAGACCACATCAAATCGGCCTAGTGGCACATACCTATAATTCCAGTACTTGGGAGGTATAGAAAAAGAGCCAACTTTGACTTGGTACATAAATTGTCCACGTAAAATGTATAAAAAGATCAAATTTTATATATAACTTTATAAGCATATGAAATTTATTAAGAACATATTTCTTACAACTAAAATGTTAACCTTTATCATTAAAACCAATATTTGGGCCCAAATGAGTTGTATAATTTTTATGGCTGTATAATATTCCATTATATTATATATATGAATATATGCATATATATGCCTAGTTTAATTACATTTCTTGGTCAAAGTGACTAGCATTAAAATGACTAGTGTTAATGTCTGTGTTTCTATGATATATCAGTCTCATTTTATTTTGGATACATACCTAGTAGTGAGATTGCTAGATTGTATGGCAGTTCTGTCTCTGGTTTCTTAAAGTGAAAAGGCAAGAATAAATAAAGGGGCATATTACTTTTAGTCTTTTTTGTTTTTATAAAAGCAAGAATAAATACAGATGTTAATAATAATTAACTTATTATTTAACATCCTAAAATAAATTAAATAAATTGTTTTTTTTCACTCACCAACTTCAATTAAATATTTTATCCCTAAAGGCAAAGAAATGGTATCTATGTGTTCTGTCATTATATATTAAGTTCTGTGTAACCTGAACTGGATTATTTCAGAAAGCCTTGGGTGCTAACCATGCTAAAATGACCATGCTAACGCAGGGAACCAGCTAAAGATGTATTTTAATCAGGTTTAATTCTTTTGTCTAGAGCTATAAACACTCCTATGGTGCTTTGCAGAGAAATATGTCAGTTGATGTTGCTTTATGTGTGATCTCTTAGGTATTTACACTATGGAGTAAATATCTGGGTGGCAGGAAGTTGGAGATGATGTAGGGGTGATGTGATGTAGGGATTCTGCGATTATCTGTGGCGAGAAGTATTATTTGAACTTTGGGGCCATCAGCTGTGCTAGCAGGTTAAGCCATATACAAGAAATACAGGAGTTTGATATGAGGGGTTGCTACATCAATTTGACCCTTATTCTGACAGGGAGGTTATTTATCTTAAAGGGTCACATACCTGTATGTTTATTTGTGATGATAAGAATAAAGATGAAATAGACATGTGGGGATTGGAGACAGATGTAAGTGGGAACATGACAGGCAGAAATAGAGAATTGACAGCTTTAGATCATTCAGAAAACTCTGCCTTAAAATCAAGAGAATTTAAGAGTTGGGCTTCTTCTAAATGTTAGTCTTCCTGTGAGTGATGCTTCTGTCTCTTACCTTAACCCTTTAATTGGCAGAGCCTTCAACTCCATCCTCAGTCTTTTCCTATTACTTTGGTTAAGAAGGGCCACTGCATGGTTAAAAACAAAATCCACAGTTGGTTTCAAATCTCAGCTCCATCATTTACTGACTCAATATCTCCAGGCAGTCATTTAAGAGTGCTATTGTCCAGTTGCCTTACGTGTGGATAATAGGAATAACTGTAGTTCTTATTGTATTGTCATGGAGCTAAGTGAGATATTCCTGAAATAGCACATGCTGACACATGTGTCCAGTAAATATGCATGTTGATAATTGACATTGTCATTTGAATTGCTATAATTCTATCCTCTTCCTTTCTCCCTGCCACCTCCTTTGCCTTGTAATTTTAAGTATAGTTCTCTTAAACAGTTTACTCTAACTAGAGGATGCTCTCTGAGAGACAGGGTGGACTAACCTCCCACATTTGAGTGCTTGTTGCTGTATCTATTATGCTTAGAAGCTTTTTTTTTTTTTTTTTGGAATGGAATGGCAAATATCTATGCAGCAACATTATTTTATGGTCGCTATTCTGAAGGCCAGATTGTGAAAACCAAATTAACAGATTATAACTGTGACCCATCCTGTGTAAGGAGGGCTGGGATTACAATGAAAACATCCTATAACATTAAGTTGGCTGAAGTTTTAGGACCCAAGCTAGAGTCACACCCACAGTGATGACAGTTTTAAAGATCAAGGAGGCCAGCATTCTTGCTTCTGAGATAAATATTCCCATCCCCCCATGCTTGCCACCCTCACACTAGAGATGGAATCTTTACTAGGCAAGTACCCATCACTGAGCTGTATTCTGAGCCATCTCACTTTATCAGAATTTTCTGGCTACTGTTGAAGAGTGTGAAAGTGAGCTGATGGGAGATGTTATTCTGTAAATATGGGTCTCATACTGGTTAATAAATAAAGCCCTGTTGGCCAATGGGAAAGCAAGATAGGCGGGGTTAGGAGACTAGGAGGAAAGAGGAAGTAATAAGGAGGAGACAAGATAGAGAGCAGATGCTGGCGTGCCACTCTCCGATAAGATGACCATGTGGAAATACTTAGATAAGTAGAAGTGGGTTAATAATTAAGACAGAGCTAGCTGATAAGGAATTAGAAACTGGCCAACAATATTTATATCAAATAAAGAGTCTCTGCGTGTTATTGGGGGCTGGCATGGCAGCGGGACCAGGCAGGCTGGCAGAAAACATATGCTAGAGTTAGCACCCAACGTGGCTAATAAGGCAGGACCAGACCGGCATGGGGGGGGGACCTGCTCGTAACAGTGAGCAGTCAGAGTGTGCCATGTGTTGTGTGACAAAACTTCCTAGGTAGATGCAACACACATATAGTGAGCCCAGGCAAGGAACCCACAAAGTGTGGATACCACCAAAGTCTAACTTGGTGAAACAATTTTATTGGGACTACTTATAGGAATATGGGTGAGGGGTTACCTATATGAGTAGATAGAACTCAGAGCTGCATCACTAAATGCCACCCCAGCATGGGTGACAGTTCACAAAAACTTCGAAACTGGAGAGCACACTGCACAGCCTGCAGGCAGCTCAACAAAATGGAGAGTGTCCCTTAATAGTGACTAAGTTGGCCTAAAACTTTTCCAGGATCTCTGGACATATCCCTAGTGCCAGATTTTTCTTAAAACCTTTAATAGATCCCTCTATTATGGTATCTCTTTTCTTGCTCTCCTCTATTCTTTCCCTGACTCAATCTTCCTGCTCTGTCAAGCCCACCTCTCCCCTCCTCTTTGCCCTAACTCCTTTTCCCCTCCTCCTATGCTCCCAATTTGTTTGGGAGATGTTGTCCCTTTCCCCTTCTCCAGGGGACCATGTATGAGAAGTCTTTCTTAGGGCCCTCCTTGTTTCCTAGCTTTTCTGGTGGTATGGATTGTAGGCTGGTAATCCTTTGCTCTGTGTCTAAAAGCCATATATGAGTAAGTACATACCATGTTTGTCTTTTTGTGACTGGGTTATCTCACTCTGGATGGTTTCTTCTATTCCATCCATTTGCCTACGAATTTCAAGATTCCATTCCTTTTTTCCGCTGAATAGTGCTGTACCACATTTCCTCCATGCATTCTTCAGTTGAGGGGCATTTAGATTGCTTCCAGATTTTGGCTATTACAAGTAATGCTGCTATGAACATAGTTAACAGATGCTCTTGATGTATGAATGTGCATCTTTTGGTTATATGCCAAAGTGGAATTACTGGATCTTGAAGTAGACTGATTCCCATTTTCCTGAGGAACCACCATACTGATTTCCATAGTGGCTGTATGAGTGGAGGAGTGTTTCCCTTTCTCCACATCCTCTCCAGCATAAACTGTCTTTGGTGTTTTTAATTTTAGCCATTCTGAAAGGAATAAGATGGTATCTCAGAGTTGTTTTGATTTGCATTTCTCTGATGGCTGAGGATGTTGAGCACTTTCTTAAGTGTCTTTCAGCCATTTTAGATTCCTCTATTGAGAATTCTCTATTTAGTTCTGTACCTCATTGTTTAATTGGATTATTTGGTGTTTTGGTAATACCGTCTTAGTTCTTTGTATATTTTGGAAATCAGCCCTCTGTCAGGTGTGGGTTTGGTGAATATCTTTTCTCATTCTGTGGGCTGCCATTTTGTCTTGTTGACTGTGTCCTTTGCCTTACAGAGTCTTTCAATTTCAGGAGGTCCCATTTATTAATTGGTGATTGCAGTGTCTGTGCTACCAGTGTTATGTTCAGGAAGCTGTCTCCTGTCCCAATTTGCTCAAGGGTACCTTCCACTTTGTCTTCTAATAGGATTAATGTTGAGGTCTTTGATCCATTTGAACTTAAGTTTTGTGCATAGTGATAAATATGTATCTATATGCATTCTTCTACAGGTAAGCATCCAGTTGTGCCAGTACCATTTGTTGAAGATGCTTTCTTTTTTCCATTGTATAATTTTAGCTTCTTTGTCAAAAATCAGGTGTTCATAGGTGTGTGTTAATATCAGGGTTTTCAAGTCAATTCTGTTCGTCTTCCTGTCTATTTTTGTGCTGTTTTCAACACTATGGCTCTATAATAGAGCTTGAAGTCAGGGATGGTGATGCCCCTGGGCATTCCTTTATTACAAGGTTGTTTTAATTATCCTGGATCTTTTGTTTTTCCATATAAAGTTGAGTATTGTTCTTTCAAGGCCTATGAAGAATCGTGCTGGGATTTTGATGGGCATTGCATTGAATCTGCAGATTGCTTTTGGCAAGATTGTCATTTTTACTATGTTGATTGTACCTGTCCAAGAGCATGGAGACCTTCCCATTTTCTGGCATCTTCTTTAATTTCTTTCTTTAAGACTCAGAGTGGTTACAATATAGGTCTTTCACTTGTTTGGTTAGCATTACCCCAAGGTATTTTATGTTGTTTTTGGCTAATGTAAAGAGTGATATTTCTCTGATTTCTTTTTCAGCCTCTTTATCATCTGTATATAGTAAGGCTATTGATTTTTTTTTGAGTTAATCTTATATTCTGCGACTTTGCTGAAGGTATGTATCAGTTGTAGGAATTTCCTGGTATAGTTTTTTAGGTCAAGTATATAAACTATCATATCATCTGCAAATAGTGACTTCTTCCTTTCCAATTTGTATCCTCTTGATCTCCTTTTGTTTTCTGTTTGCTCTAGCTAGAACTTCAAGTACAATATTGAAGAGATATGGAGAGAGTGGACACCTTTGTCTTGTTCCTGATTTTAGAGGAATCACATTGCGTTTCTCTCCATTTAGTGTGATGTTGGCTGTTGGTTTACTGTATATTGCTTTATTATGTTTAGGTATGTTCCTGTTATCCATGATTTCTCCAAGACCTTAATCATGAAGGGATGTTGGATTTTGTCAAAGGTTTTTTCAGCATCTAGTGGTTTTCCTTTTTAAGTTTGTTTATATGGTGAATTACATTGATGGATTTTTATATGTTGAACCATCCCTGCATCTCCAGGATGATGAATTTGTTTTAAAAATAACATTTGCTCATGGACCATATTTGGGATGAGAAATGGAAAGATGAAACACAGAAACAGAACAAAACAAGGTCCTGCATCTCATAAGATATGTAAATAAGAAAAATACTGCCTAGTTACCCGGAAATGAATCTTTCCTGCCATGTTGGCCAGATTGCAGCCTCATAGCCCTTCCTTTACACATTTAGTTGCACGTATGTCACAAAGAATTTTCCGTATGGAAATATTTTGTTTCTGTCTACATCATGTCACTACCAGTTGAGAAAACTTATCTGCATATGTGTCTTACAGGAATTAGTCATACTTAATAAGCATATCACACACAATACACAAATCTGATTTTAATATCTGTCACAAAATATCTGAGACCATGTTACTCCAGTAAAAAATATTTCTATGAATTTTGCAGCTGAATTTGCTTAGCACCTAGATCCCTTCTTTACAAATGAACTCAAAGAACACTAAATGAATTATAGATGAATAAAGTTCTAATCCAAATTTTTATTTAATTTTTTTCATACAATATATTTTATCATATTATTTCTCTAACACCTCCCAGTTCCTTCCCACCCTCCTATTCACCTACTTCATGTTCTTTCTCTCTCTCTCTCTCCTACTCACTCAAAAAAAAAGAAAAAAAAAAAAGCCCAGCAAAATTCAAAACAAATCAACTAAAATCAGTAAGACAAAAAAAAATTCACCAAACCAAAACACATACAAATAAGATGGAATCTGTTTTGTGTTGGTCAACTATTTCTGGGCATGGAGCCTGCCCTGGCATGTGGTTATTATACCCAAAGACACTCCTTTTGAGAAAATGGATTTTCCATTCCCAGCAGGTATCAGTTGCAAATAGCTTCTTGGTTAGAGATAAGAACTTGTTTCTCTTTCTCAATACTAGGCCTCCATATGCAGATTTTTGGTGAGTAAATTAATGACTATAAGTGAAAGTAAATAGACTTACAAAATTTTCACCTTTGGTTACATTATTTAAAATAGTCTTAAAGGAATGCAAGTTTTAGAATATAGCAAAATAGTAATATATTTATACTAATCTTCATTTTAATATACCTCAGAGGTTATTTATTAAGAAATATGGTGTCATATAGTGAAGATTACTATTTTTAAATGTAAAAAAAAAAAAAAACTCTTCAAGTAACAAACTCGGACATGTTGGGCACAAATGGTATTGACTTTCTTTGTTCCATTTATAAATTGGAGATGCATCTCTGTGACTGAAAAGTGCTCAGTTTTTGCCCGCTCCTTTCCACAGATGCAAGGGAGAGATTATTTTTCAGGTGTTAGAGATCCCTACCCTCAGAGGATGTACCAGTTTTAGCTTTATCCCTGATAAATTCTTTTGACAGGATTATTCAAGTTAAGTGACCCTTCAATGAAGTCCAACAGTGAATTACTTATAAAATGTATGTGCAAAAATTGTTGCAATGTCAGCCATTAAATGGAAAGGTCCACACTGTGACAAAGGGAGCATAGAAAGGTCACTCGGCTGACATCTCAGGCAACAATAACAGTATTGAAGGGGCTCCCTCCTGGACCCTGGACTAGACACAAATACACCCTCACACCTGTTTTCACAGGAAGATCCTTTATTAATCTGGGAAGAAAAAGCAGCTGCCTTTTGATTCAGGCAGAAAACAGCAGCAAATGACCTTGCAGGTGTCAGATCCCCTGAACATGGGTCTCTATTTTCGAAGGCCTAGGCAGTCTAAGGGACCTCAGACAGTGGAACCAGGATATATCCCTGGTGCACAAAAGGACATTGGAAGCATATTCCCCATGGAGGCTAACCAGAGGCACAAGGGAGGGCCTAGTCTTTACTCCAAATGACTTGACAAATTTTGTTGGTCCCTGCTGGAAGGCATCACCCTCCCTGTGGAGTCGGGAGTGTGGGAGGGTGGTCAGGGGGCATGGGAGGGAGAGGGAACTGGGATCGATATGTAAAATAAGGAAAAATAATAAATATTAAAAAAGAGTAGGAAAAGAGGAGGTCTGTGATAGAATGGACTGGGATGCTGTGGTAAAGAAGACAAGAATGAGGGAGAAGGGGGTGGGGGGGACCAGGGAAACGGTACAGGGGTATATGTCCCAGAGCGACATAGGACTGCCTCTGAATAGAGAGGACACAGATGTGACACATAGGCAAATGGCAGTTTGTAAAGTTAAAGGGGAAACACAGTGTTTTTATGAGGTGTTTAATTTTAATTGGGCATGTTAATTAGGTGAGCCAAAGAGGGTTTCTGATTGCTGGACCTTGGTAGTCAGCTTCAGGAGGAGGAAGTGGCCAAAACGGGAATAGACCTTGGTGGCTGACTTTAGGGATGTAATCTAACTGTTTTTAGCAAGGCAGAGGGAATGGAGAGAAGGGCAAGGCCTGCCAGAGCCTTGCTGGCCACGGTCAAGCTGGCCAGAGTCCCTTCAAGTATGCCCCTCCATCCGACTCTTCAGACTCTTAACCTGAAACTGAAGACAGTTTACAGTCTTTAAAAAAAAATAGCTTTAAAGCTCATGATCGAGTTTATGCATGAGCTTTGGAGAGGCCTGGGTGGTGTTAGGTAAGTTTTGTGGTTATCTCTTTTACTGTACATTGAACAGGGAGGGTAATTAATCTTCACCGTATGGCATTGTTGTGAGGATTAACTGAACAATTTAATGTAAAACTCTTAGGATAGTTCCTAGCATGAAGAAAACTGTCAATAATCATTAGCTGTTACTATCGTCAGAAACACTAATGGGACTCTCGGGTTTACATATAAATTGCATATTAAAATGGAACTGCATTCAAGTGAAGAAAGACAGTACTTCCAAGGGAATTCATAACCGGACAGTTCTTAGTGCATTCTTGTTCTTTCATCCATAGATAAGAAGTATCCCAGCCAGAGACTGAGATGTGGGGGAAGAGGGTGAGGGGGAAACAGAGGACTTCTAAACTGCTCATGAAATTCTTCAGTGTGCAGCCTAAGAGAGCTTGTATCAACAGTAGTACCATACTTAAATATTAATACAGCGGTTGCAGTTGCAATCAATTTTAGTTTGTTTTGGAAGAAGGAGATAGACAGCTGATGCTAATGATCTGTGCCGTTAAAGTGACACTCAGGGTCATCATGAAAACTGGCCCACCTTGTCCCTGCTTCCGACTCCCAGCACTCCTCAAACTGAACTCATTCAGCATCCCACAATGACTCATCATGTCTTCATTTGCAAGCATGCTGTGCCGTCCACCACTTTCTCTGAGCACTTCTGGGATTTTCGGGCATAGACTCAGACTCTGTAACAAAAAAGGACATTGGAAAAACAAAAAAAAAAAAATGTGCCAGTGGGACCGTGGCACATGGTCTGCAGATATGGTCATTTAAACTTGAGAGCAAGGAGGAAAAGCTACTGTGGATGAATGGGGAACACTCAAGCTTCGGGAAATACTGCTATAAAGGTTTCATAGCATGTGAGTTGTGGCTTGGGAATTGAGTGGAATGAAGGTGACCTATGAGCTGGCAGTCAGCAAAAACTGGCTCCTAACACAAGGCTGTGTTCTAGAGTCATGGACTGTAGACCTTGGGTTGCTATAAAGAGGGAAGGATCATTTAAGGGAGACATCAGGGTTTTTGTTCATTGAAGTCAGTGGATTGTGTGCCTTTTGAAGGGTTCTTTGCGAAAACACTCACTGTTTGGTCAAGTCTTCATCAAAACCAGCAATTCTTTCCCCCTCATCTTTTTGTTGGTACTGCTTTTCCTCTGATGTATATTCAATCAACTTAAAAAAAGAAATACCAGTCATCTGCTAGCACACTGTGAGATAGTATGTTCATTTAAATATTGAATAAAATTACACAGAATCTTCTCTGCCCCTGACTAGTTATGTCATGTGAGTATACTAACTGGCAACATCCGAGTTTAAATGCCTGTCCCATACATATTCCAAATCTTTTGTTAAAAATGGGAATTATGATTTGGGCATGGTTGCACACCTATAACCTGAGCACTCTGAAGGCTGAAGGAGGAAGACTACTAAAATTCCAGTCTGGAATTTATGCTAGTCTGGGCTGCATAAATAGTTCATTGCCAACCAAAAGCATAAATTATTCAGTCATAAGAGTATTTATGGTATGGTACTTTCATTGATTTAGAAATATAACATTGATTTAGAAATATAAGCATGTAGCCCAAATCTGAAATGCATCGACAGATATGTCTAAAGTGGCATGGATCACTAATGACAACACATGTCCACAATGAACATATTCAGTCACTACCTGTAAAGTACAAGGCAGAAATCAAGGATTTCTGCTTAAATATACTTCTACGTTTTGAGTGCATGTTTTAGAGAAACATGTCATTTAAATTTTCTCCTTTAATGGATACCTAATTTCAGATTGGGAAAATGAATAGTGGTGATGGTTGGGCACAAGTATGAGCATCCTAATGCCTTCATACTTCAACATGGTTCGGATGGCAAATGTGTATTATGTATATTCTACTACATTATGATTTTAAAACGTCTGCTCCACACTGAGAGGCCTTTCCAATGTATTTGTGACATTGTTTCAAAACATTGTTTTCCTTCAAATAACTCTCAATCCAATATGAATGTGCAATTAAATTCATTATCATAAAACATTGGTCAGCCTTCCACACAGTGAAAAAGCTTAAAGGCACGTTAGGATGTAGTTAAAGAGACAAAGCTGCACTAGCCAGCAGGGATCTAAGGGAGCTTTCGTTTATGCTTATCTTCATGACTTTATATAATGTTATAGTTTCCAGCTTCACTAGAAAGTTTAAAGATGACTTTTTATTGACTTTAGTCAAAGAAGGAGGTTATTCAATAAAGACCATAAACATTAAGCTTCTGGTATTTGGAAGTTGTATTAGATTGAATTTCAGGTATTATGTGTGGAATAAAGTACTTTTATTATGATCACTCCTCTTTTCAGCTCTCTATATTTCCAGTTTAATGGCATAATAATAGCATGACTGGCTTTACTAGCCAGAGTTATAAATATGTAACATTCATTTCTAGGTAATATATTACACAGCTCTTTTATGAAGACGTAGTTACCCTTGACGTAAAAGTGGATATTTGATTTAAATAAATGATGCTGGGATTTATGTGACACTGTTAGTTATCCTGTCCTCCCACATGCTAAAGTGCAGTTGCAAGATGTCAGAGTTGGATAAATAATAATTGGACTTCAAGGATCTTTGGTCTTTATGATAGTTATTTTAAAAATTCAACTTAAAGCCCTTATGGCAGAAATACTCTAATTTTTACTACACCTGTTGCTTATTCACATTTTATTGAAGAATAGCTTGTGTTCTGTTGACACACCATCCCTCCTGTCTGGGGGATCCACTAAAACCACCTTCATATACCTAGATGGTTATTTGAGTGCCGTGTATTTTTTAGTGTGATTCCATTCCTTTTAAAATTCAGCTGTCTGATTCACACATTCATGAATACTGTTTCAAGTCAATGAGAAAAGAAAGGACCTCATAAATTCTCATAAGGAGAATAAACAGCATTTTTACAGAGATCTTATCTTGTAACTTCCAGGAGAACTGCATAGAAACCAAAAGGCTTAGCTTGCAGTCATAGCTAGCTGGACATAAGTAATGAAGTATGTTTTGTCCTGCAAAAAAAAAATATTCATAAGGAAAATAGTATGTATATTCATGTTCATGAAGCAAATACAAATCCGACTACCTATGGTAAGTCATTCAAGCCCAGCTCATTAGAGGATCTCCAATCCCGGGGAGTTTTGAAACTGAATTCTTACAACTAAGCGAACCGTGGGAGATATTGACACTGTTAGGGCCTTTGGTTCTTTCTGGTCCTTGCTGCCATCTTCCTGTGGGTACTGTACAAACGTGGGCTCCATTGGTTGACTATCATTTTCCATCTTCCTTTACTTATCCACAGAATTGCATTAAGACCCATAGATTGTCTCACCTCTGAGAACATCTTAATTCAAACAAAGAATTATACTAACTTTTTAAAATCCATCAAGAGATGTTCCTTTCTATTGTATTTTAGCTAGTACTGTTTGTCTTCCACATCTTTGAATCCACATCTGAATCCAACCAACTGAAGCTCAACAATGTCCTTGGGAAAACTTCTTGAGTAGTGAACACATGCAAATGGCTTTCTTCTCATTCTCTAAGCACAACAGGATGGCAACTATTTATGTTGCATATGGTTTAGAAATAACCTAGTAAAGCTTGAAAGTGTGTGGGAGGATGTGTGTAGGCTATTCACACATACTATGAACATTGGGGGGACTTGAAGCAAACATGAATTTGGGTACACAAAACACAGCCTGAAACTAGTTGTCCCCTATGCATAAACTGTATGCTGACAAGAAAGCAGCTTATTTGTATAAGTTTGTAAAGCGGTGTTTATTGAACAGTTGATTAAAGGTGAACATAGGTTGGGGCTTTCCCCCTTATGGTTGCTTTCAGCATTTACATGAACCACATGTGAGGAGGTCAGTCCTTTTGATTCATGGGCCTGTGATACAGCCTGCTTTCTACAGCGTTCTTTTTTCTGTCTGGGCTTTCATTTAAATAGAGTAATATTGTATGGCATTTTTGAATAAACGACTTCTTGAATTTTTTAGCCTGTGTTTTCAAGGCTTACCTATGCCATAGCACATATTAGTTCTCTGGTCTTTTCTCTTTATAACGGAATAATATTTCATTGTATAGATAAATATACAACTTTTGATCATTCAGCCATCTGTTTGTTGATTGGCATATTGTCTGTTGGCTGAAACACCTGTTGTTTGGGATGTTACAAATACTGTTCCTGTAGCACACCTTTATACATTTTTATGTCTATTGGTATTATAATTTCTCTTGGGTGTGTAATTAGGAGTAGAATTGCTGAGTTACAGAGTAAATCCATAGCTAATTGTCAGAGGAATCATTAGGCCATTTTTCAAATAGATGGCACCATTTTACATTGCTCTTGGGAGTGTAAGATGCCTCTCCTCCAGATCAGCAGCTCTTACTGTTAACCAATTACTGACTCTCACCATCTTAGTGACTAAGAAACAGTATTTCTTTGATATTTTCATTTTTATGTCCATGATGGCTAGAATTTCCAACATTTTTCATTTGTTTATTGAACTTTTATTTATCAGCCTTAGAGAAATGTTTATTCAAATTAATTTCTCCACTTTTTTGTGTATGTAAAGGTATACTTTATGTGGGGGGTACACACACTTAAATATGAACATATATATTTATGTGCCCTTTTTTGTGCACACGTGGAGGCCATACCAGGACCTTGGGTGTCTTCCTCAATTATTTTCTACCTCATTGCCTTGAGCTAGGGTTTCTTACTGAGCTGGAAGTTTGCTGTCCCAGCTGCGTTGGCTGACTGATAGTGCTGGGTTTATAGGTATGTGCAACCAAACCTAGAAATCCATTGCTTCTGGGATTTGAACTAAAACCAAAACTTCATGATTACAGAGCAAATCTTACTACTGAGCTATTGTTCCAGCCCGGCCCCCTCTTTTCATTCTTGAATAGCTCCTTTGTCTTTATTATGGAGTTGTAATAATACAGAGTATCTTTCCAAATTCCATGTAGAAATCCTTTATCACATAGAATTTGAATGTATTTTTCTATTCTGTGGTCCATCTTCACTTTCTTAATTGTGCCCTTCACAGCATAACATTTTATAATTATGGTGAAGTCCAGTTTATCTTTCTTCTCTTTTGTTGTCCATACTTCTGGTGTGATGCCTATGAATTCTTACTAAATCTAAAACTGTGACAATTTACTCCCATGTTTTCTTATGATATCTTTATAATTTTACTTCCTTTTGAGCCTTTGATATATTTGTAGCTAATCTTCAACTAAACTCTCAGGTACCACTTTATTAGAGGTGCTGCCAATGGAGTAGAGTAAAACTCCCTGGCTTATATACATATGGTGACTCTTGTGTTTTCAGGGGCATCATATCCTACCACCACTAACCAACCCAGTTAGCCACAGTTAGAAAACAATAGTCGTTAGACAATAAACATTACCAAGTTTGTGAAGAAGAATGAGCCATAAGGTTGGAAGATACATAAATCTCACAGGTGGCTCCCTTCGAAAGCCTACAACTTCCTGAATTAAAAAATCCAATCCTTTTCCTTCCCAGAATATTCATTTCCAACAACGAAATAATTTAAGTGTATATTTTACAAGTCAGTTTCATATCTTGATGGAATTAATGACTTATGTTTATACAGTTACTTCAATGACATAAAGCCACAGTAAAAACAACAAAAACCAAACACTTGAGATTGAGGCAGTGCAGCTGAGATTTGTTCAGAATTATTTCCAATATAACTGTAGACCTGCCGTGTCTCCCTCAATTTCAAAGGCATTGGTTATAACTCTTTTGAGTAACATTTAGCAGTGAACTTAGAACCTGGTGACAACTGACACTGAGGTAGCAGTGTACTTTGGCTGCTACAGGTCAGCTTAGTTATGAGTTAACAATGATGTGTGATAAAGTTCTGTGTTGCTAAATTTAATAATAACAGTAACTCTGGAGTCATCAAGTTGGCTCAGCAGGTGATGGTGCTTCCAGTCAGTCCTGATGACCTACCTGAGTTGGAGCCTGAGTCCTGCATCTATGTGATGGAGGTAGAAAAAGATTCCAGCTAGTTCTCTTCTGACCTCCAGTAGTTACACACACAGTACGTACTTGCAAATAAAGAATTGACTTTGATGTCATAGTCAGTGTCCTATTATTTTGAAGAGACCAAGGTAGGTCTTATAAAAGAAAGCATTTAATTGGAGGCTTACTTACAGTTCCAGAGATTTAGTCTGTTTCCATCATGGTAGATAGCATGAAAGTATGCAGACAGGTTTTGGAAGCAGTAGCTGAGGTTTCTACATCCAGATCCATAGGTAGAGAGAGGGACTTGGAACTTGACAGGGACTTTTGAAACTTCAAACACACACTTCCTCCATTAAGTCCACACCTCTTTAATTTTAATCCTTTCAAATATTTCGACTCCCTGGTGACTGAGCATTCAAATATAAATGAGACCGTGGCATGGGGGGGTGGGGCATTCTCATTCAAACTACCACACTTTCTTAGAAACAATTTAGTTGGATGTTGATCTGGGTTCTCACCTTTAAATTCAGTATTAAACAGATAACTGCTCCATTTGGATGTAACTAAGCTCCAAATTACTGTGTTGAGATTTTTTATTTTGTCACTCATGCTTTTAATGACATTGTTCTTCTTGTGAAAAAATAGGCAAGTTGTTTTTATTTTTGACACTGCAAAGTTACATGATTCAAGGATCCATGGTAGAACAGAATTCGTTTCTGTCCTTTTGTCTCTTACTATCTGCAGATTAATATTACAGCCAGACAAAAGCCGGTTTTCCTCTTATTTGTTTGTCTTTGTCCTTGGGCCCACAGGGATGTACAGTCTAAATGTCTGTTTACAAAGACAGGCAGCTCTAGCTTTGTAGCCTTTGCCAATCTTTTTGGACCTGCAATTATAAACACTTTTTAAAGATGTTATGCATTTCTGAGCTGCAGGAGCCACTCAGGGGAGTAGAAGAGGATGTAAGGAATGTAGCCATTGAAGATCTGGCTTCCTTGCATTCATTACCAAGCACTGAGAACTTTGAAATTATGAAGGGCTTTTTTAAAATTATTCATTAAGCTTCTCTGTATTAGAAATAATTAATCATTACACTGTTCTCACTGTTTTCAAGATGAGGCAAAGGATTTGGTCCTATCAGCTAAAGATCAGCTGGAGAGCATAATTCATATTTCCCTATTGCTCATTTCTTTCAGGAACTGTGTATCATTGAGACATGGTATCTGGCTCCTCTCTCCTTTCCATTGAGATCATTCTAGCATCCTGGTTGATGCTAGGAGTGACTCCAAAATGGGGTTTGTTGGATGGGTGAAAGGGGAATCACAAATGGAGGGCAGGGCAGCCTGTTTCTCAAAGGGGATATATGGACGGACAGACACACACACACACACACACACACACACACACACACACACACACAGAGAGAGAGAGAGAGAGAGAGAGAGAGAGAGAGAGAGAGAGAGAGAGAGAGAGAGAGAGAGAGAGAGAGAGAACAATATTGATGTAAACCAGAGCTCCCTAAACTGCAGAGAGGCTCTCAGGTGGAACCTGAGGTTACTCAGTTGTCATCTTAGCAGGCTCCCCACACTGGATGCCTGGTGGTACTGGTTCCATACCTGGCAGCCAAAGTCCATGTGGGCCACAGTTGACCTCTCTGAGCAAAGAAGCTAGAAGGTGAATAAGTAGAGCTTGTCTTGGAGAAGGCAAATGTTTGCTCATGGGGATGCTGAGAGGATATGGAGGAAGCTCTAGGAGGTGCAGGGAGGAGGCACCAACTGTAGAAGACCCCTGGGAAAACCCTCACAGACAGAGCAGACGCCAGCTAACTTCAAAACATTCCCTCAGGAGGCTGGATGCACTTGGACAGGTAGATATGGAAAGGAATACTATGTTTCTAGTGGCATGAATGACAACTTCAGTGGCAAGTTTCTGAAGCAAACGCAGGACAGAAATTGATGCAGCAACTTTTCGTAGAAAGCACACTAGTATAGAAGCTGCTACTGAAATGTGGGACTGTTGTGTTAATCTCTTCCTGCTTGCCTGTGAAGAAACATCTATTGATGCTCAGGTAAAGCATCAACAACAAACCAAAGAAATGATTCCACCCAAGGGCAGCTTGGTGAACCAGTGAGTTTAATCAGGGTTACTTAGAGAAGTATGGGCAACTTGGGGATGGCTACATCACCAAAGAGAAATATCCATCCCCTAGGTACTGCTAACCAGTTGTATATGGGTGGTGGGGCTCTTTTCCAGTGTACTGCCTCATGGGTCCTCCCTCTCACCCTCCATGAAGGAACTAAATTATGTGCATGGAAAGTGAGTGGTCAGAGAGCAGAGTGCTGATCTCTTTAGAAATTTGAGATAAAGCAAATGCAAAGCAGAGGACGCAGTTATACTTGACTTGCAGATAAAAACTAAAATAACTTTTAACGTTCATTGGACACTGATAATCAGTTACAGTGTAACACACTTATATGTAAAAATTATGTGTTGGTGTTGTTGATTTGGAATTCTCACTTAACTGAACACCCTGTATTTTGTCTACATTTAACTGTAGGCACCTCAGAACTTTTTAGCAGGAGAGGTACAGATGAGAAGCATCTCCCGGGCTCATGTTAACCCTGTGTTTGGAATACAAGCTCCATAAGTATCAGCTTCAGTGAACTTTTTTGGTTGTTATTGTTTCTGGGAAATCTCTATCAGTGCATAACACTGACAGAAAGTAGTTATTGAATGAGTGAATGAAGATGATGGTTTAAAAATATTAAGGAGTGTTCTGCACAGTACAGAACTGACATTTCAATATTTGTTCATAAATACATGGACAGATGAAGGATTACATTACTTTCTCAGCACAACAGATCTTGAGTAAATGTCTCAAGAATGTTCACCAGGGCAAATCCGGTACAAAGGCTAGGTAAAGTGTTGAAAGTGAAATTTTTCTGCGTATTGTCAGTTGTACATCTCTGGCTCATTAGAATTTTGAAGAGTAATTCTCATGACTTTAGCTGATTAATAATTTGAGGATTTAAAATGTAGTGTGTAGCACAGATTGATGTGATTTGGAATATATTTCGAAGCAAAATCACTCCAGAGCTCATTTTCACCAAAGGGAAACAAGGCAGAGGCACTGATTGCTGGAGTCCTGCTGCAGCCTGCTGGCTGCTGCTAAGGTGAATACAGGTGGAGTTCATCATCCTCACCCTCATCTGCATCCAAGCGTAAATCAGCGAAGAGAACTGATTGGGCTCTCCCAGGTGTAACCACCTCTGATACAAGGACGGTCTTGAAAGTGAGAGCCCTGACGAGAAAGGATTTGATAGAGTATGGAGAGAGCACGTGCAGGTGCCACCTGTTCTGCACTGTAAGCAAGCCTGCTGCCATCAGGATGACTCTCAGTCTGCTGAGTCCAGAGATGAAGGCATCCAGGATCTCCTGGCCCTGAAGAGGAAGCTGGGGCAGAGAGAAGGAAGTAATCTGATAGAGTAAGCGTTAAGAAAATGGAATTTAAACGAGTCTGTTCTGCAACACTGCATACCAACTTCTTAGAACTCTAATAGAATTCCAAAAGTACATTGACTTTTATTTTTAAAGTAATTGAAAATAACAAGCATATCTTACACCATGAATCTAACTTTGAGCTCACATGAAAATATTAAATAACCTCTGATCGTGGTCATTACTGCAGTCTCTCTGATTTTATATTTTCTCCTTCTGCTTTATACAAGAGGGTGGGAGATTCCTTCTGTATTTTCTCAGAGTACTGTTACTACCTTACCTGGTTAATGTCTGGGCATGTAGCAGATGATGGACATAGGTAGAACAAATGACAGGAACATAGTCCAGGCAATATTTTCAAAGGTATACCCAGGGTGAAGAGAGCCGATGGGAGTGTGAAGAGGGCCAGTGACACCTGGAATCACTTCTAGAGGAACAACAGATTCTAGAAAGAAGTTACTAGTAAACGATGAGGACTAAAGGCACAGGAGACAGACAGGCAGAAGATAAGGGGCAGCTGTTTTCCAGAAACTATACAGCCAAATTGTTGCCACTAACAAGGTATGAACCCAAAGTCCAGGGTAAAATAAGCACATGCTTGCCCCATCTCTCTACCATTGAAGTATCTTGCCGAGGACCAAAAGTGACTCAGTCAGAAGCCAGAGTTTCAGTCCACAGTATCAGTCTCCCAGGTATGTCTCAAAGTAGAGAAGAGGGAATATCAATCTAAAAAGTATAATAATAACAATAATACAAACATAATAATATAAATACAGAGTTAGACTTCTAACGGTGTTTTCTTCAAACATCATTCTCCTAAGAAGTTAGCAATCCCTTCTCCACAGTGGAGCTGTTATCCATTGGCATTTTAAAAATCACTTTATATTCATTTTATTATTCCTTGAAGTATAATCAATGTGTCATCCTGCAGATATACAATAGTGTTTAATCTCAGTCAAGTTGGGAGCAATGTCAAAAAATACTACACCCAAAGCCCAGGAAGAATTCTCTTAATGCAAATGTAGATATGATATACACATGGGTTTGAGTCCAGAATCCCTGGCAAGTACCAAAGCATACAGAATTTCAAACCTCTTACATAAAAATGGTAAAGTATTTTTGTAAGACTTACATATATCATATTTATACAGTAATTTCTAGGTTAATTATAACACATGATATTACCTAAGTGCTATAATAGCTGCCTTACTGTATTGTTTGTGGAATAATGGCAAGAAGGAAAGTCTACACATACTCATTTCAAGCACATCTTGCCATTACCTAACTGCTTAGTACAAGAAGGAGAGAGAGGGAACAAGAGCTTGAATAATGAGGGATAAGGGGGCCCTGGGATCTTGGAAATGGTGAGAGAATTTTGCCTACATATCTCGTCTCCATTTGTGTGGAGTTAGTGTGTGGATTGGCATACAGCAAATGCGAGTTTTTCCTTTTTGGAATTTCCTGAGATTAAGAATATTTTTGGTTTGTGGTGAGTTGAACACATACATGTTGGGGAAACTGAAGCTACAAGGGTAAACTCTGAATGTTATTTTGTAGGTTGATTGTTAGAAGAAAATGCAGGAGTTAGAGTCTAGACAATATTTTTTTTAGTCTTTTTTTTTTTTATTAAGTAGAAGGAAAATTTATCATGGTCCCATGAATGTAATGGTTAATACCAATAGTAAATTCAATGAGATCTAGAATCCTCTGGAAGATGGGCTTCTAGACATGTGTGGGAGGAATTAATTTTGATTAATTAATTTTGGTTAATTGAGATGGGAAAACCCAGTCTGTGTGGGTGGCACCATTCCCTAAGCTGAGTTCCTGCACTGTGTAAAACAGACAAAACGAGTTGAGCATAGCATTTATTGCTCTCTGTTTCTTGACTATTGATGCAGCCTCAGGCTCCTTCACCATGACTTCCCAGCCACGATGGACTGATGCTTTAATCCATGACCCAAGATAAACCCTTCCCTCTTTACAGTCCTTCAGTTGGGGAAGAGAAAAGTATCATAGACACAGAGGTCATAACAGATGAGGAGAGTCAAATATCTGAAGTTTAATCACATAAAATTAAGGTGAATAAATGCTTTGGTGATAAAAAAAAAAGTTAGTGCAAGATATTGTATTTTTCAAAGATATTTAGGGGGTAGATGTGAAGTGCCCCACGGAACTTTTGTCCCAGGAACAGAGAAGTGATTCTATGCCCAGCATTTTTCAAGTAGAATCCAAAACACAATTGGCCCAGCCTTAGTTATGTGGGCACTTAGCATACTATCACCCCGAGAGGTGTTTCTTTTTTTTCAATAAAGGATTTTGCTTTTCATGGATAGTCAGAACTATGTCTGAAGTAACATTTCAGAAAATTCATTTCCCTTAGTTTCTATGTATATCTCCGCACTCCTGAGGCTTCCTGACTGTGGCCTTTCTCCAACTCTCCCCATCTCTAACCCATAGAGATCTCTGTTTGCTATCTTCTGCCTTTCTTTTATGTCTTTACTGTAAAAGTCACAAAGGACTTGTGTAGGGACAAAGCCCTCCCAGAGGGAGGAGAAGGGTAAGAAATGAGCTGGAAGGAGCAGAACCCTTCTTAGTGGGTAGACACAAGAAAGGCCTCCTGGTGTTCACACTGTATGTTTGGAAGAGGTGGCGCCAGCCTGTCCTATAAATGAAAGAATATGGAGTCATAGCTTTAAGTGTGATTACTGGAGGCTGCCCTTTTTGTGAGACAATGCTGGAATTCACAGATACTTCAAAATACTCGCACTAGCATGCATATCTCACTTTATATTTTTCCATTAAACTCCTAAGTACTGCCTCTTTATGGGTAAGTATACTGAAGTTCAGGGAATATTTCATATCTTGTTACCCTACAGTTAGCATGCATAAGAGCTGTAAGTTGAGTCCTGAATTCTGAGCTATTGTTTAAGTAGCTGTCAATATTCTCCCGGATTCTGCTTTGTTATATTATACACTAAGAACACAAATTACCGATGTTGACATAGTTAGCTTCCTATTTATTGAGTGGATAGTTCTTCAGGAGCATTATTTGTAAGAAATAAGAATGTATCAATGTGGCTGGAGAGATGGATTATCTATTAAGAGTGTTTGTTGCTCCTATAGAAAATCTGAGTTCTGTTCTAAGCATTCATGTGCAGAGGCCCACAACTGCCTGTAAGTTACTTTGGCTCCAGGAGATCCAATGCCTTCTTCTTTGTGAGCGCCTCCCACATGGCCACAAACCTACACACACACACACACACACACACACACACACACACACACACACACACACACTTTAAAATAAAAATAAATCTTTTAAAAGAGGTGCTGGGGAGCTAGCACAGTGATTAAGAGCATTTACTGCTCTTATAAATTACCTAGATTCTGTTCCCAGTGTCAAATGCTCGAAACCATCTATCATCCCAGTTCCAGGGTGACCAGACACCCCTTTTTGGACTCTGTGGGCAGAGTATGCATATGGTACACTACATAGATATAGGGAAAACACTCGTACACATAAAACAAAAATAATTAAATCTTTAAAACAACCCCAAAGTTGAGTTCAATATCAAGAAAAAAAAAAATGTATCCACGTGGCAGGCCCTGCTGAGACTGAGCATGAATGAATGCTGGTTATTCAGTAAGTGATGCTGAAATGGAGGTCATGTCTATACCTTTGAAATAGAGAAATTTGGGCTTTGTGATATGAGTCAAGTGAATGACAAACAGCAAGTTTCTCTGGCAACCAGGATCCAAAGTACAGATTATAGCATCATTGCTTAGCTGGTTTTCAGGCTCAAATGACATTGATGGCTACTAGCATCACTTTAAGGATACTGTGGTGATAGTCACCCTGCCTGAGGGAACCACTAATAGTTTGAATCAATTTATTTCATGATTGGCTCCCATTTAGGCACTCATGGGAATTCTTTTTTGTTTGTTTTTCCCAACGAGGAGAGTAGCTTTTCTTTCTTTCTTTTTTTAATGATAATATTTTGTATTTAAATTTGAAACAAACTTGTTTTACATGTCAATCCCAGTTCCCAAATTCTTGACAGCCCTTAATCATGACCAATAACATCAACTAAGAGGGAGAGAAAGTAGATTGCATCCAGTGGGAAACATGGCTGTGATAACTCTGTGGACAGTAAGTTCTAATATGAAGCTGGCCTGCAGATTACTGAAATGCCTGAAGGAAGTAGCTATTGTAACTGAGTGATAGAGACTGGGCTTGAGTACTCAAACAAGTATCGGCAGACAGAAATTTGTGAAATAGCCCGTATAAACAGATCCATCAGCTTCAGGAAACTTTAAGATATATCTTTCTAATAGCATTTTGATTTTAAGATGAATTCTACTCATAGTTTTAGCAAATTGTGTTTAATTTTAACATGTTTATATACTCTTGTGTAATTTCTGGAGAGATTTCCTATAAATGCTTAGATTTTGTTTTGTTTTACTCGCTTTTATGGGAAGACATTCCAGGGAGCTGTGGCTTCAAGATCAAGGAGAGTCTGAGAGTGTTCTGTTTCCCAGACAGTTCTTGTTCTTTGCCCTTCTGCCTTTCTGGAAACCTCACTGCACAGGGTTGAGACTCAAGTATGTAAGAAGGGTGCTGTTGCTTGGTATAGTCTCTTTGGGCCTTCTTTTTCCTCCAGTCAACTGCCTGTGTCAATCCACTTATTTTTAGATGGACATTTCTTAACTGCGTCACTTTGAGTTACACAGTCACTGGGACTCAGTTACTCAGGAACTGGATCTATGTAGGAGCGTCCAGCACCAAGCATTGTCTGCTCAAAGGGCACACACAACACACTGACTGTGCTGGGATATTTATGACAGGATCTCCTCAGAGGCCTGGGGAGGCAGAGACAATGGTATGGGAAGATGGTGTTCAATAGAGCTATAAAGGAGACACAAACAACTGCCTGTAAAAATCTAGTCAGTGCTCAGTTAAAGGGAAAGAACAATGTTATGAAATGAGGGTTGTTCTCTCTCCCAACAACAATAGCTGAAGGCTTTTTACAACTCTGGGTTCAGGCAAAGAAGGCTGCATTCTTTTCTTTTGCTTTGGTGACCAAAAACCTGAGACAATAATTTAGAGAAGATTTCTTTGGTCTCATCTATCCAGTGGCCATTTGGCTCCATAGTCTGCACCCATGGCAAGGGAGAATGTGCAGCAGACACTGTCCTCCTAGTGATAGAAAGGAAGCAAAGCACACAACTCATCATGGTGGATAGGAAGCAGAATGGAGACCAAACAGGAAAGGTCAGGATGTAGGTCCCAAGACCATGCCTCCTGCCTCAACACCCGTCCTCCAACCAGCCTTAGCTTCCAGTTCTGCTTCCCAAAGCCACTCCAGATTTTGAACCCACAAATGAATTATGTCATTTATTAGGTTAGAGCCTTAGCGATCTGCCATTGGAGACTCTTCACAGTCATCCCAAAAGTGCCTTTTTTTCTAATCTCCTGAACACTCAATTTCACTCAAAGTGATCAAAAGGTGAAAGAGTGTATATATCTGAAAGGAGGAAAGACATGGCCGGTCCTCTAACCTCTTTTTTTTTGACTAGTAGAAGCCCTCTAGGTATGGTCTCTCACACATTTTTTACCATGGGGCATATTAGTCTTTGATGCCAACTAGAAAACGAAATACAGGGAATTGGATTAACACAACAGAGCTGTGTTTTTGCTAAAGGTAGGTTGCTTTAAAAGAAAAATGTAACGTGAACTGGGGAGATAGTTGTACAAGGACCCAGGATCTACATCAAAATCTAGGCATGGCTGTGTGGGGCTGTAACACCAGTATTGTGGCCCTCCAAGACAGGAGGATCACCTAGGTTGCTGGTTACTAGCCTAGCTCCATGGGATGAAGCAAGACACCTGACATCTCCTGTAGTATGCACACACACACACACACACACACACACACACACACACACACCACAAAATATAATGTATGTACTACAAGGTAGATTAAGATTTAGCATTGTAAGATAAGACTAATAAGGAAGGAAAGAGACCTGACATTTTCAGAGCCCCTACTATTTTCCTGGGTGCTGGAAATTCATCCACTTTGAGGTAGTAGAATCTTGTGTTCTCCACACTGTCAGGATGATTGCTGTCTCGGCAATCAGTCTCTTGTCCATGAGTGGGTACTGACTTTCATCTCTCTCCTTCTGTAACACTATATAATGATTGCACTTTTTAATTAGGAGGGCAATGATGCTGATACAAAGAAATTCAGTGCAATGAACATTTTATTATTAGAGATAAAAAATTAATCCTCAATTCCTTTGGCCTTTTAATTGTTAACTGTGGAATCAGCCAAATGTGGAGGCTGAAGAAACATCAAGGGATAATGTAATTGCAACTCTTCAAACAATTGTATATGTCTGGAGAATGAAGATTGATGATCTGGAAAATAGATCTCATTGTTTCAGTAGTAGAATTACGGGCTTTGCCCATGGCTATTAAGAGAGCTTTTCAAAGAAACTTTTTACCAAAACGAAAAAAAAAGTGATACTTGTTAGATGAAGAAAATTTAATTCAGCCACTTTTCATTAAACAAGGCCAGAAACTCTAATTCCCAAGTTCATAGTTGACGGAAGGCCCCAGAGCAGTAATTATCCATTTTTCAAGTTTCCTGATAGAAAGCTCTTCAATTAGACATAGACAAGGGGGAAATTATGGTAAAAAAGGAAGGGTATTTTGTCCTTCCTAAAGACCAGTAGGAAAATAGAAAGTACATAACAATGTTGGGAGATAATTATATTAAATGAGTTAAGCACTTTGAATTATCTTAAAAGATGTTAAATTACTTTCAGTATTACTGTTTCACTCAAAGTGCTTAAATTTTTAATTCAGAAAATAAACTCGCATTCAGTATTCATTTATGTTTACTAAATCCTCAGGAAGGGTGTTTGTCTTGGCATCTATGGGTATCTCTTCTGGGAATTGGTAATTTTCTGGGTGAACATGCCAGTTTTGTTGTTGTTGTTGTTCAGTCTGTCAGAGAAGGAATGCTGGAAATGTAAGCTAGTGCATCATGATTTAAGATTGGTTAGTCGTCTCACTCTTGGTTTTAGGGGTATTTGACAAACATTGTTTGTAGGACCATTATTCTTTCTACTGTGGTCATTGGCCTATGAGGTAGAGGTAGATGAGAGTGTAAGTGGGTGGTTTGGTGTGAAGGTGTGACCACAGGCCATCATGGATTAATACCCTTAGCAGGAAGTGCCCTCCTCTCTCTTCAACCACATAATGGAAGCAAATGAATATTTTATTTTTTCTTTTAAAAGTTCAGCAGACTCAAAAGGTGAGCATGCACAATGATGCCTGTTTATGAGGCAATGTCTATTGTTACCTACTGCTCAGTAAAGAATACAGGTGACTGTTGACCTCAGCAGGGTAAAATGAAGACTGTGCTACAACTAGGCCCCCCAATGAACTAAACTCTGTGTGTCTTAGGAATCATGTGTAATTTGACTAAGAAGATGGTTTAGAACACACATTTAGAATGGAGCCATGGACACCTTGCTTGGGTTGCATATGCTGATAGAGAAGCTTGCCTTCAGTAGGTTTTGAAGGGTGGGCCTTGGAAACCCAATTGTATATACTCATTGCTGCTGTTATTGGAAGAATACAAGGCCATCATCCTGAAGTCTAAAACATTTATTTTAAAGTAAAAAAATAAAGGACTGTCATGTGAAAATGACACTAAAAGTGATGAAATTGTAAAATTAAGGGAAATTGGAAGCAAACAAAAACAATTTATCTCTTTAGCATGGTTCATTCTGCATTCCAGATAGAAAAGGCAGTGTCCTATTTATAAAAAGAAGCGAGCATTAATGGTCTCTATTATAAAAAAAATAGCATGTATTAATTATTAGGGTTGCTGATTGTTTACCTTTGATAGGAGGGCATTCTGTATTGGCCTGGCTGTCCTGGATCTCAGTATATACATCAGTTTGACCTAGCCACAAGAGAGATCCACCTGTCTCTGCCTCCTGAGTTCTAGGATAAAGTTGTGTGCCACTATTCCAGGTTTGTGTACCATTTCAAAAATTTAGGTATAAAAATTATAACAAAAATTAAAGTTGAACAATTTCCATTATCATTGGGTGTCTCATCTTAATTCTGTGTTTGGCTTTGCAAGATGATTTAAAAAAATAGGATGAAGTAATTTCTACTATTTGATAGATATTGTATTACAATTAATTTTATAGAATATTTGTCTATAAATCATTAAAAGACATTCATAAAATGAGACAGATAGAATAAAAGCAGAGATTGTGAATTATCTGCCACTCCTCTACCTGCTGGCACCTCCCCATGCTCTTGGGGATGATAGTCTGTTCTGTTTAAGGTCCTTGTCCCCCAATACCAGAGAATTCATGTCAGGATCAGTTTCAACTATCTAGGATACTCATTTAGCCTCATAAAGTAGAAAAAATTTTTAATTAGAAGATGAAAGGATTGGAAAAGCCTTACTAGTCAAGGAGTATTTTTCCTTTTGGATTTAGGAAGAATAAAAACTCAGTGGAATGATGACAAAGGGGTGGACTGACGAGGAAATTGTACAGGCCTGTGCCATCATCTGTCTGCATTTTAGTAAATAAGTTCATCAGAGAGAAATAACCATGGAGGGAAGGCAAAGGCTTCAGGAAACATAAAGTGCACAAAAATACCATTGCTAGGAGTTGCCCTTCAGAAAGACCTGTTTTACAAGTAAAAGGCTGTCTCCTTCATATTTATAGTAAGAACAGAAGAAAATGGGAAGAAGCCTTCAGAATGATAAATAGACCCTGACAATCATGTAGAAACAGAGGGGTGGAGGTGAGATTTAAAGCAGGAAAGAAACTTTGAAAATCCATTCTGAACCCCATAAAAGAGACAAGTGTCACAAAAACGGAATGAGACAGAGGGGTGGAGCATCGGAAGTAAAGACAGCCTCTGACATGGGAAAGACTTTCTGAAGGCATGTAGTGAAGGTTTTGAGAGACTGAGCATCCTTTGTGTGACCTTGCCACATGCACAGGTATAACCTTGGATAACATCACAGATTCTTTAAAAGTGACTGTTTAAGGACAAGACATCAATATTGTTTGCTTGACTGGGAGAATATTACCTCACATAAATTCCTAGTCAACAAGATTTCTTAGTTACTCAACTTATTACATGTATCTGTGTGTACATACACACATGTTTGAAAGTGCCCTTGGAAGCTAGAAGCCAGTCTGGGATCCCTTGAAGCTAGAGTCACAGGTATTTGTGAGCCACCGGATGCTGGGATCCCTGTGACTGAATGGTAAGCACTTTTAACGGCTGAGCCTTCTCTTCAGAAATAACCCTGATGGAGTTATTTTTAACGACTACAAAGTCCTGTTTTGTGAATATATCATGTTTAATCTAATAAATTTTCATTATTTGACATTTATGTTACACTAGGCTTTTAGGGTGGTTTTTTTTTTCTTTTTCACTGTTATAAATTATGCTGTAAATATTCTTGTAATTAATGTTAGAAATGGTAAGTAATGTGTCAGTATTTTCCTGCTCCAGATAAACACCTATAAATTCTGTGATGATGACATAAAGCCCCTCCCCTCCTATTTAACTGTTGATAACTTTGCCAAACTTTCTCCCATAAAGTTTGAGCCAGTGAACACCATTATTACCCATGGGACAGTAATGTTTTCTATCTTCACACACTAGAGTGACAACATATCATCAGTTTCTAAAGCTTTGAATTACTTTTTTCTAATAGTGCAGATGATCTCAATTAAGTCATATGAACCCTTTATCCTGGAAGCCATTGTGATCAAAGATATGCAATTAAAAAGTACCATGTGGAAGCAAGAGCCACATTCTGTAGTGATCAAAGAGTATTTAAATTAGAGTGATTGTAGTCATCAAATAATTTTATACCAAAGTATTCTAATTAAGTCATCTAACCATAATCACAATTATTTCTGTCATTTATTCCTAACATGACACACCCATTAGAAAGGATGTTAGTGGTTCTTTTCTCTAATACTAGAAAGATCAATAATATAAACTAAGAGTATAAGGTCCCCTCACAGATCAGTGTAATACTATATTCTAGTAAAAAGTAAGTAAAAACAGGATTCCACCCATGTTTGATATTTTCTTATTAGTCTATTTCAGGTGACATATGGTTCATACATGTTATTTTCTTCAAAAAATGTAAATAAATTAAAAATACCATCAAACTTTAAAAACAAATTGTTTTCTGGATTGGGGGTATAGCTCAGTGTGAAGAGTTTACCTAGCATATACAAGGACCTGGGTTGTATCCACAGCACCACAAAATAAATAAATGTACTATAGATGATTTATTCTAGTTACATAATCTGTGTCTACATGTAAGTAGAAAGAACAGTAATATAAAAGTCAATGTTAGGCTGGTATCTGCTGACCATGTGGAGTAGAAGAATGAAGGCTAGCCTACCTTTGTATTTTAGTTTATTATAGCTACTGACTTCATGCTGGCCTGGGAGCTTTGTGTTTGTAGTCCCAGCAACTTGGGAGACTAAGTCTTGAAACCAGGACTTCAAGACCAGTCTGTCTAACATAGTGAGCCCTAATCTCAAAATAAGTAAGTAAATAGTAATAATAAATGCATTTTTCTTACTTCTCATCACTTACATGAGAGGTACTCTTAATACATTCTCTTTTGTATATATTGAGATACTGTATGTGAGAATTTATAATAATGTTGCTCTTCCATTTTCTTGATGAAAAGTATCATAAAGCATCCTTAGCTACAAGGTACTCTTCCAAAAGTTCACAGCCTTCAAACACATTCCTCCTCAGCTGTGTCACTATAAGGTAATTGTCAGGTCAGCCAACATGACTTCATTCAAATACATCTAGGGATCTAGGTCAGCCAGAATCGATGTAGTCTTTTGCCTTCATCAGTGCACTTGGCTTTCAGATGTTCTTAAATCTAGAAAGTACAAAGTAGTCGTCTTACCTAGTCCTACCTTACCTGGTCTACTCACTGTGACTCCACAATGAACTGAATGTTCCCTGGTGCTTGAAATTCTTCCCAGGGGAGAGGTTCCCTTTCTAGCTATCATGGGCACCCTATTCTGTGGAATTGTGTTGATGATGAATATAGTTTTTAATTGAAGTTGTCAGTTTTGGAAGAGAGACCAATGTGGTGTGCTCTGATGTCCTCAGCACATAGATCCTACTCAGTGTCTCACGTCTCCCAGGTACCGGTCATGAGACCTGCAGTCCAGGCAAGGGGTAGAAAGAAACACAATGTGTCCCTTAATAATCAAGAAAACTGGTTCAGAGGGAGAAGAAGGGGTTAACAGAGAAGGTTGTGATAGTGGTAAATAGAATCACAATATATCTGTATATGTGTATGAAACTTTAAAAGTTAAAAAAAAAAATAAAATAAAAAGAACAAAAAACAGAAAAACAACCAAAGGTGGACATCCTTTATGACTTGAGTTTTGTCACACTGTAGCATGAGTTCTAATTGGTCTTAAAAGCCCAGAGTCATATAGGGGAAAAAGATTAGAGAGACATAGAAACAAACCATAGCCACCCCTTACCTCTCCAACTTCCCAGCAGAAATGAGCCTGAACTCCTATCTCCTGCTTATATTCCTCTTTCTGCCTAGCCATCTTCCTGTCTGTATGTACAGACAGGTTAGTTAGTGACTTAGCTCAGCCCTCTGATCTCCAGGCAAGCTTTATTGTTAGAGTACAAACAAGGTATCACCGTATTTCCCATTTTCTGTCTAAAAATTAAAAGTGGTTATAACTACTATAAGAAAATCTATATACAATAAGTACAATAACAATATATAGAATATGCAGGCAATAAATAGATCAATAATGTCTAGCCCATTAACAATTGACAAATTCAGAGAAAATACTCCTTATCTATCTTGTCTTGGTGAGTCCAAGAGATTGTACCTAATTCACTTTCTATTCTAATTTGCATTATCAAAACTATCTTATGTCTCTCAACTTTACATTTCTTTAGTGAATTTCTTTTCTGAATCTGGTAAGAAGGGAAACTATAAAGTCTTCAACTCCATCGGAGACCTGAGAAGGAAATAATATTACCTGGGTAAGCAGGAAGTATGAGCAAGTGGCTTCCAAAAAAAATGTGAGAAATGACAGAAACAGCTGGCTGTCTGGACAGTCACCCAAGATTCCTCTGCTCTATTTGGGCATCCATCTTTGGTCTTCAGGCCTACCATCTCTGACAGACTTTTCTGTGAAGCAGGTTATTCTGAAGGGCTGTCCTCCCTTGTCATGGCAAAGTTCAGCAGTCCTTTCTTTTGTGTCCTGATTGTCTGATTTGAACTCATACTGTCAGCAGTTAAGGCAAAAACACTTCCTTGCCCAATTGCTAACCTTTGCCACAAAGAAAGTAAGTAAACTCCATGTAGAGTTTCGTTTTGTTTCTTTTCCTTTTTTCTGAGACAGGGCTTCTCTGTGTATCCCTGGCCATGCTAGAACTCACTTTATAGACCTTCAACTTACAAAGATCTATCTGTATCTGCCTCTTCCTCCCTAGTGCTGAGATTAAAGGTATTCACCACCAGACTCCATGTGGAGCCCATCATTTTCTCTGAAGTAGATTGGTTCTGCCAGGAGCAGACATGTTTTATTGTCATAAAGAAATGTGGACCTATATTATTAAAACAACTTAAATCCCATGCTCTATAGATCTCTGATGTCTGAAGACAACCTTTCTACCTAAAATATATTTGTTTGACCTTGAAGACATATCTAATATGACAAGTTTGGTTGTAATAGGTGACTAATTACTAACTTGTACTTCCTTGTATTCTAAATAGTCAATAACAATAAGTTTCGAGGGCTAAAAAATTTGCATCACATTGTTAAATGAGTTGCATAGGTACCATACCGTGAACAAGATTAGAAATGTATATATAGTGTGTTCTAACAAAAATAATCTCAATTTTGTATCAATATACAAAAAATTGAAGCCAATGTAAAATATTTAGAACTTTTGGCTTTTATTATTAAGGCCTATTAATAATGGGGCTACATCACATGATCATACCTAGCCTCAAAGTTAACTAGACTTATCATATACTTAAAAACTGATTAATTATTTAAGGAAGGAATAGATTTGTACTGAGTGGCTATGAGCATTGTGCCATAGTCCTAGGCACACAGGTGGAAGAAGGAAGTAGGATCACCATGACAAGACAGAATCTTCTATTTCTAATATGGGAAAATAACTTGGTCATAAGGAAATCATAGATATTTCTGTTTAAGAAAACAAAACAAAACAGTGCTGTTTAGACTGACTGTGCCTAGGCTAGTTGTCTGATTTGGCTTGGTTTGGTTTAGTTTGGTTTGGTTTGGTTTTGTCTTTGGTCTCCCCCGCCCCCACCCCAATTTGGGGGTTATAGTTTTTTGTTAGAATGAAAGAAAACTGTTGATCATGCTGACACTCATTGATGCTCAACTCTTCATGGGTTCATTCTCCTGATAGTATGTGTCTGCTTAGATGACTGAAGACAAGGCAGCAGCTGCAGGTTTGGCTAGCACTCCATAAAAAGAAATGCATCTTCCTCACAATTACAGAAAATAAAGCAGTGCTTTGGAATCTCAAACTGCATTTGAAAGTACCCTATAAAACGGGGAGGGAAATGAGTCTTTGAGGATTGGTGTGTCTGTTTCCATTTGTTGGAACACAAAGAAGATTCGCAGATGGGTGAAGGTCTCCAGGCACCCCTGGAACTGCCCTGTTTTCAGTCCTAGGTTTGGTTCAACCTCCCTCCCTCCTGTTCTCTTTTCCTCCAAGTCATGTGATAGGCAATTAGTAGCTCTTCTTTTCAAATAAATGTTTATTTGTTTTTCTAATTTACCATTATGACACTAGAACTCAGAGAGAGCGTGTGTTTTAGCTTTTATAGTAGGCAATAAAGAAGCCATATAAAGTCTCTGTCTAAACTTCATTCTTTTCAGAAGTAAAGTTACACTTTTTCTGAATGCCTAAACTGATGTTTCTTTTGCAAATAATTTTATCTAGAACCATTCGTTTAATTTCATTTCCTCATTGGGAGGAGGACTTCACAGAAGACACAATTTTAATAGGCTGTCATCACATGGACAACAGGAATCTTGGCGAGCAGCTATTAACAGTGTAGACAGAAACCTGGAGTGTTATGGTTTTAGACTTCTTGAGTGTCTTGATGCTATTTTCATACACTAAGAGTGTAAACTATATTTAGATCTTGCTGACTGGAGTGAGTACACATCACTTTTGCAGACAATGCTAGATTTATTTGTGGATTTTTGTGAAGCTAGGGAAGCAGTTAGAGCTCCCGTTCCTTATAACACCATTTCACTATCATATGTATTTAAGGACCGTTTTAATTTGCATAAAGCTAGTTATTTAAATTTTGTTATCCTAAAGTAGTTACTGATACCTGCTATTTTTCCTATTATTGCACTTTATTTTTTATAAATCTGATATTATACTAAAAGTTAATTTTTCAAACTCCCTCAGTATGCATCTATTCAGTGGTTTCTTGGCCTTGGTGTTATTGTCATTTGGTTCATGGAGTTCTTTGTGATGGGAAACTGTCTTGCACACTGTAGGATGTTTGTCATCATCCCTGAGCTCTACCCATTAGACACCAGCAGCACTTCCTTCTTTCTAGTTGGGACACCAGAAAATGTCTTCATATGTTGCCAAATGAGCCATAGCAGGCAAAAATCATTTTTCTGAATGACTGAGACCAATGTTCACTGTAATCATCCATTCCTTTCCATCTCTCATTGCTGCTACGGTTCGGGGAACAGTTGCCATGGCTCCTACAAGGTCATCCTCACTATATCCTCTCTTATCCCTGGACCATTCTCTGCAGTATAGTCAGAATGGTCTTTGCAAGATCTAAATCCTATAATATTATGACATTTAGAAATGGTGCCAGGGATTCCCAATGCTCTAGTACAAAGATTGAGAACTCTAAATTATCCTACAGGGCTCATCCCGTTGGACTCTGAGTTCCCCTTGGCTTTATCTCAATCCATTTTCTCTCACCAGCTCAGACATTACCCCTGCCTTGCATCTTGCCATGTCTCCCCCTTTCCACTCACACATTCCATTCACATTCAACCTTCTGTTCTGGCTTCAGCCTAAACTGCTTGGGTATTTTTATTCTAAAACTATAAGTTAATTGAGGCTATTTAGATTAGAAACAATTGTCTAAAAATCAACTGGCCAAAGGGAAAATTTACTGAACTAAACCACTAAATATATTAACAAATCTTTGGCTTTGTCTTTACCACTTGCAACATTTTCTTAAGCTGCTAGCTCTTTCATAGGTTAGGCAGAGTTCTTTTGATTGGTGAAGGCTGTCAGACAGAGCTTGGGGATTTTAGTGTTGTTGTGTTCTCTCCTTAATTCTTGGGTTTGTCTTCCCTATCCACTTTTTCCTTTTTGAGAGTAGAAAAGCCTAGCCCAACTGTATGCTAACCTGGGCCACTAACTAACAAGTAGCTGGAGTTGGTTTCAAGTTAAAATTAGTTAACATGCAATTATGACAACTTGATGAAAAGAAATCATCAAACCCATTAAAGCAATCCACACATTTGCATTAGTTCCAAATTTATAAGTTACTAAAGAAATACACTTTGGTAAGTTGTTGCAATTTATAAATTTAGCAGTTTGTCCCTTGGGAATTAAAATGGGAAGATTCCATAAGAAGTGGTGTCAAGCTGCACTCTAAATACTGACGTTTATACCATAGTCAAATGCTGCTCTCTTCATTAATCAGAGAAGCTTCTCTTTGCAGGCATCAGCCACTATACAAAGACCATCATTGCTCATGGTGCTTAGAATAAGTGACACTTGAGTGCTAAGCCCTAAATAGGGTGTTTATACCCCTCCCTTTAAGACTGAGGAAACATCACAGAAGGAGTAGAAGAGTGTAAGAACTAAAGATAGAGTGAAGGGCTGCAAGATGCTATCTACAGGGCATGACATAGCCTTTGCAAATATGATCTTATAGCAGCTGTGCTTGCTTACCCTGAGCATACTCATTACTGGAACATTCAAGAGTCAGACAGAGGTGTGGGAAGAGTTTGTGAAGGCACACCTGTCCTATTGTCTTCTGATGGGTTCTAGGTAAAGGACAACCATTATCTTCAGCTGTTTCCCTAGTGCCAAATCCATCAAGCTCCAGTGGATAATTCCAAACTTGTAACCACACAGTTGATCTTGGTTAAAGTCAGTGGGGTCACAATACAAAACAAAAAGACATGAATATAGGAAAGGGACATGCAGAAAATGCAGGGTGGGATGAAAGGGGTGGGAGGGAGATTAGAGAAGGTAAGCAAGAGTTATACTGTATACACAGTTTAAATTATCAAAGAACAAATTTACTTGATGAAAAAGACTAAAGATTTTGTAAAGAATGGCTATCAAGGGGTTCTGCATGTGAATGAAATCTAAGTTATAAGAATAATTATTTTATAAAATAACTAAACCAACTATTGCTCGTAATGTTTGGCAAATCTAATATTCTTTAGAAGGGTCCTGAAACAAAGACACATTATTGCTACAGCCAAGAATGTGGCATAGTTGTTCCATGGCAGTTCTGCATTGATTTGATGAGTACATTTATCTAATCTGTCTCCTTCACTGCTCTATAAACTCCATGAAAGCAGGATCTGTGACCAGGTCAGCTCATCAGTTATCTGTGGAATTATGGTACCCAACACATTGCTGATGTACATTTGAATATTGTTGAATAGAAAGTAAGTTTTTTAAAGAAATGGAATGTTCCTCCCTTCATATACAGTATAGCAAGCCTTCAGCTCTAAGGAAGTTATTTTTTATAATTTTTTTTCTTATTTTACAAATCAATCCGAGTTCCCTCTCCCTCCCATCCTCCCATGCCCCCGAACCCTCCTTCCATCTCATTCCCCACCCACTCCCCAGGGCGGGTGATGCCTTCCAGGAAGGATCATCAAAATCTGTCAAATCATTTGGAGTAGGGTCTAGGCCCTCCCTCCTGTCTGTAGGTTAAGGGATTATCCCTCCATAGGTAATGTGCTCCCAAAATCCTTTGGTGCACCAAGAATACATCCTGTTTTCACTGTCAGAGGTCCCATAGACTTCCCAAGCCTTCTAACTGAGACCCATGTTCAGAGAGTCAGAGTCAGTTCAATGCTATTTTCCTAGCTATCAGTCTGGGGGTCCATTAGCTCCTCCTTGTTCAGGTCACCTGTCTCTGTGGGTTTCTGTAGCCTGGTCTTGACCCTTTTCTTATCACTCCTTCCTCTCTACAACTGGATTCCAGGAGTTTGGCTCAATGCTTAGCTGTGGGTGTCTGCTTATGTTTCCAACAGCTATTAGATGAAAGTTCAAGGATGGCATATAAGTTAGTTACGGCATTTAAGGTAGCCTCTCCACTATTGCTCAGATTGTTACTTGGGGTCATCCTTGTAAGTCTCTGGACATTTCTCTAGAGTCAGTTTTCTCTTCAAATCTATAATGGCTCCCTCTGTTATGCTATCTCTTTTCTTGCTCTTGTCTATTCACCCCTACTCAATCTTCAGGCCATGAGTGGAGAGGGAAGGAAAGGGATAAGGAAGTTATTAATAAGAATATTTGACAGAGTTTATCACTGTGAAAGATGGCATGTGCCTATAATCCTAGCACTTGACAGGTGGGGGCAGGAGAAGAATCAGGAGTTCAAGGCCATCCTTACCTACATCACAGCCAGCTTGGGTTATATGCAACCCTATTGCAAAAACAAAAGTATATAAATGTATTCTATATAAACTTTATGTTATATATTGCAGGGACTGTACATTTTACTCTGCTACTGTATTTGAGTAAAATAGCATGGTTATCAAGTTCATGGAACTTCTCTACTAAGGATGTTTTAACATCACCATTATAAAATGTGTTGAAGTAGAACTAGAACTTAGTTGTCTCTAGTTAGTGAGTCAGATTAATTGTTGGCACTGATGCTTATACTGTAATCTGGGTTGATTTTATTCTGAGTGTGTTAGAGTGAATGTTTAAGGAGTTAGAGAAGGGAAAAAAGACAACTGAAGGCAGGGTAGATCTTGCATGTTGATTTTCTTGGTTTGGGGTTTCCTTAACCAGGCAGGTAGTAATGATCTAACTCTTGAACCAAGGAAAAGGTTTCTGGTTGCTGCTGGGTTCTGCAGGAGGGGAGCATTGTCTTCCGTTGTCAATCCAAGGGAGAACTTGACAAGTTACAGCAGATTGCTACAGTAAGCTTATGCAGACACCTCTGGTTAAACCCAAAGGGTCACAGAACAAAACCAGAATACAAATGTGGGGAGAGGACTTGGAAGGAGAATGGAGATGGCAGGGCTGAGAAAGAGAGAAAAAAAAATGGGGTGTTGGTGAGGATAACCAGAATGCACCCACATGTATCAGATGGCCAGAGAAAAATTGTAATTAATAGAAAATAGGAGAAAGGGAACTCAGCACAAACGCCACTATTGTCTTCTTGACCAAGGGTGCCAAGTGAACAGCTGCTTCGAACTCCAGCTGCCTAAACTTTCCTGCCATGATGGGCTGCCGGGGAAACTCTTCTTCCCTTAAAAGAGAACCATATGAGTTTACAGTGAGTAGATTTTATTTCAGTGAACATAAATATTCAAAGTCATGTTTTCTAATCTTTTTACGTTTATCACTTCCTTGCCTCTTGGGGTGTGTGGTCAAGGATACATAGTGGCATGCTAGTTAACACTCCTCACACCCCTGTTCAACAGTGTCACATTAGAATTGAGAGTGGAAGGACTATTCATAAAGTGATTTGGCAAAAGTTGTCTTGGTAGAAGTTAGGATTTATCCCCTCCAGAAAGTTGGCGGTTCACCTTTACTACAAGACCACCACCATTATTCCTTTCAAAGTATTTTGGAGGCTGGGGGTGTTACTCAGTAGTAGAGCCCTTGCCAGACATTGGCAAGGCCATGGGCTCTATAGCCAGCACTGCATTCCTACACAGGTATAGATTAGATAGATATGGTTAGAGATATATGCCAGAATTTGAATTTTTAGGAGAGCCCAAAATCATATAGAAAACCTGAATTATGTAGGACAGATTTCTGGTCTCTAAATTGTATTAATAATGCAATACTTAATAAGAGTTCGGCAGTGCTTATTGGCAGGATAAGACATTTGTTTCAGAAAAGTGAAAATCTGCCTTTGCTCTGAAGACACATCATTCTTGTGTTTGCTGATTCCCAGTGAACTAGAGCCTTTCAGTTCAGGAAGTTCAGATTCATTGCTTCAGTGTGAATAGCTGCTTCTTCACTCCCCATCAGTTTGCCAAAGGTGAGAGTTACTGTAATAAGTTCACTACCCTCTACTTCTGGTGAGGCCATTGATGAAGAGCCAGTGATAAAGGCTTGGTGCAGTTAGTGATGAAAAGCCTGTGAGTAGGCTTGGTGAAGTAAGTCAGTGATGAATACCAGTGACCTACACTTGGTGGTCTTGTCTTCCTGTGCTTTAAAAGCATCTGGGGGACCCTGAAAACACAGATGCATCCCAGCTTATAGTTTTGTCACATCTCAGTAAATCTTCAGTCAGTTAAAAGTATCCAGAGCTGAGCATACACAGACTGTACTTTACTACTGCACACCCTAGCTTAGCAACTCGGTCCACCTAGGTTCCTGCTGTTTTCCCCCATGATGGATGGTTGACTGAGATGTGTGGCCTCTGCTGCTGCCAGTGTGGGTCATAGTGCCTATCTGTGTTTGAAAAGTGTTTAAAGTATTCTTTCCTTCACTTTTGCACAAGTCATGAAGTTAAAGAGTTGTAAAGCAAGATCTACCAGTTTATTGATGACATGCCCCACCTAGATCAACAAAAATCAAAATCTTTGAATCAATTTTCTGAACAGTTTCTACTCCTCAACACCCTAGCTGTGTGACCTTGGATTAGGTACTTAGTCTCCTTGCTTTGGTTTTGCAAATAACAATAGGAATAGTTATAATAATAGCACAAACATCCTTATAAATTAAGCATTTAGGGCAGGATACATCACTCCAGCATTCATTTTACTCTTGTGGTTTGTGGTCTTCTCCGTGATTTGTAACAGAGCTATTTGTATACTTGAAGACTGAACCTTTTTCTTCGTTTTAGTATAGTTGTGTTCTCTAGCCCTTTGATTTATATCAACATTTTTGTCATTTTCAGTGTCTGAAAGTACTTAATTTTGCCTGTAGTTGAAAAACTGGAGCTACAGTCACATGCTTTTAGATGGTTGAAAGCTGTTGCCAAGCCACGCCCAGGGATTAAAGTGTTAGCACTGGCTGAAAATGATGTTTCCCTCACAATACTAAGAATTAAACTCTTTTTATTTTCCCCTTGGTTTAAGAGATGTGAGCAGGAAATTGTAGATTCTCCTCTAAATAGTAGCAAAGCATTTGCAGAAAGAAATGAAACCAAGAGTTTACTACAAACCCTTGTGTATCTGTAGCAAGACAACAAGTAGAACAAAACTTGTATGTGTGTTTCCATGCACAGCTGAAGTAAAAGGGGAGATGCCTATTCTTCATCTGTCCACTTGAAGAGGATGGTAACTAGATGGAAATAAGTTCAAACACCTCATAAATACTACTTTAGGAACACAATCTGGTCAGAAAGCATTTTGATAAGGGAAAAATCTAGCGGTGGTGATTTCCTTGTCTTTCTCTTTTATAATAACTTTGATATAAAAAAAAGAGAAAACTCAAGGCCAATATATATAATAAGCATGAGAAGCTGTTTTGAGGTTGAACAATTGGAGAAGCATATTCAGTACCACCGTCTTCTGTGAACCTGATGTAAGTTTATATTTAGCAATGTAAGTTTATAGTAAGTGTGGAAATTAACTTACTAATACTATTGCATCATTGATACTAGTGATGTAATAGCTAGTCTCACATTACCTGGGGGTAGCATGGTTCTTCAGAGGCTGAAGTAAGCACTAGTGCTTGTGACTAACTCCTGCTTTCTCGTAAGGTTAAAAACTAAGTGTATATACATATGAGGCAATTCTCTTGATCAGGATTTGTGTGGTTACAAGGAATAGAATCAGGCTAATTTAAGAAAGAGGTGTGTGACTACAGCACCAGGCCTCAGGAAATCTGTGGCCAATCATTGCAGGCTGGGACTTGTAGAAGCAGCATCAGAGCCTGGATGACCGCAGGGAGCCTTCTGTCTCAGTGTCTTTATCTCCCACTGTCTCCCTTCTTTTCGCATCTTCAGTGCTGTTCTTTCCTCTCTTGTGATCTGTCTGTCTTTGCTATAAATGTTGGCTTGAACTTGGGCCCCAGTGTACCTGGCCTCACACTCCACATACCACCACTCCAGAATCTCACCTCCTCCCAATCCCTGATAGGCAGAGTGGTATGAAGCCACTGATCACACTTCTCCAGTGATTAACTTCTCCTAAATCAGTTACGTACACCTCATTCTATCAGCCATGGCTGGAATTGGATGGAGTCGTCTGGAATAGAGAGGGAGTCACATTAGACAGAGGGGCCAGGAGTCCATAAGCTCAGCAAATGTGCCTCATATTAGCCTTTCGTTTCAGATGAAGAGATGTAAGGTTTTTCCAGCTGAACATCCGAGTGCTGTGTAATTTCTGCAGAATACTGATGAGAGATCAGAACACCACATTAGAAGTCTTCTGATTTACTGCTACAGTCACTGCTTCAAGCTCTCTCTATATTGTACAGATATTTCCTCTCTAAACCGTCAGGTAAACGATAATATGATGGCTCCTGAATGCTAATACCAAGACTGAACTCAGTGAGAAACAGGAAATTAATATCTTTGAATTTCAGAATCTTTTCCTTTTGAGGGCAGAAGGGTGCAGAAGTGAAGCATCTTTCCAATTAAATTATGCCACCTCATCCCTAAAGTGTTCATCATTACAGAAAACAGAATACATCTTTTATTATGCGTTGAAAATGCTTAAAGACCCGAAAGTTTGCTCTTATTTTATGAGAGTAGGTAAGACATCTGAAAGAAAACAAACAAACAAACAAAAACTAGGGAAAACTTAAAGAAAAAAATATATGAGAAAATGGAAACAATAACAAATCCACAGGAATTTTTGTCATACAGTGGAGACCGTTCATAACTTACTCAGATCAGCCATTCTGTGCTGGGGGTGGGTGGTCCCTCTGCAATTCCTCCCTCACAGGAGAGGACCAAGGAAAGGTGAGCAGGCTGTTTGTCCATTCCAGCCCTTGCCCACTGCAAGGACAATCAGGCATGACTGGGAGCCTGGTCTGGTCAGGAACTCCTTTATTGCATCAAGCAGGGACTTATGTAGGGTTGGGGAAGGAGGTAGGAA
Source organism: Cricetiscus sungorus (assembly GCA_030556225.1). Taxonomy (NCBI): domain Eukaryota; kingdom Metazoa; phylum Chordata; class Mammalia; order Rodentia; family Cricetidae; genus Cricetiscus; species Cricetiscus sungorus. The sequence continues at coordinate 18,540,681 of JANBXA010000372.1, read as the reverse complement.
TATTAGGATGGGGTAAGGTGACAAGAAAAGAAAGGGCCAATAATATTCCACCAAGCTAGTGGTTAGCTAGGCAGGGGGTGGTCTTACATCAGGCCTTGCCAAGTCACTCCCATATGGAGGTTACAGGCCAAAGGCAGGTTGCCTAACTTTAGCTAGGCTAAGGAAGTTCCGCTAGGCCTCGAGCCCAGACTGTTTAGGCCCAACAGTTTTGTTGAGAGAATTGTGAGCCGTTGAAACAGTGATCACAGTTAATAAGATAACAGTCAGTGAGTGCCACAGAGCAGGCCCTGCTGGAACTCAGCATGAGATGCTTGCTGCAAAGTCCCCTGATTCAGAGAAAGAATATTCTTAGGGATCTTTTTCACTGACCCAGTTAAGCAGCAGTAAACATGACAATTTGCCTCTCAGGGTCTCCATTTCTTCATTTGTAACATGAGATAGTTTGGGAGTCTATACTTTAAGTATTAAGATTCCATAACTGTAGCATGTATGTTTCCGCCAGCCCGCCCGCCGCTGGTCTGGCGTCCTGGCCCCCAATAACACGCAGGAGACTCTATATTTGATACAATCCTGTTGGCCAGTTACCATTATTGTTAATGGGCTAGCTCTGCCTTAATCATTAACCCATTTCTACTTATCTAAGTATTTCCACGTGGTCGTCTTATCCGGGAGCCGCGCGGCAGGCTTCCTGCTCCTTCCCTTGGCTACATCTCGACTCCACCTACTACTTCCTCTTCCTCCTCCTAGTCTCCTAGCCCCACCTATCTAGTTTTCTATTGGCCACAGGGCTTTATTAACAGTATGAGAAACATATATACAGAATCACATCTCCCATCATCTTCTCTTTTCTGTCTAAAGTAAAAGAAGGGGTTTAACCTTAACATAGCAAAATATACCATACAACAGTTATCAAATAAGAATCACAGTTAACAATATTTAGTCCATTAACATTTTGTAAGACTTAAAGAAAATATCATCTATCCTATCTTTGTCAGTCTAAAGACCTATATGTAACTTATTTTTAATCCTAACTAAGAAAAACTATAATCATAACTATCTGACTTCAACTCCATCAAAGACCACAGAAGGATAATATATAAACTCTAGAAATGACAGAGACAACTCATTGCCTGGTCAATCACCCGAAGTTCTTCTGTAATGTTCCATCTTCAGCCCATAGGCTATAGTGTGTGTCCAGACTCCTCAACAAGGCAGGAAACTCCTCTCTGTGTCCTGTGGACTGTCTGGCTGTCTGGCAGCCTCTTCCATGAAGCAGGAATCCTGTAGCAATGTCCATCTTGCATCAGCAGTCACCTTTTTGTGGGCCCTGCATGTCCAGTTTCTACAACATAAAGTCAAACAGTCCAGAAGAACAGTACCTTGCCCAAATGGCTAGTCTAGCCATATTAGAAGCAGACTCCATAATGTGTTTCTTTGATGTCCATCTTCCTTTCTTCTGTAGGTGGTGTTACCAGGAGCAGTTGTGCCTCATTGTCAAGAAAAATCCCTAAACCATTTTAAATGCCATATTCTGTAGGTCTATGATAGGTTTGAAGAATGCCTATTCATCTCAAATACATCTCTGCATATCTAGAAATCCTAACTAACTTAACTCCAAGTTTTAATTATCATAGGCAACTCTCTATAATCTGTATTAAATTATACATTACATTTTCCAATGAGCTATATAAACATAATACCTAAACAAGAGAAATATACATATCACAAAATTGACCTTAAATTGTATCAATAAAAGAAAATCCATTCCAAAGCAAAGTATTCATATCTATACCATAATTCCCTTTTTACCTTTAAAAAGATTGCTTGTGGTTATAGCCATTTATAACCAATGAAAACAAACATTTATAAACAATATTTGGGAATTTGGGCGTCGTTCTTTCCAAACTACTTCCTGCTGGTAGAGGGCGCTGTCATGGGGGTCCAAAGAAGACGCAGAAATCTTGGCAGTAGTCTGCAAGGCTTTGTCTCAACTGCTTTGAATGTTGGATCACCTGGGGAGCTGTTTCAGGGGGTCTGGCTTGATCAAACCACATAAGTCTGGAAAGAATCCATAGCTTTTCATTTTCTGTGGAAACAAAAATAAAAATCCTTTTCCCCAGTAACTTGTCCTTAGGCTTAAAATTTTGAGTCAAAGCATTTTTAAAATATATAAATTGAATTAATCCAGCAGTATTTCTTTTATCAGCAGTTGTTATTTTCTCAGCAATCAAATAATTTAAAGACAACAGAATCGCGTATAGTATCCAAAATTTCTCTGTGCTTTCCATCTTTACGTGGCTTTTTTTATTACTCTATTTATTCTACTTCTATTTTTACATTTTTTGAGACAGGGTTTCTCTGTGTAACTTTTATCTGTCCTGGAATTCAGTGCATACCAGGTTTACTTTGAAATCACAGAGATCTGCTTGCCTCTGTCTGCCGAGTGCTGGGATTAAGGGCGTGTGCCACTACATCCATCTATTTTACTTTCTTTTTTCTTTTTTAAACCATTGTATCCTTTTTCTTTTTCTCTCCCAAACACAGTGTAAACCTCCATTGCAGCTCTTGTACACACCAATGAATTGTTAGCAGAGCTCTTTAAAAGCAAGGCGGCTTTTTTGCCGCTTATGCTAATTGGTAACCTCCCTTAAAGGAGCCGCGCAACTCTCTGTCTACAACAAAACAAATCCAACCAAGAAAATGCTGCTACTAAGAAGTCTTGCTAGTCTCTGTTCCTTTGTTTCTAAAACATTTCTTAAGCTCTTATTAATTTTAAGTGAAAGTTCTTATAGCCACGTTGGGCGCCATCTGTAGCATGTATGTTTCCACCAGCCCGCCAGCCCGCCAGTCTGGGCCCACAGCCGCGCCAGCCCCAAATAACACTCAGAGACTCTGTATTTGATACAATCCTGTTGGCCAGTTACCATTATTGTTAATGGGCTAGCTCTGCCTTAATCATTAACCCATTTCTACTTATCTAAGTATTTCCACATGGTCATCTTATCAGGGAGCCGCGTGGCAGGCTTCCTGCTTCTTCCTGGGCTACATCTTGACTCTTCCTACTGCTTCCTCTTTCCTCCTCCTAGTCTCCTAACCCCGCCTATCTAGTTTTCTATTGGCCACAGTGCTTTATTAACCAGTATGAGAAACATATATACAGAATAACATCTCCCATCATCAAGGAGCAGGAAGCCTGCCGCACGGCTCCCCATAAGACGACCACCTGGAAATACTTAGATAAGTAGAAATGGGTTAATGATTAAGGCAGAGCTAGCCCATTAACAATAATGGTAACTGGCCAACAGGATTGTATCAAATACAGAGTCTCTGAGTGTTATTTGTGGCTGGCGCGGCTGTGGGCCCAGACTGGCGGGCTGGCGGGCTGGTGGAAACATACATGCTACACATAACCGTCTTTAATTTTTCAAGATGATTTTCATTTTTTTCCTTAAGATTGAATTCTCTGCTTGAAAGGAGGCCAAGTCCCTCCCCCTGGCAGGCAATTGTCTGTCTTCTCTATATTATAAACTGTTCTGTGCTCTAAAGCTTATGACCTAAAATTGCCATTGTCTTAAATTTCTGTATATGAATCAATTGAAGAAAGAAAATTATGGCTGATACACTTTATAGCAAACTTAACATCACAAAATCAGAGGAGGGAAAAGCCCTAGACATTTACCTCTAACAGCATGTTTCACCAGTTGTGAGTGTGATAAACTCAACTCTTACATCATTTGTAATATAATTGCTTGTTTTAAACTTATTGGCTTTTATTTCATTACATTTGCTTATTTATTTGTGTGTCTGAATGTGTGTTTGCATTAGCATAGGTGTGGAGGTCATATGACAATTTACAAATCCTTGGACCATGTGGTTCCCCAATACTGAACTCAAGCAGTCAAGCTTGGTGGTGTGACTGTCTTTAAGAGACCTGCATGTTTTTGATGTCACGTGTCCTAGTTAGGGTTACTATTACTGTGATGAAACACCATGACAAAAACAACTTGGGGAGAAAAGGTTTTATTTAGTGTATGTTCCCACATCACCTTCCATCATTGAAGGAAGTCAGGACAGGAACTCAAACAGGGCAGGAACCTGTCAGCAGGAGTTTATGAAGAGACCATGAAGGGGATACTGCTTACTGGCTTGCTCCTTATGGCTTATTCAGCCCACTTTCTTATGGAACCCAGGACTACCTGCCCAAGGATGGTACCACCCACAGTGGCCTGGACCCTTCCCCATCAGTCACTGATTCAAAAAAGCTATACAGTTGGATCTTATGGATATTTTTTCTCGGTTGAGTTTCTCTCCTCTCAGATGACTCTAGGTTGTGTCAAGTTGACATACAACTATTCAGCACACTGGGAATTGAACATGGAGCCTGGAGAAGGCTTGGCAAGTGCTCTACTCCTGAGCTACAGCCCTAGCACCAGTGTTATATATTGTTTTGAGTCATATATCCAAGGCCCTTTTCTTACTACCTCTGTAAAGGAAACAAAACCCACTGATGCTTTCTAAAATTTAGTCTTAATTTACACATAATAATTGTGTATGTTTGCAAGATAAAGCTTGACACATCTTGGTTTCATAATTAAATTACTTTCACATTGATAAAGTAAAAAGAATGATAAAGAACATTTATATGCTCATACATTAGAGTACATTCATTCCAAAGTAATGTTTCTTGCCATAAAATAAGCTCTTACTGGTCTTGCATAGCCATAAACAATAGCTCATGTTCTCCAGGGTAAAGTATTTTAGAAAAATGACTAAAATTTTTAAAATTGTGGCTAGAGGAATGACTTAGCATTGTCCACTCTTCTGGAGGACCCAGGGTCAATTCCTAGCATAAACTTGTCTGTAATTCTAACGCCAGTAAACCCAACACTCCCCTGTGGCTTCTTCATGTACCAGGCACACACATGCTACGTAGACATTCATGCAGGCAGAACACCCATGCACACAAAAGTAAATTTTTAAAATTAGATTTACATGTGTATTTATATGCATATGTGCACACAGCTATACAAAGACATACATACACGCATACACACAAAAATTTAAGTAAACACAGAAATACACAGCTTTGCTTTTTACATACTAGTTTACTATTAAATTATGTCCATTCTCAGTCAGCACCATTTACAGAGACGAAGTCTTAACATTGTTATGATCAGAAGGGATACAGCAGAAATAGTTAAAAATGTCAAGCATACACATGTACTACATTTTAAACATGTGGTTACTAACTCTGTAGTTCTGATTAGTACTTTCAGATATGTTTTAAATATAACTTCCATTTAAGATCAAATTATTTCTGGGTTTTTTTCCATAAAATAACCTTCATTTGAACAAAGTAAACACTTCAAATAGTTTTATAAAGAAAAAAATTCCAATGCTCATTTTTTACAATTGATTTCATTCACATATATATATATATATATATATATATGTGTGTGTGTGTGTGTGTGTATATATATATATATATATATATATATATATTGAAATTCAGAGACCAAACTACCTAATCTGAAATATTCCAGATCATACTAGAATACGATCTAAATATTCTTTCAATTGGTTAAAGAAAAATAAAACCAAAGAATTATTCTGTTCACCTAGATTGAAGTCTATTAAGCAAACAGCTGTGAATTTGAAGTGAGCAACATTTATTTGACTATACAGGGCAGATGATTCTTGTCATATTTGGTGTCTTATTTTTACATTTTGACATCATTTTATTTAAAAACTTAGCCTATATGTCAGTTATATTACAGAATCCATTGATCCTATTACTTCTCCTATTTAAACAGAGATACAGATCATGTACAAAGGCAGTATGCTATTTCAAGTAGCACCTCAGATTAGTTAAACTGCAAGGTGATGGCTATTTAAATAGATTAATGAATATGTTGTCCTTAAACGGTGTTAGAAATTAACTTTTTTAAAAAGTTATTTATTTTATACCCCAACTTCAGTTTCCCCTTTGTCTGTACCTCCCCCCATCCATTCCTCATCCTTTCTATACAGAAAAGGACAGGCCTCTCATGTTTATCAAAAAAGCATGGCATATCAAGTTGCAGTAAAACAACTTGTATTAGGGATGGGCAAGGCAACCTAGTATGAGGAATAGGGTCCCAAAAGCCAACCATAGTCAGAGATAGCCCCTGCTTCCACGTTTAGGAGTCCCACAAGAAGACCAAGCTGTCATGTATCTGCAGAGAGCCTAGCTCAGTCATATTTGGTTTCTTTTAAGTGTAAGTAAACTTAAAATACCATAAGCCTGCAATTTAGAGTGTCAAATTACTATTGATGTAGATGTCTATGATATAGGCAATATTTGGTCTGCTATGAAGGACAATCAGAATGAAGGAACATTCTTTTATATTTTGAAAAGAGAAGAATACTCAATAAAAATAATACCAGGGGGCAAAGAAAAGACTGGTCCTCCAGAGAAAAGGGCCTTTCACTGACGATAGCTATGTCTCATTTCATTGACACATATGAGCATTATCCCTATTACTAGGAAGAATGTAATGCCATCATCCCATTCTTGCACATTAAAATCATTATGTGCATATGAATAAATTTTTGAAACTATGGACAGTGCATGTCAACTAAGCCATTTTGGAATAAATTCATATATTATGTCACCACAGGCATAAATTATTTATACCTTAACTGTTCATTATACTAGGAAAAAATTTCAGTAAATATGGCAGTACTTTCGAAGTGCTGTCATAAAAATATGGTTGTAGAATTTTATTATTTTTCTGAATTACATGTGGTAAGAAGAACTAGGTGTTTTACCTATTTGGATAGTAGTACCTTCTGGACCATATTATTAAACTACACTTAACGAAGTTAACTTTATCACAATTTTCCCTTGAAGAGACATTATTTATTTATGTCATTGACCATGTACAGAAAAAAATAGCTTTTATTTAGCTACAATGATGCAGGTCTCTTAGTTACATCAGTCTATTGGAGATAGGGATATAGTCACAGTAACTGGACATCTATCATATCCTGTGGACATGAATTGGGCATCCATGCCTTCATGGGTCTTGAAGGTTGCATTGGTTAAATTTTAAAATGTTTTCAGCTATTCAACAGTAAGAGAACCAAACATCAGGGGAGCTAAAGGTCACCATCTCCATAGGACCAAAGAATAGAAGTCTGTCAGCATCACTAATAGGAACCATGAAAACAAAACATAGCTTAATGTAGAAGCCAGTGCCTGAGTGCAGCAACACCTGCTCATCCTGAAAGAATTCCTTCCCACATAATTTTGTTCTAAAGAAGGCCATTCTGCACCTGCCAATCCCATATAGCTTCGCAGTTTCTGAGAACTGATTGTGGGCTCATCCTAGAATCTGGTGGTGACAGCCCATAATATCAAACTTAGTGGGTATAGTCAAGTTCATATTCAGTGTAAACAGTATGAGACAAATACACAAATATGTGAACATCTAATCCCTGCAAAGGCTTCTGTCCAGGGAGTGACATTTCAGTATATAATGATCAGGTATGGGTAATTGGTTTACCTTAGAACATGCCCTCCACACGTGGTATCTGCCTGTCTGTTAGAAGACATCGCTCTGTTAGCTATTTTGAAATATATAATTGAAGATTGTGACCCATAGTTATCCTACTATTTTATATGGTTAGAAGTTATTTCTTCTGTCAATCTGTGCCCCTATACTCACTGCCCTGGTGATTTATTTAAAATGGGAAATGGGACTATTTATTTCAGAAGGTTTTTTTTTGTTTTGTTTTGTTTTTTTTGTTGTTGTTGTTTTTTTGCTAATAATAAATCTAAAAATTCCTCTGGGCATCATCTCTGAAAGTTAAATGCATCTTAATACATTTCTTTGAATATCATCTCAGTTGAAAACTGTCCAACCAGCCCCAAAATTTTATGGTCTTCCGTATCTACTTTCCAACTAGATTTTATAGATAAACTAGGACAAGTGCATCCTCTCAGGAGGCAATCATTGCCATGGGATAAGTAAGCATGGGGCATTTTCCTGCCGTAGACTGACTCTACCAGAGAAGAGGTTTTCATATAAATAAACAAGGTAGATGGGTATGTGCTGAGACGGTAGTTTAAAAGAACACAAAGAAAATTATGTTAACTCTTCTGCTTTGACTCTAATGAAGTGCCTGATAAAACTAATGGAGCATCTAGCAGAAGCCTACACTGCATTGTTTAAATGCTTCCCAGTGTGGAGCAGAGCTAGTGACCTGTCACGTTACCACTGATGGTGTAAGAATTCTTTTGAAGTATCCCCTTCTGCAAAGATCTTATGTAGCTGTACTATGTCAGCTGTGTGGAATGATGTTGTAGATACCCAATGACACTGATGGAGAATAAATAGTTTAATGAGAGGCAGGTTATAAAGTGTGAGCCACATTCTCCCAGCATATGAATTATTGCCGTTGTATAAGTTAAATGCTTGAGTATAAATGGCAATGTTATCATAGTAATTAAAAAGATTTAATGCCTTTGGTGATGTGGTGCTTAGGGACATACATAACAGCCAATCCCAGGACTGGATTCCCGCCATCCCCTCTGAGGTGTGCCACGGCTCATCCATATGGATGCAGGGATGCACATACTACAGGTGAAGAGATTAAGTCGCCGAAGAGTTGTGGGGATTGATGACTGAATCTCACTATAAATATTCTATTACCATTACGCTCAATGTCTTTTATCTTGTTTATGTCTCACCACTTACTATACATTAGCATGGTGACAGTGATTGATGGAAGCCTCCTACAGCCCTCAGTGCACATGCTCACCCAGGTCTAAGCCTTGCTCTAGTTACATCAGGGCCTCATTAGGGCTGCAAAGAAATGGAGACCTCAGGTCAGTGTTGACTACTTGACTACCGTAGGCTTTTACAGTGAGATTATATAAATGAGCTCCTTCTGGATCCAGACCTTAATGATGTGTAGGTTTCCATTTAAATACCAGACCTTTCTCACTACATTTGCATGAGTTTGCTTATAGGCTAATGTCAAAAATGGGGGAAGGTAACACAAAAAAGTGTAATGAACAATGCAGTAATATATAACCCTGTCACATATTTTGGAAATTTTTCTTACAGTCATATTTCTGTGTCTGTGCACACATGTATGTATTCAGACATCCAAACTGATACATTGTATGCACATTTTATATACATGTTCTCTATTATATTTCAGTTCTACATTCTTTTCCCTCGTTAAGCCATGCACACTTATGACACCAAGTACAATTTATAATATTTGCTGATGGTGGCATACATTTAGGATGTTTCCAAGTATGTAGTGTAGTGAACAACTTCATATAAAACCTTTATTAGTCTTCCTCCCTTATTAGTATAGTCTAGATTCTCAAAAACACAGCTCATAGACTGCCTAAGTGTTTCTTCTCTTCATATAGTTGCCAACCTAGTTAATAGAAATTATATCTTATCTGCAAAATGGAAAAAAATGCCACCGATTAGGTGACAATTTTTCTTCAGTTAAGTTTAATTTCATCAGAAATAATGGTAGTTAATGCAGGTAGGTGGGCTGAGGTAAAAGTTAAATAGTAAGCTTTGAAAACGGGAGCTACTGAGCAATTTTACATTTATTTTGGACGTTAAATATGAAGACTCTTTTAAGTTGCTGGTAAAATGTGCTATAAAATAATATTTAGCATGCTAGAACTAGCTTAGTGTTGTTATTGTTGCAATTAAATCCCTGACAAGAAGCAACTTAAGGAAGGAACGATTTATGTAGGCTCACAGATTGAGGGTATTTGGTCCATTAGGAAGGAGAGAATGGCAGCAGAGCTGGCCATACCCCATCTGCAGTTAGGAGACAGCGAGGGAGGAATGTTAGTAATCACCTCACTTTTTTTGTCTTTGTTCTGTCTGTTCTGAACCCCTGGCCTATGGGATGGTGCTGCCAGATTTGCAGCTGGACTTTTCTCTGTAGTTAATTGTTTAGGGAAACACAATCGTAGACACACCCTAGACTGTATTTTCACAATGATTCTAAATCCAGTCTAGTTGACAATCAAGATCCCACATCAGCATAATTCATCCTCAAAGACGTTCATTCTCTACTGCAGGGGGTTAAGAAAGTAAAGCCAAGAAGAGTCTTCTCAAAGGTAAGAACAAAACAGAAGTGAAGGGACTGCTTGCTTAAAAAATAACTCCTTTCACTTTACTGTATCCTCTATTACCAGTTTCAAAAGAGGAATTATTCTAAATATTCTGGAGAAAAAAAAAACAAAAACAAACTATTGTCTCAAGCATGTTGTGTCAATTCTTAGATCTTTCATGTTTTTCTTCTTTTCTTTCTTTCTTTTTTTTTTTTTTTTTGTGGTGGGAGCTTAGAAGGACCACTAGAAGGGAGCTTAGAGGGAGACCTAGGATTTAAGATTTACGTCTTGCTCAGCTCACTCCTTGTAGCACAGACTTGCTTGACCCATCTGTAAGATGGCTGGGATGAGGCTGGATCACAGACCTCCAGAAGGGTTTGGGAGGCATAGGTGGTTCTTAGTGCTTGTTTGTCCACTTCTTCATTTTTGTTTGTTTATTCTAAAGGTGGTGCCCATTGCGTGTGTGTGTGTGTGTGTGTGTGTGTGTGTGTGTGTGTGTGTGTGTGTGTGCGTTAAGTATTTATTTAGTGTGTGTGCACTCTCTTGTGCACTCATGAACAGTTGTGCAAAACTGTGTGTATATATGTATGTGGACAATGAGTATCACAGCAGGTGTGCAGAGGTTAGGTAACAGCTCTGTGAAATAACTTTTGTCCTTCCATACTTACATGGGTTCACCACCAGGTTGGCATAGCAAGCACTTAACACCTACTGAGCCATTTTGCTGGCTCCTAGTTGTTATTTTTAAATGACAAAGACAAATTATTTCAAGAGATGATTTGTACACATTTTCAAATTCATAACCTAAAGCCGTGCCAGTAGGTGAGTGACAACCATTTTTTCCTCTAAAAGTCACAAACATGTAGACAGCCTAAGAGAACATTAGTAATAAACCACAGAGAAAATGTGGAAAGTTAAAATTCTTAACTCTCCCATCCCCAGGACAGTCTGTTCTTTTTATGGATAGTTAGTTGGGAATGCAAGGGTACTGGGGAAATTGGAATAGGGTCTTACTGGGCAAGAGCATTTACTCATAAGCATGAGGACCTGTTTTCAAATCCCAGAACCAATGTTCAAAGCTGAGAATGAGAGTGTATATCTGTAACCCCGGCATTGAGGGGAAGGAGGTGTAGACACACACATAGACCTGGAGCTCACTAGCCATTCATTGTAGCCAAAATTAAGAGTATTGGGTTCAATGATCAGCTGACATAAAGGAATAAGGCAGAGCATTGGAGATCAGGACACCTGATGTCCTCTCTCTTGGCTTTCATATAGGAGCATTCCCCCACAGAGCAAGTAAAAAAAGAGAGAGACACACAAATTGACCAAGCTTCACAGCTGTCACATATATGTAGAGGGACTAGGTTAGTCCCATGCAAACTAACTGGTTTCGGTTTAGATTCTGTAAGGTCCTGTGAGCCCAGGTTAGTTATTTCTGTGGGTTTTCTTGTGATGTACTTGACCTTTGTGGCCCCTACAGTCCATCCTTTCTCTCTTCAGCAGGATTCCCTGTGCTTGGCCCAATATCTGGCTGTGAGTCTCTTCATCTGTCTCCATCAATTACGGGATGAAGCCTCTCTGATGACAATTGGGGTAGACACCAACCTGTGAGAATAGCAGAATATCATTAGGCATCATTCCATTGACATTTTATTTCCTGCAGTTGTATTTGTTTCTATCCTAGGTGTCTAGGCCATCTAGCTTCAGTCTTGGCATTCCAGGTGGTGTCGGGGGTGGGCTCATGTAGCACAAGTTCTTTTTTTTTTTCATAAAAACTTTATATAAAATATATTTTAAATGATTTATGAGAAAGATAATAATAGATCTAATAAATATTCAGTAAATAGAGCCTAAAGATAAAAATAAGGAGTAGAAAATAATGAAATACCATTTGAGAATTTCCTAACAGAGTTTTTGAAGAGTTAAATAAATTCCTTCATGTGAATTTTATTTATTATTTTTTAAGATTATTTACTTATTTATTTCTTATTTTACATATTGATCCCATCCTTCCATGCCTCCCCCACCTCCCGCATCCCTTCCCCTATCCACTCTTCAGGGAGGGTGAGGCCTTCCAGGAGGGATCATCAAAATCTGTCAAGTCATTTTGGGTAGGGCCTAGGCCCTCCCTCATGTCTCTAGGCTAGGGAGTATCCCTCCATGGGGAATGTGCTCAACACCATTGGCCTGAGTGGTCCTGCCCTGGCACAAGTTTTAATAGGTCTTAATAATACAAACCTAGAGTCAGGAATGGGGTAAATGCTAAAATATTAGAGAAGTATAGGAGCCAGCCACTAGAGAGACCTTTTAGCTCTACTGAGTTCTCAGACTAACGGGCAATCCTGTCCCTACAAATCCTCAGACTGAATGCAGTGAGATCCCATCTCCTGCCTTATATTCTTTCCACCCAGCCATATCACTGTTGTCTCCACCTCCCTAGTGTTGGGATCAAAGGTGTGAGCTCTGCTTTTCTTTTAGATTGATTCAGTCTTGTGTAGTTCTGGGTGGCCTTGAACTCACAGAGATCCATCTGCCTCTGTCTCCTGAGTATTGAGATTAAAGGTGCTTTTCACTGCCTGGCCTCTATGGCTAACTAGTGGCTAGTGCTTCATACTCTTATCTTCAGCCAAGCTTTATTTGTTAAAGCACAAACAAAATATCACTACAGACTCACTCTCATGGTATTGATCTGAGGCTGGACCAGTCATTGGTTGGCCACTCCCACAGTCTTTGTGCTACCCCCTTCCCATGGGAGGAGAAGAGGGAGGGGAAACTGCAGGCTATCTGTTAAATAAATAAATTTAATTAATTTTTAAAAAGAAAGACAAGGAGAAATAGTAATAATAGTGGTAGTGATAATAGTTAATTGATCAAAATAATAACAACAACTTAAATTTATGTTTTCAAATGTTATCATACTGGTGTGGACCTCAGCAGCCATCGTCATAGAAGCTTATGGAAGGTGGGTGATCCGTTTAAGGTGAACTGCCTCACTAATACTAAAGATGGAATTAAAAGATACCTTCTTCCTTTCTCTCCAGTCTTTCAGTTATTATATAAGGAGGGGGAGGGTTACAATGATAGATTATGTAAAAGTTAATGGAAGGGAAAGCCTCCTGTCAATATTGCACTCCTAAATAATTTTTAATATAAAAAGACAAAAATTGAAATTAAATGAGCCACGAATGCAGCTTGAAAACCGGGAAAAGCACATCAAAATTAAATTAAAAGTTGGACACAAACATCAATAAAGATAAAGGCAAATATTGCTAGAATAGAAGACAGAGAGAAAGAGATACAAAGTCGAATCTCTTGCTTTTTGTACAAGAGCAATATTCTTAAATAGATTACTCGTGGCCAGCATGATGAAGGAGAAAATAAAGTACAAACTTGAGACAACCATGTCCTACCTACTCTTTCAAACTGCTTCAGGTTTTAGTAGGTGGCCATCCAGTCCTGTCTATGAAATTACTGTACATTTAACATCAAGCACCTGGAAACGTGCTGCAACAGTGAACCACAGTTGGCAGTGGCTCAAACACCAGAAATGTAGTCCTCTGGACTAGGAGTCTGTGGGAAGGACCATTGCAGGGGATCTCAAAGAATATCCTTTGTGTCTGTCTTTGAATCACACCGGCAGCTCACAATACTGGAATGTGTTAAAAGAATTGGCAGCCACTTCTGCCTGCAGTAGCATTGCTGAGCCTGTAATGAGCAAGCCTTGTCTATGCCGCAGCTGCTTTCGCTGTGGTCATCTATCTCTCTTCTCCACTTTAATACAATTGATTGTTATTTTGCAAGACAATCCTGAAATTGCTGTCATTTCTCTCCTAATGAACATCTGTTTTGCTAGTCACAGGCACAAACCCACACCTGTTCATATTTCATTTTCCTAGTAAAATCATACTACAGCTTCTTTTGTTTATAATTTTAAAAATATTTTAAAATGGCTTCTAAATGCAATATATTGATATGACTCAAAAATGTCACTCATGTGAAGGTGATGTGTGCTGCCCCATGAAAAGTTATTGTAAGATTAGATCAGTTATATATCAGTTCTGATGAAAACTGCAGCAAATGAGAGCTCTGGGAATCTATCTACATCATACCAATTCCTGATGCAAACTGTCCTTATCTCAACATTAGTGTTGCCTAAATAGCCAAAGCCATGGTCTTAAAAAGTTCATTTGGTACCAACAATACCTGGTGCAAGGATTCAGGCATTATGCTGGCCTTGCCCCTGTCACCTGGCAGAATGCACGCAGCTCAGGCTTAAAGGACCCCTTTAAAAGAAAGACCTCTGCCTACTTTCCCTTTCTGCTCTCTCTTACCTGCTGTCCCCAGGAGGAGGACAAAACTTTTCCTGTCTTTCTCCCCTTTCTTAAAAAAACTCTTCTCAATTAAACTCTGTCTGCCTGGCATATTTTGGCATATTTGTTGTTCCGCCTCGGTCAACCTCTCCCACCATTGAATCAGCCAAGTTTCCCCACTCCCTTTATAATAACACCTGATCTGTGGTCATTCTCTAGACAGACAAGTCAAGACACACACACTTAGGTAGATGTATAAGGGAATATGTTACAGGAATTAGTCCATGTGATGAGGAAACCAGCCAGTTCCCTTACACACCCACTGCGAGTTGGAGAATCAGAGAAGCCAACAGCGTGGTTCAGTCTGTAATAAAAGACTTCAGAACCAAAAAAGCAGATAGGGTTCACCTTCCAAAGCCAAGTTATGAGGAACTGGGGTGCAAGTCCCAGAGTCTAAAGACCAGAAAACCTGGACTTCTTTTGTCTAGGCGAAGAAGAAAAAGAGGTTGCAGCTCCAAGAGAGAAAGGCAATTCATCTTCCTCAGCCTTTTCATTTGCTCCAAGCCTCTGGCCAACTGGATGAGTGCTACCCATACTGGGGGTAGATCTTACCCCTTCAGTCCACCAAACTCATGTATATTCTCTTCTGAAACACTCTCAAATGCATGCCCAGAAGTAATGCTTTGCTAATATACTAGGGACCTTGCCAAGTTGGCACCCAAAATTAATCATCACACCTGGGAACATTTTTTTTGTTTACAAATTCTCAAGCCCTACTGTAGATAGACTGAATCAGAAGCAAACCTGGGATAGAGCCCAGAATCTTGGTTTTTTGTTTATTTTTAAGCCCCCTCCCCCAGGTATTTCCATTCATTTATGGAAGAACCACAAAGTTGAAATGAATGAATAGTCATAGCAAGAAAAAAGGCCTCCTCTCCCCCGACATCACAGAAATTCTTGTTAATAGGAACACATACCTGCCAACTTCTAGTTGGTATCTGGTTTAACCAACCTAGAACTGTGTATCACCACTCAGTGAGTCATACTCAAATATCATTTGGCGCGCACATAGCTAGCATTTAATAACAGCATGCAAGAAGTCTCTTCAACTTTCTCTATCACTGTCTCTTTGCTCCATATCTCTGTGACATCATCCTTCTTTAAAATCCAAGTTCCTTTCCTTTTTAGACTGTTTTCCAGACTTCACCTCATTTTCTATTTTAATTTTTTTAACCTTGCTTTTATCAACGTAACAATGGCCAGAGATTATGTATACCAAATGGAAGTGAAGGTACCACTGGGGAATATTAGAGAAATGACTGCTTTTGTCTGCCATTTAGAGAGAAGAAGAGACAATAGAAACAAGAATGAATATTTGATGGCTTCATCATGTGGGCTGCAAGAAGGCAACACTTAACTACTGTCCTCTGCCATTATAATATGCAAATGGTGGTGTATGCTGGAAAAGAATGGGATAATTTGATGTTTGTCAGTTTGGCACAAACTACAGTGACCCAGGCACAAGAAACCTCAGCTGAAGAATTGGTTCAATCATACCGGCTTATGCATATTCTGAATGGCATTTTCTTGACTAATGATGGATGTGGGAGGACCCAGCCCATTGTGAGTAGTGCCATCCCTGAGCAGGTGGTCCTGGGGTGTATAAGGAAGCAAACTGAGCGAGCCCCAGGAGTAGCCAGTATGCAGCATTCCTTTACTGTCTCTGCTTGGGTTCCTGCCTCCAGGTTCCTGCCCTACTTCAATTCCTGTCTTGGCTTCCCTGGGTGGGTGATGGGATGATGAATTGTGATGTGGAAGTGTAAGCAGAATAAACCTGTCCTTCTTGTGTTGCTTTTGGTCATGGTGTTTATCATAACAACAGAAAAAATTAGAACAGATAATTAAAATAACGGATAAATATGAAATAGGTAGACAGGTAATTTTATTTATAAACATAGTCTCAAAAATTACTCATCACATTGGCCTCATGAAGGCTGGCTTGTTTCGTCTTCCTTCTTTGGGCCTAGATATGCCCTCTGTACATTTTAATACAAATCCATTAGGAAACAGAAATGGAGGTGATTTTTTTTTTAATTCACTGAAATGTTCTCATTTTAAATTATAAAGGTTATTCTGTTAGGAGAAACCTATTTCAGAAATAATTATCTTCACATTGAAGTCAAACAAATAATATATTGTGAAACAAATGTCATTGGTGATCCAGGCTCATAACAACACATAATAAATATTGTTTCTATTTTATAATTCTTGGTGAATGAAATAAATAAATATCCAATCTTTCTTTAAAATACATAGTTTCTTTTGAGGCCAAAATTCTTCATGCCATATAGTGAAATATATTTTAGATTATAGTAAAATATTGTTGGGTAGAAAAAGAGGGTGCTTTTTGAAAGAGTTACATTTTTAAAACATGTCTCAAAGCTTATTTGCAGAGCCTTAAAATTTTTTTCTTTGTGATCTGAGTATAAAACATTACTTGGAATTTTAAAGAAAAATCATGATTCCTTCAGAATACATGCCCAAAACTCCAAAGAAGTTGGAGTTTTCCATAATTTTTTTCCATAATTATTTTTGGCTCTAAAGACTAAGGAGGCACCATCCCCTGACAGTCACTGTATTGTTTCTTAGCTTGAGGCAAGGTACACAGGGAGTGAGTGGACTGGGGCCAGTCCTCCACAGGCTGTGGGTACAAGGCAGAGTTTGTGAAGGCTTGATTTGTACTCAGTGGGGGCAGCTCCATACCCTTCAGCTCCTGATGCATTTTCTAGACAGAAGTCACAGCCTGGCTGAACTGACTGTCCTTAAGAAACATGCTTCTAGGTAAGTAAGAGAACTCACTCATGACTGATGTGAACTTTTCTGAAGTGATGGGAGATGTCTCTGTCGGTGTATTTGGTTTTGTTTTTATTTCCAGGCTTGTGAGGTGTCAAGCAGTGCCAGACAGTGCTATAATTAGTACTATTTATCCTACCAGGTTTTAGGTGATAAGATTCAAAGATTGAGACAACCTTAGAAATGTGTATCTCTAATCATAGTGTTTAACCTGTAATTTTTTTTAAATTTCTGTTAAAGTAAACATAGTATCTTGAGATTTCATTGATAGTTATTAGAGACAACAGGGTCCTCAAGATATAAATGTGAAAATGACTTACATTTTTAAAAACTATAGTGGGTTCATGTATGTCCTTAACAAGCTCTGGTATATCTTTGAAAAAGAGTGGGTCTGCATATCTATCTTATTAATATTTCAAGTGAATGGAATCTTAAATTTTCAGCATTGAAATTAATTTCAAATAGCGTAACACGAAAAGGTAATGTGTTACCACATTGCACATGTATAGTGATATTTAAAATTTTACCATATGTAATCTAAAAATGTTTTAAAATTTAACATCAGCATACATCAGCCCTTGGTGAAATCTGATGAAAATTGCCTGAGAACCTCTGATAGAGGTGGCTTTCTCACTGTGGAGAAGGGCGTAATTAAATTAGAACTTCACCGGATGCTTCATAAACACTTGAAAAATGCTTCATTGGCAACTGCTTATTTTAATACTGTAAAGCAGTGGCTGATTTTTATGGCTTAGATTATTTATTTGGAAAACCAACATTTTCCTAGCAGATTATATTAGTCAATAAAGGCGCACAACCATCTGAAATCCCCCCCAGAAACTTGGTGAAGACCTCTGTAGTTGTTAAGACTTTGCAGTTTCACATTGACAGTCCCACATGTGATCTGACTTATTGGAGCAATTCCAGTTTCGGTATTGGGGCTATTATGAATGCTTCTATCAGGTGGCTGATAATACATGAGGACACAGTTTACTATGCTAGCAGTTCGTCACTTGACATTTTGTTAAAATGTTTAAGTGTGGGGGCAGGGGCAGTGTTTTCATTGTAGTTTTAAGCACACTAAAACGAGGGTAAGGACTGCTTTAGAACTGGGAGACTCTTTCAACCCTGTGCATCGCTCCTCACCACTGGCTTATCACCTTTATAAAATTATCTCTTCAGTTTTTGTTTTGTCGAAGTTTTGCTCTGCCCTTCTGTCTGTTTTCCTGTCGTGTCTGAGGTGCTGTGGACACATGAACATGTGTAAAGTACTTCAGAGATTTTAAACATAAACAAAAACAATTATATTTATCTAAAGTAGCTACCATTTTCTTTATCATTTCCCAAAGCCCCAGTACATGCTTGTTTTAGGTCACCAAAGTCAGAAAAGTAGGGGCGATACCCACCTCAAAGACATTTCTTAAAGGGGTCCTGCAGATCAAATTCTCTCTAAAGTAACCTCATACATGAAAAAAAATCTCAAAATACTTTTATCTCATTTCCATGACCTGTCTATCTGCCCGAGATGTTCTCCATTTGTTTGATCTAGAGAAGCCTGCAAACTTGAGCTGACACTGATTTCAAGGTGGCAGAGATGATTAAAAAGGGACCATGAGGACAGAGTACAAGTCCTCTCTCATCAACATCTAGGGAGTACCTGGAAAACCATCTGTCCTTCCTGCACACATTTCCTCCAGGGATGAGGGAACACACATTAATGTTTGCTGCAAGGGTTACACACGGGTGGTGTTCATGGCATGTCACATGGAATAATTTTGACCCTGTAAATCAGCAACCACTCTTGTGAAATTAACAACCACTGTCTTCTCTCTGAACTTACCACACTTTCTAAGATTACTGATGCATTATGGGTTTTACAAAGTTATTTGTGTCAGTTTTCCAGTAAGACGAGTGAATACCTTTCCTGTGTAAATTTTGAGTTGAGTGCAGTTAATTCTGAATTATAGTTGTGAGCTGTAATTATTTCAATGGTTGAGCCTGTTGACCTCTGGAAGTGTGTGAAAGAAGTGTTTGTGAATTCATTTCTGTCTCCTATTCATACCTTGGTTAAAACCAGCCATGGTGTGGGGCAGTCTCTGGAACATTACATAAACTCACTTATTCTTGGCCACGTAGCAGTTGGGAATATGCAAACAGGCCTGAAAGGAACCAAACAGTAAATGTCTTCACAGACAGGAAGCCTAATATTTACACAACAATCAATAGGGCATGGTCACTAAGATGGCTTATGACTAAGTTTTCTTATTTTCAGTGAGTGGAAGCTAGCATCCTATCTTACAGGACTGACTAGTGTCTGTATGTTTAACGGGACTAGACTGCAGGACAGCTGTGATGGAGGCATTTTGGCATCAGTGGCTCCCTTCTTCTCCTGTGCTGTGCTCCATATGCAATGCCATCACATCTCCCTATCCCTTATCAGTATGGTTTCTCTTCCTCACGTGTTCATGCTAAGATCTCATGGTCATAGTGGTTAAGCAAGATTTTTCACATATCTGCGTTTAAACATATTGAAAATTTTAAACTGAAATCCAAAACCCCTAGTCCCTAATCCCACAGTTATTAGCAGTAGCCTATAGGTGGATTGTGATGTATTGAGAGAAAAGCAGGGTAGAACCTGTACATTCACAATATCCCCACAGGGCAAACATTCACTTTAGGGGATAGAGAGTCTTGCTTTTCTTATATGTAAAGTATGCGTGTAAAGCATACACGTGTGCATGTGAACAGACATGTGCCATGTCTGTAGTATTACAGTTTCATGGAAGATGCTTAAGAGAAAGCGATGTGTCTAAGAAGGCTCCTTAGGAGGGTCGTAATATAACACAACAGAAAGTAGGAAAATACTGCTGTATGTGAGGTAAGCAAGGAAGTATTCTCTAAGTATGAATTCATATCCTGGGGTGGGGGTATGGATTTTTCCTGTGTTGTTTCTATACGCTTTCAGTTTTGTGCTTGAAATCTATTTAGGAAATCTATTTTAAATGCAGCACATGTGTCTGTTAAATAAGGCCTGATTACCCACCAAGCCATTACTCCTTCTTCAACATAAGTGAAGAAGAAGGAAGTGCTAGAAAACAGGGTGCACTTGCATGCGAATCACAGACTCACTTCTCCCTTGTTCTGTGACCCTCACAAATCACTTCTGGGCCTCTCTGGGCCTCAGTTTCCTTGTATTTGGATTACTTGGGGATCATAATGTTCATTTGGCACAATTCCAAGGCTTATAAGGATTGATCAAAATAATGTCTGTAAAAAACCTTCTGTATATTACCCAACAAATGGTGAGCGCATGCCAGTTAGTAACAGGAATGTTGTTTCAGATCAGTTATAGGTCTTAAAGTTTCCATAAAAATGAAAATTAGGTCTAGAAGTTAAAAAGTATTAATATCCATGGAGGACAGACATTTCTCCAAAGTGTTATAACTACCCACAATGAAAGATATATTTCTAATATTCTATAAAACCAGTAACACATTTCTATCAGCATAAACCCAAAGCAGAATCAAACCTAATTAAACTTCCAGCATCTCTAGATATGATGTCATCTCTGAAATGTCTTGTGACTCTGTTTCTAGTCCTTATACTGCATTGGGATCTTTTTTTCTTTTATACTACACCATGCTTACCTGTTACATAGTTTTATTTCGTTGTGCCCTGAAAATAGGTTCTACTTCCTGGTCACATCTTTTGTGGGTTTGCCCTAGAATTAGCATTACCTCACTCCACAGAGATGGTCTTTGACTTTAGGTGCTTTGGCATGCATTACATCCCAGGATTAAAAAGTTAATTGGAAATAGTGTGTCTTTAAACCATGAGAATTCTCATGAGGTAGGTGAATTTAATTTTGATGCAACCCTGTGGAAGATTTCTTTTTCTTAAAATGAGGGTCCACAAATACTCCTCCCCTTTTTCTCTTCCTCCTCCCTATTTGTCCTGATGTTTGTTTTGTTTTTATGATGTCCATATGCCAATATTGTTTCCTGGTTAGTTTGCTTTCTTATGCTTGATAAAATTAATACTGTCACTTCCACTGATGAATATCCAACAGGAAAGGAAGGTGAATTTATTATAAGCATTGTGATGTGGCAGATAGGATAGCCCCTCTGGATGGGATAATGTATTCTCCCATGCCTAATGGCAATCTAATTTGTTGGTAATTTATCTCCTCAACCATGTTTTGACTTTTCTATGAGAGAAATCATTTCATGATAAACAGCCATGGAGAAATGTTTTCTGTAGCACAGTGTGGCTTTCTAAGTTTTGCCTCAGTAAGAGAAAGCAGCCATTTGGGAATCGAAGGTAAGAGACTGTTGTGTGCAGGCAACACATTTATCCAGCAGAAACAGCCCACAAAGTAGTGGAGTGTAAAACAGCATCAGTGAAACAATACTCAAGATGTCTTCACTTTCTAGGGAGCTGAGAGACCAGCATTTGCCTGGGTAGACACAACCCTGAGTATCAAAAATCATATGATAAACCATATTAAAATAAACCAAATAAAATATATTGGCACAGATTCTGTCTCCATATTCTTTAAATGTTTTAAACTAAAAGTATTTAGGAAGCCTTTTTGATGTTAAGATGCCATTAGACTGAAAAGTTGGATAAAGGAAACCGTACGTAGTAAATGATAGCTGGAAAGTTCAAGTACACAGTAGACCTTCTCTAACACATGCATTCGGTCTCAAGTTTACCCAATGCCATCACTGTGAAAGAATCTCAGAGATGTAAAAACGGTGGAAGACAAAGATTTTTACATCAGATGTTTAGATTTGAAATGGATCTCATTTGACCACTGGAAGCATTTTCTCCAGTTATTTAAAATAACTCTTACATACTGGAACTTAGAAACACAGTATCATGAAGCATTAATACCATATCCTCCATGCATTTAAGACATGTAAAGTGACTTAATCAAGATGTCTCACCCAGGAGAGCTGGAACAGAACACAATTTTCTTTCCATCTTTTACCCTACAGCTTTCTGTTTCAAGTTCTGTGGCTGGGGACACTGAACTGGAGGCAGGCTCTAATCCCTCTGTGTTTCATGGTCCTGTAATTCCCAGTGCTCTATCCCTTGATTATGTCTGCACTTCTAGTGGCAATCCAAGATCTTCCTCTGTAATTAGTAGAGGTAGACCTATGACCTCTTCAGTTGAAAAACTGTTTATAATTCTGCTCATTTTTACACTTTTCCAATTTTCTGTGGAAATATTTCAAAATGCTTTAAAGAAGCATTGCCAATTAGTCTTCATTCATTCAGGAAGAATAGAATGGCCTTATATAATGTAGGAAAGGCCCAGGCTGGATTGAATTTATTCACTAGCTAGGGAACAATTGCTTTTGCTGGTCACGTATTAGCTTTGGTTTCTTTTTCTTTATGGCTCTCTTGGGTCATTTAGGATGCTGTAAAACACTGGGGGAAATAGAGATGGTTTGATAATTGATTTGTTCCTCTTATGTCAGTTCTAAATCTCATACAAAGTAGCAGAGCCTAAGTCTATTCTATGATGTATTAGACACGCATCTGACCAAACATTCAAGACATAATCAGTGCAGATTTTCAAACAGAATTGAATGGATCTTTGCAAAGAGATGTGGGTGATATATTTTAAAAAGATCAGTTATCAACCACAGATGTAGAGGTGCTTTTTCCTGTCTGTTCCTGAAAGGGAAAAGGAGAAGGTATAATTGCTGTGTCTGTTGACTAAGAGCTGAAAGCAGATACTAGAACAGAGGCTACTAAACAAGAGATGATTTTCTAGAAAGATAGCATCTAAGAGAACGACAAGGAGAGAAGTTATGAGAAGCACCCCATGTTTCTCTCTTCAGCCTCCTTTTGAGTGATTGTGCCTTTTGTTAGCTGAACACAACCTGAAGCCACAAGTGTTGCACTACAGAGGAGGAGGGGGACCTTTTGCTCACATCCCATACAGGGAATGGGACGGTAGGGATAGAGAAAGGGTGTGGGCACAGACACCCATCAGCACATTTGCTTTTCCTGAACTTATATGAGAGCATATTCTCTCAATCACGCTCATCAAAAGTAACTTTCTGCTGAACTTTGGCTCTCCATACTCTAGAGACAGAGTTCAGATTTTCTGGATGTTTTCTTTCAACTCAGGATCCTTAATCCCCCAACACACACACACACACACTTCCCTAGACAAGGTTTCTCTGTGTAGCCTTTAGTGTGTCCTGAAGCTTCCTCTGTAGCCAGGGCTGACCTTGAACTCACAGAGATCCACCTGCCTTTTCCTCCTTAATCCTAGGATTAAAGGCATGTGCCACCACTGCCCAGCTGCTTAATACAATTTTTAATAGTGATGGAAAGCAATAGTGCACAGGTAGAGTGAAAGAAATCTATCAGCTCCTGAGAGAAGTGGTTCCATTTGTGCTGCTGCATTTTGACATGTGTTTGTGTGTGTGTTTGTTTGTTTGTTTGTTTAGTCTTCAGAGTTCTGTGGCATCAAGTGACATGGTTTACAGACATATGTGGGCTTATCTATAGCAGCTCTAGCTGTGGGTTCTGAATAAAAAGGTTTCAAGTTTACAATGAATTTAGACTTCACAAGACCACTGGCTTTAGCAATTTCCTCAACAGAATTTTATTGGGTGCCTATTATAAACCAGAGCCTGTTAGATGGGCCCTGAGCTGTCGTGTTTAGCAAACAGAAGATAAGAGGCTCCTGTTCTTAAGCACTTCATAACTCCCTTTTTTCCCTCTACAGAACACAACTTTGCAGAGTTTAAGGGCTCTCTTAAGCATCCTAAATTTCCTTATACATTTGCGAGGATGGTCCAGAATATTTTCTGATGCTGTGCTCAATTCTGAAGATTGATTGGCAGCTGAACAAGTGAACTAGTTACAGTTCTACAATCCGTAGTATCATTCACTGTTTTGTCCAGAAATGATTTCAAAAGTCTCTGTTGTGGGTTGGTATATGTAGGATTTGATAAATTAATGAGAATCTTAATGTTCAGAGGATTCCTCGCCTAGCTGCTAAGCAGATGTGCAAATAACCTTGACAGACAAGGTAACCAGAGTAGCAAATGATGGTATTGTTTTGGAAGAGAGGAAGTAGTAACCATAGCACCCAGTTTTCTGGCTGCTCAGTCAAGCCATCTAAAGCCCCACTCTTTGTAATATGTACCTTTTTAGGAGTCTCTAAAGTAGTCACTTATAAAGGTAATATCTCACAGAATCCATTAGCACAAGCTGTTCAGCACTTTAAAAACACACATGGAACAGTTCCAGGTATAGGTTGAGAGAGACAACAAGGCCCTAAATGAGGATGCTCAGTAGAAATAAGAGTTTTAGAGCTCATTGTATATGTACTTTATAAACAGCACTGTTGCCCTGTAGTTTAGAAAGATATTCATTGAAACTGTAAAGAGAAAAAAACATGTAAGCATGAAAAAGTTGTTCTTCTAGGGGACTGGGCAGGTGGCTAGGCAGTTAAGAGTATTGTCTACTCTTCCAGAAGGTCCAGGTTCAATACCCAGCACCCACATGGTACCTGACAATCACACATAACTCTAGCTCTAGGGGATCTAGCATCCTCTTTTCAACTTTGCAGTCACTGCACATACAGTGCTGCTCAGACACACAGAGAGAAAAAAAACACTCATAAACAAAATAAGAATAAGAAAGTTGTAGTTGGTATTATGCATGTATCTTAACTGTTGTGAACCTACATTCCTTATAGCTTACATAGAAGGTTGCTGTCCTTATCCTGCTTCTAAATCTATACCTTAAAATGTTTTCTCTATGTCAGTATTTCTTAGTCCCACCAGCCAGCTCCCAGATAATCACACGGAGACTTCTTATTAATTATGAAAGCTCAGACAATAGCTTAGGCTTGTTTCTAACTAGCTTAAATTAACTCCTTTTCTATTAATCTATTTCTGGTCATAGGTCCATGGCTTTTGCCTCATCCCCTATACATCTTGTTTCCTCTGTGTCTGACTGGTCTGACTGATAATCCTGCCTTCTTCCCAGAATTCTCTCTACCCTGAAAATCCTAACTAGCTATTGCCTGGTTAGCTTTTTATTAAACTAATCCAAGTGAGACTTCTTCACAATGTAAAAAAAAAAAAAAAAAAAAAGAAAACGAAGATTATTCCAGATTATTTCCCCCCTTTTGTCTAAATAAAAAGGAAAGGTTTTAACTCTAACATAGTAAAACTGTATACAATAAGAATGATTATCAGGCAAAAATTACATTTACAATGTCCAGCCCATTTGTATTTGTCATATTTGAAGAAAATACTCTATTATTTATTCTATCTTGATGAGTTCAAAGCTCTGTACTCTGTAGTTTACTTTCTATAATAAGAAGAAATACAAATAAATTACTATCAACTCCATCAGTGACTCTGGAAGGATATAATATCACCTGAGTAAACAGGAAATTCAGTGCAAGCCACTCCTAAACTTATAGAAATAGGAGACATCTGGATGCTGGATTGTCACCCAAGGTTCCTCTGCAACAATGAGGCACCCATCTTCAGCCTACAGGCCTAGAATACCTGACAGACTTTTATGAAGCAGGAAGTTTGTTTGTTTGTTTGGCTTGGTTTTTTGATACAGGGTTTCTGTATATTGTTTTGGAACCTGTATTAGAACTAGCTCTATAGACCAGGCTGGCCTTGAACTCACAGAGATCTGCCTGCCTCTGTCTCCAAAGTGCTGGGATTAAAGGTGTGTGCAACCAGTGCCCGGCTTGAAGCAGAATTTTGAAGGACTGTCCTACCTTATCTTGTCAAAGTGCAGCAGTCATTTTCCTGTGAGTCCTGTAGAATGTCCGGCAGACTTTTCTATGAAGCAGGGATTTGGAAGCACTGTCCTGCCTTATCTTGGCAAAATATTACTCTTATTTTCTTTGTGTCCTGCTTGTCCAGTTTGTATAGCATACTGTCAGCAGTCAAGGCAAGGGCAGTTTCTTTGCCCAGTTGCTCACCTTGCCACAATGAAAGCAAACTCTGTAAGGAGTTTCTTCTTGTCCCATCATGTCATCTTCTCTGAAGTAAATTGGTGCTGTCATGAGCAGATGTGTCTCATTGTTATGAAAAGCCTCAAGTTATTAAACATCTTAAATGCCATATTCCATAGGTCTTTGATGTGTTTGAGGGTCATCTATCTATCTATCTGTGTAAAATTGATTGAGCTTGATAATGTACCTAACATAACTATAAATTTGATTGTTAACTACTAACCTGTATTTCTTTATTAACCTCAATCGCTTTTACAGACTAGAACTTTACATTTTTAAATGAGCTACAAAGGTACAATACCTTAAACAAGAGTAGAAACATACATACACTATATCAAAAATAACCTTAAATTTATATCAATATACAGAAATCCATACCAGCGTAAAATATTTGAGACTACTGGTTGTTTAAAAATAGATTCAACAATCTATGCTTTTATCCCATTATTTCTGTTATATCCTCCTTTTTCCCTTCAGAAAGAGATCCCTGAATCTAATCTTTATTTATCTTTCTTCCTGACCATGACCAGTAACAATTTGTAACAACTCACCTAAACAATGACAAACATCCATAACACACTGAATGATCAAATATCACCCATCCTATCTCTTGGAAATGTGGGCATTATGTTCTCTAGACTGCTTCCTGTTGTCTGGAGGGTACCAGAATCTTTGGAGAACCCTGAGAAAGTTAGGATAATGGAAAAGTCTTGTCTAGAGTAGTCTGTGAGGCTAGACCATCTCAGCCAGCAGCCTTGAAGTTGTCCTCTGAATGTAGAACTCTGAGGAAATTTCAACAGAGGCACTCCGAGAGGCTGAATCACCTGGACCACCCATTTAATTGGTGTTCAGTTCCCTTGCTCTGAAAACATTTAAACCATCAAAAATTCATATCTGCATTAAAACAAGTATGGGCTATGCATTGTACACAAGCCTGTTAAAGATGATATTTTGTTTTATGTTGATCAAGTAAAATATACATCACCTGTCTTGTTGTATTTTTAGGTTTATTTCTTTATATCTGGAGCCAGGATTTTCAAGGCATCTCCTCCTATTAAACCCAGTCCCCTTTAATCTTGAGTAAATGCACAGCCTTTCTTTTTCTGCGACAACAAAAGCATAACCTTCTCTCCTATGCAACATATTTTTTGACTTCCATTTCAAAGTTAAGACATTTTAAAGATATATTTAATTTAGCAGTTTCCATAATTTGATGTTTCTCATAAGCTATTATTTTATCATCAGCAATTAAAAATTTTAAGACAACACAATGCTGTACAGGATCCAGACTCCCTTTGTATTTTACCATCATTATGTAGCTGATTATTTTTTAAAATTATTATTATATTACTCTTTCTTTAAAGAGTTTATTATTTTTAAACTATTTTCTTATTATCGTTTATACTCTTCTTTTTCTAAGCCTACCCATATTGTTAAACACACTGTAACATATTTAGAGTTTGTTTGTTTTCCATCTGAACCTGCTTTACTGCATATCTGTAATCTTTTCTGTCTGCATGAGCAAAATTTTAAATCACCATGCAGCTTAGTTCATGGCATACTGTCAGCTGGCTCTGCCCCCCTTGGTTTCCTAGGAGCCTAGCCTCATGGTAGTGGTACCAGCAGGAGCCATGTTTCCACCCCAGCTCTGGGAAATTTCTGGGTCCATACAGCTGTAAGCATTTCTACTTATTCTCATGCCACCAAGTAGTACTCTACCCACTGCTCATAAACCCCATTCAAGCATTCAGTAGCAGAGCCTCTTAAAGGTGCTCCATCTCTATATGCCACTAGCGCTGAACCTATCCAAGAGGTTGTGGTCATCATGAAGCCACATTTGAGTCCATATTTTGAATACTTTAAAGCTTTTTCAAGCCTGTGTGGTTATGCATAGCCAGATGTTGAGCAACATTTGTTACAAGTCTTTTTCTCTGTCCCACCAGCCAACTCCCAAATCAAGACATGGAGACTTCTTATTAATCGTGAAACTTCAGTTGATTGCTTATGTTTCTTTTTAAATACTCTCATAACTTAACACATTTGTATTGATCTACATTCTGCCATGTGGCTCATGGCTTGTTATCTCATCTACACATCTCAGTTCCTCTGCATTCAGCTGGTGACTTCTTCTTCCCAGAATTCTCTGTGCCCGAACATCCTTTCTGGCTAGTACACAGTTAGATTTTTATTAAACCAATCAGAGTGAAATTTCTTCACAATGTACAAGAAGATCATTTCACAACACAGCTTTCTTGTCATTTTTATATAATGAAAGAGAAGCCCAACACTTGTTAAATATGACTAAGATTAAAAGACATGTACATTGAGTCTCTTGGTAACTTTTTAAATAATAGAAACACCCTTTTGATTTCCTATCTGTTTCTGACTTTTCTCTCCTTCATTTTTAGAGAAAATATGTCTCTGATAAAGATGTGGGAAAATAATTGTGTATTCAACTTCCCATGACTGCAACAAAATATCTGATACAATTTGGCTCATGGTTGTGGAGTCTGTGATTAATTGTTCTCTATTGCTTTGGGTCTGTGCAATACAGCATCAACATGTTGGGAATATTGAAAAATAAAACCATGACTAGTCAGAAGATTTGATGAAAACAGTGGAGAAACATTGTCTTCTTCTGTATGTATCTCATGACCAAATGACCTCTAGCAAGGCTCCATCACCTTCTCCATCATGCTGAGGTCAAGCCTTTGAAGAAAGTACCAGTCCTAACCATCTTTTATTAATAGAGCAATCTCTGTATTCACTTAATGCTTAAAGACTATCCCCTTATTTTTTTACTTTAATGCTAATTCATAAACATGACAATGGGAAGGTACCCAGTAACTAAAGAAGCCTCTACAAGATTCTTGTCCATCCTCATAGATCCATGTTTGGAATTTCTCATGAAAAAGTAAGATCAATGTCAGGAACTTTTTTCCTAGGGTTTTGCATTTCTCTTTTTATATATGTTGAAAGAGTTGGATTGTTTCTGGGCTATGTTATTTATAGTGTTCCTATAGGACTAAGAAACATTGTAAACATAGTTTCACTCAGTGTGTTACCTGCATTGTAGACTTTTATGTTTGATGTGATTTGTTCAATCTCCAGATACTTTTCTTAAGTGTATGACCTCTAAATATAAAACAACATTTCTGATTTACTTTTCAAAAGGATAGAATCCACATTTTCCTGTATTTCCAGACATTTTAGATGCTCCTATTAACATTTTGAAATCAATCATTGGCTTGTACTGGTTTATATTTAGAGGTTCTTCACCCTGATATATTATTGAGCATTTTTTTTTCAAAATGAAATGTAATATATGTACTGTAAAAAGTAAGTTTACTTTATTTTGGTTTGATAGTTTTGAAGGCAAACTCCATAATTGGATGGGTTGCTAGATTTTCCGAGAATGATCAGGAATTATGGTAGAAAGCATGCACTCTGAAGACATTAAAGTCAAAATTATGTAAACAGTTGTCAGGTTTTCTCCTACATTGCACAGTTACTGTGAATCTTTTAGTCTTTGAGTTATACCTGTTGCTAAGGGAAACAGCATTGTTTCCTCATGTGTGGAGTTGTTGATGCTGAAGATAACATTTATGCATTTTTTAAAATCAATATTTAAATAGTGTCAGGTTATGTCATTATTATGTTAGTTGTCCAGAAGATTTGCCTCCTAGCTATCCAGTGAGATAAGGAAAGGTTTAATTGTCAGATGTCTAACTCTAGTGTTGTGACACATCAACTTATACACAATTTATAATACCGTGAAGCTGCCACAAAGGCTTTTGTCTCATCTCTCTGGCTTACCAGTTTGCTTTGCTTCTGATACAGGCAACAAATATCCACCCGAGGTAGAATCAGTATAAGCTTCTGATACAGACAGATGTCTGAAAAAGGTAGTATGCCACTTTCAGTGATAGAATTCTACATACTTTGCTCTGAGCTCACACATGAAATTGACCATGTTACCCTTAGGGCATTTAGCAGTGTCTATTCACCTGGGGTTTTTGTTTGTCTTTAAGTGTGCCTTATCTTGAAAAATGTTTGTTTCCTTCTCTCTCTCTCTCTCTCTCTCTCTCTCTCTCTCTCTCTCTCTCTCTCTCGTGTGTGTGTGTGTGTGCATGTGTGTGTGTCTTGTGTATGTATGTATGTATGTATGTATGCATATATGTATGTGGTTTCCTTTGAATAAAAATAAACCCTATTTATTTTGGGAACACATTCCCCATGGAGGGATACTCCCTTAGCCTAGAGACAAGAGGGAGGGCCTAGACTCTACTCCAAATGACTTGACAGATTTTGATAATCCCTCCTGGAAGGCATCATCCTGCCTGTGGAGTGGGTGGGGAATGGAATTGGAGGGGGTGGGGGGACATGGGAGGGAGGGAGAGGGAACTGGGATTGATGTGTAAAATAAGAAAAATAAGTAAATATATAAAAAAGAAAAAAATAAACCATATTCATCAACGAAACATTCTTTACCATCCAATGTCCTAAGTACCAAGTTCTGATAGATTGGAGCTAATGTGAATCAGAATTCCCTTAGTCATACTTCAAGCATACCCCTCTCCTATATTAGTCTGGTTATTGTTGTGTTACTATTACAAAATACTGGGCACTAAAGGTTTTATAATGAAAAATATGTGTGTTTAGCTCAGAAGTTTTGGAGGCTAAAAGCCTTAAGATTGGGTGGGCCCATTAGTGCAGCCTTTAAGTAAGTGCCCTACCCACCAGCTGTGTCATAACAGGAGAAAGATACAGAAACAGACCCATACAGAAGGAAACAGCAAGAGACATGGCTTCATATCATAGCGTCCCACTCTCATTAAGACTCTTTCTCCCTGAGACCAGCATTAATCCTTTTAACCACGATGCTCACTCATTCAGTGGAAATTTACTTAGCAGCCCCTGTGCCCGGCATACTTTTAAGTGTGTAACAAGATACAGAGTTGAACATGACACTGGTTAGGTTTCAGAACACTCTGAAGAGTTATGGAGGTTGGAACACAGGCTAGAAGACAAAGGCGGGATGCCAGCCCCA
Source organism: Cricetiscus sungorus (assembly GCA_030556225.1). Classification (NCBI taxonomy): domain Eukaryota; kingdom Metazoa; phylum Chordata; class Mammalia; order Rodentia; family Cricetidae; genus Cricetiscus; species Cricetiscus sungorus. The sequence continues at coordinate 18,509,311 of JANBXA010000372.1, read as the reverse complement.
TGCCACTGAAGAATTATTATGAGTGGTACTGATATGAAGCGGTGGAAAGAGCAGTTCCGACACCAGGGTATCCTTAAACTTCCCAGCATTTTGAGTGCCTGTAATCACCAGACAAAAGGATTTCATCCTGTCTACTGGGGAAGAAATGCAGTTTCTCAGTCCACTTCAAGAAAATGGTGCACAAGATTTGGCCTAACACAGTGTGTATAAGAGATGATAAAGGAATGATATTTAGGAAAGAGCATGAGAGTGAAGTATTCTGTTATGGAGTCCATGAGTGATGAGTTGATAGAGATTTTAAGGGACACATACCTGTGAACTCTGTCTCCATAAGATTTAGAGGTTAAGCTGGTTTGAGACAGGGCTCACAAGGAAAAGCTCACAGATAGAGGAAAAGCTTTAACTAGGGCTATAAGATCAGGATAGGAAGGCATTTTAGATGCCACACACAGTGCTAGACTGGTACTGTCTGGGTATCTGTGCAGTGTAGTGGAGAATTTCACTGTCAGGAGTAATGGTTCTTAGGAGCTACCCCTGAACTATCCCTCCTTATATAACCATTCCTGTGAAGCCCTAAGCGTATTTCCAGACAGGCAGTCTTCAGTCAGTATCAGTCCCTGGTCTTATGAAGTGCATCAGTTTGTAATGGTGAGATGTGTGGGTGTCTCTTGAGTCTGACTGAGCGTTATTTGACAATGGCAGTTTAACTTCATCAGCAGTCCCCAAAGTTGGAGAAAAGATGGATGGGAGCCAACCCTGAATCACTCAGTCACACTGTTATTGCACCCCTTTTGAGAGGCTGGGTATCACAATGCATGCTTCCTGGAAGTGGCACTATTGTCGGATGTGTCTCTCATTTGCTTTGAAAGCCTGGTAGAGTGGTGATGCAGAGAGAATACACAGGTTTTTAATGTTTTCACAAGCTGTCCTGCTGTTAAAGTCTGACCTCTCTTTTTCTGACAGAAATTCTAGGAAAGGGTGGCATTGAAGCTATCCTCCCACCAGTTTATACCTTAACATTTAAAAAATATAAATAAATGTGTAAGAACAGAAAAATGTAAAACCATGACATAACAATATTCTTAATATTATGATGAACTAAAATATTATGTGACTCACATAAAATGTGACAGTGAGCCAAAATGGGACCTTAAAAGATTAAGCTTAGAGAAAGAGAGGCGGGGGGGGGGGGAGATCTTAAATTACTTTTCAGATGTGCCAGTGAAGTCTAAAGGTGATGATTTTTAAGGAGGAAAACAGGGGGAGTAATGTGGTAAAGTTTATGAGTGGTAAGTGGATTCATTCCATCCTGTGACAGCATTAGATTTTCTTTGGGTTTTATTTCCAGTCTGATGTCCCAATGCTATGACCTGTAAACCAGAAAGTGCAGGAATAAAAAGATAACAGATTATCATTGGAAACATTAATTTTCTTACTTGAATTGTCAAAATAGTAATAATTACTCCCATGCAATGGTTTGAAATAAAGCTCTCTTTCAAAATAAGCTAAGAAGCATTTGAGACATGTAGGTTGCTACAAGGAAGAAGGCGGCTTTCTTCTTAGTATATAGCCTTGATGACTGAAATGTAGAACGTGATCCACACCAGCACCTTTGTGGTCAGAGCCTTGGAGATAGGATCTGGAAATGATGTGCTCTAACTAATGGGTTTTAGAAAAGATGGTTGGTATAAGGTTTGGCATGAGGACCAGCAAGGAAAGCCAACTCAGTACACATTCATTGCTGTCATTACCTGTGTCAGACTGCAGCAGCTGTAACAAAAATGTCCCCCCAGGGTTAATAGGGTGGATTATATCTGCTGTCTTACACTTAGTAGCAGAACTGGATTGAGCATAACTGACAGACTGCTGTGTGAATAACACTATCTCTCTCATGACCGTAGTGTCAGGGTTTCCCATTACTAGTGGTGTCGCTCCATTGTAAAGAAGTTTCCCCTTTGGATTCAGTTGTAATATATACTGGGTAGTTTCAGACTGTGAAAATCCTATTCCTCACTTATTTTTTAATATTATTTTTTATTTAAATTAGAAACAAGCTTGTTTTACATATCAATCACAGTTCCTGCACCCTCCTGTCCTCCCCTGTTCACCATACCAACCCCCATCCCATCCCCTTCCTGCTCCCCAGGGAGGGTGAGGCCTTCCATGGGCAGTCTTCAAACTCTGTCACATCATTTGGAACAGTGTCCAGGCCCTCCCCCCATGTGTCTAGGCTGAGAAAGTATCCCTCTATGTGGAATGGGCTCCCAAAGTCCATTTGAAGAGCTCTCTGGAACTCCTTCATGCCTAATACATTTTATCTTTTGACTCTTCTTTTAATTCAATATTATTATAATCCAGTCCCATCATTCTTTGTTTTGATTCTTCAATGGTGTCAAATTTCCCTATCAGCGAGGTCTTTCAAAGTTGGCTTAGTTGTCATTGACATGAACTCTGAGTTTGAGCTCATCCTCTGTGGTGCATCCAGACAAATATAGACACATCTTACCCTGACTTGTTCTTTTCTCTACCTAGTAGCTTGTTTTCCTCTAAGGGTAGTGAAATTCAGAAACTCACATCTCTTTGCTAATGGACTTCTTTTGCTTCTAGCTTATTCAGTAGTAGGTATCAGTGTGTGTGTGTGCATGCATGCAGACACACACAGAGCACTGTTATATTTGTGTATGTACAGCTGTATGTTTGTGTATGCACTCATAAGTGCATGTGTATACACATATCTCGTATCCACAGAATGGGACTAGAAGCTGTGAGACTCTGAGGTCCTTTATTTGGTGGGTTCTTCTCTTTCCACCATTCCTTGTTTTTTGTTTGTAGTTCCCGTCTTCCAAATGAGAATCTTGGCACATTACAATATCAACATGTTTGCTTATGTTTATGGTCCTGCAATGAACTCAAAATTATCTCACATCTGCTGTACCAAGACCACTACTCTCAACAATAGACTGTCATTTCAAAATTACCTCAATTTTTCTTTTTGGTCATGGAATGCATGTCTGTCTAAAGCCAGAATACTTTTAGAACAAATTATGTAAATTGTTCCATCAGTTCTCAGCTTGTTACAAGTTTAGAGTTTGCTCTTACAGTTTTAATTTTAATTTACTGTGACATTTAACATGGTATCTAGCCTCTTAATGAAGCTTAAGTGCCCAAGACAGTATTGTTAACTGAAACACAATATTATTTGGAAAATCTCCAAAACATACTCATCTTTAAGAGTTGAAATTTTATGCTCATCGTGTTTAGGAAACCATTTTCCAGTTTTTATTTCTTTATTACTTTTTTTGATGATCTAATCTGTTTTGAATATGTAAAATAATTTTGCTTTAATTATACAGAAAGAAAATATTGTACATGTCTGCCTACTTGAAAAACCCAGAAAAAAAACGTGTGTTTTTATCATATGTAAGGTCTGTTTAGGAAGGGCAAGCATATTTTTTTTCTCCATGAACTAGCGGATAATTTCACATTTATTAGTCCCCAACTTCAGGAAAAGAGAACACTTTTAGGCTTACTACCACTGAAAGGCAATATACCAAGGTGATGATTGGGAAACAACCTCTAGAAAAGGAGGCAAAATCTGGCTCTCACCTCACCCATGCCTGCTGGTTTTACAAAGTTTGTTGTTACCCTGTCTCTCTGCATCTGTAAGCTCAGCATCACAGCCATCATGAGGTGCCACAGAGCACTTAACTTGGTGCCTGGTCAGTGAGTAGCATGTACCAGAAGACTGATCCCTGAGATCTGTGATGAGTACATTTGGAACTGTATTCTGGGTACTCAGATTTGCTAGTAGGTCTAAACTCTTAAACTTTAACTCTCTCTCTCTCTCTCTCTCTCTCTCTCTCTCTCTCTCTCTCTCTCTCTCTCTCTCTCTCTCCCTCCCTCTTTCTTCTCTCTTCATTTTTTCTCTGTTTTTTTGTACTTTTGATATATGTAGAAAAGTTATGACTTAGCTAGAGATTCTGACTTTGAAATTGGCCTTGTCCTTTTTAGTAACAGAAGTAAAAATAAATTTTTTTTTCCACAAGATCACTGTCATTGGCTGCACTTGATCTTTGGGCAGGCTGTCTGTGCTAGGTTGCCAAGTGTGCCTATCACTGTAAACATCGAGCCATCTTCAGTAGTCCCACAGATAAAACCTGGATAGGAGATAGGAGAGTCTGTATCTAATAATAGCTCTGAGAATTTTCCTGAAACCCTTGCTAGCAACTTTGAGATTTGACAGGTACAACATATAGTTAAAACAAATGTGATGTTCCCTGGGAGGAGGTTGCTGCATTACCAACCCAAGCATGTCTAGAAATCCTTTGGTATGAAGGGGTGTGTGTGTGTGTGTGTGTGTGTGTGTGTGTGTGTGTGTGTGTGTGTGTGTGTGTGTGTGTGTGTGTTTGAGCGGCAGAGAGAGAGAGAGAGAGAGAGAGAGATGCTGGGGATTAAATCCAGGATCTCATATGTGCTAGGCAAGTGTTCTACCACTGAGCCCCTCCATGACTTTATTCTTTACTTACACTGCTCTTAGATTAGAACCAAGAGTGGAAAGAGATGTTTATATAGACAGATTCTTTTAATCCACTGGCAACTTACTAGAAACTATAGATTCATAGAAGTTACTGACTTCACCAAGGCAATAAGAGAAAAGTATAGATGGTACTATTACTGTTTATTACAGTTAGATATTTTCAAAATAGTGTGAAAGTGCAAAATAATCACATTACTGCCTTCTTAGAGGGGACTCAGTAAAGAACAGGCAATAAGCCCAGAGACCGCCAGTTTGTGTCTTGTGCATTAAGGTCCCTGAGGATGCATTTTCTGCATTTTTCCTATTCAGAGAAGTGAGACAAAGTCTAGGATAGAATGGTTAAAGTGTTTCAGCTTACAGATGGAAAAGACCTCACAGTGAGATAACCATTCTTTCAAGAATTGCTATGAAAACTATAGATGTTTAGCTTCAGGGCTTCTGCTTGTGTGGGGCAAGTGTGGCCACAGGGCCATACATTTTTATGTATTTACAACATAACATATTTCAACCTAAACTGGTTAAAACCAACATTTTCCTTTACTCTAGCTGGAGAGGAAATCTCTATACTCCATCTCACTTTTCTTCTTGCTGGATGTCATCACGGGTAGCTTTGCATGCTTGCATACAGGAGAACAAGGATCAAAGAATTTGTGAGACTCACACATGTCTGCAGTTTCTCCTGTGTGCAATTAACAGAGTTATGCTATTGCCAACCTTCACTGGAGTGAATGACTTCTAAGTGCTACCATAGACTTAGTTGTTTCACCCAGCAGAGACAATAGTCACGTTGCATTATTAATGTTGTGCCAGCCCTGCAAGTATGTAGTCAGTGGAGGAGAAATGGTGAACAAAATACATACAACCAGAAGTGATTTCATAGAAAACTCATTAAGTTGCCATGCATACAAATATGCAACTAGACAATTTAGTTGATCCCTAGTCAAGACTGAGTCCTCTGCATGCAGAATGTACTAGATACATTATTGGTGAATGCAGTTACAAATCCATCTCACATTCTCTCTCATGTTTTTGTATGGGAGTTGTGTAAAATAACTTACAATTTGGGGGAATTTTATAGAATAACATCCATGGGTGATGCACAAATCATGGCAGCCCTACCAATATGAATGTGTTTGTGTACTAAGCCACATGTTTCCTTGCATTCTGACCATCAAGAAGCAGAAGGAAGTCTAGTCAGCTACCCTACAGTGAGAGTATGAATTCTGTTTCTTCTATGACATCATTTGATCATTATCAGACAAGAAGATCAAGGATAAGCAACCAAAATGTAGGAGGTGGGCAGTAGGTTAGTAAGAATATGTTGTAATTCACTTTTTGTGATATTTTTCTAGACATTTCACATTTATAACTTGATGTTTTTTTAATCAATGTGGATAAATACTCTTTCTTGCTTAATTTTGTCTTCATAATTTCATATTCACTGTCTAAAAGATACCCTCCCCCTAAACTGTGTAGACTTTAGCTCTCTGAAAACCTGAACTTACTCCATTGTGTACCCATAAAGTGTGCAAACATAGTGGTTCACTGCACTTTTATAGCCTCATTTATAGTATAAGACTACCAATGTGGGTTAGGTTCTGTGTGAGCAGAATATATTTTTTTTCATACGTTTCATGTGAGACATAATAAGTTGGCAACTTTTGCTATAATAAACTGAATTCCAAATGCTGGTAGTGAGTTCCTTCTGCTCCAGCTGTATTGAGTGTTTAACATCCATGATGAGCAGAAAAGAATGAGCTTCAGGATGAGCGGGAACCTTCCTGTCTCAGTCCTCAGAAGAATTTGCCCTAGAACTGGGTCAGGAAACATGTAAGAGCCTGGCATACAATGAAAAGTACACAAGCTTTCAAATGCTACCAAGACTTTGGCCAAATGACATAGGAAATAATTTGAGGGAATAAAAAAGAGTAAAATCTGCATGGCTGGGACTACAACCCTAGAGTGTTTTCCTGGAATGCATGGGTCTTAAGTTCAGTCACCAGCAAAACACACACACACACACACACACACACACACGCACGCACGCACGCACGCACGCACGCACGCACGCACACACACACACACACACACACACACACGAGAGAGAGAGAGACAGAAAGAGAGAGAGAGAGGGAGAGAGAGAGAGAGATACAGAGAGACAGAGAGAGACAGAGACGAGATGCAGGGTAGAGTGACTGAAATTTGCTATAATTTAGCACATATCCTAATGTTCATGATTTGGCCAATTTCAAGTTGCTCATGGAGTATTAGTGAATGTAAAGTTGGAAAGAGATATGTTCAGTTAGAGCTTCAAGCCTGCAGAGCCAGCTCTATTCAACAACTGGACAAAATAGCAGTAGCTGTACTTTCTGGAGTTAGATGAGATCTTGTGTCATATTTCAAACCTAGAATGTACTCTTTCTTTGTCCTAGACTAACTTAGTTTTACTGAGCCTTAGTACCCTCTGTGTAGGATGGGGGACAGTTGTTTTTTGCTACATAAAGATATACGGCTGGGGGTGTAGCTTAATGACAGAGCACTTGCCTAGGTCTTCAGGTCCAACACAGCACTGGAAAAAGGAAGGAACACATAAGAGACCTAATATATTCCAGTTTCACAGGGAATGAACATCCTTGGGGATGTGTTGTCTGTTCTCTTGCAGATGAAGCAGGAACTCTGGGCTGAGGGTGGTTTCAACACTTAAAAAGAAGGATGAAGCTGATCATCTTTTCAAAAGTCTTCCTGCCCAGAATTTCTATAATTAGTTTAAATTGCAGGTTTGGGCCATGGTGTCACAAACCTGCCAGGAACACACCAAGCTTTAATTTGGCTGGATATTAATTGGTAGGCTGGCAAGTTAATGTGATACAATTATTGCTAGAATAGAGTCTTTGTTTCTTAAAGGTGGGGCTGTCTGTCCAATGGAATCTGGCTTTGCAAAGACATAGTAAGAATTAAGTGTTATCTTAGAATTGTAACTTTCTTATTCTTCTCCTAGGGAATGTGAAGGGCTAGCCAAGATATTTCTGGCACGACTAACCCTAAGGGACATGTTGGCAAATTGGAAATGTTTCCACTCACGATTTTGATTATGCTTAAACAGACTTATTATTAATAGCAGCATTACACTTTCTTTCAGCTAAGCAATTGGCATGATCTCAGCTAATAAAAGAAGTTTTCTCCCTTTTGTTGCTTGGGTAACTTTTTTTTCCTGTATGGAAACTTAAGATTAAGGTCATCATTGATTATATAGTAATAAGGCAGCTTTTAGACTTATTGGATCATGTGATACAGATATGCGTTTTATTTTATTGTAACTAAAGTTAAAATGAAGCTGAATTATAAATCAGGCCTGTTTTTTTTTTTTTTTTAATCTGAATATACTAGTGCTAAAGGCCTTGGGAATTTGATTTACGTATGTAGGTCAATGTGTTCCTACTGAGAGTACAACTCAGGATGTATTTTCCTCTCTGGGGGAGCATTTCATGAATCTTAATTCCAAATATTTGGGATAGCTGAGCAAATACTGGAAGGTAAGAAGCAGCATGCTGTACCGCCCTCCCCAAGCTGAATGTAGTGTCATCTGCCCCAGTCACCTTCGCCCTGTGAAGAAGACTTTTCCTTTAGACAATTCATTTTCTCCTTGGGGAAAAAAATGCAGCTAACTATTTACTTAAACTGCTATTTGAACAAAGAAAATTTAGTGGATCATAAAAGGTGTGTTTTAAGAAAGGTCAGCCAGGCGTTGGTGGCACACACCTTTAATCCCAGCCCTCAGGAGGGAGAGGCAGGCGATCTCTGTGAGTTCAAGGCCAGCCTGGTCTACAGAGCTAGTTCCAGGACAGGTTCCAAAACAATACAGAGAAACCCTGTCTAGAAAAACCAAAAAAGAAATGCAAAAACAAAACAAAAAACAATGTCATGGAAGGGCTGGAGAGATGGCTCAATGGCTCAGAGGTTAAGAGCACTGGCTGTTCTTCCAAATGTCCCAAGTTCAATTCCCAGCAACCACATAGTGGCTCACAAACATCTATAATAAGATCTGGTGCCCTCTTCTGAGGTGCAGACATACATGCAGGCAGAACACTGAATACATATTAAATAAATTTTTTTTAAATGTCATGGAACGAAATAGAATAGAGGATTTTAGTGTTACAAGGGGGATATGTATTTCTTGTATGTGTGTGCATCTATTATATGTACATATTCTAAGCTGTAAAATAAATTTTATTACTGAGTTATAGTAAAATATAATTAGAAAGGCAATGCTTTTAAATATGCAGTAAAATTATTGAAGTATAGTAACTATCCTTTTTGTTATCCATATAAAAATGATATTTACACTAGTCAAGCTTCTGGAAATCTCTCTCTCGCAGTGTGTGTTTGTGTGTGTGTGTGTGTGTGTGTGTGTGTGTGTGTGTGTGTGTGTGTTCTTAACAAAATCATCCTTGATTTAGAGTGTTGTGGATTTAGGAATCTGCTTCAGCTGCAGTGTAACAATAGAGATCCTTATACTAGAGAGGTCTTTCTTGGGACAAGGTTATTTTTTTCTTTATGAAGCAGGAAGGGTAGCATTACATTATCATGGTTTAATAAGAATCAGGATAAACAGATAGGCTGAATAGATGTTTATTCAGGGAGAAATAACTTACAACAGAGACAGATGAACGCCAGCAAGTTCCACCGGATGCTCTCCTCTCTGCGTCCTGCCAGCAAGAGGGCATGCCCCAGCCCCTCCTCAGACCTAGATCCAATGGTCACTTCCGCCCCTGGCTCCACCCCCCAATGGGCGTGGTCAGTGCCACAGAAGGAGACAAAGTGAATAAATATCCCACTACATTACATGTTGCATCCATCTACCCAAGCAGCCATCTCATTCATACATATGAAATTGTGTATTTATTTTGTGCTCTGTCATTGGCGCTATTACATGGACTTAGATTTCAATAGTTCAGAGGGCAGTGGCTTTGCAGTTAGACTCACATTACTTCTCATTTTTTACATGCCTCGCACATTTACTCTGTAGTAAGTGATTGTTTTTATTAGTGATGATGGCTAAATTCTGTTCCATCATACTCTTTACCAATTGTTATTCATCTGTTTATATTTATCCATATTTTGCCATGCACAAAGGTTTGCAGCATTGTGTATCACGAGTAAGGACATTATGGCTGAATTATAGGTAAAATAAGTGATCATATTAATGGGAATAAAAACATTTGCATATGTTTATGCACATAAACATTTACATCATAAAATAAGTAAGTCCAGAGGGAGGAATACCATAAACGACCAAGGGATAAGTTCTTTCCTGGTTCTCTCTTTTGGAGTCATTCTTGTATCTGAACTCTCCAGTAGGAAAGAAAATGGTCAGGTACACAATTCTCACTATCAAATAAAAAGAGGCAACTGCAGGAAAATGAAGTGCTCCCTTGTACACACAACAAGAATGCATTTCTCACAGGCAGGTTCCAGTGAGACAGGGAACGTCTGAACCGGGCGATAACACACAACCACTCAGAAAAAAAAAAAAAAAAAAAAAAAACTTGGCTGTGGGGTTTGAGTTCTGTGGCATCTACATAAATGGTGAATTCCTTGTCCTAAAATTCAACAAGACTACCCAGAAAAAATGATGACCCAATCAGATAACCCTTAGCTTCTCTGAAGATAAGAGACATAACAGGGAAAGGTAATTTTCAAGCAACTCTCTTGGGGTGCCACCTGTCTCAGCACAGGTTTTTAACTGAAGTGGATGCAGGAAGTTTGGGAAGACATCCCTGGCCAGGGGCCTCGGACACAGGCACTCAGTACTGGTGCCTCAAAGCAAATCCATCTGCTTCAGAGAAGGTTATGATTAGGGGATTGGTCAGTACTGTTTGGTGGAAACTGGTCCTGACCAGGCTTCTCCTCATAGCTACAGCCCACTCTGCAATAGTGTTGAAGGCTCCATATCCAGCACTTTGCAGTTTCAAACCTACAGAAATGCTTTTCACCTACATTTTCTTTATTCAGTTCTTTTCTCTACGGCCTCCAGTCACCATGTTCTACTCCATCTGAACTGAAAATATGAGAAACTAATACGATTCTCACTTTTCTAATATGTTTTGGTTTTAATCCATAATCCACAAGCCAATGAGACTGAACTGGACAGACAGAGGTCCTAGTGCTTGAAGCTCCAGACAGATTGAGGACCGTCAGGTGTTCCGCAAGTGTCTACTGTATACAGAGCATCAATTCCACAACTTGCATTTCCATAGCAAACAGCATCCCACTAGAGACCACAAAATAGATATGACAGTGGAAATTCCAGATGTCATTGGGAGGACCCAGTCTGAGGAACCAGGATGAAACACTGGTGATAAGTAAAGACTGTTGGCCAGGTAGGATGTATTAGTTCTGGGAGGCAGAGGCAAGCAATTGTCTGTAAATTCAGTAAGACAGTCTGGTCTACAAAGTGAATTGCAGGCCAAACAGGGCTACACTGTGAGACCCTGTCTCAAATGAAAAGAAAGTTTTGGGTTTTGGCATCATACTAAACTTGAGCCATGCAAAGGTGACTGGTCTCTGAAGAAATAGAACAACAGCTATGCTGAAATGGCCATGTCAGCTTCAACCTCTCACTTTTCTGAAGGAAAAGAAGGTACTTAAAAGTGAGATAGGGCTAATGTTCAGGAGATGCAGGCAGGCAGGTCTCAGTGTGCTCAAGGCCAGTGTGGTCTGCATAGTAAGATCCCCATCTCAGGAGAGATAGAGAGAGTAAGGAGGAGGAATTAAAAAAGAAATGTCCTTGGGGACTTAATGTTCATGAAAGCATAGGAATGCTTTTCAGACTGCCATTTTATTTCTAAAGTATGGTTATAAGTAAAAACCCAATTCAGAAGGAAATATAAGTTATTTGTCTAATAGAGTCTGTAGTGTCTAAGACCTCTTTTTGAAGTAAGTGAATGATTGTACTTCATTGGTTTAATAATCGGAGTTTAATTGGAAGCCAAGAAACCATTTGTGGCAGTTATATGAATATATGTAGGTGTGATTAGGGAGCTCACAGAATCTTTAAAGAGCCTGTGGAATCCAGGGCAGACATTGGACAACACAAAAGGAATCAGGAAACTAGAAATATTGTTTAATTCACAACACGAATCTGTCTGCTAAAAGCAAGACTCTCCATTCCAGTAATCACTATGTGTAGTTGGCCAGCAGTGCAGACCCCAAGCTTACAGCTCTTCTCCTGCTTCTGGTCCATGGAGGCTTGTTCCCTGTTCCTGTCTCTTAAAACTACTCCTTCAGGGTTTAAGATGTGGGTGACTGACCATGGTCACCCATGCCCGCAGTGTTAGCATTTAGTAGTCAGAGACAGAAAGGATGGGAGTTAGGTACTAGCCTGGTCTATATGGTGGGTTAAAGTTCAACCTGAGATACCTAGCAAGAGATCCTGTCTTAGTAAGAAGAAAAGAAGGGTGGAAAGAAAAGAAAGGGATAGTGGAAGGAAAAGAAAAAAGGTGGTGATATAGTTTAGGATAAACAAAGCTATGCCTCGGGTTAAAAAAATGCTGAGGTGAATCAAGCTATTCGGTCCCTTATACTGGGAAATGAACCTTGTCTCCCCCTACCCCCCATGACCCACAAGATACAGAATTTGTCAGAAACCCACCCCTTAGATTTCAGGCATCCTAGAACATGCAAGTAAATGTCTACTAAATTTTCCTTTTAATTATCCATATATTTTTGAATCTCTGGGTGATTTTTGGAGCTAAATCCTTAGAAAGAAAACAATCTAGTCACTCTTCACTGTCTAATCGGGTTGAAATAATACAGTGCTGCTAACCAGTGTGGAAGACAAGGAATTCATGAGACTCTCATCATTCTTAGTGCTGAGTTATCAGCATTTTTAAGTTTTGATGTCAAATATACTCTTTTATTGGTGTTAACGTTTTGTATAGAATAATTGAAAATAAATCTAAATGTTCAAGACTTTGTCATATATATGCCCTCCAACTGCTCCCACAAAAGTTATCACCATGACCATAGAACACAAATTGGCTCTCACAGGCACCAGCTGGGTGGGCATGTCTTTCTCGTCACCAGGCGCTCTGCCAGCCACTCCTGTGCTTGCCACAGCTGCTGCCCCTCCTGAGTACAAGCCAGTCTTCTCTGTATCTTGCTCCCCGACAATTTCAGTCACAGCGAGTCTTGCCAGACCACACTCTGGTATGGCAGTTGGACAAGTAGGGGCAAGGAAAGATTATCCAACTAGCTATGATTAAAAACTTTTAATCTTACCCATGCCGCTTAAAATAACACCACTCTGCATGTATAGAATGGGAACCAAAATAGCACTCCCTAGCTTCAGAAATACATTCTAAAAACAAAATAATTTCTCGAGCCCTTCCTGGGAAGATGCCTTTCCAAGTCATCCAAGCCTAAACTTAGAAAATAAAGTTTATTTTTAACTGTGGTACCTCTCTGAGCTATTCCAGGCGGCTTTTCATAGGGATTTTCCAGTGCCATTAAATGCCACAGACAAGTATGTGCCACACAGAGCTGAGTTTTGTCTCTGTTCCTCTTAAGAATAAATCCAAAGCACTCCAGGGGCTTCTGTACATCAGCAGCCCAAACCAGCTTGAAAGACACAGGGGCAATGATTGCCTGATAGAGATGACCCTGAACTAGTTCTGGAATTGGGATGTTTCATGACATTTTTATTAATGGCTACATGTCTTGAGATCTGGTTCATTCCTAGCTGTGAGCCCTTGAGTCCTTAGAAATTTGCATACATACTGAGCACTGAGCTGATTTTTCTTTAAGTCAGCATATTTTGCATAATGAGAGAAAAAAAAAGCAAACAGGCTTTTGGTAAGGAAATGGTGGCTTGAAGAATGAGCTACTACTTAAGGCTAGAAAATTACTGCTTAAGATACTATGAAAGGTCTAAAGATCCTGGGAAATCAGGGACTTTGGTCTGTGTCATATGTAGCTTACATGCCCTATTTCAACACTGTGGTCCTCAGCCATATAAATGACAGTGGTCTCAGAAGATGATAATGGGGGCAGGAATGCGTTTCTCCTCTGTCTGTGATGATGCTGATGTAGGGAACCTTCCTGTGTACCAATCATATTGAGTAGAACATCTGCAATTAAGTATGATACATATATTTCATAATTATAATTTACACTACTGTACCTTTGTCATTCTTAGAGTGTTCTAGTTATGAAACCAACTTCTCATACTGTAAACGAATATGTCATATTTTGTCAGCAGCAATCTCATAGATCTTTTTACCTCATCTCTTGTTAGTCAAGAGGCTAAGTTGAATTCTTTATATAACATACCTTGGTTTTGTTTTCCTACAGTGTTCACCCACATGGCTTTGTTTAAGGACACATTCTCAGGGTGCCTATTATCAAGTGCCACATGACTATATAATTTTATAGTTTTTACTACATTCGTGAACATTGAGCTTACTTCCTATCACCAAAGTGACACAGTGTTTATCATGAAACAGACGTTGTCATCACTGGCCCAAACAAGGTCTTGTTTCCAAAGTGATTTGGGGATGTACACATTGTACTAGAACAGTGGTTCTCAACCTCCGAGTTACAATCCCTTTGGGGTTCAAACAGCCATTTCACAGGGGTTGCCTAAGACCATTGGAAAACACAGATGTTTACATTACTACTTATAATGGTAGGAAAATTACAGTCATGAAGTAGCAACAAAGCAATTTTATGGTTGGGGGTCATCACAACATTAGGAACTGTATTAAAGGATCACAGCATTAAGAAGGTCGAGAACCACTGTTGTAGAAGGTGAGATCCAGGATCTGAACAGAAGCTATTAGGATGCCCACAAAACACAACCCCATAAGGGTACACTGAGGAACAAAATCCCATGTGAGTCCCTACTCTTTGCATAACCCTTCCCAAACACAACATTCTTCACTAAAAAGAAAGCGAGGAGAAAGGGAACCCAAGAGATGTGACAGAACCAGCTCTTGTGGAGTGAAAGAGAACAGAGAGCACTTCCTCCCAACTTTACTATGCTGATGGCTTGAAGTCGCCTGCAGTGTGAACATTTACACTGCAGACACTGACAGGACAAGTCCAGGAACCTCTTCCTGAGGAGTTCCATTGATGACCACCTGCTAAGAGGAACCCTTTGCATCAGTTTTAAACTGATTCTGACTTCTCAATGCTCTCACAGTCTGACTCATTTTATACACTAAAAATACTCAGGTTTAGATTGAGAAGCTCTCTAAAAGTTACCCAGTAAGCATTTGTTCACCATTCAGGTCTTTTCACCCAATCAGAATCACAGAAGATAGAGATTATTTCTGATTGCAGCAATTAAAGAAGATTCCCAGAGACGGAATTATCTCAACACATCTTAAAGAGTCAGTGTGAGGCTTTCCTTTCAAGGTCTGTGTTAGCCATATGGCACTGTGAGTTTCCCAAAAGAGGAAGCCCAGTGCTGATGGCATCTTCAAAGCCAATCTGAGTGACTTCTTTACTTAGGATCTGGCTGAAGGTGGTTATTATGGGGTTGAGTTCTGAGTAACATCAATGACCAGGACAGTATCATTGTCTTCACCACCAGGACACAGAATGTTCTTGGTGAGAAGGGTCAATGGATTCAGGAATTGACTGCTGTAATCCAGAAGAGATTTTACATCCCTGGGGACAGGGTAGACTTTAACACTGTAGGTGAGTCTCTACATTGCAAACTCCTGGGATATCCTGCTATGATATAGTATGGTTTATTACTGGGAACTAGGCCAAGGACTGTGAGGTCATGGTATCCAGAGAACTCTGAGGACATGGAGTCCAAGCTATTAAGTCTGTGGATGGCCTGATGATACATACTAGAGACCCTGTTCATACTATGTTGATACCACCATGGATCTGTGCCACTTAGACAAAGCGTACTTTGTCTTGTACTTGTACTTGTCAATATAAAGAGCATGATGCCCTGGGCCTGAATGTTAATACTTACCTACAGAGAGAGAGCCCCTCCATCTTAGTTAGGGTTTCTATTGCTATGAAGAGACACCATGACCATGGCATCTCTTATAAAGGAAAGACATTTAATTGGGGTGGTTTACATTTTCAGAGGTTCAGTCCATTGTCATCATGGTGCAACATGGTGGTAACATGCTGGCAGACATGGTGCTGGGGCAGGAGCTGTGAGTCCTTACATTTTGATCCACAGGCAATAGTGAGTGAACTGAGACACTGGGTGTATACATATGAGACTTCAACACCCACCTCCACAGTAACACACTGCCTCCAACAAGGCCAGTGAAGAAAAGGCATTTTGTTTATCTTCGTGCCTGCATGGCTGTCCTCAGAGCAGTATTTACAGGAATAACAGAATAAGAGGTGGCTGGTGACTAATAAGCCAGGAACTTTTATTTATAAGATATTGTTGAAGACAAAAAACAATAAAAAGTTCATATGGGTTATTGCAATTAGGAAGAATATTGTTGATTTGAAGGTTATAATGTCTTAACTAAAGTGTTTTGTCTCAAACGTTTAAAATATTATTTGTTGTTGCTGTTGTTACTTATTATTATTTATTATTGTGTGTGTAGATGCCACAACATGCATGTGGGTTTTTTTTTTTCCTTTTGGGGGTGGGTGGGTTCTGAGGTCAAATTCAGGCGATCAAGCAAGTGCATTTACCCACTGAACCATCTTGCTGGACCTTGCTTCAGACCTTTATGAGGAGTTGACAAGTTAGAATGGGGGAAGGGTAGTGGTGGGAGGAGTTATAGTTCATAATTTACTGTCCAGAAACTCTCAGTCACCTGCATTTTTATCCTTGTGTCTAGCTAGTTTCACAGAATAAGCAGTACTAATGTGAGCTAATCACTCATACGACATAAAAGAAGAGTTTAGCCCTAGTGGTATAGCTCCATGGTAGAGCACAGCCTAGGCTACAAGATCCCTGGATTCAGTTTAGGGTTGGGGTGATGAAAAAAGAAAAAATAAGAGTAAAAGAAGGGCCTATGTTTAGCCATGTAGTCTTGTCTGAAGATTTAGGCAATGAGGCAAAGGTCTGTAGGGTTGTCAATATTTAAACACCACGGTGACTCAAATTATATAATTCTCAGCATCTCCTTAAAAATAAGAAATTGGTGGTTAGCTAGGTTTGATGTGGTTGGCTGAGATTGCAATAACAGAAATAGAATTTAAGCCCATCCTTTTCTAGCTTTTGTTTTACAGCACCAAGGTATTTGCTTGTATGGAATAAATGTGTTAACAGTCAATGTTAAAGTTAATGGTATTTTAATGATTTTTTCATGTACACACTTCTCAGTTTTCAGAAAAAAAACAGCTTCAAGGAATTAACTCTGAATGTTCACTGGGTGGTTCAGAAGTGTGTAGGTTCCCAGGAATAAATCTGCCCTTTGTATGCATGACATGAGAGAAATCTAGGGCTGACTCCTTGGGCCTTTCTATTTAGAGTGAAATTTTCTGATGATAATTCCTGCAAAACAGCAGAAAGTATATCTAATCTAAAATATCCTTTATTGTTTCCTCCTCTCCTGTGTGAGATTTGTATGAAGAGCTTTCAGACCTTCACAGAGCTCCTTGAGTGAGTGAGATGATGGGGGCACGCAGAGAGCACAGAAACAGAGTGGCTCTTAGATATGAACTTCTGCCACAAATGTTAAAAAAAAGCCATATATGTGTGTATAACATATACACACAAGAACATGTGTGGATAGACAGACAGACAGACAGACAGACAGACAGACAGACAGACAGGTATCAGACGTAAGAACTGAAAAAGACCATCAAAGGAATTAATAAAATCATACAAACCACTAATCCAATTGGCTACATCATTTTAGGAAAATACATGCTGAAAGCTGCTTCTCGTGGAATGCTGTCCATCACTGAGTTTATTGGCTATTGCAGCTCCCTGGGGCTCTGCTGTGCTTGGGATGCTCACAGCAGTGAATGGTGCGATGCACCTCAAGTGCTCTTCAGCTCAGCAGGAGACTCTAACCTGCTGGCCTGAATCATTTGGCGTATATTCCGTGCATGAATTACTGTGGCATTTATGAGTGTGAGGTGATAATTTATGCTTGCAGGTACTTTTTTAAAATTGAGGATCCAATCATCTGGTTCATATATATCATGTTTTATGAGGTTGTTTTAGTAAACAAAGCAGGTGTTGTTTAATAGTAGTTGCATTACAGTCTCTGAGCAAAAAATGGAAGCAAAACAAAAGCTAATACACTGTGGCTGTTCTCCCATCCTAGGCATAGGGACTGTATCTATTCTAAGCCAAAGCTGAAGGACATCTTTTCCTTGCTAGCAGTAGGACTGTGCACTTTCTAACCTGAGCAAAGAAAGAAATCCCACTTTGTAGCTTTCTTGCCTCCTTTGCCTCGCTGAGGAACTAACTCATGAATCCTATACTAAGAAGCTCAAACACGGATATGATGTGCTGTCATCGGAGCTGAACTCCTCCAGGATCTCCTAATGTAGGGAGGAAAGTCATAATAAGGCAGAGAAAATGAAGCATAAGCCTTGGAATTATAACACTAGAGAAGAGGGGGGAAAAAGAAAAGTACAAAAGCTATAAACTGTGTGTTTGTTTTTGTTTTTGTTTTACCAGCACACAAAGTATGTGTATAAGTTAGTACTTGAAGACATTTTAGAAGAATTCAATATTAGGAAATGATGTTTCGAAGGAAGTTATAGAAACAGACAGGAATGGCAGTCATCAGAATTTGGAGATGGGGCAGTAGATTTAAATTCTAGGTTTTGCTTCTGAAATTATAATCACTGGCAAAATTTATAACCTCTCTAAGATCAGGATTAAAATTTATCCTTTTTGATGGGGTCTGGCAGTTAATGGGTGTGATTATATTCTCTTCCTCAGATTGATAAGAGAAAGTGTGAATATGACACAATACACAGAGAGAAAAAGAGGAAAGATAATAGGCGTGCAAGAGACTGCAGAAAAGAAGACGTGCTTTTGAAGACTCCTAGCGTAGTTAGGAAGGACCATGTTCAAGATACTCATGAATAGGATCTTCAAAGGTGTGTGTCAGTTTTCTATTATTGTAACAAAATACCTGGATAGTCAACTTCATAAGGAAAGGGTATATTTGGACTCACAGTTTCAAAAATATTGGTCCATGGTCACTTGATCCTATTGCTTTGAATCTGTGGTGGCTCCCTCTGTATGTCCTGGGGAAACATGGCAAAGAAGACCTCTTCCATTTATGCTTAATAGAAAGCAATGAGCAAGGACCAAGGTCCCAAAGCCTTTCAAGGACGCATCCCAGGGGCCTAACTCCTTTCTTCTAGGTGTTGCCTCTCAAAGGTTCTATGAATTCCCACTAGCATAAATGAGCCAGGGACCATGAGCCTACGGGAGATTTTCACACCCATACTACCACATTTTCTGATCTCATCCTGTGTCTGCTGAGCTAGAAACTCTGAAGTAGGACCCATCCGAGCTGTAGCAGAAACTCCAGGTTACACACACGCATGTGAAAATCTGGACAACCAAACAACAGAATACACTGCCTGGAGGAGCTTGTTTTCGGTATTCTAGAAAGTTGGCTGTCCTCTCAACTCCGTTTTCTCAGTTCCTTTTATGCTCTGCGGAAATATAAAACCAAACAGCAAAAAGGAAAAAGCTGAGAAATACTATCATTGTGCTCTGGGTCTACAAACAGCAGCTGCAGAAGTCTCCATGGATGTGTTGAGCACAGCACTACTAACTCTGCTCCCTGTCCCAGATGCCCACATTCACGAATCATGTGTAAAAATAAACCCTTAACTAGAGATTCAGAAGTGTCCTATTTGCCTTGCATTAGTGTCTTGGATTCTCTTTATGTGCTGAGAGCTATTATAATTATTCTCATTGGGTTTTCACAACAGCCCTGTGAAATGGACACTATTATTATTATCTCTGCTTAAGGAATGAGGGAACTGATAAGCTTAGAATGAACATGGCCAAGCTGTCTTACACAAGATTCTGAGCCCTTTTTATTCCTCTACCACATATAAAAATAAAACAGAAATTGCTTTATGCTGATCTTCATACTATCATCCTTCTTTAATAATAACTTTTTTATTATTTGTATTGTAAAAGTAATATAGATATTCACAAACTGTTCTCCCTAAGTTCCTTGCCTAAAGTTATGGTTTGGAAGAAAATAACCCATACCCAAATGCATTAGAATGGTGAGAATGATCATGCATTGTCTCAGTTGGGTATTCCATTGATAGGAAGACACAGCATGACCATGGCAACTATATAAGAAATATTATCTAGGGCTGGCTTACCATTTCAGAGGTTTAGTCCATTGTCATCATGGCAAGAAGCATGGTGGCATGCAGACAGACATAGTGCTAGAGAAGGAACTGAGAGTTCTACATTCTGATCTGCAGGCAACAGGCCTGGAACTGGGTGTGGTTTGATTACATATGAGACCACAAAGCCCATCCCCACCATGACACATTTCCTCCAAGAAGGCCACAC
Source organism: Cricetiscus sungorus (assembly GCA_030556225.1). Taxonomy (NCBI): domain Eukaryota; kingdom Metazoa; phylum Chordata; class Mammalia; order Rodentia; family Cricetidae; genus Cricetiscus; species Cricetiscus sungorus. The sequence goes on along the minus strand of JANBXA010000372.1, from coordinate 18,489,266 downwards.
CCACTCCAACAAGTCCTCACCTCCTCATAGTGCTACTCCCTATGGGCCAAGCATTCAAGCACATGAGTGTAAGGGGACCATACCTATTCAAACCACCACATGCTTGTTCCCACTTTAGCTCAACTTGAGCAACCCAGGTGACACTATGAGATGTATTTAGGAAATGCTGTATACCACTATCTCCTTATAGTATTCTACAACACATACTAAAGGCTCTAGAAAAGGAATATATGGTCAATGCATGCAACTCATAATATTCAAAGAGGAAATAAAGGTCATACAAGATTATTCATTCTTGCTTCTGGTGTCTCAAATTAGTCTAGAGGGCCCCATAACATGCAAGCCTCCACCAAATAATGACTCATTAGGGTTAAATAGAATCAGGGTTTATGTGTATTTGATTTTCAAATATACTCACATAGACTAACCCATCTTCCATTTATCTCTGGGTTCTGGACCACCTTGATGTCTATGGCGAAGAGGCTTTAAAGTATTAACATGAAGTCTCTTTAGATGATTTGATAAAGCATACACTATAGATTTTCTGATTCACAAGACCTAGGAAAGAGTTCAAGAATTTTCATGTTTAATAGGTTCCCAGGTCATGCTGATACATCACATCCATGGACCAAACTTTAAGGACCACTGTAACAATCCTTCAAAGGAATCTTCTTAGCAGAAACTTCTTGTAGTCTTTGGAAATCCCTTAAAATGGGTGTGTAAGAACATGACCTTCATGCAGTTATTTAGAACCAAATTCACTGGCATATGGTAGCAGAGTTAGTAGCACCCCTTTATAAAGAAATGCATATATAAAACCTCTAGTCAACTGTCATCTTGTCTCCATGACAACAGTTAAAGTATAACCAAAAGAAAAAAGGAAAGAAAGAAACAGAAAGAACAAAAAGAAAAGTTGTTGACACTGTTGCTAACTCATCCTAAATGTCCAGATGAGTGTTGGTAGCAGTGGGAGGGACAGCAAGGACAAGACCAGTTATATCCAATCAGAGGCATGACATCTATCACCAGAGTCAAATGAATGTGTGACATTTCTTAAGTGGAACAAATTCTACAGGAGGATGTTGATGCCACTGGCAGTTTTTATGAATTATACATGATGCACTATTTTAAAATTCAGTGGAAAACTGCCATTTACCCTTACAATACAAGATATTATGTAAGAAGTGAGATTTTGGGTGAGTAAACCTGAGGTGGTACCAAGCAAAAGGACCATAAGCACACTTCTTTGTGGACTCTGGTACCTGACAGAAGACAGGAGCTTTCCAAAGCAGATGAGTCTCACTTCTGTGCTCAGGGGCTTTAGCTCATCAGCCACTTCCTACAATACACTTTATCATTTTGATGGTTTGGAGTTTTATCTCCTACATTCAGTGGTAATATATAGGATACTTTACATTTAATAGAAACACCCATTATATACAAGGTGCTTTATCCTGGGGGGGGGGTGTTAAGTTTAAGAATTTTCATCATGACTAGAAGTGGATGGAGTTATAGGAGAATTAAAATTCTCCTAGAATTTATTAGTTAATCAACAGTCCATTGATAAGTCTGCACATTCCAAACATTGATGCTGACTCGGGGTGGTTAGAGCCATAGAAAATGCAGATATGCATATACACACCAGTCTGGACCCTTAAAGAGTTTAAAGTGGTGATCAAGTGTTTGCTATTTTTGACATTTTCAAAACCCTACTACAATCATTTGTCAACCTTTTAACTAAGATCACATAGAGAACTTTTCTGTGTAAAGGTTTATTTTATTAGTACTTAGAAATGGTATTTTCATCAGAGAACGTTTCTTTGTGTGGTGGACAGCAGTTCACACAGAACTTCACAACTGGTCAGACTGTAGCAAATTGAGTATTAGTAGGGTGCTGTGGTAGTTGAAAGGAAAATGTTCCCAAAGGAAGTGGCACTAGTAGGAAGTGTGGCCTTGTTGGAGGAAGTATGTCACTGTGAGAGTGGGCTTTGAGGTCTTTTTTGCTCACGCTTCTGTCGGTGGACTTCCTGTTGCCTGAAAGATGTAGGATTCTTAGGTATTCCTCGAGCACAATGTCTGCCATGCTTCTTGTCATGTTTACAATGGACTGAACCTCTGAAACTGTAAGTGAGCCACCACAATTAAATGTTTTCTTTGTAAGAGTGGCCGTGGTCATGGTGTTAGTTTCCAGCAATGAAAACTCTAAATAAGACAGGTGCTCATGAAAGCTAGACCACAGGGAAGAGTCTTTCAGGTCATCTGCATTTTGAATCATCTGAGTCCTGTGTCCTACATGTGTGGTATCTTCAGCAATAGGGACCCACTATTAACCCCTGAGAGGCAACCAAGAACTACACTGATAATCTATTTTATTTTGGGAGTCACTTTGACTATCTTGATCAGCCATTCCAAAGGAAGGCTCTTGTGCATAATACTAGGGATTTTGTTAGTTTGTGGTTCTTGTAGAGAGCATTGTCAGCCCAAGTGGCTTGACTTCCTTTAAGAGATATTGCACATATCTGTACCTATATTTATGTCAGCATCTATCTATTATATAATAGTGTATAAGTTTAGGTAAAAACAAAATAATATGATTTCCTTAAGTTTTATCAAACAACCTTAGTGTTATTTTTCTCTTGTCCTTCCACCTTCTGTATTGACCCCCATCCTTCTATCTGGTTGGAGCCACCTCCCAGTATTCTATTACCCACTTTTACCACCTGTACCCTGCTATTCTTCTCTCCACCACCTTTGTAACTTCTTGATTTCTGTGGCTATGCCATGTTGTATATTCACATCCAAGGATTTGGAGTTAGGAACCACAGATGAGAGAGAACATGTGTCATTTGTCTTTCTGGGTCTGGGTTACCTCACTCATTATAATTTTTTGTGACTCAACCAATTCATCTGCACATTTCACTTTTCTTTACAGCTGGATGATATTCTGTTGAGTATGTTTTACATTTTCATTACTCACCTATAAATTGAAAGAAATTCAGGTTGTTTCCATTCCATGGCTATTACAAATACTGCAGCCATTAACATTGCTGAGCAAGTATCTGTGGAGTAGGATGTGGTATCCTTTGAACATATGTCAAGGAGTGTTAAAGCCTGGTTGTGTGGTATATTTATTTGTAGCTTTTTGAGGATTCTCTATACTGATTTCCAGAGTTGCTGCAACAATTTGCATTCCTACCAATAGTGAGTGAGGGTTCCTCTTTTCCCACAACCTCACAAGCATTTGTTGCCAGTTGTTTTATTGATCTCAGCCATTCTGACTGGGAAAAAAATCAAATCTCAATGTTGTTTTAGTTTGCATTTCCCTAATTGCTAAGAATGATTAAAACTTTTTGTGGTTTTTCTTAGCCATTTTTATTTCTTCTATTAAGAACTCTGTATAGATCCCTAACCCACTTTTTAAATTGGGTTTGTTCCCTTGACTCTTTGTTTTTTGAGTTCTTTGTGTATTTTGGATATTAATCCTCTGTCAGATGCTTGGCTGGCAGAGACTTTCTTCCATTCTGTGGATCTTTCTCCTCTCTGGATTGATTGTTTCTGTAGCTGTACAGAAGCTTTTTAGTTTTATGTGGTTCCAGCTGTCAATTGTTGACCTAATTCCTTGAAAAGAAAGAAAGAAATGCAGAGTTTGGGGTGTAGTCTCAGATGCCCTAGAACAGAATTTACATTTACATTTCCAAACTCCCCCAGTGACTTATCCTCATCAAAACTTGAAAACCCACTCACTAGAGAACAGAAGCAAGGATTTAAGTCATGATTTTATTTGGGAGTGAAAGCCCAGGTGGGCAAGAGCAAAGGTCAAGGGGGAGTAAGACAAGGAAAGCTACAAAGCCCTGCAATGGGGTTGTCTGTGGCTGCATAGTGTGGAAGGTCACGGTGGGTTTATCAGTATAGGGCTTTGCTCTGTCTATGTAGCTTCTCTTACCCAAAGTCTGCAAGTTTCACACCTCCTCCATGCCTCACTCCTGCTCTCTATGGGTTGACCTTACGATGCTAAGAAGAGATACCTCTGTTCTTCAGGGATTACAGTATTCAGGTCTGAAAGAAGAAAAGTGGGTGCAGATAAAGAAGGTAGAAGTGGGAGGTGCTTACGGATTAAGGGTTTTTGAACACAAAATTTGGGTCTAAAGTATTGCAGTGTTTGATCACATTGTTAAACCTGGGACTATGTTAATAAAATCACCCTTGGGTCAGGGGGCAAAAGCAGCTAGTAATTTATAGGAATTAGCCATAAAGAGCACAGAGGAGTCAAGAAGATGCATAGAGAGACACACAGGAAGGAATAGGGAGAAACTTAGAGATTCTCTTTGCTTTGGGATAAGTGGAGAGACATTGTCATGCTGGGTCTCTCTCTGTTGAAATGAGAAGTTCAGCTGGCTGTTTCTCAGCTTCTCTGAACTAGCAGGTTTTCACCCCAACACCTGACTCCCCAGTCTTCATTGGTAAATAGAAGGTACTTGAAAACTACATTTGGCAGTGGTGACCAGGCTGATTTGGTGCTGGTGGGACCAGAAATCATGGTGCTGACTGCAGGACTGTGGGCCACAGATGGTGGATTGAGGTGCAGCTGCTAAGCCAATAGAAAATAAAATTGAATGTAAGGAATTATAGATATTCCTGTGCAGTTAAATCATTAGAAGTGAGTAGAAATACCATTTATCTATCAGTCACCAGAAACACAGAAAATCTACTAACAAGGTAATTAATTCACTTATGGATCATGAATCTTAACAAGAAATTGTCATCACAACTTGGAGTAGATGAAGTCTTTTTTTTTTTTTTAACACTTTTAGTACTCTTTGGCTCCTTGAGTTATAACCTCTTGTTCCTTTGGGATCACTGGGGACTTCTGTGTATCTGTTATTCAATTAACTACATTCCTTACTTTGTATTTTTAGCATTGCTTCCCCTCAGTTAAATTATAAGCACACTTCTGGTATGCATATAATATTGCCCACATCTCAGATATTCAGGCTCTTCCCTAATCCCACAGCATAGTAGCCTGATTCACACTACTGTACTTTGATAATGTCGTACCACATCTCTACTATTACACACACTAGCTAGAAGTGAAGTCCATGATTAACCAACTAATCTAGGTTAGTAAACTAGTAGGCAAAGTATAGGCAGTATCAATGATGCCAGACAATGAGGGAAATCTAGAGCTGGGAGATCCTGGTACCCACTCTCCCAAGTGTGTCACTCCTGTGAGAAAAGCTGACTCAGACCACACAGATCTCACCCAGTGTGGAGACCTGAAATATTATGAAATGGGAAAACACCTATCATGAGGAGCTATAAGGGGAATAAAGCTTTCCATTTTTACCATTCCCCACATCACTCAGAAAAGAATCCCTCGTAAAGCTCTGCTGCTCTTAAAATGAAAAACTCCTCACTTATTTCTATAACAGTGTCTATTTTGTCAGGGAAAGTCTTCAAACACAATAAGTAAAAACCAGGAAGACATGCAGCCATTGAATTTTAAACCATCTGCATATTTATAGATGGTAAACCTCCCTAACCTCTAGAGTTTAGAAAACTCAGGATTTCTACTGAAAAGAGAGAGAGCCCATTTCTCCCAGAGCAAAAGAATTGAAATATGTGAAGAGACAAAAGGCAGAAGTTACTCTCTGAGTGCAGCACAGCTTTCTCTCTCTCTCTCTCTCTCTCTCTCTCTCTCTCTCTCTCTCTCTCTCTCTCTCTCTCTCTCTCTCTCTCCTATCTCGCTTCCTCGCTCTCTCTCCTGTGTGTGTATGGGTGCGTGTGTGTGTGTGTGTGTGTGTGTGTGTGTGTGTGTGTGTGTGTGTGTGTGTGTGTAAGCTCACACCCCCAGGTGCTAGGTAATCTTCATTGCATCAGCCCCGAACTCTAGACACTGTGAGAAAGTCCTTGAAGGCATGAGAACTCAAATGTATTTGTTGTACTCTGAAAAAAGGTTGTCCTTTCCAAATTCTACTTGAAATTCCAGTCTCAACCTATGCACCGCCACCATTGCACTTTGGTAGCTGACCATGTCTTCAGCTCATGCCAAAAGGGCTGTTGCATGCATGTTAATAGACATGACTTCTAGGAATGTGTTGTTAGTAAATACTCCATTTCTCATGCTATTGTAAAAATAATAGTAATCTCTACTTGGGTTCATGTGGTAATGAAAATTTATTTCCCAAAGGTGGTTTATAAGTCAGTTAGGGATTCATTGGCACTGACAACTATTCCTCACCAAGATGTTAACATTCCCTTCTAAAGGTTTCATTGGACTTAGGGTGAATGAAGTCTTTACTAGGAAGAGGGAATGTTGGCTTTCTTCGTGTGTCTGTTTTCTTGATTTGAGTTATTAGAGGCTCTACACCTCAGTAACATTAATGTGTGATAAGTTAAAAACCTGTTAATTCTCCTGGGAAGACTATACTTGAAGATATGAGTTAGCTATTAGCCTTTTAACTTCTCTAATTATTGAGCCTTTTTGATATTTTAGGAAAATAAATGCATCTTAGGAGACAGATATCCATTAGTCCTAACCATTCACTTTTCACATTGAGCCAAATCCCTCAATAATTAATTACTCAAATAATACTTGTCACTGCACACATAGTATGTGTTGAGACCTGCTGTCACCATGTTGGTGAGCAGTGATCTATGGTATCTGATGACCCAATAGGAGTGACATGCTGTTAGGGTCTCACTTTCATAACTGATTAGCTATTAATACACTTGTAATCCTACAAGTATATAATGTTTTTTAAATATTAACAATTGATGACTTCAATATAATTTTCAGGATTTAGAACATTTAAGTGAGACATTCTTCATATAACATAGATAACATAGATAGGATAACACAATGAACAATGAGTCTGTTTGCACTGTTTTAATCAGACAGTACATACCCTGCAAAAAATCATAAAAAGATGACATGGCACAATTAAAATGTATTTATAAAAGCTCTGTTATTAACCTTTAATAGTTCCTAACATATTCCTGTGTGTTATACCTTAAACACTCTTCTTTTAGGCACCCCAAATCATTGATATAGATACAAAGACTCTCATGTAAAAGATATGCCATCGTTATGACAGTAGATAGACAGCCAGAAACAAAAAGCAGCATCTTCTAAGGATGTCTTAAAACATGCAACTTGGGATACACATTATTCCACAATTATGTACCTTGCTTGAAAAGAAAACATTTACTTTCCCCTGTACTGCAGAATATAAAGTGGTTTCAGATTGAGCTAAAGAGGCATGTGTAGGCAGAGAGATATTCTGAATTTTTAAATGCTATCCTTTTCAAATATAAAGTTTGCAACATTACCCCAGCCCAGAACTTTAATAAGGATAGTATTTTACAAGCAAATTTCTTTAAAAAAAAAAAAAGAAAAGAAAGAAAAAGCAAACAAACAACAACAAAAAAAAACGGTCTTGTAATTTTACTTCAGGACAAATTAAAATATATGTGAATTATTATATGTTATATCATTTTGAACATTTACAATATACAAAAACATTTTCTTTGGGAAAAAATATTAAGCTCCAATGATAGTTTGCATTTGTTTTATGTGCTAAAGAAAATTCAAAAGGCACCAATATAAATAATGTTCATTATTATTGGAATTGTTGGTAGAAATTCTGAGTTCCAAATTGACCTTTATGTCAACTAACTCTGAAGTTCTGGAAAACAGATTGACTATTTTATCAGGATGAATGGAACAGAAATTTTTTATGTTTACTTATTGTCCCTTCTCCCTCCTCCTGGAATTCCTACTGTTTACCATAAACCCTCTCATAGGAAAGCACTTTTTAAAAAACACTTAGCTCTTTTTCCTAATACCCTTCCCTGAACTTTAGGCTTCTTTATTTTCTTTTCTGTTGGTAAATTATTCACATCTCTGCCAGCTGGTTGGTACCTCGCATGGGATGGAGCACAGCATTAATCTTCAGGTAAAGTTATTGGAAAAATATTGGAAAGCAACCTGTGAGGTGTGACCGCCCTGGAGATCACACATCAGATATCCTGCATAGCAGATGCCTACATTGCAGTTCATAACAGCAGCAGAATGACAGCTATGAAGTAGCAAAAAAAATAATGTTATGATTAGGTGTCACCACAACACAAGGAACTGAAATTAAGAGTCACAGCTTTAGGAAGGTCAACAACCACTGCCCCAAAGTGTGACTAGATGGAGATGTTTTTCTACTTATTTCCCATTCAATTAACTCGGATAGAAAGAATATTTATGAATGATGCTTTTGCAGCATATGTTATACTCCCTCCATAAACCTGAGAATTGTAGCACCTATGAAGAGCAGATATACACATGGGATGTGTACATGGAAATGTATGCACTGGACTAAGAGGAAGGGGGTGTGGCTTCTTCAGTAGCCAGCCCCCAGCCAGCTTCCACTTCAGGATTTCATGACGGGCTAAGTGGAGAAACAAAGTATTCATTTGATCTCCCTCATAGAACTGTCACATAAGATAAGTAGGAGCTGGCACTTTGAGTACTATAAGAATCATAAAACGGAAACGGTATTTATATTTATTTATGAGGTGTTATTGTGCCAGAATGTACTAGCCGTGGAGTATGTAATATCTCTTAAGAATTAACATTAAGTTGTTTTATTTCTAAACGTAACAAACTAAGCAAGTGTACATTTGGAAACTCACCCATTTTCCCTTTAGTAGAGCAGAGACATCCAGTGCTTCAGTGGTAACAGATGTCTCCTAGGTCACCCATCAGTCCCTTTGCTGCCCTGCTTCATCTTTCTGTCGGCCCTCTTTCATAGCTGGTATGCCCCATGTAACCCAAAATCCTTTTCTAAACTCATTCCTCTTTATATGGAGACTGTAAAGTTCACAGTGAGAGTGGTCAATCCTGGAAGAGATCTGATTAACCATTATTTTTGATGTTCAATGGGAAGTAAATACCTTCAAAACAATAAAAAAAAAAAGAGAGAATCATAAAATTGCAGGATGATTTGCCTTCCTTCCTGTGATTCAGAGAAAGTTAAACAGTACAGAATGTGCACTTTTAAGATGTTACACCATTTACCTTGATGTTCAAATGATAAAAGAATTTCTTTTACAAAATGAGTCTGGTGTGGCAGTGCAGGCTTATAATTTCAGCTATTCAGGAAGCTGAAACAAGAGGATTCCAAGGTCAAGGCCTGCCTGGGCAACTTAGTATAACCTTGTTTCAAATTTTCAAATAAATAGCTTCTGAGGACATTTTTAGCACCATGCTGGAGTGCTTGCCTAGCTTGATCCAGGCCCTAGGTTCAGTCTCCAGTATTGCCAAAAGAAAAATGAAAATCCAGAAACTCCTCTTCAGTATCCCAACACTTTATTGCTTGTGTTCTTAACCAAACCGAACTGCAGCCAAATTGGTAATTTCAGCTGCCTTGGAAGCTCATCTCAAACAGATAGTGAATACCCATGGTGGTGCTCTGCTAAATTCTGTGCTGAGGACTCCCTGGGTGCTTTGCTAAGTCCTGTGCTGAGGGCTAAGAGCATGCTGACTTCCTTAGCTCTCAACACAGCCCTCTGTAGGTGGGCTGGAAACATCACAGTCCTTTCTCTCCAGGTGAACAGGTTGTGGGTAAGATTTATCAATATCTCAAAGGACATCAAGATGAGTCTACATTTATCTTACTTCAAAACCAATACCAGTTTTCCTCTTTCTTGCACTGGCAATATACTTAGTTCTGTTCTAATCAGTTTCAGAGTGCTACAATTCCACAAGGAAGGAGATCAAATGGGGAGAATCACATCATTCCCTTTCAAATTGCTTAAAAGATTCTTATGCCATCATGTTGATCTTTAAAGGTATTTAAGGAAAATGTTAACATCTTTGCCCAAAAAGAATTTTTAAGATACTAATTATCATGAAAAATGCATACTCAAATACATCTCTTTAATTAATCAAGTTACTGCTTGATTAAGCTATGCCTGAGGCAATGCACAAGCTTTTCAAATATTTAATTTATGTATCAGGATTGTAACATTTGGATTGTGATAACTGTCATTTTAAAAACTAATATTCCTTTGGAAAATCATTTTGGTTTCCTCCAATCTTATTTGCTGACAACATGCGAACTCTTTTCTCTTGAAATTTTGCAGGGAAGTTACCATTGTAAAATACAAAAATTATTAAGTCGTTTATAGCTCGATGGGCCATTAGGAGAATAAATGAATATATTCACAAGTGCAACTCCAATTTGTCATCTTTAGGTGGTTTTCTGAGTAGATATTTATAATTTGTAACTTTTTGAGAGGAAAGAAATGAAAGCATTCGCTTAATATATGCAAGAACCTGGGTCCTGGGCTGGGGAGATGTCTGCATAGGTGAAGTGCCACCAACACAAACATCAAGACCCAAGTTTGTGTCCTCAGAACTCATGTTAAAAGATACAGGGTAAGGAGGTTGAGACAAGCTGGAACCCTGAAGTTTATTGGCCAGCCAGCCACGTCATATCAATGAGCTTCGGGTTCCCTAAGAAACTCCATCTTAAAAAAATAAGAGAGATCAAAGTCACTTGATGTTGACCTCCAGCCTCCACAAGCACTTGTGTGCATGCCCCACTCACACGAACATGTACATACACCACACACCCAGCACAAAACAGTAATACAACACAGCACATACAAAACAATCCCAGGGTCCATTAATGGCACTGAGAAAAGTGCATGGTGTGTTTTGGTTGTGTCTCTGACTCTAATACTAGAAGGTGGTCTAGGAGATCTCAGTTTTAACCAGAGCAACAGGAAAGTTGTTTAAAAGCTGAGGCTTTTTCTTTTGGTTATATTTGTGTAATAGGATTGACAAGTCTGTTGATTCAAGGGATCTTGTAGCTGTTAATCCCAGGAAGTATCTGTCCAATGACTGCAAACAATTCCACCTAATGGAGAATGTACACATTGGCATGTTTGGGGCCCAGGTTTGATCAGCAATACAAAATTTAGCAACTGCTGTCATAGTTTATCATTTATTTGCTATTATTTAAAAAAAATCTCTGTGCCTGTTCTATGTCTGTTATCTAGTTTCAAAAGGAATAGAAGTAGCAGCCATAGGTTTTGGGGGTTTTGTTTTGTTTTTCAGAATTTTCATTATGAACTCCAGACTTTCTTATTCTCACTCATGCAGTCCCACTTGTTTACTGTCCCTCAGGACAAAGCTATCAAGTAATCTGCCAGCATCCCCAGCATGAAGTGCAGCTCCTAGACATTGCTGAAGAAATACGCTCTAGGTCTCTAATGCATTTCAAAGGTTTGAAGAATATACATTTTATATTCAAAGAAAATGGTGCTGAGTAAGGTACCCAAGTGGATTATATGTCTTCATTCATCCAAGAATGGAACAGCCAACATATTTATAATGCTACTTTCACCTTTTCTTTCTGTTCTCTCCCCATGAATTCCTAAAACTTCTGAGCAGCTCAGCTGCCCTTCGTCATCTCCTTCCCCAGAGGGAGTCTAAAAGCTGCCATTACCTAGAAAAGTGGGAGCTGGAAATGTTTTTCCTAAATGGAAAACTGCTGCAGAATGATACGATCTGAGGACTTTTGTTAGGCACACACCATGTGCTGGTGTCTGTCGTGGAGGGAGGAAAATGCTTGATGTGGGATTGGTTCTTGCTTCAAGAAGCTCAGTGTAGTGAAAACAGATGTGTGAACAGCAGCACTATAGAGAAAAGACAGGCAAGGCAGGTGTGAAGCGCCTTGCCTTGTCAGTCAACTCAAATGGCTACACCCCTTGTAGAAGCAATAGTAAGGAGTTACATTAATTAATCTTTTTATACAAAGGAGCCTGCCTGTCCAGAGATTTGGGAGTGAAATTATTTGACCTGAAAAAATATAGAAGGGTATACATGATCATCTACCCTTACTGAGGTTATCTGGCTCTGATTAAAATATTAATGGGTTTGCTCTGGTTGAACTGCCAGCAGAAATAATTCACTTTATTGTCAAGCTTAGCCTCCAATTTACATTTGTAGTTTTCCAGTCAAAGTGCAAGGATTTATCCAATAGTTGCTATTACAAGGAAATGCTATACTTTCTCAAGTAATATCTTTAGTTCACAGCCCGGGAGTTACATTGTTTATTGAGCCAGTTCTTGGAATTAAGATTGGGCCCTTTATTATATAACCTGTATGAGGGGAGACAAGCCCTACACTAAGTGAGAATTACTCTTATGTAGACTGGGCTAGAAGATGAGCATAAACGAAGGCTCAGTCTCACAGTTCATTTAGAGCTGTTACCATTTAAAGTTTAGTGGGGGACTGTTAAGCAGTTAGCCCAGGAAATACGTGCAGAAGACAGGTTAGCAATAGCCATGGTAGTACCTTTAATGAGTTTAAAGTTAGCTTTAGTGAGTTTAAAGTTAGCTTAGGCACTTACTGACACTTCATCTCAAAATTAACCGAGGAAGCTGTGGCTAAAGGTCTGAACCAGCTTGTCTAACCTGTGCAGAGCCCTGAACTAACTCCCCAGTAGTGGTAAGAAAACAAAAAAACAACAACAACAACAAAGACTAGTAGATGCAATTCCTGATACCTCCCTTGTTCCTCATTCATAGCAGCATAGGCAGGTCATTGGGACAGCTGGTGGACTGTCAGAAACCCATCAGGACAGAGCATGCGGGTTCACCTTGCAGCAAGACATGCTCGGGACGACTGTGCCCCTGAATCACCATCACCTACTTCCACATTCATTTTTCACTGATCAAAATGTTCAAGAGATGGTCTGAATCTCCTCCTTCCTGTCTGTACTTGTTCCATTTATACTTGGTTGATTTAGTTATGACTGTTTGGCTTGTTAGTAGTCAGAGAAATACTTAGGATATGCTTTCTTTCATTCATGGTGTTTAGTAGGTATCCACATTGGGGAGAATACTGTTGCTAATATCATAAAATTCCCTTCAGTGGAGCTGCTTCAACTGACAAGAAGTATATGAGGAAAACACTTCCATGTAAAAGTATTAAAAAGTATTGATATTTTAAAAGTTATCTTAGAGAAATGTTAAGAGCTGAGGATTTCTCAATATAGACTGAGAAATTTTGGCAGCCAGTTGAAAGTAAGCAATAAGATGCTCTACTTGTCATGATAATTTCTCAGGAATTTTATCAGCCTGTAAGTCAATATTTTTGTATGCATTTGTTTGATGTATGTGGACACACACAGCACACAATCATATGGAGGTCAGAGGACAACTTGATGAAGTTGGTTCTTTTCACCTATCTCGTGGGTTCTTGAGATTAAACTCAGGTCTTGGCAGCAAATGCCTTACTCTGGAAGCCATCATGCCAGCCCATCTGCATGTTTTAAGAACTATCCATCAACATGGATGTGACACTGGGTGTGTAGGTGGTATATCATGGGTTTTGGCATCAGAATGTTTGGGCCTAGTCTCCTGATTTGGAGACTTGGTCAGCATGTGAGCAAACCTTTCCTTTTTAAAAACTGGAAAGTGGGTATTGGTTGAACCACAACCAAGTGTACTAGTTAAGTAGATCATGAAAAGATGGTTCAGAGAATACAAGTATAACAAACAGTGAATCCATCTGTTGATGAATTCACATACCATCTGTTCTTTAGAAAATGTCTACTTACCCATTCCTTCAGAGGTGTGATCTGTTAAGATACAAATGCATAATGTTTAATAATACAGTAATTCAAACACTCTTTTACATAGTTATTTTCAACCTCTGTCAAATATTGTGCTTCCCTTACATGTGGACTAAAAGCCATTAGTTCCCACACAGAATTCTTCACAATATCTTTAGTCAGGAATCATTTTCTTCATTGTAAATATCTAAAGCATTTGATATAAAAGTCTCTTTCTTACAGCAATGTGTCTCAGTGTTTATTAAAATAATGACAGGTTAGACAGGAGCAAGAAGTAGTGACATGCTATTGTGCAACAGGAGGGCTATAAATTATGATGATGAACTGTACATTCGAAAAGCTCAGATAAAGAATATGGAGCAATTTTACTATGAAGAGATGGTAAATGTTTGAGAATAACTTGATTCAAACAATATATACCATATACAAGTATCAAAACATCACAATACAATTTTGTTTCCTCTGTTAATTAAAGATGAAGCAAAATGTTGGAAAATAATAACTACAAAATTCTTTTCTTTCTAATTGAAATACCTTCACCTTGAAAACCCATAACCTTTGCTTTCAGAGGATGAACAGTAGTAGGAATGCTAATTTTTCAACATGCCAAACATTCTAGGCATTAGAAGGTGCCTGAAATTTTGACAGTTGCTATGATGGAATTAATTTAATTCATCAGAACTTGATGGCGTTTTCAGATTTCAGATTCAAAACTGTAATAATGTGCTATGACATACATTATTTTGTTACATCATGTGTGCATACCCTGATACCTACGGGTGTAATGTTTAGCTAACCACATAGACTATAAGTTTGGGCTATGGTAGATGACTTAGTTCATCTGTGACATATTCATGTCTACTAAGTGATATAGAAAAAACATCCCTCTCTTATGTGTTTTAGAAGTGTAAGTCTAAATACAGAGTATTTGAACCATGCTGTGAGGGGGGAGACGACAGAACAAGGAATGTGAGTCCCAAAGGTAATAGCTGTAAGCATTAGTCTTGGAAGCACAGTGCATAGCCCACAGGAATTAGTTAAGTTTCTCATTGTGTCAATATACCTAACAGAAACAAATTTGAGGAAGGGTTTGCTGTGGCTTCTGTCCATCATGGCAGAAAAAGGCCTGCTGGCCAGAGCAGCTCCATCTGGAGCAACAGAAATGGGAAGTAGAAGGTCACATTATCGCCACAAGCTGAATAGAAAGGGAGGAATACTGGTGTTCAGCTGACCTTCTCCTTTTCATTCAGCCTTTTATCTCTGCCCATGAAATGGTGCTTCCACATTCAGGGTGGGTCTTTTTAAACCTGTTTGGAAGTGCCCTCATAACCACACCTGGAAGTGTGTCTCCTAGGAGATTCTAAAACCTGTGAAGCTGGCACTCAGGGTTAGCATTCACACCATGCTTTCTCATTGGGGAGCAGGGTACATAAGAAAAAGCACATGACAACTGCCCCACCAATCGCAGAGGAGGCACAACAGAATGAATTGGAAGTTTGGCTCTATTTTTTAAGATATTTTCCTCTGAAATTGCTTTAAATTTTCTAAACACTTTTCAGTTCTCCAAACTTTGAATTTATTAACTATGTCTTCATCCTCAAGAATCTAATTCAGATTTTACTAGCTACATCCTAGGTTGCAACAGAATCTGCTGCAGTTACCATAGCAACTATTGGTATTGGTGGTTTTTTTTTTTTTTGCTAAGTGGGATTTTCTTTTTTTCTTCTTCTCCTTCTTCTTTTTTTTTTTTTTTAAACAGGATCCATTCTTTTTCAGATCTTGAATTCTTGTGAAGATTTCTATTTCTTCTTCACATAGGGAGCAGATGAATTAATCTTTTTGGAGCCCTTTGTGTGCAGTGAATTTTTGTCCTTGGTCACTTCAGCTTAGAACTTGAAGTTGAAGTCAAGGAAGAGAAGCCTGTGGAACAAGCAATAATATTACCTAGCCCTTTTTTTCCCCCCCATGACTATATGACATGACTATAACAGATACTGTATTTTGGTCTCTTGACAATTCCAGGTTACATTTAAATACACATGTAGATGGTATTAGGAAATAGTGTATGTCAATGGTATTCTTGGCACAGTCTCAGTGCATAAATTGTATAGTAACCATCTCTTTGGTAGCCACATGGAAAGTGAATAGAAATGCTGATGGCAGCATCATTTCACCAGTTTGTGGAGATAACTGTGTATCATGGATTAATAAGGATTGGAAAAAACAGGCTGAATAGATGTTTATTCAGGGAAAAATAACTTACAACAGAGACAGATGAACATTAGCAGGTTCCTGGTCCCAAGGATGCCTCTGGATGCTCTCTGTCCCAGTCCAGCAAGGAATCAAGCATTCCAGGGCCCCTTCCCCAGACCTAGTCCCCCCAGGTCAGGTCCACCCAGGTCACAATGGGCGTGGTCAGTGCCACGGGAGCAGAAAGAGTAAATATCTCACTGCAACAGTGCAACATGACACATTTGGCATTTTCAGCACTATATCAGGGTAAAAATTGTAAAAGCCATCAAAGCAGTATCTGCTTCATTTATTTGGGTACTACTGAACTCTTTAGAAGTGTTAACTGGACTTTTTAATACAAGATGACACTAAAATAACCATAAAAAAGGTTAATTGTGGCTGTTAACTACTACTGGCAGCAGCACTTTTCTGAAGTGGCAGATTGGATAGGGTGCTTCCATAATAAAACTTAGTCTAGGAAGAGTTTGGGAACTAGGATTGAAAACTGATAGGACTTTGAGAAACACAATAGAAACACCTGCGTTTATTTGAACAGACTCAGTAAAAATAAAACTATGTGCAATGTTGGGGGCTCAGTCTCCTTCTTGGGAACTGAAAGCATGCAGATCCTTGTTATACACTGGCCAAAAGTCTACTGGAGTCAACCCTGCTGGTTACTTGGAAGACAGAACTTTTGAAGGATTGGGGAATCTAGCAAAGGAGTATGGGGGAAATACACTCTTATAAGAAATAGATAATTGCTACTTTATATTTTCATAAGGCAGCACATAATTTTGTTCTCAGGTTTATTGTGGGATATTTGTACTCTGCATGAGAATGCACTGCTGTGATTGGTGTTATAAAAAGCTGGGTGGCCAGAACTAGGCAGGAGGTATAGGTGGGATTTCCAGGGAAAGAAAAGAAGAGGAGGGGGAATCTAGAGGTGAAGAGATACAGGGAGGAAACAGGGGGTACTGATAGAAGAGATGTAGTTCCAGGTGATAGAATGTAGATTTACATAAATGAGGTCATTTAAATCCTAAGAACTAATGGGTTAAACCTAAGCTAATGGCCAAGCTTTTATAATTAAAAGTCTCCATGTCATTATTTGGGAGCTGACTGGTGATACAGAGAAGGACTATATTGTTTTTAAGAATATTATACTGTTCAGGGTTCAGCTGCAGAGAAAAAAATCTGTATTACTAATTCAAGAAGGCATATTAAATGCCTTGCAGAAGAGTTAAGATTGAGAAAAATATAACCTGAGCTTTCAGTTTCCTGTTCTCTTTCACAGAACTGGACTGCTGGCAGCTGCTGTTTCCACTGGGAGGTATCACCTCCCTGAGCTTCTAATATAACCCACTACACCCCAACCAGGGTCTTATACCCCACTTCCACCCATGTGAAATAACACCTTTCTTAATTGGTGTGCCCTGAGGTGTACCCAGAACTAGACACTCAGCAGAATTAGAAGATGAAGCTTTCGAGCATGACAGAAAGAATTATTACCAGGTCAGTAGAGTTGGTGAACAGTTCACAGTGACCTCCCTGCCCACCCCAACAGAGGCCAGATGATTTAAATTAACCAAACCATAGGAAACATTTCATTAGAAAAGCGATTCTCTGTTTGGGTGGTAACAACAAAAAGATCAAATGCCTAGAGACAATTTTCCTACTGAAAAAATATTTTTTTTTCAATTTAAATTTTCTATTTGGATGATCTTAAATGGAGTCTAACTTTTATCTTTTCATTGACATTTGTTTCATGCTTTTGTAAAACTTTGCCTCATCAAATTGTCATAGATCTTTAAACTCTTCTAGCCCATTCTAATCTGTAGCTAGAATTCATCTCCATCACCTTAGACAATGGCTTTGTGTCATGGTTTGGTAACATATTGTAGTCCTAGTCATAAGCATATTATAGCAATGAGCCACCTCATTATCTGAACTTGCTTCAAAAATCCTAATGTCAAAAATAACCCCAGCTTACAATGGGCTTACTGCACTGAGGGCAGATTTAGTAACTGAGTCAGCCCTAGGCCAACTGCCATTTGCTGGCTTAAGTCATATGTTTGGATGTTATTTTCTGTGACGTAGACCCAGAACTGCGGTTTAGATATAGGTTGTTACAAAGAAGACTAGAAATCAATAGTGGTGGACAGTCTCTTCCCAGCATTCACAAAATAGTAGGTATTATATATGGGGATGACATGACAATGGTTGGTTTAGCATCGTTGCCATTTGAGAATGCTGCACCCTTTGAAATTACTTGACCTATTGTCCGTTAGAGGAACCTGGTGGAATGAACTGCCTCTCATCCTAAGGCTTACTTGGACTTACTTTCATAAGTGCCAATGAAATTGAAATGAAAGCTGCTTAGTAACAATAGAAAACAGCTAATCTCAACCAACTGTTAATCTGTACTAGTTAACTCCTGGCTAGAAGGGAAGCAAAAGCAGGCTTGAAGCAAGTAATCAGGGCATTGCTGTTGAGCATTATTTTATTTGTGACCTTCGCTCTTCCTTAGTAATTGATCTTAGTTTCTTTGGTCATCTCTACCTCAGTGCTTGTCCTTCTTTAACAAAGATGAAAGAAATATGTGCATTTTCTTCTGCAAACCTCCACCCTTCTGTCTTTATGCACCTTGAAACTGGAAAAGGTGAACACACATTCGCTCACCCTTCTAACTTAACAGTAGCAGAGTGATTAGAGAACAGCTCACACTATGATGGCTACTGCATTGTGATTAGGACCCACTTAGACTGTGTCTACTGACGGCCTCCCTCCAGTCACTAAACTGTCCTGATTTGGATGATAAATTTCCTGGTCACCCTAGTTATGACACAGATGGGTTAAGTAACAGTGTAAAGTATGAGAAGTATCTCTGAAAATGTCAGTGGTAGTTGATGTGTTTGTATAATACAGTTTTTCTAATTAATAATCACAGAGAGAAAATTGCCTGCTTGACACTTGAGTTTCTAGCAACTCTTTAGAGCTAGTTTATCTATTGAGAGTGCTTTCAAGTATTTAAACAATCGTTTGTATTTGCATGTATAAAAGTTAAATGACTTTTTTTTTGTAGAGTTACAATAAATGAGAGTTCATTTTCCATCAGTAATTTTAGAGAAGGTTTGCTAATGAGAATTCTTACAATTTAGGAACATATATGGAAATGTGATAATACATATTCAGGATAGACCTCCTTCAAAAATAACTTTTTACCACTATTTTTTTCACTATTTTTCATGAAGTTGTTTCACTTTAAGATTTATTCAAGTTTTAAAAATATTTCATATTTTGAAAAATGTTATATAATTACATACTATACTAAGTATAGTATAATTACATAGTAGTATCCCTTTTCTTCTGTTCAATCCTTCCCATGAACCCCCAGCCCTTGCTCTCTCTGAAATCCATGGCCTCTATTTCTTAATTATTGCTCCATATAGCTAGATGTGTATATTCACAAATATATTTAAATTTACTACAATCAGTTTCTGGTATGTGTATTATTTCAGGGCTAACCCTGAAATCAGGACATTGGCTAACTAATTTGGGGATTCTTCCTTGAGGAAAACTATTTCTTCTGCTCTCAGCAATCCTTAGTTGCCTGTAGCAATAATTTTAAGGATACTATTATTGCTAGTAATTATTAGTAAAGAAAAAAATATGTAAATAGAAAATATTTGAAATAGTCAACGAGCACAGCAAAAATCAATAGAGTAGCCTCCTTTTTTGATGCTGTAATTTTCTTTTTCATTTATAATTTCTGAAGGCTATTTTCTGTTACATTTCAGTGTCTAATCTAGTTGTTTTTATTTCAATGTTTCTTGCCTCAAACCAGGTTTTCATTTTCAGCAATAGCTAGTAATTCATGTTTATCATAATTGAAAGCAATATTAATATTTGGGGGAAATTTAATTGAATCATAAAGCAGTTATTTCTTTGTCTGCTCTCCTGACCATGTCTTTATATAATGCATTTAATACACAAAGCCAACAGAAAGCTCATATTAGCAGTCATAGCCTTCACTAGGAAGATCCTTCACAGAAGGTTGAGCAAGGGATTACAAAGCCCTTAGGGTCTGCCACTATAAAGAAAGACAAAAAGGAGCCAAATATTTGATCATTTGGATTGCCCAAGCTCTTCAGAAAGCAGTTCAAAAATACATCTTTCAGGTGGTGCTAACATATTTCAGGTTGATGGGTTTTTTTTTTCTGTTAATAATTAAATAATGCAGTAACTCCATTGGGACCATGATTTCATAGAACACATTTCCAAAAGAGTTCTTTTAGAATATCTGTTTCTGTCAAAATTGGTTTCCTGAGATGGGAAGATAGCTGTGTGAGTGCGTGCTTGCTGAAGAAGGGTAAAGACTAGAGTTCAGATCCCCAGAACCCAAGTAAAGGCCAGGTTAGCATGGCCAATAATTCCAGTCTCAGAAGCTGATAAGGGATTCCCCAGAGGAAGCTGTCTAGTGAGTCACTTGCAATTCACTAGCCAGCTTCCTCTGGGGAGTTCTGGGTTTGGTTGAGACCTGCCATACTAAATAAAGTGGGAGAGTGTTCAAGGAGGATTCCTATCAACCTCAGACCATTGTGTATAGGTGCACCTACACCTACACAGACGTGTGTGCCTACACATGCAAGCAGGCATTGCATCACATACACATACACACACACACACACATATATGCGCAGGAAAAGAAGACACATTATTCAAAGATATCACACTGTATTCTTCTCCCATATTCTGTTCTTCAATTACCACATATCAGCACTTTCCTAGAGCTGAGTTTGCTGCTAGTGTAGAGATGATAGGGGTTAATCATCACGCCAGTTTGTCAGTGTACTGATGGCCAAGTGGAGGGTTCTGTGCAGAGTGATTGAATGGGATGGTGAAGCCATCCTTTCACAGAGACTTGAGTTATAATGACCACTGCTATTGTTACGAGTTAACAAAAATGGCGGTTATTTATTTGTACATCTTTGAAGGCAGACATGTTTGTTCTTGTTAACAAGCAGAGGAAACGGATGCCAAGAGGTCTTCGTGGCTTCACTGCCTAGGTTCATATGCTGTCTAGAATATGGTAAAACAGGGAGAAAGCTGGGGGAGAGGGGGTCTGGTAGTGCTGAGATCCTGCCTTACTTTAACATCCTTCGTGAAGCAATTATGTGCAAGCCCAGGATATGATTCTGCATGGTTGTTGTGGACAGCACTCCATTTTGCCACTCTGAATCACAGAACAGACTCTGAGCCTGTTTTCCACCCAGGTAAAGGAAACAGAAATGATCCTTATAGTCACTGGGTGTGAAAGCCTCCAGGAATCCAGGTGACCTCACAGCATGGTTCTTGGAGGAGGACAGTTTAGCCCACACTTCTGACCCTGGGTGAATCTCCAAGAGGCTCTCAGATTATTTGTCAGTGAGGACAAGTCAGCACATTCCATTATGCCAATCCAGGAGAAAAATAAATATTTGTGAGCCACCAGGGAAAACAGGCAGTGGTGTTCAAGAAAGAAGAGTGGTGTCAGCCATAGCAGGGGCTTGTGGTGGCTCACCGCCTCACCCTACAGCCTTACCAGGTATGGGGTCACCATTTTGGTAGCACACTCTGAAGGTGCTTTTAAGTTAGCCTGCTTTGAAGAAAGCAAGTCACAGTTTCATTAGCACACGATAACTTTCTAGCAACAGCTAACTGGTACACAGAATCCCTAAAGAAAAGGCCCTGCCTCCTGCTGGTTGGTTTCTCTCTGCTTAGGAGTTGTAGCCTTCTCATTGTGGCCTCTATTTTTCTCTATTCAATAAGGAGCAAATTCCACCCAAAGTGAGATATGGCCTAAAAAAAAAAGAAGGAAGAAAGAAAGAAAGAAAGAAAGAAAGAAAGAAAGAAAGAAGGAAAGAAAGATTTTCATTTTGAAACCATAGTCTGCAAATAATACATAAAGGGACATGGAAGCAGAGAAAATATACAGTGAGGTTAATTCAAAACACAAATGAAAGGATGCCCTAAGATGATAAGGAAGCTTTCTAGGACTTTGATTATACATATGTGGATGCTAGTATAAACGTACATATATAGACACACTTAATGTACAGACATGGGTGGCTCTGGAGGGAATGAGCCATTCTGGAGCTGAGGTACTTTATTTTGTAATTAATAGTTGGGTATTAGAAAAATCTCTAAGGTCTCATCTAACCTTATCTTTATAGAACTGTTTCTACCATCAGCCAATATAAGTTGAACAAAGCAATTATCTAAATAGAAAGCTGAAGTAGATTATATAAAGAGAGTGTCCACATGCAAAATTCTCAGTCGAGGAGTAGAAAGGGAACTTTCAAAGAAGCAATAAAATTGCTATTTATTCTGGATAGCAAAAAGATGGAAACACCTGTCTCTGGTGAAAATGGGATAGGAGAGCACTGTTACAGTACCAACTGTCAACCATGAGACTAAATTCCAGGTATGCCTTTGTCTCCTGTGGTGACGAGAAATGAAATCTTGACATAATCCCCATCTGAGAGTAGAGAATTCTGATCCATAAAAAGGTTTGCTTCTCTTGCCTAAGTTCTCTGGAGGTGTAGGACATGCATTCCTACCAATAGTGGTCTCACTTTCAGGTCTGTAGCCCCCTAAGTCTTTAAAATAAGCATCTTCTAATGTCTGTAACAACTGCCTGTCATAAGGCATGCCATAAGGCGTCAGAGAATTAGATGTCTCCAAGGTTGCACACATACACAAAGTTACACTGTCAAACAACAGGGCCACTTAAGCCTCTTTAAACATATACTTCTCACTATAGTACGCTAAAATTTTCCTGTGTAATTCTTGTCTTTGTGATGACAGTTTAATGAGCACTGAGCTGAATATCTACCTATAATTAGATTTTTCCCACAAAAGGAAAATCAGGAGATCAACTGTGGGTCCAGGCTGGCGATGAGCCGGTCACATCACAGTGGCATGTCTCTTCTCAGCTTGGCCTGCTGCACAACTTTCCAGGAGGCAGTTCTCCCCACAAAAGTGGGCAATCTCACCAGTCTGGTCTTCATCTACAGACCAAAGTGACTGTGTCTCATCAACATTCCTTCTTTTGACCATGGTGTTAGCTAGTCAGATGTTGTAAGACTATTGCTTATATCTAAACTGCAGGACTCTCTAATAAGATATATCTCTTTCCAAAGGATAAGGAAACGGGGTGAGCCAAATGTACTTACTTCACAAAGGTCCCAGTCAGCAGAAGTGATGTCTCTTTTCCTGATTCACTTTGTTCTCTTTTCCCTATGGGATGCATTTGTGGTTTATATGTTATGGGAGAATGGTCCAGAAAGTGGATTATATAATCTCTGGCTTTCTGCTAATACAGGGAGAAAACAAGTCACAGGCCAGAGCTAAGCCAGCATTATTCCACATTGCCATTGGGTAGCTAGACTGTAGTGATGATTTTTATCTCTTCCAGCATTGACTTTGAGATGATGACTAACAAGTAACAAGGATTTAAAGTCAAAGATGCCATAACTTCCTTAATTCTCCCTGTGGTGCTTGGGTATGGTCATTAAACATGTAATTGTTCCAGATGACAGACTTTGGCTTGAAAAATTAAGACCATAATGTGAAAAATACCAAAGGCTGGAGGTGAAGGGTCTTACAAATGTCTGTTTCTGAAATCCTAAGACAACCGCTAATGCAGAAGTCTCTGTAGGATTGGCCTGGGATCTTTGTTACTGTCACTTTGTGACATTTTTCCTTCGTGGTATAGTTCTCAAGCTTTACCCTACTATGCCTTTACATTATTTTTTTTTTCAGATTTGTCATTGTTGATAGTTTGTGAGGAACGGTGTCCATGCAGAAGATAGTGTGTCATAACACTTGAAAGTGGCAAGGGAAAGTGTTTAGTCACTAGGCAGCCTGACCTCAGGGCTGTCAAACCAATTTTCCTAGCCCAGTATGTCTGCTCAGAGGATCACTCGTCTGCGACAGGTGATGAATGAGTGATTTCAATGGCACTGGGCTCCTTCCCAGAAGAAAGACTAAGTTGGAAAATGGTTTTAGCCATTATGGTGGGTGAGTGTGACAGAAGTTAGATACTGTCTGCTACATCTCTGCTAGGCATGGTGTGCATGGGGAGCTCATGACTAGTAAGATGGTCAATGGGGAAGATAAGAGAAACAAACCTTTCCATTTAGTCCCCTGTTTGCAATAAAAATCTGCCCCAGCAGAGCAGGACATCTGTATATCTTAAGTTTTGATACTGCAGAGCAAACCTTCCTTTCTTATGGAAGTTAGAAATAGACACTGGCAGAATCTCACCTCAAGAGGTCACAATTCACAACCAAGTGCCCTTGACTTCTACAGAACGTAAGAGACCAATTCATCATTTGAGAAACACTGAACGGGCTGCAACTTTGCTCTATTTAATAGATTTAGAAACAGGCTCATTATTATAGGGAAAGGGAAGCTGGAAATTTGTTAGTGCCCTTGATCCACTTTTGAGATGAAGACTTGAAATAAACCTGGAATTAGAGGAAGTCTTTTCTTCCTGTGCCTTTGGGGTGAGGGTAGGCTATACCATCCAGAGAACACGTACGTGTTAAACTTATACTCCAAAGCTTCAGCTCTTTGAGGGAGTTGGATTTTGTTTCTCTTGACTAAACATAAAACGGCATCCATCTAACAGGATCTCTGCATGTAGCTTTGGTAAAGAGCCTTCATGGGCTCTTTGGAACCTCTAACATTCTGAAGTCACATACTGAGGGTTACTAAAGCACCCCAAATAAAGCATGCTTGTCAGTTATCTGTTTTATTTGTGGACATGAATATAAAAGGCAAGCTAGATTCTTTCAGTTATCAATAGATATACTTAATAAGGTAGATTCATATGACCAAATACAGATAGTCAACTCCTGCGTGTATGTCAACTTGGTTGTACAATTCCAGGAAAGCTCTAGCATTCATTATTCTCTCTTTTTTAAAAAAAAATCATGTTCGTTTATGTATTTAGGGTTTTGTGCCAGCATATGATTGTGACATGTGTGTGCCAGGACACATATGTGGAGGGCAGAGGACAACTTAAAGGGGTGTCTTCTCCTATCATGTGGTTCCTAAGGATCAAACTCACATCATCAAGCTTGACAGCAAATGCCATGCCATCATCTGCTGAGCCATCTTGCTTGCCCTATTCTCTTTTTGTATTATTGGCTGTAAATAGTCCCAACAAACTAGAATCTTAACCTATTATGATCATTTGATCTGAAATAGAGGAAATTCTTAATCTGAGAGAGTTCTTTCTTCTGCCTACAGGAATGTGGCAATGTGCTGGTTTGACTTTGGCTTTTATTTTGAACTCTTTTGAAAATACATAAGGAAAAGCTAATTGATATGGTCAGCCAGGTAAAAAGGGATAAGGACTAGGGAGGAAAGTAAGGATGAATAAAATAATCTGCCACTTACAAAAAGAAGTCCCTTTTCTCTTAGCAAGAAAGAATTCCCAGTTCCTCATCAAATATTTACTTAAATATCTAAGCTTGAAATTTTCTGAAACAAATCCATGACTTGTATGGTTGTACTGCTCTAGGTACCTTTCTTTCAAATATAAATGTGGAAGAGTGGAGAGGCAAAGAGAGTTCAGTCCATAAGGTACTTGCTTTTCAAGCATGAGAACCTTGGTTCAATCCACAACATCAACGTAGAGAAGAAGGCATAGTGGCCCATGGTAGTAATGTTCAGCATTATAAAGATGTAGACAAGCAAATTCCTGGGACTCACTGACTGGTCAGCCTAGTCTACTTGGTAATGTGTAGATCCATGAAAGAGTTTGCCTCAAAAATAAATGTCTTCAGAGAAACAGCCTGCAAAGTTTTTCTCTTGTCTCTACTTACTTGCCCATGCATGTACACAAGCCCCGCCCCCACCCCCATCTCCACCCCCACCCTCGACACAAACACACACCTCTCTCTGTGTGTGTCTCCCCCCCCCCACCCCCTTCTCTGTGGTGGTGGCTGAGTCCTAGTTTAAAGTCAGGCAGCATCTGTGACACTTTCCTCAGTCTATCACTCACAAGATGGGTGACCTCGGTGATGTGATTTAACTCCGTTGTGCCTTGTCTCCCCCTCATTATAAACAATACAACCTTAGACTGAACTCAATAGGTATTGGCTGGGTTTACAATATTCAGTGGTCATGTGAAATGTCAGGTTCTTACTGTCTTCTGATGAATTTTTTGGTGAGTCACAGAAGTAGAAAATGCAGCCCCTAACTTCAAAGAGCTGAAAGTTTCATAGGACAAACATCTGTTAAAAAAAAAAAAAAAAAAAAAAAACAAAAAACAAAAAACAAAAAACTAAACAAGAAACCTGTTTAGCAGTCCTTGTGAGATATATTCAGGGTACCAATAGAAGAGTAGCTAATTCCTGAGTTTAGTGGAGGGATTTGAAATCTAGAGAGGCATTAAAAGAGAGATGCTAGAATCAGGGTTGGATCTGCTTTCTCTAGATGAAGAGCCAGCTGAGGGAGAGTCAGCACAAGGCTCCAGGACCTCCAGGCAATCCTTATGGCTGTAATGTAAGCATGAGCATGAACTGATGAATTCAAGGGTTGACTGGACACACAGAAAATGAGACTGCACTTTATGAGAAGCCACAAAATTGTTCTGTGCTTTTAACTGTTGTATATATGTGTTCTAGAAACATCATCTGGCAAAGGCTTGATGGTGGTAGTTAGAGGCAAGAACCCCCAGGTACAGGGAGAAGAAGATGGAGGAACAAATTGTCAGGGAAGTCATTTTTGCTAATTCACTGAATGGACAAGGTAGGAAAGAAAGGGCAAGTCTCCAGCATTTCTTTCAGCCTTCATCTCTCATGAGCTAATTCTTCCAAGGCTTCTAGGTCACATACTGAGACCTCCTTCTCTTCATAAATGTACTTAATAGAAATATAGTTTTAGACCGTGATAAAATGGCTTATTCTTATGAATTCTCGCTTTTAAGCCATTGGGACCATTCTGTTTATAAAAGGAACCCTATAAATTGAGTTCAGAATGGCTTGTGTGTTAATGCTAGTCCTTTGTTCTGAAGACATACGATAGACAAGTAAATAGGTACTGCAGGTCGCTCTGAATCACATGGTCTGCTGTGAAAGGCAAAAGCCATCTAGTGTGCTTATATTCAGCAATTGCATGAGGTAAGTTCATATAAATACTCAGCAGACTCAGAGGACCAGGCACCAGTACAGCTTGTGGGCAGTGTCTACAATTAGCCCGAAGCCAGAACTCATGCTGATTTTTAGTTTTTACTTGGATGCCATTATCATCCTACCCTGGGTATTATTATTCCAGTGTTTTAGTCAAATTTCTTAGAAGTATCTTCCCTGGAACTGCTCCCATTCCCCGCAGCCCACTGTAAGCTGGTGGCTACCCAACACACACCAATAAGCAACATCTGTGACATCTTCCCAATTCCCAATTCCAGTGGACGTGTCTCTCTCCTCATCTTACTTGACCTTTATGCTGTGTTTATGAAACTCACCTCATTTGCCCTCTGTGACATCAGGGTTACCCTGATTTTCCCTCACCTCTGTCCACTTTGTCACTGTCAGATCCATGTGCTCCTCTTCCAAGATTTACACTTTCTCCAGGCCACTCCATCCACACATATGGCTTCTATATATAGATGGCCTGAGTCATGCTGCTGTTTCAGGAACAAAAACCCAACTTACTGTCAGAAAGCTACACCTGACTGTCCCTCAAGCAACTCAAATTCAACACACTCAAAAACTGAACTCTATCCTTAAAGCTTTCCCTTCTGTGATCACAGTCTCTCTCATGTAATAGATACTTACATTCCTCTGTGGACTTACATACCTTTTTATACTCCCCTCAAATTCTTACCTCCACACTCTACATGTACTTGGCCATCTTCAACCACTAGATACGTTGCACTCATTATAAATTCAATATATACATATGTTTGGGGACCTTAAAATGGGTACATAAAACAAATATGCATATACAGTCCCTCTTCGGATTTTCTTCAACTTTGAGGCCTCTGTGGAGAGTTACCTCCTCTAACTGTGCCTGTCTACACCCCTGGTTTTTAGATACTCATTTTTTGTACCATGCACTCTCTTGTACCTGCTCTAGTAAAATGAGAAGCAGAGAGGAGGAGATAAGAAGATGTTTTCTCCCTGGGACCTCAGTATCTAAAGATACTCTGGTTTGCAACAAAATGATAGAGAGATGATCTTGGTAGTAGATCATGCAGTAGTAGATTGCCATTAATAAGTAGAGGTTAGTGGGGCCAATAAATATTCTATGGTGGGTAGCCAATCAAAACATTGAGTTATCTGGGTCACAGTCTGTTTAATGCTGTGATTAAGATATTCTGCTGTAATTACCGATTTTTTCTGTTTCTTCCTCTGAACTGTAAGCTTTGGTACAGAACTATAACCTGCCATATGGAGGGCTGGTTGTTCATCTGTAAAGATGAACTGTAGCGATAGAGGGATCTGTGGGTCGATGTATGGTTTGATGGTTTCCCACTCCAGCCAATAGGAAAGCCTATGATTATGTGGGGC
This sequence comes from Cricetiscus sungorus, assembly GCA_030556225.1. Taxonomy (NCBI): domain Eukaryota; kingdom Metazoa; phylum Chordata; class Mammalia; order Rodentia; family Cricetidae; genus Cricetiscus; species Cricetiscus sungorus. Next base: position 18,460,831 of record JANBXA010000372.1, on the reverse strand, counting down.
CAAGGGCAATGTGTCCTGAGGTTTCACTACTAAAGGGTTATTGATGCCAGTTCTAAAGTTTGATGTGTTTATCATGAAGAGAAATGAGAGAACTCAAACTGAGAGTACATCTTTTTATTTTGCTGTGTATCTGAATATATCATGTGTATATTTGGTTTATGTATTTTACTTTGTTGTGGAGTATCAATTTATGTATCAACACTGATTGCTAGTATCTCACATAGGTATATCTATTATATGTAAGGTATTTAAGCATGTTGCTATAAGAAAAGAGCCTGGTATGGTGATAACATGCCATTAAATCCAACAATTAGGAAATATGGGGTTCATTCAGGGTGGAATGGCCATAGACCAAAGTATGATCTTTGAAACTTCAGGTGCCTGTCACTACTTGCTTATGCCAATCAGTAGACTGGAGGACACTGTGAAGGAGGCCATCTGCTCTCTTTTTTAGGTTCCATCCAGGAAGCATTTAAGATACCATAAGGTATTCATGTGTAAATTTTGCAAGATTTAGCATCCTCGAATACGAATAACAAGACATTATAGTAGAGAATTCATTTTATGGTTCTACAACTAATATTATTTCATCATTATTTTCATGTACATATTTAATGTATTATTTAAATATACACATGTTCCTTAACACACATTTTCATATAAATTGACCTCATTTTAATGGAGGTTATTAGCACCAATATCCAAAAATGTGTTCAATTTTAAAACTAACTGATAGGGCCAAGAATTTAAGTTCATATTCCAATAACACAAAGCGCACTCAATGTCCAAATCTAGATTTCTAAGTATATTCTCCAGCATTTGTTATCATATATCCCTCTTCTATCAGGTTATGGAAAGGGCACTTAACCCCTCTGCTCTTCTTTCAAAATGTCACAACTCCAATCCAACTGTGAGAAAATACTAGACAAATATAAACTGAGGACCATTTATAAAATACCAGACTAAAACTTTTCAAGATTTTTAAGACCATGGTTTAAAATCTGAACAGCTGAAAACTTCCCAAAGTAGAAAAAAAGTAAGGAAGCAAGATGAGTAATACTGGACAGGAATGCCAGTAATGGAATGAGGCTAGCAAGGCTTGAGTCAAGGCAAACATTCAGTTAATTGAAGTTGCTGATACTAATTTCTTGTTTAAAACTTAGCTAATCTGCATCAGATATATGCATTTGCCAAAACAATATGTTCTATCAAGTGTGTCCAACTTACAGGTTTTGGCTGTGTGCAGCCACATGTGACTCAGGAGAGCTATGAAAGACGGCCAGCATAAAATTGCTTAAAACATTAGAGAAATTTGTGTGGGGGAGGAGGGATGGAGAGAGATAAACTTGATTTCATGGTTCTTGAGCATGAAATTTGTAGATGACAGTGTCATGTTGCAATGTGAAAATGTTGAATGAAGCTCTACTTCATCTGAGATTTTGCTCTTACAGCTTAATTCTGTTCAACTGTGGTTTGAAAATGTTAAATGGGAAATGCCACAAATAAACAGTGTGCTAGTTTTAAGTGCCTACCATTCTGAGTAGTATGATATCTGCTGCCATGCTCCATCACAGCCTCCCGCCCAGGGAGTGGGATGTCAGTCATCCCTCTGTCCCTCAAAGCCACACTGTATAAGCCAATCAGCTACTGTTAATCAGTAGCCATCTTTGTTATCATATGAACTGTGGATTGGGTACCCTCCTGTATACAAGTAATTCTTACTGCTCTTCACGATGCACACAAGTTGGGAGAATGGTATCTTGGGAGTTCAGATATGCCAATGAGAAGCATAAATTCTTTCTTTAAGTGAACAGTAGTCCCTGAATCAAGAAGGAAAACATTTTAAGTCATACGCTAAGATCTGTAGTTAAGAGTAAATTTCATTCCCATAAAATTTCAAAGAAAAAAAAATGTGTCTAATGTTGCTGTTGCAATCAAACTATAGATGTTAGAGCCATAACATGTGATAAGTGGTTAGTTATAATGAAAAGAACATTGAGCAAAAGCTTTCCATGTTATCCATAATGTTTGGGAACTACTGCAAGTATTAGGACTTTCCCTCTGAGTAAAGCAAAGGGAATACTATATCAAATTAGTTTCTAAATGTTAACAAATGTAGCACAATCATATAAAACATTAACATTAGAGAAAACTATGCAGTGAGTATATAAGAACTCATCATTATCTTCATATCCCCTATAAATTTTAAATTTAACTTTAAAATATGGGTTATTTGATCCAGATTTGGTGGCCTATAATTCCAGAACTTGGGAGGCAGAGGCAGGTGTACTTTGTGAGTTCCTTGCCAACCTGATCTATATACCAAGTTCTATGCCAACCAAGGCTACATAGTGAGACCTTGTCTAAAATACAAACAGAACAAAAACATGTATGAATGCATGGATGGATGGTAGATAGATGGATATATGGTAGATAGATGGGTCGATGGATGGATGGATGGATGGATGGATGGATGGATGGATGGATGGATGGATGGATGGATGGATGACAGCTCGATTGATGGATGGATAGATAGAATTGACACACATTGTAAACCTTCTGTGTACTTCAAGGCATTATCTCCAATGGATGCATTTGAATAGAATCTCCAATTGCACAACGTCTTTGTTAGCTTTTCTCTTGCCATCTGCTAAGGATTTAAAGGGAAACTCAAGGATAATTATCAAAGATTCAAGTACACATGGAAACCCTCTGTGTTCTGCTTCTGAGCTGTTGTTATTTCTTGTGTATTTTTCTGTGTATTAAAGCAGCCTCATTAACCCCCCCTCCCATTTCATAGCCCAGATGCAGTACATTTTCTTACCAGTTTCCTTAACAGAGCATTTTATCAGAGATTCATTTTAGAGGAATCAGTAGCTGCCTGGCTCTTTACTATGAAAAGAAATGTTTATAGCCTTGATTCTAATTCAAGGACACTGAAGCTGGCTTATAGTCCTGTGAGATTAATAGATCAGGAATTAGGAAATGGCACAATTCTAATTTCTTATAAATTAATACTTTTATATTAGTGTAAGAAAGCTAGCAGGAAAGACACTAGTTAAACTCCTATCCTCACCACTTGCTATCTATGTGGTTATGAGGAACTCCCATCATAACTCTATGATTAAATTCACTCCGATGGTGGCACCTTATTACAAATTTGTAAAATCTACTTTTAATGGAAATGTAGTTCAGTCACTGTGAGAACAGCTCAAGTATACAGAGGCTGTTTCATGATGCCCATCTGTCTCATCGGTAATCCAGAAATGATGCCAGTGTTTTAGGCACCTAGACTACTACATCTTTCTGCATAGGCATTTGTGATCAGCATTTCTGTATTGCAGTCTCAACTCACCACCAGTTCTACATTCCAGAGTTCAAACAGGAAGTTAACTATAGGAAGTATGTTCCTCCTAAGGGTATGACCTAGAAGCTAATCATTTCCACTCAAAGCTCATTGGCCGGAACCTAGTCATGTGGCCCCCAACTAACTGCAAAGAAAGCTGAAGGTATGTTTTAGCCAGGATACAACTTTACTAACTTATGTTTCTGACATCATAGAGATTGGCAAGACAACGAGGAGTTTTTACTGTACGTACCTGGAGTGGTGTCTTGTGTCTAATAAATACTTGCCACATGTTCTCTTTAAAGCATATAGAAGACAATTAGTGGGACAGAAGAAAGAAAATTGAGAGACTTTAACATAACTTTTTAATCACTGAAAATTTCAAATATACCTTTCTATGAAGATATATTTGCATTTGAAACCTATTACATTCATCAATGAAAACACAACTCCCAAGAAATAAGGTTTCTATTCACCCTAAAGAAAAGAAGTTACAGAGGCCAGTTCTGAAAGCATGCTTTTATATGCACCTACTTCAGTTAGTTTTTCCTCTAACCCAGGAAACATCAGTGGACCAACCCAGGAGGAATGAAGCTTCTGTGCAAACAGAAAGATACTAAGAGGACCATGGTACTTATGTTTAATTTAGAGAAATTATTTTATTTGTTCAGTTAGCTCAGCTGTAATTTTATTTATCTTAATATTTCAGTTCTTTACTCTTTATATGGATTTGGTTTAAACCTTTTAACATCTCAGTAACAAGCATGGAACTTCACCTGTATTTGCCTATTTCCATTTTTCTTGTTTAATATGAGTGATTTCCTGAAAATGTTTATACTAACCCAATGAATTACAACTGTTTTATACTGGACCCCATTCATGCTAACCTTGCCTAGGACATTCTTACATTCCACAGGACACAACCTCAGCTTGTCAGCTTCTCCTGTGATTTATCTGACCGCACTGCTACCCAGCTGGCAACTGAACAGGGCTTAGTTGGCCCTGCTCTTTGGGTGACATTGGCAACATGAGGGGTGAACATGATACTCGTTATATTAATCTGCTTGGGCTGCCATAACAAAATACCTAAGACTTGCTTAACATTTATTTCTTGCACTTAGGGAGACATAGAAATTCAGGACCAAGATCCTAAGTGATTTCATGTCTTGTGAGGGCTCTCTTACTGGCTTGCAAATGTCTTATTTCTCACATGTGTAGAGGGGATGGGGGAGCCAGGGAGAAGGATGAACAGGGAGCAATGAGGATATAATGTGTTGCTTTCTCACATGTCCAATGCAGTTATATGGTGTCTGTTGTTACTATTACAAGTTGAGGGCAGCACAAATATGTAGTTTGGGACTTGTCGTGGGCCACGCTGAGTACCTTGTCAACAACTACAGTGGTACTAGAAGAAAAGATTGCCCCAGTGGCTTCCTAAGCTTCCTTTCTCTAATGAGACCTCTGGTTTAATTCATTTTGTGACCACACAGAGGACTTAGGAATTTGCAAACTGTTAAGATACAATAATGCAAGTAGTGGTATTTTAGAGTACTCTACAGTTCTCCTACATTAGCCCCTGAATCCTCATAGTAACTCTGGTAAGAATGTTTGGATTATTTCATTGGCTCTATTGTACATAATCAGAAATTTTAAGTTTGAAGAAGTTTGCTGGTTTGCCTGAGGACTCAGAGCTAATAATTAATAGGCACGGAGATTCTATTCCAAGCCTTTGGGTTTTTAAACCACATTAGATCAATATGAGCTGGAATTTGGCTCAAGAGCCACTCAAGTTTGGTTTCAATTCAAGTTCTGTCACTTATTAACAGGAAGTAGACAAGGTACTTAACTCACTAGAATCCCTCTCAGTCTTGTCTGTGACATGAAAATAGCTGAGTGTGCTTCATAGGCCTTTAATGAAAATTAAATCATAGAATGCATAGAAACCACTTAGAAAAGCATGTGCCATATACAAAAGAGTTCAAAAATCACTGACTTTTGTCTCTAAATACAGATCAAATCCTGTTTAATTAAATTTAACACGGAAACCAAATTTATACATTCCATTGAACTTTATAGTAAAGCCTAATTCAAATTATATAATACATTGGATGGCCGATGAATACTTTATTTACAAGCTTGTAACGTTTATAAAATTCACAATGTAGCTTCTATTCAGTTATGAGAGTCTTATCACTTCTGCACCTGTCCCTTACTTATCCACATATTTACTCAAGATATTTTTATACATGCTCCAGCAATAGGTTTAAACCACAAATGGTTTGTGGATACTTGATAACTTTTATCAGTTACAATTTAAGCAAGCCAATAAGTTCTTACATTTAATATTACTTATTATTACTATCATTATTCCATTGGTTTGTGATTATTTAGCCCTTATTAATAAAAGAAATTGATTTTGGAATTGTCATTTTTTTATCTCACACCAGAAATTTAGTAACAGATAAGTGATAAATGCTGGCTAATAATTGTTAACAAAGAAGCAAACAATAAAAGAACAGAGAAGTCACTATTTGAAATTTGGAAATCAAAAAAGTCAAAGTAAATATATTCAGTTTTTATATACATTTTTCAGGATTTGGTCTCTATCAAAATACTTATTTTTCTATTAGCTTGATTCCACAAACTCAGCATAAAAACCCATAGTCTCATCAGCTTATATAAGACATCATGACGGGAAGTATTCTAACATGCCTAGATTTGAGAGTAATTAAATGTGCATTGAAAGGTAAATTAGCAACATACACTTTGTCATGTCTTGCCCATCAGTCCTGGTTCCCATCTGGAAGAGGTAATCATGGAACTTCATCCATTTCTCATTTAGTACATGCCTCTGCTTGTGGATGAGCAATGAAAGAAATCTTTTTTGAATAATTATTTTCCATTAAACTTTCACGAAGGAAGCCATACATTTTCCTCAGCTAGACAAAACAAATGCCTACCTTAACCAAGCCAAGTGCATTAGTAACATAAATGGCATTACCTCTGTCCTGTGATCAGCTGAGCAAATAGTCAAGGGCCAGGGTGACTTTGAGGTTTGGGAACAGAGTCTAATGACTTTGAAAGTCCAAAGGAGAAAGGGAGGGAGGGAGGAATGGAGGGAGGGAGGGAGGGAGGGAGGGAGGGAGGGAGGGAGGGAAGAAGGTAGGTGAAACCACTCTATAAATCACTTCCAGCTGTGTTTAGCATGTAGTCAGTTCTGTTCATGATTGAGAATTACTAATGAGTTTATTAGAAAATGTTTTCATGTGTCAGGGCAGGGCATCTATGAACATGTACATGAGTAAGATGACATCATAAAATTTGTAGTCCCAGAGAGGCTGTACATACATCTTCTCAAAGTCTTGATGTAAAGGGCAAGATGAATATTCCTTTAGTTTACTTTTCTGTATAATTGTTACATTGCTACAGCTCTGTGTTGTGTTACATATGTTTATTCTGTTTCTAGTTTCTTTGGTTTTTAAATTTGTCATTATTTGTCATTATTGGAGGGGGCACATATTCTACAAAGTTCATGTAAAGGTCAGTGAACAGCTTTTAGTGGTCCTTTTCTTCTTCCACCTTGTTGAGACATGGACTATTTTGTTGTTTCTGTTATGTTAGTATGCCAAGCTAGCTGACCTGAAAGCTTCTACACCAATGGTTCTCAACCTTCCTAATACTGTGACTCTTTAATTTAGTTCCTCATGTTGAGGTTGTGTCATAACTATAACTTTGGTACTGATAAATCAGTACCAAAGGGGGTCATGACCCTCCCCACACACACACCTTTCTAGCCAATTCTTCTGTCTCTGCCTCTCATTCTGTAGTTATATATGTGTACCTCCAAATCTAGTGCCTTTAACTTGAGTTCAGTGGATCTGTGCAAGCAGATTTATTACTGAACCATCTGGCTAGCCTCTATTCTCAAAAGCAGTGATAGTCATGTCTTTTTCAGGATTAACATAAGGCCTAGATCTGGGTAGTTGCAAAATAAGATTTTAAGTGAGTGCTTTGTGCACCATGCGTATATGAGAACATTAAGGATGCATACAGATATACTTCTCATATTCAAGTACTGTTGCTGGCTAAGGAAGTTGATCAATGCCTAAGATGTCTACCCTACAATAATATGTAAATATATAGTGAATAATCTCTGAAGTATGGAAAAACTGTTAAAAACTTACTGAATTCTTTTATTCATTTTTGTGTGTGTGGTCTTTATGTTTGCATGTTGAGAGTACTGTGTGTGTGTGTGTGTGTGTGTGTGTGTGTGTGTGTGTGTGTGTGTGTGTGTGTGTGTGTGCGCGTGCGCATATAGAAGCCACAGGTTAACATCAAGTGTCTTCCTCTAGCTCATCACTTCAGCTAGGCTAGCAGACCAGTGAACTCTAGACATTCTCTGGTCTCTGCCCCCTCAACATTGTGATTACAGGTGCATGCTACCATGCTCAGCTTTTACATGACTGCTAGGGATGGAATTTTGGACCTCATGTTTATGTAGCAAGCACTCCACTGACTGAGACTGAGCCATTCCCCAGCCCTCACTTGACTTCTCAATATGAATATAGATTATTCATATTAGCCCAAGAAAAACCTTTGAAAACGTAAGCATCTTTGTATTTACTTATAGCTGTCAGTTTTTTATTTACTTGTTTTGATAAAGAAATGGTGTTTACACAAAGACAGCTGACCTGAACAAGGAGGAGCTAATGGGCCCCCCAGACTGATAGCTGGGAATCCAGCATGGGACTGACTCAGACCCCCTGAATAGGGGTCTCAGCTAGAAGGACTGAGCAATCTAAGGGACCCCAGACAGTAGAACCAGGATGTATTCCGATGCACAAAAGGACCTTATGGACACATCCCCCATAGAGAGATACTCCCTTCACCTAGAGACAGGAGCGAAATCCTAGTCCCTACTTCAAATGAATTGACAGATTTACATGACCCCATCTGGATAGCATAGCACTACATATGGAATGGGGGTGGAGGGATGGGAGGGGAGGGTGGTCAGGGTGCATGTGAGGGGGGAAGGAGGGTAAGTAGGAGGGAGGGAGGGAGGGAGGGGAAACGGGGATCGACATGTGAATGTTTAAACTGTATTATTAATTAAAAAAAAAGAAATGGTGTTTATATAAACCACTGACTGAATAATGATTTATTCTTTATTTTCCATGCTGTAAAAGATGCCTAGTAATTTATTAAAATATTTACATACAGTCATACAAATTTTTATTACAAAGGAATTCAGAGATTTTTTTCCTAAGAGTAAAAATGTATATAGTTTTGAATGTTTCAATAAAACTTTAAATTAACCCAACTCCCCCTGAGAGATTAGTAATTATATATAACCTCAAGTCCAGTTATCAAATGTTTTGCTAGAATTATACTCACAGCCATGTACAGAATTTGCTTTTAAAATTGATCCCAGTTCTTCACAATCAGAGAATAGAGCACTCTACCTTAGAGAGAGAATAAACTATATTCATCTATGACTTTGGTGTGTGTTATTAGAATTCATGTTTCACTTGGAGGTTTATCTGTCTAATCATTATCAACTCCATATTAGGTACTCTTGATTAGAACTAGAATTAGCTTAGAAGAGAAAAAGAATCTACACTAGGATTTTAGGAGGTATCATTGGAGTGTTCTCCGATAATTTTGGTCTTAAGAAACAAGACCGCTTCACCTCAGGGGAGCCTGTATCAACATACAGGACAACTCCCACAGAAAGTTCTGGAAGCTACTGGGGTGGTAGGAAGCTTTTCCATGCCTTTGGTGATAATAATTGCTTTCTGCTGCCTTAATGTATTTTCATAGCCAGTTTCCTCCTGGGTTGCTGTTATCTTACATGAAGAATTTGAAGCTGTCATTAAGAAATTTTCTTCTGTGGTGAAAAGAGCAGTTTGTATCGCAATGTAATCAATACATCAATCAGCCATATATAACCATGGTCAGTTGGATAAAGTAGTCTGATAGGAGATGTTATTCTGTAAATATGTTTCTCATACTGGTTAAGGAATAAAGCACTGTGGCCAATGGGAAAGCAAGATAGTCGGAGCTAGGAGACAAGGAGGAAAGAGGAAGTAGGAAGGAGGAGTCAGCATGTAGAGCATGGAGAAAGCAAGATGCCAGGCCACCGCGCTCGGATAAGATGACCACATGGAAATACTTAGATAAGTAGAAATGGGTTAATCATTAAGACAGAGCTAACCCATAAACAATAATAGTAACTGGCCAACAGGATTGTATCAAATACAAAGTCTCAGCATGTTATTTGGGGCTGATGTGGCCACAGGACCAGACCGGCAGTGGGCAGGCTGGCAGAAACCATACATGCTACAGTAGTCTGTATTTGTTAAACTACCCCAATTTTCAAACCAATGGTGAGTATGAATTAGACCTTGAACCTCCTTCATTCTTTCCTGAATGTGACTCTCTGTACTATTGGTAGCTCTGCCACCACTGTCTCCTGAAATCATATATATATCATTGCATAGCTTTTACATAATATGATTAATGTAACATTTAAATCATGTTCAGGATTGATAGCCATTAACTGTTTGTCTGGAACTGAATATGCACTGGTAGATATAACAGTGTGCAACTCAGGTATTAGGAGGAAACAGTGGTATTGCTTCAACTAGCTTGAGTGCCAAAACAATGTCCTCACTTCCCATGGATAGGAATCGGCAGATGAATGTGGGCGAGGAGGGTAAAGAGCAAATGTAAGAAAAGCACAAGCATGTGAAACACTGTAATATATAGTACATATGGAACTGTAAACAGATTGGACTGCCAGTGCAGTATTGGAAACAGTGAAGAATGAGGCTGGACAGTGAGGACAAATGAAGCACAGGTAATAAACTTGGGCCTCATTGTGGAGATCCATGTAGGGCATGTTCATGCAAATGGCCTGGGGAAGCATGGGGGCTGCATCTGTCTTGTCTCCGTTTGCTGCATTCCTAACTCTGTGTGCAGATCTGGCTCACAGTGCCTGGCAACTATGTGTTGAGTAGATACTTGATGATGGCACGATCAGCAGAAGAGTGATGAGGTTTCATCTCTATTTTAGATACGCTGCTCTTGAAGCATCATGGGAGATGAATGTGAAGAGATTAAAATGGGGGTAAAACAGCCCAGTGATGGTGAGAAAGGATGAACACACAGACTAGGTGGTGACAAGGGAATGAATTCTGAGACTTTTGGCAGACTAAACAGATAGACACATGTGATTGGGAGCCAGTGAGAAGAAAAGCAAAAATAGGTACCGGGACCCCACGTTTGATTGAAAGAACACAAGGAAAGACACAGACTGGGAAAGATCAAAGTCCTCCTCAAAGACCTTGCCACCAAGAGTGTTTCAATGTGTGCTTTTAAAATGAAAAGCAAAGGCCCAGCAAGATGACTCAGTGGGTAAGGGCACCTACCACCAAACCTAGCAACTTCCAGTGTTCAGGACCTATGTGGTAGGAGGAGAAAAGCAGCTCCCTCGACTTGTGCTCCACATACCTGCCATGGCTGGCATACATGCACGCATGCATGTAATATTCAGAATGAAAGGTTGATAGTGACTACCATGGGGATGTTAGTTAGATCAGAGAAATAATTTGTTCTGACATTATACCACAGACAGTTATGAACAATGATAGCATACTGTCTATTCCAAAATAGCCAGATGGGGTCTTAAATATTTTTGTCACAATAAAGCCAGACATTTCAGAGAATATTATTACCTTAATTTGAGCATTGTGTGAAGTAAGTGTATGTGTGTGTGTGTGTGTGTGTGTGTGTGTGTGTGTGTGTAAACATTACATGGTGTATCATAAGTATGTATAATTGGCAATGTGTCAATTTAAAAAGGGAACCCATGGAGGAATTGTAATAGATTTTCAGTGACATTCTAGTAACAAAATTTTAAAAAACATGCATACCCTGTGGACATATACACTAGCACTAGGTTTTATATATATATATATATGTATGTATGTATGCATGCATGCATGTATGTAAGCTCAAATCAGGTGTGTCTGTTAAGCTTGTTTCCCCAACTGAATCCATTACCAGTCACCCCACATAAAGCAATGACAGAATAAAGAAATAATTACATCCAAAAGTACCCTGGTAAGCAGTGAGTGACTCTCACAGCTTTGTCACCAAAAAGCATGTTATTATAGGAGCTGCTTAATTCACTTAGCCTCCCAGGTACAGCTGGCGTGGGATTACATGCAGATTGGGGTGGGGATAACAGGAGTAATGGAGTGACTGTAATCTCAAGGAAAGCTTTGGTGACCCTCCCCAACTCTTTCTAGAAGGCATGTGTCAGTATGTCTAATCTTGGTGGTCTCATGTTGATTTCATAGTAGCAATGGCTAAGTCATTCTTGGAGGATAGAGTTCCATTATGTTTTTCTTACATTTAAAAAAACGTTATTTATTTTATTGACACCAACACATTTTGACATAACTAAATTACCATTTAGTCTTCATGAAGAATTTGGGTAAGAAGAGAAATAATCCTATACTCTTCACACATCTGCTTTATCCTCGATCCTGACTTTCTTCCATGAAGTGGTCAGAGTCAGCTATTTCTAGCGGACACGCAGCTTCTTAAAGTTCATATTCTTTGCTTGGGGACATGAAACAGTGATTGTAAGCTAAGTAGAATTCCAAATAAATGACCGTTTTTATTTCTTTTTTCAGTCTAATTCTAGCATTTGTTGAGTTGGAAATAGATCCAACCAAAGAACTCTAACTACCAAGCCATCTCACTGGCCCTAGAAATGTATTTTATTTTACCAGGATATTCCTTAAGGATTAGTGATTTCTTTCTGCCTAAGGAAATTCAGGACAAGTAAAGTTTAACTTTACCCATAGGCATGGAGTACCCAGTTGGCAGTGGGTGTCTGGATGTGCTCTTGGATACAGAGTCAGCTCTGAGATCAAGGGTCAGTAGTGCTTTTGACATTTTTTTATTAACTGTGGTTTGTGTGTGACATGGGGTTGAGGGGACATGCATGTGTCATAGCACACACATAGAGATCTGAGAACAAATTTGTGGAGTCAGTTCTCCATGTTTAACATGGCCCTGGGGATCTAATTCAGGTGCCAGGCTCACAAAGCAAGCACCTTTGCTTACTGAACCAACTCACCAGTGGATGATTGGTAGTTCTGAAGAAGGGCTCTAATGCACAGCACATGACAGCCCCAGACACCAGTGTTGAAACCTAAATAGCAGCATCCACAGTGTCAGAAGATGAAAGTCTGCTTGACCAGCAAGGCCAGAGAAGGATCTGGGTGAAGAGAAATTCTAGAAGGTAGGAATAAAATGAAGGTCTTGAATGAAATAATGAGAATAAGTGAAGCCAAGAGCAAAACCTTGTCTCTCTCTATTTGGTCCATCTTCTCCTCACTTTGGGGAGGCACCAGAGTGGAGGATAGCAAGCTCTTGCATTCTCACATATATTTATGAAGGATGCCTGTGTATATTGTTTTCATCCAATTGGGTTAGAGAATCTGTGCCCTCTAATATAATTAATTTGACTACCATGTTAATATTTCATTGTTTATTATTTTCATGGTTATCTAGCACATTTTACCACTGTTTAATCAGTAGATTTTTTTTCCAGCCTCTTCTACCCTTATTCAATATGAAAACATAAAGACCTTGTCCAGAGCCAAACAGAAATAGCTTGTATCTCGCCTTCAGGAGCTGTACACTTCACTGTGAGTGCATAAAGAAATCTGTAAGAATCTTAGAGAAGGGTAAAGAGTTTGTCTTAGTGATGGTATATTCATTTGTTGTGCTTAGAAGGGACTGTGCTGGCTGTCTGATTGTGTCAGCTCTGATCTGTGTTTTAACCACAGAAGAGTAGAATTCTGCCCTCCTCCCACTACTCTCCCTGTATAAATCAAGGTTTAGTTGTATTGTCCTGTGTTAAATGCAATTGGTATACAGGATTTTAAATCCTCCATCAGGGTGTGGGTGGTAATTTCATTAGAACGCCCTCATGTTGATGATTTTTTCTTTCTTCCCCCAAAGGCCAAGATTTTTTTTTAATTTTCCAGTAGAAGCATTAAAGAAATGATTTTTAAAACCGTTTCTTTTAATCCACAGAACCAGCTTTGTTTAAAGATGAAATCAGATGTATCTAATAAATAACTCTATGCTTTTTACCAACTGACTGGCAGAGTTCACTCTTTCCCATGACATTTTGAAGAGGGCTTTTTTATTCTATCTCTCATGTCCATGAAGAGACTGAAATGTAAAGAAATTAAGAGTTTTACTACAGTTACAGAGGCATGAGCTCTGAGTAACCTTGGCACAGCTGACCATGACCCTACCTTTTTCCTCCAAGCTGCCTTAAAATATTAATGGCATCCTTGAAAGTGTTCTCACCCAGTTTTTGCTTATTTTATTATTTTCCTCAAGTAGTATTGATTTAATTTTTATCTTAAAAACTTCACAGAAGACAATTGCTAAGTATTTCAAAGTTATTTTCAATTTAAAAGTAAAGCCTAACTCTGTAAATTTGGCATGTCTGATTGAGAAAAGTAATAGACTATACTTTTGACAAGTTTCTCAAACAGCACAGGCCTCATTCTTGAGTACTTTTGGATCTTGAGCTTTGGCTTTTGTCCTAGTAACTACTAGCTTAGCAGTTATTTAGACTGGCAAAATGAAATTTAAATTATAGTTACTTTGGTCCAAACCTAAATGCTATTACATAATATTGTTTCTTTTCATTTATGTTTTTTTTAACTTTCAATACAAATTTTAGAGATTAAGGGAAAACAACAATTCAGATGTGATAAAGCTTAATTGCTGATATAATTTAGAGTGAAATACATGTTTAAAGTCTGAGAAGATATTTTTGCAGGATATAAAATATTTTAAGTACCCTTTTTGGAGCCTTTGGAAGATGATTAATAAGCCAACTTCAGATAGTTGAGAACATGATTTTAAAATATTTACTAAATAAGAATCCTTGCTATAATACCTGAAAACTCAATATAATTGTAGAAATTCAGATAATTTGTCATTTAGCGAATAGTAACTAGTAACTATTCTACATAATGATTATCTGTGAGTAAAGGGTTATAGATGAGAGCCTCCCTCAAGAATCCCCTATTCATGGTTGGTATATGTCAGTCCTTCCTGCTTACTGCTCAAAAGAATCAGAACAGAGTGAGGAGAGGGGCTCATCACAGTCTACTACATGGGGTTCAACCCCAGTCTCCATGTATAGAAACCTGAGACTTGGAGACCCAAGATCAGAAACTGAATTTCCCTTCTACTTGATCCTCACTGCTGTGCCCCTTTGCTTCAATCGATTAGGTAATAGCCCCAGAACCAACAAGTTACCATGTTTTGCTGATAGTACCTTTCATCTGTGTGATTTTTCTCAACCCCAGTTATTGATTTTTAGAACATGAGACAGCCAAGTTTTATTTCAGGATTCCAAGATCCTTTGCTATTCTGTTCCTAAACACAGAAGCCTGTCTCTTGTCCTGCTCCATGATGTGTGCTAGAGATAGCTCCACCTCCAAGGCCAAGCTTCAGCTAAGATTCTTGAAAACAGTCACCTTGCGTGTCTACCTCAGGGGCCTCAGTAGTCCTAAGCAGGCAGTTTCAGGACCATCGGCACACATGTTTGTGGAACCCCATAAATGAGGCCTGGAAGGGAAGGACCCAAATTTCATGTGGCAGATCCACTTGGCCTGTAGACTATGGAGGGGTGTGACCAGAATGATTGTATCTGATACGGATATTACAATGCATTTATTTTAAAACTCCATCCAAATATGTCAGTAGACCTTTAAGGCTGAAGATATATGTCTTCCCTATGTAGCCTTTTTAACAACTTATGTTTCAAGATCATGTGTCTCTCAGCCCCGTTGTGTCCTGGGAAGCAGTTTCAAGAAGTGCTTAAGAGCTGTCTTGCAAGCCAAGAGAGTTCTGAGTTGCTTTGAATTCTTAGTTGTCCATTTTCTGACCCTTAGAGCCCCAGGCAGAGTGCTTTATCTGCTGAGCAGAGGTAATCAAATCTTCCTGTGTGTTGTAGCTCAAGTAGGAGAGGTTAAAGTCTTTAAGAGGCTCAGCTAAAGTAACTACTCCATAGATCATTGTGCTGCTGTCATCTTCATATCACGGACATGATTGTCACAGCTTTTATTCCTCATTGTTCATAACTATTGTGATGACCATGGGCAAATCATATGGCCTTTCAGAACCTCCATTCCTTCCTTATACAGTGTCTGCACATGGGATAATTAAGATTCTGTCTAGTTGAGAAGAAACTTTGTACAGTTCTTCCTTCCCCTTTCCATTCAACTTGAGCATAACTCCCCCTTCAATCTTGTAAATTGTGCATGGAAGTTAGCTACTGTGCATGTAATGCTACCATGTGCTATATTTGGATTAAAGTTGGTATGTGAAAATCTTAATCTTTTGTACAGTACTGAACTATTCTGGATTAAATATGCAATTACAATATAAGCAATTGCCTACAGAATGATACATTTGTAGAGTTCCTGTACTCACAGGCTATTCTGGTAAATTAAAAATCAAATCTGATTTACAAAAAGTTATCCAGTTTGCCTGTAACTCTTCAGAAACATAGAAGTTTTTTTTTAAAAAAAAGGCTATTTGAATCACAGTCTTTGAGAGTTGATATAATCAGATTTCTCTTTCTGAAAAATAAGCATGACTGCAAATATTTGCAGCCAGTTCCTGGAGAAGGGGTGGTCCATGGATCCTAAATCAAGAATTCTGGCATTATAAAAAAAAAAAAAAAAAAAAAAAAAAACAACAACAACAGAGATAAAGCCAGGGAAAATGTAATATGCTGAGGTTGTTGGAGCCCTTAGCGTCATGGAAGCAAGAAGAATAACATCAAACTCAGGTAGTACTCTGTACTAGGCACATAATTATGCATTTTATGAGTGCTACAGTGTCATCCCCCATCCAAAATGAAAAGACAGATTTTTCTGGTAAGGAAACCAAGACTGAAGCAATCCTACAAAGTCTCCTCAGTAGAAAACAATGAAAACAAAACTTGGGTCTTGCTGTAAAGTTACTACAGTATGATGAAAGGCCCTGCATTTCTCTCCTGTTTCTTCTCCAGTTCCTAGATCCTTACAAAAGATGTCACAGAAATGCATAGATGAGCATCCTTGTGATCTTTGCACAATGGTCCTCCTTAAACCAGTATGGTACCAGCAGCCAGTCTTGCCTTCTCCCATGCCAGAAACTTGGCTGACTTGCAATAGTGGCATGTTGCTGTTGGGATGGACAGGGTGGACAGAGAGCTGAGAGATCGCAGACTCTCTTGGCTAGACATGACTCAACAGTTCTGATCCCCTACGTGCCCCAGTAAAAGTTTCCGTCTGATGGCTATATAAAGCACTTGTCAGCAGAGGTGGCCTGTCAGATTCAGAAAGTCCCATCTGCCAAATCCCGCACGAGAAAAGTGAAGACAGAGAAGACAGGGCCCATTTAGAAAAGAGGATCTGCTTCTAGAAAGATTTATTGCACAGGGGTCATGTTGCACCCATGAACGTGCTCACCCAACTTGACTCCTCCTTGACTCATTCATTCACATTTAAGACAACTCATTAGTCTCTTCAGAATAGAGGAATAAACAGAGGGCAGGACAGAGTCTTGCTGGAATTCTGTCTTGGCATTATAATCTAACAGCGACCTTCCCTGTAAGCAGCCAAACCCAATATTGTGAAGTAATCACTGTGGTTTGCATAGTTTAAAACCTTCCATGTTAAGGTGAGCCCTGTGTCCCCCACTTTCTAACCTGTCTAAGGAGAACATTCTTAGTAAGTTGGGAATATGCTCACAGATCCATTTTGGGTTTCAAGTCATTTTAAGATATGCTATCTTATCACTTCAGACTTCACAGTGTGTCCTAGAAAACCATGCTGTTTTCACACTGATATTAAAGGCACTGTGGCTTGGGATTTGATTTAGATTTTCCTTGTGATTTCCTGCATGATCCAAAGTGTCTGACCTTTATTTGGCAATAATGAGGAAAATAACTTGAGAATATTTGAGAGGAATTATGCATATTCAGGAATAAGTGACATCTTCTCTGCCATTTT
This sequence comes from Cricetiscus sungorus, assembly GCA_030556225.1. NCBI lineage: Eukaryota > Metazoa > Chordata > Mammalia > Rodentia > Cricetidae > Cricetiscus > Cricetiscus sungorus. Next base: position 18,443,374 of record JANBXA010000372.1, on the reverse strand, counting down.
TCTTATATTTTTGGTTGTGAACCTAGCCTTTAACAGCTGAGCCATCTCTCCAGCCCCTATGCCATTTTTCTTACAGGCTGTGAATGGTACAAATGATAAAATTCTTTGACCTCCAGTGAAAGAAAACTCACAAGAAATGTGTATCTAAATAAGAGCCATTGATACACAAACACGTAGAGATAAACAAAAAACTCATTGGGTATTACTTGCTCTTAAAAATATGTTGGTAAGGCATAGAGCCATTGAGAGATGACTCATTCAGGAAAGAGAATTTAGATTCCCCAGGACCCAAATAAAAAGTTCCATTTAACAGTATGTACCTGCAATCCCAGCTCTGGAGAAGCAGAGACAGGGGGATCCCTGAGGCTGCTTAGTCAGTCTAGGCAAAATCGGGCATCGGTGGGAGACTCTGCCCCCCCCAAAAAATGTGGCCAGCAATTGAAAAAAAATTACCTAATATATAGCACGTATACACACACACACACACACACACACACACACACACACACACACACACACACACACACCACGTATGGGAGGGAATAAAAATACGTTGTCAGGGCTAGGGATAAAGCTTGTCTGTTAGAGTGCTTTCCTGCTATTCCACAGAGCCCTGGGTTTTATTGCCAGTACACACATGCTTAAGTGTGATGGTGCATACATATAGTCATATTGCTTAAAAAGTAGAAGCAGGAGGATCAAAAACACAAGGTCATCTTTAACTGCATAGTTAGTTCAAGACTGGCCAGGTATGTTTGAAGTCCTGTTTCAAGCAAACAAATGGCGTGGTCTCTTTGGAGCTTAAGATCAAGATTTATAGACAATATATTATTATCTGTGTCTCGAGAAAGCTCTAATAGGGATCACTGCTGTTCCTTTTGTCCTTTTCTAGCAAATCTGCATATAAGTCAGTGTGTTCCTTATTTCAGCCCATCTATGTATGGGCTGAGGTTATTTGCACACCTACAAATGGAGATAAACACAAAGTATTTGGTAGACTGAGCAAATATCAAGTCTTACACACACCCAAGATGTTTTTTTCCTGTTGTGTGTCATCTCAACTGTGATAATGAAATACCACTTTATTTTAAATGTTACTGACTTCATAAGAATTTTATAAATACTAAGAAAATTATAATAATATATAAGAAGCACTTAAAATCATATGATACTAAAATTGCATATCTTCATTGGAAAGGGTGGAGGAAGATCTCTCCTGAGTGCCTGCTATGGGTCTGGCACTGTTCCAGAAGCTGGAAGGATCTTCTGGGAAAAAAATAGCTGTTGAGTTCTTGCTGACTAAATTCCACAGAGGAGACAAGGAGCATCCACATATCTGGGCTTGGAAAGGGGAACCCCACAATGAGGAAAACTCTTCTGAAGGTAGTGATTTGGTAATTCTGGAAAAGAGAAAGGAGGCTAAGACCTTGGGAAAAGGGGAGGAAGATGTTATGTGTAGAATCTAAATTAAGCAAGGATATCACCGTATGGTAGCATGCATGACTTCCTTTAAGATGCAGCTTCATCAGATGGATATTTTTAAGCAGTTTGCTTAGTTGGTTACTAGGTTGAGAACCAAGTATGGGAAAGCATCAATGTAGGTGCCATGTAGACCTGGTAAGAGCTGGTAACTGGAAAGCAGACAAACATTGTCTGGAATGGCACCATGGAATGGTACAGGAAAAAGCTAGGTTTGCTGTCTATAGTAGAAACTATAGGATTGAGCAATAGTTGGGATATAGGTGAGAAACTAAAGGAAGCATCAAAGAAGTAGACATGTTAAGATCCTGCTTATGTCCTGACTTTCAGTGAAACATTCCCTGATCATTCTAACCCTTTTAGTTTTTCCTTATATGGTAGTAGTTGATTCCTGAGCTCCCAATATGAGCATGTCTTAAGCATGGCTTCTGGTGTTAGGAAGTATTTGTGAGCATAAGAAAAAAGAAGAGGCTATCTTCTTCCTGCACTGTAACCATGGGTTTTATTTTGTTTTCTTTCCCTGGTAATTTTTACAAAATTTTATGTGTCTTATTGGTCTCTAATTGCTTTAGAGTCCCACTTTTTAATATCCACATGTCTAGTTGAGAGAGGAAGAATAGGTTATTTCAGGCAATCTGGTTTATTTGTAGGTAACTTTATAAGTTTTCTTTCTTTGAGTATGCATAGCTGGACTATACAAAACTACCATTACATCATTGAAACACAATCATTTTTATGCCTCTTTGAAACTGCACCCCACTCTAGTGATGTAATTAAGAACAATTAGTCATCATGTATTTGTCAAAGGGAGTACATAACAAAAATGCTGATGCTGAAATATCAGGGACCACTATCAGCTAAAACAGTTCACAGTAAAGAAAAAGGAAGCTGAAAGTTGGAGTACTATGTTCGAAAAATGGTAATTTCTGATTTCAAACAATTTCAAATATATTAAATTCTTACAAGATTTGTTTTGTGAACTCATATCAATTATAGATTGATTCTTTAACAAGATCGTGTTCACAAACAAGTAAGCACTTTTTTCACACACAGAAAAATGAGCTCTGGTTACAGCTCTCTGTACAATAGAGATAGATCATGGTTCAGGCCTTCCAAGGCACATGGGCCATAAACAAAGAGGATGCTGCCTCCATTTCAGAGCACATTGTGGAAATGTTGCCATTGAGGTGCTGTTGCTAGCACAGTGCTGCATTGAATGCAGCTACCCTGTGGGTTTACAAAAGTCCTGAGGTCTGTCCAAGAATTCAGTGTTCACCTCTGATCTCATGTCCAAGGAAAATGCTTCTGGGTTTTAGGATGCTAAACTCTAATTGTGGGCTGGAGATACAGCTCACATGGAGGAGTGTTAGCCCAGCATGCAAGAAGCCATTGTTCAATCCTCAGTCTACAATTCAGTAGGTGTGGCGGGCCAAGCCAGTTAGGAGATGAAGGTAGGAGAATCAGAAGCTCATAGTCATCCTCGACCCTCTAGTGAGTTTGAAGCCAGCCTGAAATACATGAAACCTTGTCTCAAAGGGAAAAATAAAAGAATGGTCCCCATTTGTAAGGGGTGGGACTGTACTCTTGGAGATGTTCATAATTATCAATGGGAAATAAGACCATTAATTGGTGTATGATAGCAGGGTTTTTTTTATAAAATATAGCTGCTATTCCCTTCATCTCATTCATTAATTTATTCAAGATAATTCATTGAGCACCTTTTCTGTACAGTTCAGTAGACAAAGCAGTGAGCCAAATCTAGTCTCTAACCCCAAAGAGATTTACATTCCCTAGGGAAGAAGGTATCCACACAGTAATACGCTAACCAGTGTCTTAAGTACCATAATAACATTGCAGTGAATACATTTCAGGGTTAGAAGAAAACAAGGTACTTTTCTTATGGAGGTAGAGAATAGCTTCTAGGGGTGGTAGATATCTAAAATGCAATTTTAAACAGAAGACAAAAAGAGTAACACAACCTGGTAGGTATGACATGAATGAAGTAATAGAACCAAGACAGCATGCCTGTCCTAGAAGCAGCTACTGCCTCATGTGGTAAACATTCCTAGGCCATTGGCACTGCCTGAGGACTAGGAGATGGGGATAAATGAATGAACAAACAAATAAGGAAGCATTGCTCTTGATGGAAGCCTGTGTTTAACAGATTTTACAAGATCTATTATAATCTCTTTTTTATTAAAAGGAGTAAATATCTCTGTTAAATATGAAGATGGTAGTAGATGCTGATTTGAAGCCTTTTGGAGGGGATCCAATGGTGATGGCTGAGCAGCGATGTTGATGCTGATACTCACTGAGTCCTTCTGTAGTCTAGGCACTATAATAAGAGTTCACATCATTATTTCCCTAAGCTCTGCTCAGGAGATATTATTATTTTATCCTTGCTCTTCAGATGAGAGTTATATCTTAAAAGGCAATTAATTCATGAAATATTCAGTTAGTGAGTAGCAGAGTGGAGATTTCAATGAGTCTGTTGAATTTGAGAGCCTATAACTCACAAAGAAAGTCACAGAGAACACTTGAGTAGGAAAATGGTTGATTCAAGGTACTTTTAAGAATTCTGTCGGCTGATACTGAGTATGGTTGGTAAACATTATGTTAGTTTACTGGAAATTTTGAGGACTGCCATCCAGGGTACCACATGTTACTAAGGGAACTGAGGTTTCCTTCTCAGGGTTCACAGTCCCCTTAATAAAAGAATTCAGCAACACACTCAGTAGGATGTTCAAGGACAGTTTCATTAAAGGTGAAAAGAAAAACCACAGGACAGGCAGGCTGTAAATCTCAGGGACTGCATAGAGACGGGAGATGGAGAACAGAAAGAATGCCTTTTAGAGTTGGGCATGGAGGCAAAGCAGCTGCAAAGCAAAAGGGAGGTAACTTCAGAAAAAGCATTTAAAAAAAAAAAGTCCAAAGTATGCAAGAAAGGATACTTAGGCTCTGGGCAGCATCAGCAGGAAAGATGCATAAAAGAAAGGAAAAGACATGCATCATTCTATGTGAGGACTCAGAGAGGCTGAGGGACCTGAGAGGCACAGAGTGAGAATGCTGGGGAGGAAAAGAATACTCCCATTTAAGGGGCAACTATTTCTTCCACCTCTTCGGGATATTGTTACATGAATCTGCCCTCCATTAGTATGGTCTCTCAGCAGGAGAATTGGCCTGCTGGAATAGTTTAACTTAGGTTTTGAGTACCCCAGAGGGATGTAGTGTTCCCTTAATGTCCTCCAGTACTACTATAGTAAAGTATAGATGCTATTTGCTTCATTCATTCATTCATTCATTCATTCAAGATATCTCATCAAGTGCCTTCTATACCTACTTCATTAGTGAGGGTCTCAGTGAAGGTGATGGCAATGTGTATGAGTGTGTCATAAAGATCACTAACCAGATTGGAGAACTTGAAAGAAATCAAGTGTAACATTTCAGCATCAAGTTTCCTACCATCTAAATGGGAAAGCCCTGGTGATAGACTATGAAATAGAGGCCACCAGGGTCAGGGCCAGCTGTCACGGCAAGGCTGAGGTGGCACTGTGAAACTGGCAGGAGGGACCTGGGAGGTGGTTAGAAACTCAGAAGAGAAACAACTTGGATGTGGGGTTGTATTCTACCTATGGTAGAAAGGTCATAAATGACTCATTAGAGGCTTTTAAACCCAACTAAACCCTGATAGAGAAAATGGAAGTGTAGGCTACTCTGAAAGGAGTTAAAAAGTAGTAGACCACAATTCCTAGGCTGCAGTAAGTTTTCCTCAAGAGTGCAATGACTAAACAAAGCTGTTTAGTAAAGTCTCACATGGGTGAGCTGTATTAACGCCAGGTGCATAGTTGCTGCTGGTCCATACAAACTCCTCCCATCCGTTAGACAACCACTTAGATGCTACCTCTCTACAGAGCCTCTGTCCCTCCCACAGTCCCCCACCACACACACACCATGGAGATGTAAGCATTCTTTATTCCATTCTCCTACATGCACCACCCACCAGTATAGAGATTCTGCCTGCTTCAGGTTGCCTGGGGGTGGGGCTTGTTAAAACATAAATTCGCAGAGCCCCACCCATCCCAGAGGCCTGGGATGAGGGTTAGGAATTTGTTTTCTGTACAAATTTTGGGAAGATGTTGATGTAGCTCATGTGGGGCCCACACTTTTTGAACACTGAATGAAACTGAATGTATATAGAAGGATAAATAAAGTTTGAAAATTGACTAGTTGCCAACCCAGAGATAGTGCTGAATACTTTGTTTACTGACCCATAACGGAGATGCATCATGGATAAAAGTTTAATTTCACAAAAAAGCAAAATCCAAGCATGAATTTTATATCAATTCTTGGAGAGCAAATATTATGTAAGACATACACAAGTGTTAGTTAGAGAGAGGTAAGCTCAGACCTAACCTACCCTGTCCCATTTAGTGTGCTGTTTTACTGACGCTCATGCATGCTCTAATAGAGCCTGGAGAAGCACACTGTCTAAGAGCTGATTTTGTAATCACCATCCTGAACTCTGCATCCAGTTATTACATGAGATGACTTGCCTTCCCCTACTCATGACTGTGCAAACCCTATATGATTAGTTTTGTGCATCTCAAGTATTGGCTCTGACTGGCAAAAGTACTAAGTTGCACAATGCTTGTGCAGATATCAGTGAGGTACCCTCTAAGCAAACTCACCTGTGTTGGTGACAAAATAGCACAAAGCCCCCACCCTCAGTCATAGCCACACTTTGCAATGTGGACAGATCACTATCCTCATTCTGACCGCAGAACCACATGATAGGAGATGGAGGGAGGCATTAGTTAAATGTGGGAGTACATTTTACTCCCAGGCCTAGGCAAGTGATAATTTCAACATGATAATTCCCCCATATAGCTGAAATTAGGGTTTTGAGTTGGAATGCATTGACATCACTGCTAATGTTGTCAACATCAAATTGTCATCAGCTTTAGTCTTTTTTAATTATATACTTCAAATCTTTACTTAAAACCTAAATTTCCATGGGAAAGAAAACACTTTTTCCCCCCCATACCAAATAGCTTGTAAATAAACTGTTTTCTGCTCACAGAATACAAATCAGATTCATTCAGGAAAAGGTTCTGCTCTAAAATAAAAAGCAAATTTAAATTTTAGATCTGGCTGCCCTGCCCATATAGAAAAACAAAACAAATAAACCTCTTGATATCTAAGTGGTACCTAGAATTCCAAATCATTGTGATAGATAGTCTGTGAGAACATCTAGCTGTTTTTTGAGGGGGAGAGACAGGTATCAGATTCATTTTGACACAACACAGTGCATGGGGGACCAAGGAAAATAACAATAAAAGAAAGTGACTTGTCAGTCTTTTAGGATATATTTGGTTGGCTGTCGTCAGAAGGTAGCCTGCCCTCTCCCTGGAATCGTGTTGCAAACACTCCTCTCTATAGTAATTAGAGCTAGGCAGCAATTAGGGACTTGTGATTTGTTCAGACACACTGCCTGCCAGCCTTTCCTAGCGACACATCTCGCAGGAGCTCCGGGTGGAGATGATGGAAGGATTTATCTCTCAGTGTAATGCCTCGCACAGTGCGTGAGTGAAGGCGTGAGTGAGTCTTTAAAGTGAAGGTAAGCTTTGCCGACTGCTCAGCATTCACACCGCAGGGAACTTCTCCACAAAGTGTGTGACAGAAATATAAAATTGTTCAAATCAGCTGTAGAAAAAGAAAAACATTAGAATCGGGAAAACTAACACTTGCTAGTTTTAAGACACCCCCAACCCCCCACTGGGCAAGAACTCCTGATCTTACTTCTGGTTTTTCTAGAAAACCTTTTTCCTTACTTCTTGTTTATATTTAAAGTGTGTTGTTGAGGCACGTAGCTAAATATCATTAAGATGTAGTTGGACGATTCCCTGTACTGTCTGCCTGAGCTATAGTTCTTTTTCCTTTTGGAGTTTGTCTTAGAATAACTGCTGGTTACAAACTGAAGTGTGTATTTAACCCAAGTGTGTGAGAATTGCCTTTCTCTGGTCTTCCTGAGGTCTCTTGGACCTGGGGATGTTCCCCACCTGCGAGTCCACATTCATATTGACAAAACAGTGACTGGTTGCCTGCAATAAAATGGAGTGACGTGGGTGATTTGTGCTCTTGTCACATGATTTTTATGGCAGGCACATTGCAGGCTGTAACAGTCCATCAGGTTTTAGTCAAACTCTACGGATTCATGTTTGTTTCCAGTCTGGGGCCAAGAACTCTCTTGGGACAGCAGGTAAGCACAGCTCCTCCAGAGGGAGTAGTTAGTGTCTGCCCTAAGGGTGGCTTTTGTGTGTATGAAAAAGGTTCTTGTGAGGTCCTTGGTCTACTAAAATGTTACTACTTGTTTTTTTCGTCCTTTCTATTTCCTTTTCCTTTCAATATTTCTGTTTTGTAAAACATGAGTAGATGTTATTGCTAGGAAAGGACCTGGAAACCCTTGGCAGCAGGAAGATGTTTTTATCTCATAGTCCCCAGTGGGATTTTAGGTAGTTTCAAAAATATTGAAACAGCACCAAGTTCTTGTATCCTGCCTCACTGCTGGATTAGAGGTATAAACACTGAGGGTTCAGTGAACTCTTGCAACAAAAAGTGAGTGTGTTGAAGCCAAAGCTCATTGATGTTCCCAAGCTCTTTCAGGCTCTGTGATATGTGACCTCTTAGGTTGTGCTGCTCAAAGTAGTCATCACAATAGACTGGCACCTGATTTCAGAAGGATATGTCTAGTCCTCTGTCCGCTATTGTTACCATTTTGTATGATTGCTTTCTTTCCTTCTATTGTCATTTGTTATATGATATCTATGCATTCATATATGTGTTCCTGAGTGTATGTGCATGGAGACCAGCGGTCTGTCACTCTCTCCCATATATTTTGTGATACAGTCTCCTGTTGGACCTGGAGTTCATTGAAGAAGACTAGCTGCCAAAGGGGCTCCAGGGATCCAAACTTGGGTCATCACACTTACACAGCAAGTGGTTTACAAGTTCAGCCATCCCCCATAAGGCCCTGGCCCTGCATGCTTGTCTTCTTATAGAATTGTTTATTATGTATATCACTTCATTTGAAAGAAAGCATAGGATGATCATAATCTACCCAGAAGTCTATAAGACTTCTTATTAAATACATTATGTCAGAAGTCTACTTAATATATGCAGTAAGAACATGAGCCCTGAAATGAAATGGAATAGTATTTGTATGACCCAAAAAGTCCATGGTGCATTTTAAAATACACACTGAAAGTCCATCTAAGTTCCTGACCTGTCCCATGATGTCACAAGTTGAGCAGATAGCACTGTGAAAGCACATAGGAAATCAATCCTCAATTGTTGTAGCTAACACAACCACTTGAGACATAACCAGAGATGTGATGTGTGGCCCAATAGAAATGTTGTGTTGTGACCAGATCTGCAAGTAGTCTTACTCTCGGTCTCTTAATTTATAATGAAATAATTCAAGGAATGAAATCAGAACTAAACAACCAAACGTGCAAAGGAGGCAGATGCAAAACTCTTATGAGTACATTAGTTCCTGGTAGTGTTATGGTAAGGGATGGACAAAGAGACAGTAAGACAAAACAGAGGGCAGCCCAGCAGACACAGAGCCTGGAGAGAGACTGAAGAGATAAGAGGCTGGGAAGACTGGCAGATTGGGAGTCAGGGTTGGAATAGGGGTGGCTATGGGTACGAGAAAGCCAGAGATCTGGTTGTTAGAAAAGAGAGAGAGGAGACAGACAAATCAACCCAAGTTTGAAAATGTGTAGAGATTGTGCATTTTGGGAACTTTACCTGGAGTATGCTTTGTCAAAGTAAATTCAGTGAGCACCAGGTCCATTTTTATGGTTTTATTTTTCTTTCCATTGGTGTCTTTTCAAGCAGGGGTTACTTAAAAGGCTGTCTGAAGTCCAGAGAGACCAAGAGTTAAAATAAATGTGTTCTAAAAGAAAACATTTCCATTCCTTTGCTGCCTTAGGACATAAATCATTGAAAAGAAGAATAATGAGTACTGTGATAAAATTCTTTACCTTTGTAGGATTCCTCATTAAAAGCCCAATATGTCCATCACTCCCCATATTTTTCTGATGAGCTAAGTATTGTACCAGGTAAGCAATTGCATGAGAAGGAAGCATGGAAAAAGAAGCCAATAGTGAACCCTGGACTAGAAAATTCACTTATTGTGTGGGCAAGGGAAAATCATTTGGGAAGTCAAAAAGATATTCCATGTAAGGAATATCATCTAGCTTTAATAAAATCACATCATATGTAATAACATGGATGAAACTTAGTATAATGAGTATCTCAGTTAGGATTTCTGCTACTGTAGCAAAACACCATAACCAAAAAGCAAGTTGGGGAGGAAGGGTTTATTCAGCTTATGCTCCCACAGCACCTTTCATCATTGAAGGAAATCAGGACAGGAACTCAAACAGGAGGAGCTGATTCAGAGGCCATGGAGGAATGCTGCTTATTGGCTTGCTCTCCATGGCTTGCTCAGCCTGCTTTGTAATAGAACCTAGAACCATCAGCCCAAGGATGGCACCACCCACCATGGGCTGAGTTTTTCCCCATTGATCACTAATTATGGAAATGCCTTATAGCCAGATCTTATGAAGGCACCTTCTCAATTGAAGCGCCTTCATTTCAGATAATTCTAGTTTGTGTGTCAAGTTGACAAGACCAGCTGGTACAATGAGCTAACTAGATAAGCCAGTCAGAGAGAAAAATGTTGCATGTCTTCTATGTGAATTCTTCAACAAAATGTGAAAGTATAAAAACAGAACAGCAAGGAGCTCACCAGAGAAGGCAGTGCAGGGAGGGCCGAGGGTCCAGACCTGTACTTACATAGCAAGCATGAATCTAGAGATTGGACAGACAGCACAAAGGTGACTGCAGTTAATGATATCATTTGGCCCAGTAGAGATGTTTCTGGGAATAGATTACATGCCCTCACCACACACAAAGGTAATTGTAGGATGATGTTAAACTGCTTACCTACAGTAATCATCTAATGATGCTGAGCATAATATGCACTATTTATATAATTTTTTTTTAAAGAAAACCTTTTACTGCATAGAGAAGACAGCAAGACAGAGAAAAAACAATAAAGTCAAGTTAGGCAATAAAAGTTGCAGCGGATCCGGTTAATACAATTGCACTGCTTGTCAAGGCAACCTGAGTTCAATCCGAATAAACCACTGAAAGAAATACCAGGCAAAATGGCTTGCTCTTGTAGTCCCAGGGTTGGGGGACCACAGACAGCCTAACCTACTTGGTGAGTTACAGGTCAGTAAGAGACCCTGTCTTTAAAAAAAAAAAAAAGAAAAGAAAAGAAAGAAAAGATAAAGTAAAAATGTAAAACATAAGCAGTGAAAGCATTTCACTGTGTAAGCAGGGATTACATTTAGGATTGTCCTCTGGACTTGACACACACAATATTGCATATGTACTAACACACACACACACACACACACACACACACCTGCACATACACGAACACGCAGGGATAGAAGGAAATCCCATAAAAGAAAAACTAGAACAAAGCCACTGTGGTAGGACAAGAGGAAGCACAATGCACAGGGCAGGATACTGTTTCTGAGGCATCATTTCCAATGCAAACAGTCCTGGGGTACTCATGCAGAGCCTTATCTTGCTGTTTTGCATATCGCTCATGGCTCAGGAACTGCTTCTTGTTTGAAACAAGTAGAATCAATTGCTAAGATGTCAGAGGTGGCAGAGTTCTAAGAAGTTGGTCTGCTAAACATCCTCCAAAGCCCCTGTGGAGTATAAGCACCCCTGGGCTACAGGACACTGTGTTTGTCATGATGAGGGTGATAGCAATTGCTTCTGGCTGCCCAGCTTGTGGGGCTGGAGGAGATTGATGCTCTACCTTACTAGGTTGGTGTTTTTCATGTGATTTTTGCTTTGTTCTGTTTTTCTACTCAAGGAAAAGATGATGGTGTGGACATTTCGGGAGATAGAACTGGGAAATTCTAAATAAGGAAATGGTGTTGGTTCTAGTCCTCTTTGCAAAACTAAGGCACACTCAGTCACTGTCCTTCCTTCCTTCCCTCTCCTGAGCCTCTCTCAGCCTTTCTCCCATATCAAGCCTAGTGTTACATCATTCCTCACACCTGCTCATCCCTTCACCTGCTGCAGTGAGGTCACACACTCCCATAGCAGACTTCCCTGGGGATATAACAATGGTCTTCATGCTCTTGTGGCCCTGATTACCAGCTGGGAGCCATTTCTGCTTCCTGGTAAAATGGCTTCTTTCCTGGTAGAGGCTCAGGGGCATCCCCTTTGATGATGGCTGCCATGGTTGTTAACTGACCACTGGCAATTTTCCTGAATGCTCTGAAGAAGAGCATGCAAAAGGGGCCACGGTTTTTATCCATCATTTCCAAGCTGTGCTTTCTGGGAGCCTATTGCTTGGTGTATGTGTGTGTGTGGGGGGGGGGACAATGGTTTTTTTAACAGCTTTGAAGTGTTGGGTTAATATTTAAACCCAGGAAACCTTTTCCACTTTATCAAGGTGGGAGTAGAAAGCTCAGGCAGAGCAAATATTAACTGTGTTTCCTTAAATTGAGCAAGTTTGGGGGATGGGGTATCTTTCTAAGAGCATAATTTATGTACACCGCAATTCCTCTCCCACCCACCCTTTTTTTTAGTTCTTAGATGTAAATAGCCTAAATATTGAATGCAGGACCTGAAATTCTTTCTCACCAGGGCATAAAACATTTTGTGTCCTGGAGCTAGAATTTACAGCAGCAGCTGGTGCACTGACCTCCTGAGCGGCTGTATCCAGCCCCTTTCCTGCTGGCCCTTTGTGCCAGGCTGGCCCAAAGAGAACCAGAGGCCAGAAGGGCCTGCTGCTTTGATCTGCTCCTGCAGACAGCCAGTTGCCACTGCTGGGGAAAATGTGTCTTTTCAGACAGTGAGTTGATTGCAGTTCTGATGGTGTTGTGTTCCTCTGCAAACCCACCAACCCAAGTGTGAGTGTCCCCAACTACAATGCAGTTTGAATTCATTATATTGATCCAAGCCATGTGGCTAAAAGCCTCGTTTTAATGGACTCTCTTGCTCTCTCCTTTTCCCTTTGGGGAAATTAAAACCTCGTTCAAAATGAGATGTTGAAATCATTCTTCTGCTCTTCTTTAAACTGGGGAGAAATGCCAGTCCTGGGCCTCATCAGCTATTTTTCTCATCACATTTCTCTCTTCCGTTATTCATAGTGGCAAAACGTTGACATTAAAAATTTTTCCTTGACAAAAAAGTGATTATTTTTTTTTCTGTTGAAATTGAAAGTTAGAAAGCAAAACAGGCCAAAGCAATCATACACACTGTAAGATAACGATGCCTGCTGGGGTGGTGCAGGCTGTTACCTCAGTTCTTGAGAGGTGGGGGCAAGAACTAGAGACTAATGATCTCAGCAGCAGGGTGAGTTCAAACATTCACAGCCAGCCTAGGCTACAAGAGACCCTATCTCAACCTCCCAAGAAAGAAGATAATGGAAATAAGGTGCAATTCTTAAGCAACTTAGGTTGTGTCGACTTAAATACTCATAACGGTGACACTGGGCAATAGGCTCTTCATTCACCCATCCAATGCTGTGGTGAAATCTCATTTTACTCAAATCAAATCTAAGCTATATGTATCTAAACTATATTTATCTCTAATATTATGTGAGATAGAGCTTCACTGGGAATACTTGATCACTTGAGAAACAGCATTGTTTTTTCCTAGGGAAGTCTATATTGTCAGGGCACTCCCTAAAATAAGCTGTAACTCTTTGGTGCCACAAGTTTTTTTACCCGTGTGGGGACAAAAAAGTGTTGCTGTATTTGTCACATAAAGCTTTCAGACTGCATAGAAGTCTGGATGCCAAGGCTAGGAGTCACTGAGCTGACATAGCTTAGGACCATCTCCATGACTCTTTTGGCCAGAAAAATGTCACCAGGCTCCTGTGACCTCCCAAGCCATGCCTGTCCTCAGACAGTTTTAGTAAATCCATGTCTGGAGATCATTCTGGCTTCTCTAAACACTTGGTGATTCAGGAAGCAGCACATGACATTCCCTTTTGGTAAGTCCAGTGTATTAAAACGCTGCTTTAGGGGCCTGTTTTCCCTTCTTTTAGTCTTCCATCTTGCATAACTATGCTTCTTACTTATTAGGGAGCGTGTCAAGGAACTGTAATAAAGCTGAAATATTCCAAATTCAGTTTTGACTATCGAAACTTAAATTTTGAAATCCCCCTTTTTTTCCTCAAAATATCACAACTGCTGCAAAGCACGTCACATGCTTACCTAAAACCATTAATGTGCACTACATAGTTAATAAATCTCACTCATTCTTTCTGCATTCAAACATAAGAAATTCAGTATGTGGACCAGACAGTCAGAGAGAAATCAATAGCTACCTGGCTGTGTGTACTCTACTGCCACAGTGTAAGAAAAGCCATCTTCCTGATGAATTCATCATTTTGTACAAAAGCTGTGCATCACAACTAAATTGAAGGACATTGTGGCTTACCATCTATCATGACAAAGGTTCACTGCCGTTTTCTCATGCAGAAACTCATTACTGCTTGTATATCAGAGCATGGAGCTTTCAAGGATTCCCTTGTAAATGCAGTATTCCCACCAGGCTCCTCCTGCAGTGGCAGATGCTGAGGAATCTCTCTGCAGGCTGAGGGGCATGGGAAACTGTTGCTGCCCCAACCCCCAGAAACCAACAGTTAAGATTGTATAGACTCAACTGGCTGAAGAGGTAGATCAGTGGCAAAGAGCATCATATACTGCTCTTCTAGAGGACCTGGATTCAATCCCCAGCACCTACATGGAAGCTCACCATGGCTGAAACTTCAAATCCAGGGACTCTCATATCTTCTGTCCTCCATGGGCACCAGGAACACATATAGTACATACTGGCATACATGCAAGCAAAACATTCCTACACATTAAATTAAAATAATAAATATTTTAAAATCATATAGGCTCAGACCTCTAGATACACACTAGCCCCTTGGACATCAGTCTCCTGTCTGCTTCCTACGGCCAACAAGAAAGATCCAGCATCAAGCATTGCCCATTAACTGACAAGTCACCTAGAGCACAAGCAAGCAGGCCATGCAAAAGGAAACTCGGAACTCTGTTAATACTGTTAAGAACCTGACAGTATTGGAAAAGTCAACTCAGAAATCAACACACTATAATAACTTGACAGTATTTGGAAATGTCTATTGTACTAAGGAGTTTTCCTCTTATTTGTAGAAAGGTTTTCTGAGCAGACTGATCCTGTTTTTTAAAATGGCTGTTAATGTGCACAGAAAGGCATCCTGGGAGCTCTTCCCTCACCATTACTTTTCTCAAGCATTCAAATTATATACTCACCATTGTATATAATTTGGTATCATTTGTTATCACTACCAGAGTCCATTGTTATGAATGTATTGTTGTATAAGATCCCAAAATTATTTTATTCTTTCTCTAGTTGATGGGTTAATTGGCTATTTTTGGGTTGAAACTACCCTTGCTATGATTATTTTATAATACATACTACTTCTGTGAGGCCTGTATCTGGAAACAGAACTGCTGAGTCATAGGGGATGATGTACTACACTATGGAACATTGTCAAATAGGCTTTTCCAAGTAGTTATAACAATGTATGCTTCATTATTCACTCTGTCTGCTTTCTCAATGCTTAGTCTCTCTTCATGGTAGATATAATCTCATGGCTATATAGTAGCATCTCTTTTTAGTTATAACTCTCACATCCCTAATGTCTAGTGAATCATATTTTGTAGACTTATTGGCCATTTTAATAACTACTTTTGTGAAATGTCTCTTGGGGTTTTTTCCTCATTTTTCTTGTTCTATTGTCTTTCTACCTTTCTAGAGACAAGGGACCTGAATATACACTATCTGTCTCCCCCCCCCCCCGTGTGTGAGGTTAACCACTTTGTAGGTTAACTTTTTATTTCCTTAGAGGTGTTTTCTTTATTTGTTTTTTTTTGTTTGTTTGTTTGTTTGGTTTTGGATTTTTGTTTTGTTGTATCCTTGCTCTTAGTGGATGTGCTTCTCAATCTTTTCCTTTTGTTATCAATACCTTAAACTTCCTGTTTAAAAAAACATTTGTTTATCCAAGCTCATAAAGATGTACTATATTTTCTCTTCATTGTTTTACCTGTAATCCACAAACCCTAAGAATATCTTGAGAGTCTACAACTGTTTCACTTAAACATACTTGACATCTTTGTTGTGCTTAAGCAGTTCACCATATTCTCATGTATTCGCCTTCCAAAACGCTATTCATGCCTCAAGATTGATCTTAGGAGTCAACTTATCTTATCTAGGGTTGTGTTGATGAAATCAACTTACAACTAGAGTAATTCCTTTCTCCCTTGAACCTCCTAACAATGTATTAATAACACAGGATCTCCCCTCCACAAGTCTTGCTTTTAAGATTAATACTTGTGTTTTTCCAGGTTGTCACGTGGTATCTAGGATATAAGAGTAACTGGTAACCACAGTTACACAACATGACTTTGTGTCAAGCTCCTTCTAAAGAAAGATCCCAGGACTTTGCTTCCTCATGGGGAGCAAGTGCTCTCCCATTTGAACTGTATCCCCATCCCTGATGGCAGAAGTTTTTCACATAACAACTTTTGATTTATTTGATTTTTGATTCAGAGGAACAGGAGTTTGGATCCAGGCTGTAGTCCCTACTAAGTGATCCTAATTGCTCTAAATCTCATTACTCTCTTCTGGAGAGTGAGGTAATAATACAAACTTTACGGGTTTATATTGTAACTTAATAAAACAAGGGGTTCAGATCACGTTACATAGTGCCTAGCATGTAGTAGAATCTCAATAAATACTTGTGTTTGTTATTAGTATTTTCCTATTCTCTCTTAAAAGTAAAGTAAATCCTGACACAGTCTATAAGCCCATCAATACTGTACCTTGCTGGTCCCTTATAACCTTTGAATGAAATAAGACTCCTCAGGAAAGATTACTTTTAAATCAATATATTCCAAAACTAGGTCTCATAGAACATTTTTAAAAACTTACACATTTTAGTTATCTCAGTATCAGACACTATATTAACATCAAGAGTTATAGCTAATCCCAGCAGCAAACAATTCCTGTTAGCACATTGAATGTTTTATACCGCTTGGTTTGAGGTTAAAATTCCCTTCTCTACAGCCACAGAAGGTACCTAAATAGTAAGAATGTCTTCAGCAAAACCCAGTAATGAAAACCAAGAGCTAAATGTCAAGTTGCCTGGATTTGAATTCTTGCATATGAACTGTATGAAGCCAGACTCACTCTGGGCCTTCATTTCCCATCTATGAAATCAGGCTAATAATAGTATCTCATTTGTTTGTTGGGCTATTGTAAGGATCAAATGAATATAAAAGTATAAATATATGTGAGTATATATGAATGTGTTGATATGCCTATCTATATACATATATGTGTGTATTAATTCTGTGTCATGTGTAATGTGCTTAGTACTTGGTCCATAGTCCTGTGCTATTATTCTATAACCACTTTGGAGACAAAGCTTTATCTGTCTCAGTCTTTATTCACATAGCTACCTCTTAGTGATCATGCTTAGTCAGTAGACCTCTTGGTCTTTTATATTTTCCTGACACAGTGGGCTGGAGAACAGCATGGGATGGATGCTCTGTTATTGATTGTACTGGTCAGAGGGAAAGGCCTACAGTGTCAGGGGTTCCAAAGCTGGGAAATGAAAAGAAAAAAAATTGAACTGCCACCATTTTAATTTCTTTAAAGAAATTCCATATGTGGCGTATATGGCATGTTAAACTTTCTATTTTGGTACCCATTAGAAGGTACATTCTTGGCAATGCCACAGGGAGAAAGTCCTGCATATTTAAGAACACATTTCATCTCACTCTGTAAATGGTTCTTCATTCAGGTTGTCTGTATCTCATTTCTTAGACTTCCATGTTTTGTTTGTTTCTGTAATGGCACAGAGATAAGGCACCAGGAAGCCTTGGGATTATAACCTAAAAGGGCCTTCAAGATCACATTTCTAAAGGTCAGAGACTAAGGCAATAATTCCAAGTGTCACTTGGCCCTCAAATGAGCTTTCATTGTGATGGATTATGACATAATCCATTGACATGATAAGGTACCTATTATGTTACAGAGGCAGTTGGCTGAAATAATAGGATTTTTTTTTTATGATCACAGTAGTGAGTCTTTCACGTAATACTGGCTTCAGGATAGATAAATATAGCTGCTATTTGTTGGGACTCAGTAAACTGTAACTGTGCCCCCAAAGTAGAGTGCTTTGCCATGCTGAATGTGGTGAGTTGATAAACTGTAACCCCCAAAGTAGGGTACCTTGCCATGCTGAGCATGGTGAATTACCAACAATTCAAAGGCCTTAGAAGCATGGAATGAAGGTCTCTCTGACCTTGTTTGTCCTCCTGGACCTTGAGCATGAAGCCGTTACTGCCCCTCCCTCTTCTTCCTCTCTCACTCACTTCTTCTTCCCCATTTACATTTCCTTCTTTAGAGAAAATACACACACAAAAAAGAAAATTCACCAGAACGACAGAAATGTGTGTGTGTGTGTGTTTCATTTTTTCATTTAATATGAAGCTTGATAAATACATGTGCCATAAAAAGCCCCATCAAATAAGGTGATACCCTATGTTGACTTCATTCATTTATATGAAACCCAGCACTGTACACTGGCCTAAAAGAGTTAGTGTCCTAGATTTCATTGTATCACTGTGATAATATACTGAGCAAATCATCTTAAGGAAAGAAAGGGTTTGTTTCATCTTACAGGTTACAGTCCACCATCAAGATAACTGAGGCAGGAACCTGGAGACAGGAACTATAGCAGAGACTCTAGAGGTCCCCTGAATACTGGCTTGCTTGCATGGCTTGTTCAGTCTAGGACCACTTGTCTAGAGATGGCCCCGCCCACAGCGGGCTGGGTCCTTGCACCTCAATCATTAATCAAAAGGTTCCCTCTTCTGAGGTGACTCTAGTTTGTGTCAAGTTGATAAAAACTAACAATTACAGTCAGTAATTGAAAACAAACAAAACAACTGAATCTGTCCATGCTTGCTGAGTTTGGGTCCCAATGCGTATGTAAAAGTCCCTCAGGGTACAGTGTGCCTGTAACCCCAATGCTGGAAGCTGTTGGGCGGCAGGATATAGAAAGAGAAGGATGCCTGGAGCTTGTTGACTGCCCAACATATGTAGTTCAGATTCAGTGAGAAATTCTACATCAGAAAGCAGTGAGTTACAAGGTGACAGAATAGAACACCTGTCCCCCTCCTCTGGCTTCTGTGTACAACCTGCCCACACTCAAGTACACATTTGTCAGATTTATCACACACACTCATAACACACCCTTGAGAGTCACACATATTGCTGAATAATTGTAGAAAACCAAAAGTTAGTGATATCCTTCACCAGTGGACCACATCCCCTTTGCCCTGAATATGTACCCATGCATCTGCATTTCAGTCTAAGCTGAAGCCCTCTTTTTATCTTAATAAACTGCACTTTACTTAGTACCCAACCCCTTTTCCTTAACCCCAAGTTTGCAATGCAAAAGGGGCACTTTCACACAGAAATGCTCATTACTGCATCATTAACCTCTCTCTCTCTCTCTCTCTCTCTCTCTCTCTCTCTCTCTCTCTCTCTCTCTCTCTCTCTCTCAATCTCAGCAAGTCTTTGACTCTTAGAGAAATTGAACATTTTCTTGCAGAGCACAATGTATTTTAGCCAAATTTCTGCTCACAACTCTCACTGACTTTCAGGCACCCAAAGGTGACGAGAAAGGCTTGCCAGCAGCAGTAGCAAAATCTGGAATAAAGTGACAGAGGATCAAAGAGTGAATAACTTCCAACCAGAAAAAAACAATCCCTTTGTGCTTTGTCTTTTATTTCGGTGTGCTAAAGCTTCTGTGGAAGCAGTCAGTCTTGGTGAAGCTTAAAAAAAATAGACAACAGCAGACTGAGGTGCCGGTATTGATGGAAGCATGGTTTGTTCAGAAGATCCATCAGTACTTTGAAACAATCTGTGTTTAACATGGCAAATTGTGTGTCATTAAAATGCTAATGAAATGGTAAACAGCTGCTAAGTTTTTATGCTAATGAATGGTGGAAGCTAAGTAGTTCTCCAGCCTCCTGTCTATTAGCATAGAGATGTGATTGGGTAAGGAGGATTGCAGAACATTCTGACCTTCATTGATGGAGCAATCTGTTTGTGAGTTTCCCCATTGCATTCTGTTTGATTTGAGTTTGTTAGAACAGAGTGACTCTCACCAGGCCCTGGGGGCCACTGTATTATACACTGTTATCACAGCCCTCATTGAGGCCTTAGAGATGGAGCTTGGCTTCCCTTACAGAGACCAAAAGCCACAAAACAGTTAAGTTTGTTCAGTAGGTGACTTAACATTAATACTACCTACTTACTCTTTGTACTTTAGAATTCTAAAAATTATGATGGTAAATTACTAAAGGCCATTTTCTCTAGCTTTCCATTTAGCTACGATTTTTAAAATAAGTCCTTTCAGATGTGCCTGAGCGACATTTGATGCAATGATGTAATACATCATCTTGTATATTCAGACTTGAAGTTAGCAATGGAAATAGCATTACCTGATTAGGAGAATAGTCTGTAATTAAATGCCAGTGTGTATGCATACCAGGCCAAACCAGATTATTTAATTGAGTATCAGGGGGAAATATCACTGTTCTGTCTATACTCTTGTCTGATTCTCTGTACTAAGCCCTCATATGTGTGTTTCCTAATGGCCATGGGCTACCTGAATGGCTATTACAGACAATATTTCAGTTGCCTTTTTCTCTCATTCTTTTTCTTTTTAATACATTTTTTTAAATGATCAGTGTAAATGAGTTGTTAAACACTATTGCCAATACTATCCACAACTGACTGATAACATGCCACCAGTTTCTCTGGAACCTTATTACCAAAACAAGTCATTACTGAGGCAGGAACTTCAGTGATTTGGGGACACTGTAAGAGGCTTGTGGACACTCCAATAATTGGTATGTTTCTCATACTCTTCATCTCTCCTTGAAGCAAGTGAGGGATTCTAGGCGTGAAGTTATTGTGTGATCCAAGATAAGCAGACCAGAGAGAAATGGGTCCTTGTGTTCTGCTAGTGGCGATGAGGGAAGCCTCAATCCTCTTCAGAGTACCCCCAAACAACAACTCATCCAAATGCCCATGAGCTGATAAATGAGTATGCAAAAGCGGAACGTTCCCCAGGTAGACCAGCAGTCAGCCTTGAAAAGACACAGTACTCAATGAGTAAACCTTGAAAGCATTAATCTCATACAAATGAAGGCAGTCACAAAAGACATGTAAGTTTTTATTTAAACGCATGTTCTGGACAGCTAAATCTATACACATACAAAATTGATTGGTCCTTGTCATGAGCTAGGGATGCTGGGAGAAACAGGAAGGGACTGGTACTATGTGTAGAGCTTAAGTCATGAAAATGTACTTCATGTGAAGATGATGTTCGTTTACCACTCTGAATATGCCACAAAAGAAAAACTATTGACTTTACCATTTAAGTAGGTGAATTATCTGACGTGTGATTAGCATACATACATACATACATACATACATACATACATACATACATACATGGGCCTGTGTATGTCGTAGGTCAGTTGACACAGTGCTTGCCATACAACCATGAGGGCCTACGTTTGGTGCTCGTACCCACATGAAAGGCAGCCAGGGTAGTTCACTCTGGGAAATAACTCTTGCAGTCTCTGCTTGGGGAGGAGGAGGCAGACGCAGCAGGGCCACTGGCTCACCAGACTACCAGATCTGCAAAGTCCCAATGAAGCACCCAGACTCAAAAAGCAAAGTGGTGGGTTCCTGAAAAATGACACTTGATGCTGACTTCTGGTCTCTATTTGATGCTGATTTCCGGTCTCTACATTCCTGAGCACACATGTACATACACACCTGCACAAGCAGGCATACACACACACACACACACACACACACACACACACACACACACACACGCACGCACACACACACACCAGAGAACCAACCAGGCCAGCAAATGTATCTATGACTGCGAATGACCAAGAAGAATGCCAACATCTTTCTAAATCACCCAGTCCTATGTTAAGATACCAAAGGAGGGAACAGATAATGTAACTATTCAAGGGGACAGGTGTCCAAAGAACACAAGTTCATTAGGTATAAAAATTACGACAAAACAATAAGTTGCTGTCTCCAAACTCCCTGTCTATGGCCAAACCATAACCTATCTTTTTGTGTTCTCTAGCCATCCCATGTCTATACCTCCTCTTTTCCCTAGAGTAAGGAAAATTTTGTGGTCATTTTTAAGACAAGGAATTGAGTCATAGCTATAGCCAGTAACTGCCAAAGACCAAGTTTTCCTTCCTCATAGAAACCCCAGTAATTATCTCTGATCTGCACAAAACTTGCTGCTCACTATTTACTCCCAATAGTAAAGAACATCTTGAGAGGCCCCTCCTTTATTCACTAGCAGCTTTTGGGTTTATGGGTTCTCAATGATGCCAGGAAGGTTGGATACCTGGACATTGGCAATATGCCACACCTGCTGGTGGAATCTGGGGACAGTGTGTCACCTGACCCTGAGAAGCCCTTGGCTTACGCACAGGGAAGTATTCTGCATGAGTATCAGTCCATGAAGAGCTCTTCTTGACAGTATTTGCCAGGTGCCAGCTTCTGTGTCTCTTGTGTTTGCAGGTCACAGCTCAGCAGCCTTGCGTTGGCCCTGTGTGCCTGGGAGGAAAATGATGTGAGTGAGAGATTGAATTGGTTTTGTTTTGTTTTGTTCTTGGCAGGCAGTGCATGTCACACTACTACCCTTCCTGCTCTTGTGCGCACACCCACCCTGATGATGCAGCCTTCGCTGGACATCAAACCATTTATGTCTTTTCCAGTGGACAGTAGCTCTGCTGTTGGGCTCTTTCCAAATTTTAACACAGTGAGTAAATGCATTTCTATCTTATTTATGCCTCTGTAATGCAATCTGTTTTCTTTCACTACATTTCCAGGTAGACCATGGGTAGAGTCTGTTTCCAAAGTGTGTGGCTGAGGTTCTACTCTCAGCTGTCCTGTGGGAAATGCCTCACTCATGGAACTCAGCCCAAACAATAGGCAGCATGTGGACTTTACGAATGTCTCCAGGGAAGACACTCACCTGCTATATTGTGCAGTTTTGATGAACTTCTTGGTGGCCTTACCATCTCTGTTGTTCCTGAGACTGTTCAGATGTGATCAAGAACACAATTTAGAGACATTGAGCCACATTGACCCCCCCCCAATTTCTACTAGAAAGAAAAATAAAAGCAGAAACAATAGGATTTGTCCCTCGGGTGCCTTTTTATTTGGGAGCTGTTTTAGGTAAAATATAACTTTCATATAAAAAGAGTTTTTATTTGGGAGCTCCTGTGAGTTATTGAATCTGACTCTGACCCAAAAGATACTCATTTGAAATCTACATATTAGTTATTTATACAGTGTGTAGCTATTCCCCATTAAACATACATAATGAATGCTAGTGAGTTTCACTCTCTTGACCAGGATATTCATGTTAGTCAGCCAACATCCTTTGATTTGAATGAAAGGCATTTCACAGGCGTGCCAAGTAAAGCTGACGTCTTTGAACAGCAGGATTCTGGGTAGATTGGAAACTTCTAGCAGGAGAAAGGTTGAACACTGAGGGGATGGCGTGGATTACATCTGCACCAGAGATAAATACATTTGGAGGGGGTAGGATGGTATTCCTGAACAAGAGCATTCTAGATGTTGCCATGATCAAAACAAATAATCGTGTTATCAACAGTACCAGACAGTGTGCTTTGGAAGCACTGCCAGATGTCCCCTCTTTGCAGACTTATCTTCTGCAGAAGTGAAAGAAAGCAGGAGGGTTTTTCCTCAAGGGTATAAATAGAATCCGTTGACAGGCCTTCTGCTGGGGCCCAGTGCTGTATGATAATCGTCAAGGAAAGGATCCCAGGGCTTTGTAAAGACTCTGCCTTTGACATGGCAAGTAAATGGTTGAATGTTTCTGTTTTCTCTCTCTTTCTTTTTTTTTTTTTTTCTGGCCAAGGCCAACAGGCTTTTTTGTTTGGTTTGGTTTTTGTTTCAAGGCATGAAAAGGCAAGCATGGTATCTAATCCAAAGGAGCATGGAAATAAGATAAATCAAGCCCGTCTTGGCCTCCCCAATCAGTCAAAAGCGAGAGAGTAACCCTCCCAAAGTGAGGCATTAGCTTGAGTCAAGCCTGCCACTGAATCTGCAACCATCCCAACATCACGCCATACTTAGGATGTTCTCTAGGTATTTGTGTTTTGGACTCCTTGTGTCTATGGACTACAACGCAAGGGAGGGGCTGTTGATAAGCAGCCTAGGTGACTAGCAAGGCTTAAGTATGTTTGCCTGTGTTTACTTTATAATGCAAGTCATACATGGTTATTAGCACAAGTAGCACAGTATTCTTGCTTTAAAAATTGCCCATAGGAGATTACAGCTGTCTTACAAACATGTTCAGCTTCTAAGAAAACATTAGCACTCAAGGCCACATGGAAACTTCATTCTCTGCCCCTGATTACCCTCTACTCCCTTTACTAGGGATGTGTTGTCACAGCTAGTATCCTTCATCCTAGCTTCTCCAAATGCCTCACACCTAATGGATACCTAATTATGAACATGTTTTACAAGTATAGATACTCAGTGACATCCTGTAGGTCACTGTCGTCAATTTTCAAAAGGTCTTACATGCTATCACACCTAGATTTTTAAGTGCTATTAAACAAAAGTAGAGTGAATGCTTTCAAAGGGGTTCTTAACATAAACATAAAATTGATAAGTCATGTATTAATGTTACATAGGGCTTAGTGACCTGTCATATTACTTATTTATTGTGCATAGCAGTCTTACACTATATTGATAAAACTCAATATTCTTTTATAAAATTTTTTCCTTCTTAGAGAAAAATGCACTCTAAATTTTCAAATACTAATTTCACTTTATTATTATGGTGAAAAACATTGCAAGAAAACCTATTATAAATATTGATTTTACTTAGTTTACTGAATCCAAGTCATGTTCCTTCTAGTACTATATTAAAAATTAAACCAGCCCTAGTGGTATATCTCTTAACTTGTTGGGCATGGTGGTGTACCCCTGCCCAGTGCCAGGGGCTAAGGCAGGGTGATCTTCAGTTCAAAGTCATCCTGGGCTCCATAAGGGAGCCCTCTATCAAACACACACACTCACACACACAGGGCGGGAATGAGTTTTCTCTCTCTGTTCGTGCATGCGTACGTGCGTGCATGTTTCTCTCTTGAGTTGCAGATTAAATGACTGTCTTTTTCTTCCTGGTTTTTCCATCCCAGCACCCCAACTCACTTGGGAAATGTCCTAGGAGATTTAAAGATGTGGTCATTGACCACATTTTCTTTTCCTTAGAAAAATGTTTCTATCTTGCTACTAACAATTAAACTAAATTATCATGTATTTGTGATCATGTATATTTTTTCAGAGATTCAGGCTTCAAAATATGGAGGAGCCAGTGGCTGTCACTAGTATCATCCGAAGCAGTAGCTGGGACTTGGATTATAACCCTTTAATGTTGAAACTTGTGTTCTGGCTCTCCACATCCCAGGCTCTTGAGGCCCATGTCACCACCCACCTCATTCATTGGGAACAAAGCCCAATCAGAAATCGTTCCGTGTCCTTGCTGGACACAAGCTAGATCATTTCCAGCAGGGTCATTAAGTAAAAGAGGAAGTGACTCTTTGAATATGAAATACAGAATATAAAATGCAGAAGCAAGCAGTTCTGCTGAAGAATAGTCTATTTGTAACACAGCTGTCTTGTCTTACTGGCACATTTTAAAAGTTACTGTCTACTCTTTATTTTCAGCCTGCGCTGATATCAATAAATAGGAGAAATGGGATCAAACCTAATCAACTTTTATCTGAAAAGTAGCAATTTTGTTGCTCTGCCAAGATCCACAGATAATCCTCAGCTTTGCTACCTTCTTCGGGTTAATTTAAAATACATATGTTTAGGAGCTGGAGAGACGGCTCAGTGGTTAAGAGCACTTGCCACTCTTGCAGAGGCACCAACTTCAATTCCCAGCAGCCACCTGAATTGATGCACAAATAACTAACTTCAGCTCTCACAGGTAAAATGCCTTCTGGCCTCTCCATACATGTGCGAGTACACAGAGACATAAATAAAAATAAAGTAATTCTTTTAAATAGATGTAATCAGGTGTGGTGGCACTCACCTTTAATCCCAGCACTCATTGGAAGAAGGATCTCTGTGACACTGAAGATAGCCTGGTCTATATAGTGGATTCCAGGCCAGCCTAGGCTACTTAGTAAGACTGTGTCTCAGTAAACAAGCGGTTATTTACTGTTTTCTCCTTTGATTATGGTAGAGCAGAGTACTGTATGATAAGGGTTCAAAGGGAATTCTCTCATTGTCTAAAACCAAATGGGTACCTTGTTCTGTGCTGAATTTACACATTCTATTCAAAAGTTGTCTTGCCTCAGACTCTACAGCTGACTCTTTCCATGCTATATATGATGAATAAGCAGAGGGCTAAAGAGATGGCCCAGTGGTTAAGAGCATTTATTGCTCTAGCCTTTGAGAGCAGCAGACACAGATATGGTAAATACACATACATATAGGCAAATTCTCCTACACATTAAAATAGATAAAAAGTATTGGTTAATGAATAAAGAACTGTTGGCCAATAGGAAAGAAAGATAGGAGGGACTAGGAGACAAGGAGGAAAGAGGAAGTAGTAAGGAGGAGTCAACATGGAGAGCCCAGAGAGGTAGAACGCCAGCTGCTCTGGCCGATAAGATGAGACCACGTGGAAATACTTAGATTAGTAAAAATGGGTTAAGAGCTAGCCAATAAAAAATAATAGTAACTGGCCAACAAAATTGTATCAAAAAGCAAAACAAAACAAAAAAAAAGAATAAACAAATAATGTGAGACCCCATCTAGCAGAACCGTGAGGAGACAGATAAGGAAACTGGCCATCAAGAGGGTGATGATTTGGGACCCATGTCCTGATGGCCACAGCCTGGCAAGATCCACTCCCAGCTTCAGTGGTTACGCTATACAGAGATGGCTTGTGCCATTTATAAAAGTGAAGACCGTGAAAACACAAACATCAATTCTCTTTAAGATTTTGACCTTCCTAGCCCAGACCCAGGAGGCTTTTCTGCCTGGCTACACTCTGATGCTCATCTTCAGCCCTGCCCAGGCATCCAGTGTTTGTCTTTCAGGGCCAGCTGCCTTCTCATCAAGCCTCTGTCTGCACCGCTCCATCCCTGACTTTACTTTTCTTGCTTGCATGGAGTCAGCACTTAGAATAAGTCATCTCCCCAGCCCCACCCCCTTGCCAATTTTTAACCTGTTCCCAACTTGTTAAAAGTTTTTTTTTTTTTGAAATTATAATATAATTACAACATTTTCCTTTTGGTTTCCTCCCTCCAAATCATCCCATCTACCCTGTCCTTCTCTCCTTTAAACTTGTGCCCTCTTTGTTTTCTATAGCTGTTATTGCACTCACGGGCTGTGTGTGTGTATGTGTGTGTGTGTGTGTGTGTATACATACATACATACATACATACATACATACATACATACATACATATTCCTAAGTATAGCCTGACCTAATCTCACACTTCCCACCTCCAGGAATGTGAGAACATGGAGTCCTATTGTAAAACCATGATGTCTGTGGTATTTTACTGTGATGTCAGATTAGACACATTCCCATCTTACTTGAGCATATATACTGGTAGGTAAAACCACTTCTTAGGGTCCACATCCTGCATACAGAAGAGATGTGTTTGCATGCCTCTCCAGAGCTGCCCGGGGATGACAGTTTCTCTGTGATCGACAGGTGTTTTATGAGTCTATTTATATGAAATTATTCTCAGGTCCTGCTATGTTTCCGCTCCTCTTCTAGGAAACCACAGGCACAACTGCTGTTTCCCTGCAAGAGGTTCAATAACCTTATTTTTTTTTTTAGGGAAAAAATGTGATCTCACTACTTACCTTGAAATTATTTTTTCCTAACACATGATCAAATGTGTGGAACAGAAAAAAGATGGTTTTGGAGTATAAAGTATCAAGCCACTGTGTAATTGTCTGAGTCATGCTTGACAAGCTGTGAGATCACCAATGTGATAAGCAGGTCATCTTACCATTCTAGAGGCTCTGGTATCTGACTCATTCATAGCCTGGAAATATCAACAAGCACTCAAAGCTTATCTTTCTTATAATAGAAATAATGCATTTATCAACTGGTGTTTAAAGAAAGAAGTTAGAAATTAAGTCACATTTACTTTGCTATTAGTTTACATCTGTTACTCGGGAGATGTCATTGTAATGAGCCTGAAGTCATCTGAGATGCTGAAGTTTTTCACCTGCTTTTAAAACTTTCATCCAGTGAGTAAACTCCTTATTTCTACACTCAAGTACATATTTCTGTTTTGTTCTTGAAAAGTGGAGTGCTTTAGCTGATGCAGCCCAAAGTGAATCTTTGCTCTTTGGGTCTGGTTTTTATGTCCTTAACAGTGCTTGTTAGCATTAAAGATTTATAGAGTTTGTATATTTTATAGATGCTAGTGTGTCTAACTGTACTTACCCCTTTATCCCAGGTAAATTAAAAAACAGAGAGAGGGAAGAAAGGAAGAAGGGAGGGAGGGAGAGAGGGAGGGAGGTGGGAGGGAAAAAAGGGAGGATGGGAGAAAGAAAGAAAATGTGGTTGGAATTTTATTTCTAATGATAACTTTAAAATGTACCAAAGAGTCATCCTTTCTTTTCTGTATGTTCTGAAGAAGTATATAATAAGCTACACAGAGATAAAATCATCTACAGTTACTCAGAATCACTTGAAAGGGGCAGAAATGTTGCCCAGGATTGGGCATAGAACATTCATCACCAATGCTTATGAGACAATTTCAAAAATATATAAGCAGACCTTTAAGGGGACTGGAGAGAAGGCTTGAGAGTGAACACTGCTCTTGTAGAGGATCTGAGTTCAGTTCCTGGCATCCACAGGCTGGCTCCCAACCACCTGTAACTCAGCTCCAGGGACTCCAGTCAACCACCTGTAACTCAGCTCCAGGGACTCCAGTGCCCTCTTCTGGCCTCCATGGGCACTGCACTCATGTGTACATACCCACACACAGACACATACACATAGTTAGAAATGCATTTTACAAAAGAAAACTTTAAAAATGTAATAAAGAGCTAACAATGATTGTACAAATACTTAGCCACTTAGGTATATATGTTGGGAGAATATTTCACCCCCATGAAACTTGACATGGGGGGAGGGATATGTAGATATGATCACTGGGAGGATGAAACAAATTCACAGTGACCACACACACACACACACACACACACACACACACACACACACACACACACACACACACGTTTTCCTCCTCCCTCAGACCACAAACATGCTGTTTGTAAATGCAGCTTGTGTTCTTTGCCTCACTCACAAGCCTCAAATCTTCCTACTGAAGACATTATGCTTGCACCTCCCTTTCCTCTATCTTCCCGAGCCTCCCCTGGGATATGTGAGTGGAACTTACATGCTATGTGTGTATAGAGGAACCCTTCTAAAAGGTTGCCCACTTTCTTCTCCTTACCTAAAGCATTGTTTAAAGCACCCACTCACAACCATTTCCTGTGGATCTGGTGCTACATTCATTGTGCTCAGCAGAGGTTAAGTTGGCAAGTAATTCAGAAGTTGCTCCCTGACAGGAATTCACTGTAAGATCACGAAGATTGTGCTAAGAATTTGTTGGTCCTTAGTGTAATAATAATAATAATAATAATAATAATAATAATAATACCATGGTGCCATGTGACAGGGTTCAAGTGGAGAGGATGGTAGAAAGTGGAAAGGGGAGAGGGGAGACCAGCCTCTGGGGACAGGAACAGGGGGGAAGGGGAAAGAGAGGCACAGAGAGATGGGGAGGGAGAGAGAGAGAGAAGGATGGGCGGTGGGCAGGACCTTTTAAAAAGATAACGTAGTGAATAGGCACAGGTGGTGCTCTCAGTGGCAGCAGCTGAGGGCTCATCCTGTCAGTATTCCAAAGACGGGTCAGTACAAATCCTAAATACTAACACTTAGGAGGTTAGGACCACACGGTGTGGGGAGTCTAGGAGGGGAGATATCTGCAGCTGTAACATGCAGTGTCCTCCTGCGTGCCCCTTTCGTTATCCCAGTCTCAGCCTCACGTGCTCTGGGCTGATTCTTAGTGCTAGGGTTTCAAGGATTATGTGTACTTGGAGGGTTCACTCAATGTTTCTGGCAAGATAGGTCCTCAGCCTTGGCACTGCCCCAGGGCAGCATTTTTCAAGAGTAGGGTCACCTTGGAAAAGGTGTCCACATCAGGCCATCTTCCTTAAAAAACTTTATCTTATTCTCAAATGACATGCTCACAGTATTAATTCCAAGTAATTAGGGAAAGAAGAAACATCCAGCCTTATTCCTTTAAAAAGAAACACTGTTACTAATTTTGAGAAGTTTATACAATGTGCTTTGATCATATTTGCTCCTACTCCTTCCCCTAACTCCTTCCATATACATCCCTCCCCACTCCCTATGGCTCCTAGTTTATGTCTGGATACTTTTTGTTTGTTGGTTTTTGTTTTCTTTTAAGTAACCATCAATTCCACTTTATGCTGTTCATATAATTAAGGATGTGGGGTTCTGCACTGAGTATGATCAAAGTACCATGAGCCACACCCTTAGAGAAAATTGACTCTTTCTCCCCTAGAAGCCGTCAAGTAGGAGTTGGGGCTCCTAAATCCCTTCCTCCCCCATGCTAGAGTGTCAATTGGCTTGATTTTATGCCAGTCATTTGTAGACAACCATGGCTGCTGTGAGTTCATGAATACAGCAGACACTGTTTTGCTCTGGTCTTCTGACCGCTTACTCCTCAGTTTTTCTAACCTCTCTTCTGCAGTGGTCCCTGAGGCTTGTGGCAGGCAGCAGGGTGGGAGTATAGGAGACAGTTTGATATGAATGTCCTCTTTGTGGCTGAGCGCTCCATAGATGCTTGTTCCCAGTGGTGAGTTTCTGCATTACCCACTGCCCACTGCATGAGGAGACTTCTCTGTTGAAGTCTAAGAAGTGCACCCATCTCTGGGTGGAAAGATACAGGATTAGAGAACAGTTGGTACCATGTCCATTTAGCAGAATAATAGTGATTGGTTCACCTTTGGGGCCTGATGGTTCCCAACCACAGGTTCTTGGCCAGATTTACAGTATCAGGCATGTGTTTCCCCCTGTAGAGCAGGGCTTAAGTCTATCTAGAAAGTGGCCAGCTGCCTCTATAACACACAGCTGGTTCTTAGCTTGCCACAGTCACCAAGTGTTTGTGTGCCTGTAATAAAAGAAAGCTCATTAACAAAGTAGGGAAATATTAATACATATAATGTTCTCTACAACCCAGCAGAGGGACTTCTAAGTCAGATGCCCAGTGTTTGATCCTGGTGCTACCCAAAAAGTTTGAGAGCCCATCCAGTAACACAGGGTTTTGTTTTTTTTTTTTTTGTTTTGTTTTTTTTGTTTTTTTTGTTTTTCCTTCTTCTGTCTTTTCTGCCTTCTTGATTCTTGTGCCCGGAATTAAGCATTAAGTCTCTTTGTGGATGAGCAGCACACTGGAATATTCCAGGCTCTTTGCTTTAATGGTTGCATTGAGGGTGGTAAAGATGAATTGGAGTGCTATTTAGCAATCTGTGAAAGTTAAAACACATCTGCAAGCTTAGTAGGAATCTTGGAAAAGAGACTTTTTCACAAATTGAGCTTTCACTTTAGTTTTTTTTTTTTTTTTTACAACTTCCTATTTATTTTTGGATGCTTGAAATAAAATGATAAATAGCTTAAGTTATATGAATGATACCTGGTTATCCCAGGACTTGGAACCACAGGGTGTTAGCATGTTTTGAAGGTGTTTAACAGTTAATTTGTTTTAATGTACTCATATGGGAGCTAGGCTACCAGTGTCATTGGAGTATGTTGTTGATCAGAAGGTTAAAGGATATAACCCATTCCTTATTTCTTCTGGTAGAGTGGGCTAACACTGAGAAGAATGACAGTAATGAGATGAGCAAGGACTGGCCTCCACTTTTGCCTAACCTGAATTAAAGCATGCACCTCTCACAGCTTATTCATGTGGGGCATAGTTTTAAGTGCCTAACAAATCCTCCAAAGTCAAGCCGAGACTCCTCCCTTTGCATACAACACACACTGTATTCACCTCATCAGTCTCAATAGGCTTTCTTGTAATTCCTAAAGCCAGGTGAAGGTCTGAGGTATAGCATCACAGAGCGTATCTCTCTCCCACCAGCCTGTGACTAACAAATACTTCTCCTGGTTGAAAGCGTGTCTGCTTCTAGTTTTCTCATTTTTCATGTGTGTGAACACCAAGCTTGTCATATTTAAGATGGTTCCTTATCACTGCAGTGTAGTCAAACTCACAAACTCTCCTTTCTCCAGTAGGAGCAGAAGCCATCAGACACAGAAAGGACAAACAATCACTGCTGTCAGGTGGGGTACTTCCCACTTAAATTAGGAGGTGGTGTGTCCTTTGTAAGCTTAGTCAGTGGTGAATTCCTTATATTCCACCTCTTGCAGAAGCCACCAGGGGGACTGTCTTTAATCCTAGGAGTGACTGCATGGCTGGCTCCAAAGGAAGGCATGACTCCAGGTCATGTAGGCCAGGAAAGCAGGGTCCATGTGGGAGCCAGAAGAGAGAGGACCCTGCTGTGTTCCAAGCAGAACATGAGAGTGACCTTGAGAAGGTCACTTTGTGTCATTTTTCTCCATCTTAGAACTGGGCATGATGGTACCTTCCTATTCAGATCATTATATAATGAAGGCTTGAGTTGATTATATGCATAAAGAACTGAGCATGATTGAATATTTTAGGAAGTTTCTAAAGTTTACTGAATATGGTTTTCCTTTTTTAGGCAGGGGAATGTGTGTAACATCACAATACCATTTTTAATCATCTAAAATATTTTTACCTATCAGATATTTACAAAAGGACTCAATGTACAAGCCACTATACTTACAAATAAATAGTAATTTATATTAATATTTCAATCCTTTTGAGTCCTTCTGTCTTAAATAGTGTCATCAC
The DNA here is from genome assembly GCA_030556225.1 of Cricetiscus sungorus. Classification (NCBI taxonomy): domain Eukaryota; kingdom Metazoa; phylum Chordata; class Mammalia; order Rodentia; family Cricetidae; genus Cricetiscus; species Cricetiscus sungorus. Next base: position 18,410,624 of record JANBXA010000372.1, on the reverse strand, counting down.
TGGAACTGGCTAGGTGCATAAGAGTAACCCTAATTGACATAGATACCAAGGTTATGCATGTGGCCAAGAACTTAATGCTCCAGTTTAAAATATTTGTACTCCATATGGTTTGAAAGAAAATGCCCCCAAAGAGAGTGACACTATTAGGAGATGTGGCTTTGTTGGAGTAGGTATGGCCTTGTTGGAGGAAGTGTGTCACTGTGGAGGAGGGCTTTGAGGTTTTATATATGCTCAAGCCACACCCAGTATCTCAGTTCACTTCCTGTTGCCTGGGCAATATGTAGAATTCTCAGCTACCTCTTGAGCACCACATCTGCCTGCACTCTGACATGCCCCCTCCCATGATGGTAATAGAATGAACCTCTGAACTGTAAGCCACCCAACTAAATGTTTTTCTTTATAAGAGTTGCCATGGTCTTGGTGTGTCTTCACAGCAATAGAAACCATAACTAAGACACCCTGGTTTCAGTGTGTGTCAGTTTGTTCCAGCCAAATGAGATGATGATGTCAGGCCATACCTGCAGCTTGGAATTACCTGACTTCCTCTAAGCACTCAAGATGGCCACAAATGAATTCAGGGAAGACTTGATAGAGGTCTACTCAGTGGAGGTTGGGGAGGGAGGGGAAACCAAAACATACAATTAATTTGATGGGACTCTTTTTCTCTAAAGTAACTTGGAAAGCTTTTGGGAAATAGAAAGCTGTTTTAACCTATGAGGCTTTGTCTTTATAATTTGAAGATGCTTTTAAAAAATGATTTATTTATTATTATTATGTGTATAGTGTTCTGCCTACATGTGTCCTTGCAGGCCAGAAAGCACTAGCTCTCATTACAAGTGGTTATGAGCCAACATGTGGGTGATGGAAATTGAACTCAGAACATCTGGAAGAGATCTCTCCAGCCCTTGAAGATGCTTTAGGCCACATTATTCATTAGTGCAACCACAGCTACACCAGTGGCCACTTAAGAAGTTATTTAACTCAGTCCTAATAGTTGACGTACCAAGTTAATCCTTCACATACTGGTGGTGAACATTTATTTATAAAGTTCCCTCAGCTTTTACTTTTAGCTTACATATCTCTCACTACTGCTTTCCTTCCCTGTGTGCCCTTTTTTCCTGAATTTAAATCACTTTACCTGAATTCTGAGTAATTGAAACTTACTAGGTTCCATCCTAAGTATTATAAAGACTTTTTTAGGGTAAGTACATACATATGACCCTCTCTCTCTCTCTCTCTCTCTCTCTCTCTCTCTCTCTCTCTCTCTCTCTCTCTCTCTCTCTCTCTCTCCTCAGAATAAAAGTATCAGCTTATATCAAATTTTACTCAAGGAGATATGCATTTAATCATTGATAGTAGAATCAGCAGAAAAATACATATGTCTTTAGACTTTTCTAAGTTAAAACTGATATTTTTTTATATCAGTTATTTCAAGGAAGTACTTTTTAGAAAGACAGGATGTACCACACAGCTGATTGGTCCTGATGCAATCAGACCCTGCATTGTCTTCAGCAAGCTGCTATCTCCCGGGCCTGGCCCCTATAATGGATGAGTAGCTTTTGTGACCCCCAGATGTAGAGTTCTTTGATGCTACATGTCTTGGGAACAGTCCTTTTGTTACGGTGCAAGTGTAATATCAGAATTTCCTGGGAGTGGGTCATCACGGGAAATTATCAGCAATTCATAGACTTCGCTTTTCGTGTTCACTTGAGCCTCAAGGGTAATCACAAAAGATTATAGTCTCCATTTCAGCTTTCACATCTCTGAAATATTCTTCTCTGCTGAGAGCATGATTGATTCCCAGAGGGCAGCTTTTAACCCCAGCTTTAGGAGGGCTGGTCAAACTAAAGTATTTTGATAACTGCCAGTCATTAAGACTATGGGTGATTCTGTTGTCTGGGAGATATTTGGTGATTGCCGACTAATTATACAAACCATTTTAAACAACATGACTAGTATTGCTAGGTAGAGGTATTTGTCCAATTTTAGTAAAAATGTTAGACATGATGGGGATGCGTAATGGTCAATAAAAAATTTAGATGAATGTCATGAAAATTGAAGGAACCAGCATCCCAATAGAACTAATTTTTAAAAAAAATGAAAAAACAATAATTTAGGACCATTTCTGAAAAACCTTCCTACTACATAGGTACATTGTAAATAGTTTTTTGTTTGTTTGTTTGGTTGGTTGGTTGTTTTTTGTTTTTGTTTTTTGCTCAAAATGGTTAAGTTTTATGTTTTTGTTTGTTTTACCTGCTGTGTTCAGGCTGGCCTTGAACTCATGACATTCATCTTTCCTCTACCATCCAAGTGTTAGGATTACAGGCATATGCCACCATGCCCCATCTGAAAAGATGAGTCTTGGTGTGTTTCCTGACAAGTCACTGTGTTGGTGTTTTCTTTGTCTCTTTCATTGTTGTTGTTCAGGTGTAGTATGTGCAGGTGTGGGCACCCATTCTTGCACATGAGGAAGTCAGGGGTAGACACTGGGTGTCTTTGAGACAAGGTCTCAAACTCAGCCTGGTGCTCATCAGTTTGCTAGACTAGCTAGCCAACAAGCTCATGAGACCGCTTGCCTGCCTCTACTCAGGAGCTGCGGTTACAGATATACGACAGGGGTTATTTTACATGGATTCTGGGGATTTGAATGCAGGTCCTCATACTTGCACAGTAAGACCTTTATTCACTGAGCCATCTTCCAACTCCATTTCTCTATTTCTTGGTTAGAGAATGTTGATGGTGTATCTGCATGAGCAAACTAGATGAATTTTTAATTGGTAACGCTGTTCGATACCTTCACTCTCCCCTATCTTGGGTTAGCTTTATTTAGAAAGAAGACTTTGTGTGTATCTGAAGTAAGTTTGGATCATACATTTCCTTTTCCTGGAAATAACCATTGCCTTACAAATTTAAAGGAAAATGAAGGTGGTTCTGCTTAAAACTGCATTTGGATTGAACTCCTTGCCTATTTGCATTCATGTAAAAATAATTTCAAGTCAAATGAACAAACTTTGAATGTCATGCTGTACAATTAACAGAACCTTTATTCAATAATTATCACTATTGCAAACAGAGTGAGGCATTTTATTGCAGCTCTTTATTTTCCCTTTCAACTATTGTAAATTCTTACAACATAAATGGAAAAACAAACTCGCACCCGAAATGTTTTCTACAGAGAAGAGCTAATAAATACTTGCATGCACAACCACACAAAGGGACAATAAGAATAGGAAAACATAAAAGTTAGTTTTGATAGTCGATGTTCATGAAACCACTCAGGCACTATCTGGCAATTAAAATCCTAAAACTTTAAGTTTGACAAGATGAGCCTGCAAGGAGCAACAGAACACTCAGATCTGAGAGTGGGCTTCTTTGTTCACTGTCAGAGAAAGGGGTAGACCATGTTGGAGTCCATCCACAGAATGTTCCAGTAGCAATGGCTTTCAGATAAACCACTGTTGCAGTTTGAATATGACATGTCCTCCACGGGCTTGAGCATGGTCCTCAAATGGTGGCCCTGTTTTGAGAGGTTCATGAAACTTTAGAAAGTGTTGTTGAAGAAGGTCACAAAGAAGATGCCATTTATGATCATACCTAGTTTCTAGTCACATTCCCTCCTCTGCTTCTTGCTGTCTGGATAGCCATGCAATGCTTGGCATGTTGTTATAGGAGCATTTTGTTTCCGCTGTTTATCCAAGATTCAAATATAAGGCTACAGTATAGATTATTTGTGGAGCAGTGCTTAGCTGTGTGTAAAGTGCAAGGCTCGATCCAGAAAGAATAAGTAAACAGAAAAGTAAAATTTATCTGGACATAATAGATTTTAGTTTGCTCAGTCTGGCAACGATAGAAGATCTGTTCTTAGTTGAAGGTGCTTCCATAGGTTGCTAAGTTTCTCAAATTCTTTCCTCTTTCTCAAGTTAAGATTATACTAAAATCATACTAGTTTGCATAGTCTGATCTACCTGCTCCAATGTGAATTCCATTTTCAGTGTATTTTTTATTGGATTTCCAGTTAAGGTTCTTTTTAGATGTGTGAATTCTATAACTCAAAGAAAATTTAAACAAAGAATCATTCTGGGCATGATAGTATGCATCTTTAGTCCCACCATGGCAGTTATGAGGCAGAGGCAGTATATCTCTGAGTTCAAGGCCATCCACATCTACAAAGCAAGTTCCAGACTAGATGAGGCTACACAGTAATGTGGATAGTCTAGGAAATTTTATCACTACACAGGGAGTGGTCCTGGAAATCCAAGCCTGGTCTTAGGACTGTAACACTCCAGATCTGTTGCTGTGCATGAAGCCTTACCCCATCTCAATTATCATAGTCTTAGTGTGAGAGTAAGTGACATGTGATTGGGCAGTTTCAGAGGAAAATGTTTCTGCTTTGCAGAATTAAGAATCTATCAAGCAGATCAACATTTCTGTCTTTATATCTTCTGTTTCTAATCTGCATCGTGGACCTGATTTCAGCCAGCACTGTGCTGTGTTCTTGAGCAGCATCACAACTTGTTTAGGCAAAATGATTTTGAAAGGATGCCATTTAATGTGTTTGCTGTTCCAGGGGTGTATTGATTTTTAAATCAGGAAAGATCACCTCCTTGGTCTCTCAGGAAGCTCTTGTAGTGTTTTCTTAGCCATTATACAGAAAACAAGTAAACATATCCTCACTTACAGGAATTTAGAGATCTCACACCAGTTGTCCTTAAAACCGTGTCTGCCAGTGTCATTATAGAATCAGATTACATGCGTGCAAGTTCCCCTTAAAATAATGAAGAATTCTGTTTTTACAATAATACTTCTCAGTGTGCTGAATTGTCTCTTATGGAAATTTAATGGATATATTTGGCAATTGTTTTCAAGTGATGATTTTTTTAAAGAGCAAACCAACTCTCTTTGGGCCTAGTGAGATGGCTGGGAGAGAAAGAAAGCTTGCAGCATGAGCTCAAGGGCCTGAGTGATCTCTGACTCCCTGAACCCACATAAAGAACTGGGAGTGGGTGATGGTGTGCCTATGACCCCAGAACTGGGAGTGGAGGTGCTTGGTGGCCAACCAGACTAGTGACAGATAACTGAGCAGATTCAGAGAGAAATACCTGTTTCCAGGAAATAAGGGGGATCATGGTAGAGCGGGGTACTTGATGTTCTTCTGCACACACATACATGTGTGTATGTATGTATGTATATATATGTATACATATATATACATATATATATATATATATATATATATATATATATATATATATAGAGAGAGAGAGAGAGAGAGAGAGAGAGAGAGAGAGAGAGAAAGTTTTGAAGATGATCTCCTAATGTCTTCCAAACATTAGGATAGCTCTCTTCTTCAAATGTGGTCCAGAATGATCATTCTTATAACCTGCCCTCAAATGAAAAGATTCCTTTGTCTGAGTTCCCAAAATGATGTATGTTATTTTGTTTTATTTCACCCCAAGGAGACCCAATACTAGACAATGCAGGAGACAGTCTATTTATTTTGCATTCTCTTGGCGAAACCAATTCCTGTTGTTATTACTCTGAACAGCGAACTGTAACAACTTCATGGGTATTTATATTTGTGTCATACAGTTCATAGTCAACCATGTATTTTTTAAAATGTTAATATATTTTATTGAGAAAAATAAAACAATACTTTGAAGGAAGCGACTTCTCTGGGGATAAGAAAATATTAATCTTCTCACTATTTCACTTTTTGTATGAAACTATTAAATTTTGCAACAGAGGTAAAAATCTCATTAATTTCTTCAATGATCCCAATAAGTTTATCTCCTTTACAGATGTTTTAAAATTTTTGTCATTTTTTTTGAATGCCTATGTAGCAGTATGATAGGAAGTATTGTTACAGTGTCTTTGCAGATGAACACTAATCTATCAATTCTGTGTTTATAATTTGACCAGGAATTATTTTAAATATAGGAACATTAAGAATAAAATGAAAATCTTCCTGGAATGTTCTTTGTATCCTGACTAGAAAATGCTTTTTTTCCTAATGATTTCAGTCATGGTTAACATTTGCTGTTTAAGAATGGGAGCAAAGAAAAGTAGAACTTCCTTCATTAGCCATAGCTCAGTTCATTGCCTTAATGCTTTCCCCTCCCCAAGAGCAGCAATTGCAGTTATGGTTGAAGTTGGTCTGTGTTTTCTCATTCATCGAATCAGTCGATCAGACCTTTGCATGTGTATTGTTAACCTGAATTCGCAATTCTGTGCCAGAGAATCTCGGTTCTTTAGTTTGCTCATCTAACACTAGGATAGGATCATCGCTATCCAAGATAATCCTGGGTATCAGGTTAAGTACAACTGTACCCATGAAGGAATAAGTTAACCATCTCTTTGTTTAAGCTGAACTCTGTGAAAGCTCAATGGGGTGGCATTTCAAAATACGTAGCATCGTAAGTACAACTTTGAATCGTTTCTCTTGATCCTTTGTAGCATGGGAAATCACCAGGCATGTGGGCAGTCAGAAAAAGAGAACCTTTTATAGATGGAGTGACAATGTTTGCTACATACAAGGATCCACTGTCAGAGTTAAGACATCCCATGTCAGTTAGAGACACACGGCAGCCTTATGGCATATGCCAGTAACAAAATAGCAAGAAAACTGCCTGAAAGAGTGATCTTTAAAGGTTATTCTTTCTACTCAGAACAGCTTAAAATTGGTCTGTCAAGCTGGTCATGCTAACTCACACCTACAATGCATGGGAGGGTGAGGCCAGGGGATTGCTATGAGTTTGAGGCTGATCTGGGCTGCATACTGAGTTCCAGACTAGCCTGGGCTATAGAGTGAGATGCTGTTCACAAATAAACAAGTGCAGGTGGTAGAGAAAGGAAGAAGAGAAAGGAGAGAACAATAAAATGATTCCTACTGACATTTCAGGCAGGGTGTGTGTGTGTGTGTGTGTGTGTGTGTGTGTGTGTGTGTGTGTGTGTGTGTGTGTGTGAGTGTGAGTGTGTGTATGTTGGAGGCATGCATACACACACTCATAGATCAGGACCTTGCTCAACCATCATCAGAGAAGCTTCCTCTGGCAGCAGGTGGGAACAAATAGAAAGACTCACAGCCATATCTTACGGAAAGAGTAAGAAACCTTGGAACACTCAGCCCTAAAAGGGATTTATCTATTAAATCCCTCTGTTCAGGGCTCAGAGCACCCTGCAGAAGAGGAGGTGGAAAGATGGTAAGGGCTAGAGGGAATAGAGAACACCCAGAAAACCAGGCCTTCTAAATCAACAAGATGGAAGCTTCTATGAATCTACAGAGATGGAGGTACCATGCACAGGTCTGCATCAGGTCCTCTGCATATATATATTTTTTACAGCTTCCGGTTTAGTGTTTTTAGTGGGATTCCTGGGTGTGTAAATGAGTGAGTTTCTGATCTTTGTCCTTTCTCTTTTCATGCTGTTTGTTGCTCTTGTCAACTTTAATGTTTTTGTTTTATTATTTAAAAAAAAACTAATCTCTAGGATTTAATCCCCTATAACCTAAAAACAAATTAGTTTAAGAATATTCTGCATGTTTCTTTTTATCCTACAAAATGACAGTCTATAAGAACTACCAGAAAGTGCAGACCAGTAGTCTTTACAAAATGTTTCTTCAAAATGGATCAAGAATATGTTTTCCGCTGGGTGTTGATGGTGCACGCCTTTAATCCCAGCACTCTGGAGGCAGAGGCAGGAGGATCAATGTGAGTTTGAGGCCAGCCTGGTTACAGAGCTAGTTCCAGGAAAGGCTCCAAAGCAATACAGAGAAACCTTGTGTCAGGGAAAAAAAAAAAAAAGACTATGTTTCCATACTCCAAACCATCCTCCTTGTCAATGGAATAAACATTGTGGTTGTTGGCTTTCAGAGATCCCTACTAATACAGACTTGAGAGAACGAGATCAAGTCTTCTTCCTTGATGATTTCACACATGTGGAGAGCGAATTTTAGTCATTTTAGCCCATTGCCCTCTCTCATCCCCTCCTGTCTCCCACTGAAACACTTCTTCCCAAGAAGCCCTTTGTGTTCTCATATCTCTGCTTTTGAAGCAACGTTAGAGAGCTATTGCTCCTCAATAATGCAGCTGTCACTTTTACATGTGTCATTTCATGAATATTTGAAGTGTAACGAGATTCTTTTGTCACTTTTTTACCCCATAAATCTGATATTGAGAAAGAAAGGGATGAAAAGGAATAGCTATTCTTTGTGTACTACAGTAATTTGATAATGCCACAGTTAAAAGGCTGATGTTTAACCAAACTAAACCACAGGCTTTAGTAACTGAAGTCCTCTTTGCAGTAGTAAAGGAAAGGCAGGTGCAAATAATGACACTACCCTAACCACCACCCCCCAACCTCCACCCCAGCTGACCGGTAATCTGTTAAGTATCTTCAGAGTGTTTTGTTTACTTTCTGTTCAAACAGCTACAGTCTGAAAAGGGGGTGGGACAGCCCAAATCTTATAGGACTTTCTAGAAGCTACTCAATTAAGAGGGGTGGTGCATATTAAGAGAGGGCACAAGGGAAAAAAGAAAAGCCAGGGACACTCAGAGACACTTGTATGGGGCAGCTGCTTTCTGGACTCTAGAAGCTCTAGACTGGTCCCATGCCACATGGTCCCATCGCCTCTGCAGTGTTCCTTTGTTAGGGTCAATGTGAAGAGAGAACCCTGCCTATGCTTGAAGCCTGACTCCAGTACTCCGGAGCCTAGTCCTTAGCAGTTGACTTGCTAAGAGACTAGGATTCTTCGTCTGTATGAGGGAAATCATAATAAGTGAGAATGCATGCATGAGCTAACCTCTCCATGGCCCCTGGCCTAGAGTAACGCTCCAAGAAGCTAAGCTGCTCTTCTCATGTTGTTGATGCTGTTTATTATCCAAAGCAAATACCCTTGCAGGATGACACTGATGTCACACTAAGAGGAGGCTCTAAATGCCTACTAACGTGTGAGAAGACCACAAAGGGACAGTAGAGCCCGAAGTTGGTTGATGCACAGGAGACTACTGTTTTTGTTTGTTTCTTTCCCATGCCTTCTTATTTGCTTAATAGTGACTTTCATCCTCCAGATCCCAATTAATTAGTTTGTACCATCTCACATTTCTACTTTAAAACTATGTCCATCTCATATTTGACTCATGTCCCCATGTAGACTGGGACATCATTTGAACCACAATAGAACTCCAGAAATGTTTATTACATGGGTGACTTTTTAAAAATCAAAAAAGTATTGAAACCCTGTGAAACCCTGGCTTCTAATTCTGTTTAGTTGCAATGGACTTACTGAATTCATAGGTAATCTGCACTTACCAAATGGTTTTAAGGTAATGGTTTAGTATCAATAGATGATTGTCTTAAAGGCTAGAAAACCATCTAGTGTCGAAAATGTAATCCAGCACCTGACCACACAGTGATGGAGACTATGCCTACCTCAGTGGAAAGCAGCAGGGCTAATTTTCTGTGTCTGAGTTCCTTCATAGCCACATATTCTCCTGTGATTGTTCAGCCTGTGTCAATGCAAATCATTTGGGAAAGTAATGGTCTTAAAAATACAGGTTTGTGACCCTCATGATTTTGACGAGTATACCAAAGAGGCGGTCGTTCTCATTTTGACGTTGAAAATATAATAGAAAGGTGATCAGGCCAGCTTTATTAGCTCATCTCAGACCACTGCAGTCAATAGCTCATTCACCCAGCTACAGCCTCCAGTCACCTCCTGGGCTTCTGCTGCCAGCCACTGCCCCACCTTCCATTTTTATTACCTACTGTTTAATTGCATTGATAGATTTTGCTTTTCTTTTCGTTGGAAGCTCTGCAAAGTGCTCTTCTTGCTTCTGTAGTTAGACACATTTCAGGCCTCTCCACCTATATGAGCTGGAAGGTGGGTTTCTGAAACATGTTAACACATGTGAACATGTACCGTCTCTCCACCTGCATGAGCAGGAAGGTGGGTCTCTGAGACATGTAAACACATGTGAATATGCACATTCTTCCCAAAGCACTAGGTGATTACTTCTAACTTTTACTTCTTTTTAGAAAAGAAGAGGCTTATTTGGGACCAATAAATTCTGCCAGGTAAGGGCTTCTGGTAGCCGGACCTGTGTGGCAGGGACTTATTAGTTTTTCCTTTTATAAGCTTTGTTATGATTATTTCCCAGCAAACCATAATCTTCCCTCTCTACAAACTTTTTTTGTGTAAACAGAAATAACATGAGCTAAATTGATATAACTGACTAACAAGCATTTGGTCATTTGAAACTTACACCTTACACTTAATAAATTGTTGAAAGCACTCATTTTTAACAATTAAATGTCTATGAACTGCCAATTAAATCTTTAAAAATATTGCTTTGGTGTATAATCACAGTTCTTCTAATAAGTTAACATTCTATATATGAAATTATTATATACATATGTATTTTTTCATTTGATAAATTTAACTTGACATTTTAGGGTTTATGAGAATGTCTTTATTAATCCAGGATCCATTATTCATTCTGGAAAGAAATCACTGGATGAATAATAAAAGAGTTACCACAACCATGTGACTTTGCGGGGAAACGTAAAGAAACATCTGCTCAGCACCATTACTGGGGGATGGATTCTGTCCAAGTCTGTTGTCCCAGTTCTGTCAGTGAACTTAATTGGGGTTATTTTCAGGAATGTGTACAAATCAAAGGTAACCATATAGGCATCTATACCACTAGGAGTCCTACCCACAGCATTCACAACTCATATAAACTGCACTACTGAGTAGCACCCCAACCCCCCGGACAATTTGCAAGCAACTTCATGACCAAAGTGGCTCCCACAGCCCATTGCTGACTCCTGTGTAACCTCATCGAAGAGGGAGACCTTATAAGGATAGCATGAAGGCTCCCTGAGCTCATTAGTCCCTCGAAGGCTCTTCTTCTCCCTGGTGAGGGTCTCAGCTGCTCTGATTTAATGTGATGATCACATTTAACCCAGTTTTACAACAACCATTTACTAACTCAGCAGATCTCAGGATGAGTACAGAGAATGGCCATCCACTACCAAAAAAAAAAAAAAGCAGTTAATAGTAATTCTTTTTATAACTTTCAGAATATCACACAAAGCCACTAAACAAAACTTCAGAATAGTGCCACTTTCCACTTTTTAAAAAAACTGAAAACCCTTTTTGTGATGCTGAAAATCTAAAGCTTGCCCATATGATTCAGGTATTGAAGGTCAGATGTCAGTAAGTCAGTACCCAGCACTTGTTTCAAGGGATCAGAGAGGCTGACAGCTAGAGCATCTACACCCTTTTACAATTTTCTTCTCATTAATCGTGTCTGGCAAATAATATTTGAATAAAAATGTGTTTTTTAATTTATTTTTTTTTTTTTTGAGACAGGGTTTCTCTAGGTAGCTTTGTAGACCAGGCTGGTCTCAAACTCATAGAGATCCACCTGCCTCTGCCTCCCGAGTGCTAGGATTAAAGGCGTATACCACCCCTGCCCAGCCTTGAATAAAAAATGTAATTGTAGCTGTTTTCAATTTTCTGTTGCTGAGAAAAATACCAGAGAAAACAAACTGATGGGTGGGGTGTATGTGTATAGTAAGTTTTCACCCATGTGATCAAAATACAAAAGGAAATACAACCTAAAAAGAGTGACTTTATTCTAGATCACAATCTCAGAAGTTTTTGCCCATAGTCTGTGGCTCTGTTTATCCTGGGCCTGCCATGCGGCAGAACAATGTGGTGTTGGGATGGTGTAGCTGGCAGAGGCTACTCATCTCAAGGCAGAGAAGAAGCAGGGTGTCAAGGAGGGACTGGGGACCAGGTGTACCCTTCAGCAGCTTGTGCTTTTTTTGTCTGCTTTCTCCAGGGAGGTCTGACCTCTCTCAGGTTCTACTGCATGTCTCCCTAACACCACCCGTGAAAGATGGAACACTGAGCCTGAGTGGGACATTTTATAGTCAAGCCATAGGAGGAGAGATTCCTTTGGGTACTGGTCTGTTTTGGTAGGGATGGTGTAGTGGCCTGCCATCCTGATGAGCAGAGGAGACAGTAGAGGCTTGTGCTGGAGGGTTTCTCTTTATTGCCCTCCAGCTCCACCTAGTCCCCCAGCCTATTGGGTAGGACCACTTATGTTAGGATTGGACACCCCCCTCCATCCCCTACCAATCCCACCTCCCCTCCCCCTCATCCCCACTTAGCTGATCCTCTCCCAAAGTGGCCTCACAGATACCCCCAGAGCTGTTCTTGTCCCGATCCACATTGGCACTCAGAATTTACCATAAAAATAAACATCTATGGGGAAGATAAACAGATTTAGACAAGAGGAAAACATGGGTATTTTCTGAAAACTCATAAGGAAATCTACCATTTTCAGCAGAAAACAGTGATTTTTCTTAATGCTCTTTTTTTTTTCTAAAAACCCCCTCCTTTTCTAGTTCTCTCATGCTTTAAACATTAATGAAAGTGACTGATCCAACAACAATGAATACAGGAATAAGTATACTGTTTCTGTTAGATACATTCCTATAGCTGGTGAGTTTATTAGCTAGCCCCTCATTCTTTTTTCAATTAATTAATTTATTTTGCATACCAACCAGTTTCTCTTCTCTCCTCTCCTCCCAGTCTCCTCCCTCCACTCCCTTCTGTAGCCCCAATTCACTCCTCCTGGATTTCTATTCAGGAAAGGGCAGCTCTCCCGTGGATATGAACAAAACTGGGCATATCAAGTTGCAGTGAAACTAGTCACATCCCCTTGTATTAAGGCTGGGCAAGGGGACCCAATATGAGGGATAGGGTCTCAAAAACCAGCAAAAAAGAATTAGAGACAGCCCCTGCTCCCATTGTTGGATGCCCCATAAGAATGCTAAGCTACACAATAGAGTATCCTTTTAAGTGAGAGGCATTAGAGGTAAGATTTTGATATGACTAGCTGGAAGTCATTCATATGAAGGCAGCAAGTCAGGAAACAAGGAAGCCATTAAAACTGCTGTCCCACCTGAACTGACTTAGTGAGAAAGTCTATGATCTTACACACTGCAGGAGCCAAGTCTGGTGCCAGTGACTTGCAGGGACCTCCTTAGCATGCTTTGGGAAGCAGGCTGCTGGGGACTTGGCTGTCTCTGTATTTGGAGTGTTCAGCCATGACCTAACTATTAGGGATGGAAAATAGGAAGTGGTGTTTTCAGTTTGGTGTGGTACATATATCAGATTTGAGCAGGATACAGTTATATTAGGAATTCTTTGGAAAGGAATTTAGGAGGAATATTTCTGCTGAAGGATTGTATTGCATCCACCCCTAATTATCTTGGTTTCATGAAAATCTTAAACTAGAATATTTTAGGTTCATATTTTGTGTGCTTCTGTGCCATAGCATAGGTAAAACCAGGAGACTTGTATTCATTTTAAGCAATGGAAGCTTTTATTTTAAATATTAATTTTCAATATGTTTTTAATGAGTGATAGGGAAAATGTACATTCTAGTAATGGTTTAATGAATATTATTATTTATGTTTGATATAAAGATAAAGTACTTGTTCAAACATACTGCGGATATGAGCAAAGTAGCATGCATGAGATATCCATGCAATTTTATCCTTTGTATTTCACACAGTACTAGATGGGAAATATTTTATACAGTCTGAGAGTAAAGCCTCTTGATAAAAGGCTCTTGGTCAACTTTGACCCAATTTTGGTCCCAATTTTCAAATTTGGAAATTTCAACACTGCCAATTAAGCTAGTCTATTTTATTTTTAAGCCTATACAAATTGATATGCTAACATTTGCCTAGAAGCCATTAGAAAGTATTTAGATAAACACATCTACAAATAAAATAAATGGCTAATGTTTTCTTCCCTGACTTCTTGAGATTTTCTTATTGATGGTTTTCTGTTGTTGCTTTGTTTGTTTTTGTTTAGCTTGATTCTCTCTTGTCTAATTCTCATGCAATAAAATTCAAGGACTGTCAAGGTAGGACAGTGGTAACACTTGCCTAGCATTCATGAGGCTCTGGGTTGGGATGTGAGACCCTATCTGTCACTCCCTGTACATTCAAACCATCACCCTTGTTTTTAGAGTGATAGTTCCTTTACTGTCACCTCTCCCAACTCTTGAACTTGTAGCAAAAAGTAGGTTAATTCTAGTAACTTCAAATTTTCACTTTTGAAGAATTTCATATGTGAGTACACTTAATTACCCGGTTTCTACCTCTCCCCCCACCAATTCCTCTAGTTTTCCCCATCCCCTTCTCAGATTCATTATCTCTTCTTCTATAATTATCATTGTGTTATATACATATGTGTGTGTATGTGTATACACACACACACGTCTTCTACTACTGTTGTTGTATGTGACATATATAATAATAACTCTGCCCCTTTCTTGCTTCATGTAAGTTCTCCTAATTGCTAATTTTATACTTTCTTGATTTATAATCATGATCAGGGATGGTATTTATTTCTTCTCTCTCAAATGTCACCCACTAATCCAATGTTAAACTCTGAGCTGGGGAGATTTCCTAGTTGGTGGTGTCAGTTGACCTGTCCTTGTTCATGTCACACCTGTTGATGAGTAATTCACCGCTCATCATCTGCATTGTTTTGTGAGCTGCCAGTCGTCTGATGTTAATGCTGGGGATTAATTTCTGGGGTACATGAGAGAATCATCACAGTCTCTTTTTACTTGCTCTGCAGATAGAATTGTTTCTTTTCCTAAGTGTGATGGCTCTGTACTGTGTATTTTGCTGTGGCCGAATACTTTCATTACTGTATATTTTCCTTCTTATATATGTTTTCTATGGAAGCCAAAATGAATCACAGGATATAAATCAAAACTGTGCTTGATCAATATTTAAACAAGGATTGCATATATTGACCAGTCTCTTCCATGCATCTGAGTGTTTGGTAATATACTTTCCAGTACAGTGAATTTCAATCCATAGGACATGAAAGCTAATAAATTATTTTGAAATAAAGATACACACTTTCTTGTTCTGTAATAAGAGCCTGACATTTATAACTTTGCCATAAATCAAAACTTAAGAAGTTAAATATATCTGTAGTGACTGTCACTGAGATCATCTGGGACCATGATGGGCATTATCGCTTCCTACAAGGAAAACATTAACAACTTAATTTTAACCCTAACACGTGGCTCTTTGGTTTTCTTGAAGTCTGACTCTTTAAAATGCCCCATGTCTCCTTTGGTCAGTAGGAGGTTGCCACGGATGTGGTGATTCTCTTGTGGTCCTTTATGTGTTATGACTTCAAACAGGTTTGTTTTGCTTTTGTTTTTATTCTTAATTCCTGGAGACAAGAACATTACAGATGCATGCAATTCCTTGATAGCCTCATTTGGGAACAAAGAATTAAAACCTTCAGGAGTAATTCTGCTCCTCTTGTTTGCCCACAGTGCTGTCTTGCCTTTGAAGGTAATTTTGACTTTCTGTATTTAATCATTTGCTCTTCAGATGGACCCCGTGCAGAAAGCCGTCATTAACCACACGTTTGGAGTCTCCATTCCCCCAAAGAAGAAGCAAGTTATTTCTTGTAATGTGTGTCAGCTTCGCTTTAACTCGGATGTGAGTATCACCGTTTTATTGCTCTCTGAAGTGTGCCAATGCTGACTGGCCTGAATATGCCCATCTCGTTATATTTGTGTGCTCTGTGGTGGTTCAACACTGGTTTTCCCCCTGATGGCCCACTGGCTCCAATGTGTTCAGTTCCCAAGTGATTCAGATTCGGTGCTTCAAATTTGAACAGTTGGACAAGTGATTGATCATAAAAATTAAGATGTTCTCTCATTTTATGCTCGATCACACTGATTCTATTTACTTGTCAAAAATACTTGAAAATTAGAAAATGTGAAAAAAAATCGAGTGAATGCCAAGGAAGACCACTGTTATTTTTGACAAGAACTATCACATTTCATGCATCTTACTTAAGTGTTCAATCTTACTAAATAGCTCAAAGAATAGCGTATTATACAAGCTATGCTTTCCATTTTATATAATTATGGGAAAAAATTTTACAGCTAGCCAACATAGGCACTCTGTTGAAAAGAGATACCAAGGAAAGTATAAAATCCAAGTAGATTTTCAAATGTATAAAAAAATAAGTAACAGTAGAAATCTAGTAATATTGAACTACCAGATAAAACCAGTTTCCAGGGCAGATGGGATCTGATGACTGTACCTTGGATGTGGGATTTCCCAAGTTTCTGGACTCAAAAAGCCATTTTGCAAAAGTCATACCACAGAATTAATGCGGTTTTGGAAATAAAAAATAACATATATCCTTCTACATATATACCATGATGTGACATTTTCATAATTCTACAGAGTAAGCACAATGAAATTGCACTCACTGGAAAAGAAGTTGATCGTGTTCTGAACAATGATATTTAATTTGATTTCAACCAAAGTCTAGTGAATGTTTGGTGGAGTATAAAATTCCATAAGGAAGACTTTAAATGCACCCAAATAAACAGACAGAAATAGGATGTTAATTCATTTGACATCTCAGTAATATTGGGATATCAGTTCTCCTCAAACTGTAAATACAGCAGAATGAATACCAAAATTCTCCAAAACTCTTATAAAAAGAAAAATCACCCACTTCTCAGAATACACATAGAAAAGAAGGAAAATCCCCAGAGGTATAAATTTTGAAGATTTATTTTTCCAGACTTCAGTACTTACTAGAAAACCTACAGTTATGTTGAAAAGTCACTCCACCTTGGGACTGGAGAAATGACTCAGCAGGGAAAAGCACTTTTGCAGAGGGCTCAGATTGCATGCCCAGCACCATCCAAAACTTCAGTTTCAGGGAACTGGTGCTCTCTTCTGGTCTCCGTGGCTACAGCACACACTAATGCACTTGCACCCATGCAGGCACAACACTCATACACATAAAGAGAAATGAATCTTTAGAATCTCATTCACTTTAACGCCTCAAGCCCTACTTGACATTCATAATTATTATAAACACTTTTTATGTAACCTTCCAAAGTTTATTCATGGAGTTGTGTCTAAATGTGAGTGTGTTTTGCTTTTTCTTACATATAGAGTAACAAAACTTTTCTTGGCCTCTGTCAGGTGTTAACGCACCAAACATGCACCATGTTCATGTGTATGTATACATGCATGTGTGCAGGCATGCATGCACATACATAATCAAGAATGTGAAGATCAGAAGTTGATGCCAGCCAGGTGCTTTTATCAATCTCCCCGAACTTTTTTTTTTTTCTTGTGATAGGATCTCTCACTAAATCTGGAACTCATTTTTTTCTGCTTGATTGTCTGGCCAGTGAGCTGCAGAGATCTGATTCTCTGTCCCCAGCAGATTGCTGATGTAACTACATTTTCGTGGCTGCTCAGGTCCTCAAGTGCAGGGCAGACACTTTACTCACCTCCTTCCCACCTTCTCTCATTACAGAGTTCACTGAAGAGCCATCCTGTAAATGGAGAGCACTCCTTGACCTTTTTCATTTGCAAATGTGCTAGACAAAGATGCTTATGTCCTAGGACCCTAGGTCCTCACAGTTTGTTACATCACAAAGGGGGAGGAAGTTAGCAGATGGCATGGAGGGTGGTAATCACCTGACTCTAAAATAGAATATCCATCACTGTCTCATGTGCCCAGTGTGCAAGGCTCCTTAAAAAAGGAAGAGGAAAGCAGAAGAAAATCATTATGATTCATTGATCACCAGTTGATGGATTTGAAGGTAAAAGAATGTGCCAAAATCCAAGGAGTGTGCACAGGTTTAGAAGTCAGTTTTACCAAAACCTTTCTTTTAGCCCAGAGAGATGCGCATCTCATTTCTGATACAATAATAAATTTGTGTTGCTTTTAGTTTATTATAGTTTCCTGTGAAAGCAGTAGAAACCTATACCGCCAGTCTGTGTGCAGGCCCCTGTTAGCAGTTTGTGTGTGCATGTCCCATGGTTGTTTGTTCAGGACCCTGTAGGTGATCATGTAGGCTGTTTCCCATTTAAGAGTATTGCATGTATTTTCATAGTTAGTACACAACAGAACTAGGACATAAATCTGGGTGTCTTGCCTCTAAATCTGCAGGTGTACCTACAATATACTATTTCCTGTAATTTGACTTTTGTCTAAGGATTAATTGAACCCCTCCTGGACTAGGGGAGGACATTCCAAAGAAGTAGCTTTGTGATATATGCCTGCCTGGAATCTGTTCTTACCCAGGAAATCCAGAGCACATTGCAGATCTTCCACTCAGTTCTCAATTGCATTAGAAGTACAACCTTGCATTAGGAGTCTGTGAGGGCCAGACATGGTAACATACACCTTTAATCCCACACTCAAGAGGAAGAGGTAGAGGCGGGCAGATCTCTGAGGGTTTAAGGCCAGCATGGTCTACACAGTGAGTTCCAGGACAAACAAGCTAAATAGACCTTGTCTCAAAAAAAATTTTTTTCTTGAACATGGATTTAAGTTCTGTTCTGAACTTGGAAAATTACACCAACATTGTTGACCTTAGTTTCCCATCTCTTCTATGATGGGAAAATGGACCATTCCAGCTCCATGGTTAAAAATAAACTCCATGATATCACCGTCAGCAGAACAGGATACAAACACATCTGTCCTGCAGATAGAACAGCTAAGACCTCAGAATTATGCTTTGTATTGTGTCATGGAAGCCAGGTGTGGTGGTACACCCTGCAATCCTAGAACATAGGAGGTGAGGCAGGAGACTCACAGGTTGGTGGCCAGCCTTGTCTACACAGCAAGTGTGAGGCCACAGCAAACATGAGGCAATGTTTGAAAAATCAAAACAGAGAAAACGAAATCAAAAGCAAATCTGTCCCATGGGTGCTTTGAGGAGAGGTATGAGAATTTCCTCTGTACAGTTCAGAATTTCTCACATCTTTGATCTGCGCTCACCGCCATCCATTTTTGTTTTTTCTGAGTACAACTAATATGGACAAGGAAGCTGCATACATGTATACATGTTAGCAAATGACCATCAGGTTCCTGTCACTGTTCAGCATCCCTGTGAAGAATAAAGAAAGAAATGAGATTTCTGAGAGCTGCTTAGATTCTGAGCAATAAAACCGCAAAATCTGGATGGCAGATTCAGAAATGTGACATATATGTGTTCCCCGTATTTAGTAATGGTGCTATAATCTGCATAACAGAGCTCTCTAACTGAGCATTTTTTATTGGGGAGAGAGTTTATTATTTTATAATTACCCTATTTACATTTTAATGCAAGAATTAAGAAGATGCTCATCCTTATTTCCTTTAATAACATTTCTAAATCAGCCCAAGACTCAATTGGCTTCACTCTTCAGTGTAGAAAATATGTTTATTGAAAGATCTGGAAGGCAAATTTGCACAGTAAACAGATTGCTCTCGCGGTTTCCTATAATGCACATAAAACATACCAGGGTAGACCTGGTGCAGTAAAATTCAGTGTGACCTAGTTTAAGCATTCTGCAGCTTGCTTTGTCCAGCTTTTACCATCTCAATAGAACTCCACTGTTGGAAAGCAAAAGGCTACAGCTTTATTTACACAATGAAGCCTTATGTAAATGAGCAAGCATTAATCACAAACATTTCCCAAGTGAACCTTTACAAATTGACACCATTAACTTTGCCAGGGGCAGGCACTGCAGTCCAGGAATAATACACTTTCCAAAAGAGTCCTGGACATTTGCACAAATATGTGCAGATGCCAATGGCTGCTTTCTCTTCATCATCTTTTTTTTTTTTTTTTTTAATCCTAACCTAGGATAAACCAAATGAGGTTGTCATGAACCCCCATGTTCCTGTTTGTTGATAAATGAGTGCATGCTGTAGGATGATCATAAATTGATGAGCCTGAGTAGGAATCTTTACCTATCGGCTGCAAAGTGCCATCTCTAGAGAAGAGCCTAGTCAGGAAAATGAGCTAACATACACTTCACAAATCATACCTTAAGGCGAACATTTTTCTCTCTCTTTGCTAGGTTAGAAATTGGGAGATCACAAATAATTTCTAATTTACATATTAATTCCAGTTCCTTGGAGACTAGCAGTAGAAGGATCAGGGAAATACAAGTGGAATTTTACATAAGAGCAGGGCAACTTGGTTTTCTTAATTAAGTGTTTAAAAACAGAGATGATAATGACGTCATTATCTCACCACAGTTCAATGTAAACAACCGTTATCCCATGTGGATTCCCCATGCTTCATAGGGAAACAGAAACAAAAGCATGGTGATCTAATCGAGTTTTACAGACTCTAGTTCAGGAATAGTCCCAAAAATATTGGAATTCATCATTAAGGCCACAAATTATGAAACATGAGATCGTATTCCCCAATGTTAATGCCATAGGCTTTCATTACTAGTATGGCACTAAACCATCTGATTTGCAAAATCTACAGTATTACAAATCCCATCAGAGTCCACATTATCTTCATTTTATCTTACTTTATGGCATTTATAGGTTGGTGAGTTTTGTTGGCATTGTCCTGTCTGGCTTATGGTATGGGCTTTGGTTTAGCTGGTATCTCTAAATTTTAGCCCTCTGTCCTTGCTATGCTTTATCCTGTCTGGGGATGTAAAGAGATGACCTCATGCCATTTCATTGATTGACCTCAGAATATTATAGATGGGCAGGAAACTGAAGGTTTGCTTCGAAGAAAAAATGGTGGGGTGACCAGCGATTTGTGTGAACATTTCTGAGGGTGACCTGACTGTCCTTCACCAGCTGCTGTTTGACACCAAGTCCCTGCTGCAGCTGCCCTTCCCAGGAATTCAGATCACACCCAAGAATGGGGAACCTTGTTAGATGGCTGCCTTAGAAAATGTCTCTTTAAGCAGAACTGAAGCGGACAGTTGGGTGCAAATATTTTCTGAAATATCCTTGAACTTTAGACATCCTTGAACTATCTTTTATCTCTAAAATATGTCATCCCTTATTCTCTGTATTCTCTTCCAACCCATTCATTACATTTCTTCACCCTTCATTCTCCACCTAATCTTTTCTTTGACCCTAGTGCCTTTCCTTTTCCTTTTCCTCTTTTCTTCCCCTACATAATAGAGTAACAAATGCACTGCTTTCCCTGTCTTTCTTTAATATTGGTAATGTTTTTATTAAGCCTTTTTCCCCTCAAGTAGATTGTTTGCTTTCAATTTGGAAAATTCATCTTTTAATATTCGACTCTCCCCAACATAAGGTCACTGTCACATGAATCCAGCCAACGTTTATACATGAATTAAGGGTAGACGTTAACTGTTCCCTTTTTCATATATATGGATCTAACCACTGTCAGCAGCCTCTACACATCTACCCTATTGCTCTTGAAAGCCCTTAGGATAGATAGCTACTCCTCAATAGTTTCATTTATGTAATTGCACATGAATTTTTTTAAAGTATGATATAAGTATTAAATGTATAAAATATAATACAAATATAAAGCCTTCTATGGTCAGGGGATCCAAAACCATGGTTTAGACATATCTCCCCCCTAAAAAATCTTGCATGTATCTGTACTGAAAACATAGATTGTTTTCCTTGATTTTCTTCCCTAAACACTATGGCATGAGAGCCATTACATAGCATTTATATTTTAATTTGAAAAGAATACAGGTGAATACATGCAAATGCCATGTATGAGGAACTTCATCTTACATGAAGAACTTCAGCAGTCACAGACTTGGGCACTCAGGAAGTTCCTGGGACCAGTCTAATCCCTCATGAACATGGGAGCAGCTACATACACATGGATAAGTTGTATTTGTTTGAAAGCACTGGTGCCAAGTCTTTTGGATTTTACCTGTGCTAACGTGGTCCATATTGAAAACAAATGAGTCCTGAAAGTTGACCATGCTGAAACACGAGTCTCTTGTGGGATGGAGAAGGTGGGACTTCAACCAAACTCTGCATCAGGCCATTAAACTACAGAGATGCCACAGGGGTCATGCCCGAGTTGCTAATCCAGGAACTCCCATGCTTAGTGTAAAATTTACCTCTGCTACTAACCAATAAAAATTATTAGAAAAATTAATACCATTAAGTTTGAAAAGCCAACCAGTTCTGTCAAGAACAAAGGTGCAATGCCAAAAATAAAAGGAATCAATAGCTTCCAAAGAAAACCTAGAATGTGATAGCCAGCTTTTGTCAAACATTTTACATTTTTTCCCATAAATAAGACTATTTATATTGATTCTTAGGTTTGGAGGGTAGCGAAGCAGATAGGAGGTAATTAAAAGCATAAATCTCCAGGGCCTGAGAAGGTAATTCTCTGTTTCACAGACAGAGCTGACAAAATGATGAACATTTTTTGCTCCAACATGACAGAAATATGGCGTGATTACACGGAACAGGGACACAGGGTGCTAAAAGTTCTCCTCAATAGCTGCCATTAAACAAATCTCTTAAAAGTTCAGTCAGCTCTTTGAGGTAGATAGTAGTTACTCATTAAATTCTTTAAAACCTTGCTTCCACGGTAGCACTATACAAGCACAGCAACATTGCCATCCTCAGCCCTCCCTTATATTTTAATCAGATATGTGGAGTATTTAGAACTGATATTTAGACTCACCACTCAGGGCTGGGGAGATGGCTTTCTCTAGTGAAGTACCTGCCACACAAGCATGAGGGCCAGAGTTTGATACCTGTCTGTAACCCAGTGCCTGAGACAGGTAGATGCCAGAAGCTCATTGGTCAGCAGCTTATCTGAACCATGCTTTAAGTTCAGTGAGTGGCCCTGTCTCAAAAATAAGTAAACAAACAAAAAGATGAAGAACAGTGGAGCATGATGATCTCTGCTCCACACAGGTGCACACATGCACACACATACCTGCACACACACACACACACACACACACACACACACACACACACACACACTAAATTTGCAACCAGGAGAAAGGAAAGACCACATTAAAAAGAATTGTTTGGTTTGGTTTTGTTTTTAAGCAAGTGTAACATCTTGTAGAGACTCATCAGATCCTATGTTACCTAGTGGAAAGTCATGCAGTGTATAACATTTGGTATTTTCCTGGCTTTTCTTTAAGCATAGAGATGCCTCACATGACATGGAAGTCTAGCTATGTTATGAGCAGGTTCAACCCTCCCCCCCCCTCTGGTCCCACCACCATGCCAGCACCCAATAACACGCAGAGACTCTGTATTTGATACAGTGTTGTTGGCCAGTTACTATCATTGTTTATCTGCTAGTTCTGTCTTAATGATTAACCCATTTCTACTATTCTAAGTATTTCCAGTTAGTACGCCAGAGCAGCTGGTGTTCTAACTCTCCAGGCTCTCCATGGTGACTCCTCCTTACTACTTCCTCTTTCCCCCTTGACTCCTAGCCCGGCCTATCATGCTTTCCCTTAATGCTTTATTCATTAACCAGTATGAGAAACATATTTACAAAATAACATCTCCCATCATCTCCTCTTTTCTGTCTGGCCCACATATGATTTGGTATTTTCCTGGCTTTTCTTTAAGCATAGAGATGCCGCACATGACATGGAAGTCTAGCTCATCGGTTTCCAGTTGTATTTGGAAAGGTATGATCAACCTAATAGGATAGTACCCAAAATGTGAACGTGGATGAAAGAATGAAGGCACTCACACCCAGCCCCGCTTGTCAACGTCCATTCTCAAGAGAAGGTCACTAGAATCTCTAACTCACTGTCACCACAGCCAGCTTTCCATTTCCAGCAACCAGATGTTAATTATAGCTTTAAAGAATACTAGAGGCACTACTTCTCATTTCTAAAATTCTTCCATTACTAACCCCTTTAATACAAAGCTTTTTCTTTTTAATGCCTTTATAGATCTCCCAAGTCATTTTGTTGTTGACTTTTCGTCACCTGAAAGTTTCCATGCCACTTGGGACTTGGGAAAGACTGCTAAGAGTGTTTTTTTTACCTCTTCCCTGGATATGGATTTCTTTAGTTAAGACTGATTCTAGAATCGTTAACAATAAGGAAATGTTTCACTTGATTTTTGTGGCTTGGAATTTCAGCTACACATCCATCCAGCATATAATTAAAGACAGATCGACATTCTATGCTGAGCACCTGAGGGTTCCATGTGGTTAGCAGCTGGTCAAAAGTAGATAGCTGGGCTTTATTTTAGGAAGCATTTGCTTTCCCAAAGCTTCTCTCCACATGCTCTATTAGTCAGCTAACTTGAATTTTCACCATTTTCACAACAAGAAATGGAATGTATTATTTATATATGACCCAAACAGGGAAAAAAAAAAAAAAAAGAAAGATGGCTGGAACTTTGTGTGCTTCACTCAAAACAGTTTAGAACATTCCACAAAAGAGACCTTTTAGCTTATTCTACCTCTCAGGCAGCTTTTTGAGCAACATGGGAGCTTTCTTTTTGTTTGTTTGTTTTTGTTTGTTTTTTGTTTGTTTGTTTGTTTTGTTTTTGCACTGCAGGCCCAAGGACTTGAAATCCAGTGGCTTGCCAGGGTGGCTGTAAGGCCTTAGGAAACTGAGCACTCATGGCCTGCTTCTGCTGTTTTCTAAAATACTAAGACTCTGCTGGCAAAATAGTGTGAACAGTGTGACTGAGAATGAGCTCTTCCAGGAGAGGGGGGTGGGGAAGACAATCCTGCAGGCCTCAAAAGCAAGGGCTAAGCAAGCAGTTTCCTCACAAACATGGTTATGTACCTGAGGAGAGAAGGGGGGGGGGAGAGAAGGAGAAAGGAAGAGAAAGAAGGGAGGGAAAGAGGGAGAAGGGGAGGAAGGGAAGGAGGGAGGGAGGGAGAGAGAGAGAAAATAAGATAGACATTTAAAGCTGCTGAACTGTATGATGCTAACTGCAGCATAATTTAGGAGAGAACAGAACCCTGTGGCTAGAATAATCTCGAGTGGAAAGCTGTCTGGTCTACACTAACACTCTCCACATGTTATCACTGTAATTGCACACAGGTGGTGAAGAAGGGAAAGTCTTGAGTGGCCAGGATTTGGGGAAAGAAAACTGAAGAACTATGTAATTCTATAGCTAAAACAGAGAGGGCTTGGCCAAGCTTGGTGACAGTGGCTCGTGCCTTTTATTCTGCACGCAGGAAGCAGAAGTAGGTGAATCTCTGTGATTTTGAGGCAAGCCTGATCTATGTATCTATACCAGGCTAGCCAGACTACTTAGTGAGACCCGTTCATAAAACAATGAAGCAACAACAACAAAAAGCAAAAAGGGCTTGTTACATATGTGGTCCTCATGGACTTCAGATAGGCAATGGAATTATGCAGGGTATTTTGCATTTTCAAATCTGAACCAATCACTTAGAAAGGTGACTGGTATTTCTTCTCATGGGGCATATGTTCCATATCTTTTGTCAACATGACCCTATGTTCTAGCTCTTAATTACGTTTAGGAGCATCTTAACCTAAACCTTTTTCTTTCCCTTTCTTTTCTCTTCTTCCTCTCCCTCCCTCCTTTTCCTTCTTTCCTCATTTTTTTCAATGATGGTGGTGGTGATTTGAATAGACCCCAGGGTCTCATACTAGGCAAATTCAACTGAGCTGAATCACCAGCCAGCCCTCTTGTGACACACTCACACACTCACACACACACACACACACACACTTTAGTTCGATGTTCTAGGGCACAAGGAGAACATATGTGTTCATAGATTAGATAGCTGGTCCAACAAACAAGGACTCTGAAGAATTAAAGAGAATAAAACTTACTGGGGCAAAGGGTTTCACTTGGAGAGGAGAGCAGTGACCTGGATGAGAGGGGCAATGGCTAGAATTTACTCTGTACAAATAAGAAGCTGTCGATGAAATATTTTTTAAATCAGAAAGTTAGGAACATATCACATGAGCCCCCTTTCCCAAGTCAAGAAACCGTGAAGGAAGTGACAAGGACAGGAAGCTGGGAAGCAGCTGCCCACATTTTCAATGACATGCAGTTGTAACCTCAGTGCATGTATTTCATTGTAACTTAATTTTCATGTCTATAACTTCATTAACATTACAAATCAGAAATGCAAAAAGAGGATGTGGTTTAGTGCTAATGAATAATGATTCTATTACACTACTGGCGAGATGCCTGATCCACTGCAGACTGTAGTGTTGCCAGTGTAATGTAGGAGACAGGTATTTCCACAACAGGAAAAAAAAAAAAAAAAAAAAAAAAAAAGTAGTATACCTCATGCCTAACACTCTCTTGAAATGTAACAAAAATAAATTTCAATTTTAAATAAGGGAGTAGAAACGGGGGGGGGGCGGAGAGGGGGGAGGAGGTAATAAATGACTTGTGCTTTTTAATTACATGGACACATTCATGAAGGGGGGGAACCCTAAAAACAAATTCCAAGTTAAAATGCCTCAAGATTTGTTTCTTTGCCTTTGAAATCCCTGAGGTATCATGTGTTCATGTCAGATCAACTGTTGTAATGCCACAATATGAGTGTAAGATTTGTTAATCTGAACACCATCTGAAATGACTCTTGGGTGACTTTTCACCCTAGGAATTTACTCTTAGAATAATTATGTATAGTGGAGTTAGTGTGGATTGGGGGTTCCATTTAGAGTGACAAGTTCTCCGTATTAGTTTCCACACAGTTAGTAAATCAGAAGTAATAAAAATGTGCTCATGCTCTACACATGTACACACACACATACACAAACATAAGCATGATTAACATTTACTGGGTTATAAAACGGAGTGGTAGAACACCTGCCTACCATGCCCCAGGCCTTGAATTCTATCTCAGTACTGGGGAAGGGACATTAAGCATAAGAGTAACCACAGCCCTTATTAGAGCTTAGGTCAGTGGTTCTCAGGCTGGGAGTTGAATGGCCCTTCCACAGGGGTCACCTAAGACCATCCTGCATATCAAATATTTACATAATGATTCATACCTGTAGCAAAATTACCAGGAAGGTTGGGAACCACTGACTTAGACTGACAACAAAAGAGCATTACTAGGGAAGGCTGTTCTATTACTGTAGTTTAGTTACTAGCATGTGGGCTGGAGAGATGGCTCAGCAATTGTGAGCACTTGTTGCTCTTGCAGAGGATCTAGGTTTGGTTTCCAATGCCCACGTGGTGTCTCACAGCCATACATAACTCCAGTTCTAAGGGACTCAATGCCATTTCTCACCTCCTGAGGCATCAGGCACACACGTTACACATACATACTTAGTCAAAACATTCATACACATAAAATAGTATAAATAACCCCCTCCCAAAAAATCACCAGCATGCAGTGAAAATGAAAAGGCAGACTGGCCTTAACCAGTTTTCTTATTTATCTATACATCATGCAAACCCTTTTTCTCTGAGGGATACCTCGGGCCCTGCCTTCTCAGGGCACCTCTGAAGACTGGTGTTCATTCCATAGGAATGAACTCATGTTCTGCTTTACACCCCTTTACACCCCCTTTCTGTGGGAGATACAGAGTGCCGTCGTGAGATCCCAGGTTTCTCTTTTATCTTTGATCCATCTACTAAACACTCTGATAAAATGTACTTGCACTGTCCCTTAGCCGAGCTCACACTTGGCTCTGTAAAGGGTAGTTCTGTATTAATGGGAGACACAGACTCCTGTGTGGTGCTTTGGAATTTGATATCATCCATTTCTGTTGAGTTTTTCCTTGTGCCATTTTGGAAGAATAGAAAAGACTAGATTCTAAAGGAGCCATTAATAATGTGTTAAGAGTTTTGTAATTGAAATGGTTTAATCGAACAACATGCCCCACACATATTTTTAAACTAAAAATATCAACAGTCACATTTTGTGATTCTGCCTATACATTTTCACAGATGGCCAGAGAACAGAGTATTCATTAATATCTGTATAAGTCATGGGGAAATGATAGATCTCCACATTTGCAAAGCACCATAGTAGGATTACTGAGCTTGCAGATGTAAAATTTAAAAAAAAAAAATAGATAGGAAACTTTAAAACGTGAATATTTGACATTCCTTTCTCGCAAGCTTGATACACATTTACACATTGAATAATTACCATTTGCATGAATATCCATTTTTACAAATGTGACAAATTATTACCAATTTGCATGATATTAACTAGGGATCGCTGGTAATTCATATATGTATGAACTGCATTTCTGTTTGTTCCCGATTTTTACTTCACAGACAGTGCATATGAGTCTCACAAGGGGGATCAAAGCATAAGAACTGGAAACCAGCAGAGATGGCCTCTCAATCCCACATAAGCACTTAATGCATTGAAATATAAGCAGTGCTATAATTTCAGTGACTCTTACATGATTTTAACAAATTGCTTCATCTCCGGCATCTAACATTCTTTTTTTAAAGCAACTTTAACCCTCCCTCCCCCAGATAACAGCATCTCTTAAAAAAAATGTTCTAGTTTTTAGACTTTCATAAGAGCATTGCTGAAATTTTCCCCAGTTCAATAGCCATTTAGTAATATCTTATGCCATTCTCTCTTTTAAAGAAAACAAGTAATTTTGTGAGTTATTTAGCATTTTGTTTAAACAATGTCACCGTATTAACATCCTCAAAATTCAGATTCCTGAGTGGCTGGCTGTGGCAGTCTCTAGCCCAGTTCTTCCTCTGGCCCTTGTTGCTTCCATATTCCAACCATAGTGACTTTGACTTCCCTTAATAACACACAGCCCCACCCTTGGCCCCTCCCACTCTAGATCTAATTCTTACTCATCTTTCAGGTCTCACTTTAAATATTTCTCCCTCACAGTAGTTTTCCATTTTTGAAAGACTAATTTAGCCCCAATCCCACTGGCTTTACTAAATGTGTCACAATTTGGAAATATATATATATATATATATATATATATTTCCAGGTTGATAGAAGGACAGTGACTGGATCTGTTCTCTTCTGCCCAGCGCCTTCTCTCTGGTGCCTAGTTCAGTGCATAGGAATGGCCCTAAAGGACAGTTACTAAAGCCATGCTCTATGGTAAAAAAAAAAAAAAAAAAAAAAAAAAAGACCTCAAAGCAGTGGTTCCCAACCTTCTTAACACTATGACCCTATAATAACAGTTCCTCATGTTGTGGTGACCCCTTCACACACTGTAAAATTATTTTGTTGTCTCTTCATAACTATAATTTTGCTAGTTATGAATCATAATGTAAAATCAGATATGCAATATATCTGATATGTGACACATACCTCCCAGGGGTTGCTACCCACAGGTTGAGAACCACTGTCTTAAAGGCTACCCCAAAAACTTGTCTTCACTGCAGGCCACCTTTTAGCATCATAGCAAAAGGGGAGGGTCTGTCTGGTTTTGATTCCTCCTCCTCCTGAGGGCTGTTTTGACCTAGATTCTGGGCTTCCTTCATTGATCTGCAACATACTGGTGAAAAGCCTCTTCTTTTCCACTTTGGTTCCAGGATCTTCCCTTTTCTGATACTGTGACTGTGCGATAGTAACAGTTCAGAGTTCTCTGTAAACTCCAACCAGTCATACTCGTTTCCTGCAGCTTGATGAGGTGAAATGAGGCTCTGCACCACCGGTGCTTAGCTCCATGCCTGGTGCATGGCAAACATAGCAGCAGCTGTGTGTCCCGATTTTTATTTTTGAGTTCAGGGAAATGTGTAGCCTTTATGTTTACTGCTTCTCTGGATACTGTGTTTCCTTTCTGGCTGTATGTTCTTGGACTCTTGAAAGCGATGGGGAGCAAGGTGCTCTAATATCTTTCCAAACAGCTATCAGTCCTTTATTTACACAAACACAGCTTTTTGGTGCATTGCTGCCAACTTACTTCAAGGACAAGTCGACCTCAAATTCTATTATTTTCCAGTTATTTAATAAAGCTGATTTGAAATAGCAGAAAAGTATTTTAGCTCTAAAAGTGCTGACACACTCCATACAGACTACAGTAGTTCCTGGAGACTTAGAGTCTTAAATTCTTTTCTCTTGGACTTTCTCAGCTGCCCTCTTCTCT
Source organism: Cricetiscus sungorus (assembly GCA_030556225.1). Taxonomy (NCBI): domain Eukaryota; kingdom Metazoa; phylum Chordata; class Mammalia; order Rodentia; family Cricetidae; genus Cricetiscus; species Cricetiscus sungorus. Next base: position 18,380,756 of record JANBXA010000372.1, on the reverse strand, counting down.
GGTCCAGCCCACTTTCCTGGTAACCCTTCTTCTGTCTTCACTGATGAGTTTCCTCCTCCCACACATTTGATATCACTGTCTTCTTCAAAACTCTATTCAGACAGATCTTCTCCACGCCGTGCATAACTGTTTGCTTGAGATTCTTTTCTCAAATACATTTCCTCCCCACTGTACTTAATTCCTCAGGAACCTCATCCATCTCCAAAGATTCATCCATCATCTTGTCATCCGGTTCCCAAATAGTCATCCCCACCCCAGCCACCTTCCTCAATTGGCAATTATTAAATCTCCCCAGGGTGTACCCCAGGAGCAGCTTAGAAAGATACCCAAACAGAACCCTCCTTTCCTCCTGACAGGTTTCTCTATCCACCATTACTGCTCATTGTTTTTGCCGCTTTCTCTGTCATTTGGCTATGGTAATTTTAAGGCCAGCTGTTTTTTCCATCCTCTAGCCTTACTTGAGTTATATTTTGAAGTAATAGGAAGTGTGCATTCATTCACTCACCCATCCATGTAATAATTATTTGTCAGACGTCTAGTCTGCCATGTTTTAGGTAATGTGTCATGTACAAGTTGCACACAATAAAGAACAAAGGTCTTACAGGTGTGAGCCGTAATGGAGGAGTATTCTGGTGGAAGAAAACAGAATTAATCAGATGGTTTTATGATTCACAAAATAAATTTGAAATGGGGGAGGACTTTTGGGAAGTATCAGACAGGGTCCAACTGCACTAGCACTTGGTAGACATTACTTTGGGAGAATCCAGGGTTAGTCTACAGCCTAGCTAGGGTGGAACCTCAGAAGGCTTCTTCGGGAAGGGAATCTATCCAGGTTCTGAAGGAAGGGCAGGAATTAACTGAAAACAGACAAAGGGGCTCTGCAGAAATGAAGACTGAGTGTATTTTACTTAGGCTGCAGCCACACTCTCAGTTTCTCGGATAGGATGCAACAAAAACCAGAACTAGAGAGGGAGGTTGTTCATATAGGCAACATACAGGTTGCCTATATGATGATTTAGGTTTTTAAAGCAGGAATAGAGAAGCATTGTAGACTTTTTTTAAACCGAGGAATGGCCATGGTCAGATCTGTGTTTGAAAATACTGCTACAAAGAGCAGAAGAAGGTCTTTGTGTCTGCTGAGGAGGCTGTTGTGATCCAGACAAAAGATGACAGCAGCTTTCATCAGGATAGTTGTGACAGAAAAAGAACCCGCCTGACTAGAGATGTACTCAAGTGAAATCCCTAAGATCAGACAATTGACAGAATGTGGGTGTGGAGTGTGATAATAAGGGTGCCCTGGTCCTTTCAACAGAGATGGTGTTGATAGAAGATGGGGATGACTAGATAGTTCAGAGAGGGAAACAGCAATGTCTGTCATTAGTTTTGGATTTTTGATACTTTGATATTCAGAATGGACACCCAGAATCTGGTGTACAGGTAGTTTTGCATGCTGTAATGTGGCTGAAATTGGACAGAGTAGGCTGGAAAGCTTGGGGTCAAACCTCAAGGGTTAACAATAAGCAGTATTTGATGACTGAGCAAGGAAGGATGTGCCAGCAAGTGCTCCCTGTGCCAGAAATACTTCTAGATCCCTACCTTGTCTGCTTCATTCAGGTTTCCATGCAAATTCCCTTCCATGGAGTGTCCTGGGTGCCTAAAATGTCATACCACTACTGTGCACCACCTTATTCTTCCTGTTTCCAGAGGATGGTGCACCATATTCAGAAAGTGTGTCATTTGGTACTTAACACCCCTTCCCCAATATTCTGCACACATATGAATTCATTATCTCTTTTCTGTGTCCCCAGATTAGAATGCAAGCTTCAGTAGTTTGTGTGTTTCAGCACCTAGAGTGGGGCCTGGAAAAGAATAGGTATTCAACGAATGTTTATTGCATGAATAGAAACAACAAACCCCCAGCGCTAACTTTTAGATTGTAGATTTTCTTTTCTTGTTCCCATATACATGGATCACATTCAAGGAAATGTTCAATTAAAATAATTCACACTGATCTTACCATATGTTCTATGTGAACAACCTCTGTTGTAACTTACTGGTCAACAGAACATCTGTGGGAGTTTGTCTCTACTTGCACTGTGTGAGTTCTGGGGAGTGAACTCAGGTCATCAGGATTGGCTGCAAGTGCCTTTCCCCACTGAGTCATCTTGCTGGTCCCAGTAGAAGTTCTAGAAAATATCACACAGAATCTCAAAGGGGATCCCATTAGCGTTTGCTGATGAAAGTATTTCAGAATTTTTGGTGAATCAGAGCTGCAGACATTTTTATTACTATTTTGCCTCAAGTAGAAGAAGCTCTTGTGTGTAATGAAGGCTGCAAATATTAATTTAGAACAAAAACTTCAGGTTTAATCTTCTGCTTTAATGTAAAGACACAATTCTCATGGAGAGGTTGGATATGTGTTGTCTCATTATTCCCCCTTAGTTATATTCATAAATTATGAGAGTTTATTGTATTGCTCTTCATATCTTCATATTTTATTTACTCTGACACATAACCTTATGCTGGGGCTTAGTCCTTAATTTGGCACTTTGACATATGAGTTTTTGAATAACTGTAAAACAGATTCTCAAATGAGTAATGGACATATAAAGTACTGCTAGAGCCATGTTTTATCCCGTTGTGTGAGCATGGAACTCTCAGAGTTGTTCTGCCAATGTAGTCGACATTAAGGGACACAATGCAGGTTCTCATTTTAGACTTATGTGGTGTCATTTCTGTAAATGTCTTTAATATGAAAGTGGAAATGAGTGTAATTCTTTCTTGGACTGATTCAAAGTAAATGTGTGAAAGTCTGAAAGCCTAATTTATGAGACAGTTCAGAAGGTTTGGATTGGTTAGGTGAAGGGGCACATTAGTGCCCCATTGAAAGCACGTGGTTCTCCCAAATATGCCAACCAAGCAAGTGAAACTGGAGTTAGTGCAAAGTCAGAGATGCCCTCTTATCTCACAGTACCAGAGAAGTAACTAACTTTTAAATACTGTGGGAAAAATCCCAAAATAATGAAAAGATATTGAGTAATCATTGATAAAACCTTAATATTTTCTTGTGTCATAAAAACACAAAATAAAATCTATGTGCTTTATAAAACATTCAAAGCAGTTCAGTTCCTGTATGCATAATTTTAAAGAAAACTAAGTATTTCCTAAGTTATAAAAATGGGTATTTTAAAACTTATTATTTCATATTTTAGTCAAGTCAGTGTACAAAGCCCTTCCCTCCTGTGCTGGATATAACCATTTAGAAAGTGTAGCTTTTTGACTGCATCCTCTGGGGAGTTAATCACCTATTCCCCTTTGACTGAAGCATGGTAGAGCACACCCCACCACAGTTTATTGCTTCATCTTCCCCCCAGTTCAACTGAGCCCTTACTAGGACTTCAGTTACGTATGAGGCATTCGCTTACACAATTTCTGTGTTCAGGTGCTGATCCCAAGCCCAGAAGACAGCATAAGGACCCCTTGAAATTTACAAAACTGCAGGCAAATGCTGAATAAATAGTCCTGTTGTTTTAAAGGTGACGCATCTCAGACACTTCTTGCTAAATTCCCAAGAAAACTATAATGGCATCTAACAGAATTGTGATGCTAAGTGTCTGTGTTGAGGAATTCACATAAGCATCCTACCTTTTGATTGGTAAAAGAAAAATATTTTGTGAAACGCACCCTATGATTTTCACTGTTTATGAACAGAATTAAGAAAGGAATCACCTGGGTAGAACTTTACCTTAGATTGTGGATGTGATAAACTTAGTTTGCTTTTTTGTTTGACTGTTTTTGTTTTGTTTCGGAGATAAGTTTTAATTATGACCTAATTTGAAATGGAATGAGGAACTAGGAAAGAGAGAGAACAGGACTGAACACATCAAAAGACCTGCAGGCAGCTCACAGTTGAAATACAGGCGCTCCCAAGTAACAGTGCCTTATGCCTGCCCTTATCAACCCTAAATCGGCAACACAGTATACAGTTGGATCCCTAAGGAAAGAAGCTAAGATGCTGAGAATCACCTAAAATTAGCAATCCCCCTTTAGATGACTAAAGTGAAGTCTAAAACTGGGGTAAATGACCGTTCTGCTCACTTGTAACTGGGTGAGCAGCCACTGTACTTCTTAGGAAGATCAGTCCTCGCTCTACACCCCAGCCCAGCTGATTATTAACTCAAGCTATCACCTATTGCCAGCCATCGTGCTCAGGTGTATGCCAAGCAGAAACACAGGCAGCAAGGCTCCCAGGTGACTCATAGGATGTACTGGGAAAATTACTTTGAAGTGCACTAAAGATCTCAGTATTTTTAAGAAATGGATTAATTTGCCTCTGTTGAAATGTACAAAGTGAAACAATGTCTGTGTAAAGCTTGAGTATCAAACAGCAGCATTCGAAACAGCTGTGACCCGAGAACTCTTCTTCTGTCTCTAATATTTGATGGAATTTAAATTGGGCCCAAAGAGAATTAACAGTCTAGAGTGCACAGCATTTTCCTCCTGGAGAGCCATTGCTTCTCCCTTTAGTGATGCAGAAAGATTTGGAGTTGGTGGAGGGGGAGGGGAGTTCTTCTAGGCTATACAGTCATATGTATAGAATGCCATGTTTAGAGTGCTGGCCTGCTTGCTACCCTTAGCCTGGAAGATAGCATCCATGATGAACTATGGTGTCCCTTGGAGTTAAACAGTGTCTAGGCTATAGAAACCAGGATTGTTTTACTAGGTAGATCTTAGAAATTAGCTAAGACATGGGGTCTTTTGAAGCTGAAAAGCTCAACTTGGTTATAATTTTGTCTGGACATTTTGTTTCCAAAAGATTCCCACTAAGTGAGGATTGAAAGGGGTGAATACCAAAGCCAGTCATAGGTCCTTATTGATTCTACAGACTATAAAAGGGCCAATATCAGAAGAAAGGTTTACTAGCAATCTTTGGGTTGAATAAGCCTCTCTCTTGGGTATTTCTTAGCATTTCTTATATTGTGGCCCTGTCTCTGGGAAGTATCAAATCTTGTCAATGCAGAAGTACATACAAATTTTTTTTTACTAGTTAAAAAGAGTTTATGGAAAGAAAATTTAATTTTGTGATAAGGAAAAGACTCAAACAACTATTTAGCTTCTATTCGGTAATTTTTAATTTGTTAAATCATTGATGGGTTTCAAAGTGTCACGGTTTTATCTCAAATAATTATCATAGTGTTTTACTGATGATACAGGATTATAGTTTAGCACACAGGATAAAATCCATAATGTAAAAGCAGCATCTAATGTCACAATCACTTTCTATCCAAAACACTCACTAATAGAGCATTTGATGTGCAATTGAAAAGCACTGTAATGGTTCCCATTTTACAAGGGACATAATTTTTAAGGTAGCACAGTTCAGCAACATTCCTCTGTTGTTTATCAGTGTCCTCTAGAGAAGCTAAAAGCACATATGCCAGGAAACAGTGTAGTTCAAAGGACATGCTGTCCAGCACATGCTGTTCTCTTTGCCCTAAGTGCCTCCTGCCATGCACTGCCACCCCAGAGCCCACCCCAGAAATAGTGCCCAACCTCAGTGTCCTCTTTTGAGGAGCTTCCGTGGTCTCCTACAATCTGAAGAGATCTGTTTTCCCTATTCACTGACTCCTACAGTTGTTAATTGTTCTGGCCCTGCTAACTTTCAACCTCTTGCTTTGGGTTATTTTTTTTTCCGCCTTGCACTTTGGGGATTGTGGTGTGTATGTGTGTGTGTGTGTGTGTGTGTGTGAGAGAGAGAGAGAGAGAGAGAGAGAGAGAGAGAGAGAGAGAGAGAGAGGGAGGGGGGGGAGGGAGGGAGGGAGGGACGGGGGGAGGGAGGGAGAGAGAGAGAGAGAGAGAGAGAGAGAGAGAGAGAGAGAGAGAGAGAGAGAGAGATTGTTTCTGTAAAGGGTCAGTGTGATCTTTCATTTTTCAGATGTCACACTGTCCAACACATGGCACATGCCAAATTGATTTTAGAAAAAAATCAAGTTTATTAGCCTATTTATGATGGTTTACTTGGCACCTGTTTTACTTAGGATTTTAATTATTTAGGTGTTTTATGTAGAATTTTTTGTTGTTGTTTTTTGTTGTTGGTTTTTTTTTTTGTTGTTGTTTTGTTTTGTTTTTTAACTGACAATAGTCAGTAGCCATACCACCCTGAACACAGCCCATCTTGTTTGACATTAACTAGCTGGAGCTGCCTTCCCTCATGACATTGCTGAACACATAGACACTTAAGGTAGTGGATGGAGAAAGTGATGCCCGCCATAGTTTAGATTGGATATTTAATCGAGGAAACAGTTGTACTTACTTCTTTAAATACAGAAGATCAGTTCCCATAAGTAAAGAGTCTGGCACTCCGTGAGTTTGCCTTTCCTTACACAGTGAACAGAATTTGAAATCATGGAGACAGAAGACACCTCTCTGAGGCAGAAATTAGAACTCAGGTGAGACCCAGAGCACTGGAGAGTTTAAAATGTCTCACTGGGAATACCGTGTTACCTTTTTTAATCAAAACTTTGTCTAATTCATTATTTTTTTTTAATTTGGACCAATGAGAAATGTTGAGGATTTGGGAAATCAAAGGGACTTGGTACCAAAGAGAATAAACAGAAGAAAATGTATCCCTGGATGTCATTTCTCATGAAAGCTATCTTACCAGTGGACAGTGGGTATTCTAGGAGCTACAGAAGGGTCCCCTAAAATATGAGCCTAGACCCTATCAGTTCCTAGGTGGAGGTCAGCATAATCACTCCAGCAGCCCTTTCTGTTTCTTCCAGTTCTTCACAGGAGCTTTCTTCTTCCTTCTCCTTTTTGGGTGCTCAGACTCAAACCCGGGGCCCTGTGCAACAAAGCATGTCTTAGTGCCAAGCCACATCCCCAAGCATTGCTCATTGCCAGGTGGGATTACAGCAGCTCTTTTGAAGCCATTTGCACTAGATAGCCATTGCCTGCTGATCAGTCCCTGGACTGTAATGAAGGTCAGCCTGGCCAAGCAAGTCCATTGTTGACGGGAGTTTGATTGTGGTGTCACCTGGTGCCATGAGTTTTCTGGCTCTCATCCTTGCCTCTTTCACTCCTTGCTAATGAAGTAGGTGCCTCCTTGCTAATGAAGTAGGGCCAGTGTTGCTGCTATTTAACAGTGTCTCACTTTCACTTGAAGATTTGCCCAGGAAGCAGAAGCTGTTGACATTGCCTCAGATGAAACACTGAGGATAGCAAATTGCCATGAACCAAAAAAATACTAGAGGGAAGTAGAAGTGTGCCAAGTAAGAGGGAGGGGTGCCTGCCACTCGCCCTGTTCTGAAACAGGCCACTTCACTTGCCCCAAACACCAGTCAGTGGGAGCCAAGGACCCTCGATGCCTACTTCTTCGTGCCCCAAACTCAGAGAAAGTGGGTCACAATGTGGAGAGCCCTTTCTATCTTGACACGCAGTGAGGTATCACTTAGCTGGGTCTTTATCTCAAGTGCTAACTGATGCTGTTAACTTTCTTCCCTGATGCCAGGAAATAGTAATGAGGAAATCACACTCTGTTCATCTTGTTCGTGGAAGTTATATTTAGAGAAGCATGTTCTTGAGCCAAAGGGCACTAAATAATCCTAAACTACTCAGTGCACTTGAATAGAGGAGGCCTTGAAACGTCTCCTTAGAACCTTGCACAGTGCCACATGCCTGTAATCCTAGCACTTGAGAAGTCGAGGCAGAAGGGTCAGGAGTTCAAGGCTAGCCTCTGCGGCATAATGAGTTGGGAGACTAGTCTTAACTAGATGAGATTCTCTAAAAATTACAAAGTCGGGGGGGGGGGTAACCTAGTGCCTTGTAGAAAATGCCATATAACTAAAAAGTAGGACTTCAGGGATTTCTTAGCTATTCATTAAAAGGATTGAGCCTAAAATATTATCTTCCTCCAAAATTAGGTAGCTATTCCTATTCATAGACATTTCAGTGGAATTAAGGTCTAATTTCTTTCTGTGTTGCTTAGAGCAGTGTACTGTCTTATAACTTTTCATTTCCAGCAAAATTACAATGTAAACTTAGTGCAGGCTTATGGAGATATGTATGGGTATATAATTAAATAGAGATAAACATCTAAGCACTTCATAGACACCCTCGTGACTGTGGATGAGTTATCTGCCTTTATTATATATAGTTTCTTGTTTTCAAGACACTGGCTGATAACGCAGCCAGGCACCTGATACCATGAGGATCACATGAGCTAATTTTGTGCAGTGTGTGCTCATCCTGGAACAGTGCTCGGGAACAACAGTCATCACTGTTATTTCCATTACACATTTTTTTAAAGTTTCATTTATTTCCCTAGTTTATAACTATTGTTTACTGTGCTTTCTGTTGCTGTGATAAACACTGTGACCAAGAGCAACTAGAGGGAAGAAGGATTTATTTCAGATCACGCTCTTGGGTCATAATCCAAGACTGAGGGAAGTCAGGGCAGGAACTAAAGCAGGAACCACTAAGGAACTCTGCTTCCTGGCTCACTGTGGACCTTCTTTTCAGATGTCTGTTTTATACAGCCTAGAACTACAGCCTAGGGATGGCACTGCCCACAATGGACTGGGCCTCCTACATCAATTATCAGTCAAGAAAGTGCTCCATAGATATGCTTATAGGCTTTTCTGATCAAGGCAATCTCCCAGCTGTGACTCCCTCAGAAGATAACTTTGGCAGCCAAAGCTGACTAAAACTACCCAACTACACTTGATTTCACCTTTCTTTGCTAATAAGTAGAATCTAATAATGCTTTTTCTTTTTCCCTGGGATTTTTTTCTAACCTTGGCAAAGGATATGAGAAATCTCTGAGCACACTAAGTAAGAGCAATGGTAAGTCAGTGAAGAGCTAAAAACATAATGGTGGGAACATACAGAGAAAAGAAGTAGTTCCATTTAGCATAGACTGGGTGACAAAGGTTATACACACGGGGAGTCACTGGCATATTTTTAATTGTAATGCAAAATGGGCCTTTCCTTAGATGACACTTCTACCCAGTGTAATGTTTTCACACCCATTTCCTAGCCCACATGGAACACACACACACACACACACACACACACACACACACACACACACCTTAAAGAGCTCTGAAAAACCAATGAGTTCCTACTCCAATGGGACAGCAAATGTACAGATAGAGCATTGCATCTTTTCCACGTATTCAGACTGCTATAATGTTCAGCAAGAACACCTACCTTCACCTCATCATTTATGCATTCAGCAAAACTAGGTTTTTCTCCCATTGTGGTACACAAGTAATGGGATACTGAAGTGATGTTCCCCAGTTCTAATTCCATGGAAACAAGTGTACAGAATTGCTGAAGATAATGAGTTATGTGTGCTGTTTGAGTTGGAACAAAACAAGCCAGGAAGTTAGGGAAACATTACAGTGCACACACACACACACACACACACACACAAACACACACACACCAGCCACAGCTTGAGATGGCTTAAGCAAATGTGGCATTTTGGAAGAACACTCTATATTGAGTAATGACCAAAAAACTTGGTTGGTTTCATTTAAGAAAAAAGTACAGGACCAATAATGACTAACGTTTCCAGGAACTTGGGCTATTACTATAATCGGAACATTTTTTGTCACGTTCATATTTCTCACTCATAATTTTACTCCCCAAATAAGCCCATATTCTCCATGCTCCCTTGTCATACTCATTCAATAAATATAATAAATAGCATCGTAGGAATCCTCCTCACTTGAAATTTGTAGCATTGTGCATTTGCTGGAGAATTTCAACTCTGATATCCTGCTCCCCAAGACAGTACACACAGCTCTCATTAGCTTTCCCGTGTAGATATTCTACCAAGTAGCCTATGTGGCCACTTTCCAGCCATACCCACACCTCTGGCTTTCCAGCACCAATGCTTTCCCTAGGTCAGAATTCTCCCACTGAAAGTTAACTTTCCTCTACCAATTCATGTGTATCTCTCCCTTTAAATTTTCAAGCAAAAGCTGCCAGTTTTGGGAAGTCACCATCAAGGCTGCTCCTCTCTGGTCCCCTTTGGTTTTGTTTTGCATCCCCCATAACACACTTTGCTGTGTTTACCCACTTCCTCATGAGTGGATCTGCATGACATCTGTTATACTTCAAGGACCTATGAAGCTTTGTTTGCCTTGACCATCTTCAGACACACACACAAATTCCAAAGAAAACTGTTGTAGGAAAAAATTTTAGGTTAAAAATCCTCTAATAAAGTCCCATCATATATATATATATATATATATGTATATATATATATATATAAAATTTCTTATATATGTAAATTTATAGCTGTCATTATACCTACCATGTCTTGTTTTAGTTTTACTGTTTTTATTTTTCATTCTATTCAGAATGAAATTCAAATGAATTTAGTTTTTATTTATCAATATGTACAGTATTGTTTAGATAGAAGGTAACTTTCCAAATGTCGTTAAATTAACTAAATGTCTTCTAAGTTTATTGTAATTTGGTGTTGTCTCTTGTCTCACTTTCTCCTTCCTTTGATCTGGTATTGAAGTCACAGTGCTATGTGTGTTTTATGTACAAGAGCTTTGATGTGAAAGTCACATCTGAGATCAAGGATTGTCTTTAGCTCCCTTATGGCATGAGCTATAATTGAAACTGGAACCATCCAAGGCGGCTTACTAAGTGCATGCAGATATCTACAAAATGCAATACCCTGTTCATTCAGCAGCACCTGTTTACATGTTGCTTTGTCACTGTCGTTGATCTCAGAGCAGAGACCACGGGGAACTAGGGAAGCAGACAAGTCTTCAGCCCAAGAGTGGTGATTATGGAAGTCCATGTCTGCAAGTGTGAATAGGATACTTGCTGCAAATGCTACCAGCAAAATCTTGAGAAAGCAAGGCCCCCTGGCATGAACCGAGGTGGGAGGGCACTGCTGGCCAATCTCATGTCCTGATCCTGTGGTCCACTCATGTGACTTCTAGGTCATTATAGAGCAAGGTTTGATATTTAGTTTTATAAATGCCAGAAATATAGTCAAGCACTGACTTGTAAATGTCTGTGGTGCCTATGATTGATTGTATTTTTTTTCCTGCATGCTCATCCATCAGTGGTGTTTGTAAGTAGCAACAAATGAGCCTGATTTGTTCTCCTTTGTAGAGCCAGGCCGAGGCCCACTACAAAGGAAGTAAACATGCCAAGAAGGTCAAAGCACTAGAGGCAACGAAAAATAAACCCAAAATGGTTTCTTCCAAGGACAGCGCAAAGGCTAATCCCAGCTGCTCCATCAGGCCAATCACAGGCGACAGCTCTGACAAATCAGGTCAATGACACTTTTTGTTCTTTGGCATTGTTGTGTTCCTCCTACCCCAACCCACCCACCCCAACCCCATTTTTTCTCCCCCTTGGATGTTGCATGTGACTCACCATGATTTATTTATGTAATATGATGTTTCCTTCACAGGAAGGAATATGTGTTAGTACAGAATGTAAACATTTGATATGTTGCCATTCCATGTTGTAAAATATATGCATTGAAATATGTGTGTATATAAGTATATATGTATCCAAATAATCAAAGACTACTGGTCACGTGTTCTGACAAGCATCAAGTAATGAATATGTAGCAGTGATAGTCCCTCTTTCTGTTCCTCTTATGTTTGAATTGTGTTACAGACTTTTTTGGAAAGAGAGGCTCAAGCTTGTTATTAATAGATTTCTTCTAATCTTAGTGAAGAGTTGGGGGTGACATTTTTGGAGAGAATGACATTAGTGAGTATGAAAATGTGCTTACAAGTAACAGATTCTGATTCCATAACACCTTTGTGAAGCTCTTCTCCAAATTACAAATTGACCCAACTAATTTAAAGGAATTATTTACAATGCCATGAATTGCTTAACAGAAAACCTTAATATATAATTAGAAATGTGCTGTTGATGGAAGAGCCTCACAAGAAAATTCTTTAATCCAAAATCTGTATTATCTGAGTGAGTTCTTTCAATTTGAAGCAAAATTGTCTCTCTCCTTTTCAGTGTGGATACCATGAAATTGGATCTTGAGAGGCTTCCCTCTCACAGCTGCCCTTGGGACCCATAATGGATTTGTCATCCTGTTTTAGTGGCTAGCTGAGGAACAGTGTCTGTTAAAGGACACTAGGAGGACGTGTCTCATTCTTTCTGTTTGATCCTGGCATTTGGGACTTCTGTGTTGTGGGAAATGCACACTTCAGGTTCTCTCCTGCAGCACTTGAGGAGGAAGCTGAAGAATGCTTACCTATGACTGCCCAGGGCCACTGGGGACCAGCAAATCCATTACTGTAAGAGGAGAGTTCAGAAAGCCTCTTCAAATAAGAAAACTATGTACAAAGGAAACATTATTGCTTAAGTTCCATAGATGCTGGCTCCAAAATCATGGACTTCAGCCTAGAATTAAGCTACCAAATTTGGTGTTAATAACAACGATTCTTTGTGCTTTATATGATAGGGTCACCAAATTATCTTATCAGAGAAACATGATAAATACTGGATTGCTATGTAGCACTTCTAACCTGTAAAGAACAAAACCTCTCTATAGACAAATATAAATCCTAATATTTAACCTGTGTCTAAAGCAGTTATTAGCATAGACACCAAACACTATTTCCATGTGAGCAATTTCACAGCCAGAGTCACAGCACATGGTGAGACCAACGTAAAGACAGTTATCTTCTAGGGTTTGCCCTGTGTTTGGAAGAGCAGAGTCCCTCATCACCTGACTTCCTGCCAGCTTTCATTTCCCACAGAATAGTGTGCCTTTATGAAGCAATGCTCTGCCATAGGTTTTATTACCTGAACTGTGGTCTTTACCTCCAGCAGAACTTGCCAGTAAAGGATAAAATAATGGAGGTTAGTGTCACCCATTCCTTCAGTTTATTTTGTGGCTTGAGTTAATCAAAGAGTCAGTGGGCTCTATAAATACTCCAGCATCACAATCAAATGTGATCAAGCCCTGCAACTGTTTGGGAACTGTGTTTGCTCTAAGGACGGTACTAAAAGGAATGAGTATAGAGTGAAGTAGAAAAAGTCAAATTGTAGAGGAGATAGAATCAAGGACACAGCAATGTGGACATAGAAAATGCAAACGAGAAAGACCAGGCTATAATTGCAGCCTCTCTTAGGCCTGTAGGGTGCCCACTGAAGACTGTGAAATACATTTCAACAATTCAAGGTTTTTCTTCCAATATTTGAATGTTAGTATTCACCAAGGACTTATGTTCCTGAAACAAAGAGACCTCCTAGGCAGCTGTTTGCCTGGTGAGCTATTAGAACAATCTAGAGTCAAGGATGCCTGGGATCTACACAAAGGAAGAAAGCCAAGGTTCAGGATGAACCCTGAGGGATGAGAACAGAGAGATGAAAACAGAAATCACAATGGTAGCATCTCGAAGGTATATGTGAGGCTGTCTTTAACCCCACAGTCTCAGCTTTCCCTGTTACTGTATGTCCTGCTGTAGTACCTGTAGTCTCTCAGCTTGTAACTCTCAGTGCTAAACTCCCTAGATTTGCACCAGCAATAAGGGAAATATTTGTATATGGGAGCACCTAATTTTCTATGACATCTTACTCAAAAATCTATATATTTGCAAACACACTGATTAGATTATCCATGGTTTGTGTAAGTATTAATGTAAATGAAACCCGTTGTTTCTATGAGAGCTAACAAAAACCGACATCAGTTGGGAGCAGTATTTTAAAATAATTGAGTTGTACTTGTTAGATGTATGTTCTTCCCCTTTAGCTGAAACTCATTCTAAACAAGAATTCCTTTGTGCTTTATAGAATTTCCAAATGAGAAAATTAAAAGCTTTGTGCAAGTAGAGACTATGATCTAAATAACATAACCAACCGTGAATTGCTAACCTCTTAGTTTTAAGCTCTTGTACTGCTCCAGAGGCTTTGCTATTATTACAGATCCTAGTCTGTATCTCTCATTCATTTAAAGTTCTGTTTGGGAAAAACACAAGACAAAAAAAAAAAGTGTCCTTTGTAAATGACCTGGATATAAACGGAAGAGAAACAATGACTTGTGATATTTAGTTGGCTGAAATGCTTTGTCAGACAACATTGCCTCTAAAGAGTTGGCTGAAACTGAGTCAGCCACAGAGACTCCATGCTCGATAGTCAAGTCCCGTGAGACTGAAATTCCCCAGCAGTATTTTTTTGTTTCTTGGCTTTTGGTTTTTTTTTTTCTTCTGGATAAACAGCCCCTCTCAACTGGTTTTAGTGTCTCTGATACCCAGGTTTTTGGATGAGAAGTCAGCCATTTGATGTCTGAGCTGCTGGCTTCCAACGACATAGACAACTATTATATCCACATGATTTACTAATCCAACTTCTAGTCTCATATTTTAGTATCAACTTTACAGCAGATTGTTGTTTAAGGGAGCACATTTTGGAGGAAAATAAATAAATAAATAAATAAATAAATAAATAAATAAATAAATAAAGAGCCAAGCATTGAGGGAGACAGCTTTTGGGAGAGCAGTTTTCTGGGATTCATTGAGTACCATTGAACATGAAATTAGGATGTAGAGTATCTCCTAAGGAACATGGAGGCCCTAAAGACCCCTCTTGATCTTTCATGCTATGCAAGAACATGCTCAGTCTATTTTAAGATGTATACTCCCCACCTTGAAGGAGTTGGGGGAACCTTCCTACCTGCAACTTTGACACTTGATATAACCATTTTCCCCTTTTATGTTGTATTTGAAGATATAATTTGGCTCATGTTGAATCTGGGTCTGTACAATACAGAGAGATGTGTTATAATAGAGCCAACAGATATAAAAATGTCAGAATGACATGGCAAGCTCTCTGGGTCTTTCTCTCAGGTCAGTAAACAAAATAGGTTTAAACTACAATAGCAGGTGTCTCATTTATAGGAAATTCCAACTGCATGATTTTTTTTTTAAAGGCTAAAGAAAGTTGAGTAAGAATAACTGGTCCACTCAGCCTTAGAAGTTGAGATACAATTAAATGTAAAATACAAATAGCTTTCTGGTCTCCCAGGATCTGCCCCAACTTTTAATGATGCTTCAGTGGGCGTTAGAAACATAGTGAGGAGGGGGAGGAAGGGAGCAGTTGGAGTAGTTGGGGAGAATTAGGGTCAGAACACAGCAAGCATTAGGCAGCTTCAGGAAGACAGCTGGAACAGATAGGCCAGACGGTGCACCCAAATCTCTCCCTGGAGTTCAAGTGTCCTGATGGCATGAAACACTGCCCATTCCTGTGATGATATGCCCCACAGATCACATTGAAGGTTCTTTTTAGCTTTTCAGAACTTGTAATAAGTTCAAATTCACAGAGCCTTTGAAGGAAACCTTATTTCTTACAAATAACAAATCATCTACACAATCAGCCATGTTTCATAATTCTAGGCTTTAAAAATTAATGAACTATTATGACAGAGGAAAGCATTTCTAGTTTAAAGTATATATGACTTAGAACTAAGCAGGCTTTTAAGTGGTTGCTCTCCAGACAAAGGAAAGCATGAGGAATGATCTCCAGTGTCTGGCTAAATTTAACATGCAATTAAGAGCAAAAGCAAAGGGCCCAGCGTGTTCTGCATGAAATACAACCATAGGAGCATTATAAACATGCTTGGTTTACAAAATGCCGAATATAAAATGTGTTCATATGGAACCTTCAGGAACCTTGCAACAAGTAGGGCTAAAAATCCATATCCACCTTTTCTTCAGTCATGCAACCAACTGGATTTCCATACAGGTGGTTATCCTCTGTACTCTAGTGTAATATAGTATTTTCCTCCGTTAAGTGCTTTTCAGTCTTAGAACATTTCAAAATTAGGAATGAGTGATATAAAGATATATAATATGTAGTCACCACCACCATCAAGTTGTTCCTCAGAATATGGTATCAGTGAAAAAGCAGAAACTGGGAACTGGGAAAGGAGAGCATCTTGAGTGTGAATCTGCATGACTCAAACCCCAGCAAATCAGGAACAACCAGGAACTCGGGCTTCTTGCTCCAGGCTCACTTGATCCCAATGGCTCCTAACTTCTCAGAGTTAGAACACACGCAAGAATGCCAGGGGATAAAGTCATGCATCACCAAAGAACTGTTTTCTGGAATTAGAAAGTAGGAGCATACTTTACTCTTCAGTGGCCGTTGACACATCAGGTACTACCGGTGACTGTGAGAGGGGATACCATACATTGTTTTATTGATAATCCTAAAGTTCTTGTGTGGCTGTTGCCTTCAGTGATCAACTAGAATAGGATGGTGCTTTATTTTGGAAGTGATGGACTTTTTATTTCAGAGGAAATTTGAATAAAACCATTCACTCCAGGTCAAAGGCATTTGAAAAATGTCTTGAAAGCTCCAGCTTGACTACTGTAGACTCTGCATGCCTAGAGACAGATAATACTGAATGAGATGAGTCCAAGCTCGGAAAGGACACTGCCAGTGTGGCACAAACCTTGCCTGGCCTCCAAACAGGTGCATTTTCTTAATCTTCAGTGCTGTCCAGATTCCTAACAGAAATTTAAAACCATCCCATTGAAACACACGGGCTGTGAGGACATGAGGATTGTTTTGTTTGCTTCACACCCATGACTTTTGGAGACTGAGATGGTGATGGAGGTGTTGGGGTAGGACACCTCAGGGCAGGTCATCGTAATTGTTAGCATGTGAGGGTTTTGCATAATGGCCATTCCTCTGGTGTGAACCCAGAGCTGTTATAGCCTCACACATAGTTCATTGTAATTTGCCTAGGAAGGCTTGTCATTGAGTCACAAACGTTTCCCTGTTACCTCATGAAATAACATCTTCAATTTTATCAAAGAGTGCTTCTCACAAAGACTCACCCTGTTTAAGGGGTCCCACTGTGTGTTTAGTTTTTATGTGTTGTTACAAATGGAGCCAAGTTTTCCAAAAGACAGCTTCTGATTTCCTCTGACAGCCTCTGGATCTCATCTGTTAACCAGCAAGGTCTTCCTAAATGTGCTGTCTCCCTTGCTGTATCCAGAAATAGGGCCTTGTGCTATTAAATGGAAGAAAATGATAGTTTTTTGCTCTGACAGTACCTGCCATTCATAGATAAGTGCCATCATAAATTTGGTATACATCTATCCAAATCTAGGAAGCCAAGATTTTAGTAACCCTCATGTAATAGATTAACTGTATTTATGACAAACATCTTAAGCCTCAGATTCTGGGGTCCAATCCATCTGGAGAACAGACCATTATACTAAAGCTCATATACTCACAAAATGCTCATACATCATGAAGACCTCCAAAGGAAGTTGCACAGATGAAGCTGCCTCCGTCTCTGGCCATGCGCCCTGAGCATGACAAGAGCAACCTGCAAGGGGAAGCCAACAGCTCTTTAGACATTTGTCTCCACTCGAAGCTAACTTGGGAAACTTCTGGCCATTTGCGATAGCTTCAAGGAAAATAATACCAAGGGTTTACTGTCACGCTTTCTGCTTTTAAAAACTGCCTCCTGGTGTTGCTTTAAAAGAAAGAAAGAAAGAAAAGCAGAAAAAAAAAGTGTGACTGATTTATGATCGACCTGTTAACTTATGATTTACTGGGGACATGTTGTAGACTACATCCGCACCCCATAAACCATGGGTTGTGCTTCATTAAGCTTATCACCTTTACATACTTTCTCATCTTCAGCCCTTTCTTTGTTTCAACTTGTATTCATCTCTTTGACTACTTTTATTCACACTATTTCTGCATCGGAAAGCTACTGGGATATAAAAGACTTTGTACACTCACTGAATAATTTTGTATAACCACAAATGCCCCTGAGATTTCAACAAAGGTTATTATTTATATTTTAATGGCATTCCTCTTATTTGCTTCAGGGAAAAAAATTCGCTTGTTGTGGCATATTTTTCTGACAAGGGTGGCTGCTCATGTAGAGCTACTCCATGAGTATTTTATATTCTGTATGCAAGGCACATATGTGAGACAGTTTTTTAGGATTCTCGGACCAATTCTAATAACATATCTAGTGCCACACAAAAATCAAAAATTTTTTTCTGGAATTTTTCAGAAGTAGATTCCTTTCCCCCAGCCTTGCTCAAGGAGGCTCAGATGTAGCTTGATTCTCTGCATGTGGATATACCAGGCTCACCCTTGGCAATTCCCAGAGGGGCTGATTTGGCACCTGTGCAGAATGTAAGGGCATTAAGGACATGATTTCCTACACTGAGAGTCCTAAGGATGTTGTAGATTTCACAGGGGCCCAGGTAGAGATTTTTTGTAGGTGCAGAGCCACTAAGTACCACTGGTACATTGCCCAGAAGAATTGTGGCATCAGGGACACCACAGGAAGCTCCTGATAGACAGTGGCCAAAAGAACAGTGGATGCAGAGTTGGTCTCAAGATAGCCGAACTAACTGTATAATTCTAGTGTGTCAGCCTAGAGAGAGTACAAACAGGAAGCCAGGTCCCTGCCCTAGATGGTGAATGAGGCAGTGTGATCCTAGTTAGCTCTGGTATCTTCTCAAGTCAATATAAAGACAGTCAGGCACAGGTTGACAGATCCCTCCATGTATGACTACAGTGTTGAACTGAGGATCAGCCCAACACACCTCCACTTGTTTAGAGAGAAATTTGGGTGTTAGATGTTGAGCAGTTACTCAGGCTAGAGGCAGTCTTGGCTATCGAGAGCAAGCCTTTAAAGGACTTGGGTGATCTGAATAAGAACTGTGCCTCCCTAGCAAGTCCCAGATGCCATTTGTGTCAATCAGCAAGAATTTTTATCCACTCATGTATTTAATCTCCGGCTATTTATGAAGCTTTCCTGGCATGTGGTTATGTGGGCATTTCTTATGGGCTGTTAATGACTTAACCTCTAAGTACACTTTTTTTCCTTTTAAATATGAAATAGCATAAATAAATACTAGAACTGCTTCTCACAATAGACTATTTTATTCTTGCTTTTTTGATATTTGAATTTCTATCCAAATTTCATAATTTTTGCCAACTTAACCAGTAAAATGGCTATTAAGTTAAAATGCCATTTTTCCGCTAGCACATCATTGTTCCTAGTTCTCTGTTAACAAATGATTTCACTCAGTACTGAAATGAATTGATGTGCAGCCATTTCCTTAGTGTTCATGAGGGACTGGTTCTGGGACCCCCAAAGTATATTAAAGTCAACAGATGTTCAAATTAATTATATAAAACAGCTAAGTGTTTGCACAAAACCTACATATGCCTCCTTAGCAAAGTGTTTGCACAGAACCCACATATAGCCTCCCTAATACTCCTATACAGTATAAATGCTATAGAAAAGGCTTTTGTTACTGCCTTTAGAGAATGACTATAAACCAATATTTATATATTTTCAATACAGATGTAATTCTTTATCCATAATTTTTTATCCATAGTTGTTTGAAATTATAGATGTAGAACCATTGGTATGGAAATTGACTGTCATGCATTTTGAGTTTAGGAAAAATTCTTTATTTCTTTCAGCCAGAATTATACCCAGTTCCTTGGCTAACCCAGAAGATATAATGATTAATATCTACTTAAAAATATGGGGCTGGGGGACAGCATAGTTGGTAAAGTGCTTGTTTTGTAAGCATGAATACATTAGATTGATCCCCAGAACACACATTTTAAAAAAATGTGGGTCTCTCTGGCAAATACTTGTAATCCCTGTGCTGGAGCTGTGGAGACAGTTGGATCCTGAAAGTTCACTGGCCAGCTAGATGCCCACTTGATGAATTTCAATGAGAGACCCTGTTTCATAGGACAAAAAGTAGACAGTTCTCTTGGGGAACAGCTCTCTGAGCTCTGCATTCACACACACACACACACACACACACACACACACACACACACACACACACACACACTACATACAAAAAATATTTTTTCTAGGAACTATTCTTTTAAACCCTGTTAGTACAGCTATTCTGCTCACAGTGCTTATGGGGTTTAAATGGAGAGAATTCATGCCATTGGTAAAGTGCTTATCAAGAAAACATGGGGACCTGAGTTCAGATCCCTAGCCCCCACATAGAAATCCAGGTACAGTGGCGCATGTCTATAATTCCAGCACTGGTGGGTGGCAGAGAGACAGGCAGGCCTCTGGGGCTGGCCAGCCAATCTAGCTAAATCAGCTGCAGCTTTAGTGAAAGACCCTGCCTCATACAATAAAGTGGATAAGTAATTGAGGAAGACACCTCATGCTGACCTTTGACCACTACATGCACCTGTCTGTACACACATGTGAATATATTTACACACAAAATATAAACATTAAATGGAGAGCCTCCTTTCAGAAGTGATAGACTCAATGAAGAACCATGAAAAGGTTCATTCCATTAGATCGGTGACTCCTTTCTAGATTCGATAACAAGGAAGCAATTATAAGTACAAAGTAAGAAAAATGCAGCATAATTCATGAAAGTGCACATTGTTTTTTTAGTACTGAAAAATGGGAACAAGGTTATTAGTACCAAGGAAATTATTTAAACAAACTATTTGTATTATGCATCTTAAAAGCAATAAAAGTAGGAGCATGAAAATAATGAGTGATGAGCATTTTAAGAGTTAAAGAATATTTTAAATTAAAATAATATAAAAGTGTATATATGCATATATATACCTATATATATATATATACATATATACCTATATATATGCATATATATGTTCCCTACTGACTATTCAGCATCGTGGCAAACACTGGTGATTGAAGGGTTAGTATACCACAGAGCTTAACATGTGGGCCACTACCCAGTTAAATATTTAAGACAATGAAAGCATAGGCAAGAAAGGAAGATAGAGTACTGCTTAGACAGTACGTGGAAGGAAGGATGAGTATGGACAGAAAGGCAGGCAGAATGAAATAATATATAGAACATAATACCTAACCATTCTGTGTGTCATGGATTCCTATGGTCAACTGATGAAGCGTATGGTTAGACTAATGCTTGGAAATCCATATGACACAAACACAGCTGTCAGTTTTTGTTATGATATGCCAACGTAGCAATGATGCTGCTGCAAATGTGTTCTATCTGAATTTAAAGGGATGGTAAACATGCACATTGTTCAGGTATTACAAATAGCCCCTAGGACTATTTGACATCCATTTGGTGACAAAGCTTAGGCACTACTAAGTTTTTCCTGTTCACTTGAACCAAAGGAAATGCTAAATTTTAAAATATTTGCTAGGCAAAGTGTGTTTACCTTGAATTTTAGGTACCTTGGGGTCCACAGAGCTCAGGTAAAGAACTTATATTTAATTTGACAGAAACAGGATTTCTTTCCCTCTCTATTCTCACGTGCCATCATAATATGTCCTTATGCCTTAATGAAGATTATATGCAATAGACACAGACCAGACAGGAAGGGAACTTTCAACTATTTGTTTGTGTTCTCCTTGTGAGGTTAACCGAAGGTCAAGCCCTATCTGTTTCTTGTTCTTATGGTCGGCATTGGCTTCACCTAAGTTTAACCACAGTCCTGAGTCTGAAACAATCAACTCATAACAAGGAAAGGTTGATTTGAGCTCCTAGTTTTGGAGGCTTCCATCCATCGTCATGTGGCTGTCACTTTTGAGCCTGTGATAAGGCAATACATGCCAGGAGCTTGTGCCAAAGCAAAACTACTCCATTGCAAGAAAACAAACTAAAAGAGGGTGGGACAGATGCCCTGTTATCTGCTTGAAAGGTACCCACCCTGCCCTCCAGGGACCTAGAAACCTCTAGCAAAGCCCCCACATTTCAGAAAGTGACACCTTCCAATTGTCCCAAGCCAGGGACCAAGCCAATCACACAAGGGATCAGAACTGTAGCAATTCTGAGACCAGGCAGGATAAGCAATCCAAAAGAAATTCCTCTGGAGACTCAGCCTTTTAAATTAAAAGTGACTTTCCACAGTCGGCCGACTTTCCCCCCATCTATAGGTCTTAAATATTAAGCTGGTTTTGACAACTTCATAAAGCCACAGACTGAATTTAGAGACAAAAGTCAGATGAGAAATAGCAAAGTATGATGGGCATTTAGCAATGCATTCTTCAAGATCCCTAGCTTCCTTGTGTTGCCTGAGTTTCTAGCCCTGGAATATCTACATTGTCTTCTTGGAGCTGACAGTACCTAGTTAAGTTTATAAAGCATGTGGGCTGGGTACATGTCTGGCAAGGGCAGCCTGGGGCTATAAGCTTGTTTCCCAGCAGTAATTTTTTGGCTCTGACTGAGTGAAGAAAGAGCAAGTGTCCTCCACATCTCTCAGGCTGACCTTCCATCTTCAATGAGCATCTCCCCCTGCCTGGAGCATCAAAGTCTCCCCCTTGGCTGAGCTTGTAGCTAGGAAGGAGAAAGGTGGGCTTGAATTCAAACATTTTTTTTTTTTTGGCCTGGCTCTGTGAATCTAAGATTGTGTTCTCTGAAATAGGTCCATACATGTAGCAAAAGAGAGAGAGAGACCCTGTTCCTCATTCTATCTTGAAAATTAGATTTTTAATCTTATCCCCAGCTTTTGAATCCCTACTTCCTTAAGGGTCTTGATTTGAGTGATGTGAGTTACTTATTCTGTTTTCAATAATAAAGGTGCCTCAAAAAATAACTGTTTTGCATCTCTTAGTGACAAATCAGAAAGGGGCAATTTTTCAACCTAAAGACGTTGAAATATGATTTCGCTATTGTACAAGTGAAATGGCTGGAAAACTATACAAAATAGGAGAAAGCTTTCCATTAAGTTCAGACTTGAGCAAACAATCTCTTGTGCTCACTCGGGAAAACTGATAAGTTCACAACATCCAAACCAGCTCACTGATAGCAAGGGGGAGCTGCCAGCTTTCATCATGGAGGTGTTTGGTCATGCCTATTTTATCTGAGTATGAGACTCCTGAACAAGAGACAAAGGGAGCCAAAGGCCTACACTCAGGCAAGGAGGGCAGTATCTGAGGTTTTGTTGAACCACAAGCCCCCTGCAAGGCAAGGCCTGATGACCACAACTTGATTGACAGGGGCTTTCAAATGGAAATGAGAACAGCCTTCTAAGTCAGAACCTTAGACTGGTACAGAGCTCCCAGATACACAGGGCCAACTTTGAACTTACAATATTCGTCACCCCTCTCTTGTGAGTCCTAAATGATTTTAAATAAGTGGGCTTTTTCCTATACTTTTTTTTTCTTACAGGACATACAAAATCTGAGTCAGCAGAGAGGCACTTTAACTTGGATGGTGTTTACCTGCTTTCAGAATCATTCTAAAGGCTACCCTATGAAAATTAGGCATAAACATAGTTAATTAGGAATTAGTAAGCATCACAGTGATCGGCCATGCTTGAAGACCCAGGGTTTCTGGAATTTAGCTAGAGATGTGGTAATGTGGCATTAAACATCAAGAGCCCAACAGCTTCACATTGGTATGTTTTTTTGTGCCCAGAGCCTTTTACAAGCCAGCTGTAATTCCTCTACTTTTCTGTGACCTCTTGGTATTTCTGGGCTGATAACTGAAGTAGTGTTCTACTCTGTTTTCCATATCTGCTATGTAAGGAAAAGGCTTTCAGGGTCCAGGTCCAGGGGGTGTTCTGAAGTTCCTTCCTGAGTGTGGATGGAACTCAAGTCAGGCATCTCCCAACAGGAAGTCCTCTGAGAAGTCAAGCAAGTCAGCCAGCTAGATGTAAGACAAACCAGCCAACACTAAGTATGCAGGTGAACAAGCAAGTTAGCCAGCTAGATGTGAAATAAACCAGCCAACACTATGCTATGCCAAGTGAACTTTAGGGACACTTCAAATAGATCCAATCTAAATAGGACAGCTAACCAGAAGAAAATCTAAATGAGTGACTAAGAAGATCCCAGTCTGCTGAGTCAGCCTGGGCCACCACACATAAAGCTCCTTGGGGACTTCATGTATGTGTGAGTGGTAAAATCTCTAAAAAGCCTCCATAATGGCCTTCAATGAAATCAAGTAATGGCACAGTCCCTAGTACTAAGAATTTCTTCAGAATATTGCTGTATAAATATATCAGCCACATAGTTGTTGAAAATGCAAATAGCAGTAGTATGATATAAGTTAATATTGTCAATATAGAACATCCATTGAGAGAGTTACTAGGCAAGAATTTCTAATGAATCTCCAAACAGAACACAAATAGTTCCATAGGTGAGAAATTTTGCCAGAGGACAGAGAGTGTGACTCAGTGGTAGATTTTTTGTTGTTGTTTGTTTGTTTGTTTGGTTGGTTGGTTGGGTTGGGTTTTTTTTCCAGAATGGGCAAGGTCAAAGATACCAGAAAAAAACAGAGGCATCACCACATATCTCCATGTTGAAAGCCAGCAGCCCCAGCCTGCCATCAGTGAACTGTTAGTTTTCCTCTTTGAACATAAAAGAGCATGTTTGCTCATGTCTGATGCCAGTTCACAGTGTTCTCCTGTTTGTATCGTTTGCCAGTGAACTAGCTCTTACCAGGAACACAGAAGCCATAGGTTCCATCACTACAACCAGGAACAGAAAGAAGACTGGCTGCTATTCTTTGGCTTTCCTCCTCCCCGCATATGTCCTTTCCATCTTCTGGAAGGGTACCTGTAGGCAGATCATCATCAGTTTTTATCTGTATGTTGTGCAATATTACTAACAGAGAATATAGTGAAATATTCAGATTGGTTTTGTTTTATCAAACATTAAAATACCGAACCTGCCACAAATGCATTTTTGTTGTTGTTATAACTTAGTCCTGATATGTCTCAAAGAGATCCATTGTTAAGAAAAAAACTTCAACTTGAACTGACATTAGCTAATGCAAATATGGAGGCTGGAGAGGTGGTTCAGGGGTCAAGAGCACTTGCTGCACCCCTGGAGAACAGTGTTCAGTTCCTAGCATCCATGCCAGCCACCTGTAACTCTAGCTCCTGGGATCCTGCGCCCCTGGCTTCTGTGGCTACAGTTGTGTGTACAGACAGGACACACATAACATATAATTAATCATAATAACCTTAGTAATAAGATGAACCCCAAAAAAAACATTAAAACATATAATATTGGCAAGGGTGGTAAAAGCATTTTACATAGTCAAGAATTATATGTTTTTTTCCTATGTAATTTATTCCACTCATGACAATTTACTAGTTAGCACTGAAGTGTTTAGAATTTTTATTCCTGTAACACTGCCTAGAATTAGGCACTCTGTAGTTCAGTAGAATCATTGCCCATGGATGTTTTTCTGCACACTTCACATAGAAATAGGTGAAGATGTTTCCAGGACTCAAGAATTTCCATCTTGACAATTTGTAAGTGCAAATAAATAATTATGAGATAATAGAATAATTACCTGAAAAAAAAAAAGGTTACAAAAGCATAGTAGGGGAGAAGGGAAGATGTGAGTCTGAAAACTAAACAGCAAAATCATAAACGTTTGTTGTATGATTCAAAAAGAGTTGAAGAAGGTGTGAAATGAGCAGCAGCACTTAGTAGATGCTAGAGAAATGTCAACCGGGATGAAAGTCGAAAGTGCTGACAGGCAAGATACTGAAAGAATGGCATAAACCTTAGTTAATTAAATATTGAAAGTAAGATGGGGAGAGAACATAGGGTTCCTTGCTGACACAACAGCTTAGTTGAGATGAGGACAAGAAGAATACTTAAATGACATCTCTGTAGGGCAGCTCAGGCCTTGTAATATCAGTGATGCTGAGTTTGAAGATATATGAAATATCTAGACATAGACGTAAGGAAAGAGTCTTGAACCATGAAGAAGGAGGTGACCTGTGAATTTAAGGATCTGGGTCCATCTTGTAGAAGAAGACACTAAAGCTAATTAGATGTTATAATGCCCAAGAAGAGAATGGAAGTAAGGTGACCAACCTTAAAGCATTCCATCCCTTAGCAAAGGCCAGGCAGAAGAGCAGGCCCCAGTGAAGAACCTAGAATGGACTGTAAGCATGAATGGGGAAATGCTCATGGGAGGAACTAACGTCATCAAAGGCAGAAAGTGTTGTAGACATAAAGGGATGACTACAGAGAGAGCACTGGTTTGGGTAAGGTTAGGTTGGGAGAAAGAAAGCAGGAGGGGCCACTTCACATGGCCTCTGTACATCAAAGAGAAGGCAAGTGAGAAGTACCAGGGGTGAGCCAATTCAGAGCCTTCTCTTAGAGCCTGGAGCTCCCAGGGCCTCATCAACAGAAAGAAAGAAGTGGACATTATAGAAAAGAGATAATACATAAAAGGCAGGAAACCCAAGTGGAATCAGGGATGGGAGAAGGTTGAGCCTCGGGGATGACCTTACCAAGCCTCCAAGTTCGGTTATGAAAACAGGAGACTGGAAATTTGCTACCAAAAGGGTTCAAGTATTGATAGCAAAGAGAAGAAAGAGAAGGCTTCCACAGGGATGGAGAAATATACGTTACCCACATGTAATACTTTTCCCATTTGTTTGTCTTGTTTATTGAACTCTTGCTCACATATAGAAATTTTCAATAATTTGCATTCACTCATGCATATTTTATCTCTTATTGAAAATGTAATTTTCTCTCATAATATATCCTAATTACAGTTTCTTTTTCCTCTCCTCCTCCCAGTTTCTTGCCACCTCTCCTCCCATCCAAATCTACCCTCTTTCTGTCTTTCATTAGCAAATAGGTTTCTATGTAATAATAATAAAATAAGATATGAAGATAAAGCCAACACATTGGAATTGACAAAACAAACAGAAGAGAGCCTGAGAAGGCACAAGAAACAGAGACCCACTGACATAGACTCTCAGGAATTCCAGAAAAACACTAACCTGGAAGTCACAATACATATGCAAAGGACACTCTTTCCACCTCCTCTTCTGCCTGGTTACCTGAGCCCTGAGTCAGGGGATTTGATATAAACATTCCTTTTAAGGCTGAGTGTTCAAGGTCTCTCACTGGATATTTGCTCCCATCTGATGCAAGTAGAAGCTTCTCTGATGATGGCTGAGCAAAGTGCTGATTTATGAGTATGGCAAAATGTCATTAGGAGACACTCTATTGTTATGTTTTTAGAAAAGTAGTCGTATTGGGTCTAGGTCCTTAAGCTATGTAGTCTCAAGTTCTTTGTTACCCAAGCAGTGTTGGGTATAGGTTCCAGCTTGTGGAGTGGGTCACAAATCAGATATTGGCACAAACATTTTGCCACTATTGCATGAGCATATCTTGCAGGCAGGACACTATTGTGGACCAAAGGGTTTGTGACTGGGTTGGTGTTTACATTTCTCTTTTGGCAGCCTGCAGAGTACCTTTCTGTACCAAAGACACTAGTATCTAGATATGATGGCAATATATAGGCAACAGCTCAACTTAGATCTAAGTTCAGTGAGTTGTGTAGGTGTTGTCTTCAACATGGGGGCTTTGCTGCCCATTTGTGGAGAGCAGCTTATAGTCTTGGCAAAGCTTAGGTTGTTTGGGGTTCTGATGGGACTCCTTTGGCCAACAACTCAACACTATCAGCTTTATTTGGTGACAAGAAATACCCAGTTGAAGCTCTGTCTCCCCCATTACTTAGCAATTTCATTTAGATATCCTTTATGTATGTGTGTATACTTTAGGAGGAAGTATGTATATATTTATTTTACTGTATTAGATTTCCATGACACTTAATTTTAGCTGCTGCTCCTCATATTTCCTCCCTTTTCTCCTTCCTCCCTCCCACCTCTGTTTGGTCCTCCCATTTCAGCTCCACTCCCCACATCCATCCATAACTATTTGTACCATTTCCCTTTTCTAGGGAGATCTATCTGTGCCACCTCAAATCCCTTACTCTATACCTGACCTCTGTGTTTAAACAGACTGTAGCTTGGCTGTCATTGAATTAACAGCTAATATCCACCTATAGGCAAATAGCATATCATATTTGTTTTTCTGGGTCTGGGTTACCTCATTCAGGATGGTTTTTCTAGTTCCATCCATTTACCTGAAAATTTTATGGTTTTGTTTTTTAACAGCTGAGTAATATTCCATTGTGTAAGTGTACTTTACATCTAGATATGTAGTTTTGTTTCTCGGTTTGTATGGTGGATTATATTGGGTTTACATATGCTGAACCATCCCTGCATCTCTGGGATGAACCCTCTTGAACCCTCTTGATCAAGGTATATGTCCTTTTTTAACCATTCTTGGGTTTGGTTTGCAAGCATTTTGTTGAGAATTTTTACATCTATGTTCATAAGGGAATTTGGTTCGTAATTCTCTTGTTTATATGGTCTTTATGTTGTTTGAGATCAGGATAACAGTGCCCTCATAAAACAAATTGGATAGTATTCTTTCTGTTTCTATTTTGTGAAATAATTTGAAAATTTTGGGCATTTGGGCATTAACTCTTCTTTGAAAGTCTGGTAAAATTCCTGGTCTTTTTTTTTTTTTTCTTGGTTGGGAAAAAGTAGACTATGACTACTTATATTTCACTAGGTGTTATAGGTCTATTTAAATTGCATATTTGATCTTGATTTGATCTTGATTTTGGTAAGTGGTATATATACATTGAGAAAATTATTCATTTCTTTTAGATATTTAGATTTGGTGGAGTACGGGTTTTTTAATTATGTCTTTTTGATTCTCTTGATTTCTTCGGTGTCTGTTTTAGGTCCCCTTTTGTTTTCTAATTTTGTTGAATTGGATACTCTTTGTCTGCCTTTTAGTTAATCTGGATAAGGGTTAGTCAATCTTACTGATTTTGTCAAGGAACCAACACTGTGTCTTCTTGTTCATTGTATTTGTTTTTATTGTTGTTTCTATTTTATTGATTTCAGTTCTGAGTTTGATTATTTCTTGATGTCTCCTCTTTTGGAGGGGGTGATTTCTTTGTGTTCTAGAGCTTTCAGGTATGCCGTTACGTTACTAGTGTGTTACCACTCCAGTTTTGGGGGGGTTGTTTTTTTCTTTTCTTTTTAATGTAGGCACTTAATGCTACAGACTTGTCACTTGAAAGGGCCTTCATTGTGTCCCATGAGTTTCCATATGTTATTATTAATACTCATTCCATTCTAGAAAGTCTCTAGTTTCTGTCTTGACCAGTTTTTCATTCAATAGAGTGTTGCTCTGTTTTCTTGAGTTTGTAAGCTTTCCATTGTTTCTGTTGATAACATCCAGTTTTCATCTGTGCTGGTCAGATAGGATGTAGGGTATTATTTCAATTTTCTTATATCTATTGAGACTCACTTTTGTGTACAAGTATGTGATAAATTTTGGAGAAGTTTCCATTAGGTGCTGAGAAGAAGGTATATTCTTTTGTGTATGGGTGAAATGTTCTGAAAATTTCTGCTAGATTCATTTGATTTGTAACACTGGTTAGCTCTCCCATTTTTCTGTTTAGTTTTTGTCTGGATGGTCTATTGGTGAGAGTTCAATACTGAAGTCACCCACTATCATTGTGTGAGTGGCCTTGTGTTTGGTGTGTAGATGTTAAGAACTGTAGTGTGTTCTTGTTAGATTTTTTTCTTTGATGATTATGTAGTATCCTTCTTTATCTCTTCTGATTAAAATCTTTCTTGTCCAATATTAAAACTATACCAACATGCTTCTTAGGTGAATTTGCTTAGAATATTATTTCCATTCTTTTATTTGAGATGACATCTATCCTTGATGTTAAGGCATGTTTCATGTATGTACAGAAAATGTAGATCCTGTTTTCACATCTGTTCTGTTAGTCTGTAACTTTTTATTGTGGAATTACAACTGTTGATGGTTGATGTTAAGTGTTTGTTGTTTTGTTATTTTGTTGTTGTGGTGGTGGTGGTGTGTGTGTGTGGTATATTGCCTCTCCTTTGATTTGCTGGACTGGGATTATTTATTCCATGTGTTTGCTTGGGTGTGTTTAACCTCTTTAGGCAGCACCTTTTATAGGACTGAATTTGTAGATATGTATAGCTTAAATATGGTTTTCTCATGGGATGTTTTATTTTATCCATCTATTCTGATTGAAAGTTTGGGCTGGCATCTCTGGTCTCTTAGAGTCTGTAGAACATCTGTCCAGGCCCTCTGGCTTTCAGAGTCCATTGATAAGTCAGGTGTTCTAATAGGTCTGCCTTCATATGTTACTTGGTCTTTTTGCCTTAAAGCTTTTAATATTCTTTCTTTATTCTGTACATTTCGTTTTTGGTTTTTTTTTTTTTTTTTTTTCTTATGTGACAACAAATTTCTTTTCTGGGCCCATCTATTTAAAGTTCTATAAACTTCTTGTACATTGATAGGCATCTCTTTATTAAAGTTAGGAAATTTTCTTCTATGATTTTTGTTGGAAATATTTCCTGTTATTCTATGTACTGATATCTGGTCTTGTGCTCCTTGGTTTCTGTTGCCTTCTCTGGTTCAGAGGAGAATGTGGTATCTGTGTGCTACCTGTTAGTAAATTCTTCTTTAATCCTGATATGGATAGCCACTGCAAGTTCCAGGTAAAATGTTTTCCTAGGTAATTGGAGCTGACAGTTAGGACTGGAGAGAGGTTAGAAGGGGGCTGATATAATTCACAAGAGTGAGGAAAGCAGGGTGCTCTACTAGGATCTGCTTAGTCCCCTGGGGATGGGGACAGAGAGTAAGAAGAGGTCACAACAGGTAGTCTGCTACAGAGTTGAGGCTGAGACCAGGGATTTAGAGGAAAGAAAAGAGAGGTAAAGATCTGAGATTAGTCTATCTGACTGCCTGCGGATTCCAGGGAATGAATGCCTGTTGGAGTTGGGGGCTAGGATAGAGCACTAAGTAAGCAGAGGGGAAGATCTGTGTGATCCACTGGGGCTGGAGGTGTGCAGGGTGCTGAGGGCTGGAGCAGATGGTCTGCTACAGAGCTGGGGAGGAGAATGGGGGGTTGGATTTGGAGGAATGGAAGGTGAGGTAAGGATCTGCTATTAGCCTACCTGCTTTCCTGGCTAAAGTGTACATATTCTTAATTTAAATCTAATCCTTAAAATCAGAGGATATTAAAATAGTTATGAATATTCCATTGCCCAAAAAGTTCCATCTTCAAAAAAAAAAAAAAACCCTTTTAAATGGTACCTCAAAACTACTACATTTTTCCATGATCCATATTACCTTTAGGAAAACACCTGATAGATAAAGTTAAGAGGAACTGACTGCCACATCTACCATGCTCTGCAAGGCTGGCCTTTTCTTCTGACAGGTCCTGTTATGCTACTTGAAAGAAGCGCACTTTCTTTGCGCACCTAGCAATATACTACACAAAAGAAAAATTTTAAAGATGTTAGAGATGGCACACTAACATCTCTGCTTCTCTTACTACATATTGTTTTGCATCTTTGCATCCAAGGTACCATGTCGGCTTATTCATTTTTTCACCTTACAATTTGTATGCTGCTGCTTCTGTGTTTTGTGGAGGATTTTTATTTATTATTATTATTTTTTTTTTGCAAATCCATTACCTATCTTAATGGAATTCCATTTTAAACTTTAGAATATCTGTCATCAGTTAATGGTTTCTATCCCTGGTGCTAAGTCAAATGTGTAGATAAGACTGAGACAGATGAGGCAAAGTCATAAGCAGCCCTTGTCAATACATCAATTTACATACGTACAGGTTTGCAGGGGTCCATCTATCCCTCCCTACCCCTCAATCCTGTGTGAAGCCCTCTGGGCTTTTTAACTTCATTTCTCACGAGACTGCACAGGAAAATGGTTGTTCTGGCTAACCCCCACTTGTTTTCTACTATTCAGAAAATAGACAAATAAAACCAAAGAATATGATCTCAGAATTCCTCAGACTGAAATACCTTGGTCCCATGAGTCTTATGTGGTGACTGGTCAGTGTTTTCTGAAATGACAGTGACTTGTTCTAGAGGTGTTGTTTAATAAATGAAGAATGACCAAGCATGCTTTGATTGTCTGCTGCCATGCCTAATCCTTCCCAGTAAAATATTAAGTATGAAAAGCAAAATTAACTTCCTAAATTAACAGTCATCATCCTCCAGTGAATTCAGAAAAGTAACCAAGGTTTGAGGGAATTAGGAGGAGAGACAGATTCTCAAGAATGGAACTGTGGACTTTCACATGTTAACATTTAAGCAAGCAATTCTCAAAGAGCTCTCACTGCTCGGTTAAAAATGAACTTTAAAAGGCAGCATGGGGCCTTAAGTTGACTACAAAACTAAGCTGAAAGGTAAACTGGCAGAAAAAGATGCTGCATTTTCTTCATCCTTGGACCAAATCTAATAGGTGGAATCATGGTAATGCCCATGACTGGATTTTCTGCCTCACACATCCATCCCGAGTCTGGGGCCACAGAGAACAGCCTTTCATGGACTGCAAAAATAAAACCAAATAGTAACAGAACATAGTTAATGATTTCTTCCTTGTTTGGCCTGAGAAGGTAGACTTTTCATGGCTATGCCTCACATGATCTCAGGAAGAACACAGTGTTCATGCCCACTCCAAAACCTCAGTGGACAAAGACTCAGTGCAACAGAGTTTTTAGTTTTTCCTGATGGCCCTCCACTGCCCATATTTATAAGACACACTGTCCGTCATGCTCTGGGTCCTTTAAAAGTTTCCTTCCCTTTCTTCTGATCTCCATTCGGTTCTTTTTCTGGGGAGATCCTGTTAGAGAGGAATCCTTAACCTCAGGACTCCTCACCCAAGGATGCAGAGTATTTCCCAGTTCCCTGGAGTCAATGCCATTCTCCCAAAACCTTCTAGCTTTGGGGTTCCTTTGCACTTCCGGAAGGGATGATTGATAAAGACATCAGTAGGTATTAGTGATCAAGGTTCATGGGTTATCAAAGACTTTTTAACAAATGACTATATGATAAGCAGAGGGCAATACATCTTTTAATGATAAAATAAAAATGAGAAGAATAATATGTAAGTAAACAATACTGCTTCCTCAAAATTAAATATTAAAATTACTGTTTGCAGCCTAGTGAACTGGCTTGGAATAGTCCAGTTGTGGTGATTTTCTTGTTAGGACTAGAAAATATTTTTCTTTTGATTCTTAGCAGTAAATAGCATGGTTTGAGGAATCCACAGAACCCCAGTGTGCAGTGAAATCCATAGCCTGTGATGTGAGTTACCAATCACTACCCCACAGCTATTACCATTTCACTGTACCTCCATCCTGAAGCCTTCACCTTACCACTATGGCCTCCTTGATATTTAACAAGAAAAGGAACGTGGTTTGTATGTCTGAGGATTAATTTAGCAATCATCTAAGCCTTGCTTAAGGTTAAGGTCAGCTGGGAATGCAACAAGAAATAGCCACGTTTTCTTAGCTGTAAGATAGAAGGTTTTGTTATCTGCCTAAATAACATCACCACCCTCTTCATAAATGGCACCTCCATCATCTACCAAGTATTCATGACAAAGCCATAGATCCCTGATTTCTTCCTGTGGATATTTCCCATATAATCAATAAGTCTTAGTGGTCCTATATACAAACATCCCCTAAAACTACTGTGAGTTCTCTGCTACTAACTTTGGCTACCATGTGGAAACAGCAATTGTCTCCTAACTGATCTCTGCACTTATACATTTTCCAATAGTGATGGTGGACACAGGGCTCGGCCACTTTACTTCTTAAAAGCCATTTCTCAGGAGATGACAGCTCAGAGTTGCAGAGGAGTTTTTACAAAGAAGAAAGGAAAGAAGAGTGAGACAGTGAGCAAGAAGGCAACATGTTGAATGGGTCTTAATTATCCAGGGAGTGTGTTTTCTTTGGGTCTTGCTCTTTGGGTCCCCTCCCCCTGACAAAATATTATAATTGACTTTACTTACCACTGCATAGCATAACTCACAAAGGAATGGCCATTGCTATTATAGCAGTCAGCATGATGATCTGAAAATATGAATATGATCAACCTTTCCCATCTCCGTAATCATACTCAATTCAAGATTAACCCCAAGTTTCTCTCATGCTCTACCAGATTATATGTGATCTGGTCCTTGATCAGATTTTTGTTTCAGATTGATCTGTTACTTGATAATTGACAGATTAAGGGGACAAAGGGGACATATAAATTATTTAATATGAATAGGGACCAAAGTCTGAAACTCAAAGAGTCAGATCTGATATTTGAACTTTAAATGTCATCTTTTGGTGGGAGGCAGTGGGGGTGAGTACCTGAAGAGGGTTGGCAAATGATTCTCAGAAGAAACAGGCAAGTCTCCTAAAAGAGACACTGACCTAGGGTAAGATCTCTGGGATAGCTGGGAGCCTCGGGTTACTGGAGGCTCAGGGGCAGAGTTTTATTGTCACCATGAGTCCCTATACTAGGCAGATACAGTCTCCCACACTATCTCTGATCACTCCCCTCAGAAAACCAGGTGAAAGTTGGCTTAGACATGGATGCACACCTTGGACTCTTCTCTGTCATTAATCTTTCCTATTTGATGAAGTTCCCAGAGAGGGGGTTGAAGATAAACTTTTATTCTTTTGGAAGAAATCTCAGCTGGATCTTAAAAGTAAAATCCTTTGAAGATAGCCCTCTTCCGTGTTTGTGGGAGAAGGGTGTGCCATCAAAGATTAAGAAGGCAAGATTTTCATGTGGCTTCTGAAATCTTCCAGTTTTCCTTTAAGTCTGTAATTCCAAAATTCTTGGCATGCTAAACACAGTGGGGTATTGTTTCCTGAGCCCCAACATCACACACACACACACACACACACACACACATACACACACACGCGCGCCTTGTTTCTGTCTCCACAGCTAGATACTTAGTTTTCACTGAGTTTAAACTCTTGGTCCTTTTTCTTCTAACTTTGCTGTTTCTATATTATAAAATATATGTAAGTGTTCATTAAATGATTATCACATGGGTGAATGGTTCTTTCTTTATACTAATTTACAGGCCCACCAAATGGTATACATTATTAATTTATTGTAAATGATTATATGCCTATATATGTCTTCTGAAATGTAAAATATACATCTTACGTATCTTCTCATCCACTCCTATTATGATTTTAAAATCTTTGCCATTCCTCAGAGGTGGAGGATTCTTAATGACTCTTAATTCAAACAGATTTAGCAAATCAAGACATTAAAAATAACAATGTAAGAAAAATTTTCACTTATGAGATCTGAACATTTCATTGTTATATCCATTAAGTTTGGGAAATTAATCAGGAAGTGGAAAACCACAGGAAAACAATCTGGGTAGATTGTTGCATGAAATAGGGATTTGAGGGGCTATTAACATTTCTTTGTCTAGACCACATGCTAGGTCTCTACCACAGTACAGAGAAATCAAATATTTTTCTCTTTTCCTGAGTTCGTGGTTGGAACTGATCCCTATAATAAAACACGGATTGGAGAGGGGGAAACACAGCATGTATATCTGTGTGTACCCATGCAGTACCTAGAGGATGAGACAGTCTCTAAGAAATGGCTTTGAATTCAGACTTAAGTACCATCTTCAAATACGCAAAGAAAGGCTTGAAGAGGCCAGTTACAGGAAGTGACCAAGAAAAAAAAAAAACAGAGTAAATAGAGACAATGTTGAAACTGGCTTTGCCATTAAGAGCCTCTAGAGAGCTAGAGTCCCTCTCTTCCTGGTCACCCTTATAAGCAGACATTCCTTTATAGGTGTATGTGTCCCTTAAAATACAGCAGTTTCTAATTTTCTGAGCCCCTTCTCTGGCTGCTGCTTCTCAAAATAATCCTTATGCCAAAGAGACATCTAAGAGGGGGTTCTCAAGCAGATTTATTTACCTGTCTCTTGACAGTTTTGAGCATAGCATGCGATGTTTTTGATGGCATCTTATACCTTACATACGCAGAATGAAGCAAGCCATCCACTCACAGTTTCAGACTTTAAAGATGATACACAGTGAGCCTTCTCAGTTTAAGATCCTGCAAATAGTAGAGCAGCAAGCTCACGAGCTCCACATTCAGGCATATGTTCTGTGAATCAGTGTTCTGTTCTTTATTAATTGAACAGCTATAGGCACCTTGTTTCCTTAAGCCCTGGCTTTGTTTTTACATAATTGAGATTTTCTTGAGACTGTACTTAGAGGAAGGAATAGAAAGCATGCTTGAGCCTGGGGGAGAAATTGTGATACATGTTTAACAAAGGATGTCAGTTCACACTCTGTGTGTGTGTGTGTGTGTGTGTGTGTGTGTGTTCCAATAAGCCGGAATATTTTTAAATGTAACAATCCAATTGTTTAAACAAACACTTCCCAAAGCCAAGTGTGGAGGTGCATATCTTTAATCCCAGCATTCAGGAGGCACAGGGAGGTAGATCTCTATAAATTCAAAGCCAGCCTAGTCTACATAGTAACTTTCAGGAGAGCCATGACTATACTGAGAAACCCTGTCTCAAAAAACACTTCCCACAAGAGAAAACATGCAATTAGTTGATAAAATATGCAAGTGTGCTCAATATCACTAATCAGTGGGTGGAATAAATACAAATCAACATTATAATAAAATGCCAAAGTCAGAAGTGATTATGATTCTAATATCAGTATTGGGACAGTGAGGCCAGGAAATATCTCAGGACAGACAGGGAAACTGAGACCTCTACCTAGTGCTCTTGTCATTGTGGGAACAAAAACTCTGGAGAGGCAACAAAGTAAGGAACAGGGGAAGAGGTTTGCTATACAGTGAAAGGACACACTCAAGGAATAAAATGATACCCTCAGATTGTCATCTGCCAGGAATTTGGTCAGCACATCTCCATCCTTACTTAACGGAGGGGAGCATTCCTTATGAGCCAAGATGGGCAAAAGGCAGGAAACTCCCAGATGAGTTGAGACTCCCTGAAATAAAGGCTATTCCCCTTCCAATCCTTTTATATGAGTTTTTTCAGGTGTGGCATGAGAACAACCAGTCCATAATGCTAATATAGGGACACAGTTTATTTTTTTTTTTAAAGGAAGAGTTAGCAAGGTCTCAGCTTTTTACTGTTGCAGAAGCTATTACCCAGAACCCTGCTGCCCTGCAGACCTACTATGGAATTAGCCTTTTGTAGCATGCCCTCATCTCTTTCTTTCTAGCCTACCTCAGTACCTAGTCTTAGAGAGAATGCAGGAGGACTGGGGTTCTCATATGTTCCCGATAAGAAGATAAACTGTACAATTATTTTATAAAACTGTTTAGAACCTACTATAGATAGAGATGAGAGTTTCATGTCCCAGGGATTCCACTATGCATTGCTGCTGGCTACAAATTAGTGTTCATGCTTACAAAACAAAACAAAACAAAAAAAAAAAAACAAAAAAAAACCAATACTCATAGTAGCATTACTCAAAGTAGGCAAAACTGAAAGCATTCCAAATGTGCACCGGTATCCAAAAGATAAACTAAAGTGCAGACTCGTGTTCTGGGACATTACTTGGCATTGAGAAAAAAACCTTCTCTATGTAATAGCACAGACATACACATTGTGTGATTTCATGTATATGAGGTTTTAAACTAGTTACTTGTATGATTTGATAGAATTATCCAGGAGTAGTGGCTACCTTTCAGAGTTCTTAATCGATTAAGAGTTTAAACAAACCTTCTGGGTGGTGGGAACATTCTATATCTGCCTGCACAAATGTAGAGATGTATTAAAATACATGTACTCTATGGTCTATGTAAATTGCAAAAGAAACTCACACTAAACATAAAAGTATAGGTAGCCATGGTTCCTCCCATTTTAGAATTGGTATAAAAAAGTGATCTACAACTCTTGGTGAACTCATGGGAGATTTTAATTTCTTTAGTGTCATCTGACTTTATTTTCTAAATTTTTATAGTGACCATAGCTTTGTTAATATAAAGATATGTATGTTATTCAACCACTGAAATCTGGATAGAAAAAATTTATCACACAAATGATATCAAATTCAAGAGTAACCCTTGCAAATAGAATAATAAAAATTTGGTGGGGCTTTCAAAGGTCTAAGTCAAAATGTAAGACAAACATTGTAAGTAAAGGTTTTTTTTTTTTTTTGGTTTGTTTTTTCATTAAGAACCACATATATACAGGTTTTCCATATGCCCAGATCCATTTCTTAGCACTGTATCCAGAAACTTGGATGTTCTGTGTTAGTACGTTGGCCTTCCAAGGTACCATTTATGAAGTACAGTATTAACTTTAAACAAGGTGAACTTATTTGTGTGAAGTTTTTGAAGTGGAAAATACGGCTGACAAGTATTGATGACTGACTTTGTGTGGTTCATCAACTGGGTATAAGCTGAAGTCCCCCAGCAAAGAGTCTGCAAGTGTTTTGAGCTCTGGGAAGAGGGTGAGAGGTCCTGTAGCTCCCAAGCCCTGCAGCATAAAACCTTACAAGGAGTGTGTGAGTAGACAGGAAATAATTATGACAGTCAGAAGGCCTGCTAATTAACATTAGGCAAGGGAATACTTGAAAATGGAATTTACATTAACTCCAAGTTCCAGATGACATGCATCTTTATTAAAGGAAACAGAAGTAAACAGTACATTAATTAAACCTTCAAATCCATTTTAAAACTCAGCTTTTAAAAATGTCACTTAGCAAAGAGAAATTACATAGTGGATTGTGGTATCAAGCCACTGAGAGGGGTAACAATAAAATCGGGCCAGGCTGTTGTTAAGTTCACACATCCTGGGAGACTGCCACGATTTAAATATGTAAATGCATCAGTCGTTTTCTTGATCTTAGAGACTGCTTTGTTGGCCAGCAGGTTTCAGTCTCTCATCAGAATCCCTTTCTATATTGGAATCATGTGCATATTTCCAAAGTCAAAATTCTTCCTATGTTCAAGTACTGATTCTAGCCTATCTCATGGAAAACAGTAATTTATCTAAATCACACCTAAGTTAAATATACTTTACATTTCAATCTGTTGTTAAAAGGGAGGTTTCTGTCCTCAGTATATATTTCAATGGGTTTGTGAGTCCCTGCCCCTAGGTTCAATTGACCTTTATGGTAATATTTCTCTCAACATTTGAAGTCAGTCCTGTACTCAGTAACCAGGTTGAAACCCTGAGATGTTTTAACCCCTACCCAAGCCTTTGTGTTTTGGCTTATGACTGTCCATTTCCTCTTCCTTTTCACCCTTATCCTATGTTTATTTAAATCTGACCTTCAAACCTCCAAAACGCCACTTCCTGAATGAAAAAAAAATACCTCTTTCCTTCCCAAGCAGAGGCAGCCATTTCTGCTCTATGTTCCCATGCCTCTCAACTAGTTTCTTCTATAAATTAGAACCCCTGAATGGCTGTCTCATTTCCCCGGCTGCTCCATAACTTTCTCCAAGTCTGTACCTGGTTTGCTTACTATTCTCTTTGGTGTCTAGCACCTTGTCAGCAATTAATGTGATGTCAGCATGCATTTGTTAGTGAATAAATTAGCAATTTTAAAAGGAAATTTAAAAAGGAAGCATGCTTAGTTTTTTTTCTTAAAGAAATAAGCATAGGAAGAAAATATATATAGACATATTTCATACATCCTATTATTATAGCCTGAAACACATTGAGCACGATGTGCAGTAGCTTCACTTAAGAAAAATAAATGGCAGACTATGTTTATCTGTGTGTGTGTGTGTGTGTGTGTGTGTGTGTGTGTGTGTGTAAATAAAGAAAAAGGGGAGGTGGAAAGGATATAAATAATATGTCCATGTATGTATAAATTCTCAAAAAATCTTAAATTAAAAGTGTCTTAAACTAAATTATTAAGAGAGAGAGAGTTTGATAGTTCATTTGTAGGATGGCCTTTGTAGGCATCTGTAA
The DNA here is from genome assembly GCA_030556225.1 of Cricetiscus sungorus. Taxonomy (NCBI): domain Eukaryota; kingdom Metazoa; phylum Chordata; class Mammalia; order Rodentia; family Cricetidae; genus Cricetiscus; species Cricetiscus sungorus. The sequence continues at coordinate 18,341,125 of JANBXA010000372.1, read as the reverse complement.
TATTAATGATAATATATTAAGTCACCTACCTGTTTTGCAAAACAGATTAGTATACCACATGAAGACCAGGTATAGGAATCGTGACACTCATTTATGAAGTTCAGTTTCCTCTCCTTGAAAGTAAGAAAAATAATTGATTTTCAGCCTTGCCTACCCCACATGTTCGTTATCAGAGAATAATGTTAGTAGTACTCCGTAAGCTACAAAGGGTGACATAAACATAAAGGTGCATGAACCTAGCATAGTAACATCGGCAAGAATAAGTGACAGAAGTCGGGCTCTCAGGTCCAATTTGTATGAAATAACAAATGAGATGCTTGGAGCTGGAGATAACTTGTGTTCAGTAACATGTGTTGGTCACAAGAGCTGGGCAGCTCCCACAGCACCACAGCCTGGTAGGAAGACCACATTCCTTTGCTGCCTGTGTGTTCTCTGAGACTCAATCCTAGAGGTTCTTGCTAATGAAGGAGTTCCAGTCTCAACAAATCTCCATCTTGATTTACTCTTACCCCTTAGGAGCAATAATTTCCTCCCAAAACTCATCACTTTTATAAAAGTTGCAGACTTTTTTCATCAAATTTCTGAATGTACTTTCTGAAAGGGAATACAAAATGTGGAACCCAAAGAAACAGAGCCCTGCTCCTCAAATCAGGTGCCCTCTCTAGGGCCCTCTTTTTCGTTCAGTCTTCACATGTTAATTTTGACAGGGACCCAACATGGGGGAAGATGGAAACTGGTAAATCCCCAGATTAAGAAAGCTTTTAAAATCATATGAAACACTGAAAACTTTGGTTTGCCATGTGCAGAATTCTGTGAATTAACATAGAAACAAGCAAATTGGTGGTCATCTAAAGCAGTTGTATGCAGTTCTGAATTGCCTAGGACTATTAACAAATACGCTTTCGCACAGTCTTCCTCTCTTAATGCAAGTTAGGTAGTATATCTCTAGATATTTCCTAAGAGTACTGGCTCTACTAGTATTAAACATGAGATGGATATGCTGTTGCCTACTAGACTCCAGTTTTTCTTTGCAAGAGAGCTGAACAATGCCTTGGATTCTATCACAGTCACTATGACCCCTCACAGCCTGCTCAGGGCCCTCCAGGATAATAAGCCTTTAGTAATTGAATGACTAAAAATGTCAAGATGTCTTTAAATTATTTGACTAATATTCACATTGTAACCATGGTTGATGGGATTATTTAAAGCTTTTTTTTTTTTTTCAGATGAGTCATTCCTGGGCCTAAAGAATGGAATACAACTCCCCCATGTTTTAGATAGAGTGCAGGGAAAACTTAACTAATCATTACTACAGTTAACTTCCCTTCCCTTTACCCAAGCACACAAAGGTAAAGTTTTGCCTTGCTGTGAAAGTTAGATTTTAACTTCAGGCCATATCCAAGTCATAATCAGTTAGCTGAAACCAACATAGGCTAATGACTTATTTCCTGTTGCCATCTTGTCTTGTCATCATGCTGAAGAATAGCTGGTTTTGTTATAGTAAAGCCTTCCTTAGAGCATGCTTTATGACTCAGGGTTTCCAGAAAAATCACCAAAGTTGTGCTTCATAGATCACCATGATGTGGGGGTGACCTGATATGGAAGCTAACAGGATGGGGATGGGGTTTTGTTTAAACAAAGCTATACAAGCTAAAAATCTGTGCTAAACTTTAAAAGAACCTATGTTGGTTTCTCTATTTGGTATGGAAATCAGATTGCTGTTTCTATACAGTATGGGAGACTTTAATAACACCTCTATGTGTCTTCTTTAGAAGACAAAGGGAAGCTAAAAGCCACCAGTTCCACTCAGCCCTCAGGCTCTGAAGGAGGCGCCTTTCTCCTCAAATCTGGAACAACACCCCTGCCACCTGCAGCCATCACTTCTCCCTCCAAGAGCACAAACGGCGCTCCAGGGTCTGAATCGGAAGAAGAAAAAGCCAAAAAATTACTCTATTGCTCACTATGCAAAGTGGCTGTGAACTCCCTGTCACAGCTGGAGGCACACAACACAGGTTAGCTGCTCTCTCTGGAGTCTAAATAGTGGTGATGAGCAAACCCAACTCTTCCACCAGAATATCATGCCTTTTGCTCACACTCCAAGTTTGTTCATGATCCCTCCCCTTCTGTCCCTGTCTCTCTCTTTAATTTAAAGGAGTGGTCTCAGGAAAGTATGGTCATAAAGATTGTGAAGTGCAAAGCAAGGGTAGTGTGGAGACAAACATGTCCTTTGTTTCATCAAAAAGCATCTACTACTTAACCAAAAATCATTTTGATGAAGCAACAGAAATACAGTCAAAGGTTTATGTAGACTGGTCACTTCTAAATACTGATGAGACAAAAAAAATATATAAAACAATGTAAAAATTCATCAATAATAAAATTCTGAGTAAATTATGGTAGCCCAATGTGGTAAAGTATATTACTCAGTCACTATGATTAATGAAAAGAGAACATGTACATGGGCTAGAAATAGTGGTGTATGCCCGTAATTTTAGCATTCAAGAGGCTCAGGCAGGAGAATCACAAGTTTGGGGCTAGCATAGGCTACAAGGTGAGTTCAAGGCCAGCCTGGGATACATAATAAGAGCCTATCTCAAAGAAAGCTGGAAAGGAAGAGAGGACATTAAGGAAAGGGGAAGGGTGGAGGGGGAAGTGATGAAAGAGGAAAGAAGGGAAGAAAAAATAAGTAAAGGATTTTCTATAATTCATTTTTGTTTGCTTGTTGTTTGTTTAAGTAGGGTCTCATGTAACACAGGCTGGTTTGGGACTTGCTGTTTGGCTGATGTTAACCTTGAACTTCTGCTTCTACCTTCCAACTACTGGGATTATAAGCATAAACCACCACACCAAGCCAGTGAAGTGCTGGGGACCAGACCCAGGTCTTCATACATGCCAGGCAAACACTCCACCAACTGAGTTACGTCTCCATCCCAGCCCCAGTCCTTAAATAGCTTCTAAGTACATACTTCTTTCTTTTTAGGATCTAAACACAAGACCATGGTTGAGGCTCGTAACGGAGCTGGTCCAATTAAGTCCTATCCAAGACCTGGGTCAAGATTAAAGATGCAGAATGGCAGTAAGGGTTCAGGACTACAGAACAAGACATTTCATTGTGAAATCTGTGATGTTCATGTTAACTCAGAAATTCAGCTCAAACAGGTAAGGTAGCCCAAATTAGACATATGTAACATGTTAGGTCATGTCTGTGTATGGTACTTCATCTATTAATGTTTCTCTGTGTGCTCACTGTTAAACTTAATATGCAACAGTCTTCAAGTGCTCTGTAGAAGGGAAAGTCATTATGCAAAATCTGAGCCTGAACTTCCTACCTCTCAGCTTCCAGCCCAGGGGCTAGATACAGATAGACAGATGAGCACAAAAGTCACCAAGAGCATATAATGCATCATTAGCAAAGGGTCAAGGAAGACAGGCTTGGTGACAACCAACCATGGCAACTCAGGGTGAATCTGTTAAGACTATAGAGAACATTAGAGGGAAGGGGCATAGGACTGGGTGGAACGGAAGTCTTCTCCTTAGGTGGGAATGGAGAAATTAGCAACCTCTGTCTAGGAAATAAAGCTTTCAGGGAGCCAGCTAATGTGCCATACTCCTTTCAGCACATTTCAAGCCGAAGGCATAAAGACCGCGTGGCAGGAAAACCACTGAAGCCGAAATACAGCCCCTACAATAAGCTCCAGCGGAGCCCAAGCATTTTAGCCGTAAGTTCCCTTTTGCACCACCTGTTTTATGGGACACCCTTGCTGGATTAGGTAATGGCCATAAGGAGAACCTCAGACTGGTGGTCACTAGAATCTAGGGAATGATTAATCAATGCACTATTTATTTGTTTTTGTCTGTTTATTAATCATGTAACTGGAATCTAACCCAGAACATCCTACCTAGTAAGCTTGAGTCCTAGCACTAGCCGTGTGTCTCATGGGAGAGAGGTGTTTGGTCCATGGTGCACATGAGGAAGCAGGAGGAAAACCTGGTGGGGTTGGTTCTCTCCTTCTACGCTCTGGGTCCAGGGGATCAAACCTGGCCATAGGCACATATATCCACTGAGCCATGTCAGGTTAGGCAGCAGGCGCCCTTACCTGCTGAGCCATCTCACAGGTTTAGAAATGTTAGAACAAACTGCTTAATTCCCGCTGCAGGGAGCTCTACAGTCATCTTCCTTAGAACAGCAAAGGGGGTGGGGTATCTTTAAAAGCCAGTGTCTTGGTGCTGGAGAGAAAATGGGTCAGGGCTTAAAAGCACTCGCTGCTCTTGCGCGGTACCCAACTTCAGTTCCCAGCACCCAGGACAGGGATCTGACACCTTCTGAATGTAGCAGGCATTTACACTCGTACACACATACAGTTAAAATAAAAGTACAACTGTTTTTTTTTTAAAGCTAGTGTCTTCCTCTTTTACTAAAACCTTGTCAGAGACCTCCTTCTATAAGAGATGAAGCAAATTAAAGGCCTAGAACAAGAACAAGGGATGCGGATGCGGGGGGGGAGAGTCTGGAAAGGTTCCGTCAGACCCGGATGTGGGGCTACTTTTGTGACAAAAATAATTTATAAATTTAGTATCTCCCCATTTTCTGGTATGTGCTTATACAAAAGTGTTTGCATTGCTCTCTCTATTCATGTTGGCAAGCAGCCCATCTCACCTGCTCTTAATATGTACTGTTTCCAGTTTCTTAGGCAATAGGTATTATATAAATACACAGATGGATGGATTCACGATGTCTCTGGGGCTAGGGCAAACATGGTGTTCCATCTGAGATGGGCCTGCTGGAGGGGATCTTAGATTGCCTTCTAGACTCACCAAAGCTACCAGTGGATGCTGCAAGCAGGTGGTACCTGCATTAAGCAAATGCAGTTGGCACAGCCCCTTCTGATTGCGAAAGACAGAAGTTTAGGCTTGATTTCTTCCCAGAAGGTGGCCACACTGGGATTCCTTTAAGTAGAGAAGGTTTCTAGCCCACTTACAGTCACTATCAAAAACTGAATTTGATTTAGCTATAATTTTTTCAGGGAATACTCATCATGGGGACAGTACAAGAAGTGTAAATTGATTTTATGTTCTCAACTCCTCATGGGTCCCTAATGTTCTACACCTCAATTATCTAACCTCAGTGTAGTCTTTCTAAGAGAAGTGAAGAGTCGCACTTCTCAAAACCCAAAACTGCACATGCTGTATGTTGTGGCACATCTATAATCTCTGCACTCTGGGGAGGTTTAGGCAAGTTCAAGGCCAGCCTGGCCCACATACCTCTTTGGACCACATTGTCTGAGATTTGAGTTGAGCTGGTTGCCTAAGCGGGACCCTTCTGGGTGTCTCTCCAGAGACCAAAGCAGGACTGAAGTATCAAAAGTCAAACCACACCCAGAGCCTCTGGTCATCACTTCATAACTTGTCAAAGTCAAGATGCTGAAAATTCAATTCACTGGCTTTGTAGTGTTTTACTGGGGAAAAATCTCTGTGGTGCTGTGACATGTAAATAGTATTCTCACCCCATTTTCCGTTTTGTCCCTTCTCAGGCAAAGCTTGCATTCCAGAAAGATCTGATGAAGCCTCTGGCCCCGACTTTTCTTTCCTCGCCCCTGGCAGCTGCAGCTGTGTCCTCTGCTCTGTCCCTACCACCTCGGCCATCCACCTCTCTGTTTCAGGCTACCGCCATCCCTCCTGCCCTGCTGAGGCCTGGCCATGGGCCCATCCGTGCTACCCCTGCCTCCATTCTCTTTGCCCCCTACTAAATACTTGCAGCCCGCAACAGGCCAGGCCAGTGGAAATGTGTAGAAGAAAATCCTGAAGGATTCAGCAGTGTAAGCTTTGTGTGTGACTGTAAGCACCCCACTTACCCACTTACAAAGTGCAGGCCACCGCCCAGTCCAACCTCCAAAGATGAAAGGAGGCCAGGCTCAAGGGCGCTTCCCCCTACTTCCCGTGCCCCTTAGGTCCTCCCCCAACTAATTGGTGTACCTGAGATATTTAAGTTTCTTGAAAATATATTGATTAGAAAGAAAGAAAGAAAGAAAGAAAGAAAGAAAGAAAGAAAGAAAGAGAGGAAGAAAGAAAGAAAAGAAAGAAAACTGACCTCTGTATTCCCACGGACGTGATCTGGCTTAGAAACAAAATGGGATCTATTCCTGACAGACTTGAACAGTAGACTCTTCCTCGGATGTCTGTAAATAACTCCAGAATCCAAGCGGGCATATTCTAGTGTGGAACAAAAGTCCATCGCAAGTGCTTAATTGTGGATACCATCTTCCCCACGGATCACGGCATTTTTTCCTTCTGGTGTACTAGTGTCCACAGGGATTGTGTGCTGTTCTAGACCTAAGTACTGTTGTATCCCGTGTAGTACTAGATTGTAACTCTTGTCCAATTAAACTTTTTTTTTTATTGCTGTGTAATTGTTAGGAAGCAAAGTAGCTTTGAAATTTTTTCTCTTTAAGAGAACAAAAAGATAATGTATTTTCTTTATTTCATGTTTTATTTGGAGATATTTAAATGAAATAGAAAGCCATATAACATAGCTATAATTACTACCTGTTTGCTATTTTTGTTTTAACTTATTTTTGTAGCACCCTCACTGGTTTGAGTTGCTAAGCAAATGTATACAGAAGCAAAAAGAGCTTCCTAAAATGCACATTTTTGCACCTTCTGTGCATCTGCAAGAAGACAATGAATCCGTGTATTTCTACATAATGATCTTCATTTTAAACTTTTGTTTTTCATTTGTAATGATGCTACATAACTCTGTGGCTCCCTGATGCAATAATGTACAGAAGATATATAATTTATAATTGAACAATCTGTCTTTCTGTTCACTGACTGTGTCACAGGTCACGTGACTATGCCCTTTACTCCCCCCCCCCAAAAAAAAAAAAACAACTGATATAAAGAGTGGAATGTTTGTGATATCAGGGGCAAGAGGTATCATAAAACAACACATAGAGTAAACTCTTTTAGAGGGCCTATATCTGCAATCTGTAAATGGTAAAATGTCTGTGTATTTTTTTAAATGTATCTTTTCAATAAAAGTACAAAATAAAATTCTGCTGGTGTTTTCTGTGGTATTTTCTCTGAAGACTCCTGTAATTTCACATCACTGGATGAGAGACGTCTAATGGGTAGGAGGACTGCCTCTTACATACTTCAAACTTTGCATGCACACTTAATTGCCATGTTTGTTCATCACTGCTCGCAGCATCTGTGTGAGGCCAGCCTTTCCCATCACATTCTTCCTGACTCTCTGTGAAGAGTTGTAATGTTGTCCAAAATGGTAGCAGGCTGTTAAGACCCCGTGACTCTGCTTTCTTAAGACTTTGTGCAGGTTCTTTAAATCCCCAGTTCATCTTATATCCCTGTCAGTGACATTTATGGGCTCTTCCAGTTTCATGCCCCTCCCTCCAATCAGGACACCCCATTCTATCACTTTGTAAGCATAGTGTTTAGTGCATCACTGTTTGTTCTGATGAGCTATTGATTGTCTCTTTACCAACTAAAACGTTGTAGCCTAAAATAACAACCATTTATTACATCAGGATTTCACAGGCTAGTAATTCCAGAGGGCTTTTGCCTGGGATGTGCTATGTTTCCTCAGGGTATCATCAAGAGTTCCTGTGATCATATTCAGCTAGAGGCTGTGCTGATAAAGGTGAAATAACACACAATACATACAATAATAATAATAATAATAATAATAATAATAATAATAATAATAATAATAATAATAATAATAATAATAATAATAATAATAATATAATAATATAATAATAATAATAATAATAATAATAATAATAATAATAATAATAATAATATAATAATAATAATAATAATAATAATAATAATAATAATAATAATAATAATAATAATAATAATAATAATAATAATAATAATAATAATAATAATAATAATAATAATAATAATAATAATAATAATAATAATAATAATAATAATAATAATAATAATAATAATAATAATAATAATAATAATAATAATAATAATAATAATAATAATAATAATAATAATAATAATAATAATAATAATAATAATAATAATAATAATAATAATAATAATAATAATAATAATAATAATAATAATAATAATAATAATAATAATAATAATAATAATAATAATAATAATAATAATAATAATAATAATAATAATAATAATAATAATAATAATAATAATAATAATAATAATAATAATAATAATAATAATAATAATAATAATAATAATAATAATAATAATAATAATAATAATAATAATAATAATATAATAATAATAATAATAATAATAATAATAATAATAATAATAATAATAATAATAATAATAATAATAATAATAATAATAATAATAATAATAATAATAATAATAATAATAATAATAATAATAATAATAATAATAATAATAATAATAATAATAATAATAATAATAATAATAATAATAATAATAATAATAATAATAATAATAATAATAAAATAATAATAATAATAATAATAATAATAATAATAATAATAATAATAATAATAATAATAATAATAATAATAATAATAATAATAATAATAATAATAATAATAATAATAATAATAATAATAATAATAATAATAATAATAATAATAATAATAATAATAATAATAATAATAATAATAATAAAATAATAATAATAATAATAATAATAATAATAATAATAATAATAATAATAATAATAATAATAATAATAATAATAATAATAATAATAATAATAATAATAATAATAATAATAATAATATAATAATAATAATAATAATAATAATAATAATAATAATAATAATAATAATAATAATAATAATAATAATAATAATAATAATAATAATAATAATAATAATAATAATAATAATAATAATAATAATAATAATAATAATAATAATAATAATAATAATAATAATAATAATAATAATAATAATAATAATAATAATAATAATAATAATAATAATAATAATAATAATAATAATAATAATAATAATAATAATAATAATAATAATAATAATAATAATAATAATAATAATAATAATAATAATAATAATAATAATAATAATAATAATAATAATAATAATAATAATAATAATAATAATAATAATAATAATAATAATAATAATAATAATAATAATAATAATAATAATAATAATAATAATAATAATAATAATAATAATTAATAATAATAATAATAATAATAATAATAATAATAATAATAATAATAATAATAATAATAATAATAATAATAATAATAATAATAATAATAATAATAATAATAATAAAATAATAATAATAATAATAATAATAATAATAATAATAATAATAATAATAATAATAATAATAATAATAATAATAATAATAATAATAATAATAATAATAATAATAATAATAATATAATAATAATAATAATAATAATAAAATAATAATAATAATAATAATAATAATAATAATAATAATAATAATAATAATAATAATAATAATAATAATAATAATAATAATAATAATAATAATAATAATAATAATAATAATAATAATAATAATAATAATAATAATAATAATAATAATAATAATAATAATAATAATAATAATAATAATAATAATAATAATAATAATAATAATAATAATAATAATAATAATAATAATAATAATAATAATAATAATAATAATAATAATAATAATAATAATAATAATAATAATAATAATAATAATAATAATAATAATAATAATAATAATAATAATAATAATAATATAATAATAATAATAATAATAATAATAATAATAATAATAATAATAATAATAATAATAATAATAATAATAATAATAATAATAATAATAATAATAATAATAATAATAATAATAATAATAATAATTAATAATAATAATAATAATAATAATAAAATAATAATAATAATAATAATAATAATAATAATAATAATAATAATAATAATAATAATAATAATAATAATAATAATAATAATAATAATAATAATAATAATAATAATAATAATAATAATAATAACAATAATAATAATAATCATAATAACAATAATAATAATATGATCCAGATAGCTTCACTGGCCTGTCCACCCCTATAGAAATGACTATGATGGACTCTACTAAAGCAGTCTACCAGAACATGTATGTGTGGTCCCCTCTATCTTTCCAGTTGAATTGGATGCTTACATGGTGCATTTAAAAGGCCTAGCTAGGAATCAAAGGCTTCCTTATGAACTAGTCCAGAGAGTCCTAGAATGTCATTTATGCCACAATCTACTGATCAAGAAAGACACTAAACCCATCCAGATCTATGGTAGGGCTATTAGACTTCAGTTCTTAATTATAAAGAAGAGTAAAGAATATGCCACCAACTTTAATTTATTACATCATTGTTTAATTTTGAGGAAAATGATTTACAAAACCATTTTAGATCCCCTGTCTTCAGATCCTGAGCACAAACCCTGAGCATTAGTCTTGGGTTGGATGGGAAGTAAATATTTTCTTTAAGACCAAAGCCAGTAGATGGCAGCGTGGCTGTGATGGATGCTCAGTAAGTGACACAAATGGCTTTTTTCACCAAAGAGTTCATTCAGCTATCTAAAAGACTGTTGGCCTTAACAGCATATGCTTATAAGCAGGCTACTTTTAAAGTGTTAATAGAAGTCCAGTTTGGCATTCAGAATTTGGATTTTGATTTGTTTTATGATAACCCATTTGAACCCTCTCCAACACTAGTTAAACCTGTGTAATTTGACCTGGAGGCTTGATTGATATATGCCATACTCTGTGAAAGAATTCTGCCTCTGTCTGACACTTCGGAGAACTTTTATTTTTATTTTTCTGGACTTTGGTGGCAGTTATATTTGATTTATCTTGCCTGGTCCTCTGTCTTGTTGAAGCTATTGCAACCTCAGAAATTTCCAAATGTCAGTATTTAAATAGACCCAGAAACTTATTGATTAGATTTAGAGTTGAGAGCTTTAAACCACCCCAAGGAGGAAGCATAAAAGAATAGCAATTCATTAGAATTCATGCCTCCAAAAGAAGCCGTGAGTAGCTTCAAGCTATGATTTATGAAACACTATTAAGCAGGCCGCATCTCATCATTACTCCAATACGGAGGTGTCAAGAGTTGGGCAGCCCCAAGGGAATACACGTATTTGAACTAATGCCTCCTCGTTATGTCATTTCTAAAGGAAAGAGATGACTGAACTCTGCCAACTGTGCAACTTTAAAACAAAACAAAACGTATACTACAGAGGGCTTGAGACGCTCAGGCAAGATCAGTTCAAAGTCACACTCAGCTACACAGTTCCAGGGCACCCTGAGCTACCGGTGACCTTGCCTCAAAAGACAGGACAAAACCAGGCCCTCCACCCTGCCTGCTTCCTCAGACATAGTCTAGCTACAATTGCCCTGCTGAAGGGGAGTCAGATAAAATATCAAATACCTAGCTAAATTTTAATTTAAAATGAGATACAAGTGAATCCATACAAGTATGGTATTTGCCTTAAACATGCAATTTCATGTGCTATTGCATACAGCCTACGTTTGTCCACTAAATAAGTACGAATTATTTGGAACATGCTTCTACTCAAAGAGTATCTGTTGTTTATCTGAAATCCCAGTTATGTGGCCATCCCATGCTCTTCTCAGGAATATCCCTTCTCACCTCTGGTGCTATAATGCTTCAGGAGAGAAGGCCCTCCTAGGTATTAAAAACTCAGTAGTGAGTTTTTGTCAAGGCACATTGTGAAATATATTTACAAATTGGCAGAAGAAGGAGCCAGCATTAAGTAAATGAACCGTATATAGAAACAGTACAGAAGGAAATAGAGATACATGTGCCTTCCACTCTAACCTACATTGGTAATCAGTTTGACACAATTACCAGAAGAAGAAAACACAAAATACTAACTTGCATTTTGTATCAAACATGTCACCTTGACCTCCCTTTTTTTAATCTTAAGAGAATTCCCATTTTTCCAAGGACAAACTAGATACAGCTATGTAGAATTTTTCTCTCAGAAAGTGCTGAGAAAAAGAACAAAGGAAATGCAAAGGTTTCCTATGCTGAGATTCACAAAGGAGTCAAGAGAATCACTGGGTAGATTGTGCTTGAAATACTGTGAGAAGTAGGCATCCATTGAATGAAGACTCACAGGAGGGAGGGGTGGCCAGGATATCTCCGAGAGCAGCAGATGAGCATCAAGACACATGCCCTACACAAGCATGGCTGTTCAGGAAACAGCCCAGAGGCAGCCCTCTCACCTCTCTGAACCTGCTTTGGGGTTCTTGTCATCTTTGGAAAGCAGTACCTTTGGGTCCCTTGGTGGGTAAGAAGTTGTGAGCTGCAAGGGCCAGTTCCTCAAGAGGATGTGCCTCTTTGTTTCCTTCCTCCAAGTAATTGGCTCCGTGGGGAAATGCATCAGGACCGTGACAGTGCAGGTTTTCGGCTATGAAGTGTGACTGGGGAATTGCCCTCATTTCTTTGGTTGAAACTTATAGGGCCTGAATGACAATATGTTATTCCTCACTCAGCTAAATGCTCAGCATGCATCAAGCCTCTGCTTGTCAGATAGAATTCCTTCTGTGGGTGCAGTGGGAATGTCTTTGTGTCACTTTCTTCAGTTTAAGAAGTCACTTATCTACAGACAATTGGACAAGTTTGCCATTAAGCACCTGCTATTCATTTTTATTGTCGTGGAAAGGCAGAAATGGAGTAAGAGAGAGTTAAATAACAATACTATATAAGTTTTGCTCTATAAGACCCCAATTCAAATTCCGGTCACATCATGTACATAATAGGTCTATGATTTTTTAAATCACAAAAAGACATCGTATCATTTTCCTAAAGCCTGATTTTTGTTTAATCTCCAGAAAAACATGTACTATTCAAACAAGATGGTTCTAAAGAGAAAATAAGAGGGGAATTTTTTTCATAAATTATAACACACTTTACAAATTTTCATTATGAGTGAAGTCAATTTTTCTCATTCTAAATTCCTAAATTGTTGTTAAGGGTTTTCTCATGTTTTATGCCTCTAATGATGACTCTGAGTCAGAGAAAAATACAGCAGTAATGGAGAACAGCAAATTCATTAGTTGTATTTTTTATGCTCCTATCCTCAAAGGTACAATTCATATAAAGTTATCAGTAAGATAATAAACCAGTATGTCACAGGCAGAGTCCCAGAAAAGGGTTCCAGATTTATTTTATCAAGATTCTATATACAATTTTTAATTTTCTTTTTGAGAAAGGGTCTCATTCTTAGGGTTAAGCTGACCTTAAACTTGGAGTCATCCTGCATCAGTTCTAACGGTTATACTAGACCAACCTTTAGATTCAGGCTCTGAAGAGGTCCATATGCAAATGCTTTTCATTAGCGCAGGATTTAGAATACCCAAGGATTCTGTTTACTTTCATCCCCTTTGCAAGCGAAATCTTACCATAACCCCTAGTTTAAAAATAACAGATAGAAATCCAGGACTAGTTTGTGATGTGGATGGAGACCTAATAAGTCATGAATGGAGACACAGGTTTTCTCTAAGACCACAAGTTCGGGGGATGTGCTGAGTGTTTATAGACTTAGGCTCACCCTTCTGCCACAGCTTTTAAACATGGGTCACTAAGTATGGCTTTTAAAACAAGGTCTTTTAAACATATTCACAGTTAATTGCAGATGAAGAAAAGCAGACCTTTCTATACATATACAATGACTTTTGTTTTTGATAATCCATGTCTGAAAACATTCTAAGTGGTCTGTATGTACATTTATAGGAAGAAAAAAATGAAAAATCAAAATCCAAACTAAATTTTAGTTCAAGAACTGTATTAACTTGGCATGGTACCTTAAGCTGGTTTAGATTCAATATCTCCTCTATTAAAAGGAATGATAATCCTTATCCTGCACATATCAAGATTTATCCTGAGGCTCAAATAAAACAGTTACAGTAAGTGCTTAGCCAGTGTTTAGCTATCCTATTACTGGTATGTCAGATGCTGAACATATCCAAGAAACAGATGAGGCACAGGGAAACTAGCATTCAGATTTGTCCTTGGTGGCCTCGGGCCCCTCAGGCTCTCCTGTGACTGCTTTATGCTATCAGAGGACTGGATTCTGAAGCCAGGCACAGGGAGACGTTTGTAGCACACAGAGATGCTGAGCTACTTACCAAGATTCCTGATGAGACCTGGTATATGGGCTATAAAAATGGGAATGTGGATGGAAAAAGAATTTTCTTAGTCCCACAGGAGAGTCACTAAGTGTCAAATACTCATGGGATAAATGGTCAACTGTGGTAGTTCAGATCCCAAAAGTAGGGCAGGGAGGCGAGGAAGTGTTGTGAGGAGAAATACATGTAAAGGTCATTTTAATTTAGAGCAGTGGTTCTCAATCTGTGTTGGGCAGGTTGGGGAGGGGGGTTCAAGCAACACTTTCACAGGGGTCAAACATCAGCTATCCTGCATAGCAGATATTTACATTATGATTCATAACACTAGCAAAATTACACTGATAAAGTAGCAACAAAAATAATTTCATGGTTGGGAGTCACCACAACATGAGGAACTATATTAAAGGGTTGCAGCATTAGGAAGGATGAGAACAACAAATCTAGAGTAAGAGCAAATAAATGGAAGACAGCTAGCCCATCTGGTAGGGATGATGCAGTGTGAGGTGAGCAGGTACTAAGGAAAATTGTCTGTAAAACAAGGTGACTCAGTGGCAAGAAGAAATGGTATGGCAAAGAGAAAGAATGGCCTGAAGTATAAAATAGTGAGGATACTGGCTCACAGCAAGCCAGAGCTAAAAATGAGAGGCTAGACGGGAGAGAAGAAATGCACCAGGGTCACTGGGAAGAGCTATATGCAGCATCCAGGATTAACTGCTGGGGCTTCTAGGGATAGGGTTGCATTTGCATCTAAGGTAAGTTTCAGGGAGGGAGGGGAGTGGGAGGTTGGATGACTTCTTTTATCAGACTAGAGATAGTTCTAAGGCTTGAGGATGGCCTGACCTAGCACCTCAACGACAAAAACAATAAAGTGATGTGGACAGCAAAGCTAAGTGGCAATGGCACACCTAAGCATCTGGAGAGCAAGAAGTCCTGGGGCCTGGTACAAGGAAGAGTCTCAATTCCCAGAGTTCACCTCTTAGGACCCAGGGTATTCACCATGGTACCTTGCCCTAGTAAATCCTCAAGAATGAATGTATACCACCAGGCACAAGATCAGAGAGGCCTACATTGCCTTAAATAGTCCAAGGTCATGATGTCTTGAGCCCTGGTTTTCTCTTTTCCACATGTATCAGCTTTCTTAGTGTCAAATAGCAAAGCAGTCACTTCTCATCCTCTGTGTTTCTATGAATGGCAGAGTCAGAGAAGCAAGACTAAGGAAAATGTGTGTAAAGTAGGAGTGGTACTCCCAGAGTGGCTGGAAGGATGCTCCCAAGAAGAGCGAGCTCCATTCTTACTCTTTTTAATGTCTGTTTTAGCTGCTCAAGAGCATTTTTTTTTCCTTTCTTAGATTCAGGTGCTCCATAGTATTAGTAAGTGGAGGATGTCACAGAAATTATTTCTGGAAATGTGTCCTGAATCACTCTCCTAATATAAGAATACATCAAAACCTCCTTAATTCATGCTGCAAACCAGAATGTGCCAAGCACTTAGAACATTAAAATTAAACATAAAAATCTACCTGGTCCTGAGGAGGTAACTAAGACCCTCAAAGAAAACAAAGCCAATTACTTGGTGCAGTGGGTTTCCCTTTTTTATGTATATTTTCCTGTTTGTTTTAACAAATCAGATTGATCTGATTTGTTTTAATTTCAAATTGGTTTGCAGAGATGACTTTAATCTCAGCTCTCAACCTGCTTGGCTCTTTCAGCAAATATGAGAGCCACATCTCAGCATCAGGTCAGCTGAGTCAGCATCTCAGAAAGTGAACCTGATGTGGACAAAAAAAAATCTACTCTTCAGGAGCCTCTGAGCAGACGAATAACCATCTAAGGGTCCAATGCCCATTACTCAGAAATGGAGAGGATCCCAAAGGTGACACCCAGAAAAGTTTGAACTCAAGATCATTTCTATTTGAGAACAGAATATGTCTTCTAGGCT